>OX637578.1:250611-3097764 GCA_951800085.1 Comarum palustre
CGGTGGAGCTCCATACATAAAAGAGAAAGGTGGAGTCTTTGTTTTGAACGAGGAAAGACAGATTAAATAAAATGCATTGTGACATGAACTGACGGAGAGGTGACGGAAAACATCCATAGGTACGACGTCAATACAAAAATACAAGTTCGGGTACCTTTCTGATACATTTAAAAGTCTGGGTATCATATTGAAAGTCCACCAAGTCTTCAGACACTATTAGTGCATTTTTCTCTAAATACTTTAGCCGACGAATATATTCAATGTTTCGTCGACCAAAGTCTCAGACTGTGATTGACGAAATTATGTTTCATCGGCTATAATATGAAACTTTAGTCGACGAAACAGATAAAATATTCGTCGGCTAAAGTTTCAGACTATAGCCGATGATGAGTTCTAGTGTCGTCGGTTAAAGTCATAGCCGACGAGTCTTTCTCGACGTAACCATAGCCGACAAATTTAAATAACAGGACGACGAAAATTTTTCGTCAGCTATAGTTCTTGTCCTGGTAGTGTACTTGGCAGTAGCACACATTTCTGGTCGACAGTGGCAGTTTCTATGTATTGAAAGGTATTCTGGTAAAATTGTAGTGATAGATGACATGTGGATATTAGTTTGTGTTAATTTGTTAATATGTGTCCTTAAAAATGTAAGATAAATTGATGTATTTGTAAATTGAAATTTGGTTAGTGACTAAAATGATGTATTTGTTTTACTTGACGAAAAACAACTAGATAGCGGAAGGGGAACTCTTCTTCACTTGTGTGATGATCGAGGTGATTCAACAGGAAATAAGCTGCAGTCTTAATTGACTGTGTGAAATTTTACGAGTTGAGGTCTAGTTATGTTCGTACTCATTTTCACTGCTCTTCTTGAATGTGCAGGTGAAGGAAGTAATAGTTTGTTTCTATATGTTAATGGAACAACGGAAAGCTACTTTACCGGTATGCATCTGTCCTATATCCAGCTGATCTTCCCTATTTCCATTTATCAGTTCCCTAGCAAGAGATTTATGTGCGCGCATTGCATGCATATATTCGGGCCACCGATTATTTTACTATAGGATCTGGTGGTGTGACGACCTAATCAAAGAACAGTTTAACGACGATATCAATTTTGATGTGGACGATGCAGTTAAGAAGTTTGACAAATTGGGAATTGTTACTCGGTAAAGCTCTCAAATTAACTATCTGGAAGTACATGATTATGATGTATGAATGAATATAGGATAGCCTTAGACGGTGTAGCATTGTGGGGCTGAAACGTGCTAACGAGGTTATTGGCATGACCACCGAGGAGGTTGTTATCAAGGCAAAACAACATGCTGCTAGTGCTCCTGCTTCTCCAGTAGGCCATGGCGCTGACTGCAGATAAGGCTAGCAACCTGTCTAAACTTGGCACTCCCAAATATTAGACACTACTTGAGATGCTCTTTACATATAGAGGCTACATCATCATCATCTTTGATGGAAGATTATGCTTGGGGATCTTCATTTCTTTCGCCGGAAGTTTGCTAATTATAAAGTTTATTTTTCTTGTCTTGCATTTCTTCTGGGAAAAGCTATAGGCCAAACGTCTTTGATGTAAAGTTATAATCAAATATAATGTTAAGGTTTCCTGGTTCACACACAGATTTTGATTCGACAAAGAAAAAATTGCATTCAACAAGGTCTAACTATAACTATCACAAATTAGAACATGTAGTGCAGCACGCACATCTGGATCAGCTCGTATAGATGTGTTGGTGAAGCTGCGACCTGGCCCTGTTAACGGTGTTAAAGCAGAGGCATATTTGTTGATCAAGTTCATTAAGAAGTTGAAGGAAATTGGGGTGGCCTTTGCGCAGCTGTTTAAGCACCTCCTGAATGGGATGCCTGTCATGAGCTCCTCTCTCCAATCCCAGCCGAATGAAATGCTTGTCACTCTCCACCGCCGTATGCAGCCGCCGCGCCAGCCTGTCAATGTTGCCCAGATAACCGTTGAGCACACAAGTCCCCTTGGCGGCAGCATCCAGTTGTTTCATGTCCTCCTTGTTCCTGCTGCAAGCACACAAAGGAACGAACACCACAGCCGCCGTCAGAGCGTGGCCTGTGATTGCCGCCGCAGCAGCACCCACCACTCCCACCGTAGTCCCAATCAGGCATATAAGCGTGGCCCGGCGAATGCGGCGAGATTTGAGGAGGCGGCGATCGAGCTTGTGCTTGAGGTCGGTGAAGAGGCGGCGCGTGTCGTCGAAGTCGGGGTGGGAAGGGAAAGGGTTGTCGTGGCGGTCGAATTGGAGAAAGACGTTGAAGGCGTGGGTGCACTGAGAGTGGTTGAGGCTGAGGTCCTCGAAAACGTCGAGGAGTTGATGGAGAGGGGTGTAGAGGTCACGCGCCCGGTTGACGCTGCGTTGGAGGAGGAGACAGAGGTTGGTGGCGTCCTCGGTGTGGTGGAAGTAGTCGGAGACGAGACGGGTGAGGGTGTTGGACGGGGCGTGGCGGAGGGCCTCTTCCACGCACTCTCGGTTGGGCTGAAGGACTTGCTCCAGCGTCAGCTCCTCATCTCCGTCTCGCTGGTGAATCCTTGACCAAATCTCAGCGTAGGAAGGGGTTTGGACGGCGATGTTGTACTCGTGGCTCACAGTGCCCGAGGGGCTGCCCTCCGATGCCATTGCTGAACCAGCAGCAAGCAACTCTTAAATGGAAATGGGTTCCTGCTCTTTTTGCTTCTAGCTATTGGTTTTGCTGTCCCTGTTTAACACCGATGCGGCATTGCAAAGTGGCCCAGAAAATAGCCAGTTCCAGATTGTAAACTCAAACCATTAATCATTTAATATCAATATTGGTTTTACAACATACATCCTTTGAAATAATGCAGCTCTTCTTTATACACTTGCCAAACAGCTGAATCACTTCTTCCCTCCTCCTGTTACAGAAATTTAAAAGAATTCACATAAAATTATTTTCCTTTTTTTTCGAAACAAAAGTAAAGAAATATAGTATCACAAATATCACACTCTTGAATGGCTCCGATGGATGCACAGAATGGCCTTCATTTTGTTACTCTGAATAACTGACTTCCTGGCATCACAGTGGAGGTTCCTTCCCCCATGATAGATGTCAAGCTCATCTCTTTCTCAAGTATTCCTTCTAGTTCCATTACCACATAGCTCATTGTCGGTCGCCTCTCACTTGAACCTTCTACACATCTGATTATCAACTGTATCAACTTTTCCATAGCTTCAGCTGTGAAGCTATTCCCTAATCTGTCATCGATGATGCTGGAAATATTGCCATTGTCTTGGATATTTTGCACCTGCATCAAGAGGAGCACAAGAGAAACCCAGTTCAATAGTTATTACACACTTCACAAAGTCATGAACCCAAAAACATGTTACATTTTTAATTATTTTTTGATAATCTGTTCTGTAAAATTATAAGCAAGATACAATCTCCATTACAAAACATCAAAGTACCTATTACGTTCTGAATTTTAAATTTGAAGTAGACACAATACATATATAGCTACTAAGCCAGACCCAAAATACCAACCATATAAAGAAGACATGCCAATGAAACCAAATAGGTGTTTAGGACACAAGCATATCAACACTGCATTAACATTTTGTGAAAACAAACACAGACATACTTGCTCAACAATGTCTTGATTCGTGTCAGATGTCAATTTTGCTGCTTCTCTGCCACTTACCAGTTCCAAGAGGAATATTCCAAAGCTATATACATCACTTTTTTCAGAAAATCTTCTAAATTCTCTTACCCTGCAGAAGTGAATCAAAATCTGGCTTAAATCCTCAACAATTACATAAACCATCACATTACAAGAGTAACTAGTACTCCTCCCCCTGAAAAAGCAGGAAGGAGAAGAAGGAGAGTAATACTCTGGAGGAAGGAATATCTCATCAGCAATAACTTGAGAAGATGAGCCTGCCACATCTTTTCCCAAGAAATTGCGAATTCCTGCATCTGCAACCTTAGCAATAAAATTTTCATCCACAAGAACATTGGATGTTTTAAAGTTCTTATGCACCAGACGAGGACTTAAAGAGTGAAGGTAAGCCAAGCCTGCAAGCAGAAAGGATGAATGAGTTCCCATAAATACGAGAACTTTGCTTCAACATTGCTTCGACAACAGGTAGGAAGTATATAACATTTGAAAGTCTTGGGTACGTTACAAAACAACTTTGGGGACCAATACTGATGTTCTTATATATCTAAAGAGAAGAAAACCTGATACCAGGAAAGCCACAAATGCTCACTGATTTTGCAGAGGATCACCTTTAGCGGCCCCTAGAGCTATTGATAGTCGATTCTTGAATTCTAGCTTTTCACGAACATGCTGACCAGTGCCTGCATAATAGCAAATTCCCATATGCTCAGATTAAAGCATTATAGATGGAGCAATCACATAAATTATGAAGTAAGATTACAACCAATAGCAGCACTGTATGCATATCATAAAAGGCTAAGTGTTAGAGAGCATGAATTCTGCCCAGAATCTTCTCCATTACAGATATGATATTGCTGAGTTTATGCATTCCTTATTGGTAGTGCTAAGATCGTGCATCAATTTGATATTGATATTATTATAGATTTATTGCATTATGTAACAGCTGTCTATAGCTACACCTATATAATGTACAATATGTAATTGTAAAAAATCAATGAGAATCAATTCATACATGGTATCAGCCTAACTTCGATCCTCTCCTATGATCTTTCTTCCTCTTCAATTTCTTCTGTGTGTTCCTTTAGCTTCTTCTTCCTCTGTTCACCCCTACCTTGTCCTTGTCCTTGATCTGCAAAACTGTTGCCTTCCAAACACACACACACACAAAACTCACTTTCCATCATGGCTGCTCCTTTTCCTTTTGCTTAGGGGTGGGCATAAATCCCGGTTCCGTCACGGTCCCGTCCCGATCCCGGTGGGATTTGAAACTAAAAACACTCGTCCCATCTTGTCCCGTTGTTTCGCTAACGGGACGTGGGACTGAAATTTTGAGTCCCGTTAGGCCGTCCCGCCTAACATTAAAAATTCATAACTAATTATAGAAATCTTATTTTAGAGATTTCAACTCTCAACTGATCTTTAAGATGTCCTCTATAACTTTCATGAAGACACTAAACTCATATAACAAACCAATTTGTATAATTTTTGAAAATAAGTCCACTAGTCCAAAATCTCATAATTGATATGCATAATTTACTAATACAGACCCTAACGTTTAAAAAATCATAACTTAATCTAGAAAATTCATTTTCAAGTGATTCAAATTCTGAAATGAACCTTAAAATGTCTACTATAAATCATATGAAGATACCTAGATGATGCTTCAAATTAAACTGTACGATTTTAAGAGGAAACGAAACTAATGCAAGATGGCTAGGATTTGGCTCCTCTCATCTAACTTTCAAAATTCATAACTAATTGTAGAAACCTTATTTTTGAGGGATTCCAACTCTTAATTAATCTTTAGGATGTCCTCTGTAACTTTCATGAAGACACTAATCTTAAATAACTAACCAATTTATACAGTATTTTAATAGAAGTCAACTGGTTCAGAATTTTAAAATTTACTGATGCAGACCTGAAACTTTAAAAAATCATAAATTAATCTAGAAAAATCGTTTTCAAGTGGTTTAAATTCTGGAATGAATCTTAAGATGTCTACTACAAATCTTATGAAGACACCTAGATAAAATTTCAAATGAAACTATATGATTTTCAGAAGAAAAGAAATTGATGCATGATGGCCGGGATTGAGCCCATCCCGTCTCGATCCCGTCCCGTCCCATCCCATCCGGGATTAGGCCCGGCGGGATCAAATCTATAAAATATAAGGCCCGTCCCGATCCCGTCCCATGTGTAACAACCAGGACGGGACGTGGGATGACCTCAATCCCGTCCCATGTCCACCCCTACTTTTGCTGGTCACTCACACCAAAGATGCCCACATCCGTAGAACTCGCACGGATCTAACATGCATCTAGAATCCTGCACTCCCTCTTGGATTACATGCCCACCTTGGGTCAATGAAATCGTTGGGTCGGTTCCCGAGTGGTGTCCAAATTGCCACTCAAATCAACATGTTTTATCTCAATGTCCTCACCGTTACTCTAGTCCAATTGTTGCTCCTCCCTTTGCCGGAGCCCATGTTTCCCGTGACCCTAACTGGTATACTGACACCGGTGCCACTCATCATATGACATCTCTCCCTCTCCAAAATCTTCAACCTTATAGAGGACCACACGATGTGTATATGGGTAACAGTGCTTCAATGTCGGTATCCCATATTGGTGATCTTCCAATTTCATTAGGCAATTCTGATTTTTCATTACTTAATGTTTTTCGTATTCATTCAATTCGTAAAAATCTTATTTCCGTCGCTCGCTTTACTAAAGATAACCTTGTATATTTTCTATTTGCTCCAAATTTTTATCGTATCTATTGCTTACGTATTAGACGCTTATTGTTTCAAAGATCATGTAAGGATGGTCTTTATCCTCTCAGCTTGTCCTCCGCCTCGTCTGTTCCTCAAGCATTCACTTCTATCCACTCTTCTCTCTGGCACAACCGTCTTGGTCATCCGTCATCCTCCATTTTAGCACGTTTAGGATCTACTCTCGGTTTCAAATCCTCCCTTAACTCCTTCTGCAATACTTGTGCAATTAGTAAATCACTCAAGTTACCTTTTCCTTTACATCAAGCCTCGAAAATTGCTCCTTTTCAAATCCTTCATAGTGATGTGTGGCAATCACCTGCTTTATCAGTTGGTGGGTTCAAGTATTACGTTCTTTTTACCGATGAGTTTACTCGGTATACATTGCTTTATCCTATGCGTCGCAAAAACGAGGCACATACTTTAGCTAATACTAGTTGCCATGGTCCACAACATTTTCAACACTTGTGTTAAATTCCTTCAAAGTGACCATGGAACAGAATATGTTAATAATGCTTTTTCTCACTATTGTAACTCTTTAGAAATTCAAAAATGTTTTTCTTGCCCACACACACCTGAACAAAATGGCATTGCAGAACGTAAGCATCGGCATATTGCAGAAATGGCATGCATTCTCATTCAAACCTCTGAGGTGCCCCAAAATCTTTGGGCCGAAGCCATCACCACCGCTGTATATCTCATCAATCTCATTCCTACCTCAACCCTCAATTAGGACACTCCTCATGGCACCACCTCTTATTTTTCTCTTCGTGTTTTTGGATGTTCTTGTTTTCCTCATCTTGGTGCATATGTGTCCAACAAATTGTCTAGTCGTAGCCAAGAGTGTGTCTTTCTTGGTTACAACCCTCACCACAAGGGTTACAAGTGTCTCAATCCCTCCACCAATCGAGTTTATGTTTCTCGTCATGTGTTATTTAACGAAAATCATTTTCCTTACCAGGAATTGCAGGTACATTCCAATGGTGATTCTGTTTCACTAGAAATTATTCTTGTATCTAGTCCGAGCCCAACACCTCCGCATGTCCAAATGCCGAGGCCATCACATTCTAATTCAACTCCGCAGGCCCAACTACCAAGCCCTTGGTCATCCTCAACTGACCCAGGCCCATCATGGTCTATTATTCTCTTCATCATCAGATGAGTTGTCTGTGCCTAATACCACGACAACTCCTGTCTCTTCATTGCCATCTCAGATCTTTGATCCACAGGTGTCGTGCGTTCCCACCTTGCCGGCCCGGCCTCCGACGTTGCCCAATACCGGTGGCGCCTCCAGTACCGATCATTAATCCTCACCGGCTCCTCTTCTTCAATACAACCGGTGACGCAATGCATCGATGAGCGTTTCCTCTTTAACGTCCAATCCGCAATTGGAGCCCGACCCACCGGAGCCTCTCCTTCAATACAGCCAGCGACGCAATTGGCCGCCAGTGCCTCCACCCCTATCCTCTATTTCAAGGGATGCCGCTCCGCCTGTTTCTCGTACTCAGACAAATGCAATAGCAGTTGTTTCTGGAATTCCAGACTCTCAAGCTCAAACTATGGTTCTTGATCAAGTTGCAATTGCTTCTCCTCCTCCGCCAGCCTCTGTTCCTTCTTTGGCAATCCCAAAGCCTCCTCCGCTCGCCGCCACCTCCATGTCATCCCATGGTCATCTGACTACGTGATGGTATTGTTCAACCTAGAGTCCGCATAGATGGTGTTATTCGTTATCCTATTCCTAAAGCTCTACTCACCTTGGTTGAAACAATTGAACCAACCTGCTACTCACAAGCTTCTAAAAAGCCACAACGGCGTGCAGCAATGACAGAGGAGATCAATGCTTTGTTGAAGAACAATACTTAGACTCTGGTGCCTCCCTCCCCATCACACAACACAGTAGATTGTAAATGGGTATTTTGAGTGAAGCGGAAATCCAATGGCTCCATTGAACGTTACAAGACTCGTCTCGTGGCCAAAGGTTTTCATCAAGGTATCGATTACTATGAAACTTTCAGCCCTGTGATTAAACCTGCTACTGTTAGAACTGTGATTACTATTGTTGTGTCCCGTGGCTGGTCTCTACGTCAGTTAGACGTAAAGAATGCATTTCTTCATGGCATTCTCAAGGAGGATGTATATATGCAACAACCCCATGGTTTCATTGATCCTGCTCGCCCGTCTCATGTCTGCAAGCTTAACAAAGCTCTTTATGGCTTGAAATAGGCATCTGTGCCTGGTTCCATCGGATGAGTGCCTTTCTCCTCTTTGTTGGCTTCATTCAAAGTCTTGTTGATTCTTCTTTGTTTATTTATCGTCATGGGCAGCAAATCATTTATTTTCTACTATATGTCGACGACATTGTCATCACAGGCAGCAATGATCAACTCCTCCAAAACTTCATTTATACGCTTGGCAGCGGCTTTGACATTAAGGACTTAGGTCCACTCAATTATTTTCTAGGCTTGCAAGTTCACAAAGTATCAAATGGGTTGCATCTAAACCTGCTTGAGTATGCCCATGATCTTCTTGTGAAACATGATCTTCTCCTTAGTAAGCCTGCAAGTACTCCAATGTCTGCTAAGGCCAACCTCACTGCCACTGATGGTGCTCTTCTATCTAACCCTACAACTTTTCGTGACATTGTTGGATCCTTACAATACCTCACCATCACCATACCTGACATTTCCTTTGCATTCAATGCTGTTTCTCAATTCATGAGCCAACCCCGCGTGCCTCATTTTGTTGCTGTGAAATGCATCCTCAGTTACATAAAAGGCTCTCTTGGTCATGGTTTGTTGTTCACTCCCCAACACGGTTCCGCTTATCTTTCAGCCTATTCTGATGCTGACTGGGCAGGTTGTTCAGATTCACGTCGCTCAACATCTGGCTACCTTGTGTACCTTGGATCCAACCTTATCTCCTGATGTTCAAAGAAGCAACCGACAATTGCTCGCTCAAGTGCAGAGTCTGAGTACCGTGCATTGGCCCATGCAAGTGCTGAAACAACATAGTTAGGATACATGTATGAACTTGGTGTTCGGATCCAATATCTTGTTCAGTTGCATTTTGACAATTTGAGTGCCACCTATATGGCTTCAAACCCCATTTTCCACGCACAGACCAAACATATCGAACTTGACTACCACTTCGTCTGTGAAAAAGTAGCAAGTGGAAGTCACAGTGTATGCTTTCTTCCTTCCAAGGATCAACCAGCAGATTTACTCATCAAACCACTCCATATATCCCGTCATATGCTCTTTTTGGCAAACTTGTCCACCCAGGACCGCCAAGAGGGGGCTGTTAGAGAGCATGAATTCTGTCCAGAATCTTCTCCATTACAAATACGATATTGCTGAGTTTATGCATTCCTTATTGGTAGTGCTAAGATTGTGCATCAATTTGATATTGCTATTATTATAGATTTATTGCATTATGTAAAAGCTGTGTATAGCTACACCTATATAATGTACAATATGTAATTGTAAAAGATCAATGAGAATCAATTCCTACACAAAGAATACTTATTTAAAGTACCGATAGATCACTAGCATACTTTTGTGCTCCTGAAATGAAAAAATTATCTAAGGATAGGGAATTACCATATAAGTGACTAGAAACACTTCCACTATGAATATACTCGTACACAAGAAACTGCAGATTATTTTCCTGGCAGTAGCCCAAGAGAGTAACAATATTTCTGTGCTGAATAGCTGACAGATAGTTTACCTGATATGAAAATACTAGTTCAGAAACATGAACAAGAACTCAAAGAAGAAAGGATGAAGGAAAGATTCAATAACCAATCCATCAAATCCCTGTGTTAAGTAATGCTTGTGAGGAAAGAAACTGAAAACACAAGCTCCCAGATAAACTTATTCAGAATTTACTACCACAAGTAGTTCACATAGTTTTTTACTTGGGATGAAAGAAAGATTCAATAACCAATCCATCAAATCCCTGTGTTAAGTAATGCTTGTGAGGAAAGAAACTGAAAACACAAGCTCCCAGATAAACTTATTCAGAATTTACTACCACAAGTAGTTCACATAGTTTTTACTTACCCTTTGTTGGTCAGTCCGAAAGCTTTTGGGATAGTTGGAGAAGAAATATTTTTAATGGATATAAGCCATATAACTAATCAGTAACAAGGAAAAAGAGTATATAGGAGCTAGGTAGATTCTTCAGTAAATTGTTCATCAGCATTCAAGTGGCATACTTATTACACCAAGCAAATTCCACACCAATTGCAGGTATTAATTATGAGAAGTATCCATCCTTCAAAAATTGTATGAAGCCAAAAACAAACTCCCTATCAGACCCCAAAACATATTCAAAATGCTGCAAAGAATCAACAAGCTCTGAGGAAAAATAATTTCTTCTTAAAAAGACCACATAAATCCACGAACACTTGACTAACAACTTTCTTTTGAGTTGATCGTCCCTTCTTTACTTTAGGAATTAAAAACTGTAGGAACAGTGCATATTACCTCATTCATAAACTCCTGACTAGGCAATCCAGGTCGCTTTTTGATTGCTACAAGCATCCCGTCATGAAGAAAACCCATATACACCTCACCAAATTTTCCTTCCCCAATCAAATTTTTATCATTAAAATGTTTTGTGGCCAGAGACAATTCTTCCATCTGAAAACGCCTTGTTTCTCGTATTGACAACTCAACCCCACCATGTGTTCCAACTGCAAGTTATTACAATAGATAATGAGCCTACTACTGCTTTTCACAGAAGAAATGTTTTCATCGAGAAACATACATGATGCAAGAGTTACCTTGAACAGATGGATCAGAAGAACCTGTCTCAGAAGTTCTGGAAACGCTCCTATTGCGAAGACAGTACCCAACAAGTATGATAATTATCCCCACCAATGCCACGGCTCCTGCAGCACCTCCAAGTATTGCTGCAAGAGACGCTGACATTTGGTATGGAAACGACTTTAACTGTGGGGGTTAGTATTTTTGTAAAAGGAATTATCAGACATTGAACCTGAACGCCAAAAGTAAAAGATCATAATTTAGCTAGGGGAAGGTATGCACAGAGACAAAGTTACAATCTTTATATCTTATAAGATAATTAAACCAGGAAAAATCAAGGTTTGATAATAAGATAATTAAGTAATTACGCCTGAAAACTAGCTGACTAGTGAATGGAATTCAGAAGGCATGCAGTGATATTGAAATAAATCACAGATAAAGGTAAGTGATCACTAATAGAATTGCAATACACTATGATATATTGTATTGAGTGCACAACATGTCCAATATGGTTTTGATTTAAGTACAAATTGAATTAGCATAGTAGAGTAGAATAATAGCAAACCTGTACTGCCAAAGAAGAAACCCAGAGAGATGTCTAAAAATTGGAGCTTCACAAGAATATCACACACCCACATTCCCAAATGGAAAGGTGAACTGAATACTTGAGTTTGTGGTATGAAAAGAACCCAAATGCAAGATTAGAAGAGACACCCAAATCAAATAAGAGGTAAGAGTTGCAGAGAAACCCAGGTGATGATCAAAGTCAAGACTTGTGGAAGCAAAATAGGAGCGGAGAAGCATCAAGATTTGAATATATATATATATATATATATATATATATATATATATATTAAGGGGAATGCAGAGTATATATCATGGTTGGATACTAGAGAGAATGCCGACAGAAAGTGACCTTGCGCCGACAATACTCCCTCTACCAAACCACCCAGTTCAACTTCATCAATGTAAATATATATCCCATGATATGGTGCCAGACCCACAACAAAATTAAATAGAAACTAAAGCCCTTTATATTCTTATAGCACGTCCTAACATCTTAAATATTTAAAATATTTTTTTTCGTAATATTTTATTTTTTATAAATATAAAATTAATTTTTATATACATTAAATATTTAAAATATTTTTTTGTAATTTTTTTATAAATATAAAATTAATTTTTATATAAATTAAAAAAACCATCGATATTCGATAAAGTCATCGTTCATTGTTTTATAAATTAATCCATCAAGATATTTATTTTTTAAACTACTAAAGTTTTAATGATTATTATTTTAGTCATTGACTCAAAAAAGGTACATATGTATATTTTTTCAGTACATATGTAATGAAAAGGTACATATGAACATGTTCCACGAAGAAAAAAAATTAATATTGCTAGCTATAAAAAAGGAAAATAAAAAATGGAGAAAAGAAGATTAATTTATGTATTATTTGTGTGGGCTGTAGAGCAGAATAATAGTTGTCCGTCTATCTGTCTGGTACTGCAAGTTGAGAATCTGAATTAGAGAGATGTGTGTTTACAGCAGTACAGACTACAGAGACATGGTGTGTAAGTCTGTTGTAACAGAGTTGCACATACCAGTGTATTAGTTGACTAGTCTCCTCTTCTACCTACCTGTAAAATCTCTAATACTAGTACAAAACCAAGCCAGACCCAAGAAGCCTTGTGCCTTTGAGCTTGACCCTCATCCTGCAAATCAAATTTACATTCTTTGGGAACAAAAGAAAAAGGAAATAAGGATCAGGTATACGGTTTGTATCAACACAGGAGAATTGTGAAGAAAATAAAGCGAATAATAGAGAAAGAGATTCAAAGCAGCTGAGGGGCGTTGTTGTGGGGTTGGTATGCGCGGCCAGCCAGCTATGAGCTGTTGACGTTGCTTCTATTCATGGTCATTATCTTCACCACCTTCTTCAAAAAAAAAATTTAAATAAAGAAGTAAAAATTCAATTCTTTAAAAATATTATAGTCAAATTCTAATAGTTTTTCTATTTTGAAGATTTAACATTTATTAGAACAACAAAATATGATACATCATAATTAATTATGACCAAATGAGATTATATATTTTATTGTAACAACAAAATAATTAATAAAATATTCTATTTTTGTAAAAATTTTGTTGGTGTCTGTGAAGAATTAAATTTTGAAAAATGAAAGTCTTGCTGCAAATTTAGGAAAACAATACTCATTTTTATTCCTCATCCTCATTTTAGAAAATAAGATGGTGAAGTTATTGGACCTAAAAAACACTTAATAATCTCTAAATTTGACAAAATCAAAAAAAATGAGAAAGCTGTCTCACTCCGGTTACCGTTTGATTTATTTGATCATATTCACGATTCCAAACCAATCAAGCAAAGTAACGTCCCGATTCCCCTCCATATCATTACTCTTGGTTTATACAAATGGAGGTTTGGGCTGGGACTCAGATTTGGAAATGGAGGTTTGGCCGATCGAGGTTGTTTGTCTTGGGCTCGTTGTCATAGTTAGCAGGTAAATGGGCCCATGGTGGCACTCTTAAACGATCAACGCAAACTCACGCTACAATGGACACCATCCAAATTAAAGAATCTTTTCCTTTCTGGTTAACTGCGATCACATATATTTTGCTCTCTCTTTTTTTTGAAATGAAAATAGGAGAGCAAAATGGTATGAGAGTATGATGAGTGGGTGAAGAATACAGAAGAAAATATATTATAATTTGATGATCCATAAATCAATTTTGGTTTCCCAGCTCCATCGTACAGTGATTGAATAAGGAGGACAGAGAGTGAGGGGAATATATGGAGGGCAATGGAAAGGCATCAAATGGGGTGACCCTCGATCATGTGCTTTTGGCGCTGGGAGAGACCAAGGAACAGAGGGAGCTCAGAATCCGTAACCTGTTCAACTTGTTTGACACTGCAAATGCTCGGTATTTGGACTATGCCCTGATTGAGGCAGGCCTCTCTGCTCTCCATATTTTGCCAAGGATCTCTTGAATGTGTGCGATGCTAATCGAGATGGTGTGGATTACCAAGATTTTAAGCACTACATGGACGATGAGGAGCTCGAGCTCTATGCCATCTTTCAGGCAATTGATGTCAAACACTGGTTGCATCCTCCTGGAAGAGCTGTGGGACTCTCTTGTAAGAGTAGGCAGTGATAAGCCTTAAAATACATTTATAAATAAACCCTACAATCACAATTAGATTGTCGATGATAGTATAAAAAATAAGGAGTCTCCCGCAGAGGATTATGTCTAAATCACTAATCTAATACTCGATCTAAACTAAAAACTTAATCTGTCCAATTAGAAAAAACTGATCGACAAACGACTCTAAACTACTTCAAACACGACGAAAATTTATAGAGACGAACTAGACACACTAAACTAACTGCTGACAAAGTTTCACGAATTTTAGGGTTGAATTTCTATGCTAAATTAATTATACAAAACAGAGGACAAAAAAACTATGAAAATAAAAGAATGTTTTAGGGTTTGAAATAGATAAGAAAAACAATAGCTAGGAACAACCATACACCCTTAGAACATATTTCACTAAAGATTTGTCAATCCACATGCTCCTATCCAATCGAATATCTTTACCCAAGCTAAGTCAATGATGTGTTGAACTTAACCTATCAACTTTTCTTACATGGTATGTCAAGAGAATGATGTATTCAACTTAACTTAGCTTCTAACATGGAACCTAGAGTGATGTTCTCACACAGCTCTCACATAGAAGTCATTAAGATCGAAAAGATAATCCATATAAATGAGGCTCACGTCACTCATGTGCTACTTTAGATAATATACTTTACATGATGATCAAAACACAAAATCATAGCAATAAAACCCTAGCATGCTTACTACGTTTGTAACCATAATAAACAAAACCAGAATTTATCAATGAAAAACCAATGAATCTTGGTTTGCGCAAAAATCCAACATTCAACATCTAAGAAACTATAAAATTAAAGCCATAATCTTGGTTTACACGTGTGTAGGGCTTAGGCAACCCTAACTATCAAAGACTACTAGAAAAACATAGAGAAAATAAAATAAAACATCAGAAGGGGAAAAGAGAAGATGATGGCGTCAATGGACTGATGTTGTGCGTCCAAAGCTAGATGTATCTAAACTTCCTAGAATGATGTCAAGACCTCATAATTTTCATCTACGGACTTGTCTTTATGGTTTGGGCTTTAAAATTGAAGTTTCGGTCCAAATTAGAAATTCGGGAAGACTGACCTTCGGCCACTAAAACGGTCATAACTTCTTTATACAAATAGATATTGATGATCCGCAATAGATTCTGGAAAGTAGACTCTTGTAGCTTTGTAGCTTTTCGTTGATATAAGGCTCATCTCCTGGATTATTGTAAGCTGATCAAAATCCTCTGTCGAAGTTGAAAAAATATCTGACAAAATTTCTGATTTATTTCCTTACACGATATGTATTTCTTTTCTTTCAAGATTTCTTCTTCTTTTGCTTCTATTGTGCTCCTCAACTTTATTTGTGACCTAAAAACACAAACTAAATTACAATGAATATTGTTAAAGGAATTACATAGCTAAATAGAGTTGAAAAAATATAAAATTCACTTATCAAGTAGTTTATCATTTCTACTATCCTTTGGGTGTATTGTATTTAGATTTCTGCATACTTTTTTAAGTGATGGATTTACAAAGAGTTGTTAGATTTATGCATATTTATAAAATCTATTATATTCATATAGATTCTAAAAATTAAACTTTTTAAGATTCTTGAAAACAAATGATAAATTTGTATGAATTATCGTAGAATTAAACAAATATTTTATGATTCATCACTTATCAACATAAACATGTAACATGAGTAGATAAACAAAAGTAATATAGGAAATTAGAGAAAAACCTAAAAATGGAGTTTTTTAGAGATAAACTTATTCACATATTTTATTTTAATTTACATCAAATTGAAATCATTTAAGATGCCTTATAAGTTTTCTAAAACTAAAATTTGTCACAATTTTTCTCCTAACTGTTTTTCCATTCCGATTTTAATTTTTTTAGTAGATTTTGTCTTTCTGCTTTAATATGAATACATCCCCTAAATGTAGTTGTTGACTTTCGTCAGATTTATATAATTACATATATAAATTGAAACGTAAATCTAGAAATAATCACTTAAAACTTTGATTTTTCTTTTGAGTTTATTTGTTTTCATTACCATTTCTCCTTCCATTTTTCACTCTCATGTTTGTCTATATAGCTAGCATATGATTGAGTCAAATTGTGTTGGTTTATCAAAGTGGTTAATCATTCTCGAGTACAGGTATGTTAATTGTTTTCTACATTTTAATTTGTGACTATGGTGTAGATATCAACCATACATTTTGTTTTTTACCTTTAAGTTAGTTTGCAAATAGAGGAATTAAGTTTCGAGTATAAGGTTTTAGGTTAGGGATAGACCTCATCATGAGCCGAGCTATGACTGACCCTACCCTAAATTTTAGGGCTTTTGGTAGGGCCGGGTTGGGCTTTGACTAAGTCAACGGAACATAGGGTCGGGCCGGGCCAGGGCTTCAAAATGCAAACCCTTACCCACCCTACTAGCCCATTTTAAAAGAGCCAAAAGGGCGGGCTGGGCCAGCCGTACAAAAATAGGGTTGGGCTGGGCTTTTGTTTTATTCGCTGAAAATCACAGAATAGAAAAAAAAAACCCAAAAATTAAATATTTCATAAGTTCATGTTCATACTTCATACTGAGAGCCAACATTTTAGAATCTAAGTTCGTTTCAGTAACTACTAATCCCACAAACTCACATTCTCAATATCCAGTTTTCTACTTCAAAGTTCAAACATTCTACTACAAAAAAATGAAATACTGAAAATCTGAAGCAGTAGTCATTCAAAAACTGATCAAGCCTTCATCAATTCTCAAAAAGTTGTCATCTTGTAACATTTGATCATCTCTTACTACTATTAAGAGGACAATAATGTACCTACAAAGGAAATATCAAAAAATTATAAGATGACATAGCTATGAAAATTATTTTAACACAACATTTATCAGCATTTAAATAAAACACAACTGCTATAATTTTTCATACCATATCCAAAAAGCAGATCACTTTCTCAATCTGTAATCTGCTCAACCACATCCGGGGTCGCTTTAGCAGATTCTAGTGCATTCATATAATCAGGTCGTGCTCGTTTTGCAATATCTTCCTCTTCAGGTCGTAGCTCCTCCTGCTCCTTATCTTGCTACCTTGCATCTGCCAGCTTCCAATCTTTCAAGAAAATAAGAGCTTGAATTGTACTTGGGCTAAGACTTGCTCTCCTCTCCGATACAATTCTCCCACCAGCACTAAAAGCGGCTTTCGAAGCCATAGTTGAAGCTGGAACAGATAGCAGATCACGAGCTATCAAAGAAAGCACAGGATACACTTCTTCATGAGACCTCCACCAACCTAGAATGTTAAATTCCAAACCATCAGGAACTTCAAGAGTAGACATATCAAGATAGTATTGTAAATCAGAACTTGAATTACTAGAAGTAGATGTTGCTGTCTTAGCCTTTTTTAAGACAACCTCAGCGAAGTCTTCATCTTCATCATTAGGTAAAACAACAGATTCAAAAGATATAGGTAAGTTTAAGCTAACACTAGAGGTTGGAACCACAGGCACTACATTGACCTTGCACATATCATGTAATTCAAACAACTGAGTCTTTAGAGCAGATATACCAGATTCAACTCCCAATTCATCAAGACCCATACTTTTCATCCATTGACCAATTGCAAAAAACTTATATCTAGGATCCAAAGCAGCAGCAAGACAAAATACAGTAGGAAAATTTTTCCAATACTTTGCAAATTTTGATTTCATGGCAACTAACGCGAAAGCAATTATAGGATAGCTAGCATATTTATTGAAAGTTGCATTGATCCTTACTAAGCATGGAATAACACGACATGAAGTTGGATAATACACACCACACCAGTTTTTTGTTGAAGAATAAAAAACTTTTAAGAAACGACACACAATGCTAGATATTAACCAATCTTCATCAGTGGGGAGTGCTAATGTGGAATGACGATTAGATTGGTTTAGTTTCTGAACATAGCGATTTAGAACAAACTTATACTTTTTAGCCAATTGCAGCAGATTCCACCTATGAGGAACATCAATATCATAGGTGGAATTCCACCTATGAGGAACATCAATATCAATATTCCTCACTGGCATATTCAGATCTTTACAGCAATTAACTCACAACTCATGCCTCTTAACTGATGAATTGATGTTACAAACTATATTTGTGATTTTGTCAACAGATTTAGATAACAGACCCAAACCATCTTGAACAATCAAATTTAAAATATGAGCACTACATCGCACATGAAACAACTTTTTAAGGACAGAATTAACCATTAGAAAATCATGGAGTAATGCAACAAGAACATCATTATTTGTTGCATTATCTAAAGATATTGAAAAGATTTTCCTATGAATGTGCCAAGAAATCAGCTCCTCATTTATGTGATTAGCAAGTGAATCACCATTGTGTGGGTACTCTATCATTTTAAAAGCAATAATTCTTTTGTTCAAATTCCATTTCTTATCAATAAAATGAGCAGTTAATGACATGTATCCCATATTAGCACGGGAGGACCAGTAATCAGAAGTCAAACAAATTTTCCCCTCATAAGTTTCAAAAATTTTGAGCAACTCATTTTTCTTTGCAATTAAGAGCTTCATCACATCTCTTTTGCAAGTAGAAGCTGATAATCCTCCATATTGAGGGGCAAAAGCTCTTTTTATCAACCCTGTAAAATCATGCGTGTCTACAAATGTAAATGGTTGTTCAGCTCTCAAGACATAGTCCACTACCTCTTTTCTAGCAAACTCCTTATTGTAAGACCAATTTGATACATTGCCACTAGAATCTGAAGCTACTTGGGCTTGAGTCCTAATAACAGGTGATTGACTGTCTATATGACTATTCCAATGCCTACGTAAATGGCTAGTTCTATTTTTTCCTCCACCTACCATACTCAGATTGCAAATACTACATTTAGTTGAGAACTGGAAAGATAATTCGTCTATATGTTTAGAAGATGAAAATAGATTGATGTCTATGTTTATTTATAGGGGACTGATATTGCAACGAACATATTTGTAACGGTAACTGCAAATTTGGGAGTCTGTGAACAGTGGTCGAAAAAACAACCTCAATATTGTCTCAGTCTCTCAGAAAATTGCTCGTAGAGTTTCAAATACTATACTGAGCTCTGGTAAGTAATAACTAACCTGATAACAATTCTGGTAACACAATATTCAGCCTCTCACGGAGATGGAGTCGGGGGTAGAGGTGGAGGCGACGGGATGAGTAGTATTGATTTCCAGAAGGTGGGTACTGAGGAGAATAAGAGAGACCTGAGAGTCCAACAGGAATAGAGAAGAGAAAGAGGCGAAGTGGTTTATGGACGCTAGGTTGGCTAGTTGGCTAGGTCTTTACTCTCTTGGATTATTATTAATTTTTTTACAAGAAAAGAAACCCTAAAGGCCTAAACCTCTTGGGTTATTTGGGCCTAAACCCTTACTCTCTTGGAATATTTGGGCCTAAACCCTTTCTCTCTTGGAATATTTGGGCCATTTAGTATCTTAGGACTTGGGGTAGTTCAAAACACTTCCAACTTCTAGCTTTATATACACATATATAAAATAAAAATAAAAAAAAATATAAATTATAGGGTAGGGCCGGGCTTTTAGGGTTAGGTCGGGCTTGACCCTAAAGGGCTCGATAGGGTCGGGCCATAGGGTAGGGCCGAGTTTCATTTGCTAGACCCTTACTCTACCCTATTTGAGAAGGGATAGGGTCGGCCCGCCCTAATGGAGGGTTGAGTAGGGCCGAAACCCTATAGGGTAGGGCGGGCTAGGGCCAAAGGGCCAAATGATGAGGGTTATGGGTTAGGGTTTATGGAGAAATTGAGTTTTGGGTATAGAGTTTTAGGGTTTATGGTTTAGGGGTTAGGGATTATGGTTTAGGGTTTAGAGTTTAGGATACACATTGTACCTATCATCTACAGAGGTTCACAATTTTTATCTATTATCAAGATAATTTCGAAATATGTACTTATTACTCATACATGTTTCACAATATGTACCTGTCACTGAGAGATATTCAAAAAATTTATCTATCATCTAGATAGGTTTATAATCTGTCAGAACCCACCGCAGATTAACCCCCTTTAACTCGAAGTAAATCCTGCGAGATCCATCCCAAAGGAGATTTTACAGCAACTTCCCTTGAAATGGATAACCCTTAACTACCTTTAACCGGCATCCCGTGAAACTTTTGGTTAATTCTAATATGTGTGACTGCACCCACACACTCGATCGGGCTGCCTACGTACCCTCTGAGAGGGATCAAGCCACTCGTAGTTCAACCCCAATAGCATTCCTTAATACCTCGACCATCACTCTAATCACCAACTCCATACCTTTAATTAGTAATTGTCACGTCCCGACCCAAGTTTACCTTCCTATACATGGATTAGGACGTGCGGGACCCAACCCAAGAGAGATTTATTCGAAATCCTCCTTGAGCTAGGATAACCCTCTTTCGAAACCAAATTCAAACAGTCCAAACGGTACCAGAATAGACCTCATAACCGGAGGTTACCCCGATTCCCGTATTTGGATATCAAACCAACCATTTAGAGAACCTAGGGGTTCTAGTAATATTTGTGATTGCACCTGAATCCCGGTCAGGCTGCCTACGTACCATGTCCTCAGGGATCAAGCCACATGTAGCTCTTGTTTTTATTTAACGCCCTAACTGGGAAAAATCCTGTTTTTCTACTTATCAGTCGATCTATTAATATGGATATCAACAACTATTGCGTATTCGGGGTTTAACCTCTCCGCTGAAGTAACCACCGACCACTAACTATCGGGACTAACCCGAACCATCACCATATTCAAACACAACAATCACACATAAATGCAACCATGTAAATAACAAATCCTCCCGGGTATAACTGTAATATCAACTGGAGGGTACCATTGTAATTATCTTAAACTGTCAGGACCCACCCCGAGTTAAATCCCTTTAACCCGAAGTAAATCATGCGGGGACCACCTCAAGAGAACTTCTTACCGAAACCCCCTTGAAATGGCCAACCCTTCCTACATACCAACTCAGCACTTCCATGAGTATCTAACAACAATCCCTAACTCATGAAGACATCCTGCTCCCTAACCTACTTAATTAGCTAAACTGGGTTAGTCAGAGCAGTCTACAAAGATGATTACCCTGAAGAATTTCAAACGGCAACGGATTGATCGACTATGCCTCGACTCTGGTTCGCACGCGACCTCCGCTCTAGAACCCTGCACCACTGGGCATTTAAAAACGAAGGGCCCAGGGAAGAAACATTGAAAACTGTCAGGGTGAGAGGACAAAAATAAAATATAAAAGCTCTATTACCTTTAATGTTCTCCCTCTAAGTTTTCCTAAGAAAATTCGTATGCAAGTAAAACATAAATAATGCCTTGGCTCAAATATAAACAATTATGTGGGGTGTTAACCTCATCCACGAGAAAACCCAACCCGCTCTACCACGAGAGGGTCCATTGACCAGCTCATCGGAGAGGGTCACATGACCTGCTCTATTCGGGAGGGTCTTTTGACCAGCTACCACCGAAGAGGGTCCTGACCTGCTCTATCCGGGAGGGTCATATTGATCAGCTACCACCGAAGAGGGTCAGACCTGCTACAATCCAGAGATAGTACCCGCTCCATCTGGAGAGGGTTCATGCTAGCATGCAATATATATCCTTATCCTTTAAAATCCTTTTAAAACCTGTAAAACCTTGTAAAACCTCGTGAGAATAATAAATCGAAAACCAAGTCAAATCTCCCTGACTTCACCCTAAATACATTGGATTTAAAAACCTTTCCAGGAACCAAAAACCGGTTCTCTGCCTTTACTTTAAAACCCTTTAAATCCAAGAGCCAAATTTCTCATTTTTAAAACATCCCCCTCCATAATCCCAAAATGGTGAAAACCATTAAAACCATAATCCGAGAAAATCCTTTAAAACCCCGGGAAAGGTAGGAACCTCTTTCCCGGCTAGTTTATCTTTAAAAAATAGTAAATCCTCATTTTTCCAAAATCACCGTAAAACATTAAATGGAGGAAATCACATAAATAAAGGAGAAAACAAATAAAGTCTACGTCATGCAGTTTAATTTAAAAACAAAGTCCACTCACAGTACTTATTGCGACTCCCTTCCTGCTCGGAAAGCTCCTCGAGCGAGACCTCGAGCTAGCCACGTAGTCGAGCCCGTCTCACGTTCAACTAGAGACAGTACAAATAAACCAATAAATTAGTCTTTACATCGTTGACTTGATCTTTTCCTAGTTTGACCAGGAAATCCTATTTGACCACCTGTAGACCAAGTTCCTTTCTTTTTAACAGCTTTTCAAACATTACACTTATTTTCGATTATCGACTCAAAGTTTGGTTTCCGTTTACGCCACCTTAACATAAGTATTTTCTCTTTACTAAATGTGAGTCGATACGTCGATAATGAAATTATCCGATTGTTTTTCCACGATCAACTTGACATTTCCGTTAATAGGAGTCAACATCTCCCTCAACCACTGGAGTGGTCAACATACTATAATTTCCATACTTCACTAATTAACTTCAAAACCTTTAACTTGAATTCTACCTTTTCATTAACCTTTTCAACCCGATTTAACATCTTCTCATAAATGGAAACCTTCCAAAAAGGTAAAGTTTTCCAAAATGGAAAGTTTCCTAAATTGATAAGTCTTCTTTAAAATGGCAAGTTTCCCAAAAATGGAAACTTCCTACTTACGTCCAATCTTTCCGTAATTACTCAACTTAGGAATTATCAGTACTTCCCGACTAAAAGCTTAACAGGAATTTGATTCCTACCTCTTCGGCATTCAGCCGGTTTTACCGTATCACCGGAATCTTCGCCGGATTCCGGTGACTTGCCAGAATTTCGCCAGAGTTTCCCCGTTTCTCGATCACCAAGTTCTTGACATGAAACCACGTAAACAACACTAAATCAGCAACCCAACAACGATTCAAATAACACCAAACAATAAAATGCAGCAACTACACCAACCACAATTCCAACCACAACACACAACAACAACCCTGTCTAGAAAAAGAAACTGAAAATGCAGCATTCAAACTACATTTGCCCACTCTATAATTTCATCAATTCTAAAACCATTGTAATCATCAACACTACTGCCAAAGAACACACACACTGCTCAGAATTCAAATGTTCCTTTTCTTTTCAACAACACAGCCTCAACTTCACATCACCAAACTACTATAGATTTCAGCTAAACAAGAACTCCAACTCATGCATACAAGCTCAACCTAGAACCCAAACTCTGAAACCATAACCATAACTGTCGTCACTGTTTTCGTTGCCGAACACAGTAACGATACCCTAAATCCTCCAAAACTTAACCAAACTCCAATCCAATTATACAGATACGTAGAGCTTCATGAGTAGATGATCTTTCATACCTCAATTGCCTTCGCCTGTGATCGGAGAACACCAATCCATGGCCGAGAAATTCCGAATGTTTCTCCTATTCGAAAATCTCTCCCCAACGCCTCTCTTCAAAAACTAAGGCTATAAAAATGATCAGGATGCTGAGGCAAAGCTTCCGGACCCATCCAGACTCGCCGTCGCGGCTAAAGTCGGAAAACCCAATCGAAGACAGTCGCCTTCTCTCCTTCAATTCTCTCTCTCTTTCTCTCTCTCTACAGCTTTATATGGAAACCCACAACCACAGACGTGTTGGGGACGGCGAGGCGAAGCTCTGGTCACCGGTGAGCCGCCGAGAGATGAACATTTGACGGAGGTGCGATTGGAGCACAGTCGCAGCTGGAGACGGAATCGAGAGAGAGAAAACTCTTTTTCCCCAACTTCATTCCAACATAGGGGAGTACGGCATTGCCTCCCATATAATGCCTCAAATGGTGACATGCCAATGCTAGAGTGGTAGCTATTATTATAAGCAAACTCCATTAACATCAAATTTTTATCCCAACTCCCCCGAAACTGTAGAACACATGACCTCAACATGTCTTCCAAGGTCTGAATGGTCCTCTCTGACTGCCCATCGGTCTGAGGATGAAAAGCAGTACTAAAATGAAGTTGCGTGCCCAATGCTGCCTGCAAAGCTCCCCAGAATTGGGAAACAAACCGTGGATCTCTATCTGACACAATGGATTCTGGAACCCCATGTAGTCTCACTATCTCGTTCACATAAATCTCCGACAACCGATCAAGAGAAAACTTTTTATTAACCGGGAGAAAGTGAGCAGATTTCGTCAAACGATCCACAATCACCCAAACTCCATCATACCCATTACGGGTACGAGGCAGGCCGAAGACAAAATCCATAGTAATATGGTCCCACTTCCACACCGGAATAGGCAATGGCTCCATCAAACCCGAGGGTTTTTGTCTCTCAGCTTTCACTTGTTGACAAACCAAACACCTGCTAACAAAAGCTGCTATTTCCCTCTTCATATTCGGCCACCAGTAATAATTCTTCAAAGTTCTATACATCTTTGTACTACCTGGATGGGCGGCATAAATGGAACTATGAGCTTCCTCCATGATCTCCCGTTTAAGCTCTTCATTCCTTTTCGGTACACACAACCTACCCTTAAACAAAAGGGTTCCATCTTTCCTAACCGCAAAGTCCTCTGCTGAGCCCTCCTGAGCCCTCTCAACCAACTGTACAATGGAAGGGTCATTATATTGCGCCTCCCGAACCCTATCAATTAATACTGGCCTCACACGAAAGCTGGCCACCAAAACACCCATTTCATCCACTGTTAAATCAACACCGGTAGCTCTAAGCTCATAAAGAAGTGGAACCCGAATCATTTTCAAATATGCCAAGGATAAAGAGGGATTGCGACTAAGAGCATCAGCTACCACATTAGCTCTTCCTGGATGGTACTCAATCGAGCAATCATAATCTTTAATTAATTCCATCCATCTCCTTTGACGCATATTTAAATCCCTTTGAGTGAACACATATTGCAAGCTCTTGTGATCAGTGAAAATTTGGCACTTGGCTCCATAAAGGTAATGTCTCCAAATTTTAAGAGCAAACACTACAGCAGCAAGCTCCAAATCATGGGTGGGATAATTCACCTCATGCGTTTTCAATTGTCTAGAAGCATAGGTGATCACTCTCCCATGCTGCATCAGCACACTACCCAATCCGTGTTTAGAGGCATCACAATAGACTTCATATTCCCCACTATCATCTGGTAGTGCCAAAACTGGTGCACTAGTCAGACGCTCTTTGAGTTCCTGAAAACTTTGCTCGCACTTGTCAGACCATTCAAACTTAATTCCCTTTCTGGTCAATCTTGTAAGTGGAGCAGCAATCTTGGAGAAATCTTGAACGAAGCGACGATAATAACCTGCTAATCCCAAGAAACTCCGAATCTCTGACACATTGGTGGGTCTACCCCAATTAGCCACTGCAGCTACTTTTTGAGGGTCCACACTAACACCTTCTTCCGACACAATGTGACCCAAGAATCCCACTCTATCCAACCAAAACTCACATTTGCTAAGTTTTGCATACAGCTGAGCTTCTCTGAGGACTCGCAGAACCGTCCTTAAATGCCTGGCATGCTCCTTCAAGCTTTTGGAGTAAACCAAAATATCATCAATAAACACGATCACAAAACGATCAAGAAATGGACTAAACACCCTATTCATCAAATCCATGAAGGCGGCGGGTGCATTAGTAAGTCCAAATGGCATCACTACGAACTCATAGTGTCCATACCGTGACCGGAATGCAGTCTTGGGAATATCACTTTCCCGAATCCGCAACTGATGATAACCCGATCTCAAATCAATCTTCGAGAAAACAGAGGCACCCCTCAACTGGTCGAATAAATCATCAATTTGTGGCAAAGGGTATTTATTCTTCACCGTCACTTGATTCAGCTTCCGGTAATCCACACAAAGTCTCATAGTGCCATCTTTCTTCTTAACAAAAAGTACAGGAGCACCCCAAGGGGACGTGCTAGGTTGAATAAAGCCCTTGTTCACCAACTCCTGCAATTGGGTTTTTAACTCCTTTAATTCCGCAGGTGCAATTCTATAGGGAGCTTGAGAGATAGGAACGGTTCCAGGAAGCATCTCGATGGTGAAATCGATCTCTCTTGCTGGCGGTAATCCAGGCAATTCGTCTGGAAATACATCTGGAAACTCCTTTACCACAGGAATGTCTTCCAGGTTCACTTCACCCTTCCTGGTATCTACTACATGTGCCAGGTAGGCTTGGCAACCCTTGTTCAACAATTTCCTAGCTGTAACAGCGGAAATCACACAGTTTGGGAGAACATTTCTTTCCCCTTGAATGGTGACCTCAGGCTTCCCTGGACTCCTTAACACTACCTCCTTTCGGAAACAATCCACCATCGCCCTATGAGATTCCAAGAAGTCCATCCCCAAGATCACATCGAACTCAACAATATCAAGAGGTATTAGATCAACCTCAAAACCGCAACTCTCTATCAGCACTTCACAACTCTTAAATACCCAATCTATTTTCATCACATCCCCAGAAGGCAAGGACACGTGCCATTCCCCAGGAAGTGGTGATGATGGCACATTGGCATGTAAGGAAAATCTACTGGACATAAAGGAATGCGACGCTCCAGGGTCTATTAATGTAAAAGCGGGTCGGCCAAAAATGAATAACGTACCAATAATAACATCTGGAGAAGCGCGACCCTCTTGCTGAGTCATGGCATGTAGTCTCGCATGTGTGGCAGGACGGCCTCTACTACCTCTGCTCTGCTGTGTGCCGCCTCTAGTCTGTGTCACAGAGGGGGTACCACTACTAACAGTACCGGAATGCGTCTGCCCCATAGTCTGGGCAGGTGCCAATGCTGTTCCCTGACTCAAGAGAGGACAATCTCTCCTGAAATGACCTGTCTGCCCACACTGATAGCACTGACCATGTACCCACTGACTCTGCTGAAAACTCTGAGACGGTCTCTGACTCTGCTGCGCACTCTGACCTCCAGAAGGCCCACTCTGGCTGCTAGATCCTCTTCTAAACCCCCTAGAGGTCTTCTTGAAGAAGCTCTTAAGCCTCCCTCGGAATCCTGACCCGGATCCTGTGCTGCTACCCAAGCCACTCCCAACAGAGGATACTGAACTAGACCTCGTCAACAATCTTCTAGCTGAGCCAGAACCCGCAACTCCAACATCTGAAAGCCGACCATAAGAAAACTGCTGGGCCTCAAGATTAAGAGCAGCCATCACTGCCTCCATGAATGATGCATATGGTACAGCCATCATCTGTGCAGAGTAGTTACCCCCAAGGCCTCTAACAAACTGATAGACCTTATCCTGCTCGGTCTTTACCAACTCAGGAACGTAGTAGGCCAGCTCCCTAAAACGCTGCTCAAACGCCGAAACCGACATGTCATCACTCTTCCTCAAATTTAGAAATTCTTCCCTCATGCGGTTCATGTGTGCTCGGCTGACATAACGCTCCTTAAATTGGGCGGAAAACTGCTCCCAGGACATCTGCTGAGCGGCATCACCCACCCTGCGGCTTACATCAAGCCACCAATGCCAAGCTTCTCTCTCCAGAAACTGCGTAGCTATCGCCACCTTCCTTTCCTCTGGACAATCTACTATTCGGAACATCTTTTCAGTCTCCTCCAACCAACTGAGTGCTTCCATGGGTTCACTAGCATGGGTAAACACTCTAGCACCATGCTTGCGGGCCTTCTCATAGTTAAGCTCAGAACTCATACCAGAGCGGATACCCTGCACTAACCGCTCTAACAAACCCGCTCCCATAGTAGCTGACTCTTCACTTCCTCTTCCAGGAGGAGGAAGAGGGTTTTCTCCTTCCGGTGGAGGGGAAAGATTCTCCCTACGAGCTCGGCCACGTGCTCGGCGCATAATTAACCTGAAACCAAGATGTTTAGTACCATGTATCACACATAATACTATAACAGCTACTGCAAATACCCGATGATCACTTCGTATCTTAAGCATAAATGCTGATGGATCCGCCGTGGTCGGTCCATCACTCTATAGATACTAGTTTCACACAAGGCATAAGCAGTGACATTTAGAAAAGGAATCGAATATCCTAGTGCTCTGATACCAATGACAGGACCCATCCCGAGATTTCCCAGTAAATCCCAGAATGACTCCTGCGGGACCCACCTAAAAGGGTAGTTACCGAAAATTCGACATAATGTCCCCTAATAGTGAGTAACCCTTCACCTAAAATCCAAGTAAACACATGCAGTATACACTTCTAATTCCATCCCCCTCCTTATAAAAGCCAACCTGTTCACAACAACACACAACCACCTCCACTAATACAACCACAATAACACAACACAATCACAAACATCTTTCAACTTAATAGATATCCGAAATTCCTGGAATAATAATGAATAAGTTCCGTACTCTACCCCGAAACATAGTAATAATATACCCAGGTTATCAGAGCTCTAATACAAAGGAGGAAAAGGGAGCACTTGTAGGTTTTCAGAAACCTACTAGTGAAAATTGCGTGGAGAGGTATCCACTATGCGCCTCCTAATTTGCTGGCCGAACTCTGCAGTCTGGGCATTTTAAGAAAAACAAAGGCCCAGGGGAGAAACATGTAAAATGTTAGAGTGAGTGGACGAAAATAATCCATGAAACACTAAAAATTCACCACAATAATTTAAAACCAATGTTTCATGCTCTCCCAAAGATTTATTAATTTAAATAACATTTATGCATGCCCACAATTAATAACAATTCCACAAATGCAAGACAAAATAACCAAGTGAGGATTATGGGAAGAGAAATATGCACAAACATAATAAGTCTGACCTCTCAGACTAGGGTCGGAGCTAAGAGCTCTAGTAGCGCCCTCACGCTACTCTATGCTAGCTATATAAAATAATACGGTCAACCCTTGAAATATCAACCTGACCTCTCAGGCTTGTCTGTCCTCTCAGACCAGGGTCGGAGCTAAGAGCTCTAGATAAAGTGATAACGGTCAACCCTTATAATATCAACCTGACCTCTCAGGTTTGTCTGTCCTCTCAGACCAGGGTCGGAGCTAAGAGCTCTAAATAAAGTGGAAATGGTCAACCCTCATAGTGCACTACGTAATTTGCCTGACCTCTCAGGCTAGGGTCGGAGCTAAGAGCTCTAATAGCGCCCTCACGCTACTCTAGCTAGCATATTCATTGGTCAACCCTTATAATATAATTTCATAATAGTACTTTACTCAATTCTCTTCCCAAAACAAATAAGTGAAACTAATCCTCAACATATTTGCATCCAGCCAAATACACAATCAAGAACCCGAGGAAATTATAATGCTCGAAACAATCGTATAAATCTTGCAAATAAATCAATAATTAGGGCATGCATTCATTTAAAAATAAACTGTCCACTCACAGTAAAGGGACTAGCCCTGAGAACGATCCTGTGCCTCCCCGGAACGTAAATCCTCACGTCCTGTTTAATAAAATAAATATGTTAATTATCCCGAATCGTAAAGTCGGGTCTCCGGAGACATTAGTATAAACTCCGTATTAAACTAGCTTAATTCTTGTATACTCTTAGTAATCTTCGATCAATCCCGACCAACGATAACATGTAATTCTTTTTCCGAACCAAAACGACAATTTGAATAATAATCGAAACTTAATCGACTCGGCCGTTAATCCACCTCCACAAAGTTTTATAAACAAAACTTCCCTTAATCCTTTTTACTTCCAATTCTCCAAAATTAACTTAGGATTATTTTTACCTTTACCCCTAACTCATTTACCAAACTGTTAAAAGTTATTTCTCAAGGAAAGGACAGAAATGCCCCTGTGAACAGTAAAATCCGGTCACCGGCCAATTGGCCTCCGACCGGCGATCTCCGGCCATCTTCCTGCTCCTCTCCACCTCCCCTACAACTTCCCTTTACACCACAACAACCAAAACCAACCCTAACACCAACAAATCACAATGAACAGTAGAGAAAACCCAAAATTTGGAATTCTTGATTGAATCCCTCACCTAGGCTGTAATCGACCGGTGCTCCGACTTTGGAAGGCTCGGAGGTGGCCTGTGGACCGGCTAAGAACGGCAGGCGACGGCACAGAGGCCTGACCAGACCGGAACCCGAAAACACAGCAGCTTTTCGGAGGGTTTTCTCTCCCTCCACACAGCGGCGCTGCCCCGATCCGAAGGCTTGCTGGGTTGCCGGAACTCCACCGAGTCTAGGGAGGCCGGTCACGCGCCCCACGGCGGCCGGTGGTGGCGGAGCACAGTGAGAGTGCAAAACTGACAGGGAAGAGGACGACGCGAGGAAAGAAAGAGAAGGAAGAAAGAAGGAAAAGAGAAAGAGGAAAGTGACGCCGAAAAAAAGGTAAGTGAAGGAATAAAAAGTAAGTTTCCAAATAAGGAAACTTCCTAGAACACGGGAACCCCAATAAAATCCCCGATAATTTTTAAATTACCGGCAACAATCCCAACAGTTAATTTTTATTGTTCAAACCTTATTATCGACACCGTAAATTCACGGATAACGGAGGGAAGGTAACTCACAGTGAAATTATAAGATTCGGGGTGTGACAATTCTCCCCCCCTTATAAAAATTTCGTCCTCGAAATTTACATACCTGTTACTCAAATAGGTGAGGATACTGATGTCGCATCTGAGCTTCGGGCTCCCAGGTAGCTTCCTCCACCTCATGACTCCTCCACAACACTTTAACAAGAGGAATGGTTTTGTTCCGAAGCACTTGCTCTTTTTGATCAATAATTTGCACCGGTTCCTCTACGTAGGTCCAGTCTTTATTCAGACTAACAGGTGGCGCATGCAACACATGGGAAGGATCAGCAATGTACTTCCGAAGCATGGATACGTGAAAGACATTATGGATCTTGGACCACTCAAGAGGTAGATCCAATCGATAGGCAAGTGGGCCAATTCTTTCGAGGATCTCATAAGGACCAATATATCTAGGACTAAGCTTGCCCTTCTTTCCAAAACGTACCACTCCCTTCCAAGGAGATAATTTCAAGAACACCCAATCACCAACTTGGAATTCTAAGTCCTTCCTGCGGTTATCCGCATAAGTCTTTTGCCTATCCTGAGCCACCTTGAGTCGATCTCTTACCACCTTGATTTTCTCATTAGTCTCAAAGATGATATCCGGGCCACAAAACTCTTTTTCCCCAACTTCATTCCAACATAGGGGAGTACGGCATTGCCTCCCATATAATGCCTCAAATGGTGACATGCCAATGCTAGAGTGGTAGCTATTATTATAAGCAAACTCCATTAACATCAAATTTTTATCCCAACTCCCCCGAAACTGTAGAACACATGACCTCAACATGTCTTCCAAGGTCTGAATGGTCCTCTCTGACTGCCCATCGGTCTGAGGATGAAAAGCAGTACTAAAATGAAGTTGCGTGCCCAATGCTGCCTGCAAAGCTCCCCAGAATTGGGAAACAAACCGTGGATCTCTATCTGACACAATGGATTCTGGAACCCCATGTAGTCTCACTATCTCGTTCACATAAATCTCCGACAACCGATCAAGAGAAAACTTTTTATTAACCGGGAGAAAGTGAGCAGATTTCGTCAAACGATCCACAATCACCCAAACTCCATCATACCCATTACGGGTACGAGGCAGGCCGAAGACAAAATCCATAGTAATATGGTCCCACTTCCACACCGGAATAGGCAATGGCTCCATCAAACCCTAGGGTTTTTGTCTCTCAGCTTTCACTTGTTGACAAACCAAACACCTGCTAACAAAAGCTGCTATTTCCCTCTTCATATTCGGCCACCAGTAATAATTCTTCAAAGTTCTATACATCTTTGTACTACCTGGATGGGCGGCATAAATGGAACTATGAGCTTCCTCCATGATCTCCCGTTTAAGCTCTTCATTCCTTTTCGGTACACACAACCTACCCTTAAACAAAAGGGTTCCATCTTTCCTAACCGCAAAGTCCTCTGCTGAGCCCTCCTGAGCCCTCTCAACCAACTGTACAATGGAAGGGTCATTATATTGCGCCTCCCGAACCCTATCAATTAATACTGGCCTCACACGAAAGCTGGCCACCAAAACACCCATTTCATCCACTGTTAAATCAACACCGGTAGCTCTAAGCTCATAAAGAAGTGGAACCCGAATCATTTTCAAATATGCCAAGGATAAAGAGGGATTGCGACTAAGAGCATCAGCTACCACATTAGCTCTTCCTGGATGGTACTCAATCGAGCAATCATAATCTTTAATTAATTCCATCCATCTCCTTTGACGCATATTTAAATCCCTTTGAGTGAACACATATTGCAAGCTCTTGTGATCAGTGAAAATTTGGCACTTGGCTCCATAAAGGTAATGTCTCCAAATTTTAAGAGCAAACACTACAGCAGCAAGCTCCAAATCATGGGTGGGATAATTCACCTCATGCGTTTTCAATTGTCTAGAAGCATAGGTGATCACTCTCCCATGCTGCATCAGCACACTACCCAATCCGTGTTTAGAGGCATCACAATAGACTTCATATTCCCCACTATCATCTGGTAGTGCCAAAACTGGTGCACTAGTCAGACGCTCTTTGAGTTCCTGAAAACTTTGCTCGCACTTGTCAGACCATTCAAACTTAATTCCCTTTCTGGTCAATCTTGTAAGTGGAGCAGCAATCTTGGAGAAATCTTGAACGAAGCGACGATAATAACCTGCTAATCCCAAGAAACTCCGAATCTCTGACACATTGGTGGGTCTACCCCAATTAGCCACTGCAGCTACTTTTTGAGGGTCCACACTAACACCTTCTTCCGACACAATGTGACCCAAGAATCCCACTCTATCCAACCAAAACTCACATTTGCTAAGTTTTGCATACAGCTGAGCTTCTCTGAGGACTCGCAGAACCGTCCTTAAATGCCTGGCATGCTCCTTCAAGCTTTTGGAGTAAACCAAAATATCATCAATAAACACGATCACAAAACGATCAAGAAATGGACTAAACACCCTATTCATCAAATCCATGAAGGCGGCGGGTGCATTAGTAAGTCCAAATGGCATCACTACGAACTCATAGTGTCCATACCGTGACCGGAATGCAGTCTTGGGAATATCACTTTCCCGAATCCGCAACTGATGATAACCCGATCTCAAATCAATCTTCGAGAAAACAGAGGCACCCCTCAACTGGTCGAATAAATCATCAATTTGTGGCAAAGGGTATTTATTCTTCACCGTCACTTGATTCAGCTTCCGGTAATCCACACAAAGTCTCATAGTGCCATCTTTCTTCTTAACAAAAAGTACAGGAGCACCCCAAGGGGACGTGCTAGGTTGAATAAAGCCCTTGTTCACCAACTCCTGCAATTGGGTTTTTAACTCCTTTAATTCCGCAGGTGCCATTCTATAGGGAGCTTGAGAGATAGGAACGGTTCCAGGAAGCATCTCGATGGTGAAATCGATCTCTCTTGCTGGCGGTAATCCAGGCAATTCGTCTGGAAATACATCTGGAAACTCCTTTACCACAGGAATGTCTTCCAGGTTCACTTCACCCTTCCTGGTATCTACTACATGTGCCAGGTAGGCTTGGCAACCCTTGTTCAACAATTTCCTAGCTGTAACAGCGGAAATCACACAGTTTGGGAGAACATTTCTTTCCCCTTGAATGGTGACCTCAGGCTTCCCTGGACTCCTTAACACTACCTCCTTTCGGAAACAATCCACCATCGCCCTATGAGATTCCAAGAAGTCCATCCCCAAGATCACATCGAACTCAACAATATCAAGAGGTATTAGATCAACCTCAAAACCGCAACTCTCTATCAGCACTTCACAACTCTTAAATACCCAATCTATTTTCATCACATCCCCAGAAGGCAAGGACACGTGCCATTCCCCAGGAAGTGGTGATGATGGCACATTGGCATGTAAGGAAAATCTACTGGACATAAAGGAATGCGACGCTCCAGGGTCTATTAATGTAAAAGCGGGTCGGCCAAAAATGAATAACGTACCAATAATAACATCTGGAGAAGCGCGACCCTCTTGCTGAGTCATGGCATGTAGTCTCGCATGTGTGGCAGGACGGCCTCTACTACCTCTGCTCTGCTGTGTGCCGCCTCTAGTCTGTGTCACAGAGGGGGTACCACTACTAACAGTACCGGAATGCGTCTGCCCCATAGTCTGGGCAGGTGCCAATGCTGTTCCCTGACTCAAGAGAGGACAATCTCTCCTGAAATGACCTGTCTGCCCACACTGATAGCACTGACCATGTACCCACTGACTCTGCTGAAAACTCTGAGACGGTCTCTGACTCTGCTGCGCACTCTGACCTCCAGAAGGCCCACTCTGGCTGCTAGATCCTCTTCTAAACCCCCTAGAGGTCTTCTTGAAGAAGCTCTTAAGCCTCCCTCGGAATCCTGACCCGGATCCTGTGCTGCTACCCAAGCCACTCCCAACAGAGGATACTGAACTAGACCTCGTCAACAATCTTCTAGCTGAGCCAGAACCCGCAACTCCAACATCTGAAAGCCGACCATAAGAAAACTGCTGGGCCTCAAGATTAAGAGCAGCCATCACTGCCTCCATGAATGATGCATATGGTACAGCCATCATCTGTGCAGAGTAGTTACCCCCAAGGCCTCTAACAAACTGATAGACCTTATCCTGCTCGGTCTTTACCAACTCAGGAACGTAGTAGGCCAGCTCCCTAAAACGCTGCTCAAACGCCGAAACCGACATGTCATCACTCTTCCTCAAATTTAGAAATTCTTCCCTCATGCGGTTCATGTGTGCTCGGCTGACATAACGCTCCTTAAATTGGGCGGAAAACTGCTCCCAGGACATCTGCTGAGCGGCATCACCCACCCTGCGGCTTACATCAAGCCACCAATGCCAAGCTTCTCTCTCCAGAAACTGCGTAGCTATCGCCACCTTCCTTTCCTCTGGACAATCTACTATTCGGAACATCTTTTCAGTCTCCTCCAACCAACTGAGTGCTTCCATGGGTTCACTAGCATGGGTAAACACTCTAGCACCATGCTTGCGGGCCTTCTCATAGTTAAGCTCAGAACTCATACCAGAGCGGATACCCTGCACTAACCGCTCTAACAAACCCGCTCCCATAGTAGCTGACTCTTCACTTCCTCTTCCAGGAGGAGGAAGAGGGTTTTCTCCTTCCGGTGGAGGGGAAAGATTCTCCCTACGAGCTCGGCCACGTGCTCGGCGCATAATTAACCTGAAACCAAGATGTTTAGTACCATGTATCACACATAATACTATAACAGCTACTGCAAATACCCGATGATCACTTCGTATCTTAAGCATAAATGCTGATGGATCCGCCGCGGTCGGTCCATCACTCTATAGATACTAGTTTCACACAAGGCATAAGCAGTGACATTTAGAAAAGGAATCGAATATCCTAGTGCTCTGATACCAATGACAGGACCCATCCCGAGATTTCCCAGTAAATCCCAGAATGACTCCTGCGGGACCCACCTAAAAGGGTAGTTACCGAAAATTCGACATAATGTCCCCTAATAGTGAGTAACCCTTCACCTAAAATCCAAGTAAACACATGCAGTATACACTTCTAATTCCATCCCCCTCCTTATAAAAGCCAACCTGTTCACAACAACACACAACCACCTCCACTAATACAACCACAATAACACAACACAATCACAAACATCTTTCAACTTAATAGATATCCGAAATTCCTGGAATAATAATGAATAAGTTCCGTACTCTACCCCGAAACATAGTAATAATATACCCAGGTTATCAGAGCTCTAATACAAAGGAGGAAAAGGGAGCACTTGTAGGTTTTCAGAAACCTACTAGTGAAAATTGCGTGGAGAGGTATCCACTATGCGCCTCCTAATTTGCTGGCCGAACTCTGCAGTCTGGGCATTTTAAGAAAAACAAAGGCCCAGGGGAGAAACATGTAAAATGTTAGAGTGAGTGGACGAAAATAATCCATGAAACACTAAAAATTCACCACAATAATTTAAAACCAATGTTTCATGCTCTCCCAAAGATTTATTAATTTAAATAACATTTATGCATGCCCACAATTAATAACAATTCCACAAATGCAAGACAAAATAACCAAGTGAGGATTATGGGAAGAGAAATATGCACAAACATAATAAGTTTGACCTCTCAGACTAGGGTCGGAGCTAAGAGCTCTAGTAGCGCCCTCACGCTACTCTATGCTAGCTATATAAAATAATACGGTCAACCCTTGAAATATCAACCTGACCTCTCAGGCTTGTCTGTCCTCTCAGACCAGGGTCGGAGCTAAGAGCTCTAGATAAAGTGATAACGGTCAACCCTTATAATATCAACCTGACCTCTCAGGTTTGTCTGTCCTCTCAGACCAGGGTCGGAGCTAAGAGCTCTAAATAAAGTGGAAATGGTCAACCCTCATAGTGCACTACGTAATTTGCCTGACCTCTCAGGCTAGGGTCGGAGCTAAGAGCTCTAGTAGCGCCCTCACGCTACTCTAGCTAGCATATTCATTGGTCAACCCTTATAATATAATTTCATAATAGTATTTTACTCAATTCTCTTCCCAAAACAAATAAGTGAAACTAATCCTCAACATATTTGCATCCAGCCAAATACACAATCAAGAACCCGAGGAAATTATAATGCTCGAAACAATCGTATAAATCTTGCAAATAAATCAATAATTAGGGCATGCATTCATTTAAAAATAAACTGTCCACTCACAGTAAAGGGACTAGCCCTGAGAACGATCCTGTGCCTCCCCGGAACGTAAATCCTCACGTCCTGTTTAATAAAATAAATATGTTAATTATCCCGAATCGTAAAGTCGGGTCTCCGGAGACATTAGTATAAACTCCGTATTAAACTAGCTTAATTCTTGTATACTCTTAGTAATCTTCGATCAATCCCGACCAACGATAACATGTAATTCTTTTTCCGAACCAAAACGACAATTTGAATAATAATCGAAACTTAATCGACTCGGCCGTTAATCCACCTCCACAAAGTTTTATAAACAAAACTTCCCTTAATCCTTTTTACTTCCAATTCTCCAAAATTAACTTAGGATTATTTTTACCTTTACCCCTAACTCATTTACCAAACTGTTAAAAGTTATTTCTCAAGGAAAGGACAGAAATGCCCCTGTGAACAGTAAAATCCGGTCACCGGCCAATTGGCCTCCGACCGGCGATCTCCGGCCATCTTCCTGCTCCTCTCCACCTCCCCTACAACTTCCCTTTACACCACAACAACCAAAACCAACCCTAACACCAACAAATCACAATGAACAGTAGAGAAAACCCAAAATTTGGAATTCTTGATTGAATCCCTCACCTAGGCTGTAATCGACCGGTGCTCCGAGTTTGGAAGGCTCGGAGGTGGCCTGTGGACCGGCTAAGAACGGCAGGCGACGGCACAGAGGCCTGACCCGACCGGAACCCGAAAACACAGCAGCTTTTCGGAGGGTTTTCTCTCCCTCCACACAGCGGCTCTGCCCCGATCCGAAGGCTTGCTGGGTTGCCGGAACTCCACCGAGTCTAGGGAGGCCGGTCACGCGCCCCACGGCGGCCGGTGGTGGCGGAGCACAGTGAGAGTGCAAAACTGACAGGGAAGAGGACGACGCGAGGAAAGAAAGAGAAGGAAGAAAGAAGGAAAAGAGAAAGAGGAAAGTGACGCCGAAAAAAAGGTAAGTGAAGGAATAAAAAGTAAGTTTCCAAATAAGGAAACTTCCTAGAACACGGGAACCCCAATAAAATCCCCGATAATTTTTAAATTACCGGCAACAATCCCAACAGTTAATTTTTATTGTTCAAACCTTATTATCGACACCGTAAATTCACGGATAACGGAGGGAAGGTAACTCACAGTGAAATTATAAGATTCGGGGTGTGACAAAGTATGTCAAAACTCAAATGAGCAGAATGTTACCTTGCTCTTGCATACAAAACCAAGCTGTGATGAGACTCGATAGAGGTCACAAAACAACGCTTTATTGGTTTGTCCTTCGGATTGATACTAACAACCCGTTTGAACGTTGTCCAACAACGCGGGTGCTAACAAGCGACCATTTTAATCAAAATAAACCCGGCGTTGGATACCAGACAACGCGGACCCAGGAACACTCTTAGTTCCGGGATTTTCAAAACCTGCACTCACCAAATACCAAACATAGAAAGAGATGAGAGAAAGGGAGGAACCGATTTTATCCTCCCCGAGGTTATTGAACTTGAAATTACATAAAACATAAAGCTTACTTGCTAGTCTGTCAAATAGACTGCATTTATATAAGCTGCTCCAAACTTCCATGCTCAAGTCCATACGCGTTCGGCGATCGTTCGCGCAATTCCATCATGAATTGTCGCAAGTGAAGGCCATGAAACACATGAAAATCATATGGTTAGTTAATCTTGCCATAAAACAGTAGCAAATCATTAAAAAACATCAACCATATGAAGGATTCAAAGAGAATTTAGGAATACAACCCGTTTTCCTCAAGGAAAAGTGATTCCTATACGCGTTGAAGCCATTGCGAGGACCGGTTTACCCACTTTTACTCCGGTTCTGGGGATTTCCTTTTGTCTTAAGGATCCTGACATCCTTGTGCATAACCTCTCCAAATTTCACTGAAATCGGAGTTCCGAAAGTTCCCGAACCGGTTGCTTGAATATTTCGGCCGGTCTGTGGATTCCGGTGGCCGGTTCGGTTCCTTTCCGGTTGGTTCTTGGGGTGAGACCGGCGGCGTTGGAAGCGTATGATCAATATCTTCAACTTCTCTGTTGGTGACGAAAGCCAATTCGGAAATTTTTCTGTCGATTTTGGCGTTTGAAACCTGAGGTAGATTTTAGGGTTTATTGGTGCGCATGTGCACAGGGGGTGCATAGGGGGGTGTGCGCGGTGCCCAGGGGGGTGCGCAGCGGTGCCCAGGTGGTGCACGGTGGTGTGCGCAGCGGTGCACAGGAGGTGTGCAGTGGTGGTGCGCGGCAGTGCGCGTGCAGTGCACAGGCGGGCGCACGACAAGAATTTTTCTGTGGCCTACTTGCTCTTTTTGGGGTTTAGAGCTACGTGCATGATAACGTGTTTTAGGAGAAACTCTATAATGATTAGGAATAGAGAATTAGCTCATTGTTATTATTCATTCATATGATATGAGCCCTTTATATAGAGACTTTACATAGTCATACTAGGAAACTAGTACATGGATCATATCTCTACTAGGGCCCATAAAGTCCACATATATAGCATGGACCAAGACACACATACATGTCCAATTATCCTTGAACACTTTAGCTATTTTTTATAGCTATATTTGTTGAAGACGAGTTTCAAACTTAGCTATTTATATTATATTTTGAGCTAAATTTAACAAATAATATAGCTATAATTATTGGAGATGCCTTAATGGAGCCGAAAAGGGGACTCCAAATAAAACAAATGTCGACCAACTTCCAGAGCCACTTTTGCTAAATGATGAGCAACTTTGTTGCCATCCCGTTTCACAAATCGGCTACTAGTCCTACTAGCTACAAACACATAAAGACTTGACAAACTACAAAGCATAAAGACTTGACTAAATACAAAGTTAGAGGTAGCTAGATAGAAAGTTGGCATGAGAAAATGATAGACGAAGCTTCACTCCTAAACTTTTAACTTGGTTAACAATATAATCCTATAGACTAAGATCCTCGTAAACTATCTTGCAAAGTGTTAAAGGGCATCAGCTTCAACTTATTCAATGTTAGAGAAACCAACATGATTCTTTTGCTGATATCTTTACTTGGTGATTAAGTGTGTTGCATCTCTCTGACATAAACTAGCACATAGAACTACTGCGAGTGAAGCTTCGTCTATCATTTTCTCATGCCAACTTCTATCTAGATAGAAAGTTGGCATGAGAAAATGATAGACGAAGCTTCACTCCTAAACTTTTAACTTGGTTAACAATAAAATCCTATAGACTAAGATCCTCGTAAACTATATTGCAAAGTGTTAAAGGGCATCAGCTTCAACTTATTCAATGTTAGAGAAACGGAAATAGTTATTAAGTTGGCTGAAAAAGCTTTAGGGCTCCTCAAACCCCCTGAGAAGAGTCAAAGGGCGATACTTGATGCTTTTGTGAGTTCATGTGATTGGTAAGAGAAAACTTGTACGTCATTTAGGAAGCAAGAACAAGAAGCAAGTCAAGCAACGAGTTCGTGAGCAAGTTGAGGTGTCCCCGACACCTATGTTTGTTTATCAGCATGCACCTCCTAGCCCTTCAGGTAAGGGCAAAGAGAAAGAAGCTATTTAGTTGTTATTTTACAGCCTACAAACTATGTTGTTGATCATACAAGTAGACTTGCTTTTAAATAAGTGAGCTAGAGTTTATAATATAGGTAATCTATAATTCATATCGTTTTAATCTTTAGGTTGTGAAATCTTGATTATCGTAGATGGTAACAGATGGATGCGTAAGTGTTATCCTGATATGAGTTTAGCAATAAAATGTTTATCATTTTTCATCCAAAAAAATCTTTTCTAGTTTCTTCGCAAACAACAAACAATTGTTTTATACATTTACATATTAATTGAACAAAAATAAGTAGTTAAATAAGTAAAATTTACAACATTCATAACAAAAGTTACAACATTCACAACAAAATTACTGCATTTATTTTATACATTTATATATAATTGTACCAAGTTACTACAATGACAACAAATTGTATATAAACTTGTAAATTTTTTTAAGTTAAGTAATTACCTCTAATATAACAAATATTACCTACATAATAACTACATTTATCAAAATGACAACAAATTTATTGTTATATTGATAAATGTATATACCACAAACAAATAAATACCTTAAAAAATTCTTAAAAAAAGTAGCAGATGCTATTGTTTGTGGATGCAGTGTAGAAACAATAAACAAACAGAGTTGCTTTCAATGCTTTATGTTATTCAATATGATGTTGACACCTATTTTCATCTGTGAGATAAGAGAAGTGCTTACGTCCGCTTGTGATCCTATATACACACACATGTGAATCAAGTCTTATATGCGTATACGTAGTATATCGATCAGTTGGTTCAGTTGGCAACTAGCGAGCCAGGGAGGGATGGGAGAGAAAAGTGAGAGAGCGAGAATTATATCGGAATGGCATTAGATGCTCTGTTCTCCATATTCAGTACATGATGTACGAATCATTGCTGCGGGTTGATCGATCTGTTTAATTAATGGGACATATATAATGCATTTCTTCTCGACGAACTGTCCGGCCTTGAGAGGTATACGATCAACTGCATATCTGGTCTCAATTTTCTTAGTTACCTTGCATTGTTATACATGAAAGCCGCAGCTTCTTCTGCTTAATCTCCTCAAGATCTATAGGAATTAATAACTGTACGTACGTTCATAATCATTCTTCAATCCCCGATTCTTGCTAATTTAGTAAGATATGAATAATTAAGATAATTTTCTTTCTTGTTTGTTTAAGGATTGCTTTTGTAGCCTAGAAGAGGTCGATCATCAATCTAATCATGTCATCTGTGCTAGCAAGAACAGGACGACATCGCCAACGTTATGAGAACAATCTTCGCCTTGTTTCTGGGTATACAGTTATATATATATATATATATATATATATATATATATATATATATATATGCCCTTGTTAATTTCTTCAACAATACTGTGATACTCACTTGTTAATTTCATATAAAGATATACGTACGGTGCGTTGTAAAATGATATGCTTGCTGCTCAGTTGTAGATAGTTACTTGTTGATCATGAGTGTCGTATGTATGGTTATACAACAGATGTATCCCTTACCGGATAACGGAAGACATGAATGATGAGGATCATAGCAGCAACACCCATATTGAAAACAAGATACAGGTTCTCATGGTTTCTTCACCAGACCGCGACGACCAAGTGTTTCCAAAAGTATATCTGAGAATGAATTTGTTTCCAATAAACTCAAATATGTTTAGCATGAATCAGTTTAATCAAAAAGTGTATAAATATATATATGCATGTATACACTGCTTGTAGGGTGGATGGGAGGATGATGAGACTATTTTAGAAGCTGCTTGTCGTGAAGCCTTTGAGGAAGCAGGGGTGAAAGGAACACTAAGAGTATTTTCCTGCCACTACACGTACACACGAATAATTAGGACTGAATTAGATCGTCGTTTTATTGTACATTTCAAGCTAGATTATGAATTCGTACGTATGATATGACCAGGAACCTCCTCTGGGAGTTTGGGAGTTCAGAAGCAAGAGTAGTCAGAAGATGTGCAGCCTGGAAGGAGGCTGCAAAGGCTACATGTTTGCATTAGAAGTAACCGAAGAGCTTGAGACATGGCCGGAGCAACAAAACCGTGATAGAGTATGGGTTAGTGTTTTCCTATATGGTATTATAACGTACAGTTTGAACTTTCATGAGATGAAATAGTATTATAGTACGTACGTACGTATTGATCATGGATTTATAAGTACTCGTATGTATTCATCGATCTGTGTTGTAGCTAAACACGAAGGATGCATTTAGAGTGTGCCGGTATGAATGGATGCGTAGGGCACTTGAGCAGTTTCTGAGAGTTATGGCGTCAGATACGAAAGATGATGATGGTGCTGTGGGAAATGCAGTAGTTGCAGTACCAGCTGATGAAGTAGCAGTGGATGATCATATTGCGAATCAGATGAACGCAGACGTATTATTAGGAGAAACATCTGATGATCATGAAAATACAATAGGGGACTTAACAGATGAGCCCGAACTGTGTAGTCCTCGTCCAGCCATGTCGTCGCCATTGTCATCCAGCAACGTCAGATCGTGATCATGTTGTGGCAGTACTACTCAAATTTAAGAGAGCAAGAAACAATCTAGATGAGTACATGAGCCCCAATGTAAGCAAGCAACAAGCTAGCTCATATATTAAACTTTGGCTTGCTAAATCTCGTTCATGGTACATGAGGTTAACAAGGCCCAGTTTAGTATTGAGTTTTGAGTTATGCATAAAAATTTTATTTGGTCAAATCTTAAAAATATTGTAGGAGAATAGAATTTGGTCTGATATTCTTATTGAAATGATAGAATGAGCCTCTATTTATAGAGTCTCACTTAACATAAATTGAGTCATTCCTTTATATATTGAGATAAGCCCACAAAGCTTTCTTATTATAAAGAGGTAGCATAAAGCCTATGGGCTTGGCATAGACCAAGACACACATATGGATCCACTATCTTAAAACACTCCCCCTCGTGTCGCGTGTCGTCATGCCGAATGGTGCATATGGTGTTGCCTCATCAAAACCTTACTAAGTAACAAAAACTCTGTGAGAAAAACTAAACCTTGATCGAAGGACAAAAGAGTAAAACACACCATGCTACTTGACAGAGAGCCCGCCATGTGAATGTCCCCCTGATGAGTATGTCACGCCCCGACCCAAGTTTACCTTCCTAAACCTGGGTTAGGACGTGCAGGACCCATCTCAAGAGAGATTTACTCGAAATCCCCCTTGAGAAAGAATAACCCTCTTTCCAAACCAAATTCAAGCAGTCCAAACGATACCGGAATAGACCTCACAGCCAGAGGTTATCCCGATTTCCGCATTTGAATCTCCAACCAAACATTTAGAGGACCTAGGGTTCTACTATTATTTGTGACTGCACCCGAATCCCGGTCAGGCTGCCTACGTACCATGTACTCAGGGATCAAGCCACACGTAGCTCTTATTTTACTAACGTCCTAACCGGGCAAATCCCGCTTTTCTAATTATCAGTCGATCTAATATAAAAGGGTACCAAACGCTTAATGGATACCCGGAATTTAACCTCCCCGCTGAGGTAATTACTGATCAACTATTTTTCTGGGGTTTTTCCTAACAATCCAACGCACATATAAACAACATCCACCCATTAACACATAAATAAGAAATATAAACAATTACAGAAATATATAAAGCCCCTCAAGGGCATATAGATAAAACCACTCCAAGGTACCCTTGTAGTTAACTTAAATTCTCAAGGACAGTGTTGTCAATTCACTTTTAATGGCAGCCAGGTAAATATGCTAAGCTGCTAAGGGTATTTTAGGAATTTCAATCCTAATGGCAGCCCTTGTAAATAGATAAAACAATCAAGGGTAGTAAGGTCTTTTTAACCACAATGGCAGCTCTGTAAATATACAAATCTGTTAGGGGCAGTCGGGTAAATAACTCAAACTACTAGGGGTATTCTAGAAATTTTAACTCTAGTGGCACCCCTGTAAATACCCCAAACTGCCAGGGGTAGTTTTGACATTCTACCCCTCGATAAAACAGTAAAAATGGAGTTTTACTGCGGCAAAAACCAGGGTTTTTACCCTTGATTTTTCCAATTGGCTGGTTCGCCGGAAAACCAGGTTTTTCCGGCCAAACCTGCTTCCAATACCTACAATTCCATCTTCTACAACCTCCAAGCATATCAACACGGTAGAAATCGAGAGAAAAGATGGAGTTTTTATACCTCAAAGTCGAACTCCACAGTTCTCCTCCGACGGAGCTCCGCTCGCCTCATCCTTGCTTCTGGGCAGTTTCTGGTGCTGCCTGGAAGCTCCTTGGCTCGCCTCCGGTCTGGTTTCACGTCGAACCCGACGAGGCAGCCGCTGAGCTTTCTCTCTCCTCTGGCTGGTGGCGGACAAGGCGGCGCTGGCTCGGCTGGAGGTCAGGGTGAGATCGCCAGAGCTGGGCGAGTGTGATGGTGGCGGCGGTGAGGCAGCACGCGTTCCGGCGAGGCTCGTCTGGGGCGGTCTCCGTCGAGGAGAGAGAGAACGAGTGAGAGAGATCGAGGGAGGAGAGAGAAACTCTCGGTCAGCCCCTATATATAAACAATACAACGGTCTACATTTGATCTCACGAAATCAAATGCCCAGATCAACCAATAAATAGTTACCGTGAACAGTAAATAGATATTTTGCTATTTACTGTTACCGCACGGTAACAACACGTTATCTCGCATAACTTTCGCATACGAACTCCGATTAATTTATAGGACATACGCACGAGTTCGTATTAACGTCCTCTACATCTTCCCCGAAGGAAACTTCCTCAAATTCTCGACTTATCGCAAAGTCATCTTTTCACGGTAAAGTAATTAACATTTATTACTTCCGTAAATTGGATAAATTCATAAGTAACAGCTCGTGGCTCCAGAAAATCTTTCGGACATACTGGAGGACTCGCATTAACATAATCTACCCCTCGGGACAAAAATTCTATTTTTCCCCAGAATCGAGAATATCTCGATATTAACTCAAATAATAATTCGGGGAAGATTAACAGCGCGGTTACAACCCTCTGTAACCCGTCTAATCCCGGTAAAAAGGTAAATTTCGAGACGGGATGTTACAATCTACCCCCTTACAAAAATTTCGTCCTCGAAATTTCTACTACGAAACATAAAACTAACCGTCAAGGAATGTCGTCATGTTCCACCGAACGGAGCTTCAAGCAAACCAGAGTCATAAGCTCTATATATCAATTCCTTTAGAAACCAGAGTCTTCTCGTAGTTGCAATACCAGATACATAACTACGCTCACGATAAAACACTTGAGCACGATACCCTCGTCTCATCCCTTTCGTCGTAAATCGACTCCACAAGACTTGTCTCTTAGCTCTTCACAAGTTAACTCTCAAAATGACAATTTAGACAATCTGTAACTATCCAAGACATAACATAGACTAACTTGTAGTCGACACGTATGCTCTACTTTTACAATTGCCACACTTGACTTTTAACACCAATGTCTTCTGCATGGAAGGATGGAAATGCTACTGTCTATCACCGTGGAGGTAACTCATACGTCTCTTGCACCTTTCGAGACTAAAGAGACGTGAACTTTCTACCTTAGGCCTTGAAGCCATGGACGTATTATCACCTGCGTCCATAAATCAAGAATCCTCCTCCCACGTTCCTAATACCCCAACTTTCAGCCACGGGGCTCGAACGAACTCGCATACCACAATGCGATCTTAAATTGCTCACTCGAGCTAATGAATCCGCCATGCGACTTCACGCCTACATGGATGTCATCTTCACATACTCAGTCAGAGTGAATTTCCTCATCCTACTTCTCTCTTTCAAATGAGAGTCTTCAGTAGGGCATTTCACAACAATCAGAGCTAACAAGCTCATACACTAACTCATGTGTGCTTGACGATATCGTGTAACTGGGGTCAAACAACTTCAATTTATTTACATTGTAAATCGTTAATAGTATGGATAAGTAGGGATCGTTCTAGCCGGGGAAACCAAAGGGTGATCGAAACAAAGATTATTAACATATATACTCACATATAAACATATTCACATCGAATTATGGGGGGTTTGAAATATATTTCTAAAAGTATTAATATCAAAAATACATCCTAAAACTAACATATATACATGTGATCATCATCCACACACATAACCAAACATGAAAATCATCAAGAACATGTAATAAAATTGTAAACAACAAGGGGCAGCAAGCAAGACTCGACATATTCATATACTTATCTCAATTTCAATTCTAATTAGAGACCACCAGCGATTCATCTAATCGTTAAGACTTCTAATATATTTAGAATCAACTCCAGCGTATAATCCTAAATTATGCTAATTGGTTTAAAGACACACCAGCGTAGAAATTAAACACAAAGAAGCACATAAGCATAGTAAGCCGAATTGGAAACATGCAAACATGTAATGGCGTCACTCATCATATTTGAATTATGCATATTTTGATAACTATGATAACCCTATTTAGACAATTTAGAATAAAACAACTTAGTGTATGATGCAATCTAAATTCTCTTGGCATGTGAAACCGATACACAAGGAGAATCCATGGCCTTAGGCAGCCCTTATGCATCGATTTGTTATGTGCAAGCTCATGAAAATAAATCAAGATGAATATATAAAAACATCAAACCTACTGCCCTAAGTCATTCATCAAATTAAAAACATGTACAAGATCATACAACACAACATAAACAACATCAGGGAATTCGAAACATATTGATTGCATAAAACCAAAATAAAATAAGTAATTCATTACAAAATCGAAAAAATAAATGAAAAATACAAAGCCATGAAAAATTCACACTTTAAAAACCTTGGAAGAGGTTTGGCAAAGGTGGTGAAATCAGATGAAAGATGGAGGAAGATTTTTAGGGTTTCGGTGGTGGTGTGGCTATGTATTTCTTGGAAGTATTTTGGTAGGGTTTCGGCAAGGCTTCTATGGTGGTGAGATGATGTTCTTCTGCCCTCTATGTCGTGCTATATATAGGAGAAACCCTATAGGGGTGGCCAAAGAGAATCCTAAACCAAAAAGGTTTTGGTTTCCCTAGTTTTTCTCAATTCGGCACAATGACCTCCGTCTGATGATTACGTTATAACTTCTTCTAGAAATAGCTATTTAGGTGATTCCAATTGATTTATAAACTAGACTCTCGTAGCTTTCTATCCATATATGACACGTTTTCTGATTCTTTGTGAGCTGTCCTGGAGAGTCTGTTGAAGTTGAGATACATGCACAGGAATTTTTCCGAAATTAATCAAGTTTTCAAGACTTGGATATTCTGTCGAATTTTGATCTTCTTCTCCTTATTTTACTTGGTTTGTACCTCTCCTTTATAGATATGGTGACTTGGATCAGTCAAATTGCTTCCTTAGATCCATTGGGAATCATTTTCTCTCGGCGGCAGCAGGTTACTCTGTTTCGGCAGTCTGACCTTCCGTCACTAATTCAGGCATAACTCCCTCCAGAAAATAGATATGGATGTGATTCAAAATGTTCTGGAAACGAGACTCACACAGCTTTCCATCCATGTATGGTACATCTTCGAGGTCTTTGTGAGTCGTCTTGGAGAAATTCTAGAAGTTTGGTGATGTGCCCAGGAAATTTCTGCTTTCTGGTAAAATTGCATGTTTCGGCCTTTCCATGTTACTGCATGTTGTGGGCTTTCCATAGCTCCAATTCTCTCGATTCTTCCTCCCATGAAATCTTCTACATGTCACCTAAGTATCAGAGAACTTAAATTAATTTATGACAATGCAAAAGCTTTACAGAATCAACAAAACATATCAAGACACCAAACTGAATCGGTTTCTTGTTATTTTATGTAGCACTTAGTCAAATTCTGTATTAATCCTATGTTTAGCACATTTTCATCCTTATACAACCAAAGACTCTTGACTCTATAATATGACTCTATTCTACGACAATAAGATATAAACAAAGTACAAATAGAGGTAATAACATATTAAGAATGTCACATTTTATGCTCCTATCAACTACCCCACACTTATCATTTGCTAGTCTCTTAGCAAACTAAATACAAGACTCTACTACTATTGCCCCTAAAACACTTCGTCTCAGAATCTTTATCATGCATAGCTTTCAAGTTTAAGCATTCGAATGTAAGCACAAAAATTTCAAGTGTCATGAACATGCTTCAAGTTATGAATAAGTAAGACGTGAGAATAATAAGCATGAAACACATCAAGTAGATTTGATTCTCCTCACTAGGCATACTCTCTTCTTTTCACTCGATCATGGTATTCACTCAATAGTATATGCAAGAGAAAAGATAGTAAGGCGACAAATAGCTTGCATATTTCATCAAACAAATGTACTTTGTGAATTTTCTTTTGAGAAAAACCTCATGTAACAACTACATGCAAGAATGGACCAAAACCATATGCTCAACTCTTGAGAAAATATCCACAAATCAAATTTTGCCATCTTAAGAATCATGAATCAATCTCAAATGTGATAATCGGGCTCAGTTGCATAAGGTAGAATTTTTAGAATAAGTGGTGCTTTAAAGCATCATCAAGACTTAGCAAATCTCGATCCTCCTTATGTCTTCTCTTCAAAGGCCGGATTTCATCTTGTTGGAACCAAATGTCATTCTTAACTCCTCCAAGCATCATGAACATGAACAAAGGTCACATATACATTTTTAGACCTTCAAATAATCAAAAAACTCCAAATTCATCAACATTTTCTTTTGTAGTGTGTCGTCCCTTTCTTTATTTTGTTTTCTTCGATTTTCATTCTCTTTTTTTCTGTATTTTTATGTAGGTTTCGGCACTCACAATTTTTACATAAGTTCACCCCACACTTGTTTCTTAACATCACACAAACATAACTCCACAATGATTGTAAGTTTTGTCAAGTCTTGATAACAATGTAAATGATATAACTATTCAAGCAAGGGAATTTTATGAAGGTGATGAAAGAAAAGCCTTAATGTAGGCTCAAAGGGGTTAACTAAGGAGTCTCACGACGGACACAAATATGGCACATGCTTTATTTGAAAATGATGGTAATCCTAAAGAGATCTTTTCAATCCTTTTCAAAATCAAGGCATGTTATGATATAAAAGTTTCGAAAATCATACAAAAGCAAGTTCTAGTAAATTCTCGAGTCCAATAAAAAGCTATGACACATAATCATTGAATATACAAAGAATAATGAGGTTTTAGAGTAAGAAATCAAAAAATGTTCAATGAATCACTCATGAAGAAAACATTAAGACACAAAACCTCACATAGGTTGTTATGAACACAAATCAAACAAGACATGCATGCTTCACAATCAATCAAATCACAAATGTTCATAGCAATCCACATTATTCATGAAACTCACAATTTCTTCTTTAAGTAAATGCAAAACCATCATCTATGCATTAAAGACATAATCATCCTAGACTTTTTAGGGGCATCCTAAAAATCAAAAACACACAAATTTTTTTTTTAAAAATAACAATATTTTTGTGGAACCGATTTTCTGTTTATTTTTTTTACTTTTTTTAAATATAGCAAATTAAACATGTTAACATGTAACCCTACCCCACACTTAGAAAATTACATTGTCCTCAATGTAAAACCCGAAAATAATTTTGTAATTCCCTAAGCATGCTTCAAATTCACAAGAAAAACACATATACAATTCAACCAATAAAAGTAAAGAGATAGGAAATATTCAAACACTCGTTGATGACTCCTTTACAGCTACGGTTGAAATGGGTTGCTTCTCATGCAGCGCTTAATGTTTATAGTCTGTCAGCCTAGACTCTCTCTAAAAGTGGTGTCACTTCTCCTCTGGTTATGGTGGCCAACCATGAATTGCTCCGCTATGATGACGTCACTTTGTTATGCTTATTTCCTCCAAGTCTTCCTTGCTTGGCTCGGCTATATTGCTGCCCTTTGAATCGTGCTTACTTGATCATGTTTCATGCCGTGCTCGGCATTGTCTTGCTTGGTCTTATGTATGCTCGGCATCACCGTTGTTCTCGGCACCATTGCGTCCAACTTCACCAAAGAACTCATTATCTAGCACTTCAATGTCTTTTGTCCAAAATTGGTCATTCATGGTAACCTGTAAAACCGATCTGGCACAATTGAACAAGATCAAAGTAGCATCATTGTAAACAAAATTAAAAACGAAACCAAAAACTAAACTAAGCTAGCATTAAATCTAAAATCTACGGCATACATGCAAGAATGAATGCAATGTATGTGTGTGTGTGTGTGCATTGAACAAAAATACAATATGGCATGAACACACATAGAATGCAACATGAAACAATATGCAATTGAAACACATAAACATTATGCAAGATGAAAACATGCAACAAAAATCACGACACCATGAACACACACATATTACGCAAGACATATGAAACATATAGACATGACACACGGCACCACAAAACTTACACACACTTGACGTCATTACCTAGGCTTTCTAGTTAGTTTTATTAACCTCTAATTTTCAAGGTACGTGGAGCAGAGGAGACTACTGTGTAATGGACTGATACAGCCCCAGGTAGTGTCATGCTTAATCCAATATACCTCTAAAATTAATGGCAAATTGGGTTGAAGAAAATAGATCACATATGTCAAGTTATAGCGTCTAAAGTGAGGTGATGCTTCGGCCCAAGCTCTTGGCTAGTTCGAGCATGTTCCGTGTTTTCAGAAGGCAGTGTTGTTAAGATCCACGGAGGGCGAACCCCCTACAGGAACCAAGCAGGACTTATTTAGTGGTCACGGAGAGTGAACTCTCTATCGACCCTTTCACTGAGAAGAGATATCAGTCTATGACCTTGAGATCCAGTTAAGCAAACCTGAGAACCATATCTATGAATAATAACTTCCCCCTTACTCAGTTGAGAACAAACTCGGGTCACTAGACCGGTCTACAAGTGTTAATCAAAGCCGCCCTCAACCTCATGAGATCAAAAGATAACATGAAGGGTTAAGGATAAGATTAACAAAAGTGGCTTCTCCCTACATGTTTCACTTTAGAATCTACATTAAACTCAAGCATACATAAACCATAAACTTCCTAAAAATTAAACTAAGTTATTACAACATACATTCAAACATACAAATCAAAACCAAAACTTCAAAAATTAGAAATACAACTCGGCCAAAATTAATTACAAGCCGAAAACCAAAAATAAAAACTATACAACATCTTCTTCGATTCTTCTTGGCTTCCCCGGCAACGGCGCTAAAAATTGACGATGTCGCGTAACCAGGGTCAAACAACTTTAATTTATTTACCTTGCAAATCGTTAGTAGTATGGATAAGTAGGGTTCGTTCTAGCTAGGGAAACCAAAGGGTGATCGAAACAAAGATTATTAACATATATACTCACATATAAACATATTCACATCGAATTATGGGGGGTTTGAAATATATTTCTAAAAATATAAATATCAAAAATACATCCTAAAACTAACATATATACATGTGATAATCATCCACACACATAACCAAGCATGAAAACCATCAAGAACATGTAACAAAATTGTAAACAACAAGAGGCAGCAAGCAAGACTCGACATATTCATATACTTATCTCAATTTCAATTCTAATTAGAGACCACCAGCGATTCATCTAATCGTTAAGACTTCTAATATATTTAGAATCAACTCCAATCGGTGTAAGGACCTCAATGCCGCTTGGTCTCCCAAGATAAAACAACAACCAAATTCAATTTGTTACACTACGAATAAGAGCTTCAACGAACTAGGAAGAGCCTTCAAACTATCACCGAATTTTGAGAGAACTGAGTAGGAGCATAGAAGCTTTTTGGAGAGAAAGGAAAATGTTTTCTGTTGGTGTGTTCAGTATGAAGGATTGGTGGCCTTTATAGTGTTAGGAATCATCTACAATTTAATGGCTTTCTGTCTGTTACAAATTGTCATAACCAAACTTAATAGGTCTGTTACAGCTTTCTGACATGAAAAATATAAAAATAATGCGAGAGAGAGCATGGGTGCTTATCATGGTTACATGAGATTCTATTTAAAGCCTTATTCCTCTTCAACTTTTATAATGTGAGACAAAGTTCATTTTCTCATTTGAACTAGCCATCTTTGGGTTACAATTTCTCATTCACCCCATAACCAAATTATGCATATGAATACATGATTTTATAGCCTTCATTACAAAGATTACAAATTCATGCAATCATCTAATTAAAAGTGCAAATCATTTTAATTATTTGATTTAATCAATGGTCATTTAAACTATTTTTTCAACCCAATTACCTGACCGAAGTGCAGTCAAGTAGTTAATAACATGCAGTGTATATATTGTTTCAAAATTATATCAAATCAAGGTGGCTTACTTGAAAGGCAAGCGATGGGGTTGACATGTTGGCCGCATCTTCTCGGAAATTGCTGAGCCTCGGTGATATTGATACCGGCTTGCTTAGCTCTGGTGGTGCCACGGTTGCTAATCATACTACACAAGCATATTTGGTTCGATTTGATCACCGACTTCAGAGGATCGCAACAAACGTATAGAGGGTTGCGGGTTCCATTGAGGTAGTTTAGGCAAGGAGCAAGCTTATTTAGGCATGATATGTCCTGCGCTACCACATCACTTACATTATCGACATATAGCTGCAGCACTAGTGCACTACCAGTGAAACACCAAAGCACGCCCAAGACTTCATTTCCATGGTTTCTTTCTTGCTGTGTTGCTGTTGATGAATTTTCAGTTAGCTATATATGTGGCAGCTGTGCATGCATAATGGATTGTGTATAACGGAAGTCGGTAATCCAACTTGTAGTCTGAGTAATTAGAGTCAATGCATTGATATACGGAAGCTGGAGGAATTGGTAACCGGCCATTAGATATCTAGGTGAAGCTACTTTTACCAATAAACAAACAACACTTGCAATTCCATCCCGTTAAGCACAGTAAAAGCCATCAAATAGAACTTGTGAATGATGAAAGACAAAATGGTTACAGACAAAATCCTGATAGATCTTGATGTTATTTATCTATACAAGTCGAAACAAAAACCAGGGCAAAGAGCCACTGCAATCTGAGGTAACTAGATACTCATATCCCTCTGCCTTCCCTAAGCATACTTGCCCCAAGAGCTTACTCTACGAGACTGCTCCCTATTACCTATAACTAACAAATCAATTCATTTAGACGTAGTATATCATGCCAACTTCAATAAGACTGATGTGCGGAATATTCAGTGCCACAGATGGGCCCCTGCAGTTCTTCCTAAGAAAAGAATACCCTATATCGATCACAAACTTCTTCAAATACGAAGATGACCTCCTTGCCTTCACATAGGAATGCCCCATTATATAAGTAACCCCCGCTTCCTTGGCCTGGATCAAATCCATAAGCTCCTCCCTTACTGCATGATCCATACCGGGGGTTGAGGGTACCTGAAACCTGACTTGGCGTCTCCTTATTTGGGGATTCTCATCATCATAAACTGACCCCAGACTCCGGAGGGTTAAAGATTTGCTGCTTTGGATGGAGTCACTCACACCAAAATCCTCTTGCTCAGTAGCTATTAAGCTCGAACTGGACTGCACTGTTCTGGTGCTTATAACAGCCATTCTTCCATCCAATGATGAGCTCTCAGAGCTTGAGAATTGTGGATCCACAGCTTCCATCTGGATGAACTCTGCTATACTTTGTATGAGCTGGTTCTCAAAGTCACCATCATCCCGCTGAATGTCCTTGTACCCGTACCTCACAATGCACCTATACATACGATAAGGTCTTGGACATATCCGGCCAATGAGGAATCGCTCTTCAGGTGAAACACTTGGAACTGGAACTGATTTTACACAAACAAAAACCAAAACATTGTGGAAGGCAGGAAGATTTGTTACAAAGTGAGAAAATATTGCAGGAACTCCTGTTGCCAACTCTGAGTATATGAGGCCTATCCCAGGCACGCGGACTATACCAAGGCTGGGGCCAAGGCCAAGTAACCATTTCAATGAAACTTTGGTGTGCAGATCATAGTTATACTTCCTCCGTGTACCATAGTGCCAGATATACATGACAACCATGAATATGAATGACAGCACAAAAGGAACCCATCCTCCCTGGGGAACTTTCATGAGTGCTGCTGATAAGTAGACTCCCTCAATGAACCAGAAGAAGACCAGGAAAAAAGCAGCCACAACCACACTTTTCTGCCAAACGAAGATTATTACAAGTGCCATAAGGAATGTCGTGACAAACATAACCATCATGCAAGCAAGCCCTGAAAAACAAGAAAGAACTCCTCACTTGATTGTTGGAAAAAGAAGAGAGAGAAAGACAAAGACAAATAGGTGTGTTAATAGTGTACCGTAAGCATTTCCGATTAAAGTAGTGTCTTGAAATCCAATAGTTATGGCTAGTGTAAGAATCATGAGTATCCAATTTATTTCTGGGATATAGATCTGGCCGTATATATGTTTTGAGGTGTGGACAACTTTGACTCGAGGGAAGCAACCAAGGACATGGCATTGCTTGATGATGGAAAAGGTCGCAGTTATAACAGCCTGGCTCCCAACAATGGATGCAAGTGTGGCAACAACAAATATGGGCCAAAATACTGGTTCTGCCGATAAGGAAGGACATGAAGCAAAGTTATCAACATGAAACTGAAAATAAATTCTGTAAATAATTTTGATATATCAGAAATGAACTAACCAGGTATTGAGTCATAGAAACTGTAACGAATGGAGTCAGGATGTTTAGACAGAAAAGCAGCTTGACCCATGTATTGTACTACCAAACAAGGATAGACAAAGAATGCAAATGCAATCTGCATATGGGCAAAGAAAACATTAATAAAATAACTTCCAAAATTCCATACCCATATAATACATCTTCCTGAACAAGTTCTAAAAAGAAAGAGTGGTTTAGGGTAACAAAGTAAAGAATCAGGACAAAGTTCTTTGCTGTCCTAGAATTTATACTAAAGACACAATTCTCAATTTCAGAAGATCCAACTAAAATCAGATAACGGATGTTTCCAAGTACTATGAATGCCTCCTGCTCCAAATATTGTGATGTTCCATTAAAACAATTTTATATCTTTATCATAATTGGCCCAATACTTTATTCTTTTTTTTTGAATGACCCATGTAGAACTTCAAGTTTTCGTTTAGCATAGTATACAAGTAAACTATAAACTCACTCTTATCGATAAGGCAGTGAAATGACCAAGATCTGCAAACATAGCTTCAGTACCTATGAAAACATGGAGATGCCTAGCAGTTAGCTTCATCAAAACAGCCTCATGAAAGTTTGTGAATTCAAGGTATCAACCACATCTTGTTTCCAATTAGTTAAGGTGCAACGAACATCATACCTGTTATGGAGAGAAGAATCCCACCAAGAGAAATCCAACCATCTTTACCAGTTATGCTAAAAAACTTGACTATGTAATGGGGCGATAATGCACGAATAATAGCTGGGTTCCAATGTATTGTGTTGTACAACCCAATGGAAAATATCGATATCAACCAGATTGTTACAATTGGTGCAAACAGAAATGCTACCCTGTGAGTACCGCAATGCTGCAGAGCAAACAGTCCAACCAAAATCCCACATGCAAGCAAGAGGAGTTCAGCTGCAAACAGTAACAATATGTTAGACTATTTGTATTGAAAAAAATAATAATAAAAAAGAAAGGAAAAAACAACAACAACATTGAACAGCTAATATACGGAAATGCTTACCATCTGTTAATTTCTCCTCTGTAACTTGCAACCCTGATACTGAGGACAAAACTGCAAGTAGAAAAGGAAAACAAGTGTCCACAGATTTAATTCCTTAACCATAAAAAAATAAAAGGCTGAAAATAAACTCTTTGATTCTAGTAATTAATCATCAATCCTGAGGTTCCAAGGATTAACATTACATAGATATAGAAAACAACAAGGAGGTAATTGCCATGCCATCAAATGAATCCAGATTAATAAACAAACAACATCAACATTAGTGAAAATGATCATGACAGCAGCAAACAGGCACTGTACCTGAAATTGCTGGAGTGAGCACGCCATCTCCTATGACCATGGAAGCACCTAACAATACCACAACCAGTAGGGCAGTTCGTAACCTTTTATGCTTTTCCAAAAATCTCTTCAAAGGGGAAGAAGCTACAACCTGTGACGAGGGACCATATTTGTAGGCTGTGAGTTCCTCATCAGCTGCTTGTTGGTTGGGAAGTAAACTAAACTTTGCATGTCGGCAAAGCAATGAGTAAAGAGCAAATGTCCCACCTGACACCAATTAGATACATGACCAAATGGAGACTCAATGAAAAAAGCACGAGTTCACAGAAAAAAGGTTATTTTAAACTTCAAGTCTCACCATACCTTCACCATTATCGTCTGCACTCAATAGGATCAAGACATACTTCAGCAAGGGTATCAGTGTAAGCGTCCAGAAAATTAAGGAAAATGCACCAAATATCACTTCCTCATTGTTATGGTTCTGCAACTTCCCTAGAAATGTGCTAGTATAAACATAGAGAGGAGAAGTACTGAGGTCCCCATAAATCACACCGAGGCTCTGATATGCAAGTAACAGATTTCTGGAGAGATTGACCCATGAAAGCTGAAAAGCAACAAGATGTAAAATAGTCCAAATAAAAACAAAAATGCATACATATGTCCATTACTTGATATCAAAAGTGATGACTGAGGGAGCCTGCTTAATAATCATGCAAGGTTAAGCCAAGTCGGGTATGTAAACCGAAGGGTTTAGGTGCTCCTAGAAACTAGAAAACTTTGCAACAAAGAGAAGTACTGGAATCCTGGGGATATAGAATTTCAAACATAGACCTTGAACAAGAAGAAGAAAAAATCACAGAAACCTAACAAATCAATGGAAGACTATGATCATCAACCTTCACTATTCACTTACTGACAAGACTAGAAAAGTCAAAGGGAAGTAGGCTCGAACAACGAAGACAAGATTAGACAAATATACAGGAAAATAAAAAATAATAATAATGAACAAGAAGAGGCCACACAATTCATAGCAAGGTGAGCAGAGGAAGCAACGAAGTGAAACTCAAAAGTTAGGGGCAGTTAGAAATATGAAATTGCCAAAGATCTGCGGTGGATCGAGCATAAGCAGGAAAGAAACAGAAATTGATAAGCGAAGAAAGAAAGGGAACCTGAGGACGGTGAGGTGCCCAAGTTGCAGCGTCTGGCTCCATTGGCTAGTTCCCTTGAAATCGCTCTCGTGAGGAGAGAGAGCGCAGTTGGCTCACTCTCTTTTATATTTATTTGTGTCTGAATCATCGCTCTAGTCTGCCCCCGATTTAGAAGAAGAAGAAGATATTTTATTACAGCCATCAGAGACGTCGAGTTAGCCTGAACTTTAGAAAGCATAATTTTATCATAATGTTTATTGGAGAAGATGTTTAGATTTTGAATAAGACTCTTGAAGTTATCATGAAAATGATTGAACGTCCACACTTCTATTGTAAAAGGGCAATGAATAAATAAGTGGTTAGCCATTAGCAAGTGGCTGATTTAATAGAGAATTGGCCATTGCTTCACATTATCCCAATTCAATAATTGCAAAAGCTTAGCTTTATTCTAGTTTTTATTTGTGGAAAAATCACAAACTTTTTCCTCACAGTTTAAGAAACTTCTTTGGTGATAAAGGATCAAGTTTATAAGTGGGAAAGGAAAAATCCAGTTAAAAGTCTAGAAATTAATGGACTTCCCATTACCCACGGTCCATCTTAGACCTGAAGGACCGAAAACCTGGCCTGAAAAACCTGACTCGATCCGGGCCTTGTATTTGTAAAAACAGTTCGGGTTAAAACCCGGCCCGAATGTTAATCAACTCATAATATTAATTAATCCTATAAAATAATTATATATATATATACACACAAACACATAATGAAAATATGAATTAAACAAATCAATCTAGCTGAAAATATACCCAAAAATTAAATGAATCCCATCAAAAATAAATAAAAAAAGTTAAACAATATGTACCAATAATAAAAATGCTAGCTATAGATTGGAGTATGGAGCTAGAGACGTCAGACTCGATCAGTTGTATATATGGAGATTTTTTGATGGAGATAGAAGGAATTTTTTAATGAAAGGGAATGAATGAAAGAATCGGAGAAGCGTTCTGCATTTATCAATTATTGATTCACCTTAGTCGACTAAATATTCCGTCTCCTAAGGAAAAAATCTGTCTCTTAAGGAAATATTCATCCTGCGCGGTGTTAGGGAATAATTGAACTTTATTTTCTTAGCCGACGGAATAGTCTGTCAGCTAAGAAGATATTTCTGTCGACTAAGATTATCCTAGCCGACGAAATATGTTCCATCAACTAAGAGACTCCTAGATGACGGCATATTAACCGTCGACCAAGATAATCATAGCCGATGGAATATGATCCGTCGACTAAGAGACTCCTAGCCAACAGACTATGTCAACGAAATTTATCTGTCTGTTATGAGTCTCTTAGTCGACAAAAATTTTATGTTGGCTAGGATACTCTTAGTCGACAGAAAATTTCTCCTTCCTAAAGAATATATTTTCGTCTACTAAGAGACTCCTAGCCGACGAAACAGTAATAATTTCGTCGGCCAAGAGTCTAAATCCACTAATAGAAAGACTCATGAAGGCAATCTGATAGGAGCATAAAATGCGACATTCTTAATATGTTATTACCTCCATTTGTACTTTGTTTATCTCTTATTGTCGTAGATTAGAGTCATAATGTAGAATCGACAGTTTTTGGTAGAGTTGTGTGTAAATCATGTTAAACATCGAGGAATAATGTACAAAATTGTCGAAACCCGATTTGTGGAGTCTTAGAGATGTTTTGATGATTCTGTGAAACTTTTACATTGTCATAAATTGATTTAACTTCTCTCATACTTAGGTGACATGTAGAAGAGTTCATTGGAGAAAGAATCAAGGAAATAAGAGCTATGAAAGGAAACAACATCAAAGGGGCCGAGAGCAGCAAAAGCAGGAATTTTCTGGGCACATCACCTAACTTCAAAATTTTCTCCAGGACAACTCATATGGAATTAGAAAATGTAACATATATGCACGGAAATCTGTGTGAGTCTAGTTTCCAGAACAATTGGAATCGAATCCATATCTATTTTCTGGAGGGATTTATGCCTAAATTAGTGTCAGAATGTCAGTCTGCCGAAACAGGACAGCTTATTGCTACCGAGAGGAAGTGTTCCTGATGGACCGAGGGAAGCAAAGCAGCTGATCCATGAAGCCTAGTCCATGAAGGGAAGTCCAATGCCGAGTCCAATGAAGAATTAGAAGTCCAAAATTCGGCCAAAGAAGTCTCTAGAATCTCCAAGTCTTGTTGGCCAAGCAAACCAAGTTCAAGAAGGAAAACCTAAACCTATTTGGTTAAGGATTGATGGCCCGCCGAACCCTATGTATTCCTCTATAAATAGGCTTGTATTTAGACATAAAAACATCATCAGTACCTTGCCATTACATAGCCAAAATTCTACCAAACCCTATACAGAAAAATACTTAGCCGATTCATCCACTACAAGTCATACAAATCACTCCATCTTTCCACAGAACTCCCCACACTTGTCGAATCTTTCAAGGTTGTAAGAGTGCGATTTTCTCATGGATTTTTGTATTATTTTCTGTATATTTTCGAATTCTAATGTAATATGCTTTTCGGTTTTTGTTTTATTTATCAAGCATGAGTTCGAATTTCTTTGTGATCTTTAATTGTTCTATGTTTTGATTTGTAACTTCTTGAATATATGATATGATTTTGTGGTTTAGGTTTAGGGGCAGTAGCATGTTCTTTTGTGTTCTTGATTTCTAATTGATTAATTGTCATGAATTCGTGCATCTAAATCAATCCTTGAGGCTGCATTGGCCATGACTGTCCTTAGGGTGCAATTTCATCTACCATAATAATATTAGATCGATTCATACGCAAAGTTGTCTTGGTCTTTGTTATTAACTTAGGGCTGATATAATTCTGATAATTTGCATGCTAATAGGATGAGTGACGCCATGCCTTAGATCATGTTTCTGATTGACCAAACTTTAGAGGTGAGTAGTACTCCTAAAACTCATTTTAATCATATAAAAACTCACAAATTGGTGGCCTGATGAGGGAGAAATCCGATTTAGACTCAACATTGTACACTAGGCAAACAAATAGATATTTCTCCTAAACCAAGGCGAGATAGGTCGAAATGCTTACCTAGAATTGAAGTAGACTCAGAGGCAGTCATTTTGAGACCGGTGCGGCGGCCTGAGGTGGCCGGACGGCGGCGCGGTGGCGGAGAGAAGATCCGGCAACGGTTTCGGTCGAAATGGAGGAGAGAGAAAGTTAGAAAAAAACTGATTTTTACCACTTAGCTCTTTCGGTAAGTTTTCCTTTTATAACATTTTCAGAAATAGTAACTTCTGTTTTTAGACCATAACTTCTTCATACAATCTCCGATTTGAGCGTGCTACGTGTCTACGAACTCGTATCGACGTCCTCTACGACTTTCATGAAGAAAGTTTTCTTAAATTCTCGACTTAACAAAAAGTCAACTTTACGATCGTTGTACGGTTAAACAGTTATTTTAAATGATAAAAGACCAAAGTAACCAACCGTAAAATAATTCTAAGATCGGGATGTGACAATGTCTTAGGTGGTCACATCACAGATTTCATCATAACCTAACTTACCAGCTACTTCTGCTAGGACAAGAAGATATGTCAGAACCAATCAGGATACACTTAGTACATAATTGCTAAGTAGATATGTCAGACCAACATAACTAATATCAGCTAGGATAACTGCATTAATACATTAAGAAAAATGAGATGGAGTTCCTACAGATTTGTTGAACAGTGAGTTGCACCATCTCCAGCACAGACCACTACCGACCCATGAATGATAATTGCTTCAACACTTCTGTCTGTAGCAATATTTTGATTTAGATACAAATAATACATCTAGCATTTGACCAAAACAAGATGGATACAGGTAGAGTGCCAGATAATCTACTTCAATAAGTCATTGTTAACAATGCAATTTGAAATGTGTCATGAATGTCCTAGAGTAAGCATCAGGAAGCTTTTTTAGTCCTTGGATTGCAAGTATGGTAAGGGAAACATCAAAGGAACTGAAAACTACTACCTCACTCATGGAAACCACTCTTGTCAATCTCCCCTAAAGATTTGCCGGCAGATATAGTGCCGGCAGGCAGCAGCTTCCTCGACTAAACTATCACTGGATATAGAAGAGCACAAATCAAGGGTTCAGCTAATAATCTTATCCTGCCTTTACATGGCAAAAAATTACAGATACCTGTCAAAGTTATAGTATCGTAACACGTTGGCAAGGAATTTCCCCAAACTGGTCTTTATGGAGCTCTTCATCCCTATCCACCAAAAATAAGATGATCAATTCATGTATAAACACACCAATGTGAGTAGTGACTACATTTCCAACAAGGAATGTGGTAGTTCCTTTGAGTTCAGGTGACACATCCATTGCCTTCTTCTGAATTTTAAAACTGAACAGTTACAATCAGCACTCTAAAGTATAAACCATAACTAAATTCAGTTACAGTTACTATACTCAGCAGTAAAATAATCTATCCACCTTCAATGACCAAGTAACAACAAAGAAATCCCGACACTCACCTTCACTTGAAGAGAGGGATCATCTACCAGAAGCAACCTTTGTGGCTGAAATTATACACAAAAAAAAACAAAAGTAAGAAAACAAGACCAAAAAACATGGAATACACAATTCACGTTGAACTCACCGAAAGGTAATGGGGAGTGAGCTCGAAGAGTGAATGACATCCAGGGATAACGAACTGGACGGCGAAACGTGAAAATGGAATAACGGAGGAGACACGCATGTCTCTACTCTCACGGCTAACCGTCTTAAACTGCCACTACCTTACCCGCCAAGGATTTGGTATCTAATTACTTCAAAACGACACCGCTTCTTGGATGGCCTGTTTATTATTATTATTATTATTATTATTATTATTATATATTTTGTTACTATGTTCACATATATGGTGAAGGAAATTATGTTCATTCCGACTTCTCTTGTTCCGGCAAACAGCAATTCCAGGATGTGTTTATCAATATGTGCAAAGATTGCAAAATCCTTCCATTGCGAGTGTGTCCTTTAACAAAATTCCTCAAATTCATCATCTGGAGCTATACACGTAATCAACAATCAAGCATTAGGAATGGCTGTGATGAGAAAAACCAATACATTTAAAACAACCATGGCCAAACTAACAGGAAATTTCCATTACAATAAATCTATTTACAGACCCATCTGTATCTAACAATTGAAGACAATGCATTCAACCCAACACAATCTAATGGGAAGAACACTGCTTCACTGTTTTGAAATCAGCTCCTAACTGCATCCACTGAAGATGTCTTCAGTATCTGGTCCGGCTTGAAGAAGATGACAAGGAAGTAATAATTTGGCTCTGATGGCGAAGAAGATGATAGGGAAGCATATATGTGAGCAAGAAGATTCCACTGTGCGCATCTTGTGCTTGGAGCAGAAACTATAAAAACTCTAATGTATTAGGCTTTTGCCATGTAGTCCTAAATCTAACTGAACAATGGAATCAAATAAATAATATGGATGTGTGAAGCACAAAGTGTAATACTAAAGAAAAGAATGGGATACAAACTGGTGAGGAGCTATAGAAAGTGGACTGCTCACCTCTGATAGGATTGGAGTGAAAAGGCCACTTCGGACTCAGATGATATTTGTTACGTGTTTGTTAGGGAAATTGGCGTCAATGGAGGTGAAGCAACTTCTTCCGGTTTGCTTGAACCTAGAGGAGACTCCAAATGCCTTGATACATGCAACGTCACTGCTCTTTGGTTACTCGAAGGTATGGAGAAGCTTCTAGGAATAATCAATGGTGGAATTGGAAGTGGAGATGCCAAATTTGGCACTGTAGGGATTTTATTATGGGCCTGAGGTTCTTGATTTCTGAAGACCAGTGGAGCAGAGTGGCCTACCAATCCAGAAGAGCTTGTTTGCTTGACAACTGATCTACCTGGGGGTCTAGGAAGCTCGTGAAGCTCACTTATCTTGGGTGAAGAAGCAAGGGGAGGTGAAGCAGTTGGAGATATTTTGGGAGATGAAGAAGCCTGAGGATTTGGTAAATGAGGAAGCATTCCAGAAACTAGTTGAGGTGGTTCACTTGATGCAAAGGGACCGCTAGCAGAGAATGCAGGCTTAGTTGATGATGGCTTACTAGTTAGCGGGCCAGAGAAAGCTTGTCTTTTATGCTGATGTAGTGCCAGTCCGTCTGCCAGAGGTGGAGGAGGCAATTGCATCGATGTATTAGTAGTACTATACTGAGCTTTTGAGACATTAGCTCCTGTCTGATTATCATCACCAGAATACTGATCATGCTTAGCGTCTAATGGGGAAGAATGCGATAAGTTGTGGATGCGTCCACCTGACCTCCCGCCTGGAACCGTAGTACTTGTCCTTGAAGAAATTAAACCCTTTGAATCAGGTGTAGGAAGCACATATGTATTAGGTCTCCGTGTAGCTGACAGTTGCAATTGTCTAGCTCTCTCAGCAGGATCAAACTTCACCTCTGCAGATGGTATTGGGGCTGAGTAGCTGGCTCTTCTTGGTTCCCTACTCTGAAACTTGAGATCACCTTGATCAAGACTTATCTGCAAGGAGAAAGAACTATGAATACACTAATTGAATTTATATGTAAACAATATGTATTTTCAAAGTGTAGCCGCAATGCTACCAATCAAAAGGCAATATAAGCATACATCTGAATATTCCACTCTTGGAGCTTCATGAGACATATGGCCCACTTCATCAACCTGAAATAAGCCGTATCATCATAAGGACAAAGTAAACATAGAAAATAAACAAATGACTAAAATACAGGGTTGAGCAACTTTGGCAACACATAGTCAACAAACCACATATAGAGCTTTTGTCACACGCAACACAGATTAATTATTTTAGAGCTCACCTCCATTGAACTCCTTGATGCCGAAACTTGCACTCCCTGTTTACTTGATCTATAGTCAAAACTCAATTCTCCATCTTCAATAGAATTGTAGCTATTCTCACCATGATCTGCGCCATCCTCCGCACCATCATCTTCAAGTCCACTAAATTGGTATTCAATATGTTGCTCCTCTGTAACCAACCTAACATGTGGCTCAACAGCCTCAAGCGACTTAAGGCCTTTCCTGAAGAAGTTCAACTGAGTATAAAAAACAGAAGAGGATCTGGAGTGTTAGTTTGCATCAAACTAATAGAAGAACAAGAGATGATGCCTTTTAAGCTTGTTGGAGATAGATAGAGAACCTGAGCAGCATGGTGGCGAGCTGCTTGTGTTAGAAGACTTCGGGCTTGCCCTTGCTTCAGAGACTTCAGCCGGAAAACACACAGTGTAGCATCCTCATCATACTGCTCACGAGCTACTTGAAGTTGCTGCAAAGTAAAGCTCTCACCCTTCCCACGTTTTGATCTCCCTTTCTGTTTCTGTTGTGCTACCATGTATTCATATACCTCTCTGGAGAATGTGCCAAACCATATTCAGAAAAACTTTACTTCAAATATGTAAACAAAGGTATAAAATGAAAGAAGTATACCTTTTTTCATCACATTGTCGCTTCATTTCCTGCATCATAGAAAAGGAAAGGGACATCTAGTTATTTACAAGCCAATGAAAAAAAGGCAACAAACAATAAAGAAGTGCAGACAATGTTTCTAGTTGGATACAGAAATTGGAACTCCAGGAAGACAACTACTCTAAGGTGCAAAAGGGTACGTTACACATTGAAACAAGGTTTTGGTGCAGGTGTGGATCCATAGTGCACTAGAAACTTCTTTTGAATAGTAAAATATTTAGAGTAGAGACACATATCATGGCTACCGGCGACTAATGATTATTATAAAAGCATCAACGAATAATCAAAGAGAATTCACATAAGCCAACCTCAACTGTTCGGAGTTCATTGAGAAGAGACTCTGATGGGTTTGTGACCGTCGTGACTATATGAGAGCGCTGAAGTAAAGAAAGCAAACAGTAAACACCAGGTTAAAGTGCATGTATGCATAACTTTGTAAAAAACAGAGAGAGAGATAGCATAAAAAGGAAAGCAATTACAACTCACATAGGAATCAACAAGTTTTTGAAGTTCAAACTGCACTTTCCCCAACATCAGAAAAACTCTACCTGCAGTATAGTAAAAAAGCACACTTAAGTTTTATCCTTAATATCCATAAAAGAGTCAAAATCCTCAAAAGTAAATTTCAGCGGGGATGTAGATTCTCTAACCTCCATGTTCATCATCATGTAATGCAGTTTTCTCCTGCAGACAAGAACCCATTTCCCGCAATGATTCCGAGAATTCTGAAATACACATGTCATGCTCAATCAGAATTTCATTTACAGGAATGATGCCATATCTGGCTCAACAGATTGTGTAACTAAGGCATAGATTACAGTAAGCAGATAGTTACCGTAGGCGCTGTTGGCTGTAGCAGCAGCTGCAGAAAGTAAGCTATCATAGCAATTCCTCATATCTTGCATGTCCTGCAGAAATATAAAAATCAATACCTGACGGAAGCTAGATATCCATTCCCCTAACCAACCAAAATGTCTAACAACTCCTGAATCTTTCAATTAAACCAGAAATTCATAGTTTATTCCTGATCCAAACCTCTGTAATCACAGCCTAGAGCCAAACCAGTGCAATTCACTATAAAACTAACCACCTAAATAACGAGGCCAAGATCCAATAGTGTCCAAAACTGCTTACAAAGTCTCTAACCACTCAATTTACAATTTGAATTAACTACATAACCGAACGAGTTCATAAGGCAATTTCAGGCAGCAGAAAATAGATAATACCAAATTAAAAGGTAGAAGAATCGAGTACCTGAGAAGCCTGAGCGAGCTCATCCACATGAACCGAGGGTTGAAAGTTCCTCTTATCTTTAGAACCGCTCTTGTACAGTTCAAATCGCCGCAGCCTATCAAAAGACGACTTCATTTTGCTGAAAACCTAGCAATGACCCTAAACGAAGACTCGGAGTGGTCTTCCCCGAAATTCAAAGCACTGCGGCGGATTCCGGGACTTCAATTCGACGAGCCTACCGACATTGAAGGCGAGGGAGAGAGAGAGGCGGCGCCGGTGATCATAAAAAACGACTTACGCAGATCAACGAAAAAGAGGGGCGAGAGAGAATGAGAAAGCAACAAGAAAAAGGAAAAATTGGGAGCGCAATCACAAGTCATTTTTACCAGGGGGGAGTGAAAAAAGCGCGCACATGAAGCCGACACGTATCGTCGAGGGTAGTTTGGTAATCTGGTGGCTTCTGCGAGTAGCTTCAGGCACCGGGAGGATCTGAGAGGCTGTTGGGTTGTGCTTTCTTGACAGTCAAAGTCAGATATTGCTGACGAAAGAAGAAGCGGTTCTTGAACGAAAACAATCTCACTTTGACCGTGCCGGTGGGTGGGTCAGATCCGCACCTCCTATGCATTCGAATTACCCGTTTTACCCCGCCATTTTGGTCCAACTCTCTCTTTGGTGTCCAACTCTCTTTCGTGTAGTGATGGACTATATATGAAACATGGTTAAACCCTTTTTTGTGGTCAAACTAATATGTCACCAAATTAATTTGTGGTTGATTTTCTAAGGTAAGTTAACATTACTATAATTAACTATCAGCAAAACTACTAGGGGTTACTTTTTTTTGTGAGTAAGTTAACATTCAATATAGGGTAAATTTCAGTGTTGGTTACCCAAATTCTTGTGTCACGATCAAAGTTATACCCAACTTACAAAACTACAAATTTGATACTCAAACTTCATTTTCGCTACCAACGAAAGACCTAAAGTCATTTTCTGTTACGTTGTCGTTTGTTTGATGACGTGTCTCGTGTGAGACACACCAAAAATATTTATTGTTAGTAGATAACTACATCAGTAGTCCCCGAACTCTTCTAAAATAATCAATGTGATACCCATAATAAAAACCCAAGTTTTTCATATTCAAATTAGGAAAGAAAATGTATCTGAAAGATATAATTTTAGAGATATCGAAAGAAAATGAGATATAGGAAAAGTTTAAATGTCATCTAAACTCTAAACCCTTGAAGGAAATGTGATCTAAGAAAAGTCTGAAAGTCATATAAACCCTAATCCTCAACGAAAAATCTCTAAACCGTAAACTCTCGACGAAAATAACCTTCTGCCTATTCTAGATATCATTTCCTTCCAAATTCTCCAAAATTAAATCTTATGGGTCCATTTTCCCTCATAATTTGAATATCGAAAACTTGAGTTTTCATTCTGGGTATCACATTGATCATTTTAGAAGAGTTTGAAGACAATTGATGTGGTTATCTACTGATAAGAAATATTTTTTGTAGGTCTCATAAGAGACACGTCATCAAACAAACGGCGTCGTGACGAAAAATGACATCTGGCCTTTTGTTGGTAGCAAAAATGAAGTTTGAGTACCACATTAGTAATTTTGTAAGCTTTGGTATTATTTTGATCGTGCCACAAAAGTTTAAGTACCGCCGCTGCTAAAAACTCTTCAATATAATATAATTTAAAAGTATAACTCATAGGAGACATCGATGGTGGAAAGATGTTTCATACTCCTCCCTATTTAAACCACAAACGATTACAAGATACAATAACAAATATAGAGCTCCACAGAACATAACATAATTCAAAAGATTTGATATATCTTTGTAATCAACTTCAAGAAGAAACTACGAAAGAAAGCCATAAATTTCAATCTTGTCAATGTACATAAATCAGAGTTTAGGTACGTGAATTTAGAACAACGTATGTCGCCGCTGAGATTAGCTAGCTGATAGATCCTCATGAACAATTCATGATGGCTGATCTTCTGTCTAGTTGATCAATCGATCATCATCTCTATGTGTGGGCTTGCATGTATCATGCAACCTCTCAGCGTAGTCTCTGCCCTAAACAATGTTACTAGGAACATATAACGATGTGGTACGGGAACGTGTAACTGGAACGTGATACGCTAGTCTTTAATAAACACGGTACGCTGAGATATATTGGTAAATTTTAATTCAAATGAATTAATAAAAAAAGCTTTCCAATTACTAAAATATCCTTTATTAGTACACTATTTCAACAACATAATTTATGAAGGATAAACAAGTAAAATGACACATGATATTTATATTTATCTATTTTTCTAATTATTGAGATGATTATGGAATAATTACATATAATGAACCAACCAAATTTGTAAACACAAAAAAAAACTCATTTCTAATATATCTTATACAAACTAGAACACGAATCTAAGCCCAAAACTAAGTTTGTAGAGGCCTGGCCCGAATTTTAATTGGAGAATGACCATAATGCTTAAGTTTTCGTTAATTCGGAGAAATCAAAATTCATCCTGAACATTTGACAGTGAGACATAATGTGTCAGGATTGCGAGTGGTAACGAGTATTCGAGGTCGTATCCGTCGTGTTCTAACCCACATCATACGCAGATTTACCTACATAATTCGACAAAGTGCAATGGTTTAATTCTTGAATAAACAGTTTCGCGTTTCAGTTTATAACTAGAACAATCTGTAAAGTCAGTCAGCAGTTGTAAAGTGGACATGGACAGCGAGACAACATATATTGAAGGTTCTCACTGAGAAAATTGTAAATTTATTTGAGAAAGCAGAGAAGACTGATGAGACCTTAGCACAGTTAGACGCTACAATGCAACAGTTTGGGCAGACTCAAGGACAACATGGTGAAGAAATTAAGGCAACAAGTGAAAAGGTAAAAAACTATAGAACGAAGCTATTGAAGATGTTGTCAACACTAACATCAAGATCGATAGACAGTTTGAATGTCTTCGGGAGATTGAAAAGATCTTGGGATAGAGAGAAACTATGACGCTCAAAAGGCTACAAGGGCAAAAGGAAAGATTAAGGAAGAGCCAGAGCAATAAGGTTTCGAAGAGGCGGCGACTGCGTCGTCATTTGGGAAAACTATGACCATCAAGGTTTTTGGGCCGTTTAAATTGGTCGAACAGACAAATGAGAATTAGTATTAAGGACACCTCCGCGACAAGATATGATTGAGAGGTAGCAGGAATCAGGCTCTACCAAGGGGTCTGAACCACGAATGGAGGTCTGAAACAGAGTGGCGAATGACCAGGCTTGTACTTCAGCCCAGGTGATGGAAATGATTCAAAAGACCATGAGAACAGTACAAGACCAGCTAGCTGTTAATCTGAATTACTCTAATCCATATCCAGATGAGGTGACACATACATCGTGGCCTGACAACTATAAACAGATTCGGTTTACAACCTTTTCAGGAGACGGGTCAGAGGATGCAGTGATAGGAGCATTTTATGCTACGTTCTTAATATGTTTTTATCCTGATTTATGCTTTGTTTATCCATTATTATTTTAGTATTGTTATGTATTTATCATAAGGGTTTTTCTGTAGAGCAATGGCTAAAATGTGAGGAAAGTAAAGAAAATGTGCACTAATTTGTTAAAAGCTGACTTTTGAAGTTATCGTGTTATTTCTTATGATTTTGTAAATTTGTAGATTGTCATTACTTGATTAATTTTCTTTAATGTTTAGATGACATGTATATGGACTTAACGAAACAAGAATCATGCGAATCAGACTTATGGAAGGTAGCAAAAGAAGCATGGAAAGACAAGAGGCCAAAGCATGAAATTGGAACAAAAACAGAGGATTTCCAGAAATCATAACTCAACTTAAAAATTTCCCTAGGACGATCCAGGAGATGTGCCACATATGGATGAAAAGCTGTGGATGTCTAGTTTCTAAATATTTTGGAATAGCAGCAATCCAAGTTCTAAGGAAGGAGTTATGATGGAATAAATGGGCGGATGTCAGTCTGCTGGAAACAGGACAGATTTTGCTGAAGTTGTCTACCGAGTTCGTGAGTGTGTTTCTTCACCAAAATCCTTCCCAAGCATGCCAAATGATTGATGAAGAGCTTAATGATGATATGAGAAGTTGTTTAGAAGAAGAAGAAGAATCGAAGAAATCACCAAGGAGAAGCCGAAAACAAAAATTAGGTAAGTTCTCCCGGTCAAAACAGGATAACTTGTTCTACCGAGCCTATGGATGAGATTCGGTTGTCCTATGAAGCCCAAAACGTGTAAGGGAGTCATTCATTGATCTCTTAACATGTAGGGGAGTCCAAGAATTCAGAAAAGAAGTCCATGAATCATTATCCAAGTCAGCAAATTCAAGAAGTCAAAGTTGTGTGCAACAAGGAAAAGCAAAAAGCCCAATCCGTCATGGACAAGGAGGGGCTGCCGAATTTACTAGGGTTTCTCCCTATAAATACACATGTAATAGTTGAGTTTTAGGAGTCAATCTTTGCTTAAGCCATAGTATAGTCAAGCTTTACCTAAAAACCCTCCTAAACACAGAGAAAGATCAAGCCGCCGCCGATCACCATACCGCCGCCATCACCGCCGATTCCTTCCATACTCTAGGCCGAACCCTTAGGTAGGTTTTAGGTATGGAAAACCTTAATTTGCTTGTATTTTTACTCTGTGAACAGTACTTTATTTATATATATTATTTCTGCATTTTTATGGTTTTATACGATTTACATGTTTATGTTTCTTCTTTGTAATTATTTCATGAACTTGTTGATTGTGTAACGAATAGTATGCATGTTAGGACTTTGCATAGTTTAAGTTATTTATATTTATGTGTGTAACAGATATCTAATTGATTTATTGCTTACATGATCATGTAATCGATCCTGAGGGTAGTTTAGGTACCAGATGTTCCTAAAGGGGAAGTTTAACATGCCGTAGTGTTCTGAGGTTAAGGTCATGCGGTTGTAGGTCTTGATTGTTAGGTACTGCCAAGGGTTGTTAGGGTAAGTAATTTACATGCTATTAGGATGAGTGACGTCATACCTAGGATCATGTCTTCAATGACTATTGTTCGGTCAGTGTATTTTGTCTTAGTGTCATGCGATTGTAGGCACTGAGCAAGATGACACATATATAGGCTTAAGATCATGCGATTGTAGGTCTTAAGTTTACATGAAAAGTCTAATAGTTGGAATTAATTAGAGTCTATGATAACATAAATATTGCATCTTAATCTTGCTTAGGTTTTTCATGTTTGTCTATTCGGTGCTTGTTATGATTATGTGTTTAATTATTGATTGACCAACCTTGTAAATATTAGGTTTAGAACTTAGGATGTTAGAAACACTAAAACCCCCCATAATAATTCGGTACATATGTATTTATTTTGTAAATGATTTTAGTTAATATTTTATGAATATTGTATTTTTGCCGAATTTGTATGTATGTTTATACTTATGTATTTGTGTATACTTGTATATTATGTGACATATTTGTACTTGTATATTTATATTTGTGAATTTTACTAACTTGTTTTAATGCAGATATAATCCTTCCCTAGTGTCCCCGGCTAGAACGATCCATACTTACAGTTACTACAATGATAGGGTTTTAAATTGTACGTCGCCCAGCAGATCTCGTCATGCAGCTACTCATATCTCTCATTTCTAGAGCGAATGTGGTCCTTATGGGACCAATGATGTTTTCAAATTAAAAGTTTTCGGGTCTTCTCTTGCTGGGTCCACGTTAACTTGGTATACAAATTTGGCTCCTAGATCAGTTCCTAATTGGTCTACTATAGAGACTATGTTTCGAACGACTTTTGGAACGATCGAGCCGAAAGTTGACTTATCCTCTTTCCCATCTATGTACCAGCAACTTATTGAGTCTCTTATAGAGTATTTGAAGAGATTTAATATTCAACAGACCAAGTGCAAGACTCCAATTTCTAAGCAGGACAGCAATTTCGACAACAATTGAAAGAGAGCAATTCATACACAAACAAACCCATTGCATCCTGCAAAACAAGCCTCTCTCGGGGTATCTATTCAAAATGATTTTGTATGTGTAGCCAATATTATGACTAATATGCCTACACCACCAAGCATAATTGACACATTCTCTATAGACCCACGAGCCATGATGGGACCTGACCACGACGTGCATCACGAAACCCGACATGCAAACTACGCGTCGGTACCAAGAAGTCACCGAAAGCTTACCGGCAAGTCACTTTACTAGTTTCACTAACACGTACTCATGTAACACTTGAAGAATAGAATATGACTCTTAATCTCACATTGAATAATATGTAAAGAGTTGAGCCTCTTTCCTCCATAAGAGCATATCCAATAGCTCATGTAAAATTAGAATAATCTCTATTTTTTAGGAAAACATCATTTTTGGCTCCAATAGTTCATGTAAAAGATCCTCTATAATGCAAAAAGTGGGAAGAGAGAAAAATATATCCTCTAAATCTATAGAATTTTTACAAATTTGTATCTTCATGTAAACTATATTGCTTACCTTTTTGAATTCATTTTCTTCCCTAAAGAAAGAGCAAAACGTCATTAAGTTAAAACAATTAACCAAATATTTAAGGTTTGATTTGAATGAATTTATATATTTCTATACATTTATTAAATTATATGGAAAATATTTAATTTTGTATATAAAAATAGAAGAGCTGTTGGAGTTTAGCTCATTTTCTTATAGAGATTTTGTGATTTTCTCCACTATAATAGAGAATTAATACAAGAACTGTTGGAGATGCTCTAAGGTTTGATTTGAATGAATTTATATATTTCTATAAATTTATTAAATTATACGGAAAATATTTAATTTTGTATATAAAAATATAAGAGCTGTTAGAGTTTAGCTCATTTTCTTATAAAGATTTTGTGATTTTCTCCTCTATAATAGAGAATTAATACAAAAATTGTTGGAGATGCTCTCTAAAGGAGACTTCACCCCACTCATGTGGACAATTCCAACAAGTTGACAACACTCCACTTGTAAAACTTGTGACGGGTCATTCAAGGCTCCCACCCCACTAGTGCATGTTAAGTAGACATAGTCTTGCTCACCGATGACAAGGTGAACCATTATAAACATTGTGTCTCGTTATTACTTACTACTAACTATCAAAAACATCCCGTTAGTACATGAGATTATCCTAACGATAATCTTATGCACAAACAGACTCCTTAGGTCTTTTTATTCCATCAAAGTCTTATTGTAGGCATTTCCCGCATCTACCTCACCAAGCCCTCAACTTCATCAAGCCATATCCGTAGGCGAATACCCGCAAAACCATTGTTGGAGTGTAACAACTCTAGCAAATATCTTTGTTTGTCAGAGAACCCTTTGGCGAATGTACTGCAATCCTGATTTATAACTCTATTTGACCACACCGACTGAAGTAAGATTCGTCCGCTTTACGGTAAGCGGAGAAAAATCCTAGCCACTCCTCGGCTAGATCTGAGAAGAACTCGAGTGTCGGTTTGATCAGCGTCCGCACGTCAGTCGTTTGAGGAGAAAGTCATAAGTTGAACGAGTACGAAGAACAAGGTTACATCTAACCTAAAGGTGCTGGCACACTTCTAAACTGATTGTTCAGAAAAATCTAAATTCATCCCGAACAATCACTCGCACGGCGTGGTTATATTTCCGACTTACTTTCAAGTTTACGACCATCATGTACAGAAAGGCGTAGGTAGATTACATAGTTGGAACAAAACTAAAGATATTGAAAAGTGAAAAAGAGTAGGCAGGTGAAAAAGAGTAGGCAAGCTTTTCTACCTTCACCTATCGGATGCTAATTCCACCTAATTCAATTTCTTGCCCTCAAGGATTCGCATACCCACATTCTTCCTCAAAATGATGCCCGATTTAACAAGTCACCCAACCAGAATAATGTCTGCGGCTTATTTGGTTTTCCGTTTTTACACGTTTTCTATTTTCTTGGGGATCAAATTTGATAAAAACTATGTTCTGAATGTAAACGTTGTGTTGCACAGCTAATAGACCTCAAATATCACGTTGTTCTAATTGTACACGTTCTGTTACATGATTTTAATTAAACTAATAGATCTCCAATGACGTCGATCGGTTCCAAATCTAAGTGAGGTGGCAAGTAAACTTACATCCCGATCAACCAAACAAGAACAGTAAACTGAAATACAATACAAGCATGCTCCTCATCCCTTAATACAAGCCAGTAGGTACACTCTTCTTCCTCCATGACCATTTCCCTCTTCCTCTATGTACAATAATGCATATACGATGCTGCAGCAAATTAGTCTAGCTGCACATCTTGGGTGATGCCCACTAAAAATGAAGAAAAAATCTCAAACCAAAGTGGCATCAACTTTTAGAGCTGTATCAATTCTGGAATGAGTTTCAGCAGAAAGGAAAGCTCCCTCTGTGAGAACTGTGGCTTCGATTTCAATTGCATCTTCCCTTCCCCTTCCAACAAAACATCCCCGTCTTCTTCCGTGGCGTCTAATGGCTTTATCATATCACACACTGCCTCCATTATCTCTTCCACAAAATCCACGATCACTCCCTCAATTCCCATTAGGTGTTGCATGTATACTGCTTCGGCAACATTACTGCAATGGAAATATACAACATTTAGCATCAATTAGACCATACATGCAATGCAAATAACAATGACAGATCAAATTCACAGGGATTTTGCTACTTACTTTAGTTTGCCATAAGTTAGAAGTGAAAGCTTGGACTCCTTGATCTTGGTTACCATCTCAGGATTTCTGAAGACAGCTCTCACCTCCGACACTATACCATCCAAACCACCCTCCAAGCACACCTTCAATGCTTCATCCAAAGAATTCCTTCTCACATCATAGAAAATCTCATTCCCACCATTTGTTAAGCAAAAGACCTGCAATCATAATATAGTTATCAATTCATTAGACTAAGTAAAAAGAAGAATTGCTTATTCAAATACCATTGTTGACAAAGTGCTTACAGGGTAGGTTTTCTGCAACTTCTTAATAAGGAGTGATGCATCAGGTTGGAATGAGGAGAATACTATAGGCCTATCTTTGGCATACTCAAACACAACCTATATATCCCACAAACATTGGATTCCATTAGAACTCAAATCAAAGGGAACAGTTTCAAATTATAATTATTACAGACTTGGAAATTGTAAACCTACTTGCAGGACGGATTGGAGGACGCGTATGAGATAGTCCTCCTGGTACACAATGTGGTCGTCAAATTTGATCTCAATGTTGAAGCCAAGAGAAGGTTCGACATTCACAAAGACTTCTTGGAGGGTACAGAGGGAGTCCTCTTGTTCAACCTCCCATCTTACAATTTGGCCATTTTTGATTTTCCTCAACAAAGGCTTTCCTTCCTTTCCAACCTCTCTTTGTGGACCATAACTTAGGAACTCCGTCAAACACAGTTCAGTTATTCTCTTCTCAAACACAGTACCCTGAAATTAATCCAACCAAAAATTTGAGCTCCAAATTCAATCCATATAAGAAAGCTCATTATACAATACAAGACCTGATAGAGCAATCAAGCGTACCTTATATTCGGTGAGGATGAAGTCGTCGTGGAAAATGACGGGGCAGCCATCTTTGGTTACCTACAAAAACCATCATATTCACTTTCCTGTTTCATTTTTTTTTCTTTTCTTTCTTTCTGGCTTCATTCACCACCTCCATACTTCAAAATTTTAACCCAAATTTCAAAACTTTACCCAAGACCCCCACAGAGAAAAGCAGACGTAATCAGTAACCATTCGAACTCAAAACACAGAATCATGAAACAGAGGACACTCATTGGATAATCTTAAACCCAGCTCTAAATCACAACCTTAAAATAGCAAGAGCAGTTCAATTTACTGAAATACCCCAAAAATTGAACATGCGCCAAGATTGAACGCTGACCACGAACCCCGCAAACCGACAAATTCAAAGCCGTACGCGGCAGACGGACGGCGTATCGACCAAACTAGGAAGATTCAAATACCCAAAAAACCCCCACCGCCTAACGATAAATGAAAAAAAATCCAAAAACTAAAGCTCACCTGAACATCAAATTCGACGAAATCAAGAGGGTACTTTGCAGCTGTGTTAAACGACGTGATCGTGTTTTCCTTAATTGCTCTCATTCTCCGATCAGCCGACTGCAAAACGTTCATTCCATTCCCTCGGTGTCCGATCACTAGAAACTTGGGTATTCTCGGTGCCACACGACCAAATTCCACACCTACACACACATGTATCAAATCAACAACACATCTCGACAAGCTTGAACAGTAAAAATTTGATATAATTTAACAATTCAACATTACATGATGAACACCAACCTTTGGGGAAACGGGTGGAGTAACGCTGCAAAGAGGCATTTTCCGGCACCTGATCGAGGTTAGGAACGTCGGAGACATGGACCGCCTTAAGAGCCATAACAATTTATTTTTTCTTAAAGAGAAGGGGAAACAAAAAAGGACGAAGGGAGGACGCAAAGGTATAAAGGAGCTTAAATGATGGTGGTGCTGTTGAAATGCAAGAGTGATGAGGAGGGCTATTTATATTTCTCAGGGGCATGCGCGCGAGTCCCGCCAAGCTTAACGGGATCTGTCAGTGTATTCCCTCTCCCTCTACTCCATTATGCTCGGAATATTCCATTATTCCCTCTCAAAAAGTTAAAAATCCTAACGGAGGAGGAGCTAGCTGCCTTGGTTTCTAATTATCAGACTTTGAAAAACAAAAACTCGAAACGAACGTTTCTAAATTTTCCACCTTTTAATTTTCGTGTGTTTATTTTCGGTCAACTATTGTAAATTTCGAGCATGACCATAACTTTCCCACGTGTTCCGGAACTGAAACAGTGTTTAAATATCTGGGAAGCATCTGACACGTTTGTTCGGTAGATTTTTCTTCGTTTGTTTTTCCAATCACTTTCTCGAAGTTAAGGATGAAATGGCATATCCAATATATATCCAGGGGAATATTAGGGTTTGTCGGTAACATTTTTGAAAATGATTTTTAAAAATAAAAATGTCAAAGTGAGATTGTAATTTTTATTTTGAAAATGTATTATGTAATTATTATGAAAAATATTTTTAAAATTTTCTAAAAGAGAAAAATAAAAATATGGAAACGTCAATTTTGTTAAAGTGCGAGCGACAAACATGGCCTGCGGATCATCCTTATACCGATAATGTCTCAACTTAACCACTTTTAAGGTGTTGGATTTTAACTACAAAAGGTCTCGGTACAATTAGGAATGATTCACCCACATATATGTTATATTTTATTTTGTTCGGTCTGAAAATGGATTTTCTTCGAACAACCAAGCTTGAGGGCGTGTCAGTACGTATGGGTCAGGTACAACCTTGATCTTGATGCTTGTTCGCCTTCTATCTTCTTCTTAAATGATTGTCGTACGGGCGTTGGTCAGGCCAACACTTAGGTTCTTCTTAAACCTAGCTGAAGAGCAACTAGGATTTTTCTCCTCCTCTTGCGAAGTGGACGTTCCTACTCAGACCGGTATAGTTGAGCAGAGCTAAAAATCAGGAGTGTAGTGCGTTCGCCAAAGGATCTCTGACAAACTGTGGATATTGGTTAGAGTTCTCACTCCAACAATGGTTTTTGCGGGTATTCGCCTACGGATAAGGTTTTATGAAGAGGTGATAGACTGTTCGCTCACGGATGAGACTTGGTGAGGTAGAAGCGAGTAGTGCTCACGGATGAGGCTTTGGTGAGGTAGCAGCGGATAATGCCGACGGCCGACGGGTCGGGCTTTGGTGAGTAGCAGCGGGGAATGCCTACGGATAGGGCTTTGGTGGACAAAAAGACTCGAGAAATCTTTCTAGTAAAGGTGCTCCGGAGAGACTTGTTTTGCAGTGTGTAAAAGTTGTATTGAATCGTTGAGATGTGCCCTTGTCTCTGTATCTTGACCCTTTTATATAGTGAATACTAGGGATTGCTCTTTCTTGAGGATCAAGACATATCAAATCTTCTTCGGATCTTTAGAGGATTCCTTAAGCAACCACAAATCCTTGTCAATTATGACTTCCAATAGAAAGAAAACGCATTAACAATAACGTAGACCGTAAGAATCGGTCCAATAGGCTCTCTTCTTAAGCATTCGCCGAAAGATAATATTTTGGCCCAAACATATTTATCACTTTTCTGATGTGGGATCTCTCCTATCCAACACTCCCCCTCACGTGCAACCTAATTTTTAGGTTTGTACGTGAAACTGATTAAGAAACTGAACCCGGACCCCATGGTTAACCGAAAGAACTCCAAACTCCGAAACAACTTTAACAACCAAACCAGAGCCATAACTTCTGAAAGAACGCATCCGGGCTCGTGAGAGAAACAATTATAGAAAGACTCGCTCTGATACCATGTCAACAAGCGTGGCCCGCAGATCATCCTTATACCGATACTGTCCCAACTTAACCACCTTTAAGATGTTGAGTTTTATCTACAAAAGGCCTCGGTACAATTAGGAATGATTCACCTATATATATGTTATATTTTATTTATAACTTTTCTGATATGAGATCTCTCATCTCCAACAAATTTGTCATTTTCAGTTTCTTTGTAAAAGTTTAAAATATTTTTCATTTTCAACATTTTTGAAAATATTTCACCGAACACATATTTTTATCTCATTTTTATTTTTAAAAATGAAAATACACGTTTGAATACGTTACCGAAAGTCACTTTAAATTTCAAGAAAAAATGATGGTTTACTTTTTTTAATCGTTGAAAAAATAATTAAACGGAGTTAATATTAGAATTAGTGTGTCAGCGCCAAGTATGATGAGATAAGGCCGCCGCGTGCTGGTTGCGAACCTGTCGGGTTTCACATCCCTTGACGGTGCCACGCGTTTTCTTGGTTGGAATATTCAGGTGATAACAACTCGGTCTTATTTTGACGTTCTGCTTTTGGTCTATGTTGTCTACTTACGACCTCACTTGTCTCATAATAACTTCATCAAACCTAAGCGCCTCTCTCACTTTGGAGTTTGGAGAGCCACAAAGCTTTTCTGACACCAATTTTACCATTATGTCTTATTATCATAAATGATGATTACGTTAAGACCAATTTTCTTTAGCCGTATTATGTCTTTTTAATAGAAAATCAATCCTTATAAACATATTTGTAAAATGTGATCTCGTCACTTTAACATTTTTGTTAGAACAAATGAATGTGTTCCTCAAATCAAGTTGTAAATCTGTTCCTCAAATCAAGCTATGATTAAGCTTCTATGATTTGGTATAATTGCATATCACTTTTGATACTAGTGTAAATGTATTTTATTTCCCATTATTATTGTAAGCACTATCATAGCCATATTAGTGCTATATATATATATATATTTATTTATTTATTGTACATCCTGTAAACATAACTGTATTGGGAAATCACTTTCTATATGATATCAACAATTTAGGTGTCCCTCAATCCGTCTCTCAAATCCTTTCTTTCGTCATCATTCATCTACCTCTTATCATGTTCAAATTCAGTTTGTTCTTAGTTTCCCACTCACTTTCAATTCTTTGGTTCAGCATCGATTTGAACCTTTCCATCTGTGTAGTGGCCTGAGAGAGGAAGCTACAGTGGCCACAAATTTAAGCTAATAAGAAGCCAACACGTCTGAAGGACGTGCCGACAACTTATTAACCTAAAGTCGTAGGCTATTTAGTATGTAAAATAAAAATAAATTTTTAAACTTGAGTGGCACCATAATAGTTTCTTAAAACATTCATCAGAGTTTTTTCTAATTTCGCGAAAGGTGGACAAATTAGAGGGTCAATTAAAAACTTTAGTGACAACAATAAAGATATACAACATGGTCAATAAAGCAGGAAAACACATTTACTGTTTATGTTAAATATTCTGGTAAATGACTCGAATGATAAAGTATATCAAGTGTCTATGATTGGGACGACACATTGAGTAGGAAATGAGGCTCCACACACATAGCTCTCTCTATCTATCCCATCACAGTACACAGTACATGCAAACAACCTGTTGTAGGGGTGAGCCTCGTCCTTGCGTGCTCACATATAGGCCCACCAATGATAGGTTTGAAATCCGTAAACCATATAGATATACATATAGATTTGAGCTCTAAATAAAACCAATTAGAAAATCATTGGCGGACAAAATCATCATTTTATATATTTCGGGAAAAACTGTGGAGTATGCTAAAACAGGGGCTAGAGCGCTCAATGAACAATACAGCCTGCAGGGCTTCACAAACTGTGGAGGTTCACGGTCATCGACACCGTAGGAGTACTATATACTAGGTCCCGCCACTCTCAAGCCAAGCACCGGAAATCAGGACAACCGTACTACTTTTCGATCCGAGTCATCACATAAAAATCATTTACGTCTAGCCTCAGGTTTTTTTGGCCCAATCATAAATCATTTATCACATAATATAAAGAAAACTTTCCCGAGACATCGACCATGAACATACAAAAATCATGCACTTTCATATATTAGGCAAAACCACTAACAAAGGGGGTTTAACTTCCCTACCTGAAATTGTCGTTACTTACATAAGCTCCAAGTTTCCAGGAACCGCCTCCATAATCCAAGGTCACCGCATAAGCTACCTCGTCCAATGATTCACTGAAGAATAGAGTAGCTTAGCAACGAAGAAACAATAACAGTCATGTTGACCTCAACATTCCTAGTTTGACCAGGAATGACCACATTGACCAAGTTGACCAACCAATTCCTTTTTATGGCACTTTAACCTTTTTGACTTGCTTTTCCGATTAACGACTCTTTACTTATTTACCAGAAGTCTGACTTAACTTCTGAACTTCCCTTTACTATTTTAATTTGACATTAGGGTGTTACATAATAATTCGTTGAATTACTATAGACACCCAATGCATCACATTAACCAATTCTTTAACCTTGAGTCGATTTACAAATAATGTGAATCACCAATTTTACTTAAAACAGTCAACTTGACATTTCCGGAATTTCAGTTACCATTTTCTGATAACCTTTTAACACTTTACCAAATCTTCGTCGAACTTCAATTCTTTACTAAACCGTTTTTCCAAAATGAAACTTTCCCAAAATGAAAACTTTCCTTTAATGGAAACTTTCCCAAAATAGAAAGTTTCCCAAATTAGTAGGTTTCCAAAAATAGAAGTTTCCTAAAATGGAAAAGATTCCAATTACGGTTAGTTTCCGTTTTAGTACGTTTCTGTAAACGTAATTTTTCGATTATTTTAACTTTAATTCCTTTTTAATAAAACCATAAGTCTTAGTCCACTTCGGTTAAACACACAAGCACAACCTTTGTCTTCTCCGATCACTAGTTCACCGGAAAACCGAGCTTTTCCGGCCAAATCAAGCTTCTCAACCTGCAAAGTCATCTTTTACACCATCTCAGCAACCTAAAATCATCTAAAACATAAGAAAAAGTGATGGTTTTATACCTCAAAGTCAAACTCCTATAAATCCCTGTGGATCTCCTCTGGTGGAGCTCTGCTAGCCTCCTCCTTCCTACTCCTTCCTTCTAGGCAGCTCCTGGTGCTGCATGGAGCTTCCTCAGCCCTACTCTAGACTCATTCGACATCGAGATCGAGAGAACAGTCCCTCGAGCTTTCTCTCTCCTCTAGCTGGCGGCGGTCACGGCAGCTCTAGCGTGGATGGAGGTCAGGAAGTGGTCGCCGGGGCAGGCGAAGCTGATGGTGGCGGCGGTGAGGCTGGACGCACGCCGGTGGTGGTGGTCTAGCTGGGGCAGTCTCCGAACTGCTTGATGGAGAGAGAGAGAGAGAGTTTGAACCGAAGAGGAGAGAATGAGAAGGGAAGAAAAAAAGGGAAGAGATAAGGGAGAGAGAAAAGAGGGTTTTTTTATAAAAATTTTAACGGCCACGATTTGTCAATCAAATCAACGGCCCAGATCAACTAATAAAAAATTACCGTTTTTACCGTACAGTTACCTTTTACTCATAAATTTCACATACGAACTCCGATTAGAATGTAGGACATGCTCACGAGTTCGTATTAGCGCCCCATACAACTTTTCCGAAGGAAGCTTCTCCAAATTCTCGACTTATCACAAAGTCACCCTTTTTATATATGGTAAAATAAATAACATTTATTATTCCTATAAGCTGAATAAATCCATATTAATCAGCCCGTAGCTTCGAAAAATATTTTGAACATACCGGAGGACTCGTATGAATATACTCTACGCCCTCGAGATATCTAATCTATTTTTCCCAAAACTGTAAAATATCTCGATATTATACTCGAATATTAATTCGAGAAAACTAACAGCGCGGCTACAATCCTCTATAACCCGCATGATCCCGGTAGATGGGTGAATTTTGGAACGGGGTGTTACACCGAGTCTTCCCTCACTGGTCCGTCATTCTCTTCTCCGCCTCTCACTAGTTCACCCTCAATTGATCCTCCACCAGCTGTTTCACAGCCACCTGGCCGGTCCGCCGTTGTTTGCTTCATCCACTGCCAATCCATCCCCGAACTCTGATCTAGTGTCGGCGTCGCATCAATGGCCTCTTCATCAATTAGACGTTAAGAACATCTTTCTTCATGGGTTTCTCCAATATGATGTGTACATGATACAACCTTTTAGCTTTGTTGATGCATCTTGGCTGACGTATGTGTGCAAGCTCCATAAATCCTTATACGGTCTAAAACAAGCACTCCGTGTTTGGTTTCACGGAATGAGTTATTTGCTCCTCTCTGTTGGCTTCATCCAGAGCTTGGCGAACTTCTCCTTGTTTATTTTTCAACATGGCAACAATATTATTTATTTCTTGCTTTATGTGGATGGCATAGTGATAACAGGCAGTGATACTCAGCTTTTTGATAATTTTGTTGCCACTTTAGTTCGTGGATTCGATATCAAAGACCTCGAACCTCTGCATTATTTCTTTGGTTTGCAGGTGGTGATCCATTCCAATGGCCTGCATATTAATTAGCTGAAGTATGCATATGACCTTCTTGTAAAACATGACCACGTGCGTAGTAAACCAGTCAGTACTCCAAAGTCTACCAAATCTCTGCTCACTGCCCATGGTGGTGCCTTGCTTTTGAATCCTACTGTTTTTAGAGAATTGGTTGGTTCATTTCAGTATCTCACTATCAATCGGTCAGATATTGCTTTTGTGATGAACTTTGTCTCGTAAATTATGAGTTAGCCCCGCACACCTCATCTTGTAGTTGTCAAGCGCATTCTTTGATATGTCAAATGTACTCTAGCTCATGGATTGTTCTTTTCCCCTCAACATCAACCTATTTATCTATCCGCTTATTCGGATGTTGATTGAGCTGGTTGTTCGGATTCTCGTCGTTCTACTTCTCGGTACCTCATCTACCTTAGCTCTAATTTGATATCATGGTGCTCTAAAAAGCAGCCCATAAATGCTCGTTCCTGTGCCGAGTCTGAGTATCGCTCTCTAGCTCATACAAGTGTTGAAATTACATGGTTGGATTTTCTGTTAAATGAACTTGGTGCTAGGATTCAGTTTCCTGTTTTGCTCTAGTGTGACAATATTAGCAACACGTACATAGCTCTAACTCTGTGTTTTAGGCCTGCACTGAACACATAGAGCTTGATTATCATTTTGTAAGAGAGAAAGTAACTCTTGGGAGCCATATAGTCTGTTATATTCCTTCTGTTGACCAGCCCGCTGATTTCTTGACTAAGCCGCTTCATAAGGCTTGACATATTCTTCTTTTTATCAAACTTGTCCGTCCAAGACCATCAAGTTTACAGGAGAATGTTAGTAAAAACAAAATATGACAATTCATGTAGTGTCACTCAAACACTCGTGTTCGATCATTAACAGAATACTAATTGGGATAAATCGGGGACCAATCGAATGCAGAATTCAGTTTCAAGGACGGAAATTGGTCCCGGAATCATAACTGGTGTAGGCTCAAGGGAGTACGTTGGATTTGGACATTTGGTACATAATCTTGATCGAGTACGTTGGAGTGCAGAATCCAGATCAACCACTCGTTTGGAATTCAAATATTGTAATAGCTAAGCCAGTTGAGAGAGATGAAGAAACTACTATTATATACGAGGATAATGGTGAAGGTGATGTGTAACCACGGCAGGCTTATCTGTCTCTATATCAATAATATTCCACCAAGAAGCCGTACTGTTTGTGTCTATTTTTTTGGTCCTGTACTGTTTGTTTCTAAATCTTGCTATATCTGCTAGCCCAATAATTTTTTTTTCTTTTTTTTCTTCCGCGGACAACTAGGTGTTCAATATAAGGGTGAGCATAAGACAAGATGAGACGAGATTGAGATCATCCCACATTTCATTCCGGTTGTTACACATAAGATGGGATTAAGACAAGCATGACATTTTTTAGATTTGATCTCATCGGGCCTAATCCCGGACGGGACGGGACTGACCCAATCCCAACCATCATGCATCAATTTTTTTTTTTTTCTGAAAATCATACAGTTTCATTTGAAATTTTATGTAGGTGTATTCATAAGATTTTTAGTAGACATCTTAAGATTCATTCCAGAATTTGAATCACTTGAAAACGATTTTTCTAGATTAAGTTATGATTTTTTAAAGTTTAAGGTCTGCATCAGTAAATTCTGAGATTCTGAACCAGTTGGCTTCTTTTAAAATACTGTATAAATTGGTTGGTTATTTAAGATTACTGTCTTTATGAAAGTTATAGAGGACATCCTAAAGATTAATTGAGAGTTAGAATCCCTCAAAAATAAGGTTTCTACAATTAGTTATGAATTTTGAAAGTTAGACGAGATGAGCTTAATCCCAACCATCTTGCATTAGTTTGGTTTCCTCTTAAAATCGTATAGTTTAATTTGAAGTTTCATCTAGGTATCTTCATATGATTTATAGTAGACATTTTAAGATTTATTTCAGAATTTGAATCACTTGAAAATGAATTTTCTAGATTAAGTTATGATTTTTTAAACGTTAGGGCCTGCATTAGTAAATTATGCATATCAATTATAAGATTTTAGACTAGTTGACTTATTTACAAAAATTATACAAATTGGTTTGTTATATGAGTTTAATGTCTTCATAAAAGTTATAGAGATTATCTTAAAAATCAGTTGAGAGTTGAAATCTCTTGAAAATAAGATTTTTATAATTATTTATGAATTTTTAAAGTTAGACGGGACAAACCTAATGAGATTCAAAATTTCAGTCTCGTGTTCCGTTGTTTCACTAACGGGACGAGATGAGTATTTTTAGTTTCAAATATTGTCAAGATCGGAACGGGACCGGGATTTATGCCCACCCCTAGTTTAATGAGTTGTTATTTGGATAATATTTATGTGCCCGAAGTGACGTCAACTACAATGGGATCGAACAATAAACTGATGCATGTTATGATGATGTCCCAATAGTAAGATCTGATCTGAAACTCCGAAAGGGACCTTAGATATTTTCTGCTAGCTGCACCAGCTCGCCAGCTTCCGACATGTACGTGTAGCACCAATTCGAAATTTTCAGTATTGAAGAGAAGAATATATCGAATTCCTAGTTAAGAACCTTAATTATCTGCTGTGGAACACGTAGTCTACATTGCCACAACTGAAGTAGTGACGGAGCAGAGGGAATGAAAAAAAGACAGAGTACTGCAGCTCTCTACGGCGGCACTGAGGGAACCAGCCAGAGCGCAATTGCAGTACGTGCTACTACTGCAGGCAGTGGATGGTGACTAGTTTCAGCAAAAGTGTTGATGATATATATGCATAAACGCGAGCTATTGGTTACCGATGCATATACCATATACATTAAGCTATCTAGTTGCAAAGTGCAGCTTGTCACTAAGCAACTAGTTAACCAATAAAGAGCGTCTTGTTGTGGCATTGGCGGGACAAATACATTTTTTTCTCAAAAATTGGCTGGACAAATACATGATCACGCATGAATCAGCTCTCCACTAACTTGGATTTGATTAACTTGGGCCTTCATAAGATTCGAGCAGTCATATTCATATGAAGTATGAACATATGAATAACATAGATTGATGTATGATTCAAATCTAGGGGTATGAATCAACTCGTCATATGTAGTCTCCTATCTTTCTTTGGGTCAAAGTTAATACTGATGGCTTGATCAAAGAAAACTATGTACCTGTAGCTTGTGGAGGGGTTTTTCTGGTGTTTTTAGGGAGTTTTTGTCAATCCTTAGGATGCAAATCATTTTTCTACACAGAGCTTTATGTTGTCAAGTCTGTCAATGTGGCTATTGAAGTTGCTTTTTCGAGAGGTTGGTCTACTCTGAGGTTGGAAAATGATTCTATTTGTGTGATAACGTCATTTTCTTCTAGGTTGTTTTCTCCTCTTTGGAATCTGAGAGTCAGATGGGAAAATTATTTGAAATTAATCAGTCAAATGAATTTTAGTAGTCATCTTTTTAGAGAGAGAAATGCATCAGCAGACAAGATGACAAATTTGAGAATTTCTTGTGATTCATTTACATGGCATGTTAGCCCTTCTCTGGAGCTGCACAAGTACTTGCAGGCTGATGCTTTGAGACTTTTAAATTATCTTTTTTCTCTTTGACGACAGCTGTTCACAATCATGTTTGTACAAGAGATGAGATTATCCTATTCTCTTTTCTTGTTTTCTTGTTTTTCTCTTTTTCAGACCATGTATTTTTTCTTATTTTGATTAATATAATAATCGGGCGTGGTGCTGAGCCTCCCAGCTAGGCTAGGTTTTAAACCCTTTATATAAAAAAAACATAGATCGATGTAGCATTAGACCTGTAAATGAATCAGATCTGGACCAAATCGACCTAGATCCAGATCCGGATCCATAATAGAAACTTTAGATTCGGATCCGACCCGTTACCAACCAGATCTTTAATAGCTCGATCTAAATCTGGATCCGGCGGGTTAATCTGATTCGTTTATAATAATAAATATTTCAAATTTTAATAATAATTTCATAGTTTTATCATAAAACATTGATGAAAATTTATAAGAAAATAAAGATTTACATCAAAAGTTAAATTACATGCTTAAAATAATACTCTTTAACAGTACACTAATAATATAATTAAAATAATTGGCCTCCAATATTTTTTAGCATAGATACATAGACATTAACAACCTTCAACTTCATCAAATCATACTTTAGAGAAAATTTTAATATGAATGTTTAAATTATCTAGATAATTATGATATTATTTAATATTTATTAATAATATTATATTTATAAAAATATTATTTAATTATTTTTAAACGGATCCGGGTCCTTAATGGATCAGATCAACCAAGATCAGGATCCGATCTGTTTAGTAAACAGGTTAACGGATCTTGGTCATTAACAGATTAACGGGTCAAATTTTCGTTACAAACCCTTTTAAAACTCACAGATCCGATGCGGGTCTGGATAAAATCCGGTCCATTCACATGTCTATATAGCATATCCTAAATTTGCTGATGAACAAAAGAATGAAGAACCCCATCGATCATCTTCGATCAGAATCAAGAAGTTTCTTCCTTGTTCTTGATAAGCAAAAAACCACGGCACATTCCTTAATGTACCTACTAGAAAGATTATTCCTTATATTCTATTCCTTTTGCTTATCATTGGGGTATCTATGCTAAAGCTTCGACCGGGTTCTTTACTTGCATGCGTGCATGGAGAATTAACTAACGGCGAAGATATGCATCTCATCATCTTCTCATGCATCTCATACATGAATTATAAACCACTGAGAATTAAAATAAATTAAATTAACAAAACATCACAATGGTGCATTGAGTTTGAAAATTCGACCCAACATCAGTACATACGGTCCGTTTAACTGTTAGCCTGCTTGATTTTGTTAAATTTATAAGGGTAAATCTATCTTTTAATTATTAATAAAAAAGAATAGAGACCCAATTTTCTGCTTAATCTGTTCCTCTTCCACCAATTCTCTCCAATCCCATTCCTCAATTATCTTCTCCGTTTGATGAAGGTTTTCTATGGTTTTCAGTTTGAAAAACTGGCGGAGCGAGGCTGAGGATTCAAGCCTGAAAACTTGGATTATTCATAGAGTGAGTACAACGAATGGAGCCATAAAGCTTCAGGGTATTCGGCAGAGTTTCTGCATTTTCCTGTTGTCAACGGGTTGCATCTGGTATGGAAATTGCTTCTCTGTCGAAATGGATTCAAACCGCAACATGATAGAAGATGAGATGTGTAGGATTGTCGACCTTGAAATCCGATTAGTCTTTGCTTGGAACTCAAATTGACATAGCTACGGGTAGGCCTCATCATGGGCCGGGCTAGAGCCAACCTGACGCTAAATTTTAGGGTTTAAAGTAAGGTAGGGTAAGGCTCGGTCAAAGTCAACAAAATTTAGGGTCGCGGCTTGAATATGTAAGGCCTAACCCGTCCTAACAGTTCATTTCGTTAGGGCTAGCAAATAGTGTCAGGTAAGGCCGAATATTTAAATAGGGCTAAACATGACCGAGATGAGCTTGTTATTTTTTTGCTCATAATTTAGCTTTAGAATTATATGTAATGAACCTTATTTTTTGTGTTATATTTAACATGCATGCATATACATTATACTTAATTTAAGACATCCATTATAAACTAAGTGGTTATACTCATGTATCTCACGAACTAATGCTCTAAATCATCAAAATAAAATAGTTAATCAACAAAACAAAAGGAAATCAAATAAACAAAGCTAGCAAATCAACTACAAAAGATAAGATTAGTTATATTGTATCTAATAAATAAGAAATATATTAAAATTAAACAATACAAAAAATAAGAAACTATTATGGCCTAAAGGACGGGCTTTTAAGGTCGGGTCGGGTTTCATTTGCTCAACCCTTACCCTACCCTACCCTAGAAGGGCTAAGGCCGACCCGCCCTAATGGAGGGCCTGATAGGACTTCGGTCATAGAAAGTAGGACAAGCTAGGGTCGAAGGGTCAAATGATGAGACCTAACTAAGGGTCTTAAGGTAGTTCTGATTCTTAAGTACAGAGTTACCACAAATGATGAATTAAATATCAATCTTGAATATGTGATGTACTTGTTGAATTGTGAGTGTGTTGAAAACTCCGTCGTTGGTTTATGAACTGCAATAAAGAATGAAACTTCTCTAGTTATATATATATATATATATATATAACTAGAGAAGTTTCATTCTTTATATATATATATATATATATTTTGTTCGGTGTGAAAATTGTTTTTCTCGAACAATCAAGCTTGAGGCGTGCCAGTACCTATGAGTCAGGTACAACCTTAATCTTCGATGCTTGTTCGCCTTCTGACTTATCTTCAAACGACTGTCGTACATGCGTTGATCAGACCTGTACTTAGGTTCTACAGACCTAGCTGAAGAACAACTAGGATTTTCCTCCTCATCTCACGAAGCAGACGCATCTTACTTGGACCGGTGCGGTTGAGCAGAGTTATAATCAAGGACTGCATGTCGTTCGCCAAAGGGTTCCTTGACAAACCAGAGATATTTGCTAAGGTTATTCACCCTAACAATGGTTTTACGGGTATTCACCGACGGATCGGTCTTTATGAAACGATGGTGGACTGTTCGCTCACGGATGAGGCTTGGTGAGTAGAAGCGGGTAATGCCTACGGATAGGGCTTTGGTGAGTATCAGCGGGTAATGCCTACAGATAGGGTTTTGGTGAACACAAAGACTCGAGGAATCTTTCTGGTAGAGGTGCTCTGAGGGAGGCTTGTTTTGCAGTGTGCAAAAGTTATGTTTGATTAATTGTAGATGTCCTTCTTCATATGCCTTAACCCTTTTATATAGTGAACACTAGGATTTGTTCTTTCTTACAGGCCAAGGTAAATCAAATCTCTTGATCCACTAGAAAAAGAATCCTCCTAGTCGACTAACAAATCTTCTATATTCCTGCAAATCTTCTCCAAGCATGACCTCAAATGGAAAGAAAATATTTTTCAATTACTTAGACCACAAGAATCGGTCCAATGGGCTCGAGGAGTCAGCATTCGCCAAGAAATATTATTTTGGCCGAAACATACCCCCTAGGTCTTGAAGGAGAAGCCATGAGTCTTGACTGAAAAGATCTATAGTCCCCATGAATCATTCGTCAAAAGTCACTTACTTGCTTAACTGGGAAACACCAAACCCAGATGTAGGCATGACTCTTGAAGCTTCGACAGTAATGAACAGTAGCTAGGTAGCCCATATAGCAGCACAATCAATTTTCAACATGATAATCATGTAATCAACTTGAATACCTGGACTGATCTGAAAAGAAAATAGTCTTAAGCTCCCGCTGAACACTTCGACGTAAAGAAGCCCCCCATGCTCCATTAAACATGGTAACAAGACTACAAACTTTGGTCTCAATAATAATTGATAGCAATTTCTCAAGAAAATTTTAGTCTCAATGTAGATACACTTGTACTTCACTCTAGATGAATAAGAAGAGCTTGAACCAACCACTTACTGGTTGTTTTATGAAATGGACATTTTTCTTCGATAGTATAGCCTTCAAGATAAACCAACTCCCTCAAAAAGAACTTTCAAGAAAACTAACAAACCAGCCTCAAAATAAACTTCATCAAAAACTGATGATATTTTGTTGCTCATAATGCCTACTTTAAATACGATTTGCACCATACTTGGATGGTGATTCTGATCGGTTTTTGGCTTGAGAATGTAGTACAATATATGTACTTGAAGGATTGATGAAGCGAACGGCCAAAGAAGTCCAGGATGATGACACAAATGGTCTATCAAAACAGCTCCATGAAAACCACTTTCTGGAAATTCAACTTTTTCCTTATTATTTAGATAACTTGAAGAGCTTGTATCTTGCGCTTCCCATGATATTTATGGATGATTCTTGATTCTAAAATGCTCTAAAACATCCTAAATTGATGTATAAATAATAACCCCAATGATAGGTATATGTTAAGATGAAGAAACAATGCCACGAAAACTCATTGGAATGCAGTTTTTCTGGAATGACTGCTTCAAGATGTCCACTTGTAGACCTCATAACTCACTCCTCAAAGCAGCGAATGGTATGATTCTTGTTTTTACTTATAGTCCAATATACTGGGTTCAAGGCAATGTATGGCGAACAGGACTTCAAGCCTTGCAAGGATGCGCGAATGAGCCATGAAAATACCAAAAAAATAAGCCAAATCTGTAATTTTTATTTTTTCTCTTTGTAGGGGCTAACTTGGTTGATGATTTCCATAGGCTTTTCTTGTGATTTCTGGAGAATTGGGCAGCCAAACATGTTCCTTAGCATCAGTAGTACATGTCCAAAGTCTTGGATGCTTGATGTTAACCTCCCAAAAGCTTGGAACTACTCGACAAAGTACCTTGAGATACCAAGTTTTCTTGAGTTTTGACAACTTTTTGCTGCTGCTAATACTTTTAAAATAATAGGCCACAGGTGTTGGTCTTGAATTATAATGATCAACCTCAAGAATGGATTGACTAAATAAAGTGCAAAACCACAAATTGGTTTTGGAAAACCATTGGGATTGGTTCAATATAAATAGACATTGAAATTCCAAATGTTTCAAAAATTTTATAAATTTGCCCCAAGAATTGGCACAGAATATGTATAGTGTAGCCCTCCAGTTTAATTGGATGCAACGAATGTAGTGAGAGTATGCCAAATAAACTGATCTTGCATGCTTCAAGAATACTTAGAGGGAACATTATACCCTTAACACCACATGGATTAGCTTTATGAACACCATAGCATACTTAGATGGAGTCTTGATCTTGAAATCATCTTTTCCTCTTAACCAGTTATTCTTTTCGTCTATCTCCTTTCAATGAGTATCCTTATATATGCACATCTGAGAACCCTCAAGCTTTATCGACTCGAACCACTTTATACTGACTTCTGTCCTTATGTGCTCCAAGTTTTGGTGTCTGAAATAGAGTGAATAAAGGAGAGCAAAACTTGAAACAAGCCCTCCAAGTTTGTAAGCATGAATAGAGAACATTCTAGTGTGCATTCGTCACACTATTAGTGCCTGAAAATCCATTCGTCACAGTCACAAACACAAAACACAGATTCCCGAGCATTCAGACCTTCTGGTACTCAAACTGCCATAACTCCCTCTTGGAGTGTCGAAATCATGAACCGTAAATTGCTTTAGAAACTAAACATCCATACATTTCCATCAATATGAAGTTTGCTCACTGATTCACTTGAGATCTTCCCAGATATATCTACAAAGTTACTGCACAGAAGCCGCCACTGAAATTGGTTGAACTGCAACTGTTTGGTTTTGATGTCCATAGTTAGGTGAAGGAGAATAGCGAATCTTGAGTATCAAGCTCCTTAAGCATATAAGAACATGTATAGAAGGCACAAGTACACATTCGCCAGCCAAACATGACCTTCAATGCCCATTCAGCACACATATATGCATGCTGTCAATTTTGCGTTTATCATGACCTTCCTATCTTCAAACTGCAATTATTTTTTACTGAAACGTCAGAATCACAAGCCGTAAACTCTTTTAGAAACTAGACATCCAGGGATTTCCACACATATGCAGTTCGCAGACTAGTTCTTAGTAGATCATCACCAGTGATTCAGTAAAGTTGCTGCACAGTAGTATATGCTGCTGAAAACGTGTCTTTTGACTTGTCGGTACTCCGATAGCCATAACTCCTTGGATCGTTGAAATTGCAAGCCGAAAATTGCGTTGGAAAGTAGAAATCCAGGGCTTTTCATGCATATGAAGCTTGCCTTCTGATTCTTCCTGGATCTTCCCAGTTTATTCCGTGAAGTTGCAACACAGAAGCTGTTGCTGCAAATTTACTGAACTACACTCTTGCTTTAAATCTTTTGTACTCTGCTGGTAGAATGACTGTAACTTTGAAACATCTATTGTTTCTTACATCTAAGACCTCAGAAATAGATCTCTAATATTATATGATATAATTCAAATCTCTATCAGGTAAGAACATTGTCTTGCATTTCAGCAAAACACATAATCTCTTTTGTATTTTCTATTTTCCAATACAAGAATTGAAACAAAATTAAAATGCAAAGAAGTAAATGAACTGCATAATAATCATTAAGAGGATATCTTTAAAATGTATTTGACATGCATTCTTTTCTCTTTGTGAAGGGTTATAACCTTTCATGCATCGTAATTGCTATTCCAAATCTAACAGTTTTTATGAGTTTGAATTTTGGTACGTAGGGATGTTCTAACGATCATGTTAGTCTAAATGATCAGATTGAATAAGATATGCCCGAGATCGGATCGGTGGACCTGATCTTTGACAATCTCAAAACAGCGTTTCTTCAAAATTGAGTCATATTTTGCAGAACAATTGAGAACCATTCATCATATATATATATATGCAGCCATGCAGGAAAACTGTTGAAGAAGCGTTATAAGTAACTAAGAAATAATATACAAGCCCCTGGCGAGGATCGAACTCGTCACCTTTCGTTTACGAAGCGAACACACTATTTTGTTTGAACATATAATCTAATTTGAGGGGGAATTATATGAAATGTGTTAGGAATGTTTCATGGAAAACGCTGAAAACGTTGGAATACACATGTTCTACAGTACACATATTATGGGCCCTATGCGCGTGTCAGTTTTTTATTGGGAGAGACAATATTGCAGGGACAACAATGGAATTTCTCAGATGACGGTTTCTCCTGTCAAGGTCGACGGCATCTGGTGAAAAAGCTAGGGGCTTTATGTCCAAGAAACTTCATAAGAGGAATCTGAATCAGATTGTGTTGGGTTTCTAGTGACGTGTTTGTTAGATTCGACTCAGATCTTCCCGCAATGAGCTTCGTCCCTAATTTCTTTGGGTTTTCGATTCTAGATCCAGATTGTATCTTCCTATCCTTTCGAAATGATTCAACTCTTCTCTAGTTCTCTGAGTTCTATCCCGGCAACGAGCAACATATGCAATCGGATTCTAGATCACCACATGATCACTACATGATTGTATGAATGATTTCTTGCTCACTGGCATATAAGACCATTTATGAAATCAAACAACCACAAGCTGTAAAACCTGTCTCCTTTGGAATCATGAAACCCCGTTCTTTCTGTTGTCTTCTTTACCTTTTGCTCTGATCTGTAATAAAAGGGTGCTGGCTCAAATTTGTTGCAAACGTAAAAGGGGTTATTGAAGATGTGGTGTTCGAAGGAAGGACTAGGAATGAATCATTACTTAAGGGAAGAGAAACCATTATGATGAAGAACAGGTTTATTATGGCTGCTTCAGATTTCATTTACAATGCTCATAATGGTCTCTATTCTCTGTATCTCCAGTTCTTGCAGGTGCGTGCAGGTTGACGAAGGCATGAGACGAAATCTCAGGTGAATTTTCTGTTCTACCCTCAGTACAACAATGAAATCTAAAATTACTTAACTACCCTTCCGTTAACGGATCCGTTTGTTGTACGGTACAAGGTGTGTAGTCCAGATTTTTCCATGTTTCATTGTCTGAACTAACTGCTCCTTTTCTGAGATTCAAATTAAAAAATGAAGACAGTTTTTACTAAGACTGGTCATGTCGTACAAGAAGACATGAAATTGACTGATGTCTTTGAGGACAATTTAGCAAGGGGAAATATAGATTCTTGTTGATAATTCTGGAAATTACATGATATATACTTTCAAGAAAATGAGTAACTTTTGTGTTCATAGGTACGTAAGTTTTATGAATACATAAATGTTTATGATACAGAAATTGGCAAACGAGGTGTTCTGCGAATGTACTGTTCGTATACTAATACACGCAAGAAAGGCAGAGAGATCAAGTTTCAGGTTTTCAGTTTTGTTATATGGTCAGTATCATGATTGTGTCCATTCTATCATCTGTAAATCGTAAAAACGCATGATAAATTGGTGAGCCTTATATGCATGAGACCATTCTGATGTATAAATAGCCATGCTATTGTGCCCTATATAAGAATCTGCAGGTGATGATGATAATACCATTTCATAGTAATCGTAGCACATAGAGAATCACTTATAATCTGACCAGATTATGTATGGCTATCCTATGATCAAATGAAAGAAGCCGTTTCAGGTTTGACATTCATATATGTCTCTTTGATCATGAACTTTCTCTGTCTCTTTGATCATGAACTTTCTTATTGAGAATAAGGAAGATATACTTGCCGATTCCGAGTTGCGCAAGCAAAAGTTTTGAATCTTGTGGGGGATTGTTGGCTTTAATTAAAAAGAAGACTCAAAACTCATAATTTTATTTTAAATATTATTTATTTAAATTGAAGAGTAAGGGTTATGATGAGTTCTATAAATACTGAACTCTTGATATCAAGAATAGAAGTACTAAGAGATGGTACACTATATTGTTCACATACTTTTACTCTTCATCTTTCTCTTTTTATTCATACTTCTAACCACTATCTATCGTTAGTCGTGCAAAACGAAAACAGAGTAGACTTCATGTGTGACTATAAGGGTTGTATCTTGGAGTTTGTAGACGACCGTCATAACCCACATGAGAGGAGGCGTCTACGGCTTAAAGACAATGACATCGTGCCTCCCTTGAAGATCCCAAGAAAATCTCTTCTACCCTCTTATTTTTTATGTTATTTATGCTCATATTACATGTTTTACTTGATTTAATTATTTAATTACATATCATTAATTTGATGTGATTTCTAACACAAGATTTACAACACAGACCCTGCTCCCCTGAAGGCTTCTGTAGGTAATTGCGAAGTTCTATCAGACACCTTGCATCATTATTGCTCGGCCTCAAGCCAGTCTATCAATCTCCAGAAATCTTCTCTCTATTTCAGTCCGAATACAAGGCCTGAGATCAGAATCCTGATCAGTTGGATCCTCCAAATGCCGGTAGTTCAAAATCCAGGGAAATACCTTGGTCTTCCCACTCTTTGGGGTCGTTCGAAGATTTCGGCTCTAAATTTTGTGAAGGAGAAGATAGAGAGAAAGATCAAGGGTTGGAAACAATTAACCCTTTCCCATGCAGGAAAAGAGGTTATGATCAAGGCAGTAGCTTCGGCTGTTCCAACTTACTCTATGTCCCTGTTCAAATACCCTGCCTCTGTGTGCAAAAACATTGACTCTATGTTATCAAATTTCTGGTGGGGTAACCATTCATCAAAGGGAACTCATTGGAAAAAATGGGAGCTGCTGGCTTTATCAAAGAATGAAGGAGGCTTGGGGTTTAAAAGCATGCAGGATTTTAACTCAGCGCTTCTAGCAAAGTTAGGTTGGCGTCTTCTCTCCCATCCTCAGGCGTTTTGGGCTCGGGTTATCAAGGCAAAGTATTTTCCGAACAAAAGCTTTATGGAAGCCTCCCATGGTTCCTCCCCGTCTTGGGTTTGGTCAAGCATTTTACATGGCAGAACTCTGCTGGAGAAGGGGTTATGTTGGAAAGTGGGTAACGGCAACTCGATCGATTTTTGGAAGGATAAATGGCTCCCATCGTTACCCTCCATGAGCCTTCATTCTTTTGCTCCTCAAAACTGGCCCTTTACCCCGGTCTCAACCTTCATTGATCGCTCCAATGCATCGTGGGACCTCTCATCTCTGCCTCAAGCTGTCCCTCAACAGTTCATCAATGCAATCCTGGCAACTGACTTCGGGGATGCATCCTCAGAGGACATTCGGATATGGAAACCATCAAGCAATGGTTCTTACTCAGTTAAGTCAGGCTACAAATCTTGCATGGCTTCTTGGGCTCGAAACAACTCTAGTCATCCTCACAGTTCCCATTTATTACCCCCTGAGTTGTGGAAATGGGTTTGGGGTTTAAGAGCTCCGCCTCGCATCATTCATTTCATATGGAGAGCTCTCTCCGGTGCCATATCTACAAATTTGGCCAGAAGCAAACGCCACATGTCTCCATCCCCTTTATGCCCGATTTGCGAAGACCATCATGAGTCTTTTGAGCATCTGGTCCTCCTTTGCCCCTGGGCTCAGAGGTGCTGGTTCGCTCACCCGCTCTCTTACAGAGTGGAGGTGCAACGAATCACATCTTTTGATCGCTGGGTTTTGGCAATGTGTGAAGTCCATCCTAAAGATGAGAAAAGTTCGTCAGATTTCTTTACATATGTGGTTTACCTGTTATGGTTCATATGGAAGGAGCGGTGCAATTTTATCTTCAATCGAGGCAAGGTCGATCCGGTTCGAACGGCTGAGAAAGCCTTTGCAGCTGCGGAAGAATTTTTAAGTGTGCCAAAGAACCTGAAACTACCAAAGATTTGCCAAAGGAGTGAGGAGGTTTCGCCGTTTTGGTCTCCTCCTCTTCCTGGCACCCTGAAAATCAACACGGATGCTTCTTGGGACTCAACCTCTTCCTCTTGTGGTCTTGCTGCTGTGGCTCGAGATGATCATGGAAACCTTATCTCTGGTCGCGCGAGCTCTTCCTTTGCTTCCTCTGCCATGGCTGCAGAAGCCAAAGCAGTTGAGCTCGGCTTCAGTCTAGCTTCTTCCCTATCACTCTCATCGTTCTCTCTGGAATCTGACTCTCTCGCTCTCATTTCAGCTTTCAAAAATCCCCTTTCGCTTGTGGACTGGTCTGCATCTACAATTGTTGGAAGAATTAGATCTTTGGCTGCCAAGTTCAAGCGAGTTAACTGGCTTTGGGCCAGCAGAAAGGCAAATGCTGCGGCTGACCACGTAGCCTCTTTGTCTTTGCGCAGGGTGTGCACAGACGATTGGTTTTCCAATCCTCCAACCTCCCTCTTACGAATCCTTCAGTTTGATGCAGTAGGGCCTCCTCCTTAGGCCGCTGTTTGGTTTTTCTTTTTGCCTGTTGCCTTTTTTCCTGTTTTCCTTAGGTCTGTTTGTTGTTGGTTTTTTCCTTGTGTTGGTTTTCTGTTCTAATGAAATGCTCATTTCCAAAAAAAAAAAAAAGACCCTGCTCCCCTATATTGCACATAATATTAATGTGGGAATCCAATGACTGCGCACCAACCTTAAGCCATCGGTATGCTATGCTGCCGTGAGATCATATACTCCATTCATAAGTCTGCTGCTGATTTTGTCACATTTTGAAAGGCTTAGTATTATGTCTGTCGGTTTTCATTTGCCAAGCCACTGCTGCTACTTCCATCCATGCGGTTTGGTTCCCCAACTCTAGCTGCCAAAGGAAGAACTTCTGGCGACATCTCCCAACTTCCACTTTCCTTCCCCAATTAGATTGAACAAAGATTTGCGGATGGGTTAGATGAGCTGGACCGGGTCAGTGGGTCGGGTCAAATGTTGGATCAGGTCCGGTCATATGCTAGACCGGGTCGGGTCGAATGCTAGACCGGGTCGGGTCGAATGCTAGACCTGGTCAGGTCGGATCGCCTGTGCTGGTTGGATCTGCTAGGCGGGTAGGCTGGATCAGTTGGATTGGCGTCAGACTGGACATGCGACGTCGTCGGTCTTGGCTTCAAGGAAAGACAACGACGACGCTGGGTTTGGGTGAACTTAGTTGGGCGGAGGAACAAAACGTCGGCGTACTGGACACGCGACGGTGCCGGTCTTGGCTTCAAGGAAGACAACGACGACGCAAAGGAACAAAACGTCGGCGTCGGGCTGGACACGTGACGGCGTCGGGCTGGATACGTGATGGCACCGGTCTAGGCTTCAAGGACAGACAGTGACGACGCTGGTCGGGTGAGATCGATGTCGGTGTGGAACGACGCTGGTCGGGTGAGATCGATGTCGGTGTGGAACGACGCCGGTTTGTGACGAAAGAAATCTTGGCTAGGATGGCGCTGGTCTTGGGCGACGACAGTGATGTCGGGAAGGTGAAGCTGGTCTTGGGCGACGACGCTGATGTCAGGAAGAGCAAGAAACTTCTGATGAACAAATATAAAAATGAAAAATAAGTAACAAGACCAATCAGATTAATATTAAAACCAACATATCTAACCTAAGAAAAGAGGTTGAGCTATACATCAATTCTTCAAGATCAAAGAATAAAAATACAAGATGGAAGAATGAAAATAAATGAGACAAAAAGATAAAGTCCTTTCAGATCTTTGTTCTGATACTAAGTTAAATATAATGAGGTTAAGAAATACAAATGGTAAGTACTGACTGTGGTATATCAGAAATTATTCTATTTACATTTCTATTCTGATTCACGCTGACAACAAGTTTAACAGAGAAGTTAATTAAGTTTGTGAAAGCACAAGGCACAAAACCTGCTGTCACAAGCTAGCCTTTGCTGTAAAGTTGCAAAACGTCGGAACAAGAATGATACCAAGTAACCTGGCCAGGGCAACCTGACTTAACTTAAACTGTAAGAGGCATTAGGTATATGTGTCTCTGGTTTTTTCTGCAGCATTTCTATCTGATCGATCATCACGTGTTACAAACTTGCATCTCAAGGGAACTCAGAACTTTTAATCCTATTTAGGCAATCGGTCCAGTTGTATAAGCAGAGATGACTTCTCAATAAAGATCAAGTAAAATGACTATGCAGTGAACTAGCTCTCGATTCCCTATTAAAATAATTCTACTGCTATAGAATGCACATGACGGGGTTCTATGGTGTAGTGGTTAGCACTCTGGACTTTGAATCCAGCGACCTGGGTTCGACTCCCGGTAGGACCTTTTGTTCTTTTACTTTTTTAGTATCTCTCCTTGTACTTTCAGTACACGCATGCCTCTGGGATCACACAAAGTTGCTTTGGAGTTGGTGTGCTTTAGAACTGTGGAGGCTAAAGATTCATTGAATTACATGATCTGGGTAATCTCAAAAATAAACGTGCAATTGGATGGTAACTTTGATGTGCGACTTCTTTTTTTGTTTTCTTTTACCCTTTTCTTACTGACCAGAAATTAGAAGTTTATCAGAAAGTGAGTGTGAACCCTGTCAAGATTTTCTAGCTTTACCTCTGATCACTGACCACAGTATGAAGCTGGCTAACTCATCCCTTTGACTACACACACCAGATCATCCCAGAGCAGCAACTAGTTTATACACACATGATACACCCCTTTATATATCTTTAAATCTTTAGCAGCAACTACGAACGTCCTGGTCATTTTAAGTAAAGCATAGCATATCAAGTTAGGTGCCAGATGAGACACAGTTTCGAACGCAAGACATCTTCATTTTGACAGATTCTCATTCTCAAGTTCATAATAGATTCCAGTCGCCTCCATCAGAATGTGAATGCTATCCCGACCAAGATTAATTTTCTGTTTTCCTCATGGCCGTTCACTTATTTACTCGTAGCAAACAAGCACAATCAGCACAGTTAACATGATAAAAGAAGATTTATACTGATCCTCCACTATATCATCCATCAATCTTTGCAACTCCAACTGGATTATTGTTTTTATCTCAACTCTACTCTGTGCTGAGTTGACCAGCTAATCAAGGAAAACATTTACGTTTCTAAGTTTCCTCCCAACTGAAGCCAACATTAATTCCAGGGTTTTTTCTGCAAAAGGGAAGGAAAATCTGTACTTTGAAAGATACCACATGGTGGGGGAAGAACCAGGCATTGGATCAGACGCACACGAAGGGAAAGTGATCTAAAGACTAAAGGTATCTTGATGACTATTTTGTGCACCTGGTCTTCGTTTGTCTCTCCAAGTCTCTCCCCACATCTTGGCTTCTGCCACAGCTCTCTCCCTCTCATCGTTCTTGTTTAACATAGAAGTTGTTTCATTAGGAGAGTTATTCCCTGAAGCATTGGTACTCTTTATTTCTTCAACTCGCTCGGTTCTGATGCTCAACACCTTTGGTTCATTATATGGATGTGTTGTCAAGAAATTCAAGGCAAGTACCACATCCCTCATGGTGGGTCGGAGAGAAGCATCTTCTTGCAGACACATGGAAGCCACTGCTAAAGCTTTTCTCAAGATATGTAATGGAAACTGGCCTCTGAGATATGGATCTGCAAATTGCATGGTAAGATTCTTGGGATTTCTCATATAAGGACGTGCCTACAAAAATATGCACCATAGAAATTAGTAGCAATACTATCCCTCAGCTAAGATCAACAGCTATTGAACATGTTTTAGTTAACCAAACAGTAGAAAACATAAAGATTTACCCATTCAACAAGTTGTTTATCACGACCAAGAGTACTATCAACCGCCTTATGTCCTGTAAGCAGCTCCAGCAAGACTATGCCAAAACTGTAGATATCCGACTTTGCTGTCAACTTCCCACTTTTAGCATACTCAGGAGCACAGTAACCATGAGTTCCCATGACCCTGGTGGATACATGCGACCTATCTCCGGTAGGACCAAACTTTGCAAGCCCAAAATCTGAAAGTTTCGGGTAAAAATCATCTCCCAACAAAATGTTGGCTGATTTTACATCCCTGTATATGACAGGTGGTTCAGCATCATGGTGAAGATATTCCAACCCTTTGGCTGCACCAGCAGCTATCATCATCCTTGTGTTCCAATCAAGTGGTTCTTTATCAGGTCTAAGATCTGAGAACAATCACAGGTGGGGTTGGTCATCATCTTCAGAATTTTATAAATGATAACAAGGTATAAGATGACTTGTCCATGACATGCATATAACATGATCAGTGTTAACAGGACATGTAAATGTTATAGCAAAAAATGATGATCAAAATCACTTTGTTTTCTTATTTCCTTGCAGTAGGAGACAAACATATAAAAGCAGGGCAAGTGAAACACAACTTGGAATGTCTATCACTCAGAATGGAGAAGAATTCTTCAGAAACTAGAACCAATATATATACAAGCTTTACTCATTAGAATCCATATCAAACATAAGTGAGGTAGTGACACTCATAGCTTAGTCTGGCCAAGTGGATTTTCACAATCCACTTTTTAGGATAGGAGGGGATCTATTACAACTTGCAAGTCTGATCTTGAATAATCTTGTAGACTGACTCTCTCTCCTTTTGGTTTTCTACAGTTTAAAGAGATCTTACAAGTGCCTATCTTTGTGTTTCCAAATATTGAAATGAATCTTAGGTGAACTAAGAATTAGGATGTAAGCATGAGGAGAAGCTCATGTGTTGTTGTAAGTTAAAACTTGAATGACATCAGAACATGTACCATGGAGATGATCTGCCAAGGACCCTAAGGGCATGTATTCATAGACAAGCAGGCGCTGCTCCCCTTCAGCACAGTAACCAATTAAACTTACAAGGTTTGGGTGACGCAGAAGAGAAAGCATTAGAACCTCCACCAGAAACTCCTTGTCTCCTTGAAGACCAGTCTGATCGAGTTTCTTTACAGCTACAACCTGCTTGAAAAAATCTCCTCGTATAAAAATACAATCAATCAAAATCTTGAAGATGAGATCAGCCGTTGAACAACTTACTCGACCAGAGCTCAATTGTCCTTTGTATACAGAGCCAAATCCACCTTCCCCAAGTAAGCAATCCGCCCTAAAGTTTTTGGTTGTAGTTGCAAGTTCCCGGAAGGTGAATGTCTGAGCCTTATTGGGGGCATTAGTTTCATCTTCTTGAGCTGATAATGGAACACGATTTCATTAACATCTATGAATCACATGTAAGAAGTAAAACTATCTAATAAAGTATATAGGGTATATTGGTATAAAGGAGAACTATATAATGTCAACTTCATTCTAGGTCTACGGTCCCTAACATCTTAAATTCAAATTCAGTAGGCTGCAAATCTCCAAGAACTATTACATAGGAGATCAAGTAGCAAATGTAAATTTCTTCCGGTTACAAGGCTGACAATTGCAATCACATTATACTCATAGGTAGCAAATTGAAAAAAAAAACAGATCAACAAGATCCAAACTTGGGCCAAATCGATCAATAACAACAAAACGGAACCATTAACATTTCAAGAGCTGAAGTCTGAAAACCACAAAATCAAAGTTTTTTCATGACAGAAAACTGAAGCATTATCCAAAAGAGCAACAGATGTCAAAACCCTCAAGAAACAAAGAGGCAATCACATGATCAAACGTAGAAGAGGAATAAGAACTGACCAGAAGACAATTGAGGCTCTGTATTATGGGAAGAAGGGTGTCTTTCGTCGACATTGGTTGTTGAGGTTTTGTGAACGTCGTCTTCTTTGCCGCGTTTGAGCTTCTTGCCCTTTCTGATCCCGAAGCAAAGGCAATATTCCATTGTAACAGCAGAGACGACAGAACAGATACGATGATATCTAATGTCGTTTGTTGTCAGATCAACACCATCTCCAGAATTCTGATCATCTTTTTAGTGTTGAAAAACACACACAGAGACGGATAATTAATTAACTCTACAAGGTGTACGAAATGTAAAGCCAGAAGAAGACTCGCAACTATCAATAACGCGCCTCCCTTTTCCTACGTACAACAAACACTGACAGCAACAACAAACCTACGACGACGATCGTATCAAACCTTTGTTATATTCGTTTATATGGTTTCTAAATAGAATCCCTTCCGTCACTCTCTAAATATTCTTTTTCCTTTGCCGTATAACCGGTGCCGATGAGGTCACACTCACACAATAACTTCAACGTTCTAATCTTTTTCTATTCAAACATTTAATTCTTAATTAATATCAAATCAAATTCGTGATAGGTGCCACTGACCCCGATTTCAGTGGATTTAATAGGGAAGTCATATATGGCAAGTCTGAAATTTACAGAAAGTAAATCACACGGTTGATTTGAAATTAAGGCTGGATATAATGGAGTTTACCTATAAAACGTGACACCTTGTAATGAACATCTAAAACTCGGATACGTAAATGAAAAAAAAACACAAACAAAACACTGCATATTTACTTCATTTCATAGCCGGAAACACGGCCTAAACTAAATCGTCTGTTATACCGAACCATCATATGTGGTCAAGTCTGTAAGAGCCTAGGTGTGGAACCCTATTATCCAGGTTCGAGTCCCACCAACGCTAATTGGAGTTAAATTTCAATTTATTCTTGGTAGTCAGTGGGGAGGAGCGTTATGACATGATCCCTTAACACAGATTAATCTCTGAAAAAAAAATCATCTTTTATATTGTAGCTAGCAAACTGCTAATATTTGGGCGACACCGGTTGTTACATGCACGATGAATATATCAAATTAATACCTATTACCAAAAATAAATATCAAATTAATACCTTGAATGTAGACAAATATATGGAATACGAGAAACGTATATGCCGGTTGTGTTTGTTACACTATGATCATGTCGAATTAATATAAGAAATGTGGATAAAAATCATAAATTCAATAGCAACAACGTAATCTATATGACGTTAAGAATCTATGTAAATTATGCATACATTCTATAATGACTGTTAAGTAGAAAGTGGAAAACTAATATAGTGTGCGCAATCTGTATGAATCAATGATACATCATGACGGTGTATACACTATCAGAAAAAAAGACGTTAGCTGACGAAATGACCAAAAACAGGCCGATGAAATTTTTTTCGTTAGCTAAAGTCCACTTTAGTCGATGAAAAAAATCTTCCGTCATGTAAGTTAAATTTTCGTCGGCTACAGTCTATGAACTTTAGCCGACGAAATTAGGGTATTTCGTCAACTAAAGTACCTTTTAGTTACAAAATTGCACTACAAATATTTCGGTGTCTGATTGACTATTATTATACCAATCTAGAAGCGAAATGGCCGGACGAGTAAAACTCATCATTATGCCATGACATATGAGCTTTTTTGTTCATTCGAGTTCGTTTAATAAGGCTTCAAAATGCAGTTTTTCTAAACACAACATACGAAAATGCCTATATCTGCATCTATATGAGGTATTTTAGTCGAACCTTCAACACAACAAACTCTCACCATTATGAGACGCAACTGCCCATCAAAAAAATTAGAGACATTTACCTCTCGATGATAGGGCTCCCCATAAGGATAGATAATGGTAAATAGTAGTCATGTTGTGATTCTGATGCTTAAACTTCACAACCAAAAATATGACCGTATGATATGATTATTATATTGAAATATGTCTATGGTAAAAAATTCAACTTGATCCGATAAATTTAAGGGCTTGATCCGTACGGTCAATCCCGTAAGTCAAACCCCTAAATTGTATTGACCCCAACTATCGGCACTGAGACTTTAACAAAATTACATCATTTTTCAACCGTAGACGTATTTCACTATTCAGGTCATATCTTATTTCACAACTTTTTTACGTTTGAAGTTTCTACGTAGAGTTTGTTTTTGAAACGGAACATTTACTTAAAACTTAGTAAACAAGTTATACAACATTAGTAGGCATGTTGTGATTTCGATGATCAAACTTGAAAAACAAAAATCCGACCGTCTGATATGATCATTATGTCGAAATATGTCTATAGGAAAAAATTCAACTTGATCCGACATTGTTAAGGGCTCGATCCTTAAGGTCAATCTCGTTAGTCAATCCCATTAACGCACGAAAACGGTCATTTAACCGTCTAAATTATGTATTTTACCTGGACCTTCAACTGAAAATAGTTTCAAATCAACGAGACGTAACCAGTGGTATAAAAATTTTATGAAAAATAACTACCAGAGATAGGGCTACCTCTAGGGAGAAAGAATGGAAAATTGCATTGATCGCTACGATCGGCACCGAGACGCAACCAGTGGTATAAAAATTTTATGAAAAATAACTACCAGAGATAGGGCTACCTCTAGGGAGAAAGAATAGAAAATTGCATTGATCTCTACGATCGGCATCGAGACTTAATGGGAATTACTTGATTTTTCAACCTTAGACGTATTTCACTATTCCTGTCATATCTTATTTCACGACTTTTTTTCGTTTGAAGTTTCTACGTATAGGGTTTAGGGTTTTAGCCGACGAAATTAAGGTAATTCGTCGTCTAAAAATAAATAAATAAATAAAATAAATATCTATAGCTCACGAGATTTATAAAAATTTGTCGGCTAAAGTTAATTCAAAATTCAAATTTTTCAGCTGGGATTTTGAAAATTTTGAACTTTAGCCGACGGAAATTTAAAATTCGTCTGCTAAAGTTAAATAAATAAATTAAAAAAACTATAATCGACGAATTTTAATAAAATTCTTCGGCTATAGTTAAATAAATAACTATAGCCGACAAAATTTTCTAAAATTTCGTCGATTAAGGTCTAAAAATTCGTCGGCATTTGTCAAACGGAGAGAACTTCGGGCGTAAACACAAGATTTTAGTAGTTAGGTTCTAAAATGAAAGTGATCTCATATCTCGAGGGATTTTTTTGTAATTAATTCATGTATTATTTATATTACTGTATGATTTGTACTTTTGCTTGTTATTGTTAATCATGTAAATTGCTGACCTCATGTAGCTAGTATTGCCTGTTCAACACGTTCATGTGATTCTTTTGGCAGTGGCTTGTGAGAGAACAGAGAAAAAACAGCATAGTTTTTCTCATCTCTTCTTCACTCTGCTCCTCTTGGTTATTATCTAATCCTAAATTACTAGCCTGGGAATTTTGGTTGTGCAGTGCCCACACTATTTGTTTTTCATATAATAAAACTAGAAAGAACTAACACACATTGTATAAACATTTCCATACTTTGAACTGGAAACAATGCATTATAAAACCAATCAGCCTCCCTGCACTTAAACTAGACATGCATGAGTGTTTATGGCAGGATAACACAAACAACCATACAATCAGGTGAATGCTGAGAGGAGAAGATAAATATATTATCCTCCACATTGGTGGCCTAAGAATCAAGGGGAAAGCGAATCCAACTGGTCTCCTTGAAACTACAAAGAAATTGAGGTCTAATTAAACTTTCTTCGTGCCACATAATCCTATTTCTCTCCTTGATGGTCTGAAATTCAAAGCATTTAGGCTGTAGATGCAGAGATTAGCTTCCTTTGATTTGACTGCTATTTCATCTGATGTGGACTTGAAACCAGGAACATTACAAGCTGGAGATCCACTCCACATTAAGCTTGCCTGGCAGGAAGAAACTATTGCCGAATCTTCTGCACATTTGATTCCCTCAACAGATGGGATTTCTAACTTGTACACCCCATACATGTTTGTAGTTCTATTTGCTGAGAATGATATGTGTTCTGCAATTCTTGGTGACACTGCTTTGAATATGCAATCTATTTTAACCTCAGCTCCTGGTAACAACCAAACATAAATGATTACAGGCTTCAATAATTACAACCAACTTGGATAGAGAACAATAATCTATGTTCAAAACCTGGTATGAAGTAGCTGTGAGTGGAGAAGGTGTTGTTGGAGCAGATGTCACAGTAAACAAGTCCCATTACAATAATCTGGGAGTCGCCTTTTACTGCCTTAGCTCTTGCTGATTCACCTCCCAGAAAAACTGACCGGAAAAACATAGTGGAAATAAGAAAGAGAATTACTGGGTTCATGGCAATAAATAATGGAGATGAAGTGCCTAGCTAGGCTTCTGGTATGGATTTCAGTTCTGAGAGCATTATCACATTGTTGAGGATGAGTAGTCTTTCTTTTTGTTTGGATAATGAGCAAGTATAGATGATGGAGATACAACTGTAAGCAAAAAGGAGGAGAAATTTTATCCTTTTCACTAGAAACATAGACATGTGAATGTTATTTGGCTACATCTAGAATTGATGTGTAGGAAAGAGAGAAAGAGTGAGAAAAGTAGTATAGATTATATGGCAGTAAAAAAGGTGCAGCTTTAGGGTAGAGTTGCTCACTAACTTGCTTGATTTGAAGCTCTAAGATCCAAAGGAGCAAGTTCATCTTATAGAAAAAAGGCTCTAACTTAGAGGCAGAGAAACTAACAAATCTCAGTTCATTTGTTGGGCATTCTGGCCTGTGCCTTGTCTTCAACTTTTTCCATCTGGTAATCCATCAAAGTTTGTGTCTTGGAGAAATGTGATGTGAACCCCTTAAGTTCTCACAAACTAAACGGGTTTTAGGTAATGTCAAGTCAGGTCCTTGCATGTTTAACTTCTATGGGCTTAACATACAGATCCTCAGTTATAAGTAGTCCCGAGTCTCCAAACCATATGAATCTTAATTTTATGGTCCTGGCCCTGTGCTTACACTCGATCTAATTTCATCCCAATGGCCCATTTGAAGAAAGTACAGCAAATTAAGAAATAAGCAAAGGAGTCATCAGTAGATTAGGGTGTGACTTGGTGCACTAGAATCTGGTAGCATGCAACCATAACAAAGAACTAATGAAAGCTGGAATCATATATAAACACTAATGATATTGAGCTGGAGATTAAGCAACAGGGTGACAGTCAAATTTTGATTGATTGATAAGGATCTACAAGGCAGTGCTGTGAAGTTTGACCTGGCCATATGTTTGGTTAGAATACAGAACAAGCGAGTAGACCATACTACAGTTCATGATCGATCATCTTAATTCTTACATGTTTATTTGTTAGTCTATTTACAGTTGCATACAATGCAAACTAGATCCACCTGCATCCGGCAATTAATGAGAATTGCTGCAAACAAATTATTTTTTACAATCCTTTACTGCAAAATATTGAAAGTTCTTGTGAGTAATATTAGTAAAAACACACGTATATTGCTATGCAAGTAGTTACCTATTTCTGATTCAAACTACAAACTGCAGATACTCTTGATGTGCAAAATAATTTAGTTCAAGAACATATATATATGTTTTGAGCATATTTGTGTGTATTTGTTTATTCATTCTTTGATGCATAGTGTTGCATCATGTTTTCATCGATGTATATGGTTTAAACTTCATTAAGTTCGAATGTCAAAATCGATGACCTTGCTATACGCTAGCTTTAGGAGACTGAGGCGAGTGAGGATAAATTGATGATGGCAATGATCAATTACTTGTGCTAGGAACAAATTAATGAAGCCTGCTGCAGCATGTATAAACTTATATGCTGATCTACCTAGCTCCGACTGGTAAAGATACTGCTCACGTATGCTCATTGAGCAAGACTGCAGGATTAATTGGATATTTGGATACGAGAAAGGACGTGCATGTCGTCGTACATATGGTGTTGTTGATATGATTAACTAATTGAACGCTTGATTAAGATGAATGGATAGAAAGAGCCACACCCGTACCTGAATAGAAGATCAAGAGTTGATGGACTCAGGGTCACGAACCTTAAAGGGTCCAAAATTTTCTTTTTTCTCATTGTGTGATCACATTAGTTTAATAAAAAACAAGAATTATATTACAATCATTAGTTACTATTTTATAAAAAAAATGAGCAGTGTAAGTAAGTATAAAAAAACTTTCTAATATTTTATGTTGTTAGATTTTGAGTTTATAGCTTTAGTTTATGAATTTTTTGAAAAGAGAAAAAAAATTTGAATGAATACTATAGTTTAAAGACTCATTTTTAAAAGTTTGACTTAGGTCTGAAAATCTCAGGCCCGAAACTGAAAAGAGCTAGCTAGAAAGAGATCAGATACCACTCAAGAGCAAGAGATGGGGATGTTATGGACAAGGGCTTCATTCCTTTGGCAAGTCCAAAGGTGAGGGCGGCGCCACCGACGCCATAACGGACGATTCTGCCTTTCTTGGCTTCTTTCTTCACACCACCGTCTCATACACACGTCCTGCCACTTCTCCCTATTTACCCAATCCCTCAACTCCTCCTCCCTTTCTCTTATTCTATTATCACATTTTGCCCACCCTACTTCTCCAAATTTTACTCCCATCATCATAACAATGAGCAAATGATCCCCTTTGAAAATGCAAAAGTGAGAATTAGAGAAAAACCATAGACTATAAGCAGCTAGTTATTAAACTATACTTTTGCACCTATAAGTATATGAATGTATGATCCTTCTTTACGAGTATGAGTTCACAGCTCATCCGCTAAATCACCATATCTTACCACTAAATACTAAAATTATATAATAAGGTTGGTTTATCATGGCACGATATCAATTTTGGATGATCCTCAAGCCTCTAGCTACCCAAATTTTTATCTCAAAAGTCTAACGAGAGAGGCATGTAAAGCCTGGTTTCCCACATACAGCAAGAGCCAGAGAATCTTCAGTCACTACCACCAGCCTCAATCGAGGACTTCTTGGATGACTATCAAAGAGACGGCTTCGTTGCAGCGATGGTAACCCTAATAACCTTAACTCAACAACTACTTGCACATCAATGATGTCAGCAGGAGTAAACAACTCGTCCTTGCAATCTTATCACAATCTAATGACTTCTATGGACTGCAACATGCATGTCAACAACCATGCAAAACCCTTCAAGGTTTTCGCGATCGGTGAGCGAAACATCGTTAGTAACGGTGTGTAACTCTCAGATGAGCCAAGAGTCGAGGGGTGGTGGAGCATATCATCATCAGATGGGATCCAACTGTGGTGCACCGTTATCACAACAGTTGATGCACGAACGCCAGCAAGAGAAGCAACACATGCAGATGCACCCACAAAAGCAACACCACAACAACCACAATTACAATATGATGGCGCCTTCTCTTCCTCCTGTTGCCCCTGAGAGCACAACTTATTTGAATAACCCGGTGACCTACCAATTGTAGAAGTAGGATCTTTGGCAAGCAATAAGCACTTAAATAATACAATTCGAGTGTACCATCTTCTTTCTCATTTCGAGAAAAAGGTGCTGTAGTGTTTATACATGCATGTATTGATGAAAATGACAAATTAATAATAACAGCTCTTTCTAAATGAAATATTAATTTACACTTCATTTAGTAATTAAATAATTACAAAATTCTCATCAATCATGATTCTAGAGATTTTTTTTTCCCATTATCAAAAAAAAACATGAAATTCTCACCAGCCCGTGAGACACTTCACACTTTTTTTCCACACATTTACCTTTTCTTATATTTTTCTTTACAAAACTACCTCTTTTTTTTCTCACCTCTCTATCTCCTCTCTCGATCAAGCCCGTGCCGGAGCCATTACAGGCTCTACTCCCCAACCCTCATCGTCAAAAACAACGAAGTCACCACTCTCTTGGAGAGTCGAGATCGTCTTCAAAATCACCCCTAATATGTCGTCTACTACTGATCCTAGTAGGAGTTTTCTATTAATGGAACCTACTCTGTGACCAAGTATCAAGGCCCTACTGATCCCAATAAGAACTGCCCCCAATAGGTGGCCTACTGACCCTAGTAGGAGGTCTTACTGCTCCTAATAGAAAGACATATTGCCCCTAACAAGAGGTCTTACTGCTAATAGGACATGCTCTGTGACAAGTACTCAGCAACTACTGCCCCTAGTAGGAACAGGATGAAACGACGATAGCCGTCCGATTTTTAATGAATTGATCATGTCCGTTTAATCATGTTCGTTAGATCAATTCATTAAAGATCGAACGGCTGTCGTCGTTTCATCACGTTCCATCCCGCGCGGCGCTCTCGCGCATGAGCAGTCTTTTATATATATGTGCAGGAACAAGACAGTGGTCTCCAACTGGTTCATCTTCTTCTTGCTTGTGCCGAAGCTGTTGCAAAAGAAGATTGCATGTCAGCAAGACGGTATCTCCACCACCTTAATCAATTGGTGTCGGCTCTGGAGACTCCATGCAACGTGTTGCTGCTTGCTTCACAGAAGCCCTAAGCGCACGCCTTGCAGCAACTCTAACCACCAATTTGATAGGTACATTTTATGCAACGTTTTTAATGCATTTCCGACCCTATTTAGCTATGTAATTCCTTTAGCAATATTCATTATAACTTCGTTTGTGTTTTTAGGTCGCAAATAAAGTCGAGGGGCATAAGAGAGGCAAAATAAAAGAAATCTTGAAGGAAAATGAATCCATATCGTGCAAGGAAAGAAATCAAAAAATCTTCTAGAAATCATTAGTCAACTTCAACAGAGGATTGCGATTAGCTCACAATGATCCAGGAGATGAGGCTTATATCAACAAAAAACTAAACGAGTCTACTTTCTAGAACATTTTACGGATCATCAATACATATTTTTGTGAAGCATCTATGACCATTTTAGTGGCCGAAGGTCAGTCTGCCAGAATTTATGATTTGGACCGAAACTTCAATTTCAAGGTCCAAACCACAAAGACAAGTCCATTGACAAAAATTAGGGTTTTCTAACCCTAAAAGCAGCTGCTTATATATAAAAGGAGGACTTGACATCATTCCAAGGGGTTTTGGAGACATCTATCTATGGACACACAACATCAGTCCATTGACGTCATCCTTTTCTCATTCCTCTTCTAATGTTTTATTTTATTTTCTCTATGTCTTTCTAGTAGTATTTGATAGTTAAGGGTTGTCTAAGCCCTAGAATGTGTAAACGAAGATTTGGCGTTGATTTTATTGTTTCTTGGATATTGAATGTTTGTTGATTTATTGGTTTCTCATTGATGAATTCTAGTTTTGTTTATTATGGTTACAAACGTAGTAAACATGCTAGAGTTTTATTACTATGATTTTGTGTTTTGATCATCATGTCAAGCATATTATCTAGAGTAGCATATGAGTGACTTGAGTCTCATTCATATGAATTGGCATCTAGGTAGATTAGAGCAACATCAGTACTGAAATTGCCTAGCTTTATTCATAATCTTTTTTATCTTAATGATTTCTATGTGAGAGCTGTGTGAGAACATCACTCTAGGTTCCATGTTAGAAGCTAAGTTAAGTTGAAAACATCATTATCTTAACATATCAAGTGAGAAAAATGTTGATAAGTTAAGTTCAGGAAAATAAGTGCATGAACACAGAAAATAAGTGCAGGAAAATTAGGTCAGCTAGGAATTGAAGCTGCAACAAACATTTTCTGAGCTTCTGTACACAACCAGATGCCCATAGAGCTTAATAAATATAAGAGTCAATTTCAACGTCGGTATCCAAACTTTTGTGGTAAGGTCAAAGTGATACCTAAACTTACAAAAATACAAAACTATCAATATGGTACCCAAACTTTATTTTTGTTACCAACAAAAGGTCTCAGATCATTTTCTGTTATGGCGCCGTTTGTTTAATGACGTATCGCGTATGAGACCCACCAAAAATATTTATTGTCAGTAGATAACCACATCAGTAGTACATGAACTCTTTTAGAATGATCAATGTAATACCCAAAATGAAAGCCCAAGTTTTTTATGTTCAAATTAGAAGGAAAAGTGGATCCGCATGATTTAATTTTAGAGATTTTGGAAGGAAATGAGATCTAGGAAAAACAGAAGGTTATTTTTGTCGAGGGTTTAGAGTTTAGAGACTTTTTATCAAGAGTTTAGTGTTTAGGGTTTAGATGACTTTTAGACTTTTTCTAGATCATATTTCCTTCAAGGGTTTAGGGTTTAATTTAGTGTTTTTTGTTGTTGAGGATTTAGGGTTTAGATGACATTAATTTAAACTTGGGTTTGAATATGAAAAACATGAGTTTTCATTCTGGGTATCAAATTAATCATTTCAAAAGAGTTCGGGGACTTCTGATATAGTTATCTACTGACAAGAAATATTTTTATGGGGTCATATACGAGACACGTCATCAAACATACGTCGTTGTGACGGAAAATAGCCCCAGGTCTTTCGTTGGTATCACAAATGAAGTTTGGGTACCACATTGATAGTTTTGTAAGTTTAAGTATCACTTTGTCTACGCCATACGAGTTTGAATACCGCCACTGCTAAAAACTCTAAATACAATTACATAATCCATGGTGGAGGAAGATGATGATGTGTATGTCGTCGCTGTGCAAAATCTTACGCACTATTTTATCTAATCGGCATGGGTTGCCTTCGGTATAGAATTACTACTAATAATATATGCGACTTTGGGGAGGCTTGAGCCGTTAAACCAAACTTTTCTCAGCCTTTGTTGCTCGCCAATGACGTTATCCCGTCGACGTTGACTGCCTTTCTTCCTTACTGTACGTAATTGTCGTTCACTGCATCATCGATATGCCCACAGTTACAAAAAATGGTGTTACTGTTAATTTCGTTATAATTAAACCAACCCGGTACGTATTAGGGGGCTTCAAATATCAATGGCCCTGTAGGAATTTTTATTGTTTGGCAAAGCTGTTGGTTTATGTCAGTCGACTCTCAGCACAAAACGAATCCCTGAGAGTCACCATTGAAGAGACACATAAACCCTAAGCCAATGAAGAAGCGAGACAAAAGAGTTAGGTAAGAATGGTGAATATGAGACAGTCGAGAAGACAATGATGACTCTCTCAGTCTCCTTCCCTTCCAAGTCCACCACTTTCTTTCATTTCCGAGCAAACAAAAGCCCCACCGCCACCACCGTCCCCTATTCTTAATGAAATTTCTATAGCAACAAATTATCACACTCTTCTATATAATGAAATGAATCACAGATGGAATGTAAATCCACAAGAAACTACAACTCTTGTCTAGTTAGGTCTAAACTCCATATCTATCTCAGGCGACTGCATTATTACCTACTCTCCGTTCAACAAGCAACGGCGCTTCTAAATCCACAAATTAATGACTTCAGAAAATACAAATTACAGACATTTACTATGTGCAAATCTAATTAGCTAGCTAGGTAATCAGAAGCACACAAAGCAATCAAGTTCCCTCTCCAGGAAGAAAAAGGATAACTTCAAAACCTTTCAAACACCCAAGTGTTTATCTACTTCAGCAATAGCCCTCCTTCCTTCTGAAACTGAGAATTTCATTGCCTAGACATTGGCGCCAATTGCATGGATGATTGTTGGCTGTAGAATTTGCCATCTGATCCCTGGAAACTCTGATAAGGATTTGCTGGTGGCATCAGAGGTTGAAGCACATTCACTTGAGCTCCTCCTACTGGTGTATAACCAGGCACTGCTGATGTCTGTGGCGGGGCTATGCTATAAGTAAAAGATACAGAATTTGTTGGCCCAGGAGCCTGCAAATGCTGGGATATTGGGTACTGTGATACTGGCGGCAAGGGTGGCAATGGTGGAGGAGATGATGGGGGAGGTGGCGGCTCGGCAGGAGTATATTGTTGGATGGTGGTTGAAATATTGAGCTGGAGTGATTCAGAATGTGAGAAGGCAGAAGATGCAGATGGGTTAGGACTCCGGGGAACATAAGATGACAATTGGTCGTCACTATTGAATTTAAGTCTCTTTTCGGATGGACAGTCACCAGAAGACCCATTGATTGGATTGCTGATAACACCCTCTGACGCCAGAGAGGAGAGGACATAAGAGAGCATCTGGACTGAGTCTGTTGATGCGGTTAGCTTTGCTGCCACTGCAGCAGCTGCAGACTTGCGAAGATCTTCCTCCACCTGACCAGATTTTTCAGCAAAAGGGGCCTGCTTTGTGTACATTACTGGAGCTGACTGCTCTCTACCCACTGCCATAAAGCTGTGAGGTGGTGCAGAGGTATGAGCATCTTTTGAGCTCTGGTCTATTGGCTGCAAATTATTGCTGCTACTCATTAACTGATGGCAGAAAGTACTGGCCTGTTCGGACTGTGATTGTGCCACCTGGAAAACAATACATACGGTGTACCCACTTAGCAATGCAAACATATATGGAGAACTAACCTAAGGTCTTTCTTTGCAAATAATATTATACTTTACAGACAAATTCAATCTGATGGCTATTAGTTAAAAAACATCCACAAAGTTACGTTACTTCTACACAAGTAGATAGACGTTCACTACACACCTGAAGTTGGTTTCGGAGTTGATCCAACTTGAATTCCTGATGAAAAAACCATGTCAGCTCAGAAAACAGTTAATGGCAATTATAAGGTCTTCAACGTGACACGAGCCAGTAGACTAACCTGCTCTTGAAGAGCCTCTTTCAGATGAGACACAAGAGTAGCTCTCGATGATTCCACTGCAGTTAGTTGATCAATACAGTCCCTAAGTATAGCATGCTGCCCATGCACTTCGTCCACAAATGCAGCTCCTTGAAATTGTCCTAGTGAAAACAGGAAATTTAGAACAAACTTCCAGCAGAAGATGGCAAATGAAGTACAGTGGAATTAATTGTTATACAAGACAAACATTTTTTAATGAAAAAAATGGTAAACAACCCCAAAAGATATTAAATCACATCATACATTGACTAAATAGTGAACTTGACTTGTTTGTATTTGTCATTTGAACATACAACCCCCCCACTTCAAGTGGCTAAATGGAAGTGCAAATTTAGACTTTAAAATAGCATACAGGTGATAAAAACATTTCTAATTGCAGGACGTCACGCATTGAAACGTCACGCATCCGTGTTGCTCAAGCTAAACATTCTATATGATAGAATATGCTCTCAAGTCTGTAACCAAAAAACATGGTATGGCAACAAAACATATGAAAAACAATCCATGATACACAACCACCTGTACAATACATGGAAAGTGAAAAAATGCATGTCATGAACCATGATATGAAGCTTTTTCATTGCTTGCAAACGGGTGTTCCAAACCAATAAATTCCACTTTTTAGTTTGAATTCCAAAATAAAAATCAGTCTCCAGATTCACCAAGAGCTCTCTGATCCCCAGTACCCCGCTCCAAACATGTCTTCCAGACATAATACTATAATTGTCAGTTTTTAATAATGCTACACACCCTTCAAGTAGATGCTTAAATTTTATATTGGCCTCTATCATGTCAGTTCACATACTCCAACTCTTCCTCCCGGGATTGCAACCCAAAAAGTCGATCTCATTGATTCTCTCCTTCCCTCTTCGAATAAGTTTAGAGAAGATATGTTTGCTATCCCATTAGTGAAACTAACCACTTACAGTTTTACATTCCACTTAATGCAGAGCACTAATTAAAAACACAGATGCATAAACAAATCCAAAACCTTTAGAATTCATACCTGAATTGAAATCACCAGCAACTTCCTTGTCTGCTTTCTCAAGGCAGTTGATAGCATTCTTACATTTTCTCAAGATAGTGTCTTCATCCGTCTGGCCATAAATAGCCTGGTAATCGGAAACTATCTTGTCCAATGAAGTTCCAGCAGGCTGATTACACACAAAAATTAGAGATCAAATAAAAAACTGCGACAAAATGCTTAACCAAAGAAACAAGTGTGCAATCTAACTTACTGGTCTAACCGCCAAATGCTTCCCATTTCTATTATTACTTTCCACCTGCCTTCCTACAAATTCTTCCTTTAGAATTTGGCCACGAGAACCAAACACTTTTCTTTCTTCCCAAATATTGATCTACAAGAGAAAATACAACAACATCACCATAAAGACATAATTTCTACATCATTAAATTCTATTTTGCTCAAGCCTTCCATCAAGTGGGTTAAGATAAATAGTTTGCACAGTGATATACCAGCCGTTGTGCTGCATTCTTTCCAAATTCATCTCCACTCTGAATTATATCGCGAAGAGCATCTGGAAGAACCTTCCAGAACTCACCAACAAACTCCGCACCTTTTCGCCTACTGTTCTGTAAAATATCATTTGCAAGATACAGAAAAGCCAATCTTTGTTCGCGCGGAGAAGAATGAAATTGCCTGGCCCAAGTTTCAACAACTTGTCTTGCCTTATTCATATGGAAAATGCACCAATGTGACAAAGCTTAATTTGAATTAAGGAAATCCACCAATTGAGACCATCAAGTTACTGACACCAAAACAAACAACAATCCTTGCAACATACGAATGAGAAATGCAAAAGATCAAGATGGAAACAAGAATATTGCTAGTTTTGAAAATACCAACAGAGCAATCAACTAAAGAACAGAGTAACAGCTAAAGAAACTCAAAACCAGACTAGGAAAATTATTGAATTTGAAGATTGCTAATAGTTTGCAAAACCCCCTTTAGATTAACAATCCTCATAGGACCACGAAAATTCCAAAGTTACGTAGGAGATGTCAAAGAACAAAAGGGTGATAGTTAATTCGACGAGACCCTGACACACTAGCTACTAGCTAGCGAAGTCAAAATAACCAGAAAATGTCTAAATTTAAACCTAAAAAGTAAAAGACTAAAGTAGACAGGGCTTTGCATATGATTTATCAGAAGGATACTCTCTATGCTCGCTTGTGAGCTGTTGAGCTTGGCTAGCTTCTCCACTAAAATCTGAGGATTGAATGCACTTCCCATGACTCCAGCAAGAGTTGGCCAGCTAATAATTGCAGTTCAGAGCTTTACAATGAGATACCTTCACCGATTAATTTCCACCTGTGGTAAGATGAAGAGGAACAATAGAGTAAAATTTAAAGTACTATTCATAGATCATAGTATATGTTAGAAGTTTGTAGATGATAATAACCACCCAAATTGCCCGGCTTTAACCGTTTGTTGACCTGATATATTATCCATTGTCATTCTACATGCCAAGAACAATGTCACCAAAACCTCAAGACAAACAACAATCTCTACGCCAATTTACAGACTTCCAAATTTCCCATTACCAAATGTACAAACTACAAACCTCAATAGTTTATAGCTGTTTCGGTCTCCGGAATTATTAACAGACTGAACACTATAATACTCGGACGTCTAATAATTGTAATAAAACAATCAATCCTAAACTACCTGGAACTAGCAAGTCATATCATCTATTCGAATTCGAAGCAGACAAAATTCTCAGATAACAAAACAAAAAGAGAGTTAAAAAGTAAGAATCGTAAGCCCTAGAGGAGGTGACCTCACCTGTTGTGGCAGCTCGCAGGAGGAGTTGTACCATGGAATCAATGTTGGGTGTCTCGAAAGTAGGGTTTGGTACCAAATTGAGTTCCGGGTTCTCTCCCAAACCACGGAGACAAAAGCTTCCAAGGTTGTTTCTCCGCTGGGAGTCAAAATTCCTTAATCACCCTTTACAAAGTTTTTTTTGGCACACCCTTTACAAAGTTTTTTTTGCTTGAAAGAAAAGAACCTATTCAGTTCTATCAGACTGTCTCAGGCGTGGATACGGGGCAAGATAAAACAGGACGAAACGGCGACAGCTGATCTTTAATGTGTCTATCAGACTGTCAGACTATCAGACTGTCTCAGGCGTTTGATCAATTCATTAAAAATCTGACCACGGTCGCTGTTTCGTCTCGCACGCGTATCCCACGTCTGAGCAGCCCTGTCAGTTATACTACTTTGGACGGTAGGTTTAAAGTGCATGAAGTATTCACAAAAAAAATTAAAAAAGTGCATGAAGTAATATTTTTTCCGAATGTGAACATGGAGCGATCTATCACACGAGTCATGACAATATGACAATGTTGTTCTCGAGAGATTGAGTAAACCGTGTGATCTCGATTCATATAAAATAGAGATGTACACTGTTTCAATTGTTACATAGATAGCTTGAATTTGTTTTATTTTTGAAATGGACAAAACATAAGTAGACAGAACAAATACCAGGACTCTTTTTTTTGAGGAGAACAGGACTATCAATTTAAGCACCCAGGAGGAACATCATTAATTTCATGGACATAAGAGTAGTCCATGAAAAACAATCACATTACAAAGTAGTAGTGAATCACGAAAATTAATAGCTTACATAGGAAAAAAAGAAACGCATGTTGCTATTGATCTAGATATTCATCAGTTCTTGAAAGACATTCATGGCAGAAGCTGGAAGACCCAAAAGCACGTTTATGTTTGTCTTCTCTGTCCCATTGGACAGGAATAAGATCACCTCCTTCTCCGGCAAAGCCACTGGACCTGAGAGTATAGGCTCTCCCCAACCAAAGTCAGTGGTGTAAAACGAAAGCCGAGACCAAGTTGTGATCACAAGAGTGGATGCCAAAGAAGGCCTAGCTCTCGTCGCTTCAAAATAGTCTATGGCTGATCTCATGTAACCGTCAGTGACCATCTTGATGGCATCTTGAACAAGCCCGACCGCATGTGACAGTGGCTTTTCCAGCAGCTCACCTGCTTCACAGACTGAATTTGTTAACACAATGCCATTCCCAAAGTATCCCTTTGGGAGTGGTGGGTTGAACTTAGGCCTCCCATCAACTGCAAACAAGAGCTTGATCTGTTGTTCAGGCAAGAGTCTCAGAGCTCTAGTCCTAGCTTTCCACACAAATGCCGAGAGGGCTTCAAATGTAGAGCACTTGTCAAGAGCGCCATCTTCCCTGGCTTTAGCTTTCAGCCTTTCAAGCTTCTCAGTGTCAAAACAGAAGGACATATATAGCATCTTGTCTTCATCAACTTCACAAGAGTTACAACTAGAATTGCCATCAATAATCTCGGAGAATTCTTGGTGCAGGTGATCTATCTTAGGTGGGTTTCGTGATGTGAGTATGCTTCTGTCTAAAAATGGAGCAACTTGTAATGGCAAACCTCTAGCAGTTTGCCCCCATGAGTTTACAAACTCCATAGCCCCAATGCCATCAAACATGCAGTGGTTCATGCACAGGCCAAGAGAAAACCCTCCACATTTGAATTTTGTCACCTAAAATGTCATAAGAAATGAGTTACCAAGTTTTGTATTTGGTGAATAGTAATAATCAGGTGTGTTTAGGTAGCGGTTTACATACCTGGGCCACAAGAGGAGGCACTTCTAGTATGTTCTTGGCACCAGGAATGTCATAGACCAGTTTTCCAAGAGTCTCCGGATCAGGCTTTGTTATGTCTCCAATATCTTCTATTGTACAGTCTGCTTCTGCCTCCACAAAAACAGCTCCTTCTCCGGCGCAATCTACGATGAGCTTGCCTTCCGAGCTGATTGCCAGGCGCCCGGCAAGTGGATAATAGTGGACAAGAACCTTTTTGAGAGCATCCTTGATCACTTCCCCCGCTGTGCTATTATCTTTCTCATCTGACTTGAAGCAATATATAGTTCGAACAGTGACAGCAATGTTTTGGTCGAGGTTGGAGAGGAAGTACAGACCCTTGTCTGTCTCTTCAGCAGGGGAAACCACAGTTAAATCTCCTTGCTTCACTCTGAGTTGGAACACATTCCCATTGGAGTTGCTCATTGCAGCAGACTCACCAGCTTCCACAACCTGAACCACAATGTAAACAAAAGTAGAGAACAAAAGGAAAGATTGGTAAGAATCAGAAGCTCGATGGAAAAGTGGAATGAAAACAAATGCACTATGTTGGACTTATAAATATTAACATGAAGCTTTTGCTTTTGAGAAAACAAACCATGATTGCAAGCAGAAGAAGACAGTTCTCAAAATAACTGAATTGGAATGCTCAGATCTCAGTTCAGGAGCTGTAATTTAGAAAGTGAATGGCTTGGGACCTCCTTATAATGAAGGTGTGTTACTTATCTGAGAAGATTAATACAATGTGAAAGGGAAATGTAGTTGTTTCTGAAATCTGAAATCAGAAATCAGATAGCTCATATATGACACAATTGATTTTGGGTAATATGGAGTTGCAGATGTTCTTGTATTGGGATGGGGTGTTTATTGGAGACAGTCTTCCATTACATATTACTTATTGGTATTACCGAAAATGGGTGAGAGTAGGTTACTAATACTGTAACCTAACCTACCAGACTTAGAATCCATTATGGGTGAGGTTGGCCTCCAAAACTTGCTTAACTGGTCGAACAAGACAAACCATGATTCAATGATTCATATACTGATGAATACGAAATCGCCAATTTCTGGTAATCATTTAGGTGCGGAAAGTGCTAAAGAAAAAAGTAAAAACAGAGCGAACTTTGTCCCATTAAGCATTAGGTTGCTCTTTAACGGATACAGTAACAACCCTCTTTAACGGATACAGTAACAACCTTTTTGATTAATGACAGATGAGTTGTTTAGTTAATCCATTTCCAATTTTCCATAGTTTCTGTGTACCAAATTCATCTACATAAAGGAAGATGCTTCTACAGTTGATATAATAGGTGGACTGCTGTGAAACTAAATTCATCTTAATTGCAAGTATTTGGAGTAAAACTACCTACAATCTTAAATTTGCTTTTGCACAGAAGAAGAAACTACACACTCTGATATGCTCAGAATTCAAAATACAGGAGTGCATGGCAAGCATGGCCGGAGACAACCATTCATCGGAAAGATATCGGCATAACAGAAAGAATGTTAACTGCATGGAAATTTCTTGTTTGAATTTATAACTCTGTAAATTTGCACATAGAAAACTCTTGAAAGACAGTGCCAAACCAGAAGTAGAATTTATAAAATACAGAATAATTTCTACATTTTTTGTTTGTTCTATATTCCACCCATCAAGATGCAACTCCTAATGCTTTTGCTGATTCATATCACACAAACACCATTAGTTTCTACATTCTTATGCTATACTTCCAGACATGTGGTACTACTGAGAGCACCATTTGACATGATAATGTCCTGCTCTCTCATTGTTTTGCTTTTGTCAATAGTCCAACTACTGAAAACAACTCAGTGGGTGGCAAACTGACCTTGAAAAGTCATGCCGGACCACACTTTGTGAGACAAGCAACTCCTAGATAATCCTCCCTTGTTATCCAAAACTCAGGAGCATCCTGCAGGTAGTAACCACCCCATTGAATGTTTCTTAGATGACATCATATACAAACCTGACCTGTGCTAAAGAGAACAAGCAATGTCATGTACCTTCATAATTCCAGCAAGGACTGCACCACCTAGATACACCATGTGCTTTCTTCACCTCCTCGATTCGTAATCGCAACTTCTGCTGATCCCAGGATTAGAGCATGAGGATCAGATTCAACTTCATGATATTCTCTCTAATAATTGTTTTTGTTCTTGTTTAAATTATTAAGACTGTGCACCAAGCTTAACCACTGACAACCTTACCGCACTTTTTAAAGGAGGCTAAGCACAGTTATTTCAGCAATACTTCAATAACAATAGTATTCCAACTGTTTCATATTTCTTCACAGCTCTGGTTGTTCCCTGCCAAGCCTATAGACACGTAACAAATAATTACCAAAACCAGGCCCATTGATTTCTTGTTTTCTTTAATTTGGGCCCGTTGTTCGTAATGGGTTAAAACCAAAACCAGGCCCGGCCCGCATATTTTAGTATAAAATCAAAAAACCTAAGGCTTGAGGTCATTTAGCCGTCCTCAGTGTTGCAAGCAAATTGAAGAGCGCAGCTGCAGAAAATGGTGAGCACCGCCACCCCCGCCTCCTATTCTTCTTTAGCTTTGCAACACCTCTACTTGTTTATCATATTGTTCAACATAATCGTGTTTCAGGGTCCAAAGAAAGGTGCAAAGCTCCCAGTCGCTGCTTCTAAAAAGAAGCCGGTAACTCTCTGCCCTGCTTTTGTCCTTGTATTGTTTTGGGTGTTTCGATTTTACTTATGTGAGATTTGGTGGTTATGCACTGGTTGTGGTGGTTGGTCTGGCAGGAGAAGGTGGTGAACCCACTGTTCGAGAAGCGTCCGAAGCAGTTCGGGATCGGAGGGGCATTGCCACCGAAGAGGGATCTGACCCGATTCGTCAAATGGCCCAAGGCTGTTCAGATTCAGAGGAAGAAGAGGATCCTCAAGCAGAGGTTGAAGGTCCCGCCAGCTCTCAACCAGTTCACCAAGACCCTTGACAAGAACCTTGGTGCGTTATCCATCCTTCAATTTTCATACATGGTTTATATTGTTTGTTATTTGCATTCTTCTGTTTAATTTTGATCGGGTATTTGTTAGAGTTGTTTTGTTGGAATAGTGTGATGCTTTTGTTGATGATACTTGTTATAGTGTAGTTTTTGGTTATTGTTTTATGTAACCTTTTGCTGGATACTTCTAGTGTTTTGTATCAAGTTTTCTCTGTTAGTAGATGATATTCCAAAGTTCATTTGCTGTTTTATGCCCTTCTTGAAATTCAAAGTGGCTGTTAAACAAGTTTGTGTGAATTTGAAGCTAGTATTTGTAATGTGGAATGAATGTTGTATTTCCTTTTGTGGATTGCAATGGTTTGACTCGTATGGACTGCTCAGTTTGATGCATCATTTTTTTTGGTTGCCTGTAGCCACAAGCCTGTTCAAGATGCTTCTGAAGTACAGGCCTGAAGACAAAGCAGAGAAGAAGGAGCGTCTTTTGAAAAGGGCACAGGCAGAAACTGAAGGGAAAACTGTCGAAAACAAGAAGCCTATTGTTGTGAAGTATGGTCTCAACCATGTCACCTACCTCATTGAGCAGGTAATATTATCTACTTTCTGCTAATGTTGTATTTTCTATTAATTGATTTTGTGTTTGTGTGACATACTTTATAATGCCTTTATCTGCAGAACAAGGCCCAACTTGTTGTGATTGCTCATGATGTCGATCCCATTGAGTTGGTTGTATGGCTCCCTGCTTTGTGCAGGAAGATGGAAATTCCTTACTGCATTGTCAAGGGCAAAGCACGTTTGGGAGCTGTAATACTCTTCACATTTATTTAATGTCTTTTGTTCTATCATGCCATGGTTATGTGAAATAATGTTTATCTTCTATTCTGCCAGATTGTTCACAAGAAAACTGCTTCAGTTTTGTGCTTGACAACAGTCAAGAATGAGGATAAAATGGAGTTCAGCAAGGTCTTGGAGGCCATCAAGGTGGGTTGGAATGACAGTTTACATTGTGTTTATTTTGATTACCCTTCAATTGTCAGAATGTAACACAACATTTGCTGATTGCTTTGTCTAATCTTTGATTTTTCAATGCATTGCAGGCCAACTTCAATGACAAGTATGAGGAATACAGGAAGAAGTGGGGTGGTGGCATCATGGGTTCCAAATCACAGGCCAAGACCAAGGCAAAAGAGAGGCTCCTTGCAAAGGAAGCTGCTCAAAGAATGACTTAACTTTGGTCAAGATTTATTGTGATTTTCTTTGATTGTGCTTCTGAGTATCTACTGGATTTCATATTGTAGCAGAGATTTTGTTTCCTTGCCGCTTTGGTTAAAAAGAATTGGTATTAAGATGCAATCTGCAACTGTTTTTGTTAGACTTAATGAGCAAATTTATGCTTTCAGTATACAATGTTCTATTTTGGCTTGATTTTTGTATCTACCCCAATTTTTATGTTGATATATGAGTTCCACAACGCGGGTAGCTCCATCATTTATGGAGGTGCCATGTTAGCAACTTGGCATAGTATATGAACTTTGAGTAGAAACCTTGCCAGAGTTCTTTCATCATTGATTATATATACGAAATGCGATTCTCTCCTTTGGGTCATAATTTGGAGCTTAGCTCTACCTCATCTATTCGACCATCTGTTTTGTGATGCTAATTTCGAGCTTAGCTTCGAGTACTAAAATTTTGATTTTTGAAAAAAAATAAATTTTTATGGATATATCGATAAAATATTGAATGTAAATTTTATTAAAATTATGTATTCAATCAAAAATAAATTAAATATAAAATATTAAAAAGATATAAAAATTAATATCAAACTCTTACAAAAAAACGAAAATTTCAAAAAAACTGAGGAAAATATCAAGGAATATATGGCGATGTTATGATATCGCGGATGTGACTCGGGAAGATAGTTTTTTAAAAAAAAACTGAGGAAAAAAGTAAATAAAACTGTAAAAACGAAAATGAATAAATAGAAGAAGAGATATTTGCAAGCTCTCCACAAAAACAATACAATACACACACACTGGCCCTCTCGTCCCTTCCCTTCTGATCATCCCTACAGATTCACCAACCTAAACCCTCTCGTTCCTATATCGCGTTTCCCTCTGCCTCCGCCGTTCTCGCAATCTGCAAGTCTCCGCCGCTTTCAGAGAGCTTTTTGAATTCCTGCAATTCGATTCGCTGTGATGATGCCCCACGGCAAAGTCAGCCTCCCTCAAGATCTCCTCCCCTCGCCGCCGCCGATCTTCTCCTCCGCCAAACCAGGTTCTCCTCCCCAAGCTCTCCGCATTGCCTCTCTATTCTTATCTAGATCTTTCTCCATGTTCCAATCTGTCTCTGGTTCTCGTTCTGTCTATGCTTTAATTTTTTTAATTATTATTTTTATTCCGGCCGGTTTTGAATTAGGGATTAGATTTTATAGGCCGGTATAGGATTCGTTGGATTAAGAGTTTTGTTACTACCATGTCTGTGATGAACTCGTAAGGTAGATATCTGTGTTTTGTATTGAAGTAGGAGATTTCGCTCACCGAGTCGTTGCTATGTGGTTTGCATTCTGAATATGTAGAATTCTTTGACTTGGGTTGACTGTATTTTTCAAGTGATGGTGGATTACAGAACACTGATCTCCCCTTTCTTTACTCTATGCTAGTGTCTGTTTTCAAATTACAGTGTCTGCTTTCTGATGAATTTGAGAAAATATACATCGTTTTCATTATTGAACCAATGAGTTTCTGGTATGCTAGATGAAGCCTCGGAGGAAGGAAACGCTGGGGAGAAGGCTCTGACAGGGTCACTTGATGAGTCAAAAGGTGGCTTTTGTGCTTTTCTATGCTTGTAATGTTTTTCCATATACGAGAATGCTCACCAACTAGCTAATAATATATTAATTTCTAATAAGTACAGTGTGTGCTTGGATTTTATGAATTATTACGTTTTTAATTGTAGATCACCTAGCATCTGAGAGCAGCATACCTTTGTCTCCTCAATGGCTGCATTCTAAGGCAGTTGATGCTAAGCCACTCGCTTCTGGAATATCAGGGGTATGCTCATTCTAACTAGAGCTTCTAAAAATGCTTTTATTTGTAGTTTGGTATATTCAACAAGTACTTGAAATAGTAAAAGCTAGGCTGCAGGTTTATATGCTGTGGGTGTGTGGATTGGACATTTGTTATAGTCAAGGCATTAGCTAGGTATTAATTATGTTACTAAGCTTTTTAAACTATTGACAATAAGGTAACTGTTTAGGTAATAACTGGAATTCGGTTTGCCAGTTGTCGTGTCTATTTTATTTTCCGTCTGAAGGATTAGTTATAGATGATGAAAACGTTTATATATCTCTTTTTGGTCTTATGATATTTTTTGATCCTTGGATAAAAATTGGCAGGAAATCCATGCACCAGTGTCTTTGTCTCATGGTAACTCTATTGATTCCAATACAAGAGACGTGTGGCGTTCAGATGGTTCTCGGGATAGAAAAGATTGGAGGAGGAATGTACCTGATTTAAATGTTAACCGTCACTGGCGTGAGGAGGAGAGAGAAACTGGCTTACTTGGTAGGAGGGATCGCAAAAAAGATTGCCGTGTAGGAGTCACATCAACTAGGGATGTTGCTGAGAATGTAGCAGAGGATCACCGAGCAGGTGACCCTTCTACTAGAGATGTTACTGAGAATAAAATTTTGTCTTCTGACCGCTGGCATGAATCACGGAGAGACAATAAATGGTCATCAAGGTGGGGCCCTGAAGATAAAGACAAGGATTCTCGTATAGAGAAAACAGATCTTGAGAGAGAAGATGCTCTTGTTGACAAGCAGTGTCTTGGCAGTGGCAATCGTGCAGTTCCTGGACGTGATGGTGATTCTCGCGATAAGTGGAGGCCACGTCATCGCATGGAGGTTCAGCCTGGGGGCCCAGCGCCTTACCGTGCTGCACCAGGATTTGGGTTGGCCAGAGGACAGGTGGAAAAAGTAGGATTTGCTTCTGGACGAGGGAAGTCCCATACTAGTGGTAGTGTACAGATTGGAAGACCTTCTATATCTACTATTGGGTCTGTTCTGGATCAAAATCAAAGTGTGTTGGGAAAAGCTGGCCCCTTTACTGAGAAGTATCGTTACCCCAGAGGAAGGCTCCTTGATATTTATCGTAAGCAAAAGATAGAATCAACTTTCGATATTGTGCTTGAAGGGATGGAACATGTCTCTCCAATAACCCAAGTGGGCTGTATTGAGCCATTGGCTTTTGTCGCACCTGATGCAGATGAAGAGGTATACTGATCATATTCCTTCTATATATTATAGTGTATACGTAGGTATCTTCTAAAAAAATGTTTAATGTAATCAATTTTTGTTGTTGTCTGTTGTTTGTCTTTTGGATGCATTAGATGAAGCCAGAGTTTGTATTAGACATTTATGCAATTGCTAACATGTTTCTGTCATCATCGGAATCTGGCCGGTGTGTGTTTCAGGCTTGTATGGATGATATATGGAAGGGAAGAATTACCAGCAGTGAAGTACCATGCAGTCCCTCTAGAGAAAAGAATGCGTTAAAAGATGATGGTAAAGGTTGTTGCTTTGGCATTTTGTTCGGATCCTGCCTAATAAACGATTTGTTTCTTTTGACATGGGGTTCTTTTTTTATTTACTCAGAAGCTAGTAACGCCTCCTTAAGAATTGAGGAAGATAAAATGATTTCATCACAGTCTGAAGAAAATGCTCTATCTGCTGGAGAGATCTCAACTTTTTGTGGCCAGCAAACACAAACTTTAAATGGTAAGGAAACAGGTTGAACCTTGTCTTTCTGATTTCTTTTTTTTTTTCTGTTTGAAACTTGACAATAAGAGTACTTTTTCCATGTTTATTAAGGGGACTGAAATTGGCACACCACTTTCACAATCCACACTCTTTTCTCTTTTATGTTAAAAGTATTCTAAAGAACCAAAACACGCCTGAAGACAAAACTTAACTTGCTAAAAGAAATAAGAAGTCTGGATTGTAAAATGAGGAGTGCATATTTTAAATCCCTTTATTAATACTTTTTCATACTTATTTCTGTGTATTAAAAAAACTTCCACACTTTTTTCCAGAAGGGGTTGAAGGTGGGCACAGAGTTCCTATTGGCACAGCAGTCGCTGATGGATCGAATCTGGTAGCTTCGAAGAACTATGATCGTAAAAGTGCTAGGGAGATTGATGGCCTCAGTAATAATGTTGATGAATTTAGAATTTCTGGATGCCAGGATGTGAGAGATTTCGGCCTCACTAAGCATTCTATGTCGGAATATTATGAAGCAGCTACCATTGTGACTGGTTGCCAGCTTCATGATTCAAGTTCACCTTTTCATATTCCATCTCTACAGCAAGCCTCGATTAGTGATCATGTCAAGAGCAATGAGAAGGCAGATCTGGAAAGGGTTGTCTCATTTGAGGATTTAAGTTTGTGCTATCTTGATCCTCAAGGGGACATCCAGGGACCTTTCCTGGGAGCTGACATAATTCAGTGGTATGAACAACGATTCTTTGGAACTGACTTACTGTTGCGCTTGGCTGATGCCCCTGATGGTTCTCCTTTTCATGAACTCGGTGACATGATGCCGAATCTGAAAACTCAATCCGGATTGGTCTCCAACTCCAGTTTGCCTACCAACATAAAATCATTGGATGGTGTTGGAAGCATGTTGGAAGAGAGGAAAACTGCTCCTCACTATGAGGAGTCTAACAATCTAAATATTCAACATTGGACTTCATCTGGACTTGAACCTACCTCGAGTGATGATTTGCACTCAAGAATATGCAATAATGGCTACAACTCCGAACTCCAGTATCTTGATAATCAAAGGTTTCAAAATTATGTTGCAGAAGATGAAGGTATGCAGTATTTATTGACACTTCCTCTGTATATTATCATCATCTGTTAAAACTGTGACTCTAATCGCTTCTCTATATTTTACATATATAGTATCTCCTGGAAGGCCTAAAAGTAGCAGTGATTTTCCTCTGATGAGACCTTCAGCTGATATTCAGGGCTCATTTTCAAATTCCCCAAGCCTTCCTTCCCTTGCAGATGAAGTTTCTGAAAGTAACCTGCCTAATCGCCAGGATGATAAGTTGCACCCTTTTGGCCTGTTGATGTCTGAACTCAGAGGCGGCTCTCATTTAAGACCTGTTCAAGCTTCTAATGTGTCTTTAAGCATGGATGATCAGGCACAGTTTAGAGATACTTTGTTAGAGGGAGGCATCTCTAAACTTAATTGGTTGAATAATCCTAATATCCCAATGCATCAAGTAGTGCCTGACATGGAACATCTAATAGAACTACAGCGTCAAGAACAGCAGCATCGCTTAATGGAGCTTCAGCAACGGCAGCTGGAGTTTCAACGTCAACAGCAGCACGAGTTGGAATTTCAACGGCAGCGGCAATTGGAATTCCAGCAACAGCGACAGTTGGAGCTACAGCAGCAGCGTCAGTTGCAACTACACCGCTTGGAGCTTCAGCAACAGTTGGAGCCACAGCAACGTCGCCAGTTGGAGCCACAGCAACGGCGCCAGTTGGAGCTACAGCAACAGCGCCAGTTGGAGCTACAGCAACAGCGCCAGTTGGAGCTACAGCAACAGCACCAGTTGGAGCTACAGCAACAACGCCAGTTGGAGGTACAGCAGCTACAGCATCTTCAACAGCGGCAGTTGGAGTTTCAGCAGCGTCAGCGTCAATTGGAGCTTCAGCAACAGCAGCATCAATTGGAGCTTCAGCCTCAGCACCAATTGGAGCAGCACCTTCGCCATCACCAAAAATTGCAGCAGCAGCAGCAACAGCAGTTCCAAGCCGAACAATTGCTCCTTGAACAGTTATTGAGTCGACAGAGGTCTGATAGTTATGGGCAGTGGAAGATAGATGCCACACGAGCCAACTTTCATGATCAGTTACACCCAAATGATTTGCACCATGCATCTCATTCATCAAGGCACGATCCCTCACTTGAGCAGGCCCTCCCAGTACAGGCTGATTTTTTTGAACTCATATCTCAGGCCAAGCAAGGGAATAGGAACACATCAGACCTGCCACTCCGTCTTAATGAACAAGAGTTGCAGGCACAACAAATATCTATGGCATTGAGAGAGCAGCAGCAGATGGAAGGGGAAAGGCTTAATGGTGGGCCTTGGTTTGAAGATGAAGGTCCTTTTGTGAGGGATCCTGCTGGGCATCACCAGGCTCACATGTTGGGACAGTCTTCAGAAAATTACCAGAAACAGCAGAGGTTTCCATCCAATGGACAGGAACGAAGCCATCACAATTGGAATCGGGCCTCTCAGGAGAGACCTCAGGGAGGATTCTATGAACCTAACCCTAAGGAATTTGATAGGTTCTCAGTTCCTGCGGGTTCTCATGGGATGAACTTGGATATTGCAAACATATGTGGACAAGATCTAGATGTGCGTGAACAATATCGTCTTAATTCCTCTATTGAGGAGCGTGGATCTCTATTTTTCAGAGGTCAGGGAGGTTCCGTACATCTTCCTTTTAATGTTCTTCCAGATCAGTCAGTTGGTATGAACAACTCCTTCACAGAAGGCCCACATATTTCAAATTATAGCATCTTACTGCAAGACCAGTTGGGTGGCTATGGTATGAACGAACAGCCAAGTAATCTGGCAAGAAGATCTGATTCTAGAGCATTATTGGATCCTCAATTCATGTCAGGAATCAGGGATACTCATGAAGGCAACATGGTGGAGCAACAAAACACAGCCATTGATAGCGAGGAACTACCTAGTAATGCCCATAGCAGGCATAGCTCACTGAGTAGCGCTGGTAATTTTTTTGAAATATTCTTATATCTTGGGTAATCACCTTTTTTCTATAAAAAAATTAAACTGTAGGAATCTTTTCTAATTGTTCAGGTGGATGTGGGGGTTTTGACAGCTCTGAGATGGGAGTAGATAAATCACTTGGAGAAGATGTTCATGATGGAAGGTAGATTCTTTGTGAGAATGAATTTTTAGGTTGTAGATAGCATTGGTCATTGATGCAAGTGGTATATCTATATTATTCTTGGTACTATCTGATCCGGCTGATGCTATGTCTAATCAGTTTGGTCCTGTATCAGCAATGGAAGAAGTAAAATGTTTTTTTTTGCATTTAGAACCCCTTGAGGAGAATTGAATATTACATGCTGTAGCATGTTTCGATTGTTAATCAATGTATTCTGGATTCTCCATTGACAGGCTTCCTTCTACTACAACCGAAGGGTTTGACAGTGCTCCATCAAGACGCCGCGTCTTATCTTCCCAGGATGTTTTGTCTGAGTCTGCACTCTCTCTACCTGTTAAGCCAAGAAGCTTGATAAGCCTCAGAACTTCTGAAGGAAATCCTGCTGCCACAACGGTCTCTGAATCTCCAGCAACTAGCAATCATGCACAGTTCAGGAGGACTTCATCTTACAGTGATGCTGGTGTCTCCGAGACATCCTTCATGGATGTGCTCAAGAAACCAGTTATTCCAGAGGCTGATAACAGGGGTGCTATGGAGTCATCTGATGTAGACGGCCAAGTGGGCCGAACTGGCAAGAAGAAAGGCAAGAAAGGAAGACAGATCGATCCTACTCTCCTAGGTTTTAAGGTATCCAGCAACCGGATCATGATGGGTGAGATCTATCGCCTTGATGATTGACGTAATGGAACCATGCTTGGTGAGACATGGCCAGAGGGAGATGTTTTAATATTATTTTCCTTCTCAGGTATACCATATGTACAGCAAACATGAGATGTATAGTTGTCCAATTGTCCTTTCTGTTTTCCAGCCTGAATCAGAAGTAGATACGCAGTCTTGAAGCTTTGCAGTGGTTGACCGGTATATATTGTTGTAAACAAGGAAGTTATCGAATTTTGTGAGAAGCATAGCAATAGAAGCATAGAAATGTTGATGAATTGTGTTCGTTTTATTACGGCTCGAGTTGCAAATTTATCCCATCCAAACATCAAATTTATCTACTTTTTATTATGAAGTTAACGTCTTAATCAACCAAAAGGAAATCAAACTTTGTTGAGCTTCAAGGACGTGGCCTCACCAAGGAGGATGACAACGTCATGATCACGAAGGAGGATGACAACGTCATGATCACGAAGGAGGGTAACCCCCGGCCGACTTCAAGGTCTCTGATGCGCGGTTCCGCCCCTGATGCAACGATGGCTCTTTCCAACGCTCACTGTTTATTTTGTAAAGCTTGTACTTTGGCTAAGTTTGTACTGAGACCTTCCTTTGCTAAAACAAACACAGAGAACATTCCATTTATCCAATGTATCCAAGGTGATATTTGTGAACCCATCCATTCATAATGTGGACTATTTCGTTACTTCATGGTTCTGGTGGATGCCTTGACGCGTTGGTCACATGTCGCCTTGTTGTCCACCTGTAATGCTGCATTTTTGAAACTCCGGGCACATATTATTAAGCTTCAAGCTAACCATCCAGATCATTCAATTAAGTCAATTCGGATGGATAGTGTCAGTGAGTTCACATCAAAGTTGTTTGATGATTATTACATGTCTATTGGGATTGAGGTTGAGTATCCCGTACCCCACGTGCATACGTAAAATGGTCTTGTTGAAGCTATGATCAAGAGGCTTCAAATGATAGCTGGAGCGTTGGTCATGCGCACTAATCTCCCTATTGCGTCTTGGGGCTATGCAATATTGCATGCAGAAGTACTTATTCTCTTCCGACCCACCTAGCCTCTAACCAAGCGTTTAATACGTACCAGTTGGTTACTGGATATGAGTCTGACATCTCGCACGTACGCATATTCGGTTGTGGAGTGTATGTGCCGATTACACCTCCACTGTGTTCTAAAATGGGTAACGACGTTTGGCTATGATTCACCAACTATTATCTGATACTTGGAGCCTTTGACATGTGATCTCTTTAAAACATGGTATGCTGACTGTCAGTTTAATGAGATCGTCTTCCCATCTTTAGGGGAAGATAGGAACATGGATGTTCAAAAGGAACGACATGAAAATTATTATAGTCGGTATCTCTAGAGGACGTGATTGTCTCTGATTATAGTTATGTCCTTGAATTGATGTCGATATCTTTAGAGGACGCTTCAGAGTCCACATCAGTAACAGAGAACATGAAAATCTCGATGTGTTATGAGAAAACTTTTGAATTGTTAGAGCGATCATCCATGCATGTCCATGATGTATTTTCATATTCTGTGGCTCAAGAGATCATAGAGCACGATGATATCGAACCACGCTCCATCAAAAAATGTGGACATAGAGCAGATTTTCCTAAATGGAAAGAAGTTATCCAGACGAAATTGGATTCCAAAGAGACAGGTATTTGGTCCGATTATGCCAACCCCATCAAGTGTAAACCCTGTGGGATATAAATAGGTCTTTGTTAGAAAGAGTAATGAGAAGAATGAGGTACTAAAGTACATTGCTCGCCTTGTGGCGAAAGGTTTCTCACAACGCCCTATATAGACTATGAGGAGATATATTCTCATGTGATGGATATTATAACTTATGCTACTTAGTCAGTTTGGTAATGTCAGAAAAACTTGACATGCATTTTTATTGATGTGGCTACTGCATATCTCTCTAGAGATCTAGATTCAGAGATATACATGAAACTGTATGATGACGTTCCTTTACCTAAGTCAAGTGACTTTAAACCATGAAGTGCGTAGGCTATTCGGTTGCAACGCTCACTTTATGGATTGAAGCAATCCGAACGAATGTGGTATAATCGTATAAGTGACTACTTGATTATGAAGGGATATAAGAATATATTTTGATACCTTAAAGGGATCATTGACATGAGTTTGTTCTTTCCCTATATAGATTCAAGAAGGGTCGTAATCAACTGCATTGTCCCTGAGAATCTCAGCTATATGCCAACTGTCGGGCACTGTACGCCAGCTGCCGAGCGTTGTACATCAGCTGTTGGGCGCTATGTACATAGCTGCTGGGTGCTATGCACAGTTGCTGCCACTACAACCAAGGAGCACGACTCACCCTCTGCTCTCGGCACCGCCTCCCTTCGTTATGTTGAGATCCCTAACAATGCGTTGGTTGATTTCGTTGATGCAGGATACTTGTCAGATCCGCACAAGGGACGTTCTCAAACTGGGTATGTATTTGTCATTGGGAATACAACAATATGATGGAGGTCTATTAAGCAGACTCTTATGGCGACCTCTTCAAATCATGCAAAGATCATTGACCTACATGAAGCTGTTCGTGAATGTGTATGACAAGCTTTTTTTGTCGGCGGTCGTAGCTTTTTATTGTCACCAGAATACTTATTGGAGGTCGGCCGGAAAATTCATCGGAGGTCGGTTAGAGATCTCACCGGAGGTCGGCCGGAGACTTTTTATAAGAGAAATGATATTTTTTGTAAATATGAAGAGAAATAATCTATTTTTTTAGTTGGATGACAGTCTGTAATTTGTTAAACTTCAATACCTAATATAAAACTCTATTTAAGCTCAGATGGACTTAGGTGAACAAAAATATTTAGATGGACCTCTATAGAAGAAAATGTCTCAAATGAGACTTCTGTGTAATTGACCCTTTACTTAAACATACTGTTAATTATCCTGAAAAATCAAAATATGTAGACAGGTTTATGTTATCAAATAGTAATCTCTGTAGGCCAGCTGATCAGGCTTATGAATATAGGTAGGTTGTTTTGTTCGGATTCTGAGAAAACGTAGTCATTTATATACTAGTGTCGACGCGCAGAGAATTTTAGTAATGCATGCTATTGCTTGGAGTATTATTTGATTTCTAGCTAGGTACATAACTAGCTAGTTAGAAAATTGGGAATTCGCTGCTGCTTTTGTTTAGATAGGAATATATCTGCAGATAGGGATCAATATATAAGTTAAAATCCTTCTTGGCCTTGTGGTTGATCTTAACGTTATATTCTCGATTTCTGCTGCTACTGTTTGATTCATGTTCATGGAGAATAAAATCCAGGTAGGTTAGCAGATTATCTGCTGCTAGCTGTTGGTGTTTGGTCACGTACGATGCAAAGGAATCGATCAATTAGAGATGCATGGATACTGATCGATCGGTGCTCAATTAATCCAACACCTCGTTGTGGTGGCGGCTGATTAGGGTTTTTAGAAATTCTTACTACCGCTCTCATATATATATATATATATATATATATATATATATATATATATATATATATATAAACTCACCCTAAGCAACCAGGCAGAGAACAAATCAAAACGTAGGTCCCAGAACAAGAAAGATCGTATGAATCGAGGGGTTTTTAGAAATTCTTACACGGCTCATATATATATATATATATATATATATATATATCAGAGTGTCACTAAGAATTTCTAAAAACCATTCGATTGAGAAGATACGAACAGTTTATTAAAGCAGATTTAGGTACAAGACAACATTCAATTAAAAGAAACCAATTACGGTCTAAAAATAAGCTCATATTTAGCAACCAACTACTACCTTCCAAACTCACAGGTACACCCACAAATACAGACGATGAGGGAAGCCGAACACGGCCATACTAAAAGGAGGTCTTCCTCATTGTTGTATCCTATACCAAAAGCTAACAAAGAAAAATAAAATCTAAACTCAAACAACCAAACTTAAGTTGTCACCTCTGAGCCCAACTGAAGAGTGACTCAACAAAGTAGGTAAAGAAAACAAAAAAACCAACCCAAAAACAGCAAACCCTAGCAATAGACACACGACACATCAAAGGGAACAAAGGTTGGCACCCAAAATCACCACCTTGAGAGGTCGCATCCTCTGCCGAGAAAACTTGTGCTGCAGGCCAAAAAAACGATCCCGATCTGAGATAGCTAAACCTGTAGAACACAGAACTCAACCAAAACAAAAACAACAAGACAAACGATCTGAGAATGGAGATGAAGGCTGCCAAGGATTCTTGCAGGTTGAGAATCAGTGAGATACTCAAAGCATGAGACCAGATCCGGACGAGGGAGAGGAAAACCGAAGCAAGACAAAGCAGAGGGGCTCCATCGCAAACCAAATGACGACGCCGACAGGAACACGGACTAGGCCGTCAGGATGGCGAAGAGACTCGCCGATCTCGGAGGGACCGAGAAGAGAAAAGATCAGAACACCCAAAGTGTTCATATATATGGGTGAAGAATAACACTGATAGCTAGGACGTCTATCAATCCAGATTTAAGGGTCATCAGCTAGTATATGCAACCATTAATAGCTTAATGCCCTACGTACCAAGGTGTTCATATTCGTCGAAAAATACACGTAGAAGGGACATCGAACTCCATCAATTGCTAACAAACAATGCACAGATGAAAATAATTTCATAAAAATCAATTCAAAGATATCTAAGGTAAACTGGTGTCGGATAACAGTCAAATCTCAAGTTTTTGAATGTTTGTGAGAACCAAAGTTAGACATATAGATGAACAAATTAGGCTCTAAACCAATTTGAAATGATCCACCTCAGGTAGGCTCGAACTTTGTTACAAAATCCAAACCCAAAGTTCCCTTCTGTTTGGCGTGAAAATGTGTTTCTTCGAACAACCAAGTTTGAGGGAGTGTCAGTACCTATGGGTCAGGTACAACCTTGATCTTGATACGACTTCGCCTTCTGACTTCTCTTCAAACGATTGTGCAGGTCTGCATTCAGGTTCTTCTTAGACCTAGCTGAAGAGCAACTAGGATTTCTCTCCTCCTCTTGCGAAGCGGGCGTTCCTACTCAGACGGATGTGGTGGAGCAGAGCTAAAAATAACAGGAGCAGATGCGTTCACCAAAGGATCTCTGACAAACTCGGGATATTTGCTAGAGCTCTCACTCCAACAATGGTTTTTTGCGGGTATTCGCCTACGGATAGGGATTTATGAAGCGGTGATGGACTGTTTGCTCAAGGATGAGGCTTAGTGAGTAGCTGCGGGTAGTGCTCACGGATGAGGCTTTGGTGATGTAGCAGCGGAGAATGCCTACGGATAGGGCTTTGGTGGACAAAAAGACTCGAGAAATCTTCTTGGTAGAGGTGCTCCGGAGATGCTTGTTTTGCAATGTACAAAAGTTGTGTTGAATCGTTGAGATGTGCCCTTATCTCTGTAACTTTACCCCTTATATAGTGAACACTAGGGTTTGTTCTTTCTTGCGGATCAAGGCATATCAAATCTTCTTGGATCTTCAAATGATTCCTTAAGCAACCACAAATCCTTATGAATCATGACTTCCAATCGAATGAAACACATTAATAATAACGTAGACCGTATGAATCGGTCCACTGGACTCTCTTCCTAAGCATTCGCTGAAAAATAATATTTTGACTCAAACACGTTCTTAATATCCTTTTTAACATTTTGGCTTCAAAAGATGATGAGATAAGTTACAGCGAGTTATAATTTGTAAAAATCATCTGGGACACTCTTCGGCTTAGGGTTTGCTTGGCTACAAGAATGAATGAGGGAGCAGAGCTGATGCAGAGCATAATCTACAACCTTGAGTGTCATCTTTACACCATAATTCAGATAAACACTTCAGCTGCTCTACACAGCAGCATACAAACACACTCGCTTGTTTATAGCCGACAGGATGTCCTAACTTAATTTGGTTGTAACTTGTATAGAACTATAACCCTGCATGATTTGCATCCAGAAGCTTCCATTTTACTTAACAAATCTTGACTACCTAAAACATTTTGGATGCGGCCTAACCGTACACAGTCCAAGGCCAAAGAAACAACAGTCATCTATGCTACATTGATCCACTTATGTAAACCTAAGCTCAGCAGTAAGCCTGTGGAAACTAGATACGGGATTTCCATTATAAACAAAGGAGGATCTGAGACCGGAAGGCAAGGATAATGAGAATAAAGATAATTTGATTTAGAAGTTCTGGTACCCAATCGATACGTTTCAAGTTTTCTCTTCTTATAAGCTGACACTAAAAGATGCAACCCCTTTCCATGACTCCTGTAATATGCCAACAACAATAAAATTCTACTGTAACCTTGTCTTACAGTGATGACACTTAACGGGAAAAATGAACAATAATATGTTAGTGCTACCTCTAACGTCTCACATACTTGCCAACCTACTTGTTGAGTTATAAGTACCATACTTCTATAGAATTTCTCGGCATGGCGTTTTTATACAGTATATGCTTATATCTATTGCAAACTCAGATATACTGATTCTCTCTTATTTCCTTTGGACAGATATACATTGTAAACTCAACTCTGAAAGAAAGAAAATAGTGAAGTTCTCAAACTGAAGTTCTTTAGCCTTATTCATCTGTGCTTTGTTAGTAAAATGTAGGAAATATTTCCTCATGAACAAATTTCAATGAAACTATAACATCGTAGCAAATACATAAGAATAAAGACCATTTTTAATGACCTGAACACAGAATTGTGAATGGGGGTTGTTAGCTAGAGCAAATAATCCGTCTAGTTACGAATTAAAACCAGCAGAGCATTCACAGAGTAAAGAAGCAAATTGTTTAAAAGAATTAAAGACAAACTGAAATTACTCTAAAGATGCATTCTTTGGAAGTAATATGAGAAACCGAGTAGAGTACAAGAAATAGATAGCTGATTGTGATAGTAGCAAATTGCCCATTTTTGCAAAACATCATGAAGATCTTAGATGATTAAGAACAACCCTCGGTACATCTAGGAAAAAAATTGGATATGTATGACTAGAAATCTATGGTTTAGATTTTCACAAACAACCTGGAGCACCATTTCATTCACACCTAGCGAGGAACAAACTAACTAAAGATGGCTTACACTATAATCAACACACCTCTGAATTTAAGCAGCAGTTAAGCCCAACACCCAAACCATCAATTTGACTGCACAATTCCCACCTGCACAAGCAACAACACTCACCAATCAATTCCCAATGCTTAACACAGATTGGTGAAAACAAGAACCAACCAGAAACCAAAGTTAGCACCTTTATATGGAGACTTGAGTCATTCAATGGAGAATAAAACAAGGAGCAAAAGAAAGCATCCATTTCCAGAGCTCCTATTGAATTCTCTCAAAGTATACAATACAAACCAAAAAACAAACTCATAGTCCCCAATGAAATGCTACAACTGCTTGATTTCACAAAGATCTAAACTTTCACCACCAATTTCTGCTCTGTTGGTTCCTACTGTCCTGAGCCTTGAGAATCATCCTTAGAAGATGGAGCTTGCTGTTGTTGCTGTTGCTGCTGCTGCTGGTGGTGTTGCTGTTGCTGTTGATGTTGCTGCTGGTGGTGGTGCACTCTAGCATGTCCCATCTGCTGGTAAATCTGGTAAGCCTGAGAATTCAAAACCCCAAGATGGCCATCTTGAGACAACCCAAGTTCCAAACCAGGCAGCTGTTGACTTTCCCCACCCAGAATTGAAGTGAAGCTCATAGGACCCATGTTGGTGACTGGCAAGTCAAACCCAGGAAGGCCAATCTTTTGGAGGTAATTGGAGCTGCTCTCAGTCCCTCCCAGATTCGTAGTAGATGGACCAGATGAAGATGACTGTGGAGAAAAACCAAACCCAGCAGGGGGCCATAGTGCAGTTGCTGCAGCCACATGGGGCCTCCCTAAACTCCCTCCCACCATAGCCCAACTGGCCCTACCTCCACTGGACCCTAAATCATCTGCCTTTTGATACAAGCCAGCTGATATTGAAGTCCCCTGCGAAAAAGACCCGCCTGCCGCCGCTAAGGCCGAGGCCGGGATCGTCCCGGTGCCGGTGGCTGCGATTATGGACGGCTCAGCCTGCTGCAGCAGCCATTGGATTGTTTCTCCGTCCGATTTGTGGCCCAATTCCCGAGTCAATTGGAAGATTCTAGCGGCGCAGAGAGCCGGCATCCTTATCCTTCTTCCTCTGCCTTCTACCTTTGTGTGTCTATCTTTGTTTGAGCTACGTTTTGGCCCCAACTGCTTCTTGGTTTCATCTTTGTCCGCAACTACAATCTGGAAATCTTTCATCTCCGCCGGTTTCACAACGTTGTTGTTGGTCTCACTCATGGTGTTGGGCAGTTGCTGATGATGTTGTTGGTGTTGTAGTTGTTGAGGCTGAAGAAGCTGGGTATCTCCTGAGGCTGCTTCTAGACCTTGGGATCCATCAACAAGGAAAAAAGAAAGAAACAACTAAAAAGGAAAGGGTGGTCTTTGTCTTTGATTGAAGAAGGTGACCTGAAAAGTCCTACACTTTCATGTGTTTTCACCGTTTTGGGCAAAACTAGAGAGAGACCAAAGCCCCAGAAATATTAAAATCCCATTTCTTTCACGAAATTTAACTCGATCTCTCAGAAATCAGAACTGTGGTAGACTACTTTTTCTTTTACTACTGTCTCCGTGTGTCTGTCCGTCTTGTCCTTTCTTTCTTACCTCTTTGTACAACACTTGGCATAGTTTTGACTAGCATAGATTTACAACTTTAACAGCCATTTTTACCTAATTTCAAATTACACCACCTCTTTTGCTCATCAGACACTTAGGATTGAAGAAAGAAGAAGACCATTTACCTATTTGACTAGGCCAGATGAACCCTTTCCTCCTTTCCCACAATGCCACAATCCATGGAGTCAGTCATGGTCCTCAAGGATGGTCCAGGGTGGGATTGGCTTCCCCTTCTCCAATCTCCAATCTCCAATCTTCTTCAACCTTTATTAATGATTTTCTCTCCTGTATACTATAATTGAACGAGCCACCAACAACATATTATGCCATCTCCTCTTGTAAGGGACTCAACTGCAATGTGGGAACTCATAAATGTGACACTTGGCTACGTATGAATGGCCTGAGGAGCTTTCTTCAAACCCACTGTTCTTATTTCTCTACGCCCATCCTTGTGATATGTTACAAAATTCATAAAACCTATGACTGGGGAAAAGAAAGTGAATGATGATCAGCGACTTCTCAACTCGATAGAATCAAAATACTAGTGATGACTAATAGTTCATAGTTTCAGATTAACCAAAATCACAATGGAGGTTGTTGTTGCAGTTAAGTGGTGTTCAGCTACTGAAGTGTCGTTTGTTTCAAATGATGATGGGCTAGGTCTTAGGGTTTATTACCATGAAGGATCTTTGCATGAGACCCTAAGATTTCTCGTAAGATACAATCGAGAATTCCATATCATAACAGTGAGATTGTTAAGTTAACATAGCTTAAAGGGTCCTAATCTATCATGTTCTTCATTCCTTACAATACCTCACAATTGGGGTTGGCTTCAAATTCTAATCCAATTCTTAGCTAGTCTCTAGAATGATTAATGTTCGGGCTAGAATTTTACTTCTCTGAAAATCTGCTTGCTTGGCGTGTCAGCACTAATGAGTTCAGTTCAACTTGATGTATGTACTAAAAACTGCGCGCACTTTTTTTTTCTTCTTCTTCTTCTTCTTATTCTTAAGCGTTGTGTTGCGGATGCCGATCTATCTACATGCTGAGTTCTTCTTCAGACCTAGCTGCTTCCAACTAGGATTTATCGCCAACGATGTAGATGGACGAGTCTTACTTAAACCCTAAGGCTCAAGCAGAGAAAATATATGTCATGACCGGATATTTACTAAGGTAAACATTAGTAATATCGATGGAAGATAGTTTACCGACAGATGAGAAGGCCTATTGACGGATCAACTCATTGAAGATGATGGAATTACACTGACGAATCAGTAGGATACCAACAGATTGGTCCTTTCAAAAGGTACCAAAGAACCTTATTGGTGGTGGGTGTACTCTGAAGAGACGTACGAGGTGTTTGCAGTTGTGTTTGCAAAAGATTATGTTTGTAAGTTGATTTCTTTATTCTTCTTTATGTTCACCCTCAACCCTTTTATAGAGCTAGGGTTAAGTGCTTCATTTTTCCTTCGACTCCAAGGCAAAGAAAATTTTCTTCTTTAACCATGAAAAGAGAGATATTCACCAAAATTTTGCTAGTGCAGTACTATAGGAGATTCCATTCAGAAGTGCTTACACCCATGCATGTGTCATGTGTTGGCTTATAGGGAGCCATCGCATCAAACATGAATGCGTATATGAATTACCTATACGCAATTTCATCTAAGTCGTTATATTGAACTACTCACCATGAGCCACTAGAGATCGAACATATATTTTTTCCTCGTCATAAACAAGATGAATCATCCGTGTTTAACCTAAAACAATCGGTTATGAAATTTCTGCAATGCATACAATGCTTTCAATGGCAATTAGTAACTTGAGCAAAAGGTTTCCTGCGAGACGATGTGAATGATATAAAGAGGAAAAGGCGACTTGAGACTTCCAATTGTCTGGTGTCCATAGAAGCAAGACAACCCTAATAAATTATACATATTTAGGTTATTTACAAAGTCCAACCAGCCAAACCCAGCGAGGGTGAGCTCCCACTTGAAACTTGAAACGATACAACCTTTACGTTACAATCGCAACACCAGCTAACTGCTTAAAGAAGGCCCAAAGTACATGCAGATTGGAGGATTGACCTTGAAGATAGAGAGGATCGCGGATGGAATCGTCCAAATCCCATCACCGCATATTAGACCTGAAGCGACTGCCCCTGCAAAATCCTCTGAATTCTTCCTATTCACTCGCTCCCATATAAAGAGTATTACTGTCCCCACAAACATATCAATGGCAAAGTAGGCTCCGATGTAGAATGGGACTGCCATAGCCATTGGAATAGGAATATATTGGGATACCTTCTTAGGAGTCACGTCCCTCAAGAGGTTTATCACCAAAGCAGCCACAAAGAAACCACAACACATAGCCAAGCAGTGCTTTGGCAGCTCAGAGAAGCCTTCAATACCTAGAATTGCCATTTCCCTGAATATTACAGCATACGGTGCTTTGTACGGACCATCAGGCGAACCAATATCAAATGCAGTCCAAAACAACCAAAATGTTAATGGAGCAATCACACAACCCATGGCTGTTCCCACCAACTGGCTGATAAACATAGACTTGGCCGAGGACATAGTGAGGTAACCTGTCTTGAAGTCTTGCATGAGATCGGCTGCAGTAGAGACAATGGACATCATCACCCCACAAGCAGCTAAACCAGCTATAACCCCACCATCACTTCCCACTAATGAAGCAATGATGAAAAGACCTATCTTCCCATAAGTTGAAGTCAAGTTCCAGTCCGTGAGGCCAGTGCCATAGGAGTTGCAAAACGCAAGAGCAGGTGCAAGGATGTATGAGCACAGCACCAAATACCATTTGAGAGGCGGAAAGATAATTGGCATTGTTGCTGTTGATATTGCCACCAGGGCCACATATCCAGAACCGGCAACCCAGTTTGGTATTCTATCCTTGAGAAATACATCATCCCTCTTTTCTTGTTCCAGGATTACTTCAGAACTCTCACCATCTGCTAAGCATATAAATAACTATTAATCTTCGCAGAAAACATATTCATTCCCACAAACAATAACTAGGCAATATATACGGTAACTCCAAAGTTACTGTATAGTATCAGATAATTTAATTGACAAAAGCTTCCTTGAACAATTAATTAGCTTAGGACCTAACATTAAAACTAGTTTTGGTTCGTACTACCAAAAATCAATTTCAGTTCTCTGTATCTTTATTTGGAATGATAAACCATACAGCATGCTTGTGCAATAATACATATAGCATGTGCCACTCTTAAGTCAAATAATTTACTGCAGCATTCCTAATTACAATACCAATATTAAACGACAATGAAGTTTCACCCAGTGTTATGTTCTTATATCACAACTCAATCAAGGTTACAAGATACACACTACTACAAGTTAGGATGAAGAGGAAAAAAGAGAACTTAAACATCGGTATATGAATTCAATGTGAAGTGAAGGGTGTCAAATAAATTATCCATGAATATTATATATCATATGAATACTCACCCAACTTTTCTTGAACCAAAGGAAGGTTGCTCTGTTTACTACTTTTATTGCATATTTCTTTGAGAGTAATGGCTATAATCTTGATCAAATTGTATAGACCATCCCCCAAAATAAGTGCAATAGCTATGAAGACCTGTAAATGAACATTATGGATTAAGTATGATCATTATTGAGCCAAACGTCAAATATTGCTATAATAATGGCAGTGTTGCCTCCAACAGAATCGATTCTAAAATACCTTGTAACCATAAAGACCTTTGAAATCATTGCTACCAAGGTCAGCTGGATACCAGTGCCCAGCATGTTGGGAGATGAGAGGCCAAAGGAAACCCCATGATATGATAGCCCCAAAAAGCACTGAGCAGTTTACAATATGAGGGCATATAAGACCACATCCGACATAAGTAGGACTGAAATCGAAATAGAACCTGCAGGTAGTGAATCGTGTCAATATGGACAACTTTACTTCTAATCCTTTAACAAAGTATTTGTTTCTCAACACCAGCTACCACCAGTGGCTCGAACAACGTAGTGTTAGCCAGTAGCTACCTCAACATATAATGAAGTGGTGAAAATGCGGGGGAAGGGAGGGGGTGAAGGGAAGGATGGGATGGGGAGGGTATTAGACTCAATTAGAAGAATCAAACGAAGACAAATAAAAAGAAACTAGACTTACGTGTTCTTAAATAGTGTCAATCCAAGGCTAGGAAAGTTGTCAAACCCACATGAATCTCCAATACCACTAAAGAACCACTTAAAGCAGCTCCAGATTAGACTCATGCTTAAATACTTTCCAAGACAATGCACTTGCTTCCTGCAATAAAAGGAGTACATATTATTTTAGAATATCAAATAAAATGATTCACTATGAACGCATGCCTCTATTTTAATAAAAAGTTAAAAACAAATAGAAATTAATTAGGTTATTAGATCCACTTTTCTAACTAAAAAGAATGACCAGGGTGGCATTTGATGAAATTGCGACAGAGATTTTACCCGGCAAGCTCTGCACCACTTTTAGTGTGAAAGCTATTTATCAACATTGCTGTGGCAGTCCCACTGGGGTATGTAAGTTTGTAATCCATAACCATAACCTGATTTCAGAAGCATATAGAAGTGAGGATGCTTTCAACTACAACAGTCGTTGTTGCCAACAGGCATGTCAAAACTATCTTAAAATTGGCCATTGCCTGATTGCCCCAACAGATAATGGTTTTTAAATTAAAAGACAGCAGTTCCTCTGAAAGATTAATTACTACGCATATGAATCGAACAAGTTCTTCGACAGCAAATTAAAAAGGCATTGCGAAAAGCAGATCCATGGAATCTGACAAGCAACTGATAGGAACACACAAACTAATATTAAAAAAACACCAAAGTAAAAGTAGCCACCTTGCGAAGTGGAACGAGACTAAAAAGTCCAAGGAAGCTAACAACAACGAGGAAACCAGTCATCCACCACAAGCCTGGATTAATAACATCTTCTGCCCTGTTACCAGGGTAATCCTCACCGATAAGTTTATATGTTTTTTCATCCATTGCAACCAAATACGAACCGAATCCCCCTGTCACCAATTTCACATACCTCAATAATAAACCAATAAAACGCATATCAAACAACAAGTATGCTCTAAAGATGCAACCCTTATATCATCTATCTCCAATGTTAATACTACCCAACACAAATTGCAAAATATAACCAATACCCAGAAATCTAATTACAATAAAACAGTGATTAAGAGCCGATTAGTGATTTAGGGTTTACCGCTAAAGGCGAGGCCATAGCAAGCGACGACGCAAGTTTGTATGACAGTGTTCTCTTGCCTTGTGAAAGGCTTAACCTCAAACCCTAATTGGGTCAAGAACCCGGTCCACGACTTGACGAAGAAGAACCCTAGCAGACCGGCGGCGACGTTCAACGACGGAATGATCCCCACCGTCAGATTGAGCTTGTGGGTGATGATGCAGAAGAGAATCCCCAGCACGGCGCTGACCACCAGCCCCCTGATCGTGATTTGATCGCTCCATTCCGGCACTCGGTCGTCGTCGACGGTCTCAACGGCCTTGATTTTGTCTGAATCGTCGAGAAGCAACGGCTGAGATATCTCCACGGAGGTCGTCTCGGTCCCCATGACTTTTGAGAATCTCTCAATAGGGATTTCAGGGTCAATGGATTCTTGAAATTTTAGAGAATTTCAGAAGAGAAAGGTTGGTAGCGTTTTGAAAGGTTGTTGGTATTTGCCGTGTGTTTTATTTTCAGGGTATAAATATCTGGGTAGCTTCATCCCATTGGCCTTATCCACGGCTCAAGTACTCAAACTTGGTCGCTAACTAATATCCGATCAGCCGTCTTTTCTTTTTCCAACAACCTAGTCACTAACTCCGATCAAAAAATTAGTTTTACTTAAAAAAAGAAGTCTCTTTTACATTTAACGGTGACTAGCCATGAATCTTTTATCGAACTAATCATTCCGAATAACTTGCAGTAGCAATGGCAAACTTGTGGAAGTGTTATGGTGACAAAGCACATAGTGAGTGCATCGAATAGTCATTCCTTCTAACTGAAATATGCACGAATGAGTGATACACACTTGAATCATGAATGGAGTTTATGAACTGGGGACAAGGGAGTAGGACAGATTACTACCAAAAGAATTCCGGGTATACGTAATATATGACACAAGTGGCTTAATAAGAACAAGAAAGTAGGGAAGTTTCATAATATGGTTGTTGTGAATGCAAAACCCAAGTTGTAATACATGTTATCATCATAAAAGATTTAAGAAACAAACTGCATAATTCGTCTAGAAAAAAGAGACTGATCAATGGGTTTACCCTACTCATCGTCTAATCAAAATGCAATAATTCCACACAAATAAACACCATAAAACAATAATAACATCAATTTGATCAGTGAGTGATATCCCACCTGCGTATTGTAGCTCTTCGTTGGATAGCTAAACACCCGATTGAGCATTATTGGTTGCAAAGTTGAGCAAGCTTGACTCGATCAATTCCAGTGGGAGACGCATGCAAAAACGAACATGGTATATACCATCCAACTCAAATTATTGTCATTTTAGCACAAACTTACCTCCGCAAAGGAAAACTCAATGACTCCTCACCTTCCTTTTAGTGTTCATTTCTATTGGAAGATCGGATGCATGAATGCGTTGCTCTTGTCTGTAAGCCTACAACAGCTTTCTCCTTCCCTACTCTACTTCCAGAGATGCTTCTGGGCCAGCAACCTTGTCCTGCTGCCTCCTCGGTGCTGGAGAAGATTATTCAAGGCAGGCCTCTGAGCTAATATATGTCACAATCATACCTGCACCAAGGGTCTTAATTAAGTACAAAACAACAGGGAGAAATTATGGCTAAAGCGGGAAGATTACATCACTATATGGCAAATTCAGATTCATACGCTGCAAGCAGAGAAGCTGCATCAGTGTAATTGAAGCAAAATGGCCCACACTTGTAATCTGCATTTCATTACAATAAGTTAACTACAGTACTGCTCTCAATAACCAACATTTCACATGCAATGAAGAGCTTTAATAATAAGGTGAGAAATGAAGATAAAGCTGATACAATTTTCACTGAAAATGAACGAGTGAATTCCTAAAAACTACTGTGGCCCAACGACAGAAACTCAGTTTACTCCAACGATCATATTACAAAAACATGTTTATTTCACGAGCGAAACAGTACACTGCCCACTTTCGCCATCCTCTGCATTTTTGCACCAACCAAAAGAGACTTGTTTACACATCTATGGCAAACTAGAAGACATGTCTGGGTGTACATGTTATTATATATGTTATTGGGGGCGTCTGGCACTATTATTGTACCTGTAAGACTAACTTCAAGAAAACACAAATATGCACAAAGACAGAAGAACAGTTTCATGGTGTTCAAACCAAACCCCAATTTGTCTAGATGATGATAAGAGCATCCAACCACAGCCTTGTATCTTTCTAAATGGATCTCTCTACTCAACCTTATCAGACCCTTGTATCAATCAGTGACTTCCACTTCATTCAGAAGTCAAATTGAATGATCTTCATGAGATCATTCTGTGACTCTTTAGCATTCACAATCTCTTAATATCCTAACTTCCTTGCAGACTACATTACGTCTATCATTTGTCTTCAGTGGTTACTGAATCAATATAACCTCCCTCCAAGACAGGTGAAAATGAAGGTAAGTCTAAACTCATGCCAAATGAATGAGATGTTATTGTCAATCTGTTTAACTTCATCTTCGTAAACCACTGACGCAGCTGTTACAATGGATGCACCAAAAATTTCAGCACAGTAGCATTGAACATCTCAAGAATCTCACTATTGGTATTCCTACTAATTTTCTTCTGCTTCCTTCACAATATACATGACAACTATCGAGATTCTGTTTCTCCTGTTGTTATTTTAATAGACAAAAAAGATTCTGCTTCTCCAAAACTTGGTATCTCAGGTAAAACCCTGTCTAGCTATTAGAATTTATGATTCCTCAAATCCACATTTTCCCCAAGTAGCCAATGTTTTCTAGATAGCGCACATAACCACTATGACTCCTGGGAAAAATCATTAGGAACACCTTATGCTAGTAGGTACCTAATGAAGTCATTTAACATACATATAAACCGGTTTAAATGTCCAGAAATGCAGACACCACTTTCATTTATATGCACAGATGTGGTCTTTCATCTCTAGTTATTTTCAGTAACCTAATTCTTTCTGTAACAAATTTCAGCTTCGCCATCAGATGATGACAAAGATGCCTATACCATCCATCACAGACATGGATCAACATTCTTAGACCGACCTAGGAAGGACCAGAAGAAATCTTTTACCGACTCTGAAGACAGGAGAGAAGGAGAAGAAACATCTGTTATTGGCCCGGAGCTGTTTCATGGCTTTCTCACCATTGGAACTCTTGGCTTGGAAACAAGTGCCAGTGAACCAGTGACACCATCATTTGCAACACCTTTAGAGAACTTAACTGAGCAAAAGCCAGAGGTCACAGAAAATGACTTGAAGCTCATCAGCTATGAGCTAGAGAGGTTTCTTGAGGCTGAGACAAGAGAAGGACTCTGTCCATCATCAGCACGAGACAGTCATGTTAGCACTGTTACCCTCGGTGGCTGGGGAATGGAGGACTCTGGAGAAGAAGAGTATGGTGCAACAGTGGCATGCCCCCTCCAAGGACATCTGCTTGGGTCCTCAGTTGAAGTACCACAAATGAGAACAGAAGCAAAGAAAGAAAGGATATCACTACAAGAGCTGTTTGATAGGACAAAAGTGACTGAAACTTTCAAGAAGAGTGAGATAGATCCCAAGCAAGAATGTAAATCTGCCATGGCTTCCATGAAGAAAATAATAAAAAAACTCTATGCCTCTTCCAAGAGCTCCACTTCTACTAGTGGTCATCCAACTGATCCTGTTTCCATCAAAGAGAAACTTGGTGAGGCATCTGATTCTGTTTCTACCAAGAAGAAACACCATAAGGTCAGGTTCCCATAGCTGAACAGCATATCTGATGGCTCTTGGTTATACACAAAGATACATACCACACACTCATGTATGATATGAGCATATGCACATGCCATGGATCCATCATTGCATTCCTAATACTAGCGACCAAGATATAAGTATGTCAATCAGATACTATCCATGATCTGTTCTAAGCATCTGTATAAAAGATACCTCGCTCATGAGTGGTTTACAACTTCAGCACACAAAGGATGTGTCACTGGCATCATACAAAATTAATTGTATGCAGATTTAGGATGAAAGTAATCTAAGCTAGTGTGGTGTATATAGGGATACACTCAAAAGCAGGTGAATATTGCCAGCTGATGTTCTACAAATCAAGAATCCAGCCGAGAAACCTTATCTATGGCAAAGCATAAGTATAGGATTCATGAGATACATGTCTCGTCAGAAAAACAATTCTGTTTTCTTTTTTGATGTTTTACCTGAAATTACCAGATGTTCCCTCAACTTACATTATAATAGATATCGATGACGACTTCCTGTTCAACTTTTTCATTCTGTGTTGAATGCAGGTATTACGTATGTTTCAAAGAAAGGTCCATCCTGAAGGCTCTATAGCAGAAAAAGAAATTATCAAGTCCAAGAAATACATGGACAACTCCAGTGCTGTTGGAGGTTGTGATAGGAATCTGATGCTCGTGGGTGCAGAGCAAGAGTCAAAGTTAGAGGGGACCAAACACTGTAATAAGTATATGGACATGCCTCAATGCAAGCTGAATGGCAATGATTTGAGAAGAAATGAAGAGCACTGGGTCAAAACAGATGCAGAATGTAAGTACCTTTTAAATTTCATACCATGGAGACATACTTAGTTTAGTTCCTACCAGTACAAAACACCCAAAAAACCTAACATTCAGGAGAACAAAAGTAAAAAACGCCTAATTCAATAATGAGACACTTTAAGAGCTAACAATTCAGGAATTGAACCAGATATCCTATTACTTCCAGATATTGAGAGAACTTCACAACATATAAGAAAAATTACTAAGGCCGCATATCAAGTTTTCCCAAATGACTGACCATGGACCTCATGGTATGCAATGTTGAGTCTACTATAAATACACTAACCAGTTTACAATACTTGCATTTCAGACTTGGTGTTGGAGCTGTAGTCACCAAAGTTGTAACAGATCATAAGTGGCCACCTTTCTGAGAAAGAATGTGAGTGTTTGTTTGAATTTTTCTATATGGTCATGTACTTGTTTGTGAGTGGTTAAGTGGCAAGTTGCGTTCAGGAAATGGCAAGGGAGTACTAGAGGTGCCTATCTTGTATCAGTGTGGTGATGAGCTTTGAATGTGTTAATGACTTTATCCATATCAATAAGAACGCTTTTGATTAACAAGGCTTTAATGGTTGAGACTTGTGAACCATTTTGATTTATTTTAATAAGTATTACAAATTTGTGATGCGCCTCAAATTTCATGTTGGCAGAGTGGCAGACCGTTCCTATCACTGTCTACTGATTTGTTCAGATGCCATGTATTCTTACAGACATTAAGTATAGGCAGATATAGACATATATCTCAAACATTATACCCACAATCAGACCTGCACATTTAAATGCATCTACTCCTAGCTATCCATTTTCCAAGTCTCCAACTCTCTATACAAAGCACTATAGTTGCTTATATTTAACATAGTTCCAAATTTCAATTCATTATAGGTACCAGTTCAAGCCTCCACCTCTTCACAGATTAAACTAGTGGGACTTAGAAAATTGTTATCAAGCTTCTGACCATGTCTTAAGTTCCATATTTATTCTTTTAAGTTATATTTTCCTATCATAAACCCTTCATGTCAAGCGTTACTATGGCAAAGTTGAAATATGAAAAAAAATTCAAACCTTGCAGCGTCAGATTAACAGGAGGCACCAGCATATTTCAAAAATACATTGGCAGAGGGTCCTCCTTAAGAATTCCACCCATATCCATTCTCCACGATCGATCAACTAGAGCTGCTAACTCTCTGCAAGACGCATTATCAGTACCATAAACAGGCACAAAATGCATATGACAATATACCAGATACAGTACATTTAATATTGATGCATATGACAATACCAGATACAGTACATTTGATATTGACTCCGTATGCTCTTTAAGCCACCACCAATTAATTGTCTCATAACAGAACCTTTTTTTTCACGACATGGAGATTGAAATGGCATCTCATATATGTGACTTCAGATGACTCCATTTTCAGTGGCAAGGATATGCACTCTGCTTAACAACTTTAATAGGACTTGTATACCAGGCTCACTCTCTACTTTGTACTTCTGTTAAAAAAGATGGCTATATGATATCCAACTAAGTCTAATGCTGAAATTGAGCTTATGCAGGACACCTCCATCCATCAGATATTGGAAATGGCATATCCTGCACCTGAACAACCTAGTTTATTGTGGCAATGCACCAACTAGCATATGAAGAATAAAAGAATCTGAAATTTTTGGCCAAGGGACACACTTGAGATCATGGCTGACAACCAGTATTATTAATTCTTTCTTTAGATGCTTTAGCAGCTTCACAACATCTGCAAGTGCCTTCCAATCTGATGAAAACAAAGGATATATAATTTCAAATGAAGGATCATAAACATAAACCAAAAAAAAGGTAAGAACTAAAGGTATGAGAATTAATGAAAAAATTACAGAAAAAGGAATTCTTAGACCAAAAAGAAAGTATTTACTGGAACTTTGGCATGACTGGGTCAATTTGGTTCAATCTTAAGGCTTACCAAAATCACAATGAATGTAGTGAATGAGAAAAACCAGTTCAAATAGTGACTGGGAAAGACGTTTGTGGTTCTCGGCGAAGAATGTTCTGCAAGCAAGGCACAAAGGGCATTTTATGCCTCATTGTTCAACTTGAATGGAAACAGCAAAGGGGAAGACACAAAATGATGTAGAATTAAATAGCACTAAATTCATGTTCATACCAAGACCAGCAAGAGGTTCATCCAATATCAATAAATCTGGGATTTGTACCTGAAGTATGAGTGACTTCGTACCAAAGCTATAACTAGCGATGTAAGACTGCAATCTTTTGAACTATAACTATCAGTGTTTATATTTACAAATAGAATCTTACTGGCTAGACGACGTTGGGAGTGGGGGTCTCTATCCAGTGCGATATTATTAACACATTATTAAAAACGGACATATTATTAAAAACATGGAAATAAACATAATAAAAATTGAAGGCTGCTGAAACTAAGGTTGGTAATTTAGGAACACTAGAAAAATGAAAATGATGTTGCAAACCAATTCTCAGTTCCCTAGCACCTCTCTGGAAACTGAAACACAATGCCAACTCGTCCTGTGCAAGCAGCTGAAGATGGGCAAAAAATCATCCAACAAGATAGAGCTTAAGAACAAGATGGACAGCGTAACAGCTCCTTTTAACAACAAAAACACACAACCACTCCGTCCAAAAATTAAGCCAAAGCTGCGAGACAAACATGAGCAAATCATTACAAAGACCCCTCCATCTCTTTTATATTAGTTTCATCGTGTCACAGGGATTGTTTGCTTACTCAAAAAGATGGGGAGTCCTGCTCACCTCCAATGGGGATGAAATCTCATCCAACATAGCCCCCAACGCGGTAGCAGGTCAGTTAATTTCTCAAGCTCCTTGCTTTTTAGTTTTACCCATCTCCAATGTGAATTTTCAATCTCAGTTTATGATGAAGCAAACAAATGGGTTGATGTTGTCTTTTTGGTGTTTTAGGTTGGTTTTGATTGGAAAAGAGAGCTCTTTGATGAGTGTTGCAGAGAAAATAAGGGGTCACTGGAAGGTGTGGTGTCTATAGAGGTGGTTGGTGTGGATATGGAGGAGGAGAGTTTTGGTCCTGTTGGTAGTTTTGTGCTCAAATTGTTCCAAGATTTTGGAACCTAGATTCTGGGTAAAGATAGAAGATATGACCTTTAACTTTAACCCACATGCAGTTATGTATCACTGTTCTTTGAACTTTTACAGTCCTCCTAAATAGCACTTTCTCTGTGTTTGTGGGCTTATGGTTATTCAATAAAGTTAATTAGATGGTGGTTATTCAATAAAGTTAATTGACAAGGTCAATCAGTTTCCCCTCTTCCTATACGTTTTAAAATTCAGTACTGAAAGTGAGGCCTCTGGAAACGATCTTGTAAGTTGAAATGTACAGGCCTTCTTCTGTGGATGCTTGTGTCATTTTTTTACTTTCCATTCAGTTTTGATCATTTCTATGCACTGAGGTTAAGGATGGTGTACTTTAGTTGGAATAAGTTGAAAGCAAGCCAATTTATCATCTATGTTATTTGGAACATGCAAGAACATCTGCATTTATCTGAAGACGAGTTTAAAAAGATAATGAAGATAAATTTCATGTCTGCATGGTTTCTGATAAAGGCCGTTGGCAGAAGAATGCGAGATCGTAAGTCAGGAGGTTCCATCATATTGTTGACCTCGATTGTTGGAGCTGAAAGAGGGCTTTATACAGGAGCTGTTGCCTATGGTGCTTGTTCAGCAGCACTGCAGCAGTTAGTTAGGGTATGTTAACTGAACTACACTCACCCAACACAGCTTTTGCATATAAATTTTGAGTATTTCAATCTTGCAAATGACTGTATTCAAGTAAAGCACCGATATGCACCCTTCATATCTGTTATTTTTACTTTCTCTTGGTTTACTAGCAACCTTGATTTTGTAAGGTTTGGATGATTGAATTTTCATCAGTGTAAGGGGAAAAATATTGATTTTGTTACATTATTGGTTATCAGAAACACCTCATAAGTTTCTTGTATCCTGTTGTTCACATTAAGCAAGCATGAAGCATGATTGTCTGAGGTCATGAATTGCTCATTGATTAATATAATAATTTAAGACTACAAGAAATTTTGCACTCTTAGGAATTGCTTCATTGTGTTGATCTTTGAAAGCTTTGCTTTTGGTATATTATAAGTGACCCTTCAGGCATGTAAAAGCACAGCAAATTTCTATGGTTTTAACGGGGTTTTTATGCTATCTTCAAGTCATAACTTCATTTTATTGAACCTATGTTACTTACAGTTTTATTTGGAGTTGCTTGTTGCTTATCTCTACAAATTCTAGTACATCACATCTTCATGGAATTTATATGTTCCATAGTCTATATTCTCTTATTTGTATCTTCTATCTGTAACAACCTCCTTCCCCTGCTGTTCCTTCAGTCTTTGGCATTGGAGATTGGAAAATACCAGATCAGAGTTAATGCAATTGTACGCAGTTTGCATTTCTGTGGGGATAGAGAGAGCAAAGAAGCTGGTGAACGATGCAGTTCTGCTGGAGAGATGGCTTGATGTTAAAAATGATGTGGCTTCAAGTGTCATATATTTGGTCAGTGATGGTTTAAGGTACATGACAAGCACAACTATATTTGATGATGGGGCACACTCTCCTGTGAGGCCTCGAATGCGTTCTTATATGTGATTCATGTCCCTGTTATATCATCCTAGCCATTACTAGGTGATTAAATTTGTTCATACTTCACAAAGTCAATATTCAACTGCCTCTTTTGAGACGATGGGACTGAAACTCATAAGTCTTATACTGATCGAGATGCAAATTTTCAAATATGGACTAAACTCATGCCAATTTCCAGTTTGCGTAGCATAACTTCAGCATGGAAACAACACTTCCATGGTCATTGATCTGTCATCGAATCTGTTTATGTTATGACCTTCCATTGACGCATGTAGGTATGTACTGGGTAAGTTGAATTCAGGGCAATTAATTATTAACTATTAGCAACTAATGACTAATTAGTTCCATTAATCAACAAAACTATACTAATCGCTTTATAAGCCTAGTTATCATATAAATCATATTTTTAGGATGGTTCATATCTATACCTATATTAGGGTGCTTAGTTCTTAGTACCAACCATGCTAGCAAACACTCGTTTCAAAATTTGTCGGATCATGATGTTGGAAAATATATAGGGTGTCCAATTAGATATCATCCAGAATATTTTGTATACATTGTAATCTTGATGTATCTATTAGAATAGGTTTCCTTACCTTATTTGGTCTTCTAACTTAATGGAGATTGTTTCATATCAAAGACTGTACTCTATATATTTCTCATATGTAATAGAAAGAAATTATTCCACCATAATATTACAATCTTATTGTGTGCATCATATTCTTGGACGGAATTATCAAAAAATTTCCAACTAGTGTTGATATTACTTTGAGAAGCTTATACCTTCTTTGTTTATCATGGCTCCAATTTGATCATTCTATCATTCACAAACTTCAATCATCTTATTATTGAACAATGCCTAGAATTTTTTGGCATTGATACAAAATAAGCGCGTTCTTTCGTCTCAATCATATGGTGCAGGTTTACCGCATTCTTCATCAAGTTTGTTACCGGTTACCTCAAATGATCGGATTATTGGCAGTAAAACGACCCATCATATTATTTTTTCTCCAAATTTGTTGATGAATATTGATGAGAATCTTTCATTCCCAACAGTTTCTTATTTCTAGTTACATCACTTACATGATGTAAGATAATAAAAAGCTCATATTAACCCTTAATTTTTTTATATGTTTGTCTAACAAAGATCAGGTAATATTAGCTCTTTTTTATACCAGTTTGTTGAATGACAGACCATTCATGCTGTCCATTTTTTATAACCTTTGAACAACCTTCGTGCCGCCTATCGATCTTGTTCTATATATATATATATATATATATATATATATATATATATATATATCCATCTATCATTTTCTACTGTATCTCACTCTGGCGTGAAGCCCTAATACCGAAGTCGTGGTCATCGCTGGCTCATTACCTCAGCCGCCTGTACTTCTTCTGAAAGTATAGTCCGATCGCGACCAGACTATACAGCTAGCTTAGTTGAAACATGGAAAATTACCATTTGCTCCTCCTCGGATCATCATTAGCTTCATCCTCATAGTCAATGGCGGCTTTATCATCATCGAGTACGGCAAGCCCTCAAGTACTACTTTACAGTAGCAGCGATGTACCAACGACGGCGGTGACCGTAGTACAATTAATCACAGCCTTTTGGAATCGACGGGAAAAACAAAACCATGCAGCTAATGGGAGACAACTTGTTGTTAAACACGATGACGACGTCCACTATTCTGATGATCGTCCGGCGCATCATGATCATAGTCCGGCGGCGGCCGATAACTCAGTCAAAGCCAACAAATTCCCCAGGTATGTATGTATTTGTACGTTAATTCGTAGCTTCAATATATATTATTATATTTTGTTTAATTTATTCGATCGATTTAATATATATTCTCGATCATCATCAATCCAACATTTTCAGACCCCGAAAAGAAAAATAATCGATCCAAAATTATGATTGTGGTGTTTTTTGATCCATGAATTAATCACCAGATACACTGCAAATTATATATATATATATATATATATATAAATAACTTGCTCCTTATCATGATGGAATAAGATAAGATGTAAAAGGAAGATCCGGCTTGATTTTCCACTAGGAAAAAGTAGTATCTAACAATATCAAATTAGATTTAGCTGTCTACCACCACCCTTTAGTGTAATGATATTAGTTTTTTATATAAATGAAAAATGGTATATTTGACTCATAACATACTTGCAGAATTTAGGTTATTTAATTAATAAAAAAATTAGATTAGATTTAGCTAAGTTTCTGAAAATGTATTGTGGAACGAAAATATTAAAAGGAAAATTTAAAAAATAAAACATTCATCCGTTATATATAGGCTTCTTTATCATCTTGTTTTGATTAAGATATGTCCCGTAGGTTTAGGTAGTATTTTGGTGGCTTACATTAATACGTACGTAAATTACGTATAATGGATCAGTCTCGGATGTGACAGATTGATCAGTTTTTTAGTATTACTTAGATGATTGGTGACTGACCAGCTTTGTACACTTTTCTTTTTTGTTTACTTTTTACGGTTAGGCATTTCCTTTTTTTAGTTGATGTAAAACAGTAAAAGGAAAGTTTTCACTAATAAGTTACAAACATTTTCTTAAGACTCAGTGACGTGGTCAAATGGCTAGGCAATTTAGTATAAATAATGAAACTATCAGGATGATTCGTCAAACATAATTATTATTGTAGTAGATATAATTGAAATTTAATTGTAATATTATTAATGTTTTATTACTACTATTTTTATTTTTATAATTATGTCTAACTAGTCTTAAATTTCTAACTATGTCGTCACAGTCTGTTTCTATTGTAAAAAAAATGTACAAGTTAGCAGCTAAAAGGGCATCATATCATGCATGCATGTTAATGAACTGTTAAGGGTGCAATGTTAAGAAGCAAGTGTAAAGGTTAAGCAAGGATGAAGGCATTGTGGTAAGCACTCAGGTCCGGACCTGAGATTGTCAAATCTGAGTCGAACTTTAAAAAATGAGCCCTTAAATTATAGTATTCATTCAAATTTATTTTCTTTTAAAAAAATCATGAAATAAAACTATAAACTCAAAATCAAACGACATAAAACATTAGAAATTTTTTTATACTTACACGGCTTATTTTTTCTAAAATAGTAACTAATGATTGTAATATAATGTTTGTTTTTTACTAAACTAATGTGATCACACAATAAAAAGATAAAATTTTGAACCCTTAAAGTTCGGGACCTTGAGTCCATCGACTCTTAAGACTCTATTCAAGTATAGGTCTGTAAGCACCTACGAACGAATGCACTCTCATCCAGTCGATAAGCCAAATTCCGACAATTTCGAAAATATCTTGACCCAATTAATGCAACCCGTAAACTACACAGGCCAGGTTAGCTAGCTAGCTCGCTACTCCCATTGATATGGCTTCTGTCTGAAGGAAATGATCGATCGAGCCAGGTTTTGTGCTGGCCTCAAATTCCTAATGCCTATGCTACTTGAAATGGATATGTAGCAGATCAGATGGAGTAGTAGATATGTTTGATTTTTCTAATTTTAGCCGCAGATGTTTGATTTCAATGAAGCAGCAAACTAATTAGTTAAGAAGTGTCATGGGCAGGTTTTATATTATTTGTACGTGGAGAGCATCTCTTGGCATCAATGTAATATTATTTGTTTAAACTTTAACACAATGCATAGATACTAATAGGGTGGATACGGTTTGGTTCGGATCGGTTTAAGATTCAAAGCGTAATTGAACTGTTTCTGTCGGTTTTACAATATTTCAAATCGTAATTAAACCGTTTTTTTTTCGGTTTTTGACCAATTCGGTTACACAATTTTTTGATGCGGGTCGGTTTAGGTTTAAACTGATTTTTTTATTTCAACAAATAAGGAATGAACAAATTTTGAATGCATTTATAGTCCTCAAATGTCATCAAAATATCAATTAACTAACAAAAATATCATATTTTATAATTTAATAAATCAACTATCTTCCAAACGCAGCAACTTACAAACTACAAAGTTGAATATAAATGACTTTTTTAAATATTACAAATCATGATTCATCAATGAAAAATTAAAAAATAAGAAAAAAAATGTAATTCAGTATGGTTCTGTTTAATTCGGTTGAATTATAACCTCAAACCGCAACCGATCCGTTTTTATGCAGTTCGGTGCTGTGTGACCATAAAAAGACACTGTTATAGTTCAGTGCGGTTACTGAATCATGTAATTCAGTACGGTTCTGTTTAATTCGGTTGAATTATAACCCCAAACTGTAACCGATCCGTTTTTATGCGATTCGGTGCTGTGTGACCATAAAAAGACACTGTTATAGTTCAGTACGGTTACTGAATCATGTTTTTCGATACGGTTCGGATCGATAACCACATTTTAGGTGCAAAACCCCCACCACTAGATACTAGCTAGTTGCACGAGTTTCTCAAGTTCTTTGTGCTAGAATTTCAAATTGAGTATCAACTCCGGCATTTTTCTCCTCCCACACTGCAAATCAGTTCTTTAATTGGTTTGATTTAGTTTCACCTTAATAAGTTAAGTTCAGTCATATGACCATGTGCATGCGTTTGACCATGTGCATGCGTTTGTTAATCCGCAGAACATCGTTTTCACTTTAAATATTAGATTTAATTTTGTCATATATGTCTGATCTTTTTGTCCTTTATTATATCATAGCACCGACTACTTTTTTATCTGAAATTTCATTTAATAAAATTGTAATTATAAAACAATCATAGTATCTGACAAAGAATTACAACTACTAACAAATAATTCTAACTTCAAACTACTTATCCTCATTCTGAAAATATGAGACTGACATAAATTTATCTTTATTTCGATGCTCATTGAATTTATTGACATCCCACTAACTACTTCTCTTTATTTGTATACCGAATGATTGAATTATTGTAGAAGACTAGATGCAGCCTGTGATCTAACTGGTATAATATGACACTTTATCGTGCAAGATTAAAAATTTATAACATAAGAAGTGAGGTGCATACATGGTTAACTCCTTAATTTGTTGTACACAAAATCAGTCAGTTAGTACAATGATCATAAACAACTGCAATTATTTTTTTGAGGTTAATGTCCACTAGCTCTAAATTTAAAAAATTTCTTTCACTAATAAAATTATATTTATAAATTGGATAAATGACCATTTCATACTAATTTTAAGAGTTTATATCTTATTTCAAAGAAAACTATTTTCTAATGTCCATTTACATGAATTTTAAGAAAAAGACAAAATTGCCCTTCATATATATCTAACCTATCTCTTTTCTCTTATTCCTCATCTGAAAAGCTCTGATTCTCTCTCTCACCTGAAGCCGGTCACAGCAATCACCGAAGCTTGCCAAAGCCTTGACGACGTCGGTAAGCCGAGACTCAATCTGCAAGCTCTGATTTCCAAGCAGCCTCGACAACGTCGGTGAGCCGATTTGATATGCGAGCTTCAATCTCTACACCGGTGAGCTGAGCTGAGATTCGATCTGCGAGCTCCGATCTTTACGCCGATGAGCCGAGATTCGGTATGCGAGCTCCGATCCCCAAGCAACCTCGACGATGTCGGTGAGCCGAGCTTCGATCTGTGAGCTCCTATCTCCAAGCAGCCTCGAGGTGATCCGAGCTCGATCTTTGATCTCGAACCTCCATCCGAACTCCAAGCAGCCTCGATGCACGACAAGGATCTCAACTATTCAGAGATCGCTAAATTCTCCAAGCTAGATGCTGAAGCTTATCCAAGGTCACTATTTAGTACTAGTAGTATTCTATTATAATCTCGAAATTAATGCCGGTTGCTAAATCATGTGTAAATTGTTGAGTTGTAGATATGAGAAACAACTAGAGAAGTCACTACTAGAAAAAAAAACTTTAGCCGACGAAATGACCAAAAACAGGCCAACAAAATTTTGTTTCGTCAGCTAAAGTGGACTTTAGCTAACGAAAAATTATTTCGTCGGCTAAGTTAAATTTTCGTCAGCTAAAGTGAAATTTTAGCCGACGAAAAATTATTTCTCCGGCTATAGTGGAATTTTAGTCGACGAAATTTTTTTTCGTTGGCTGAACTATTTTTTTTCGTCGGATATAGTCTATGAACTTTAGCGGACGAAATTTGAAAAGTTGAGCCGACGAAATTAGGGTATTTCATCGGCTAAAGTACCTTTTAGTTACAAAATTGCACTACGGATATTTCGGTGTCCGATTGACTATACCAATCTGGTAGCGGAACAGGGGTACGAGTAAAACTCATCACAAACGACATGACATATAGGTTTTTTTGGCCATCTGAGTTCGTTTAAGGCTTCAAAATGAAGTTTCTCTAAACCCTTAACACACGAAAACGCTCATATCTACATCAATATGAGGTATTTTGGTCGAACCTTCAACACAACAAATTCTCACCATGGTGAGACGTAACTGTCCATCTAAAAATTTTGAGATATTTACCTCTCGATGATAGGGCTTCCCATATGGATAAATAATGGTAAATAGTATGTATATTGTGATTCCTGTCATCAATATGTTGAAATGTATCTATGGTAAAAAATTCAACTTCATCCGGATAGTCAATCTCGTAAGTCAAACCCCTAAATTGTATTGACTGCAACTATCGGCACCAAGACTTTACCGGAATTAAGTGATTTTTTAACTGTAGACGTATTTCACCATTCCGGTCATATCTTATTTCATGAATTTTTTGCATTTGAAGTTTCTACGTAGAGTTTGTTTTTGAAACGGAACATTTACTTAAAACTTAGTAAACAAGTTATACAACATTAGTAGGCATATTGTGATTCCAATGATCAAAGTTGAGAAACAAAAATCCGACCGTCTGATATGATCATTATGTTGAAATCTGTCTATAGGAAAAAATTCAACTTGATCCAACAACGTTAAGGGCTCGATCCTTACGGTCAATCCCGTAAGTCAAACCCCTTAACACACGGAAACGGTGATTTGACCATCTAAATTACGTATTTTTCCCGGACCTTCAACTGAAAATAGTTTCAAATCGATGAGACGCAACCAGTGGTATAAAAATTTTATGTAAATAAACACCGAAGATAAGGCTACCTCTAGGGAGAAAGAATGGAAAATTGCGTTAAACGTAACTATCGGCACCGAGACTTTACCAGAATTACATGATTTTCAACTGTAAACGTATTTCACCATTCTGGTCACATCTTATTTCATGACTTTTTTTCGTTTGAAGCTTCTACGTATAGGGTTTAGAGTTTTAGCCGACGAAATTAGGGTAATTCGTCGGTTAAGTTAAATAAATAAATAAAATAAATAAATAACTATAGCCGACGAAATTAGGATAATTCGTCGGCTGAGATTAAATAAATACCTATAGCCGATGAAATTTATTAAACTTTTGTCTGCTAAAGTTAATTAAACTTTCAAAATTTGTGGCGGGAATTTTGAAAATTTTGAACTTTTTTTGACTAAAATGTTGAACTTTAGCCGACGAAATTCGGGTATTTCGTCGGCTAAAGTTCAAAATTTTCTATATCTTTCATTTTCTCCTCCTCCTCCTCCTACTCCTTCTCCTCCTTCTCCTCCTCCCCTCCTCTCTCCTCCTCCTAACCTCCTCCTCTTCTCCTCGACCAGTGTAAAAAACAAAAAAGAAAATAAAAAATTAATCAAAAAATATAAGAAATTAAAAAAGAAAAGAAATAAAAAAATAACTATAGCCGACGAATTTTAATAAAATTCGACGGCTAAAGTGGTTAAATAAATAAAATCAAATCAATAACTATAGCCAACGAATTTTAATAAAATTTGTCGACTATAGTTAAATGAATAAATAAAATAAATAACTATAGCCGACGAATTTTAATAAAATTCGTCGGCTAAAGTTAAATAAAAAAATATAATTAATGGGTATAGTCGAAGAAATTTAATAAAATTTCGTCGGCTAAAGTCCAGACTTTAAGCGACAATTTTTTTTTGTCGGCTAAATAAATGACTTTAGCCGACGATGAATAGTAATTTCGTCGGCTAAAGTCTTGGCCGACGGCTTTTCCAGACAACTTTTTAGCCGACGAAATTTTGTACTTAGCCGATGAAAATTTTTCGTCAGCTAAAATACTGATCCTGGTAGTTTATGGATCCTTTGCTGGATTCAGCTCCTTCAGAATCTTCGCAAGGTGTCATGACTAGTTTTGGTGATCGGTTGAAGGATTAGATGCATGCACAAGTCAGTGTTCTTGGGTCAGCTTCTCAGATAGGCTGTTGTGTTAGGCCAGAAGGATATGGTGTAAGGATTCATTTCTCTAGTAATGTCACTAATGTGGATGGAAACATTGTGGTTAAAACTAAGTTTCTAGCGTTTGACATGTAACTTCTGTGTTTTGTGCAGTGAATTTATAAACCTTCTGTTATCCCCGGCTTTGAAGGTTCTGAACAACTGGTTTGAGGTGATTCTATAATTTATTTTATTCCTTGTGTAATGTTTTCTTCTAAAATTGTAGATTTTAATTAAGTTCTTGATGCATAAAAACTGGACTCTAAGTCATATTGTTAGCTCATTTTTTGTTTGGATTCAAAATTGTTGGAAGCTCTTTTACTGCATTATGTATGAAGATGGTGTAAATATTGAAATGGTTATTGTTGTTATTATCAGTTTTATATCTTCAGAAGCAGCATACAGTAAGCAAGAGAGAAATCTGAGCAAACACTTTTATTGTGAGTAGTTTTGTGCAACTTTGATGTATGGTGATTGCATAAAATTAGAGCAGCATATAGTAATGAGTGAAATCTGAGCAAGATCTTCTACTGTGAGTAGTTTGTGACATAAAATTATAGTTTAATATGATTATCAAGGTCAGTAACTCGATTACTAGAGGTCACTAACTCGGTTATTGAGATCACTAACTTGATTACGAGGGATCAGTAGCCTTTTTAGTAACTTGAGTTTCTTCTTTTCTAGTATGTTAAGCTGAACTAAGTTGATTATTAGGGTTGGTAACTGATTATTGGGGGACAGTAACCGAATTACTGGTGACCGGAATCTAGCGGCTGAAAAAAAAAACTCAATTACTGGGTGTCAGTAACCAAGCTATCGATGGTTATTGGGGGTCAGAAACTGAGTTACTGGTGGTCATTAACTGAGTTACCGGTGACCGGAATCCGATTATTATCGAAGAAAATCTCAGTTACTAGGTGTCAGTAACCGAGCTACTAATGGTTATTGAGAGTCATAAAATCAGTTACTGAGAGTCACTAACCGAGTTACTGATGACCAAAATCCGATGACCGGAGTACGGAGCCGGCGTTCGGTGACCGGAGTCCAGTGATCGGTGGTAGGAGTCCGGTTCTCCTCTAAGTATGTATAAGGGACAAGGGTATTAAAGTCTTGAAAAATATTATTTGATTATGACTTTAATAAAAATTTGTACATTTGGGCACAAATAAGTCTTTCTCTTATTCAATTGGAGTCACAAGTCTTATTTTCATTCAAATGAGATTTGACTTTTATTTTTATGTGCAAATGGTCATTAGCCCTTTATAAATTCTCATTAGCCAACTTACACAACAAAAAGATAATTATATCCTTCATGAATTAAATAAACTATAATAGACCATTATAAGAGTCTATTTTTTTAAAACGAAACGTATAAGATTCTATTATCGGATTCCGATGACCGATGATCGTTGACCGAACTCTGACGACCGTTGACTTGACTCCGGCGAACATTGACCAGAACTCCTATTGAAGGCAGTAGGTCATGGGTACTTGTCACAGAGCAGGTTTTATTAGCAGTAGAATTTCCTACTGGGGTCAGTAGGCCACTTATTGGGGACAGTCAGTCCTGGGTACTTGTTACAGAGTAGGACCTCCTACTTGGGTCAGTAGGACTTTGGTACTTGGTCACAGAGCATGTTCCATTAGTAGAAAACTTCTACTGAGGTCAGTAGTAGACGATCCACTGGAGGCAGTAGACGACATATTGTGGGTAGTAGATGGCCTACTAGGGGCAGCAGGAACCCTGATTGAAATATACTGTGTCAACCAAAATACCATAACCAAGCATATCTCAATCAATATACCCAAGAGTTGAAAAATAAAAATGCTTCAACAATAATAGAGACTGCTAATTTCAAGATTACACATACTACTTAAGCTATCGAAAATGAAAGGGTCAAATCTAATCTCATAAATAGGTAACAACAAACCTTACCATCATAAGAATAACTCCAAAAGAACACAATGAAAAAATGTACAGAATCAAGAGAAGTAATATCTGGAAAACTCAATTTCACAGAGAACACAGTATAAGTGACTCACCTCACCCTAAAACAAAACCAAGAACAAATTGATCCTTGTAGAAAAGTCAGAAAAAAAACTAACAGAAAGAGAGAGAGATTGTCGTTTCTAGGCCAAGTAGAGGCAATGGTTAAACACATTGGTGACGGTGGACAATCGATGTCGATTTGCAGTTGGCAGTGGAAGACATTACTCTCTACTCCCCTCGTTAAGCGTGCTTTTCTATAAGAAATCCATGCTTGGAAGATCTGAGACTTGAGACGAGAGAAGGTGATGACGACGGCGGAGGCGGATCAGAGCATGATTGGATCCCGACGTCGTCAGATCCACAATCGCTTTTAGATTCATACAGGTGTTAGGTGAATTTGATGACGATCCCGAGTCTCCGAGAGAGTGGTGATTTTGATGTTTTTGACATGAGGGTTAGGGAGTAGAGCCTGTAATGGCTCCAGCATGGGCTCGATCGAGAGAGAAGATAGAAAGGTCGAAGGGAAAAAGAGATAACAGAAAGACAGGGGTAGTTTTGAAAAGAAAAATATAAGAAAAAGTAAATGTTTGGCTGATGGGAAAAAAGTGTTAAGAGTCTCACGGGTTTGTGAAAATTTCAGATTCTCCTTTTGTTAGTGGAAAAACAATCTCTAGAATTAGGGCTGATGAGAATTTTCTATATTTTTTTTCTTCAAGTTTTTCTAACAAGGATTAGGCGAACTTTGTTACAATATAAAAAATACTGCATAATATACTCTATAGGAATAAATCCTAATTTCAAAGTAAGTGACTGAACTTGAGTGGAAATGAAACACTGAAAGTCTGAAATCACTCGACATGAAGTCAAGAATTATGCAAATTTATAGATGAAATAGACTGGACTCTAATTTCCTGGTCCAAGAAAGGATGCAATTGGGCTTAGATTAAAGGGGAAGTGATGCAGAACGAAGGGGGTTGCTTTCCGACGAAAATAAAGATTGGAGAACCGTTTGATCGTGACAAATTATTTATGGACATCTAAGTTCGTTGGGCTTCTAGAAGATTGTTTTAATTATTTTTGAGTTTTATTTTTATTATTTTGTTTTGTTTTATTTTAATTATTTTGTTTTGGACTTTATTTTATTTTAATCTATGGGCTGTTAGGTTTCATTATTAGTTGCCCTGGTTTCTTTGCTCCTATATAAGGAGCCTCTATCAGTTGTATTTGATAACATTGATTTTATAAAAAAAAACACCTTTGAGTTTATCTCAATTCCTGATGGATTCCAGAATGTCTCGTGAATTCGAGATCAAAAACAGATTGATGGATTCCAATCTCATATCTCTTTATTTTTCGCTGCATCAATTGGTAATCAGAGCTTGGTGGATTCCTGGTGAGTGATCTATCGATCGATTTAGAAGTAAAAAAAACAGTATCTAAAAAAAAGAACACAGCCCCGACCCGGCGAAGCAACTCGAGTCGCGTCAACAACCCTGCGCCTCCAGCCAAGCCCAGCCTTAACGCCGCATCACAGCCCCGTCGAGCCGCCTCCCGCTCGACCTCTCCAGCCCGACGTCGCCGCCGCTGCGTCGCACCCTACTCAAAGTTGATATCAGCGCCACTCCACCCTCTTGTTACCCTCCACCCTCCTGTTGCCCTCGAACAGACCTTTCCGGCAAGAGCAATGCCGGTAAAAACACAGAAAAAACTGGGTTTTTTCTACAGTCGACCCTGTTTCTCAACCAGGCCCGAAAAATCGACCCATCCTGGAATGAGATCCAGCCCGACCTAGTAGCCGACCCGACCCGGTAGCCATCGACCTGACTCGATCCAAGTCAACAACCCGACCCACCCCAGACCAAAAAAACAGGAAAAGAAGAAGAAGAAGAAGAAAGAGAGAGAAACAAAAAAGAAGGAAAGCTAGCATGAAACGTTGGATACTTACCTCACCGGATTTCGACGATTTTAGAACAACGTGTTTCATCAAAAACAAGATATGGTCAACAGTAATTGATAGTGATCTACATGAGAATTTTGTTGTAAGCAAGGTTGTTCATTCTCTTCAATTACCGACAGTGAAGTTGAGCAATCCATTTTGGATTGATGATCGTGCACATGTGACAGAAATTTGTAAAGTTCTAATCTCTATAGGAGAATTTTATAACGATGAGGTTAGTTGTCATGTGATTGATATGAATGATAGTGATGTGTTTTTGAAAACCATGGCATGAAAGCGTTAAAGGTAGTTATTGTAAAGATTGAATATATTTATTCATGAAGGAGTTGAACAAGATTACAATCAATCCTGCAAAGCTTTAAGTGTGTGAAAAGAATGTTGAAGAAATCAATTTGCAGATTAAAGAAGAATTTTCTCATGTTGACTCGGTTGTCAGTATTGAAGAAACCTCGCCTTATATGACTTTTTCAGAACTAGAACCAATGGTCATTCAAGAATGCAATTTGGGGAATCAAGAAGACTTCTCTCAAGTTATATTTGGCAAACTCATCTATGGTGTTGGATGCATGATTGTGCCTTCAGAGTCTCCGGCTTCTAAACCACAGGTTCAATTATTGGATTTATTATTGAGTTTGTTTTCTACAAATTATTCTTCTTTATCCAAGATGAATTCGAGGTCGAGTTTGAAGTGGAGGAGACTGATGTAGAACGAAGGGGTCGCTTTCCTACGAAAAATAAAGATTAGAGAACCGTTTGATCGTGGTAAATCATTTATGGACATCTAAGTTCTTTGGGCTTCTAGAAGATTGTTTTAATTATTTGTGAGTTTTATTTTTATTGTTTTGTTTTGTTTTGTTTTATTTTAATTATTTTGTTTTAGACTTTATTTTATTTTAATCCATGAGGTTTTAGGTTTCAATGTTAGTTGCTCTAGGGTTTCTTTGCTCTTATATAAGGAGCCTTTATCAGTTGTATTTGATAACCTTGATTTTATAAAAAAAACCTTTGAGTTTATCTCAATTTCTGGTGGATTTAAGATTCTCTCGTGGATTCGAGATCAAAAATATATTGATGGATTCCAATCTCCTATCTCTTTATTTTATAGAAAGACAAAAGTAAGTTACAATGATATAGGCTATTCTAACTGGATACAATGATATAAACCCAGAAATATATATAAACCCGATCTGCCTCTTTTTAGCGTATTTTTTTGGCAATGGCCTCTTTTTTATATACAAGTGCTTCAATTCCAGGAATAGTTGTAAAAGAATGAGGTATTGTGATGAAACTGAATTGATTTATTTACGTTAAGTACAAGGCTACATATATAGGACTTCTAGCTAACTTCTAGGACTAGGAAAAGAATCCTTCTGATTACAGAAGAATTACATAAAGATTACACAAATATATTGATACTAATCCCTAACCGTTTGGGATAGCTTCCTTTGATGTTTCAATACTCCCCCTCAAGTTAGAATGTATGTTAATTACACATAACTTGCTCAACAAATCGGTAAACTGTGTAGATGTGAGTGGTTTGGTAAATAGGTCTGCTGGTTGATCTTGTGTTCGAATGTAGGTAGTCTTGATCAGACCTCTCTAGATTTTCTCACGAACGATATGACAGTCAATCTCTATGTGTTTAGTTCGTTCATGAAAAACTGGATTGGATGCAATATGTAGAGCAGCTTGATTGTCACAGAAAAGTAACGCTGGCTGCGTACCTGTGACATTGAGGTCTTTCAATATATTTTGCAACCAAGTAATCTCACAACAAGTAGAATCCATGAAACGATACTCTGCTTCTGCACTCGATCTAGAGACTGTTCCTTGCTTCTTTGTTTTCCAAGAGATAGGTGAATTACCAATAAAAATGCAATAGCCAGTAATTGACCTTCTAGTGTCCTTACAACGTGCCCAATCTGCATCACAAAAGGCACGTAATTGAAGCGTTCCTTGAGATGACAATAGCAAACCTTGTCCCGGCGTTTGCTTTAGATAACACAACACCTTGTGCGCTGCTTCAAGATGGGGTATTCTTGGCTTGTCCATGAACTGAGAAAGGATGTGTACCGCTTAGACAATGTCAGGTCTTGTAATGGTGAGATAAATAAGCCTTCCCACCAATCTTCGATATTGAGATGGATCAGTAAGTAGTTCTCCATCGCTTTGTGTCAAAGCAATGTTGCACTCTACAGGGAATGTTGTCGGTCTTGCTCCAAGGAATCCAGAGTCCTCCAATATCTCCAATGCGTACTTACGCTCGCTTAACACAATACCTTGCTTTGATCTAGCCACTTCTATGCCAAGAAAATATTTCAATACTCCCATATCTCTTAACTTGAACTTGCTGGATAAGAAGCACTTCACAGCTTTGATATCATCGAGATTGTTTCCTGCCAAAATAATATCATCGACATACACTAGTAGCACAGTGAATGTCTCTTTGCAGTTTCAAACAAATAGTGAGTAATCAGACCAGCTTTGACGAAAACCAGCCTTCTTGAGTTCATTTGACAACTTGATGAACCATTGTCTTGAAGCTTGTCCGAGCCCATATAAGGATTTGTGTAGCTTGCAGACACGATTCTCTCCCTTTCCTCCAAAACCGGGAGGAGGCTGCATATAAACATCTTCAGATAAATCACCATTTAAGAAGACATTACTTACATCAAGTTGGTGAAGATGCCAACCACGTAAAGATGATAAACTGAGTAGGACGCGGACTGTGGTGAGTTTAGCAACTGGGGCAAAGGTCTCCATATAATCAATTCCTTCCACTTGACTATATCCTTTGGCAACAAGACGAGCTTTATATCGTTCTATGCTACCATTCGGGTTGTACTTGATCTTATACACCCATTTACATCCGATAGGACGTTTGTGAGCAGGGGGTGATACAAGGCTCCAGGTTTTGTTTGCTTGCAGCACATCAATTTCATGTCTCATGGCCTCACGCTATTTTGGATCTTTAACAGCCTGAGAGTAAGACGTAGGTTCTCTGTCCAAGGTTAGAGCAACAGCAAATGCTTGATGGTTATCAGATAATCGATCATAAGACAGCACATGTGATATAGAGTGTGTTGTACCTGGGACCGTGGTCGATGAAGATGATGGAGTGTGTCGTGAGGGGAAGGCTGCCTCGATGTGAAAGTCTTGCAGGAGGCTTGATGTTCGTGTTGGCCTTGTGGAGCGACACAAATTATGAGGACTATACACAGGATTTGTGTTTGTGGCAGACTGTATATTTGGAACAAGAGGTGAGGACGAGATTGGAGAAGGTATTAAAGACTCGAGATTGGATGCAGCGAGATTAGGAAGAGCTGTAGTTGTAATGTTACCTGCTTGTGGTTGTTTTTCTTTGAGAAGTTCCCTCAACCGTGCACACTCAGCCTGAGAAAATGGGAATGACTCAGTTGTGCTGCCTTGATTATCATGGAATGCCGAGATGTGGTTTACTTGGCTTAAGTTTACACCAGACTGCATCTTCTTCTTCTGCCTGCATTCGTCAACTGTATGACCTTTAAAATTGCAAAAGGTGCATCGCAGGTGGGCACGACATGTATCTGCAGTATGACCTCTATAGTTACAAGTGCTACAACGCAGGTGAGCCTTAAAATTCTCAGTTGAGTGATTGGAGCGATCACATTTGGTACAACTTGGTTTCATGTTACTGCCGCCAGAATTACGTTGTTGCTTGCGCACGATGCCTGCAAACGGTTCATGCAGGATCTCGTTGCTTTGACCTTTCATGTCTGTCTTCTGTACGCAAAATGCAGCAGAATCCGAGACCGGTATAACTGCTTTGGTGGCCGACGCTGCTGCCTATTTCTCATGCCTTAGTGCCATTGAATAGACCTTGTTCAGATTTGGCAAGGGATCCATGCCAATGATATTGCTCCGAACCACAGCAAATTCTTCTGTTAAACCCATCAAGAACTTCATGATCTTTTGTGTTTCAACATACGATTTTATCTCCTCTCCTGCTGCACATACACATGCAGGAATATTGCAAAGAAATTCCTTCTCGTCCCAGAGGCTTTTAAGTTGGGTAAAGTAGGTTGTAACAGATGAAGATCCCTGTGTACAATCATGAATAGAATTTTCAATATTGAAAAGTTGAACAGTGTTGGTTTGTCCAAACCTCTCATGTAGCTCAAGCCAAATAGTTCTTGCATCCTTGCAATGAGAAAAACTTTTGGCAATTGATGATGACATTGATCCTAGCAGCCATGTCTTGACGAGAATTTTGCAACGGTTCCATTGCAGCTATGCATCCGGATTCTTGACGGGTTTGGTTATGGTTCCATTCACTAACCCTATTTTGTTCTTGATTTGAAGTGCCATGTCCATGCTCTCAATCCAAGAGCTGAAGTTGTCCTCCACTAGTTGTTGAGGAACGAGTATCATTCCTGGTTGATCAGAATAATGGATGTATAGGGCGTGATTTGAATTCTCCCATGCAGGGGTTTCTGATGCTGTTTCTGGTTTTTGATCATCTCCTGCCATTGTTTGCAGAAGGGAAGGTTTAGGGTTTTGTGTTTGGAAATTGGCTTGATTTGAATTCTCCCATGCAGGGGTTTCTGATGTTGTTTCTGGTTTTTGATCATCTCCTGCCATTGTTTGCAGCAGGGAAGGTTTAGGGTTTTGTGTTTGGAAATTAGCTCAAAAACTTATGGCTCTGATACCATAAAAGAATAAGGTATTATGATGAAACTGAATTGATTTATTTACGTTAAGTACAACGCTACATATATAGGACTTATAGCTAACTTCTAGGACTAGGAAAGCAATCCTTCTGATTATAGAAGAATTACATAAAGATTACACAAAGATATTGATATTAATCCCTAACCGTTTGACATAGCTTCCTTTGATGTTTCAATAAGTTGAGTACACAATCAAGCCTTTGTTGTCTAGCTTCTCCCACCAAATCTCCAATAAATCTCTCTGAACAAATCACTCAAATCGCTCTTATGCATTCCAGAAAGCTTCTTTTGCATGCTTGTTCTTCGTGCCATTTGTTTCACTATTTGTTCCCACTCCAACCCCATCTTATACTTGTTTCAACAACCATGTACTTTTTTTTGCTCTGTTGCATTGACACAAGTATACCTGTGAGTACTTAATTTGAGTGGTCGTCGTGTAGTTTACACTAAACAATTTCACCCACCAAAGCATGAAATACAAATAATGCATGAGAGCGAAGAACCTGTGCCCCCCATTTCCTTTAAAAACCAGTGTCGTGGGCAGTGATCGCCGTTAGTTTTGTGCTACTTGAATACTAATCATACTTATCTTCAATTAGCTATATAAATCTCTGCACCAGCTGAGTTGATCAAGATGTTAGTAAGCCATATTTGGGTTCAATAATGTCTCATTTAGGGAAATCAATCAAATGGAGCTAACAGCCTAAGGCCCTGAACTACTCATGGATGGACCAGAACACAGATGGTGAAACATTCATTTCATTATTGTTTGTTTATAATATGGAGTTAATATTCAAACAAAAAAACAAGTGTATGTTGTTGAGATATCTATCTCATATCAGAAAAATGAGACATTGTATGTGTGTTTATAAGTGTTTTTAGACTACTCTCTCTATTAGCCAATTGGTTTTGGAGTTGAACCCCATACTACTTTATTATGGTATCAGAACCAGGTTATCCACGTCCACGTGTGTTAGCGTTACCGGCCACACATACTCCACGTCATCCCTAATGTTGTCAACGTGTTAGGCTTGATGTGTCACCACACGTGCAGGGGGCATGTTGAGATATCTATCTCATATCGGAAAAAGGGGCCTTGCATGTAGGTTTATAAGGGTTTGAGCTACTCTCTCTATTAACCAATTGGTTTTAAAGTTGAACCTCATATTATTTTATCATATTTAAGCTTCTGTCACCTCTTCTTTTCTTTAATGCTTAAACTACTGATCTCACTTGGTTGGCTGATCATTAACAAAGTAATTATACTGTGTAATGAGATATTATTAATATGTCATTATTATTATATATTATCTGTTTCAATTATGTATAGAAATTTGCACTCCCATCACCAAAATTATGAGAGGTTTAATCTTGGGCCCTGATAAATTATTGGACAAACAGAGAAACAAAGCAGAAAAGAAAATGGACAAAACTCTCAGCCTCAAGCCCTCAGGTGGTCCTCTTCCTAATCTTGCTGGATTTTTCTGATCTCTATCTAGTGCCCTACAATGTGGTTCATTTTCTTTTTCAGATAATTAGCAAAGTTTTAATTAATTAACTGGAATTTGTTAATGGTAGTGGGTCATTAGATTGGATTATATTAGTTGATCTACCCATTGATATTCCAACTTGGGTTTGCACTTTGGACACAATGAATCTTTTGACCTTCCTTCTTTTGGAGGGAACAGTTGTGGTGCTGAACTGCTAATTATATCCCCAAACCCAATTTCTTGGAGCCTCCTCCCTGTGTTTTTCTTATTAAACGTACTGCCTTGTATTGCTAATTGTACAAGGACTTGTGTGGAGGGAAGAGTCATGGAGTGGGACTACAAGGACTTTGCCTGGGATTCAAATGATGATGATCAGTTGGATCAGCAGCAGCTAGAGGAAAATGACCTTGCTGCTTTGGTTGGTTCATGCAGTATTAGAAGCAGAGGGGGTGAATCATCATCATTCAACTTAGTGGATTTGAAGCTTGGCAGTAGTACTAGTGCTGAAGTGGTGGCTCCGATTGCCACAAAGTCTTCAGTTTTAGTATCAGCATCATCTTTGTCCAGGACCAAAAGGGTTGATCATCATCAGAAAGTCAAAGTATCTTCATCGTCTACGTCGACTTGCTTGGTTGATGGTTGCAAGACAGACCTGAGCCGCTGCAGGGAGTATCATCGCCGCCATAGAGTCTGCGAGCTCCACTCCAAGACCCCAATTGTGGTCATCAGAGGTCAACATAAGCGATTCTGCCAGCAGTGCAGCAGGTACATTTATCATATATGAATCATTGATATGGATAATTAGCAGCTCCACTCCAAGACCCCAATTGTTGTCATCAGATGTCAATTTAGCTACAGATTGATTAGTTTTGATGGACAATTAGTGTTTACAAGCTTCGATTGCAATTTCAGCTCAATAGGCATTTTTGCACTTACTTTCATGATTGAATTATTAGTTATGGATTCCAGTGATACTATGGTGAATTGGATCGAGTTTAGTTTTTCTTAATGCAGTAGTTCTTATTGTTAAGTCCATCAGTACTTAAGCTCATTAGTGCTATTAATTAGTAAAATCAATTAGTACCTTTTGTTCGAGTCATTGAAGTCTCTGCCAATCTGAAAATTTTCAATGGCTGTCTGATGTAAGGTACTATGTGTTCTTTTTTTAGCGTGGCACAACAGATTTTGATTTAATTGAGTGTTGATTGTACAGATTCCATTCTCTGGTGGAGTTTGATGAGGTGAAGAGAAGCTGCAGAAAACGTCTCAATGGACACAACCAGCGCCGGAGGAAACCCAAACCAGAATCCTTCTACTTTACTTCCAATAACTTCCTCTCCAATTACAAAGGTACGTATATACATTATACATTCAACCAGAGTACTTGAACATTTAGGACTAGTAATGTGTGCTTCTGTTACTGTTCGATTTCATATATATATATATATATATATATATATATATATATATATATATATATTCAGGCAGGTACTGGTAAGAATGAAATTAAATTGATCAGAGTTCATTATTAACCCCTTACCAACTTGATTGATGAACTCTATGTTAGAGAGCTTGCCTAGTTTTGATGGTGCACAGATGGAACATATTTTTCCTTGGAAATAATTCTACTGTTTCAGGTTGTCCATCTGTACTACATGATTGTGTAATTTTTTGCCCTTGGTTGCTTTGGGGTGGCCTAAATGATCCCCTTGCCAAAAAGAAAAGAGAGAGATGCCTTACTAGTTAAGTTGTCAGACCATCAACGACATGTCTCTTTCTCACAGAAGAAGCAGTGGAAATTTCTCTAACTTTACTAGAATGCAATTTTTAAGTTGAAGTTGGTGAAGAGACAAATTTTGGTGCATTTGTAGCATTCAGTTACATGCTAATGTTAATCATCATCTTAACATCAATTCTCCATTTCTTGTTTTCTTTGGTTCTTCATATTGCTTCTGGCCTCAGATTATGGGACTGATATGCTTTTTCAACTAAAATATAGGCCCCAGAATTTTGCACTTTGGTACTCCACAGCTTTGTGCAACCACCAATGTCAGAAGTCTGTGGCCTTCTGAGGCCAAAAGTACTGCAGATCATCAACCGATGCTTTATAATCGTCACCAGCGGTTGCAAACAGTTGATCACCTACGAATTCCTCCCAATTCCTTCACTAACAATGGAGAAGCTGATAAACAGTTTATTTGGTCTAAACTTTCAGCTTCCAACCAAGCAGCAATCCCTCAAGCTTTTATGCGAGAGCCGTTTCCAACATTAACTGCTGCTGCAGCCTTACCACAAAGCACAAGGGCTGCTGCTGCTGCTGCTGCTAGTTCTACAATTTCTTTTGATGGTACAACTCGAGGCATTGATCCGAGTTGTGCTCTCTATCTTCTGTCATCTTCAAATCCAACACATAGTTTGGTGAACACCAGTCTAAGCCAGCCCAATGTGGTCACCAGTACTGATTCAGGTCATCTGCAACTCCAAATGAAGAGTTTCACTGAATTCCAATCATATTGCTCGATTAATCATTTGGAGGACAAGTACTGTCTATCCTGATCGCTTGCTGGAAACTGGGGCTCACTATTTCAAAATGAATCATGCTTTTGTATCTTGAATAAGTATCATGTTTTTTAAACTACATATTATTCATAACTCCCCAAGCTTTCAATTGTTTAACAAGTTTGTCAACTGCAGTTCTTATTATATTTTATTTTTATTTTTATTTTTTTCCTCCCAGCCAGATACAAAGTGGTCATTCTAGTTTGGGGTTTAACTCCAAAACTAATTGGTAATAGAGAAAGTAGTCCAAATTCTTAACTCATAAGCAATGTCTCATATTTTCGATATAGGATATATATCTCAACACGACCCCGCACGTGTGGCGAATCTTTAAGCCTAACACGTGGACAACATTTTAAGTGGTCGTGGAGCTCGTATGACCTTTGAGTTTCACACGTGTACGTGGGTAACCCGCTCTGATATCATGATAAAGTAATCTGGGTTCAACTCCAAAACAAATTGGCAATAGAGAGTAGCCAAACCCTTATAAACCCATAGACAAAATCTCATATTTCCGATATGGAATATATATCTCAACACTAAGGACTATTCAATGTTTGCATTTGTGTTTTGATGAATATAGTACTGATCGACCTTTTTTTGTAAATGAGAAATATGTAGATTTTATATTATTTTTTCCAATTGAACAGATAAAGGTCACCGACATTCTTGCTTGTATATGATAAGCTGAGATCGACCTTGACAATTATGAACGGATGCTTATATCAGAAACTCGGGACTTGTACGAAATTGCTTTAAGTTTTGGATAGCCTGCATGAGAAGTAGCTAGTTCTGTAAAAGTACTTGGTAAGTTGATTAATTACTTCAATCAGGCAACATATTGTGCTTATACCTGAAACAAATTAACATGATGATTGATCCACAGTTACTTCTCTTAATCTATTGCAAAGCGGCAAGAATTTATCAAATCATTGTTTGTTGGTAGCTACTGATAATTCATATTACTTCTGTCATACCAGCCATGCATACAACTTTTCCTTTTCCTTCCTTTTGTTCTGTAGGTAAACTAACCAATAGCTAAAAACAACCTGATTGACCTCTTTAGATGTGTGGTGAAAGTCAGGTTTGACATGTGGTTTTAGGCACTCTTTTATTTACAACATTGGCTCTTGTTGGAGAAATCTCACATCAGAAAAGTGACAAATAAAATATAACATATATGTGGGTGAATCATTCCTAATTGTACTGAAGTCTTTTATAGATAAAACCCATCACCTTAAAGGTTGTTAAGTTGAGACAATATCGGTACAAGGATGATCTACAGGCCACACTTGTCGCTCGCGCTTTGACATGGTATCAGAGCAGGTCCCTCTTCATTACTTCTCTCACGAGCCCAGGTGCGTTCTTTCAGAGGTCATGGTTCTGGTTTGGTTGAAGTTGTTTGGAAGTCTGGTTTGAAGTTGTTTCAAAATTTGGTTTAGAGTTCTATCGGAGTTTGGTTTGGAGTTCTTTCGGAGTTTGAAATTTGGGATTCAGAGTTTGAAGTTCTTCCGGTTAACCATGGGGCCCGGGTTCAGTTTCTTAATCAGTTTCACGTGCAGATCTAAAAGTTAGGTTGCACGTGAGGGAGTGTTGGAGAGGAAAGATCTCACATTAGAAAAGTGATAAATAAAATATAGTATATATGTGGGTGAATCATTCCTATTTGTACCGAGACATTTTGTAGATAAAACTCAACACCTTAAAGGTGGTTAAGTTGGGACAATATCAGTACAAGGATGATCTAAAGACCACGCTTGTCGCTCGCTCTTTAACAGCTCTTGACCCTTCCCTATATATGAAGAAGCCATTCAAACTTCACAATTATTCTCTATCCCAAGTAACCCGCACTCCTCAATGCTCTATTTCAATCCGTTCCTCTCAAGTCTCAACCATGAACTAAAGGCTTCTGAGTTTAGGGTTTTGTCATTTAGCTAGGGATGGGATGAAGGTCATGCATCCACACATCAAACTAACAGTACTGCATGCATGACTTTTCTTTACTTCATCAATGTGGTTGCTATATTGTTCTTGAATTAGAAGTGGTATCATAATCTAGTGGTGGAGCCAGAATTATAAGTTTAGTGGGACACAATTTTAAAATCTAATTGAAATTTGTGTATGTTCAAATAACGTTACGTACGGTAATCATCTTTCAAGATGATTTTTATATTTAAATTGAATATCAGCTTCACTAGCCTTGCTAGTATGATGGTGTTATCAACATAAGAATTTGAGGAATCATTTATTTATCAACATATGAATTCTTTTAAATGATGAATACGTAAAAAATATGTTATAATTTCAATTGCTCATTCAATTTTTTGACGGTAATAAAGAAAACTAACCAAACCTAAAAAACAAATATTTCAAGAAAAAGAAAGAAAAACAGTTGTAGGGGAATGGAACCCCAAACTAATAGCATACAAACCAATTACACTACCATTAGAACACATCTTATGAATATAGCCTTTTGGTACCTTAACTGAATTTATCACCGTTCCCCTGTGTTGCTCCGCCTCTGTCATGATGGATGATGTTGGAATGGCGCCTTAAGCAAATCAAATTTCTCGATGCTCAGTTGAGTCACTTTAATCTGATTGTGCCGTGCCAATATCTTGCCTGTATCTCCTTAGACTTCAGTTTCATAAGCTTTCCTTCAGTCTTCAGATGTATATGAAGAAAGTGAATATTGTTCACAATTGATATGACAGTGTGCCTTTATTTTGGTCTTGGTCGGTTAACAAGTACTGATAACTGATAAGCACAATTATCGCCTTGAATGTAAATACCTGAATGGCTCAACGACTGAGACCCTCGAACAAAAGAAAGAGATCTCCATATATGCCGTGTCATGAATCATGATAAGGTAAGCTTCAACGAATTACTGCATGGTAAATATTATTTCTCATACAAGCCAAAAAAAGAAGCAAAGACTGGATGAATACTGGACCAATTGCATTGAGAAATTCCAGCAAAATACAAAAAGCTGTGGACATGGAGCAATCCACAACACTTTTGGATGATGCATATATTCTCTATATAACTTTATATTGCATCATAACAAGCTTTAATATATAGTCAAAGAATCGAAGACCAATTCAAGCTTTAGCTAGTTGCAGATCATATATTGGGGATTAATAATATTTGTTACTTGCACTGTGATCTTTGGTTGATGCGTTAGCTAGAATGAGGCATACGTATGTACTTGTTCTTTTATTTCTCTCTCAAATGGTAATTAGTGAAAGAGAAGAGCTACTGCAACTGATCGAATTGTAATCGATCCTGGCCTGGCCGGGAAGGCTACTTGCGTCTGCAATTATATAAATCAGCTTCAGCAGGTAGAATATCTTATCCATATATGAAAGTAAAGCTGGACATCGAATTTGGCTTGTAACTTTATCTCGCTCGCATTCGATCGATCTATAGCCATATTAGCTAGCATAGTGATCGATGATTCTGAGTGCGCACGTAGTAGTAGAACCAAATATATGCGTGTATATCGATCTGAGTATAACTAAAGTTGCAAACCTATCCAACCTCCTGCAACTTGAAAGTATCCTTAACCGCAGCTTCATCCATCATTCAAAAGCACTCGTAAAGAGATCAGATGCTTCTTTGAATTCTATCTGCCCCAAATCTCTCTGTCTACCTCTAACTTGTGTCGACTGCTAAGTAGAGACATACCGTGGCGTACGTTATACGTACACATGGACAGACCTGGCCGGGTAGCCATCTAGGGTTTTAGTACGTAGTGGAGCCGTATGAGGAATTGGCTCTATCTCCGCCCTCTAACTACGTACGTAAGTTCATGCATATATCTTGATCACCGATCAACTCGATCATGGTTAGTTCCGGCCTGTTTGTTTTGATCTCCAACTTAATTTGCATCCAAAGTGCTCAAATGGGATCACTGAGTACTGAGTCGTACTACTGTGCTCTGATGAAAAAGACGCTATTCTTTATTATCTTTCAGATATATTCCCTCCCAGCTGCAAGTTTCGGACGTTTTATTTGTATTCCTACTTTTAAATATGCTTTGCCGTCGCTCTAGTATCTAGCACCCTTAAATCAAACATCAATTATAATACATGATCCAGTGGTATTTACAAATGGAAACAAATATTCCATGATTTAATTAATTAGTCAAGATTATTGAATATGTAGCTAGCTAGCGATGAGATGAGAATATGCCTCACGCATATATGCAACACTAAATGTGCAAGTGCACATAAAGTACATACTAGTTAAGAAGCATGATCATCAGGTACTTGCCTATGTACATTATCTCTGGCTTGGCCTTCCTGATCTAGCTCCCTAAAAGGATGAGCTGTACGTACTTGCATAGTGTTAATTTCTATACTTGAAAACTAAACTCAAAGCTAGCTAGATTATCATCATTTTGAAGACGAGTTCAGTATGCTTGATATATTAGAGGAACACATTAAGGATCAAGCAACGAAAAGATCGTAGATGATAAGATATAATTAGTTGCTGCGATCTCGTATCAAAAGAAATTAGTTGTTGCGATCTGCCTACTTATATATGGTTGTAATAAAGAAAATGCATCATGGAAATTATGTTCTCTTTAATTAGGTTTAGGATAATATGGGTACTAGTGCATCTGGTATAGAAGTGGGGAAAGCATAACTTGGGGCTTTGTGCTTGCTTTTTCTTTCTTATTCCCTAAGACCTCACTTCTTTGGTGGAAAGTAGACATTTTCCAGCACGTTGGGCACTTCGTATCGTAATCTCGATTCTGTATCAAAAATTGATGGGACAGGACGGGATAAAATTTTAAAATGACGGTACCGTCCCGTCCTGATAATTTGAAAACTGGACGGGACGGGAAGAAACCATCCCAAAAGTATAAATGTACTTGTATCCGATTATAACCGTCTGATTTTTAGGGTGTATAATTTCTTATAATAAACTCAAAAACACTCAATGAGACATCCAAAACCTAAATATAAATTCACAGTACTAGTGCAATACAACAAGAGTTAGATAATTCATTCACATTTGATGATGATGATCATATGAAAGATATCGGCCGGCATAACGAAGTTATGCAGTGATAACTTGAGCTCTTTTGATTTTTCAAACATAAGAGTTTTCTCGGGATTTTAATTAATCAGTTAGATACAAATTACAAGCATTTAATTAATTGGTTATTGATTCCCTTTTCATTTTTACAATTTTTGTTCGTCTTGTACTTATATAGAGTTAGAAGTTTAGAACTATGACAATTATACCATGAAAAAAGTAACATCATAAAATATATATATATATATATATATGTATGAGAAATTAATACACAATAAAACCTTCATCAATATTGGATGAGTTCATATTGACTTTATAAAAATAGATATAAAATTTCTTCAAAAATTTCTTCAATTTTTTTTTCTATCGTTACTGGATCTCGGTCCCGTCCCGGTACCGAACCATATCGTCCCGTACGGGATACGTTTCTAAAAATGCAATCTCGCCCCGTCCCGATAATATATTTTCAGAACGGGACGGGATTCGGCGAATCTCATCCCATGCCCAGCCTTACTTTCCAGTGTTAAGGAAAGTAAAAGAAAAGATTTTCCTGCATGATAGGAAAAAGTGAGGAAAAGTGGATCCTTCCAGAATCCAAGGGAAACCACTTTCCTTCATTCTTTTCCAACATTTATTACTCACACTATAATATTTTATTACAATTTTTAACATCATTCTTGATGACTTTCTATGTGTTAAGAAACATCAGAATGAAAATTTCTGATGTTCAAGAAATTTCATTCACGTTCACTTTTATGTTTCCAAGGAAGAGAAGAAGGAACTACTTTCCTCTTGATGAATCAAACGAGGCCTCACTGCACATACTCTAATTTATATATTATATGTTGTAATTTAATACTAATAATCATCCCAAAGACTTGTATCACGTTGCTAATCATGATAGTTTGTAAGGTAATAATAACTTGTATTATATTTATTAGTTTATTAAACCATGCATATCTGTATTAACAAAATGATTAAGCTTTGCTTAATGGTGGACATAATCAATAAACATACATATATACATACATCTATATGTATATATGCATAAAGACCAAAACTTGAGAATTGAGACTTGAGGATTATGCTTGGAGATATATACCTGAGGATGTGTGGACCACGACGCAACCTGATGAGAATGATCTCGAAGAGTTTGATCTATCTGCAATTTCCCATTTCAACCTAGCTTGTAAAAGTAATAATAACCAAAAATACAAAAGCTGACTCTTCCATTGTATGTCACGACTCATGCGCTATATATAGACCCCTCAGTTGCACTAAAAGATACGAACTTGCCCAATTCTCCCATTTCATATATACCAGGAGCACTGAAGCTAGCTAGTTATATTAGCTACTAGGAATCCAGGTTTAGATTGATCAGGTTGATCCGATGGAGTCGAATCGCAAGCGCAAAGGGTTCATGAAGGGGAAGTTGATGCCATTCTATCGTGTTTCCAAACCTTCCTCGGTTTCATCTACTACAACTACCAGTACAACTAGCAAGCAGTCTAGCATGCATTACATGACGAGCAGCAAGGTTAAGCCCAGCCAGGCCTATCCTTTGCCATCTTCAGTAGGGTTTGTCGTCCACAACCACAAGGATTATCATGTCATTGCAACTCAGGCTCAGGCTCAGGCTCAACCTAACCAGAAGATCACCTTCATCGTACCACTTTCTCATGCCGATCACAAGCAGCAGCAGCAGCAGCTCGATCATAACCATGCCGGTGATGACATGGTTGATATGAAGGCGGCAACCTATATTTCATCAGTTCAAGAACGTTTCAAGCTTGAGCGTAACTCGTGATCGATCGACTCGATCATATTTCAAGTCCCGCATATACCTAGAAAGGCTTTGGCTAGCTAGTATTAATGTCTTGCTAGGATCGAAGTCATCCAACAGTGTTGTTCGATCTCATAATAAGTCATCCCTTACAAAAATATGTCCAGGAAGAAAGATTTGTTTTTCCCGTGTATGTAGAAATCGGATCTTAATGTGCTTAATTTTCATTCGTTAATTATAAAATTATGTATGATCGATGTTAGATTATACTTTTAGTACGTACCTATATGTTCTGAAATTATTCTTGCAAAAGTTATAGACGTAATGTAAAACTTTTTTTTTGGAAAATAGAAGTAATGAAAAACTAGTGCAGCATCGTGTCTATAGATTCTTAATTGTTCCTTTGCTTTCTTACTAAAGTGAATAGAATCCCATAAATTTTTATTCTCCTCTTCTATGGGATATAGATATCAATATATCTTAGACAATATGTGTGTATATATCTACAGAATCACACATATATAGGCCTCTATAATTTCAACTTCTCATAAGTTTTTATATCTCAACCGTTCAACAACTTCAACGTAAGAATTTTTGCCAGTAAACTGTGGTAATGAAATTAGATATTTGCCTCACGTACGTCCACCTTACGATGAATAACTTCTTTAATGGTGTACCTTGATAAAATTTTTGAATAACATGTAAAACCAAGGATAAATAATAAGCTGGCAGACAGATGGAATAATCCCCTTTACTAATGGAATGAACTAGCTAGTAGTGCATCACACACTTTATCGTTCAGTTATCATGATCATGGCACTTTTCTGCAACCTAAGGTGACATGATCCAATATAAGCTCGCAAGATAGGGAACATATATGAGGTATAGTTATTCGATAACTCCTAAAAACAATCTTTTTCCAGCTATATATACTGATGCTCACAGATGTTAACTATTAGATTATACATGATTAGAAAGAGATCCAGGAAAAATTACGGGGTGTGATGATGATCTGATGAACTGCTTTTGCATGTCAAGGATATTATATATACCTCGTAAAATTTCAGGACATCGAAGACAGATGAATGAGTTGTCATATTTAAATCACAGTGTTTCCTAGTTATTGGTTCTTGTAAATAAGGACTACCAAAGTCACCAAGTTTCATATGAAGCAGGACTTAGATGGTCAATTGCATCGTATACGTGACATTTCTACATGAGATAGGATCAGAATACTCCATCCCCTGCTCCATTAGGTATATACTCCATAGAAACTTGGTGATCACCAATGGAATGACAAACTAGAACAGATTAGCCCGTCAAACAATATATTCATAGCCCATTTAAATGATAGTTAGACTTGTATGAATTTAGCTTCATACCGTCAAAATGTATTATTAAAGTCAGGTTCTTTTGAATCTGATGCGTCCCAACTTGTTCCATCTTTTAGAAGATTGAACAGTTGCGCATCTTTTCTTGCAGGTGCTTTTCTAAATAAGGTTTGTTTATTATTACATAGGGTGATGCTTCAAGATGTTGTGTACCTCTTGGTGCCTGTTTTTTCCTTCATGGGATCTCATCTAACCCCTTCGCCATGGTTGCGAGGTTATGGATTCTCTGTTCTTGGCATGTGTGGTATGTTCTGTGTTCTAAAAAAGGTGCACATGACCGCTTAGGCGCTGAAAGGCAGGTAACCTTTCTGATTTCCTTCAAATCTGTCAAGCTACTAGGCGCTGGTGTTGTAATGAGTGCAAGAAAGAACACAGATTTACGTGGTTCACTAACGATATGTTAGCTACGTCCACGGCAGAGGAGAACAGTTTTATTATCTTGAGGAAAAACACACAATACAGAATACAATTAGGTTTAGGACGTTTATATACTAAACCCTAAACCCTAAATACTAAGCCCAACAGGAAACCATAACCCAACACAACAGGTTTCGTGGGCCTCGCGAGGTAAATCTCTCCCACGAGCAGAAATCTCTCCCGCGAGCAGAAATTTACAGAAACCCAACTCGCTGACCGGGCAGCGAGATCCCCGAATGGTTCAAGGCATATATTAACAAATCTCCACCTTGACTTGAATCCTCTCACAAATAACAGATGTACCAGATGTATCACAGTAATGCCAGATGTACAAATAACTCCTCTGCCTCAGATGTTGCCCCAAAGGGCAACTAACAGCTTGTAACATTTAGCAAGTCCAAACAATGTTGGAACTTGCTGTGCGGAACCGACTTGGTGAGCATATCAGCGAGATTATCAGCAGTACCCACTTTCTTCACCTTAATTCTGCTCTCACTTCTCAGAAAATGATACCTGACATCAAAGTGATAGTCCTCTCATGATGAACCTGATCCTTTGCTAAACATATTGCACTCAAACTGTCACAATATACTATAGCCTGATCATGATGCAAACCAAGACTATTGACCAGTTGATGGAATCCTGCAAGTATACAGGGTGGATGTAGTTTAGAAAACGGAAGAAGAGAGGGTTGTCGATCCCACGAGGATATTAGTTCAATCTAAATTATGAAATACCTAATCTAACCACTCTGAAACATACAAGAACAAGAAGCAAAATGCAACGAACACGGAAACAATGACTCAAGACTAAATGAACTTGTGATTTATGAGGTTTGAGAAAGGGTTTTATAAAACTGAAAAGTAACTTGTAAATAGAAAGTAAGAGGAAAACAATTGAATTCGAAAAGGGTATGAATATGATGATGATGATGAAGATGAACCTAGGGTGTCGGAATCTACCACAAACAATCCTATCTACAGTTTGACACAACTAATGGATTATTATGTTCCTCCAGATAACAGTTCTCGTATCTAAGTTCAGTTACGACACTTAGACCTTAGTTCTCCTTAATAGTATGAATCTCTCCAGGTACGGCAGAGCTCGTATATCCTAATATGCAGTCTATCCAGTTACGGCATAAATTTAACACTTAGGACTCATGATGCTTTAGAAAACAGAGAACCATGCAAACTACCATTCCAGTTACGGCAACAGTATAATTCACAATTCCTAATCTCAAGAAGCTAAATAGAATTCTATTGCAGTTACGCCTCAAATTCTACTTCTGATAGCTAGATGCAAAGCCTAATGGTCGCGAATCAATAGAACTTTATCACAAGCAACAAATCAAGCAGAGATTAAGAATTTATCTAAAAAGAAACTAACAATCCATCAATTGAATATCAAAACATGTAGACAGTCATGTTAGGGCTTCATCCTAGCCCTAGAAAAGAGTTTAGCTACTCATGCTTAAAGAAAACATAAAGAATCTAATTGAATGGAGATGAAACATGGAACCGGTGGAGGACAGCAGCCTCTAGAATGGAATTATGAATTGAATGATCCGGCTCTCCCTTGTGCTTGACAACATCTCTACTTATATGGTGCCCTTTTCCTTCTTCCTTCAGACTTGGGTTTTCTATTTAATTGCATAGCCCAAAAGGAGACTTCTAAATGTCCAAGGAAACATGTATTGGACTCTCAAAAGGTCCATAATGCTGAATTAACTCGCATGGAATTTTGCCAAGTCATTCTAGTCTTGTAAACTCGAGCTCTTCAAATGCAGTGTAGATTCGTCATTCCTGAACAGTCTGTACTAAAACGGCTATATCTCCCTCTAGGAATATCGAAATCACGAACCGTAAAATTCTATAGAAACTAGACATCCAGGCCTTTCCGTGCATATAAGGCTCACTCTCTGATTCTTCCTGGAACAGCACAGTTAAATCCTCAAAGTTGGCTGTTCTGTCACGACTGCTTCAGCTGTCAGGATTGCAAAACTCCTTTCAATCCTTCTTTATCCCGTTTATGCTTCTTTTCCTCATCTTTGCTCTTCAAACCTACAAACACACTATTTTAAGTAAATAGGCTAAAAACAAGGAGAACTTTATACAATTATCAAGATTAAAGGGCATAGAAATATAGGAAAATACAAGCACATCAAATACCCCCAAACTTAGACTTTGCTAGTCCTCGAGCAAAACGAAAACAGAAAACAATGACCAAACCCAATCCTAATTCTTCCAACGATCACCTCAGAGAATCAAACTCAACTATACAACTTTCAAATAACAACAATCATTAAAACAAGTCCACAAGAGCTTTCAATAAAAAGCTAATAAATCCTGATAACAACCATGCTTAAGTTGATAGCCACAAATCAATATAAATTTTCACAACCCAAATAGACACATGACGGTCAGCTTCAACTTCAAATCTCACCAAGGATTTCACTCTTTAATGAAGCACACTGATTTTCTAGGTTACACACTCATGTTTATGTGAGAGGAAGAATATATCAAGCAAAATAGCTCACATAAAACTTTAGAAAGAAAATGCTTTTTCTGAAAAGAAGAATTAAGAATGATCTCATGTAAGAATACCTATCAATTGAACTAGAATATTGTCCCATAGGCTCACTTCTTTGACTCATCTCCGCAAATTGCCTCACACTCATCCCAGAATGAATAAGATCTTTGTTTATGGTTGTAATGGGGCTAAGGGTATTGGCTAAAAGAAACGAAGGATAGAGGAGTTCAAAGGTTCTAAGAAATCAATAGAACAACTATAATCGAAACCCAATCTCGGCAAATCCTCAAATGTGCGGCACAACAGCCTCCTTAGTAACATCTATCGAATGCCAAATTGCATTATGTTAGGCTCTTTTTCATTTTAACCATCCTTATGTTCTTTCTCTTCTTTTTCTTTTCCTTCTATTTCTTGGAGCAACTTTGTATTATAGCTTTCACATGCCAAGCTTGGAGACGTCTCTCAGCTAGAGCTCTTCTACTGTAAATTTTTTTCTTTTTAGACTAGCTCTCTTTGTACTAAAACATCTCATATCCAAGCTTCTTACTCCAACTTCATGCTTCGGCAACAACAAAACACTAACCATCTTTCTTCCCAACTCTAATGTCATACCATAAAACCAAAGTGCGTCCAGCTTTTTTTTCTTTCTTTTATTTTTAATCTGGACTGCCCTGTACATTCAGAAATACTTGAACAATGACATCCCCTTTCACTGCATTTTAGCGCCTTGACCTGTGAACTCTATCTCACCTGCCAATATACACCACAACCCCCAAACTTGTTTTCTTCCACATATTCTCTACCTCAAAATTTCATTATGCTGTAGTGCTCTATTAATTTCTCAGAACAAAGGTAGGATATGTGTTTAAAGGTAAAGGGTTGGGAATATGTGTCTTATGAAAGAAAAGGCTTATTAAGGCTCAAAGGGCTAACTAAAGGATAATATAATTAGGGACATAAGCTGTATGGCTATGGTGTTGATCCTAATAATCTTAATCCTTCCCAGAATTCATGCGAGACAATGAAAAGTTTCGAGAGCCAATGAAGCAATTACAAGTTCTAGGACAATAATGAGATCATGTACCCTGTCTAGCAAGAAAGATCAGAACTAATGTATAACACTCTCAAAAATAGGCAATAGGCTCAAAAACTCACATAAGGTTATACAAGTCTTTACTAACCATCATACGTTTCTCTGGACCACAAATTTCCATATTAACCATGGCTATTGTTCCAAGCATGACCATCATAAGAAAATATTAACAAAAGATTGATGTCTAGACCTAAATTAATGCTCATCATTATCATCAGCTATATGCAAATCCAATTCATGTTCTCATCCTAGGTGTTGGAAGAAACTAAAACAACAAACAGACTAATAAAGTTTTTTTAGAGTTGATTTTCAGTATTTTACTACCACATGTGAATCTAAACATAGAAAAACAAAAATCAAAATTCCCTTCCCCCAAACTTAGTCAAGACATTGTCCTCAATGTCAAACATTTTAGCATGGCAATGCATCAAACAAGTAAGGGATAAACACAAAAAGAATGAAAATTTGAAAGGCAAAGATTGAGGTTAGAACTCCCTGGATGTAGCCGAAGAAGAAAGCATGCTCCAAGTAGAATTTTCCATGAATTACCGAATCGGACACTGAAGACAGTATTATTCGGCCACAAACTGCCCGGGCTCATTGCAAAGCAATGAGTCTTGTAGCCCTCGTCGAAACACATAAAATCGACATATTACAAGTCAGAATCGGACACTTCTGCCATAGATTAGCAGATGCAGTATATTACTCTTTAGCTGAACTGCTGCTTCACCACTCCATCCTCGAAAACCATGGGCTGCCTCCCAGGAGCGCTAAGTTTAAAGTCTTCAGCCAGACTTAGCAACGATCAAACATAAGAAGCATCATCAAGATATAACACTTCCGTTGCTTCACCACCAAAAGACTCCACATATGGCTTAACTCTGTGACCATTCACCTTGAATGTTGCATCACTTTTCTTGAACACATTGTTGACTATGCTTGTTAAAGAAACATTATGCCGAACAACTCCACCCATCTTTTTAGGTGACAATCTACTGCTCAGTTGCTGCCTTCGTAGATCCTTAAGAGTCTTCTCAAGTTCGTGATCGATAGGAAGAAGCTTTGTGTACTGTGATCTCCTCCCGTGCATAAATCTCTAAGAATTTTATTTGTGTACCTATGCACACGAAAACGAGTTAAATACTGAATATAAGACACAAATATTACAATAGGAAAGCCTAAATCGAATAGGAAAAGGAAAAGAACGTCTAAACACAAAAGGAAAAGGAATCCTGTTTTCCGAAGGAAATCTGCCAAATTTGCGCACTGTCCACTTGCATGATGATATCTCTCTGCTCCGAACTCGGAATTGCAATCCGCTTTTTGAGTTGGAAAATAGACTTATGTATCTTTCCAGTGATATAAGATACCCCTACAAAGATGTGAAATTATCGGTTCATAATGAGCTTTGCAAAACAGTTACAGATCACACAATGAACAGAAAAGAAAACTGGACTGATTTTTGAACACAGTGTTGACACCAAAACGTCACAAAATTCCAACACCAAATCAAATCAAACCAACTATAATTAGAATAGGAATGTAAAGATTAAATTTAAACTAAATATCCCCGGCAACGGCGCCAAAAACTTGATGGAATCCTGCAAGTATACAGGGTGGATGTAGTTTAGAAAACGGAAGAAGAGAGGGTTGTCGATCCCACGAGGATATTAGTTCAATCTAAATTATGAAATACCTAATCTAACCACTCTGAAACATACAAGAACAAGAAGCAAAATGCAACGAACACGGAAACAATGACTCAAGACTAAATGAACTTGTGATTTATGAGGTTTGAGAAAGGGTTTTATAAAACTGAAAAGTAACTTGTAAATAGAAAGTAAGAGGAAAACAATTGAATTCGAAAAGGGTATGAATATGATGATGATGATGAAGATGAACCTAGGGTGTCGGAATCTACCACAAACAATCCTATCTACAGTTTGACACAACTAATGGATTATTATGTTCCTCCAGATAACAGTTCTCGTATCTAAGTTCAGTTACGACACTTAGACCTTAGTTCTCCTTAATAGTATGAATCTCTCCAGGTACGGCAGAGCTCGTATATCCTAATATGCAGTCTATCCAGTTACGGCATAAATTTAACACTTAGGACTCATGATGCTTTAGAAAACAGAGAACCATGCAAACTACCATTCCAGTTACGGCAACAGTATAATTCACAATTCCTAATCTCAAGAAGCTAAATAGAATTCTATTGCAGTTACGCCTCAAATTCTACTTCTGATAGCTAGATGCAAAGCCTAATGGTCGCGAATCAATAGAACTTTATCACAAGCAACAAATCAAGCAGAGATTAAGAATTTATCTAAAAAGAAACTAACAATCCATCAATTGAATATCAAAACATGTAGACAGTCATGTTAGGGCTTCATCCTAGCCCTAGAAAAGAGTTTAGCTACTCATGCTTAAAGAAAACATAAAGAATCTAATTGAATGAAGATGAAACATGGAACCGGTGGAGGACAACAGCCTCTAGAATGGAATTATGAATTGAATGATCCGGCTCTCCCTTGTGCTTGACAACATCTCTACTTATATGGTGCCCTTTTCCTTCTTCCTTCAGACTTGGGTTTTCTATTTAATTGCATAGCCCAAAAGGAGACTTCTAAATGTCCAAGGAAACATGTATTGGACTCTCAAAAGGTCCATAATGCTGAATTAACTCGCATGGAATTTTGCCAAGTCATTCTAGTCTTGTAAACTCGAGCTCTTCAAATGCAGTGTAGATTCGTCATTCCTGAACAGTCTGTACTAAAACGGCTATATCTCCCTCTAGGAATATCGAAATCACGAACCGTAAAATTCTATAGAAACTAGACATCCAGGCCTTTCCGTGCATATAAGGCTCACTCTCTGATTCTTCCTGGAACAGCACAGTTAAATCCTCAAAGTTGGCTGTTCTGTCACGACTGCTTCAGCTGTCAGGATTGCAAAACTCCTTTCAATCCTTCTTTATCCCGTTTATGCTTCTTTTCCTCATCTTTGCTCTTCAAACCTACAAACACACTATTTTAAGTAAATAGGCTAAAAACAAGGAGAACTTTATACAATTATCAAGATTAAAGGGCATAGAAATATAGGAAAATACAAGCACATCACCAGTCCCTTCAACCATATTCCTTCCTTTGCAGCTGCTGTCAAAGCCATGTACTCTGCTTCAGTAGTAGACAAAGTCACTGTAGGCTACAAAGTAGCTTTCCAACTAACAACAGAGCCACCAAGAGTAAAAACATAACCAGTCATAGATCTCCTAGTGTCAACATCTCCAGCATAATCGCTATCTGAATAGCCTGTTACTAAGCATTTTGTATCACCTCCATAAATGAGACCAACATCAGACGTACCTTTGAGATACCAAAAAATTCTCTTCACGGCTTGCCAATGCTCCTTTCCGGGCTCACCCATAAACATGCTGACAACACCAACAGCATGTGCAAGATCAGGCCTAGTGCAAACCATAGCATACATCAAGCTTCCTGCTGCACTTGCATAGGGAACTCGAGACATGTATTCCTTCTCCTCAGCAGATTTAGGTGCAAACGCAGTAGACAAATGAATATTTGCAGCACTTGGAGTATCTATAGATTTTGATGTAGACATACCAAACCTGGACAGTATTTTCTGGATGTAACCTTTCTGTGATAAGAAAAGCTTCTTCTGACTTCTATCCCTGTAGATCTCCATTCCAAAAATTTTCCGGGCTGCTCCCAAATCCTTCATCTCAAACTCTGCACTGAGGAAACCCTTCAACTTCTGGATATCTGACTTGTTTTCTGTAGCTATCAACATATCATCTACATACAGGACTAGATAAATGAGAGAACCATTTGTTACCTTGTTGTAGCAGACACAACAATCATACGGACTCCTGATGTAGCCTATCTCTATCATATAGCTATCAAACCTCTTGTACCACTGTCTAGGAGACTGCTTTAGTCCATACAAAGACTTCTTCAACTTGTAAACATAGTCTTCTTTTCCAGGAACTTGGAAACCATCTGGCTGAGTCATGTATATCTCTTCTTCCAATTCTCCATGTAGAAAAGTTGTCTTCACATCTAGTTGTTCAAGCTCCAGATTCTGATGTGCAACTATGGCTAGTAACACCCTGATAGAGGTATGTCTGACCACTGGCGAGAAAATCTCATTGTAGTGTACTCCCTCTTTCTGATGGAACCCTCTTGCAACTACTCTAGCTTTATACTTAATGCCCTCAGCAGGTGACAACCCTTCTTTCTTCTTGAAAACCCATTTACAAGTAATGATCTTTCTCCCCTGATCAGGTCGTTTGGTCAATTCCCAAGTCTGATTTCTCTGAAGTGACTCCATCTCATCTCCCATTGCAGCAAGCCATTGGGTTGACTCTGAACATGTAATTGCTTCCTTGTAGGTGGATGGCTCATGAGGATCCACCTCTTCAGCAACCTGTAGTGCATAGGCCACCATGTCCTCAAACCCATACCTCGTGGGAGCTTTCCCAAAATTTGCTCTTCTAGATCGCTCATGAGTCAAAATATGCTGATTAACTACCGTTGGTTCTGTTTCTGAATGTAAGTGTTGATCTTCTTGTTGTGGTTCACTCTCATGTTCAGTGACTTGTTGCTCCACCTGTCTCTCAACACTGCAATTTTCTGATACTACAATAGACTTCACAGTAGAGTTAAACATAGAATTTTCATCAAATACTACTTTTCTACCAAGTATAACCCTCTTTTCGGATGGAGACCAGATTCTGAAACCTTTAACCCCATCCCCATAGCCTACAAACACTCCCTTTTTAGCTCTTGGTTCTAACTTACCCTCACTTACATGATAATAAGCAGTACACCCAAAAACCCTCAGATTGGAGTAATCAGCGGACTTACCAGACCACATCTCATAAGGTGTTTTGAGATGTATACCTGTGTGAGGTCCACGATTTATCAGATAACATGCAGTACTTACCGCTTCTGTCCAGAACCTTCTCTCTAATCCAGCATTAGAGAGCATGCACCTAGCTCTCTCCAGAAGTGTCTGATTCATACGTTCTGCTACACCATTTTGCTGTGGTGTATTCCAGACTGTATAATGCCTTGCAATACCTTCAGACTTGCAGAACTCATCAAATTCAGCAGAACAGAATTCCAAACCATTATCAGTTCGCAGCCCCTTGATCTTCTTCCCTGTTTGATTTTTCACTAATGCCTTCCACTGCTTGAAGTTCTTGAAGGCGTCACTTTTATGCTTCATCACGAACACCCAAGTCATTCTTGAGTAGTCATCAATCATAGACACGAAATATCTGTGACCTCCCAAAGAATCAACACGAGAAGGACCCTAACAGTCAGAATGGATATAATCAAGCGTGCCTTTAGTTCTATGAATTGCTTTAGGAAATTTTCTGCGATGTAGCTTCAAAAAGATACAATGTTCACAGAAACCAAGATCCTTGACCTTGTGGCCACCAAGAAGATCATGTTTTGACAGAATTTGCATCCCTCTTTCACTCATATGACCGAGCCTCATGTGTCATTGCTTGGTCATATCATCCTTGTAAACCTCCGATGATGCAACAGCAGCAGAACCTGACAGCGTAGAACCTTGCAGAAAATACAAAGTACCCCGCTTGACACCTTTCAGAACCACATTGGAACCCTTGTAGACATTTAGGACTCCACATGAGCCTTTGTACCTGAACCCTTTGCTGTCTAGTAGACCCAAAGAAATCAGATTCTTCGTCATGCGTGGAGCATGCCTAACATCATTCAATGTACAGAATTTACCATCATGTGTCCGTATTTTGATTGAGCCTATTCCAACCACCTTGCATGCATGGCTGTCAGCCATAGAAATATTGCCTCCATCTATCTACTCATAGGTTGAAAACCACTCTCTACGTGGACATATATGATAAGACGCCCCGGTATCCAAAATCCACACATCCCTGTGATGTGTGTGTGCATCTGCAACCAAGACCAAATCCTCTTCAGAATTGGTGTCAACTTCTGCTACAACAGCAGTACCTGATGCTTTCACATGCTGCTTCTTCTTCTTTGGACATTCGTTTTTCCAATGTCTCTTTTCTTTACAGTAGTTACAGACATCATTAGATTTGGAACTCTTTGAAACTGGTTTCTTGAATTTCTTCTTCCCCGAGCTTCCCTGTCCCATACTTCCACTGGCTACCAACCCAGCAGCCTGACTATCTGAACTTGTACCGGTCGCCTTATGACGCATCTCTCTAGTATGAAGAGATGATCTAACCTCCTCCAGAGTCACAGTATCTCTCCCACCAATAAAAGAATCCACAAAGTTCTCATACGTCAAAGGTAGAGATACCAGCAGAATTAGGGCAGCATCTTCATCATCAACTTTAACATCAATGTTACGCAACTTTAATAGAATTGTGTTTAACTGATCTAAGTGATCTCTTAGAGTCGTGTCTTCTTCCATTCGCAGACTGAACAGACGTCGCTTTAGAAACAACTTGTTGGTTAAAGACTTCGTCATGTATAGACTCTCAAGCTTCAACCACAGACCAGCCGCAGTTTTCTCCTCTGCGACCTCGGTGATTATATCATCTGCAAGACACAACAAAATTGTCGAGTGTGCCTTCGGTGATTAAACAACTTGTTGGTTAAAGACTTCGTCATGTATAGACTCTCAAGCCGGGGGATCCAGACTGGTCATCTCAGCGATTTCTGGATCCCCCGGCTTCTTCACAAGCGGCGCCCACATCCCTTGTTGTTTTAACAAAGCTCGCATCTTGATCTGCCATAAACTGAAACTGTTTCTCCCTGTGAATTTATCGATCTTCACGTTCAAACTAGACATCTTTCTTCCCAGAATTCGAACCCCTCCTGGGCTCTGATACCAGTTTGTTGTAACGAGTGCAAGAAAGAACACAGATTTACGTGGTTCACTAACGATATGTTAGCTACGTCCACGGCAGAGGAGAACAGTTTATTATCTTGAGGAAAAACACACAATACAGAATACAATTAGGTTTGGGACGTTTATATACTAAACCCTAAACCCTAAATACTAAGCCCAACAGGAAACCATAACCCAGCACAACAGGTTTCGTGGGCCTCGCGAGGTAAATCTCTCCCGCGAGCAGAAATTTACAGAAATCCAACTTGCTGACCGGGCAGCGAGATCCCCGAATGGTTCAAGGCATATATTAACAGCTGGCACCAAAAAAGGCCGCCTGGATGGCGTCTATGCGCTAGGCAGTCTTGGTGGGCGGCCCATTTTTTTAACAAAAAAACCCTAGAATGATGGATTGTTGATGGTGATGATGAAGATGTTGAATCGGATCTTACTAGTGAAATGCTCAGAAATTATTTGAAAGTAAATAGTGGCTTAGAGCCTCGGAGAAGTCCTAGACTTCAAAAATGTAGAGAACTTCATGAGGATGAATTTATATCGGATGAAGAGGAAGAAGATGAAATTGATTTTGAATTTGATACCGACACGGAAGAAGTGCAAGAGGAATATAGGAAGAAGAATGTGAGGCATAGCCGCATAGGCTATAAGAATGAAGATTCTAATTTGTTTATTTCAATTTGTTTTTTTTATTCTAAGAACATTATTGTTGAATAATTTGTCTACTTTTGAAGTATTTTTATAATTTTAGAACATAATAATGTTTTTTTATAAATTTTACTTATGCAGTTATATTTATTAAATAAATAAAAATATGTAAAATACAAAACCGCCTAGGCGCCGCTTGGGCGCGCTGGGCGCTGGCTGTCTGTCCTAACAACGCCTAGCGTTTTTTAGAACCTGTATGTTATGATCGAGGTGATGATTGTTTTAATCTTTGAGAATTTGATGGTTAGAGCTTTGGAAATTGCATAGATCTTTCATTTGCGCTTTCGATCTGGTTGTTCGTATTCTCCCCTACTGTGGTTCGCTGGCGCCTTCCTGCATATCAAGTGTTGTAGAACTCTATTTCTTTAGGCTTTCTTTGGCCCTCGTTTTTTGTATCCCCTAGGAGGATTCATGCCTGTATAATTTCTCTAGTTTGAATAAAGTTTGTTACTAATAAAAAAACAAGATTATTATGTTATTAATTTATCATAATTTTTCGTATGTTGGAACTGGCAGAAAATATTGTTTTATTAAGGTTATTTGATTGAAAAATACTTGCATCAATACCGGTATTGACGCGTGCGTGCATATTCTCCTTTATTTACATATTTTTACCAATGTAAATCATAATCTTAGCCGTTCAAAAATTTAATTAACCAATCAAGATCACATATGCAAAGAATAAATTTGGAAAATGATCGTTTACACAACCAAATGCTTCAATCAAATAGACAGTTATGGTGAAAGTTAGCAGCCTCATAAACTGCCGTCCATTTGATTGATGAATTTGGTTGAGCAAACGATTTTTTTTTTCAAATTGATTTTTTGCAGAGATGATCTTGATTGGTTAATTAAACTTTTAGAAAGGCTAAGATTATAATTTACATTGTTAAAAGTATGTAAATAAAAGAGAGTATGCACACACGCGTCAATACCGATATTGACGCAAATATTTCCGATTTTTATTGATAATCATATAAAGTAGAATATATTTTAACCATTTGCGTTAAGCTCAAACTTCATTCTTGCATGTTGGCTTCTAGGAAGGCACACGTACACTAGAATAACAGCTAAAAATTTATTGGTAGCATACTCAGCCAATATATGTGATTTTTTTCACCTACTACGGATCTCATACTACCCCTCATAAATTGAAAATCCAAAACCCCAACTGCTACGGGAATGCCATTTAATTGACTGACGTCTATTTGAACAGCCTTAATTAATCTTGTATTTTTTTTATAAGAATCAATATGATCTTTATAGGATTACAATTCTGAATAAAATTCAATGAGATACAGAGAGATCATGACTTCATTTTTAGGATCCGAAGTACCCGGATCATTCGAAAGTTCAATTTTATTGAAACTACTAATTTTCAAATGACATCCACATATATCGAGTAAAAAATTATCAAGATTTTACAGTATCATAAAAGAAATTCACTTATTTGGTTTTGTGCTCTATTTTATGTGTCAACATGTCCACAGTTTTTTATGTGCAGGATGTGTAAGTACATAGTGTACTCTTAATTATCTATAACAATCTATATGCACAGACCGGGACCACCATATATATGTATGTCACTTGACCAACAACTCACCCTCATATTATAAGATAATCTCATTTGTGATTGACACAGTAAGTGGAAAAGCGTTACGTATGTACACAAAGATACACACCGCGTACTAAAAGAGCTCTAATAACTAATAACTTTAAGATCACAAGTTTAAACTTCACCACATATAGTACAGGTTAGTGAGCAGCGGTTTAGTTGGTTAAGAGTTTAACGAATAACTTTAAGATCACAAGTTCAAACTTCACCACATATATACAGATGTCAGTTATTAATAAAATGGGAGTTTTAGTTACACCACAAAATTTGCTGAGTACACATTCTTTTAATTTATGTAAGAATTTATTCCATTTATGCCCTTTAAAAAATAAAAACAAATCCTTTAACGAAGCTATACTTCTGTTTTCAATTGCAATACTTGCAGAGTGCCACGTCGGATTTGTGCCTTCAATTGTGATGAAGTTATGGGCTGCTTGTTATTCGTAATTGCTTACACTACCTTTGTAAGAGTATAAAATTTTTGTGATATTGATATAGTATACAGAAGATAACACATCTGGATAGAGGTCATTGATCTTTGCTCTAAGAGCAACTGCCCGAGCAACTGCACCCGAGAGGGACAGTCACTCATTTTGCTAAGTAATTGTAGATCCGCTTGAGAAGAGAGAATGCAGCGGGGAAGGAGAGGTGGAAAAATGGAAGTGAAAAAAGGCAGGCAGGCAGGCGTTGATTGACTGCCTGAGAGAATGGATCGGTGGGAGTGTGGGCCCCACGCACTTGGGCGCCTGCCTGCTTTTTTAATACGGCTCTTGTAAAACACGAGCCATTAAAAAAAATTTAAAAAAGGTGGCCGGCAGGTCATTTTTCGTTAGCCAACCAGAAGCTGCCATGTGGCAACCGCTGGTCTAAGGCCAAACGGTCCGATTCAAATAGTCAAATTCTTCCTATATATACCCTAACTTTATTCTTCACAATTTACACCACTTCTCATTTCTTTTCCTCCCTTCATATATTAATTTCTCAATTTCTTTCCTAATTTCCCAATTTCTTTCTTAATTTTCTAATTTCTATGTCTAATTGGCTTCCTTCCGAAGACTTGCAACTATGTGTTTCTTGGCGACGTCAATCCACCGACAACATGATCGGCCGATATCAAGCCAAAAGTAATTTGTGGCAGAAAGTTCATGACTATTACGCCAAAAATTGGTATGGCAATCCTGACGATCTTTCCAAGGATCTCGTTCCAAAATGACACTCGAATCATGTTTTTCGCGTTTGAAGAAAATGATTAAGAAGTGGCATAGTTGTGTAACAAAAGCAAGTACTCATGTGGCTAGTGGGACGAATTTGGTTGATGAGGTATGTATATTTTTAAGTTTTTTCATGTATTTTGTCATACATTAAATATTTCAATTAAATGTATTTTGTCATACATTAAATATTTCAATTAATATATGAAATTTAATTTTCATATATGTGATATATATTGTTTTTTGTGTGTTGTAGGAAACTCAAGCTCAATCATTATATTACAAATATTTTAAAAAGGAATTTGATAAGAAAGATTGTTATGAAGCGTTAAAGAACCATCCTCATTTCGTGACGGCTGAGAGTAGTACTCCGCCGTTTGGCCGAAATTTTCCATCCTCCGATCTTCATGACACCAATGAGCATATCGACTTAGATGGGCATATTGACTTGGGTGATGATGAATGATACACAACTCCGTCATCAAACCAAGAGAGACCTCGTTTTACGAGTCCGGTTAGACCTATGAGAATAAAAGCGGCAAAGAAAGCAAAGAAAAAAGGAAAAAAAGGTATGACCGAGAAAGAAGAGTTATCTTTAGCGATTTTTAATAGTATGCAATGCAATCAAAAAACATTTATGGAGGCTAGTATGAGAAGAGATGAGGAGAGCATTCAGTTGGCTAGGGAGAGCTTAGAGCTTGAAAAACAAAAGGAAACAATGTTGGCACGACGTGATGCTCATTTGGAGTTGGTAGAAGAAACCAAAATTATGATAATGGATAGGAGTATCATAACCTCGGGAAAGTTGACATGGCACACAAAGAGGAAAGCAGAGATCATGAGAAAAATGAATAAGAGTAGTAGCACTGGTGATGATTATTACGTTCACTTTGATGAAGAGTGATATTATGTTGTAATATTTTTCCGTTATTTTGTGTTCCTCCATTTCAAGTTATTATGTATGAAAAAATTTATTTGTCTCATTTTCAAGTTAATTTTATACAGAATAAAACAACACAAGATAAAAAATACAAAACCAAATTAAAATACACTACCAAATTAAAATACAACACAAGATAAAAATACAATACCAAATTAAAATCCACAATTGATTATTGTTGGTTGGCTTCCAAAGCCTAATTGTGCTCCACTAAATCATTCTGAAGAATGTTGTGGATATAAGCTGACTCGAGATGGTAAATACGGTCCCAAAATGCATGTTGGTTTCGTCCATCTCTTTCCACTGGTAAAAAAGGAATTCGATTACCCTGCTAATCCACTGACCCATCATAAACTCTTGCAGCTAGTGGGTTTAGTTGATCTTCTTTCGGCTCGACAAATTCGTTTTCCAATAATTCATCCTCCATAATCATGTTATGCAGTATAATACAAGCAATCATTATGCTTCTCAGTGTCGACCTCTTGTGTAACCGAGCTCCATGATGAATGATTGCCCAACGAGATTGTTGGATGCCAAAACACCTCTCTACATCTTTGCGGTACGTTTCTTGTTTCTTTGCAAATAGTTTTTGTGCTTAGGATTCAGGATTGAGAATAGTTTTAACAAATGTTGAGTACCTTGGATATATTCCGTCAGCCAGATAATAAGCATTGCTATACCTCCTTCCATTAACGTGAAATGTTACAACTGGGGTGTTTCCGGCTATGAGCTCATAAAAGATCAGTGATTGATCAAGGACGTTGATATCATTTTGAGCTCCTGGCACACCAAAGATAAAGTGTCACACCCACGTGTCATGCGAGGCCACGACCTCAAGTATGACGGTGGGACGAGCCTTCCGACCACTTTAAGCTTCATGCCATCATATTGGAAAATTCTTCCACTCCCAATGCATGCAGTCAATGTTTCCGATCATTCATGGAAAGCCTCGTTCATCGGCCATAACAAGAAGCCTTTGGATATCTCGATGTGTTGGGGCACGGAGATATTCTTCACCAAAATGATGTTCCACCTGTTGGCAAAACTTCTTCATGCACTCTAGTGTTGTTGATTCACCCATCCTGCATATCTCGGCACATTGATCAGCAGCTGCACCATACGCTAACATTCGAAGGACACCTGTCATCTTTTGTTGGGGCAGCAACCCTAGTTTTCCAACGGCATCAGCCTTTTGATGCCAGTAAGTGTCGTGGTTGCAAAGCTTCGTCATGATTCAGTTGAACACATGGGTGTGCATTCGGTTCCTCCGACGAAATTCTTCCACCCTAAAGATATGACGCTCGATGAAGTAATCAGTCATAAAACTTGTTCCCGCAGATTCCCTATTTCTAGGGTGATTAGGAGAGCGACCAGGACGTGAACCTCATCCTTGTGGTTTATCTGAAGTATCAAGATGCAACATGAACATGGCCGCGTTATTCATCATGGTATCCATCATCTGAGCGTCATCTTGACTTTGTTCTTACCTCTGCTTCAACAATTTACGAAAGAAGCTCATCGTAATGATGAGAGAATGTGAAGAAGTAATTGAGGGATTATGTTTTGGTAGTGATGGAAACGAGTTTGAGTGAGTATAGAATAGGTGATCTGACTTATTTATGGACAATTTCGGATCATAAAGTTTGAAGATCATGCTACGTGTCGAATCGTCATTCGTCAAAAATCTAATCGAAAATCCTATCCAAAATCCAACGATATTATTTGGTCGACAAACATACACGTGTCAAATTTTGGTTTGTCTGAAATCCTATCGAAAATCCGATATTATTGGACTGACAAACACACATGTCGATTTTTGATTCGTCAAAAATTCCTGTCTGAAATCCTATCGAAAATCTATACTATTATTTTGATGATAAGAGACCCTCAAATGTCACGTGTCATTTGATTATTGGTTAAGTATCATATATAAAATTTAAAAAATAAAAATTTTAATAAATGAATAGTAATTGTATCTCTGACGGAGTTGCACCGCTCCATAAAAATCGATTCATAAATACAATCGGTAATGAATAGTAATCGAAGGAGGCAATTAAAAAGTAATAAAAATGTCGACGTACTGTTTAACCACCGTTTAGAGTAGGAGACTGGCCTCAAGTGACCTGATACAGATTGAGCCGACTCGAATCGATCCGTACCATATCGAAAGAAGGAGCCCGCTATAAGTGGACCCGACCGCTATTGCTATCTGGAAGCGTGTAAAAGCAGGAAAAGATATTTTGACGAAGATCATCTTCGTATCAATATCTCTCTCGTGAAGGGCAAATGAGTCAAATCATGACCTCAGAGATGGACCACCACCCCTAGTTCCACCGCCAAAGCTGGGAAGAAGATAAAACTGCTTTTTTTGAAATAAAACTTGCAAATTTACCATTGCTGGAAAGACGTGGGACATTTTGGACCGTACGCTTCTCATAACTCCAAAAGCAAAAGCGCCACGTGGGACGATCTCCACTCACCACTTCTGGGTCCTCGAAGTTTCCACAGCGAGGCCTGCCATTAGAGTTACTTGGTTTTGTGGGTAATTTAAAATGACAGCTGTAGGCTTGTTCAATAATACCAAAACCCGTTTTTGGGTTTTCATCCCACTCACACCTGCCGGTGGTGCAAATGCCTACGTGGCAACCCATAAATATCTTGGAGTCCCAATCCACAATCATCGGTAAATTTCTGTATTTGGTGAATCTATGGAATTATTACTCCATGGACTTTCCTCTTTTTGCGGTCTCTCGTAAATTTCCTTGTCTTCATTAGGATAGGAAGGGATTGAGTAGTAGGCAATATCCTACCTCAGAGTCACCGACTGACCGACCCAGCCCCTCCTCCTACACTCTCCTTGCTCTAGGGTTAGGGTTTTCAGCTACTTACGATCTACCAAGCACCGAAAATGGGAAGAGGGAAGGTGCAACTGAAGCGAATCGAGGACAAGATCAGGCGCCAAGTGACTTTCTCCAAAAGAAGGAGTGGGCTGATGAAGAAGGCTCGCGAGCTCTCTGTGCTGTGCGGCGTCGAGGTTGGGCTCATCATCTTCTCCGCCAAGGGGAGGCTGTACGAGTTCTGTAGCGGCGATAGGTACGCCGTCCGTTCTCTTTTCTTAATTTCTCCATCGGCTTGCAATTTTTTTATCGTTTTACTTTCGACCGCTTGGTTTAGTCCTTTCTTCGATATAATAAGGAACAAATATCTAGCCAATAAGATCGACCCCTATCTGGATAGCTTTGCTTTGCCGCTTGCCTGCTATTGTATGTATCTCTAGGTTTGGTCAACCGTTGATTTACCAGATATACATGAAATCTTAATCGAATTACATATATTTTCTTTTCGAATTAAATTTGCATTATCTGTCTTATTAGCTAGCTAGGCAGCTTAAATTCGATGAGATAATAATGAGCTGCTGGCTAGAATTTCTTCATATTCTGCAGCTTGGCTAAAATTTCTTCATGTCCAACTGCTATGTTTCTAGAATATATCAGATGATATCGGAGCTAGCTCTCTCGTCAGGTACCGTTGATAGAGCATGAACCATTGTACATAGAGCTATCGAGGCTTATGTGTGCTTGATGACCAAGATGATCATCCTCATCATGAGAATGTATTCGAAATAATGATTTTTTAATATATATGCATGTACTACACCAAATATTGCTTTTAAAGACGACCACAAACCGGCCTTAAAAATATATTAGTGACATATATAGTTAAATTTGTCTCTAATAAAATGAGTGACAAATTAACATTGTCCCTAAATGTAGTGTTACTAATACTTATTAGGGACACCTTAAATCAAAAATTCCTCACTAGTGAATAAATATATTAATAATAGATACAGTTAAATTTGTCTAATAAAATGTGTGACAAATTAACATTGTCCCTAAATGTAGTGCCCCTAATACTTGTTAGGGACACCCGTCACTAGTGAATTGGCCTTGATACTGACAGTACCAAAGTAAGTCTTCGTCAGCCAAAAAACTTTCGTCGGCACGAAAAAAAATTTTGTTGGCTAAAGTTTTTTTTCGTCGGCTTTAGTCTTTATATTTTAGCCGACGAAAAAAAGAATATATCGTCAGCTATAATATAATAAATAAAAAATAAAATAAAAAGAAATATTGAAGCCCCTACAATTCTTCAGCTATGGTATAATAAGGGTTTAGCTATGATATAATAAATAAAATTAAAAAAAATTTAAATACCATAGCCGAAGATAAAGTATTAAATTCCGTCGACTATTGTACAATAAAAAATTATAAAAATAAATAAATATTATAGTTACGTTAAAACATTAAATTTGTCAGCTATAGTTTCTTTACCTGACGAGATTTATATTTAGGGTATTCGTCGGTCAAGGTTTTGATGTTTAAGGTCAAGACCATCCACTGCTTGCGTATCATAGATTTGAAACTGTTTTGTGTTGAAGATCCGGTCAAAATTCGTAATTTAGACAGTCAAATGGTGCGTTTAGGGCTTTAACTCCTGACTTACGAGATTGACCATCCGGATTGAGCCCTTAACTTTGACGTATCAAGTTGAATTTTTTTCATAAATGTATTTTATCATAATGGTAATGTATTTTATCATGATGGTATCAGACAGTCCGATTTTCGTTTGTCAAGTTTGATCATCAGAATCACAACATGGCTACTAATATTGTATAACTTGTTTACTAAGTTGCAAGTAAATGTTTCATTTCAAAAACAAACTCGACGTAGAATCTTCAAACTCAAAAATGTCGTGAAATAAGATATAACCGGAATGGTGAAATACCTCTACGGTTGAAAAATCACGTTCTTATAGTAAAGTCCCGGTGTCGATAGTTGCGGTCAATGTAATTTATCATTCTTTCTTCTAATAGGTAGTCCTATCTTCAGGATTTATTGTTTAGTTAATTTTTATAGCACTAGTTGCGTCTCATTGATTTGAAACTATTTTCAGTTGAAGATTCGGTCAAAATACGAAATTTAGACGGTTAAATATCCGTTTTCGTGAAATAAATAAAATAAAATCAATAACTTTAATCGACGACTTTTAATTATTTTCGTCAGTTAAAGTTAAATAAATATATAAAATAAATAACTATAACAGATGAAAATAATTAAAATTTTTCCGTTAATGTTAAATAAATAAATAAAATCAATAACTTTAGCCGAAAAATTTTAATTATTTTCTTCGGCTAAAATAAAGTAAATAAAATAAAATAAAAATAAATAATATAACCGACGAAAATAATTATAATTTATCGGTTAAAGTGAAATTAATTAATTAATTACATGTACCTCGAAATTTTTAAAATTTTAGTCAGAAATTTTTAAAATTTTAGTCAAAAATTTTAAATTTTTTCTATATCTTTCATCTCTCCATCCTCTTCGTCTATCTTTCTCCTTCTCCTCTGACGGCAACTCCTCCTTCTCCTCCACCGTGGCTCCTCCAAACATCACCTCAGGATAGTGGTGTGGTGGCAAAAAAATGAAAAAAAAATTAATCAAAAGTAAAAGAAATAAAAAATAAACATTTTTTAAGCTTTAGTCGACGAGATGCAAACTTTAAGCGTCAAAATTCAAAACTTTGGACGATGAAATTCAAACCTTAGCTAACAAAATTTTTTCGGCTAAAGTTTACTCGACCAACCATTTTGACAAATAGAGGAAGTTTTCGGCTATGAATTTTTGTATCCCGAAGTCTAAAAATTTGTCGTTGAAAAATTTCTTCGTCAGCTAAAGTTCAGACTTTAAGTGACGATTGAAATTAATTTCATCGGTTAAAGTATAACCGACAGACTTTATACGATAATCACTTTAGCCGACGAAATTTTGTAATAGGACGACGAAAACTTTTGTCGGATAAAGTAGTTCTTCTGATAGTGCGAGTACAACTACGGTAGACAATACAAGTTGCCTACTTTTAGAGAGAATAATATTTAAATGTCTAGTCCATAACATCATCGAAAACACAATCAATTAATTCTAATCTAGTGATCTCAATTCAATCAGGTCAATTCAATTTCAATTTTTTTTGTAAAATGTATAACAATGATATGTTAATAGTTTTTTTTCTTGTTTTTTTAATACAAGGAAAACAAAACAATCTACATTCGACCGACCAAATTTTTAAGCTTGGGCAACAACTCGATAACACTCAGCTTTCCATATAAAAATAATCTCAAGTATATATGACAATGTATTACCAAAAAAATTTTATAACACAATTATTTAAGAATTGAATTCTGCGATACAAATAGCCAAATTCTTAATTGAGCTTCAAGAAAATATGCATGCTCGGTAATCAATCATATCAGTACTATTTCATTATTCTTATCGTATTCTATTTCACATGATTTTTGAAAATTTTGCTTCCTCTATATGATTGGTTTACAAAGATCTACACTTGCACATAACGTACTTAAACAAGTTATATCATATTAATGTGAGACACGTTGTGGTCTCTATGACTAACATATACAAAATTAAAATTCGTCCGTTTGATTTGGTCAGTATAATTAAATACGACTAATGAAATAAATTTCATATATTTTCTACAACGTTTAGATCTTGATCAACGCACTTAACCTTAATACGATGTCACTTATACACGAAAATACTATTATTTAGCCATTTATGTCTTATTTTGATATATTATTTCTGCTCACACCTTCTCATATGAATGAGAAGTAATGCTTCGTGTAAAAATATTGAAAAGTTTACATCTCGACGATATAGCTCATATAGGGAATCATAAGAATAAATAAGGTCGACTGTTTTAATTAAGATCCAAACGTTAAAGCAAATATGTGATTTTTTACCAGTTATATTTCATCATATTCTATTAGTTCACAAAGATGTATGCTTGCATATAGTTATACCACATTAGTAGGTACGTTGTAGTTTTCAATGATTAGATTTTCAAAAAAATTGCTTCCTTTATTGTTTCATTATATTATGAAAATATATTTGTTGAAAAGTTTAGTAATATCGAAAACCGAAATACCGAATTTGTTAAAATTTATCTCATATCGAAAAATTTGTTGGTTTTTGATAGTCATATTTCATTACCGAAAGCTTTGGTTTTGAAGTACCGATTCGAACCGACCGAATGACAAGCCTACTTACCATTAAAACCAAACAGGAGATTATGGGCATCTTGAAGACTTGGCTGCCACTGTGACAAGCCTTGGGGAAAGCTTTGGTTTTTGATAGTCATATTTCATTACCGAAAGCTTTGGTTTTGAAGTTGGTAATACCCAGTATCGATTCGAACCGACCGAATGGCAGACCTACTCACCATTAACACCAAACAGGAGATTATGGGCATCTTGAAGACTTGGCTGCGAATGTGACAAGCCTTGCGGTTTCGCCACAAAGGTTTAAGGTTTGACGGAGATGATAGAGATGTGAGATTTCATATTATTGCTTATATAATCAAGATTCTTTGTCAATTACTAATCCAGTATTTTGCGCTAAAAATTGGGCGCCTATCAAATTTAGACTCAAAATTTGGAGGCGGCTCCAAAACAATTAGAGGTGTCGTCTCTACTATTATTAGGGACGAATTTTAATCCCCCAGTATAATTATTAGTCATAAAAAGTCTATTAAAAATCATTAGGGACAATTCTATTAATTTGTCACTAAAATTCGCCCCTGAAGACTACTATTGGTGTGGTGATGTACAAAGTACTTTGGTGAAATATAAGATGTATTTTTTTTTCTTGGTCAAGTAGCTGAAACCCTCACTTTAATAATGTTGCATGTCAGTGTTTGGCGGATTACGACGTCTATATAGATAGGACATCAATATTGATCTGGAGCGATGGCTTTTGAGGTGGGGAATGAAGTTGGTACGATATACTATCTACAAGCTAGATGGTGAAGGTGGCGATATAGTGCTGCTGCAGATATTTCCTTTTGTTCTTTTCTTCTACTGCCAATATTGAAAGTTAAGTTGACAGTATTTAACCTGAGCTCAGGAGAGAAGGCATCCATGTATGGCTGGCTGAAACCGATGGACTAAACCGTTGAGTAAATTCTCCAACATATAACTGAGAGTGATGAGTACACAATCATATACAACTCAAAGTAGGAAAGAAGAATCATAATCATATGCTTCTGATCAAAATTACAACTCCAATGAGGGATGGATTTGATAAGTTGCTTACTAGATGGAGCATTGATGACTGCTTGGCAGTGTTGGGTCTGGGAAAAGCATGTTTGCATGGTCTTGATTATCAGATCAAATTTGCCCATTGTGGCCCATCTAAGTTATAATCTCGAAATGGAAGAAATAAAAATAAAATCTTGAAACTACTTCCTTCAAAGAAAAGAGGAAAAAAAAGAGAGTTATTAATTTTTTATGACTGATAGGATAATCAACAGATTGCGGCTCAAACTAATTCTTTGTGTTGGGCAAGTTATTTCAGTGTATCTAGGATTTTTGTTAGGAGTAACAGTTTAGGATTCCTGCTATGGTTCTAAATTTTATTGCAAGTCGGACTAATTGTGAGTCTTCTACAAGATTGATAAGAATCTGATGTCTGGGAATTTTAGATTTGGAAGGCCATAAGATTGTTGGCCAAGATGGAAATATGTAGTAGTAATGAGGGGTAAGAAAATAAATGGCTCTATCGTTTAGAAGGGAGCTTGTTTGAGATGGAACAGTTGGTTCCGTTGAGAGTTTTAAAAGATTGGCAATCCTGGTTTCTATTGTTATTTAAGGGAGATGAGCAACAATAAAGGCGGAGGAACGAAATTTGCTTTTAAGAAGGTGAAATTTCAAAAGCAACTAAACATTGTAGCAGTCCTTAAAAAGAGGCAGACCTGTAAGGATCCTGAGAAAAGTTTGTGGTGGAGATATGCTAGCTCATATATATTCCACAATTGAGGTGTCACCCACTTCAGAGATTAGTGAGAAAGTTGAGAATCAATCCAAGTGTTTTAAGAGTGACGCGTCTGAAGAAGGTACCATTCATGGTGGAGAATTTGTTCAGAGGAATGTAGCTTGTGGTGAGTTGTTCAAACCATGGAAGCATTTGAAGAAGGTACCATTCATGGTGGAGAATTTGTTCAGAGGAATGTAGCTTGTGGTGAGTTGTTCAAACCATTGAAGAATGCTTCCATTAGGTTTGACAACTTTAGTGAAGACTTGGATTGCATGCAAATGGCTGCGATGAGCATGTTTGAGGGAAAGAGCTCTTGTCCAAGGGTCAAGTTTGAATGTTTGTCAAACTTGGCTAACTCGTCTTGGAGTTGAGCGAGCCATATGGAAAATTGAGGAACTTCGCTAACTCGTCTTGGAGTTGAGGGAGCCATATGGCGCATTGAGGTGTGGTGGTGCTCGTGGTTCGTTGAGAAGAACTAAGGAAGCTTGCATTTAGTGGAAGTTCAGAGATTTTAAGATGAGGTGGAAATTGTTAGGGTTGCGGCTCAAACTAATTCCTTGACTGTTTTGGAGTCTTTAGTTTTGAAGGCTTTGGGCAAGTTATTCTAGTGTATATAGGATTCTTGAAGTTTATCCTTAGAAGTAAAGGTTTAGGATTCCTGCTATGGTTTTAAATCCTATTGTAAGACGAATTAATTGTGTCTATAAATACGACCTTTGAGGTATAGTTTCAGGTGTGGTTCAATTGAGAGTTATGGGTATTTAAGAGTCGCAAGCTTTGAGAGTTAGGATAATTTAAGAGGTTCTCTGCTGAGAGTTTAGATTGTGAGGAGAGATGTTATGAGGGTGGAAGAACTGAATTGTTCTTCAGTTGTGATCTTCTCGGTAGCGGATCCACCATCACCCGAGGACGTAAGTCAACTATTTTGACTGAACTTTGTTAAATTCTTGTGTATGCTTGCCTTGATTCTGGTTATTGTCTTCATTCGGTTCCATCTTGGGCTATGGGATTCTGAGGGTGACCAGAATTTCCTAACCGTTCCTTTAATCAAACAAAGGGAGAAGTAACTTTAAAATAGTATAAACTCAATCGAGTATCCAGACAGTGGTTCGAGTCCAAATGAGATATCTCTAGAGTTCCACTTGTATGGATAAAAGTTTCGGTCTTAATGGTGTTAAAAGAATTGTGATTATATTTTTATATTATATATAAATCCACTTCTTATTTCAGAAAACGTGAGAGAATGTATTTCATTAAAAAAGCATTTCATTAAAAAACAGAGTGAATTACAAATTTAGAAATGTGGATTTCGGTTTTCTGCATTAGCTACTTTTTCCTAATCCTAGTGGTTGGTGTAGGAAGGGTTGGTTTTGCATCCACCTTTAGTGGGGTGTTATCAAGCTGCTTTAAGGAGCCTACAATACTTGTAATCTCTAGTGGCGGCTTAGTTTCGCTAAAGAGAACCGTTGTGGCCTCAGCGACCCTAGGGCTAGTATTATTTTTCTACTTAGTTGATGTGGTGTGATTTTCATAGTATAATATCATGTCATGTCAGGCCATGGTGAATGTGTTCATCCATTGTTTCTATACTCTGGGCTACCAGTGCTCTTCAAACCATTACGGGAGTTTCATCCTAGTCCGCTTCTCTATTAGAGGTTGTTGGGGTTTTTAAGGTTGAGGTAATCCGCAGGAGGTTCAGTTGAGGACTCTAGAGTTTTTTGTCTGTGTATTGAAGTTATAAACATGCGTGGATGCGTGGGTAATATTTCAGTCATATTCAGATTACAATTAGAAAAGAAAGTAGTTCCTTAGTATTTACTATGAGAAGAGAGAGAACGGAAATGAAATTTTCTAAAAGCTTTCCGTTTCGACTTTTGGTAACATAAGGTCATTTATGCAAAAGTCAGGACCATCTATGCAATTTTTCTGAATGATAGTACTCAAGCTAGGAATAATAACCCTTTTTTTGGTTAAGCTTCTTGAATGATTATGAAAAGAATGAGGCTTTCCCTTATATTCAATGTGGGATAAATGACCGCTCTTACCAAAATATTTCATCCAACTTCGGGCATCCATCCACGTAGGTGTAGCAAGCTAGCGATGTATGCTATTTACGAATGCTTTATTAGGGTCTATCTTAGCCTTGCCTTGGGATTTTTATTATATAATTAGGCCTACAATTACCAAGTAAAAGTTTACCTTTTCACCATCTTATATCTGACACTAGTAAGGGCTAGATTTACAAAACCCTGCACATTTGCCACTACATGACACACGAGTTGAAGTTTTATATTCTTATTGCAGAGAAAAACAAGATATTATGTTCAATTATATGAAGAGCCGAGGTATGTATAAATTTTGTAAAGTTAAAAAGAGAACTTGGTTAAAAGCAAAAACAAAATCTTATCAGAGTAGTAGGAGGCAAAAGGCTAGGTTACTTGTTACTTCAAAAATAAGATCAGACTATAGAAAGACCAAAAAAAGACTGAAGTGGCTAGTGGAGAAACTACTCAAACTAGTAAGTGTAAGTAACATATCCTCTCATGAGAGACATGAAGGTAGAAGAAAAAGGACAGGAAATGATTTTTTCAAAAAAAAATTAACTCTATTTAAAAATAACTTTCTTCATCTTTGGATGTAAATTTAACGGTGACTGACCATAAATCTCTTAGTCAGTCACTGACTAAGTGAACACTACTTGTCTCATGGTTAATTGTTGTTAGAAACTCTAGCCGTAGGTGTTCACGCTCTTAGATATCTTTAGGTGAGGAGAATTTGAAATAGGAGTTTTTGAGAAGATAGATAGTTTTATCTTTTAGTTAACCCCCTTCCCATATCAAGTCTACCTACCTATGCCGCGTCTCGGTGTGTTAGGATATGCGATGTAATGAGTAGTGTTGTAAGAATCAAGAATAGCTTTCAGAGTATTAAATTTCTTTCAAGGGATCCTCAAAATCAAGATATTGAATGGTTTGAACTTAAATTCTAATTTATTAATGATGACCACATGAAGTATTTTGAAGATGATCTACAAACATAGATTAATCTCAGGTCTATAAAGTTTTTTTAGAAAACCTTGTGATTTCCATTGAAAAAATATAGAGCTATTTGATACAACACTCCTATCAGCCAAAGAATAAAAATATGCCTATACTTGAATCAACCATCTTTTATAATAAAAATATGCCTATACTTGAAACAACCATCTTTTACACAAGTACAAGGTCATATATCCATGGAGTTAGGCTCCAAGTCTCCTACACCTTAAGAACCTACATTTACTGTACTCTTTTGCATTGTAATTCTTGAAAGTCCATTTTGGGACAAACAAACTAGTGCTTTCGTCCAAAGTCTACGATAGAGTGCATGAAAATGCATCCCCATATATTAAAGGGGTACTGTTTATATGAACAGTAAATTTCCGATTTTACCCTTGAATTTTTGAATTTTTCAATTCAACCAGTTAGGTGAAATTAACTTTTTTACCCTTCCGTTTTAGTTAATCACAGCTCGTTCTTCATTTTTTTAGTTTTTGGTTTAAGTAAAAAATTTTTGGCCACTTTTACTCCCCACACATTTTCATAGATTCTTTTACGTCATTTTATGTCTTATTTTTGTCCAACCAGTCCCCACCTCCATTTAATTTTTACCCCTTAGCTTTTACTTGATTACACCCTATTAACCTCACCTTTTACATTACTACAGTTTTGTAAATGTTTGGATAAAATAAAAGTTCTCATATGGGAATGGAAACCTGGAGCTAAGGGACAACGTCATATATATATATATATATATATCCATAGTTAATTTATGTAAATCTTTATAAATATTCACTTAATAGTTTTTAGATTATTCCGATAACAAATTTTATTTCGGTAATTTAAATTATTATTGATGGGTACTCTTTTTTTGTAGTATAACTATAAGAGTTATATGACAAATACATGTAAGTGGGAATATGTTAGTACATATATTATTGAATTTGCTCAATTTTTATTCAAAAAAATCCACCCATACAAAACAAAATCCTCATGAGGCTAGTGCGTTTAAAAGGGAGACTTATCTTTTAGTATCATCAATCCTATGATTATTTTGAAAAAAAAAACATGATCCGTATGATTTCCCCGGTGACTACGTGGGCTTTTGGAACATGCCAGGAGTCATTTTCAAATAGAAAAACAGCCGCCGTTTTTAGTGGTTGGTAACTTGGTATAAGGGAAGCTTTAAACTTCAATACATGGAGGAGCTGATTCTTTTTTTTTCCACCAAGTGTTGATATAGAAGTTTAGACTGTAGTACTAAATGTCTAAATCAGATTGTACTTTCGAATGTATGCTACTGATGAACATTTTCACAAAATTGCATTATACATTTATATGAGAATGAGACTTGATTTCTATTCCCTTTTTCCGTATGCTTCAGATAGATACATTCATAAAATAAGTATGGCACTATATATCATAGGTGGCATATTTTACATTCCCGACACCTTTTCTAACTAACTTTTCTTCTGCTTCAGTTTAGGAAATGTTCTGGAGCGTTACCAAATACATGAGGAAGAGGTAGCAGCTCCCAAGAATTCGAAGGTTTGTCATCATTTTGGCCCATCTTGTACTTTAGAATGCAAATAGTGGTCATTATTTTCATACAAATGATATGAAAGCAGCCTTGTTATCACAGGCAAAAAGGGAAGAAAAAAACAAAAAAAGAGAGAATTTGGCCGAAAGGCTTACGCTGGAGAATTCATGCTTGTTTATCACTGTGAGCTAGCAGGGACTTCATACTGTACATAGACACAGATATAAGAAAACTGATAACGCCCAGATGGTCAAATGCAGCCAACTATATAGCTAATATATGAAGAAAACTGATAAATTGAAAACGTTTTTCGATGACCCATTCCTGGAGTTGCTCTGTACTAGTCGGTTAGTGAGAAAGATTATGTGTTTCGTAGATGCTAAGGGGGGTGTCCTTTGACGTTTTTCGAAACTATTTTTATAATACCAAATTACGAAACAAAAACGATAAATTAAATTACATGTTTTCACTATCTAAATGTGTTCGTTAGACTTATTTCAAACGTGAAATATTGAAAACAGGTTCCACTGTATATATCTGGAACTCCATTTCTTTTCACTTCAAAGGGAAGAATTCATTGGTTATTCGTCCTCAATAATCATGAAATATTGATTGTGATATATCTCTGGGCTGCTATAAGCGTTTAAGAAAAGAAGCACGGTACTGTGTAGAAGATTTTGTTGATAAGAACAAGTCCCTCAATTTTCTTTACAAAGATGTATATCATATGAATTTGCAAGCTCTTGTTCCAAGATAATTCAATCAGATACCTTGGATGTTAATTCCTCTTGCCTATAAGATAATTCAATTCTGCAGAAGCAAAATCTTTCACCCAAAATCATCCCTATGAATTCTTCATTTTTCCAATCAGATATAGTAGATGAAGAGAAGAGTATACCCAGTAGAAGCTGTGGAAGAAAGAGAGAGAGAGATGGGAGAACTGGAGAAATTATAGGGTGAGTTGTTCTCAGGAAACGATGAAAACGGCAAAAGGCTGTTTTTCATTTTTATTCTTATTTCTGGAGTTGTATTCTAAAACCTGTTTTTCCTGTTTTACAAAATGAACGTAACAAACAGGAATTTTATGGGTTTTTAAATCCGTAAAACAAAAAACAGTTTTATAAAATGATATCTACCGCGCCATAATATTTCCGAAGTTGCTCTATAGTCTATACTAGTCGGGTTAAATTGAAAATATGTGTTTGGATGACCTACACCACCTCAGATTATGTAGTAAGTGGTTGCCCATCCTTTATCACAGTATCACTTGTTAGTTCTTACAGTGGCGGATCCCTAGCTTTAAGAGGCGGGAGAGGGTTGCAGCCCCCCAGCAGTCGGTCCAAAATTAATCTGTAATTATAGTATAATTGCTATAGTTTTGGTATTATTACATATAATTATGATATAATTGTTTTTTAAGTATGGTATGATTGCCTTCAAAATATGATTTAATTATATAATTATGGTATAATTATATATTTATTAGTATTTACTTCAAGAATTCTATATAGATTGGTCCTTCCGGAAATTTTAGGTTCTCTGAAATTTCGTTTGAAGTTCCATCGGTGAGTTCTTACATCATGAATTTATTAATCTCTGCCGGCAGAAACAACATTTGGAATTGACTGGTAATGGCACATGCGCTAAGAAATCCCTGAAAATGATTCAAAGGTAACAAAGGTTGTTATGAACAGGCAGTGTTTAATTATACGTTTGGATGGTCCATGTACATAATTGCACCGATTGGGATTTGGTTATTGTGTTTTGCAGTGAACTAGAGGCACTGAACATTGAAAATATGGACGTGACAGAGCTCACTCAACTTGAGAAGCAACTGGAGGGAGTATTAAGACAAACAAGATCTAGAAAGGTAAGTTTAGAGTATTTATTTATAATATAACTGTTTCAGTTTATGTCCAGAGGTCGTTATTTTTCAGTGTCAAATTTGGTTTCTTATTTCATGCTAGTACAATTCAATGATTACTCAGTTATATGGATCCCAGTTTTTTTTCTCGCAGCAGTGAAAAAAAAATCAGCTGGTACAAAATCTGACCAAAATAACAAGCAATAAGATCCTAGCGATAAACTTACAGTACAAAAACATGGTAGCGGGAAGGTTAAAATAAGTTCGAAAATTCTACAATCAACTCTGTTATAAAGTTGTAATACGAGTCTATAAAATTATAAAAAAAAAACTTAATATAACATTAGTCCTTATGTGTCGTTAAAGTAGTAAAATGTGTGGTTAAAGTGATAATTGAGTCATCAAAGTGATAAAAGAAAAGTTGATGCAACTTTGAGGATTCCATTACCACTTTAAGGACTCGTGAGGGCTAATATTATAACTAAAACTTTACAAATGTAAGGACTCATATTACAACTAATATTGCTACTTTGATGAATCTTACAACTTTCCTACATAGTTGATGCATGACATGCATTAACACATCCTAACCTTACCCGTTTAACATTTTTGATGGTTTATTGAATTTTATGATGATGGTTACGAACTTAAATGTTTTTGGTGTTTTTGCCCAGTGATATACTCCTTTATCTAACGTGATTAATATATTCATAAATGGTGCAGTCGCAGCTCATGATAGAAACCCTATCAGATCTTATTGAGAAGGTATAGCCCATCTCTCTGCCAGTTTCGTAACATCAAACTTCATATTATTAATCTTTATATGCAATTTCTTCCTTTTGCTAGCTGTCTACGTATGTATGCAAGTAAGACGGAAAGTGAGTTCGAAGAGTCTTCTCGTTAGTTAGATGTAGTTAGATGCAGGCTCAATTGGGTTATACTGTGATGACTAGTAATAGTTCAGGTGAAAGTTGAAGGGATTGGTTCTATACAAGAAAGTGTGCAACGTTTTGTTTGTTTGCAACCTTGTAACCTTGTTTGAGATCTGGTTTATTAATCGATGAAGATAATGTTCTTTAACTGTCTCTCTCAAACCCATCCAGAGCTTTAACGAGCCTGTCTGTTTAGAGACTCAATTTTGTTGTTTGCTGTGCAGTAGGAATTTCTTAGATGAAATGGTTAGGATCCATATCAGAAGAGGAATGGAAAGCACTAGTGTTTATATGGCCCAACACCAGGATGTCACATCTTAGGGTGACCCTTGGCCATAGACACTCATCTCACAACCACTTTTGTCAATTCTCTGCATTCTGGGGTGTTTTTTTGGGTTGATTTCGGTATGTCTGAGGTTTTGTTGTCAGTGAGACATCCATATGCCTTGACTATTCTGAAAAATTGTATGAACTATGGAATGAGTGATGTATATGAAAATACAAAACAATGACCAGTGCCGCTATGCAGAAGTATATCAGTACTACATAAATAGATACAGAGTTAGTCTAACTTGTATTTGCTGTGGCTGTAATGCAAGAACAGGGAAAGAAGCTGGGAGAAGAGAAAGATCTCATGGAAAAGCAGGTAAATCCAATTGTTAATAACTCCTTACTAGAACACAAATTATATTGCATGTATATGCAGCTAGCTAGCTAGCGAATTAAGAAACTGGAGCACAACTAAACAACCTCACTAATGTTTATGCTGCAAGTACTGGTGTACTAAGAATGGAGAGCTTATTAATTATTATGAGTTTTGTTTGGTCGTATTATTATGATTAATCTTCTCTAAACGCACCTTTTTTGTGGGGCTTTAGATTGAAGCCCTGATGGCGGAGCAGGCGAACCAGCAGGAAGAGGCAGCTGCAATTGTTGCTGCTGCTGCTGCTAATGACAATGGTGATGAAGATGAGGAAATTGGAGAAGCAGATGAGCAGAGCAGTCGTGGCAATACCAAACATCCAGTGCTTAATTTGTTTTAGAATTATTTGCTTATGTTTTGTTTGTCTATACGTGTGTATTTTAGCTCGGTCATATGCATGATGCATGGGACGTGGCAGAAGCAGATACTGTCCACCTCAACTCCTAATGACACTGGTACAGCCGCAATTGTGTGTTGTATCTGTAACAGTATGTTTGTATGTGTGATGTAATATCATGCCGCCAGCGACCCCTGCGCTCTAGGGGTTTCTCTCTAGCGCAGTGCTTGCAGTGTTTAGCGAGTAAAACGTGCAATAAAAGAAACGTTTGATGCTTTGAGTTTACATGGATAATTGTAGGATATATGCTTGATGATTTAAAGACCGAAAGGAATCCAAAAAATTCCTATATAACAATTGGGAACCAAGAAAATGTTCTGTCCACGTCCACTGTTTAATCGGGAGCCGAGCCGTACGTTTGGTCTCTTTTATTGCCCTAGGAATAAAAAGTCTTCAGCAGCCGAAGTCCCAATTGAGAGAAGAAGAAATGGCTGATGAACAATTTCACACCCCTCTCTCTCTGACATGGTCGGGGTTCGGCGGTCCAGCCGCGTGACACAGCCTACGACGGAGGTCCTCGCCGGAAAACAAAAGCGACTGGCGGAGTAAGAAGTAAAAATGGTGGCTTTGGATGAGGAACCGAATCAAGATGAGATTGCGAACCTTCGAAACCGGTGGGAGCTGGCCTCCGTCTTCAACTTTTTGACGGTGAAAAATCCTATATTTTGGGGCAGATTCGATTGGTTTTTTGTGTGTGGTTTTTTTTTATTTTTTTGGGATTTTTTTGGGTTAGGTGTTTGAGCCAGTGATTGGGACTAAAACATCAGCGGAAGAGATCGGAATTTCAGGAGAAACCATACAGATGGATAATGATTTGGGGGTTTCAATGATGCAGGAGGATTTATTTGGTTTGTCAAGGGCATGAGAAGGAAGGTGGGTTATGTGGTTTGGTTTTCTTAATTTATTTTCATCTAATTCAATTGTATTTATGTTTTGCTTTTGGTTGTTCTTCTAATCAGTTGCGAATCCTTTTCACCTTTGAACATGTACTATTTTTTCCTACAATTGCTACAGAATTTGTACTGCATTTGGTTGTTGCATATTAGTGTGTATATGCTTGGTCCAATGGATGTCATTAGTGAGATTTGATTTTAGTTTGAATTTGAACAGAAAGAAACTGAGAAGAAGAAAAGAGCTTCAATAAGTTTGTATATGTAAAAAAGATTCTGATGAGAACTGTGAAAATGGTTTTGCTTTTGATCAAGTAGGGAGACACAACTCTTTTTCCTTCTAAATAGAGAAGCTCAATTGCATTGAGGAATGAGTTTGAGTTTGTTTGAGGAATTTTGTGCCAATGGTAACATGAATTTGGTTATGTTACGGTTTTATCGGAATGGGTCGATCTAAAACTGAGACTTTAATTGCTTCTTTTGTTTTGTGGTTCTGAAATTGGTTTGTGATTAGGGTTCATGTCATGAACAACATAAGCATAAGAGGTGTTTTTTAGCTGGGTTGGCTATTGATCTGAGGTTCTTTTTAGCTGGTAAAATTGGCATCTGATTTTCAAGTGGTGTTGGAAGCTGTAGAGAAAAATATGATCTCTGAATTAAAATTCTTTGTGTTTTAGTCAATAAGTAGATATTAGTAGAGCTTATTACTGCTCCTATTTTTGGCTCTCTTTCTTCATTCAAATTCTGTATGTTTGTCATATATTTTCACCATGTACTTATTTAGATGGATAAATTTATGTTCTCTTTCTAAATCTGAAAGTGGTACATCTTTTATTGTATCTTTCTAGATGTCAAAACAGCTTTAAAGCATTATATGCTCTTATATGTTCTCTATGTTCTTCGTGACCTTATGAGTGTGTTTCAAAAGGTATACAATATTTGTTTCGGGATTATGTTACAGCATTGGCATTTGGTTTTCTTATTTGCCTTTCATGTTAGAAACTTGGGTACTTAGCTTATTTTTAATTTCGCTCCGATTAGAAGATAATGTTTTTGATCATTCGCATCTTTATCACTATGCCGAAACTGTTCTATCAAGTGTTTGTATGTACCTTGATTGGACCAACCCGTGCTGGCGCGGACATGTTGCCTAGTTACACACAATACCGTAAAATCTATATTCCCTAAACTATCAAACGAGAGGGGGAGCAAATAGAAAGGGGAATCGTTATACAATGAGGTAAAAATTGCTGCACAAAGTGGAAACAACCTTTACGTAATGCATTGATGGGAAAAATTGTGCCGGCCTTTTCTTGTTAGAGTGATCAATGATGCCTTATGCTTGTTGTTTTTGGACCTCTTTTGTTGAAGAGTAAAACTGAAATGAGAATTTGTGATTGGCTATGTAATTTGCCACAGATTTCTGTCATAGTATCATTCATTGTGCTTTCGAGCAAGACATTCTTTGTGGCGATTAGTTTTCGTGCTCTGCAATGTAAAGTGTAATCACAATTGCAGTTTTAATCAACAAGACTCCATAAATTTCATTTCAAAGTATACATATATAATAAAAGACTCCAGATGCAATCTGCAACAGAGACCGAAGCAGCGGGCAGTAGAACTGGAGATGCCTGATGTAGCTAGTCGCCGCCACCGGTGTAGATGTGAACACCAATAGCTATGAGAAAGATGGTGATGAGTCCAAAGTAAATGATGGTGTGCACCAAAATGGAAACCCCGCTAGTCTGCAGGTTGTTAAACTCCACCACTCGGCCCTTCCCGGGCAGCTGAAACAGCAACCCTGGAGTTAACAGTACGAAGAGCGCCACCGCTATCAAAACCGGACCCCAATCTGCCATTTTCGCCTACCACTAAGGATGTGTACCAGTCAATAGAACTGGTTATAGCACCGGAAGTATAGAAATGAAAGATGAACAAGAAGAAGCGCAATAAAAAGAGAAGGGTTACTCAAGCTAGAGAAAGGACAAAAGAGAATGCACACTCCAGGACGAAGCTAAAAGTTAGAACTAAGAAATCTTCAGACGGCCGTGATACCCTGGATCATAACGCTACTCTGATAGATACAACAATCCCTATTGGCCGGCATCTTTGTTCTCTTTTCTATTTGGATTTCTGAACGGCTCTAATATGACTAATATCAACTTGGACCTTCTTTTAGGCAGAGCCTTAGGTTCTCCTACTACCTGGTCATCTAAGCAAAGACGTACAGGTTTCTTATCCATGGTTGACCTTAGTCAAGGAAGTAAAAGTTCATGTAATATGATCTTTTGGTAGTACCATACATCCTTGATGTTATGCCCATACATCCTGTAGAAAGGTAAACAAAGCAAGTTAAGCATTCCAAACATGTATATACTAACCACAGCTTTACAGTTCATCTGTTGCCACATTTTTTACGGATCTTTCTGGAAAGAAAAACTCCACCTTTCATCAATTTCTAAAGCAAGAAAAGCACCCTTCTAACAAACACTTATTGGAAGCTTATGAAAGCAAACACCTTTGCTTTTTTGTTTTCATCCCCACAAAGCAAAGCCACCACCTTCTCTTAATACCTTTCCTCTGATTTAATCTGAGGCTCTTTCTTCTCACTAAGTTTGGCATCCCTGTCTCTTCTTCACTAAGAAACTAAGCTTCATTCTTCTACATAATAACAGACATCATAGCAGACTATCTATCCATTTCACAACTCACGAGTTTCAATACCTCCATTTTGTAAGCACAGCAAGAGCAGAGAGAAAGATGAGTGCTGATTGGGGGCCAGTCGTTGTAGCAGTGGTCTTGTTCATTCTCTTGTCGCCAGGGCTGCTATTCCAGTTACCAGCAAGGACGAGGGTGATGGAGTTCGGAAACATGATGACAAGCGGGATTGCTATCCTGGTTCATGCCATCATATACTTCTGCATACTGACTATCTTGATCATTGCAATTGGTATTCATGTACATATCAACTAATTCAATTTTCAATTTTCAGTCTAATTTATTGTAAAGTTTTCTTCCAAGTGAACATCTTGTGTGTAATGCACTCCTTGTTTAAAGTTTTACTGCTACCTCATTGGGTTAGTTTACTTCACTTGATAATGACACATTCTGAAGAAGCATCTTAATGAGATTAAAGTAGTTATGCCTTGCATCTTTCCAGGCTCTGTCACAATGTTGTTACCTACTCTTCTCCCCAGACTCTGGTTTATCTTATTAAATCCACTAAGTTTAAGTTGTTAGTATCATATACAAACAAGACCATTAATTGAAAGTTTTAAGTTCAAGTTCATAGACATACATAGCCTTACCATTTTAAACTTAATCAAAGATTCTAGATTGTAGTGTATCTAATCCCATGCCTATTTTAACTCTAAGCTTACCAATCCAAGCATGTAGAGGGAAATATCAATACACATCTCTGTTTCCTAACACAAACTTCACACCTCACAAACAAATCCAACACTGGAATTTGGTATATGAACAACCATAGATTTTAATCAGTTCAGCACCATCTACCTACAGCAATAACTAAAGATGTGAGTCCCAGTTAATTGAACACCTGAAAGAGAATGCATGTAAATACATCTCTCCTCTAAACCGGCATCTAAATCAGAAGTTTAGACTACTCAAATATAATTTTTGCGATAGATGTTGACAGTAGACTTGGTCATTATAGGTGGACTAGTCATTGTAGTTTCCAGTCCTGACCTGATCTGGCAAAAGTGGTGTCAAGTTAAAGCCAGCCCTTGGAGTTTAAGCCCTGAATCATGAGGTTGAGTTCAATTAACCCCGAAAACAACAGCTTTCCTAACCCCTTGGGCTCTATATTAACTTTTTGTTTCCAGTATTTCAGTAAAGGAGCTTGAGCTTAGCACTAGGGTTTAAGTTGAAAGACTGTAATCCCCTATTGGATTACATTGCAACGAAGAAACTGATCAAAGAATAAGGGTTTCCCCTAATCCCAGATCATAAGAAAACAATAAACATCATGCACAATAACTCAAACCAGAGCTGCATCAAAAGATCTGTGATTTTATATGTACTTCAATTCAAAACTAACAATAAGAGTTACAACTTACAACAACAAAAGCTCAGAAAAGGGGTAAAGAGACACAGATCCAAAAGCTAGGCGAGAGTACCGGATCACCATCAGCCAGTGTAGATGTGGACGTGTACGGCCAAGATGAGAATGGCATAGAGCGCGAAAAAGATGAGTGTGTGTACAGCTATGGCTTTGCCGTTGGTCTTCATGCTCCCAAACTCCACCTGCTTGCCGTTTCCGGGCAACGAGAAGAGTAGTCCCGGTTGCAGCAGGATAAACAGCACCACTCCAATCAGTACTGGGCCCCAGTCCGCCATTTCCGTTCAAGTCTAAAGCTTCAGATCAAACCCGGGTCGGAATGAGATCCAAAGAACGTAGCTTTTTTGTGAGGAAATGAAGATGAGGACGCGAGTGAAAGGCTTTAGTTTAGTTTAGTTTTGTGTGTTTATGAGGATGTGTGTAACTGACACTTGGGATTCGGAATGGTGTGGAAGCTAGTGGATTTTGGTCGTCTGCTTTGCGTTACCGAATAGAAACCATGCAATTGCGCAAGAATAAAGGAATAAACCATTCAAAGCTTCTTTTTTTCTCTCTTTTTATTTTTCTGGTTTAACTAGTCTTGGATTAAAATCATGAAATGAATGAAAATGCCAGAGAAAGTTGAATAGGGCCAAGTTGTTGGCTTGTTGCCTGCCCTTAATTTCTCAAAAGGATAGTGATTGAAGCATAAAACAGCCAACTCTTGAATGCTAATGGAGCTGCTAGTGATTGTTACCAACTTAATAATGCAGTTCTTGTGTATTAGAGTCATGATGATGATGAATTATGGGACTTATGGCCTTGAAAAAAATAGAAAATTATGCAATCCCCTTATCCAACAATCCAACAAAGCAAATGCCAAGAGATTAAGATTATAAAAAAGGGGGTAAAGTGGGGTGGATGGTTGAAAATTCATGCTGCTTTAATTATGGGATTCCTATTCCCTCTTTCAAGGGCTTCACTCCAATTTGTGGCATCCAAAGCCCTTTTTATATGCGCCTTTCTCTGTTATTCTTATTCTTCTGCTGAGGTTGAGGTTGAGGTTGATACAAAGTCAGGAGCTAGCTGATCAAACTGAGAAGAGTTCATTTAGGATGAAAGACTATGCTGCTCTGCTGATTGCTTCAGCGCTGTTTGCATTTTTGTCACCAGGATTGGTGTTTCAAATGCCGGGGAAGGATCGTCCCTTCGCATTCATGAACATGAAGACGAGTGTCGCCTCCATGTTCTTGCACACTGTGATCTATGGTTTGCTCATGATTCTGTTTCTTATTGTTCTTGACATTCACATCTATGCTTAGGAAACTCATCAACTTATCCATGAAACCAGCTTTAAGTGCTTTAAAGGGTTAGACTGATTTAACTTTCTGTGTTACTCTCATTATTCATTTACTAGTTATTCAGTGGTGCTGCACCTATCTATGTATTCTACACCTTCATAAATTCTGCAATGTGAAAAAAAAGAAGAATTTTGTTGTGTATAAATCTATCTGCATATAAAGTTGTGAACTGTTTTGTTTTGGCTAACAACTTGAATTGCAATATAGGGAAAAGTTTATCTAAAACTCCATTATTTAGTTAGGAAACAAGAACATGAGCCAAAAGGGAGGCACAAACTATTACCTTCTGTTTTAATCACCATGCATGTTCAAATCACACTATTACCTGTGCTCTACTGATTAAACATACATGTTCAAATTACCAATCCACAAAATCATTGAGAAACAACATGAAGTACATGGCACATCAACCTGATATTGTTGTAACATCTACATGAGACGATCAAATTCTGAGTTCATAGTTTGTTACTGGACACATTTGAGTAGTTTAAGAACCAACGTACATGTGGACTCCAATGGCTTAGCCATTTACATTGGATTGTGAATTGTGATTCTTTTACTTTTTAACCCAAAGTGAAAGATTGCAAATTACCACCATTTCCACTAATGCTGTTCATCAGCCTTCTCCCCAACTCTCTTCTCAAAGAAATTAGTCTTCCCCTGGAGACTAATCAGCTCCATCCAATCAAACGGGTTCTGCACATCATACAGTTTCCCGTATCCCAACAGCCTATCAGCCACAAACTCGATCTACTGACCCATCAGATCACCGTTCATCCCAACTAACGCGCACGGTAAGCTTGCGAGAGAATGAAGGGCATTTTGGGGAAGTCCTATACAATGAGTAGGCGCTGTAACCGATTTGTGTGGTCTGAGATTGCGGCCAGCGGATGAGGGTGGAGATTTTTGGATGGGGCAGTGGAGGGTGTTTTGGGGAATTTGAAGGCGAGTGGTGTAATTTAAAACGGTTTGGCTCGTTAATCTATGGAAAATTGAATTGGATGTGGTCCATATCAAAGTGAATAGTGGAGGTGACAAATAATACATAGTTGTTTCCTAAAGTAAGCATGGTATAATACATGGAATCATGTGCAAATCTGGGTGCTAATAAGGTGTGAGAGTGTGGTAATTAGGTGATTAATAAAATCTAAAATTATAAAGACTTAAACAATATATATTACAATGATTTACTTAAACATCTAAAATTTGCTCGATTGGAACCAATTTTTCATGCTATATCAGTATTAATTTTGATTCAATTGAAATAAGAGGTTAATCAATTTACTTCAGTAACAAATAATGTGAAATAATGTTAGTATATTTGAAAGAAGTTTACACGTCCAATTTCGAGTATTGAAGACCGTGTTAGCATAATTGTTTGTGATATAATGGTATCAATTAGACAATATTTGAGTTGATAAGGAATCAGGTCCTCTTCTCTGACTCGTCATTCAAAGTTTTGATGAGATTAACTCACTCATTCAAATGTGAATCAGTTGCAAACTCTTTTCTTTTGTATGAAACTTAGGTGATGCTGGTATTAGCAACCAAATGTTACGAGACAAAACATGGAATGGTTGCAGAAGGTTACGACAACATTATGCAGTCTTACCGATCGAAACTAGAGATAAAAACAAACAACAAAGCTATAGTTGTCTAAAGTACCTATTCAGAACAAACGTAAAAATTAAAGTTTACAACACATGGGCACCTATCAAGGAAGAGCGATCCATCAAGACATTGAGAATTTAGCAACTTGTATCTGATGTTCATGGATTCCTCAACAATTTCATCAAAGATTATGACAAGAACGCTCGTCTTGTGACCATCGTCATGGCCTTCATTCTTAACATATTAAGAGCAACCGTTTTCATCATTATTGTGGCAAAGTCTTTGATCTCTTCATTACAATCATCATTCTCTCCATAACCATAATCATAAGCATAACCAAGTTTATTATAATCATGAATGCAGTCATAACAGAAAACAAGACCAACATAAGAAGATCAATTTTATAAATTTTTAGTTAAAATAGTCATCGTTAAGAAATCAAACTAAACCATTTCAGTCAAACAGGAATCATTTAAGTTTAAAATCAGTAAATGACATTTATAAAATTTGAATTAAAATTTATAGAGATAATCTACTCATATATATCTACATGTTAAGGTCGAGTGTGAATATAAGATCAAAAAGTGGGATAATCTAAGGAGAAAAAAAACAAATATTTGCAAAAGGAAATAACCAACAATTTTATTACGCCATAGCCGTAACCGCCTAACAAACCCACCGACCCATTGATTTCCTGCCCTTTTACTCACCTCTCTCTTCTTCTGCTAAACCCTAACCGTTTCTCCAATCCCTAAAATCACCAACGAATCTCTCTCTGAAGAAAAATGAAAAGCTCTCCCATGGCCTCCTCCTCTCCCTCTCATTCACCGCCCTTGCTACCCGTTCCACCCTCCTCTCCAGCGCAGCTCTCTCCAACTCCGGCTACCTCTCCAGTGATGGGTCAGTCCCTCCTTAATTGGAGGTTGAAACTCATGTGGTGACTTGCTGCATGAAGAAAGCATTTGTTGTTGTAGCCTTGGTGACCCATTCAATGAAAACAAGGCTAGTTGTTATAGGAATAGCAAAGTGGATGCAGTGATCTTTGAAAGGTAAGAAACAAAGCTATAAGCTTTATGGTGGTGGTAGCAATTTTTAAAAATGATGAAGACATGCATTGATGAGCCTACAAGTATTGAACCATGAAAATGAGGAGGAAAATTGATGTTGGTTTCCATTGCATGTGTTAGACGTGCATGTATTGCATGGAGTTCATCTGCTTATATAAAGGCATGAATGATTGCAGCAAAAACCAACCCAAGGCAGAAACACAAACTAGCTAGAGAGAGTTTGTAAGATAGTAGTAGTGTGATCCTCACTTATAATTTAGTGATAAGAAAATTCCCCTTGAGAGAAAAAGAGGTGTGTTACCACTTTAGTTAGTCTAGAGTGAGTGTTTCTTGTAATCCCATTATTTAATTAGTATAGTGAAAGAAAGTACTACTGCTGCCTTGAGGATGTAGGCATTTGCCGATCCTCGTTAAATATTGTGTCTTCTTTTTTGTTGGTATTTCCGCAAATCACACGAAGGGTGTGAAAGTAAGATCCTGGAATAACCAATTATTCACCGGCATTGTATTAGGTAGCCACTTCTTTCCTAAGCTGTTGAGTAACATTTTATGTTCTTCTTAAGCATCCTATGCTTTGATCAGCTCCAATCATAGAAAATTCCATGCAATATGTCATGTTAATACTCAGCGCATCCATACAACATATAACACAAATCATTAAGATCAAAGAAGAATTTGAACCTGTGGACAAGCTTATCTCAGCGATTAAACAATTCTACATGCAACTTATGATCTAAGCCTAACCTATTCCATGAATCAAAGCTTTTACCACTCATCTGATCTATATTAACGTCAGCGGCTTAACATGAACCAATGACACTACCAACCCTGCAGAAGTTAGCAATATGAATAAAACAGATCACAAGTTTTCAACCCAAAGAATGACACGATAATAAGTTATGCAAATCTCATCAACAATTTAAGAACACAACTTTATAAAACTGAACATTAATAACATCAATCTCAATCCAAAACGCAGGAATTCTAAAACTCTAACAAAAGAAAATCCTACAAAACAAAAACAAAACGATTGAGGCATGCTTTACACTTTTTATTCTCCGAAGAGGCTTCGACGATCACCAAGGCTAAACAAGCTTCAATGGATGGTGGCACTGCTGTGTTAGAGAGAGAACAACAGAGAGAAGGTTACTATGAAAATAGGGTAGAGGTTTGGTGCGTGAGAAGCGATCCCCTTGACGCTGACGTCTTCTAATTTTTCTATATATATGAGCAGCTGCTATTAGGGTTAGATAACCCTAATTTTCGTCCATGAGCTCTCCTATGTGATCTGGGCCTTGAAATTAGAGTTTTGGTCCAAATCAGAAATTCAGGCAGACAGACCTTCGGCCACTAAAATGGTCATAACTTTGGTGGCGGGTTTTTAAGCTTGCATCAAATAAACCATTTTTATCGTTAGTAGCGTAAGACAAGTAGGGTATTGTATAGGGCTGGAGATTGAGGATACCTGTAAAATAAGCGTTAGTATAAATCACAACAATTATAAACAAGTATTATAACTTACAAGTTATTACAAAAGTGACTACTGTTCCTAACGAACAGCAGTTAAAAACCAAATTAAAAACCTAACTTCAAATAGTCAGAAAATTATGAAAATTTACAGAGATATATTAGACATATATATGAAAAACTGTACAAATTTCAGGGTATTCAGAGTTCATTTGGTATGGAAATAAAATACAAGAAAACATGAGACAGAATAGTGACGAAAATCTTAAACTAAAAAGAAAACAAACCTAAGCTACTATATACAAGTGACTAATCTCAGAGAAACACAAAAAACTCAAGTTCAATCTCATATGAACATGCAATTATGTTATCTCAATCCTAGAAACCGGAAATCATGCTAGTTTAATGTTTGAATCAACCTTTAAGTAAGAACTGCCGACGCAGCCCAGTAGTTACTTAAATTCTTCTTAACTATTCTAAGTATTAGCCGACGCAGCCCAAATACAAAGAATATTTCATGAAACATAACCAACGCAGTCCAATGTCACATGAATCATTAAGAACGAAGAAATAGAGTCGAACATATCAATACAAAAGTATAGCCGACACAACCCAATACTCCTTATTAACATGCTACCTAAGATTGTTTCTACCCGTTACTTAAGTCAACCAACGCAGTCCAAATACAAGTTATAGGCATAAAAAGAATCACACACAACCATTAGGTATACAAACTCAGACAAACATGTTTTAAGATTACTAGAACATCATATGATAACGCAAACGCATGAACACGGAAAGAACTCAAAATATAATATTAATCTTCATTAAAAACCGATTCCAAAACAATGAAAGATCAAAGAATCTACTACTATTAGATAGAAAAGAAACAAAATACATGAGTTTGAAGTTAAGATTACACTTTGAAAAGAGAAACAACGAAGAACTCCAAGGAATGCACAAAAGCTTGCGCACGGCAAGAGCAAGAAAAACCTAAACTAAGGTTGTTTTGTAACGGAATTTTGGGAGGAGAAAGAGAGATAAGAATGAGTCTATATGCGCCTAAGAGGTCCCCTGTTTTCGTTGGAGGCTGCCCCTATTTATATGAGAGAAGAATTGCACTTTCCTTCTTGAAGTAGGTCTTATTTCCTTAGCAAACTTGGACCAGATTTCTCTAGTGAATTTCCACGAATTTATTGTTCAATAATCATCAAAGAAAATGTCTTAAAACTCCAGCAAAAATCGTTCAAAGAGTCTAAGAAATCGTCCCTCGCAATCTGCCCAAAACTCAAACTTATGAAAACTTGTCGAAACTTACAGCTTTTCTGCTGATTTTCCTCCAACTTTGAGTAGCTGTAACATCGTCAATACTCCACCTTTCTGGACAGTTCTTGGCTCTAAATTGAAGTACACTATCTTGTCTACAACTTTGGTGAAGAAACTATTCAGAGAAGAAGTCTTCTTGATGGTGTAAAATGGCTTGAAAGTTGATAGTCAGTATGCCTTCCGAATTTTAAGTTTCTGGGTCCAACTTTGAGGACTTGTAACTTGAGCTTCCCGACTTCTTTTTGAATGATTCTTGGCATGATAATAAAGCACAAAACCTGTACTACATCTGTGAATTGAGCACTGATCAAAAGGATTGCCAGAAACCCCTCGAATTCTTCATTGAAAACATAAAAAATTAAGCTATTTTCAGACTTAAAATATATGTTTCTTCGAGTGTAGTTTTGCACACATCTTTTCTTTGACATCATTTGAGCTTCTTGACCAATAGAATCGTCATTCTCCATGCTTTGCAACACTACTAAATAGATGAGTCCTTAATTGCCCGATTTTAGCTCTCATTTCCCCATAATCGCTCTCCAAAATACCTAAGAAATAAATTATGTTAATTTGATATTATTAAGAAATAAACTAAGTAAAAATGTAAGAGTTCAATCATATATTTGTCGCATAAAATGCTCCTATCAAAATTCTTCAAAATAGGTATTGATGACCCGCAAAAAGTTCTGAAAACTAGACTCATCTAGCTTTCCAATGATATAAGTCTCATCTCCTGGTTTGTTGTGAAATGTTCACAATCTTCTGTCGAAGTTGATAGATAATTTCTGACAGCTTTTAGGATTTCATTTCTTGAACAACATGGACTCCTTTTCCTTCTAAATTTCTCTTTTTTGCTTCTTTTATGCTCCTTGGTTTTATTTGAGACCTAAAAAACACAAACTAAGTTAAAATCAATATTGTTAAAGGAATTACATAGCTAAATAGGGTCGGAAACAAATTAAGAACGTTGCATAAAATGCACTTATCAAAGTCCTGACTGATAAAAGGAGGTACCAACGTCTAGTAGGGAGACTTATTTATCTTTCTCATATTATACCTGATATTGTTTATGATGTGAGTGTTGTTAGTCAATTTATGCATTGTCCTAGTAAAGAGCATATGGATGCAGTGTATCGTATTTTGAAGTACTTGAAGATGACACCAGGTAAATGATTATTATTTGAGAAAAAAAAAGAGAATTGGATGTTGTTGGATACACTGATGCAGATTGGGCTGGTGATAAAACTGACAGACGGTCTACATCTGGGTATTATACATTTGTTGGAGGAAATCTTGTGACTTGGCGAAGTAAGAAGCAAAAAGTTGTAGCCAGGTCAAGTGCTGAAGTAGAGTTTTGAGGTATGACACATGGAGTTTGTGAGATGCTATGGATTCGTAATGTGTTGAAAGAATTGGGTTTCAAACTCGAGAAATCTATTGACTTGCATTGTGATAGCACGTCTTCTATTGAAAATGCTCATAATCCTATTCAACATAACTAGACAAAACATGTGGAGGTGGATCGACATTTCATTAAGGAAAATTTGGACAAGAAAATTATTCGTTTCCTTTCTTGTATACAGAAGACCAATTATTAGATGTTCTTACGAAAAAAGTGCCAAGGAAAGTATTTGACAATTCGGTTGGCAAGTTGGACATGATAGACATCTATGCACCTACTTGAAGAGGAGTGTAGAATATTATGTGAATATTTACTTTCCTTATAGGTGTAAGTTATATTATTCCTATTAGTATTATGATTGTATCTTTATATATACCATATTGTTTAAAGAATAATAATACATCAAAGTATTCCAAATCATATCAAATTATTCTTTTTTATCCTAACTCGACCATAGGACTCCTGTATCATCTTAAAGGCTACATATTTGTCGTACTCAGCCTAGTTTAACTTTAGCAATGACATGCCTAGGATTTTATACGTATGGGATATATTGTCATATTATCTATATTGTATACTTCAAGAAAATACCTTACAGCCTAGCATGTTAATATTGGGCCAACTCGAATGGGTTGAAACATACACCGCTTGGGCCTTAAAATCACGTCAGGCCGGTCAAAGGAAAGCGAAATGGCGCCAAACGTGTACCATAAGAACGGTTGTGGACACAAACATACAAGCGCATAATGGTTTGAGAACACAAGCACGTTTTAACTTTTAAACATCCCCAAATCTCTCTCTCTCTACTGTTACTCCGATGGCTTCCGTTCCCCTATCATCTCTCTCCCTCAATTCCCTCAGCAGCTTCACCTCCGCATCTTCCGATCATTTCAGGTTTGCTTCTCCAACCTTCCAATTCGGCACCGTCACCAAGTACCGGGCGGTTAGGTTCGCCGTGACCAGCAGAGCCTCCTCCGTCGTCTTTCGCAACCTCGACGCCGATGACTTCCGCCACCCACTCGATAAACAGGTCCGGTTAATTATTTTTTACTGAGGTTACTTTTGTCGCTCTGTCACCGATTAGGATTAGGCTGATTAGCTATAGTGTTATTGTGCAGAACACGTTGATTCTGAGAGCGATTCCTGGAATAACTGAAATCGGAAAGGTTCTACTTGGTATGATGATTCTAATTTTTGATGGATTAAACTTGTACAAGAATGTGCTTATTTTTTATAAAATTTAATTTGGATTATATTTCAGGTACTGTTACGGAGCAGGTGATGCTTCTTGAGAATATCGGAACATCCCTTCTTGTTTCGGAGAAACAGGTCAGTCGATTGCACAAGTTTTAGAGTATAGTAGACCACAATGTAATGAAAAATCATTTAGAATATGGCTTATAAGAGTATAGATGGAGAATTACATTTCATGCTATCTGCTAATGTAACTCTTTGAATTGGTGTTGCTTTATCAGCTTTCTGATCTACATAAACTGATGGTTGAAGCGGCGGACATACTCAACATTGATGCTCCTGATCTATATGTTCGTCAAAGTCCTGTACCAAATGCATACACTTTAGCTATAAGTGGAAAAAAGCCATTTGTTGTTATACATACTAGTCTTGTGGAGCTTTTGACACGAAAAGAGTTGCAGGTTCTTAATCTCTCTGATCTTATGGTTCACCTCATCCTGAATTGTATCCATATTTGTATGCAACTTCATTCTAATAGTGTGGAAATGATTTATGCTGTAAGATATTGTAGCAATGTTGTCTTCCAAATGACTGACTTACATTGTTTAATATGAAACTAGGCTGTTTTGGCTCATGAGTTGGGTCATTTGAAATGCGACCATGGTGTGTGGCTTACATTTGCGAATATCCTTACCCTCGGAGCTTATACCATACCTGGTACTTGTAACCTTATCTGTAGTGATTTGGTCCTTTCAGTCCCATGTCAGTGTTAATTGAGTTTGAACCTCATTCTATGTTTGTAGTCATAGACTCATGGTCATATATAGTTGATTCATAGTGCTTTGTATTGCCCAACAGTCTTCCCGAAGATATTTATAGGTCTAATGATGCACTTGTTAGTTTGCCTGATGGTTAGAATGCACTGATTGAGAATCACTTAATATGACCATTTTCATAGATTTTGGCATTTCATAGTCAGACTGTATATATGTTTGAATACTTGTGTTATTCATAGGGCTTGGTGGCATGATTGCTCAGAGTTTAGAGGAGCAGTTATTTCGTTGGCTTCGAGCAGCGGAGCTAACTTGTGACCGTGCGGCCCTTCTTGTTGCGCAAGACCCTAAGGTACACAACCTCCAGAAGCTGTAGGTTACCTGTACTTGCTATTGTGCATCAGTTGTCTTGATTGTCTGATACCCGTTTGATGTTCCCACAAGAGGTGGTCGTCTCTGTGTTGATGAAATTAGCTGGTGGGTGTCCATCTATGGCTGATCAACTAAATGTGGATGCATTTTTGGAACAAGCTCGCTCTTATGACAAGGCTTCTTCAAGCCCTGTAGGGTGGTATATAAGGTAAGAAACAACTGTGGTACGCAACACCAGCGATGTAAGATGTAACACAAGGGCAATTTACGTATTAGGATTCATTGAATTTAACTCATGCCCTGCAGAAATGCACAAACGAGGCAACTTTCACATCCTTTGCCAGTGCTACGAGCTCGTGAAATTGATGAATGGTCAAGAAGCCAGGAGTACGGAAAACTTCTTAAACGAGCAACAAGGATCACTGCAGGATCAAAAGTTTTAGCAACACCTGGAAGATAGACCAACATCCAAAGCAGTGTGAGAAGGTAGCTACTTAGTCTAATTCCTAGAATGTGGAAACATCCTTTTCCCTTTTCATCAGTGTTTACGTAGAATACTATACTAGTGGTAAATATGTTCGAGTAAAATTCATCTTTTGTTTCATTTATGCAGCCACCCATAGCAGCAGCCGGCAGGGAGCTTTGGAAATAAAGAGGGTTTTCTTAGCATTGTATGCGCGAAGTCTTGTTACAACTTAAGTCTGCAAATTGAATATGCAGCTGGAGTCATAAGTTGTAACTTGAGGACTTTTGGCTTGTCAATCTTTTGCACTTTGCAGTACAAGAGATGTAGTCTGTAAGTAAAAGTAATACTCGTCGTTGTCTCTTACAGTGATTATAGAATTAGGTTGTTTATAATGTTGGTACTCCCACCCTGACGAACTTATTTTGTATAGAACATTCCTTTGTTGTATAGTGTATACACAATCATAATATCCTTTCGCATTACCTCCATGTGTAATGATAGTGCTTCGACCATGTCGATTTTAGTGGCATTTGAAGACCACACCCCTTAAACTGACACTAATCCAGTCTAGACGCTTAGCCCGTGTATGTTTGCCTTCAGAGGTAGGCAAATCTATATTTTGTCAAATTGGAGGCCCATACTTATATGGGCAGTAATTTAAGTATCCTGTCAGAGATAGATAACAAATCGGTGTTATTAAGTTTTTATCTGCACCGCTACCGGAACTTATGTGCTCGGTGATAGTGATACCCATGTTTTAAAAACTATGAACTCTATTTTCGTTATCAACGAAGGATCCGAGACTAATTTTCATCATGACGTCGTCTATTTGCTGACGTGGTCGTGATAGGACCCAACTAAAAAAATAACAAAAACAACCTCGGCCACTATCTCTATTTCTCCATCTCTCTCTCCTCTTCTCCTCCATCAGCTGATAACATTTCCACTAACGTCGGTGAAGTTGTTGTAGTAGTCCAAGAAGGAGAGGAACCTGGTAGATCTAATCTCAAAGTGGTCAACATCTCTGATCCAATATTTCCGGCCATCCTGATTTCATTTCTTAAGGCAAACCCTGTGAAGCAATCAAAATGTACTTGCAAGCTTCCAAAGAAAGGAGGATGATAACTGAGAGGGGAGGGGAGTCACATTGGAGGCCTAAAAGGGCTCAAGACAGGAAAGGAAAAATAAGAAACTTGGCCATTGACAGATAATTCAGGCTCTTTTGCCAAAACAACTTCACCAAAATTAGCTTTGAAATCCTGGACACCATAAACTGTGACAGAAGCAAGAGAAAATGCTTTGCATACCCAGTCCATGGGAAATTATTTGCTTTATCAGCTCATAACTAAAGATATCCGAGTGGCACTAAATGTTTCCTCTGAAAATAAATACAAATATATAATAACAAGCTATGAGCACCGACAAATTCTTCGTGAGTGTTTTCTGGTCTTGTGACAGAACGTTTAGGGTCATGGACCCTATAATCTTCTATACTAAACCTGAAAACTGTTGGAACTTAGTGTGGGATTCTATCCCACATTGAAGAAGAGCTACTTGCTTGGTTGTTTATAGACAAACACCCATGTGAGCAAGTGAATGGGTGGAATAGCCTAGAGTGGGCTTGATGGGCTTTCTATTGGATTTCCAATAGAAAATGATATATATCTGAATATATATTTATATAAAGTCATAGATGGGCTTTGGGCTCTGGAAAAATTAAATCTGATTATAATTTTTGAATTAATAATTTTATTAATTTTTATTATTTTCGGATAAAACCAAATGAACGATTTGCAGTAAGTATTGTTATGTCACAAGAATTTCTGTCTTAGGTCACAAGAATTGCAGTAAGTATTGTTATGTGTACTTGATACATACCAAAGATGAGGCTTTAAACATGTTCAAAACATACAAAGCCGAAGTTGAGAATCAACTTGAGAAAAGAATCAAAATTCTAAGGTCGGATAGAGGAGGAGAGTATGAATCCAACGACTTTGCTGAATTTTGTTTTGCTCATGGTATTGTGCATCAAACCACAGCTCCATATACTCCAAAACAAAATGGTGTTGCCGAACGTAAGAATAGAACATTGAAGAATATGATCAATTCAATGTTAATTACTTCGGGAGCACCACATAGTCTTTGGGGAGATGCTTGTCTTACTGCAAACATGATATTAAATAGGATTCCTCATAAACAAAGTGATCAATCTCCTTATGAAATTTGGAAGGAACGATTGCCAACTTTGAAAACGATGAAAGTGTGGGGTTGTCTTGCGAAAGTTCAAGTTCCTTTGCCAAAGAGAACCAAACTTGGACCAAAAACTATCGATTGCATCTATATTGGCCCTGCTAATAATAGTGCTGCATATAAATTTTTGGTCTACAATTCGGAGGTAGAAGGAATTAACAAAAACACAATCATGGAATCTGCCGAAGCAGAATTTTTTGAGAATATTTTTCCTTACAAGGATAAAGATAAAGATAAAGAAACATCTAATCCAAGGAAAAGAACCATGTCTCAAAGAGAGTTAGACAAAAGTGCCGAAATTGGAAAAGAAGCATCTTCAGTTGGTCAAGAACAAGTTGAACCAAGAAGAAGCAAACGTGGAAAAATAGCCAAAGATTTTGGACCTGATTATATAACCTTTGCAATTGAAGGAGAACCTCAAGCTTATAAGGCTGCTATGGAGTCATCGGAAGCACCTTATTGGAAAGAGGCTATCCAAAGTGAAGTAGAATCCATTATGCAAAATAATACATGGACATTGGTTAATTTACCTCCGGGACATAAACCAATAGGCCATAAATGGATTTTTAAAAGAAAATTGAGACCTGATGGTACCATAGAAAAATACATTGAAGAAGAGCTACTTGCTTGGTTGTTTATAGACAAACACCCATGTGAGCAAGTGAATGGGTGGAATAGCCTAGAGTGGGCTTGATGGGCTTTCTATTGGATTTCCAATAGAAATTATATATATCTAAATATATATTTATATAAAGTCATAGATGGGCTTTGGGCTCTGGAAAAATTAAATCTGATTATAATTTTTGAATTAATAATTTTATTAATTTTTATTATTTTCGGATAAAACCAAAGGTAATAACTGTTGGTAACAGTTACAACCTTTTGAACAGTTTTACCTGTTCGAATTTGACTTTATATAAAGACGACACTGTGGTCGTTGTTTTCCATCGCAAATTCGTCTCTTCTTCTTCCTCCCCAAAATCGACTTCTCTGAAACACAAAGTAAATTCGCCAGGGACAAGTTCTTGTGCAAGAACTTGTACCAGATAGTTGTATCCTCAAGATAGACGTCCGAAACTACAGCACAAGTGGGGACGAATTTCTGTCTTAGGTCACTGCAAAGCAGGCCTCTATCTGAATCAAGTTAGTGTTTTCAATCTCGATTTCATTGTTGTTTTTGTTTGTTGTTGGTTTCGATTCGATTATACTGTTATATATATCTTGTTTTTGTTCGAGATATTGGTTGGTCCTAACAAAAACAAATTGAAGATTTGAAGGCAAATTTATCTTGTGCTTTTCTGTATATATACGGTCATTCTTAGGTGTCTAAAATGAGCAGACAAGTTAATTTTTTACTAGCATGGCCTCCATCTGTTTTTTCCTGGCACCATGTTTCATTTTCTCTAGGGCAACCAGTCCGACTTGCCTAACTCTTTCTCTGGACAATCCTATCTTGTATAGTTGACATGATAACATAGTAATTAATCAAATCAATTGAAAGATAGGAGCTTTCCTCTTCCAAGTCGTTATATTCCTCAAGCAATTGATGTGTGGTTGATGAAAGAGCAGAGGTAGTATCTGTATGTTCCTGCAATACCCTGATGGACTGTTCATGATGTCTGTTTGAAGATGGAAATCTGGAAATATAATAATTGGAAGAGGACTTTTTGGCAGTGACAACATTCTGGGGCGGAGTGCCGAGGGAGATGGAGTAGCCGTCGTACGTAGCTACGGGGGTACATAGAGAGGGACATTAGTGGCAGAGTTGTGTTTGGGGCGTTTGAGGTGGTGGGCGCGGGAGAGTGAGGCGGAGGAGACGAGGTTGAGGGTGTGGATTAGATTTGATGAGGAGGGGTGTTTTGCGAGTGGGAGAGAGGGAGTGGGAGCTTAGATGAGGTCGATGTGGATATAGAGAGAGAAGAAGAAGAGAGAATAAGTGAGAGAGTGATTCGATAAAAAAATGTGATAAATAGAGATTCGATAAAAAATGTGATAAATAGAGATTCGATAAAAAAATATGTGAGAGAAAAAAAACAGTTTTACCCTTTATAGGTCATCAAATAGATGATGACATGATAAAAATTGGTCTCGGACCCTTCGTTGGTAGCAAAAATAGAGTTCAGGTACCACATTGGTAGTTTTTAAAATATGTGTACCAGTTTAACCATGCCATACAAATTTGAGTACCGACCATGCAATTTATTCAACAGAGCTAACGAAAACTTGAAAGCGGCTAACGGCAATGACATCTGGGCTTATAGTCATTTCTCTTCTACAATAGAAATAAAGAGTTTCGGGGGCTCAATTGGGTTATACATGACAAAAAATGTAACGTCTCGTACCTAAAAGTTACATTTTACAGTGGTTTATGAGTTACCGAGAGCTTAACTGCAACAAGCGAATTATAAAGTTACTACTCGAGTTTATTTTCGAGTTTTTCTAAACTCTTCAAATTCCTTATTTAATGACTCAATGTTATAGAACGTGTCGACACGAGTCTCCCTGTATTTTCGGAGTTTCCGTCTATTTTCTGTGAATTTTCGAAGTTTCTGTTAATTTGATTTACCATTTCAGACTTTTATTTTTTACCCTTTCGATAATTAATTTTCACCCATCCACTTTGGGCCGTCAAATCTCTCCTTCATTAAATCCTGGCCGTTGAGATTTGGGTATAGATATGGGAGAGAGAGTTTACCCGAGTCAAAACCCAACTCGGGCGTTGACCGGAGCCCAGTCTCTCTCCTTTTCAAAGCCCAGCCCAAAGATTTCACAATCATCTATCCATGACGGAGATCAAGCAACACTGTGCTTGATCGAATTCTGGCGATTCTCGACGTTTTTCAGGCCACTGTTCGGCCACCCGGAGGTATTGCTCTTCTCCTCTCATCTTCCTCTTCATTTCCATGCCCTTAGACCCCTGGAATCGAGTCTAATTCGAAAATCCCTCTCTCCCCTTTGCTACTGTTTTTCTGGGTTTCATTTTCCTCCACCGGCGAATTCTTCTCTTTCGATTCTCGGCCACAACAACGCCGTCACAGCAAGGAGGAGAGTCCAGCAGGACCTTCGAGTGAGTAGTGGAGCTGCAGCCATCGAACTAGGCCGAGGCAGAGGCTTTAGGTGCTGTTTTGGTGGAGGTGGTGATCGAGGCAGTGTTAGGGATGGGTGGAGGCCGAGGAGCTGTTGGAGTGGGTCTAGGAGGGGGTAGGCAGCAGGAAAGCTGCTGGGATTGGTTCTAGGTTCGAGTTTGGGAGCAAAGATAGAGGGTAAGACTTGTCCCTCTAAGAATTGTGTTATTTGAACTGTTGTTGAAATTGTGTTTGATGTGCTTTTGTTTGGTTGTTTCTTGTCGTAACTTGATGAATCGAAGAAACGGGAAAGTTATTACGAAATTCCGGCAAGTTGACCAGAATTCGGCAGAAAATTCCGGCAAGTTGCCGGAATCTAGTGAATGCTCCGGGGACGCACTTGCCTTAAATAGGGAGTTTCCTATTTTGGGAAACTTCCTACTTTCCTATTTATGGAAAGTTAATAATTTTGGGTTGAAAAGGTTAAAGAAAATGTGAAAGTATAAGTTAAAGGAAATTGGGGATTATTAGTGAAGGAAATTATAAGTATGTTGACCACTTTAGTGGTTGAGGAAGATGATGACTTCTATTAACAGAAATGCCGAATTGATCGTGAAAAATAATTGGATAAATTTAGGGGGTAAACTTTTAAAATTAAAAGTACGGGGGGGTGAAATGATATAAGTCTCAAACCTCAGGTAGGTAAACTGAAATTAATCCTAATTTTATTTAACCAATTTAAATAAGAGAATTTAAATGAGTTATATGGTGAATAAGAATAGTCACCTACAGATGACTAATTGCTTGAAACCATGCGTTATGGACTTTATATAGTTTATTGTCTGAATAAATTCTATAGCTATAACTTCATATAATGTGAAATGATGTAACCTCACGAAATGTGAAAGGTTGTAACCACTTAAAATGTGAAATGTTGTAGCATAGAATGTCAAAGGTTGGAATGCTAAAAGTTGTAACATATCAACCAGAATTCATGACAATTCAAGTAGTGAATGATTTTCCCATGTATTAATAGCGATCAGTCCTGTTGTTTTAAACACACATTCAACACATTTTAGAAACAACTCGAAACAAATTGAAACACCAACTCAAAATTATCTTCTCCTTTCTTGAGTTTTCTCTCTAGTTTATAGTTATCTGGTGATAAAAAGAAGATACTTCAAGTTCGTCGGAGTGTTCTTGGCAGCAGTGCAGCTCTAAAGCACTAGTAGTCATTGTAACCTGAAAGACAAATGTCATCAAGGCTTTTACACCGGTAGATGAGATATAATTTATCTTAAAAAAAGTGAGTGGAACATGCTTCAACATTTTCTTCATATTCTTCATTCATGTTTGAAGTTATATATAAAACAATTTGTGTTTTTCGTATCTAAGTGTTCCAAAACATTCAGCTTCCAAAAGTTCGTCGGAATGATGGTTTATTCCACAACATGTGGCATGAAATTCGAGTAGCATGAGAAACTGCAGTAGTTTTTGTATAAAATGAGGAGTTACTAACGAAGTAGACAAGGGTGGTCAACCAGAGACTGAATAACGTTGAAGTTGACGATTGTTTTGATATTTCATCATCTCATAATCGTATAGTAGTGTCGATTACTATGGATGAAACCAAAGGCGCCAACGGTTTCAACCATTAAAAAAATTCGGGTTTTGGACTATTTGAGACCCGATTTGGACCTCCCAAAGCTCAACTTGTCTGCTCATTTTCTTCTCTCGGAAAACCTCACCGGAAAAAGACGAAAATGCCCGGCGTCACAGGTCCCTCAGATTACTCGCGGGAGCCGCCTCGACATCCGAGCCTCAAAATCAACGCCAAGGCTAGCCCTTCTTCTTCGATCACTGCACTCTCTTTGATTCTGCAAAACTCGTTCGTAAACTTCATTCTCTGTCTCGATTTGCAGGAGCCTTTCAACGCGGAGCCGCCGCGCTCGGCTCTCGGCGCCGCTTACGTCACTCCGGTGGATTTGTTCTTCAAGAGAAACCACGGTGCTATTCCAATAGTCGATGACATCCACAGGTACATGTCTCTCTGAATCCCTAAACCTAGTGTCAATTCTTTTCATTTTCAGTATTGCTTACTCGTTCTGCAAATTTCAGCTACTCTGTTTCCATAACCGGATTGATCGAAAATCCGAAGCAGCTGTTTTTCAAGGATATCATGTGAGTTGTGTGAAATAGTTGATGTGGATTTTGTTTATTAGTTTGTGATTTATGTAAATGGATTGCGTTTTCGTTTGATCGCAGGGCGCTTCCTAAGTACAATGTCACTGCCACATTGCAGGTATCTTATTGTTATGCATTTGGTTTTACGTAGGTTTATTGTGTTATTCGATTGCGGGGATTTGATTTGGTGTTGATCAATCAGTGTGCAGGTAATAGAAGGACAGCTATGAGCGAAACTCGGACTGTCAAGGGAGTAGGTTGGGATGTTTCTGCTATAGGAAATGGTTTGTTGCCCTTTAATTGTTTCATCTTTGAATTTCAATGATTGCTTTCTCTCACAAGCTCTAGCATGGAGCATTGATGTCGTGTTCAAATGTACCTGTGGTCTTTGATTTCCCAACTAGATTATATATCTGCATGAATATCTGTCATCTATCTTTTTTTCTTGTCTGAGACGTTTTTGCTAGTATGAATTTTAACTCTTATAAATTTTCTTCAATCTCATTACAGCTGTATGGGGTGGTGCAAAGTTGGCTGATGTACTTGAACTCGTGGGAATTCCGAAGTTTACTTGTGCGACTAAATCTGGCGGAAAACATGTTGAGTTTGTAAGTGTTGATAGGTGTAAGGTACTAGTTTTTGCTCTGAAGTCATTTCTTTAGGTTTGAGACGTTTTCTTGTTGACAAATAGATTTGACATTAAAAGGATATTATGTATTCACTCTAATAGTTAGAGCAATGATTACAACTTACAGGAGGAAAATGGAGGCCCCTACAAAGCATCGATTCCACTGATTCAGGCCACAAGCCCTGATGCAGATGTTTTACTTGCTTATGAGATGAATGGAGAGGTTAGTTCAGCAAAGTAGATGTTCAGATTGTGAATCTTAAAGTTATGCCATTTCTTTTGCTTTGCATTTCAATCATCTGTTTCTGGTTTGTTGTATGAGTATCTGGTTATGTTCCTGTTGCATTTTGTCTGGACTGTAACTTTTTTCTTTGTCTTTTTTTTATTTCTACCAAGTAGATTGTTATGTAATCAATTTTCTTGCGCATGCAATCAGTACATCGGTCTGATATTGGGTTTTGTTTTGATTCTCTTATCATACGAAGACCCTAAACAGGGATCATGGGTTTCCATTACGTGTGGTTGTGCCTGGTGTTATTGGTGCCCGTTCAGTTAAATGGCTTGATTCTATTAATATCATTGCAGAGGAATGTCAGGTTGGAGTTGGGTTGTCAGTCTATTATTTCTTCAACGTTTTCTTTTTTCCTACCATATCACACTTTTTTTTAACGATTTGAGCTTCCCTAACAACCTTGCAGGGTTTCTTTATGCAAAAAGACTACAAAATGTTTCCACCTTCAGTAAACTGGGACAACATTAATTGGTCCTCTAGGAGGCCACAAATGGATTTTCCTGTCCAGGTATGTAGAGAGCCAAAATCTTACCTTGTTTGGAGTTGCCATGAATTTCCTCAGTTTGTTCTAGTTGGCTGACATAGGATATTGCCGATTGACAGTGTGTAATATGCTCTTTAGAGGATGTTAATGCATTAAAGCCTGGAAAGGTTAGTTTTAATTTCAATGTTTTCCTTCTCTTAATGCAATTGATTGTCTATTGTCTACTTTACATTGTCATGCACAGAGACCTCATTTTTTTCTTCTGTTTTAGCTCTCAGTTCCATTGCAATAAGATTTTTTCAGCATGTATGATAAAGGTCAAAGTTCCCAAATGTTTTGGCCATCTCATAGGATACATATGTGATTGAGTATATTGCAAAACAACTTTCTGAACTGACTTCTTTCTACTCCTTATTCATTACACACTTCCTTCTTGATCATGTTTGAGACTATTTATTTGTTGCCATAGTGCGTGGTATGCCGGGAACTGGGTCTTACCTGCAATGGGCTTTGTTGGTCTTAATCCGTTATAATTATGTGTTGTACAGGTCAAAGTTAGTGGGTATGCAGCATCAGGAGGTGGTCGTGGCATTGAGAGGGTTGATGTTTCTGTTGACGGTGGCAATACCTGGATTGAAGCATCTAGATATCAGAAAACTGGCATCCCATATATTGCGGAGGCCACATACAGTGATAAATGGGCATGGGTACTTTTTGAGGCCATGGTTGATGTCCAACAGAGCACTCAAATTTTTGCAAAAGCAGTATGTTTTGTTAATTCTGATAACATATTATTTACAGTGATACATTTTCCTCATTCTAGGAGACTTGCATCACCAATTGATATCTAATACACAATGTCAATTTTGTGACTAGGATTCTCTACCATCTAAAATAGCCCATATCCGAAGTTGCATTGTTTGGACTATAAGTGACCCAGGATATCAACTGACCAGACCTTGCAAAACCATTATCATTTAAAGGGTTTAACTAGTGGTTGGAATCTTGCCTGAGATGACCTTTCGCCACATGGCCCTTATCTTTAACTAAGCTTACCTAAAGTTTCTGTTGGAGATTTTTGTAATTTTGAACATATCTTTAGCCACTGGAGAGTATAATGACACAACCTATGTATGACCTGTATAACTCAGCCAATATCATCAACACTGGTTCAAAGAATTAGTGCAACCATAGCAGCAGTGTTTAGAAGCATTTTTCTTATTTAAATAATTTACCCCCGTATCCTCGTATATCATGCACCATTAGATGTTTGATCTACGAGATGCTTAATTATTATTTTTCTTCCTTGGGTATGCTTCTGCTTGTTCTTGTGCTTGACGTGCTAATTATATATTATCAACAAACCAAAAGATGACTTTCTTGTATGACCATGTATTATATAGGCCTGAAGATACATTGTTTACATCCACGAACCTTTACAACCGATATTAATCACATGTTTCAAAATTTGAACACATACTTGTGCATTGGTCTGCAAGACTACTGGTTTTTCTGGTCGAGTTGCCAAAATACTGTGAGCATGACCTTTTGGTAGACTTCTGGCACTGGAAGATTCAAGTTCTGACCACGTGTTTGAACTAATGAAACTTCTTATCCTTGTTACCTGCTGCTTCATAAACATGTTATGACTTAATACTGTTATATCTTGTCATACTAATTAGTGTATTTCATGCACATTCGATGTCAAAATATTTTACCTGCAAACATAATGTGTATAAATTGTCATTCTTTTCCTTGAATTGTATATGCTCAAGTCTCATGGTCCTTGGAATCTTTGATGTGCAGGTGGATTCAGCAGCAAATGTACAACCTGAGAAAGTGGAGGACATTTGGAACTTGAGAGGGATACTGAATACTTCATGGCATAGAGTACAAGTTCGAGTTGGCCACTCAAATTTGTAGACCAAAACAAGAGAAAAACTGAAGAAAAATAATACGTTAAATACTTGGAAGTTGTAATCTGATGGCCGCTGTTGCCTTCTGTTTGGATAACATTGACCACTTCTCTTAACTTTCTATGTGCAAGTAATAAAATGTTTATTAGTTTGCTTTCGAAGGTAAGACTTCAACGAGTTGTTGAAGTGCTTTGCCTCGGAACATTTAGTTGGTGTATATATATACATTTCAAATTAGCAATTCCCATTGCAGAAAAAGCATCCCCCAAATCTTTCAGGTTCCACTTCTGAAGATCTCATTAACTGCATTACGAGATCATTTGCCACTCCAGGGAGGATTCGAGCCGTTGAAGACATCAAAAGAGGTTTGTTTCTACCTTTGACTCCATTTCTTTTAGCCATCTCCATTTGGAGCAATACTTCACAGCTGCCAAGTTAGGACATTTTCCTTTAACTCCAGCTCTGGTTCGACTTTGGAATCAAACTTTGCTACCTAGTGCTATGCCTACAACATTTGATGGATTATAAATGGTTTTCTATTGACCAAGTGTAGCAAGGGGTTCAACTTTACAAGGGGGTTTCAACCTGAAGTCTTGGAAGGTCTTATTAGAATCTCCTTTTGGGGTAAAGAGAGACGAGTACAGAATGCCTAGTACAGATTGACTTAGGGTGTGAACAAAAGAACAGTCATTATAATTATGAGTAAATTGTATGGTCAGTACCCAAACTTATGTGTCTCGGTATAGTAGTATTCATATTTTAAAAACTATCAATATGGTAATCAGACTTTGATTTCGCTACCAATGAGAGGTCTGAGACCAATTTTCATCACGGATTCGTTTATTTACTGATGTGACCAGCGTAGAATTCATCAAAATAAGTTAAAATGACGAAATTAACCTTTTGATTTTTGTTAAAAGTCAATTTCAATATTTTTTTCCTCTCTTTTTCCACAGAACCGGTTTCCAACAACACTAGACAACCCAAGGTTGAGTTTTAATCCATCAGAACGATCTTGATTAACAAATCACAGGTCACACACTGGTTTGTCCATGATTCTGGTGGCTTATATCAAACTTCTCGGCTAAAAATTCGTAACTGGCACATTCAGTTTGAGGCAAAGGCAAAATCTTGTTTGGATTCGTGAAAGGTGGATCAACTGAGAACTTCCTCTTGTTTCTACTACCCTTCTCCTTAACATAGATATAGGGAGAGAGTTGAGTGGTACAACTACTCCCCTTGGCAACCATTGACGCCATGTTCTGCACCAAAACATCTTTCACTTCATATATTCATATGCACAAGCCTTATCTATCATTCCATACAGCCACACAATATTACAGCTTCATCAATCACACAAAACTGTATCAAACGACAAACTAAAAAAATCAACATTGACAATACAATTCTCATTCCAGCTCAACATTATCTACTACTCAATTTAACAAAAGCCAATATAAACCAGATTAGAATATTGCATTCCACAACGACTGAACCACTCACCTTCAAATATCACTATTCAAATCAATAATAACCTTCGATAAAGAAAGAAAAGCAATCAAAACATATTAATCAGATAGATACCAAACACTGCCTAGAAGCACAAGTTCAATAACCAATTCATGTTGAACATACCCAGTTTGACATATAATCTAAATTATGAGCTACCGATGTGAAAATCATTATGAATGTAATAAAAATTAACCGGTCGTCAAGATCACAATTGAATGAAACCAAAGCTAAAAAGAATCTCAGAAATCTTGCGAGTAGCTGTAGATACAATCAAAGAGCCCCCAATACAAAAATGCAAGAAACTAAGGCTTCATAATCAAACAAAGATGATCAAGACGCACCCAATTGAGCAATCGGATGTATGACCAGTCTGAGAAAGATCAGAAAATTTATACTTGGGTCTGCTTTTTCTATTTTCTAAATTATATGGCTTATAAAAGAGAAACAGAAAACGTCTCGCTCTAAATGTTCTTGGATGTGTTTGTGGTTCTGGTTAGTCTTTGTGGGAATGATTCGTTATGGCCATGAGCCTGACTTGGGTGGATTCTTATTATAGATTATTAATCCATGATCACGTTTTGTGTAGAAGCCATTAAGTGTTGTCGGCTACAGAAGAAGCAAAGATTCCTACTTTGTGGAGGCGATCGTCATCCATATTAGGCGATCGTCATCCGTATCAAGACACACCTGTTTGAATCCCATGAGAAAATATTTGCTGCAACACTCGGAAAAATGACCAGCTGAATAGATATAATTATTAGGTAAAGGTCGTCCTAAAGCCAACAAAAAATAAACAAGATTGATATAGTATAATGCGATTTGATATACGAAAGAAAGATAGAGAAACAAACATCCTACCAATCATATAAGAGAAGACTAACTATAATTTACCGAAACGTCAGCCCTCATTATTTCATGAAGAAAATATGATTGTATAGAATTCACAATTTTCGCAATCCAATCCAATCCAATCCAATCCAATCCAATCCAAATAACAGTAACAATGATAATTAACGACAGTTTTTCTCCTCTGTCGAACTTGAATGATCTAACATCTATTCCATTTCCTCTTTTCCAAGTTTGAGTCGGAAACTTTGGAAAACAAAACATAAACACAGTTGGGACTGGGGAGGATGGCTCGAATCAAAGAGACGTGTTTGTTGCTTTGTTTAATCAGAAAATAAGAAAGTCTGAATCTCAGTTTTTGGCTAGACACCTGTCTAATTGGGGAGAAGAGGTGGAATTGGATGTGATATATAAGGAACTCTCTAGGCAAGAACCAAGAGTCGGACGTCTTCATCTCTTTCGTTTTCTGGTCCACACGCTCCTCCATTATATATTCGTTCTTTGCGGGAAACTGGATAAAGATGATGTTGCTGCTTCACTCCAATCGTCAAGTTGTTGATAACTTGATGCTAAGACCCCAGCTGTTCGATTTCCTCCATCACATTATTAGAGGTAGACATTTGTACTTCGGAGATATTATTCTAGCTTAGACAGCTAGGTCTTCGAAATTTCCAGAATCGATTTTGCAATTCACAAAACGTGCACCATCTTTCGGTGAAGTTCTGTTGATTTGATACGTTTCTACAGCCTGTATTAGGGAAATAATCTAACACTAATACTTCTACACCAATGTGATTCGGCATCGTAGAATAACAGATCATGATCTCATGAAATGTGCATCATAATACACATATGGTAGACTTTAGTAGGCATTTGAAACGTGATTCACTTAGCATTATTCTTTACATTAAACTCGCGGTGATGAATTACTCTAAACCTTTCTTTTCAACCATCTTCCTCTCCATGACATGGATGCATATATAACAAAGATAATGTTGATGACGAAGATCTCACACAGTCACACGCATATACACCACACGTTAGTTTTTGATGATTTTAATTAGAGAGTGCTTGACTTAGGTGGTGGAGTTTGTTGAATTAATATGCAGATCAGAGTCGTATTCTTCAGCTTTAGCATCCCTTCTTCATCAAAATGATTAAGGAAGTCTCATCTCGGATGAAAGCAGCATTGACGATCAAGGAGATTTGGTGTGGATGGGAAGGCTGCGATTCTAGGGCAGTGTTTTGCGGTTGGAAGGCTTTTGGGGGAGAAGTTCACTGATTCGAAGGGATTCATGGCCACTATGGTATCGGTTTAGAGACTGCATCGCCGGCTTACAATTCGTCTGGTGGCTGATTGTTTCCTTCTCACCTTCTCGAATGAGATCGATCGAGACATACTCTTAACAGGAGGTCCTTGGTTCTTTGGCCGCCAAATGTTCTTGTTGGCGTCCTATGATGGACAAGGTGATCCTGTGTTTGTTCCTATCCTAGGGTTTCCTGTCTGGGTGGAGATTCTAGGTCCGATCCCTTGTTAATGACTGTGGAGGCTGCTAGCAAATTGGTTCCACTCTGGGAGATGTTCTGCATCTGGATACGACCAATATTCTTCGAGGTATTAAGCCTCATGTTCGTATGTCTCACTTTATCAATTCTCCGGTCAAGCAGGCTTATCCTCCCACTGGATTTTGAGTTTGGCGTGGGTAAGAATTTGGAGGTGGTAACGTTGACTTTTCAGTATGAGAAGGTATTCGGGTTTTGCCGGATTTGTGGTTTTTTGGAACACCCGTCGTACGACTGTTTGGGGCTCCTGATGTTTCTGGTACCAGGACAGCACGACGCGAGGCGATGGTACGTAGCATTGTGTGGCAATCCACCGACTTTAGAGGCTCCGATTTATGGGGTTATCCCTAACCCTAGCCCTTCCCTGGCTTCTAGGGTTTTGAAGCCAGTCCCACCAATGGTGTCAGCACAATGAAATTTCTCTCTTGCTTTTTCTGCATCAGTGGCAATTCATTCAGCTGCGTCGTCGTCCATCCCATCAGCGTCAGGTATGGTTAACCTATTGCTCCTCCGAGCATGTCCTTTACTCTTCCTGGATTTTCATCTGTTGCATTAAGCAAACAACTAGAGCATTTTCAGACCCCTATGATAGCTCACTCTGAGATCCCTAGCCCTACCATACATGTTGTGCCCATTCTTATTGATGATGAGATGCATGTGTGACCTGTTTTGATCCTATGGTGAAGTGAAACGTAGTGCCGCTCCTTCAGCCTTCTGGTTAGGTAAGAAACCTAGAATGAACTTAATACAGATTGCATAGTTTGATGTAGGTTTTTCTCCAGAGCTCTCTCTTCCTCATAATGCAGGTTTACTTATTATCTCTACCCTAAAGAAGAGGAAACCAGGTCGTCCGCTTGGGTCTAGAAATAAGCCTAAGCCTGAAAGTGGTAGTGCTCCGGCTATTGCTCGTAACAGGATGATAAAGAAGAAGCATAGTTTCTCTGTTAAGAGAACTTTCAATATGACTGATGGCTCTTTTGACTCTACTTCTGCAGTCGGTGATGATAGTGATACTAATGATGGAAGCAACGCAAGTGATTCACTTCTGGAAGGCTTATGGTACATCCCCTTCGCGTAGGGTATTTCCAGAGCTTTTATGTTTTTATGTTTCAATAAGCTAGTTTATAGCATGACATTTTTATTTAGTTTGTTTTTGTTTGTGATTTACTTATCTTTAAACTTTGATATGTTTGTTATATTTAATTACTAGAAATCTCATAGTTTAATTATGTGGTAGCCCTTTTGAGGTAAACAATGCTTATGTAATTTTCCTCCTTTATCAAATACAAGGTCGAACGTCATCCTAAAACAAACATCAATTGGAGAATAAAATGCAGAAAGGTTGGCACGCGATGCATTAAACATGATGAGCGTACACTCGAGAGAGTAGGTTAGGCATCATAAACTACCAAATGTGAATCTCGTGTGAAATTTAATTATCATGAACAGCTTCAAAATAAGAAAATGACCTTAATTATATGGGTTGTGTCCCAATGGAAACCCTTCAACTATATACATAGAACATTGTAGTATTTCATAAGATTATACTCACCAAGCCGATTCGATGATAACAGAAACACTGAGATATAATAGTTCGTCCATGATTGATTTACATGCACCGACGACTGTAGTGTGTGTACCAGGCTTTAATTTAATTATTTTGTGATGCTTATTTTATACTTACGAATCATAACAACCAAATAGAAAAATATCACTATCGAAAAAAAACAAATAGAAAAATATACAATTCACACACTGTCCACTGTAGCAGACGAAATAAAGAAATAGGTCGTTCACACCCTATATTAAGGTACGCCTCAACTTGTTCAGAGCCAACTTTCCAACACCCTCTTCTGCTCATTTCTCAGTTCATGTCAAGATGGAAGCAATCATGTCGCTCTTCACACATCCTATATTCTTTGTCTTCCTATCAATGATTCTCTATTTCCTGGTGCAAGTGATTTTTGGTAGAATCCGGCGACAAGTCTATGAGTTTTCCGGCCCTCCAAGCCATCCTCTCATTGGTTGCTTAGTCACATTTTACCAGAACCGCTTCCGTCTACTGGACTGGTACACCGAGCTCCTTGCGGACTCGGCCACCAGCACCATCGTTGTGAGCCGGCTTGGTGCACGACGGACCATAGTCACAGCCAACCCAGAAAATGTAGAGTACATGCTCAAAACCAACTTCAACAACTTCCCAAAAGGCAAACCCTTCACTGAAATCCTTGGAGACTTTCTTGGCTGTGGGATATTCAATGTGGACGGCGAGCTTTGGCGCACGCAGCGCAAGTTAGCCAGCCACGAGTTCAGCACCAAGTCGCTGCGTGAGCACATCATGAATAGCTTGGTGGAAGAAGTCGAAGAGGGTTTGTTGCCATTGATGGAGTTACTAGCTATGAAAGGAGAAGTTGTAGACTTGCAGGAGATGCTGAGGAGATTCACGTTCAATGTGATTTGTAAGGTCTTTTTGGGCGTTGAGAGGTGCTCTTTGGATCCCTCTTTGCCTGTCCCAGAACTCGCAAGGGCTTTCGACACGGCGTCAGAAATCTGTGCAATGCGTGGTGCTGCGCCTGTGTTCATAATTTGGAAGATCAAAAGATGGCTTGGGATTGGTTCGGAGCAGAAACTCAAAGCTGCAGTGGCAGAAGTACATGCCTATGTGATGAACATAATAGAGACGAGGAAGCAGAAACTTGATGATGATCAAAGTTCTAGGACAATAGATCAAGATCTGCTAACTCGGTTGATAATGGCGAGACATGAAGACGAGGTGACAAGGGACATGGTAATAAGCTTTATAATGGCGGGGAGAGACACAACTTCAGCAGCCATGACGTGGCTCTTCTGGTTGCTTTCCCGCCATCAAACTGTAGAGGAAGACTTGGTGAAAGAGATCAAAGAGAATCAAACAACGATGGACTTTGAGTCGTTGGATTTCAGATTGTTGAAGGCATGCCTTTTCGAATCGATGAGGCTCTTTCCACCTGTGGCTTGGGACTCAAAACATGCCAAAGTGGATGACTTGTTGCCTGATGGAACTCATGTCCGGGCCGGAGATCGAGTGACCTATTTTCCCTATGGGATGGGAAGAATGGAGTCTCTGTGGGGGAAGGACCCGCTGGAATTCAAACCGGACCGGTGGTTTCTCGAACCGGACAAGGAGGCGAGATCAGAGCTGAAGAAGGTATGCCCATACAAGCTGCCCACTTTTCAGGCAGGTCCAAGGGTTTGTCTTGGGAAGGAGATGGCTTTTGCTCAGATGCAGTACGTGATGGCTTCCATTCTCAGACGGTTCCAGATCAGACCGGTCGATTCCGACGTGCCGGTCTTGGTGCCGCACCTGACGGCCCACATGGCCGGCGGGTTGAAGGTTCTGGTACGCAAGAGAGGGACTGACTGAGATGTGAACTGGGAAGCTGCTTAAACTTAGGGAGAGTCAATGGTTCTGATTAGTTTAAGAGGTGTTGGACAGTGTAACATGCTATTATTTACATGCCTCATTTCTGGTGTAGCACAAGAATATGATTTTATGTACAAAAATCATGTACATAATTTGTACGTACCATGATCTTAGTACGCTAATCATGATCTACACTATCAATCACAGATGTCAAGCTCGATTCTAAACCATGTAATGCTCGACAAACAAGTATCAAAGGCCAAAATTTTGTTTTTAAAAATAAAGGTCAGGATAATATAATAGATTCGAGTTTGGAAAAGATAAATTCACATGCCCATGAAGCCATGACTCACTGCTTTCTTTTAGTGGAAGAAAAAACAAACGAGCACTGTATATAATAGTCAGCATAAAGCAAGCCATTCATCACCACGTTTCCTTTTTACTTCCTATTGAGGAAATGGTGAGAATCTAGAGATGCTGAATAGGTAGGTACAAGTTTCTATTAAGAGAAACCCCTATGTAATTAGCCTAATCACTTTTTTCCTTTTCCTTTTGTGAAGGAAAGAAAAAGAATGCTAGTAATGTTCATATTATGCTTGTTTTTTCCTTACCTTACAAAACAGAGCAGGATTCCTAAAGGGACAAGCTTCCAAATCCAAATTGCTTGTTCCAATCATCATAGGTACCAACCTCGTTGAAGGAAACAGAGGGTCTCACCTCGTGTAATGCACTCTCAAAATCCTATAAAACGAAACCAAAATATAATTATGCAGGGAAGATAAAACAGAGGCTGAGCCAGCAGTGTAAGTCTGTAGTTTTTTTACCTGAAAAGTTACTGGGCGCATATCTTACTTCTTAAGCTTTGTTATTTCTATGCCTTGTCTCAGAGCTTCTCTTAGGACCCATAGAGGCATCATTCACTAAGTTTTTCATGTCCGATCCTGAGTATCATGCAAAACAAAGCAACAAACTCAGGGCTGTGAAATGCCACGGAGAATTACAATGATTTTGGATCTCTGAAAGGAGGTCAGTAGTCAGTACCTTCTGTTAACTTGCATATGTTATCAATATCTTCCCTTGAAAGTTTGAACAGTCCATCCTTCTCAAGGAGATTCTCCACTATCCAGGCTCTTGCTTCTTCAATACATCAATAGCAGGTTAGCTGCATAATCAATATCAACAATGTGGGTAGAATCAAACATGCTAAGTACGCACCTGATGAAGGAAGGGAAATGTAAAGTCTCTTAGTAAGTCGCCTGCGTGCTACTTCATCAAGCCCTTGGGGTCGATTTGTTGCTCCTACAAAATGTATATAGATTTGTGAGATAGAGTGAAATCAGAGTTAAAATATTTTAAGCTAAGCAAACTTTACCTATAAATGATAAAACAGAAAATATAAAAGCTAGAAAATAATTGAGATTAAATGGGTTTAACAAATCACCTATCAGAAGAATTTGCTCATTGCCACTGTCAAAGCCTTCCATTTCAATGATAAACTGTGTTTTGAATCGCCTACTTGATTCATGCTCACCTTCGGACTTACGCTGCAAACATACAGAAGTAACTCGGCTCAATGCATTTGGAACAAGGAAAAGACGTATACACGGAGACAGTGAGATACAAAGGTGTTCATGCAGTTAACCAACTAATATACAAAATACCCTAAATTTTTTTTACTGTCAAGCATACATACTGGCAGCTTGTACCATGTCTAGTATGAGTTCAAGAGCTAGAGAAAGTCTTCCTGCGAGAGAAGTGAGTCAATTTCGTCAACAAATATTACAGCTGGCTGCCGCCAACTGGCTACTCCAAAAAGGGCCTAAACTAACTTTTCACCCTCACCAATCTGCAGTTACCAGTCAAAGATACATATCTAAGTATGTTATTGAGGATAAAAATATACATACATATACTTTAGGAGAAAACCAGTATACAAGTTAGGACTTGAGAAGCAGTAAAAGATATGTTATCTTTCTGCATAATTTAAAAATTTGCAGGAAAATCAGGATCAAATTCTCAAACTACAATGATTAAAGTATATTAAATGATCATAGAACTGGATCTGTAACGTTGGTTGACCTAATTCAAATTGGATAAAAAAATAATGGCAAACAATCGAGGCAAAAAGATGAACGCTTACCCATTTGCTCGTCAATGAACTGGCACAGAAGTAGAAGAATGTTGCTTTTGCCTCTCCAGCTATGGCTTTCCCTATCATTGTTTTGCCTGTTCCTTGAAACAGGTACAGGTAAAAGATCCTTTATTGGCCAGAAAATCTTTTACTACACTGAGTACACTCCTTAGAAGATTGACTTACTGGTGGACCAAAGAGAAGAAGACCCTTTCCAGGAGAACAGCAACCTTTGAAAATATCGGGGTGTAGTAATGGCCATATAACCATCTCTGTCACACACTTTTTAGCATGGTCCAAACCAGCTGAAACATTGCAAAAGTTCAATCAGAACACCTTTAGCTACGTGTACAATGGTAAATACAGAAGACAGTTACAGCATCATTCATTACCAATGTCATTCCATCGAACATTAGGATCTTTGTCCATAATCTCATTACTGACATATTCAATAAGACGAGGTTCCAAGTTCCTTAATTTTCTGGGAGCTCCCCATCTAGACCGCAGAGCAATTCCATACTGAAAAAGACAAAAGTACATTAGGACATGAATGCATATTCATAATCCTTGTTTAGAGTAAGAGTTTCTAAATGCATTCAGCATGAGGTTACACTTCTCACCAGGTCCTTGTCAAGTCATCTAATGCATCATCCGACTTTCCACTAATCTTTGAAGTCATATTCCCAACATTGCCCCCATTAGATCTGAAAGGAGGAACAAAACCACCACAGACACCTTGGCGTGAAAACACCATATGATCTCGTGTTAAAAACCCTATTAGCAACACTGTTATCACTTTGAGGAGAGACAGAAGCATTTGGTGATGCAGCTAACCCTCGCCTTTGTCTTACGTCCATTTCCTAGTCAACAACAAAGATTCTGATCAAAACCGCTAGATATGGATAAAGTGCACAGAAAAAGAAATACTAAAAACTTAAAGACAAGGGCAGCCTCAGTTTCAATGTAGGCAGGTAAGTCCCACAACACATTACTAATCTGTAGGAACTATAGGAACACTTCTACTTCAATTAGTTGGTGATAATACCTACCCTCTAGGATTCATATGCCAAATGAAACAATTATTTGTATACCAGCAACATAAAAAATGGACAGAAGGGAGTTAATTCAAAAGATGCCTATTATAAAGAGGAAGGTTAGGCAGAAATAAGATACCAATTGGCCGTGGCAGAAATAAGGTTCCTTTTGCTTGCTCCAAAGCTTTGCTGTATGCATATTTCCTATATACCAATCTTGGAACAAGCCGACACTATTCTTAAGAAGCCATTTTTCAGTTCAGCTTCAGCCAAGCCACCAAATTTGGAAAGGTCATTTTACCCTCAGTTTCAACCCTAACAATAAAAGGGTAGAGGGACTTTTTTTCGGATTAGGGGCTGCTTTACTCTCTCGATCTCATCCGTCTCTCACCTTAGATCGTATCTCTCTCCAAGCGTCCAGAATGAAAGAAAAAAAACCTGATTCGATCACCTTTTCCCAGTTTCTTGGCGTCCATGATCAAGGTTTTACTATTATGTTGAAATCTTTCACCTCTGATCAAGTTTTTAAGGTAAGCTTTCAGACTCTTCCGATTTTTCTTGATTGCTTCAAAATTTCTGTTGTTTTTGATTGGTTTATTTCTGGAATCCGTCGTTTTGTGACATCTAATGGATTCTTATCTCTGTTATTACCCACTTAAGAAAGTGGAATTTTTCTTTCTTTTTGGTTGCATAAATTAGAGTTTCAGTACACAATTCTTGAATATTTTTTTTGGTCTGAGTTCCCAGAGGTGTACAAGGTGTGGTGATGGAAACTTGGAAGGTTTAAGTTGGAGGTGTTGTGATATTGGGTGGAAGTGATTCATTGTATTAGGAGGGGATCGGTTAGTTTGTAGACCCGCTATAATGTGGTACTTTACAAGGGCAAGGAATATCAAGCAATCATATAAAGAAAACATAAGCTCTGTTTTTAGGGTTCTAATTTCTGCCGCACTTGGTATCAACAACAGTTCATCTTTGATACAATACTACTTGCCAAGCTGAATGCATAGTTTGCCAATCTCTTCTCTTTTATTGTCTTCTGCGTCATCTAACCAAATGTTATTTTGGTGATTTTGGAGTAACAAGGTTTGGTTTTTGGTTGGTGCTATAGGATTCACATCATGTCCTTTTTGAATTGGAGCCAAGGAAGAAGACTATGGGTAAGTTCTGATTGTTGTTTCAATCAATCTTCATCTATACAAACTGTTTTAGTTTCAACGTAGATACGGGTTTTAATTTCCATGATTTTCTATTCATAGCTTCATGGGGATGTGATGAGCAGGGAAAAGAATCTGTAAATTAAATTGAGGATGTCCTTGATCATGAGGTTCAATTTCATAGTTTACTTGGTACTTGATTCTGTTTTCCATCGATTTATGATGTCTACTACTTGGTAATTGGAAGTTGCCTAATACATTGTAATTAATTCAGGATTTTGTATGCCGGCTTACTCAAAATATTATCTTTTGCAGTATAAAATTTTGAGTAAATTGTAGCTGTTATTTATGCAATAGTTATGTATTATAGGCCATTGTGTATTTCTATATAATCTGCAGTGTATCTCCTTTATAATGCAATATGCAAGTACTGACTTATATTAATAATTGTCATTTGCTGTATAGAAAATTAGTTTGTCATTATAATCCGCGCTGGCGCGGACATTCAACCTAGTACTATTCAATGATCAACCCGCATTTGTAACAGTGATTCGGTACACTAAAATTCCAAATTCCAAATCCAGTTTTTGATTCATCCAATAATTTAAACTAAAATTGATTCAACTAGACCATCAAAAATTTCACATTATCTTTAATCTCAAGGAAATTATAAAACAAAACAACAAAAATCAATTACATAAAAGGAAATGGAGAATTGAAAACACGAGCAGCTAGGGTTCGCAGAGCTCGGAGAAGTCATTTCTGTCGGCGGCGAGTTCGGCTCCGAAGAGAAGAGATTGAAGGCGGTGTAGGTTATCGTCGGCTTGCTTTCTCCAGCAGACCTCTTCGCCATTTCGCGCTTTCGCTTTTTCTCTGTGAGGAGGCTTGGGGCTTTTTCAGGTGATGTGTCGTAAATTAACTTTTAGCCCTGTTTTGTTTTAATTTCATTTTCGACCCATGGACTACCGATTTGTCCCGATATATATAATTCAATTGTGACATTCAAAACGATTTTCAAAAAATGATTTAAAAATAAATAAAGATAAGAGCCCAGTTTGGGTAATTTTCAGTTTTGGAAATAGTATAATGTTTGCACCTCTCACCAAACTTGCATAATTTTACCAATCCTGTCTATATCAGATGAATATCAACTGACCAAACCGAATTTTGCAATGCCAAAATTGATTTTACATCCAGAGACATTTCCAGACATGTCAAACTCAACAAGAAGCGTAATATGGATTCTAAAGCAGCAAATATTATTTTTCAGTTGCTAATGAAGCATAAATTACATTAAGCATTATGATCGAGTACATGGAAAATTAACGGTTAAACAAGCATATATTGTATGCAGCAGCATCCTCCCGACCCTACAAAGAAAAGCCAATTGTATAATCTCCTACATATTCTCGGAAGTCTAGCTGCTGCCAAAGAATACCAACCATGGCACCACATGAAGACTCAACAGTTGGCTCATGTGCTTCCGGGAGCATCACTTCCCGCAACTGGCTTCCGGTTCAAATAGCGGATAACAGCATCTTCAACCCTGCAAGCATCATCACCCAAACAAAATTTGATAAGCAATTCACCCTAATATTCTTTTGATGTAAACAGGTGCTCAATGATTATATTTATACAAACCTAAAGTTGACAGGTTGGTCTCAAAAAGTGAAGAGCTTACCATGGATGATGGAAGAAATCTGACCGGCGCTCTTTCTCAGCACTACGGCTCGCTACTCCAGCTACAAGCTTTAAATCTTTGCTTTGAGACTCAATCAGTGCATTGATGAATTCAACAGGCGATTGACTAAATCCAAGGAAAAAAGCTCGCCTGCGACGATGCTCATGGATTTTTCTGATAGCTCCACATATCGCTTCATCACATGCATCAATTTCTTTGTTTTTCTCTGAGTTGGCCATTAGAGCTGATAATTCCCTCTGAATTGGAAAAGGCACATCTACCAACACATCATAACATGCTGTTCCAGCTGGACTATTACCGGAAAGCCTCATCTTATGCTCCAAATGTATTGGCTGTGGCGGATACAGATGCTGAGATATCTTCTGGGACACCATAGTAAATTTCATTTTTTCCTCTCCAAACACTTTTTGAAGGGGCAGATCACAGTTAAAGAAAGAGGGGTCATTTGGGTTCTGCAATTTCCTAGCCTTCACATAGTGCCAGATCGAAGCTATTATTCTTGGACGAGTTTCTACCTCAATACCAAGAACTTCCATCAAAGGTTGTGAAAGCTTAAACTTCTCCGGCGCATAATTCATTTCCAAGCGTATATTCACAGTAAATTCCTTGTCCCCTTTTCTCTTTACCTCAAATCCCTCCTGTGGTGCAGGTGACCTTGCATTTTCCCAGTTAATGATATGATTATCAGGATATAGCCTCTGGTCCAAAGAAATGGTTACTCTCTTGAAGAAAGACGAAAACCTTGGGTAAAAGGGATTTGATTTCTGGACCACCCCAGGCTGATCAGGGTCAACCCCATCTTCCAAGATCCTTCCAACTATCTTAAGTGTCCAAGTAGGGGGATCAGCATTTGGGTTCTGGGGAATTGAGCGAACCTGATTCGCAAAAGTGTTAAAAACATAAATGCGAAGTGTTTTCTGAATGGAAGGGGGGCTTTTCAGAGCCTCTTGGATGTCAACCTTCTTTCTTGTAAGAGCAGCATCAACACGAGCCTCAAACTCAAGAAGCTGGGTGTACAGAGCAGATTCAGGCAATATGGTGGCTACTTTGTCCTGTAACTGTTTGTCAGGAAGCTTCTGCTTCTTTTTACGATTAGCGGCTGAGAGGTCCATGGTTCTAATGGGCGAGATCATGTTTGTAGGAGAAAGACCAGGAGGGCGCACTGGAGGTTTCTGAGGGAAGCGCTTCACACTTCCACTTCCAGGTGTGGAATATGAGGGTGAATTCCCCATGGAACCTCCTTGGTTCTGGTTAAGCGACATCGCCTGAGCCTGTAACTGAGCCTGGAATTGGGCATGAGCCGCTTGAGCCTGAGCCTGAGCCTGGGCATGAGCCGCTTGAGCCTGTGCTTGGGGATGGGCATGTGCTTGTGCTTGAGCTTTTGAGTGAGCCTGCGCAATCACCTGTGCTTGGGAGAGCTGAAATTGTGCTTGAGCCTGTGATTGCTGAAACGAAGGGTTTGCAGACATAGATGGGGGCACAATCCCTGAATTTCTAAAAGGCGACGAAGACGCTCCAAGATTCTTAGGTGGGTTATTATTATTCATCGACATTGCTGCCACTATCTACACAAACTTTCCGAAACTCAAGTACAATACTGAAAGCTCCACACACACCCTCCTCACAAGACTGTTCCACAAACCAGAGTACACAAACCCAACGCCACTCTCACTGTGAGCTCAAACCCAGCAGCAAATGTAGATGGAATCAAAACTAAAACTCAAATAGCCATTCTCAAGTAGCCCGAAAACCCAAATCCCTAAAAATCCCTAAATTTCGCTAAACACAACTGTTCACTCCACAAAACCCTAGATTTCAAAACAAAACACTAATCAAATCCGAATGCCGCGATAAAGAACCAAAACTAGTTAGTCTAAATGCCAATTTTGTCTACAATTAATCCAACAAGTACATGCTTTATGGAAATGGACATCAATTTGAACCGAGAATTGACACATGAGTATACTAACGAAAAATTGCCCAATAATTTAGAGAAGAAATGAAACGAATCAAAGCAAAACTCTTACAGTGTAGTAGAACCAAGTCCCTTGGGTTTGGTTGGCCTCCACCTGATACACCAGTGAGCCAGCAGCAGCTCCTGCTTTGTTTTGATTTCGCTCTCTTTCTTCTCCTACTTTCCTTTTCATCTTATAGGAAAAAGTTTCTTTTTTTATTCCTTTTTTGTTCTTACAACTGGTAAGGCCCAAAACCTACCCGGCCCACGGTTCTTCTGAACGGTGGACCCTTTGACCCGATGGGCCCACGTCCCTTCTCCTGCATATTACCCATTCCAGACTAATTTTTATTATGATTTTTTCAGCTCTGCTTCATGAAACTCTTGGTTTTGATCCATCAATATTTGAAGGCAATGATCGATGAATCTCCTGGAAGGAAGGGTTTAGGGTTGGCGATAACTAATCATAAGCTTGGCGATATGTTTTCATTACAGGTCAAATTTGAAGAACTTGTTTTTCTCCTTTTTCGATTCAGCAAATAAATCAATGTTTATACTTGATCCTTTCCTTAACGTAAGGCCTGTTTCTTTTTGACCGGAATGTTAGGAGCCTGATCTGGATTTCTCAATTGAAAACTAGAAGAACAGTAACAACAACATAAATGAAAAACAAGATGAAAATTACAGAAGATAATTCGTCAAGACGAAATTTTGTAACGTCATTTACTGGTCAAAATGGTTGACCGAGTAAATTTTAGCTGACGAAATTTCGTTGCCTTAAATATGAAACTCGTCTGCTAAAGTTTGAATTTCGTCGCCTAAAGTTTGCATTTCGTCGCCTAAAATTTGAATTTCGTCACCTAAAGTTTGCATTTCGTCGCCTAAAGTTATATATTTTATTTTATTTATTTCCATAGCCGATGACTTTTAAATATTTTGATCGGCTATAATTATTTATTATATTTATTTCACAGAAAACGGTTATTTAACCTTCTAAATTATGTATTTTGGCCGGACCTTCAACACAAATAGTTTTAAATCGATGAGATGCAACCAGTGGTAAAACATTTTACTGAAAAAATAACACCCGAAGATAGGGCTGCCCATAAGGAGAAAGAATGGTAAATTGTGTTGACCGCAACTACCGGCACCGAAACTTTACCTGAATTACGTGATTTTTCAACCGTAGAGGTATTTACCATTTCGGTTATATCTTATTTTATGACTTTTTTGAGTTTTAAGATTCTACGTACAGTTTGTTTTTGAAATGAAATATTTATTTAAAACTTAGTAACTAAGTTATATAATATTAGTAGGTATGTTGTGATTCCGATGATCAAAATTCACAAACGAAAATCCGACGTTCTAATATGACCATCATGATGAAATACATGAATGGAAAAAAATTCAACGTGATCCAATAATGTTGAGGGCTAGATCCGAATGGCCAATCCAGTAAGTCAAACCTCTAAACTCACGGAAACGGTCATTTGACCATCTAAATTACGTATTTTGGCTGGACCTTCAATACAAAATAGTTTTAAATCGATGAGACGCAACCAATGGAAGGTCTTGACCTTAAACCTCAAAACCTTAACCAACAAATACCCTAAATATGAATATCGTCGGGTAAAACAACTATAGCCGACATATTTAATGTTTTATCGTCGGCTATAGTATTTAAAGTTTTTTTTTTATTATACCATAGCTGACGAATTTATAGCATCATCGTCGACTATGATATAATATTTTTTTTAATTTTATTTATTATATCAAACCCTAAACTCTAAACCATAAACCTTATTATACCATAGTTGACGAATTTTAAATTTATATTTTTGTCAGTTATGGTATTTAAATATTATTATTTTTTTATTATATCATAGCCGATTATAAATTCATTTTTCTTTTGCTAAAATATAGAAACTAAAGCCGACGAAAAAAAAACTTTAGCCGACGAAATTATGGACTTTAGCTGATGAATTAGAGCTTCATCGGCTAAAGTTGCAGTACAGCCGACAGATTTTTTTTAGCCAACGAAGGTGTTTTTTGTTGACTTTTATTTTATCAGACGAAAAAAACATTCGTCGTCCTGTTTTTTTCATCGGTTATACTACTTTCTCTGGTAGTGCATGGAGCCAAAGGACGAGGATATGCCATGGCCACATACTTAATGAACCCGAGTTATGTGCAAGACAATGTGAAGAGCCAAAACATCTTCTTGGATTGGGAACATTGGAATGGCATTGTGACGAAATTAATACTAACAATTCAGCTCCTAAGGGTACATGCGGTATGGAATAGTGTTGTGTGGGCAAATGTCATTAACTAACTAATCCATGTGAGTTTAGTCTAGTAAAAGAGGTTAGGTCCATCATATTAGACAAATGTTACAGTAATACTGTTGGTAGTAAGGAGGTCACTGGTTTGCTTATCCGTATAAAGAATCTGCATGGAGAGAGTCAAAACTTAATCTCTCTACGGCTCAGAATGACAGCTTATTCGGCCACTATTTTTTGTATAAAAAAAACCAACTCGGAGAAAATCAAATCGGTATTGCAGTCAGATGAGCCGAGGGAATGGATGGACAACATTGGCCAGTCTCTGGAGCGCTTGCTTAAATGAAGATCCGAGGTTCATAGGAAATTGTTGACCAGCTCTCGCGCCGCTGTAGAAGGAGACAGTATGTTGATGAATGAGAGCTCATGCAAGCCTTTGGTGAAGGCAACTGCTGCAAGCAGCAATATGATACAGATTTTATTATCCTAGTTTATGGAATATGTATCCCTTGCCGTATTTACCTTTATCAGAGAACACATTCATAAACCATCAAGGCAGGGTACGGAAATGTAGATACGCGTACGGAAATATCTAAAAATAAGACACATCTACCCGAGAAATTTTTTCTATTATAAGATTTAGAGTTTGGGATTTAGTATTTAAAAGAAATAAAAAACTTAAAATAGTCTTTAATAATATAATTAAAAAATTTATATATTTAAATTTAATTATAATAAAAACACATATTTTATTTTAATTAAAATGTAGTGGCAACAATAATTTTGTAGTCTTATTCTTTAATAAAAATGTTCAATTTTGGATATATTATGATTCCAGGTATGATATTTCTGTCTTATGTTTACAATTCTAATGATATATGTTATAGCTTGCGATTTTATTACTAGACTTGCTGAGTGGTCCTATTTGACATGGTTTTGGTCACTATATACTACCAATCACTTTATTAGAATGGATGACAATAAATTATTGAGCAAAAAATGAATGGACATGAACATTGTGAGGGATTAGAGTTTTGGTTAAGCTTATTGACATAATGACATGTTTTTATTTCATGCAACCCAAAATTTCAGAGAACAGCCTTGTTCTTCTAACTGAGTTTGTTAACGTAGTTACTAACTGAAGGAAAAAATTAAAACGATGATTGAATCCAGTATGAAAGTGCTACAAAGTTGCGAACTCAAAATTAAAACAAATTAGAAAACTTAACTAGCTTGATTCTTATATTTTTCAAGGTTGTTTATTAAAGTTTGATTCTTAACCTTAACTAGCTTGCTCCATATATTTTTCAAGGTTGTATCTAATATTTTGCTATGACTTGTCGGTAAGCTCTTGATGACTTTTTAGTACTGTGACACGTAGCTTGCATGTTGGACTTCGTGTTGCATGTTGTGGTTGGATCCCACTATGACTCATGGTTCCATAAAGAGAATGTCAATTATGTTTGATAATGTAGGCATATTAATCATAATATTAGCTATACATACAGAAAGCTAAACGTTGTTGTGCTTATTTTGATTGGTTTGGATGGAAAAGGACGAAAAGTATGTAGCAGGGTGTCTTGCTTCATTTTCAATGGGTGGCTTCAATGAGTAGCGCAATTGTCATTGGAGATTGTATCGAGTCTGTAGTTCTGAATGACTGATTCTTATGAAATGCAATGGTATATGGTTTAGGATTAATTATATTTTAGCCCCCGAGGTACGTATAGGGTCATAAATCTTCAATTGGAAGTTCTACTCATTGCAAATACGCAAGTCAAGTCACATAGATCATATAAGACCTAATTATTCAGAATGACGTAGTCAGAAATTTTAAGTTAGTGAGGCAAATAATATTAATTAAAAATAATTTATATATATTTTAATGATAATTGTTCTTGACGAGAGTTTAAATTATTACATAATAGTCTCATTGAGTATAATAATAATAATAATAAAATCATTATCGATATATGAATCAAACAATTATTCATAAAATAATCACTCATCCGATTGCGTAATCGAGTCATTACAATATTCATAGCAAGAAATAATTTTGCAACATATAGTCGCAACTGTATGTTTGAAATATTCTTTTAAAACAAATTGTAGTAGACATCATATTTTATTACTAAAAAGGCATAGGAAAAAAGGGTAAAAGAATTATATTTTTACAACTAAAATAATTCTAATGGGTGAAATTAAAATTGAAATGCATTATGGTCCAAATATATAGCCACTTTTAATTTCATTATATATAATATAATATACATATATAATATAATATACATATATATATATATATATATGTAGGCATTTTTTGTGATTTCATCCATGGGGCACCCATGCAGTATTTATCTAGTAAGTTTTGGTGTGAAATAATCAGTAAGGCCAGGGACCCATTGTGCCCCTTACTGTCTCTGCCTCTGATTATTCATGGAACTTGCCATTATGCAAGTCGATGTGATGTCGACCCCCCACCCAGACACTATATATACTAAAACAAAACAGGGGTAGCACTGTTCATTCAACGTGTGAATGCATGGTTTTATCTCTATTTATGAATTATTTCTAATATTGTCATTTAGTGTGTAAAAGACGATTTTGTCTTTATTTGCGGATTATTTACCATACTGTCATTGGTAGCGCAGAAAGATGATTTTACCCCTGTTTATGAATTATTTACAACACTACCATCAACAGTGCATAGAAAGACAATTTTGCCCCTATTTGCGGATTATTTACAATACTGTTATCCCTATAAAACAATTTTACCCCTATTTACGGATTATTTACAATGCTGTCATCGTTTGCTTGCCTTTATCTATTTAGCTTTAAGTTCTCCTGCTTATCTATTTTTTTGGTTTTGGAAATAGCTTCTATTGTTTTACTTCTTGGATAAACTAGGTGTATCTTTCATTACTAAGAAAGTCTTAATTTCTGTGTAATTACCGGATTTCTTCAAAATTGATTTTTTTCTCACCCAATCTATAAATACCTTAACATGTATCTGAGTAATTGTGTTGATACCTGTTATAATTTGGATCATAGGAATAAAAAATTAGAATTTTAGCGAGTTATATGCTAATATGTAAGTAATGGGGTTATGAATGTGATGAAATATTAGACAGAAACATGAGGTTATATAACTTAAATCTGTCGAATATGCCTCTAATGTAAGAGTTTTAAAAGTGATTTTTATGAATGTTGGTTTGTTTTATTTTTCCTTTGAATATTGGTTTTGCTTGTTAGAAAATGGTGAAATTAACCGTTTTATTTAACCAATTTAAATGAGAGAATTTAAATGGGTTATAGGGTGAATAAGAAATAGTCATCAAAGATGACTAATTATTTGAAACCATACATTATAGACTTTGTATAGTCTATTGATTGATTGAATTCTAGAAGCTATAACCTCACATAATGTGAAAGGATGTAACTTCACAGAATGTGAAAGGATGTAACCTCACAAAATGTGAAAGGTTGTAACCTCACTAATGTGAAAGGTTGTAACCACACAAAAATGTGAAAGGTTGTACCTATAGAATGTCAAAGGTTGGAATGCTAAAGGTTGTAACATATCAACCAGAATTCATGGTAATTCAAGTAGTGGATGGTTTCCTAATGTATAAATAGGTGACACTTCTTTTGTTCCAAATACAATTAAAAACATCATAATTCGAAACACTTTTTCGATAATCATCTTCTCCTCTCAAAGGGTTATTCTCTCTCTATTTTATAGCATTCCGGTGATAGATTGAAGGTACTATACGTTTGTAGGGTATTCTTGGCAGCAGTGCAGCTCTAAAGAACTAGTAGTCGTTGTATTCTAGGAGATAAGTGTCATCAAGTCTTTTACACCGGTAGAGGATGCATAATTTGTCTTGAGGAAAGTATGTGAAACACACGACTCGACTTCATCATATTCCTTGTATTCTTCATTCTAAGTATTCCAAGACATGCAATTCGCTTACACAAATTTCATTTCTTTTTGAATCAAGTGTCGTAACCAATGTTCATAGTAATTAGTTTTATACTTCGTCATTTCATTATTTATAATTATTATTTAATTATAAATTGGATTTATATGAATATATATATATATATATACATGCAATATCTAACCCCCCTTGTTGTTACATTGTTTTGGTTTTGCACCTGCGATCCTTAGGTTAGAAGATTGAGTTGATTAACACAATGAGTAATTTCAAGATGAAAATGTATGGCTGGAAGATAAATAGGAGTTCTGGAAATATGACTGTGAAATATATTGTTAAACTCGGCTGCTCTACCGTACAAGCTTAAATTTTGGTTTCATTTAATTCACGAATGTATAGTGGTAGTGTCATGATATGTTTTAACATTTAGGTTTCAGTTTTATTGATGGTGGTTGGTTTAAAGGTTTAATAATTGTTTGATTTTGTTATGGATGCCTCCAAATACATACGAGGATTATTTGTTATGTTTAGAATTCAAGAAAAAAGTTCGCAGCAAAAGCGCACGGTCAGACATTGTCAGCGCTTGGGGGTTCTTGCTAGTTGGAAATACGATATAATCTGGGGACATTTTCAATCCTGGCATTCAAATATACATTTTCGACCCATAGCAGACTTCAGAAATGTTTGTCTAGCTTGCTCATAATAGCAATAGTATAGCATTCAAATGGAAATAGGTCTTTTAGTCTATATATGAAGTCTTACAAACTCCTAGGATCGTAAACAACAAGCTTTATACAACTCGGCTTTATTCCTGAATGACCAAACACAATAAAATTTGAAGTATAGCTAATTAAATTTCCGGTGCCCTCTGATATTTTCGTATACAAGCAACCTTCACTTTGTCAATGAAGTGGAAATATGCTCTCCTCCAAGACTGGCTGATAAGCAAGCTTCCACAAACGCCCCAGAACCCCATAATGAAACCAATCACCGCGCTGATGATGATCCCCAACATTTCAAAGCCATTACTGTCTTCGCCACCTCCCCTTGGAACCGGAGGTGTTCCACCATTGTCTTGGCAATCAGGCAAGGGATAACCACAAAGCGCGGCATTGCCTACATATATTGATGTATCAACCAGGCTGTTGAACTGGTTGCCTGTTGGGATTTTGCCAGACAAGTTGTTGTGTGAAAGGTTAAGATGACTCAAGAATGTCAATGAAACCATACTCAGTGGAATGGAACCTGAAAGCTGGTTTAGTGACAGATCAAGAGTTTCTATCGACTCCATGATCCCAATCTGTGATGGAATTTCTCCAGTTATATGATTCAAGGATAAATTCAAGGTCCACAACTTTACCAGGCTTGTGAGCTCTCTCGGCATCTCACCTGATAAGTTATTGCTTGAGAGATCTAGACTGTTAACAAGATAAAGAGTGGAGTCGAAGTTCTGCACACTTCCTTTTGCCACTACCTTCAGTTTCCCCTGGTAAAGGTATGATGTATCTTTATCTGAGGTTTCAGATATTTTCAAACCACTCAAATTACCAACACATTGGGGAATATGACCAGAAAGCTTGTTGTCCGAGAGGTCCAATATGTGAAGATTGGAAAGGCCACACAACTGTGATGGAATGCTTCCGGTGAATGAGTTTGAACTCAAGCGTAAAATCAACAGAGAGAGCATGCTTTCTCCTATCCACGCCGGAATGTTTCCAAAGAAATTGTTCTCCCCAAGATCAAGACTCTTCATGCCAGTGCAGTTCCTCAATGAAGGAAGTTTTCCTGACAAGTTGTTGTTAGAGAGTATCAAGAATCTTAGTGAAATGAGAGATCCCATGGATCTTGGAATTGTACCAGAGAGGCTGTTGTTTGACATGTCTACAATATACAACTCTGGCATACTTTTCCAGAAATGAGGAATTTCACCAGTCAAGTAATTATTTGAGAGAACCATGGTTGTCAACAGGCTTAGATTTCCTAAAGACAAAGGAATGCTTCCAGTCAGACCATTCCTCGAGATGTCTAAATCGGACAAGGTGGGCATCACCGCACCAATGTTTGAAGGAATTGGCCCTGAAAACCGATTATCCCTAAGGTAGAGAGTTGTAATGTTTGGTGACGAAAGTGGGAGAGGACCCTCAAAGCGGTTTGAGCTCAAATCCACATTAGCTAAATCGGTGAACCTCAAAGAGTTAGGCACTTTGCCTCTGAGTTGATTGTAAGCAACATCTAGTTCTTCTAATACCAAATCTAACTGCCAAAACCAATCTGGAATGGTATCTTCGATCTTAGCATTATTGAGGACCACCGTAGCAAGGTCAGTCTGGTTCCTAAGCCATGTAGGAAATCTGGGACCCAGTTGACATGATCTAAGGTTCAAGTATCTTAATTTGAAAGGAGTTATCCAATTAGAACTAATGTGGAAAACTAGGGATATGTTTGGGGAGGCTTTCCAGATTGACACCTCTTTCAAGCTTTCAAGCTTCAGAAAATGAGCTTCTGTCACAACACCTTCCCATGAGTTTTCGGACAGATCTAATACAACCAGCGAAGAGAGCTGCCCAAAACTTTCTGGTATGGCTCCACCCATATTATTCTTTGCAAGGTAAATTTCCTCCAAAGATGTCAAGTTTCCTATAGATTCTGGGATTGAACCTTTAAATGAGTTGTACCGCAACATGAGGTACCTCAGGTTCTTAAGAAGTCCTAATGAATTAGGCAAATTTCCTGTGAGACTGTTATAATCTAAAGTCAACATCTCTAAGCTGCTGTTTGTGCATCTAGACAAACTGTCAATGAAATCAGTTATCTCACCAGTAAATTTGTTGATTGAAAGTTTAAGAGACTGCAAATTGCACAGCATCCCCAAATTTCTCGGCAACTGACCTCCAATGTCTGAATTCTCTGACAGATCAAGGTTCTTCAGATGAGTCAGACTCCCTATTGTTTCTGGAAGTTCTCCATGCAAATTATTCAAACTTAGATCAAGATTGGCTACTTCAGTCAGATTGAACAACCAGGGAGAAAGTGTGGAGTTGAAACCATTGGTAGATAGGTCAAGAACCGAAAGTGATGTGAAATTGATATGAGGAAGAGTAGGAGGAAGGATGGAAAGTCTACAACCAGGCAAATGTAATTCAAAAAGAGAAGGGAGCATATTGACAATGGGAAGCCAATATGGTGCAGCCTTGCTAAGGTCTGCTCCTCCCAAGTTAAGAAACTGCAGGGAAGAAAGACTAGAAAGCCATGTGAGATCACTCTCAAAAATATTATTACTGAGATCAAGATGAAGCAGACTTGAAAGGTTTCCAAGACTGGCAGGAATTACTCCACCAAAAGATGCACCAGATAAATTGAGGTGCGTCATTTTCTCTAGTGATCCTATGAAACTTGGAAGTTCAAGACCCCCGAAATTATTCATGCTCAAATCCAAGTACACCAAATCTTTCAAAACAAGCAAAGAAGGACTGATCTCACCTCCCAAAGCATGCAGTGCTCCATCACCATCATCACTGTCCAAACCCACTGCATAGGGGTTGCGAAGATTAAGGCTTTCAATGCGCCCAGTTGTCTTGTTGCAGCCTATACCTCTCCAATTGCAGCATTCAACTCCACCCCAAGATGAAAGCCGGTCTGAAGGATCAGTAAGGCCCTCTCTGAGCTTCAGAAGGGCTTTCCTCTCGATGTCCATGCAACCCACGTTAGGATCAGCATTGCAGAAACCAAATGTGACTGTGTGAAGGTATGAAGTTCCTGACAGTAACAGAAGTGAAAGAAGTAAGAATGAAGCAGTACAGTATCCCATGCTTCTTGGTTCTTATGTTAAGCAATGGAAAATGGTATGAAGAGTAGAAGAAGAGGCCTATATATACCAATATTTTAAAACGCTAAGGCGTAACGTGAGATATTTTCGTGAGAGCCTGGAGACTTGAGACACATAAGGCGTAAGTCTTACGATATAAAAATTATTTAAATATATTTATTACTTTTTTAAATAGTTAAATACAACATAAAAAATAACTAAAATAGCTATTCGTGTAAGTATTTTTTGCATCAACATTATTCTTTGTCTTCTTTTTGTAATATTGTTGTCTTCGACCTTCTTTCTTTTGATCTTGAATATGTTTTATTTTTAACCAGATAATTGTTTTCCCTTCCATTAGATATATATCGTCTTCTTCAAACATTCACTTTATTTAAGCTTGCTGGTTACAGTTGTTCAAAATAATGTAATTTTTTCGGTATAAAATATATATTTAAAAATAAAATAATTTATATGCGTAGCTAAATGCGTAAAAGGTGTGAAACCTTAAAGCAAGTTTTTTAAAACATTGATATATACACAACTAATGGCATTCATGGTGGGAAAATAGATGATTTACAAGACTTCCAAACCATTGGTCCTGACAGTTACCAAAAATAATGGACTAGCTCTGAAAGTTCTATTCAACGGATCATATAAGAACAAATTCATGAACCAACCATTATGCAAAGACTTGCAAGTCAGTGTGATTATCGACCCCACCCAAACGTTGGAAAACGATATAACCTGGGGACATTTTCTACAGCATTCAATGATGCATTTTCGACCTGTAAAAGACTTCAGGAATGTTTGTATTACTCGCATTCAAATGGAAATAGGTCTTTTAGTCTATGGAAGCATGGCTACACAAACCAGGCTCTAGACCTCTAAATCCTGGCTGCATTTTCGAAAACCCGGGGGCATTTTCTACAGCATTCAAATATGCATTTTCGACCCATAAAAGACTTCAGGAATGTTTGTATTACTCGCATTCAAATGGAAATAGGTCATAGTCTATGGAAACATGGCTACACAAACCAGACTTTAGACCTCTTAATCCTGGCTGTATTGCTTTGAAATTTCCATACTTTTTTGCATAGGAGGGCATTATGATGCCGCTGACATCACTGTTTATATGCCGCGATTTGACAATACACTGTAATTCAAAAGTAGAAGACAAGTCCACAGTAGGATTTGCATAAACAAAACTCCTTGATGTTTGTGTAACAATCTATTTCAAGGCCACGAACCAATTAGGATCACTTGTCTATGATCAATCATCCGTGCCGAAGTAACGATCGCCAAACTCACCCAACCCTGGTATGACACGAAATTCTTCATTGAGGGCAACATCAATCTCTGAAGTGACAATTTTCAATGTTGGAAATCGTTTGTAAACACAATGAATTCCCTCAGGAGCCTAAAACAGAAGATAGTGGTAAATGAGCATAGTTCGTAACAAAAGTAGTACTGCGTAACCAGCAAGCATCAAGTACTCACAGATATAAGGTTTAGGAATATTATATGTGATTCTGGAACCCCTTTCTGTATGAGTAGTTCAATAGCCTGGTTAGCAGAGTTACCTACAAGTCACTCAGATTGGTCATTGCATTTCAATCATCAGCAAGTCTAAAGGTTTAAAAATGCTCTATTAAGATGGGCCAAAAATTGTTTGTCACATTTTGGGCTTAGAGTACAGTTATCTTATATCACCAACTACCCTTCCTCAGTACATGCAGATAACAAAACTAGAGAACCAATCTTATAGAAAATAAATGCAAATACCTGTAGCAAGTACAGGGTCTAGAAGCAGGACATGCCGCTCTGAAATATCCTTGGGGAGCTTCTCATATATAAGCTGCTGAAATAACTCGATTAAAATATACGTTTTATCAAATTTTAGAGTACTTAGATTTAGCAGTTATTCCTACTTCATAAACATAATGTCACCTGTTTGCCATCATCTCCATCACGATGAATCAATATCTTCCCAATTTTAATTCCTTTGCAACATGCGCGTAATGCATTTTCCATGCTCTCACCACTAATTATAACAAACAAGAAAAGGTTGTTAGTATGTGTAAACAAGAAACCAAGAGAAAAAAATTATCATTAATCTATTATCTTCCAAAGCACATTGAAAAGGGCAGAAATAGAATTGGATTCATCACAATTATACACATAAAGATGGTAACTGACCCAGTTACCCAAATATTCAAGTGCACAGGTCTGATTGCCACATAACTGTAACTCCTAAAAACCAATACCTGGATTAAAGCTCACCTTCGAACAATTGAAACTCCACATAATTTCTTGCAGAAATCAACCCCAGTATACACAGATCCTGAAATACCAGAAAAGACCAAATTTAAGGACATGCAGATTATTCCATTTGCAAAACAGGCAACGTTTCTAAATGTGCAGAGATAAAGTAGACTCTGGATGCAATGACCAGAAAGAATATAAGCTGCAACTATCTGAGTATCTGTTGGCGACCAAGCGTGCATAAAACTTTTTTGTAGTGGTATCCATAGAGAGGTGCAAATAATTACAGGCAATAAGAAGGTGGCGGAACAAGATGGCACACCTGGTGGAGTTATTACTTGTTTCTCTGTGAATGGCAAATAACCAAGGCCATGCTCCACAACCTAGAGACCACATCAATGAGAACATAAAAGCTGAACTATGGTATAAATGAAACTTGAGTAAGAAATGAGACAAAACTTGCCAGACGAATTAGGCGATCAGAATAAAATACAAAATCATGCTTTGATATTTCTCGGTCTCGAATCAGTGTATGCATGCCTCTAATCTGTAAAATGAGATCAACTAAATTAAAGTCTATGAAATGTGATTGTGAAATCCTTTCAAAGCTTAAGTTTACAATATTAGAATTTGGCATGCCTGAATCATAAAAAGTTCCAAAAAAATTAATATATGAAGACTACTTTAAACATTTAGCTCGAGTCGGTCACAAACAACATTTAATAGATCAGGACACAAGGTTTAGCAAGTGTTTCTACTTGTACGCTCTAGTACAGCAGTAATTAACTTCTATTAGTGTCACAAGTCAGAGCCAAAAGCACAAAGTTTTGACTTCCCCAAAAAGACAAAAAATGAAGTGTGTACAACAGCAAAAACATAAAAGAAAATGGCATACCTGAAATGTGGACTGTATAACGTACACATTAGGATATATTTTGCAAAGGTCATGCTGCCCAAGCTTTGTGCGAATATGTTGTACAATTAAATCAATAGCAACATGGTTATCACCGCCGCGGGGAATGATCACGTCGGCATACTTCTTCGAGGGGAGAACAAAATCATCAAAAGCAGGCTTGACAAACTTGGCATACTGTGTGATAAGCACAATGCGTCCAATGTGATTTTTCAAAATTAAAAGTCACTCTTTTCTTACAGAACTCTAACAAGAAACAAGGTTTTTGTATTCCCAATCTTATGAACTGAGCAAAACTTGTACAAAGAGATTGTTCAAAAATGGGGCCTTACCTGTTCAAGAACAGAGTCTATGTCCCGTCCCCTCTCAACAGTGTCTCGTCTTAATCTACGAGCAAGTCTCACATCAGCATCTTAGGGCATATGCAAACAAGGAGACAGTGAATATTCAGAGAGGGAGAGCGTAAACAAACAAGGATTATGACCTATTTCAGACATTCATATAGACTGGCCAATACCCAGTTATAGAGTTAGGCCCAAGAAGTTTGACTTGTGTAACTAAAATGTCTGTAGTTTATAAAGATAAGGTTTTTAATTAGCACAGAATTTCATAGATCAAAAGAACCAAAGTTGAGGCTTCCCAAGCCCAAAATGTTTTTTCATATGAGAACTCAGAAGCCAGCTCTAGAGTCCATGCCTTTTCTAATCCAGGTTTCCTAAATATATATACATATATTCCTTTTCATATTAGACTGTAGAAGAAAATCTTTCTAGACTGTATAAAACCATGTAATTTGACATATCAAGACCACATGGAGCGAGAACCTAAACAAAGATGCCATGCAAAACATTGTTACTGTGGAAAGCTACAAGATTTGATGACCATAAGAAGATACAATGACATTTTGGCATTAAACTGAGTAATCAGACCTGTGTCGACAAAAATCTTCATGTTCATTAAATTACGGACACGCTGATCATGGAAAACCAGAATTCCCTCCAAGATTATCACATCAGAAGCATTCACCTGACATCAGAAGCACAGGTCAAAGATGTGGCATACAGAGATCAACATTAGCAATACAAACAACAATAACAAACCAATTTTACAAGCAGAAGAAGCTTAATACTCCTAAAAAAGCTTTATACCTGCCGAAAACTATCAGAACTGCGTCGATGTATCTTAAAATCATATATCGGAACTTGGACAGACTGCCCGCATTTCAGGTTCTGAACACACTCTAACATCTGTTCGGTGTCAAATGCATCTACAAAACAAAACCATCACATACACAATACAATTCTAGCACAGGCAACAGACTAGCAAACATCAATTCGAAAGTAATCAACTGCGGTTTATAATAATCTATATGAAGTCATAATTACCAGGATGATCAAAATTATACTCATGCACTCGCTCAGACTCCTCAGGCGTCAAACCACGATAAAAAGAATCCTATAAATTCACCAAATCAAATAACCCTACTGCAGTGGAGGTAGCAAATGCAAACTAGTCCAGAAATGAACCCTAACCTGATTGACAAGGACGACGCGATGATCGTGAAGCTGCTGTATGATCATGTCGCACACCGTAGTCTTACCGGAAGCCGTACCTCCAGAAACACCTACTCGATTGAACGAAGCGAAAATCAAAAACCGATTTGCAGAAACCGAATCGATGCTTAGTGAAATCAAAGAGTGAGGGAGAGAGAGAGTACCGATGACGAATGGCTGCTTGGGGGCGGCGGAGTCGGCTGACGAATCGGCACGAAGAGAGAGAGGCGAAGCTGGTGAGGAAGAAGAAGAAGGAGAAGAGGATAAGAGGCCGTCGAGTCGGAGGCCCGAGAAGTGGGGCCCGGAAGCTCTCTCCATGCGGTAGTCAACGGTGGTCTTCGTCTCCTCCGGCATGGTGGAGTCGCTCAGTTTTTTAAGTAGAGATTTTGAGAATCGGAATCAAACTCTGTTAGAGCACAGTGGTGTGACTGCCGCTTTTTAGTGAGATCGAATTCGATCCGCGCGCACACGATTTACCCTTTGTTTTTGTCCTCCCTTTTTACTGAATTAAATTTGGGCCGTTACATTATTAAAATCAGACAGAATAATGAATAAGGAACTAACTAAATTTATAAACATATAAAATTATTTTTCATATACCGTATATAAATTATGACACTAACCTAACCCCAAAACTAATTACATCAGACCTAATCTGAATCTCAACTATTAAATGATTATAATATCCTCTCTTCCTTAATTATCTTCTCTCTCTCACCTTCGTCTTTTTCATTCTCTCTGCCTCGTTCTCTCCAGTCATAAAATATCAGAGTCTGATTCAAGCATCTCCCTCCTTCAAATGAGTATCATTTGATCCTATAACTCACTCGCAACGATTCGTCTATAGCTCGACCTCTATGGTCATCTGAGGCATCGATTTCAAGTGGTCAATACTACCTCTCTTCTTTACTCCAGTTAGTTTAAACTGCGGCAGTTGATTTTGATTTCATTTTGCTACTACTGTACATTCAGCAGTAGCAGATCTGTATTATGTTTCAACAGTAGCAGATCTACATTATGTTTCAGCAGTAGCAGATCTGCAGTAGGTTTCAACAGTAGTAAATCTACAATAGGTTTTAGCAGATTAAGTCAACAGTAGCAGTTTCGATGTCGGCAGTAGCACATGCAGCAACAACTAGTTAGCATAAGACAACTTTAACAATAGCAGCTAGGCAGTAACAACGTTTTAGCATCAAAATTGCAATAGTAGCGAGCTAGCATAAGACAATTGTCGAAAAAAAGTTGCAATAAGACTAGCAGTAGCATTTTTCTATAGGTAGTAGCAGGTTTCTCGTCGACGTTAACATCTTTCTATCAGGTGCTACTATGCTACTAACATTTCAGGTCGATAGCAGCACTGTTACTCGGCAGTAGCACACATTTCTGGTCGATAGTAGCAGGGTACTACTATGCTACTCGGCAGTAGCACATATTTCTTGTCAACATTAGTAGCGAAGGGTAGTTTGGTAACAATTATAGTAACATATGACATGTGGATATTAGTTTGTCCTAATTTGTTAATATTTGTCCTTAAAAGTGTAAGATAATGAGTAGATGATATATTTGTAAACTGAAATTTGATCAATAACTAAACTATAGTTTGCTATTAAAATTATAGGATATTACATAAACCTCTTTCAAAAGTTTTTGAAACATAAATAAACTCACTTGAGTTATTGTTAAACAAATAAGGACAGTTTTTAACAAATAAAGACAATTTTTTCTTTATCTTCCATGTGTCATGATTTAGTTTACCAAACTATCCCTACACTAATTAAATATGTTTTTAGAAATCTATACAATAGCACGTTTCAATAACTTAGTGTAGTAGCAGTTAATTCCAATAGAAGTAGTAGCAGAGGTTAACATCCCGATAAAAGTAGTATAGGGGTTAACATCTCAATTAAAGTAGTAGCAGGGTTAACATTAAAGTAGAAATAGTAGCAGAAGTTAACATCCCAATTAAAGTAGTAGCAGAGGTTAACATCCTAATTAAAGTAATAGCAGAGATTAACATCCTCTTAGTGTTTCAACAATCTTTTAGTTCGGCTACTACTTGCATTTTTATTCGTTAATTTTATTTGCTATTGCATTCTTACTGTCTAATTCTGCTATTGCATTCTTACTGTCTAATTCTGCTATTGCATTCTTACTGTATAATTCTGCTAGTGTCTATTGAAGGTCATTTTATGCTATTGCATTCTCTAACTGCATTCTTCCGGTTATGCAGTTCTGCTACTGCTTGTATAATACTACATTAAATATGTATCGCTGCTACTGCCAAAAACAAAACGATCAATATTACTACTACTACTATCGTCGTTGAATCTTGTACTACTGCACTCGTCGTTGAATCTTGTGCTACTGCACTTGTCGTCAAACCATCCATTAGTTACAACTATTGCATTCACTGAACAGTTAGCTCCTGCTAAACTTCTAGTAAATATAGTAACAGTTTTTTTAGTGGTTCAGCTAGTGTAGTAGCAGCTTTATTAATAAGTGCAGTAGCAGGTTTTCAGTGGCTCAGTTAATGTAGTAACACCAATTTTTAGTACGTGCACTGCACTTTCAGTATATGTAGTAGCAGACTTTTAGTTGTCCAGCTGGTGTAGTAGCAGGGTCATTAAGTGCAGTAACAGGTCTTTAGTGGATCATCTAATATAGTAACACTTATTTTCAATATATGTAGTAGCATGTTTTTATTTTCAATACTATATGACAGTTAAACATTAAGTAGGACGACATCAAATGGGTTATCCAATCAGCAAATTAGTATAATATCGCTATATATGTGAGAACAAATCATACAACAAACCACTATGAGATACAAACTAAACATATAAAATTAACCGAGCTTATTCAGTGCTGCTACTATGCTTTTACTCATCCAGTGCTGCTATACTGCTAGCCAAGTTAAGTTATGCTACTGTAGTATTTCTCAACTCTTGATACTGCACTCGTAGCAAGTTCTGCTACTGTAGTACTCGACTTCTACTACTGTACATTTTATTTTCAACTTCAGCTTCTATACCCTTCTTTCTCAATTTCTGCTACTGCACTCATCCTTTTGCCTCAACCACAAGTCCTTCAATTTGTCAGCAATATTACAAGACAACCTCTGTCTCATTACATCATCTCCAATTCAAAACCCTTAATTTCTCAATTAATCTTCATAATAGAACCTTAGATCAATCGAACCTCAAGTCGGCTTCGTGACCCCGAATTGCTTCACGACCACCGCCTACGACGGCGCCAGTGTGTCACTCAATCTATCAAAGCTCACCATCACAACATTTATATTCAAAAGAAAAATAAATCTGTATTTTTTGAATGATCAAACAAACCAATATTTGAAGAGCCCGAATTGCTTAGGGAATAGAGATCAGGAATCCAGAATTAATCGATTTCTTTCTAATTCACCCACAACCATACGAGAGAGAGAGAGAGAGAGAAAAAATGATAAATTAAAAAAATGAAAAAAGTTGTTTGTAACAAAAAAATTAAAGTTTTAAAATTTTAGTGGTAGCCTCGTAATTATTGTTCAAAAAACAATATTTTTGTCATTTGATAAAAACAAGTGGATCAAATTCAGTGGTAGCCTATTAATTATTGTTAAAAATAGTATTTTTGTCATTTTATAGAAACAAGTGGATCCAAATATATTTTATATTAGTTTGGGCTTGGGCTGTTTGTCCTTATTTGTTTAAATCTTTTTAATAGTGGGTTTTTTGTGTTTTGATATTGTTTGTGGTAGTGGGTTGTTATTCTCTCTTAAAATTATACTTATACCCTTAAAGGACTTTTTATTCCAGCTCGAAGTCCGATGCACCAGATTCCACCACCTCCTTCCTATGATGTCATATATCCGCCTGGGCTAGAAGAGGATCTGAGGCTTTGTTGATCCAAGTAGGTGCACTAGTTCAGATTATTAGTGGTTAGTCTGCCGCGTCGACGAGGTCTGGATTGAACATTCGTCGATCAGAGGAAAGTTCTTTGAATCCAACGAAGATCTGGTTGATCGATGCAGGTTGGTCTCTCTCTATTTAATCCTTTTTTATTTCTCCAATTCTAGAGGTAGCTAGCATCGTCAAATCATCATGCATAGGTGAGAGGATCGAGCTGCTGCACCTAGGAACCCTGTAGATCAACTTTTCAGGTATCGTATATAGAGATCCTTCTTCATCCTTGTTAGCTAGTAGTTAAGTGTGATTGCAATAATTCTGTCAACTTTTTTGCATATTTTATTTGCATTTAATGCAATCCGTGATGAGGGAAGAAGGAAAGCTTATGCAGAAGCGATTGCAAAGCCAAAGGCAAAGGCAGAAGAAGAGGTAATAATAGCCATTGAGAAAGCTCGTGAAGCAGTTGAGGCAACAAAGGTACTTCAAGAAGAAGTAAAGAAGCTATCTGAACAAAAAGCTCGAGCCTCAAGTTTAGCAGAAGAAGCTCTAGTGAAGGCTGAGGCTACAGGTGCCTCATTTGATGGCCTCGTTAGCAAAGCAAAAGACTTTGGCTCAGGCATATCTAGGGATAAGTTGAGCTCACAATTTTTCGAGACAGTTGCAAAATCCATGGAGAAACCAAAAGTTTAGATTGTTACTGTAAAGGGGACAAACCAAGGCTAAGACACTGCCTCCACAGAAAGAAAGTTGCAACACCGAAACCAAAGCAGGAGTCGAAGCCTAAACCCAAACAAACAGAGGTGAAGAATGAAGTGCGGACAAGACCTTGCTGGTGATGATTATCCAAACAGTAAGTTTACAAGAGACAGTAAAATTACTGTTTGGATATGAATATGCACACAACTTATGTATGTGTTTAAAATTCATGTGTTACTAGGTAATTGATTTATTACTGAGGGGGTAGTAAAGTTGAATGTGCAATAGGAATGCGGTTTAGGAGTTCAGTGAAAGTTTATTAAGGGTAGTAAAGTTGGTTGTGCAATAGGAATACGGTTTAAGACTAAGGTTTAGTGGGAGTTTATTAGGGGAGTGGTAAATTTAGTTGTGCAATAGGAATGCGGTTTAGGGGTTCAGTGGGAGTTTATTAGGGGGTAGTAAAGTTGGATGTGCAATAGGAATGTGGTTTAAGGGTTTAGTGAGAGTTTATTAGGGGGTAGTAAAGTTGGTTGTGATAATAAGAATGTGGTTTAGAGGTTCAGTGTGAGTTATTAGGGGGTAATAAACTTCAAGATTCGCCATCAGGAGATATTAGGGGGCGTTCAAGATTCGTCTCCTGATGTGAGATATATATATCTCAACACGCCTCCGCACGTATGGCGAATTTTCAAGCCTAACACGTGGACAACAACTTGGGTGGCCGTGGAGTATGTGTGGTCTTTGGGCTTCACAAGTATACGTGGGTAACCCGCTCTGATACCATGATAAAGTAGTATGAGATTCAACTCCAAAACCAATTGACAATAGAGAGAGTGACTCAAACCCTTATAAACTCACGTGCAAGGTCTCATATTCCCGATGTGAAATATATATCTCAACACGCCCCCACACATGTGGCGAATCGTGTTGAGATATCTATCTCACATTGGGAAAATGGGGCATTGTCTATAGGTTTATAAGGGTTTGAGCTACTCTCTCCATTGTCAATTGGTTTTAGAGTTGAATCCCAGACTACTTTATAATGGTATCAAAGCGGGTTACCCACATCAACGTGTGTTAGCGTTACCGGTCACATGCACTCCACGTCATCCCTAATGTTGTCCACGTGTTAGGCTTGAGGGGCCGTCACATGTGTCGGGGTATGTTGAGATATCTATCTCACATCGGGAAAATGGGGCATTGTCTGTAGGTTTATAAGGGTTTGAGCTACTCTCTCCATTGCCAATTGATTTTGGAGTTGAACCACATATTACTTTATCAATCTAGCGGCCGGTGTCCATGTCACCTCTCTCTTCTATTTTCTCTCTCTCTTAGTATGTTTTAATGGGTGGGGTAGAATGAGTATTGAAATATTATTAGTTGTTTAGAGATGTGAGTTTTGTTGGAATGTGCATAAATTTAAAAAAAAAGTTGAAATGATCAATGTTTTTAAAAAACTGTTGAAATGGGAAATGAGTTTAAAAAATTTGTACTAAATGAACATTAACTCTTTAATTTTTTTCTGATTCGAGGAATATGCTTTTACAAGGTTCATCGGTTTGATTCCATTTCCGTTTTCATTTTCCAATACGTAACATGGTAAATCTGATTTTTTATTAAAAAATTCTTGTATGCATGACGTGTATCTACACGACGCAATTTTGATCATTTATAATAATTTATATGTTTGACCATCATGTTTCAATGATATATCTTTTAATCTTAACCGTTCACATATATCATGTACGACGGTGTATACAGTGTATTAAACATAGTCTTTTTTACTTCCTCCCTTATACATACATAGACGAGAAAGGTCATTCTCATCCTTTCTAAATTACCCCATAAAGTTTTTTATTTTATTAAATACTAGTTAGTTTCATCAAATACTATGTTTTCGTCTCTGGACTGTTGAAGAAATCGATCACTACTACTTTAAAGCAAAATCCTCATCTGTCATCGAGTTTTGAAAATTTCATAATTATGTCGAATAGCGGAAGACCTTGAGAGGCAAATTTAGACCCTAAATGGCTGTCAAATTTTCATATTTGGGTGGAGGAGAATGTTTTTTTATGGGGGTGGAGGAGAATGTTGAAGGCGATCGCGCGCTTGGAGCAAAGTTTAGCTAGACATTTTACATCAATTACCAAACAACCAAAATTAATGTGAATCCTACAATAGAGAATGAGAGTTCAATTTTCATTACACATATCATAGCTAAAGAACCTTGTAGTTTCTAATAACAAGATCAAGATTCATCGACACAAATTACAAAAATCAGGACAGGGTCATGGCAAATAGCCCTGCCACTTTTATTCTGAAATGCATTGAAACAAAAATAATATGGATTAGATAGCTAGACAAATAGATTAACAGTACGTACTTCATCATATGTCCCTAGCTCAAAACACATAAACCAGAACGAGTGCTGATACTGCAGTCATCGCAACGAATGAAGCGAAAGAATTGAAGTTGGCAGAAGCTGCAGAAGTAGTAGTAGCAGTAGTTGTAGTAGTAGTAGAAGCATCCGAAGTAGAATCATCGTCGTCCGAGGATGAAGATGATGCCGCAGAAGAAGCTGTATTATTGCTTCCTGCAGCAACAGTAGTGATCTTCACCTTCATGCCTCCATCACAGTGGCCTAAAGTACCACAAGCGAAATATCTTGTGCCGGCCTTGTTCAACTTCACGACGTCGTTTCCTCCTTTCTTGGTGTCTAGTGCACTGCCAAGGTCACAGTTCTTGAAGGCGCTTTCGTTAGGCAGCTCAACGACGCTATGCATCGAAGAGTACTTGAAAACTGTCAAGATTTGAATCAAGTTAATCTTAATTTCCTAGCTCGGACAAGAAGTGATTCAAGAAATGATGGGTACGTACAATTAGGGTTAAGACACATACCAAGTTGATCGCCAACCTTAAATTTCTGAGCAGATGGCCATGAGTTGAGGTCTGTGGATTGTTCCCAACCTTGGCTGCCCCCAACTACATGCTGTGCAGCCAAGCATTCCTTTGCAACCAAAGCTACAAAAAACAAGGACAACAAAATTGTGTTCTTGACCCCCATTGTGATTTTCTCTTGTTGAACCTTCTTGATCTGGATCTCCTTACTTGTAACTCCTTTCGATATCGAATAATATGAAATGAGGCGCTGACGAGCATTACCTGCAGTGCCTACACAAGTATATATACCGGGGACCATTCCATTGTTATACGAATAGTGCTGTTCATGTTCGTAGAGTTTGGGTTTTTTTGTCTTCAAAGCAAAACTAGTTAGGTGCTGATAGCTTGGCGTGGAAACAAAGTTATGTATATGTGTGATCATATTCACTTGAAAGCAAGCAAAGTCGGTCCTCCAAACTCAAATTTTTTAGCAAAACAATCTCCATCAGAGTATCATACTGACCATGGACAACGTAGACAGATCAATCTATTCAGCGGCCCTAGCTTTTAGCACTCGAGGCATATATGAACTAGTTTGTGTTTACATAAATGAGCCATTATAACAAACATGAAGCATGTTCTATTTTGAAAGAAGTATTGAGGATAGAGCGATCTGCCAGGCGATGCAGTCTCCTACGACAAGTTTCAATGATGATCGAAACCGGCATTTCTTTAGGGTTTTCTTCCTCTAAACGTATCAGCTCGGTAAGGGTGATTTTTTCATCTGATTTGTGTGGAATCTACAAACAAATGAAGCTAATGAATAAAAATAGCCTAATGAAATTGTTTTGCTGCGTCATACTAGGAATGGGGTCGTCTACACGTACCTTATATAGGAAAGGGGGAATGATCCATGAATGGAACATTGAGTAATTGGTGAGTTAGTAGATTGCGGATCAACCTTGCCATGCACTTGTTTGATGAAAGGTATAGTAACCAACTAACCATGTTCGCTTCCAAATGACACTGCAGTTGGTTGGTTGAAATTAACCTTAGAGAAATTCAAAGCATTTGAAAGAGTTTGGCTAAAAATCTTAAAAATTAAGCACGATTATGTGCACACTATGGATTACAGCTAGCTAGATTACACCTGAGGAGCACACTTTTAAGCTCAATCTAGTCTAACCACTAATTTATGTCTAAGTCTAACTTAGTAAACTGACTGGTATCACTATTGTTACTGTTGCTGCTTGAAGAAAGATATCACTTTGTTATACACAAGGTCCTTGGCATTGATCCCCATGACAAAATCGGCGTGGGCATACTCTTTGATGAAATCAACCACGAGCTTCCCCGTGTCGTGATACTTCAAATGATCAAGTAAACGCAGCACGTCAAGTTCATCGGAGAGCGCATCTTTGCCGCCGTAGCTGATGAACATGGGCATGTTGATCGGAATCTTAGAAAGGTCGTAACGCGGAGGGGAAAATGACCCATAATGCACGTAATTGAGGTCAAGTCTCCCGTAGTCGAACTTTGCTATAACACCAGTTCGTACAACTGCAAAGTTCAGGACATTGTTTGATTTACAGATTGATTACTAAGAAGCGTAATTACCCATTTTTTGTATCACTAGCTAATTTCTTACTTTGAGACAGGTGCACCATGGTCTTGGTTGATGTCGGCTGAGGCTCATGATCCAGGAAGAGATCAACAGTGGAAGCATTGAGACAACAATTTTTACCTTGAATAAGATAAATTTGTAAATATACTTCTTTAATTACAAATATATAATACACATATAACCGGTTTGCCATAGAGTGCTCATATTGGGAACAAATTCATACCGGTAAGTATTGCCAACAAGTCGTAACATGGAACTCCTGCAGTGGCACATATATGATCTATTAACGTAGCCACGGGCTCCCTGCAATTATGATAAAAAATCTCAAAATTAGAGTGCATGTACTTCTTCACAAAATCCAGTTCTTATAAACTCTAGTTGTTTCTTGGTCTATTCTTACCCGTTTGGATCGAACTCTGCAAAACCAAATACTCTTGTGATCTGCACAGACACATTGTGTTGTCAGATTCGTAAGATTGTAGATATACAAAAATTAAGTACGTACGTAGTTCAATCTCTTCTAATGTAACGTAAAATATACCTCGCCGGCAAATAGTCTGGCTGCGACTGCGCCGATTGGTGTAGTCATGTAAGTCAGGTAAGCAACGGGACTTAGCAAAGCTACTGATTTCAGTTGATCAACCAGCTTCCCTTCTGAAAGTGAAGCCAATGCTAATAAAGTCCCCTGCCAAACACATCGTTAAAATGGTACTGATAGCTCAATACACGTTCAAAGTTTTACTAGCAGTTATGGCAATCAAAAAGTTGCATATTTTCGCAGAGAATTTACCAGGGAGTGACCGATGTAGTTAATCTTCTGCTTTGTTTGGCCATGAACGTAATCAAAAACAGCCGGTAGGTCATGAGCCACCAGTTCATCAAACGACCAATTCCAAAATTTCTATCAAATCACAGTCAATCATCAAAAATACTTAACGTGTATTTATACATATACATATATGAGAAAACAAGGTGTACATAAACATGGGGTCGGGTATATATTGTCCAAGGATCCCGGAAGTTGCTGGCCCTCGCATTTTCCACACTAATATCGCATAATCTTTAGCAAGTAAAAAAGCTAATATCGTATAATCCAACATGTACTAATGTTGAAATGAGAAAGAAAAAAAATTTAGCTTGGCTAGAAAAGTAAGAGAGTACCGGATCTTTTGGGTCCATGGAGGTATGTCGCCGGCTAAACCTAGTCCCTCTGGTGTTAGCCATCCACACATCGTAACCATTATCGGCCAGAATCAACGGCAGATTTCTGTCCGGAGAGTTCAATAGCCAGGTGGCGGCATCCTGCACCGACATACATATACACAAAGTTACAAACCCCAGATAAAAAAGAGACAACAATTAACAGTGTTATGAGGTGGACTGGTGGAGACCGGAGACATAGAGATCGAGGTATTATAGTTTATAGAGATCGAGGTATTAGATTATGTGCCCTATGGAACTACGCCTGAAACGGTGCATGAGTTTTCGGACGGTTTCAGTTTCAGATGACCAGTCCCTATTTTGCCTTATATGACAGAGTTTCATATCCACCTCTATCTTAAAAATTCAAATCCGAAATTTGTCACTTACGATGAGTTTAACGTACGCCGAGATATGCTTTGTTTTCACTACCAAAACAAGAGCAGTGTTTTACTCTGTATTTCTCCATCTTTATTCTTTAATTGAGTCGAATAAATGAAGTTGAGGTTTTTTATCACTTACTGCATGCTTTCTTTAAGAGTATCTTTAAGAGAGTCGTATATTTACACGATATAGATGAAGATTATATGATATAATATTGATACATTAATAATTAAAAATATGACTTTTTATGAATTATTAAGATTGTATCGTGTATACATACAAGAAATTTCACTTTCTTCACCTATAAGTCTCATAATCACTTATAAAATGTAACGGTTACTTCGGACTGAAGCTTAGCTTTTACCAATACAAATTATAAGCCAATGCTGGTGGTCATGATTATGGTGGGGTAAGTTTTGAATGAAATGAGAGGTATTTCCAAGTGCTTAAATCAAGCAAGAACTTTCGGAAACTGTCTAATTCGTTATTGGCACAAGTGTTCAAACTAAACTGGCTTTAAAACCATTTATAATGCTAGAAATAGACCAAACCGCGTGACATGGCACATGATATTCACTCAAAACTGTCTTCTCGCTGAAGGCATGGAAATGATTGGAAGCAAATTTGGTACCAGAATTAGAGGCCAAAAGGGCAAACAAAGTTGGTGCCATATTCATATGCAGCATGGAAAAGACAACTTTTAATCAATTCAAGCCATAATTGAGTACGAACTTACCACAAGAATTCCATGCTGAATTATCACCGGTTGTTTCCCGGCGCCACCGCCACCATTACGACCTGCTGGAATCCTCTGCACGTTCAGTATGTAACCATCGGCGGTAGTCACCTGAGCAACAACATAACAACACATGTTACATATTTAACTATGTAAGATTTTGAAGACTTGCGAACAATTAAAATAGATGTATCCTTACGAATATCTCTTGGCATTTGTAACCATGCATAGTCACCAGGGCCTTGCATACACCGTTCGTCTCTGCAACCGCAACGGCAGCCCCAACCCCGTTTATCTGATCGAAAAGCCGCCGGCTCGAACCATCTACGGCACTGGTAGCGAGTGCAAATAACAAAATCAAACCCATGATCACCATGCATCTCCTCAGAGCCATTTTTGAAGGGTATGAACATAAAAACTTGAAGGGTATGATAATTATGAGCTCCCTTCGCTCTCTGGGGACCTTTATATAGTGGACTTATACGATCGAAAAGAAAAAGATTATCCGAGTGTGAAGACAGAACGAATCGGTTCTGGTATTTGGCCTAAAGTGGAAGGCAGGCTTCTGATGACGCTACTGGAAGTGGGTCCAACCTCAGCTAGCCTTTCTTATCAAAAAAATAAAAGACAAAAAACTGATACGAAATCTGGAGCCGTAGATGAAATTTGAAGTTATGAACTGGTCTGCGAGTTTTATTTTATTTTTCAATGAGCGACCTTATTTTTAAAGATTTTCTGGGTCTAGATACTAATTTACATTGATGGATTCGAACACACCTACCCTCTTACTAACGTGACCATCTGTTTCTCCAAGTAAGATGGCGAAGCATCAGGAAGAAGCTGGATTTATCACCATTATATTAGGGGGGCCGAATTTAAAAATGGAAAATAGAGATTCATTGTGTATGTGTGATAGAGTTGAGAATTATTAAACAGAGATTTCGGTAATGGAAGGATGAGGATGCGTAGTTAAGCTGAAAACATGGTTCGGCTTCGGTTCTTATTTGTCTGGGAGCAGTAATTGCGGGGGAGTAGAACTAAGGGATTCGATCATGTTCAGTATTAGTCTATTTTAATTGCTTATATTCTCTTGAGGGCGTCGGGATATTTGCCTAATTGTTAGACCTTGATTTTGGATACAAATGTAAGTAGTAGATTTATACATTACGTAAAAGTTTGTATCTAGTCGAAAATTTGGGCAAATTAAGTTGGGGTAATTTTTATCATACAAGTTTGTGTTGAAAGTCTCTATAAATTCGAGATAAATATACTCCTAAAATGACATAATTTGAAATTTTTGGACTTAAGTATTCGAGAAGTCCTTCAAAATTTACTTAGCATATTCCATGAGAAAATATGGATTAGACAGCTATTAGTAAATTGCATGTTAAATTGTTGAGTTCTTAACATTTTCTTACCTTATTCTCATATGTAAATATTTTCTAATCTTTCTTTTTTTATGAAAAATTCCCAGCTGTTTCAAATCATGACAATTGTTAGAGTAATGAGTTGTGATTTTGATCAAAGGTTAGTGTTTTGAGTTGTGAATTGGATCAAAGATTAGTGTTGTGAGTTGTGATTTTGATCAAAGATTTTGTTTCAGTGGACAAACATATTACCAATACTTCCTAAATAATGCATGGAAATGTGAGCGTCGCCACCATTTTGAGCAATGAGCATAAGCCTCCCACTTCGTTCCAAACCAGCACCACCCCATCCTTCTGCAGAAAAAAAAACTCCAACACAAATACAAACACTTATCATCTTCATCACATCTTCATCACAATTGCAGGATTGAATATTGCAAAACGGTTGTGCCATCTCTATTAATTAAGGCAATTTGCCTTATGAAACTGTACATATTAATTAAGGCAATTTGCCTTATGAAACTGTACATTAAACACTTTTTGTTTTAATAAGAAAATAATATATTACATGAATAAAATGGTGAAAAATTAAAATAGACATAAAAAATTAAATAATTAACGATATAAGTATTTTGATTAGAAAATAATAACTCTCACGTATCTAAAAAATGAGGATAACTCTCACAACATGAAAAACTGTCATCTTTTTATTTTTCTTTCTTAAAAAAACTACACGTATGTGCTAGTTCTAAATATGGGCAAAAGGGAACCGCACCAACTGCAACTAGTGCCTTCATCGTGGAGTTCAGCTTTTTTAGTTTATTTGTTTTCTTGACACAAACATTTCTTGCTTTCACATTGCCATGTATTTGGTGCTTTTCAAATATCCACATCAATATGAGAATAAAAAGCCAGCTAGTGACCATACTTCCATGTCTATTTCATACTGCCATTTTCCGCCCCTCTCAGTTTGTCGAATCCAGTGAGAAATGTCTCAGACGTTTCACACTAACTTCAGTAGGGCTGCGCTCGGTACGGTTACCAGCCATTTGGCTCCTACTGCCTACCGTATCGTCACCAGTCGGTAACAGAAAATGGGTACCATTCTGAACCGCCTACCGCCGTATACAGACTTTGTTGATTACCAACATGTCGGTTAGTAGTGGTACAGTTGGGCCTCCAGCCGATCTGATTTGGGTTGCAGTTTTGAGGCCTTTAAAAAAACAGTTCCAAAATTAACCAAACATGAGCAATTCTAGAATTGATCAAGCAGTAATGCAGTATGGCTGTTATGCACTTATGCAATAAAAATGAAAATTCACGTCAAGTAATCAAGTTAAATTACACACTCAAATGACAAACAGTTCAAAAACTCAAATTACTTAAATCTGAATTGAAATTGTAAAAGTTTGAAAGTTCAATCGCAATGATCATTGATCACAAGCCAAGCTGTCTCACTTCCATTTGCTTCATACGTTGGTCATTGTTGTGTTTGCTCAGAGCTTATAATGACCTCCATCTGTGTAGCTGGTGTCTCGAGTGACTCAATTCCTTGAAGTGAGAGGTTTGCTAGCAAAATCAATAAATGGACAAGGTTAAAAACTGACATGTATGAATATAAATTAAAATTAGTCATAGAAATTTCAATTTTTTGTCTAAAAAATTAAAAGTACATCTCTCAAGCTCTTCACACTCATAGAACATGGCAAGATCATCTAGACTAGAATCCTTGTAGAAGCTAAATCTCAACCAATCACTAGTACAAACCAAGGTCTCCACCATCCTTAGTGTCAAAGAGGCTCTAAATGGATCAACAACTCTTGATCCTAAACTGAAAGCATTCTCAGAGGCAACTGTAGAGCAAGGAATTGCACAAATATCTTTGGCCTACTTTGATAAAATTAGATATATTGACTCATTGTCTTTCCACCACTTAGAAATTTTAAATCTCTTGGACAAGAGGCTGACATATTTATCCGACAAGTACTGATCAACCTCATTTTTAATGCATTGAGATTGCTCAGCCATCCTCTCTCTTGCTATCTCTGCTCAATTCATCAAGTCCATCCATATCATCTACTTCCATTTCAACATCATTACCAGAAGCTTGCTCAGACATTGCAACCTCCCTGTCTTCACATTTTTTTCGTCGGCTAAAGTCCACTTTACCAAAAAAAAGACTTTAGCCGACGAAATATCCAAAAACAGGCCGACGAATTTTTTTTTCGTCGCCTAAAGTCCATTTTAAATTTCGTCGGCTATAGTTAAATTTTAGCGGACGAAAATTTTTTTCGTCGGCTAAAGTACCTTTTAGTTACAAAATTTCACTACAGATATTTCGGTGTCCGATTGACTATTGTGATACCAATCTGGAAGCAGAACGGTCATACGAGTCAAACTCATGGCTATTGCCATGACATATCGGCTTTTTTGGCCATCCGAGTTCATTTAAGGCTTCAAAATGAAGTTTTTCAAAATACTTAACACACGAAAATGCTCATATCTACACCTATATGAGGTATTTTGGTCAAACATTCAACACAACAAACACTCACCATAATGAGATGCAACTGTCCATCTAAAAATTTGGAGACATTTACCCCTCGATGATAAGGCTCCCCATAAAGATAAATAATGGTAAATAGTAGGCATGTTGTGATTCAGTTCATCAAAATTCACAAATAAAAATACGACCGTCAGATATCATCAATATGTTGAAATATGTCTATGGTAAAAAATTTAACTTTATCCAATAAATTTAAGGACTTCGTCTGGACGGTCAATCTCGTAAGTCAAACCCCTAAATTGTATTGACCGCAACTATCGGCATCGAGACTTCACCGGAATTACGTGTTTTTTCAACCGTAGACGTATTTCACCATTCTTGTCATATCTTATTTCATGACTTTTTTGCGTTTGAAGTTTCTACGTAGAGTTTGTTTTAGAAACGGAACATTGACTTAAAGCTTAGTAAACAAGTTATACAACATTAGTAGGCATGTTATGATTCCGGTGTTCAAAGTTGAGAAACAAAATTCAGACTGTCTGATATGATCATCATATCGAAATATGTCTATAGAAAAAAATTCACCTTAATCCGACAACGTCAAGGGCTCGATCCTTACGGTCAATCACGTAAGTCAAACCCCATAACGCACGGAAATGGTCATTTGACCGTCTAAATTATGTATTTTGCCCTGACTTTCAACTGAAAATAGTTTCAAATCGATGAGACACAACTAGTGGTATAAAAATTTTATGAAAAATAACCACCGGAGATAGGGCTACTGCTAGGGAGAAAGAATGGAAAATTACGTTAACCGCAACTATCGGCACCGAGACTTTACCGAAATTATGTTATTTTTTAACTATAGACGTATTTCACCATTCTGGTCATATCTTATTTCACGACTTTTTTTCGTTTGAAGCTTTAACGTATAAGGTTTACGGTTTAGGTTTTTAGCCGACAAAATCAGGGTAATTCGTCGGCTGAAGTTAAATAAATAAATAAAATAAATAACTATAGCTGACGAATTACCCTAATTTCGTCGGTTAAAGTTAAATAAAATAAATAAAAAACTATAGCCGACGAAATTTATAAAAATTCGTCAGCTAAAGTTAATTTAAAATTTAAAATTTTTGGCGGGGATTTTAAAAAATTTGAAATTTTCCGACTAAAATTTTGAACTTTAGCCAACAAAATTAGGTTATTTCGTCGACTAAAGTTCAAAATTTTATACATCTTTCAATTTTCTCCTCCTCCTCCTCATCCTCCTCTTCATCTTCCTTCCTCCCCCTCTAAATCCTTCTCCTTCTCCTCTAAATCCTTCTCCTTTTCCTCCTTTAACTCTTTCTCCTCCTCCTCCTCTTCCTTCTCCTCCTCTAACCCTTTCTCCTCCTCCTCCTCCTTCTCCTCCTCTAACTCTTTCTCCTCCTCCTTCTCCTCTCCCTCTCCTAGCCTATCTATTCTGATCTCCTCCTCCCCTCCTCTCTCTTCCTCCAATAGCCGGCCTCCTCCTTTTCTCCTCCTTCTCCTCCACCACCCTCCACCACCGGTGTAAAAACGAAAAAGAAGAAAAAAATTTAATCAAAAATACAAGAAATTAAAAAAGAAAAAAAATTAAAAATAAAATAAAATAACAATAGCCGACGAATTTTAAGGTAATTCGTCGGCTACAGTTAATAATAATAATTATTATTATTATTATTATTATAGCCGATGAATTTTATTGTCCACAGTGATGGTAAAGACTTTTGAAATCTTTCATTGTCTCAAACATTGTTCCATAGCTCTCCCAATGTCATCTCCTTTATGACTTACAATTGGACAAAAGTTTATGATTCTTTTGTGCAATTTACAGTCAATGTCTATGAAATGAGCGGTAAGTACCATGTAATTTATGTTTTGAATTGAGGTCCATGTGTCTGTGGTGATTAATATTCTTGTGTTTGCTGCCTTCAACCCACTCAACAAAACCCCTCTCTCATAATTAAACTTATCCAATACACCCTGGGCAACCTGCTTTCTACTTAATGGAATCCACTCCGGTTGTAACTCTTTAACAAACTCTTTAAAACCCTCCATCTCCACAAGCCTAAATGGTAGTTCATCCTTAATAATCATCTCTATACACTTATCATCACACCTCTTACGGTTATACTTATGAGGTATTCCTCCAGACACATTATCTATGTTAAGCTTGATCTGTTTGGCATCATGTTCAAGTTGGGGATGTAAGGGGTGTGACTCACATTGCCTAACTACATGATTCCACATTGAACTTGTTTCATTCCTCTTAACTGCACATGGGGCCCTTTGACCACAAATATTGCATGTGCACCAATCGGGATCTATTACATCTGAGTTTGGGAGCTTGGATTTGGTAAAGGTTTCCCATAGACAACTAGATTTAGAAGACTCTTTTCTTGTATGTCCAACTTGTGGTGGAGGTTGTGAGGTTTCAGTTTGTGGTGGAGGACATTGTCCTAAGGATGGAGGCTAAGGTTATAGAGGTGCTGCTCCCTCTGCACTTGCAGTGGATTTGGTAGATGGGGATGAGCTACTAGTCTGCGTATTAACCAAACTATGTCATATAGAGGCATATATGAGTGTTTTCGTGTGATAAGTGACGATAGATTAGGGTTGACCGTTTTGATCGAGCCCTTAACGTTGCCAGATCTAGTTGAATTTTTTACCACATACATCTTTCGTTATAATGATTATATCAGACGACCGAATTTTCATATCTAGACACTTGGACTTAGACAGAGAAGCAGACCATCTCTTTTGTTTGGCTTCATGTAAGCCTAACTTTCTATATAATTTTTTTCTATAAATTATATATATATATATAATTCATTTACAATATATATATATATATATAATCGGTTTTTCTGTGAGGTTTCGGTGTCTAGACATCCGAAAACAAAACCACACTGAATCTTTCGGTTATCGGTTTTTTTTGAGGTTTGATGCGATTTTTTTTTCTTGATTTTTTTTTCGGTTATAATTCGGCTTTGGTACCGTTATTTTTCGGTTTTCGATTTTCACTTAACACCCCTAAGGCCCTAATAGAGACTAATGCTCCCCACTGAAACTGAGGAGCCCTATAAAACGTTCTTAAATGGCTTATAAGCAATGCAAGATTCTGAGAAATGAACCAACAAACACTGGTTAAATTCCACTGCAGTTAAAAGTTAATACATACATCTATAGGTAGATGACTCATTCACTGCAGCAATACATAGGTTAGTCCTCTTTGTATTGCAACAAACTTGGATTGCAACCTGAAAATTTGTAATCCAAGATTTCTCCTCTATTTATATCTACTACATAAGCGATAAATTCTCATAGAAATTTTCCTTTTACTCTTTACATGCCCTCCATCCTAAAATTCTTAATTTCAACAGCAGGGATTTCATGGACTTCACATATTATGGAAGTAGAAGTTTAAACTCTTAGCAAGGACTTGGGCTTCTTCATTTACATTTGTGTTAGTGTCAGAATCAAGCTTTGTCAGCTACAGCGATGGTAGGGTTCATCTTCCTCCTCTGACTAGAGCTGCGGAATGAAGCAAAGGTAGGAACGCAGCATTGAGTAGACTTGATTGGTCTGTCTTCACTTAGATCCTCATTGGCTGTCCTTTCGCTACCAGAAACATAAGGAGTACCATTCAGAGATTTTTGAGGGAGGTATTGGGATGTTGGCTTCACTTCCATTTTTCCATTAGTCATGGTCTGATCACCTGAGTTATCCTTTGCATCATCAACATCAGCCCCATCTCTGAAGCTCTCGCGACAGAGATCAGCAAGTTTCTTTTTTGGAGATGAAGCAGGAATAGAAACAGGACTTCTGTTCCCAAAAGGAGTTTTGTTGACATGAGAGAAGTTGTGATGGACCGGAGTGTTGCCACGGGATGGAGTGAAGTCTGCATGAGAGGCCAAATTGACAATAAACAGGTCAAACAGCCCACAACCATATGGTATGGAATACAGTTGGAAACTCTTCTGTGTTGTATATTCTTGGTGATATAGCTTAATCGACACCTAGTTAGTTACACACTTCAATTAATTTTACTTTTTCAGTGATAATTTCAAGAATCACAGTGTTTCAGAACAGTTTTATCTCACTCGTACACAAGAAATGAAACCAAACAAACAGCCACAGTAAATGAAGATTGAAGAGGAAGGTACAGTCATAAGCTAGGAAGACAAACTGACACAGTCACAGAGAATTCGAATAAATGCTTACCACCATTGACACTATAGAAGTCATCTTCCCAATCTGAGTCCAACCAAGGTTCGGAATCAAAGAAGGCATCTTCTTTACTACCTGCTAATAAACGGTTGGAGTTATTAACTTTATACATCAATCAGTTGTAATAAAGACTTTACAATAACAAAATAGCCGGAGTATACATCTGACAGAACCCTCAAATGCTTGCCTATAAAAACACCCCCCTACAAACACCATCAAATAGAAACAATAAGCAAAGTCCCAACAGCAGCAATTGGGTGCGCCATGCCAAGTGCATGACTTTTAACTGCAACATTTCAATAAAAATCAGATACTGTGGTAATGATGTAATATCATGCGGCAGTGGCAGAGCCAGAATTTGAACTATACTAGGGCACAAAATATATATATATATATATATATATATATATATATATATATATTCTCATAAATAAACTCACCATTTATTATAAAATTCTTATTATTATCTAGCTATACAATTTCATATTTTAAAGTTATTTGAAAACTGTATACTTGTATGGTTTATATTAAAAATGAATTTGAAATATATTTATAGGTCAAGCAATTGTATAAATGAAAAAAAATAGTAAAGAAAAACATCCATAATCATTTGACAAAAGGATAATAAACAAATTAAGTAAACAATAACATGCCAAAAAGAACTGAAAAAAATTGCAGGTAAGGCAGGTTGAACCCTTGATCTCATTGGAAAAGAAAAACATCTCTACCACTGGGGCACAGTTACAGTTTGTGACCCATTCTTAACAAAGAAATTATATGTAATAAATCTCAGAGGAGCACGGAGTGGCTCCGCCAGCTATTGTGTCACTTGCAAGCTAAGGAGTGGGGAAGACATACATAAGGCCAAACTCAATTATTAACAACGAACAACACTGGGAAGAGAAGTCGTTGATTAATAACCTTCTTTCTTGCGCTTCCTATAGATTTTTAAGGCTTCATGAAAATGATCAGAGTACCAATTCAACAAAATTAGAGTAATTAGACTACCAACTGCTTCCTAATCACTAATAGCAATACAGTATAGAAACACTCACACATTGAAGAATTCAAGACCAAATGTAGTCCAACCATCAGCCATACATTTTCATACGATCCTTACCGGTGCAAATCAGAATGATCTCAATTACTGATAAAAGGGACCACGATCACTAAAAGTCATCTATATTAAATTCCATCTCACCATTGATGGAGAAACTACTGAACACATACTGTAAAGGCCTCAGCTTCCCTTAAAGCCTAGGACAATGATTTTCACCTATCTCTCATATCATCCTGGAAATCAGAGTTCAGAAAAGGCTCCACTAACCTTTTTCTTACATCAACCATGAGATATATAAATATTTTTTTCTTACTTGAAGCTCAGTATTAGTATTTCCTTCACAAACAAACAGGATAGTGATGCTCTCTCCCTCAATCAATGGATACTACTTCACAAGTAGCTCAAGCAAAATTCTCCCATTACAATACCCACCACAACAAAGAGATATAGCTTTAAAATATAAATCAAAAACCAAATATTGTCCTTTTCTTTCCACCTAACCAAAATTCCAACTCCAAAACCACAACCACAACAAGAAAAAGAACTTGGAAAAAACATCATGTCAAATGCACAACTACTTGCTTAAAATAAGGAGTCACCAGAATCATGATTGCCAAAAAGAAAAGACGATGCATACATTTAAACAACTATCATACCAATAGCAAACACATAACGAAACTCAAGTGTCGAAACAACTAGCATCATTAGCCATAATCGGTATGAAAACGACCAAACAAAAAGGTTCTGCATACATCTGATAGCTAATCAAACATGGTTAAGCATTAAAGTGATTAAACCAGACCAAAAAAGTAACCAACTTTCACCAGAACAGAACATGAACTCATCACTCGGAAGTTAAACATCACAAAACAGACGACATTTTCATTCAAAAACAAAGAAAAAGAACATAATAATTGAAAAGAACAAAAAAGGAAGAAACTTTGATAAGTTTGACCGCAAAGGAAGAAGAAAAGCTGAAGTCTTTTCACCGTAGTCTCGAAAAGCCGTGGCTGTGGAGCGAGCAGGGGACCAATGATCGGTGATCGGACGGCCAACGTTTGTCTCCTTGACAGGCGACGGTGGGATGGAGGAGAGCTTTTCGGGTTTGGACCCGAATGTCATTCCGAGTTTCATGGCTGACCCGGATTCCCTATGAGTCGAAGCACAAGCACCCATTTCTCTAAACAACTCCAACCCAACCCAACACAACACAACACAACACAAATATCTCTCTGATGCTCTGAAACGAGAGAGAGAGAGAGAGAGAGAGAGAGAGTAAAGTAGAATGCGCTGGAGATTGAAAGAAAGAATGCGTTTTTTTGGCGTTATGCTGAAGGAGAGTGAGTGCCAAAACTTGCACCCAGGGAAGAAAAATCTTCTCTAATTTCTAGAGAGCTTGAGAGGAAGTTTACGCTACGAAAGGGTAGAAGAGAAGAGATGGCGGTGGGCTCTATATATATATATATATATATATATATATATATATATATATTTAATTTTTTGTTATTTTTATGGTCGGATAATTCGGGGTACATAAAAATATATTAGAATTGACGTTTAACTTTATAATTCATTAGTTTGTAATCGGACGGTGTAAGATATGTAGGAGAGCCACCCTCTGCCACCTCATCTCTTCCTCATCCTCATCACCGTCGCTGCCTTCACCCTCCTCAATCCTTCCACCGCTGACCCCTCCGTTTGTCCCTTAGCCTCCTCACCACAACCACTGCAGTCATCACTCTCACCTCCCTCACCATCATTGTCTCCACCTCTATCACCACAGATCTGACGACAGACAGACAGATGCGAGATCAAGATGACTAGTCAGTGTGAATTGAACCAAGCAATATCGATCTGGAATGGTTCACCTTCGTTCCACCTCCGTCTTCTACGACGTCGTTCGGCCCTGACCCGAAACTAATATTCGGGTCATCTAAATATTCAGATAAAAGTGTTCATAATCCAATTTCAGGTTAGAAATTCTAAAATTCGAATAATCCGATTTGGTTTCAGGTTAGACCTAAACCGAGCCGGATCCAATTAGCACTAGCGCGAAGCATTGACCACTCGAAGCTCCACTATTTGTGGAGTGTGGACTGCACGAGCTCCATAACTAGATCCCCAATAACATTCCGGCCCTGTCTTACTATTGCACAAAACACCCGGAGCACAATGGTTAAAGTACACCCCAATGCATACGATCATCCACCAACTATATAGTTGGGAGTGGCAGTTACGTAGTTACACTCCGTAACAAACTCTCGCTCTAAAACCAAATCAAAGTCTCTCACTCTTCACTTCTCCCCTAAAACCCTAAATCAAACCCAGCCACTTCTGTCCGCCGCCGCCATGGCCGCACGCAAACTGGATGCTGCGTCGCTGCTAAAACGACGCAGTTTCAACCTCCTCGCGCCGCGCTGCGCCTTCGGATCCGCCGCGGCGGCTCAGCTGGACTACTACTACTCCTCCGAAGACGACGACAAAGATTCAGAGCAGTACACGGCGGTGGTGGACTCCGCCGGGTGGGTCCCGCGTAGAGGGATACATTGGTGTTTGATCGGTGATCGGAGTGCGAGGAAGCACTTGTACGCTGAGAGGCTCTCGAAGCTTCTGGAAGTTCCACGCATCTCTATGGGCTCCCTCGTCCGCCAGGAGCTCAATCCTCGCTCTGCTCTCTACAAGCAGGTGACTGTTCTTCTGTTTCTGATGAAATTTAGGGTTTAGGGTTTTGATTGAGTGATCTCTGTTTTTGCCTAAATGTGTTGAATTTTAATGGAAAGAAGAGCGTTGAATTGATTAATGTGTGGATTTTTAGATTGCGAAAGCCGTGAATGGAGGAAAGCATGTTGAGGATGAAGTGATTTTCCCATTGTTGTCCAAGAGGCTTGAGGAAGGATTCTACAGAGGTGAAAATGGATTCATTCTTGATGGGATTCCTCGAACTAGAATGCAAGCTGTAAGTTGAAATAATGTTAATTTTGATTGTTTGCGTTTGTAAATTAGGCTTAAAACTGTTGAAGATTGTGTCTTTTGTTTGAGTTTTGGATGTTTCAAGTGATTTGAAGGTCTCTAAATGTATGAGTTTGATTTTGTTTCTTATAGGAGTTGGTTGACCAAATTGCGGAAATTGATCTAGTAGTGAATCTCAAATCCGCTGACAATCACTTGGTGAACAAGAATCTTGGAACTGGAAGCTTGGCTCTTAGTCAAGAGTATCTTAGGATGAGTAACTCTATGCATGATGTAAATCTGCAGGAAGAACAATTGAAGTCCGCAAAAGCTGAACCGGTGGGTTCTCTGTCAAAGTGGCTTGATTATTTCCACTTTTTTGTGTTCACACCAGACTCTGGCTAACTGATCATTGTCTCTACTTTCAGAGTAAGTCGTTGGAGGATTACTACAGAAAACAGAACAAACTCATCGATTTTCACATCATAGGTGCCCCCGGAGAAACCTGGAAGGGGCTGCTGGCTGCATTGCATCTTCAGCATATAAATGCTGTCAGTTCTTCCCAGAAGCTAACTGCATGATTTGGTTGCATCTGGCTCTTTTTTGACCTCGTTATTCTTAGTATTCCGGCGACGTAGTATATATGTTAAATGTGAGTGGGATTTAGAGAGCTGTTTTGCAGTTCAAGTGTTGAATCTTCCATCTCAGCTTTGAAAAATTTGGACTTGTGAGTGAAACCTTGCGACATGTTGCAAGTTTGTAATGTAGTGAAAGATGAAACTGAGATAAGGAACTGGTCTGTTTCTGGCCTGTTGAAATCGATTGTATTACATAAAGAAGCATTTCTGGTCTGTTTCTGGACTAGTCTGATCTCATTTGGAAAATTGATGTCAAGTGCAAAGGGTGCAAGTTTAGCTACATTCAGAGTACCAGTGTCATCCCAAAATGTGAAAGAAGCGAACTTATGTCATCCTAAACAGTGGTATTTTGTGCGGCAAAATCAAAGGTCTTGCTGGTTTATATCATGTGAGAATTACATGTTCTTTCCATTAGGAACTAATTTACCATATTTCCGTTCAAATAGGCACTCCATTATGAAATATTTCAATCTGGATACATTACAACCCTACTTTTTTGTACATCAACATCAGAACAGTAACCAGGCAAAAATTGAGTACAGATTTACAACTCCCAAAGGAAACAGAAACAAATTATTTATATAAATATTCTCTGATTTCCTTTGAACACTAGTCACTATTCATCCAAACATCCCGAAGGAGTTCATATCTGACAGCATTTTGGTTAAGGTTTCCCTTCGGAACCCAGTTGAGCTTCGATGCAACTGGTGAAGACCCAGAAGAACCTATGAAGATTGAGGCCAAGGGTGAATTCAGTTCATCAAGCTCATCATCGCTGGTGTATGATTTCCTGACCACTGAAGACCCGCTTCTTCTCAGCTGTGACTGGCCTCCACCACCATCTCCAATTATACTTGCAACCAAAGCTGTTGAGGGTGGCAAATAGACTGTACCAGGCCCACTGCATGGTATGTTTCTGAGAGCCTCCCCAATCTCATGAGTGTCCTTTATAAGAAAAGGGGAAAAGGAAAACTGATTATCATCCCACAGAGACTTGCATATTATATTTAATTAGAGTTGCTACTAGAATTCATGTCAGACATTCTTAGAGCTTAGTCCAGAAAGCACTTGCTACACATTTCAAACTTGCCAGAAATCATATGGCTGTTCTATTTTTAAAGACAACTTTTTGAAATATAGCCAAGTATATTGTGTAGAAACAAAAGACAGGCATATAGAACTGACTAACCTCAGACTCCAGGTTTTCAAGCACAATGTCTGGAATTGGGTCAGTGCAAAATTCGTCAGGGACAAAGTTGTCAAGAATCCTTTTGATCAGTGGTGCAGCAAATGTAGGGCATACCTTCAAGACAAGAACCAGGCCCCATGAGTAAGGACTACATATACTGACTATGGAGTAGAAAAAGACATGTGTGAGTTCAAAGACCAAACCTCTTTTCTAATGGATTTACTTAAGAGCATGTCCTTTGGAAGCATCATGAGATCACTCAATGCATTAAGCAAATGAAAGGACTTGAAGGATGTATCATGTCTTTCATCATTATCATTATCATCATCATCATCATCATCATCTCCATTCACATCTTCAAATGAGTCATCATCATCAATACCGAATAGGTCAGTTAGCCATCTGGACCAGTTCCCAATCTGATAACCATAAAACACAAATAGCGGAACTTCAAATTAATTCATTCCAAATTTTGTTTATAGAAGAGTAAGATGCAAAACTTCACGTTGCTTTATCATGTGATAATCCAGTGGGTCATGCCCTTGAGCTACATTCAAAGGCATTATGTTGAGATATAAATCTCATATCAGGAAAAATGGGACCTTGTTTTATATCTCAACACATTATACACTTTTGAGAAATGTTACAAATGTGCATCTCCTAATCAAGATGGGGATTACATGTGACTCAGAAGTGTTTTGCTGTATGAGTCAATGAGTCATGGCACATGACTATCTGATTTGTATGGAACATAATTGGAATTATACATAAAGTCCTCAAGGGTACTCTCCTGTAGAGAAGAACTCAAGGACATGTAGCAGGAATCAACATGTTTAATTTTACCCAGGAAAGAGAAGGTGTGGGAGGTGTTCTAACCTCAAAGCTATAATCAATCACAAGTTCACAACAAATAATTGCTAAAAGACAAACAAAATAAATAAAATTCATTATTGGAAGAAACACTTCTAATGACTTACCACACTCTTCAGCAGTGCACCTGCCCCAAAACTAGATTTCCCAGCTGGAATTGGAAGGACCTTCAAATCACTGATAGGGTCGGAGACGGGATCGCTGGGGATCTCATCAGAAGATTCCCGCAGAATGGCATTGAACATTGCAACATCTAATCTAGCCACCGATTGCTCCATGACCTCGACACATGACACAGATCATTGTGAATAACACTGCAGATTGATAAATATCCAATAATACAAAAATGGAACAGAACAATATATTGAAGATTTTAAGATAATTCACAAGTTCATGTATGAATGAAAATATCTGAGTAGATGGACATACCAATCTAGATAACAAAGGCAAGCAGCCACATTCATGCCCACCAGCTCTTACTGGACAAAGTCTTTCACAAGCATCCCTGAAAGCCTTCTTCCAAAGGTCTAATGAAAAGTCACTTTGCTCCTGATCAACTGAACTAGATGTCCTTCTATAATTCTTTTGTGACCCTTCATCAGCTGACTTTGCAGTGACAGACTGCATATGTGGTGTCAAAGTCTGAAAATATGACAGTGAAATGAATCAGAACAGAATTAATTAATTGCACTGTGGTACTTACTAGATCTACAAAGAAAATCAGAGAAAGCGGGTAGTCAGTCACCTGCCACCAGATAGATTCAACTATTCGGGAGAAGATCCATGATTCAGTTTTCTCTAGTGTGGACATAAAAGTACTTGGGTTCTCCCAGTTGCCAAAACTTCCATTCAATAGTTTCATCCCTTGAATTTTCCCAGAGGATGGAGCCTCCCATTTTAATGGAGATGAAGCCTCATGTTTAACTTTTTCAGCACCATTTATGTCAATAGAAGACCTGGCAGACTTGGGAAGTGCAGGGTCCCCAGTAGCCTGGCTTATAATTGTTCTCAAGACAATCGAGTTTGAGAGCCAAAATGTTAGCCTGTAATTAGAGAATAGAAGATTCAATTAAAACAATTATAAAAAATATATATCTACAACTTATTATGGATGCAGTCCTATGGCATGCATCAGATGCAGTAAGATGGGCAGCGAGACCTATTCCCACCAGTTACAATCACTTCTTTGGTATGCCAAGCAGTGATCAAGTTTACCCACTCTGGGAACTTTATGATATGATGATTATGGTCATAAAAAATGATTATAATACTACTTTTTGGAAGACTTGCAGACCCTGGAATAGGTCCTGCAGAGGCCAAGATGATGTGTTGGTAAGCTCCCTGATTTTAGAATCAATCAATTGTACTTATTATTGTCTACCCGAATTCCTTTCAGAAAATTCACAGTATAGACATCAACATACATGCAACAGAATCACAAGGAGACATAAAAAGAAAATAGTCAAGATACACAAAACAAAAGCCATTAAATACCTTGGAACATCATTCCCACAAGCTTTTGCAACCAAAACTAGTCCTGTAACGACACTTCTAGCTGCACTGGCTCTCCTAGAACGGGAAGTTTCTCCACAAGCATGAAGATACAACCTAGAAAGGCGCCGAGCTGGAGCATGAACCTTACTCATGGAACATCCATGCTCAGCAACTACTGAATAAAGAGCAGACTCAACAGCTGCAGCTTCTCTTAACTCTCCCTCAAGCATCTTTATTTTGTATTCCAACTGATTAACCTTGCTTTCTAAAATGACAGTTCTTGTATCCTTGGGATACACCTTAGCCTCTTTCCTTTCCTTAACTCTGAGGTTTCCTGAAATACCTGCACTCTTTTGTGCATCTCCCTGAACACCATCCCTTACTTCTACATACTGATCATTCCTAGATGAAGTATTCTTACTTAAGTCAGCAATTGACCTAACAGACTTGACAGGCTTCAGTTTGTCATTGCTTAAAATAATTTCAGTCATTCCTAGCGGAACATCTTTTCCATTAGCATGACCTGCGATGTATGGTTCACCTTCCCTTGAATGGTTCTCCTCATCACAATTTTGTCTTTCATCACTATTTTCTTCTTCTTTCTGTCTGTATTCATCCTTGTTATCATATCTAACATCATCAGCAGCAGCCTCCATGGAGTCTATGCTAATTTGCTGAGCCTTCTCATCATCCTTGCTACTCTCTTGAATATCATCAGTAACTTTAATTGTTCCATTAACAACCTTATCATTTACCTCTTCGGCATGTGCATGGCCATTGCTTCGCATGCAGACGTTGGACTCCTCCGCATTTTCATTCGATGAGGATGATGATGAAGAAGAGACAATCAGGGAACCACCAGTTTTTGAGACTGTTGTGGAACTAGAGCTGCGAGAGTAAGCTACAGAAGCATGACCATTTGCTGGGCTTCCAGGGTCAGAAGACAAGTCAACGGATGATGAGCATGATGAACTTCCCTTCAGATATTCTTGTGGTGCACTCCGAGGTATTGATCTTGATTTTTCAGTACCTAGGTTTGAGGCTAAGGAATGCTTTGCATTATCTCCATTGCTATGAGGCATATTGGCTTGTCCAGTCTGTGATTAAGTGCCAAAATATCATAATAAATACTACTTGCTACTGTAAAAATTATTTCAAGGAGAAAACCATACCAGGCACATAATCAACAGAGTATAACTCTCAATGAAAAAGTAAGGAATGAATGATTACTTCTTCTTTCAGAGTAGAAAGCCCCCGACTTGTTTCTAGAGAAGAAGATACTGTCTGAGATGAGTGGGAGGAAACATCATCGTCTGTTAAAGAAGCAACATCTGCTTCATCAGCATACTCTTCATCCATCAATGCCGAAACAGATTCACTACCCGCCTTGTCCAACGACACCCCTTTTGACAAGCTATCCCTAGATGAAGAGCTGGCGCGACCCTTCTTAAACGGCTGGATCTTCATATACAAAATCGGTTTATCCGTGTTCTTAAAGCTCCTCTTACTATTCATCACAGCACTCACACTCACACACTCTCTCACAACACCATACTCAGCTAAATCCACAACCGCAGTCGCCAACAGTTGACCTTTCGCAGTCTTGTCCCTCCGAGGCTCATATAAGTTCAACTCTAAGCAATTTTTCAAAAATGCATCGCCTTCACCACCTCCCTTACCACCTTTAACAGCCACATCCCTCAACAAAGTCACAGGCAGCTTAAAAGACTCATTGAACTCGATTCTCCCTTCTCCACCAATCGACGGCACAACCGCATTAGTCATCCCGGAGCTGCGGTCTCCATTCTCCCATTGAATCAGCACCGACCGCAGCGAATTAAGCGACTGAGACAGCGGCCAAGGCTTAATCTCAAGTATATTGACTAGATAATCAATCTGAACAGTAGGACCTCTGTGATTCTTCGCCTTTAATCCCATCACCATTTTTTAACTACTATTTTTCCAAATACGATCAGGTTTTCATTCATATTCACACTTCGGAAACCTAAACCTACAGAATCATCAGTAAAAAATAGAAAAAAATTAACATGCATTTCATCACCTAAACAGTAAAAAGCTAAAAACCAGAGCTGCAATTTCAGCTCAACAAAGCAAAAGAAAACTCAATGCAGAGCTGTCACCGACTGTAAAAAAATCACAGAAATTTCAATTGAAGCTTCAGATCCAGATAATTCAAACTTAAACGAGCTCGGATTTACCACAATGCATGAAATCAAATTCGCATATATGCAGTACCAAACTCGGAAACTCGAAGCTGAATAGCGAAGAAAAGTAAAAGTGAAACTCACCGGGCCGGTGAAAAGAATCGCCGGAAAATGCATGTGAGAAAAAGCGAAACGAATCGTTTCGGTGGAGACAGTAAAGGCTTCTTCTTTTTCAGAAGTGAAATTAAAATAGGAATGAAGCTGACACTATATGAAGCTGACACTATCGAATTCAGATTATATATATAAAATAAATTAATTAAATTAAATTAAATTGAAAAGTAAAACGGCATGCATGGGGTGGAATTTGGTTCGGTGATTTTATGATGGATGTCGTTTCTTGACGTGGCCGATGGGGACGCCTAGACGGAAATGCCCCTCACCTAATCGTGGAGGAGGTTGGGGCGAGTGGGGTGCACGGAAGGAGTGGTGGGAGTGGCTGGGGTTGCTTTGGATAGCTGTACTCGCCGACAGTATGGTGTTGCTTTCAGACACTTAGGTGCCAAACGTGCCGTAAAGCACGACACGTTTAAAAATGGTCTGATACGGTACAAGCACGTTATCGGTCCGATACAACATAAGCATGTTATCTTAATGAGTCAATGGGCTCAGCCCGGCCTAAACCCGTTATTGGACTAGCCCAGCCCAAGCACGATAAGTTAAGGCCCACAGTCCGATCTGTTTTAAAATATATATTTTTTCTTTATAATATGATGACTATATATTTATAAATAATATAAAATTTGTTTTAAGTGTGTACAATAACTTATAAATACTAATAATTATGCATTTTGATTCTTTTAAACCCATAAAAAGTTTTGTTAAAACATTACCAAGTATAAAATAATGATCATATGATTCATATATTATATATTTTTTTAGTTTGTTGGTAAAGAAAACAAATGATCGATAGAAAATATGAGTTATTTTCATTTGTTTTTGTTTTTGTATACTATGATATCAATTTTGGACTAATTTCTATTTTTAACTACAAACGGGCTCGTTAATGGACCTGGTCCGGCCCGAGCACGGCCCAATATGTTATAGGCTTGGGACGTGGGCCGGGCTGAGCCTTAGATTTGAGTAAATGGGTCTGCCCGAACCCGTTAAGACGTGGTCGTCGTAGGCCGGCCCAAGCACGGCCCGAAGCCCGGTTAAATGGGCTGGGCCGGCCCATTTGCCACCTCTTCTTATCAGTCAAACAACACGGGTCTCGGGATAGTAGAGTCCATTACTCACTGTCACCAATAACCTTTAAGTTTTCCGATTTTGGGCCTATTCGGGGCGACATTAATCCCATCAGGTTGAGCCCAGATAGCCCATTGACCAAGAGCATCTGAACTCGTTTTGATGATGGTTTATGAGTGTTCTTAGTTCTTACCTTTTTTAATCAAAAGATAAATATATTCAACACAAGCAAGTCATTACATATATTTTCGTTGTCATCTATAGATAAACAAGAAGATAATGGTAATACGCACGGTGGTATATAGAAACTAGACATACTCATTATCAAACGTCGACCTAGTAGACTCCCTTAGTACTACGTCGGAGATGTACTAGAAGAATTATAGGCTAAACCCTCCCAACTTAACTCTTTTCACCTGCGGTTTAGTCGCATGCGGACTTCATGGGTGTACAACTAAAAGACACTGAGAATTAAATCAACAAAGTAGAGACCCATAGTCCGTACGTAGGAAAAGACTTGGAGCACAACAATGTGCGTAGGAGCAAAGCTCACTTAGAGAAATATAAACTAGAAAACTAAGTAATTAAAAAGAAAACTACCATGGGTCCAAAGCTATATGTACCTTCTTAGTTCTTACCCTTATATGTACTCTTTCAGATTAATGTGTTTATTCGACTTGATATGCCGGAAGAGAACGGTCTCAAGTCATGATGCACGTATAGAAATGCGTTTTCAAGTAGTTAGAGTGTGATAAACACTTGCGTAAAACGTAATTAAGTGTGCTAAATCTACCTCAGACAATGACTAGAATGAAGTTGGGATCATAGAACTGGAGCTGAAACTTGACCTTTTACCAAACTGAAATAGAATATTTGTGAGCTTAAATTTCAAGCATGGATGTTACAGCAACATAGCATATAGCTTCAAGAGAAGGTTGGTTGAGATGTCCATTTTTTATATTGAACCAAGGCAACTGTAGCTACTGACAAGAATATCGTATATAGTGTTGGTCAATGGTGTTCAACTGATCAGCTAACTAAGAAATTGTTGGTCAATCACCGTTAGATTTAAATCTAAGGGTGAAGAACAAAACAACTTAAGTTTAAAATAATAGTCTTTACCTTTGGATTTAGATTTAACGGTGATTTACCATAAATCTCTCGTTCAGTAACTAACTACGTGAACACTACTGGTTGATCAGTAGTGTGCACCTGATCAGATACTGACTAAGAAATTGTTGGTCAATCACCGTTAGATTTAAATCTAAGGGTAGAGAACAAAACAAATTAAGTTTTAAAAAATACTCTTCACTTTTGGATTTAGATCTAACGGTCATTTATCATAAATTTATTGGTCAGTAACTAACCAGGTGAGCACTACTGGTTGGTCAGTAGTGTTCACCTGATTAGCCACTGTCTAAGGAATTGTTGGTCAATCACGGTTAGATTTAAATTTAAAGGTGGAGAATAAAATAACTTAAGTTTAAAATAATACTCTTTATCTTTGAATTTAGATCTAACAGTGGTTTACCATAAATCTCTTGACCATGAACAAAACTATAGTGTTGGTTATGAATATTAATGTAATCTTTACAAATTTATAATCTTGGGGTTAGGGGGCACTTGCACCCACGAACAAACTTTAGTCAGATTCTCAAATTAAATATATTGCTAGTCATTGGTTTACCCTGGATTTCTGTTTATATTTCAGGTAGTGGACTATGACTTACATGAACTCTTTGTTTCCTTATATTTTAAGTCTCTAACGACTCTTGGCCTCTTCAGCAACTAAGCATGCATTTACAAGCTCACACCAAGTAGTCTACTTTTTCTTTTTACAGGCCTTCCTTGCCTTATATAATTGTATTACAAGCAAGAGTAGTAGCTGCGTTAAGTGTATATCAGATTGTAGCATCCGATTTCTGATCAGCATCAGCAGTGGCCTGGACTTGAGCTGCATACTGCAGGTTCCAAAGCACATCTTCGAAACAGGGACGAGTTGATACTTCTGGAGAAATGCCTTTCTTTCTGATCGATACCATAATGGATAATGACTCTTGTGAGCAAGTTGTCAACACAATTGGATCCACAATTCTTCTTCGACCATCTTGGCTCCCAAACGATGCCTGCTGTTATAATTTCCTCAGCTGCACTAACACTAGGCTCTGAGATGTTTGCAACTCATGGGTCCTTGGGAGGAACAAAACCCATGTACAATCACTGGCACACAGGTTTCATTGTTGGCAACTCATGGGTACTTGGTATTTAGAATGTAAGAGCAGTTTTGTAATAGGCATAGAATCTCTACCCTATAAAAGTTAACTGATGTACACTGTTCATCACTATCAGAAATACAAAATGTAGTCTATTGCAGCCTCTTCGTTTTCTTTACCTGTTCTGCTCTTGCTCTAAATAATCCATGATTCCTAACACTTGAATAGTTATGGTACTTGCACACAGGTTTCACTGTTCTAACATCTGTGTTGGGATCTTGGCGTTAGCAGCAGCCACTTTCTCCATTTTCCTAAACATTTACAGTTGATCGATAGGGATAACAAGAGAAAACTCCCATTTCGGGATCGAGTAATTCTCTATCAAGCTGAAAGTATTAAAGGCTCCATACCTTGAAAGAATGGTTCCACTCTTCTCCATAATGTATCACCTTTCATATACAGGACTTGTAATTTCTAGAAGTTGGGAAGTACGAGTACCATATATGGAGAATTGGGCTTGTGGGAATGAAATGAACAACCAAGGCATAACTAGCTAAACATGTAGACATTCACAACATTCTAGAGGAAAGGCAGTATATAAATTATAAAACAGATAATTGATCCATTACACAAGCTGTTGTCAAATTAAATACATACTCCAGTACTATAACATTACTGCAAACTAACAGTTTACTTGATTTCACATCCAAGGAAATGAAAAGAAGAATTTCGATCAATTACACAGCAGCCAAACTCGCAGCACATCTCTGATTCTTCTTATCAAATCGACAAAATGAATCATCAAAACCGGCCTTCGGAGTTAAGTCGGTTGATTTAATTAAAAGTGCTATTCCTAACATTATAAGATGTCACTTTACCAGGAAGATTTAGCAACAGAGATGAACTTTCCTCATCTTTTTCATTTTCCTCAGGAGCAAGGGAGAGAACAGCGAAACGATTCTGCAGGATGTGCTGGTAAGCGGTGCATAAGGGATCAAGATCAACATTGCCAGAGTAGTCTTTTCCCATCTCCAAGACTTGAAATTTCGTAAGAGATTTTTTTCTATGAACATCAATAAGATGCAAATGGCCACCACCATGAGACTCCCTAAATATCTATACAGTATCGAACCGACATTCCACCCTTGACTATCAGTGAAACCATCAACTACTCCCACGCTCTTTATCTATGTGATAGTATGACATATCACCATCATGGCCCCCCAATGAACTGCGCCATTGCAGTATATACCCTCAATTTTGAGGGTTCCTAATGGTAAAGTTAACGGCAATGAGTTAAGTGACAGATGAAATCAAAAAAGAATGAGTTAAGTGATATTTTTAAAATGTGAGTGAGTATAGTTATTAATGACCATTTGTGATTTTTTACCTAACAAATAATAATGAAACTAAGGGACCTCTTCTGTAAAAACGATTCCAGGTGTAGCATGTTCAAGTTAGAGCGGGATCATCCAGCAATCAAGATACATGGGAAAACCGCCAGCTTTTAACCTCCAGCAGCAATCTCCTTCTCCTTTGCTTTGCACAAGTCCTCTGCTTTCTTGATATACTTTTTAGTTAGCTCCTCAACCTGGAATATGTAACCATTCAGAAAACAAATGAGCACCAGAAAACTTAATCGCCATATTTGTTGTAAAGAGCCATTAGCTTGCAAGTAGTTACTCACCTCTTTCTCCAATCTTTTTAAGTCATCCTTAGGGTACATTGAATATAACATTTTAATTGCATCCATTGCCTGTAACAGAAACCAACAAAACCAATTCAGATGTAGATTCAAAATAAGTCCTGAAGAACATTTCATGGATGATCCTTTTACAACCTAAAAGTGGTCTGATCTTGAATACAAGCAGAGGCACTATCCTTCATGAGAGAAGCCACTTCTAGCAGGCCAGATTCAACTCATTGTCTAATACTACTGTAACTATAACTTCTGACAAAGGCCGTATCTTTCAAATACTTTTTAGCAAATATAATTAGCAGAAACATAATTGGTATCTGCTACCTTTTGGCGACCTCTTCTAATGCTTAGTCTGCCATCTTCACAATATTTGTTAGCCACTTTACAGATAGCCTGGTGAAGATAAGAAATAGGTAATCAGATGGTAAAAGTGTGTACAACCCAAACAATAAAGGAAAGTAGTTACTCACCTGAACATGCTCTCTGGTCAATCTGGCAATTACAAAACAGGAAAAGTATATTAGACAAGCAATTAGACACAGAACAGTTAATGTAAAGCTAAGGAATACTTCCAAGTAACTATTGAGAACTAAGAAGTTCAATAATTGTTAACACTAAAACATGGAATCTATTCTGTTTTTGAAGGTTTACACCACCGATTACAGGAAAATGTGTTGGTATTAAAGGAGAGCATGTGTTGCAGCAGATAAATACTTACAGAGGCATACCTGCAATTAATCGATCCCCATCAGTTTTAGGAATTAAACCCAAGGGACATTCAATAATGGCAGTCTCTATATTCTTCAAAGCCTGCAACATTACTATAATAGTGAGGTTATTGATATACTTTGGGCAGAACAAATTTGTACCATTTCATAAGTAAGAAAGTTTACAGGCTGTACTAGCCCAAACTGAAAAGCCTTTATCTCAAAACTAGATTCATTTTGAAAGCTCATTACACAGCACAAGCACAAGACTATGGCTAGGTGCATTTTTATGTTTAAGGAAACATATATCTGATGAACATAGTGTGAACTCACAATTACATGCTGATGGCATAGGAAACAAAGATCAACATAACCTTAAAAGAAAATAGCAGGATTTCCTTACATTGGGATCAAACGGATTGAGGGACAATGTCTTCGAATCCATGACTGAAACAGCTGCTATCTGACTCAACGGCAGCTTCAACCCACTGGCTTCCACAATAATGTGATCCAGCATTCCTGCACACCAAAATTCACACAATCAGTCAAAATTTGGCCAAGTCAAACCGAAAAAAAAATACAAAAATTCAGCCACCTGGAGATGCTCTCCCTGTTCTCAGCTTGCTTAATTCTCCCAACAACGCTGTAATTGCAGCCTCCATATGAGTGGTCGCATTGGCCTTGATGGTGGGCCCCATATCCGGCAGAACCTTCTCCTCTGTGCTTTCAGAATCTTCATCTTCTACAACCTCTAAAACAAACCCATCTCAACCAAATCCTCAAACCCAAATCTCAAAATCTAATCTTTAAGCGAAATAGAGAGATAGAATAGTACTTGACTTGTTACGGTCCTTGGCGAAGCCTCTACGACTTTCTCTCACAAATTCCAAGCTGCCGGAGGAGTAGGAGAGAGAGTGATCCTCTGCAGCGGCGCCACGGTGCTGCAGAGAGCTGGCCAACGGAGAAGCGCGTTACGGAGTGAGAATCCGCGTCTCAGAAAGATCGCCATGGCTGGGAGTGAAGCAAAAGCAAAAGCTCTCACTAGGGTTTTAGGTTTTTAATAAACCCCAGCGGATTCGGGTTTCAAACCCGGCCCAATTTAATAGAGGAAACGACGACGTTTGGCGTAATTGAAAATAGGATTTAGATATTGGGGTAAAGCAAGATATCCAAAACCCTAATAGTCCAAAGAAGCTTGTTTTACTTTTTCTTCTACTTCATTTTCAGCTGGGAGCCTCAGAATTCAGCAATTCTGAGCTGAAAGATGGAAGCTTTATGTGACTTTGCTTCTCCTCTTCAAGTTTTGTTCAGCACTGGAAGGTAGTGCTCTCTCACTTCTCTTAACTGGGTTTGTGATTGTGGCTCTAATTTGGGGGAGAAATATAGTTTGGGGTTTAACATTGTTGTTTTTGGGATTTGTAGGTGTTGCAATGTGAATGATTCAAGATTCAAGATGACGTGTCATTACCCACTGAGGCTTGTGAGGTTAAAGCTTTGATCTTTCTTCATAGTTCATATGTTAAGTAGTTTTTTGCAGTTGGTTATTTTGTTTTTTGAAGTGGATTGTAGATATGGGATTTTGATCGTAGTGATTGTAGTTGAAATATATGTACTAGCTGAGTATAGAAGGAGAAAAAATGATTGATATGGTGATCGTATAATGAAGGTAAGTGTGGTTCTGGTGGAGTGATTTGTTAGTGGTGGGAAGGAGACTAGGGAGCAGAATCGTATCATTTTTGTGGGTCTTTGGGATTTGGATGGCCAACTTGAACAGCCTGAAGTGATCAAGTAGATTTTAATGGGCTGAAATGATTTGAGTATCTGTTAATCATATTTTGATAGGGTGGAGCTGTGGTGTTAGTTGTTAGCTACACTTTGCCAAATTCCAAAACATTCTAGACGGAGCACTGCTTGACTGTCTATGTTTTCCCTTTTGTATACTTGTCATGATTGGAACTGATTTGGATTGTTCTTCTCCAGGACGGGACTTGCTTTTTCTCAAAAGCTCTTCATCTGTCGAGCTAGGTTTGGTAAGCAGTTAGTTACACATTCTTCCTGTTGTATGATTTTCGAACTTCAAATGCTAACATCTCTCTATATATATATATAAAACCAATTTTGAACACAATCGTGAAAACTCAACCAATATGTTTTACCATATGTGCAGCAGAGTCTGGGATAGAAGGGACATTTAACTTGAAACTGGTATCTCCAGCTCTTTTAGCAGCTGAGAAAGAAGAAGCTAAAGCTGTCTTGATGTTGTTCTTGAAGAAACAAAGTCTCAGCCATACACTTGCCGCAAGAACTATAAACAAGTCGGAGCTTTTCATTGATCACCTTGTCGATAGGCTTCATTCTATTCACAAATCTCGGTATCTAGTAGGTTCGAATTCACCATGTTACTGCTTCTTAATGAATCCATCTTATGTAATTATTGTGAGTTCTAAATGTGATTAATGAAATTCTTTTGCAGGGCGTGAGCTAACCACTCTTGAGATTAGGGAGGCTCTAATCCCTTACCTTGAATCCCTTCTAGAGGAGCATGGTATTTATATGGTAGATGTAGTGGAAAGCTTTCCAGATGCACCAGTTAAAGCAAAGCCAGTTGCACCGGTTATTAAATCCCAGTCATCTGTTGACTTGAAGAAGTTGAAAGCCATATCTAGAGTGAGTGAGATAGGCCCAGCTGGGAAGCTTCCACCTCATATCCAATACCTTTTAGAGCTTGGAATGGATCTCGATCAAATAAAGGGTATTGCACGCAGATTTCCATCTTTTGCCTACTACAGTTTGGAGGGGAAGATAAAACCAACTGTTGAGTTTCTCCTTGATCTTGGGGTCCCAAAATCTGATATTCCTACAATCCTCTTTAAGAGGCCTCAGCTGTGCGGGATCAGTCTTTATGAGAATATTATGCCGACCATGAGATTCTTAGAAAACCTAGGTGTGGACAAGAAACAGTGGGCAAAAGTGATATACCGCTTTCCAGCCCTTCTCACATATAGCAGGCAGAAGGTGAAAACAACAGTAGATTTCCTCTATGAAATGGGCCTTTCAGAAGAGATCATAGGCAAGGTCTTAACAAGGTGCCCAAACATAATTAGTTACAGTGTTGAGGACAAGTTACGGCCCACAGCTGAGTACTTTCGCTCACTAGGGGTGGATGTTGGTGTTCTTTTGCATCGATCCCCCACCGTTTTTGGCCTCAGTATAGAAGCCAACTTGAAGCCTGTGACAGATTTTTTCATTGAGAGGGGATATACTATGGAAGAAATCGGGACAATGCTTTCAAGGTATGGAGCTTTATATACTTTCAGCTTGACAAAGAACTTGATGCCAAAATGGGAGTTCTTTTTGACCATGGATTATTCAAAATCAGAGCTGGTTAAATTCCCTCAATACTTTGGTTATAGTTTGGTAGAACGGATTAAACCAAGATATGCACTTATGAAGGAATGTGGAGTGATGTTACTATTGAACCAGTTGTTATCTCTATCTGCTTCTAACTTTGATAGGGCTCTTAAAAAGAAAATTGAGAAAATAGCAGCTGCCAATGGTGAAGATCCCAACACAGATGTACTATGAAACATGTGTGCGACTATTAAAAGAATCCAGGAGAGCACATTTCGGTACAGTTGCCACATTGGAACTAAAGGTACGTTTCTTGACAATGGGACGATGTATTGCTTCTGAACTTGGCTGATTATATCATTCTTCGTGCGGTGGCTGCAGCCATGAGACATTGGAGTTTTGTCCTATAGTAATTGAAGCTTCAAAAGAGATATATGTTGCTGAATGACATCCTTGAAAACAAATGATGATACAGCTGCCTTGTTCATAAGTGGGAATTTTCGAGGGCAACTATTATATCAGTCATATCCTGGACTGCTGTTGGATAGTGTTTGAAGCTTGTGTTGAATATTGATGCAGTAAGTACGTACACACATTTTCTTGTACACTGTAATTAAAAGGAGTCCCACTTTATCTCCCTAGGCTGTTAATTTTTTCCCTCGCGTGTACCTCTAATTTGGATTTGTTCTCTTGGTTTTATTTTTGTCCTTTTTAGGAATTTAGGATTAGCTAGATTCATGTATATAAATATCCAAGTCCGCCACTTATTAAAGAAGCCAAGTTCAAAGTAAACAATATATTCCTTGCTGAGAGCGGAGAGAATGGTGGAGGGACCAACATACTGTAGCTGCAGAGTCTTAGCTGAAACCATAGTAGACTGAAGTATCCTAACCGAAATCCTTGTGCGTGTGCGTGCTCGACCTCCGGTCCGCTTCAAATGCGTTTCCAAGCACTTGCTCCTTATTTCCGAGCCCAAGTTTTGTCATCACCACACCCTTAAGAATCCACACCAGCCCATCTCCGCCTTCTTTCTTTTCTCAGAAGGTCAGCGAGTTCGGTTGCGTCCCTCTCGATCTTGATCATGATCTGACTAGTATTAGAAATCGCGGAAACCAAAACCTAATTGAGCTTGCAAGGTCATGTAATCCTCTGAATTTTAGGTGCTCGACCGGCAGTAAGCTTGTCAAACAACATGGATTTTGCTAGGACATTGAAGTCGTCGCATGACCCAGGCATTTCAAAGAAGGTGTGCCATATCCAAGTGTCGTATGATGCGACTACTTCAAGTATTATAGTGGGGATATGTTTTCTACCACTATATTCACCAGCCCAACCGGATGGATAATTCTTCCATTGCCAATGCATGCAATCGATGCTTCCAAGCATTCCTGGAAAGCCTCGTCTTTCACCTTTAGCGAGAAGTGAAGGCACTCAATTGAGGTAGATTTTGTCATCTGACAATACCCAACACATTGATCTGTGGATGCGCCGTAGGCGAGCATTCGTAAAAGAGGATGTCATCTTTGCTGGAGAAGTAGACCGACCTTCTTGGTGGCGTTGATCTTTTGAACAAATTATCGATCGTAGTTGCAAAGGTCAACACATATGCGGTTGAAGACACTGTGGCTCATCCTATAGAGAACTTGGAATTCCTCATCATTAAAAATAGGACGTTCGACAAAATAATCTTCAAGCATACATTTGCCTCTGTCCTCCCTTTCTTGAGGTTGGTTTGGACAACGACCTAAACGAGATCCACGACGTCCAGGCTGGTTTTTAGCTTCAAGGTGAGCAACGGCTACGATAACAATCTTGTTGGTTGCTAGATCATCTTCTTCGTCTTGAGATCTTCGGATCCTTTCGTACAAATTATTCATTGTGGAGAGAGAGAATGAGAAAAATAGTGTCTAGAAAGCAAAAACTAGTAAGGCTGGGTTTGGTACAGTTGGGCTTATAAGTTATAAGCTGATTTTTAGCTTATAAGCAGAAGGTGAGTGTGCAGCTTCTCCTTTTTTACCTCAAAACACTTTATACTTTTTTAAGAAGTAGCTTATTTTTAGATTTTTCAAACACTAAAACTTTTGGTGCTTAAAAGCAAAGGAGTTTATAAGCTCTCCCAAACCCAGCCTAAAAACTTTTTTTGGTGTAGGATATGTAAAGTTTGCTTAAGTATCTATAGGATTTATACAATATTATCGATAGAAATTTTACATATTTTTTAAATATTTTTGTTTTCAATTTTTCTACCTTTTTTGGATTTATTCCGAACAGGCAGATTCCTTTTAAAAAAATTGTTGCAACATCCAACAGCTACTTATTGTGAACCGTCAGATTGCATTTTAGACGGCCCAGATTTGTGGACCGTTGCATTCAAACAGAAGAGTCAAGTCGATAGAGTCACAACGCGTGTCGGTTGGACCGCACGACTTGTTTGAACATATTTCTTCATAAGAGAGACTCTCCCTGCAGGTGCGTCAATGAAAGGGAGGCATGCCGCTGATGTCAGCCACATGTGTGGGCTCAGGCTGAGGTGGAGAGAACTCGCCTGGGCTGGATTGATCCTCTAGTCTAGGTTGGTTTACCTATTTTCAATTCAACCCAGGTTGAATTAGGAAGAAATCTTATTTATGGGTGGAAGATGGTTTTTTTTCTCTTGATTGCTTATGTGTAATCTAACTTAGGTTGAATTTTTTTGAATGGGTGAATTAGGGTTTTGCTTATTTTTTTGCTCTCAATAAAGCCAGTACTTCTGAAACCATGTTACTTCTAAAACCATGTTACTTTGTCCATAGCTAGAATTAAAATTAAGATTGCGCGATTGATATGCCACACTGCCACTATCTCATTATAGGAGTGTAAAGCATTGGTTATAACAGTTTAGTAGATCTCACTATAGTATACAGTGTATACTACGGTATTCTTGACGACAATTCACATCAACGAGTACAAATGGTATTTGACAAGATTCAGTATGTGGTCTGCACACGTGTCCATGATGACTAACATGACATTTATGGCCCTTGAATTAGAAAAAAAATCTCTAATTCAAATTCTTTAGTCAAAAAGAATAAGGATCGTTCAAATTCAAATACTTTCCCATTTCCATCTTTTGCATAATTGATTTGCATTTATGGCCTTGAGTGCAAGACAAACCACAGACACGATGCTATAAAACTTGAACCAACATAATAAGCACAAACCGACTTTGAGATTAACTATTATTTGGAAAAATTAGAGAAAAAATAGAGCTTATTTTAAGATAAACTCATTCACATATTTCATTTTAATTTACACCTAATTTAAATTATTTAACATGCCTTATAGGTTTTATTTTTAAAACTAAAATTTGTCATCATTTTTCTCCTGACGGTTTTGTCATTTTGATTTTAATTATGTTTTCTACATTTTAATTTGTGCTTATGGTATAGGTATCAACCATGCATTTTGTTTATAACCTTTAAGTTAGGATACAAATAGAGAAATTGAGTTTTGAGTTTTGGGTCACCATTTTTCTCCTGACGGTTTTGTCATTTTCATTTTAATTATGTTTTCTATATTTTAATTTGTGCTTATGGTATAGGTATCAACCATGCATTTTGTTTATAACCTTTAAGTTATGATACAAATAGAGGAATTGAGTTTTAAGTTTGGGTATAGGGTTTAGGGGTTAGAGTATAGAGTTTAGGGGTTAGGTTTTATAGTTTATGATATAGGGTTTATGATTTAGATGTTAGAGTTTATGGTTCATATATTCATGGGATAACATTTCATTAACAATTAGAGATATTGACAACTTCTGTAATTATAGAAAATAAAATAGGTTTTATTATTTATCATAAATAATAGGTTAATTTTGTTTAAACAAATTTAATTAATAAATTTAAATGTATTTTAAAACAATTTTAAATGTTGATATAATTTAAAATATATCTAATAATAAATTAAATGTAACATAAAATTTCTAGGATAACTTTTTATCGTGATCGATGATTATCGCTACCACGTTTGTCGATCATATAACAAAAACAATTAACCAAGGTATGCTACAAATCATGATCACGGAAATCATTCAATATTTAGAAAGGAAGAAATGATGATTACTGTATGAAAGTTGAAATTTGAATTTTAAATCGACATTCCCAAAAAATGAAAACTGCTCTGTTGGGTTTTGTGTATTTGGGTACTTGATATATATGTCGTTTTTGTCTCATATGGGGTGCTGAGAGACTTCCTGGGTACACCACTAAACTCACGACCGTTTCTTTTCTCTTCCCCAATTTAATGTCCTGAGATTTCTCCATCTTTGCATTTTGCTTTCTATGAAACACAAGGACACTCAAAGATTGAAACTTTGACAAGTTTAGAGTGAGAAAAGCCAAACCATGTTTCACTCACAGTGGTTGTTATCAAGCAAAGGGCATTTACGCTCCATTTGGGTAGCTGCTTATTGTTTCAAAAAGCTCAAGAAGGCCCAGGTGGCTGAAACTGACATTTCTGCCTCTGTTGGTTTGTTTTCTCTCTCAAAGTTGAAACCTTTTTCATCGTTTCTCAAAGAAAGCATGGATTTTTGACTTGGGTTTTCTCTTTGGCTTATTTGAGTGCCTACTTTATGCTTAACATTGTTTTCCCTAATCTGTTATGTATGTTTCGTTTTCTATTTTTGTGAATCATAATGTTGGAATGTGCTCACTTGTTTATATGTACTTCAATATTTCATTTGAAGTACTCTTATTTTCGTCACCTTGTATCTGGGTATGTCATTTGGTACTGTGATCACTCATTCTGCTGATGTTTTAGGAGTTATGTGAATGGTAGACTAGGAAAGATTGGTGTGAGGATTTGGTTGTTTGCAGAATCTAGAGGTGTGTTTACTTATTTTCGTTAACATATCTTTCACATGAAGATTTAGGAAGATGACATAAATCGCGGGGAAATGGTGTTCTTTTGGTGCTTATAGAGAATTCTTTGGATTCTTAGAACTTTTGGACTATGACCAGTTAATATTTTCACTTATACTGAAAAAGTCTTCACTTATTGGAGTTAGAAAATCCAAATTGCTTAGTTTGCATATGCTCCTGCTTCATTGGGAAGTAGTAAAGTGGGGAAAAAGAAAGAATCTTCGAAGACTAATAAAATTTAATTGTGTTTTCAACTGTACTCTGTGACTTTATAGGCTTTTGTTTGTGCTTCGATATTTAGAGCGGTACTTTTGAAATGCTGTCGTTAATGGTGTTTGTATCTTAAAATTAGATAGTTTTGGCTTTAATATGGACAGTAACGCTTCATGCTATTTAGTTCTGGCTAAAGTTATGCATCCTTGATTCATATTCTGTTATGCAGATAAAATTTTGAAAGATGATTGGGATGTCATCGCATATAGGGTACTGGCCTACCTTCTTCTTGGTGTTGTTCGAATATACTCAAAAAAAGTTGAATACCTTTTCGATGATTGCCATGACGTGCTAACTGAAATCAACAAGTTTGTTGTCAGCACAAAAGAGAAGGAAGATACAGATACCCTTCGTGCGCCTTATGAATCTGTTACCCTACCAGAAAGGTTTGAACTTGATGTATTTGATTTGGGGATCCTTGAAGATGTCAGTGGGTAAGTTATATAGCATTAGACCATGTAATAAGTGATATTTTGTGTCTCGTCATCATAACTAACTTGTTCTCTTCGCTTGCGTTCCAGAGGACATGTAGTATCGTACGAAGCTATCACGCTTCAAGGTATTGGATTAGTGGTCTTGAATATTCTTTTATACTTTTATATTATTCTATTTGAATATAATCTTAACAATTTATCATGATATGAAACAGATTGTCCAAAGGGAAATGCAGGACAATTTCCCTCAGATATGGTAAGTCCAAGGCTCATTCTTATATTGACGATTTTGTCATCTTCCTTTTTGCCCTTTTCATCTTGTCATGAGGGACTCTCTTCTCCTTCTCAGTCATTAAGCCTTTTTTTCTTCAAGTCGTGCATTTTCTTGTTACAAACAGTTTTAATGATTTCCAAGTTCCTTATAGGCTTGATTAATAGTGTGATCAAGTTTCATCATGATTAAGCCGTTTTTTTCTTCAAGTCGTGCATTTTCTTGTTACAAAAAGTTTTAATGATTTCCAAGTTCCTTATAGGCTTGATTAATAGTTTGATCAAGTTTCATCATGATTATTCCCTTGATATGTCAACTTGTGTACCTGCAGTATGATTATGAGGAATTTGGTGCCTGCCATGGTATCTTTTCTGCCAATTACATTCCAGGCAAAGAGTATGTTTCCGTGGATCCTGAAAGCTTATAAATTCTGTACATCCTATCTTCTTTTTCAATATTTCTATATTTCCCATTTATGTAACTTAACAACATAAATTATTCTCTTCAGTGTACTTCCATTTGACGGGATGGAATTGGATATGGAGACAAGGACGTCAAGTAATGAAGCTAACCCAGACGTAAACATGGAGAATCCTCAAGACAGTAGGTTCTTTCAGGAAGAAACTAATGGAGATCAGATAAAGGTTCCAGATATGCCATTGCCTGAATATGAGACTGAAGGAGAAGCAAGGCCAGAAAAGCTTCCAGACGTTAGGTCTGAGGAAGAAGGTCTGAACCATGAATCATTTTGTGGCATTGAAAAAGAACCCTGTGGTGAAGATCAAGAAACTAATGGGGAGCAAATAAAGGCTCCTGCTATATCACAGTCAGTCGATGGAATTCAAGAAGCAATCCTGAAACCTTCCTGTCATGTTACATCATCTGCTGAAGATCACCAAATTAATCAGGAGGAAGCTAATATGCAATCCGGAAATCAAATCTGTCCACTTACAACTGAAGATGGCCATCTAAGCAACTTCAAAGCTGAAAGGGGAAACCTGAAAACTTGTACATCTGCCCAAGAAGAGAACATGGACCTTGGTAAGTCTTGTGACTTCAAGAAACCTGAAGAACCTGCTTTTTCATCTGGTGAAGAGAATCATAAGGATGGAGAGCCAGAAAAGCTACAGGACATGATTCCTCCAGATAATATGAATTGTCAAATAAATGCGAGAAAAGATTCAGAGGCTCTAGGTAAGAAAATTCATTTCATATATGATTTTACATATTCAGTCGGTAATTGTTCAACTCATGGGGTTTCTCTAGCACTCTCATATTCAGAGTTGTTACTATTTTCTGCTTGGTCGCACTCTTTGTGTTTTTCATATGCTTGTAATATGAATCTGAACTGAAAACGTTCAGTTGTAAGACAATTTTATTCTAAATAGTTTCTCCTGTTGTGCAGGTGTTACCACACCAAAGTTAAGGAGGGTTATTCCCACACCAGCTATTAGGAAGGCTGCTCGAATCACAAGGAAAAGGAAAAGGAGATGTCACTTTGATGAAATCAAAGTGCTGCCTAATGCGTACGTCTTCCTGTTTTACCTATGTACAGGATAGTAATTTTCTAATCTCCTTTTTCCTAATAGTTTTAATGAATCAATGATACATCTTTATAGTTCTAGTGGAATGTTGGATTATAATGATCACATAATGGACTATACATTGAGCAAGGCATGTGATAGCACACTTGAAAATGTTACAGGGTAATCAAGCAAAGCATAAATGATGCGAGTGACTTGGTTTCAAAAAGAAGAAAGGTTCCTGAAACTGCCCTTGATGCCTGGAAAACCTGTCAGACTAGAAACCTATCCCAGACTCTTTTGGAACCATTTATACCAAGTAAGTTTTCTGTCATTATTTACTCTTCGTAAGTTTTGAAACTATTTCTCACCATATCTTCATCAGGTGTTTCGGAGGAGATTATGTCCCTATTTCACAGAAGTGTAATAGATTCTGCTGAAACTGCTGAACCTCCAGTAAAGCCATACGTGTTTGAACCTCCAATAAAGCCATATGTGTTTGAACCTCCAAGTGCTGGAAGACCAGAGCAAGTAGAAATTGCACCAGAGCCACCTATCCTTGAGCATATAGAAATTGAGCCTGGAACACCTATCCTTGACAAAATAGAAATTGCACCAAGAACCCCTGTCCTTCACTCAACATCAATGAAATCATTCAGTAGTCCAAAGAGCCCCGAAGCTCCTGATATGGATATAACAGAGCCATCTGAAAGGATAGAGGAAGAGCCATTTATGGGAAACGAACAAGCTTACCCATCAGAAAGTTTAGAAGTGCCATCTGTGCATAGGGATCTGGATCATGATTTCAATTTATTGAATGAGGTGAGTACTGAACTACTGATTACTTTGGAGTTTCTCTGTGAAGGAAAGAATGAAAGAGACTGCTTCTTTCAGTACTAATTACTTATAGACATGCTGATGACACCATGCTGTTTCTCTTTTGATTCTGGAATTGTTAATTTATTCTTTATTATTCTCTATTTAATTTGTTTATTATTGTTGTTATTTTGCCTTCAGGGTTCTAATTTATGTGAGGAAGTTAACCGTGAACTCGGTAAGAATTTAAACTGATTTTTAAGCTTACTTTTGTTTGTCTTGGTTATTATATTAATGTGTATGGAACTTTTTTTCTGTTGTAGATGGGTGGTCAAAGAGAACCAGGTATAGTGGATTGGCTTCTGAAATCTGGGTTAATTTTTTCTTCCAAGCTTTTTCTATATAAACATTTCTTTACAGAGTGGTTGCAAGGTACTTGCATAGACAATTCACAAATTGTAAAAATCAAGGAAAGGAAGAAGTGAACTTGTTGCAAGTTTCAGAAGGAAAAACGAAGAAAGAAAGTGCAAGGTTGTTCTATGAGATACTGGTATGATATATGTGAACGAATCTTTTTTGAATTTTCTTCCCCCCAAAAAAGTATGCTATTCAACCTAAAAGAATAATAGGTGTAAAACTTGACAGTTGTATTTTGAGACATTTAATTATATCCTTTGTTTATATTTGTCAGGTGTTGAAAACAAATGGGTATGTGGATGTGAAACAAGATGAATCCTTTGGTGACATTCTGCTCCGGAAACTGGACAAATGGGATCGAACATGGGGAGACAATACAGTCAATAGAGACGGCTTGTAACTTATGGATTCTTCTGCATAGCTAGACTGGAATCCCCTGTATACTTTTTGTTGACAAGGATGCCATCCGAGTTTAGTAGCTTTCGGATTAGGAATGACAGTTCTGGTTTTAGTATAGCTTGTAACCTATGGATTCTTCTGCATAGCTAGACTGGAATCCCCTGTATACTTTTTGTATACAAGGATGCCATCCGAGTTTAGTAGCTTTCGGATTAGGAATGACAGTTCTGGTTTTAGTATAGGTTGAGATCTATGAAAGATGATGGGAGACCATGGTTGGCTCTGAGAAGTGGTACTGCTATAGCTTTGTTCATGTTTCCAGAACTGGTATTTTATTACATGAATGAAAATGACAATATTTAGGCCATGTCATGTGAAATTTCCAATAATTGCTTTATTCACGTGAAGATATAGAAATATTGAAATAGAAGGAAGTACTGCTGGAAATCGACAAGTTTATGCATTCAAATTTGCAAGGCAAGGCAAGGCAAGGCATCACATGAATGGTGTCATGTATGCGAGTACTCTCACTTGTAGCTACTGTTTATTCCTCTTTTTACCAGGAAAGGTAGTTCAGAGCTTATGCATGTGAGCCTTGTTATTGGAATCCAAAGCTGCTCACATCAAGTGGAAGTGGTTGATGCCAAGAAATCTTTGAGCCAAGCGGCGGATTTCTTTGGAGTTCGGGCCAAGTCATTGAGATAATCAGTGAAGTTGAGGCCAAAACGAACTGCGTAGCCAGATCCCATCTCCAAGCAGTCCATCAGTGCCCACATCAGGTAACCCTGCACATCTGCTCCCGCACTGCAGTTGCAATGTGAAGTATCACGTTTATTAGTCCAGGTTCCCCCGTGCATACTTGTTAAAATAATTAGCAGATTAATAATCTTGATATTCAATTTGCAAGATGTAATGTAATGCAATTACTCTCTGGCGGCCTTGACTGCGGCGAGATGATCCTTGATGTGCTGAATTCGAGCATCATCAACCGAAGCTTCTGCCACTGAAAGGGTGTCATCTCTTGCGTCCGGATATCCTGTTGAAAGTGCAAGGTAACTAAGATTCCAATGCAAAGTAATTCAACTATTCTAGTGCTACATTTGTCTTTGGTAGTAATATAATGACTACCGTTCTCAGTAATGTAGATTTTGGGATTGTTGTATTCCTTCAGTAACGTCAATGCCTTCTTTAATCCTACTGGATAGACGAAGATCGAACTGCTCCCTGGTGTCTAGATACCAAATAAAACTACGTTAAGTAAAGCATTATCGGGGTTCTAGTTATTGTACTAAAGCGTCGGTTATTATCTTACTGCAGCGCCTATGGGCTCCCCGTCTGGTCCGTCCACTGTGACAAACACACATAAGAATCGTCAATTATGAGTTTTCAGTACTGGTAAATTATCTCGATCTTTTCTTTCTTGAGAAAGCAGTACTAGGCACTAGGGATGAGTAACTAAATGAGTATAGTACCTGTGACGGTAGCATGCTGGAACTGATCCATAGTTGTGTAGACATCGTTGCTAGTTATTGGTACAGAAGTGGCGAATCTGGAAGTGTAGTAGTTCACCCCAATGTAATCGTATGAGCCCTTTACCAACTCTTTCTGCTCATCTGTGAATTCAGGAAGGCCATCCCTCACCAAAGCCTTCATAACGAATGGGTAATCACCATACACTAGGGGCTCCAGAAACCTAGCAAGTAGTGGTTTGTTAGTAGGGAAACAACAACAGAAATAGAGCTGCACGATGACTAGTGAGACAGATCGATACAATGTAGCAAATTGGATTACGTCATGGTAAGTATTCAGCTTAAGTTGAGTAGCTAACCATCCTGTCAAGAAGTCGAATGCTCTTTTGGCTGCAAAGACATTTTGCGGGGTGTCCTCAAATGGCTCAAACCATTCGACCACCATGGGGATTCCGATCTCTCCTCCTTGTGTTGGCTACGCATTCATAAATTAAGTTAGGTAAATGCACCGTAACTGTGAAGAATAAAATCGAGGAAACTGTAAAATGAGGCTCGTTTGGTTCGCGGAAAGAAAATGATTTCGTTTCACCTGGTATGTGTTCTTGTAGAGCTTGGCAGCTGTAGCATGGGCTAATATCACATTATGCGAAGAGACATAAGGATCAGTGGCAGCGTTTGCATCCGCGGCAGGGTTAGTGAAGCCGTGTTGCCCCCATACTTGAGGCTCGTTGATAGTAGCCCAGTACTTCACTCGATCGCCAAAAGTTTTGAAACACAAATCAGCATATGCTTTGAAATCCTCCCTGGTAATCATAGTGAATTAGTACTCACAAATTTACACATAATTAGCTGATTGTTAGAATACTAAGGAACGTGACACCTACACAATGTCAACGCTCAAGAAACCGTTGTACTTGGTGTTCAGTGCTGTGGGCAAGTCAAAGTGGAACAGTGTCACAAATGGAGATATGCCTGCACGTTTATATGTAAAAACAAGTCACCACTTCGAGCTATATCACGTAAACTTAATCAACTTATTGCTTAAAGCTTCATAGTTCAGACATACCATTTGCGATCAGTTCGTCGATGAAGTTGTTGTAGAAATCGATACCCTCCTGGTTTATTCCACCTTCTATGGTTCCATCTGAGAATTGATCCCGGAAACACATAAATCTAGTGAACAATAAATGTGACTAGCTAGTAATACTAATATGCCGGGAAATGAAGCATACCAGGCAATAGTCTTGACCAGGACATGGAGAATCTGTATGTATCCACTCCCATATTCTTCAGCAGTTGCACATCGTCCTAAGGGATACAATACAAAGGTATGTGACATTAATATTTGGTCACCGACATAGATAGACTAGCTTCTTAGCACACACGCACGTAAATATATTACCTTGTAGCGGTTGTAAGAATCAACTGCTATTTCTGTGCCATCTACTGTGGCATCTTGTATGTAACTATCCCATGTGGCCGGTCCTCTCCCTCCTTCAGTTCCAGATCCTTCTGTCTGCGTTATGCAAATATGTGAACTAAAATTGCATAGTTGACTTTATTGGTTAAAGTAAAAACTAGAAACATGGATATATCTCAAACCTGGAAAGCAGAAGTGGCGCAACCAAACTTGAAATCAGCAGGGAAATCAGCCCTGGTTACTTCTGCGGTTTTGGTCGTGGTTGTAGTTGTGGTATCAGCAACAGCTACGGCGACAGTAGAAGTAAGTGCACTTGTGAGTGATGCAGTAAGATCTTCCAATGAAGAGCATGGTCTGATTCTGATGGCCCTCTTATGTTGTATTCCCTTAGATGGGAACACTTCTAGGGCTTTCACAGTAGGAATACGGGTCGGTAGTCTCTTGAAGGAGCTCACCGGCGCTCTTGCTGTCGACGTTGGCAGCGAAAAGCTTAGAGAGAGAGCCATGGTGATTTCTGAGTGAGAATGAGAAGCTACTTAGAAAGGGAGCTAGCTAGCTAGAGACTTGAGCAGGATGAGACTACTTCACAGAAAGCGTTAGTATTTATAGAGTGTTATTGGAAGTCAGTCGTCACTACACGATCCCCATGATCTCTTTTCTAAATTTCAACATGTTGGATAGTTGACGTCGAAGGCTATATTGTTTATATTGGCGTGTACTGCGTGTCTCTTAACATATAATTGATGCGATGCCAAATCTCTTCGTCGACTTCTGTCTAGAATTTAATCAATATATCAAGAGATCGAGAGTTTGCAGATACATACAGAGGCCTCCTCGATCTATCTATCTGCGATTCAATTATCAAAATCAATGTATTAATATTATTACCTTTTTATTGCAGATTAATTAGGAGAATAGGCATGACAGCCAAATCATGAAGGGAGGAATGACAAAAGGATTTAGCAACTCCTAATTAATCTGCCTTAATTTCAAAGCTGCAGCTAGGAAGATGCCCTTTCTGGCTTTCTGGATTTGTATATACGATCAAGTTGCTACCCCTAGTTTTGGCTCTCCTCGCTTCTACTGTATGTTTGGGTGTAAAATGAACTTTCATAGACGAATTGTGTTATGAACCAATCTAGTGGTTCATTGTGTTATGAACCAGTTTAGTGGTTCATTGTGGTTATGATCAAGTATCTTGAGAAATATCCGTGATCGGGGTCATATTAGGCCTATCTTAGAGATCAAGCATCTTGGTGTAAATCCAGGTTATTATTGATAGATCACGGATCCGCTTATTAATGGAGAATTTAGTTACCAAGATTGAGTTTGTTTGGCCAAAATAATATTTCACGACGAATGTCAATGAATCGAGTCCATTAGACCGATATCTGCAGTCAAATATCTGTATAGTATTTTTTTTCTTTCATTTGGGACCATGTGTGACTCGATTTGCAGATTGGAATAATCTGTTTCATGATATTTTTGGGAGATTTTTTCCCTTAATGATTAAGAGAACCTGATTTATCTTGATTCTCAAGGAATGAAAAATCCTAGTCTCCTATATAAAGGGGTCGATGGTAAACAGAGAACACACACATCAACTTACTAACAACCTTGCAACACTGCAAAATAAGCCTCCCTTGGAGCACCTCTACCAAAAAAACTCTCAGAGTCTTTTATTCCATCAAAGTCCCATCACGAGCAATTCACGCAGCTAGCTCACCAAAGCCTTATCGAGAGCAACAGTTCCCCACCGGTTCATAAAGACTCATCACGAGAGCAAGTCCGCAAACAACCATTGTTAGAGCTTAACACCTCTAGCAAATGTCTCTATTTGCTGAAGAGAAATCTTAGGGGAAAGCCTTGTAATCATGATATAGCTCTACTCGACCACACCGGCTTGAGTAAGAACCGTCCACTTTACTTTAACTGGAGCAAAATCCTACCTGCTCCTCGGCTAGGCCTGAGAAAGAACTTGAGTGCCGGCTTGATCAATGCTTGTACGTTAGTCTCTTGATAAGGAAGTCAGAAGGCGAACAAGCACAGAGAACAAGGTTGCACCAAACCCAAAGGTGCTGGCACGCCAAAAGCTGATTGTTCGAAGAAAATACTTTTTCATCCCGAACAATTGGCACACCCTTAGTAGGACATAACGTGTCAGGACTGTGAATAAAATTATAACTACGTTTCGATCTCGAAACGATGACCATACCATTAGAACAACTAGACAAGAAGCGAGATAAAGTCGTCAAGAGGTTCTGGACAAGGTTCTATGATGACCCTAACAACTTTGTGCTGAGGAAGAAGCCTTGTATGATGCTCCACAAGTTAGCATGTCTTTGTCTCATGACTCTTGTCCAGTGCAAAGCAGCAAAGAGGTTTTACAACCCTAAGAAATAGAACCTGATATAATCCAGAACCTGAAAGAGGAGTTATGGCTTCAGCAGGAGAACTTAGTGGTTAAATCAGTTGTTGATCAATCTAGTGGTGGATAATTACCTTCTGATGAGTCTATGTCGACATAAAGTTTTAGTTTGCCAATTGATGATGAATCTCAAAAAGGGTACAACTATGAAGACATTATCCAAGAGAGCTGCTCCAATACAAAAGTTGTTCAAACCATATACACGGATACCAGCCAGTCATATGAGGGGCAACACAAAACTTTTGTAATCGACCTCTACCTTCATGGGATATCTAAAAGCCAATTGAGTGGTTATTGTACTCCTAGAAGTTACCATGATTCGAGCCATGAGCAATTAGGCATTTGCCCTGTTACGGGACTTATTCATAAAGATGGTCAAAATCTCGAGAGACTTAACTATCTAAAGGGTTTTGTTCTCAGTTAACCAATTTGGATTAGTAAGTTCTCTTCTTGTTATAACTATGAATATTTATACAGGTGGTCAAGATCATAACCAATGTAATTATAAGATGAGATTTAATTCCTTCATTGAACCTAACTTGGGGTTCTGTATGAAGTATTAAAAACCAAATTGTGGTTTTAATAATATATTTATTTTTTATCTATCTTTTGATCATAACCAAGCCTTATGTTATAATGGTGGATTGGCATATCGTCAGGATGATGGTAACTCACAGATGTCTTGTTATTCTGTCAATAACTTCTACAACAACCTATTCACCTATGACGGATGTAAATTCAAGAATCTTCTGAGCTGAAAAGTTGATGATCACCTGGCTTACAATTTATGTGCTTCAAAGTTTCTGGAGTAGAAATTTATTTATGTTGATACCGGCCAAGTTGTGCAGACATCTCACTTTGATATGCCTATATTTGAGGCAGAAACTAACTCACAAATATGCGGTGGTTATGATTTCAATAAGGAGCCAATTTATGATGAGTATGATGATGATTATAAGTTGATTCTTGTCTCTAACATCAGCAAGTCTTGCGCACAAGAGTTTAATTACTTTGAGTCTCTTGATGTTACAAATATGAACTAGCAAGTGGTTTTTGGTAATGTTCAATATATGATAGTTAGAGATAAGATTGATCTCTATTCCCTACCATCCGAGAAGTTACAATTGAAGATCATGATTTGTCAAACGAAGATGTGTGAGGGGCTATACAACATGGCCTACAAGCAGCCATTTGTAAATTTACCAGTTGATGGAACCAAACATCTTTGCTCAATACTTGGGGTTTCTCGCAAGAGATAGTCTCATACCGCCAATGTCAACATGTCAAGGCTTGGAGTGAATCATTGGTGGTCTCCCCCGTGGTCATACGAAGGTTAACTAATAATGTTGAGTTTCTTTCTTTCTCTTTTCTTTTAATCATTGACTGTTAGCTAGTTTCATTTTATTTTTAGCATAGAAAAAAAAAATTCAAAAAAGACTCTGAGTTTTGCAGAAATGCAAGACAACATTCTTACCTAGTTGAGCTTTAGATCCATTCTATTATACACTTAGAGGCCTACACCTAAGGTCTTGGATATACAAGAGACAATCTCTGTGTTTCAAAGTTGTTGTCGTTGCTAGTGAAGTCGAGCTATAGAAAGGAAAGAAAGCAGGACAACAGTTCAAAAAATTTACAACAGCAGTTTATGCATAGCAACTTCACATAATAAAATGGAAAGTTCCAAGAAGAATTAGAAGATGCGCTGCATATCCATGAAATGCCTTGAATGTCTACTTTCCCAAAAAAATTACGGTTCATAATTTTGACATTCCAGGAAAGAGTTATGACAGTTTGAGTACTGAGAGGTCAGAATGCGCGAAAATCTGCATCATAGGTTTGTGACCATGGCGAATGGACCTTACAAGTTCCAATGGCTCAGCAAATACATACTGCATCATTCTTTGTCCATGCTTGTATACTTAGGGGGCTTGAGAGTTGAGACTCAAGTTTTGACATTCTTCATTCGTCGTTTCAGACATCAAAACTGGGGGGGCTATATGGCTAGGTATCTCGCAAATTTCAAGTTTTTGTTTATGAAGCAAATTTCGAGTTTTTAAAGTTTTTATAACTTGGTGCCAAGCTCTAGATTAAGCTTCATGATGACAATAAAGCCAGTAGTAGTGGTTTTTAAGATTTAAAGAGTGTTACTCACTTCCCTGGGCCAATACTTGAGGCCACGTTAGAATATTTGAAACAATATTTGTGTTTCTTGAAGCAAATGACTTATATTTTATTATGCTCGGAGCTTTGCGTTGATCAGAAGTATTGCCATGACGATTATATATGCTTAGGAGGCTGGTTGTTGCTGTAAGATTACATGAAAGCAATACTCAATGAAATTTCTCTAGCAAGCATGTTCCATAAGAGGAGAGACAGTGCATGCACATTGGTTTCAAGTGAATCACTACTGGTTATTTGTATTGCTACACATAAACCCGGTTTGCTCCAATTGGTTACCATACCTCATTTTCTTCAGAGTAGTATTGATAAGTTATTTAAGATATAAATGAGGTCTGGGACATCTTGTGTTATTCTCATACTAGAGTGGAAAACCAATTTGATGGTTTGAACTTTAAAGACATTGCATGTTCATATAATTCTTACATATTCATTGTGAGTTTGTGACTAGCAACGTCTACATGGAGTAGCTTTGAAAAAGAAATACCAAATAGTGGTTAAAGAAATTTGAACTGCAGGAAGAGACTTTTGTCCACAGAGCAAATAATAAATGGCAAGGCCTCTTGAAAAATATGCTCTAATTAGCTTCCAAGAGTTATGTGTGTGCATGAGGAAGAACGTGTTCAGGATCAAAACCATGTGACCTCTAAGAGTCCAAGAAGGAGCTGGTGCAATAATGGATGTTTAAAGTCATTTATGCATTGTCCCTCCATAGAACCTTCTAGTAGAAGACAATGCCAAGATCAAGACTAATGCAGCTGGTACATGCATGAGTATAAGAAGGCGTGAACGTGAGCTTGCTGGGATTACTCAAAGACAGTTGTTTTCATGAAATCACTGTTATTGGTGTTCATGGACTCTGAAGCCGCCATTCGCCTATGGTTTTAAAACATTGGGAGCTTCAAACCCCATGTTGGCAGCAAGAGATTTTTCAATAGAAGTCAGTATGTGATTAATATTAATTCCAAAGCAAGAATTTGAAAGTTTTTGGATTGGGAGCACAAAGATTATGACAAGCCCTATAGCATTCGTTGTCATAATGGAGTAGAATAACATCAACTTTTTTGTTCTCATAGCCAAGTCCATGGGGGGGGGCTACAAGCTGCGACCTATATATATATATATATTGTTGTGTAAATTACAAACAACTTTTTGGGTTGTTTCAGGAGTACATTATGAAGTTGGGAGCTGACACAAAAATGAAAGTTTTGACATTCGCCAGAAAACATATCATTCGGATGAATGGGGACAGAGTTGACGATAGTACAAGAAAACAATGTCTATGGTTTGGTTAGACGTTCACAATAATAATACAAGACTATTTTTGTTTAATTACCACAAGAAGCTTGTAGTTCGCCATCATTGAGCCAAATTTTCACAAGTATACAAGAGTTGTCAAGGAAAGCTCCAAAGTTTCTAGAATTATAAATCAAGCATCTTAGGCTTAAGACATGTACTACTGATATCAAGGTTCAATCTAGCTGCTTCTTTGCTCAGAAATCACAAGAAAAGCACATGGAGCTAGTTAAGCAAGTCAGCCCTACAATGCAGAAATCTAAAAAAATTCAGATTTTGGCTTGTTTTTGGGGTATTTTCGTGTCCAATTTGCATACCCTTGTAAGGGGTGAAGTCTTGTTCGCTATACACCACCTTGAAGCCAGGATATTGGACTATAATTCTGAAAATGAATCATGTCATTCGCTACTTTGAGGAGTGAGTTACGAGGTTTACAAGTTGATATCTTGAAAGAGTCATTCCTGAATAACTAGAATGCATTGGATTTTCATGGCCTTATTTCTTCCTCTTAACATGAACCTATCTCCGAGGTTTATATCTACAATCTAAGATGTGGAAACATATAGCATATTGGGATCAAGAATTGTTCGGTCATGGCAAGGTCAAGTTACATGTTAAAGAAAAAAAGTTGAAATTTTCATAAAATAGCTTTCATGGATCAGTTTTGGGAGGCTATTCGCACCTCCTTAAAGGGATTATTTAGTCGTTCGCTTCATTATTCCTTCAATTATATATGTTGTACTATATTTTAAAGCCAATAACCGATTAGAATCATTATCCGAGCATGGTGAAAATTATGCCCAAAATCGGCATCTTGAGCAGCAAAATTTCATCAGCTTTTTGATACAGTTTAATTTGGGGCTAGTTTTTTGGAAGTTATTTTGTGCGAATTAATTCATCTTAAAGGCTATGATGTTGAAGAACGATATCCATTTCATTAAAATAGCCAGTAAGTGGTTGGTTCGAGCTCTCCTTCACTCCTTCAGCCAGTAAGTGGCTTATGTCGATATGAATAATGCATAGGAACTATAGGTCTTTTCACTCAAAACATATGGTTTCTCCTTCAAGACCTGGGGGGCTATGTTTGGGTGTAAAATGAACTTTCCTCGATGAACTGTGTTATGAACCAATTTAGTGGTTTATTGCGGTTATGATCAAGTATCTTGAGAAATATCAATGATCGGGGTGATATTAGGCCTATCTTAGAGGTCAAGGCATCTTGGTGTAAATCCAAGTTATTATTGATAGATCATTGATCCGGTTATTAATGGAAAATTTAGTTACTAAGATTGAGCTTGTTTGTGCCAAAGTAATATTTCTTGGCGAATTACCTTGATCCGTAAGGAATGCCAAACCTTAGTCTCTTATATAAAGGGGTCGATGGTAAATAGAGAACACACACATCAACTTACAAACAATCTTGCAACACTACAAAACAACCCTCCTTTTGAGCACCTCTACCAAAAAGACTCCTAGGGTCTTTTATTTCATCAAAGCCTCATTACGAGCAATTCTCGCAACTACCTCACCAAAGCCTCATTGTGAATGTTTAAATATCAATCCCACATCGAGAAAAATGAGACTTTGTTTGTGGTTTATAAGGGTTTGAGCTACTCTCTCCATTGCTAATTGGTTTTGTTGTTGAACCTCAAACTATTTTATCTTGGTATTAGAACGGGTTACCCACATCCACGTATGAAGCCAAAAGGCCACACAAACTCCACGTCAACCCAAAATGTTGTCCACATGTTAGGTTTGAAAATTCTCCACACGTGTGGGGACGTGTTGAAATATCAATCCCACATCGGAAAAAATGGGACATTGTTTGTGGTTTATAAGGGTTTTGGCTACTCTCTCAATTGTCAATTAGTTATGGAGTTGAACCTCAGACTACTTTATCATATTGAGGGAAAGAATCTCGGGTGATTGGGAATGAAGTAATTATAATATTCTAGATTGATTGTTTGAGTTGTATTACCATATTGATCACTAGAATTATAGATCGAGTTATCAGTCTATATAAGATGTAAACCATTGCACTGACAATATTGAAAGATAGCTTTCTTCATTATATCATATTCTTGCATGGTATCGAGAGCATTTGATTCTGAGACGTAACAAAAAATCAAAAGATAAAATTCAAACACCCTTATGACAGAAGACGAATACAACAAGCTAGAAGTTGAGAAGAACAAGAACTCAGCCCCGGCTTCACAACGAAATCCTGAACCATGGGAGAACTTCAATCATCCATTATTTCTCTATCACTCGGATCAACCTGGCGCAATACTCATGTCACAACCGCTGATGGAAGACAATTACACAGTATGGGTCCAATCCATGACTGTGGCACTCACCATCAAGAACAAGAAGGGTTTTGTGGATGACACTCTCAAACGACCATCTCACAACCCTGATGAACAACAACAATGGCATTGCTGCAATATTCTTATTAAAACTTTGCTGCTAGCAGCCATGTCGAAAAAAATATCCAAGAGCGTCGTCCATTCCAAGGATGCAAGATGTGTGTGGCTTGATTTGCAAGAAAGATTTTCTCACACTAACACAGTTTTGTTGTTCCATACAGAAAATGCAATACATGATTGTGAACAGGGTCAAACGCAGTCACATCTTATTTCACAAACCTTAAAGGCTTGTGGGATGAGAAAGAAGCCCTTTGTGTGTTTCCATCTTGTACTTGTCATGCAGCCATTGAAGTGAAATCCTACATGGAGACGCAAAATACTATGAAGTTCTTGATGGGGTTAAATAAGAACTACGCAGCGATCTGAAGCACCATCATAGGCATGGATCCCCTTCTCAATGTCAACAAAGCCTATTTAATTGGTTTTGGAGTTAAAGCTCAAACTACTCTATCATGTTAAGGGAAAGAATTTTAGGTGATTGGGAATGAAGTAATTATAATATTCTAGGTTGATTGTTTGAGTTGTATTACCATATTGATTGCTAGAATTATGGATCGAGAGTTATCTTAGTCTATATAAGATGTAAACCATTGTACTCACAATATATGAAAGATAACTTTGTTCATTATATCAAATTCTTGCAGTGAACAATAATCCACCACCAGTTCATATAGACTCATCACTAGTGCAAGTCTACCGCAAACCATTGTTAGAGTGTAAAACCTCTAACAAATACCCATATTCCTTGAAGAGAAATTTTAGGTGAATATCATATAATTCTTATATAACTAGGGGTGGGCACTTCGTACCGGAATCCCGATCCGGTCCCGGTCCTGTACCGAAAATTAACGGGATGAGACGGGATAGAGTTTGAAAATGTCGGTACCGTACCGTCCCGTCTCGAAAGTTTAGAAACAGGACGAGATCGGGACGAACCCGCGCGGGATCGGGACGAACCCACGCGGGACCGGGACGAACCTGAAATATAAAAGATATGATCGTAGCCGTCCATTTGTTAAGATCGTAGCCGTCCATGAAACCCTACACTTCAAAACATCGACGCCTCTCTCAGTCTTTCAAAACCTCGACGCCTCTCTCAGTCTCTCTTCTCTTCTCTTTCTCGATCCGGCTCGCTCTCTCCTTCCCTTTTCTTGTTCTCTCTCTTCTCTCTGTCTCTGTGTCGACGAACAGATCACGATTGTTCGAGGGTTTGCTGGGCGATTGTTCGAGGGTTTGCTGGGCGATCACGATTCCCGGCTCTATAAGCTCTCGATTTTCCTCTCTCCACCATGACAACAAGGCCTTGGATCCCAAGCTCACTGGTTCTTTTCTTCCTCCGAAAGCTCACGGTACTGTTTTATCCTAAAGTTTGGGTTTGAATTTTGATTCAATTGGATTTTGTTTCGGTTTGTGTGTGTTGAAAAAGGGTGGTATTTATGTGGTAGGTAGGTTTTTGAGGATGTTTCTTGGTCCTATTAATGTGCGTTCGTCTAGCAAAGATATTCAGCTCAAGGTTAAAGAGGAATACAACACTTACAGAGTAAGTGAAATGTGCTTTTGATTGCTTTCGGATTTGCGACGGTGTTTCCTTTCATTTTTGTTACACACTGAAAGTCTGTGAGCTTTTAAGGTTGGGTTTGGTACAGCTGGGCTTATAAGATATAAGCTGACTTTTAGCTTATAAGCAGAAGGTGGGTGTTTGCAGCTTCTCCTTTTTCTCTCAAAACACTTTATACTTTTTTTAAAAAGTAGCTTATTTTTAGACTTACCAAACACCAAAACCTTTGGTGCTTAAAAGCAAAGGTGCTTATAAGCTCTCTCAAACTCACCCTAAGTAGAGTGAAAGTTTTGGAGGTTGGAGGATTAGATTCATGTGTAGATGGATGCTGCTATTGCTTTTATGATGAAAGCTGAGGTTAGATAAGTTTAGTAGAGAATATGGTTCTTGAGTACATATGCTGAAGGCAAAGTAGATAATATCAGTATTTCATGTTTAGGAGGTTTGACATGGTATATATCCAATTTGTTAGACCACTATTTACTCAGTATGTGTATATGTTTTCAATTGGTCCTTGAAGACCATTTTTGTGTTTAATTGTGACCATTTTCTTCTTTTCTCTGTAATTGTGATGATTTATAACCCAATTTTGCGACTATTTTCCATAGCTTTGTGTTTCTTGCGGTAAGGATTTGATTTGCATAATGGCTATTGGTTTGGGTTTTAATGTTTCGGAAAATGAATTTCTTGCTGATTGACTATGCAGGTTGTCTCTCCAAATTCAAACCTCCGCAATTGTTCGAAGCTTTAATGGCCTCAGAGTCTTGTTTTTCAACTGGGAGCAGAGTAATCGACTGTTTTAGGAGCTCATTAACTCCTAAAACAGTTGAGGGACTCATTTGTATGCAGAATTGGTTGCTTGGTGATGAAATTGCAGAGGTTGTAGATGATTGCACCATTGAAGACTATGAATTCTATGAAGATGTTGAGCGAGGTATATACATTTGCAAGTTTTAATGTTTTTTTTTTCATTTTTCTTTGATAACTTTGACTTAACTAATCTTTTAAATGTGTACATTTGCAGAGCATGAGAGCACAACAACTAGCAAAGCTAATACTTGCCCACCTCCATCTTCAAGAGCGAAAGCAAAGGGTAAATGCACTGCTGCTGGTCCTATTGATGTTTGATATATTATGGTTTGAGTTTTTAATGTTCATTCAGTACTTTTAATGTGGAATGTAATAATTCAGTACATATGCACCTATGTTCTTGTTGGTTTCAGACTTTCAGTCTTTGTTGATGTCGGATATTTTCAGTATTCAGTACTTTTTGTCTCTAGATGAGTAGATGGAGCTGTGACATGACATGTGCATTTGGATTTGGTTATTTATTTCAGTTTTTTTTATTTTTTTTTATTTTTCTTTTTTAAAGGTTAATTTGTCGGGATCCCGATCCCATTCAGGATCGGGAAGTGCGGGACAAATTTCTAAAAACATCGTCCCGTCCCGATAAATTATTTTCAGGATAGGACGGGATTCTGACAAATCCCGATCCGTCTCGTCCCATGCCCAGCCCTATATATAACTCTGCTCAACCACACCGACTCGAATAAGAACCGTCCACTTTACGTTAAATGGAGAAAAATACTAGTTGGCACTTGACTAGATCTGAGAAAGAATCTGAATGTCTACTTGATCAGCACCTATATTTTACTTAAGTAAAAAGTTAAAAGACGAACAAACACAGAAAACAAGGTTAGAGCTACCCTAAAGGTCCGAACACCGATCCTCGTAATCTCTTTTCTAAATTTCAACATGTTGGATAGTGGACGTCGAAGGCTGTATTGTTTATATATTGGCGCGTACTGCGTGTCTCTTAACATATAATTGATGCGTGTCTCTTAACATATAATTGATGCAATGTCAAATATCTTCGTCGACTTTTAGCTAGAATATAATTAATGTATCAAAAGATCGAGAGTTTGCAGATAAGCCTCCTCGATCTATCTATAAGCGATTCAGTTATCAAAATCATTGTATTAATATTATTACTTTAATTTTGTTTATTGCAGATTAATTAGGAAAATAGGCATGACAGCCAAATCATGAAGATAGGAACGACAAAAGGATTTAACCACTCTCTCTAATTAATCTGCCTTAATTTCAAAGCTGCAGCTAGGAAGATGCCCTTGCTGGCTTTCTGGATTTATATATACGATCAAGTTGCTTCCCCAATCGAGTTGTGGCTCCTATTTGTGTCTAGTTGATGCTATATTTTACGGCAATGTGTACGTTAATTGATTATTATATTGATTTGATTCTTTTTTTTTGTTTTAACAAAACAAACTTGTATACGGTGCATGCATCTATCTCGATCGTTTCACGGCATGGTGTGCAAAACGTGGAAACAGTAAAAGCACAATTATTTCAGAAAAAATCTGTCCTTCTATACTAATGGCTAATTATTCAACTCATCATGTTCTCCTTAATTAATTTATGTTGTCATGATTGTTTTTCTTTTTGAATAATATGAATCCGGCCAAAAGCTGATGGTGTCGTCCATACAGTCATCAATTTTGGTGCACCTTTATTTCTTTCTCTTGACTTCCGATGCATTTGATCCATCGTATTCTTTTTTTAATCAAATTGCATTATATGTTTAGATTATATTGTATGTCAGATTACAGTATTAAACATAACAGGGTAAATATCTATTTAATATTAATTTGATCTGTTTTAGTCTATTTAAATGATTATAAAATAAAATATTTATTTTAATATAATATATCATTATTTTTGTTTAAATAAACAAATTTTTATTAAAAATATAAAAAAATTATATTATTTTAATATCATTTTTTCCTTAATCCTTAAATATATTTTGAGAGAAGAAATAAAAGAGAAATAAGACTTGACCGGAACCTCATCAGCTCTGATCACCGGACTCAGATCGTCGGTTGTCGGACTCCGAAATGTGGATAATTATTACTCCAAATAACTTTCATACTTGGATGCAGAACGGAAAAATCAGCAAGTGTGAAAAATTACTACCTTCAATAATTTTCACACTTAGATCAAAAATGTAGAAAAATGTTTATTTAGGGCCTAATAATTTTCATCCCAAAGATTTATATAAGTTAATAGTAAATTACTACCCCTAATAAACATTCACCAATAATAAATTATTAGCCTCAATAATACATAAATAATACGAAAATTCATATCTGATCCAAGTAACATGTTTAAAATACTCACCAATCATGCATGTCTAAAATTCTTATATAAATATTACACGTGGTTATCAATCATGCATGTCTAAAATTCTTATATAAATATTACACGTGGTTGAAGAAGAAGACTACATTTGTTTATAACTTTATATGGTTTGTATTGACGCGTACCGCGTGTCTCTTTATATAATCGATGCGAGGGGGACCTACATTTAGGCCCCAAGTGTCCCATGGTCTAGACCCCCTCCCAAGTTTTAGAGTTTTGGACCAGGCTAGTTAATATTGAATTTAAATATTTCTTAATTTAACACTGAACCCCTCCATGTTTTGGGTTTATTTGACGTTTAGTCCTTAATTAGCTAGTTAATATTGATTATTGGTTTATATCTTTCTTAAATATATCACTGAAATCACCTAATTTTTTCACAACTTAATCAATTTTAGATAAATTGATCATATAATTATTAAATTAATGAGTCTGTTTTAGCAATCAAAATAGATATTGATTGTTGATTCTATTTATTTAGTAAATAGTAAATAATCAGCTGGTTAGTATTGAATTTTGGATTTAAATATTTCTTAATTTAACACTGAACCCCAAGTTTTGGGTTTATTTAAATTTTAGTCCTTAATTATCTAGTTAATATTGATTATTGGTTTAAATCATTCTTAAATATATCACTGAAATCCCCTAAATTTTTCACAACTTAATCAATTTTGGACAAATCGATCATATAATTATTAAATTGATGAGTCAAAATAGATAATTATAGGACTGAAATCACCTAATTAGAGTTTTCACACGAATTGAAGTCTATTTCAAGCATTTACATAATTATAGGGATCTCATTGTTAACATCATGCATGTGTTTTCATAGAAGCTAGAGTTCGATCATAAAGTTCAAGTGTTGTGAGAATGTTTATTCCGTTGGGAGTACGAGACCCGTGAACTGCTTGATTCTCTTTTTCATTGAATTGTTCACATAATTTTGGCTTGTTCTTTATAATTAGTCTTAAAACTACATAATCATTCAAAAAAATACGGACTTCACGAGCCTTATTTTTATGACTCGTCTTGACCCCCCGGAGCCTCAGGACCGGCACGTGCTGAAAATGCTTAACCGACAAATTATTTAAAGTCACTATCCGATCCCCATAATCTCTTTTCTAAAAATTAACATGTGTGAAATTTGTAGACGTAACTCTTATGTCTCTAATTCTAATATTTTTAAGGGATACGTGATCAAAGGAAGCTATATAAAACATTACACAAAGTAGAAGGACTGTATTTTGAGGGATGAAGGACTATATTGTTTATATATATAGTTTGACAAATATTTCTTTGCATATAATCGATGCCAAATATCTTGGTATTCTTAATCGATCTTCTAAAATCAAGAAATTTTATGCAGTTACATGCCTCTATCTGCGATTCAAATCATTCAGCTATCAAAATCATTCTTCTTTTCTAAGGAACTTAGATGCCCTTTCTACCTTTCTGTCTTTTAGTAAGAATTAAAATATCAACAATTATAAAATTATAAAATAATGAAAAATTATCAAATATCGGAAATTTTTTTAAAATTTGTATAAAAATTATATATTTAACTAAAAATAGATTAAATATAAAATATCAGAAAGATATAAAAATTAATATCGATATTTGTAAAAAATAAAAATTTTAAAAAAATATCAAAAATATTTTAAATATTTAAGATCTTACTAAACTTCGCTGTGCTAGGCTCCATTTTTTTAAAGACTCCTATGAGTACTTTAATGTGTAGTTTATATATTTTATAACAATGTGTACGTACGTTGATTAGTTATGATTTTTATTTGATTCTCTCTTTTTTTGTCTGAACAAAACAAAGTAAACGTGGAAACAGTAAAAGCACAATTAATTTCAGAAATAATTCATCTTGCGATAAGCCTATAATGGCTAATAATTCAACTCATCATGATGTATAATGGGCCAAAAGCTTCTCCATAAGTTGATGGTGGTGTCCTTCGAGTCTTCATCTAGTAAAATGTTAAGATCTAAGTCCAGTATAATTGGATTTGCGAAAGATCGAAAATTTTTGTATAGACTAAAGTGTAAATAAATCAAGTATTTATTAGAAAATCTCAATCGTAATTAATTATACTTAATTTTTATTTTAAAAAATAAATAGTGTAATAAATGTAATCTAACCGTTCACTTAAATTGATTTAAATGTATTATAATGCATCCAAGATATTATGAGTTTTTGTTTTGTATGGATTGTTACATTAGAATAATAATGAAATTTCTCAATTTTAGTGCATGTTTAATTCTTTTGAAGAACTCTTGACTTCGAATCAATGCATTTGATCCAACCAGTGGTGAATCCAGGATGAAATTATCATCCAGGCTAATTGTAAAGACACACAAAAAAATCAATGAATCTCAACAATACGAGAAATTTTTGAAAAACCTGACTTTGTTGTTATAGAATGAGGTCACAAAGCTTCAAAATTTGTAATCGTCATCACCTCGTTCTCAACTGCTTGAGCTTTTTCTTTTCAATTGAAGCAGATTTTTAATTTTATTGTTTCGTTATTCCTCAAACATTGTGAAAACTAAAGACATTTCAAATAGAAAGACCCTAAATACTCAGACAAAAAAACATATTCACTTTAGCCCAAATTTGAGATTAACAAACTAATCTAGATCTTCAACAACCTACTTGTTTTTTTAAGAGAAAATTAGAGAAAAAATCCATGGTATATATAAGGAGATCGTGACCGTGCTCGTTAATTAGATGCAATATGTTTAGATTATATGTCAGGACATGCATGAGCAAAAAATTACACATGGTATAATTAGAAAACTACACTCTATATGTGACACTTGATCGAATTATATTTTGTTTTAGGCAATCGCTCGCACGGCCAATTATAATATGTAATCAGATACACTGGATATCTTTGTTTTATTTCATGTATCACATGGTCCTATTTATTTTTATCAGGTTCGATATTAATGCAGAAGATAATTATCCAACAAGAGAACGTGCGCATTCATTACTATCATGATCAACTTGATATAGTTAATGAGAATCGGTCCCAAGTCGGCAATGAAGAGAGGCGGAGGGACCAGAGTCTGATCCCTTATCCTACACCACATTTACGTAAAAAATGGGTTGAGCTGTATCCCTTGTGTCCCTCACTTAATAAACTACTATATATATAATAGATTAGTTTTTAGAGGTATTTGATGTTATATTTAATTTGATAGGCTTATTTTAAATTAGACTCATCTTTAATATTATTTTAAAATATATTCAAACTTATTAATTAAATTTGTCTAAACAAAATAAATATATTATTTTTTAGAATTACAAAAGTTGTCATCATCTCTAATCTTTAACAAATGAGTTTAAACCATAAACCCTAACCCTAAAACCATATATCAAAAACTTAATTCCTTTATAAACCCTAAACCCTAACCTAAAACCATATACCTAAAATCCAAAACTATATTCCTTTATTTGTAACCTAACTTAAAGGTAGAAACAAAATGCTTAGTTGATACCTACACCATAATCACAAATTAAAATGTAGAAAATAAAATGCATTGTTGACTTAAAAATCTACTAAAAACAAAATTAAAATCAGAAGGGAAAAACTGTCAGGAGAAAATTTGTGACAAATTTCAATTTTAAAAATAAAACATATAAAATATGTTAAATAATTTAAATTAGGTGTAAAATATATTGAAATATATAAATATATTTATTTTAAAAGATGCTCCATTTTTTAAATTTTTCTCTAATTTTTTTATGATGATGAGTTGTCCCACTTGTCTATGTTTGTGGCAGCCTTCACGTGTCTACATTTTATCTTTTAATGATTTTTTGTTTTTGTTTTTAGCGGTTAGTGGTCAATATATAATTTTACGAATTAATTGATTTTGCACAAAAGATGGTGCATACTAAAAAAGACGTAACTTATCTATTGGTTTACTTGCTTTTGACATTAACATTGATTTTACAAGTTGCGACTTCAAGTGTAGAGAGAATATTTTTCTGCTATGAACATTGTGAAGACTCAGTAACGCATTAGAACTGGTGACTAGTTTATGAATGATTGTTTAATTTCATATATCGAGAAGATCATTTTTACTGAAATAGATGATGAAACTATCATATAACGATTTCAAAATATAAAACCTCGTTGAGAACAATTATCATGATAGAAAATAAAATTTAAATATTATCAATGGTATTTTTATTTTTATTTTATTTATGTGTCCTACACATTTAAAATTTCTAGCTACGCCACTGGAATGAAGTCCAACCTTTTGCACCAAATTTCATGAAATTAACAACCCACATATTAACATCGATGATCATGGACTAAGTAATCTCATTCATGCCTACGTGCATGGTGAACATAAACAATTGCAAGTACGTGATTTCATATCGGTTTTGTTACAACAATGATCGCGATCAAAATGAAGAGGGTTGTTTGTGCAATAATTGCGGTATGGATGACCGCATACTTACATCACAAACTGAGTTCTATGTGGATAAGGGTAAATTGTGTTGAATCGCTTGTCTGTAAGATGTGAACAAGAGGCGTCAGAAGAGGAGACCGCGTGGGGCGGCATTCAACACTCTGATCCTTAAGTCAGTAACAAGCAGAGTAACAGTAGTATAGGTAATAGTAATAATCATTGGGATGTTAGTAAAGTTACCTTTATATGTGAAGAGGCATGTTCGATCCCCAACTTACCTTCGATGTGGGACTGTCTTTCCCACGGCTGCACAATCAACTGGTCTTGTTGACGGCTTGTTGACTGTCTTTCCCACGACTTGTTGTCCCAGTAGGGACATCTTCAAGCTATTCACATATAAAGGTTGACTGACACACAACTCAGTCTTGCTACTGTCTTGACGCTTGAAGTCACAGTTGAAGCGGATGAGGCGGTTATGACCAGTCTGAAAGCGGTCAAAATACGTTGACCATACATATGAACTAACAAGTCCCAAGTTCTCAGTCAAAAGGGACATCTTGGTTGGGGAGTTCAGAGTACCATTAGCATTAGTCATAAGCGATGCATTCGCTAGCGGACCTACCCAGAGTCCTTCACTCCCTCATTATGATGTCCAGCATTGTATATTTGTTACGGTTTCCCCAAGGTGGTGGTTCTTCGGATAGGCGTATAAGTTGAGCGACTAGGTGGCTCACTCTAGCGGTATAGTTTCAGCATTTAGGCGCGTGCAACGTATGATACTCGCTGGCGCTTTGTCCAATTATGGATTGAATCTCAAGCGGATACTGTTGTTCGTTAGCGGTTAATCATCGCTAGCCTCTCACATGTGGTGAGGTATAAGTTCAGGCTGCCCTGTCGTTCTCCCAGTCCCCGAGGTTCTCTAGAGGAGTGAGACAGATTCTTAGCTTTGATATATCGCTAGAGGTCAGTGGTCGTGCTTCCCGATAGTGGCAACAGATAATTATCATTGGCTTACTTACAATTGCGATATGTGTATCTCTCCTTGGGCGAGCGTCCTGCGCGAGGCGAGGAATTATGTCTCCTAGAGAAGGCATCTCGTATGGAGAGAGAAATTATGGTAGCAGATAAGCATCGCTAGTCTCTCCAAGTGGAGGCATCTTGCATGGAGCGAGGAATTGTTTGATGTTGTTCATCGTGCCTTCAACGATCCGCTTATATGTGAGTAAGGACTTGGGCGGTTTCTGCAAAATGGATCATCATATTTTTTGGGCCAAATGAAATCATTAGGGGTTAGCTTTATCCTTGACTATCCAAGAATAATAGTTGGGAGAATCCCGTTTTATTTGTAGCTTGTTAGTGTCACAAAAATATGGTACGTTCTTGAGAAAATTACACCCCGACTATGCGTATGCACAACCGGTTCTCCGTATAATTTACCAGGAGAGGCGCCGTGTTCTAGGTGAGATATTGAGTTAGCAGCTCAATTTTTCTTTGTGACTGGATCCATTTATGCGTTGTTCGTAACCATTTATGCGTTATTCGAAAGTTAAGCGAGTCATGGTGTGGCGGTTGTTATTGCGCATACTCGCTTCAGTTCCAGTCCGCTGAAGTGTAGCTTGTACAGAACAAAGAGAATACGGTTAAAGCTTATCTATTCGAATTCTGTGTGATAGGTGTCATTCATGCATTGATGGTGTGAGCGGCTGGCAGATTTTGATGACTCACTCCGCACGCATCATAAAAGCTATAGTTATTGATGCGACACCTTAATTGTCGCGTCAATAATTGCCACATGAGATGTCACGTGGCGTACATCAAACGGTTTTAGGGTTTGTGCCAAACAGTGGAGATTTTCACAGTTCGCCCTATAAAAGAGGTGGATAGTAATGAGAGGAGGTTTGTTTCCCCCATTTCTTGTTTACAAAGCCCTCTTCTCTTACTCTGCCAGTTCGTTGATTAACTTCAAAGAGCTCAATCAATGCGACGAATATCTTCCTCTTTGTCACCCATCAAGAATAGTTTTGTACTATTGCTCTTCTTCTCTATGTTTTTCATTTTGATTTATGTGATTTGGCTTTCTCGGTTCAAATTTGAATGTGAACTAGGATTTGTGAACATGAGTTTTTTTTCTAGGTTTGGGTAAATCTATTCTTCTTCTGGTATTTTTCTGGGCTAGGGTTCGTGTATGATGGTTAATATGTTTTAATGTCTGTGTTTCGGGATCAGATCTGTAAGGAAAGAAAGGGTTTTCTAGGTTTTTTCGTTTTCTGGGTTTAGGCTGTTCTTGAGGTTCTTGAAGTTTTCCAGGAATTTTTTGGGTTTTGATCAAATTGACATCTAACTTTTCTGGGGTAGGGTGTTTGTACTGTGAAATTGGTGGATCAAACTAACATGGAGAGCGAGAGAGAGTGTGGATCGAGGATTGGCAGCGCTTGATCGTCAGTGGGTGCATCGTTTGCAAGCGGTTCAGCACCAAGAGAGGTAACCGTCCGTTCTTATCCGCCCACCATTTTGCCTTTTGCTAATTTTGTAGGCGGCTTCTAGCGTTCGGCTGCGGTGCAGACATTTGATGATGTCGTGCATATGTTTTACTACCAAAAAATGGCGTCCCGCGTGTAATCGCCTCTGAGTCCGGAACAAATCTTCGTGGTGTAGCTTGAGGCGCTGCAGGTTGTCGTGCCGCCTGAACCTGCCGATGAGCCGTATGAAACAACCATAGACGCATATTTATCCCGTGTTGAAGGGAAAAAGAGCCGCAAGCGAAATCAGAAGGAAGCTGCCGCAAGGTCAAGCAGAAGCGGAATAAGCCTGCAATGAAGAGACGAGCTATAGCCGCACAACAGCAAGGCTGAGAGCTTGATGACGGTATATACGTGGATGAACCCGAATATGTTATGGAAGAGCAGACCATGGACAAGAACTGCTGTATGTTCCACATTCCAAGCTCAGTTAAGATGCGGCCTCTTGCGGCTGACGAGTTGGGTAGCGACCTTCTTTCCGGATGCAGACTGATATGCGACATCATCCTCAGACATGGGCTGCGGGTTCCCTTGACCCATGGCTCTAGTAAGTTTTGGTTGAGTTTTGGATCGCGCTGAGACATATGAGGTTTAATATGATGAAGACTCTTCTTGCGATGCGAGCCATCTGAGATTTATGCGGTTGCTGCTCGCCTTCAGTTGCCAAAATTACACATTTCTATGACTTGGTGCATTCCTCCCGCATGCATAATTAGGGCACCGTGACACTACGTCTACGGGACTGGAAGAAAAGGAGAACTATTGCGTCACTGGCATGCCGGACTCCGAGTATGAGTGGTATAGCAACACCTGTGTTGCAAATAGCCATTGGGAATTTGGGCGTTTTTGTGGAGAGGTTAGAGAGCCATTGTACCGTCTTCCGTCTATGTTCTAAAAGATAGAGGGTAGATTTGTTTGGGTGGAATGTCTCTTATGCTTCTATCTGCTTCACATTAAGCGTCCTCTCCAGTAGCGATTTTTTTGTGTCTTAATCTTCCTGGTTTTAATCGTCCAGCCTGGAAAATCAGCGGCTCAAGTGTGTTAAGGTTTTGTGGCTGCAGAGAAAGAGAAAGTTACGGTTGTGATCAGCTCTATTAACATCTTGGCCTGCTCTCCTTGAGCTTCAACTAGCTCGACGACCCAGTATTTTTTTGGAACAACTATGCCGTTCTTGGTGTCTTTTGTTTCTAACTGATTATTTGCGGATTGCAACGGATAACTTTAGTACTACTCCACTAGCCTCAGCTGCTCAGGATGCGAATGAATTTTTGGGTGAGAAGAGCCGTTTCAAAGACCTAGTGAAAATGGTGAATGATGTCATAGCTGCTCTCATGGCCCGGAGGTCGAATGACCAAGAAGGTGACAGAAGAAGTTGAGATTTCGTTTCTCCTGCATACCCACCAAAAAGATGCCATAAAGGGAAGTCATTGCCAAACTATAATTTAACCGTGTTCATGGAGGGCAGATTCACATCTAAAGAGTTTATGGTGAGGCCGTGGCCCACCAAAAAGATGCCATAAAGGGAAGTCATTGCCAAACTATAATTTGACTGTGTTCATGGAGGGCAGATTCACATCTAAAGAGTCTATGGTGAGGCCGTAGTTGAGGCTGTTGCCCAAAAGAGGAAGGACAAGGGGACGACCCAGGATGGTGGTGTCTCCAAACACTGGAAAGTGGTTGACATCCGGGAAGCTTCCTAGGAGAACCTTGTGGTCGGACCTGAGTCTGCTCCACCAGTCGTTGTCACGAAGAAGTCTGTTTGTTTCGCATCCGATCAGGCCCTCCTAATGGTAGATGCCCCAGATGGTGGGCCATCTGTAGTTTTGGAAAGAGACGATGTCTTATTTGAGCGAGCCTCGACGGAAGATCAGGCGCTCATCAGGCGGTTTTGCAAGATCTGCGGAGTAGTGGACTTTAGGAGGGACGACCGCCAACCGTTTGAGGTGGCCGACTCAGAACGGGAAAGTTGCATGGACATGACCACCCATATGTCCCGCGCCCTCCATGTGATGGGAAATTATGAAGCAACACTAGAGGATAAGCTAGCTGCCGCTCATGTTGAACTTGCCGACCTTAAGAAGAAACTGAATGTTGAGAAGACTAAGTGATCAGAGATGAAGGAAGAGGTGGAAGATAAATGGAAGAATATTGAGATAGTCGCCGCCCAAGTTAATGAGAGTGCTGCCAAGATCTCAACGCTAGAGTCCGAGTTGGCTCGTCTTGAAAAGCTCCAAGCGTCGCATGACAATGAGATGAAGTCCCTGTAAAAAATCCTAGATGCGAGTGAACAAGAAGTGAAAGACCTGATTGCCACATAAAATGAGGCCGTGAAGGCTGCTATTGCTGAAGCAGAGCAGAAGTTACAGGAAGTGGAGGAAAAAACCCGGGACGCGTAGAAAAAACTACGGGATGCGGAGGAGAAGCTGCTGGCTGCAGAAGATGTCATGGTTGCCGCGTTTGACACCGTGCTAGAAGAACTTAGCTCCATCAGCTGCCTAGATATGAACAAATTCGATACGTGGAAAACCGACATGAAGGACCAGCAGACAAGCGGACAGAGGAAACGAGAGAGGATGATCACATCGGCTAAGCCCAACCAGAGCAAACTATAGCCCAGAGACTGTCCCCCGAGGGCGGCTCCTAATCAGATAGTTTTATTTCCTCTTCTTATGGTTTATCTGGCGATAGCCAGAGATCTGATTCTTGTTCTGAAACTCCTTCTCCAACTCCATAAGAGAAAATCTTGAGCCGTCGGAGACAGAAGCGGCGAGCACGAAGGAGGGCTTACGCGTTGTCTTCTAACTGGCAAGGGTTGGAGAAGAAATGGATGGTTGCGGATGAGCACTCATGCGGGGCTATAGTGACGGCTAAGGGTGTTGTGCAGGTAGCTAGGAGTTTGGCTAAATATGTTTGGATAGGAATCTGAGTGAAAGGCCTTTTAGCCGTACTTGTTTATTCTCTACTTTTCAGACTTGGCAATTTACCGAATCTTTGCTTAATGGAAAAATTTATTCGCCGGATTTTATGGTTGCCCTATATTTTTTTTACTATGCACTGATGGCATTTATCAGTTGGTCTTGGGCCGTTATTTTGTGCTCTTATTTTTATTAAGCCAAATGAAATCATTAAGGGTATTATGTTTGTTCTTGTAATTTGGACTACAGAGATCAAATTATTGCACTCAGTCGAAAAGAACAATAACATAGATAATACCGTTTCATTCATCATTGACAGTTGTAACACCAAAACAAAAATAAGTACAATCCCAACTAACATGCGTGCAAAGTGCACGACGGCTTAATGTAGGAGGCCTACAAGGATACAAGGTGAATGTAGTATAGTGAGTGAAAGAAAGAATTTGTCGTTTCAACTAGAGATTGATAATTAATTTAAATCCTAACTTAATTAATCTACTAAGAATATGAAAACAATCAAGATTCGAAAATATAATTTTTAGGATTTTCAAATAAAGACACAAACAAACACGAAAATAAATTGACAGACAAACATGGAAGAACCTAGGATATCAGAATCAACCACTAACAATCATACTTATGTAATGATGCAACTAATAGATTCTTTCGTTTCTTTTTATGACAATTCCCGTATCTAAGTCTAGGTACGACACTTAGATCATAGTTTTCCTGAAGTGTATAATTCTCTCCAGGTACGGTAGAGGTCGTATATCCTAGCATGCAGTCTATCCAGTTACGACATAAATTTAATATGTAAGACTCATTACGTTCTAGAAAATAAGAGAATCATTACTTCGGTTACGACAATAATGTAATTCGCAAATCTTAATCATAAGAAGCTAACATGAACTATATTGTAGTTACGTCTCAAATTCATCTTCTAATTACTAGATGCAAAGCCCTAAGGTGATCAATCAAAAAACTAAAACATATAGCATCAATTCAAATAGTGACTAAGAATTCATCATGAAGAAACTACAAATCTATTAATCAATCATGAATAACACAAACAATCATGTTAGGACACCATCCTAACCCTAGAAAAGGTTTAACAAAAGATAACTAAATAAAACAGAGAAAACATGGAAAGAGGATGAAGGATGGATCTCTGTTCATTTAGACGTATTCAATGTGCGTCGAGACCTTCTTGCTCATGTGAAATTCGTGCTCCTTTATATAGATAAGTTCCTGCTCATCTTTGACTTCAACATTCCTGGTAAAACTTGAATTCATACTCCTTTCTTAATATGGAATGGGAAATCTTTTGTAGAAGTAGGAAAACATGTATTTTTTGTATCCTCGTCTGCATCATTGTTCTTGAAGCATTAAGATTGAAGATCTTGTGTCATGGAACTTGAGTTATCCACAAATCCTTGTAAATTTGAACAGATTTTCTGATGTGACCTATCTTCATTCAAATGATCATAACTCAGTCCAGAAGTATCAAAATCGAGATCTGTAAAATCCTACAGAAAGTAGACATATGTATCTTTCCAATGATGTAAGGCATATTGTTTGATTCGATGTGAGTTGTTCCCAATAATTCGGCAAAGTTGGTTGTTCTGCATAGACAGATTCTGGACACTTAGGATTGCAGTTGCCTTTTAATCCTTATTTGCTCATTTTAGCTCAATTCATTCTCTTTACGACACAAACCTACAAGAACACTAAAATAACGTAAATAAATCACAAATAAGAGAAATAAACACAAATACGAAGGTTAGGGAGGCATATGAATATAAAATAATATAAGCACATCACTTAATTGGCATAACTTCTCCTAAGGTTTTAGGTATTCCAAAGGTGAGCGAATATGGTCTCTCTTGTGTCCTTAATGAAATAGGTGTCAGGACTCACTTTCTCTACGATTTGATATGGCCCCTCCCAAATAGGGTTGAGTCCTTTAGGTGGTGGGAGGACCTCCTTCATGACCCGGTCTCCCAATTGAAAACTTATGTTCCTAACACGCTTGTTATAAAAAATGGGCCTCCCTTTGCTTGTTTTGCAAATGGTCAAGTATGCATTTATTCATTTCACTATTACTAGATTCTTATCCAGTAGTAACCCATCTTCATTAGTTGCTTCGTCAAAAAGCCCCACTCGAGCCGTTGGGTGCATGACCTCCACAAGGAGAACCACTTTTGTTCCGTAAGTAAGACAAAAGGGGGTTTCCTCCGTTGCTCGAGAAGGAGTGATATAGATTGCCCAGAGTACCTCCAGAAGCTTATCCTCCCACAAGCCCTTAGCGTCATCTAGCTTCTTCTTAAGTAGTGTCTTGATCTTCTTGTTAGCGGATTCCACTTGACCGTTGGTCTGCAGGTGGGCTACTGATGCAAACTTGACTGTTGGTCTGCAGGTGGGCTACTGATGCAAACTGGATTTGTAGCTCCTTCTCCAGCACCTAACTGATAAGTTCTTGGTTATTGAATTGCGTCCCATTATCAGTTATAATTGTGTTTGGTACACCAAATCAGCAGCAAATGTTCTTCTAGATGAACGTCTTGACCCGTGTCGTATTAATCTTCACCAGTGGCTTTGCCTTAATCCACTTGGTCGTGTAATCAATGTCTATGATTACGTAGTGGAATTAGCTTCTGGCAACAAAGAATGGTCCCATAAGGTCTATGCCCCACATAGAGCCGATCCACGATCCGTCAATTATTGACAATGACTCTGCTAGTGCCCTTGCGATGGTGGCTCAACATGAACCCTTGCAAATTGGCCAAGTATGCCTTTTCCAGTCTCAGCGTTGGCCAATAGTAGCCATACCGTGTGGTCTTGATTGCTAAAGAGCGGTACCCGGAATGGTTTTTGCTATCGCCCTCACGAACCTGCTTGAGGATTGTCTGACCTTCCTCCGGTGTGACACACCGTAGATGTAGAAATTTAAAGCCTTGGAGGTATAATTTGCCCTCCAAAATAATATATCTTGTAGCCCTGCAGATCAATGTTTGGCAGCTACCTTATTTGCTGGCAATGTGCCATTTTTCTTGTAGGAAAATATTTCATCCATCTAAGATGCGCCTTTTTTATGTGAAAATTTTTCGCTAGTGTCTTTATGATAGAAGGTCTCTCTAAGATTTCCACCCGGACGTCATCCATGTTTTGATATGGTTGAGCAGTTGCCACTCATACCAAATTGGCTGCCTTAGCGTTATCCTCTCGCGGAATGCGAGTGATAACATAAGAGTTAAACCGTCCTAAAAGAGTCTTCACAAACCTAGATATGCGGCCAGCTGTACTTCTTTGACTTGGAAATGTCTTTCCACCTGACTGACCACCAGCTGGGAATCGTTGAAAATGTGGATATTTTTGGTGCCAGAGTATGTTACCAAGAGCAACCTGGCTATGAGCGTCTTATATTCTGCCACATTGTAAGAAGCATTGAAGTTGAATTTTAGTGCTTAGTCAACCTCCAGTCCCCCTGGTCAGGTGAGAATAATGTCTACCCCACTGGCATTGGTGCACGACGACCCATCTACATATAGGCTCCATTACGGCCTAACTGTGTCGTACCCTCATTTCTCTTATGCGGCTCATTCTCTTCCATCCAAAAATCCTCTCTTTCTGTGTATTATGCAATGAAATCCATGACTGTTTGCCCCTTCATAGTGGTTCTCGGCTTGAACTCAATTTCAAACTCATTGAGTTCGATGATCCATTTATTGAGGTGCCCTGAATGCTCTATGCAATGCAGTACCTATTTTAAAGTTTGATTGGTGAGGACAACAATAGGGTGTGCCTGGAAATATTGTCTTAGCCTTCTTGCTGCACTTATTAAGGTCATTGTCATCTTCTCTAGTGGCATATATCGCTTCTCTGGCTTTGTCATGCCTCTGCCTGCATAAAATACAGGCAGTTCATCTGTTGCCACCCGCCTGATAATAACGGAGCTTATTGCCGTTTTAGAGACGGCCAATTAAAGATAAAGCGTTTTGCCCTGGGCAGGTATTGACAACATCGGAACCACCACCAAATATTCTTTAAGTTCCTGGAAAGCCGCTTCACAATTTGCTGGCCAATCAACTGTCTTCCCAATGTGTCGTCTCAATGCTCAGAATAAGGGGTGACACTTATCCGTTAACCGTGCGACTAAACGAGAGAGGACTGCCACCCGCCCTTGATGCATCTCTATGTTGACATTCTTCTCAGGGGACTGCATGTCTAGAATTACCTTAATTTTTGCGGGATTGGCCTCAATGCCCCATTGACTCACAATGTACCCTAAAAACTTCTTTCAGTTACGCCAAAGAAGCACTTCTCCGGGTTCAACCGTAGGTTGTATTGTTTTTGCATTTTGAAGATCAAATGGAGGTGGACTATATGGTCCCATGCTTTGAGGCTCTTTATCAACATATCGTCAACATAAGCCAGAATGATGCTTCCTATGTACAGCTCAAATATTGCAGTCATCAACCGATGATAATTGGACCATGCATTCTTGAGACCAAACGACATAACCATGTAACAAAAGGTACCAAAATTTGTCACGAATGTGGTGGCCTCCTGATCTTCTATCCTTATTAGTACCTGGTTGTATCCGGTGAATGCGTCCATAATGCTAAACAGCTCGTGTCCCACCGCTGCATCCACAAGTTGAACATCTATGAGGTTAGTTAACTCATGTGCTTTCGTTATTGAATTGATCCGTCTGCGCTTTTTGCCTGCAAAAGAGAGGTCATATAATATTCCCTGACCACTGTATGACTTCCTCTTACCATACCGGTGTCGTGAGGCGTAGGAAATTTCATAAGCAGCATGAAACCGACAATAATGCATTTCATGCGGTTCATTGTCGGTCATCCTAATTGCATTGTACGAACTATATCAGTCTACAATGATAAACTCGACATACATCTGGACAGTGCATGAGGTCGTTCCGAGCTGAATGGTCATCATGTCCGAACCCAACGGCTGGACAATGTCCCTGGAGAAACTAAACAGTGGCTTATGATCCACCACCAATTTTTTATCTGACTGCTCCAACTTCTTATGGCAAGATCTGAACATTATGTTAACCGCTCACTTCCCAAGCTAAATGTGTCCGCCACAATAATGTCACACAAAAATAGATCATCACATAGACCATTAATCTCATGCTCCTCTTCCTCATGGAAGTTGATCGGCTCATGTCCTTGCTTAGTCATTTTTACTGCCGGGTCTTAAGAAATGTGGTTGATACTCCTAGGGTGGTTAGCTCTAGCATACCGCTTCTTGCTGCGGTTAGACATGTTTCAGCGGTGCCCCCCATCGATCATGTTGATATGGTGAAGCTCAACGTTCGCCGCTGCTACCATTTTGGGTTGTTGAGGTGCATGATTCTGCAACTTTCCTTCTCACTGCAATCGTTCAATGGTATGCTGCAAGTGACAACAATTGTTCGTGTCATGTCTGACATCTTCATAAAATTTACACCAACGACCCCCCTCTTTGAATGGTCTGAGAAATTGTAATAGGCGCGTCTTAGGGATCAAATCCTTGAATCGGTCACAGATTTCTTCATTGGCGCCGGTCCGAACCGAGTGCACCTCCTGCCACTGCGGCTATCGTTCCTGTCTCCAATTCGAGTTCCAATGCAGGCGGATTATGTCGTCCTAACGGCTGTCCTTCTGCTGCTTATCGTTGTGGCCCTTGTCCTGCTGTCACTCCCTTTTACGCTAGGGCCTATTATCCACTAGGACTACTAAATGATGAGCGGGCTGCTCACTACGCTCTCCATATGTGAGGTATTTGGCTTGGACCGTGCTTACCACCTCCGTTATGACCTCATCATAGGATGTGGCAAGGAATTTCTTATTGAGCCATACCTAGAAATATTCCTTGGCCAACCCTTCCTTGAAGGTTGCCAATGCCGCGTCTTTTTGAAGTTTCTACATCAGGAGGTAGCTGACTACCATCTTGTTAGAAAAGAACGTAGTGACTCCTTTGGCTGCTTCTTGATCTTAAACAACTCTTCTGTACCGCGTCTGCAATCCGCCCTCAAGATTAACCGGTGGAGGAAGGACAACTGAAGCTTCGTGAAGCTGTCAATAGTGTCCGCTGGATATTCAAAAAAGCAGCTCATTGCCTCTCCTTCTAGTGTCTCGCTGAATAGCTGACATTGGAGCGCATCACTATATTCTCTCCCACTGGTGATTTTTTAGAAATTTTCCATGTTCGCTTACGGGTCAAAATTCCCTTTATATTTGGGCATCTTGGGAGTTTTGAAATTGACCGGGCCCCAGGATCGTCTGATGCGACTAGTGAATGGACCAGACCGCTCATTGTAGAAGTGACTGTGGACTTTAGGCACGGCCTGCTCGTTGACCTGCTGTTCGAGCTCCATTAACCTCCTAAGACGCATGTCGTTCTCCTGTAGGTTTCCCTCTTCATTGCGGTCTAGGCGTCTAGAGCGATGTGGGGACGGTACACCTATCCGCTTGGGGGATGGGGCGCGCCGCCCTCCGAGCTCGCTCGAGGTGAGGGACACATCAATGTTTTATATCCTTCTATGACGTATGAAGTCCTCCTGATCATCATTATACCGGGAATTGGCGGTCACTGATTCGATGCCCGCTATCTAAGGCCTTTTTCCAGTTTTATCAAAGCGAGGCTGCGCGGCCTTTCTAGAACCGCTTGCTTTGCCCTTGATTCATGCAAGTCGCATGTCATGAGGGCATATTTGGCCTCTATGTCACCCATCGCTGACTGTCCTGCCATCCCAACATTCGGGATTGGGGTTTCTAGTGTCTCGTTTTCATTGTTCGACAGAGAAGAAAATTTTTAAACTTGCACCACACCCATCGCGGCTTGCTGGCGGGTGGGCATGTGTACATCACATTTATCATTTGTCTTCCTAGCTAAATACGTGGAACCTTTTGTTCAAGGATTCCCATAAATGACGCCAATGTTTGTGCAGTAATTACGTGGGTACGGGTGACCGCGCACTTACGTCACAGACTGAGTTCTATGCGGATAGTGGTGAATTGTGCTGAATCGCTTGTCTGCAAGATGTGAATAAGGGGTGACAGAAGAGGAGACCGCGTGAAACGACCTTCAACACTCCGATGCCTAAGTTAGTAACAGAGAAGAGTAACGACAATATAGGTAATAACAATAATCCATTGACATGTATGTAAAGTTACCTTTATATGTGGGGAGGCATGCCCGATCCCCAACTTACCTTAGATGTGGGACTGGCTTTCCCACGGCTCTATAATCAGCTGGTCTTGGTGACGTGTGTGCTGGCGGGTCACAACTCGGTCTAACCCGCAGTTGATGGTGTTGTAGAGCTCTTTCTACTGTCTTGACGCCTGAAGTCATAGTTGAAGCAGATGAGGTGGTTGTGACCAGTCTGAAAGCGGTAAAAATATGTTGACCATGCGTATGTACTAAGAAGGTTCGATAGTTTTGATATTATAATCGTACTAGTATTCAACAAAACAAAGATAATATAACAAGTGAACCATGTATGCATTACAAATAAGCCAAAGTTTCCTCACACACAACATAAGTAATATCAGGTCTAGTATGAGAAAAATAAATAAGTCTCCTTACTAGACGTTGATACCTGAGGAGAGACATTCTTCAATTCTGAGAAAATACTTCAATTGTCCGAGATCCTTCATCTCAAACTCCTTTGAAAGATCATTTGCATATCCTTTATCTCATTTGGGTCATATCCTATGACAATCATGTCATCAACATACATAATCAGAGCGGTAATCTTACAATGACTACGCTTAAGGAACAAAGTGTGATCCGAGTTGCTTTGTTTGTAACCAAAAGTCTTCATTGATTTGGAGAATCTCTCAAACCAAGTTTTGGGTGACTGCTTTAGTCCGTATAAGGACTTCTTCAACTTACAAACCTTGTTGGCATCTCAAAGTCTACATTTAACTCTTAGCGGCAGTCTATATACAACTCTTCCTCCAAGTTTTCATTGAGCAAAACATTCTTCACATTAAACTGTAGTAGATACCAATCTTTATTTGTTGTAAGTGAAATCAAAATTCGAACAGTGTTGATCTTTGCTACGGGTGCAAACGTTTCTTCATAATCTATCTCATAGCGTTAAGTGTAGCCTTTAGCAACCAATCTAGCTTTATACCTGTCATTGCTCTCATCAGCTTTGAGTTTTACAGTACATACCTAACGACATCTAACGATCTTCTTTCCATCAGTTTATTAATAACATCCAGGTCGAGTTCTTTTGCAAGTTCTCTGAATCTTCATTCATTGCTTGAGTCTACTTCGGATCCGTCATTGCATTTTTTACGGTACAAAGAGTAGAAACACTGGATAATTGATTAATGACATGAGCATGTGACACAACCAACTTATGGTTAGACATGGAATTTTCTATAGGATATTTGGAATTGGTTTTGATATCTGGTTTATATTGTTTCTTTGGAATACCCTTAATAACTCTCTGTGACTTTCTAGTTACAATATTATCTACCTCATATAATTGGTTTGAATTTAAAAATACCTGAGGAGAGACATTCGAGGTAAATTCTTTGGTTGATGGTGCATGTAGATAAGGGAAATAACTTTTGATCTAGAAGAATTAGTGGGTCCATCAGTCAATTCAATGGATTTTTCATGTGGGTCCTGATGAAAAAAGGCTGTCTGGTTGTCCCCAAATGATGTTTCGTCGTCAAGCATGTCAGCCACACTTTGCTCAACACGTGGCGAGCTCAGCACGTCAGTATAGTCTTCAACGTGCGCGGCTCGGCTCGGTCTAGTTGGAATCGCACGGCTTGGCGGGTGAAAGTCTCCAATTTCCGTCATAGTGTGGCTTGGCTGGGAATCATGTGAGCCTACACTTGTATCAACACGTGGTCCTGTGTCAACATCAGTTAGTAGGCCCACGTCAGCAGCTCCTGTCTCTTGTTTATTTGTGATTTGTGCGACTCCAAATCTCGATTCCATAGCTTACAATTCTTCAAATTCTTCCAAATCAAATAATTATCGAGAATTTCCTTTACCAATTCTCTCCCCCTAAAGGGAAGACTCGAAGACTCCCCCTGAATAGTAAGGTTCATATTCGTGAAAAAAAATATCTAGAGTTTACATTTGTAACCCTTTTGAAAATCAGCATTCCCAATAAAGATACATCGTCTTGCACGAGGATCAAGTTTACTTCTTTGAGGCTTGGGAATGTGAACATATACGACACATCCAAATACACGAGGTTCCAAGTTCGGCAACGATGTAACTGAAAGTAGATTATAAAGCTGTTGCAGAGAGTTTTGAAATTCAATTAACCTAGAAGGAGTACGATTAATGAGATATTCAGCAGACTTCACAACTTTTCCTAAATATTCAAGCGGTACATTCTTGCCAAATAAATAGGCACGGACAACTTCAAGCAATTGTCAATTTTTCCGTTCTGCTAATCCATTTTGCTGAGGGGTGTAAGAATTTGAAGTCTGATGTTTAATTCCATGGGATTGCATAAACTCTTACATATGACCATTAACGTACTCTCCACCATTGTCAGACTGGAAGACTCGAATAGTGTCATGCCCCGACCCAAGTTTACCTTCTTAAACCTGGGTTAGGACGTGCGGGATCCATCCCAAGAAAGATTTATGCGAAATCCCCTTGAGAAATGATAACCCTCTTTAAAAGAGGTATCCACCAACCAACTAACTCAAGAGAGATTTCAAGTAAATCTCTCTTGGGATGGGTCTCGCACGTCATAACCTAGGTTTAGGAAGGTAAACTTGGGTCGGGGTGTGACAAATAGCCTGTTGATATTGTGTAGAAACCATATTGTGAAATTTTATGAACCGAGAATAGACATCACTTTTGTTCATCAATAGAGACACCTAAGTCATACGAGTACAATCATCAATAGATTTGAATAGTCTATTGATATTGTGTATGCTTCAATGTATTATTCTCAACCTGTAGTGTCAAAGTCACACATCTTTCTTGGTTCTCTCAGCTTCATTAACCTGATTAGCTTGACCCAAATAATGCTTATGTTTTTCTCCAGTCTCTATCAAATCCACGTAGTACAATTTCTCCTTTCTTATACCATAACCTAGAATTCTCCGAGTTAGAATATCTTAAAACACGTAAAAGGATGATTAAAAAGTGATACTATAAGATAATGCTTGAATAATTTGGCCAACAGAGAGAAGATTGTATGACAATGAAGGGCAATTAATATAGAATCAAGGGTTAATGTGTTTGATAGGATAACAGAGACTTTTCCATTAATCAGAGTTGGACTACCATTAACAGTAGAAACAATACCTTGAGAGGATGAGTTTAATTTTTTCAACATCCTAGAATCATTTAGCTATGTGATCAGTTACTCTGCTGTCAATAATCCAGAAACTATTCATAGATACATTACAATTCATACATGACTGCGTGACTTTAGAGGTATTAGACAGTTACTTTTCTCTATAGTGGATATGATAGTTTTTCATTGATTCTTTTCGGGGCCTCTTGGTGAAATCCCACCAATTTAGGTACCCAATTATTTCATAGCACCGTTGCTTGCTATGACCTAAATATCCACAGAGTGGGCATTTTGAGTTCACATATGAATTTGAGTTGTGGTATGGTGGGATGATGGTGTGGTAATTGATTTGACATACCATGTAAAAATATATTAAATTTACTGATATTTGAGATATGGATTTGAGATTCGGGATTTGAAATTGAAATTTGAAATTTGAGATTTAGATTTTTGGATTTGATTTTCGGGATTTGGAATTTGAGATTTGGGATTTGTGGTTTTTTGTATGCAACGATTTGTGGTGTTTTGAGTGTAAATTCAAAGGAACAAACCTGACTTTACATTGATGCCAAGTTTTACTGAGAGAAGCATGACATGTGGATCATAATCGCACCGATATTGTCTTAACTTAACCACATTGAGTTTTAATCAAAATGTTTTAGTACAATTGGATACGATCAATTGTTATAATTTACTTATAAGTTATATTTTATTTGTCTCTTTTCTAGTGTGATATTTTTTTCTCTCCAACAATATTATTTATCTAATTGGTCAAACACTATGCATAAGATAATAATCTTAATCAGTCATAACAAAACAAAACAGCTGAATTAACTTGACTCATTGGCCAACGATGTTAAAAGACAGGAATGAAACAATGGGATCTCCAAGATTATAGCATTTTGTGTACGACGGGGGCATTTAAATAGATGATATTTATAGATGGTTAAGATTTATGACTTTATCCGACATAAAAAAAATTTCTGATATATATACGATAAAATTATAGTATATACATTACACATGAGAATTGTCTGACGGGCTATTTATTTAAAGGCCCAAACATTTTTGAAAGCCCAAACGAATAATGACCCAAAACCCGGAGATATTCTAATTTATTAAGCTGAGGGTGCAGTCACTCAACCAGAAAACCGCTCTTCTTCTTCTTCTTCTTCTTCTTCTTCTTCTTCTTCTTTGCTTCAGAGAAATCGAAGAATCGAAACCCTAAATTGCGATGGAAGTTCTCGTTGCGAGTATACAGGGGCTCTCGGTCAACCCTGGAGACCTCCCCAACCTCCACAACATTCTGAAGGAAGCGCACGACTCGCTCCACGCCGAGTCGATTCGGCTGCTTCCACTTCTCGACATGCTTAATCCCTCGCTCCACTCGCTCGGTTATCTTTACATCTTGTGTGCCTCTTCTTCACTCTCTCTCCTAGCTTTGTGATTTTTTTCGTATGGTTTTGATTCGCGATGGCTCTTTATACAATGTGTTAGGGTTTGATTAGTTGAAATTATGCTTTCGGTTACGCCTTGTTTGAATCGTTATGTGCTTTTTCCATAGATTCAACAGTTGATTAATCGCAAACCTAGGCATTATGATTAATTTTTTATTAGATTATGAATTATTGTTATGTAAGAGGTTTCGGAATGTGTCCAAATTGCTTTTGTGGTCATGTATTGGCTGTTAAGGGTGTATGTAGTGTCTGGTTGCTGGTTTTGGAAAATTGGGGGATGGAATTGGCTACTTACAGTGGGTGTGTGTAAATGTTGGCAGGGATGCATGCACTTCATGTGCGTTGTCGAAGGAGAAAGCTAGTGTGGTGGTGTTGCCCACGGCCAGGTTTATGAATTCGTGCAGTAAGGAACAAATTCAGATGGCACCGCAGAAATGTATTAGTTTTTCCTCTTTTCTTTGTTGACTTGCTTAAATGTTAGCTTAAATTATTGGGCTGTATAATAACATTGCTGAATGAAGTTTTCTCATTCAATTTTTCTTTTTGGTTGGTATGCAGTTGTAAGTGTTTGCAAGAGGTTCAAAGACTATGTTATGCAGCTTGAAGCCCCTATGAGAGGAGTGGGACCAATGTTGGCAGCAATTCGGAAAATTCGGAGATCCTCTGAACATTTGACTCCCTTGCATCCAGAGTTTCTTGTACTCTGTTTGTTGTCAAAATGCTATAAAGCTGGATTGTCCATTTTGGATGAAGACATCTTTGAGGTTGATCAGCCAAAAGATCTTTTTCTGTATTGCTATTACGGGTGAGTTATTCATGGCATTATCACTATTCATTGTTATTTGATGTTTGTTACAGTTTTACATACTTTTTGTTAGCTATTCATCAATGTTAGAATGTAAGCTTTTGCATCAAGGTTGTGTTTCTTGCTTGCTTTGACATTACTTACTCTTACTATTTTTTTGGTGTAGTGTCCTTAATCTTGATATGGCTTTAAAGGAAATTTGCTGACAAAGTTCAATTTTGACATGATTGTAGGGGGATGATTTGTATTGGACAAAAGCGTTATCAAAAAGCATTGGAGCTTTTCCACAATGTACGTCGTTTATTCAGCTAACATCCTCATCCTTACCAAGTTACAAACTTTATCTATTGATTGTAATCTTGCCACTCATGCGTCAAATTTTCCAGGTTGTAACAGCTCCAATGTCTGTCATGACTGCAATAGCTGTTGAAGCATACAAAAAGTATATACTGGCTGCACTCATTCACAATGGACAGGTATGCATTATCTGCTGATATATTCATCTACCTGCAAAATTTAACTTCAACACTGAATGATAGGAGAAGTTATGTAATAAATGTGACAAGGCAAACAACAACAGGGACTACAGTTTGATAGACTTAATTTTGGCTAGTTAATATATATATATATATATATATATATATATTTGAAACTAGGGTATCCGGATCTTTGACCTGACTAATCCCTAGGCTTCCCGCCTGACCCCACAACATTTGGGAAACTGGAAACACTAGCAATTGCTAGGTGGGTACCATGGGAGAGGGTCGAACCCCAGACCTCTTGGGAGCAAACCAATTGTCTGACCGCTAGACCAACATCTCTTTGGTATATATATATATATATATATATAATCTGTAGATGTTAAAACCTACTTGGTTCCTGAACTGGTGTGATTAATTAATTTTAAATTCTGTGAAGTTGTGTATGTACATATAGTGTTGACTTGATAATTTTATGTTTATGCTATCAATTTACTTGAGGATACTCTGAATCTGATAATTTTTTTTATTATTCTTCTTATAGTTCTCTACCAGTCTCCCTAAATACACCTCATCTGTAGCTCAGAGGAATTTGAAGAACATTTGTCAGGTAGGACCAAATTTTACAGTGCATTTTGTTCACAAGTTTATGTTATGTTTATTCTGTGTTCAGAAGTCCTACTTTGTTGATTTTTTCCCTCTAGTTAATGGTTGGTTGCACATTTCATAGAACTATTAAAATCTGTCTGGTTGAACCATTAGTAGAAATTAAGCTATCAAATGCAGTGTTTGGGGTGTTACTGAGGCGCACCTTGGGGGGAGGTGGTCTGCTGAAAGGCTTACATTTACAAGTGATCTGTCCACCTGATTTCTTTATTTTTGCTTTGTTTCTTGGTTACCCATTGGCCTGGGTTTGTTTTTTAAAAACTAAAACCCACCCCTGAGAACACTAATTGATAGTAATGCCTCTAACTTGCTCTATTCATCCTTGAAATTCTTTGTTTCCAAGACTTGAAAGGATGTAGAAACAGCTGGAAACTCCTCATATTGCATGTAAAACTTGCTTTACTTGTTGATGTTCTTATACTAGTTTTTGTTTACTAATTTGTTGTGAACTTTATTTTTTGAGCAGCCCTACATAGAATTGGCAAATAGCTATACCACTGGTAAGATTGCTGATTTTGAGACAGTTGCCCAGAAACACCAGGAGCAGTTTGAGAATGTGAGTCCTATGCATCATCCTGTTCTTTTTAACTTTTAAGACCATATGTTGTGCTCTCTCGATCAAAGCTTTGGATGTTTCCGCAAACAAATGGATTTCTCCTGTAGCTTACTAGTCTTCTATTGAAAATCCTAAATAATGAGGCTTTGGAATTGTGCTTTTTTTTTCGTAGGACAACAATCTTGGACTGGTGAAGCAGGCTATTTCTTCCATGTATAAGCGCAACATTCAGAGACTTACTCAGACTTACTTAACCCTCTCCCTCCAAGATATAGCCAACAGTGTTCAATTAAACAGTGCTAAGGAAGCTGAAATGCATGTGCTACAGATGGTAAATTGATTTTCTTGCGATATGGATTATTGCTGCCACAAATTGTTTAAACTGCACCCTAGTTTAATATTTGTTTTGTTTCTGTTGACCTATAGATTCAAGATGGTGAGATATTTGCAACAATTAACCAGAAGGATGGAATGGTTAGCTTTCTTGAGGACCCTGAACAGTATAAATCCTCTGGGATGGTTGAACGTATTGACTCATCAATACAAAGGTAAATTGTTGGATACCAGTAATGCAGTTGTACGATATGCCATCTTATTGTTAATGTCTGGCTGCAGTCGTTGCTGCCATATCATTTCAATAGAAAAATGGTTGTTTGTGAATGTTATTGCCTACAGTTCTTCAGTGGCAGGGTAATTACAGTTGAAGAACAATATCAATAATGATATGGCTTCAGCTGCTTCTGCCATATTATTTTGTCTTTGATTGTTAATGTCTGCATTTCTTCATTGAGATACATTATCAGCAGGTAATTACTGTTGATGAAATATTTTTCCTTGTCTCAGGATAATGGCGCTTTCAAGGAAGCTGACTACTATGAATGAGAACATCTCATGTGATCCTATGTACCTAGCAAAGGTACACTATAATTCAAATTACTGGATGAACAAGTTTAAATACCATTGATGATTGCTTACACAACTTGATGCTTGTTTTCAGGTTGGGAGAGAGCGGCAACGGTTTGACTTTGATGATTTTGATCCTGTTCCTCAGAGGTTTAATATATGATATCAATCATTTTCACCCTTCCTGTCGGCACTGGGAGAGTGGTTAGGACAAAGACCGTGGGTCATTTGAATATAGTTTCCAGTACCTTTGCTGTTCCGAGATGGGCACCTTCCTCCAAAATGATGTCTAGTTATGGAACTTGTTTTGCTCATATATTGTAGTTACTGTTGCCATTATGTTATGGAGAGGATATGCAATGATGAGGAAAATGAAACAAAACGTGTTCAAGGTTATCAAGGCTTAACATTACTCCAAAACGGTTAAGCTGCAACCTGATGTCTCCATTGTTTGCCCCTCTCGGTAATTTCCTGATGTCACTCGTACATTTCAGATTTTCATCATGCCTCAACTAGACGCTGCAAGTTTTAAAGTTTTCTACGTACGGAAACAGTTGAGGTGACTGAAGTGGAGCTAAGCGGGAGTCAATGATGCATTTTTGTTAAAAGAGGTTACCTTACAAGTTCCAAACTTTCAATACAACAAAGAAGACCTTGTGTGTTCTTCAGTGTCTTTACCGTTTAGGAATCAATGTTTATTTCAGCACTTTTATGAATAATTTAAATCAACTCCAACTCTTGGAGTCATTCTGCTTCTCAAATCACAACTACGCTTCAACAACTTATTCAACTATCTAAGTTGGGGTAATCAGAGCAATCGACATGAAAGGAGAAGTACGTCATGTCAATGTGCCTTGGATGATCCACATCTCAGGGTCAGGCGCTGAATGAAGAATTCTGACACCAAATTAATTTTCATATCCAGAAACAAACATATTTTAGACATTACCAAAATCAATCAACTCCTAACCTAAAAGGTTCAAATCCATGAAAATGTTACAAGTAGAGTACTGACGGTGAATCTAGAACCTAGAATGGCCATTCTAATTTTCATTTACAAAGACCAGGATTCCATCGTCTATCAAAATTCTTCATACAGATCATCCCTTCTCTCTTTTGAACTTTACAAAACGAACTACTGAAGGCACCCCATTAAACAGAGCCACACATCAGCACAAACGGAGAAAAAGACATGCTGATGAACCAGTACAGAAAGGGACTCACTAGACACGAAATGGTTTATGAAGTTTTAAATGATACGTTATGATTTTGATAAGAAAATATAGATATATTTTCATGAATTTCATAAATCTAAACTGGATTCGTCGATAGTTATGTCTAAAGTTATTAATTTTTCATCATGTCTATCTAACACAACATCCAAAACAGGGAGGAGAAAAATTTTAGGTTTTTGAGGTCGTGGCTTGTCCGGCGACGGCTCAATGCTGTCGACGGCTTCTAGCTTATTCAGTGTTGCTTAGGCTCGCTGCCGGACGGGCGGTGATGGTGGCCAAGTGATCTAGCCTGGTAGGTGGCGGTGGTGGATCGAGGAGGGGGTGCTTTCTTGAGGCCGGACCGAGAAGTTATTGGCTGGTTTGCGTTGAAGTATGTTGTCACAGTTGAGATGTTTTGTCGGTATTCATAAGCGGTGGCTCCTTGCTTGTCGGTGATGAGGTTAGTTTTGGCAGGGAGGTGAACGAGGCGGCAAGGGTCTTACCTGGTATCTTCCCGATCATGGTTGGGCCACGACGTCTTGTTCTGGTGATGTTGAAGGAGGATGGTGGTCTGCTACCTTGCCACGACGGGTCTCGGTTGTTGTTGCTCCTCTGATGGTGGCTTGCATCGACGACAGTGCGGCAACTCTGCATCAAGATCACATCATCTTCATTGGGCCGGATCTTTGGTAGCCTTCCCTCTTAGGCCCACTTGGTATGGGTTGGGCCTGGGTCCTTTAGGGTTTGTTTGATGTTAAGTATTTTGGTTGGTTTGTTGACCCTCTTCTTTGAGAGAGAGTTTAAGGTTTTGATAGGTTAGAGTCGTTGGTCATGTCGTGGGTGAGCCATTTGTCGGTTAGTTCTTGTTGTCAATGCAATTAGAAGGTTGCCTGTGCATATATCCTGATAATATTGACATGTAGTGTTTGAAAGGTTGTTTATTTTTAAGGTTGACTGTAAGGATATATCAAGACTTCTGGAATAGGTTAGGTTACAGTTGAACCCTTATCGGTTCTTGTCCACTGTAATTATGTTAGCATTTCGGGTAAGTAGGGAGGAGAGTGAAGAATTTATTTCCACCACCAACGGTTGTATCCCTCGTTGTTGTAATCTTATATTCTCGTTTAATGTAATTCTTGATATTTTCCTCAAAAACAACATCTAAAACGGCCTCATTCGTATCAAGTATGTTACTACCAAAGATAGATAATATTAGACTCTTAGCCCTAAATAGATATAGATTTGTTTTGGACTATAGATAGAGAGAAACAATATCATTGGTGATGGTGGCGTTGCACGAAAATAAAATAGACATATATATAATATATGTAATGGGAAAAAAAATCTTAGTTTGGTTAATTGAAGTGTGCTAGGCTGCTAGCCGGATTTGATAGGGCTCTCCTGATGTTATGACGTATATGGTTCGAGACCTAGTTTTTTTTCGCAAAAAAATCATCAATGGTTAATTAGTTATTGACTTTTAATATATTTGACACTTTACTCACTGACATTTTGAAAAACCAACTTTACTCACTCACTTATACACCGTCTGTCACTTAACTCACTTCGTTTATTTAAACTGTTAGAAATTGTCACATGACCTATCACGTGCAGTTATTAGAGGGGTACAACTGTCAAATTTCACCCTTGCTCAATATTATACAGAATTCTCTCCAAAATGAGTCAAATTTTGTCTCTAAAATGAGTGAAAATTTTCCAACTAATTAAGTTTTCCCTCCATATATGTGTTGTTAGAGAGGAGAGATCCCACATCAGAAAATTGACAAATAAAATATAATATATATGTGGGTGAATCATTTTTAATTGTACCGAGACATTTTGTAGATAAAACTCAACACCTTAAAGGTGGTTAAGTTGCGACAGTATCAGTATAAGGATGATCTACAGGCCACACTTGTCGCTCGCACTTTAACATGGTATCAGAGCGGGTCCCTCTCTAATTGCTTCTCCCACGAGTCCGGATGCGTTCTTTTAAAAGTCATGGCTTTAGTTTGGTTGAAGTTGTTTCAGAGTTTGATTTGGAGTTCTTTCGGAGTTTAGAGTTTAAAGTTCTTTCGGTTAACCATAGGGCTCAGATTCAGTTTCTTAATCAGTTTCACGTGCAAACCTAAAAGTTAGGTTGCACGTGAGGGGGAGTTGACGTGCTCTGAAACCGGGACACATTACAATTTAAGAACCCTTTTGACAATCGTAGTATATGGCAAATAAGGTTAGATCAATCCGGGAACTAAGAGTGCTCCTGTAAGAATGGTCAAACAAGTTAGTAAATAACAAAATAAGTATGTATAAGTAATATTTATAAAACAATTATTTACAAGGTATAAATACATTTACAGATATTTATTTACAAATTTACACATGGTACAAGGTTATAAGAGGGGGTTTGGTTTGGTTTCTAACATCCAATCACAATACCTCAATTTTTACACCATAAGATCAAGCAATTCAGATTCCTCCAATACCAAACCCAACAAATCTAATCAATTCCTCCAATACCAAACAACGAAGAACTCGTTGTTTTGGCAAATGAGATCGAGGTCGGCGTGGGTGCAGCGGATAAGGTTGGCACCATCGTCAAAAGACCTAAACACCATCGTCTTTAAGGCATCACCCACGTTTAGATAGAGAGAGAGAGAGAGATGAAGATAAAGAGATAAGAGAATCAGATGACTATGGGATAAGAGAGAAGTGGGTATCCATGGTAGAGTTCGTAATTTTATGGTCAGACAAGGTTTTTTTGTCATTTTATCCTAAAATTCGGAGTCAATTATGACACTATTGGTAGTGGGTTTGGGCTGGTGTTCTTTTTTGTATAGAAACTACTGAATGTGGGTTTTTTGTGTTTTTAAATTTAGTCATATAGTAATATGTAATTCTCCCTTATTATTATTATTATTATTATTATTATTTTTGGTTACAAAATTATATTTTTTGATTTAGTTTGCTATTACTTCATTGTTTTGTGATCTGATGTTATTAGTTCTGTTTTGGGCCTTTAGCATAAACATATGGCAAACACTAGGTGAGCGCAAGAACTAGAGTCTCAAGATTAATGTCCTTACCTTTTTCATGAAAAGAAGGAAATGAACATGCCATGTAATTTCAACTGAAAAAGAAAGCCAAAAGTTCCAAAGATCATCTGCAAATGTTGAGGATCATTTGGTATACAACGTATTATACTTTGCCGCCAAAATTTGAACCACCACAAATCTATCAAGTAGTAGAATACATAAACAACAAATTAGCAGTATATTAATGATTGAATTCTGGTACAAAAAAAGGTATTGCATATATGTTAAAGAACATTGACAATCACAACCAACAATATAGATTTCAAAGTAATCATATATTACATAATAAAGTGGTGCATACATTGTCTTGAGCATTAGAATCCTAATGGATGACCATGAGTACTTTACATCCATTAAACCAAAATGAAAATCATAAAGTTGTTTTAGGTTATAGCTCTAATCATCTTGTCAAAAAATTAGAGCTAGCATTCGATTGACATAAGTCAAGATTGCACAAAAGACAACAACATTAACAAACCTAATATCACAAAGTTCAATGCATGCTAACAAGACAACATAAAACACTTAGAGTCTATTTTTTTTCCATCGATTGATCTGATTCTTATAGATGACCTAGTGGACACTGCTTGTTTAGATGATAAAGGGTTATGATGTAGGTTTACCCTTGTACGAGTACGAGCGGTAGCTCTTGATATTGCCGGAGTAGAAGCTGTTACACTTGATATTAATATTGTAATATTGTTGGAGTAAGAGCAGAAGTTCTTGAAGTTGTTGCAGATCTATTTGATCCTCTTGACACATTAGTTCCTCTTGCTGCTGCCACCTTTTTGGCTTTCTTTAAATCTCTTTTTTCCTACAAAACAACATATCTTTACTTGTAAACAAATACCTAAATAGTTAATAATGTATGCAACAACCACAAGTAAAGCAAGATTTTTACCTTCTGCCTTTGTGCCTTTAGTTGTATTTTATTCCTCAAATCATTTGTGCTCAATGATCCCTTTTTGCTAGTGTTGGTCTACAACACGTACACACAAATGAACATAGACACAACAATAACCAAGTTTGACAATTTAGAGAGGTATATAATTCATACCTGAGTTTGAGATGTAGATTGATCCAACGATATTTTAAAGGAAAACACAACACCCACCATCTGACGTGTTTTTTAGAGCAGACATGCTTTTCCTCACCATAACCATGCACACAAGCAGACAACAAACCCATTTATCACATCTCAATCCTAATTTCTAGGGGTGGGATCGGGATGGGACGGTTCGGGATTCACCCCATCCCGAAACCGATCTCGATGTTTTTTTCAGGATCGGTACGGGACGGGATTGGTGTTTTTGAGATTTGGTACCGAATCGTTCCTATACCGAATAGTTCGGGACGGGTTCGGGACCAATCGGGACATAACCAAAAGCAAAACGGCCAAAACCTGCATCTGCTTAATTTCTAGTCTCAGCTCAGCCACTGTAAAACCCCAAAACAATGAAGACTTTGCCTATCACAGACCGTACACATTTATTTACTTTGATAAAGACTCGTTCAAATAACACAGGTCCAGAGAGGGAGAGATTTGGCTTTCATGTTTTGATTGTTGGCTTTGATAAAATGCATCCGATATGCTTTTAAAGTTCAAACAGCAAACTAAAACAAAACATTGAATTAGATGATTCAAAGTTTTTTGGTTTTTGTTTTGAGCTATAGTGCGACAGGTACAAATATTCAATTAATTTGACAGTACCAACAAGTTTTTCTATAATCTCTTCTAGTCTCAGGTTGCATCAACCAGTAGTATTCTTCTAATTCATTTTACTCTCTTTAAACCAAATCCTTAGTCTAATAGTTTTCCTCCCCAACAAAGGAGAAAAATTAACCCATCCAGTAAAAAAACAGCCACAATATCTCCATACAACTTTGAACTTTCTTTGTTCCAAGCAAACTAGCATATACTGACATGTAATTGTAAAATTATAGTCATGCATACTCCAAATGCCCAAGCAGTGATTAAGAATGATGCAATTGATTCAAAGAAAGAACTCAAAGAATTAAAGAAGCCATTAAACTGTGGATTTAAACAAGTACCAGTAATCAAAAACGCACAAGTGCAGTCATATCACAAGAAGCTTCACCAATGATGCATAAAAGAAACAAACTACCAATACAAAACAAATTCAAGAAGTACTTCCAGACTTGAAACCATTAATAACCAAACCATGCCAATCATTCACGAAACAAACAAGAGACCTCAAGAGTCAAGACCATTAGCTAAAACTTAGGCCCATAACTTGAACCAAAATTTCATCAGAATCAATAACAAGCAATCTGCAATCAACTGAATCAAGTCCAAACAACTAGTACATACACAAATGCACAGCTCCAACTACTCATCAAGTAACAATCACATATCTACTAACGTGATATAAGAAATTTGGGACGGGACGGGCTTTTCGGGACGGATAGAGCCTATACCGATCCCGGCCCATTTAAGAAATTCGGGTTCGGTATCGGGACGTCGTATCTGAACTTTCTGTCCCGTCCCATTCGGTATCGGTACGGGATGGACGGGTTCGGGATCGGGATTTCGGGTCCAAATTCCCACCCATACTAATTTCAGTTCAAAATCACATATGCTAAGCAACTTTGAAACTTCGAAAACCCCAATCAATCTCCAACAAGAAACCCCAAAACATAATCGTCTTACGAAAACCACAACCTGCCTCCAAGACCATGTTCCTAAAACCAGAACCCGATCGAAACCGTTCATCCTTGAAACAAAAACTCTAATCGAAACCCTAATCCTTAAAATAAAAACCCTAATCGAAATCTTCAACAAATGATAGAACACCTAACTTAACATGAGAGATTCAAAGCTTACAGGTGTAATCCGGAGGCTCAGATCTCCTTCCAATTCACCTCGAGGTCTCCATTCATCATCCGCCATAATTCGTGGTCACAATCCGCAATCTCCGTCTGTGAAGCTAATAAAGAACGAGTAGTTTTTCTTTTTTGAGATATCGGGTTCTAGATTTAAAATGGGGAAGTGTGCCTGGGTTTAATGCGTTAGGGTTTATTCAGAGGGAAAAGTCTCGCGTTTCAAATGGGGAAGTGTGCCTGGATTAAGTCACACCAAAATTTTATTGAGGGTAGCCTGGTAATTTATCCATTAACCCAACTAAATTTTCAAATTTAACTGTAAAATTGGACGACACATGAGAGACCGTGGATGGTTGATTAAAATTTGAAAGTTCAGGTGGTAAAAATTCAAAATTGAAAGTTCGGGGATAAACTGATGTCAACATGAAACTTTAAGTAGGTAAACTGAAATTAATTATTATATCAATTTACTTTTCATATATAGAACATGTTTTTGCAACCCTACATGCTCCGCTGAAGAAATATTATATATTTAAATCAAGAACTAAAATATCGACAATCACAAAAATTTTGATGGTTCGAAAAATGGATATTTTGATGGATATATTGAGAAATTATCGAATATCAATGGAAAATTTTCTAAAATTTATATAAAAATATATATATTTGACTAAAAATAGACTAAATATAAAATATCAAAAAGATATGAAAATTAAAATCGATGTTTGTAAAAAATAAAAATTTCAAGAATATTTTAAATATTTAAGATCTTGATTTAAATGAATTAAAATATTTTCACAAACATTAGCCCTACTTTGTGAGTTTGATGTAAGATTTGACGGAATTTAAGAAAGTCGACAAATGGGTACATCAGCGTAAATAAAATGAAGTTTCGGGGTAACATTTTGGATATTGGAAAGCCGAAGGGGACGGACACTAGTAATAAATAGAAGAAACGAGCAGTCCTCTGCTGGGTTTATTCGAATGGCTAAACCAGTCTCACTGTCTCTCCTCTTCCTCTCCCGCCTTCTCCCTCAACCCCACCCAACTCTCACCCGCACCAGAACCCTCCCCCTTCTCTCTTTCCCATGCCGACCCAATACGCCGTCGTTTTCAACCACCTCCACTCCATTCCCTCTCCAATACGACCTCATCATCAACCGCCCCACCCAGTCCTCCCTCCACCGCCTCCCCTCCCGCGCCGCCGCCAAGCCTGACAACAAAAATTCCGACTCCGATTCGCAGGAGAAACCCAACGAATTAGGCTTCGACAACTGGCTGGACCAGAAGCTCAGCGACGGTCCGATGGAGAAGTCGAAGAGGAAGTACTACAACAAGAGGCGGAAGCGGATGCACGGCGGCGATTCGGAGGAGGAGGAGGAGAAGCGGCGGGAGGAGGAGGGGCTGGTGGAGCTGAAGCCGGAGGTGGTGGAGTTCAACACTTTGCATAAGAGAGAGGAGGAGCTCTACTTCTACGACGCGTTTGCTTATCCATGGGAGAAGGACAAGCATTACAAGATGGTGTACCAGCTCGAGAAGAAGTACTATCCTGATCAGTGTCTGGATAAGGCATTTCTTGAACCTGGCCAATCGAGGCAGGCTAATAGGAAGACGATAGAGCATGATAATAAGGGGATGGTGTTCTTTGAGGAAAACAATGTGGGAGAACCGGTTGCCGCCGCGAAAGATAAAGATGTCAAGGAGAAGAAGGTGGAGGAGTTTTTCAAGTGTTTGAAGAAAGCTCCTAGTGAGGAGGAGGGGGAGCCGTATTTGGTGACGAGGAGTAGTGAGCTGCCTCCGAGGTGGGATGGGCCGTATGGGACTGTGGTTTTGGTGAACAAACCGAAAGGTGCGTGTTGTGTTTTGATTCACATTGTGGATTTTGTGGGGTTTATGAAACTGATGGAAAGATAGGAATTGTATTTGCGAGGCAGGGTGGACATCTTTTACTGTTTGTGGGAAGCTGCGGCGCCTGGTCAAAGTTCAGAAGGTGGGCATTTCGCTCTTGCTTTTAGTTGTTTTATGAATATGCTTATATCATGTCCATGTGGCTTATTTTGTGGTACATTGCAGGTAGGGCATGCCGGAACGCTTGATCCAATGGCAACTGGATTGTTAATTGTATGTGTCGGTAAAGCTACTAAGGTTGTGGACAGGTAATTACTCTCTGTTGCTAGTTGGCCACATGAGAAAGAGTGTTTCTATGTTGTGAAGTGAACACATTTCCAGAGAGTTTTACATATGCAAAACTCAATTTTTAACCCCTTTAGTCTTATTTCTTACAGAATTCCAACTGTATATTTTTTAATAAATAAGATAATGAATTTGCGTTCGATTTAGCACCAACTGCAGACAAAAACTGACTAGTTGGAAACTAGCTACGTACTTTGCAATTTCAGATTGATGAACATGTTTTGCATTCCAATGATCACAATGCTTGCATTATTAGTTTAAACTCGATCATGCATGTGGCATGGGATGTTATATTAATCTAATTCATGGAGTTCTTAAATGCTAAAGAGACATTCATTACATGTTTTTTTGTCATATATTTATCAAAATAGCTGTTATTCTGGAGCAACATATATTAGTATATACTTTGTATTATGTTTGAAATCCTTATTGGACATTCCTATTACTTTATTTCTTATCATCTGTTATTGCAGCTATCAGGGTATGACCAAGGGTTACAGTGGAGTTTTCCGTTTGGGGGAGGCTACTTCGACTTGGGATGCTGATTCACCGGTGTGTTGATCTTTTCATAATTCATGGATATCTCAGTATTCTCGAGTTAACTGCATTCTGTTGCTTATTTAAACCTATATACTAGAAAAGGGACTGTGACTTAAATCTCTTGTGAAATTCTTTCTGCAATCTCTTTGATGTCTGGTGGATGACATTATTTGGTCTGTTTCTGAGAACTAATGTTGTTGAGTTTATGTTTAATTCTTTTAGCTTACTACTTATATATGGTCTAAGTTTTTCTGTCCATCACCCAATATGCAGGTCATTCAGCGCGAGCCATGGGAGCATATCAAAGATGAAGATATAAAGAAAGCTGCTGCATCCTTTTGTGGAGAGATATGGCAAGTACCCCCAATGTTTTCTGCCATCAAAGTAAGGATTTTTTATTTTTATTTTTTATGTAGTTGTGGCTCTGTGCAGGACTAGTAAAAATGTAGCATAGGCATATTTCAGCTAAATTATCGCACATTCAAACTCTTACATTTCTTTTAAAACTCTGCTTTTGTCATGGTAACTCTTAGAATAGTTTTTGTTTGTCTTTGTCTACATTTACATTAACATATTCTATAGATAAGTACAAACTCTTTGTCTTTGGCATGGTAATTTTTCTGTTCATAAGCCTCCTTACCTTGCGACAGGTCGGAGGTGAAAAGATGTATGAGAAGGCAAGAAGAGGTGAAAGCATTGAGCTCTCAGCCAGGCAGATATCAATCTATCAGTTTGACATTGAGCGCAGCTTAGATGACAGGTAAATGTAGTTTTATTGGTTTTATATAATGTTGCCTCTGTATAGGTAATTTTGCTATTCTAATATCATGTGATAGTTGCATTGTATTGTGTGCTTTGTTATAGAACTGATATCTACTGAGCTATAAGTCAGCTGTCTATGCTACTCTAGATGTTTAATTTCTTATGTTCTGAGCCAAATATTTTCCTTTTTTTTGCAGACAAAACTTGATTTTCCGGGTTACTTGCTCTAAAGGGACATATATTCGATCTCTATGTGCCGATTTGGGGAAAGTTCTCGGCAGGTATTCGGTTTTCAGAAGTCATTCTTGACTATGATTTATCCCACATCACTTTGCTATCTAAAGTTGATGAATTGAAGATGGTACCTATGTATCTATCTGCCAACTGAAATTTCTTTGAGGTTATCCCGGGTCTGGTTTGAGTTTGACATTTTTGTACTCCGTGTGCAGTTGTGCTCATTTAACTGCTCTTCGAAGAGATTCAATTGGTAAGAGATTTCATTCTTTGACTTTGAAGTGCTGATTGATGGTGTTTCTCGTTACATTGTTATATCAAGCAATTAGGCCATTCAGCAAGTTCAAACATCTGATACACTGTTATACTGCCCAGGCGAATATTCTGCAGATAATGCATGGGACTTCAAAGAGCTGGAGGATGCAATTACGAAAACGTATTTCTAGCTTAGCTATTTTATTTCGATTTTGTCTTTACACACAAGGTCTGAAGCTTTACAAGGACGGCGTAGTGGATCTAACAATTTTTTTCAAAGCTCAAATTCATAAAATTTGAAAACCACTAGTGTTGATTGTACGAGTCATGCACTATTCATCATTATAAAGATTTTGCTTGTACTCAAGTACATGAACAGCAATTGTTTCAGACATTTAAGCAAAATAGTGCAAGGTGACTGAGATGTGGAGCAATGGAAGAATCTGTCCATGCTATTCTGAATTTAAGTATGCAAAGCATGGAAGCAATCTCCTTGGCACAAATTTGGCAAGTGTCATCTCTTTGCTAGCTGGGTCGAGTCAGTTTTTCACGGTAGCTCAACTGATCAAATTGATCTCTTTGTTGCAATCTGCTGGTATCTTTGGAACCAGAGAAATAACTCTTGGCATCGTACAACTACATGCAAACCCCATATGAGTGTAATCCCCCATGTCCAACATCTTATTGAGAAGCTCACTTCTGCAAATCGCAAGATCAACCCCCCAAGGCAAATAGAAATAGCAAATGGAACCCTCATACAGCCCTACTATGGGAAGGTACAAATTGAACACAGATGGAGCTATGATCAACAATAGTGTCAGAAGAGGTATAGGAGCTGTGATTCGGAATGAAAATGGTCAGTGCTTATGGGAGCTCTTGTTCAACCCATCGAAGGTGACTTTCGCCCCTTACTACTGATCTTCTGGCACTGAAAATGGGAATTTGTTTTGCTATTGAGACTTGCATTCTACCCGTGGAAATTGAAGTGGACAGCATGGAAGTAGCCACATTAATCAACTCTACTGAAACGTGCTGGAGTGAAGAGGGATGTCTGGTAGAAGACGTCAAGACTCTCATGCACATTTGTGGTTCCAATAACGTTTTGTTCCAGCCAAGAGAGAACAACAAGGTCGCTCATGGCCTTGTAAAGTCTATTTTGTATGAAAATGTTAGTCTCTATTGTCTAGAGGAAGGGCCGGAATGGCTCATGAAGTCGATTCAAAGCCACTGACATATAATGCCTTGATGAAAATGCGAGAAAACCATGTTACATGCACCCTTGCTACATAGTGGTTCTCTAGCCTCTGTCTGCATTTCTATTAATTTAATCCACATAGTAGAAGACTCAAGATTATGCAACCGGCCCCTGCCTACCTCCGTTGCTAGAACGATCATGTTCGACCAACTAGGATGTGGCTGCCCTAGAGAGGCAGTACTTTGTAATTTTCTCTGTTCTATTTTCTTTTCTGGCTTGATTTGAAAGGTGTACCGTGTCTTCCATCCTTTTCTTGGCTTTATTTTGGTCAGATTCTGACGTTATGAAATTCTAAGAAACAAGAGGCTTTATGATAACTTAGCTACAAAACTGAGCCAATCCCTCTGTGAAAGACTTCTAAGCAAGCCATGAAAAGAGTTCCACAAGTGAAAAAGCTGATGGTAAGGGAGCCGACTTTGGGGAACGATTACCAGCGACTCAGTTGATGTTTCTGATTGGTTCTTGGGCTGCGAATGTAGCATAACATATGTACTTGAAGTATGGATGAAGTGAATAACAGGAAGAACCATGGAAGATGACGCAAATGGTCTCACAAAACAGCTCCAAGAAAGCTAATTCTGCATCCAGCTTTTGCTTGTTTTATGGCCAACTTCTTGAGCTTGTAACGTGATCTTCCCAGAGACTTTCTGGACGAATATTAAGTTCACAATGTCCTATGACATCACATGTTCATGCGCAAATTATTACCCTTGTGATAGGTACACATTAAGATTACGAAACAGTGCCTAAAAAACTCGAAAACGCCTCAAAGAAAGCCAAAATCTAAAATTGCCTTTTTTGCATTGTTGGGGTTGACTTGCTCAATGAGTTCAATGTGTTTACTTTGTGATTTCCCTGGCAATGCAGCAGGTGAAATTGAACCTTGGCATCAATAGTACGTGTTTGAAGTCTTGTCTGCCTGTCTTGAACTTCTAGAAACCTTCGAGTTGCCTTGCAAAATGCCTTTGAAAACCAATGTTTTCTTGAGAATTGCTGCTGCTGACTTAAGACATGTTAAATGCCTCTGACGAAAAGAAAAAGGCCACAGGAGCCTTGATTGAATTTGATCAAACTCATGTATTGAAAGAATTAGACTGATTGAATGAAAATCCACAAATTGGTTTTAGTAATTGTTTCTAAGCCTCGGCTAGGCTTTTCTTTGTATAGAGAATAGAGCTGCTTGTACAGAGTTGAAACGTCTTCGTTGCATCCTTGTGTTTTGACTTTATGATTGATAACTATAAGCTCCTTCTAGAAGTTCAAGACTTGTGGTGTTTGAGCTAGGGGTGGGCAAATATCCGGTTTTCAACCGAAAACTGAAAAAACCATTCGAAAAATCGGGCCGGATAACCGAACCAATTAAAACGGGTTAAAAATAACGTAAACTGGTCCGAACCGGTTTGAATCGGATTGGTTCCGGTTTAGCCTAAAAACCGGTCCGAATTAACCGAATATTTTATATTTGGTGTTATATATTTTTTAATGCGTGTTACTTTATTATTAGTCAATATATTTCTTATTATGTGTCACCTTAAGAAGACAAAATTTATTTATCAAATTATACGTATTTATATACACACACACTATATAACTCACATTCTTGAACAAGTATACTATTAAAAATATATATATACTTTGACATATAATTTAAGCATGACTGTAAATTCGTGAAAAAATAATAATTGAGAGAAAGACCTAAAACTATATACGTTTTAATTTTTATATGGAAAAAAGAAAAAAATAATAATTTTTTTTTTTAAAATGTCTCATCTTATTGTTTTAAATTCGGGTTAAATCCGAAACCGATCCAACCCGATCCGGTTTCCGGTTGATCCGATTTTAAAATTTGGTTCCGGATAGAAGTTTTACAAATCTAAATAATTCGGATTGGATACGGTTTGGACCAAAAACCGATCCGATCTGAATATGCCCGCCCCGAGTTTCAGCTCAAGATTCCATCATGGACTCTAGCCACAACTCAAAAGGTTTGTAAAAAGTAAAAACACTTAAAGTCAAAACTATGCTTCGCAACCCTCCTCCCCCCGGCCCCCCCCGACATGAACTACGATGGTGCCTCTGTATGAAAAAAACGCAGGCTCATTTTGTTTTCAGTGGCCAACTAGATGTTGATATAGCAATGCGGCCAATCCCCCTTTTGCAAAGTATGCTAGGAGATCATCTTGCTTGAATGTATAGCCACAAATTGGCTAAGAGAAAAGGCTGATGACTATACACATACACAACATGGATTATGCATGCATATAAATAGGGATAATTCCATTGCATTTGGCATTCATATTGTAAGATTTCAAAAACCCTTGTTGGTTTTAATGGTGATTGTCGCCACTAAGCTAACATGATATAAAGCGTCAGCTAGGTTTTGCCTTGTTTGTATAGCAGCGAATGCTTCATGCACTTGTCAAAAGTTGACCGTATATTTGTCATCTTCATTTTTTGACGCAAAAGTGGGTAGCAGCATATTGTATTAATAGTCGCAGCCAGAATAACACCGGTATAGACCTCAAAGAATTGGATGATTTATCCACTATTACATTGTACATTGTCTAACAAGTTATAATCTAGTCTTACATAGAGATAATTTCGTATGAAAACTTTTGTCGTCAAGACGCTCAATTATGATACGACAAGAAGCGTTTATTATCTAGATATAAAAGAAATATCATAATCGCATCACAACCTATCTAGATTTCTAAAAACCTATACAGGGATTACTTGGAAATAAACAAATAAAAACTAATTTAAAACCTGAGTGGCCCAAAAACGTAGGCTTAGAAAATTAGAAAACTAGAAACGTAACATAGACGACAGGTCCTAAGATAGTCCTAGGCTCAAGAACACCAGACCCACCATGAAGCCAAATCTGCGAAGACATGTCGCCTCCCGATCTGCACCACCCTGCCATCGTCGCCTGCTCATCGTTCAACGACCTTCTTCATTCGATCACCAATCGCCAAGCTGGCTGGAAAAGCCAAAACTCCAAAATCAGCTACACTCCAGACAACCCCATCAGATCTGTTATGAGGGTTAAGAACCCTAACGAGATCTGAAAGATCCGATCTCAGTATTGATGTTATCCGCCCACCATCAAGCTGACGTCAATTTGGCAACACTGATCTCAACCGCCTGCGTTCTGATCTCGGGAGAAGCAGCCTCTATTCAAACTTCTGCCATAACTATCCATCAAACCCGCTACCAATCAAGACAAACGTCTCCATCCCCACATGTTTACCTTTGTGAGGGATCATCTTCCACGGACACAAGGTTCTTTTCGGGCCCATCTGACGAAGACGACGTAAGGGCGGGCCGCCGGGCCATGTATGGTCTCTCAGTTGAGGAGTTCTCTCTTTAGGGTTTTTTAAGTTGATATCTTCATGCTCCCAAACGAGAAACCTTTAGAAAACTGCAGTCTTTCTTCCAACCCCGTGCTTTGGATGCAACTGTAAATCACGTAGTGACTACTTCTCTTGAAAATCTTCGCTGCCAACATAAGATTAATAGTACCCCACACACACACGACAACATAGTTCCTGCCAGGGTTGAAAGAAAAATGCAAGGCTTGCTAGCTGAAACAAATTATTGATTTGCAATTTGTATATTGAGCGAATGGTGGCTTCAGAGACCATGAACCACGATGGTGGTTCCGAGTTTGCTCTTTGTAAGGTGCCTACGTGAAAAACCCTAACATTTGAACAACACCAAGCATGGTTGTGTCGCGCCTCTTTGTATAGAATAATGTACAAGCTGCTAGACTAGTTAATCATATACATGACTAAAGCCTCTTGTTTCTTATGGAGAGAGGAACACATTGAAGCTTGCATAATTCTACCGGCTTTTGTTCCTTTCTCCTTGCAGTTGGGGTTTTTAAACTGCACTTCTCACCTAAATTGTGTTCCCGATATACCCAGATAACAGTGAACTACGTTCCCAATAGTGTTTGGTAGGTTTACCAGCAACACAAAGATGAATATCATTCATGTTAGAGATCGTAATAGAATACATTGTCTTTCTAACCTAAGTGTTGTTTACATTGATAAGATTCTTGTTCTATTGATACAACATGCGACTATCCCAAGTGTAACGCATGAAAATGACAGCCAGAGAAAGGGAGGGGAGAACAAGAGAGAACTTACTGTATATATAACGCACAACTAGACTTGACTCCTTGAGGGGTACAAATTCCTTCTGGCCAGGCGAGTATCGAACCTAACGTGCTGTTGAATTTTGGGGATCAATTCCCATTTCCTCAGAATATGCTTTTTCTGTGCACCAGCCATTCGTGCTTGAAACATAGTCCATTCTCTTCTGCTCCTCTCCCTCACCTGACACGAAAGTAATTCACATTTCTCAGGTTCTAATACCTGGAAAGATAATGCAAATTCACTAGAAATGAAAAGGCTATGTAAATATTGTTTATAAAAGTTCATGTTTCGGCAATTCTGTCAATGCCTTATCGCACAAACATACAGGAAGAAAAGAGCAAGGAATAAAGATGGTTACATACCCCTTCCCATGGCGCTCTCCCACTCTCTGCTTGCCCCTGATCAAAAACAGCACGTCATGATCACAATTTATTAACAGATAAAATAAATGTATCAGTCAAGAATTTTCTTTTGGTGCCGCTCATATAAACTGGTCAATTAAAGTGGATTGTCCATTAAAGTGGATTGACCATAGTTTATTTTGGTTTACCTGGTTCCCAAGTGAAGGAACACTTTAATGGACAATCCACTGTGCATCGACGACTCCTATTTTCTCATGTGCAGGCTGTTTCCAAGCAAATAACAAAGGTTCAAGACCAAATCACAATAGGAAACAAGGAGCTAAGGCACTAAGACAGACACAAAAAAATGCTTTGAACCTCTACACAGCGTCTAAGCGCAAAATCCAGACCCCAACCATGGACCAGATCATTCTGTAAAAGAAGGGAAAATGTTTGAATGCTGTTTGGGCCAAAATAATATTTCTTGGCGAATGTTGACTTCTCGAGTCCATTGGATCGATTCTTACAGTCTAAGTAATTGTAAAGATTCTCTTTCCATTTGAGTCATGTTTGGCAAGGATTTGCGGTTGCTTAAGGAATTCTCCAAAGATCTGAAGAAGATTTGATATGTCTTGATCCGCAAGTAAGAACAAACCCTAGTGTTCACTATATAAAAGGGTCAAGGTATATGGTACATGGACATCATCAATCAACATCTCAATACAACTTTTGCACACTGCAAAACAAGCTTCTCTGGAGCATCTCTACCAGAAAGGTTCCTGTAATCTTTTTGACCACCAAAGCCCTATCCGTAGGCATTCCCCGCTGCTACTCACCAAAGCCCTATCCGTAGGCATTCCCCGCTGCTCCTCACTAAAAGCCTCATCCGTGAGCACTATCCGCTTCTACTCACCAAGCCTTATCCGTGAGCAAACAGTCCACCATTTCATAAAGACCAACCTGTTGGAAAATTCCCGCAAACCATTGTTAGGGTGAATAACCTTAGCGAATATCCACAGTTTGTCAGAGGATTATTTAGCGAACGCCCCGCAATCCTGATTTGTAGCTCTGTTCAACCACACCGGTCCGAGTGGAAAACGTCCACTTCGCAAGAGGAGAAAAATCCTAGTTGCTCTTCAGCTAGGTCTAAGAAGAACCTAAGTGCCGCCCTGACCAACGTCTGTACAACAGTTGTTTGAAGAGAAGTCAGAAGGCGAACAAGCGCCGAAGATCAAGGTTTTACCTGACCCATAGGTACTGGCACGCCCTCAAGCTTGGTTGTTTGAGAAAATCCATTTTCACGCAGAACAAATGTTAGTCTTAGAGTAATCAATGAAGAACTTGAGACATCTTGAAAAGAGAGTTTATATTATGTACCTGAATCATATGCCAAACACAACGCCATGCATCTCGAGAAAACATAGGAGCCATAATTTCTACAAACCTGCACGTTGTGAATTCATGGTAAGATGTTATAGTGCACCTATTTCCCACAGGTAGATGGACAAGATATTATGACATACGCTGCACAGGGCGGCAAATGCTGGTCGTTACACCAACCAGGTTTCTCCTCTGTCTGCCTGTAGGAAGAGGTTCAAGAAAACAAGTGGTCAAGCAACATGAACAGAAATATTATCATTTTAATGAGCAAGAAAATTTGGCAAGCTTACATGTGAACTTGACTATCACCTCTCCGCTTTGTCATCTGCCATGTCCGCCCATTATCTGGTTATAAACCAGGCTGTGATATTTCCAACCCATGTTTCCTTACTAGGTTTATGTATCCGGTACAACGAAAATTAAAGTCTAAATACACTAGTTCATTCTAGAAGTTGTTCTCAACTAAAGCAGCATAATGAATTCTCAAAACTCACTCCTCTGCGTTGAAGTGCTCCACACCGAGATCTTCATCCCAGATAAATATGTATTCATATGATGCCACAATTTCAGGATGCAAAAAACGCTGGCATACCACCTAAGAAACAGTTCAGTAAGCTTATGAGAGAACTTGACTTCTGCAGGGCATAGCAATATCTATTGCACAACAGTGTCACAACTATTCACCACATTACTAGAATCAATTCTAGAACTTGTAGAAATATTAGTTTGAACAGCTCCTTCTATCAGATTATCAATATCCAAAACATCCGACTCTAAAGCAATAGCAGTACGTAGCATTATCAGAAGTATCCCCACTTACTGAATCATTTCCATCGCTTACATTTTCTGAAGAATTTACACCATTCTCATTCTCTAAAGGAGTAGTTTCAGTAACTGAAGGAGTAACAGTATTATTACCCCCTGAGAACACAGTGGAAGGGACACTGAAAACCATATGTAGAGTGGACAGGCATCCAAGGATTGTGAGTAGAGATAGGCTTAGAGAAAGGAAAGAAGGAAGGGGGATCAATAAGAGAAGATGGAGAAGGAGACACAACATAAGGAAAAACAGTCTCATCATGAACCACAGGTGTGGAAAGTCAAAGTTTATTCTGAGACATGCTGTAACAGTAAATTCTTTTATAACCTACAGAATACCCTAGAAAAATACACTGGGCAGAGCGAAGATCCAACTTAACATGACTATAAGATCTGAGATAAGGATAGCAGGAGGAACCAAAGATCCTCAACTGAGATATAAGGAGTATGAAACAGAAGCTCATATGGAGAAAACATTTTCAGAGTTTTTCTATGCATGCGATTAATGAGATAGGTGGAATGAAAAATAGTTGTTAGTGTCGACCAAATCATACATCAAGCTGCTATTGTCCCCCATATTATACATGAAGATGCTACTGTCTCCCAGAAATACATCATTCTGCTACAGTCATTCTGCTACAGTCGTCCAGATCATATATAAGATTTCTACTGTTCCCCCCGTATATACATGAAGTTGTTATTATCTCCATTGAAAATTCATTGCTACTACCAAATGTACAGTAGCAGGTTGTTTGCGGTAATAGCAAAACATAATGTTCTGCAGCAGTAGCATCAAGACGTGATGATATGCAGTAACAGTAGCAGTAAGACAAGATGATCCGCAACAACAGTAGCAGTAAGACTCGACCTTTGTGGCATCGCAGTAGCAACAAACCTGATGAACTGCTACAGTAGAAGTAAGACTTGACAATATACAACAAACAATAGTATCAAAACTTGAATATGCATATGAAGACCCAATGACAACACCTTGCCACAACCTGATCTAAGAGCTCACATCAGAGGATGGATGTGGTGCGATCCGGTCGTCGATGTCGTCATCAAGCGTCGAGCCTCTTCTGAATGGCGTCGAAGGACAGAGTCGATTGAATCTGGACGTCGGAGGACATTTGAATTTGGACATCGAATCTGGCCTTAAATCGAAGATTAAGGCGTGGTTGGATCTATCTTGAGGTCATGGTTCTGGTATGGAGGTGATTGTGAGATCTTATAAAGTGGAATCGGACAATGATGGAGTATGTGATTTTAGTGAGAGAGATAGAGGTAGAGAGAGTGTGTGTGTTTGTGTGTACGAGAGACGCTAATAAGATTGAGAGAAAACAAAGAATGAAGACTTTTAAAGGAGCGTCTGGCATGGACTGCAGTCCATATGGACACCATTGTAACCAACCCGTTTTTAGCCGCTGCAAGTCCTTGCAACAAGGTTTTTAGCAGCTGGAAGTCCCTATAACAAAGGTTTTTAGCCGGATCGGGAAGCGATGAAGCACAGCTAAACGAAAAGAAAAAACTAGGTTTTTGCCTGCTGCTCATATGGACTACAGTCCATAGTAGAAATTTTGAGACTTTAATGGGTGTAATTTGGTTATAAAAAGGTCATTTAAGTCAGACCCGCTACTGTTGGTGTTAGGTTTAGGCTTGTGTCCTAAACTGTATAAAAAATATAGAAAGTGCATTTTTTGTGTTTATAAATTTATTCATGTGTCGATATGTAATTCTCTCAAAAAAAAAATTAAAAAAACAAACAAAATCGGAATCATTTGTGGTATCACCTTGAAATTCTTTGCAGGGTAGATATATCTACACAATCTTAGCTATTACAAAATATGAGACCTTTAAATGAACTTGAATGAACATATATTCTGGTCACTTAGAGCTCGAACCAGAACCGGTCTCATTACTATCTGTGCCAAAATAACGATCACCAAACTCTCCCATTCCCGGAATCACGCGCAAATCTTCGTTTAAAGATAAGTCGATCTCTGATGTAACAAGTTTTAGCATTGGAAATCTCTTGCATACAGCATGTATTCCCTCCGGTGCCTGCATCAGAGGAAATGTGTTATACATTACCATAAAAGGGAATTTCCATCGAGCATGATCAAAGTGATTACTTACTGCTATAAGGTTAAGGAAGATGATGTTGGCTTCTGGTACACCCTTACTAAGTAGTAGAGATATAGCTTTGATGGCAGAGTTTCCTAAGAATTCAGAAATTTAGACAACTTATGCTTGGAAATTAGACGATAGATGTTTTTTCTCAAACCTGAAGAGAGAACAGGATCGAGGAATAGCACATGTCGGCTTGAGATGTCTTTCGGTAGCTTCTCATAGATTAACTGTAGACACATACATTGTAAGGACATAAGACAGACGAAGAGAAAGATGTGAGAGAGTGGTTATGTTATACAAACCTGTCGACCATTGTTACCCTCTCCATGGATGAGAATTTTTCCGATTTTTATTCCTTTACAACATGCTCTTAGTGCATTCTCCATACTTTCTCCACTGATATTGATGAACAAACAAGCATGGGAGACAATGTACTTCAAATATTCTACAAACACATAAACAACTAATATGTGCTGATGTGCAGTCTTAGGGAAGTCTCTATAATTTCTGGTTTTGGTTAGCTCATGCGATTTCAGTCAAGTCTGAAGATTAAGTGAGATATATATCATAAGAAGCACAATCCTTGAAAGATATACCTTCTAATAACTGAAACGCCGCACAATCTTTTACAGAAAACAACTCCACTATATATTGATCCTGTAAGAGATAACAACAAATGACTTGTACTCATGTGGTGACAGATGTGAACAAGTTTTGAAGGTTTAGAACTGAATGCTGAGGTATACCTGTTGGGGTAATAATCTGTTGTTCTTGGAAAGGGAGGTGACCTAGCCCATGCTCCACAACCTGAAACATTGGTGTAAGGTGCATACAAGTTTAGAATATAATGATTATCAATACGTTACCATTGTGCATGCGACACTAGTTATACCAAGCGAATAAGTCGGTCTGAATAAAAGACGAAGTCATGCTTTGTTGTTTGGGCATCACGGATCAATGTATGCATTCCTCGTAGCTGAACCAGACAAAAGAAGTAACACTTTGAGAATGCAAAGATTTCACATATAGATCAACAACATGAGCAGTTCAAAGAGAAGAATATAAACGAATGTTACCTGAAATGTGGAAAAGATGAGGAAAAGATTTGGATATATTTTACACAGATCATGTTGGCCAAGCTTTGTATGAATATGTTGTACTATCAAGTCAATTGCAACATCATTATCTCCACCTCGAGGAATGATAATATCTGCATACTTTTTCGAGGGCAGTATGAATTCTTCAAAACTAGGCTTCACGAATTTTGTATACTGCAAAATTTCCATACATAAGTAGGCAAAAGAGATGCATTAGTGTCATTTTGAATCAATGATAGGACAAAAGGAGCAAGAGAAAACATTCTAGGTATCATAACAATTAAGACTGCATGGAAACTACTATGTGGTCAGTTCTCTGCATTGAGGGGAAGATTTGTCGAATAATATTAGCATTCAAGATAGTTAGGAAGTAGAGGAGAAATGTAACCAACTTGTTCGAGTACATTCTGTATGTTTCTGCCTCTTTCGACAGTATCACGCTGAATTCTCCTAGAGAGTCGTACATCAGAGTCTGCACTGGTGTAGGATGGTTTTGGATAAGCGAAAATACAAGATGAAAAAGCAAACACAAAAAATTTCTGGTCATAAAATGAAAAGCAACTTCTTCACATTTACATGTGAATGATCAATGTGCAACTTTGTGTGCAATACACTGTAAAACGGTGTTGAAGGATCTGCATTGTTATCATGAGGTTCACATTCAAGAACATATAGGCAAAGATAACCTGTGTCAACGAAGATTTTCATGTTCATGAGATCACGGACACGAGGATCATGAAGAACAAGTATTCCTTCTAAAATGATAATGTCTGACGGCTTCACCTGTATTTGATCGGCAATGTTGAATTGTAAAATTCATGGTTACATTCCATTGAGGCGATAACACACTAATGAAACGAATTGGCTTTTTAATTGCATACTAAATGTGCTACCTGGCAAGTAGGTTCTATGCTTTGATGGGTCTTAAAATCATAGTTTGGGATGCTAACGGCCTGTCCAAGCTTTAATTTTTCCATACAATAAAGCATCAACTCCGTATTAAAGGCCTCTGAGAAGAGAACACGAAAAGCAAATTGATACAGATGATGATGTAGAGTTTAAATTTTTAGATGAAAAAAATCAATGCTGGTTAATTAGTCTTTTACCAGGATGGTCAAAGTTGTATTCATGCACCTTCTTCAATTTCTCCTCATTCAAGGAGTGATAAAATGAATCCTTTGATATAGAAGCACAAGAAATCATGGTTACAACCACCTTCAGAAACCTCCCTCCGCCGATTCGATCACACAAAGTATTCTCAAATAAACGCAAAATATAAAATAAAATTAGTGTAAAAAATATTTACTTGATTTACTAAAACAACACGCTGATCACGGAGTTGGGAGATGATCAAATTGCACACTGTGGTTTTTCCAGATGCAGTTCCTCCAGCAACACCTGATCAACACAAACATATATGAACATTGTTACCATCTAAACCTATGGACATTGTGATTGAGTTTGTATAGTATTTGAGGGAGATAGATGGTTCATTGTTACCAATGAAGAAGGAATGCTTAGTTGGGGCTCTGGGACTGGAGGAGGATCCATTATTAGATTGGAGAGAAAGATGATGTTGGATGTCAATGCTCAATGAAGAAGCCGCGACTTCAGAATCCATTGCTTGCTATGATGAAGCTTGATTGTCTTTGCAGTATGTAAAGCTTTTTGGTTTTGCCCCAATAATGATAAAGCTTGATTCTCTTTCTAGTCTATAATGCTTTTTTAGCTTTGCCCCTAGTCCTATGGAATTGGAAAGCCTGAAATGGAAAAGTGGAAAATGGAATGGCCACGATATTAGCGGGAACAAACAGACGCATGTCTCGTGTCTTCTATATGGAGATTACTATTGTTATAACATGTTTGATATTGCCTCAAACAAACACTATGCTGCTACTATATTTCGATATAGGGCATGTTGGGCATATAGGGCATGTCAGTCATAGATCGAATGAAATCCAGAGAAAATCATATACACTCATTCTTAACCTGAGTTTTTGACAAAATTTTCTTGTACATGAGCGTTATTTTTACTAGTAATGAAGAAATAAATGTAATAGAGTAACAGTTATTAAGGTGAACTTCTCAATTCCTAATTGGGTACTTTGGACTTTTGAGAAAACAAAAGGTGTCCTGGTCCTCGTTCTGCAAGTCCTGGTTATGCTAGCTTCTACAATTGATGTTTGCTCTTTCTTCACTCATACCGTCTCAAAATCACAGTCCCGCTCAGGCACGGGAGTCGTTTGCGGGACGGAACGGGACGATCGAACGACAGCCGTCCGATCTTTAACGAGTTGATCATGTCCGTTTAAGTCTGTTTAATCCTGTCCGTTGGATCAATTCATTAAAGATCAGACGGTTGTCGTTCGATCGTCTCGTTCCGTCCCGCAAATTGCTCCCGCGCCTGAGCAGTCCTGCTCAAAATCAAGGAAGAAAACACGTCCACACCAACTGAAGGCTGAAGACCCGGAAGGTGACGTCTGATATACATATTGTCAAACACAGGAATGACGTCACAGTATTGTCTCCACAAAGCAGCTCATAAAGAACATATTTATAATGAAGCAGCACATGAATGACGTCAACTTCCGGGAAGAACGTTTTGAAGTTTTTGAAACGTGATATACCAAAGTTTTGCTTATCTAAAAGGTCAAAATCTGTTTGGATCATTTTTCAAAAAAAAGGTTAGGATCCAGTCAAACAGACAAAAATATTGAGTTGATGTGAGACCCAATTTATGAAAAAAAACAAACGATACAAGTCAAAAGTTAATATTGACGATACAATAAAAGTTTATAAGTAAATACCCAATTAAAGATTGAAGAAAACATTTGGGGGCCCATAAACCTGGGGGCTCTACGCTTACGTCTTATGGGCATATGATTAGGGTTGTTTTACTCCTTTCTTCAATGACCTTTAGATTGCTTATCCCAGCATCTCTTATTATTGTACATATACATCCTTTTTTTTATTTCTATGGGGATCGTATGTGTAAGAAATTAAAGTGAAAGAATTAAGTAGTGAAGATAGGAGGCGAAAAAGGTCATTTCGTATCTCAAAGTCTTCTTCCCAACTAAAATCCTGAACACGCTACTATTTTTTTGGTAAATATAAATGTTAGGTAAAAGTTTGGTTACTCTACACTACCATCGTCAGGGCAAATCTGCACCCTCAACTCTAAATGACTTATATTAGATACGTATCTGTCATACCAGCCTTCATGTATGAATTTACACAGAATAATTTATAAAATCGTGAGCCAAGGGAGATATATTGCTAGCGGGAATCGAACTTGGATGGGGTAGTGTCTGCTAGCAACAACTTGATGGTATAACTTCTCAAAGAGTTGCTTGATATTATTTAATTACCTGATACATTTTTACTACTTTAAATTGATTGTGTTAGAATATGGTTGGAGTAGATGTTGAAACCTATTAATATGCTGTTAAATTTAGTTGCCTCGTATGGAGCACAACTATTTTTTAGAGTAATATGAAGAATTTCATTAAACGGGAATAAAATATTACAATCATGAGGAAAATCGATGGTGAAAATAAGTTCTCCACTATTCATCATACCTACTCGAAAAACCAACGATTATAGTGGACAATAACAGATATGTGTTCAATAGTAACCTAATCTAATCCAGAAGTATCGATACATACTTATAATAAACCTCAAGAAGAAACAACCCTTTCAAATACTACATGCCAAAATTACTAGTATATATATATATGGGTCCGGTTCAAGGGACACAAAATTTAACATTATTTTTTATCCCTTAGATTTTAAATAATCAAATGGTTGTTATTGATTGTATGTATGATTTGGCAGGTGACATGGCAAAACAAATTTTCCAATAAAAAAACTTTATTAAACAATTTCTTATATTTCTTTTATGAAACAAATTAAAGAAATTTTGTAGATGCTTGAACTGCAGAATAACATCTATATCAACGATGAAAATCAAATGGTCCAGATTAATGACAAAAATTGGTGTGCTTCCCTTTATATAAAGCCCTAAATCTGAGTTCATATCAAATTATAATAAAAGAAATACACCCAAGACTATATCTTCTTGAAGAATGAAGATTAAAGAAAAGTTTATATACGATTGTAGGTCATACGCTCATAGTATTTGATTTATTTTCTATTGCAGATATTGTTAAAAGCAAAGAACTAGTGCCCAGATTTAGTTATGGAATAATTCACCCATTCACAGGGTTTGGTCATGCCCATAATCAATCTTCTTGGTTCAAAAGGTAGTGTTTGCCCATGCCCATGCCCATATTTAATCAACAGATGTATATATTAACCCGGTCAATTTGCAGATTAGTTATAGAATTTCAATTAAGAAGACTGGTTTGTTTGTGTAAAATCAAAGATCACATATGGATTTCGAATTTTATCTAACCCTAAATTATTATTTTTGTTTGAAGAGGAACTCATCTCTTTGCCATACACAAAAACCTGGGATTTTTTTCACGTCGTTGAAGATCTTCGTGTTCTTCTGGGGGTTTTCAATTTCACGTTGAAGAACATGGTGTTCTTTTGGAATTGTTCAATCATGTAAAAGAATTTCTTTAAAAAAGAAATTGTTTAATAATTTTATTTATATTTTTATTAAAAATTCTTTTATTGCCAAGTCACCTGTCAAATCATATTGACAATCAATAACAACCATTTGATCGTTTAAGATCTAAAAGATAAAAAATGGCGTAAAAAATAGTGTCAAATTTTATGTCATTTGAACCGAACCCTATATATATATGCACATGTAACCTCCACATTACATTAATAATAAGAACTAACCGACATTAAAATAGTATATGGAAATGACACCATAACATGGTTCACCCCACTTCACAACACAACACCAACCTACCAAACTCCTAAACACCCTCGCTAAAAAAGGAGGGACGACCCAAACCGAAACCGTCTCTCAAAGAGAGGAGGGACCACTAAATCCTAGACAATCGACACGACCTGACACTAACCTACCAAACCTAGCTCATTGAGGAGGCCCAAACCCTCGCTCTGAGAGGAGGAGGGACAACTAACCAACCAAAAAATAACCCTAACAAAACCTAAAAACAAACTAAAATAAACATTAACCTAGACGTAGAAAGAGCAAATCAAGCCCATAAACCCGGCCTAAAAGAGAATAATGTCTAGATGTAGACGCCACTCAAAGGAACACAACTATTTTTTTGTGCAATGTGATTGTACTTTAAATAAATAACCTAGAATCGCGAGGTCGGGTAAGAAATGTATTCTTTCCAAATCGACTTTAGAACACAAAAGTTTCCCAAGTCTGTTGAGCTTTTTGAACAACCTATTCTATTCTTTTTTCTTTTCAAGTAAATAACTCACACTATAATTAGTTTTTATTGTAAGTCATGAAAATCGAAATGGTGCGGCTAATGCTGACGTGTAGTTTTAGTAGCCATTCGATCTTGAGTGCACGGACAGGATTTAAAAGTCAAGGACGACGTCCTGATCCCTTCCTTTTAAAAAGATCGCTTTCACTTGAAAGACTTGACCGCGGAACTGGTTCACACATCTTGTTCCTTCTACACACAGAGGTACGATCTCCTTGTCTTCAATTTTGAAACATATAGCCGTTGATTTCAGAATCTGGGTCATTCACCTCATAGTGATAATCCTGACTTGGGTTGTTCAACTCCGTTACGTTTCCTCGACCAAACCGAGTTTTTTAGGCGGTTAATGAAACCGGAGCCGTGTCCAACACCGTTTCCTTAGTAATGAAGCTTTGCACCTCTGATTTCTCTGTTTAAGTCTCAGTATATATATATATATATATATATGTACACGCACATGATATAAGTATATGTTTTTAGCCTTTTAGGATTTTGCTGAAATCAAGGGGTTGATTGTTCTTGGGTTTTGAACTCATCGAAAAAGGGTTGATTTGTTCTTGGGTTTTTGGTGGCTGAATTTTGTAGGTATTGATTCTGGGGTTGATTTTTCATTGTGAGTTTTGGGTTATTGCATTGTGAGGAAATATGGGTGGGAGAAGTTCAAAGGAGGATGGGAGTTTCAGGCAGAATACTTCTTCTTCTTCTTGGAGTGGTTATCCTCCAGTTGCACCACCATATGCTGCACCTCAGCAATCCTATCCCCCACCACAGTATTCGTATCATGGTCAAGAGAGTCAGGGGTATGCACCCCAGCAGCAATCATATCCATCATCACAGTATTCCAATCCCCCGCCGCCGGATAATGGCGGGAAAAGGAAGTTGGACAGGAGATATTCTAGGATTGCTGACAATTACAATTCCCTCGAGGAGGTGAATGATTTGTTGTATTTATGTAAATGTGTTGTTTTTTGGTTGAAGCTTGTTTCTTAGTGTTACAATGGTTAAATTATTTGTAGGTGACTGAGGCACTTGCGCGTGCTGGACTTGAGTCTTCCAATTTGATAGTTGGTATTGATTTCACAAAGAGCAATGAGTGGACTGGTGAGGCCTTTTTTTGGGGATCAAATTTGTGGAGCGATAATTATATGTGGTGCGTTTTGTGGAACAATCTGACATGGTTTTCGTGAAAATACAGGCAAGAATTCGTTTAACAGAAAAAGCTTGCATCACATTGGGGGTGGTCAGAATCCCTATGAACATGCAATAACCATTATTGGAAAAACCTTGGCTGCTTTCGACGAGGATAACATCATTCCATGTTATGGTTTTGGAGATGGTAATATATAAATCCTTACTGTCATTTTGTTTCTCCAGAATTTGGTTTCTTTTGAGTGAAACTGAAAAGAACTACTTCTGCTACTTGCAGCAAAAACCCATGATCAAGATGTTTTTAGTTTCTACCCGGACGATAGACATTGCAATGGGTTTGAGGAAGTATTGACTCGCTACAGGGAAATTGTTCCTAATCTTCACCTTGCAGGTTTGACTGATGACTCCTATTATCTGTTTGTTGCGTGAAGTAGGCTTCATTCTAGAAGCAGTCACCTTACATTTGTTGTTGTTAATTTTGGCAGGACCGACTTCGTTTGCACCTGTAATTGAAATGGCATTGACTATTGTTGAGCAGAGTGGTGGCCAATACCATGTCCTTGTGATAATTGCAGATGGCCAGGTATTTTGCCATGTTTAATTTTGTTATAATGCAACTAGAGTACCATACATGCCGATCAAACTATAACTTTGCTTTTAAAATTAGAAAAAAATGTGACTTGTCAACAAAATGTATTTCATATATTGAGCTATTTTTCCTAAAATTGCAATTTTCAAGTCAAAATTGATCTTAGGTACTTGTAAACTAATATCCAAAGCAAATTCATTTTTGTCTGTTGATAATTGATGTGTTAGGCATTACAGTATGGATATATGGAGAGTCTTTCAGTGTTTGTAGTTTCAAAAAGCATGAGTGTTTACTGATTCCATGACATGAGAAACCAACTTTCTCCAGCTCTCCTTCTAAGGACTTAAAATTGAACACTACCTTTGGTTATTAGCAACACGCTGGTGTAATCTTTATGAATCAGTAGACATACAGTGTCCTATTAATAAAGAAGCTATGCTAATCCTTTCTCTCTGAATTTTCTTGCCTTGGTTGATTCACTAATGGGGTAGTACATAAGATCAAATATTCTAGTTAATATGGCATTATCTTTTCTTCGGAAGGCTTTGAGTGACATAGATTTTATTATTATTATTATTATTATTATTATTATTGTGATTATTTTTATGTGTTTTCGCCAACAAAGCATCCTTATCATATTAGTGATTTCCTCAGGTAACTAGAAGTGTAGATACTGAGAGTGGCAAGCTAAGTCCTCAGGAACAGAAGACAGTGGATGCAATTGTTGAAGCAAGGTTAGTGTAGTACTTTCGTCAATTCTGGCACTGTTAAGTTATTGTTTATCCAACATTTTCTGCTTTTTCCATCACAGCAAGTTCCCTCTATCAATTATATTAGTTGGTGTTGGAGATGGGCCCTGGGACATGATGAAAGAATTCGATGACAACATTCCTTCTCGGGCATTTGATAATTTCCAAGTAAGTGGTTAGCAATTGAATAGGTTTTTCTTTCTAGTACTCATGATCTTGTTTTTGTTTGTTTTATGAGTATTATAGAAGATATAAATTTGATAGCTCGTTTTTTTTCTTGTTTATAGTTTGTGAACTTTACTGAAATAATGTCAAAGAATGTGTCGTCTTTGCGGAAGGAGACTGAATTTGCTCTAGCAGCCTTGATGGAAATTCCCCCTCAGTATAAAGCGACAATAGAGCTTAATCTCCTTGGGTAACAACATTTCCTACTCCCTTATGTCTAGAGGCTTTTCATTACGCTTGTTGATTTTTTTATATATTTGTTTCTTTAAAATGGGCAGTGGTCGGAAGGGCAATTCTCCCCACAGGGTTCCTCTCCCACCACCTCTCTATGGTGCATCATCTTTCAAGAGTTCAAAACCTTCCTATGCCGCACCATCTTTCAGCAGTTCAAAACCTTCCTATGCTGCGCCATCTTTCAGCAGTTCAAAACCTTCTCATCAGCCGAGTGTTCCTCCTTATTATGAAGACAACAGTTCTTTCACTACAACTACAGCTCCACCTGCTCCCAGTTCTACTTATGATAATCAGGTGTGCCAACATGGCTTTCATCTAGAAAAGAATTTTCCATGTTTATAATGAGGGATTAACTTGCACTCATGAATGATTGTGCATACTTAAAAACTCATGGTTTTTCTAGTGATAATATCTTTCTGTCCAGCCTATGAACAAGTTGATTTAGCACAATAACCAGAGAGACTGAACAAGTTGGCGCCATTTAATTACTAGTAGAACTTGATTTATCTGAATATGTGTATACATGAGTATTTGCTGCTTATATGTCTCTGTTTTACTGCATGATTGTCCATCCAAGTAGTAGCTGTGTTTTGAGATTTAATTGTACGATCAAGTACTCCATGAAAGCCTTAAAGCATTTGGTCTCTCTTGCATGCTTATGCAATTTGTGCTGTTTTATACCGTGATCTAAAGTTCCCGAGTCTTGATGACTAATATTAGGCTTTTCATGGCCTTGAACAGGTCTGCCCCATCTGCCTTACGAATTCAAAAGACATGGCCTTTGGTTGTGGGCATCAGGTATTGTAATTTGAAACATTTCTCTCTGAACAAGTGACATAAAGGGTAGATTTAAATATATCTTTATGTTTTTGCAGACTTGTTGTGAATGCGGACAAGGTCTTCAGACGTGCCCCATATGCCGGAGCCCAATTCAGACGAGAATAAAACTCTACTGACGCTGCTACTTCCGTATAATCACATCTCAATAGTGAAGGCTGCTGACATTCTTTGATTTTATTTGTTCTTTTGGGGGCTCAATATATTCCTTGCAAGTCAATTCCTTCTTTAGACGATCAGGGTGTTAGGTTTTGCCAAATTTTCAACTTCAGAAATTGAAATACCGCCACCATCTGTACATCCTTGTAGTTGGCTTTTGTTCTATCTTATTGACACTAGGGTTTAGGGTTGAATATATTGTTGCTTGTAGCAAAAGCTTTACCAAAGTGATTTTCAAAACAAATAATAGTGAGCATGAGGATTATATAGGTGTGGCAGTGTCATAGGAGATGGATCACACATTTGTTCAAGTCCCCTTTGTCGGTGATCTACTTTGAACCGTGACACATGATACACTTGACGCTGCTATTTTCATTTTGTCCCAATTGGGGATGAAATGGAAAAAGTTCATATTGATGCTTCATTTGTATGTGATTGTTTACCAAAGTTCTGCACCAGAATCTTGATCACAACCAAATTCAATACTAATCCTATTATGGCTGTGGTTCTTTCCTACGATGATTGACGATGACCCATCGTTTGTCTTTGGTTCTCTCGATTGATAGCTTTCAGAAAGTATTCCATTTCGTTTTCTTGGATTCATAGTTTGATGATGATGCTTCCTGAACACGTTCATGTAGTGTTGGATCTGGTGTCATGCATGGTCAGTATCATCTTTGTAACCTAACAATGATCGTAATTTTTTTTCATTTTTGAAGGGTGGATTTTAATTTCTTATAAATCCAAAAGTAGTGACTCAAACTTGCGTTCGATATATATAGTAGTATTCATCTGGTCAGTAATTGACCATGAGTTTTATACTGTTGGTAACACAGTATAGTATATGATTATAGGTTTGTAACACAGTTAATCTCAACCGAATAACAGAGACACGTGTATTCAAATCGAAATTTTAATTTTATAAATTAAGCGAATTCCAAAATAATGATCTGTTTTATTTTGAGTATATGATTTCATGCTTATGTTAACTATGTCATAAGATTAGGGCTGCCATTTGGTTTAGTAAATACCAAACCAATCGAAAATAAACCGAATATTTTACTTAATAAACCGTAACTTGGTAATCCAAATAACTAAAACTGAGAAATATCGAAAAAGTTGGTTTGATTTTTAGTAAATACCGAATTTACCGAAATGTTAGCTATTTAAACACTCATATTTGTAAATAAGGTTGACCATTTTAATCTGAGCACAAACATTACCGAAAATATGTAACTTTTCTACACTAGTCGTATTTGATTATTCTGATCGTATCCTATTTCACATGATTTTCAAAAAATTTACTTCCTCTGTATGATTGGTTCATAAAGATCTATACTTACACATAATCTACTTAAACAAGCTATATTACATTAGTAGACACATTGTCTCTATGACTAAAGTACACAAAATTAAAATTCGTTTGTTTGATTTGGTCAATAAAATTAAATACGACTAACGGAATAAATTTCACATATTTTCGACAACGTTTAGATCTTAATCAACGTGTAAATTTCACTAATGGAATAAATTTCACATATTTTCGTACAATGTCACTTATTATACGAAAATACTATTATTTAGTCCTTTATGTCTTATTTTGAACTATTATTCCGCACACACCCTCTCATATGAATGAGAAGTAATGTTATAATGAAAATTTTATATCTCGAAGATATAGCTCTCCATAGGAAATCATAAGAATAAATAAAAGACTCAAACGTTACAACAAATATGTGATTTTTTACCATAGTTGTATTTCACCATACTTATCACCTATTTCACAATATTTTCAAAAACTTTGCTTTCTCTCTATGATTGGTTCTATCACGCCCCGGCCCAAGTTTACCTCTCTAAATCCGGGTTAGGACGTGCGGGACCCAGCCCAAGAGAGATTTACTCGTAATACCCCTTAAGAATAGATAACCCTATTTCCCAAACTTTTTTCAACAATCCAAACAATACCAGAATAAACCTCACAACCGAGGGTTATCTCGATTTCCGCATTTGGATTTCAAACCAATTATTTAGAGAACCTAGGGTTCTAATATTATTTTGACTGCACCCGAATCCCGGTCAGGCTGCCTACGTACTCTGTACTTAGAGATCAAGTCACACGTAGCTCTTATTTTAATTAATGCCCTAACCGGGCGAATCTTATTTTACTAGTTATCGGTCGATCTATTAATATGGGTAGCAACACCTATTTCATATTTGGAGTGTAACCTCTCCGCTGAGGTATTCACCGACCAACTATCTTTCGGGATTATCCTGAACATTTCAACAAACTTATATACAACAATCACACACACAAATATTAAAATATAAATACATCCACATAAAGAACAAATCTCCTAGGGGCAATATTGTCAATTCCACCTCAATGGTAGTTTGGTAATTAAGCTAAGCTGCCAGGGGCATTTCTGGAATTTCACCATTAGGGCAGCCCTGTAATTAACTAAAACTATCATGGACATTTAAGGAATTTCGACTTTAGTGGCAACCTTGTAAATAAACAAAACCGCCAGGGTATTTCTGAGATTTCAACCTCACTGGAAAATTACTCACCTCGAAATCCCGCTGCGTCAACTACCGCCACACGGTAAATCCTCAACACTTGGTCGATCAATAAACACATACAATTATATAATTGACCTTAGTTATCACACAAAGGTAATAATGACTCGATTCGACTGAACGTCACACTAAACGATAACCGAAACCGGCAAATTATATATCCACATGCTTGTATCGACGAGTACATGATCCTGGGACAACTAACTGCCCTTGAGGAAGTAAGACATGCAGCCACGCGCGCGCCACAGGCGGCTGCGCGTGGGCCCCACGCACCACAACCATCAAACAGGTTAACTTCACCCAAAAACCATCTACATGCAACCACAACAACCCTAGAAGGCCTATAGGAGCAACCAAAACTCCTAGAACTGCCGGACGCGCCTACACGCACAGCCACAGCCGGTGGCGCGTGGGCGTCACACGCCTCCACCCAAAACACCGAATTTCAACAAACTCAAAACATGAAAGTTGTAGATCACAGCAAGGGGACAACTTTAATACCTGGAGTTTTGATCAACTCGGCCGGGAAGTGGCCCAAAACTGCCCTGAAAGGACTTCCTTCTCCTCAGCTGCTCCCGTCGTCGTGTTGAGCTTCAAACACCACCTGAGTTCCACCCAGAACGCCTTGGGCGTCCTTTATGGGCTGGTTTCATGCCTTGCCGTCACCTCACGCCGGAGAACCAGTCGGGTTAAAAACCGGGTTTCGACGCCGTACTGTTCAAGCTTGGATGCGCTGATCCAGGCCGAATTGGACCACGCCACCACCACAGGGAGGCTCGCACGGAGGAGAGGAAGAGATCTCGACCGGCCTCGACGTCTACGATGGCCAGAGCTCGCTGCAAAAGTCGGGTCGGGTCGCCGGGTTCGAGTCGGATCAGTTTAAATTTTCAGATAGTGAAGGGAACGCGCGCGCGTGTGGAAGGGGAAAGGAAATAGGTTATTTCCATTTTTGGAAACTCATCATTTCTATTTATATACTTTCTAAAAACAGAAACCCAATTTCTGTTGACCGTAACTTCTCCACACGATATCCGATTCACACCTGCCGTGTGTCCACGGACTCGTATCGTCGAGCACCACAACTTTCGTGAATGATGTTTTCCGAGAACTCGATGTTGCAAAAAGTCAACCTTTGACCCTTTAAATAGGTCATTTTCGAGCGTCCCTTGTCTCCGAACACTTTGACACCCTTCTCGAAGGTACGAATAGGCACCAATACCACTAAAATTTCTAAACTTAACACTCGTTAAAACTTCAGGGAAACTAACAGCGCGGTTACAACCCTCTATAACCCGTCTGGTCTCCGTAAAAGGGTAAATTTCAGGACGGGGTGTTACAATCTACCCCCTTATAAAAATTTCGTCCTCGAAATTTTCGTTGCGGAACATAAAACTAACCGTCATTTCAAATGACAACATTCAGTTAAAGATGGTCCACCTTCCAAGATTTATTTGTCCAACCGTCAAGGAATGTCATCAAATTTCACTGTTCGGAACTTCAAGTAAACAAGAGTCACCAGCTCTATATACCAATTTCTTTAGAAACCTAAGTCTCCTTGTAATTACAATATGAGATATACAACTACACCCGCTTGGATACACTTCCTCGAGCACGACACCCTCGTCTCATCACTTTCGTCGTAAATCGACTCCACAAGGCTTGCCTCTTAACTCTTCTTGAGTTAATTCTCGAAATGTCCATTAAGACAAGCTGGTAGCTTTCCGAGACATAAACGTAGACTAACTCGTAGTCAATACATATGCTCTACTTTTACAACCACCACACTTGACACTTGACACTTAACACCAATGTCTTTCTCGTGGGAGGATGGAACTGCTACAGTCCATCACCATAGGATAAACTCACACGTTTCTCGCACCTTACGAGACAACAAAATCTTGCACTTTCTACACTAGGCCTTGAAACCATGGACGTATTATCTCCTACGTCCTTCACTCAAAAATTCTCAATTTCTCGTACCTTAACTATCGATCACGGGGTTCGAACGAAAGCACATATCACATTGCGATCTTGAAGATGCTCACTCGAGCTGATGAATCCGTTAAGCGACTTCGCGCCAACATGGATGTCATCTTCACATACTCAGTCACAATGAATTTCCTCATCCTATTCCACTCTCTCAAAAGAGAGTCTTCAGTAGGGTATTACACAACAATAAGAGCTAACAAGCTCGCACCCTAACTTCTGTGTGCTCAAGTCCTGCCTAAAGGACAAAAGTTTAGCTCAAAATCCTACATGCATCTCATGGTTCTTATGTAATCAATTTCAATATTTTACCAATCAGCTCAACATCTCTTATTCCTCATCAATGGGTTTCCCTCAAAGAGATACCCCGATTTCTTTTACCAAAATTCAACCACCACTCATCCACGCGATCACGAGTAACCCGAACCGTCTCTAACTATTCCCGTAGAATTCTTAAGTACGTCACTCGTAAATTTTATATTCTATTAGAAACTAGTACGGACTTGTCAGCCTCCCAAGCAATGGCTAACACTTCTCAGACGTGGAAAGTTTTAGAGTGAGTGGACCAAAAATCAATGCCAATAATAATGGTTCAAAATCATAATTTCAAATTTCATTTTCATTTTCCCGAAAACAATCCAGGCTTTACACCAAAAATAAATAATTTCCCGGCTCACGGCCAAACATAAATCCAATCCTGACCCGTAGTTAAATATAAATCAATTCGTGGCCTGCGGCCAAATATATATCAAATCATGGCCTACAGCCGTATAAAATCAAATCATGGTCTGTAGCCGTATAAAATCAAATCATGGCCTGCAGTCGTATAAAATCAAATCAGGAAAAACATTTTGCAGAGCTCTTAGCTCAATGTCTAGATTTTGAGAAAATTTGCTTCCTCTATTGTTCCATTATATTATAAACATATGTTTGTTGAAAAGTTTGGTTAGAGAGAGAGAGAAAGATAAGAGAAATTGATATGGTTAGAGAGGGGAGAAGATAATAAATTATTTCGTGGTTGACGATGATGGTGGTGGCGAGGGTGACATTGCAGGTGAAGATCTCAAAGAGAGAGATAGAGAGAGAGATCAAAGATAGAGAGAGAGAAAATTAGATCGAGAGCGAATGATGAGGAAGAGAAAGAGTTAATTAGACTATGAGTACCTAATTTTGTTATGAAAAGATGAAATGAAAAATTTCAAAAGAAGAGAAAGAGTTAATTAGACTATGAGTACCTAATTTTGTTATGAAAAGATGAAATGAAAAATTTCAAAAGTTTGTTTTTCTGTTTTTGGTAATGAATTGTGATTTACCAAAACAAAGTGGTAGAATTCTGTGAGGCCCATAATCTTGCGAGGCCTAATTTTAATATTTATTGCCTCTTTCTTGTTGTTGTCCTCTAATAAAACCCTACTCCTCTCCACAATTTCACTCACCTGAAAACCAAATTTCCGATAATCGGCCGCGATGGACGTCGCCAAGCTAAAAAAGAATAAGAAGCCTGTGTCTCCCGGAGTGTGCTATTTGGGTAGAATCCCACCTCGCATGGACCACAAAGTCGTCCGTCACTTGCTTTCTCCCTACGGAGAGTTGGATAAGATCTATCTTGTTCCCAGAAACTCCTGTGCTCCGGCCAAGAACCGCGACCGCCCCGGTAAATACCAAACGGAGAGTTTCTCAGAAGGGTATGGTTGTCAGTTTCGCACTCATTTGTGTCATTGTGTTCGTTAGTGTTGCTGTAACATTTGTTAATTTGTGCAGGTGGGTTGAGTTTAAAGATAAAAGGGTTGCTAAAAGAGTGGCGAGTATGCTAAATGGTGAAAAAATAGGTAATGTTGTGGGTTCATCTTACTACTGAATGTATGGTGGGATGATAGTTTTTGTTGTGACGAGTTGTTTTGATCAGTATAGGTGGGAAGAAGAGGTCAGCTTTCTACTATGATCTTTGGAATATCAAGTACTTGAGTAAGTTCAAGTGGGATGATCTTACCGGAGAGATAGGTACAGATTCCTAATGATATATGTTGTTTGATTTTGCTTGGTTTTGGTCATTTGTGTAACTTTGTGCTATGGATGCGTCTCAGCTTACAAGAATGCTGAGAGGGAGCAAAAGCTAGCGATGGAAATTTCTGCCGCTAAGAAGGAGCAAGAGTTCTACCTTTCAAATGTTGAATCATCTCGTAAGTTGAGCGCCATAGAAGAAAGAATGAAGAAGGTATGTATTCTGTGTTATATAGTGTCTGTTTCATTAGGATACTAGGAGAGTATAACCTTTACCAAATGAACTATTAGTGTAAAACTTCCATTTGTCATGCCATGTTTTTCACAATTGTAAATTGACCTCAGTTTGCATTAGTAAAAGAATTTGTCTAATGTTGCTCACTGAATAGCATTTAGCATTGTCTAGATTCGACTCTTAGGCTCTTTCATCTAAATAATTCGTTACCGAATCTGTGAAACTTCCAGTTAATGCAAATTTCTTGCATGGTATCTATGCAGCTTCATTTGCTTGACATACGATTAAATTACTAGATGATCCCACACCATTTGATTTATTTTTATTTAACAGAAGCGGAAGGTCCAAGAAGAGTCGGGAACCACCCCTGATGTGCCTGTAGACCAGCCACTGAAGGTGGTTCGCCAATTTCGACAGAAACCACCAGTTGCTGATAGTGGTGCCATAAAGAAACCTTCAATCTCTAAAGATCTACTGGCGGGGGTGAGCATCATTTTGTCTTTGAAAATCATATCGTCTGTCTGATTGCCACTGAATATTTACTCCTTCACATCATTTGTAGGTATTTGGCAGCTCTTAATGCTAAAGTGGAGGCACTTGAAAGCTGAAATCAGTGGTTTTTTTCTAGTTGTGTAGCTCCTGATTGTAGCCATGCTTTACGCTCTTGTTTAAAGTTGGTTCAGTTTTGTTTGTGATCACTGATTAGTGGCAAGAAGGTTGTGTATTAGGATCACTATTTCAAGCACAGTGAATACTATTTATAGCACGATCCTTAGTGACTTATATTTTTTCCCATTCTTGTGTATTTACAGACCCCGCATATCATCTTTTAAACCTATATGACAAGTTAAATTTGTGTTTTTTTTATAATTTGACTGAGGATCGAGCGCATAGTTTAAAGCGCTACTCATATTTTCTGACGCCATAAACATTATAAAGAAAAAAAATGGATTCCTGATGGGGGTTTTCTATCAACAAACCCTATACAAAGTGGATCCCTGTCGAGAAATACTCGAGCACTAAATGAGTTGATGAAAGCAGAGTAGAATATATCCAAGAGCTTAAAACTATACATCCAACTTTTACCCTATGTGGCACAAGGTATGTTCAAAAGCACATAATCTGGACAGAGATGGCTAGAACAAAAGGAAGTTCTTTAACTGTTTCTGTTCCAATTAGCTGCAACATCCGCTTCTTTGAGCAACAGCTCCATCTCTCGCACCTGATGGACCTTGTGGGCGTCCATATCCAACCTTGATACCAGCCGACTGCAAATGACACCAAAACATTACTCAAGTAACCATGTTTGTCACATTTATTAGAGGAACAAGAAAAGTTTGAATTGACCCTACACCTACAGCGAACAATATGTTTAACAGTGACTTGAAAATTACCTCATTTGATGCATCAAACACACCATCCTGGATATTTTGACGAATCTTTGCGGCAGTCTTTATGAAGGCCTGAGAAATATGTTACCAAATCAGTTCGTGCTCTAAACAGTAGCAGTTCAGCCACAAATAAACACAACATGATGAAAAAAAGAGCCGTTCTTCTAATTTATCACCTCCTCGGCATTTTGAGCAGTTCTGGCAGATGCCTCCAAGAATAAAAGCCCATTCTCCTTTGCAAATTGCTCCCCTTCCTCTCTGCTGACAGCCCTTCTATGAGCAAGATCACACTTGTTCCCGACAAGCATGATTGACATGTTAGGATTTGCATGCTGCCGGGCATCCTCTAGCCAGCTTGCCAGATGATTAAATGTCTCCCTCCTACAGAAGAGAAAACCTTTTAGCATGTTTCCTGACTTTAGTTCAAGAAACAAAGCAACAACACGGGGACATCAATAGTAAAACTCAAATCCAATGTTTCATGTTAGCTGTGATAACCGAAAGCATATCTATCCCAAGATTAGACTTAATCATTCTGAATCAGATAAAAACAATTCCTACCTATGTTAAGTTGCAAACACAGCGAGAATGCATAACACTGGTCACAAAATCTAAGAACAATCATAGCACATAAGTTGATTCTAATATTGTTCTACCATCTCTAACTTTCCTAACACAGCACCAGTTACATAAAACAAAGACAATTCTCTCAGACTCACCTGGTTATGTCATAAACAAGCAGTGCCCCAGCTGCTCCTCTGTAGTAGGATCGAGTAATGGACCTGAAAGACTCCTGTCCTGCCTGAAATAATAAAACACAACACAAACGTTGCTTGCTCAGAAACTAAAACAACAACAACAACAACGTCAAATGAATCGAATCAAATGTTTCAACTACAATTAAGAACCAACATATTGAAACCAGAAAAATAACGATGTGAATCTTACAGTGTCCCAAATCTGGAGCTTGATGGGTCGGGTGTCAATTGTGACCATACGAGCTCCAAACTCGACGCCGATGGTGAGATCATGAACAGGCTGGAACCGCTTGTCGGTGAATTGCAGGAGCAGGCATGATTTCCCTACACCTGCGTCCACACGAAAACAACCTCAAAATTCTTTCAATGTTAAAATCTGAAAAGCAAACAAGCGACCAAGTCTTACGGGTTTAGGAGTTGTCTATGTACCTGTGTCGCCGATGATGATGTACTTGAAGAGGTAGTCGTAAGACATGATGAAACGATGTCGTATAGAAGGAGGAGGAGGACGAAGGGAGGTGGGGAAGTGTGTTCGCTTTGCCCGCCTTACTATTTTTGGTTTTATATTAATTCCTAAAAACAAATCCGGTACTTGTTTTTTTTATTATTATTACGATGGTGACGTATAAATCACCGACACGATAACGGAGCACGGTGCCGGAGCTAAACGTTCTCAAACTCATTTCCTATCAGAGGCTCCGCTTGTTTCAGGTCACAATGTTTCCAATAGTATTAACACAGGCTGAATTCTTAAACTAGAAACACAGAAAATGCTGATGAAGTCTAAATAAAAGAGCCAAGTTCTATGCGGTTCCCAAATGATATGCAGTAATACTAGCACGGTCAAACCCTCGGAAGAAAACCCATGCCATACTCACTCTTCCATAACGTCTCCTCCAACTTCAATAACTTGGACCCTTTCTCTCAAGGGTGTTATCGTTGTTGAAAGAATCTCTGCAACAAAGGCACAGCGCATTCAGTAAAATCTTAAACCCATCACACTGATTGAATATGCAATGACAGTCATATTTCTTAAACAAGGAAAGAAGGTATCAGACAGACAACGTCAAACCTCATAGGCATTGGTGCCTGTTGCCTATTTCACTAGACTTCCGAAGGTAAAAAGTAAAGCAAACACAGAAAGTTAATCTAGATGCAATGGATACACATTATGCTCATGTGATAATAGCAACTGCAAACCAATAGTTAACAACAGGCCACTGGCATGCATGAGTTTTCCTATATGAGAGACATGATGAATGGCGACAGCTTTTTGATATGGTTGTGATGTAAGGCACTATGACACTGAGTAAATCATGGAAAACAAAATGAAACAAGTGTGATGCTAACCTGTTTTTTTGGTGAAAGTGTACTCTTTGGGGCTGACATATGTTCTCGGAGTAGGCTTCAAGTGGTTCCGCAAGAACTCCTTTTTGCCCTGAACCAGCACAAATATATATATGAGTTTACATTAGTAATAAATCATCACTTCTTTCTGCTTTCCAGGAAAAGCCGACAATTATGAGAACCAACAAACCTTGGTTATGATACAGATGTCGACATTGGAACCACTTCCCAAGTCATTGAATATACCCGAGCAAATAGACTCAGTAACAAGCTGTACCCCTTCATCTTTCTGTATTGAAGAAACAAAGCAGAAGTTAAAAATTTGAAAAATAAACTAGCATTTCCAACTGTGACTACAATAAACAAACAAGATCCTTACAGTCAGGCCTTCTTTGTACTTGGACTCAAAGATAGCCATTGCGGCAAGTGAGCCAGAACCCATAGTGGCATAAGGAAGTGTGTCAGTCGACCCATGCGGATAAATCTGCCATATTAGGCAAGCATCCTTGCTACATCAGATTTTACAAGCCAAAAGAAAACAGTAGTCACATGTGAACTGTCCAAAGTAGTAAATCTTACCGTGTGCAGATGAGGGCCAGTGAAATCAACACCACCGAGGACCAATGCTGCCGACACATGACCTTGGTAACTAAAGAATAGATATAGGAGTAAGAACAAGGCTGTGATTATATTGAAGGAATACACCTAAAAGAGCCAATTAATGCAGGAAATACTTGAGAGAGATGACACACTACCTGAAAAGATGTCTTTTGAGATAGGTGAGGGCAGTCACAACTCTTGATTCCCTACCAGTATGGTAACGGTGCAACTGCAGCTGTGAGCTAACCATGTCTAAAAAATAACAAACAGTGGAGCAGCATATTAAGAGTCACAGTATGATGCGAATACTGAGAAAAATCCATGTGGTGCTAAACAGATGAAATGGATACACACTAAACAAATACAGCGCTAAACAAATTCTAACATTTACCTGTCACAGCCTCAGTATCGGCAGCAGTTCCTGCCCCACAACAATAGATGTTTGGTGCCATATAATGAATTTTCTCGCAGTTCTTATCACATACAATCGACCCAGAGGTGGCCCTGGTATCAGCTCCCAGAATAACACCATCCTGAAAACAATTTTAAGAGGAAAAGTTCAATAAAGTATATCCCAAGTCTATCTTATCTTACGAAAACAAACTGTACAAATCGAGGAAGAATCAGTCAGCAGTCATTTGCATAATCCTATCCAGGATAACATCGAGGTAGGCAAACAGTCAGAAGTATCTGCTTTACTCATGACTTTCGTCTTCTCTTATCAAGTATTAATTGACATTACAAAATCGAACTATTTTGATGTCCTAAATAATTAAAGCAAGCACATAAAATGGTCCTGGAAACTAAAATATTCGAGTGGAAAGAATCTTACCTTAAACACCAGTCCTACGATGGTGGTTCCTGTCTTTGTAAACGGAGGTAGCTGAACCCCATTCTTCGAAAGCATAGCATTTCTTTGGCAAAGATCAAAGCTAAACCCACCCTTGGGAGGAACCTCAATGACTGATTTCGACATACTAACAACAACAAAAACGCAAACTTCAAATCAATTACCAAGCTCCGACTCAAAACCCGAAGCTTTTGATTTCGCAAACCCTAGATCTAACAAGTAAAGCTTCGAAATTTCGTTCGATTTGCGAAGTGAGATTAGATTAGATTACCTGGATTTTTTGGCTTCGATTTCTTCTTTTCTCAGCGAAATTTTAGAGAATCTTGTTTGGTGCTTTTGATGGCTTAGAAAACAACCTTGGGGCCTTGAGGCCCAATATGTATTTTGGACAATAGCCCATTGGGCCTACGGTACTTTATTTATTTTATATTATCCACTTGTATCATCTTCTTTTTATCTCTTCCGTTACATTAACTCGGGACTATCCAGTGACGTAGCCAGCAATTTTCAGTTAGTGGGGCATAAATAATAATAATATATTTACAATGATATTGGTTCTCGACAAATGTTATGTGTTTAAGTTGTTACATGATAGCTAGTCTCATCGACTATACTAGAAAAAATTATCATTCTAAATATATGAAATCAAACGGTCAATCACCGAAACTTTACAATGTTTATAACATAAAATATGTGGCTCATAATCTTGGCTTTCACAACTCTAATAAATACATTTAAAGGTATGTTGCAAAATTAAGGGAATTCTCAAGTCGGTTAAGTGAGGTTAGCCTTGAAGTTCATCTGTGAGTGAAACCATTGTCTGTTTAATTTTTTATTTCAAAAAATAATCCCTTTAAAATAAGAAGTATCTGTAAATATATAGAATATTTATGCAATGTTAACATGTGATCGAGGTGGTCTAATCAATTTGGAAATCCACAACACAAATCAAACCTAATTCACCTAAAGCATATATATCAAGCCAAGTCTTATATGGAATTGCATGTTCAGATCGAGCCTAGGAGAAAAGAGGAGGTCTGCAAGATGACGACAGGTGACGGCGAAGTCGCTCTCGTCTCTAGTCGCCGTGTGGTGTCGCTTGGACGAAGATTTCGAAGAGAGTGGTGTCTCTAGTTTGATGATGATTGAGGGAAGAGAGGAAGAAGAATAAAGAAATTTGACAGCGAGTGAGTTTTGGGAATGAAGAATAGTGAGAGAGTGAATCTGAAGAGAAAAGAGAAAATGAAGACTGTTTTAGGGTTTCACCCATTTGATTTCTATTTTTTCATAATTTTTATTTATTTGTAATGTATTATACCATTAATAAATTGCAAACATGTGACAAACATAATTAGACCGGCCGGGTTAACCTTTCAGGCTTTTTAAATTGTGAACTCAAATCCGAACCGATTTTGAATACATATACAAAGCCCGCACCGAATCGGATTTTTTTTTCAGGTTTTTCTGGCTGGTTTTTTATCCTTCATGTCTATTCTATACACGACCTTATATACAACCATTTTTCACTTAAAAAATGGTAGTTTTCTCACAATTATGAGAACGAAACAACGAAGAATGATTTACAAGGTACACATCAACTTCACTTTTCTCTTTGCAACCATGTCTTCCTTATCCTCTCTCCCTCTTCTTCCCTTGTATCTCTTACCCTCTTCACTTTTCTCTTTGCAACCATGTCTTCTGCGACCACTGGGTTCCTGAAGCCACTAACAATACCCGAGACTTGTCCTTCCTTTGTTTCAACCCCCAAAACCCAATACCCTTTTCTTTCATTTCCCTCCAAACCCACCAAGCTCTCAACTCTCTCATGCTCGTTCTCTTCATGGGTCTCTCTCAATCACAAGTCTTTGCCTCTCCATGTGGCTCAGACCTCAGAATGGGCTCAGCAAGAGGTTGCAGAGGAAGTTAAAGATGAGGTCTTGGAAACAGAGGAGCTGCCATTAGTGCCAAGTGGAGTGTCTGAAGGAGAAGCTGAAGTAGAAGAAGAGTTGTATCAGGAGCCGCCGGAAGAGGCCAAGCTCTATGTGGGTAATTTGCCTTTTGATGTTGGCAGTGAGAGTCTTGCTAATGTTTTCAATGAGGCTGGAGTTGTTGAGATTGCTGAGGTAAGTTTTGGGTACTATGTTTGATTAGATATGTTGAATTGCAGCATTGGGATTGTTGTCACATTGTGTGTTTTTTTTGCTGTTTCGATTGCTAGGTGATTTACAATAGGGAAACAGATCAGAGCAGAGGGTTTGGGTTTGTGACTATGAGTACTGTTGAAGAAGCTGAGAAGGCGGTGGAGATGTTCAACCGATATGTAAGTGGTAAATTGCTTTTGTTTTGAATGTGCATTGTGAAATTATAGGGGGAAATGTAAAAGAAGGATGCATGTTTGTTTGAATGTTGATGCATTTGGGAGTGATAAATGATTTAATGCATCTTTTGATCACTTGCAAAACTCACCAAATTGTATCGGGGAAGATAGCAGACTTGTTGAGTTCAAAATTGTCTCATGTGAGTGTGAGCCGAGTGTTTGAAAGTTTGATTTGTTGTTACAGGATTTAGGTGGAAGGGCTTTGACTGTAAACAAAGCTGCTCCTAGAGGGTCACGCCCCGAAAGACCACCTAGGGTGAATGAACCCTCTTTCAGAATTTATATTGGTAACCTGCCATGGCAAGTGGATGATTATCGTTTGGAGCAGGTGTTCAGTGAACATGGCAATGTGTTGAGCGCAAGGGTAGTTTATGACAGGGAAACTGGCCGTTCACGTGGATTTGGTTTTGTCCAGTTATCCACTGAGACTGAAGTGCAGGATGCCATCGCAGCTCTTGATGGACAGGTATATGCTTGACTTGTTTCATTGATGTTCATTTTTTCTTGTTCTCCCACTTAGAGTATGCAGAGAAAAACTAAACTTTGAGGATAATACTGCCCACTAGGTATACATGATGTTGCAATAGCTTAAGTTAGTTTCAGGGATCATGATGGTCCATCTTTGATCTTATCTGTGCAACTTTTGAATAGCTGTATGCTGAGCTTACTTTCCCTAGCTTGATCCCACAATTCATAAGGAAGAGCCGTGAACGTCTTTTAAAACACAGTTCTTCATAACAAGATCTATGTGTTTACACTCAAAAGGATGTCCCCAGTGGCGGAGCCACGTTTGACACACTGGGGTACGTGCCCCACTGATATATATAAAATGTCAGCTATAGATTGTTGTTTGCAGCCTAGTGTGGTGGAAATCTGATTAGTTGGCAACAACAAGGTCTTGTGTTGGAACCCTCAGAAGCATAATTGGCCCTTTTTTCCTTTCTTCTATTGATTTCTTTTTTTAGTATGAAAATTTTTGTTTTTTCACCAGGTTAGTATTTTTTTTCTTTATAAAAACATTGATATTTCGTTAGTGCCCCACCCAAATGCAAATCCTGGCTCCGCCACTGGATGTCCCCTTGTTTTACCTAGAGCACTAGGAAAATTTTATTCCACTCCACACATGAGCTGTAAAAAACAAGTGAGCTCCGAGTTTGTATGTTTTGTTTATCTTTTGCTTACTGGCCAGATTCTTACTAAGGCCCTGATTTTTGCTCTCGATTTGGTTATGCAGAGTTTGGATGGTAGAACAATCCGAGTAAATGTTGCTGAAGAGCGACCAAGGCGTGGCTTGTTTTGAAGTTGAGAAGATTATTAATGTGAGCTCTTCAAGATTGTTGCTTGGTTTTGGGAGAGGATCTTAGCATTCTTGTAATTTTTTGTGTATCCACAAGAAAATTTTACTTTTAGGGAATTTTATGTTTTTATAGATTGGCTATTCTACCTCATCTATCCTCTACATCTCAAAAGCAGTATATCACAAGCCTTGTTGTATCTAATTGGGTCCATTGCAATTACCGTTCTCGTTACATTTCATTGTACTAAACCAAATTATCACCCTGCTTTGCAATAGAATTGATTTGCTCACAGAATTTCTGCAATTCTGAATGTGAAAGACAGTTGACACCGCTAACAAGATGACCAAAACCAGAAAAAATTACATGACCTTTTGTACTAATACGGTACACAGCAATCCTGAAGACAAATTTTCTACTGCTGTACTTGGATTTGACAGCTCGGAAAATTGTGATGGAATTTCACTATGAATATTGCAAAACTTCAATTCCTTCACTTTCTGCAGTCTGTATACAGTGAAAGATGAACAGCTTTCTGTATGATTACAAACTACGCTGTGCAGAGAAAAAAACTACTCTTGCTGACTTGCATTCATGTGAAGTTGAGTGCTCCAAAAATTATGCACTCCTGGGGCCATCAAGGTCAACCATCAAAGCTACTGGGGTCAGATCCACCCAAAATTCTAGTCAAAAGGTACAACCATCAGCGCACCTTCTCTTAAATACCTTCTCTCAAATACTAGGCATCAAAACCGGAAGGAGTAACCATCAAAACCTTACAGCCTTGGGGCAGAAGCGAGAGAAATACCCTGATGACTGATATCTTCATTTGGGCCTGCAATAGCTTTTGATATTTACCTACTTGGCGAGCTCTCTAGAATTCTTAACTGCTTCTACGTAATTAAACAATCTCCATAGTGTTACTTTTGACTGCAAGTGAAAGATTCAATTTCAGAAAGGGATTGAGATGTTATCTGTATACAGCATCTTCAAGATATAACTTTAGAAAACAATCTACATTACAAACAGCTATTACAATTGTTCGCAATTGTATTACCTCCTTTTCGAGATCCACATGAACTTCATCTGAGGAACTCATATAAGCTGCGTTGCTATTTTGGATAATTTCCCTAACACGATCAAGATTTTCTGGCGGTAACTTCTGAATCAGATTTCCAAGCTTATGCTTCTCATGAATGGTCATGGGCCTGGAATATGAAGTTAAAAGTTCAACAAATGCTATGCAAGGATGAAGCATGTCTTTATCCATTCTCGTTCTAGTTCCCAAAATTTCACCAAACAAAATATAAACTCAGGCTAACTTTGGAACCCTGTCCCTTCCATGTGAAACATCGTCTCAATCATGATTTCAATTCTTAAATGTCTCAACCATCTACTTCCAGATGCCTATAAAACATTAGACCGTCTCATGTTTTCAACTCAAGTACAATATAAAGCAGCTATAGCTGTCAAATATCAACTCTGAGGGAGCATCATTACTACATACCTGCACTTGGACATCACAGAATCAAGAATCTTCTCAAGCTGCTGCTCCATGTGCCCTAGCTGAAAAACAGAAAGAATTTTGGTTCAGATGTAAAACATTGTAAAATAGGAAGCGTAAAAAGCTCACATAATATTGTTGATAAGGGAAACAAAGGAATCTGATCAGACTGTGTACTAATGGAAAAAGAAGGAATTCCAGAAAATTACTTCCACAAAATATTGATCAGAATATTTTTTTACCGTCTCCTCAACCTCCAAGTCATTGCTCTCTATAAGGGACTGCAATTCATCATCCACCTGAAGAGAAGAATTACAATACATTATGCAATCACCCAATCTTGCATCAGTAAGCTGACAACAGATATGGGTATAATTGCTACACACACAAGCCTCTTTTGAGTATCACCTCACCAAGTACCATAAACTGATCCAACACTACATAGCACTCTAGTTTTGAACCACAAGTTAACTTCTCAACTCCCTCATTCTCTTTCTTAGCACCTATGGCTGAACCTAATATTTTCTGCCATACCAGATTTTATGTGAATTCACAAGAATTTCATCAGGCTGGGCCGCTGGGAAGGGTTCCGTGTGTGCTGAGTGCAGACTTGTGAAAGTGACATGATCCTACAAATTAGAAAGGCCGGTTGGGCAGTCCTAAGGAACATAAGAAAAATTAACCATAGATTTCTTTTTACTATAAAGAAATGGAATACTACTGCATGTCCGCACCATTTGAAGCTGGGTTTTTGAACCACTAAGGAAAGGTTAAATGAGGTTTTGTTTGATAATAAACAATACAAGTTCTGGGTTCCAAACCCTATTAAAAAAACAATACAAGAGAAGACTTTGAGTTTGCACTGAGTTGGGGATAGACTGCTGTTGCATTTTGACAATGATACGTCTTACACTGTCAAGTTGGGGTAGCATGCTGCTAGACTCACTGATAGCAACACTTGCAATGAATCTACTTCATGTGGTTCTGGAAGGCAGAGATACCCCTGGCAGAGAATTTGGAAGACCAAAGTCCCTCTGAAGGTCAGAAGCTTCATGTGGCGGTTATGTAGGGAGGTTTTGGCAATAAGGTGGTACTAGTGGGTAAGTTTCCTATACATAATATAAAGTGATTTCTGTTTAAATGAAGTAGATACAGGAAAGCATGTATTCACTGATAGTCCAGTGACGAAGCTGTTTTGGATGGCCAATCCCCATCATCTGAGGAGTTGATCCTATCCAGCTTCAAATATTGAGGATTGGGTGTTTATGGTTATGGAGCTTACTGTGCAGCAACAGCTGCAACATGAGATTCTCTTCATCTCTTTGTGAGCAGTGTGGAGTGAAAGGAATACATGGTTTGGAAGGGAGGTTCTTGTAACCCAACTCATTGTCCATTTGGGCTATACAATTACTGGATGACTATCATAAGGTAAACACCAAACAACAGTCAAAATGAAAAGGCCAAGAATGCCCCCTACTGGGAGGCTCAAAATATACTTGGATGGAGCCTTCTTAAAGAGCAGAAATGTAGGTGGTGTTGGAGTGGTGGCCAGGGACGAGTATGGAAACCGTGTAGCAGCTCCTCTTATGCAGGTAGAGGCGGTGCGAGCCAGTCTACTTGTAGCAAAACATAAATGGTGGAGTGAAATTGAGAGAGTGACAGAGATATTCTCATACACTCTGGCGGATGAGGGTGATGGTGTAGCTGAGGTTAGTACAACTTTACTTGATTGCCGTCATTACTTTGGGGTTTCTGAGGGTACTCTATTTACACACATTTATCGTGAAGCAAATGGTGTTGCAAATTGACTTGCAAACCTTGCTAGGTCATTCATTTTTTAGATGAGTTTTGGATTGGAAAACCCCTGATATAATTCAGAATCTACTTATAGAGCATGGTTGTATTACTTCACGAGATTTAGGCTCTATGTCCCCCTCGAGATACTATCCAATTATCAATAATAATATGGGTGGGAGACCTATTACTTACCTAACAGGAGGCCTTGGCCGTATTAAAAAAAAGAATACAAGAGAAGATATATTTCTCTGGTACTAACTAAACTGAAGGGATAAAAATCATCCAACTTTAGGTAAATTTATGAGAGGTAATATATACCCATATAAGCCAAAAGGAAAAGATACCTCTCTGTTCGGTTCAGGATTGGTGGGACTAGAAAGTGCAGAGAGGCTGCAAGAAGAGCATGAAGATCTCTGAAGTCTCTTAGGCGAGGATGCTTTCTCTGCATCAACATCACAAGCTGCACCTCTTGACAAACACTTTTTGCCCTCTAGCTGTGATTTTAACCAGCTCATAGCTACAACAGGTTCTATCATCTGCATTTACACATGATTATTAGGAAGTACAGAATACCAACATTAAGAAGCAAATTTTATTTCATAGGTTGAACATATGTATCAAATGTCAATATATATACAGTTGAGGATCCATTCAGAGTATCAGGATCCATTTAGTACAATCATCAACATCATTTTATATAGTTCAAGAACACCAATCTATAACTATATGCAACCTTTTACTAAGCAAATATAAAAGAAAAAAAGGAAATTGGCATCCCAATTCCCCAACATACCTCATCAACTTCTGGTGCAAGAACTTTCACTCCCTGCCTGAGCAACAACTTCAATCTTTACTTCGTGAATTCTGAGAGCTCATTCCCAAGGCTTTTACTAAGCAATGAACTAGACACACCATTACCTTTCTCAATTCTATCCTTGCCTATAACCTCCACATGTCTGCTTCGATATATATATATCTGAGGATTCGGAAGCAAAAGGTGAAGCATCTTCATTTCGTGACAATAGCTCTACCACTTCCTGTGCATAGTACCCAAAGTAGTCTGGCCCTAATTTCGGCATTTACTCGAATCACCCAGATCTTTAGCAGCTTGTGACATAACACAAAGCTAGCTGCAAAAAACAAGAACGCGAATGAAAATTTTAAACTAACAACACTCCAATTCTCTTCTTCTCCGCCAAGTAACCACCAAGGTCACACACCTTTTCCGAAAACTCAAATGCAAGAACCCTATCAATTCATAACCTGTAAGCAACTACACCAATCAGCATATCTTCCACCAACTTAACTGCATTATCTCAAACCAATAGCTTTCCGAAACACGATAATCGAACCGGCATCAAATTCCACAAAAATCAACACTACACTAGTCAGGAAAACCCTAAAACCAATCCACAAGAAAAATTCGAATTCAATTAAGCCTTCTCTCTCCATAAACCCTAGCGCTCCGTTTTGATTTCTTCTAAACACACAAGAAAACTCAGAAAACAGAAACAAAATCACAACCGTTCGGAGCTGGAATCTCCGGAATTGCCTTCTCTATGGTTTAACAATAGTCTTTGTTTAGTATTGTAAATGATATATACAGAACTGTATTTCTATATTGGCAAAGAACATTTAGACCCCCAAATATGTTTGCGGAATATCTGCAGCTTCAAATAGACATCCCATCACAATTATAGGGATAGATGTAAAGCCAGCAAGACCCACCATCTCTTTCATTTTCTTAGCTTGATGTAATGGAGGACATAAGCATACATCTTTATTCCTGCTGATTTATTATTAGACGTAGTCAGTCATACTCCACCTATGAGCTTAGTGCTTGTCTTCTTGCCCTGCGTGCTGGTTTTGAATCATTTTCCTCCTGAAATCTGGTCTTAAAGTTGTGGCCGATATGAATTATATGTTTCATTTTGACTATTCGTTTGATCAAATAACCATGATCAGCATGTGATTAATTTGCATACCTCTTCTTCTTTTCAGGGAGTTCATGATCCCAAAGACGAAGAATTGCTGGCATGTTAGCTAATTAAGCTGAGACCTTAAAAGGATCAACCTTTTTGATTTTTGCATATTCTAATGCAGAATGCACAAAATAATAAGATCATGTATTACTATATTTCTCAGCTGCTCCTCTTCTTTGTGAGCGTGTGCTTAGGTTTTACTAACTATGAGTGAAAGCAGATTAATCTTCAATCTGACACTAGGCTTTTACTTTCTTTCTTTTTTCTCAAGAGTTGATCATGAGCTTGGGTTTTTCTGGAAAAAGAATCTGCGGCTACTGGATTAGACTATCAAAAAGTTCAATATAGGCTTGAGTTTCTGTCAATATGAACTTGCACCATTTTGGAGCAGCTGCATTTGAAACAATCATATGATTGATATTTTGATTATTGGGCCAAATATAGTGAGCGATTCCCGCTCTCCCTTGTTATCTATTTCAATTTGTATAACTCTTTCAACATATGGAAGGCCCTTTCCGAAATTCTAAGACCTTTGGAAGTTTGAATCACCTAAAAAGGAATTCTTTTTCATGATTTTCAAACATGGGGTTGGAGTATGTCTCACATCACATATAGAACACCCACTTCTTGTTCTTGAAAAACAGTGTTTATTCCTATTCGTTTTTTCCAACTCACTCTTGTGCTGCTTTCATGTGATAGAGACTCGGAATACTATGTGAGATCCCATCCCAAACAGAATAAAAAGGGAGCTGGGGAAAGATTAAGAACTTACAAAACTTATGGACTGCGATCATTAGTCATATAACCTGCTCATCCCACATCTATGATCTATGTGAGCTATAGTGTGGCATGTTTATACTTCATTATGAGCTTTCAATCATTCACAATTTAGGTTGTCTTTCATTGGACTTCAGCAACACCCAGTTCTGTACTTTGATGTGATGAGTAAAAGAGAGATGGAGCTGACAAGGGTCCAATAAGAAAAGAGAGTAAAGTTAAAACTAGAATGGATACTTTTGTAAATTCATATATGTGACACTTGGATGTTGAATTGGCCACATGTCTTGTTCTTGTTGAAAGCTTAGCTAGTTCAGGGGAGGATCCAGATCCGAATCACTGAGCTTTCTTCTTCCAGTTTTCAGAATGGGTGGCGTGACGTCATCAATGGCTGCCAAGTTCGCGTTTTTCCCGCCGAATCCGCCGTCGTATAAGCTGATCACCGACGAGCCGACGGGGCTGTTGCTGCTGAGTCCATTCCCACACAGAGAAAACGTGGAGGTTCTGAAGCTGCCGACTCGCAGAGGCACTGAGGTGGTAGCTGTTTACATTAGGCACCCTTTGGCTACTTCCACTCTGCTTTACTCTCACGGCAACGCCGCCGATCTGGGTCAGATGTATGAGCTCTTCATCGAGCTGAGCGTCCACTTGAGGGTTAATCTCATGGGGTAACTACTTTTACTGCTGCTAGTGCTGGTGTTACTACTACTTTTGCTCTGTTTTGGCAAAGTTTGATGCTTTATAAGTTTTGGCATCTTGGTTTTTGTTGAGTGTTGTGGTTTTCAAGCTGCTTTGTGGTTTTGGCATCTGGGTTTTATCAGATTATTGAGCTCTTTGTTGGGTTTCTGAGTTTTTGGCGTCATGGTACTTTGAGTGGCGAATTAGCTTTTGCTTTGTTTGGATTTTATGGTAATTGGGAATATTTCCTTCTTTTGATTTGCTAGAGAAAGTAGATATAGTCCTTCTAGCATCAAGGTTTGATTTGCAAGCGAATTTTTGACTAGTTTCATGAATGGAAAGTAGTTATGATGGTGAGTTTGAGTTCAGTGATCTATGTTTTATTTGATCTGTATTAAAACCTAGTTGCTTGGTCTCTGGCGTCTTTGGGTGTTTAGACAGTCTGGTTTGAAAATGATAGTGTTTGGTTTTCTTTCTGCAGTATTGTCATTTATTGTTTACCAACTGTATGGCTGAAGCTGAGAATAGGTTGTGTAATCTTCATGTTGAATGATGCTTTCCCAGGCCTATGGATAAGAGTTATCTCCATTATAATCATTAATTCAGTATTACATGTCTGACTGCTGAAAAATCCGGGCCTTACATTTATCTGTAATGTTTTGCAGGTATGACTATTCAGGGTATGGCCAATCATCTGGAAAGGTCTGTTGGAGATTTGAGCATTTATTACTTTTCTATTAAATCCGGTCCATTTCATAAGATGCTCATTTTTTTATCACAATGGATTGTGGAAGGCTCATAATTTGTTTATCTGTTCCAGGCAAGTGAGCATAATACTTACGCAGATATTGAAGCTGCATATAAGTGTCTTGAAGAAAGTTATGGTACTAAGCAGGAAGATATCATTCTCTATGGTCAATCTGTTGGAAGTGGCCCGACTTTGGATCTTGCTGCTCGGCTGCCTCAGTTAAGAGCTGTTGTCCTGCACAGTCCCATACTATCTGGTTTAAGAGTCATGTATCCTGTAAAGCGCACATACTGGTTTGACATTTATAAGGTAACACATTACTTGTCTATCTCATGCTTGATTGGCAACATTATGACTTTAATGTAATTGAGTCACTCAATTTGTCATTTGTGTGCAGAATATTGATAAAATTCCACTAGTCAGTTGTCCTGTTCTCATCATTCATGTAAGTGATTCTAGTCCAGTTTTGTCACATTAAAGTTGCATCTGTTCACATCCATACTAAGATTAGCGCCTGCATGAAAACCTCTAGCTTAAGAACTTACCTTCTTTGATTTTTCTTCTTATGGATCATTTTAAATTATATAGTAGCCAGTAGGTTTACTTTTGGCCTGGTGTTTTAGAGGGGTGTATTTTATTTGGATTTCTATGGTGTTAGATTGTTAGAGCATCTCCAACAGCTCTTTTATAATTTATCTATTTTAGAGGAGGAAATCACAAAATCTCTAACAGAAAATGAGCTCAACTCCAATAGTTCTTCTATTCTATTGTACAACATTAAATGTTTTTATTTCTATAACTTATGTATCTATATAAATATTATATATTTATTCAAATTAAACCCCCCAAATTTAATGTTAAATTTGTTAATTTTATGATGTTTTTCCTTTTTTAGAAGAGACAAAATGAATTCAATATGGAAAATAATAAATTTAGTGATTTATAGATGAATATACAAATTCTGAGAATTGTATAGATATGGAGGATGTGTTTCTCTCTATTCACAGTTTTTGTAAAATAGAGGATGCTTTACATGACCCGTTGGAGCCAAATTATGATGTTTTTCCTCTAAAATGGAGATAATTCTAGTTTTACATGAACCTTTGGAGATGCTCTTATAAAGATTTTTGTCGATTTCAAGAGTTTGAGGGTATTCAATTAGGATTTATAAGAGTGTGTTTGGATGAGGGAAAATATGAAGGAATTTAATTAAAAGTAAGGATTTCATTATTCCTAAAGGCCATTTTTCTCGTTTGGCATTATTAGATAAGGAATTTTGAATTTCAATGGAATTGAAAACGAAAGAATTCAGTGTTTAAATTCCTCACTTGAAATTCCACCAAAATAGGTGTCATTTATGAATTCCTTGCATGATTCAAGTTTTATTTCCAAAACAAGACATTTTACAATTTTTTTATATTTGTTTTAAACTTTCTTAATCTATCACACACTCAAATCTCAAATAGGCATATCCAAACAATGAAAATTACAATTAATAGAATTTCAATTGATGGAAATATAAATCCCATCATTTCAGAATTTCTCAAGAATTTAGAAAACTCTCAATCAAACGCTCAATTTAGGAAATTTTTAAATCCATAAAATTCTGAGAGTATTCAATTAAGATTTATAACTGAAAATTTTAAATCCATAACAGTGTGTTTGGATACGGGTGAATTCTCGAGAATTTAATTAAAAATAGGGATTTCTCAAATCCGAATGGTTACATCTCTTGTCTGACATTATCAGATAATGAATTTGAAATTTCGATGGAATTGAAAATGAAGGAATTTGTTGTTTAAATTCCTCAGTTGAAATTCCACCAAAATAGGTGTCATTTACAATTCATTTTTATTTCCAAAACAAAACTTTTTAAAATTTTATTTAATAAATTCATTTCAAACTTTCGTAATCAATCACACATTTCAAATCCCAAATAGACATATCCAAACAATGAAGATTGCAATTAATGAAATCTTAAATGATGAAAATCTAAATTCCATCATTTCAAAATTTCATAGGAATTTAGAAAACTCTCATCCAAGAGTATTGAGTAAACATAAGAATTTTTGTTAAAGATTTCTAAAATGATGGATTTGCACGGATTGTCTAACGCAAATTGTAAGGAAAACAATCCAACACCCTAAGCTCAAGATTTAGGTGGATTGATGATTTTTTTTATTATTTATTCTCGCTCTCTCTCCCTCATATATGTATCTATATCTACATGTCTCATTTCTTGACATTAGCCCCTCGGTTTTATTTGTCCCCTATAACGCCTATATTCCATAATTATCTCGTTATCTTATTTCTTTTACTTCCTACTATTATATCATTTTTATTTACTTGAATTAACTCAATAAGTGTAATATGGCAATCCACCATTTTGACATAAGTATGTGAGCTTTTCAAAATGATCTCTTATGAATAAGAATTCTTCATTCCTTTTCCATAATTTATCTGTAAAGGATTGATAAACATGTAGAGCTTAACTTGAGAGTTTTCATGTTATAACTTTTTTTTATCTGCTTATGTTATATCTTTATGTGGATGAAGTAATGAATCATAAAATGTTAATAAATTCTACGAGAATCCATATAAGTTTATCATGTGTTTTTAAGAATTCTTAAAAGTTTGGCTTTCAAAATCTATATGAATCCGAAAGATTTTATAAATGTGCATAAATTCAAGAATTCTTTTCAAATCCATCACTTAAAAAAAGTATGTAGAAATCTGAATACAATAAATTCTATGAGAATCCATATAAGTTTATCATGTGTTTTTAAGAATTCTTAAAAGTTTGGCTTTCAAAATCTATATTAATTCGAAAGATTTTATAAATGTGCATAAATTCAAGAATTCTTTTAAAATCCATCAGATAAAAAAAGTATGTAGAAATCTGAATACAATACACCCCTAACCTTGTATAGTCAGTAAGTAAAGGGCTAACATTATATGTCACACAACATTTTGTTCTTCTGATTTACTTTAGATCTAAAGGTTGACATAGTATGATAAAACTTCTACTGTTAATTCTGAGAGTATCTGATTCGTGATTTCAGACACTTTAAGAGGCCTAACCAGACTCATGAATACTGTTTAGATTCAGATATGGCTTTGGTGACATGACCAGGCAGTATGATGCTGGAATATAGGATCCCTTGTCCTTTATCTCAGAAATGTTGCATGCCAGATAAAAATTGTCTGCGTTTTATTATTGCATTGAATTTGTAGACTTCAGTTTGCTTAGCCGATGGGTGGAATGTTAAGAAACAACATACTGTTGCTGTTGAATCAATGTTTTTCTTTGATCCTCTGCTGGTAGAGTACGGTACAAATCTAAATAAAACAAGCTGATATGCCTTTTCATATTGAAGTATTTTTTTTATAAAACTTTAGCAATTCTAGATTTGATAACTTAATATTACGAGGCTATTCAGTCCTTGGTCATAGTGAAACACCAAATAATGTACAAACTAATCCTCACATAATTAGCCATTATATATTCTTGTAGGGAACCACAGATGAAGTAGTTGATTGCTCTCATGGCAAGCAACTGTGGGAGCTATGTAAAGAGAAATATGAACCCCTATGGCTTAAAGGAGGCAATCACTGTGGTTTAGAACTGTATCCCGAGTACATTAGGCATCTGAAGAAGTTCATATCAAGTGTCGAGAAGTCTCCGTCCCAAAGGTACAGTTCTAGGAGAAACACAGACCAGTTTGAGCAGCCTCGGAATAGCACTGATGTTTACGAAGTTTCTAGGAAGAGCACTGATCAAAGAGAGAGACCAAAGAAGAGCACCACTAATAGACCTGAGAAATTGAAAAGCCAGTTCATTAGTGCTGATAAAGTAGAAAAATTAAAAGTATCCTTTGATCATATGTCTCGGAGAAGCATGGACTGCCATGAGAAGTCCAGAAAAAGTGTTGACCATCAATTGGATAGAGCGCGGAAGAGTGTGGATCGATTGGATAGAATACCATCTGGGTAATTTGTGTTGTAAAGGCTTATATGCAGATCCAAAGCATTGCTTGGTGTTGTGGGAAAGTTATTTAGGTATTTTTTTCTTATAATTTATGGTAATCCTGCTGTGTAATTTGGCTTGTAGCAGTTGTATAACAACGATTGCATTGCATAAAATGAGAAGGGGTTTGGTGTTATCATGGGATTATTCTTATGAATTCAACAGGGCTTTCCTTCCCGTTAGTTCTAACTTGGAACTTCAAAGCAAATGGAGTATTGAACTAAGCCTTTGATGTGAAAATTGAATAATTTTAAAATAAGGCAAGTTTGGATATGAATATGACTACATAAGCTTTTATGGAAGGTGTTTAACTGTATATGGTAACTACAAAAGCTTCTGACAACCACATTGACAGAAACGCTCAAAGAAAAAAATAGGTTGGTAAATACAATGGCCAGAGAAAGTGACATTATGGAATGTTACCAAAACGGTAGCAATCCTTGTATAGTTGTATGAAACGTTGCTGTCAAATAACAACAACAAAAATGTCTCATGTTCTTATCCTGACCTAGACGATGTAAATGGATTTCATTCTCTCTTATCATATACTGTATTACTTGTATTTTCTAGAACAGTGTGCAATTTAGTGTTCATTACAGTGCACAAAATATAGGAGAAATATTGAACTAGCTATTTAGGTGTACGCTCACTGTGTTCCACTATGGCTGACGGAGGAAGTTTGCCAGTGCAGATCTCGTGAACTGTTGCACAAAGCGGGAAAAACTGTAACCAACCACGGTGGCTTAAAACTTCATATACCTCTTTGGCTGTTGACACACCCTTCATAAAAGAGAAAGGAACATTCTAAGTAGACTGATAAACAAATAGTCAGACAAAGAGACTTCATAATTTCTCCTTAAGTTATTCTTAGTTCTGTTGAACTCTAGAACTGATGAAATGTGGTGTGTTTATTGTGATTAGATCAGTACAAATTCTTATTTGTTTTAATCTACTCAATAAGCATCTTGTTGTGCACTCAGAATACAAATCTTCCCAACTTGACACCGCATACTATTAACAAGGTAAAAGGAGCTGATATATGTTTCATAATCATCCTCATTGCGCATTAATTCAATAACTGCAAGTAATTCCATGACAAGTGTTAATTTAAACCTGTAATTTTTGACCCTGTAGCATTTCTGCTTCAAGCTCATCAAACGATCTGCAGATGACAAACACAGGTAATAGTTAAATTAATATTTAGTTTTTACAACTTTCATGTGCCAAATTAAGAAGCTTACCCTTTCCCTCCACTCTTTGCGAAAGCTTCTGCAACCTTCCTGTTTCTTCCTCCCACATACACAGTGAGGTTACAATACAAAGAAACATAAGAATAAATAGAAGGAAGAAATCATCAAGATTCCTTACAGCATGTTGTGATGAGATCAGCAACACCACAGCTTTCAAAGAAGGTGCTGTCCTTGACAGATGAAAACAACATTTTGGAAAATGCCTTCATCTCTCTTAGACCAATTCTCATAATTGCAGCCTGGTCATTCATACAAGCAAGTCAAAATGAATAGAAAAAGGATGAGAGATCGAGAGACCAGATTTAACCTTTGTACAAATGTTTGAACTTACCTTTGCATTATTTCCCATGTCCAAGCCATCCACGAAACCTGTTCCAGTAGTGATTAAACTCTTTGTTCCTCATTCAAATTTGAGAAGGGAGATATACATTAGTATATACAAACCTGCAGCTATGGCCACAACATTTTTCAGGGTACCACACAGTTCTACACCTTCCACATCTTGGACCTATAAATTCCATATAACCCAAGTGTGAACAGAACGCATCTTGAATAGTTCTTTAATGTGAATTAAATTGTTAAATCCATGTTTATGATTGGCATGCACTCACAGGTGAGACTATAAAGTAGGAGGTACTAAATAGGTGAACCCATTTTTCTGCAATCTCTTTGTTTTCTCTGTATCCAACTGTGGCTTCACTGAATTTCTCCAAAGCAATCTACACAAGCAGTCCCAATTTCAGTAAAGGCTGGTGTGTAATGATCTGGCACATGAAGCTATAAAAATAGAGTACAATGTAGGGCTAATAACCTCATTAGCTATGTTTGCTCCCATTAGAACACAACAATTTACACCCAATTGATCGGTGATCAGTTTAGAGATCATGCATGGGCCTTCCATCTTGACCTCCATTCCTTTGATAAGGGAAATAGCCTCCACATCCCCGCTTATCTTCCCCGCTAGTCTTTTGCATATACCCTCCATAAATTGATGTGGAGTAACAAATACCAACATGTTTGCACCAGTCACTGTAAATCTCCCGCATTAGAATCACTAAAAATTTACCTCGACTACCCAACAGACTAACATTGACAATGCCAGCAAAGCTTTTACCGGGAAAACAAGTACCTGCATTGACAAGGTCTGGGTCTGCAACAACATTTGTCCCAAGTTTTATGCCAGGCAGATATTTTACATTTTCCTATCACAGAAAACGATAACAGATCACAGTCGGAAACACATGTGAACTAATACAACAGAAAATGTAGTTCAAGATCAATGCTTTTTTACATTTCTTGTGATGGCATCTGTGAGCTTCTCACCACTTGGCAATGTCTCTTCAAACACCCACATTCTCACCTCGTCTGAATTTCATCACAAAAAACCCAAATTTAAGAAAATGGGTTTCCACCAAAACCTTCAAAACCACAAAAGCCTAGACCAAAGCATATGATAAACTCAATTCACTTCACATTGTCCATTTCTAGAAATCACAATAAAGCTTCATTCTTTTCGATCCGCACACACAATTCCCAAGGGGTATCCACTGAAACGTCCAAAACTCACAACATCCTAGCTAGCACAAACCATTCAAAATTCATTTCACACTAAATCACAAACCACCATAAAGCTTCAATCTTTAAAATGCATACACACAATTCACAAACACCAGAATTCTTGCATGCAAAGAAAGCCTCAAAAAACCAAAACTTTACCATGAAAAGAAGGAAGCATAATAGTGTTGGAGGCAACGAGCTAAGCAGCCACACTGCCCCAGTTGCCACTACCCACAACTGTGACCCTGTTCTTCCTAGGAGCAGCTTCATGAGTCTTCTGGGTCACACCGGCTGCTGCTGCTTCTTGTGGAGCCATTGAAGAAGAAGAAGAAGAAGAAGAAGGGTAAATGGGGAATGCGTGGAAGAGAAGAGAAGAGAAGAGAGAGAATGTAAGAGAGAAGACACTCGTCGTTTCTGTACGTACGATGTGTCGTTGTGTATTCCCCGTTAAATCTGGCGATCTCCTCTAGGACTATAGGACTGGACCAATTCGGCATTTGAGACTGACTTTCCTACGATAGAAGTAAAAAGGGTGAAATGTGTGTGCTTGGACTTTCTACTTATCCATCTCTTCATGAAAACCTAATTTTGATAGTGATTTTATCTTGCTTGGATCTAGTCCTCCTAAGATCTTGATGCTGGATTCTTGGTGTGTTAGCCAGGAAAATTCTAGCTAGGTTGGTCCAAGCTATGAGGAGTACTATTGTTCCTGGACGAGTACTTAGGTTTGTGATTTAGGTTTTAGAGTATTATTTTTTCGGTTTTGTATTATAAGTTTGAGGAGAAATTGAGATTTGATATGCATGAGGGATATATAAGAGCTGAATGGATCGTGAAACAGTCCATATGCCCATTTGCTCATCTTTGATATTATCCTCCTCATTTCTAGGAATACTGATAACCTAACATAGTAGAGATTAATTTCATTCGCATTTTCAGGATATTTTGCAGTCTTGGAGGTAAAATAAACTGAAACAAAACTTCTTTTAGAGTAGAATAAAAGGTAGCAAAATTTTCTAGAGGTAGAATAAAAGGTGTAGCAAAATTTCCCCGTTGGCCATAGTCTCAGTCGACCGGCAAAATTAGGAAGTGAAGAAGCTATAGTTTGCTACGCTGGTGACCAATTCTCGCAAAGAATTTTGATATCCTATAGAAGTTGGTAATGATTTTTTGTCAATTGTAATTGCTCGTTAGCTACGGAATTAGGATCATTGGGATCTAAGCTGGTGTATGAAGTTCTGCTTTGAAAATTGTCGGTCTATTTAAGCATGAAGAAACGATATATCAATCTGACATGCTATCACATTCACCTCTAATAACGAATTCGAAACCCAGTATTCACAACTCATCCCTTACTCCCTTACTGAATAATCTTCAGTACTCGACTACGTACCTTGAAGATGCCTACTGAAACTATATGCACAGTAACTATGTACACGCATGTTATCATAGGACAGAATATGAGAGAGGAATTCTGCATTTTCTATTTGTGTTCCTCAAACTGCAAACCATATATAATTAGGGTTTAACTAAAACAAGACCATTCGTACTGCAAATCATATGAAGAAAACAAAAACAAGAGGTCCTTGTTTTCTTTCTAATAATAGTGTTCTTCTAACACATCCGATCATTATCCGCAAACCACGCCCGATCATCAATCCCTATTTCTACGTCCTTCGTTTGTAGTGTATATATGAAGTAACACAAACTAAAAAGATTATATAATACAACAATTACTTGTAATCAAAGTCATAACACAGAAGCAAAGAAACAAAGAAATCAAGATGGCACGTCGGGCAGTAGTTGCGCTTGCTCTCCTCTTTGTTGTCATTGTTGGGGTTACAGCACAGGAAAGCGACGCACCAAGTTCACCACCATCGGAAGCCCCCGCCCCAAGCGAAGGCGATGAGTCCTCCTCATCCCCTACGGACAGTGAAATGGCATCTCCTCCTTACGCCGAATCCGGAGACGGCAGCGACGGTGATGCCTCTGCCCCAGAAGGAAGCGACTCCGCTGATTCCCCTGAAGGCGATGCAGCCGAAGGACCAGATGCTGGAACCGATGATGATTATCCCACTGATGATCTATCCAGGCTCATCAAGAGCTAAATCATCATAGGCTGAGGGAGCTATAGTTAGTTTGTTTTCCATTACTACATATATTACCATGCATAGAGTTAACTAATGATGATGAGTGTGCCTTGTTAGTTAAACGTAAGTCATACAAGATCTTGTTTATACAGTACGTCCTATGTTTCAACCTCGGAAGGGAAAGAAGAACACAACAGAGGTTGCAAAAGAATGTGAGCCGCGCTGGCACGACTCATTTGTAAAGATTATGTGACCTCCAATATATAATCGCAAGCATTAACGTATACCAAGTGATGTTAAGTAGTAAAGTTTATCAATGTGCGCAAGTAGCTCGACAAATTTGAATTGATCGAATTCGGAGTTTAGACACATGAATACTCTTGTAGCTAGTATTATTTGAAACATTTTTTATTGATGAGAAGATATATAGTTTGAGACTTTGAGTTAACTCAGAGATATGAAAAATTATACATATCAACTATTTAAACTTAAACTATACCAAGTGGGTTGGAGTTTGAGCTATACGTACATGTATCCCTAGTTCCCCAGTGTATCTCGAACTATATAATCCATCCATGCCAAAGAAAGTTGTAGAACATAGTCCCTAGCTGCCATTTTATGCCAAGGCGACGTGGGAGTTGTCATAGGCGCGCACTCGGTGTGTTGCCGTAAGCTATTTATTTGATTAAATAGTGGCAGCCTCTTAAAAATATGTTGAAACATAAAGTTTAAAAATATACTCAAACATAAAGTTTAGGCTCTTCATTACATGAAGATTTATCTAAAATAATATTATGGTTAGAGTCTCAACAAAAAACATGTATCAACTAACAAAAAGTGTTTTGAGCGGCCACTCTATTTGTTTGGGTTTAAGTCTAGATGAGTTTTTTTGTCAAAAAAATTACTACGGGCAAAAGATGCCATGAAAGCTGTTTGAGATGTTTGTAACAGCTTCCATAGCATCCTTTGCCGCCGACATCAGATTAGTAGGGATTCATTAACAAGCTAGCAATGACTACCGATTGCAATTTCATAACTCTAATTCGTCGATTCAGGCAATTATTTACATGTCAAAACTGGTTTCCTGTAGAAGTATGAAGTGAATTGGTTGCACGAATGCACGTACATACACAGTTATCTATAGGAACTTGAATTGACCATGCTTGATGTCTATTATATAAGGTCACTCACTCACTCTTCAAATGGAGTCCATATTTTATCACTACAAGTCTACAACAACAAAGCAATTTAGCACAAGTCGATCTGTATCTGCGCTGTACAATATGCAAAAGAGTATGTACTGATGGATTTTGGCTTCATCAAAGTTTCTAAATGAACGTAAGGTAATAGCAAATTTCACTATGTATGCAAAGGAAGTAAGCAGAGGATCCCCCTTTTTTGCTTGTAAGATCTTGCCGTCATTTGTATATAATGACCCTGCAATTCATATGAGAAATGAAATGAATTTGAGAATGATAATATATATTGAGTATGTCCATGGAAAAATCCTACGAATATGAGAGGCCCTTATTTAGTTTCTAACAATAGGTCGTGTAAACCCAACCACAGGCTCCGCCCTTTCTTTGCTCCCCAGTGCGCTATAAATCTCATTCCCTTTCCATCCCATCTTCATCAAAATATATTCCAAACAAAATTATAACACACAAAAACACAAAGATGGCACGCCGCGAGATGATCGCTCTTGCTCTCCTCTTCATTGCTATTGCTGGAGTTGCAGCTGAGAAAACAGCAGGCAAGCATGGAGGGCATCGTGACAAGGCAAGCGCACCCAAGGCAAGTCATCATGACAATAAGGGGCATGCAGGTCATGACAAGAAGGGACAGGAAGACGAACTCCAGGGATTCCCTTATGACGCACCGCACAAGCACAAACCAGGGGAACCAGGTAGTACCAAGAGGAAACCCCCAAGTATTAAGTTAGCTAAACGCCACCGCAAACCAAGACATCCAGGCGCCACTGCTACCAAAGGACCAGGCGCCACCGCATCCAAACCAGGCGCCAAGTTCGGGGTACCTCTAACCAAGGAGGGACCAGCTAGGCCTGGCAAAAGACACTAAGTAATCTGCCCTATTTTTCCAAAGCCTGACTCCTTCCTTTTTGAGAGCATCAGGATCTGAGGGATATATATAGCTAGGCTTTGAACTATGGAAATTTACTACAGATCTGGCTCACCTAGTTAGCAACTTAGCATTACCAACAAACAAACATGGTCTCATTGCAGATCTCACACGTACATGTAAATGTACATTTTGCTATACAATAAATAAATCGTCATATTGATCAATCTTTACTTAAACGTCATTACGCTTCATGGTTCAAGCTTCAAACTTCAAATTCGTCTAAAATGTACATGTTTTTCAATTGATTGCACTATAGTGTTCTACTTATTCTAGATAGATTCCAACAATTAATTGTTCACATTAGCAATTAATTGTTCACATTAGCGATAAGTTAACTTTCATCTACATATTTGGTTGGCCTCTGATGAAAGAAACCCGATTTACACAGGTTGGATTAGTCTGCTATTGTTTATGGGTAAGACTAAGATGAATTAATACATGTGAAAGGGGGGAACCACTATGCTTCTAGTTTTTAACACAATCATCGTTGATGAAGTTGGAAAATTGTCGAAAAAGCTGGAATCTTGTAGCAAGGGCAGAAACTTCAACAAGATAAGGTTCAAACCCAAAAGGAAGCGGGAAAAAGATTAAAAAGGAAACTGAGATGTGATACACTGAAAGCAGCACGCAAGAGGGCAAGATGTGCATAATGACAAGTTGCAAAGTGTAAGGCGCAACACGTGCGAGTCTATGGTAGCATGTGTCGAAGCAGTCGCGACGAGTGCGACAAATACATCAAATGGTTAGTCCGCGGCAACGTGAGTCAAAGCAGTCACGACAAGCACAACAAATGCAGCAAGTGACACGAACGCAACAACCGCAGCTGGTGCGGGTGCACGGGTGGAGAAGTGTGACACAACACATGTGTGGGGTTAAAGCAGCGAGTGTGGAGCGCGACACCAATTAGAAAACGGTAACTAAGATAGATATAAATTTCTTTTTTGAATCAGATATCAAAAGAAGAAATTTGGGGGCATTGTAGGAGCAAGAAATAATTCTCCCTAACATCCTCGACAAAGTAGATGGGTCATTGATGCCAAGGGAGTTAGGTGCGACAATTAGAGACACTATATATGATCGTCATGTTGAATATGACATTAAATCTGTCTATTCCAGTGGTTACAAAATATGACATCAGTACAACAACGAATATGTTACCGTATATCAGTAAATGTGACAGTAAGTGGACGATTAATACGGTAATAAACGAGTTCATAATTATGTTAAGAAGTGTAATAGCAATTACAACATTGAAAGAGTGTCATAACTACAACCATAAAAAAAGAAATAAGTGCCTATATCATTACAAAATTAATGAGTGACTTTTCACCTATACAGTTTATCCCTATATAAGTAAACACATAATTCTAAAATAAGAAGACATCTGATTCTGATTTGAGATACTTGACATCATCTTTGTCAAACTCTAACTTGGGCGTCGGAAAGTCTTTTACATGTACCTCCCACCCGGTCTGAGGTTTCTTGATCAATTCAAAAACGACTCCCGCTGTAGATTACATTCGTTGGAGAGACAACCTCAACTCGAAAGTTTTATTCTCTAACAAGACACGTTCATATATACCAATAACGTAAAATCATAACACAATGTGCTAAAAAATCTCTTTAACCAAACAAATTATCATTTTTTTGTTACAACAAATTATCATTTAACATTACATGGAAACAATCGAAACTCAAAACTGTCATAATTTTTTACCCGTTTTCTCATCATCACACTCATAATGTGAGCTCACCAAAACACCATATTATTGTATAGGACACAATACACATACATCCCATGATTAGTATCTGAGGCACATGAAATAGCAAGGAGTTTTTGGCCCATGACTATAGACCCGACCCACGACCCATCCAGACCACTGATTATCAAAACGAAATCCAGATAACACACCCAAAATCCACCCCTCCACCCAATCCCGAAACGTCACGTGTCCCGAAACCAAAGCGTCACTGTCCCCCTCTCTACCCACCCAGTGTAATGACCTTTCTGCCTGTGATTACACAGAGAAAGAGACCTCAGAGTGAGAAAGAGAGAAAATTAAAGAAGAGAAATGTGCCACAACAAGAACAGTCCGCCTCCGAATCACGACCGTCACGTGAAGCTGATTCAAACCAGATCGATCTCCATGATGAAGATGATCAAGGAAGATCAAGTTGAGGAAGAAATCACGCCTGCGATAAAACCGGCGGCGTCACGGAAATCGAGGAATAAGAAGAGGAGCCGGAGGAAGAAGCCCAAGTACTTGAGCCTCCGGAGCTCACGCCTCTCCGCCCCAAACGACACCGTTTCCGCTGACGACACGGAGGCGGCGGGGACGACGCGGCGCCGACAGCAGCAGCTGGATTTGTTTCCGTTGCATCCGGAGCTAAACGCAGCGGACCACCGGTCCGACGACGACGACGTGGCGCTGCTGTTCGATTCCTACGGCGGAGCCACTCTCCACGGCCTGCTCGACTCCGCCACGGCGACGTCGACAATGTCGTCCGATCATGACCAGGCCGAGTCCAATCACGGCTACCGCCGCCGCCGCGGCGACGACATCGTGAGGACGGCGATGAGGAGGAGCGGGGGAGATCGGAGCGTCGGGAAGTGGGTGTGTTTCTCGGAGCTGGTTAAGGAGGAGGTTGAGTTAACGGCGACGACTAGCTCGGCGAGCACGTGTTGCAGCGTCGGCGACGATCGAAAAAGTCATCAGGATCAACGGCTGGCGTTGAAGCTTGACTATAAGGAGGTGTTGAATGCTTGGTCCGATAAGGGCTCGCTGTACATTAAAACCGAAGACGGCGAGCCGCCGCCGCAAACGGTACCGGACTTGCTTCATGATCAGCTCGTTGAGCACCTCCATGATTCCAGTGCCAATGTAAGAACACGTCATCTTCTTCTTAATTAATTCTTAACCATCAACCCTAATTTTCAGCTTCAAGTTTTTTTTGGATTGTTCTGGAATTCGTTGAATTGATTCTGCAAAATTGATTAGCTTTTACTCGTAGGACTGGAATCTAATAAATTAATCAGGATGCTGTCACTTTTTGTTCTTATGGGACCCACTTAAGATGGGCCTGCAGCCCAACTTATCATTCTTTTATGGTGTGGCCCATAACAACTTGGAATTTGTTTGTTGGGTTGGGTTTCTCAGATTGAGGATTTATGGAGGGTGCCTGAAGAGAGTGGTAGCTTGGAAGGGAAGAGGATTCAAAGACGGGAGAGTTTATTGAGATACAAGCGTAAAAGGGAGAACAGGCTGTTTTCTAAGCAGATTCGATATGAAGTTCGGAAGTTAAATGCCGAGAAACGACCCCGTGTTAAGGTAGGTGGCCAAGGCTCCTCCTCCCTTTATGATGTTTTATACCCTTGATCAGTTGGTTCGAAGATTTTTGAAGCTGAATTTTTGTTACTAATTGCTGCTGCAGGGTCGGTTTGTGAGGAGTAGTTGAAAGCCGAGATGTAGAGTATGGATCATATTAGTTAATTACTTGTGGAAAAAGGAAAGGATAAATCAGCTTGGTTTTCGTGTTTATGTCAAGAATTAGCTACTATGATCTTTTCCTTTTACTTTGTGTTTACTGTTTCCGTTTCTATCTCCATCTATTTTACATGTCACATGTGGTAGAGAGAAGGTAATAATGCTTTTTGCAGGAAAAATATAAATGTTGCATAAAATCGTACACAGACTAATGACAACCGTAACTACATACATTTATTTCTCTCTTTCTTCTGAAAACATATCAGAATTGAGTGTGGCATTGATGCACCTTCCCATGTTGCTAGTATCACATCTCTCCCATCTAATGTTAGTAGTAGTTTCTGTTGTCCAAATGTTTGATTGATCTTACTTAATTAGTACTGTTCGCTTTCAATGTTAGAAGAGAATCAAAGATTCGAAATTCGAATTCCCTCTATATGCGGGGAAATAATTTGTTCTCATTCCGTGTTATTCAATAGTATGTTTGGTGTGCCTCCATATGCACAAGTCATAATTCATTTGCATCATTAGTACGTGCAACTTATAATCCATATATCCCTCCCCCATTTTGTTACCACTCTTTTGTTCATCTAACCCCAAAATATAAGAATATTTATGGGTTAGGTTGAGATCTCACAAGTAGATATATGTTTTTAACTATATGAGTTACTTAACGTGGTACTGGCCATTCTTAATCCTGGGCTATATTGATTGATATAAGAATTTTTTTATCCAGACAAAAAAATTTCATTGGCTATAATAGTGGGTGTTCCTAGTTGAGGTACGTTGGGTTGTGTTTCTGTCATATATATATATATATATATATATATAGCCCCGCCTCTCATACGGCGCAGGTGGTGCAATAGAACCAGGCCCTCACTTCAGGTGAGGCCTACCAAATTTAAAATAATAATTAATATTAATAAAAAATAAATTTTTATATAGTCAACTATAAAAAATTAATATTAATAAAAGTTCTCGGTAAATTTCTTGAATCAGGCCTCAAAATTTTCAGCCACGGCACTGTATATATAGGTTGATGTTGCAATCTTAAGGTCATCACTGAAGGTCTCTGTACAAAGAATTAGCATGTTCTTCATAATCTAATGAGGGCGGCCTAATTAAGTTAGCCCTACCCTCGCAGAACAAGGAGCTAGCCATATAAACATCTGAATTCTTGGAACTAATTGGCTATGGAATATATGTTACATCTCTTTAATTAAAAATAAAGCCAGGTTTGTATTAATGTCTTTAATTATTTGCAAGATTTCTCTAAGTTTGGTTGGATTTTTATGTTCTATTAGGTGGTTAGGTTTTATAGATTAATTTGTTTCGAGTGGTTTACTTTTTCGTATTGGTGGTTGGCTAATTTTCTCTAAGGCATCAAACCATGTGAGCTTATCTGGGGGGATAGAGCTAGCTTAAAGATACATATCTTATGAATACTGATTAACTATCATCTCTCGAGCTATATATCCCTCTCTTTCCTTTCAATTCAACCATGTCCAAGATCTCTATCGAGCTCCTTCAATCTCAGAATATATAGCTAGCTAGCTACTCGATCGTATCTGCTTATGAAAGTAACCCATAGATTGGGAGGAAGATTCACTAATATATCCAATTGGCATTAGCTAATTTACTCGATTCATATGGCATATCCAGAAGAGTGGTCGATCCCGTTCCCATACCACCACATGGTGAAGAGAGAAGCAAATTTGTGTAAGGGCTTATGGCGATCGACAAACGACACCCCACATTATGTTGATCATCGTAGAAGGGGAAATAATGAAGCTTGGAGAACCATATTGTATCCTGCAAAACATATAAATTGTCTAGAATCCATGTACGTATGTGACTTGGGTCCTATGTATATGTATATTGTATAACATCGTAGTATCTATGGGGTATGGGCGAAAGCTAGGCATCTAGTTTAGTGAAGCAGATTGCTTGTATATGGTGAAACATCGATGAGTTCTTCAATTTGAATGCAAAATTAAGATTTGTAAGTTTAATTAGTTCATCAAGACCTACAACTATTAGCCTGCGTAAGATCTCCTCTCTCGTTTATTATGTAGAACGCACGATCATTGATGAGTGTCTTTCCAAACAAAAGAATGAACAGTGAAGTATTGAACCAACCTAGCTACAACAAATGCACCATATATTGTCTAAATCTTTTTTGCTTAAGCATCTCGGCCCTTCTTAATAATAAAAATTTGAGTTAGGACCCCTTGAATACTTTAAAGTTGTTTTCGCTCTTAGCTAATGATTACTTTATGATCTAATCTGCAAATCCTTAATCTAGCCAAGAGAAAAAAAAAGCAACTGTAAACGTAGATATAAGATTTGATTAGCTGATCACTGAGCAAAGCATGCAAAACAAATAAAAAGAAAGACGATGATGAAAACTAAGAAGTTAAGCACGAGATTACTTATTTTCACGCATCCCACAAGGTTTGCTAATTGTTGGCATGCACCAGAAGATATAGCTGGAGATTTTATGCGCATCAAGAAAGAGGTAGTGTGATTTTATGCATCAATAATAGATATATAATTCAATTTTTATTCTGGATTTTCGAAACATAATCACTGACACATATCTATATGCAACACTATTCTTTTTGGCGTTGTTGTTGTGTTTTATCAGTAAATAAAAGGTGTATCCATTGCCCGATTAGCTAGGAGGAACTTTGCACATGAATTATTTCTCTTATTTTCCATTAGCTCACAAAAATTCAATCACTTTCATTTCGATAGTCCGCCGGTGGTTGTCCATGTCTCCTTCATTGCTTTGAATTTAAGAAGCTTGGGAAATTAGTTGGATTGTTTAAATTAGACAGTTCGGTCATTAACACAAACAGTCGCTTATTGTGATCATCCGTGAAACGATTTCTAGATTTCTTCACGTTCATGAATTGTGTTACTAAAATGTATATGTCACATCACCCAAAATATAACAACTTTATGAAAATGTGAACAACCATTCATAAAAGAATGCTTGTTCGTCCACAAAGGTTTGGTGGATGAACTTCCAGGGGTCCAGGCAGGTCATCAAGTTCCCAATTATGTTGCCTCGTAGATAAACCAATATTGTTTAGCGTTAGTGGAAACTTTCATTTAAGTTTATGATGATGGCAAGTCATCTCTAAATACACCACTCCTCTGGTCATTCGTAACCTCCTTTTAAGTCATGTTTGTACATGTAAAGTTCACTAACTTAGTGATAATCGATCTCTTCCCTATTGAGCAAATGTCAATCGCACACGAATTATGGCTATGTTATATTTTAATCCGATACCTGAACGGTTGTTTCTCAGCTTTAGCATGTTGATTTCTTATCGTAAAGTCATGTAATTATGTTAAAGAGAAATTCGGTTTCCCTCTAATCCAACTCCTTGTATTTATACACCACCATCATGGCTTCTGAATGTTCTAACTTGTAAAATTCAAATTCGTAACATAACTCAATCTTGACACATCCACAGACGCATCCTCTTCAAGACAAAAAGAAGAAGACAATACTCGCGGTTTCATTGGACTTCACAAACACAGAATTTTAGGACTTGTCCAAAATGGACAGGTTCCTTATTAACTGAGCGAGTATGTTCCAAACTCGCTTTGGAAGCAAGTAAAGAAAGATCAAATCTTTGGTTCTTTCTGGTCAATTTCTTCGGTCAAAATCTGAGTTGTGCTGTGGTGTCCTATATATTAACAGCTCATTTTCCTTTTTTTTATATAGATTTTGTTTTTATTTAATCGGAAGAGAAGCCAAGTTGCTTTGGTTTCAAGTGAATAGCACTGAGAATAAAAGATAAATCTTTTTTGCATATAAAATGGCTGAAAATCGTTATCTGTTATTCCCTGACTGGTAACTGCTTCATTTAATCCGCCCTACCTCTTCATCTATTTCAGACCCCAAAAACCGTTTTCTTACAACTGTCTTTGAAGAAGAGTGAATCAGAGATTTGAACGTTTAAAACACTGAACACTAAGGCCATCCTCCTCCATTTGTTTCAGTTATTTTCACTTTCAAATTCAACGTTTAAAACACTGAACACTAAGGCCATCCTCCTCCAGTTGTTGAGTTGCTCAATGGTCATTGAAGAAGAGTGAATCAGAGATTTGAAGTAAGTTTCTGATGTGGGTTTTGCAGAAAGTTGGGTTTGGTTACTGGCTTTGATGTGGTTTATGGTATTGTGTTACTAAAGATGAGGTCTGTTAGTGTTTGCAGGGATTCTGGGGATCTGGTTTGGGTGAGGAGTAAGGAGGGAGATGGAACCTCCATCTGGGTTTTTGGCTACTTTGTGGAACTTCATCTGTTTTCTACCTTACTTTATTGGGCTTCTTCTTCTTGGCACAGTTAAAGGTTTGTCCTTTATTTTGGGAATTTGGTTTCTTTCCTGTACTAATTGGTGTTCCTGCTTCATTTCCAAACTGGTTTAGTGGTTTTATGGAGTTGGCTTTAGTTTTAGTGTGCATTTGATTGGAAAACAAGGAGGTTGTGTATGTGTATGGTGTAATTTGAACTTGTGATCCAACATTGGTTTTGGATTCTTGATTTTCATTTCCCATCATGCTGTGTTGTTTGGTTTCTTCTCAGAACATTTTCTTTACAAGGCATTTCATACATGTTTAAGGACTTAGGAGATGGAACTTTTGTTCACAGACATGTAATGTTACCATTTCTATAGATAATTTTTGAAGTTTGTTTAGAGAAATTAGAATAGGCATTGATATCTGTAAATGCTTAGTTATGCTGTATTATGATTTCATTGATTAGTTACTTAAGTCACACTGCTTGAAGCCGTGATGGATGTATGACTTGAGGGTAACTCTCCAACCTAACATCAAAGTTTTATTTCAGGCATTATCTTATGTCCATTGATATGCCTTATCATTGGAATTGGAAATACAGCTATCATATTGGGTCTTTGGCCAGTTCACTTTGTTTGGACGTATTATTGCATCTTGAGGTGCATTCTTCTGCCTCCTTTTTTTTTTCAAATTTCACTGTTTCATTGTTAAAGAAATAGTACACTAGGAATACTTGTCTTATTTTTCTTCTAAAAATGAGCAGTGCTAAACAATTTGGGCCAGTTCTGAAGATTGTTGTCTGCGTTGCTATACTACCTCTCCAATTGATCTTGTGGCCAGTGATTGGAATTGTTGGAAGTGTTTTGGGTGGAGCAGCATATGGCTTGCTTTCACCGGTATTTGAAACTTTTCAAGCTGTCGGAGAAGGAAAGAGCAATCAGTTGTACCACTGCTTTTACGTATGTGTTTGATATTCAAGTCTTATAAATCTTTCCACCAGTCTTTCTGTTGTTGCCTCCATAACAGAGATTTGTGTTTCTCACCATTTGGCAGGATGGAACAGTGAGCACGGTTAAGGGAAGCTTCACTGTTGTGAGGGATTTTATGGATGTCTGTTACTATACATACTTCTCAGTTATGGAGGACTTGAAAACTCAAGGTCCCCCAGATGTGAAGTATTATGAAATCAAGTATGTGCCTGCCTCTCAAAATGCACGCATGCTGATGCAAGTTCTAGTTGAAATGTAACTTTGGATGTTAAGGATGACAGCAAATTGCATAATATATTTATTTTCCATTTCTGGTTTCACTGTTTTCTTTTGTGATCCAGCGGTTATCTTTTTGCTCAAGTTTATTAGTCACGATCTTTGTTCATAACCAGAGCTTTTCTAAATCTTGTCCAGGTTGCTTCATCTTCCTGGGGCTGTTGTAGTAGGGGTCATTGGTTTCATGGTTGATATGCCATTGATCTCATTCATTGCCATGTGCAAAAGCCCATGCATGCTCTTCAAGGGGTGGCACCGTTTGTTTCATGACCTTATTGGTCGGGAGGGCCCTTTCTTGGAAACAATTTGTGTTCCATTTGCAGGGCTTGCTATCTTAGTCTGGCCGTTGGCTGTTGTCGGGGCAGTTATGGGATCTATGGTGGCCAGCATATTTTATGGTGCTTATGCTGGAGTGGTGGTTTATCAGGTTCTTTGCTTACACTCTAACGTTGTTCATTGGTGCAACTCTCAATTTATCTGTATTCATCTTTTCGTATATACTTAGGTTTACCAATTGCATGTTTCTCGTGCATATAGTTTGAATTAAACACCACTTTTGTTACTAGGAAAAATCCACATATTCAACAGTCGGTTCTATATAAACCTCCTTGTCAATACCATAACCCCCAATAGATGTTGGAGTTGTGGATAGGAGAAGACTGTTGCAGGGCTATATTTTACTACTTCTCTATTCTCAGTAACACCAAAAATATGCATGTTTGATGCCAGATACTTTAAAATCAGTTCAGATGCTGATAGGTTTTTAATATGTCCTTTGTCACATAATTCTTGAATGATAAGAGATTGTATGACCTTTGGATTACAGGAGTCCTCGCTTTGGATGGGACTTCGCTATATCGTTGCATCCTTAGCCATATATGATGAATACAGCAATGATATCCTTGACATGCCAGAAGGATCCTGCTTTCCAAGGTCTTGATTCAGCACACAGAAGTTCTGCCGTAGGTTTTTGCACTTTGGCAGTAAATATGGATTTTTATTTTATTTTTTGCATTGACAGGCTCACCTACCGAAAGAAGACTGAATTGGTCCGAACCACCTCTCGTGCACCTTCTTTCTCAAAGCATAGATCTTTGAAACATGTTCCTTCATTCAATAATCCTATGATTGAGTTGAAGCCCCTTGAGGTAATGCGCAAGTAAAATATATTTTGCTCTAACTGGAATAAAACATGGACTGCTCCCTATGTTCTGGGTGATGCATGGAGAAAAGAGTAGAATGTTGACTTAAAAAAACCCTATATAATCTTTGTTCATGTGCTGACTAAACAACCTTCATGGGTAATGTAGGTAATGGATAGTTTATTTAAGGAGTGCAAAAGATATGGGGAAATCTTGGTTTCTCAAGGAACAATAACAGCTCAAGACCTCGAAGATGCCAAGTCTAGTAAAGGAAGTAGAGTTATTAGCACTGGTTTGCCAGCTTGTTGCCTTCTCCAAACACTCTTGCGATCTGCAAAAGCCAACTCGCCCGGTATATTGTTAAGTAAGTGAAACGCTTTATCCTTACCACTATTACCAGCTTAATACTTTTTAGTTTTGAGTTTTGTACTGTACTTGATATTACTTTTATTCTTGATTGATGCAGTTGACAACTGTACTGAGATAACTAGCTCAAACAGACCAAAAGACACAATCTATGATTGGTTTCTCAACCCTCTCTTGATCATCAAGGATCAGATTAAAGCAGAAAATCTTACCGAGTCAGAGGAGTTGCACCTTGGAAAATTGGTTCTATTGAGTGGTGATCCTGTGAGGTTGAAAAACACAAATATTGGCTCACCACCTGAGTCGGAGCGTAAACAAGCTGAACTTGATGCATTGGCTCGAAGGTAAAAAACACATGCATAGAGTCGCTTCTGTAACCTGTTTAGTTTTAAGCCATTTCCTTTTCCCATGTTAACATTTTCCATTTTGTTATTTATCATTACTTATCTTGTCATGCAGGCTCCAAGGTATTACTAAATCAATCTCAAGGTATCCAACTTATAGGCGTCGGTTTGATGAGCTTGTCAAAGCCTTATCTGATGAACTTGGCCAGAATAAGGATGGCAGTAGTACCAAACCAACCAGTGGACCTAATACAATGTCAAGATCGAAGAGTGCCTTTGCCCGGTTGTTCAGCCAGAAATCATTTAGTTTTGCAAACAAAACAAGCAATCACGGAGATGATCCAGAGTCGCAACTAAACGAAAGAGATGTGACAATTGCATAGTTAATGTTTTAGTCCATATTGATTTTAATTTAGGTATTAGCTACTTAGCTTTGTTCATTCCACAACGTTTATCTTGTCCAAAATTGGGACGGAGTAGAATATGTTTTGATTGTTTCTTTGTTGTTTTTTTGAAGGGGTCTTTGTTGTTATGTATACGAAGTATATGAATGTAAGCACGCTCATGTATTAATTTTTCACTTCCTGGTATTGGATATGACACAGTTGGTTCTACTATAGAAGTGCTTTTGTTGAAAGCTTGTTGTGATGCAATGCTTTAGTTAAAAATTTCAAGTGCGTTTACCGATGACACTAAAACGGCTTCTTCTCTGAAAAACAGCTCCTACAATCTAAAACTAGCTCTCTTTATTTTCAGTTTACACAATACTAAGACATTCCCATGCTTAAGTCTGTAAAGTCTTAGTCATGAGTCCCCAACTCCCAAAATTCATTTTCTTACTCAACTTGGGTAAATATCAAACACTGAAACACGTACAGTAAGAAACTAGCAAAATATAAACAGTAACTTTTCTTTGAGTCCAAGACCGAGTCAAAACTAATAGCAGCTTCATGGGTCACGTAGCCTCCCCACTATCTGAGTAGTGCAAGTAACTACCTCTTCCACAACCTCACCCCTCGTCTATATATTTGCCCTCGTCAACACTCCCACAATCACATTTCACTTAGTCTTCTTCTAGCTTTGCGTATCTCTTAGATTGAGAAAGAGAGCTAGTACTCTGACACTGAAAACCCCTCCAATGGCTGCTTTCAAAACAAGTTTATTCTGCCTCGTCATTTTCATCTCTCTTGGCAACTCCTTGGTTTTCTCAGCTTATGAGTTCCAAGTTGGTGGAATTCAAGGTTGGGTCGTGCCTCCAACCAATGACAGCAAGGTCTACAACGACTGGGCCTCAGAAAACAGGTTCCAAGTCGGTAACGCCATTCGTAAGTATCTATGGAGTAATGCTAGACGAAACACCTTTTGTGTGTTACGATTCTATTTTGTTTCTCATTGTTTTGTGTACATGTGAAGGGTTTAAGTATAAGAAGGACTCGGTGATGGAGGTGCCGGAAGAGGACTACAAGAAGTGCAACTCAAGTCATCCCAAGTTCTTCGACAACAGTGGAAACAGTGTCTATAGGTTTGACCATTCGGGATCGTTTTACTTCATCAGTGGGGCAGCCGGACACTGCGAAAAGGGACAGAAGATGATCGTTAAGGTCATGGCGTCCGATAAGGAGTCCAGAAAATCGGCTGGTTATCCTGCGGTTTCTGAGCTTGGAGTGTCCAAACTTGTGTTTGTTCAGTTTGTTTTGTTCTATGTTGCTTCTGTTGTGTTCTAGGGTCGTTCTTGCTATTTAAGTTGATAAATCTGTTTCATTTTACTAATTAGGATGTTAATGTTGTTTCATCAATTTGGATTTGATCGTTTTGTCAGTTTGGATTGTAGGATTGTCTGCTGTCTTTGTCTATCTACTCTGGTTTGTAATCCATGAAGACAGATTTGTCTAGTCTTATTTATTCATCTAACTTCATATATTCTATATTTGAATTCTTAAATGTTCTTATATTGAATTAAGTACGATATTTGAGAACGTAGCCAATTCAGTTATTGTTTGAATACCACATTTTTGAATGTTGCTAATTGAAATAATAACCATGCAAAAGCGTCTAGGAGTGATATATGGATGAATTTGATCATCCACACAGAAAAAGCACTACGATCTTCTGCAACCAACATTCAGAAACAAAATAACAAAGAGAAACAAAAACTAGTACAATTATATTGAGGAACAAAATCATATCAATCTCCAGTATTGTATCTTATAACCAGGTCTTTCCCTTGTAAGGAGAAGTATACAAGGCTGGTTTCTTGCATGAACTAGGAAACTATATATTACTAGTTGATGAGGGATTATTACTCTATACGTACGAGACGGTACGACCTATGGGTTTCGAGGTCGTTTTAATAAAGGAAATCAGATCAGGGATCCCTTTTATTAATCGTAGCGGATGGATCATACTTCTGCAACATCGATATTCTACTAGACTGCTACATTCACAATGAATCTTCATGAGCAGCTCCTGGTTTGACACGGTGTTTAGGCTGTGCAAATAGCTTGTAAGCTTTGGCTGGTTTCTTGTGCATGTGCAGGCCTTCGCCATGCGCGGCTACTCCCAATAACAGGTAAGGCGTCATCATGAGGAGGATGAGGAAGAGAGCCTGAAATAGTTTGGCAAAACGACCACCCATGTTTTCTCTCCTTTTCCAAACTATGATCAGTTTCACAATGATTGTCGGATTCCTTGAGGAATTCTCACGGGCATATAAATATGCCCAGGACGAGCACGAAAATCATGCTCGATTTTCATGCACCAACGTTCAACGCCCACAAATGAAGGTTTACTTAGTGTGGCAATACGCTAGTTTGCATTCAAATCAATCAAGGAAAACGAACTTGTGCGCTATACTTGGGGATGAATGGAAAGAATTAGTCAGAAGAACATGCGCTATACTAGTTACATTGCCACATCAACTGGTCAGAAATCCCAGCATATTATATGAACACACCACATCAAATGTGAAAGAAAAACCTGATGAACATGAGGTGACCAAAAAACTCCAATGACTTTTAGTAAGAACTCTGTTAGAAGTTGAAATAACTACAAAATTCTTATATTCAAATATTTACAAAGTTATTTTGTGACTTGCAATGCAAGTCAATTTCCTTGCAGAAAAGTTCCAAATCAATTCAAAACTGTTGTAGGAAATATGACATGTGCGTGTGTGCACTTGGTCTTATGCCGTGTAGATGGGCTTAGCCCATGGGCCTTAGATGTAATAGGAAACTTGTAGTACTTACCATATATGTATTGTTGTACTACACATAGTACATGTACTACACATATAGTACGTTTCCATACTAGGCTTGATGTAAACCCTATATAAGGGGCCTCTCATTTGATGAATAATACACAACGAGATTCAGCTCTCATATATTCTATAACACGTTATCAGCACGACGCTATAACCTTAGAGCGAAGCGGCCACACCCGAGTGCCCACTGCTGCGCACCCCCGGGGCACCAGCGCGCACTGCCGTGCACCACCGTGCACCGCGCGCACCACTGCTGTGCACCTCCTGCGCACCCCCTGGGCACCCCCTGCGCACCCCCTGGGCACCCCCTGCGCACCCCTGTGCACCCCCTGGGCACCCCCTGGGCACCCCCCCTGGGCACCCCCCCTGCGCACCCCCTGGGCACCCCCCCTGCGCACCCCCTGGGCACCCCCCTGTGCACCCCCTGCGCATCCCCTGGGCACCGCGCGCACCCCCTGTGCACACGGGTTGTATTCCTATTTTCTTTATGAATCCTCCATATGGTTGATGTTTTCAATACTTTTGCTACTGTTTTATAGCAAGTTTAACTAACCATATATTTTTCATGTGCACACGGTCTCCCCACGCGACAATTCATAATGGAATTGCTTGAACAATCGCCGAACGCGCATGGATTTGAGCATGGAAGCATGGAACAGCTTATATAAATGCAGTCTATTTGGCAGACTAGCAAGTAAGCTTTAATTTTGAGTAATTTCAAAGTTCAATCTATGCTTGGGACGTTTGTCTTTGCAGGTTATTATGGAAAATCCTAAAACATATGTGCATTTGGCTGCCGAGCACCGCTGCCGGGGCCTGCCCCTGTGCGCGGGTGCACGCTGCTGCCGGCGCGCATGCGCACCTTCTGTGCACTGACGTGCACTGCTGCCGGGGATCAACCCTGTGCACGTGCACTGATGTCAGGCACCATATGTGCACCGGTTTGGCTGATGCCGAGCGCTGCTGCCGGGGATTGGCCCTGTGCACGCGCACGCTGCCACCGGGCACCACATGCGCACCTTCTGTGCACTGACGTGCACTGCTGCCGGGGATCGACCCTGTGCACGTGCACTGATGTCAGACACCATATGTGCAACGGTTTGGCTGATGCCGAGCGCTGCTGCCAGGGATAGGCCCTGTGCACGCGCACGCTGTCATCGGGCACCACACGTGCACCTGCCAAGCACTGCTGCCGAGGCTGGGCCTTGGCACATGCACGAGGCTGCCAACACTTGTGCACTGCTGTCAGGCACTATATGTGCACATGGCTACCAGCTACCAAAGCCTTGCACACTAATTGTTATGCACTGCCGAGCATTGTCGAGCACTAGTTGCCGAGTGACAAGCACTAGTTGCCGTGCACCATGCACCGAAGATGTTTTTAGGTCCACGTTGTGAGGTATCCAACGTTGGTTTGTGTTATGCTATTAAAGAGAGTTCAGAATTAGAGAATCATCTCATTCATTGAACCCGCGTTGTGTTTGATCAACGTTAGCACATTTCTCCGGGTAGAAGTCCCGTTGAGAATATGGTAGGAGAATCAGCAACCGGTGTAGGATGCCCAGCGTCTAGCTGTAGAGCACCACTGCCACGCTGTAGAGCACAGGCTGCCCAGTTTCTAGCTGTAGTGCGCCTAGTGCCTAGCTATAGAGGACCAGTGCTGCATAGCTGTCGAGTGCTAGTTTCCAACCACTGAGCACCCAGCTGCCGAGCATCACATAGATTTTGCTCGAGATTTAGCCACTGCTTCCTACGCTGCACCTCCAACCTATAAAGCAAGATGACCACTCTCGAGTCTCTATAGTTTGGTTTAGTATGCATGAGCGAGGAAATTTGCCGCTCACTTACATATTGACCCTTGAATGCCGCTCTAAGTCTCGAATGGAGATTAGAAGCTGAGCAACACTGTTTTATGCTAAAGGCAAGCAGCTATTGAGCGCTGCCTAGGAGCTATTGAGCGCTACACAAGCTGCTGGCATGGTTGCCGAGCTGTCGTGCACGCTGCCGAGCCCATGTGCACCTGGCTGCAAGTTGTCGATAGTCACGCGCCTGTTGCCGCCCAACGTGTCTGTTGCTAACCCTGTATGCTACCTACTGCCCCTTGATTGTTTTTGCCAATATTGTGTGTCAGTTGCCGCCCCTGTGTGTCAATTGCTTCATGTTGTGTGAGGAATGCCACCACTTATATGTCACATGTCGATTAGTTATGTGTTTGTCGCTTTATGCTCTACACATGAACTATCGTGCACTGTGCATTAGGTGTTGAGCACTAAGCACCATATGTTAGCATTGAACACAAGGAACCGTGCACTGATCACCAATGGTTGTGCACTTACATCACGGACAAGCACTAAGTGAGCTACATAGCACAGAACACTCGAGGACGTGCACAGGACACCGACTGCCGAGCACTGAGCACCAGGGCCAAGCTCTGTGCAGCAGCTGCCGAAGCTCTGTGCATCTCATGTTCTACACTTGAGATAAGCTGCCGAGCTCCTCCCCCACTGCCCCATACCGTGCGCCATGGGCGCCAGCGGTTGTGCAGCCACCAAATGTTGTCGAGTGCACGGTGCACCGGCATATGTGTGGCTCCTCATGCACTACCAAATGTTGTCAAGTGCTTAATGCAATGACATATGTGTAGGTGCAATGCGCTACCAAATGTTGCCAAATGCCTAGTGCATTGGCATACGTGCAAGCTGCAAATGCGGGCAACCAAAAACAAAAACAGTGAATCTGCCACTTTCTGAACAGCAACTTCTGAAGAGCTTTCTGAACAGCTCCGGATGAACTAGAACGCAGACCATATATCACTGGAAAGCTACATTTGTCTAGTTTCCAATGGTTTTCGCGGTTCATTCATATCCATTCTAACGAAGGAGTAATGCCTGTTTGAGTGAGCAAAGGTCATGCTGCCAGGAATTCTGCAATGCACAAGGTTGCCTTCGATTGTTGCCTTCGGTGTTTATGTCTTTTTCTCACGTATCTACCTTGTTTGATAGGTATATTATGTGATGAAATTGAGTGCTTTGCAGATGGTGGGACTACCCACACAATCCTGAGCAAAAGAATGAATGCATACAAATAAACGTACAAAAGGGCGTACGGAACGTCAAATAGATGCCTCTGACATTTGACGTCATGAAGGCCTCTTTGATTTTCTCCAAACGAAATGAGACCTCGATCAAATCGTTGGTTCGATAAGTGTATTCACACTATGACATGATCATGCACAGCCTTATAAAGGTGTGTCGATGTTCGTGGTTTAGTCTTCACCTAACAGCAGATTTTCCATCATCGGATGAGGTGGTTAACCTTGGCAAAGGTTACCTAGTCCCTTGATTTTGGATCCCCCCCATGTTGCTGTTACCAAATGCCATCCTTCATGGATGTTGAAGACTTGTAATGCCATATGTACGCTTTACTTTTGGGTCGAGAATAACTCCTGCGATGCCACTTTAAAGCTTCATCATGTCAAAATCTGCGACCACAGTAAGTTGAAACTACTGTATCGTAACTTCGTCAGAGTTTTCTGAACGGCTCCGGATGAACTAGATGCCGAATTTTATATCATTGGAAAGCTACGTGAGTCTAGTTTCCAGTGGTTTAAGCGGCTCGTTCATACCTGTCCCGACGAAAGAGTTATGACAGTTTAAGTGCGTACAGGTCATAGCAGACTGTATCCTACTGTCCCTTAACTTCGTCAGAGCCCCCAGATCAACTCCGGATGAAATGGAACACGCACTTTATATCATTAGAAAACTATGTGAATCTAGTTTCCAATGGTTCAAGCGGTTCGTTTATATCCATCCAGACGAGAGAGTTATGGCCGTTTTAGTGAGTATAGGTCATACTGCACGAAAACTGCATACTCTTCGCAGATTGTGAATCCCTTTTTGTGACTAAGTTTGATTGGATCTTCACCATCATTTTATGACATGGTTGAATCAATTCTTGATGCCTTTGGCTCGATGATCCAAGTCACAAATGCCCTCCTTATTGTGAGAGAGGCAATCGAACATTGAAGTGTGTTATGAACATACACACCAACGATTACCATGATGAGAATGATTCAGACTTTTGTGTATACTTCTCATGACTGTCGATTAAGAGCATCATGGAGATGAGCATGAGTCCTAAGGTGTCGCCAATAAGTATATTTGGGACATTTGACTCAGACAAGCTATGACATTTGGTCATACCGGGTGAGATATGCGAGCCAGAATTGTTTGATATTCTTGGGCATCCATTCCCCCGATAACAACGAACTACACCATGATTGTATGTTGTGTTTGTGCGCCGACATGATGTCCTCGGCAGCCGCACAGTACTCATGTTTTCGTTGTGTAAAGCTTGATCTTTAGCTAAGTAAGGTGAAATATCCTCTTATGCTATGCCACAAAAGATGTCATCCTTATTGAAAATCCAAAGAGGGATTTTGTAGACCGATACAACCAACGTATGGATACCGTATACGCTTTTATGGTGTTGGTTGAAGGGCTAACACACTGGTCATGTGTTGTACCATCGTCTACCACATGCTGCTTATGTATCTATGGGCTCACTACCCATCCCTGAAGAGGGACATGCAGACATGTATTGATTCGTCCACGACTTACCATCATTGCATTGATGCGCGACAGCTCGTAACTGTGTGCTAGGATTGACACGTAGTTGTAATCCTTGAACTCGGCGGGATAGTAACGGATCTCCAAGCCATGAGTTCCACAATGTGCCAAATTGGACTGCCACAGTGCCCAATGATGATGTGTCGCATGAGATGAATATGTTCTAAGGATGGATATGAGTCATTTTATTGCTCTCCACCTTAAGCTCCTTGACAGACGATCTCCTTAAGCCGCTACACAGCGGATTGTCACTTTGAGACTGTATTCCCGCCGTTAGGGGGAGATACGAACACCAGGGTTCAAGTGGGAACGACGCGAATGTCGTGATTGGTCACCACTAAGTCTCAACATGATCCCCAAAAGAACTATAGTGACGAGATCAGCTGCATATGTCTGTAAGGAATGATGTCCTACCAAGAGGACATGGCTCGACCAAATTAAGGTGGTCTTGATGCCGTGGCTCGACCATATTAAGGTGGTCTTGACGCCGTCACCTTGTGTGGTGATGTGAGGGCGCCATAATGTGGCAACATGGTGTCCTAGGCCTTGTGGCTCCCTGAAGGTTAGGTTGAGGCCCTTGGGTTCGATATACACTCGCACTGAGAGAGAAAGCGAGTTTGGCACTACTGGTCCATTGATCAGTGATACTCACTCCGTCTCATGTTAGTCTGAATTGTGACTATCGTTGGGGGACGCCTCAACTTCAAAATCCAATTCATAGAAAGAGATCTCTACAATGACTACACTAGTGTACATGAGGACGTGGGATGATGAGTTTATCGAACCACTCATTTGTTGATATGTCGACAAAGTGTATTGACCTAAAATGGGAAGATGCGACCCGGACAAAGGGATAGGTCCTTGGGCAGGTGTTGCCGACACCGCAAGTGTAAACCCTATCAAGTAAACCTTTGTGAGTTAGCGTAGTGAGAACAAGAGTCTCAGACTCCCTTATGGCGCAAGGTTTCTCACAAACACGCACTGGGATCGACTACGATGAGATATACTCTCGTAATGGATGTTATTGCACTCCACTACCTTGTCAGTTTGGTAGTTCCCCAATAACTGTACATGCAGCCCTATGATTATGATCATAGTGACGTCTCTATGGGATCAGAGATATGCATGAAGATCTTAAATAGACTTCATAAGCCAAATCAAGTGGAGCTTGCGTTGGCCAAGTGTTTTGAACGCATAGTACATGACTCCTTGATTTCGGATGGGATATGATGAATAATGCCATTGCGTATTGATTCCGGATGATCGCAGTATATGCTGGATATCCGATGTTGGAATGAAAAGTATCTTGGGAAAGACACAATCTCGTATTGAAGTCGATCGATTGTGTATTGATGATGTATTTCCATCAATCGGCTTAGGTCCTCTGAAGAAGAGTGGAACCTTTATATGCTCCCATGATTAGTCAATGTCTTTACTCCAAGAGAGAGTGATCCGTTTAATCAAAAGAAAGACTTGACCTCACCTTCATTCGTTATAAAGCTAAGTAGCTTTGCGCCCACGCAAATGCCAATGATATGGCATATGACATCACTTGAATACTCTAAGAGTATCTGGCATATTCAATCCCTATGGCATGAGAGAAAGGTTGTTGCCTATGCCATCGCTAGCCATGCATAAATTGAGATGCATCGGAAGCGGAATCATGATCTAGGCACCGGTTGATTTAATGGCCGAGTTGCCGGACATATGGCGCGCTGCCTGTGCGCGCTGCCTGTGCACGCTGCCTGTGCACGCTGCCTGTGCGCGCTGCCTGTGCGCGCGGCCTGTGCGCGCGGCCTGTGCGCGCTGCCTGTGCGCGCTGCCTGTGCGCGCGGCCTGTGCGCGCTGCCTGTGCACGCTGCCTGTGCACGCTGCCTGTGCGCACTGCCTGTGCGCTACCGGGGCACTGCCTGAGCGCTGCCTGTGCACTGTCTGTGCACACGTGCACTGCTGCCAGACACTATACGTGCACCTATGCCGAGCACTGTGCACCAGCTGCTGAGCGCTGTGCACGCCAGCTGCCGAGCGCTGTGCATACAGCTGCTAGGCACCATGCACATAGCTGCCGGCACTGAGTAATGCCACATTTGAGACATGTTGAAAGAGCATACATATGCCAAGTTGTCAAAACAGCTCCGTGGTCACTAAGGATCCGGAAGCGCCCTATGAATGATCTTGAGATCAGGGGGAGATGCAGATTTGAAAGAAAGTCTAGCATATACATGTCATGATCAAATGTGAAGGGTGTGGTTGTTTGTGTCAACCATGTTACACTCTTTTTCCCTTAGTCACAGCTTTTTGTCCCACTGGGTTTTTGCTTGACAAGGTTTTTAACGAGGTAACATTGCATGCACCGCTAAGACCATTGATCCCAATTTGTGGTTGATCATGGCAGACTTGTTTAAGTCTTGGCTCACATCTACTCTTGAGAAGCATGTTGGAATGCACCATTCATCAGGAAAATCCGATTGAAGTACACATCAGGGGGAGCATCACATGACGAGTTCTCAATGGAGTAGTTGGTGCGTTGTACTCTTTTTCCTTCGACCAAGGTTTAGTTTTCCCACAGGGTTTTTGTTACTTGGCAAGGTTTTAATGAGGCAACATTGTAAGCACCATCCGGCATATCGACGTGCGGCACAAGGGGGAGTGTTGTAGGAAATATGACATGTGCGTGTGTGCACTTGGTCTTATGCCGTGTAGATGGGCTTAGCCCATGGGCCTTAGATGTAATAGGAAACTTGTAGTACTTACCATATATGTATTGTTGTACTACACATAGTACATGTACTACACATATAGTACGTTTCCATACTAGGCTTGATGTAAACCCTATATAAGGGGCCTCTTATTTGATGAATAATACACAACGAGATTCAGCTCTCATATATTCTATAACAAAAACAATAATTTTACCTTTTAATAAACTCAAAGTATGTAGAACATGTTGGGAAAAATATTATAATGGAAGCGACAAATTCAATAACAAATCACAAATATAATATAACGCGGTTCGACAATGTGCCTACGTCCACATGACAGCAACAACAAGAACTTCCACTATTAAATAATGGGTACACAAGAGATACACAACTTCAAGAACACCACTTGAAGGAAACATTCTCTCACACTTGTTTTGCTACACTACACTACACTCTTAACTTGAAGTGGACACTCTTCAATCTCTACTTGGATTAAGATGTTTGAGATAATGGAATGAGCAAATGACCTCTCCTTTTATAGGCTTAAGGAGGAACCCTTATTAGTGTTATACCATTATGATCATACATAAAACTCCTGTAACTCATGAAATCATAACTCCAAAATCATCTCACTTTCTTGTGTAACACTACCAGAAAAAAGACTTTAGCCGACGAAATATCTAAAAACAGGCCGACAAAATTTTTTTTCGTCGGCTAAAGTCCACTTGTGTTCATAGATTTTGTGTTAATTAAAAGCTTCACAAACGTGTATTGTTTCCTTTTGTGTTCATAGATTCTGTCCAGTAGCTATATATGTATATAATTGATTATTAATGCAGATGAATGAAAAACCATTCTAGCCAAACCGTTTCTGGTTTTGGAAAACCAATGAGAAAACGTGAAACGGATTCCGGGGAGTCTAGTTCATTCGCAAAGAATCCGAAAACTGAAGTGAAACCTCTGGCAAGTCTTCTTCTAGATGTTTCCTTTATAATTCTTGACAAACTGTTCGTATCCACACAGACCGTTTTTCTTTCGCTGGCGATTGTAAATATTGGTGCTCTATTTCAACAAACTATAATGTTGCAACTCAAAGCTGGCACAAGAAGGGCAAGTTGCTTCCCCTTTTCTTGGTTAGTACTGAATCGGAACAAAAAGGAACGACTAGGAACCATGAACTAGAAGGAGTAGAAGCATATAATGTTTCTAGTGGAAGAAGATGCAAATATGTTATTCATTTTCCGGTCACTCACGACAGAAGGTGTTGTGGTTCTAGCCACGGTTGGTTGGATATTTTTGATATAGAAGGCAAATGTTTCTCCATAACTTTGGTACACCCTTTCCAAAAATCAGTGGAACCAATTAAAATCCCTCACTTGGATTTCATGACGAACAAGCCGCAAGAGTACATCCGAAAGGTTATCTTGTCATCCGATCCCATCTTGAATCCTATTAGTTATGTTGTTGGTGTACTCTACAATGGTGACGGTGGTTCAAAGTTGGCTTTCATCATCAGAGGACAACCGAAATGGACTTATACTGATAGGCGTCGAACCTGCCTTAAGGATGTCACATTTTACAGAAAGCAAGTTTATGCAGTTGTTGGCGGAAGCGATGTAAAGGAAAGAATCATGTCATTTGATGTTCATAGTTGTACAAATATTTCAAAGCCTCCAAAAGCAATCAATCGTACGCCTAATGATGTGCCAGAAATAAGGGCTAACTATTCGTATCTTGTGGAGTCAGCCGAGGGAGATCACCTGTGGTATGTGAGGAGACTTATTTCTTATGCATGGAGAACAAAAAACCACATTGAGAGGTTTAGGGTTTACAAGGTGGTGTTTGACAAAGATGGATCGGTTGTGGAACAAGTAGAGGTTCATAGCATCGGAGATGAGGCTTTGTTTGTGGGTGCAACAGATTCAATATCCGTCTTGGCTTCAAGCTTTCCTGAGTGTAAACCAAATTCTATGTACTATACTACTGAGGAACCCTATAACTTTGATTATCCAGACCACGAAACCTATCTTATCTTTAGTAGTACGAATGGAGCTGTCGACATTTACAAGCAGCAATTACATGTGGAGTTTGGATTCTACCAATGTCTAAGGGACTATTCTAGCTACTCAATCTTAGTTTTTTTCCTATACTGGCCATATGCATGTATATATGCAATTGAAATTGATTCAATGTAAATACGTTTTGCGGTTTATGTTGCATAAATAACATCTTTCAGTTTTCTTGGCATACAACAGTTACTTTCACCATGAATGTTTGTAGTCACTGAAACCAAAACACGTTGAGAAATTTGATACTAATATACATGCAAACTGGAAATTCAGTACTAGCTAGAGAAGATCCTCCTACTTCTGAAACATTCATCCTACATTAGATATATGTGTTGACTACTACCAAAGAAGTGCTGGGAAACCTGGAAATTTTTAGGGTTGATGAACATGGAATTGCAAAGGAGAGAGGTTATCTTTTGTTGATCTAAATACATAGCCGCAATACTTCTGCTGCTGCAATGCCAGCATCCATATCGATATCGACTTCAGTACTCACCAGATCAAGCACACAGATAAATTCGATCATAAACAGCAAAACCATTTTTTCTGCATATCAAAAATAGAAAAAGAAAACCAAATAACAGTGAGGAACAAATATGCATTCATGATTATTGAGTACCTAAGGGTCAATAATACGTACCTTTGGGGCATCATTATTGTAATTTTGATGTGGCTTATTGTGTGTAGGCATGGTCGAGTTTCCGGCTTCATTATTCATTTTCTGGTCTCTAGCTTTGCTAAATATGACTGTAAACCCTTCGGCAGAGGCTGGATTGTTCACATCCCACTCTCCGAATTTCGGTAGTGGTCTTCCTGCATCTTGCTGCACATTCAGATCAATACATATAAATTCAATGTAGGTATATACACAGAATTATAGTTATCATGCGAAAGACAATGTGTTCCATCCGGAATTGAAATCTTACCGATCCCATGAAACAATGTGTTACAGAATCAAAGGAGATTGAAGGTACTATTAGATTCTGAAAAGAGAGATGAAGAAAATAGAGCCAGAATGAGAGAATGAGAAAGACAGAAAAACAAAGGGTGTAGTGGTTTTTTCTTCGAGTTCAAGGGTTCTTTATTCAAAAACAGCCTGCATGGGGGACATATATTTGTAAGTAATTAGTAGCTAGCTAAGTTTGATAAAAAAGAAAAGGAAATTGTTAGTAGTTTTCAGATTGTTGTAAATCTTAGTTGTCTAAACCATGAATAACCATGTATTCTTAACAATATTCCACTGCCTTCTTTCAAAAAAAAACAATATTCCGGTGCCATTGTTTAACTTTGTCTTTTCGACTCTGTTTAGGCAACCCTCCCACCAAAAAAAACTTCTCTAAAAACATAAATATATGAGTGGACTTTGGAAATGAACTCCGGCCTATTCATGAATTACACAAGTAAATGAATCTTTTCAATAAACAAGTCGTTTTTACTAAAATTCTAAATTGGTTTGGTTAAATAGGATCCAGAGGGACTACTCTAATTACTCAAACATGTTCGATAATAATAAGAACCAATTTAGCTTGTTTAAAATAGTTATCGTTTAAACATTGTCAAGAATGATGTGAAAAATAAGTTGATTTAATTAGCTAGCGATCATAAAATCGTGAACATCACATGTTCTAAATCGGAGCAAAAATGTTGGTCAGTATTTTGATGTCGAGATTGTTCATCACGACACGAGTCGTGTGTTTTAGATACCAAACCGCAATACCTAGGGACTTTTGGGCCGTACACGTCCACGATGCTGGACATTGATCGCCGCCACGTGTTAACATCAAACTGGTGCATCCCACGCGTCCACCTCAACAGACGGCCGAGACGAAGCCACGTCACCATCCTAAAGCTAATCACCCGGCACGGAAAGGGACCTAATCACGTCGCTAAATTTACATATAAGCCCCTCCAAGGGAGTCCAAAACCAAACAATTAGAGTCCATTCACGTCATTTCACATACTCCTTCCTTCTCTATCTCCACACTCAGCCTACAGAAACTCTTGGATTTCGATCCTCTCTCTTTCTCAGCGAAAATGGCGACTGGTCTGTTACGGCGAGTCTTCACCGGAATCTCATCCTCCTCGTCGCCGGCGGCTCGGCGCGTCTTGGTCAGCTCCTTCGCCTCGGAGCCTCAGACCGACGCGTCAACCCCGAAGGCGCGTGAGGCTTCCAAGCTGAAGACGTTCTCGATTTACCGGTGGAGCCCCGATAGCCCTACGAAGCCGGAGCTGAAGGAGTACGAGATCGACCTCAAGGAATGCGGACCTATGGTCCTCGACGCGCTGATCAAGATCAAGAACGAGACGGACCCGAGCCTCACTTTCCGGCGGAGCTGCCGCGAAGGGATCTGCGGCTCGTGCGCGATGAACATCGACGGATGTAACGGCCTGGCGTGTTTGACGAAGATCGAGGACGCAGGATCGGCGACGACGATCACGCCGCTGCCGCATATGTATGTGATTAAGGATTTGGTGGTGGATATGACCAATTTTTATAACCAGTATAAGAGTATTGAGCCGTGGCTGAAGAGGAAGAACCCGGCGGAGGAGCCAGGGAAGGAGATTCTGCAGACGAAGAAGGATAGGGCCAAGCTGGATGGGATGTATGAGTGTATTCTGTGCGCTTGCTGTAGCACATCGTGTCCGAGCTACTGGTGGAATCCTGAGGCTTATTTGGGACCTGCGGCGTTGCTACACGCCAACAGGTAACGATTTTCCACTCCCATTTTCGGTTATAGCTTAGTGTGTTTAGCTCAGGTGATTGATAACTTAGCTCAATTTTAAGCTTTAATGCAGTATGTGAGATGTGGATGTTGTTGTTGCTTTGTGTGATTGTTAAAGTTTCGGCTTTGTGTGGTTGTTAGCTTTGATTTTGTTTGATAGCTTTCGTCCACAGTAGTGGTATTGTTATGTGTTGTGTTTGATTGGTGGTGAATTTTGCTGCTTTAATTGCTGAAGATTTTGTTGTGGTTATGCAAAATGAAGACGGAAAATCTGTATTGTTTGTATTTTCAAAAGGAAGTGTTTCTCTGTTTGTGTAGTTTCGTTGACATGCTTTCCTGGTAGGCATAGAAGAGAACTGCTCATAGTTCTCAAATGTCAATCATTTCACCATTTCAGTCTGACCGAAATTCACCAATGTCGTTTTTTGTTAGTTGTGGTTAATATGACTATCTGCCTTGGGCAGCTCACTCATAGAAAGCATCAGTTATGTTGAAGTTTAGTTTTTAGAGATTTTTAGGAGCTAGCGATGTCGTACAGTGATATAAACTAGTAATAAGCTGCATTTTTTGAACTTGAATGCATATTATGCGACTAGGAGTCTAGGGTATACTAATGAGAGTGTTTGGAAGCTGATAGGATTTTGAAGTAGAAAATGAAATTTCTTGGGAAATAAGTACTAGTGAAGTAGAATTTGAGACAATTACATTGCTGGTGATGGAGAGAATCCTTAGGAGTTAGTGATGTGAGACGGTGATATCAACTAATAATAAGTTGCAGTGTTGTGAACTCGAATGCATATTATGTGACTAGGTCATACTAATGAGAGTGTTTGTAAGGTGATGGGGTTTTGGAAAAGGCTAATATAATATGAAAGTGCTGGGAAAGTAAGTTCAAGTGAAGTAGAATATGAGACAGTTGGGTTGCTGAGATAATGTTTCTGCTGATCATCTACTATGTTTATGAACAAGTGCTTCATGATCATCTACTATGTTAAATCTGGTCTTTACTGGATTGATGCATCTTACTATATTTATTAACAAGTGCTTCACGATCATCTACTATGTTTACTCTGTTGTTTTCTGGATAGATGCCTCTTAAAGAGTGTGTTGCTTCTTGAAAATTAGGGCTTCAACTGTGCATTGTGGCATTTTCAGTTCTGCAATTGTAACGGTGTAGATGAACAATAAAATGCTGAATCATTTTGTGTGGTGCTATGCAGGTGGATAATGGACAGCCGTGATGAATACACAAAGGAGAGACTTGATGCAATCAATGATGAGTACAAGCTATATCGCTGCCATACCATATTGAACTGCGCTCGTGCTTGCCCAAAGGGCTTAAACCCTGGAAAGCAGATCCAAAATATCAAGCAGCTCCAGCCAGCAGGAAACTCAGAGAGCTTGAGTGTCTGAGTTTATAGGAGCATTTGATCTTTTATTGTTGGAATTTTGTTTAGAAGTTATCTACTTTATGATTTTTGCTAATAATTTGTGAACTGATTGAATCGGCTGTTCCTTTCATGAAAATGGGAAAGAAGCATGTTTGTTTCGTTTATACGTTGGTCCCCATATTTGTCCTTCGCAGTGAGCCTGCAATTATCTTGTTCTTCTCTGCAGAACTCTTCATTTCTCTATCAAATAGAAATAAACCTGATTGCATCTTTTAGTGTTTATTCATTGGGAAGATAGAGTAGATGGGTATTACTTATTAGTTAAGAAACTGAAACCACACGACTGCTATGATTGTTCTATACCTCTTAAAAACGATTACAACATTATATATCTAGTAAAGATTGCATACTTTTTTTCGCGCATTTATGGAATGATCCATGCTTACAATTCTCAGACATTATATAGTGCAGAGTTTCAAACATCGTGACTAATTTTCAAAATGAGTTAGGTTCTCTTCTCTCTTAAACTGAACAAAATCGAAGCCTCTACATAAGCATCTGCTGGTAAGAAGATTTCAAAAACATATCATCCGTGATGATGATAAAGCTGTTACTGGTAGCTGGGTGTCTGCTCTGTATGATCCTTATACAAGTGAGGACCAACCTTGTTCAAGCAAGCGCACGTCCTTTTCTCATAGAACCTCAAGATCTTGAGCCGTACACTTATTTTACAATTACAGGTGATGAACCAAAATACTATCTGTTCGTTTGAGCACTGGTCTGTCAAAGTTTTGGTGGATAAAAGTTTGGAAAGTAATATTTGCTGCAGGATATGCAACAATGACTGCAACACAGCCTGTTGTGATTGTGATATCAGAAAAGAACCTCGATTGTGTGTGCAATGCTGTAAAGAAGAGCCTTGATTTAACCTCCAAATAGCTATTGCAACCCATTTTCTATAAGCAAAAGATTGGTTTTATTGCACTGAGATAAGTTGATTATTAAATCATTGGTTTAATCTGATCTCATAAATAACAGCAGGATTTCACAAAATATTGGCTACCTTGGTGTTGTGACTTCTACAGATCTATAACAACGTAAACACTAAAGAAAATCCACTAGCAGGTTAGCTCTTGGAAAGATTTAAGACCAAAAACGGGAGAAAAGTGTACTAAGATTAAACCCTCTTTGAAAGACCTAGGAATACAGCAGCAGATGCGATCTGTACTTTGAGATCAGCAATATCTACATCATGACCGCCTTCAACCAGACCCCACTTGTCTACCTGCAAAAATAAGAAAAAGTTCTTTTAGGACTTTGCAGGGAAACAGTTATGGTGGCAAAATTTTGATTGGGGCAGATTCCAAGGATACTACAAATCTATGAGTATGGAGAAAAAAGATCAATAGGTACCTGAAAATCTTCTTCAAGTCTAATCAACTCAATTGCTTCTTCAATATTCAGTTTCCCACGAAATAATCCAAGAGCAATTGTTAGGGAGCGTGCCGCTCCTGCAATAGCATCAATTGCTGCCAATTCACACTCATCTGTTTTCTTCAGTAGGGTTTCTACAGCTTTTAGAAGTCCCTCATCCTGCTTTCCACCAAAAAAGCTGGAGTAAACAACAGGCTTAAAGCCAAATTCGGACTCCATCCAATCAAGTAAAGGATCAATCTTTTCCACTTGCCGTTCTACATAAAAAGAATGAGGCACTATAAGTTGCAATAGAGATATTACTGTCTAAAACTATGTTTTGAAGAAAGGTATCCATGTTGCAGACTTAGGTGATCATATGTCAAGACTGCCATATGTGAATTCAGTGAAGGTCTAATGTCCAAGCCAATACAAAATGTCTGTTAATTTCAATCACAACTACCATCTAGAATTTATTATCATAGCAATTGATCAAAGCTACTCTGGCGAGTTTGTAAGATGGATATGATCAGGCTTGAAGGGTTTTTGTAGCTATACCATTTACTTTCGGCAGCACCCCACACTCCATTGTACCAAAACAAGATCTCCATGATCTTCAAATAAATGGTCGAAAATTTTACTTATCTAGTCGCTTTCTTGTTCGTGGCATTCATGCTTGTCCTACAAATCTGACCGCTACCTATAACGATGATGTTCTATCTATGAACATTATGAAGAAACAACATGTGCCATCTAATGGAGATCAGCGGATGGTGGTCACTTAGTAGTGCATATGTAAGTCTGAAACAGGCAAAGTTGATCACATCTAATGATCTAAATGAGTTATGCAGTACATTCATTGTAAACTTGTTTAATGTAGAACACTACGTGACTTTAAAAAAGAAAGTACAAGAAATGAACAGATTTTAGATGGTGGTATATTAGCATGCCTTAAACATGTAAGACAAAAGGAAGACTAAACAGACCGGTGACAAAGACCTGAGAAGAAGCAACATACCATGGATGTCGCTCGTCAGCTCGTTGTCATCCGGGGCACGACAAAAGACTAAATCTTGATTGAATCTATTTACCAAGAATTCTATAACCTTATGTCGTGTGATAGGAACCCTTTCCAGTGCAGTACACGCAAGCTTCATGAGAGGCATCGTAAATGGCCTAATTCCATCTGTCTCCTAAAATCATCATTAAACTCGCATTAGCCAAAGCGCCAAACCGTCAATTTCCCAACAGCATGCAAATGCCTCAAAACAATTCCATGGAAAATACACAATCTCAGTAAAAGCCAGCAACTCCAAAACTCGCAAGGAGCAGTTATACCAAGAACACAAGTTCAATCCTACTATTGTTACATTCCAATTTGAATTGAGCTAGTACTACTGCAAAAAAGCTACTTGACAGGTAAACCTATTTGATCTAAGCTATCATACACTTATAATTCTACTTGACCAAAACAATTTCCAATTATAGATGCAACCCATTTGAGCAATAGCCTTAGCATAACTAACAAGCGAAATACTAAGCATTTGAGCTAACATTCTACACACTTCAAGTAATCAATTTCCAATTTCGATTGCAACCCAATTTGAGATCAAGCTTCAAACACACACCTGATACTCCCACTCAGCCGCAATGGCCTTAGCCAAACCCAAAGTCGGAAGCTTTAAGGGTCTCTTGGACGGAGACTTGAGAGTCCGGTAATCAAGCATCACCGTCCATCCATTCCCGTCGTCGGCCTTCCTCGTCGTCACTTGGTTGTAGAATCTCTTCCCCACCACCGACCCCGTCATGAACGACATCGGCATCGTCACCGAAGACGACGCCGTTTCACGCTTTGAGGAACTGGGTTTGATTTGGATGCTGTCATCTTGATTGGGTTTGTGTTCTTTGAAGGTGAAGGTGGAAGACTCGCCGCCGTCGGATTGGGGTTGCTCCGCGGCGGCGATGGCGGAGGAGCTGAATTGGCGGGAAAGAGATGAAAAGGGGGTTTTCAGGTTGAGGTTTCGGATTGAGTTTAGGGTTCTGTTTATGAGAAAATTGGCCATTTTGGGGATTTGATTTCAAATCAGGTTTGAAAGAAATGATTTTGGTGAGGAGTGAGAGCTTCACTTTCAGTAGGGTACTCATTGGGTCGGGTCAACCCGCACCGACTTACTTGGGCCTCGGTTGTAGGAAAATATGATCAATGTTGGTGTAGCCTAGATGAGTGGCACCTTCGTGTCGTGTGAAAGAGAGTTGGATATGAGTGAACATGATGAATCTTGTTCAGAATCTTGAATCCTTACAATCATATGATTGAGATGACGTCATGGTCTGTGTACTGTTGTTAAGAACAGTTTTGAGCTGGGTCCCCTCTCTTAGTTGTTACTCCCCACCTCTTGAAGCTTTTAGAGCCATCTCAATTTGTTTTTCTCCTTCTTTGCTGTGATCGAACCCAGCTCTCACAATCATGATCGATTACAATCATGTCGATTACTTTGTGGCCATCTCAATTGTAGAGTGATTGCAAGCAACTGCTATGTAGGCTTCAGAAGTCTTTGTCGGTACGTGTGTTTTGAAGGGCATTCGTCTTCTCTGCGTCTCATCGCTCCTCTTCTCGGACAATCACTGATGTTCTCTATTCTTCATCTGAATCTCTTCGTCGTCTTTCTTTCGGTAAGTAGCAGATCCAACCCACCCATTTCCTTACTCGCCCTTCTCCCTTCTATTGATTTTATGTCTTTGCTTTTGCCTGCCTGAGTCTGATTTTATGTCTCTGTCTTTGCATTTCATCATTTTGGGTTGTTTTATGTTTGTCTTCAGCAAGTTCATCGACAGATTTGGGTATCATCTTGATTTATTTTTGTTTTGCGGTTAGTTATTGTTTCTATGAATGCTGATTTGCAAACGATGAAGTCAATGAAGCAATTAGTTTCTTTTGGCATGGTTACCTTCATGTGGGAACAGTTATTGATTTTTTGTGTTCATGCATAACACTGCATTTTTCTGTCGCTAAGCAGCATTTCACAATCTAAGTGCAATAGCTTAAGAACCAACTTTGCATTATGGTATGATCATAGATAGAAGATATAGCGTGCAAGAAATAATTATGTTCTAACACTATATTTATTAAATCAGAGATGAAAACACATGTATATATACCACTGTGCATCTCAAATACACAAATATAGAACTTCTCAGCTTATAAGTGAAATATAAATAAAAATTAACCTGGACCTAAGAGGAGAAAAAGTTTGGTCTTTCATCAATTTTCAACTACCTTCTTTTTTGATTGTTTAGAATTTCAAATTCATTTTATTACAGCACTTCTATTTTGGTGGTGTCTTTCTTTCTGCTATTAGTAATTTGAAGTAATGAGGACTTTTTAACATTTTTGAAGTTGTCAGTTGAGTAGTATTTGGTTTTGTAAGCAAAGAAATATGATGGAAATCAGGGACAGTTCATACATTGTTATAATGATGAGTTTATCATTTTCTATCCTGAACAGTTGTGTTCAAATGATTGTGGTTCTTTGCTCTTAAAATTTAGTTGGTTGCATCTATGATTTGTTTCAATTTATTTATGTAGATGGAAGCTAATTTAATATTTGGGTCATGCAGGCCTTTGCGATTTTGGGAAAGGAAGAAAACCATTCTAAGTTTCTGGGTCACTTAAGAAGGAGAAAGGATAAGGTATATTTTATCTTCTTCTTTTTCATTTTTTTTTCAAATAAACATAAAAGTATGCTTTGTGCGTTTATCATTGTTTTTATTATACGTGAGTAATTTCAGTTTCAACAACAGAATATAGGGTCCACTTAAGAAATAGATAACAGGGGTATCGAATTGTTCTTTCTCAGCGTTGTTGAAACTGAAATTAGAATGGTTTTGAGTTCCACTGCAGTAAGTTTGAGTTCCACTGCAGTATCTACAAGTGACGTTCTGCTACTCATCCATGAGTTAATCTTCTGTTTTATGTACGGTCAAACCTGAATTTTTCATTTTGATCTAACTACAGACTAAGCTCATTTGCTTTTTGTACGTATGGACCAAAATTAAGGGAATCATACTAAAGTTAAGGGGAATTCATGAAGTCTTGACATGTTTTGTTTGAACCGCCTATATTGCTAATGTTATTGACTACCATCGAAAATTCTTTTATGTACCGGTAATGTCTGTGATGACACACCACTTATCAAGTGATCTTAATTCTTAATACTTGAAACCGGTTTTGTCTTTTAATAAAAAAAGATAACAAAAAAGGTTCTCGATGAATTTGTTGGTAAGTGCATTGTTGGTTTTTAAAATTCCTCCGGACTGAAAAATGTAAGTGCATTGTTGGTTTTTAAAATTCCTCCGGACTGAAAAATGAAGCTACCACTAGAAAATAAGTCTTTGGCCGCAATCAACACAGATATTTCAAGCATGCATAGTTGCAAACAAGCCCCCCTTCTCTCTTTGTCAAGGGTTCCTATTTCTTTGAGATTTCCGCTGAGTGAATAAGAATATTCCGACCATGGTGGCAACATGGAACTCGATTCTGCTGGAGATCACATACAGGGTTTTGGGGTGGTTGACCTTCAAGTCTTGGTCCTTCGGCTTCTATCCCCAAGTCATCTTGAACTTCCGTCGAAAAAGGTACGATATGTACGATCATTTCCTTCCCTTTGGTTCCCTAATAAAAATCGTGTTAATTTGAGAGTGGTTTGATTATGATGGCGGCGGCATACCGGTGCTGATCAGTGTTATGGGGCTGAGCATCGACTTTGTGGTGCTCAATTTGACAAAGCACTCGTTGTATCTCATCTACAACACCACTCTCTACTTCAGCTCCGCCATTCAAAAACAGTACTTTGATAAGTATCACTACCAGAATAACTACTTAAGCCGAAAAAAAATTTTCGTTGGCTAAAGTTTTAGAAACGTCGTGGCTAAGAAGTCGTCTGGAAAAAGCCGTCGGCCAAAACTTTAGCCGACAAAATTTTATTAGCCGACGAAAAAAATTTTCGTCGCTTAAAATCTAGACTTTAGCCGACGAATTTTTGGACCTTAGCCGATGAAATTTTATTAAATTTCGTCGGCTAAAGAAAATTTATTTAATTTATTTTTATTTATTTATTTATTTAACTTTAGCCGACGAATTTTATTAAAATTTTTCGGCTATAGTTATTTATTAAAATTCTTCGGCTATAGTTATTTATTTATTTAACTTTAGCCGACAAATTTTAATAAATTTCGTCGGCTATGGTTAGTTATTTTATTATTATTATTTATTTATTTAACTTTAATCAACGAATTTTAATAAATTTCGTCGGTTATAGTTAGTTATTTTATTTTTTTCTTTTTTATTTATTGTATTTTTGATTAATTTTTTTTCTTCTTTTTCGTTTTTCTGAGGAGAAGGATGAGGAGGCTAGGAGAGGGGGATGGAGAGAAGAGTTGGAGGAGGAGGAGGAGGAGGAGGTGAAGGTTAGGAGAGGGAGAGGGAGAGGAGGAAGAGGAGTCACAGGCTATGCATATACATAGGTTTCCTAGATAACCCCTTTTGACATAGAAACTCTAGTACATTGCTGCTTACTACTACATGAAGTTGTATTTGTTAAAATTTGCAATGAAACAGAATCTACTTACAAATGCATAACACATTTTGAAATCTATGTGTGTGTGTGTATATATATACACACACAGTGCGGATCAGGAGCGGAGGTCCGTTCCTAAGCTTAGGAACGGATTTCATCATTTGACCCACTTCCCGATCGAATTTCCTCAAACTTCCTTCTAAACATATCTATATCATCTTGTGTAGATCATCTCTACAAAATTTCAGCCAATTTGGTGATCATAAAGGCCTTCAAACTTGCGTTACAAAACTGACGGACAGAATTCTGTCCAGTTTGTCCATCTTTTTTGTAACATAAGTTTGAAGGTCTTCCTGATCACCAAATTGGCTGAAATTTTGCAGAGATGATCTACACAAGATGATATAGATATGTCTAGAAGGAAGTTTGAGGAAATTCGATCGGGAAGTGGGTCAAAATGATGAAATCCGTTCTTAAGCTTAGGAAGTTTGAAATCTATGTGTGTGTGTATATATATATATATATACACACAGTGCGGATCAGGAGCGGAGGTCCGTTCCTAAGCTTAGGAACGGATTTCATCATTTGACCCACTTCCCGATCGAATTTCCTCAAACTTCCTTCTAAACATATCTATATCATCTTGTGTAGATCATCTCTACAAAATTTCAGCCAATTTGGTGATCATAAAGGCCTTCAAACTTGCGTTACAAAACTGACGGACAGAATTCTGTCCAGTTTGTCCATCTTTTTTGTAACATAAGTTTGAAGGTCTTCCTGATCACCAAATTGGCTGAAATTTTGCAGAGATGATCTACACAAGATGATATAGATATGTCTAGAAGGAAGTTTGAGGAAATTCGATCGGGAAGTGGATCAAAATGATGAAATCCGTTCTTAAGCTTAGGAACGGACCTCCGCTCCTGATCCGCACTGTATATATATATATATATATATATATACATGAACTTCATAAGAAAGTGCACGGATGGACTAAGTATTTTCTTTATTCTACTCGATTTTTCGGGAGGAGTGGGAAGCTATGCACAAATGGCTGTGCAATCTATTCATCAAGGTTCACCAGCATCTCTACCTTAACCGAATGTAACTGTTGCAAATCAGTCATTTACCCCCAATTGATTCATGAACTTGTTTTGAATTTGCGTCTGCAGATTCTTGGGTGGACTTTTATGGAAACATATAGGGAAGACACAGCTATCTTTGGTATGAATGGATTTAATATAGATGATTCAGCTTTCAATATAATCAGTACATACATATTTTGTTACTTATGATACTCACCATGGTTTATACTCTTGCAGATATGTGTATCATTTGATCTTCTTTTCATTTTCCAACATTTTGTTCTGTATCCTTCCAACAAGGCACTGATATCTCCTAAAATTGTCATCAGCAAGGAGAACTCGGAGCCCCTTGTCAGTTCTCATGATAATCACAGTGTGAAAATTTATAGCTAGAACTTTTGTTCTGCTGGTGAAAATGCATATAAGAGATCCGCTTGGCCCAAGATGTAAGATTTTATTTTGTAGTAATCATGTGCAGTGTTTTTTTTTTCTTTCGACAAGTCATATGCATGGTGTTTGTTCTGATTTTCTGTACAGTAAAGCCCATTACTTGGGTCAAACTTCCCTATGGAACTTATATGCATGAGTTTCATTTAATCACAAAATCTTTAGATAAAGAAGGTTGGAGATGAAGTTGGAAAATGCATTGGACATGAGGTTGACATACTCCAACAATAGCTCGAAACGTTTTATGACACTCAACATTTTGGATTTGCTGGATTTTTAATCTTACAAACATCATAGTTCTTTTAACGAATGCATATCTGAAGTTGTAAGATTAATTTTATCACTCTTTATTTTAACTTAAAACTATTTTGAAGAGCGTGTTTAATTTTTTCTTTTATGTTTTTGGAGCTCTAATAGACTATCTAAATCTAAATTATTTTAACTATTTCGATAGTTATATCTTTTAAAATATTTAAGGTGATATATAAATATATTTAAATTATTTAATATTTGTTTGAAAAATAATATTAATTTAATACTAACTAAAATAAAGAGGATTGACTTAAATATTGTTAACATTGTTAAAGCTGTTCTAACACAGTCCAAACTAATAGAAGTAAAGATAGAATGACCGTATTGTTTTGATGATGTATAGGAATATAGGATGACAAGATTCAAATCCAAATTATGCGCTAAAAGACAGATGGAGAGAGGAGTCGAATGAGGCAAAAAGTGCATGTAGTTTCGGGACATGGATTTCGGAGGAGATTTTCAAATTCCATGTTTATAGATACAAAACTCACCTGGAATTGTCGTAGCCAAAAACGCGCATCCTTTATAAATACAAACCCAGAAAAATTCCTTCTCCTATCCTCTCTCTCTTTCTCTAGCTATCTCACTTTGATCGTTGACGAAATTTGTGGCTCTGTAAACGGAAGATGAAGAAAGATAATCGGTGCTCTGTGCTCTGAACGATATTGGTTAGTATGAACAACAGTGTGGAGGGCAGAATCGTTCAGACACTGTTGCTTGTGAACAGTACCGACCCAACTCTGATTTAGTACAAAGTAAATGCCAACCATAACTGATATAAACACAGCACTTCCATTATCCATCTCAGAAAACCAAAGATACTTGCAAGAATCTCAATGAAAATGGCCTCGGTTCACAAAACCCTGCAACTGCAATGCTCCTCATTTCTCCCCAACCAAAACTTCAACCAAAAGGTGCCAATCACATCCCCGACACGTCATCATACGGGTCCTACCTGAGTTGTCAAACAAACAAAAGGAACTACCGTTCTTTCTTCTTCTTCTTCTTCAAAGTTCAAACCTTTCTCCTCCGGCAGTTTGGGAATTCCAGATTTTGAGAGAGAAACCTAAAATGGCGTCGTGGAATTCAGATCCGCTGGAAATCACATACCAAGTTCTGGGATGGTTGGCTTTCATTTCATGGTCCATCAGCTTTTACCCACAAGTCATCTTCAATTACCGCAGAAAAAGGTGAAAACTTTCCCTTCATTTTTACCTGATTTCGATTCCAAGATTCAATTTTGAACCGTTCTGATTGGTTTTATTGGCTTTCTGGTTTCAGTGTTATTGGGTTGAACTTCGATTTTGTTGTGCTGAATTTGACCAAGCACTCGTCGTATCTCATTTACAACGCCGCCCTCTACTTCAGCTCCGCCGTTCAGAAACAGTACTTGGAGAAATATGGTCTCGGAGAGGTACGAGGATTGTTAACCTTGGTTTTGATGATCAATAGTAGCTAAAGTTTTGACCTTCCGTTGTCGAAATTTATCGCTGTTAAAGAATGCTTTCGTAGTTGTTTTGTAAGTTTAATGTTAATGAACTTGATGGAACTAGTCTAAGAGCTTTGAAGAAGGAACCATAGTTTGTTAACAATAGTGATGTAAGAACAGAGATCCCAACTTGTGGAAATGGAAATCTAAATGATGAAACTAGTCTAGAAGTGCTCATTGCTTATGTATGTGGGGATGAATGCAGATGATACCGGTAGCAGCGAATGATGTTGCGTTTTCTATTCATGCTGTTTTGCTGACAGCCATTACCTTGTTCCAGATTGTGATTTATGAAGTAAGTTTTGCCGATTTGGTAATTTGTCTGTTAAGTATGGACTATCGTGGTGCTAGTTTTCTGCCATTAACTGTGTACCTGACCCTTTGTGAACTGGTTTATATAGCGTGGAACTCAGAAGGTGTCAGGGATTTCCATTGGAATCGTTGGTGCCGTTTGGTTAGGTGCTGCAGTTTGTTTCTTCGTAGCCTTACCAACCCATTCTTGGCTCTGGCTCATTTCCATTTTCAAGTGAGATGCTCATATTCATGCTTTGGCAGTGCATTTTCATCGACGGTTTTCATTAGAAGTGCAGACCATAGATATAAAAGTTTCTTGGTTCTTTCTCACATCAAGACCCTGTTGTGAATTTTTAACTACTGCTACCCAAATAGCTTCACATGTTTACTCGGATCTATCTAGAGTATGCCTTAGATTATGCTTGTTTCACCAGGAAGTTTGGTGTTACTTTTAGGATACATTTTAGAAGTTGTATCCTTTTCTTGAAATTTAGAATTTCTCTCATGAACTTATCCCTTTCCCTTTTCTGCATATGGTACATGAAGTAAAATCGGTTAAAGAATGCTTTCAAGATCTTACACCGGTATACGGTATTGTCAGTATCATATGGTGCTCCAAAAATTGGATTTATGATATGTTCCTTTTCTAACTTCACTATACTTGTATATGTTTGCAGCTCAATTCAAGTTTTTATGACAGCCATCAAATATATTCCTCAGGTCAGTATTGAATATTGACTCTCGTTTCAATGTTCATGTTGCTTTCATAAAAACTATATCCAGTGGGTGTTGTTGAAAAGAGATAAGAGTTACTGTTACTGCCGAACTAACCTGTATATGTACACAGAATGTCCTTGTTAACAAATCATTTTGCAATCCAGGCAATCTTCAACTTCACACGGAAGAGCACAGTTGGGTTTAGCATTGGCAACATTTTACTTGACTTTTCTGGAGGGGTGGCAAATTATGCACAAATGGCAGTGCAGTCCATAGATCAAGGTTTGCAGTCTCATCATCAACCAAATAGAAGTTGTGATTTGGTCTTATTCTTCATGCTCATTTAACTTGTGCCACCACCCCTTTTTCAGGTTCTTGGGTGAACTTTTATGGAAATATAGGGAAGACACTGCTGTCTTTGGTATGGATTCATCACGACTCCTTCAAGTTTTCTCCTTGTATACTGCTGTCTCAAGTTGAACTAATCTAGTAACTAGGGATAAATGCTTATTCATCGTGATTTCTACTGTTTCAGATATCTATATTCTTTGACCTTCTCTTCATGGGTCAGCATTTCGTGCTGTATCCTGCCATGGGAGCACTGATCTCTCCTAAAACAATTAAGGAGGAGAGCGCGGAGCCACTTGTTAAGTCGTCTGATGATCCAGTATCCCAAAATGTATGAAGCCTGGTTGCTCAAGATAGGGAAGATACATGTGATGTACTGATATAGCTGAAATTGTTTGTGTAGAATAGGAATTAGTCAACTATATAGGTATATGTTCTTGTAATTGGCCAGAGAATGTTGTTTTACCATCTGTACAGAAACAACAAAATGCTTGTTTGGATTGGAAGTAATGAAGGTAATGCAGAAGCACTATTCCATAGCAATTGACATATCTGTACATCATTTCTGAAAAAGTGAAGTGGGTTATAATTTGCTTTCCATTCATCACTTATCAGAGTTAAAAAGCTATAAACGTGACTAAAAATACTCAAAGAACATGATTCTTCACCGATACTGTGAAGTGTGAACTATATAGCCCACCTCTTCTTTTGGCCAAAATGACATGGTTTTATTTTTGAATTAAATTTAGTTTACCCCACTATAGTTGAGAGCTGAAGTCATGTTCCCTCTGAGCTTTTTTTTCTTCTGCCGTCTCACTCCGTCCAGTTGCGACGTTAAATGCAACTAAAGAATGATAATATGGTCTTTTAACACAAGTTGGCTCCAATTCAAAAATTTCAAATTTTTCCATAAACTGCACCGTACCACACCAGTTCTAAAATCAACATAAGTTTGGAGCATAAATCTGTTGCATGAATGGAAATAATAAAAATCTAAAGAACAAGTCTGCTTGAATAAAAGCATAATTAGATCCTTGGGCATCTAATCCACCCTTAGATCCTTGGGCACCACCTCCAATCCACCTCCCTATGTCATTAAACTCAGTCTTCATACCACCTAACCAGTCATCGTCAACACCATAATCATTAAAATAAGAAAACCCAATAGCCATATAAAATCCCCAATTTTCGACGATTTTTATTTTATTTTAAAAAAAATCACTGTAATTCGGCAGCTCTTCTCCTGCATCTCCCTCCCGCGGTATCCAATCATCGTCCTCCTCCATCAAGGTATCTCAAATCTAGGTTCGAGTGTCTTTTTTAGTGTTTGGGTTCAAGATTTTAGTGTTTCAGTTAGAAGATGGATTATGAGTAGAAGCTAGGTAGAGGATGAACTTTTAGATCTGAAATGGGGAATTGTTCGAAACTTTTTTAACTGGAGGGAAAGAATCGCGTATCCTAATGAAAGACGAAGGAAAATGATCAATAAGGTTAGGTTGGTAATTTAGCTTCTCCATCCTAATACGTCAGTCCACGTCATTAAATTTCAAAGGCTACTTTCGTACTTTAACGTCATAACTGTATGGAGTGAGATGACAAACAAAAAAAAAACTCGGGGGTAATCTAATGAAACTGAAAGTTTAAGGAGTAACATGACTTCATCTTAAACTGGTAAACTGATTTTAATTCTTTATTTTTTATTCAAAATCTATAACTTAAACATGTATGACAATAATTTCATTGTCTTCCAGCGGTTACGAAATCTGGCTTTCACCCGGGTTCGATTGCTGGCAATGGAACTTTTACGTATGTCACTTTTTTAGCTTCTAGAGACTTTGTAAACTTTTACATATGTCACTTTTTAGCTTCTAAACTAGAGGCTTTGTTCTTGTTAAAAAAAACTAGACTTTGTAAACCCACTTGTGTACAGTTACTTCAGAAACAAGGTAGAGCTCTCAGCTTTTGAAGTTACATGGAAGAAGTTTTTGGATAAAACTATGAAAGATTGCTCATCCAATTTCATACTCCACTTCCTCGAAAGAATAGGAAACTATTATAACTTAGTCATCCCCAATAATGGCAATTGCCAAAACGTTGACATGAAAAACAAATGGGAAGGAAATCGACTTGTTTATCTAAATGAGTTGTCATCACCATTTGCTTGTTCCACACGAAGTAGATCCTCTACCAAACGCCGTGCTCCTCAAGGTTGCAATACCAAAAGCATTGCTATATGCCTATATAACAAGACGCACATCCACTTCTTTACATTACAAGTCACTTTTCAGCTCCCATTCAGCTCAAAACAATGAAGAGAGAGGGTCGCCAACACGGAATGGTTCGGACATACCGGGTTCTACCCACCTTGTTGAACCCCAGGCCGGAAACTCGACATGTCAACAAGTTCGATTCGCTCCCCACGGCCGGGTTGTTCACCAGAGTTTCCACCAGACCCAACAACCACTCGAAATACACGAGCAAGTGCACCAAGCCTAGGTGCACCGAGTGTCGCATCCACCCGGCTAGCAAGTCCAAGGACAAGACCAAAGGTAATCAAAAGCTCAAGTCAAGTGATGTTGTGACCAACCCTAGATTGGTCACATGGCGTGTCGTGGACGGACGATTCGGATTGAATTTTTCAGGGTTGTCCGCCACGGGGATTTTGGATAATTTATCCAGTGGTTATCATGATGGTGAAGATGAAAATAATGAAATCGATGATGTTGACGAAAATGGGAGTATCGGTAGTGAAAAGGTGATGGGATTTTGTAATGTGGAGAATGTCTTTGATTATCAAACTGAAGAAGATGAAGGTTGGTGCCTAGTTCCTCGAATATGATGTCTTTGATCAAGTTAGTCAACGCATCCTTTATCTCTTGGCTTGGTCTTTGATTGATGAACATGGTGGTCTTGTGTCTTTGAGAAAGAGAAGCGTCGACCATTTTAACAAAGGGGAGGCTAGAGTGCTCTGTCTATGTTCCATTTGCTTCCTGTTTTGTTTAATTACTGATACAGGGTTGTAGATTATACTCTTTATTGAAAGGCAAAAGAGGATTAATTTGGTCTTGTAATCTATGATTGTCATGAATAATACGTAAATTCCACAGTAGATATATATAAAGCTTGGTATGGAGAATTTAATTTCCAGTTTCTTAATTGGTATTGCTTGTGGATTTTGTGTATCTCATTGAGCCAACCTTTAGGGCAATGTCATGTAATGTACATGATGCATAAAGTCAAGAATAATGATGTATATTTTGGTGAGCTTCAGCGTGTGTTCATTGAAGATAGAGTAGATGTGTGTTGGTTAACTGAGCTAGTTGCATTCCAGTCAATCCTATTATTGTTTCCTTCCAATTTGAACTGAGCTAGTACTAATGCGGAAAGGCTAACACAACTAAACCCATTGGATCTAAGATAAAGGCTGAAAGCCAAAGATTCACGTAAGGGCAGGAACAAGGATAGAGTGGAAGTGATTGTATGAATGATGATTACGTCGAATGGAGTTAGATTCATCACTTTTAGAGTGTTACTTCTTACTGAACCGATGTTTGATGATATCGATTGCCATGTCAAAATCTGAAATTCTGCATACCAACTGATGAAAATGCAACAGCAGCAGCAGCAGAACATCCGTATTATATATGAATTCCAAGTTTCCTTGTAATGCAACTCGTCTACCAAGTCTAAGAAACTTATATGACTCAAGATCGCCTCACATCAAACGAAATTAACCGTCTATAGTTGACATATGGATCTATTCAAGCAGGCTCAATATCTTAATTGCTTTAAAATGGATGAGCAAAAGCCAAGAATGCTTTGACAGAACTACAATTTTACAAAAATAGCAGCACCAAACCACACAGCAACAATGGTCCAATACAAATCTATAAAGTGAACAAAGTTTTTGTAATCTGTAAGTTGTGAGACTTGTGTCGAAAGAAACCATATCATGAAAGTCACTAACAAACTAGCAATTGCAGATAATAAATTAAGAGGACATCACCTCTTTAGTTATTCGCAGCAAATTCAGTTGAGGTCATTTCCTCAACAGTAGGCATTGCGAATCGGCACATGGGACAAACGTGATTGATCTGGAGCCACCCGCAAATGCAATCTCCATGAAAATAGTGTGAGCAGCTATGATACACTAGTACGGCTACGAGACACGGATACGGGTTTGATACGATACGTAGATACGTTTTTTATCGAAAAAATAGGATACGGGTACGTTTTGATATTATATATATTTAATATAATTTAAAAATATATAGATAATTTTAATGAGAAATAACACGAAAGTAACCTAATTTTACTAGATCTATCACAAAAAAAATTATAATAATAAATAAATTCCAAATAAATCTAATCTAAATCATCTAATTAAGGAAAATACAGAAGAATATTCAATTATAATCGTGAAAGAGTTAAAACAGAACAGAGATTGCTACAAATTAGATAAGATATTACTACAAAAAGTCAACAACCTAGTATTAATTTGGTCAAAACCTCCCTAAATGATCTAGGATACGTTTGAATATCTTTGGATACGTATCCATGGCGTCTCCCATGCGTACCCGTATCAGATACGAATATGATACAGCATATTAAAATTTTTACCGTATCCGTGCATCATAGGTGAGCAGGGCAACCTAGTAACCAGTTGGTCACTGCTGCCGGGATCATAATCCCCCCAACAAATGGCACATGTTTCTCCATCTTCCAATCCCCCCAAGATGCGATCAATCCTCACTCTTTCCAAGCCTTCAATCGATTCCCTTGTCGCAGAAATCGTCCTCCTCCTATGCACAGTCACGTTAAATATCTCCAAGTTAATAGGGAGATCAGGTTGACGGCCTTGTCAACAAGCTCGAATAACATCTGAATTGCTAGGGCATGTTTATGCTCCGGGACATTCGTGGTTGAAAGATACTTTGAAAATGATCTTCTACACCGGCCGCGGTAGGAGGAATGAATCTGCTTGATCCTCCACAGCTCGACCCAGAAGGCTTGTTCTCCTTCGTGGGTTTTTGAGTCCCAACGAACTGTTGCATCCGGGCCGGGGCAGCAGCCGATATGCTTGTGCAATGTAAATTTGAGCAGAATATAATTTTTTTCTCCCTTCTATCCGGGCACTGTACGCTCTCTTGCACCGCGTTGATAACAGTTTTCTTCTCCGTGAACTCCATGAAACCCTCGACTGAGTACCGATCTAGGTTTCTTTGCTTTTCTGGGTCAAATGCCAGTGGACAACAAGAAAACAAGGGCACAACTGAACTGGTTTTTATGTGTTTATAGAGGGGTGGGTATGAGGAGTGTTTTGTTAGTGAGAGAGAAAGAGATCGGATCGGATCGGAAGCGAATAGTTGTATCTTATTCAAACTTGACAGGTGCGGTGCGTTGCGTTGCGCTTTATATATAGATAATTATATAGTACATTTTTGAAATAAAGAAGAGAAACATAATCATATTTAAATCTGAAAACTCAATGAAATCACTTTCTTATCCTAATAGTATAAAGGTAATGTAACAAAAACCTATCGCAAAAAACTAAATCTTGAGAGATCAATCAGAACCCTTAGAGTTTCTACTAGTGAATTATGACTTTTAGTCGACAGAACAATTCTATCTGTTAAGAGTTTTTTTTCGTCTTTTAATATCATAGCTGACAGAAATTTCGTCGACTAAGATCTATCGGTTAAGACGCGTCGGTGAAGACCCTAACCGACATAATAAATTTTTCCGTCGACTAAGAGACAACCTAGTCGACAGAAGGTTTGTCGACTTAGATCCGTCGACTAGGACTTTACAGACGAAATGATTCTATCGGTTAAGATCTTAGTAGACGAAATTATTTTAAAATAAAAAAAATTAATAATCCTCTCAGCCGACGAAATTCAAAATATTCTGTCTCCTAAGTGAATCATAGCTGACAGAATTATTTTAAAATGAAAAAATAAAAATCATCTTAGATGACAGAATATTCCGTCAGTAAACCTAAAAACAATAAAAAAAACGGAGATCGATCTTCGAAAATCCACTGTCGGCCATTTCGAACCCACCACCACACACCACCACGTACATATACACCATCACCACCACCACCACACACCATCACCTCCACCACCACACACCATACCACCACTACCACCACCACGATTTGGAGAAGAGGAGAGGGAGAGGAGAGAAGAGAGAGTTTGGAAAAGAGAATAAAGGATAGGGAAATTTAAAGAAGAATTTTTAGATTTTTGGTTTAAATTTTTTTGTAAAATTTTGCGCGGAAAATGCAGTTTGGAATTTTTAGCCCTTAGCCGACGGTCTACAATTATTCTGTCGGCTAAGTAATAAATAATTTTTCTAAAATTTTACACGAGAAAATGGTTTGAATATTTTTAGCTCTTAGCCGACGGAATTCAATTATTCCGTCGGCTAAGTGATCCCTTAGGAGACAGAATTCAATAGTTTCGTCAGCTAAGTGATAAATTATTTTTTAGAATTTAGGTGTCGTTATAATTCCGATAGCCAAAATTCACAAAAAAAAATGTGACCGTCTGATATCATCATTATATATAGTAAACATGGCTATGGTAAAAAGTTCAACTGGATCTGACAAAGTTAAAGGCACGATCAGAATGGTCAACCCTAATCAATCGTCATTTATCACACGGAAACGCTCATATCTACCTGTACATGACCAATTTTGTCGAACCTTCCACACAACAATCTCTCACGTAGATAAGACGCAACCACCCATATACAAATTTTGAGACATTTAGCCCTTGACGATAAGGCTCCCTGTAGAGAATAATTATGGTAAATACGGGTGACCGTTATTATCGGCACTAAGACGTTACCCAAATTACGTGGTTTTTTAAAATAAGTGAAATAAGATATGATTAGCATAGTGAAATACGACTAGGGTAAAAATTATCACATATTTTTGGTAATGTTTGTGCTCAGATCAAAGCGTCAATCTTATTTACAATAATATGAGTGTTTAAATAACTAACATTTCGGTAAATTCAGTATTTATCAAAAACCAAACCATTTTTTCGGTATTTCTCGGTTTCGGTTATTTTGATTTCGATTACCAAGTTTTGGTTTTTAAATTCAAAATATTTGGTTGGTTTTCGGTCGGTTTGGTTTTAACCAAACCAAATGGCAGCCCTACTTAAAATAGTGTTAATTTGAAAAATAGTTCATTGGTTTATTTTTGATAGCGGCGGCATACTAGTTGCTAACCAGTGCTGAGCATCGACTTTTGCTTATTTACGTTATTACACCCCAATGAGGTTGCAATTGTTTTATCTTTATGTCAAGAATATGCTTTTTCTTTTAAGTGAGCGCATTTCAGTTCTTTGATCACCGAACAACAAAAATGCTTAAAACATGAAAAAGCAATGCTTAGGGATTATGAAATCAAAATACTGAACTAGTTTCAGAATTATGATTTTCCAGAAAATAGGACAGAATGAAGGGAGAACGTTCAAATAAGGACTCTGTATAGCACCCCAACTGATTAACATGGAGGTTGCAGTGGCATGATAGGAGAGTCATTCTAATGAGTACCTCTAAGTTGAGAACTTTTGAATTAACTGTTTATTAAACCAATTTTTTGATCAAATTTTAACATCTTAACCGTTGAAGTTGTAGATTTATATAAGTAGATCAATCACACAAAATTTCAACCAAATTGATGATCGTTAAGAACTAGTTGTAGATCAAATCAATGGACAAACCAAATATGTCAAATATGAACCGTTCAAGTTCATAATTGGTAAATCACACTTATGAATGCCTTAACGATTTTCAATTTAGTTGAAAATTTACAGAAATGATCTACTTATAAATATTTATAAAATGAACAGTTAAGATGTGGATATAAGATCGAAAAGCGGGATAAACTGAAAAGTCCTCAACTTAGAGGTCCTCACTAGAAGGGCTCACGACATGATATTAGAGGTCCTCACTAAAAGGGCTCCCGACATGATAGTTTACAAACGACACATATATATTTTTTAAATTACCTCACTACTCTTTAGCTCTAAGGCTCTAAGTAATGAATTAAACTAAAACATGCAGCATCATCCTCCACCAATTCACTACTGATAAAAGACTGAGTAACGTGGATTGGAAGCCATCGATTGTAAAGCACTAAAGCCAAGTTCATTTCCTTCTAGGAGGATCTCGCCGCAGTTCATACTTGTTGAGAGTCTTGATATAGCTTCTCATGAGGCGGAACTTGTTGCTCCCCAGATGATACAAGTAATCCCACGAATAGATGCCAGTCTTATGCAAGTCATCGAAAACAATCCTGCAACACATCCATTCCACACTCCATAATGACAACGTAAACTCTTCATATACAAATAATTACTCGCAACCATCATCATTGAATTCAGACTTCAAAACTACCTCACCCCATAGTTTCCTACAGGCTCTGCAGACATGATCCCCACAAGACGCCTCCCCGATATCACCTATCAATCAACACATAACTTCAAAGCAAGCTACTGAAATCGTAACCGAAACATACATCAATCATCAGCACATCATGCATGTTACAACTCAGGAATGCAGCCAAGATCTTTAAACATCTCACACCAGCAATTTGATGAAAACAATTAAACAAATAACCCTACTTAATATAAGAACTTGACAAAGTGATTTTACATTCCCATCAATGACATCATAACAACAAGGGTTGATCAAAGAAGTAACCTTTTCACCAGCAATGGACATAATCTTGGCATCAACAGCTGGACTGTGAACTCTTAAGAACTCAGCTGACAAATTGAACACACTCCCATTTCCAAACTCCACCTCTACCTGAAATTCAAATCAAACCCAACATTCAGAAACCACTAAATCTAATAATCCATCATTGATATACACATAAAGTTCAAAACTTTACCCAACATTCATATATACATAAAGTTCAAAACTTTTATATCCAAATTACAGATTGGTTGAAAGCTTACACATTTAGGCGCGTGGAGAGCGAATCTGGTGAGCGGCGGAGCACTGGAGGCGGCGTGGAACCGCAGGACCGCTCTCTGGAGCGCTTCCATTCTTCGTTTCTTTTGGTTGATTCTGGAGTTTCTATCAAGTCCCGGGTTGCTTTAACAGTGAGTGGATCGGGTCGGCCACGTTTTGTTTTTACAGTCTCGTGTTTTTTAACTCGTGCTGAATAATGTGGTAAAAGAATTTGTCGAAAAAAATGTGGTAAATGAAATATTTTGACCAAGATGTGGTAAACTTTTCGGTTTGATGCTTGAGTTTATTCATTTTAAGGTGGAGCCTATTCAAAATTTGATTTCCTAGTAAACATGAGCGAGACATGAATCTAAATTGTTCCCATACTTTGATTTTGATTTGATACTTAATATTTAGTGTAATTAAACATATTACAGTGATAAGAAAATAGAACTTACGATGAATAAAAGTCTATTCTAATATAATCCATAACCTCTTGCTTAGTGATTCACTGGTTATTATATGACACTACCAGAAAAAAGACTATAGCCGATGAAATATCTAAAAACAGGCCGACAAAATTTTTTTTCGTCGGCTAAGTTAAAATTTCGTCGGCTAAAGTGGAATTTTAGCCGACGAAAAAAAATTTCATCGGCTATAGTTAAATTTTAGCCGACAAAAAAAAATTTCGTCGGCTAAAATGTTTTTTTCGTCGGCTATAGTATGTGAACTTTAGCCGACGAAATGTGAAAAGTTTAGCTGACAAAATTACGGTATTTCGTCGGCTAAAGTAACTTTTAGTTATAAAATTGTACTACGGATATTTCGGTATCCGATTGACTATTGTGATACCAATCTAGAAGCATAACGGCCCTACGAGTCAAACACATGGCTAATGCCATGACATACAGGCTTTTTTGGCCATCCGAGTTCGTTTAAGGCTTCAAAATGAAGTTTTTCTAAACGCTTAACACACGAAAATGTCCATATCTACACCTATATGAGGTATTTTGGCCGAACCTTCAACACAACAAACATTCACCATAATGAGACGCAACTGTCCATCTAAAAATTTTGAGACATTTACCCCTCCATTATAGGCCTCCCCATATAGATAAATAATGGTAAATAGTAGGCATGTTGTGATTCCGGTCATCAAAATTCACAAACAAAAATACGATCGTCAGATATCATCAATATGTTGAAAAATATCTCTGGTAAAAAATTCAACTTTATCCGATAAATTTAAGGACTTCATCTAGACGGTCAATCTCGTAAGTCAAACCTCTATATTGTATTGACTGCAACTATCGGCACCGAGACTTTATCGGAATTACGTGATTTTTCAACCGTAGGCGTATTTCACCATTCCGGTCATATCTTATTTCACGACTTTTTTGCGTTTGAAGTTTCTACGTACAGTTTGTTTTAGAAACTAAACATTTACTTAAAACTTAGTAAACAAGTTATACAACATTAGTACGCATGTTGTGATTCCGATGATCAAAATTGAGAAACAAAATTCCAACCATCTGATATGATCATTATATTGAAATATGTATATAGGAAAAAATTTAACTTAATCTGACAACGTTAAGGGCTCGATTCTTACGGTCAATCACGTAAGTCAAACCCCTTAACGCACGGAAACGGTCATTTGACCGTCTAAATTAGGTATTTTGCCCGGACCTTCAACTAAAAATAGTTTCAAATCGATGAGACGCAACCAGTGGTATAAAAATTTTATGAAAAATAACTACCGGAGATAGGGCTACCTCTAGGGAGAAAGAATGAAAAATTGAGTTAACCGCAATTATCGGTACCGAGACTTTACCGGAATTACGTGATTTTTCAACCATAGACGTATTTCACCATTCCGGTCATATCTTATTTCACGACTTTTTTTCGTTTGAAGCTTCTACGTATAGGGTTTAGGGTTTTAGCCGACGAAATTAGGGTAATTCTTCGGCTAAAGTTAAATAAATAAAATAAATAACTATAGCCAACGAAATTAGGGTATTTCGTCGGCTAAGGTTAAATAAATAAATAACTATAGCCGACGAATTACCCTAAATTCGTCGGCTAAAGTTAATTAAAAATTCAAATTTTTTGGCGGGAATTTTTAAAATTTTGAAATTTTTCGACTAAAATTTTGAACTTTAGCCGACGAAATTTCGTCGGCTAAAGTTCAAAATTTTCTATATCTTTCATTTTTCTCCTCCTCTTCTTCATCTTCCCTCCTTCTCCTCCTCCTCCTCCGCTTCATCTTCCTTCCTCCGCGTCCTCCTCTCCCTCTCCTCCTCCTCTCCTTCTCCTTCAAATCTCGTTGGTTAAAGTTCAAAATTTTTTATATCTTTCATTTTTCTTCTCCTCCTCCTCCGCTTCATCTTCCTTCCTCCTCCTCGTCCTCCTCTCCTCCTCCTTCAAATCCTTCTCCTCCTCCTTCTCTAAATTCTTCTCCTCCTCCTCCTCTAAATTCTCCCCCTCCACCTCTCCCACTCCTAACCTTCTCCTCCTCCTCTCCTCTTCTCCTCCTCCTTCTCTTGTCCTTCTCCACCACCGGTGTAAAAACGAAAAAGAAGTAAAAATTTTAATCAAAAATACAAGAAATTAAAAAAGAAAAAAATATGAAAAAATTAAAATAGCTATAGCCGACGAAATTATAATAAAATTCGTCGGCTAAATTTTAAAAAAAAGAAAAAAAATAATAGCTATAGCTGACGAATTTTAATAAAATTTCGTCGGCTAAGGTCTAAAAATTTGTCGGCTAAAGTCCAGAAATTAAGCGACGAAAAATTTATTCGTCGGCTAAATAAATGACTTTAGCCGACGTTGAACAGTAATTTCGTCGGCTATAGTGTTGGCCGACGGATTTTGCCTGACGACTTCTTAGCCGACGAAATTTAGGGTTTAGCCGACGAAAAAATTTCGTCGGCTAAAGTGGTTGTTCTGGTAGTGTGATATTAGTTCAATAACTTGTGCGGACTTTAAGAGCAAATGGAGAATCATTCGACTGATCAAGTTAAAGGGATCAAAAACACCTTTATCGGTGTGTTGTGTCTTTGTTGGTTAAAATATTTAACTAACAATTTTAAGATTACGAGTTCAAACCTTATTGACATATCTAAGGTGTCTAAGTTATTAATAATAAAAAAGTGAAAGGGATCCGAACAAGGATGTCATAACAAATTGTCACCATCTTAATTTGTAGTTCTACAATTGATCCTTATATTTAATTTATGGAAAATGATTTTAGGCCTTATTAAGACCTAAAATTTGTGGCATTAATCTTAGGTGGCATCACATGTCACATAAACACATTATTAATTCAAAAATTCATGTTATATCATTTTTAAGTAAATATACAATCTTATTCTTCGTAAATCCAATGCTCTAGATTATTTTGTTCTTTATTTTCTATAAAATTATTTTCAAAGCCATTTCTTTCATATTTATGCTTATATTTATACACCAAATATAATGTGATATATATATATATATATATTTAAAAATATACTTGTTGGAAAATATGAATTCATTTGAATGTGTGTGTGTCTATATATATATATATACATATATATATATATATATATGTATATACATACATATATATATACATATATAGTTAATTTTTACAAAGAAAAAAATTGCGTATATGTATATTTATATTCAACCAATATTTTTTGTATATAAATAATTCATCCAAAAGAGGATTTGATAGTGTTTTTTCTATTCTATATTTTTATATTGAAATTCGATGAAGGATATATATATATATATATATGTAAAATAAAAAATAATTAAAAATTTTGAAACTGAATTTTTATTCACAAAATTTATTAATTTTATAATTTTGAATTATTATAGTGTTAGACTCCTTTAAGAAATAAATTTGATATAATTTATGTAAGGTAACTAAATCAAACATGATGAAAAATGTAACTAAATCATGTAGATGAAACAATAATTTGATATAATTATTGCCTAATTTGGATTTGAAAATGATACGATTGTATTTTTACACATAGATGACATGACATGATTTTTAAAATTATTGATGTGTCTATATGACATGGCATGTCATATAAGATTAAGACCATAAATTTTAAGTCTTATTAAGGCCCTATAGCAATGCCCTTAATTTATATGATTTAGCACATAAAATTAACTTGGGACTTCGAATTCGAAAACAGTAGTTCAACAACAAACTCAGTTTCATCCAAATCCTTGAGATGCATATAGGGCAACTACCAAATTAAGGAAACTGTTTCTTAATCTGCTATATAATCTAGTCTTGGTTTCTCCCATATTAGTTTAAGAAAAAAGCTTTACTCTTAATATCTTCAGCCTTACATACTCATACTTTTAGATTAACAGAATTGGTTGGAAGTAGGGTCATAGTTAGTTTAATTAGAATAAATTTAACTTATACATGCATATAGCTTCTCTGAATATCTATTTGATATTCAACAAGAAGTAATTGATCTTTTCTATATACATCGAGGCCATTTAAAACATGAGAGATTCTAAATCTCAATATTTATACCAGTATTAAGCTAATCTCCTGATTAGTTAGTTACATACAAAATAATTTGATTTCACTTCCGTGGGTTGTGTAGTTTGGTTGAGAAAGTCTATTGCTGCTGGTCCATTTGTTGAAGATACGGTAGTGTGGTCTCTTTCTTCTTCAGGGGCGGAGCTTATGGCAAAGAGTGTATCAATTTCTTCCTCAAGCTCTTCCAACTGTGAATTAGGATAAGTGCATTTGATCTAAATTTATCACTCCTAAAATGTCATTGTTGGCATGAAAAGTTCTGTGGGAAATAATTGTTTGATGATGTTTTGCAAAAAAGAGGTGTGGTTTTGGCTTCTAAATGTGGTTTGTGTGGTACTTGTGGTGAGTCTTTGATATATATTTTTTTGTTGTGTCATTTCACTAATGGAATTTGGAGTTGTATGGTCACAAAATTCACCTTAGATGGAGTGCCAAACTCGATATTTAAGTTGTTATTTATGAGGTTGGAGAATCAGAGTTCTCAACTTAAAGAATTATGGCTGGCTTGTTTTACTACTACATTATGGTTTATTTGGAGGGCCTGAAATTAGTATAGGAACGGAGGTTATGTGTTTCATGCCTCTTACATTTGTCAACTGATCTCTAGGCACATCCAATCCACAAGTTGTATTGCTTCTGACAGCATGCATAACACGGTGCATGACCTTAGAGTTTTGGAGTGGAATGCAGACCCCGCAGTGCTCGGCAAATAGTTGAAGTCATTTGGCATCTTCCACCTTTTGGGTGGATCAAAATTAACTCAGATGAAGCATGGAAAAAAGATTCTGGACGGGGAGGATGTGGAGTTGTATTATGCAATTATAGAGGTAATTCTTTATGTGCCTTTGCATCTAATCTAGACATACCAAGCTCAGTAGCCGCGGAGATAATGACTGTTATCAAAGCAATTGAGCTTGCTTGGTGTTGATACCCAAAAAAGGGGGTTAACAATATATACATGAAAAAAAGAGGAAGTTATTTTAAATAAAAAAAGGCAAATAGAAAGAGAGACGAGTGGAGAAGTCCTTGACTCCTTATCAACGTGATATCTTTCTGTCTACACTAAAGATACACACAAAAGCTATTTGAGTTTAGCTACAACTCATACAAGTTACACGTTCAGATATGTTTGGACTCATCTCATTACCACAACATGAGAAGCCTATTGAGACTCATCCTTCTCAACACAACACATTATATAAGGAACCATTTCACGGCAAAAAGAAAAAAAGACAGGGGGAGAGGACGCCGACGAGAGGAGAACGACGCAGAAGAACAACACCAAAAGGAGCAAGGAGGATCCTATTCATTCTTTACAAGGTTCGATGGCGAGTTCCTTTTTTCTTTGCGCAACTCTCTTTATGTTCTGCTGATGGAGGCATCACTGCCTTCGTGTTCTTTACTGATGTTATGGCGATGGAGGCCTCACTGCTTCGTGTTCTTTGCGGATGGCGGCCCCTGATGTTCTTGGTTATCGTTTTCCCCGGTTACTTAGTCACTCAAATCCCTTGCGGATCGACCCGATTGCTATGGCTCTGTATTACTTGGTCCCAGTTACTATGTTCTTTGGTTACTGGTCACTAATCGACACTATGGTTCCTTGATACTATGGAGACTTCAAAGTCCGTGGTGGATACTGGCTACTTGTTACTCAAATCCGTTGTGGATCATTCTCGGTTACTTGGTTACTGAAAACCCTCGTGGATCAAATGACAAAGACATTGTTGAGATACGAAGGCTTCTTATTCCACAACCCTTGTTACTGGTTACTTTGGATATTACTCAAATCCCTTGTGGATACTTGGCACTGGTTACTATGGTTTTGGTTCTATGGTTCTACTATGGCACCACGGTCACCATATGGTTCTCTAGGTGCTTTGATACCGGTTACTGTTACAATTTAGTTACTTGTTACTGCTCTGTGATCCTACAAAACCAAAAACACAAAACCAGATACGATACTCAGATACTCAAGGTTCCACCACAAAAGACCATTGTTGTTGTCCCTATTCTCGTTAAAGCCATATGCTGTTCCAAATTCCACATTCCTAGAACACCAATATATCTCCAAAGTCACTGGTTCAAAGAATAATGAGTGGAGAAATTCAAGTTCTCACCTGTTTTGTGGGTTCGAAACCAAATTGAAGGCCCTAACCCTCTTGGGGGTGTAATGTAGTCGCCACCCAGCCTTGAATCCAGCTCCAAATTGGCATGTGTGTGAATCCATCTCGAAATCCTGTGGAAGCGCAACTCTCAAGTTCGTCTTCGACTGTGTTAAGAAGACGGTGGGAGAGAGAAGTAATTTGGGGAAAACAAAATCAAAAGTAGTCGCTGGACTTCCACGAAAATTGGGCCTCTAAATGGGCTCTGTGAAGGACTATATCAGGTGTCTGCAACTAGAAGCTCCGCTTGAAGTTATGAGTGTCCAAATCAAATATCCGGTTTTGTAGAAAGAGTTCAAGGCCTATAAAAATATGTCTATAAAATCTCAGATATCCCAATTTTTACGAACTACAATGGTTTAATCCTTTTACGGGGTATGTAGGCAGTCTGGATTTAAATTTGGATACAACCGTGGCTAAAACCAAATTCTGGTTCTCTCCAAGCCAAATTCTCAAATATATCACCAAGCCTTTCGACAGGTCATCTACCTTATCGAAACCTCCAAATCCTAATTTTTTGAACTACAATGGTTTGATCCCTACAAAAGGGTATGTAGGCAATCTAGCGACCCACTAGATGTAACCGTCAATCTCAAATCAAATCTCTGACTCCGCCAGTCAAATTCACAAAGTCCGAATCCCTGGCTTCACCAGTCAAATCTATCCAAACACCACAAATTGCTCCCCAAATTATCAAAACAAGATTCACAGGCTTGAAACCCTTACAAATCTCTCAATCACAAATCCAAAATAAATGGGTCATCTATCCATTTAAATCTCAAAATCTTGAACTACGAATGACTTGATCCCCTCTAGGGTACGTAGGCAACTCATTCGGGTGCAGTCGTAATAACAAACAAACTCACATCGGTTTCTTGATAAATTGAATCAAAGGGTGTTCCCTTGTAATGAGGGATTGTAATTAAGATACATGTTTTGTCTTGAATGGGTTGAACCAAACATAATTAAAACTCTATTTTAATCAATAAAATAAAGTGAAATTACGTTGGGTGACATTCTACATTTTTGTGCACATTTTTACCCAACACTTGGGTAAGAGATTAAAAAGTTGGTCTCTTCATTCGCTCTATGATTCTTGACTTCATTCGCTCTCTTCACTTGGTCCTTTAGAAGCTTCATATAGAATATGGTAATTGTTTGCATAGAATTTCTCAAATGCATTTCAAATCTTCACATATTTTTTGTGAAGGTAATCATGTAGCTGATATTTTGGTGAATTATAGTGCTACATCATCGGGTTTGACATGTGGGATTTGCCTTTACCTTTATTTAGATTCAATGTAATAGTGACCGCTTCGGTCGACCGAAGTTTTATTTTCGTTAGTGGTTGGTATAGTTGTTTTTATTTGGATGGTTTGGTGTTTTCTCATCTTCCCAACTTTTGTAATCTTTTTTTTTTTTCTAATAAAGCCTGAAACTAAAAAGGCTATTTACATTTCTTAGTTTTCAGTTTTAGTCAAAAAAAGTTACATAGAAAATACATGTTCTGTGATGCAGACAATGTAACTGAAGTCCTCAAATATGTTTATTAAAAACTAGAGTTCCAATAACACCTAACTTAGTTGAGGCTAATTTTCTTATTAGCAATGCAATCATATGGTCAACTATACTCTCATGTTCGAATTTGCCATCTGAAAAAAATGAAGAATGAAGCAAATTTCGAAACATCGAAACAAAGTGTCCGTACTAGAGTAGTGGTGGTAGTGCTGGGAGATGATGCATAATGCCGAGAGACACAGTGATGGTGGTGCTTAGCACGACCTGCATCCAATTGTACACATTGCTATATATCATTAATATGGAAACGTTCAAAGTTGTGTGCGATTTCATTCAGCACAATATTAATTAGATGATATATGACGATTACATTGTTCCTCATGGCCCTGTACTTGGTTTGCAAAGGATTCATAAAGTCCATCTTAAAGAGACTAGAACAAGTAGTAATACCTTGGGACACATCATAATTATATATGTATGATCCACCATTGAGATTCATAGTTTCTTAAGGGACAAGAAAAAGGTAGAACATCATCATCAGAATTGCAACACCATAGGGGGGTCATGGAGATCAAATTAAGCCTTCAAGCTTCTCTGGTCGGATATGTGCTATAAGTTACTCAATCTCCATGATAGTGAAAGAACAAGAATTTGGATTGAAATTAACATACATCTCCGGAGATTGAATACACAAAAAATACAAGAATTAGTAGTGATCGAAGGAGAAGAACTGATCATGATGAAAAGAAGAGGACCAAGCTCAATCAAAATCAGTCTCATTTACTGTAGCAACAGCTTTGTAACTTATGATCAGTAATCATGAAACTAAATTAAGGAACTTAGAAGAAAAGTATGAAGTATGTTCAATGGCTACTCTTATTCAATAGAAGAATAGGTCTTGTTCCAAATTGTTGAAGTCATCCCATGAGAGCATGGAATCCACACTCTCTACCCACTGTTGTGGACAGTTCTGTTGCAGTAGCGATTGATCGCCTATTATTGAAGGGTTGTAATTAGACTCTTCCACAGAAAATGAAGAATTAGTAGTAGCACTAGTGGTACTGCTGTTGCTAACTCCTTGGTTCAACATGAATGATCCCAAATCCAAGCTTCCACAAAACATGTCATAATTTTTCAAAACATGAGCAGTCTCATCAAAGGCACTTAACTCAACCTCATTGGGAAGTTCTTCAAATCCCTTATTCCCATTATCCTCATCATGCAGCGATTTCGGCTCCAAGCCATTGTCCTGCCCTAGTTCTGTTGAAATATCAGTAACTATCTCTTTATTTTCTTCCATGCTATCTTTTGGCTCAATGGCTATGTTGTTCACAGAGTCTACTCCAAGGAGCTTTAACCTCTTCTTAATTCTTGTATTCCAGTGGTTCTTGATCTCATTATCCGTCCTACCCGGAAAATTTGAAGCAATCTTAGACCACCTGCAGATCAATCAATTTACTATTAAAACTTGGTAACAAAATCAGCTTACCCTAGCTATTACATTTGTGCAAGGACTAAAAGAAACAATACCTGTTACCAAGACATGAATGGAGTTGAATGATCTGATTCTCTTCTGTTTCTGTAAAAGCACCTCTCTTGAGGTCTGGCCTTAGATAATTGATCCATCTAAGTCTGCAGCTTTTCCCACATCTAAGCAATCCTACAGCACCATACAAATGCTCACCAAGTCAAGCTACTGTTTCATAATAGAAAAAATAAAAATAAAGGTGTCTAGCTAAAAAGAAAATACGTGCACAAATAGATACCTGCAAGCTTAGGAACCATTCTCCAGCAATGAATCCCATTGTTGAGGATAAAATTCATGAGTTGGTGATCCTCCTCAATTGTCCATGGACCTCTTTTCAACCCAACTTTATCACAACAAGGCTGCCTTCCCATTTTTCACAAACTCGACAGATTGAGCAAGAAACTAAGACGCTTCCAGCTAGTTTGTTTGATTTCCTAAGTGGACAATAAAGTGGGGAAGACTAGCTTAAAAAGGATCCTACAATTCCAAACAAAGATGATGCCAGTTCATTGAGGCACATAAACAAATCAAAGCTGTTGTTTGAGAGGGGAGAAAAATGATTGAATGGAAAGAAAAGAAAATCATTTGTTTTTGATATAAGGTATAGAAAAGCTAGCTAGCATGAAACTTTGTCATTATAAAATTGAACCAATCCTGTTTTGTTACAGCAATGAAAAACCAGACGTGGATCGCCTTCAATTCATTGATGAAGTCACTTTGAATCATTATTTTTAGCAACCGAAGTCCTCCCTCATTGGCTTTAATGTATGTAATAAGCCAAGAAAATAAACAATGAGCTTGATTGGGATTCCTTTGTTCCTTTGAAGGCTGCCCACTTTTGTCATTGGACGCAACTCATTAGGCCTAAGGAGAGAGATGCCTTCACTAGCAGATGAGACTATCTGAAAATTCCAAACATGGATTCACTTGGCCACTTGGGACTTGGATGAATCAAGTAAATTGATCTACAGCCTACATCCCAGAATTTAAGTCCTCAGTGAATGTATTTTTAGTTAATTAGCCGAAAAGTACAGAAGTAAAAAAGACAAATAGAGCTTCTTAGAATCCTGACCTAATGATTAGAAGATTTGATTCTTGTTCACTTACTAAATAACATCTATACTTCCACCTTTTATATCCTTACATCAATTTCAGGAGAAAATTGATTGATTGATATACATTGTTGATTCATTTCTTACGCGTATATATATGTTGTCATACTATTGCGCGCTTTGATGCTTTTAGAAGAAGGAACTTTGAGATCATCATTTGAGTTAACTTGTGAATCAGTACATGAATGAATTAAGTGCAGCATATATATATATATATATATATATATATATATATCCGGATCAGGAGCGGAGGTCCGTTCCTAAGCTTAGGAACTGATTTCATCATTCTGACCCACTTTCCGATCGAATTTCCTCAAACTTCCTTCTAGACATATCTATATCATCTTGTGTAGATCATCTCTGCAAAATTTCAGCTAATTTGGTGATCAGGAAGACTTTCAAACTTATGTTACAAAAAGATGGACAAACTGGACAGAATTCTGTCCGTCAGTTTTGTAACGCAAGTTTGAAGGCCTTTATGATCACCAAATTGGCTGAAATTTTGCAGAGATGATCTACACAAGATGATATAGATATGTCTAGAAGGAAGTTTGAGGAAATTCGATCGGGAAGTGGGTCAGAATGATGAAATTCGTTCCTAAGTTTAGGAACGGACCTCCGCTCCTGATCCGCACTATATATATATATATATATATATATATATATATATATATATATGTGTGTGTGTGTGTGTGTGTGTGTGTTTGAGCGAGCAAAGTTGTAACCAGGTGATAGAAAAAGGCATTAAGAAAGGTGGGAAATACACAGAATGGGGTAACCTACAATCTCTAGCTAGAATGCTTAAATGGCATGGGGAGACCGGGAGACAGAAGGGGTCACTCATGTAAGATGATTTGAGCAGCACAGAGCCTACCAGTATGATGTTCTATGGTGAATAGAGATATACACAAGTTTCCTTTCTTCTTTTTGGTTTTCTTTCTGTTTTTTAGGCTTTCTCAACATTCTTTCACAACATTGATCATGTCCATTTCGTCGGACAACTAGAAAAAGTTAAGATTTCTTGCATACAAATACTCTAATACTAAACGAGTATGGATGAAAAGAAGGCTGAAAACTTCAATTAATTTTCACAATAGGAGGTTACAGTATTTATACAACACCAACCCTAGCAGATCGATTAGGGTTAACTATGATTACATAATCCCTAATGAATGGGGTTTCCTAATATTCCTAGTTACAATAGGAAACAATTATAACTACATCCATTGTATTCACACGGCTATTTCTTTCCTTCAAGACTCCCCCTCAAGTTGGAATGGATGTTTATGACATTCAACTTGCCAAGACGTGCTTGCAATTGTGCTCGGCTCAATGACTTTGTAAATAAATCAGCAGGTTGTTCCTTAGTGCCAACATGTGCTGTTTAAATAACTTTGTGCTGCAGCTTCTCACGCACCACATAGCAATCGATCTCGATATGTTTTGTCTGCTCATGATAAACAGGATTGGAAGCAATGTGAAGAGCTGTTTGATTGTCACAGAACAACATGGTAGGCCGCAACTGACTTATGCTCAACTCCTGCATTAGATTTTGAAGCCAGGTGACTTCACAACAAGTACCTGTCATAGAGTGGTACTCAGCTTCTGCACTAGACCGAGATACAATTGTTTGCTTCTTGGTCTGCCAAGAAACATGCGCTCGACCAAGCATGATGCAGTAACCTGTTATTGACCTCCTCGTATCTTTGCACCTTGCCTAATCAGCATAACAGAAAGTAGTTAACTCAAGTTTACTAGTAGAAGGAAGCAGGATACCTTGACCAGGAGTTTGCTTGAGATAACGCAAAACATGATGTGCTGCGTCTAGATGCGGTTTTCGAGGTTTATCCATGAACTGTGTTAGGATATGAACGGTATAGACCAAGTCAAGTCTAGTGATCCTCAAATAGATCATACGACCAATTAACCTTTTGCATTGGGATGGATTCTGTAAGAAGCTCTCCCCTTTATTGTGTAAGTGAGATATTCGGATCAACAGGAAAATATGCAGGTTTAGCACCCAAGGTTTAGCACCAAGTAGCATATTTTCTCTGACATAATGCAATGCCATGCTTGGATCGTACCACTTCTATGCCCAATAAGTATTTAAGTTGTCCCAAATCTTTCAACTTGAAGTGACTTGAGAGAAACAACTTTGTTTTCATAATGTCCACCAGATTATTGCCTGCTAAAACCACGTTATCAACATATATTAATAATGTCGTGAACTTGCCTACTTGGTTTCAGAAGAATAAGGAGTAATCACTCCAAAATTGTTGAAATCCGGCTGTCTTAAGAGCTTGTGAAAACTTGAGAAACTACTGTCTGGAAGCTTACTTCAAACCATACAAGCTTTTGTGTAATTTTCACACGGTATGCTCCCGCTTGCGACCAAAACCAGGTGGCAACTGCATGTAAACTTCCTCATAAAGATCGTCATTGAGGAAGACATTAATGACGTCAAGCTAGTGAAGATGTCAGCCTTGGAGAGATGCTATACCAAGAAGGACTCGAACAGTTGTTAGCTTGGCAACAGGTGCAAAGGTCTCACTATAGTCAACTCCTTCAACTTGGCTATACCCCTTTGCCACAAGACGAGCATTGTATCGCTCGACACTCCCATCAGGGTTAAGCTTAATCTTATATGCCCACTTACATCTGATAGGGAGTTTATGTGGTGGTAAAGGAACAATGCTCCAAGTCTTGTTATCTTGCAAGGCTTTAAGTTCCTGTTTCATTGCATCGCACTACTGAGAACCTGTGAAAAGGAAGTTGGCTCTCTTTGAAGAGAGAGGTTAGCGGTGAAGACACGGTGAGGAGTGGAGAGATGATCATAAGATAAAAAGTTAAAAATAGAATGTTATGTACCAGTATTTGGAGAGGACAGTGGAGTAGGGTGAGAAGGTAAAGCTGCCTCAATGTGGTAGTCGCGCAAGAAATCCGGCGTCTTGGTGAAACGGGAGGAGCATCGTAGTTCAGCTGGAGCAGAAGCAGAAGTTTTTGATTCTAGGCAGGAGGAACTTGGTCGTTGGTTTCAGAAGGTAGGGTGTCTAGATCCGATAGAGCAACATCATTGGCTAGTTAGGACGTGATTGGTGGATCGGTTGGGGTGTTTGTCGGGTTGGGAGAGGAAGGAGAATGATTACTGGTAGGTGGAGGGACTTCTGTAACCCGAGGAGAGGGTAGGACCCTAGAGTTCTCAAATCCATCATCAAAAGCCCTAGTGGCAAAAGGAGACCTAGTTTCTTCAGGAGCCCTATGTTGGTATAAATCCTTATATTTGTTAGAAATTGTAGAAGTGGGATAAGAGAAGACATCTTTGTAGAAAGTAACATCTCTAGACACAGATTTTTACCGTTTCAAGATCAAGAAGTTTGTATCCCTTTTGGCCATAGGGATAGCCAAGAAAAACACACCTGACAGTTCAGGTATCAAATTTTGTGGGCTTGATAGGATGTGTAGAGGCAAAATAGAGACATCCGAAGACTCGAAGGTGAGAGTTATGTGGAAGAGGACTTCGAAAGTACTTTTCTTTTGGAGTAATGAGTGGGGTACTGTTTATGAGATAGGCAGCAGTGAGGATTGCTTCTCCCCAATATTTCTTGGACAAGTTTGCTTGGAAAAGAAGTGCTCGTGCCATGTTGAGCAAGTGACGATGTTTGCGTTCAACAACACCATTTTGTTGAGGTGTGTTGACGCAACTCGTTTGATGAATGATAACATGTGATGCATAAAAATCTTTGGCTTTCAACTCCGGACCATTGTCACTACGAACTGTTTTGACTTGGGCATTATATTGATTTTAGGCTAGAAGAATAAAATCGATTAAAATTTGTCTAGTTTCAGATTTGTGTATCATCAAATAAACCCAAGGGCATCTAGTGAAATCATCTAATAGTGAGAAAATATTGTGCACCAGATGTAGAAGGTTCATGGTAACGACTCCAAATATCAACATGAATCAAATCAAATGAAGGCTCACTAGAAATAATACTTAAGGGAAATGGCTTTCGAGTTTGTTTAGCCAAAGGACAAATAGAACAAGTACTCACATCACAAGCTTTATTGGGAAGGAAAGAAAACAAAGGAGAAACTTTAGACGATTGATGACCTAGACGTTGGTGCCAAATTGATGACAACTAGCTACCAACAACATTGCATGTGTCTTGCCGACTTTGGTTGAGGCAATACAAACCATCCTTCTCATGGACCATCCCAATCATCCTCCCCGAACGTAGGTCCTGTATGAAACACAACTGTTTGAGAAATATGATGATGAAAAATGAATCACAAACTAGTTTACTAACTGAGATTAGATTGAGATAAAAGGATTGGATACATAAGACATTATGTAGAATGAACTAAGATGAAAATTGGACAGAGCCAACTTTACTAACTGGTGTAGTCTGACCATTAGGAAGTCTAACAAACCAATTTATGGTGGAATATGAGTGTGTGAGCAAACCGAGGATTATAAACAATGTGTCGGTAGCACCACTATCTAAGATTCACACATTGTTATTATATGGATCGTAGAAGACTTTACCTGTGATTTCATCATGGATAGGGTTTTTACCAACATGATTTGCCGACGCTGTATTGTTTTCCTTTAACATCTCAGCGATCTGTCTGCACTGGTCCTTGGAGAGGGAAAATTGTCCATTATCAAATCCTTGTTCAGCAAGTGTCTGATTTGCATCAATGAATCATACCTTATTTTTGATCTTTAAAGCATTCTTCATGGATTGGCTCCATTTCGTCTAGTTGTTCTCCTCCAATAATTGAGGTACGAGAACCATACCGTGTTGATCAGAATGATGGATGAAGAGTTTGTGATTGGAGAACTCTCATGGATCTGGTTTTCGAGCCATTGCTGCCGAGGATGGGGCTTCTTGAATGAGCTTTTCCTTCAAGAGCTCGATGGCTATCTTGTGCTCTTCTTCGCTTACCATGATTGATCTAGGGTTTGCTGGGTGTTTTGTGGGTGTTTAGGCCTTGGATATGCGCTCTGGTACCATAAACGAGTTTGGATAAAAAGAAAGCTGAAAGCTTCAATTAATTTTCACAATATGAGGTTACAGTATTTATACAACACCAACCCTAGCTGATCGATTAGGGTTAACTATGATTACACAATCCCTAATGAATGAGGTTTCTTAATATTCCTAGTTACAATAGGAAACAACTATAACTACATCCATTGTATTCACACGGCTATTTCTTTCCTTCAAGAAATACCATGTTCGATGACCATTATTTGAACCCTAAAATTAGAAGTAATCGAAAAGTAGGTCCAAAATTTATGTTAAACTAACGAATATGCATGATTTAGAAGAGAGTTTTGAAAGGAAAACACAGACATACTTGGTTGAACTGAGAAGATGGCTCTGTACATTGAAAAGTATGAACTTCCAAGAATAATGCTGTTGAATCAATTATAATTTGAGAAAACGATTCCACTAATGGTTGACATCCTTACCTCCCAAGGCAATAAGCAAAATAGTTTATATTACCAAACGGGACAATGATTTGCAGACTTTAGTTTGGTTCATGCACACGAATATTTTCCATGATCTTTTCTGGAGATGGAGAGTCATCAGAAACACAAACATTTGGCCGGGGCCAGTCTGCTGAGTGGGAAAACATTATCTTCATGTCCCTGCTGCGCAGCTCACCATTCTTGACTAACTATCGAAGTTTAATCAAAATATTCTGCAGATTTATACTGATTATATTCTCGAACAATATCGGCTGCACAACATGGAATCATGGATGCCATGTTTTCAAAGGGCTACAAAGCCTACAATCATGCAATGCAAAATGGCCTCCTCAAATGGCCGGTGCCTGGATGTTGACATTTTCGAACGAAATCGATTATTTCGACTAGAGTTGCGAAGTTTGAATTGTATTACTATAATTACCCGAACCCTAATATTATAAATTTGCAGTTATGCTTACTTGCTTAGAAATTATAATAAAATATCCCTGACGTCATTGTTGCTGAAAGAGGTCAAGAACAAAGATCTAGTAGCTGGTGACAAAACTGACGTCCAGTTGGAAGAGCATCTGACAGTAGTAGATGGCTGCCAGGATGTATAGCTCTACCTAAGCCAACAAGCTAGCTAGTTCACAAGCAAGTACCACCGGACGATGTTAGCAAGTACCACATTATCATCGGCCGTTCGAGGATGTCAATGAAGGAAATTACGTTTGATTCAAATTCTGTATTAGCTATTGGAATGCTCAACGCGATACTTAATAGTGTGAGCGCAATGCTTTGAACTATATATGACTAAAACGTTTGATGATATGTTTTTGTGAATTGACATATTACATTAAAGTCACAAATCTTACGTCTTAATGGTATGAGCGCAATACGTTTAAACTATATGTATGACGTTTTAAAAAGTTAAGCAAAACAAACTCGTTAAGAGAATGTCAATGAAGGCAACCATTGACACTACGTACGTACTCAAAACATCAATAACTTGTTTTGTTCTGAAAGAACGAGGTTCAAAATGTTCAACGTCGAAATTCTTCAAATAAAGCAAGTTGTAGTACGTGCGGGTTACATCTCTTCTATATTAAGAAAAGTTCTTGGATGATCTATTGTCACTAGCGGTTGGTAATGACTAATCAAAACGGCTAACACAGGACATGAGGGATTCTTTTGCAGATTCAATGGCGCCAAAAAGAGTCCAAAACGACTTGTATATTCTGAATCTTAATCAGCAGTAAGAAACCTAGGCTTAAACTAAGCAATGGTCCAGTGACTCCAGTCCTTGGTGATGTACACCGCCGGACATGAGATTATAGAGATTTGAGGCGAGAATAGTCAAAATACGGCCTCATAAAGAGTTTAAAAATTATTTTTTTGTTAAATCAAGAAATATATATATATATATATATATATATATATATTGCTAATTATTAAATAAATCAAGGAATGAAAAGAATAAAAGAGAAAATAAATAATTTCATTTGTATATTTAAAACAATCAAAACAAAAACTTACAAAATGAAGAAAAGAAAAACAAAAATATACCATTATGGATTCGAACCTAGAAGATGGGCGAAAAACAAAAAGGTCTGCTTCACCGCTGCCCTACCACTACCAATGTGTAAATCATGCATAAAAATTATATAATTACTATAATATCTTAATACTCAGGTCTCTCGGAAGCCGGTGGCCTGAGGCGGCTGCCTCAGTTAGCACCGCTCAAGGCCGGCCTGGATGGAATTGATGTTGGGAAGGGTATAGCTTGAGGAAGAAGAAGAATGAGGAACAATTGTTGTTTACATAAGGATGAGTTTGAATGGCCAGTTCAGCCAATGGTGTCCTTCATATTTAGCATCCTTAGGTACAACTACTGTACTCCAATTCATATCCTCGAGCCGCTCTCACATCTCTCAATATTTTACTAAAGGCTTATGCTATTTTGGCAGAGGGAAGCACAAATGAGATGAACTTTGTTTTATGTAGTATCCCGAAGACCAAATCAAGTGTAAATTTTTACGCAAATTGTATTAAGGAGCAGGTTCGAAGCTTAGTGTGGTGATGCATTTCCACTTCCTAGTTAGATTCACTATGAATTGTATTGAATAGTGATGCTACTCTTCTCAAACAAAAACTGCACCAAATAATCCATGCAAAAATTGATCACTATGAATGAAAAGATCACACAACTTCAAAGCTCGTTCATGTTGCCTTTGTTATGAAAGGACCCAACCCATGTAACAACAACAATAGGAAGATACCACCGCGAGACGACGACACACTTTCCTGGAGCAGGTTCTTCTGGTACACCTTCTTCTTCTTTAACCTCTTCCTCCTCCCCGGCTGCACCTTCTCCACCTTCCGCCTCCTCTACGTAGGTAAACCATTTACTATATATTATAAGTATAAACTTACAGTATTCTTAATGCCACAAGATCATTCACAAGAGTATAAACACAATTGTAGCTTATATATATGATAAACAAATAGAATTAACACATGAACCTAAAACCTGTTTGATGGATCAAAGATGTCTTAAGCACAAGTCTTCTCCAACTCTCTAAGGTTGAGCTTCTCATGAATGGGGCGAGAACTTATGCTCTTAGTCGCAGAGGTTGTGGGGACTTACGCATCTTAATAAATAGAGATATCAAGACATTAAGAGATCTCTCATAAAGAGACTTCTTGATGTCCAAGTTATCTCATATAAGATTTTCTAATGCATCACCAACACAATAATCTGTTGCTAATGGATTTCCTATCATATATGGCTCAGATATACACATATGTAACTAGGATAAGTAATAACATATGCTCCTATTAAATCGAAATCTGATTCAATTCGTTTTTGCATTGTAATGATGAGTTCACATCATGATCTTACAATCTCTCACTTGAACTATCTCATTTAAAATGCAGAATACAAGTTAAAACATTTCAATCAAATAGCTGAAGTGTGCACCAACAATGTGTCTACTTAAAATCCATTCAACTATGTCAAAATGCACAAGCCACTACAGAATCCAGAAATAAACATGTTCACAAGATCATGTGTGTTCAAAACCACTTACAACAGCTTGTGTACTTCACATGAGTCATATAACTTAATGTAATGCAGTTAAATAATAATGTATATCAGCATGGTTATATCATTTAACAAATAGTCCAAACTTAAGGATTTTGAATATTAAAATCACAATGCAAAAGTTAAACATCGGTGGATTAAAGCTTGCTTCTATTAAAAAAACTGAATATATGTTTTTTTGAATAGAAAACTGAATATATGTATACATACAAATCCACCTCATATACAAACAGTTGTTTAAACATAACTACAATGTCAATACATATGTAGCAACCGAAATCCAAACTTAGTATCATGAATTTATAACTGAAAACATTAGCTATCAACATGAAGCTAACAAAAGTCCTTTAAGAGACTTTAAACTTTAGCACTGTCTTCAACCTTAATGACAGCAAACCTATGTATAGCCAAATCACAATAATTATTTGCCATAACTGAATTTGTAGACAACAACCAAATAAAACAATGACATATAACTCAATTTAAACTTAAGAGAAAAGTGATTGAATTGGACAGCAACTTGACAAAAGATAAAACTCAAAATTACTAAAGATTTTCACCGAAAAATTACTCTCAATGACCTCTAAAACATTAAAGGTCTCTGAAATTTTCATCAACAAGTGCATATATAACAAAAGTTGAAAAGTTGTTCAGACCTCATGTTAGAAATCACAAATCACCCGCTTACTTAATAACTAAATATCCTTATCATGTAGGAACCTTAAAATGAAACTCACATGCTCTTTACTGTGCCAAACAACATCAATTAATCAAGATACAGTTAAAACTTTATTGCTACAGAATCAGATAAGGACTAAATTTTCCTAATTCTTGCAGAAGCAAGATACCCAAAGAAATTCATTTTCTATCATCCAAACTGAAGACTTCTAGTACATAAAAAATGAGTGAAATAATTCACTCCCATTGTTTCTCACAATCCACTCCTACTGTTTTCCACTCTTATCCTTTCTGATTGAACCAGAAAATAAAACCATTCATATAACAGTGACAAAATGATGAGGATAAGAAACACAAAGTTGCAGACTTTCAGAAGACTACAATCACAATTTTTAGTTCAAAGAAAAGAACTTCAATAAAAACACATATAATCATTCCTCCCTGTTTTTATTATTTAATGATACATATAGTACAATCCCTTGAACAAAAACAAGAACAAGTAACACATAGGGACTGAAGTCCATTTTCAAAATCAAAGAAAAACATAGTCTATGTCTCTCTTCTGGCAAGGAAAAAAAATCAGCAACCATTAAAAAGAATTTTTTTTAGAGAACCTGAAAGGGATACTATCTAGAATAATACTACAAAAAGAGCATTTAATGTGAGTAGATGCTCACAAAACCATGTATCACACGTGTACTTCTGAAGGAAACATATATCACAACTGTATCAACATTCAAAAATATAATCACACACAGCCACATGTATCAAAAACTGAAAATCAAGGTGAAACAGTGATTAATAACTTATTTCTAAAAGATAGAAAATCACTAACAGAACAACAAAATAGAAGAAATTTCAGTCTAATTCATTATTCTTCACTATGTAAATCACTAGTATCTTAATGTAGCATAACAACCAAGACTACAATACTAGCATATCGTAGACCACATTAACCAATTCATGACTAGATCAATGTCACTAGTCATATCTCAAGCAATTACCCTTTTCGGAATTTGCTTATGAGATACCAAAAATTTAATTGAGTTTATTTTTCTGCAATTTAAATATTGTACACTGAGCAGTGAGTACAATAATTCAACCCCATTATGTATTCTGTAATTACAATATCATGAATCACTTTGTGCAAAAACATGATATCTTAAGGTTCTGTATCACCAAGCCATAAAAATAAACTCAAATTATACAGCAAACAATCAGCTCCTTTTTGGTAACATGAAAGTTTAAAGTATCCTGATTTGAGCTCCAAATTATGCTTGATGCTATTTATAAATCTTAAACCATACAAACAATACTCCTTTGGGAGACAATAGGTATATAGTTTAGAATTATAAAACACAAGTTGTGGTCCTTTATATTTTTCAAAACCCTTGCAAGAAATTGCTTTGTGCAACATACAAGGCTTTAAATTTGAAACTGACCATAACGAAGTTCTTTTAATTTTACTTTTCTGAAAACTCAAGTGTTTATAGCAAAATCAATTATCCTGCAAATTGATTCATACAAGTGAGAGACATACATAATCATATATAGTATTCACACATCAATTGCAAACAACACAAACATGTCATTTTATATTTTAACTGTACCATATACATCTTATGTATATGCATTTGCAATTTCAATTTCAATAACCACTGATCAATCATAATAGTTGAGTCACATTAATGACACTATGAACCATTTGAACATCAATGCATAAAAAAATACATGACCTTTGGAAGGAATGACAAAAACTCTCTAACATGCTTTCTCACCACTCCAAGCCTCCTCTGGTGTCATCTTCTTAACAACCAATGTTGGAGATCGATTCAACACATACAATGTCTATTTTACAGCCTCAGGCCAAAAGTTTTTAGGAACCTTTCCTTCATACAACATTGATCTCACCAAATTCATAACAGTCCTATTTTTTCGCTCGGCTACTTCGTTATTTTGTGGAGTGTAGGCTGTAGTCAATTGCCTCCTTATCCTATTCAGCTTACAGTACTCATTAAATTCAACAGAATTGAACTCTCCTCCCCTATCTGTACGTAAACACATAATAGACAAACTACTCTCCTTTTCAACAAGCATCTTGAAACACTTAAGTAATAAAATATTTCTGACTTGTTTAACAAGAAATATATCCATACTTTTCTAGAATAATCATCTATAAAGCATAAGATGTACCTCTTTTGAATGTTGCAAGCTGGAGTAATTGGACCGTAAAGATCAGCATTTATTAGTTGCAATTTCTGAGATGCTCTCCACTAACTTTTCTTAGGAAATAGATCACGATGTTGCTTCTCTTTTGCACAATGAACACACACACCTGTGGAAGTAAGAAGTTGCGGCAACCCTCGAACTATCTTCTTGTATTGTAGTGTTCTCAAACCTTTATGACTGAGGTAAGCATACCTACAATGCCACAAATCTGAGAGATCATGTGTAGTTGTCTGAAAGCATGCTTCGTTGTTTCCTTGAGGTTGAGCAAATAACACAAACATTCTATTTGTGGTCATATTGGTATGTATGATGAGACCTTTAAGTGGATGATAAATCCGGCACTTCCCTTCTTGAATTAGGATAGCCAAGCCCCTTTCCTGTAGTTGTCCTATACTCAAGAGATTGTTCTTGAGTTTAGGTACGTAGTACACATCCTGCACAATATGATTGACTCCACTAACTTTCAGCTTCACATTTCCTTTCCTGAGGACATTCATCCGAAAATTGTTACCTAGCTTCACCGATGTCTTAAAACCTTCATCCATCTCACTTAACACTGACATATCTTTGGTCATATATGTGATTAGAACACCTTGATTCTAGGAACCAGACCTCTTCTCTCTTAGCACCATGCATCTCAACATATGCCATTAATAACAACTCTTCTTCTTCATCAAATTCAGCATAGTTTACCTCTTTGCCCCATGATGGACATTCATAGGGATTATGGCCCAGCGTGTGGCACTTGAAGCATTCAACTGTGGCTTTGTTGAAGCTTTGACTTCCTCGACCTCTTCCACGGCCTCGATACACACCTCCTCTACCTCTACCCCTTCCTTCTTCAAATGTAACTTTCAGAGCCTATTCTTCACCACTGGTCCTTCGAAACTTCTGCTAATGCATGATCAAAGAGCTTTGCAGCTCATCCACAGTGAGACTATCAGCATCCTTTGCCTCCTCTATGGAACAGACAATATAATTAAAGATGTCTGTGAGGGTGCGCATAATCTTCTCCACGATCTTCCCATCCTGCATATCTTCACCAAGGTTTCGCATGTCACTAGCCACCACCATGACTCTTGAGATATATTATGTGACCGGTTCACCGACCTTCATCTCTAACACCTCAAATTTCCACCGCAACGTCTGAAGTTGTGCCTTCTTAACTCTCTCATTTCCTTGATATTTTCTTTTTATATAGTTCCACAACTGCTTGGATGTATCCTTCTAAAGAATGGTCGTCAAGATAAATTTGTCGATTGACTGAAAGAGGTAATTTTTCACCTTTAAATCTTTCAGTTTCGACTCCTCAAAAATCTTTCTTTGTGCAGCACTCAATGTCTCTCCAGCAGTAGGCTCAGAAATATCATTTTCGATGAGACTGCAATATTCTTTCGATCTCAGAAGGTTTTCCATCAACATCGACCAATGATCATAGTCTTCGTCGAATTTTGGAATGCTAGGCTACGCGAAATTGCCTCCTTCAGATGTCATCTCTCACTCTCTTTTCTCATAGTGTTTCACTTAATCTCACCAAGTATTTCACTCTTTCTCTATCGTTAAGAGACTGTGGTTCCTAACTTCTTACAATCAGATCAGGCCCCTTTCTGGGGCTTTGATGCCACTTTGTTAAGGCTAGTTTGTTCAAACAGAGAACATCACACCTTAGGCAAATATGACTGGATGTTTTATCTTATTAAATCAATGAAACAACCTTTAAATAGGCTTTGTTCATGCAGTCTCTGAACAGAAAAACGAAATTGCAGCTCACTCTTAGCACTACTAATTGCTAGTGGTAAACACAAACAAAAATGAGTCAAATCCCTATCTACAACCCTTGAAACAAGGGCTTAATTCAAAACATAACAAACTAACCCAACAAAAAAGCAACTAACAAAAACAACCTCAACAATGCGTGTCAACCTAAACTAACAATAAAATTCCAACAAATTATTGTTCATCGACAAAGCTAATGTAGCTCGCGAGTTTTTGGACAAGAGATGGAACGTAACATTTTTGTCAAGGAAACTATAACTCATCTCACAGCTCAACTATAACTCACCGTCTTCAACGCTTTAGCCAAGCATAAATTTGTCAAGGAAACTCAAACCCTGACATTAATGAATAAATGTACACATCAAACTGGAGGGATTGAGGGCTCCAAAATATACCAGGTATAGGCTATAGGAAAGGATCCATTCACAAAAGCAGAGAAACAACATAGTTTTGATGATACATACATGAAACAATACATGCAACTAGATAGCAACGATGACAAGGAATGATACCTCTATTAAACCAAATCCAAAAGTATGTCAATTTCAAGTCATTTGTTAACTTAGAAACCCTGATGCCAAAAGGAGTAACTTACTAGCCAAGTCTCCTACTTGACCATGATGTCCATGGCAGCAGTACTCCTTTGTGCTCTTCTACACCCAATGGAATATATACAGCCCATTCCCCACATGGTAAACCAAAATGGGGCAATTGTATTCCAGATTGAGACATTCATGCTCTGTGACTTGATCGCCTGACATTCCCATATTTTTGCAGGTAATGAGGCGGAGGAACCAACAACAAGCGATATCTCAGAACTTATAAAACAATGTCAGTCTACGATCTGCGTAGTAATTTGAACATAAAAACCACTGGGATCACAATATAAGTTTTTTTAACTTGCTAGCCAGAAGGTTTGCCCATGCCTTTTCTTGGGGACACAAGCACCGCTTCGTTACTTGCAGAAGCTTTCTTTGCAGCAATCTCTTCCAAACGTTTCCAAGTCAATTCACGTTTCAAACTCATTTCCTTCTCTTGTGCTTCATCTTCCTGGAATTTGAGCAAGCATTCCTCAAAAAGATCAGGGTCAATATCAGAGAATATCTTGCGAACATTTAATGTTAGGCTTTGAACTGCCTGGTTCCAGTGATTTCTTGCATTTCTCTCCAATGAGGGAAATATGATGGGCAGTAAAACATGGCGATTCTGTTTGATTAAGTTTGAAATATGATCATTATTCCATAAGAAGAGAGCTCTTTCCGCCACCTGCAATCAAGGACCAACAGGGGTAAATCAGACCAAATGGGTGAAAATACATGTGTGAGCGAGGGAATACTGTAAATTGACCGCACATACATGTTATCTATTTATTGGAAAAAGAAAAAATAAGACCTTTTTTAATAGCATTACATTAGATAATTAGATTGAGGAAGTTTTGTATACAGGTTTCCATACATTTTGCCACAGTTTGTCCTAATGGTACTGCGCATCGAACAATATTTGACTGGGCATACCCTAAAGTTTTGATCCAAATTAAGAAGTGAAAATAACCAACTAGTCGCAGGTCAACCGAAATGCAGGATTGCATACAACAATTTAAACAAGCATTTCAAGATCTAAGGTTGCAAATTCAGAACATCTAAGGTGCATCTTTATCAGTTTACCATATTAAATTAAACATCATTATCTCCATTATATTCTCTCCTCTAGATGGCAACAAAAATAATTACTAAACATATATTTAAGATGCTGGAAGAATACAAATATGTAAACAAAGATTCTATAGAGCTCAGTATTTTACTGCCCACTAACAACTCATACAGCTTAAACCTTTATTCCTATTAACAGGTCTAACATTACAAAGATTAATACAAGACTCGCATACAAGAGACAAATTGCCAATTAGGCAACAAATGAAAGTGGTGACAGACCAACCTGAAAATGTGAACTGCTCAAGCAACGGCCAACTCGGCGAAATAACGGTACCATACAACGTTGGAACTCTCCAGGCTGAGTAGCTTCTAAAACTTCTTCCAGCTCACCTAAGAACATGACCTCTTTGGAACTATTTGTAATAGGCCAATATTTTAGTAACCCACGGATTATTGTATCAGCAAGTTTGCAGTCTTTCTCCACAAATTGGGTAATGCAATAAGATAACTGCTGATGGTACAAGGATACACATTTAGGTTTGTGGAGTGGAATAAGCACTCGAACAAGGAAGAGTTTGTGCTCTTCTTTCAATGGCAGAGCGAATCCGTTGATTATACTTCCCAAAATCTCTAACAGCTCAGCAATCCCATTATGCTTTTCAGTTTCAAAAATAAAATAGTAGAAGATGTGGTTGATTGCTTTCCTGATGAATGGGCGGTACACCATAAATTTCCCATAGATGCGGTGCAGAACAGTTTTCAAGTAGTCCCTCTCTCTGTGGTCGTCTGAATCAAAAAGACCTAATAACTTGAGAACGAATGAGTGATCAACATACCTCTTAGCTAACTTTGCATCTGTCTCAGGTGATGCCACAAACCTCAAGAACAATTCATACACAACTTGCAAGTGCGGCCAGGCTGGGTCCATTGATGGCTCATCCTCTTCTAAGTCAAAGGCTTCTAAAGCTCTGTTCTCAGGGGGTGGAGAAGTGAATGTTCTGAATAAGTTTATGGACACCATCTTTACCAGTTCTTGAATGACACTTTCTGAGAACTTCCCATTAGCAGAAGCAATGTAATCCACAAGCTCTACCAATGTCTGTCGCTTAATGTCCTTTTCCTTGAGATTTTTCGTTGGGCCAGTGAAGTCAAACACATAACAACACAAGTTCAACTTTTTTATGCACAAGTTTTGCTTCTCAGAATTCGGAACATCTTTGAAGATGGGCAATGCCTCAAACGAAGCCAACGAATTCCCACTAACCTTTGCATTCACATCTTGGTTAAGCTTATTTCCATGATTTCCTCCATAGTTAGGAGTAGAATTAGGGACTGAAACAGACGTGGTACCCGAGTTTGCATATTTATTACTTGTTGAGCCACTTCTTGAACTGGTAGAAGCATTTGAAGAAGAGCTGGACGATCCTCCTTCACGATGATCACCTGACTTGGGCTTCCTCGGGAGTCTATTAAGTATCTGTTTGATCATAACTTAAAATGTAAAAACAATATCTCTTCTTGCACTTTCAAACCAAAAACAGCATCACTTATAGACCAATCACACAACTCCAATGAGCCGAGAAGACCCCAGAAACATTGACCCGAAATCGCCCCAATGAAGCAGAATCCAAACTCTAAGCTGCTTATACCTTCCTTGATAACACAGATCTTCCTCAGCTAAAATGAAATGTTCCAATTCAATTGGGGAAATCTGAAGCACAGATATCAAAAGCTGCATATTCCAATGAAACAAAACAATGCATAATCAAAAGCTTGCTCAATTTCTGAACTCTGATCCATATCAATCAAACCCAAAAATCCAAGCCTTACTCAAGCAATACTAAACTTTGACCTTCCACAACTAACAATCTAAGCCACCCTGGCCCATATTGACAAAAACCCAGATGCAGAAAACCAAAAAACATTGCATTCAAAAGCTAAAGACTTTGACTTGGTGCTGAAAACATCAAAAACATGAAAACCCACACTGATTCTCTGACCCATTTCCCAAAAGTTAACAAGCAATTCAACTGGATCAGAAAGAAACAAGATCTGGGTATGATCTAAAAAACTGATTTTGCTTTTTGCACTTTGAATCCAAATTTTCTACCAAGGAAAAGCCCCAGTTTGAGCTTCAGACGTGCAAAGAAGGAAATAAAGGAACAATCTTTCAAGAAATTAATAAATGTTGTTAGATGCTTACAGAGAAAGTTGAGCTGCTTCAGCTTCTTCGTTTGTTTAAGAGAGAGAGAGAGAGAGAGAGAGAGAAAAAATAGAAAATTTTGGGTAAATAAAAAGAAAGAAAAAGAAAAGAATGTGGGGCGGGTGTTGAAGAACAGCAATCTTTGGCGGCTGTAAGGCTGTTGTAATTGGATGATTTATTTTAATTTTAATTTTTTTCTTTTTTTCCTCATTTCCCTTTTGTTAATACTAGGTTAAGTGCCCGCGCCAGTGCGGGTTAGGACAGTATACGCAAATTGTAGCACCATATGGATGAAAAAAAAAAGAAATTACATCATGAAACGACAAAATTGCATAAGATGCTTTAGTTTGAGTTCTGACCCAATCATTATTGTAGCCATGGAATTAACACTGGATGCAAAGTAGGTAAGTCTAATCTTTCCCTCAACCAAAAAGAGAAAAAAAAAAGCAAATCCATGATCAAACAGATCAAGTATGATAGTTTAGTATTCTCTAGGTAACCACTATTCTTTAAGATGAGACATGTTTACCTTATCATTTTGAAGACTAGAAATATTAGACATACTGGGCTCATCAAAATACCATCACATAATTGATCCAGATGGAAGACAGGGACAAATGAAATTAAAAGAAATTGTATCACCTTTGTTAACATATGCAGAAGTCCTGAGACCAACGAACTCTAGAAAAAGTCACAAATCCTCTCTTCCCAAGTCTTCCGCACTTTTCTGCTCAGTAAATAAGCAAAGAAAATTTATCAAAAATATATCACAGATCTGTGGCAACAACATATAGCAAGTTGGCCAAATGGAAAATACAAATCTTTCAAATTTTCAGTTAAAAAAAGATCAAAATAACCGAAAGACAATTCACTGTGAAATGAGAATATCTCCACTTTAGTTTGAATTATATCAACCTGAACGTAAAGCATGCAACAACAATTATAACATACCTGAACTTAAGGTTGTTCTGAATAAGAGCTTGCTGTTCCCCAATCTACAAAGCACAAAATTTAGAATGATTACATAACATAGTATAACTGTAAGTATACAAATTCCTTTCCAAATTTTGAAAAGACATCTCTGAAACCGTAATCAATTAGAAGAAAATCAAGCATACAGTTACAGCAGTACAGACATGTGTAATGCATATGCTTCTATTGCATGTTCACCTCTAGCAATAGAGACCATAGATGCTTCTGAGGTACCCAAAATTCATAAAATTATAATAGTTAGATAATGAAGTTAAAGGTTAGTTGAGCTAAGTTCAGAGCAAAGTGGTTGAGAAGTAAAAAGTTACACAAAAGAAAGGGAGTGAATCAGGTTTGCAAGTCATGAGGAAAAGACCAATATCATCAAGCAAAATATGGCCTGGGAGTTTCATGCTTTACAATGAGAAAAACAAAAAATTACAGTTAACAATAGGTCTCTTAATAGTTAATAATAAGAGGTTAGAAACTTAAGTAGGAAAACAAAAAATTGCTATGAATTTGGTCTGATCCAAAGCTTGTCCAGCATAAATTTCTTAACAGTAAATAAACAGAGGTATACATGACTCAATGGTCTAGTGTATTCACTTATAAAGGTCAAAAAAAAGTTTAGCCATGAGAAATTAGTATGAATGAATTGGTGTGAACAGTGTGTATAAACAGTGTCGAACTCTTTCATCCCTTAGATGAGAACACTATACTGCTATGAAACAAAGAATTGCAGCAACAAAGATTTTCAAAGATAGTAATAATGAATCAGGCACATGAATCTGCAAACACATCATCACTATTTAATTGAAATGCTGTTCAGTTTCCACCAATTTTTCTTAGCAGATTAGCAAAATATAGAAAAGAACTATTTTAGTACATGAATGTAGCACTGAACACTGAAAGCAGAAACAATTATGCTTTGGAGCAAGCATCTTGTAAACAATTCCTTCTTATAAAAATTAAATCAGCAACCCATTGGATGTAATGACAAACCCATACATGATGCATATAGAGACAGTAACTTATTAACTAACCGAAGCTTGTATTCCAAATGGGACACCCTGCTAATGCTCTGGTCTCTCTCTCCACTCGCCCAAAACTACTACCCCGGCATGGTTGGATCTCTCTAGTCTCTATATCTCCATCTATTCTATTCCACAAACAATTGCTCTACATAGATAGTTATATACCAAAAAAGAAATCAAAGACTGCGGCAGAAGCTACACAGTAAAGAAACCAATCTAATTGATCAGACCAAATTGGATCTCGTATTGCACAGCCGTATTAAAATTTGGCAAATGATTATGGCAATTGCAAAGCAGAAACCAAAAACAGGAACAAAAATTGGTACCAAAAATTGTTAGATATTCAGCATATATATCAATTTTTACGTGGGTGCATACTTATCAGCATATATATCAGATGAAATCAAAACTGAAGGCAAAAACCAAAACACCCCCATCAGACCCAATTTGATCGCACCAAAATCAAAAAAAAACAGCTAATTTAACAAATTGATCCACCACTCATAAAAAAGAATGAAGCCCAGCCATGAAATTGATCAAATCATAAGAATCATAGCGCTAAAATTTGGGGGTTAGGGTTGCTTACCAGATGGAGGAGCTTCTTCTTCTTGCTCTGATTCGGTTTGTACTTGTAAGGGATTGAGAGAGGGGCGGTGAGGCTGGTGAGCGAGAGATCGGCAGAAGGATCGTGTAGAGAAAGCAAGATCGTGGAGAGTTTATGCTTGACCGATCAGACGGTCAAGTACGATGCCGAATTACCAAATTCCTAGTCTGGCTGGTTTGTCAAGCACGATGTTCAACTTGATCCCGCATGTTTCTGGATTACTCACCAATTGAAATTCTCTTACTGGAAGAAAATGAAGAGGGAAGTTCATCTATGTTGCTGCATCTTCCGGTGAAGAAGTTTTGACTTGTAATCTGATGAGCAAGTCCTTCAAATCTTGAGTTACCCCATGCGGATGTATCATTTTTTTGGCAAATAAAAACTTCATTAAATAAAGGAACCCATTCCTGTTCAAAAAAACAAAGGAGCCCATTACAGCATGAAGGACATCCCAACCGGTCTTCCAAAAGAATCATAAATAACAAACAGACCTAAAAGTGGCCGTACCGCTTCAACCACGCAAGCCCACCTTCTTGATCAGCTAAAGCCCAAAAGAAACGTAGCAATGAGCAAGAACTAAGGAAGAGCAGCGCGCAGCCAAGAAGAATAAATTATTTGATAGCGGCACGTTTTGACTCAATCCGGTTACCATTAGAGGCTCCAATGACCATTTCAATCAGATAAAACTCAACACATAACACAACTACAAGAACATTTGACTCACACCATCTCCGAAATGTAGATCATCTTCTGCCATTAATACAACCAGAAAAACTAGTTGAATTGAAAGGTAGGTGAGATCCATGAATAGATCAAAGAGACAGACACCCAAAGGGTGTTCAGACTCTTGTTGCATCACCTGGTGCAATACTAACGGGCAGACCCCGTTTTGATTCGAGCTCAAAGAAGTCGCAGAGAGAGCATATGTACAAGGTTTGATAGAAGGAGAATGATAGAGGCCGCTAGCCAAGAGGTACAAGTTTGAGAAAAAGAACAATGATAGATCTGGACATAAATTTGTTGGATTCAAAAGGAACTGATCAAGAGACATACCGAAAGGAAACTACGACAAGAGGGAAAGCTTAGTAGCCGAAAGGAGAGCACGAAGCCTCAGATCGGAGATGAACTCCGAGAAAAACCGGCCACAAAGGTTGGAGGGAAGTACTATTATCCATATATGGAGACTTTGGCTTGTGTGTAATGGTTTCATCGGTGCGTTTATGTGTATTTATGCATTTGGTTTGCAAGATGAATATTCTTTTGTTATTTATAGTATTCGGTGTAATGAATGATATATTACTTGAATCAGGACAAGTGTGGTCGGTGGATTACTATTGTACAGATATTGTTTTAACTTAACCACCTTTAATATGTTGAGTTTTAACTATAAAAGATCATAGTACTATTGAATACAATTCATCTACTTAATTATAAGTTATATTTTATTTGTCTATTTTCTGATGTGTGATATTTTCTCTCTAACACTTCCCCTCACTTGTAACCTAACTTTTTAGGTATGCACGAGTAATTCATTTGGTCAAATTCCCACGTCGGAAATTAAGTATGATGTTGGACAAGCATTATACTTACAGTATCTCTGTTATTCCTACCTCCCTTCGCTAAGAACGCTAAAGCTCTGAATCTACTACTAGTAAAGACTTCCAATAGCACTCTTTCATCTACAGAATGCCAAATTTTGATTCAGCCTTATATGCCAAAATTCCTCATACTGTACAAAACAAGAACCGGGCAAGGCCTTGTTTATCATCACTGTAGTAGATTCAGAGCTCAAGTGGTATTTTTTCATATTACTACACTGAGTGCACTCTCTTCCCCTTATTACGCGTTGAACTTATATTAGTAACACTTGATCCAGGAGCTGTAGTTAATATGTAAATGGAAGTTAAAATGCACACATTTTCTGTATCTAACACACCAGCATTTTCTTTTACAGGTTCAACAATCGACAACCACATCACACCAACTTAGTCTCCTGTAGTATACTCACCATTTTCCCAAACATGTAAGAAACTCAACTCATCTATTCCTTCCTTGATCATATTAACCGGCAGCAATACAAGTACGATTGTACAAACACTTGACTAAAATGTACCAGCTTAGGCTGACCATTTCGGCCTCCGATCACCGTCACAATAATGTGTCTCATTCGCCATAGCTGCTTCATTGATACAAAATAATACACTTAAATGAAATTCATTGATACAAAATAATACACCTAATGTGTCCTAAAATCAATTTTTTCAACCAAATAATACACCTAAATGAAATTCAAAGCCAACATTCAAAAAAGGCAGTAAACTTCACCTTCTCATCTTTGATCTTCGACTCATTGATCTCCTCTGGTAGCTTATCAGGCTAACCAAGCCTTGTTGTCATTCGGATTCTCAACACTGGAGGCCGGCCATTGATCCTCAACTTCAACAAACCAAAACGCCGTAGTTTCGCAACCTCGAAATCAGAGTCGGATTGTGTGGACGCTGCCGTCAGCGGCGCTGAATGGGAAACAAGGAAAATCAGAGCAACTCTGCAGTGTTCTTGTTCGGTGAAAGAGTCTTGTCATATGTCAAATATGGTGACAGTGAATCTGACCCAGCATAGATAAGAAGACAATGTTGAAAAAGCCACAGAAATAAGAGAAATGGAACAAAGATGATACCTGTGGGTCTGTGTGTAAGAGAAATGGAACAAAGGCTTGTTTCACCCCTCCATTTGTTTGGTTCCCTTCACAGAAGGAGGGCTTTCAGTCAAGTCAACATGCTTTATATGTCACGACCGTTCGAATGTTTGCAAAGTCAAACACTATTTGATGCTATGCTCATTATGTGACGCTGATACATATACCCCTTTCATTATCGGCTCCTCAACCCAGAACATCATCATGAAACTCTTGATTTTTCAGTAAACAAACTGTCAGGTTCAGTTCCACCATGCATGGTTTCTTTGACAACTATCTTTCCGCAACAGGTTTAAAACTCTGGTTGATGCATCAATATATGAAGGCATGCATTGATGCTTTTTGTGGGTATCAAAGGCGATGAATCTCCTGGAAGCTGAGGAGGAGAACTGATGACAGCAGCAAGCTAACCAATCATCTGCAGCGTGGTGAACTGGTGATATGTTTCATTACAGGTGAAATTTGAAGCACACTGGTTTTCGATCTCCTTTTTCGACTCAGCAAGTAAAGCAATGTAAAGCTTGTTTCTTTTGGCCAGAATTTATACATAATTTGATGTAGAACATTCATATATATTTAAACAGCATTTGATGCCAATGAGGTCAAGTATGTTAATAAGCATATTACAACTAATTGGTGCCGCGGTAGTTAGAATTGGAACTATTGATTTGGAAGTATCTGCTGGATGATTAATTGATTATAGTTCATTGGAGTCTCTTACTGTGCGCATGCAGTTAACTATATTAAACATGATGAAATTCAGTCACTATAAATAAGCCAAGGAACCTGGAGTCTTGACTGCGTACAAGACATTGGAAGTTTTGATGTTGAACTATATCAAGGGTCCGTATCAATGTGGATTCTCACTAGACATGTTGTTACTTGCTACTGACTTTAAAGCTTTGCTAGTTGCAATTGCTACTGGAAATTAAGTATTGAGGGTCTGTTGCAATGACTCCGAAATTCTCACGTAATTCATACCTTAAAGAGAAGACGCTAATTGCATTTGTCCTATATGTAGTTTCTCTATATATTATAAAATCATCTTGAATCCAACATATATAAGTATCCAATTTCATATCATAAGAGGTATATACCTGATCATGAAATTTACCAATACTAGCAAGTTTTATGTGAAATACCCTGTTAATTTTGATCCTTTTAAATAGTACAGAAGCATCGTTCATATAATAGCTTTTCACTGCATGCTTTCATCAGAAGCATGGGTCACAGATGTGCTTCCATTGAACTTGTTTCAATTCTGATACTGTCAGGAATTTTATTCTTTGAAACAATCCTACTTGGTTTCTGCAGCAAGGCTGATGTACATGTTAACACACGCTGTATGGAGATTGATAGGAATGCTCTAGTAATCAAGCTCAAAGAAGGCCTCACAGGTCCCTCAAAGTCTCAAACCAGCAATTAAAGGCAGTATTATTATGGCTCCATTCTTACCAGGAGAGATGCCCGAGGAGACAAGCCTGATCATGCTGGCCACTTTGAATGTGTTCTCAGATTAATTAGATTCATATGCAAGCAGAACGTTATTAACTAAGCACATTATTTTTCGTTGATCGTTGGGACTTGAAAAGATGAAAGAATTGTGAAATGTATTCTCTAAATCATCTTCATTATTTTTGGATTGAAAAGTGGGGATGATAAATTGGACCCTGAGAAATTGAGAATCAGTTCCCCCATCCATAACTCAAATTCTTCTACCTACACGTTAATGTAAAAGGAAAAGGATAGAGAATAAGCACACCACCTAAGTTGTACGTTATTACGTTGTTGGAGAAAGCATATACCTCCTTAACAGCACAGATCTGGCATATGTAAAAGTCATCTCTTTGAACTCCTAATAAATACTCGCTATGAGGCCAAGTTAATCTCATCAAATAACTGTCATAACCAGCGAAATGTTACAGGAAAGGAAGAAAGGAAGTTGCGTCCACTATTTGACAGAATTCAGATGATGAATAAAAATTACACATCCAGAAGTTGGTCATATTATTCAATTCACATTTTCAGCCACTTCGGCTTGACAGATTTTTTCTCGGCGGGCTTCTTCTCTTGGACAACAGGGGGTTGTGATTCCTGTATAGGTTCAGGTGCGGTCTGAACTGGCTCTGCATGCTTTTTCACAAGTTCCAGGCCTTTCAAAGACATTATCTCTTCATGAAGAAAAGGACCTGACTTGACATATGCAGTATCATCACCTGGACATGTCACACAGAGGGTTAGGCATTTGGAAGTAGCCATTGTTATTCACAGTGGCAGTCACAATATACATACATCTGTGAAAAAGAGATGGTGGCCCCTCTCTGAAACCTATCCCCTTACCCAAGAGAGTTACAAAGATTTGAAACATCCTCACTTCTTGTGTAGAAATTCCATATTAAATTTGTATGAATCTTATATAACAGTGTCACCTAATCTAAATATGTTTTCAGAAAATATATTTGATTCCTTAAGCAATTTCCATAATCTTGGAGTAAGAGTAAATCAGAAAAAGGCTTGGTAAGGTGAATCATGAAGTGCAGTGGACAGTTACTATGACAATGCCAAAACAAGTCTAACCTTTTGGAAGATCATATGCAAAGTATACGATTGCACCAGGAGCAAAGCCAGCAGAGTACAAGTCCTGTGTCATGTCCTTTATCAGCTTCTTAGGAGGAGTAGTATCTGTGAATGTAAATGTTAGACGCTAAAGCATAATCAGTTATGCATATATGAAAAAGTCAATATTTCAATTCCTAATCTACATACATATGTGGAATGATAATTCGGGTTGAGCAACCACTCTCTTGAGGAGATCAACCAAGCTCTGAATTGTTTCAGATGGATGAAAAGTGGCCTCTAATGTTGTGTTATCAGGAAAGCGAACCCTGATCACAGCCTGCAGATATGGAAGTAATCAAGAGTCAGAAAAGGTTATGCATCAAGCTGACAAAGAGTTGATCATCTACCAATATCTTGAAACCATTACTACATCAAGCAGCAAAGAAATGCTTAAGAGTCTAAGTATCACCTTTGTTATCCTTGACCTGCGAGCTGCCTGTTCTGCCTCTCTAATCTTTCGTGTTTTAAGGAACTTATCTGTTCATAAGCAAGGTATGTACGTATCATTTGCATATGTAAGCATTTCAGTATCAATGTAGTCTTACCCCAGTTATGAACGTGCAAATAAATAAAAGCCTACAAATTATCAAATTCTCTCCACATTATTGTAAAAAATATATTGGAAGAATGGACGAAACTTCGAAGCAGAAGAATGTGTTTCCCATTCCAGATATAGCTGTTAGAAAGACATGTAAGAATTTCCCATTCCAGATATAGCTGTTAGAAAGACATGTAAGAATAATAAAATACTCATTATCCTGAATCTTTATCATGAGGTTCCAATCAAACTCACCTTCCTTCTTGGTATTCAATATCCGATAATAATCCTCTGCAGTGAACTCATAAAGGTCATCTGTCTCCTCTGCCAAAGAAGAAGAACAACAGAAATGAATTGGTCCATTAGGTAATCTAAATCAGCTTGCATTGACAGATACTCTAAAGCAAGCAACAGTCTAATCATAATATTTGTAGGGGGAGGATAGAAGTTGAAATTATCTGTACCAGTATTGGACACTACATTTTGCGAAGAAGAAGTAGCTGCCGTTTCAAAGACACAAATTTCTCTGCCAAACTTTTCTTTTGCTGCTGTGAGCTTGGACTAAAATCACCCCACAAAACAAAGAACCACAAGTAAATGTACTATCCCAACAACAGATATAGCAAGAACCATCTAACATCAAAACTATAATGGTCTCAATTCCAAAACTGCTACTTTGTATCTAACAAAACGCGCTAATGATATAAGACCAGCAGTGATTTGCAAGCACCGACTTCACAAAGACTTGAAACAAAGCAAATAGCAAACAATTGATCGTGACACCAAATACAGTACAGCAAAAACTGTACTGACACTCCAAAAATACCAAACTCCATACATTCTAGCTGCACCAACTTCACTCCTTAACATCAACCTCCATAAATCACCAAAAAGCCCCAAACTTTACACACAAACCAAGTGACCCATCAACAGAACCAAACCAAAGTTGGTTTATTTACTACCAAACCACCTCAAACCAAAAAATTAACTCCTCTTGCACCATATCCACAACTTAAAAACAGCCAACAACCACTAATCAACACCTAAAACCCATCACACGATCGACGCAGTAGCCAAAATCAATACAAAAGAATCAAGAAAAACATGGGCATGGGTACAAAAGAGAAAGAATTGGAATTCTCAAACCTTGGCTTCTTCGGCCTCCATGGGATCAATGTTGGTGAGCCTCCCTCGTTTCAAGAATGGATTAGAAGAAGCATCAATGATCATAGAGACCACGCTTATAAAACCCAGAAAGAATTTGATATTGGTTCTTTTATGGGTTTCAACTTCAAACCGGGTCGGTGTAGGACTCCTAATTCTTTTCTTTCCTCTTTTGACTGATAGAAATGCTTTGCCTTTATGGGGAATATCTTTGGGTCGGGTTATGTTTTTGGATCCGGGTAGTCCAGAGCCCAAATTTGTATTTTCCTTTTTGTGATTTATTCGTGTTGGAGCTAAAAAGCTCTCACCAAAATCATGAACCTTCTACGTTCATTATAAAAGTTAGTCTTCTCCACAAAACCCGGATCTCTTCTAGGGTTTCAAAAGTTGGTACGCTTTTCCATCTAACGACGCGCTTATTAAGATATGGTTGCAATAACGCGGTTAAGAGGAGGGGCGATGACTTTGGTGTTGCGGTGCGGCTTGCCTTAGAAGGATTAGCTTGTCGTCGATAGGACTGGCAAACCATCTTATGGCGACGGTGAGGCGAATTGGAGTGTGGTGCAACACGAAGGGGAGAGGGTGGAGGTGGCGGCCCACTCAAGTCAATTTTTGTTTGAGTCGGGTCTCCTTGCCTCTTTTCTGTGACAGATCTAGATCGAAGATTGGTGGTCTGTCTCTCCGAGGTGGATGGATTAGTGATGGTGTAGGGTCGACGACTGATGGATGAGGAAGGTGACGGCTCTCCAAGATGTTGAGCTTCCTTAGGCCGGGTTCTGTTGGCCCGTTCTTTGAGGTATGATGGGTGGATTAGGCCTAGGTTCTTCTGGGCCTAGTTCAGTGGGTAGCAGGGTGGGTCTGGGCTATTGTTAATCCAGGTTGGTTTTTTTGTTTTTATTAGGTGGTTTTAGGTTTATGGTGTCATTTCTGTTCGAGCGAGGGTTTTGGCCTCCTTTTTTTAGAGGATTTAGAGTTTGGTAGGTTGGTGTCGTTGGTCCTGTTTTGGGGTGAGCCATGGTTTGATGTCGTTTCCAAGAACTATTTTAATGTCAGTTAGTTCTTGTTGTCAATGTAATATAGTAGATGTTACATGTGCATATATGTTGATAGTTTTGACATGTAGTGTTTGAAATAATTGTTTCTTCTTGAGATTGATTGTAAGGATGTATCAGTACTTTTAGATTAGGTTAGGTTATGGTTGAACTCATTTCGGTTCTTGTCCACTGTAATCATTGGTGTTTCAGGTAGGTAGAGGAGAGTAGAGAATTTATTTTCACCATCGTTGTTTCTCATGGTTGTAATTTGTATATTCGTTAATGAAACTCTTATTATTGCTCTAAATAAAGCTCTCACTAAACCTTTTTGTTTTGAGTTTGACTTCTTTACTTTGATTTTTGTTGCTTGGATGGTTTAAAGCTATTGGATTTAAGTACAATGTGTTCTTACGATTTTATTCTCATGTCATATTTATTTAATTTAATGACTTTAAATTATCCAAACAAGAAAAATTCATATAAAAAATCGAATTCTTTTCTTTTCTTGTAAGAATCTTTAGGTTCACTCATTCCTTTTGTTTAAAATGAAGCGATATATCTTATCTAGTGACAAGAGTTTGCATCCTATCTAAGCAAAAATACTGTGAGGTCGCTACCATTTGTATTAGGCTTTACATTCATCACAAGAGAACACTCTATTTTTCTTTTCATTAATTCTTACGAATTTAGCTCTCACCAAACCACCACACGTCGTCGAATCCCGCAGGTGGCCGGCAACAGTTTCACTGCCGCACGTCACACCCTTTCAAAAACAAAAACAAACCTCCAAAATATAAAAATGAATTTTAAAACCAGGTCCCTCCACAATCCCATATTTAAAAAACGACCCCATCTTATTCAAATTCACGATCTGAAAAATCACACACTGACCTCCATTTCCGATTAGAAAACCAGAAAAAGGAGAAAGCTAGGGTTAGGGTTTGAGTTATGACAATGGACAGAGATAAGGAGAGAGAGATAGAGTTGGAGAGTGCAATGTACACTAACTGTTTGCTGTTAGGGTTGGATCCAGCCGTTATCGAAGCCTCCAACGGCAATCCTCCTCGGGTCGGGTCGTTCCGTCACTCCAACCCGAAACTCGGAGAGCAGCTCCTCTACTTCATCCTCTCCTCCCTCCGCGGCCCAATCCAATCCGCCAAGGTATAAAAATCCAACTCAAAATCTCCGATTTTCAATTCTCTATACGTCGTCGTTTTGAATCTTACCCGATTTTCAATCTCAGGATTTCGACAAGGTCTGGCCTATCTTCGATTCTACGCAAGGTCGCGATTTTCGCAAGGTGAGGATTTTTGTAGCTGGTTTTGTTTTGATTAGGCGTTGTGTTGTTTGGTGATTGAGATTTTGCTGTAGTGCAGGTAGTGCAAGGGATTATTAGTGAGCTAGAATCGCAAGGGGCGCTTCCCAGGAGCAATTCGAGAGTTTCATCACTTGCTACATGTTGTGGACCGAGGTTCGTTTGGTGATGATACCTGTTGTTTTCGCTGTTATTGAGCTTGATTGGAGTAGAAAATGTGAAATGTAAAGGATAAAGATTAGTAACGCTTAATGTTCTTTTGTTTAGTTCAGAAATGACTGCTGAATTCATGCCGGAAATGCAGTTACGTGTGAGAATAGATCATTTTTTTCTTTTGTGAATCAGCCAATTGGTGGCTGTAGGATTGAATGTTGGGCGCTTTGTATGTGTTGATGTATCTGCGTAGTGAAGTGATGATATATTAGTTGTGTGTTCTCTTAGTTTAGAATGTAATGAGTTTCTGATGAAGATACATTTGGGTCTTTGATACGGTATTTATGGTGCATTTGCATGATGGGCTGCAGGTTTGTGGAACTTTTGTGGCAACTCTCTTTGCATGCTCTGCGAGAGGTTCATAGGAGGACATTTACAGCTGATGTAGCGTCTAACCCTCTTCCCGCATCGTTGACGGATGTGGCCTTTTCACATGCTGCCACTTTACTTCCTGTTACAAAGGTAATGTTGACCATGGACGTAAAATTTAAAGCTTGTTTGATGTTTACTACCAAATCTCAATTTGAAGTTGTGATAAACTGTGTTGGGCATCTTACATTCCTAGGGAAGTGTTCACATGCTTTGCAAAACTCAGTAGAGATTTTAGGGTTTAGAATTTCTCAAGATTGTAATAATGAATTAACTGTGGAAAGCATTTAAGAAGAGGCCTAGACTGCTATAACTTAAGATTCCTTTTCTTTCTTTCTTCTTTAGTTATTTTTCCATAATTTCATATGTAGGTTCCAAACTGTTTACTTGACCTTAAGTAGCGAAGATTTGAGCTTTTTATTCTAAACAGGCTAGAATAGCACTTGAACGAAGGAAGTTTCTTAAGAATGCAGAAACAGCAGTACAGAGACAGGCCAAGTGGTCAAATTTGGCTCATGAAATGACAGCAGAGTTTCGTGGTCTTTGTGCTGAAGAGGTATAGTAACACTGACAACTTAATATACTGGACTTATTTGAAAATTCTAGAACTTCGCGTCCATGTCTAATGTTCCTCTTCATAAAACATGAATCCCAGGCTTATTTGCAGCAAGAGCTGGAAAAGTTACATGACCTTAGGAACAAAGTCAAGTTGGAAGGGGAACATTGGGATGACCTGGTATCTAGTTCGAGTCAGAATTCTCATTTAGTATCCAAGGCTACTCGTTTATGGGAGTCGATATTAGCTCGTAAAAGTAAGTCCAACCATTATCCGTATAGTATCAGTTTGTTGAGCACAATTACTGTTTTCATATGTTAAGTTCTTCAATTTCAGATTAGAGATACTTGGTTAATCAGTTGATTGATTCGATTAAATGTCCATCACATGTAGGTCAACATGAAGTTCTTGCTTCGGGACCTATTGAGGATCTAATCGCTCACCGGGAGCATAGGTATATACTATCAAATATCATTTGAATTCACCGGAGGCCGTTCAGAAATTTACCTTTGCATGCAAAATTTTCCTTCATAGGTACCGCATTTCTGGATCTTCATTGCTTGCAGCTATGGATCAGAGTTCTCAGGTTCCTTATGCAGATGTCTTATCTGCCCAGTCTGGTGATTTTACACCAACATATGTAGATGATAAAGAACAGAGTGATGGATCATATGTCAATGTGAACAGAGAAAAGATGAAGAATAATTTAGATTCATCACATTCACAAGTAAATGATGAAACTCTTCATCGAGCAGATGAGCGAAGTGGTAGAGTACACCCAACAGTGGACGTGGCTGAAATCATCAGGCGCTGGACACATGCTTTACAACGTATTCATAAACAGTCACTCCATATGGTAAGCTACTTGAAATTTTGTTTGAAAATTGTTGGGAAAAGGATAAGATAAAGTTCATTCTGGTTCTTGTTCTCCTTTTTTTCTATTTTGTTTTGTTTTAAGGAAAGCTTGTAATTTAAATCTGTGTTGTGGAAATGGTAATTTGTAGGCAAAAGCTAATGAGGGTGAGGGTCCAGAAATTCTTAGAAGTGCACATGAAGGCAGTTCAAGTGGTCATGCCGAGTCATTAGCTGCAACACTTGCTGAACATCAGCAGCACTTGGTTAGCTTTCAGGTAAGTTTGTGCTTTTACTGAACTGGTTATGGCTAAAGTGCTTCCAGCTTCTCAGTTTGGACTTCATACAGTAGTTAGAACCGATTCCTATCTAACTTGGTAGACATCGATTGTAAAGCTTCAATGAAGTTGTTATTCAGTCGAATCTTCGTCCATGACTTTGAATGAAGTATTCCTGTTGGAGTTACTTTTGATGTTATGAGGGGTTATGTGGGTAGTGATTACCAGTATGCTTGGACTACTAGTACTGAATAGACATCTAAGTAGGCAATAATGGAATTGAGACACTAGTAATGTATATGCTTTCTGGAATGCCCATGCACAATTAATATTTCTTGGATATCCTTGTACAATCAATTGATGCCATGCTGAGATTTTCATATTGTAATTTGTATAGGTCCTCATTAATCAACTGAAGGAAGTTGCTCCAGCTATACAAAAGTCAATATCAGAATGTACAGAAAAAGTAGATAGTATTTCTTCTAACCTGCCCCCAATGACTAAGCACCCTGGTCGCTCAACCTCGCCTAGTCAAGCGCAGAGCAGTGGAAGGGCATTGGTATTACACTTGCCTATTCATTAACACCTGTGTCCTCTAAAATATGTCCACTTATAAGAGCAGTATGATTTACTCATGGGAACCATCTTTGTGTATTTGGATTAATTCAGGAAAGCACTGATGATGTGGCTGAAGTGACTTCCAAATTGTCTACCTTTCAGTTTGAAAAGGTGGCAGCGAGCCCACCTGCTCTGAAGCTCCCCCAGTTATTTAGCGTGACGCCAAATTCTCATAAGCGACTTTCCCCAGCTGCTCAAATGAGTCAAATAGAGAACTTCCCTGAAAGAAAACTGTTGGACCAGCCTCTATCGAATAATCACATAAATGATTTGCCACAAGGTGTGCTGTTCGTCCCTGCTCTTAAATTCCATTTCATGTACAGCTGTTGGCTTTTGGAAGGCCTTCCATTTGATGCAGGATTTTGATATTTTGTGTCATTTATGCAGATAGTGATAGCCATTTTGTCCAGAATTTAAAGAGATCTGTTAGGGAAGCTGCTTTGTCACGGAAGTCCTTACAGTCCAAATCATCACTTGGCAGTCATTCTGATGAAGGCTCAGAGCACTTCTTTATGCCTCTTTCATCATCTGGGTTTTCTCGTCTGGGTCCAGAATCTAAAGGGGTTTCATTAACTAGTTCACTGCACGATTATGACCATGTAAATGGGTTTCTTTCCATTACGGGTTCAAATAGTGCTGCTTCAGATGCACAAAGATCATTTTATGACTTTGAGGAAGCGCAGGAGCAGGTCTTCTCACCTCCTTTACTAATAGAAGATGCTTATGAAGACTTGCTGGGTATGTTGCTTAAGCCCTGACTGTTCCAGTTAGTAGGCTTCTTTTTCATATAGTTTTTATATGTACAGATTGTTGACTGTCTACAATTAGTCAAATAATGCTTTTGAGTATACAGTTCTCTGCTGGTTCAGCATAGGTTATGACATACGACAAAAAACTCATACTACTATATTTTCTCTGATAATTCACTTAAAGACCACATCCTAGTCAATTATGACCTGGTTAGAATAATTCTACTTCATAGCTCAGCTCCATTTGTTATCTGATGGGAAATGTCAAAATGTGAATCCATCTTATAAATTTTCTGCCCCCTTATCTTTATTTGTCTGAAATATGAACGCATGCACTCTGGTTGAGCATGTTACTTTTCTATATGTTGGTATAAACTAGCATAGTTGAAACTTTGCTCTTATTCATAATTTCATCCCATTCATAAACAAGTTTGTTGATTCTTTTGCAGCACCGCTTTCAGAAACTGAAGCAGCATTAATGGAACAATAAAATTGTGAGTTGACTGTCGAGATTGATTTTTGGTCTGGTTTATGTGTATCTGATTAACACATATGTATGTTGCTCAAAGCCTTAAACAATAGAAATGAGAGATTTGTTGTTGAATCATAGGGTTTCGTTCAATTTTCTTGTACATTAATTATCTTCCCACTGGAATTATGACTGAATTTCCTTGTTTGAGTAGAAAAGACAAGTCCTTTTCAAATAACTGTGATAAACAACGTACAAGCATGTCAAATTTGATGATCATATACTTCGAGTGGGTACCTTTACACCATCAGTGATGGGTTTTCCTAACATGGCGAGCTTTCTGGTAGCTTTGGTAGTCGAACATGGTTGGGGACGTTGCTTAAGAAAGAAAAAATGATCGAGAGAAAAGGATATTTGGGGCTTGGGGATGGCAATATTGCTGAGGTTACAGAGGAGTTTTTTTCTTGGTTACATCTCTTTTCCTATGTATACTTTGCTCTGGTCTCTATTTATAAACGAATGCCATTTCCAAGTGAGAATTGGATTATTTTTTCCCCATTTAAAATTGGATTCCTCTTTTCCTTGCCTAGAATGAAAAGGAAATTGAAACGAGTCAAAGTTGATCTGATGTGACATCACTGCCAAAGTTCTGAGATTCTATAACTTCCCAACTTCAAATACGAAAAGATAGAGAATGAAGACTTTTGTTTGGAAGTACATGAAGGTAACGATCGTTACCTAGTTTTGATACATCTGCTAACTTTCCCGTTATATACTATGCTATTATTAAATTAAAAAGGGTAAACACATATTTTTGATACCCAACTCATTCTTTGTAATGGGGTGAAAATAAAAAGAAAAAAGAAAAATAGAGCACAACTGTACAGCCCTGTGAAGTTCAATTTCCCATTCTTACTTCTTTGTTGGAACAGGATTTGTATCACTCAGTGATACGTATGTGCAGTGTGTGTAATAGCGATACGCTATAGCGGAATGTTATGACAGATTGCGAAAGACACATGATCTATAGTGGTTCATCTTATCTACGGTGGGCAAGGCTACGTCCACTTAACATGTATTAGTTTCAGGTGCCTTAATGGTGATTTACAAATAGCTATCTAGTATCAATAGAGTCTAATTAAGAGGAGGGAATCTCATATTTATAGGAAGAGGAGACTCTCACCTTTTGTGACGGAGTGCACGGTGGTGCACGCTGGGGCGCTGCATGCAGGCGGAGTGCGCGCTGGGGCACTGCTTGAAGGCGGAGTGCACGCTGGGGCACACTGAGGCATTGCCTGAAGGCGAAGTGCACACGGGGCATGCTGGGGCGCTGCCTGAAGGCGGAGTGCACGTTGGTGCATGTTGCAAAGGCGGAACACTGTGTTTTTTTCTTCTTTCCCGCTCTTTTCTGCTCCGTTTGAATAGATGACAATTCACGCCTTGTCTTTTTTTCTTTATGGAGATTCGCTTTTGGAAGTTCAGCTATTCATGCAATTAGATAAAATGATCCGCCGTTCACTTCTAGAAAATTGAGAAATTTAAGAAAAATATGTGGACTTAGCTCTTTGGAGATTCACGAAGCTTTTTGCAGCGAATTCCCACAGACGGCAAGAACAAGATTTGTACCACTCAGTGATACGTGTGTACAGTATGTATAATAACGATACGCTATGGCAGAACATTATGGCCGATTGTGAAAGACACAGGATCTATAGTAGTTCACCTTACCTTCGGTGGGCAATGCTACGTCCACTTAACATGTTTTAGTTTCGGGTGTCTTAATAGTGAATTACAAATAGCTATCTAGTATCAACAGAGTCTAATTAGAAGGAGGAAGTCTCATATTTATAGGAAGAGGAGACTCCTGCCTTTTGTGCATTTCTGATGTGGGACAACTATTCAAAATGTGTTCCGTGAGGGCATGTTAGTGAGGCCGGCAAAACGACTACCTGATGTTGGATCGATGACTTCCGAGTGTCGCTGCTTAGCTTGTGCAACAACCTTCGTGATGTATGTTGTAGTTAAGTCTTGTTATGGCTTGTGGGAGCGCATATAAATGGTGTTACTTATGCTTGGTGGTGAAGACACAGTGGCTACTCCAAACCTTAACCATTTCTGCTATCTCTCTCTCTCTCTATCCCTCTATAATTCATTACCCACCGAATCAGGCATGGAGTTACTCAGACTGGGAATTGAAGCTATGCATTTGGGGTCGGGCGAGCAACTTGAAGGCTGTTGGAGATGGAATAATCTCTCACAGATGTCATCTTCTATTTTTCTTTGTGCGCTTGTTACCACTTCCAACACCTCCGTCAAATCTCAACTGGAGGGACCTAATATAGTTGTCGATAATGGTTGGTATATTGGCTTTTGGTTGAATGATTTGTATAGGATGAAAGGTCGAGGGTTTTGGTTGATTAAATGTGTGTGTATGTAATAGGGATGTGTTTGGATCAGATTTTTTTTTTTAAAAAAATTAGGATCTGTGATTCGAATTGTTTAATTTTTCATATCGAATTTGTATTTTTAATTGTTTGATCCAAACGGATCCGGATCTAAAATAAACCGGATCAGATCTCTGATTTTATTCAGATCCGGAAAGCTTGAAATTTGAGACATACTTGATATTTCTATACAAGGAAAGACATGTTTCCAACTTCTAAGATTCCCAAGTTCCAAAAGTTCAAACCAACTTGAACACAAAATGATATTATTACATTAATCAATTCAAAGTTTTAAACATAACAAAGTCTTGACAAAAATAAAATGTGTTTTACCCTACGAATCTAACGCCCTAAAATTTGTTTAATTCAACGGTTATTCGGATTTTTGTATCTTCATGACTCCATGCGCTCTCATAGTCAAGCTACTCTCTACGATTGTTCTACATGGTTCTTCTATTGGTATGATCTATATTTATATCTCTATGATGAGTGTATGACTATTTCTCTATGGGTTCCCACATTCACGATTGCTAGCTCCTAGTGTGAGGTTCCGACACGTTGTTACTCTAAATACACAGGGTCACGAAACCCATCAATATTATCCTCATGGATAAGCCATCCGTGACGGGAACACACTCCCCAACATGGCATATATTGGCCAACCATGTGGCCACCACTCGACATCTATCATCTATTAGCCAGCCAGAGCGGGTTCATAAAAACTCCCCGGCGTGTGACACTTACAAGTCACTAAAGTGCTCAAGAAATTTTTTGAGACATGACATTTTACACACCTTGAGCACGCCATAGGAAAACCCCTATGCCAAATCAGTCCTTATTCCAGTGCAAAGCCACCAGAATCATTCATGACATCGGAGGACTTGTGCATCCTACCCGACACCATAATCGCCCTTGACACTAGGGGGACTTATTTATATCTAATATATATGCTTATCTATTCAATGTTTGGTGTATATTATCACCATGCCTCTTGGCATACTTTCACTACTGTTTAGCTACACTCCTTGCCTCAGCAACAGGCACCCTTACTGCGCCTCTTGGCATGCTCTTAGCATTCGCCCGAGTATTGATAATTGGAGATGGAGAGCTTGTTGCTTAGCAAGTGATTCTCAAACGAAGGAATTGTTTTTGATTTTGCACCAGATTCCAGTGAAGTGGCAAAGTCAGAAAGGACCTTTTCGAGTGTTCAGGCGCGGACTTAGCTTATTTTAGGAGGAGGTCGTTGATCTTGGTGACAAAATGTTGTTTCTGAGCGAAACAAGCAGTAAGTGTATCCATGATGAGACACTTGCAAAAAACCAGTGTTTTCAAAGGCGAAATTGAGGCGATCGCGAGCCCGGGGCACGCTTTGGTGTGAGGCGACCAAAAAAGCCTTGCCACATCAAACTGAGGCGTGCTGTTGGAAAAGTGTCCGCCGAGGCGCTGAGGCGACACTTTTTGCAGAAGAAGAAGCTTCGGGAGGCTGTTGCGAAGGATGAAGACGATGAACTTCCTTCTGTTCATTCTGAAAACGACACTGTTTTGTACAATTGCATGATAAATACCACGTGCACCACTCTCTTTCCTCTTCTTTTCTCTATTCTTTCATGGGCTAGTTTTCACCTTTTTTAAACTGAAGGTTAGTTTTTAATACCAATACATCATGTCTTATAAGAAAAAAAGATATATATATATATATATATATATATATATATATATATATTAATGAATTAAAATAATGATTGTTGGAAAGGCGATCGTCTCGTCGCTTTGAGGCTCTCCCCTCATGGGGCTTTATCATGTCGCCTTTGCCTTCGTTTTCGCCTTCGAAAACATTGCAAAAAACTGCATCTACTTTGCTTTTGATTTTCGGGGTGGTTTTGGGATGTACTCCTTGGCAACTAAAAGAATCAAACCGCTTGGTTTGCCCAGAGAGAAAGGTTCTAGCATATATGAAGCCACCAACCGAACTCTTTGGTTCGAACCACATCCATGGTAGCCGAGTTTGATGTTGCTAGCGGTGTAGCATCTTTCATGTTTCTCTAGTGATCTTTCAGTAGTACTGTTTGGAGCTTCTGGGTTTCTTTCTGAGGAATAATTCATGTGGGAAGGAGGCTAGGGTTCATGTTGTTCCCGTCTCTTCATGCATGTATGCTCCTATTTATTCAGCTTTTATATATGTATCAATAAAGTATCATACCAGACCTTGGTTACATATATTGTGCCACAAGTGCTTCTGCTTCTACTCTTAATTTTCTGTATCTGATGGTGTGCATGCATGTTTAATTACATTGTCAATTTGTGCATGTTTGAGAAAATCCAGTGGTGCTGATGTGCTCAAATCTAGCCTGCTTCAGCATAGGCTAAGGCCGATGATTTGTAGCCTAATTGACTAATTCATTTCACCTTCTAACGAGGGAAGCTAGAAGGCCAAGCTGATGAACAATATGAAGCCATGAATCATGAAAATGACTACCTCATTCACCCTCATGGAACAACAGCCACAACCTTCTGTCCCTAACTACATCGAAAAGTACTATGCCTTCAGTAATCAAAGATGTCATTTGTTCGCTTTGAATAAGAATTAATAAATTAAGCATGATGGCAATTCGAATTGCAGAATTTTCAGATCTTATAGAAGGATGGATCATAAATTAATCCAACCTGAAGAACAAAATGTGATTAAAATTTTTTCTAAATCTCAAGAACCATCCCTGAAATGTTTATAAATCCGGCCATATACCACAAGCATATATTAGTGAAATATGATTACGAAATACACCTAGCAGAATAAATGAAAGATGATCCGCATTCAAAAAAAAATAAAAGATGATCAATTGCGAATAATGTAGAAGCTAAACAGCAGCACTCCAATCTCTTCTTTTGTTCTTCTAATAAAAGATGATCATCCAAGAAATTCATGATCTCACCAACCAAATTGCAGGGAGCAAAATCTCAGATCAAGCAGCTTCACATAGAGCGCACTCAACACCATTTTTACGTATCCTGGACCATGTAAGATATTTTGATTGAGGGGATACGTCGGGGATACTCATGTGGATACGTTTTTAGATTATTTTCTGTCATTTTTCACCAATTAAAGAGTAAAATCAAACCTTGTAGAGCGTATTAGCCACTTTCTCATCTTTCCTTATTCTGTTTGTATTCTATTGTTCTCTCCTCTTCATGACCATGAATCAACAATTTGAGATACTTGAGTTGAAAATTGATTGCTTCGAATGCTTGGAGGGTTGGTTGGTTGATCACTAGAGCTGTAGAGCGTCAGGTTGAAGACGCACACAGTTTGCTTGAAGGTCGAAGCGAAGTACACGAGGAGGATTAGTCTTGGCTCTTGGGCCGAAGAGGGTGGTTTATCCTCTTTATTGTTTAAGTAGAGCTGTGGGTTAATTGAAATTAGAATATTAGATAGAGTATACTACATCTCTTTAAATGAGGGTTAATTGAAATTGGAACATTAATTCGATAGGCTATACTACCTCTCTTTAGTTTTTTTGTAATTAAAGATTAATTTATTTGAGCCATTTCGTATTATTATATTTTGGATAAATAAATTTACTAAATTATATATATATATATTTTATATTTTTAAATTTTACATAACGTACCTGTATCCTAATTTTTTTAAGAAAAATGTATCCACGTATCATACTCGTATTCATATCCCGTATCCTTACCGGCATAGGATGTTTGTTTGTGCAGATTGCCCACGTCCTCAATCCGAGGGCGGGAGAGGATGATTAATTTGTTGTGAAGGATGCCCCAATCAGCAGATTTGTGCTACTGCTCGTCTGCTCCAAAGGGGGCCCTGACCCAGGCTTGCTTTTATTCAATTCAAGTTTGTTGATTTCTTCATTTATTATTGAAAATTTGTTGGGTTTTCTTTCTTTCTTTGGTGATTTTTTTTAAATCAAATTGATATTTTCATTAATATATTCTTGACCAGAAAACACACATCAAATTGTCTATTTACAACCACAAATCTGGTTGGCAATAAGCAACAACATGATAAGAGAACCCTCATTGTAGAATGCGCGCAAATTATACCTACCACAAATGATTTCTAGCTACCCAGGTCTAATCCCCGGGCGGTAGTTCCCGTTGCTTGCGGAGCTCCTTGGTTTTTACATATCATTTGCTGAACTCCTGTAGTTCTGAGCTCAATTGATGAGCCTTTTTCCTGTGTTATTCATTGACAAAAGATACGTGTTAGTTGGAGTAGTGAGTAACTTTATGTTTGACCAAAGTATTGATTCTGATGGTTACATTTACCAGCTTTGATTGCAAGTTCAAAGCTAGGATATCAGTAACTATCTAGGATTTCAAACCGTTGTGCAAATTTGCAAGTTGTTCGATGTAGATAAATAGTTGTTTTCCCATATAATTTGCATCTATCTTGACGATTTATCTATAATTCTATATGCTCATGGCTCAAGGTTGATGCGTTTGTCCTCCATATTCTGTCTATGTTTCTGCAGACTTGGTTGCAATTGCAGAAAGAATGGCTACTGTAAAGCATAAGATACTGGTTCTATCAGGGAAAGGTAGAGTTGGTAACAGCACATTCTCTGCACAACTTTCATTTGTACTAGCAGCTATGGACTTCCATGTGGGTCTTGTCAATAGGATTTATGCTTCCAGACCCTGATGACGCAGTTATATGGAGGGGGCCACGCAAGAATGCGCTCATTAAGCAATTCCTCAAGTATGTCGATTGGGGTGAGCTTGATTTTCTTATAGTGATGCTCCTCCTGGAACCTCAGACCAGCACACTTGTATGGTTCAAGATCTGGGTGCTGCCTCAATAGACGGTGCAATCATTGTCACCACTCCACAACAAGTTTCCCTTAATGATGTGAGGAAAGAAGTAAGCTTCTGCAAGAAAGTTGGAGTCCAGGTACTTCGGGTAGTTGAAAATATGAGTGGCTTGCGCCAGCCGATGTTAGCAGCTTCCAAATTTTTGAAGATGACAGAAGCAGATGAGGAAAAGATGTTACAGAATGGGTTAGAGAGTATGTGAAAGAGAAAGCGCTGGAACTGGTTGATATAATTGCCTTGAATGAAGTATTTGGTAGTACTGGTGGTGGAGCTACAAAAATGTGCAGGGAAATGGGGGTGCCATTCCTGGGGAAGGTGCCATTGGATCCCGAGTTTTGCAAGGCTGCAGACCAAATCTTGCTTTGTTGATCAGAAAGGTGGCACAAGCGCACCTGCACCGAATAAGATCATTGAGACATTGATGGAGAATCAGGGCATATCTAGAATGGTTGTAGACAATGATGCATAGGTGATTGGTTTGATCTGCCAATTTCAAGATTTTGTCTCTGTCGCTATGGTTGCAGAATCGAATAATACTTTTCTTAAACCTGGATCGGATCTCTTACCTTACAATGGATCACAAATGAAGGATGTTCTTGATCTTCTCATTAGGGGTGGGAATTTGGACCCGAAATCCCGATCCCGAACCCGTCCATCCCGTACCGATACCGAACGGGATGAGACAAAAATTTCAGATACGACGTCCTGATACCGAACCCGATCCCGAATTTCTTAAATGGGTCGGGATTGGTATAGGCTCTATCCGTCCCGAACCCGTCCCGAATTTTTAGTAGAAATGTAGCTATTTAGAACTAAAAATTGCATATTTTCGGGATCGGGATCGGGATTGGTCCCGACATGTCCCGAATCCCGACCCGTCCCGTATCGAATTTCGGGATCGGTATCGGGATTACTATATTAACTTCAGGATCGAAATCGGGATAGGTCAAATCCCGACCCGTCCCGTACCGATCCCAGCCCTACTTCTCATGTAAATATCCACAGTTCTCTTGACCAGTGAACCAGGATTTGTGTTGCTATCTTTCATATATTGTTGTGTTCTTCTAGTACTATGTACGAAGCAAACGAGTTCTCCTCGTCCATAATCCAACTCAGGAAATTCACCATTTCGAAATCATTTCCCGATCCATGGATATGCGGTATAGTCGGGACATGAGCATGAAATGAGAGTTTAGACAAATTGGGATCGAACTTATTAAGTTTGTGCTATTTGGTACTTTTTTTCCTATCAAATAATATTCGGCAACGACTATAATAATTCATAATGTAACTTTTTACATGAGAAATGAACAAAATTTAAACTCATTGTTTCACGATCAAATATATTAAGCTATAAATTACAGAGGATACCTGTTCATTTGTTTCGATCACAACATTCTCAAAGCTTATGATCACACATTTTAAGTTATACAACGACAAGTGTGGTCCGTTGATCAATAGTGCACCAATATTGTCCAAATTTAAACACATTTAATGTGTTGTGTTTTAATCACATAAGGTGTTGGGTTTCTGATGTGGGATCCCTCATTTTCAACACTCATCCTCACGTGCAACTTTGACAATGACTGCATTTGAATCTATGTCACTCTCTCCACTCGAATACGAACCTTCACATGCAACTTGACAAAGACTGCACGTGAATCTATCTCACCCTCTCAACTCGAACATGAACACGAACTCTCACATGCGGGTTCAAAAAGACTCAAGAATTTAACACGTGTAAATATATTTAAATCAATCGAACCAACCAACCCGGCTCACCTCGATCTGATACTTAAAAGTTTAACACGTATATATCTAAACCAATTCAACTAACAAACGATTATGATGCGCAACTAAAGAGAAATCCACTAAATCAAAGAGTGAGCGGATGAAAGTATATTTTTAGTTTTACATGTCGATGCGTTGTAGAATTTTGGATATCCCAAGTCCACTCTCACCTGTCGTCATCCTCATCCTCCTTCACCACCCCTAACCTCCTCCCAATCATGTACCTCTCCGAAAAGCCCCACCCAATCGACTTGTACAAATCCTCCTCCTCCCCCGACCGCGACATCATGATGGACGCTAGCGGCGGCGAGGACCACGAAGTCCGCGCCCCCAAGAAACGCGCCGAGACTTGGATCCAAGAAGAAACACGCAGCCTGATCAGCTTCCGGCGCCAAGTCGACGGACTCTTCAACACGTCCAAGTCCAACAAGCACCTCTGGGAGCAGATCTCGGCCAAAATGAAGGACAAAGGTTTCGATCGGAGCCCGACTATGTGTACGGACAAGTGGCGGAACTTGCTTAAGGAGTTCAAGAAGGCCAGGCATCAAGCTAGGGTTGCCAGCAGGTCTGCTAAGATGACGTATTACGAGGACCTTCAGGAGCTGCTGAGGGATAGGACTAGTAGTCATAATAGTAATAGCGCCGCCAATAATGCGCCAAGTAGTTATAAGAGGCCGAATTCGCCTCCCAAGCTCGACTCTTTCATACGTTTCTCTGATAAGAGTGAGTTTTGTTTTCATGTTTCTGAATTCTTCGAATAGATGTGCAAGTTGTAACTTTGCCAAATTGCATTACAGGTCTCGAGGATGCAGGCATTCCGTTTGGACCAATGGAAGGTATAAATTCAGTTTTCGTTTTCGATATTTTAACAGTTGGTTTTTGCAATTTGTAAGAGTTTTTTGTGAGCGTCTGGGTGGGTTTATAGCTGCTGCAAGGACAGCAGTGGACTTGGAAAGGCAGTTGGGTCATGATGGTGATCCTTTGGCTATTACTGCCGGTGATGCAGTGGCAGGCAATGAGGTTCCTCCGTGGAATTGGAGAGAGGGACCTGAGAACGGTGAGCTTTCGTAACTAGAATTGCAATGCCATAGAAGTAAGATTAGTAATGGTTTGAGAATTGAGATGGTGTGATGCTGCTAGAATTGGTAGCGAACGTGTTTTTTTAGTATGTGAATATCCACCGTCTTCAATTTGAATTAAGCTGCCTTCACCCGAAAAAAACCGTGATGCTGCTGTAATTGGTAGTGAAAATGTTTCTATTTCTGTATGCATATCCACTGTCTTCAATTAAAATTAAGCCGCCTTCACCCGAAAAGAAAAGAAAATTTCAGGACCTACACCTTGTTTCATTTGAACTGGTTGCCTTAATAACTGCACATACATGTTGCATTCTAGTTTAGTTGTGATACCAAAGAAAATGTACATTGATGTGTTTTGTCCTTCATCTTTCAAGGAGCTTCACTTTTGTTATTCATGTCCATTTCCCTTACTTCCACTTTAAGCTTTATCACAATCTGCCTTTGCGTCTTCTGAAAACCAAAATGACAACCAAAACCGATACATATCTTGTAAAAGTCTGATTTTACAAGTTGTTTGATGCATGTGATTGTTAATGGCAGGAGGTGAGGGACACTCATCTTATTGTGGAAGGATTATAACTGTGAAGTTGGGGGAATACAACACCAGAAGAATTGGCATTGATGGAACTGCTGATGCGATTAAGGAGGCCATCAAGTCTGCGTTCAGAATAAGAACTAAGCGAGCATTTTGGTTGGAGGACGAGTATCAGGTTGTTCGGAGTCTTGATAGGGATATGCCTTTGGGCAATTACACTCTCCACCTTGATGAAGGTATCCGGAACAATTTCATTTCCATTAATTATGGAACCAAGATTTTGGTTTTCTGGATACATATAAAGTAGGTATGCTTCATTTGGCAGGTGTAAATATTAAGCTTTGCCTCTGCGATGAAGCAGCTGACCGTATAGTTCGGACTGAAGAAATCACATTCTACACTGAGGATGACTTCCGCGATTTCCTTACCCGTCGCGGCTTGATTGGTTTAAGAGATTTAAGAGAATTAGGTGGCTACAGACGCATTGATACTTTAGATGATCTTCAATCTGGTGCAATGTATCAGGGGGTGAGACTTCTGGGGGACTAGAAGATTTTGTATATTCACTTCAACTATGATATAACTCGTACAGTTGTTTTTTCTCCCTCCTTTTCTTGATTTACTACTAATCATAAACCACATGTAAGAAGATTGTTGGTTCATGTTGTAAAAGCCAATTGGCAGTCATCTGAGTTAACATTGTATAAAACAAATGTACATTTCAAGGACGCCCAATCTTTCTAGGTCTCTTTTTACTTCTCATTTCCTTTTCTTTTTACCAATTCATCTCTCATATTAAACAGGGATCCCCATCTTGATCACAAACACATGCCGTCCTCCCTAGTTCACTTTTTGGGTTTAACTAGCATATTGTTAGGGGTGAAAACAAATTTTCTTCGAACCATCACCTTTTTACGTGCTAGTACATGTGAGTCAGGCACAACTTGGTTTTATTCGTTGTTCACACGCTGTCTTCACTTCTCTTCAAACATATGTGAAAAATGCTGGATCAAACCTTCCACTATTCTCAAACCTAACTGATGACTGTTAGGATTTTCATCCACTTCACGTGCAGTGGACGCTTCTTACTCAAATCTGTATGGTCGAGCATAGTCAACAATATCAAGATTGGGTATTCGCCAAAGATTACTCTCTGACCAGGGATATTTGCTAGAGGTTTTATGCTCTAACAATGGTTGTTGGCGGACTTGGGCTCATGATGAGTTTTTATGAACTAGGGTGGACTTTTGCTGATTGGGCGAGCTTAGTGAGGTAGAAGCAGAATTTGCCAACTGGACGGGCTTTGATAGAATAAAAGACCTTAGAAGTCTTTTTGGTAGAGGTGTTTCGAGAGAGGTTTGTTTTGCTGTGTTGCAAGGTTGTTTGTAAGTTGATGTGTTTTGTCTCTGTTTACCATCAATCCCTTTATATAGAAGACTAAGGTTTTCCATTCCTTGTGGATCAAGGTAAATCAAACTCTAAATAATTTACAAAAGAAATCTCCAAAAAAGATTATGAAATAGATTCATGCAATCTGCAAACAGTGGCACACATGACCTCAAAAAGGAAAGAAAAAATACTATACAAATATTTGACCGCATGTATTGGTACAATGAGCTCGAATCATGGGCATTCGCCAAAAAATATTATTTTGGCCCAAACATTTCCTCCTGGCCTCGAAATTAAACTTAGGTCCATTTGTGAAATTGAAGAGGGCTAGAACCCAACCTGGTTCCTTAAATTATCAAAACGATATATCATTCCCCCTTGTCATTTTCTACCTTCAGAAAACACCACTTTGCTTACAGATACCCTTTCAGTTTCTCTAATACCCAAACACTAACTCCATTTCTAGAAAACAACTTTACTATGGCCGAAATCCTAACTTTCGAAATTGCCCTCGAAGGGAAAAAGATCTCTGATAGTCTGAAAGCCATCCAATACACAAACCAGACCCACTTGGAACTAGACATCAACGCCTCTGTTGGTCTAGGTCCACTGACAAAGAAATTCCGAGATGTTTATCACTATTACCATGAATCGCGGATCCCAATATTTGTCTTTCAGAACACAATCACTGACATCACCTCCTAACAAAAATAACAGGACTACCCAGCCAGAATTGGAGCATGACCATAACCCAGCAAACTCAAGATGCAGTTGTACGAGAATCGCCGAGCTATTAATCTAGAGAGATGGAAGCTAGCAGAAATTGTGGATGCTAATGATTTAAGCTTCAAGCTAGGAAGTCGAGGTGCCAACAAACCTTCAATAATGGTTGCTGCATGCTTCTAGAATTCCTTCAACAATATATTCGATTTCAGGTTTGGGCAGATGGGTATCACCCTGCTTGATATCTATACCATCATTGGCTTCTCAGTCGTTGAAAAGGCTTATCAGGAGCATAACTGCACAAAGGCAGATATCATCCATACTATTGACCAGAAGGACTACCCCAAAAATCTGTCCTACAAAGGATGGGTTGAATATTTTTACTCTCGAGGAGACGAACATAGTGAAATTGCTTTTTCTGGACTTGTGGCTTCACAAGTTTGTAGTCTGCATATCAACCCATAAATTAACCCAAACCTGGGCTAGCACTGAAACACTTCTCTTCAATGGCCACAGGTTAGGTTTGTCACAAATGGTGTTAGGATTGCTATATCGTGCACTATACGACTTATCATTCACTAACTCAACTATGCTGATGTATGAGGCCCGTTCTGGATCCTAGACCTCTGGTTACATATCTACTTACTTCAATTCCGAGATGAACAAGTCATAGATTTCCCAAAATATCATATACTAGGGAGAGCATTCGCCGACACATCCTCACCAATATCCATAGGATATGCTAGGTCTTTCAAATATTTGTTCAAGCTAGAGGGTACTGCTTTATATTCCAACACCTTTATTATCAATCACAAATACTCTAAAGCATTGGTGAACGACTTTATGTGGTACTTAGAGCACACTGCTGAGGGGTGAACGTTATTCAACCAAGTTGTTTCCTAAATAGATCTTCCCCTGCCAAAACTTGTTGGATTTGAATTATATGCTCCTAACTATTTCTGCCGTCAACTGGGCCTTCGCCAACATGTATCCTTCCTCATAACATATAGCTTAAAGTATTGCAGCTCCTGGCGAATAAAGAAAATAACGAAGCAAATGACAGATCCTCGTTTCCAATCCAAGCTCTCCATCTCCCTAATGAATGTGCGTAGTGTTTGACTTATTTTCCCGATAAATGAAGTTTTTTCCAACTATGTAGAATGGTGGTACTCTATTTATGGCGCACACGGGACCAAGGAAGTTGAGGTTCTATTCAGGACCATATTCCACAAAGCCAAGTCCATCCTATCTTCAGAGGATAAATCCATACTCGTAGGAGCTGTCATCCCTCACAAATATGAACAAACTGAGGCACCTGGAACTCAAGACTCAGAAGCAGAGGTAATCATCTTCCCATTGCATCCAAAATTTTCTATACATATTGAAACCACTAATTGGTTTGCATTCTCTTTCATAGGTTGAAGAAGACCTCCACTTTTCAATCCCATCCTCTACCTTAACATCAAGGAAGAGAGGCAAAACTGCTATCATTAATGAATCTGATTCAGAAGAAAAAGATCTTCATCCGGTAGATTCCTCTTAAAAGATTTTGTTAATTTCATCCATTCACCAAACATCACTCTGATGTTTTTATGTTTATTTTAAAAATGTTGATTTATAGATGAAGAAAGAAGTCTCCTGAAGCCTCAAAGCCCAGCTCATCAACTCCTCCAGCACCAAGGAACTATGAAGCCGAGAAACGAACAATAGTTGATGCTATCTTATGTCGGATTCTGCCACCCTCAGTTGCTCCTCATAAACAAAATGGATTCCTCAGGAGCTATAATTTCCTTCAGCACACCTGAGGCCTCAAAATCCAACACAGTTGTTGAAGATGGTACCACCAATCTGGAAACAAGTACTAATCCAACAGAGGAAGTAGATGAAGGTGGGAATTCCTTAGCAAACGCCATCCCTACTGAAGAAAATGCCCCACTTCTTCTTCTTCTTCTTCTTCTTCTTCTTCTTCTTCTTCTTCTTCTTCTTCTTCTTCTTCTTCTTCTTCTTCCAAAGAACCAACTTCTATTAACGAAGACTCTATGGAAAAGACAATGGCGAGGCTATGATGGTGTGGGTGAATGCCATTGCAGACGAGAGATGTGAGATCCAATCAACTGTTACTGAAACCAAGGAATTAGATGCCCCCAGTTACAGGTACATTTTTGAGAAAATTAGTACATATTTAATGAGTTTCGAACTCAACATGAGAAACTCATTTCTAGTTTCTCTAAACAAGATCTTATCCCCTCTGAAGCTGCAAATGCAAGTTACACACAGCAAACACTCAACCCTGATAATATACTAGAGACAACAACCCACATGGAACCTGAATCAAGCCTTGATCAAACTCTCCTTTTGACAGGTGCACAACCAGCTAAGGTAAACAAGTTTACGAATTTGTTATATTCCCCTAATCTCCTCCAATTATTTTTCCTAACAAGTTTCTATTTCAAACAGTGAATGGCATGCGAGAAGTCTGATCTTGATAGGCTAGTTATCGATATCAGGCTTGCAGACACTGTTGTAAATTAAGTCCAATGGGATCTCATTTCTTGTACTATATCTGGCCCAAGCACAACTTCATTAATTTTTAAAGTATGTCATAACTCTTTACCTTAACTTCTCTTTTAATGCTAATATTTAGGAAATCACAACGTCTGATTCTCCAACCAATACCGCATCCTTAAACGACGTGAAACATAACTGTTATTTGACTGTTTAGCTATCTACAAGCTTTTTCCAACCGTTGGATTTTCCAATCATCCACTATAAATCTCAAAACTCTATTCAGTTTCATCACATCAGCTTTCTTGATGCCTCCTTTCGCAATATTCTGCTTCTTCTCTTTGAAATACTTTCCACCAAAAACCTATGGCTACTGAAAAAAACTCCTAAGTTTATCAACATGTCCTTAATTTTAGGATAATTTTATCAATTGTCATGCCTTGTCCATAAACGAGTTCCACCACTGAATTGAGAATACCATAATAGTCAATTCCATTCCGCCCACCATGCGCCATCACCCCAGAATTTTGTGTTCTTAGTCTACTGTCTCTCTGTTCACATATAAATTGCACGTCATTCAGCTTCAACATCAGAGAAACTACTGACATTATCGGCTTCATCGCTAGAAGTCTTCGTTCGTGCGACCAATTTGGTTGACCATCAAATTCAATATGGTTCATCTACAACCAGCCATTCAACTATAGATATAGATCATAATGTGACTTGGATACAATTCACGCAAGCGACGTATCGTTGGCAAGATAGAGAAATATAATTTCCCAAGTTATCAAATGTGAGACTCGCACGTTCTTACCATGGTTAATGACGAGTTACTGAGATTTAAGTCGCACTCGGTAACTTCACGAGCTAACCACCACGTTCATTTTTGAGTCTTTCTAAATTCCTCAAATTCCTTATTTAAGGACTCGATGTCATAGTACATGTCAACACAAGTCTTTCGGTATTTTTGGAATATTTTTCGGAGCTTCCGTCTATTTTCTGTGAATTTTCAAAGTTTTCGGCAATTTTTAATTACCATTCTGATAAAACAGTTTTACCATTTAACTATTTACTTTTTACCTTCTTTAAATTTGGACCGTTGGATCTTTCCAGATTAAATCTCAGCTGTCCATTTCGGTATAAAAAGTGGTTAGACTTTTGACCAAGGTCAAAAGCCCAATCTCGGGTCAACTCTTCTCCTTTCTCTTCCCCAAGCTCTCTCCTCTGCTCCGACGTCCTCCGCCCGGCGCCGGTGATTCCCGTCACCACTCATCCGCAGACCACCCCCATTCTCTTCCTCTCTTCCTCCTCTATCTAACCCAGTTCTCCAATCCACCAGACATTCACTCTCGGTGGAGATCAGACGGCGAAGAGCTCCGCCTGTGTTGGCCGGATTCTGGCCGGTTCAGGCAACAAGGAGGCGAATGTCCCCTCTTCTTCTTCTTCTTCTTCTTCTTCTTCCTTTCCATGCCTTTAAACCTTTGATTCGAGACATAATCTCAAAATCCCTCTTTCCCTTCTTCTGTGCTCTTCTGGGTTCTCTGTCCTTCCTCCAGCGACCGAGTTCTTCAAACTCTCAGTGGCCTTCTCAGCCTTCTAGTGACAACCAAACTGTAACAGAGGGTTTTGGAGAGAACCTGAGGTGGTGAGGTGCTGGTTTGGTGGAGGTAGTGACCGAGGCAAGACTTGGGAGTACTCAGAGCTCTTGCAAGTCGAGTCAGAGATTGATGGAGCTACTAGAAAATCGATTTTGAGCTCTTGGGAGGTAAGGTCGAGCTTCTAGGCCATTGGATAGTTATTTCTGTGTTATTCGAATTGTTGTTGTTGTTGTTGTTGTGTTGTTGTTCTTGTTGGAATCTGTGATTAATATCGTGTTATTTGGATTGTGCATGTCGAGAACTTGGTAATCGAAGAAACGGGAAAACTCTGGTGAATTTTCGACAAACTGATCGGAATCCGGTAGAAATTCCAAAGAGGTAGTCTTTGACTCCTTTCGAAATGTATTGTTTTCATTTAATCGAGTTAACGGTCGTAAATTAGAAAGTTACGTTTACAGAAACTTACTAAAAACAGAAACCAACCATAATTGTGATCTTTCCATTTTAGGAAATTTTCTATTTTTGAAAACCTACTAATTTAGGAAACTTTATACTTTGGGAAAGTTTCCATTAAGGGAAAGTTTCTATTTTTAGACAGTTCCATTTTTGGAAAAATGGTTTAGTAAAGATTTGAAGTTCGATGAAATTTGGTAAAGTGTTAAATTGTTATCGAAAAATGATAACTGAAATTCTGAAAATGTCAAGTTGACCGTTTAAAGAAAAAAATGCTCATTCTCGATGTATCGACTCTTAGAAAATAAATTGGTTAATGTGACATATTGGGTGTCCATAGTAATTTAACGAATTATTATGTGACACCCTAACGTCAAATTAAAGTGGTTAAAGAAAGTTTGGAAGTTAAGTCGGACTTCCGGAAAATGAGCAAAAATTGGATAACCAGAAAAGCAAGTTAAAAAGGTTAAAGTATCATAAAAAGGAATTGGTTGGTCAACTTAGTCAATGTGGTCATTCCTGGTCAAACTAGGAATGCTGAGGTCAACATGACTGTTATTGTTTCTTCTTTGCTAAGCCACTCTATTATGTAGTGATTCATTGGACGAGGTAGCTTACGCGGTGACCTAAGATTCGAGGCTGTTCCTGGAAGCTTGGAGCTTACGTAAGGAACGGTAATTCCAGGTAGGGAAGCTAAACCCCATTTGTTAGTGGTTTTGCCTATATATGAAAGTGCATGATTTTTGTATGCTCATGGTCGATGTCTCGGGAAAGTTTTGTTTATATTATGTGATAAATGATTTATGATTGGGCCAAGAAAACCCGAGGCTAGACGTAAATGATTTTTATGTGATGAATCAGATCAAAAAGTAGTACCGTTGTCCTGATTTCCGATGCTTATCCTGAGAGTGACGGGACCTAGTATATAGTACTCCCACGGTGTCAATGACCATGAACCTCTGAAGGGGCAATGCCCTGTTTATTTTATTTTACTGCTTACGCTTGTCTCGTACAGAGTTAAGTGAGCTGTAAGTGCGGTGTGTACTACGAGTGATGTGTTGGACATTAGCTGTCAATGGACACTCTCGCTACTATTCGTCTTTGGATGCATAGGTAGTTGACCCCGGTTTGCTGTATAGACAAACCCAGGATTCTGCCGCCTAGATCCGTGAAGCCCTGCAGGCTGTATTTGTTCATTGCATTGAGCGCTCTTGCCCCTGTTTTAGCATACTGCACAGTTTTTTCCGAAAGATATAAAATGATGATTTTGTGTGCCAATGATTTTCTAAATGGTTTATTTCAGAGCTCAAAGCTATACGTATATGTATATATATATATATATGGTTTTATGAATTTCAAACCTATCATTGGTGGACCTATATGTGAGCACGCGAGGACGACGCTCACCCCTACAACAGGTTGTTTACAGGTACTGTGTACTATAACGGGATAGATATAAAGAGCTGTGTGTGTGGAGCCTCATTTCCTACTCAGCGTGTCGTCTGAGCCACAGACACTTGACATACTTTATCATTCGAGTCATTTATTTACAAGAGTATTTAACATAAACAGTAAAGGCGTCTTCTTGATTTGTTATCCTTGTTATATGTTTTTATTGTTGTCGCTAAAGTTTTTAATTGACCCTTTAATTTGTCCACCTTCCGTGAAATTGGAAAAACTCAGATGAATGTTTCAAGAAAATATTGTGATGCCACTCGAGTTTAAAATTTTAATTTTATTTTACCTACTAAATCGCCTACGACTTTAGGTTAATAAGTTGCCGACACGTCATTTGGACGTGTTGGCTTCTTATTGGCTTAAATTAGTGGTCACTGTAGCCCCCCCTCCCGGGATGCTACAACAGTGGTATCAGAGCAATCGTTCCTCTGACTTTTGTTTTTAAAAATGTTTTAAAACCTCTGATGCCTTGAAGTCTTTGCATAGGAGGAACCAAAATCAAAGTCGTTCGGTAGCTCCGAGTCAATATCAGTCGGTCGGTTGTGCGAGGCACACTTAAAACCATTATCTCCTTAATTTTATACGATCCTAGACATCACATTGAGCTCGGATGAGCCTACTTATCATTTGATGATGGTAAATGCGCTATGTATAGAAAACTTAACTAGAAAACACGCCGCAATCCTCATTGTGGATGCATAGCCACGTGTCTCCTTCCTTTGGGAGAAACGAAATTCGGCATAATCCACTTTTTTAGATTACAAATCGTTCCATAGTCTAAGGACGATGTAAATTATACATCTTTGTTGTAAATCAATACAAACCATGGAGACAAAAGAATAATTTTATGAATGAAATTATATTCAAAAAGCGCTATACATCGATATCTCGAAACTTTGAAAAAGTAAACACTAATCATGACATTCATATAATGTCGTATTACATAATTTGGAAAGGAGAGAGCAATCTCAATCTGTACAATTGATATCCAATGATACTTTTGTACATTTTTGTATACCATCACGATAGTAGAATTAGCTTCACAACTTGAACCGGTGAATGATTGATCAACAACGGTTACATTGTCATGAGTTGACGTGATTAGATTTGACAGTTTATTGTCTAGACTGGGAGTGCAGTCACTAAGAGCCGTAGGCATCTCCCTCTCTTTTCTAGACATTAGCTCGGCTTCTTTTGTCGTTGCCATGACCCACATTGCCTTCACAACACTAGGAAAAAATCTCATATGTGCAAGCTAATATGTTTATCTCATTAACGTATATTATAATCATTCCACCAAAGATTTGTGGAATAGGATGCCATGAAATATTATCGACGATATGTAGTCAAAATAAGTGGTGAACAATCCACTTGACTAAGAAATCAACGAGTAGATCGGAGTTATATGTACGCTTTAAGAAACGATCCATGAGTGCATCAACAGTACTTTGTGGTCATTACTTTTTACACATATTCTCATTAAGGACATTTGTTGATATAGCGCGTCAAAAATTTGAGCGTAAGAGATTACAAAACTCGGCATCTAGGCTTAATAGCCTTGGGGTCAATATTTGTGGTGAAATCCTTTATAATGAAATGTTCCACATCTAAGTCAAATTTATGTGAGCAGAATGTTACATTGCTCTTGCATACAAAACCAAGTCGTATGTTTAGTTTCAAGACCGATTATGGTCACTAATACGATACTTTATAAGGTTTGTCTCTTTCTCAAGGATCAAAATTAAGGGATCTGAGCTTCTAAAAAATCGTGTTTTGAGGCAAACCTAAAAAGGTGACCCCGATTTGAGGATTTTAAAAATCCTGCAAAGTACACAAAACCAAACAGGAGAAAGGGGTAGAGAAAGGGGAAGGGATTTTTTTCCCCGAGTTATTTGAATTGTGAAATAACTTGTATATAAAAGCTTACTTGCTAGTCTGCCAAATATACTACTTTTATAAAAGCTGCTTTGCAATATCCATGCTTAATGCCACAAGTGTGCGGTGAATTTGCTCGTGTGATTCCAATTCCATTTTGATTTATGAGCGGTAAGAACATGAAAAACAAAACATATGGATAGTAATATTTCACCATAGATATAATTCATAAAAACTTTCAAAACTTTAAAATATGAAAGAAAAACTGAAAAATTATGCCGAAGGAGGCCATGAAAATTGACGGCCGAATATGGGTGGACGATAGCCGAGGACTAGCAATCAGAGGAAGTTGGACGGCGACTGAGAAAAGGTTGAACAATGGTTGTCAGACGGAGGCGAAGTCGAGAGGGTGACTGGCCTTTTTGGATAAATATTGGTTAAGGAAAATTTGAGAAGATGGTGGCTATCAACTAAAGAGCTGCTAATAACGTGGAGAAGTAAATAGGGTAGAGAGAGAAGATATAGCAAAGAGAATCGTGAAAGAGATGTACTTTATTCATAAATAGGTGACTCTATTTATTTATAGAGGATTACATATGACATATCCTTAAATAACTAGTAAACTTATCTTTATACGGAATATGGATTCCTTATCCTAATTGCATAAGGCCAAGACACACATAACAGAATATTCTAGAACAATAATAAAATAGTAAAATTAATTCTGTAACCAGCAATGTTTTAAAAGGCTAAGGCGTAGCCGAGGCTATGCTAAGAGAGCCTCACCAAGGCGTAAGCCTTTTGAAAAATAACCTGTATTTATGAAATTATCCCTCTTATATATAGAACATATATTGCAATCAACACAACCAAGATATTGTCATCTATTCTTAGTAAGTACTCAAAACAATACAATTCAAGCAAGTCACCAAATATAAATACTTGAGCACACTGCAGAAGACTGTACTTATATGGCATTCTAACAAATGGGGAGAAAAGAAAATGCTTGACAAAGTTAATAGTTAGTGGTTTTCTAGTTAATAAGAGTACGAAACCAGTTGAACATAATTACCTGTGTGTTTGGTTCTGAAGTTCCTATTTGCGCAAGTTTCCTCAGGATAGCAACTCCATCAAGTACTAACTTGTCTTCAGTAGAGAGGATAAATCTGGCTCGTCTGAAGGAAGTTCTTAAGAAGGTACTAATGTCTACAAGCCAATGATGACCATGAAGAGAATTTCACCATTATGCATAGTCTTAAGAAACACCATTAGTGGGGAACAACAGTTCAAAGCTGTATACCTTGGGTCTTGAAGGAGACAATCTGGATTGGAAGCGAGGAAGCTGTGTACTTTCTCTATTCGCCAGGAGCTGTAGCAGTTGATACTGTTGGTAAGGGAGAAAGGCACACGCTGATACTTGCCAAGCTGGCAGTAGAAATGGTTAGGTGCATAAAGTTCAAAGCCAGTCAACTTGGACAGGGGAATATACATTAGAGAAATAGACTGATTTAACAGTGTTCGCCCTTCAGGGGTCTATGTTGTGGACCACATGAACTCATTCGCCAAAGCTTCAGGAAACTTATGATTAAGGACAAGAAGACCGGAGTCTAGAGATGTATTGTCAATGTTGGACAGGTACTCCAGAGACCGGGCATATCCAATTGCTGGAGGTGAAGAAGCGTCAGCGAATGCTCTTCCTAATACTTGATTCTCTAAGAAGTCAGTAATTTGGTCATCTCTGAACTGAACAAAGTATATCTGCAACCAGAGGTCTAAAATCTAAAGTGGGCCTGATATGTAGTTGTAGTTCAGTTGGTGAAGTGAAAGCTTGTACAACGCTCGATATAGGAATCCCAATACTAGCTTCTAGACCGAGATGATGCCCATTGAAAAAAGAGTTGCAGTGCGTGTTCAGGCCTTGGTTCACTTCTGGGTTGAAGTGCAGGCTACAAATTTGTGAAGCCAGAAGTCTAGGAATGCAATTTCAATTTGCTCGTCTACGCGAGCATAGAAATGTCCAACTCATCCTTTGTATGACAGATGTGTCGGGTAATCTATTAGATCAGCAGTGTGGAAGATGTCTGCATCCTCGAAAAGATGTTCTTGATATGCTTCCTCAGTAACTGGGAAACTAGTAATAACATAAATATCCAGTAAAGTAATACCTATTTGACCGAACCTGAAATCGAAGGTATTACAAAAGGAGTTCTAGAAGCATGCAGCAGCCATCATTGGAGGTCGATTCGCCCTACCAATGTCCAAAGTAAAACTCAGGTCAATAGCGTCCGTGATTCATGTCAGCCTCCATCGATCCAGACCAAGAGCTCTACGATTGCGATACCATTTCATCATTTGATTGCTGGAGAATGGCCAGGCTCTAATTCTTGCTGGACAGTCATTTTGTTTCTGTCATGTAGTAACATCAACAGGAACATTCTGGTAAAGGAAGATTGGTGCTCTTGATTCATGGTAGTATTGTTGAACCTGTGAGAACTTCTTCATGAATGGACCAAGCTCAGCGGTGGCTCTGGTGGTCAATTCCAGATGGGAGTGGTTTGGGTGATCGATGGCTCTCAGCTTTTCAGAGATTCTCTTGCCATCAATGGCCATTTCTTTGGTGGGAATATCAGTCATGGTGCAAAGATGTTGTGGAAATGAGATCTGGTGTCGAGGCATTTAGAGAAACTGAAAGGGTGTCTCTAAAACTAAGTATTATTTGTTGAAGGTAGATGACTGCAAATGGGGAACGATGCGGCGTTCTAATTATTTAAAGAAACTTGGTCGGGTTTCTAGCCCTTATCGATTTCACAAGTGGACATGGGTTCAATCTCAAGGCCTGGGGCAATGTTTGGGCAAGTGTTGATTTTTTAAGCCCATTAGACGATACTTGTGATCCAAGTAATAGTACATATTCTTTTTTTCCTGTTAAGGTCAATTTGCAGGAATACAGAATATTTGTTAGTCGTCTAGAAAATTATTTTCTTAGTGGATCAAGAGATTTGATTTTCCTTGGCCTGCAAGTAAAAACAAACCCTAGTGTTCACTATATAAGAAAGTCATGTGAATGAAGAAGTACACGACCAATCAATCAACAAACAACTTTGCACACAGCAAAACAAGTCTCTCTCGGAGCACCTCTACCAAAAAGATTTCTTGGATCTTTTTGTTCACCAAAGCCCTATCCGTAAGTATTCTCCGTTGCTACTCACCAAAGCCCAATCCGTCGGCAGTTCCCGCTTCTACCTCACCAAGCCTCACCCGTAAGCGAACAGTCCACCATCGCTTCATAAAGCCTAATCCTTAGGCGAATACCCGTAAAACCATTGTTAGGGTGAATAACCTTAACAAATATCTCCGGTTTGTCAAGGAACTCTTTGGCGAACGCTCCGCAATCTTGATTTATAGCTCTGCTCAACCACTCCGGTTTGAGTAAGAAATGTCTGTTTCGTGAGAAGAGGAGGAAAATCCTAGTTGCTTCTCAGCTAGGTCTGTGAAGAACCTAAGTGCCGGTCTGACCAGCGCTTGTACGACAATTGTTTGAGAAGAAATCAGAAGGTGAACAAGCATCAAGATCAAGGTTGTACCTGACTCATAAATACTGACACGCCTCAAGCCTAATTATTCGAAGAAAAACGATTTTGACACCGAACACTTGGGTTTCCTTTAAATCGTTTTGCAATTATTTGCAATGCCAGTATTCGACATGATAGAAACCGTCCTTGTAAAGAAACTGCATTTTAGGCCTACACAAACTCTGCGCTTCATTACGATGAATGTATACGTTGGTACTTGCTCAGTTGCTCAAGGCAGAGTGAAAACTCAAATGTGGCATTTGACTGCAGCATTCACAATGTTCGTGGGCATTACTTCTGGGATTTTTTGGAGGATTTGCCTTCTCGCCAAAACCTACTTCGTAAGTCATCCTATAGTCTATCACATCAAATTAATGTAGTCATGGTCTTAACTTGATTTTACTCTTCAGCTCCCTTGCATTATCTGGCTAGCCATAAAGAAACCGCGGCAGTTTAGCTTATCTTGGTTCATTAACTGGGTACGTAACATATAAGCATCTTCATCGACTCATTGTTAAACTCAAGGTGGAGAAGACGGCGGGAGTGCCGTGAGCGAGGGAGATGAGACAGCTGGAGGCGTCGGGTCGGATCTTGGGGCTCCAGGTGCGGAAGACGATGAAGTAAACGATGAGGTAGACGGTGAAGGAGAATAGGCTCTGCTGCGTTTCCATTTGAAATCCTAGACCCCATTCTCTCTGACTCAGTTTGAATTCTCAATATCAGTGACTTGATAATATATAGTCGTTGCAGTATCTCTGGTTGGCTTACCATTCATGCTAACTTTTTTTTCGTAGAAAGGAATCAAATCAATTCCCGAAAGATGGCTAGTAGAAACTTTCCGGAGCTAGTAACTTGAGTTGCCGAGTTGAGAGAAATTGACCCGAGAAAGAGATTTACTGAGGTTTACCATTAGACTACCAAAATTGCAGAGATTTGTATCCTAAGATTTACCGTTACTCTACCAAAATTGCAGACATTTATACCGTTTTCTTTGCCAAGGGAAACAAAAATCTATGTTTACTTCCTGAGCTGTAGTTCATAAGTACAAAGGCAGCAGTTGGGTAAAAAGAAGAGCAAGGTGCATTTACTTAATCCATTTCTCCCTCCTCTATATCATCTACAGGTTTTGGGGCAACGAGATCAGCAGATTCTTCTTCCTCGTCATCCTGATCCTTTTTCATGAACAAACCGAGTTGTTCCAAGGGGTTACAGCCGTCAAACTTGAAACCACGTAAACCGTCCTCGGAATGATCTGGGCTTGTAGTTTCATCTACTTTGATTGGTAACTGCTCCATGGGGGCTGTAAGCATTCGCATTTCCAAGTCTTGAAGGAACCGAGAGTCATTGATTTCAACAGTCTTCTCCATCTGTACACATGACATAAGATGCTTAATAACAACTTGCATAAATTAAGGAGTAGGACTTCAGCAACGGGATGTGAAGAATTACCTGTAGCAATGCCTGTCTAGCTGCTTCCCTCTCAAGCTCCCTCTTCCTTTTAGCCTCAGCTAGAGCTTCTGCTTCTTTTTTTCTTCTTGCATCCTCGGCAGCTTTAGCTTCTGCTTGCAAACGAGCCTTTTCTGCACATATTTTGGCAAAAGAAAGTACAAAAATAAGCCAACTCTATTGATATACATTATTACTTCAGTAAAACAGGAGAGGTTTGAAGTGTTTTAGAAAATAAATTGTTGACAACCATACACGGAAATGAAGATTATGTTAAATGCAAAGGTCACTAACCTTTCCTCTGTTGCAGTTCAAGTTCCTCCCTCTGTTGCCGCAATTTCTCCGGATCCCCTTTGTCACCCTGATCTCAGCCAGATAAAATAATCACATCAACAATAAAATGTATAGATGAAACACCATAAAACTAGCCAAACTTCATATAACCCACCTGATCAAAGGTTTTTGCTTGAGCTCTTAAAATGGTATCAGCAAAACGATGCTTCAACAGAGCGGCTCTATGCTGCTTATCAGGGGAGACCAGCCTCTCTGTGGGAGCACTGTCCCCTAAATGTTTTTTTAAGATCAGCAATGATATGCTACCACAAAAATAACTGCCTAATTGTTTTGCCTTTTTAAATGTTAACCCTTCCACTTACCATCCTGACGGCTATCTGATTCAACAGAACTTGGCTTTGGCTGGGAAGTTTCCTCAACTTGATCCAACCCACTATCAGACTCTGCAAGCATGGAATATCGAATCAGTTTTTAATGAAAAATAATGAAGAATATCTTTTCAGCAAAGGTAGTTGACTAAATAATCCTGGCAATCTCCAATCATTACGCTAAATATGTAAAATTTTACTAATTTATTACTAGCTAGAGCTTTAGACTTGAGCTGTATTTCTATAGACATGAGAGGCACACATAGATTTGAGTTTGACACAATTAACTTCATTTTCTTCTGATCCTATATCCTTTGTGAATCTACAAGTTACAATAATCCTTGCTCTTGATGCTCTCTATCAAAAGAGGTTTTATTTGTTTTCTTACAAAGAGCAAAACCAATTGAAGGGCTATTGGTAATGAAAAATTGTGAAAGTTAATTTTAGATGATGAAGTAATGTCATATTTCGAATGAGATCCTTCAAAGCGATTGAGAGCAAGAGGATGAACAACCCTATTCAATCACTCAGTACAATCACATTTATCGTGATATTAAAACTGATTTTACCATAAATGGTGTGTTTTAAGGCCTCTGTATGTCACTTGATTGAAATCGGAAGGCCAAGTATAATGCAGAACAAGTTTACCCTCCCCACAGCAGCTTCAAAGGATTCACTCTAGCGTGCCATATTTAGATACAGTATTCTCGCCAACCCATTAACAGGCCAAGTATAATGCAGAACAAGTGAACCCAGCCTACAACAGTTTCGAATGATTCATTCTAGTGTGCTATACTTAGGTACAGCATTCTAGCCAACCCTGTGTTTCTATTTCACAAAACCAAGTATCGAAAAAATTTTGACGTGACACCTAGAGATCAAAGGCGGAACACTCACGAGTTCCTTCAAGCGGATGTCCAATTGTTGTCTTTTCATCTGTTTGAGCTTCAGCACAGAAGGGTTTTAGTACCTGAAGAAGATTTCAAAGTATAATGCCAGTCAGACTACCAACCATACAGCACTGTACCACAAAAACTTAATAACAGGGCATGATAATTTGTCCATCCCCAAAGCCCAAAAGAGGCACATAATAGTAAATTAGTAATTAACAAGAAAATTATCAGGCTTTAGCACTTACTGGACTAGAGGCCTTAGAATCATCGTCACTGTCACTCTCAGAACTGCTTGAATCCGACTCTGTAAAGCATATGGATTGCAGAAAACTATTCAGTATTCTAACATTATGTTCAGATTACTCTTTGCATGCATATATCACTCTCCTTCTGTTCTTAACAATGTCATTTGAGGTACACATAATCAGAAATAAAATTTTCTCCTAGAAGCCCTACTCCAGCTAAAGCGGTGGAGGAGATGAGTACCAAAACTAAGAAACTCAGACGAGAAAAAAGTAGTAAAGAACAATACAACAGGACAAATTTAATTACCATTGGAGTTGCTTGGGCTTATGTTCTTACTGCTTCTGTGACATGCATCCTTTTCTATCTCAACAGGAGGATAGCTTGAGACAGGGGGCTCATTTCCACCAATATCAACATCCTCCTCATCAAGGTCAATCCCTACAGATGCACACATGTGAGGAGGGGAAAAAAGAACATCTCATATAAGCTTAAGTTAGAAAATCAATTACATAAGCAAATGAAAAAGTATCTGACCTTCACATGGCTGCATGGACGAATTGCTCAATCCAGAGTCATTCAAAAGCTGCAAGAAATAATTGAAAACAAGTTGCCTATTAATTATTGTTCATATATCAATCTACTTTGAATTCGTGAATAAAGTGAGGCCAAAGTAATACCTCCATTGAACAAGGCTCAACCATGACATGGTTCTTTTCCTTCTCTTGTGCATGCTCATCCATGAGTTTCCAGAGCGTAAATAAGGTATCATCACTGAAGTCATCAATGATAATCTCAATCTCATCTTCTGGATTGTCTTCTCCTTTAGAACTATGTTCCCTCAAGAAATTGATGACACTTGAAGGAATATCTTCTGGAGGCAAAGACTCCAAATCTCTCACCAGATTTTGCCTGTCCTTCACCGACATTACCCTCTTAGCAGGCTCAGACTTTACTTCACGTTGCATTGAAGAGATTGGCCTCATTCTCGAGGGTAGGATTGGCTTGGGAGTTTCCATGTCTTCATGAGTAGGAGTTTTAGCTGGTGGTTCTGCCTTTTGGAGTTTCTTCTCAATGGTTTTCCACCAGAGTTCAAACTTCTTACTAAGATCATCAGCCCATACATGTACAAGATTGTCTCGTGGATTGTAGGTCATAGCATTGGTAAAAGTAAGCCTGATGTCAGCAGCAAACTCCAACAGGCTTGAATAAATTCCTGAAGTTAGCTTTTTCTGTATTGTACCCAAATCCATTGGATGCTTGATAATAGTGAAGTAATCTGGAATCTTTAATGCCACTATATCAACAGGTTTAAGAAAGGGATGTGCACATTTTTGGTTCATTAACCGTTGCAATAACGTCTTGCATAATGTCACATTTGCAATGCTAGGTGTTGAAGCCTGACTGACAGACTTGAACCTACCAAAATTGCCGAGATTCAATTCATTCACTTTCTGAACCACATGATGCTGCCGTTTTCCCTGTCCAGAAGATAAAGCTGCTGATGAATTAGGCAAATTTTCCACATGCAGCCCATTGCTACAGCTGAGGATATCACTAGAAGATGACACTGTAACAACATTGCTCCTATGCATTTCAACTCTCTTCTTAAGCACTTGAATCTGTTCAAGCTCCATCCTCAACTTACTTATCAAATCCTTCCTTTCTGATGGCAACATGCTTGACACCGGCAGAACTTTCTTGGACACCCCGAAACTGTCACTATAACCGGAACTCAAACTAATACACTTCCTTTTCGGAGCACTTGAACCCTCAGAGACCGATACTTCTGTGTCCATTCTTCCTGAGCTACCTGAGCACTCATATTCACGGGCGGGCTCAAAAACACCTCCGTAATACCCTCCCCCTCCAGGATACCTATTATTCTTGGCCATTGTCATATCTAAACAAACCTCCTATAGCACTCCTCTTCACAATATTGACTTGCAATGTGCGATTTATCAGCAATTTCTGATAAAATTACAAAAGCGAATTAGTCGAAATTCGAAACACCTACAACATTTATCTAAAAAACAATCTCAGGCTATATAACAACACGAATCCAATTGAATAAACCATAGAGCTCAAGAACAGTAATATCAACTCCATATTAACTTCAAAAGCTCATTATTTCCAATCCTACTCCACAATCCCCAAAAATCGAATCAAACCCCTTGCTTTTTGAGCGCCATCCCCAACTCTTCAAAATTAAACAAACGTAACCCTAAATTCTCCAAAATTGAAACTGTTCAAAACCCTAAACCACATACCAGTCGCTAATCTTCACTTGCCGACTTGACTTCACGCCCCGCCGCTGCGATCAAACCTCGCCTTTCTTCTTCGTCTCAAGCTCAAGAGCTTCTGAGAAAACGAGAGAGCAGCGACGCAAGATTGGAGGAGTAGAAAGAGTGACGCAAGCAATAGGGAGTGTCCGGTAAAGAGTAACCGGATCACGACCCGAACCGGCCGAAATCGGAAGACGGCGAAATGGAGCAAAGCCCAAGTCTTTGGTGCAAAATCAATACCAATAGGTATTACCCATTTTGTTTTGTGGGTGGGTATTACCTAAATGAACAAAATGCCATCCCTAATTTGTACAAAATTAATAAAGTCAGGCTCAAATTCAATAAATAAAAAATTTAAAAGCTCATTTCAATTTAGCTTATGTAAAAGATTGTTTTATCCTAGATATCTATCTCTTCCTTTCTTTCACCAGATTTGAATCTTCTCTCTCTCACCAGATCTGAGTCATACCAACGTGGAGGATCATGACCGCCGAGGAGGACGACGATGAATGCGTCAAGCATCACCTCCATCGTAGCCTGCTTCTCCTTGGATCCTTAATGACAGCGATCACCTTCAAAGGCGAAACTTGAAGCTAGACCTTGAAGGGGCTACACAAGAGTGACCAACATATTAGAGGGCCACGTATATGTAATATGTTGAACCTGTCTCTAAAATATGTAGTTTTTAAAGGAAAATTTTAAAACAATTGTAGGGGATGTGGCCTTCTCTGGCCCTAAAGTAGTTCCGCCATTGATCACCTTCACCGCCTCATACTTCTTCTCGGTTTCCTCGTTCTCGAGTTCAGCGATCCTCTAGTACTTCGTCGTCAGAGCTCGTCGATCTCCACCTCAAGTGTCTCTCTGTCACCTCCTCGTCGTTTTACCGATCGCCTCTGAATTTCTTCTCCATTCTCGATCGCCTCTGAATTTCTTCTCCATTCTCGATCGCCAATCTCCGCATCAAGATCGTCGGCCACACCCTGCCTCACCCTACTTCATCCACCTAATCTTCCTTAACTTCAAGCTTTACACTACCAAGGCAAACACTTTAGTCGACGAAAAAGTTTTGTTGGCATGTTAATGGAATTCATTGGCTAAAACCATAGCTGACGAGCCTTCGTCGGTTATGGGTTCGTCAGGAAACAGTCATCGGCTATGACTTTAGCCGACGAAACTAGAAGTCGTCGTCGGCTATTGTCCTAGACTTTAGCCGACGAATATATGTTGTTTATTTCGTCGGCTAAAGTCTAAGACTATAGTTGACGATATAACATGTCGTCGACCATAGTTTGAGACTTTAACCGACGAAATATACAAGATTTTGTCGACTAAAGTATGTAATAAAAAATTAAAAAAAAACAACTATAGCCTACAAGTTTTCGTTGGCTAAAGAATAATTTAAATAAATAATAAAATTGGATATAATTGGAAAATTAAAATAATTTGAAATATTTTAACCGATGAAACTTGTCATAATTCGTCTGCTAAACTCTATTATAACCGACGAAACTTGTCATAATCCGTTGGCTAAACCTTGAAAAATAAAAATAAAATATTATAGCCAACGAGTTATGACAAGTTTCGTTGGCTATATGTCTATTTCAGTAAAAAAATTCAAAATTTCTAAATTATCATTCTAATAAGCATCCTACAAAATTCACTAAACCAATTTCATATAATTAACATAACACTTGGATTAGGGGAGGCCTCGACACGGGTGAGATGAACGCCAGTGACCACAAATGCAGCAAAAAAATTTATTAAAACTCGTGTTTTACTAAAGTAATATATTGTTACTGGGGGTAATAATTTGTTATTAAAATTTTTACTAAGGGTAGTAATTCTATTCCTAGCATGCAGTAGGCGGGTAAAAGAGATCTCGATCCAGCTCTAATATATTGTCTGCATGCAACGAATATATCCCATGCAGTTTCATATCTCTATGACCTAGCCTTGTCGTCGAGGTGATAAGTAGTGCAAAAGTTGCACGCTATCAATCTTTATCTGTTATTTTTCTCTTTGAGATTTTTTTTTCAATTTTAAGATTATTTTCTACAAAATCGAACGTTTAAGTGGCCACTTATAAAAATTATTAGAGACAGTTATTTTCTATTGGACATGATTTTTGCGATATGCACCCTCATGTATGAAAATTATTGTCTGTAATAATTTTCTATAGGACCTTATTCTTGTTTTCTGCACCTGAATATGAAAATTATTAAGGATAGTAATTTTCCTCACTTGTTGTTTTTTCGTTCTACACCTAAGTATGAGAGTTATTGGAGGTAGTAATTTTTCAGCTCTGTACTGAAGTATGGATAGTAATTATTGGATGACCGGATCCTATGAGTTTCCGGTCAACTTTTTTCTCTCTTCCACCTTCTCTCTCTATGCATGTTTAGAGCATTTCCAACAGCTCTTGTATCTTTATTCTCTAAATTATAGGAGAAAATCAAAAAAAAATGAGCTAAACTTCAACAGCTCATCTATTTTATTATAAGAAATTAATTATTTAGGTATAATTTAAAGAATTTATAGAAATATATAAATATATTCAAATCAAACCCTAAATATCGGGTTAATTATTTTAACTTTTTGACATTTTGTTCTTGTTTTAGAAAAGAGAATGAATTCAAAAAGGCAAGATATAAAGTTTACATAAAGATACAAATTTGTAAAAATTCTATAGATTTAGAGGAAATGTTTCTCTCTCTTCCCACTTTTTGTATTATAGAGGATCATTTACATGAGCTGTTGGAGCCAAAAAATGATGTTTTTCCTCTAAAATTAAAATTATTTTAGTTTTACATGAAATGTTAGAAATGCTCTTAATGAATTAGAGGTAAAATAGTATTAAAATAATATAGTTTCTCTAATTTTGATATTAATAGCTAGGCAAACGGGGGTAGAGAAACTTCAAGCTAAGCTCTCCAAGCATGTAAAGACATATATACGCTGCACAAGTGTGCATTTGCCGAATTAAAGGGGCTCGTAACATCCATTCGTGCAGCCACCAATTCATGATGCAGATTTTTATGCCTCTGTACCTGCTGTGACTCCAACAACCATAACTCCTTCTTGGACCGTTGAAATTGCAAGACGTAAATTGCGTTGGAAAGTAGACATTCAGGGCTTTTCGTGCATATGAAGTTTGTCTTCTAACTCTTCCTGGATCTTCCCAGTTTATTCCATTAAGTTGCAACACAGAAGTTGTTGCTGCACATTTGCTGAACTACACTCTTGCTTCAAATCTTTTGTATTCTGTTAGCATGATGGCTGTAACTAGGAAACACATATATTTTTTCTTGCATCTAAGACTTCAGAAATAGATCTCTAATAATATAGGATAGAATTCAAATATCTGTCAGGTAAAAACATTGTCTTGCATTTCAGCAAAACACAGAATCTCTTTTTGTATTTTTTTTTGTTTTTCAATGTAAGAATTGAAGAAAAAAAATTAAAATGGCTAGAAACAAGGTAAAGAGGGAAACTCATCATGAATTAGTTACCCTTTGTAAGTCTACGGGGGTGGCCACCAATGCGTCACTCCAAGCATTGACATCTTGATGTTTGCAGCACGGTGTTCTCTCTTATGAACATTCCCGAACATTAAGCATAGATGTTTCTTGTCACCAACTTGAAAATTCAGAAATGTCTGCTCAAAGGGTATGTTGTTTAGCCCCTTATACATCTTTGTTGTAGCTTGACATAGCATGATCATTAATTGCACATTTACGGATGGCTCAGTGTGAAAATCTGCCTTGTCACCTACTACCATGTCATGATGCATGTTATGTACAGTTGTAGCCATTAATTGGCTTTCATAAGAAACCACTTGCTGGTTTATATCTTCAAAACAAGAGAATCATACAAGTCGAACTCCTGCATACGAAACTTGTTAATATTGGAGCCAAGAATTAATCTATAATTATCATCATATTCATCGTAGGTTGTCTCCATATCAAAATAACAATCACCACATATTGGTGACTTAACTTTTGCTCAGAAAATGGCATATTCTTGGTATAAACACCATTGAGGACCATCTGTATGGCTTGACCCGTGTCATCACAAATAAACTTCTTCTCCATATATTTTGAAGCACAGTAGCTACAAGTCAACAGATCAACTTCTTCGTTGTTGGAGCAGCGTAGTTGGATATAGTCTTCATCATTGTGCTCCACATGAGATTCACCACAAATTGGCAAATCTATTTTCTTTAACTTAACTAGAGAAAGGATTTCCCTGCTAGATTGATCAAAAACCGATTCAACCTCTTTGGCGAGAGTATCTTCGACAGCTTTAGGTTCTACTTCTTGGGATTGTAAAACCTCTTAGTTAGTATTACAAAAATCATGGTTTGCTTCATCTTGCAACGTTGTTGTCTTCTCATTGGCTTCTTTAATTTCATGGTTATGTTGATCCATGGAAGAATTTATCCGATCCACGGTTGCATTTATTTTCTCAATTTGCACAATGATAGCCTTCAATTTCTGCTTCAACTCGTCGTCCATGATCACCTCACTACAACCAGTTGACTGGTAATCATCCGAAACACAAAATTGTTTCTTCTACAATCTTGACACGTTATGTCCCACTGGGCGTGCCAAATGTTCGGCGTGAAAATGGATTTTCTTTGAACAACCAGTCTTGAGATGTGCTAATACCTATGGGTCAGGTATAACCTTGATCTTGATGCTTGTTCGTCTTCTGTCTTCTTCTCAAACAACTGGCGTACGAGCGCTGGTCAGGCCGGCACTTAGGTTCTTCTTAGACCTAGCTGAAGAGCAACTAGGATTTTTCTCCTCCTCTTGTGAAGCAGATGTTTCCTACTCAGACCGGTGTGGTTAAGCAGAGCTAAAAATCAGGATTATGGGGCGTTCGCCAAAGAGTTCCTTGACAAACTATGGATATTTGCTAAGGTTATTCACCTTAACAATGGTTTGCGGGTATTCACCGACGGGTCGGTCTTTATGAAGTGGTGGTGGACTGTTTGCTCACGGATGAGGCTTGGTGAGTAGAAGCGGATAGTGCTCACGGATGAGGCTTTGGTGAGGTAGAAGCGTGAGCTGCCTACTGGTCGGGTTTTGATGAGTAGCAGCGGGGAATGCCTACGGATAGGGCTTTGGTGAACAAAAAGACTCGAAGAATCTTTCTGGTAGAGGTGCTCCGGGAAGACTTGTTTTGCAGTGTGCAAAAGTTGTATTAATTGATATGTTGATTGATAGATTTAGATGTCTTCCTGAGCCATATACCTTGACCCCTTTATATAGTGAACACTAGGATTTGTTCTTACTTGCGGATCAAGGGATATCAGATCTTATTTAGATCATTGGAGGATTCCTTAAGCAACTGCAAATCTTCGCCAAGCATGACCTCAAACAGAAAGGAAAAATATTAATAATAACGTAGGCCGTAAGAATCGGCCTAATGGGCTCTTCTACCAGGCATTCGCCGAAATATATTATTTTAACCCAAACACGATCGTTCCTGTGGATTGAAGAATTGAGAAGCCTCCAACTTCCAATCTCAGACGAATATATTTGTATTTGGTATGAAGGCAGATAACCTTGTAATGAGGGGATCTCGACGGGTCAAAGGTCAAAAAGCCATCGAGTATATGGGTTTCTACCTTCTGATATGGAGGAATTGCAAGAGCCGGTTAGTTATGGGATTGAGAACAAAATATGGCGATCAACTAGTACTGGTACTTGTTGCATCAATGGGCAGCAGTTTTGATATATATATATATATATATATATATATATATATATTTATTTATTATGAAATTAAAGTGTGAATGTCTATATTTCGCTCATTTTTATATATCTATTTACTGATTGGTTATGATCGAAAAATGAGCGAAATATGGACATTCACACTTTAATTTCAGAGTGAAGGTTTACTCTGGATAATGACTATATATAGGATAAAATTCAGTTTAATACCCTGAACTTTATGGTTAAAATCAGTTCAGTCCTTTTTTTTAAAATCTATTATTTTAGTACCCTTAACTTTTAAATGTCTACAATTTAATCTAAATTTTCATGTTAGACTCTAAATATGATATCAGATGATGATGTGGAGCTGACAAGGAAGCCGTACATACTAGTATTGGCTCTTAAAATGTATGAAACGATCAAAATTAACTCTTATGACTGTTTTCCCTTATGACCTGTAAGAGTTATTTTGATCATTTTCATACATACTGAGAGCTAACACTAATATGTAGAGTCTCATTACCGACTCCACATTAACATCTGACGTCATATTTGGAGCCTAAGATGAAAATTTGGACCAAGGTGTAGACGTTTAAAAATTAAGGATACTAAAAAGATGAATTTTCAAAAAGAGAGACTGAACTGATTTTAACCTCAAAGTTCAATGTAGTAATCTGAATTTTTTTTCATATATATAACCTGTATGAAGAACCCCTCGTAGTAAATTGAGGAAATCCATAACAAACCCAATCCTGAATGAAGAGGTTTTATTTTATTTGTTCCCCATTGAAAAAGTTATTTGCAAATTGGTCACCGAACCACAAAAATATTGGCAGCTAATCTTGAATATCAGTAATAATAGCATCTCATCTCTGGTACTTAAAAATCATCCCCAACTAGTAAAACATGATCACATCTCTAGTACTTGAATATCCTACATGTCTGCAACAGTTGTACTTTATGAAAGAATTCCCAAAAAAAACACTAGGTGAGCACTAGAGATTTGTTCCTCTAAATGTACCATTAACCAAACATTCTGCTATCCTCATATTATCATTCCTCAGCAACTAGCATGCACTTGCAAGCCCACACGTAGTCTACTTATTTGGAACTATGATACGTTTAGGATTGGCCTTTTCAAGCTGTGAAGCCACCAAAACTAGATCATGCTCTTTTTCTGTTGTTGCCTCTAACTGATCTAACTTATAGATTGATTGGTTTTATAGCAACACGCCAACATGCCGATATATGGTAAGAACTAAGATGAGAGCCCGTTCTGAGGTAACTGTGGAAAGTTACACTTGAACACTTTGCTGTGCTTGGTGGTGTTGAAGAAGGTACAGATGAGAGATTGTCTCTTTAGATTTGAGTTGTCAATCTGACTTCAAATGCTTAAGCTGATCGAGATGAAGCTAATGAGATTTATAAAGTATTTACAAGCTGCTGCTTAGTACAGCTATTGATCTAGAATTCGAAATAGCCGAAATAAGATCCTGTCGATCATGCTGGAGATGAAGCTAATGAGATTGACAACAGTATCATATAGTTCATCTGTTTGTTCATTCGTACTACCCAAACCACCAAAGAATCATGCTTTGCATTGAAATCATCTTCTAGGAAAGTTGCAAAAGGTTAGTGTTATGTATTCTTATATTTCAACTGCCATATACATAGCACCCTACTGGAAGTACAGACAGAAATCCAATCATGAGGATGTGGCACTTGATTGAAATTTAACCAAAACTCACAATGCCCAAGAAAAAAAAATATTCCAGGTTTATGTATGGAGTAGCTTATTCCATCTCTTAAAATGATACTCCTATGGTCACTCCATTACGAATTACTGTTTCGAGCCAATTTGGCATGGAAACAAAACTTTTGATTACAAAGTGAACAAAATTATTTCCAGACTGTCTTCGCAGAAGCATATCATTGAACGAAACCAAAGCAGAGGCTAGTTCACAACATCCAGAACCAGCTTACGGGACTTCAGAACTGACCACTTCAATCGTCGGTAATAAGCAGCTTGAAGTAGCGCCAATGAGAGAACAAAAATCCATTTGAATCCCATCTGCATTTAAGGACACACCTAATGTCAGAATCTACATAGTGAAATCATGTGTCAGCTGCAAAATGTGTTGAATGCAAACGTACCAGTTTCCTCTCTTCCATTTCTGGTTCTGCTGCCCATGACAAAAATGACACAATATCTTTTCCCATCTGCAACAGATTAACAACTAGTTTAAGCTAAACTCTAGATATAACAAAGTTACACATAGTATATACACAAACAGATATACGAACCTGAGCCTCAGTAGCAGGGGTACCATCTTCATACTCCACAGCACCATCACTAAGCATTTTAGGCATGGCAATTGCTCCCCCAGGAAAGTAAGGGTTGTAGTGAAGACCCTCTCTAATCTACAACAGCAGTTAATTCCTTTTCAGATAACAAGAAATATAGCAAATAAACTCATTGGGTAAGCACAAGCAACTTGAACATGAGTGCCAATTTTAAGTTTGTTTTGCATTTCCATATAGTAATGAACAGAGACTATTTGTAAATATGATGATTGTATTTCACTATTAAAAAATGTTGCATTAGCCAACACTTAAAAGAGAACATCTAGGCAGCAGTATCTCTATTAATAAAGCCAGAAGACATTTTCAAATGGTTAAATTTTTGAAGTACCCAAAAACCTTTTTTATATTACACACTAAAAAGCTCTAATCGAATGTTTAAAGGTGTTAACTGTAGTTTCAAAAATATAAAAACAGAAATAAAAAAAAGAATAAAAGAGAAAAAACGCTGAGCACTTTTTGTCAACTGCATTGTAACTGCACTAGCAGTTATTTAACTTATTCAGTTATGACATGAGTAAACAAAAAGAGAAATTCAATAATAATAAAAAAGAATAAAAATTTGAGAAAAGCAAATTGACATGTGTCAGCATGTGTTAAGAGGCTACTAGTATATTGTAGGTTGTTGCAGTCCTTGACCAATCATACTATGCATCATTTCATAAAGGACTGCCTAGATATTGTGCGGCAGGGTGCTTTGTGTGAAATCATGACATGCAACTTGTACATACATCTTTCGTTCTTACATTTTGATTACTTTAACGGATCAAATAATGATAGATACCTGAACACCAGCTGGAGGGTCACGGTAACCTGTGAGAAGGGCGAATACATAGTTCTGACCATTATGACGAGCCTGAGAAGAACATGGGTGAGATAATGCCAGAGGTACCCAAAATGTGAATCATTAAGAATTCATACGCTGTTGACAGGAAGTACCTTTGTGATAAGACTTAGATCTGGAGGATAGGCCCCGCCATTGGCAAACCTAGCTGCCTGCTCATTAGCATATGGCTGAGGGAATCGATCACTGAGTTTACCAGGGCGAGTGAACATCTCACCCTCATCATTAGGGCCATCAGTTACCTCAATCTCAGCGGCCATAGCCTTTGTTTCCTCTTCGGTATATGCAACACCCACCAAGTCACGGTAAGATATTAAAGACATTGAATGGCAGGATGCACAGACTTGGGTGTAAACCTGATGACCGCGGCGAATCCTGATCAAGTAAAATAGAACTTATATCAGCAACCGGTCGCATCATAAATCTCATTTCAGTCACAAAACGTATCCAGAAACCTGGTTTTAGGGGGCACCATGGGGATAAAACGAAAAAATTTGAAGCTTGAATATGAAAGTCATGTGACCCGAACCATTTGAACTACAAACTTGCAAGAGCAATACTTTCAATAAATGAATAGGTTCACAATGAACTTACGAAGCATGATCGTATGAGCTAAGGATTCCTTGGTGAGGCCACGGGTAGTTTGGGCACTCCAATCCATGCTCAGCCTCATCAGCAGATGCTACAGTTGCAAAACCTAGTAGTCCGGAAAAACCAGCTCCAAGCAGTGCAAATGCTCTGAGGGACTTTGTCCCAGCAGACCCAACATCATCTTTCCTAGACACTAGGGATGACAAAAAGGAAGGGGCCTGCATTTTAATAAGCAACAACCATAATTACTAATCAATCAAATCACACCTACTCCGAGAAGTAAACACTTATTAAGCCCAAATTCTTCGCTACTTTATCAGTTCCACTTAACACGATATAAGATTCTTGATATCTTACCGTGGATTGAAACTGAAGTTTCCTCCTCAATAACTGGTGGATCGCTCCTCCAGCCATTTCAGTCAATTGACTCAATTCTCCTATCAATTCATCAAAAGCAAACATCAGTAATCAAATTTTAACTAAAACACCAATAATCAAATTTCCTCCACAATTCTACTCAACATCCACAAATTTACATTCCTTGAGCATCTTATCCTAAAAATAGAAGAAAAATATATACACTTGCACAGATGTAAACATATGTATCGAAAAAGCATCACTGTAATAGACAACAATACTGCGAACCACAACACATCAGACAATCACTAATTTCAATTAAACTGTAAGCTCGGTGAGATTGAGATTGGAGCGTATGAAATTTAAACTAACGCAATTGATAGGTACAGCAGAGATATGAAACCCTACGGCGAAAGTAGAGCACAGATCTGATTAAGGTTGCGAAAAATGAGTGAGAAAGATAGGGAGAGAGAGAAAGGACTCACAGTCCGACGGAGACAAGGCCCTGGTATCGGAGAGTCAAGGCCGGAGCTCGGAGATCCAAATGAAGACGGAGGAGAAGTCTGAGAGGAAATGGAGGAGCTACGCCTTAATACTAATCCTTTCGTGCAGGTTTTGGGCTGGACTAGTGGGCTTTGATTTTGGACTAGGCTTTCGTTAGACATTGGGTTAGTTGTACTAAGCCACGCTTTATTTTGAGGTGAGTTCCTTTTCGAATTCAACAATGGTGGTGATCGTGGTACTCGTGTTTGGACTCAGGGACGGAACTACATAAGAGGTCGGTACGGTTATAGCCCTACCGAAAAATCCGAATATATATAACCAATATACGAGTTTTGCACAAGGTTGGTGTTTGTTCAGTTGGTAAAGCAACTGTTTCATTTCCTCTGACAACACAGGTTCGAGTCACCTTGCAAACACCTATTTTTATATTTTTTTTCTTTTCTGTTTAGCCATTTTTCTTCCTTTCTCTCTGTTTTTCTTTGATGTTTACTCATTTCTTCTTTCTTCCTCTGTTTTTCTTTGTGTTTCTTCCTCTTCTCATGTTAATTTTCTTCTTCAAATGATTTCGCAGGACGGAATATTAGAAGACTGATGAACTTGGTTTAAGTTGGAAATGTTTATGCTGGGATAAATTTGGCTGAAGCATTGACCTCCTGATCTCCCTGGCATCAATTGAGTAAAATTCTGAACATGGTTGTTATTTGAGCAGTAGAATTGATGATGATGATCTCCAGCTAATGAACTTTGATGATTAATTCCAAAAGAAGACAAGGTCTTGAGCAATAGTTTCTCACTGAGATCATTCATCATCATTTCTTTCTGCTCATTCTTTATAAGGCAGCCGAGGCTTATAGGAGTAGGAAAGTGGCAGTCATGAAGTGATGAGGGGAAGAAGTCCAATCCCTCCAGGACCTCCTCTTTGAGTGAGGTTCTGGGTTTGCACGAGTTATTTTGTCTCGAGGTTATTGATTCAATCTAAGCCAAAATGAACAACTCGAACATCAGGTGTGAAAAGCGTCTCTAGCTGAGCTTGTCGGCACAACAGTGCTTGTGTTTTCTATAGACAATTGTGATATCCTCCATTGAGACCAATACCTCATCACCAAACCTTCTCCTGCCAATCCTTGTAGCCATCATCATGCGATTCTCCTAATCATTAGGGAGTCTTAACCAACAAAAAAACAAGCCTCAAATCAGCCCTACCCATCTTTAAATCCTGGTTCCGCCCCTGTTTGGACTAGTTGGCGAACACTAACACAAAGCCTAACTAATTCTATTGGAAGTCGGAACTCACTGTATATTAGAACTTTGGAAGATCGATCATGGACTGTAGTAGTTTTGGAGCTAAAAATCACGTGTTTTCTATAGAGCATATGCAGCCCTTGGAGAAAATCATGTTAATTGGACAAAATATAGATAGATTGATGTACTTAATTCATGTACCCATTAAAAATGAAGATGAGAGACAGTTATCGGGCACACTAAAATTGGCAAACAAACACATCGGCAGGCGATCCCTGCTTATCTCTCTGATAGAGCAACAACAGGCGGGACCTACGCACGTGGGTGCTTGCCAGCGCCTTTTTTTATATCTCTCCGATTAATAATTATATCGATTGTTCAGGGTTTATATTTATTTATATCACTTTTTCAAAATATTAATTTTGATGATGCATATGAATGTTGACATGTCGGTTTAGGGTTTATGACATCGATTAATAATTGTATCGATTGTTCGAGGTTTATATTCATTTATATCAATTTTTCAAAATATTAATTTTGACGATGTATATGAATGTTGATATGTGGTTTAGGGTTTAGAACAATAATTAATTTTCCTATTGATTTAAGTTATCTGTTCAGCTTATGACATATGAATAGTGAACGGTCGAAACTGCCTCTTTTTTTACAATCAGTAGTCATTCTCGTCAAGGCTTGGCTTCCATCGACCTGACCCAACTCAGATTGTAATTGAGAATCTGAGATTTAGGTGCAAAAATCTCTAGAGGTGAGGGGCAGCTAGAGAAGTCCTCACCAGAGAACGAATTATGTCACGTGTGGCGGAGACAGGACATCTATTGTGGTTGGCCCAGTCGTACTTATGGGAAGAGGACCAATGGTGAAAACATCAGCGACACCTCGATCTGTGAGAGGGCATGGTCGCGGCTTGCACCAGCGCCGGTATCGACGGTGGTTGTGATTTAGAAGACCATGTTGTGGAGGGATGAAAGAAGATGATGTTTCTTGTAATTGTCCAAACCTGCTCTAATATGTTATACCAAATAGGTGGAAATATCCTACTCCATTCCTATCATAATCATCAAACACCTCCTAAATGCCACTCCACTGATCGAGTATATTTGATACCTCCTTAGCTCATCAATTTTTTTTCTTTTTTGCACTACCTTTATTTTTTTAACCGAAAGCACCAGTCAATTGCTTATTATCTTGCCATACAAAGACATTATTATTTTGCCACCATTTAAATTCATTTGCCAAAAACATAATAAAATAATAATGATAATAGTAATAAACGAGTAAAACAGGGACACGTGGTATCGTTTGTCACTGCGACGTCGTTTTGAGGCCTCCGTATCTTAAAAAAGAAATTCCGGTTTAATGGGGATTTTGTAGTGAAACAAACTCTCTTTTTCTCGCTCTCAAATTTTGGGGTTTTCCCGCTCGCGGCGCAATAATGGAGTCAACGTCATCCGCGGCCTACCAAAACGACGACGTTTGGGAGCTCCGCCGCGACGACGACGGCTTCGTCTACAAGCGCAACAAGTACAACAAGAAGAAGCGCCTCCTCGACAACGATGCCCCACTGCCTCCGTCCTCCGCAGCGGATCTCCCGGACCACGCCGAGGCCCGCCGGAGAGAGTGGAGGGAGGAGGCTCTGCTGAAGCTGAAGACTAAGTACCAGGCCGAGATTGAGCAATGGGAGCTTCTATCGAACAGGTTGAAGGAAATGGAGGAGAAGACGAGCCAGATTCAGCGACGGCGGTTAGAGCTGCGTGAACGAGACCAAACGGCGTCGTTTGATAGCTCTTCTGTCGTCACGAATCAGTGCTCGGAGTCGGTTCTGGACGAGCTGCTCTTGCATGTAATTGAGGTTTTGTTCGATTTCGTATTTCAATTATGGCGGAATTTGAGAAATTGAAACGAATTTGGGAATTAGGGTTTTGAAATTTCAATTGTGCATTTGGGAAATTAGGTATCTCTAGCATTTTAGAATCCCCTGATTTACTTATCAAGCTATTAATTGCACTTGAAATTTTACATTTTTGGAGTATATGAATTTTGAATTTTCATACTGAACTCAAGAAAGCAAGAAGCTTGTTATAGGTTGTGTGGCTGAATTTGAGTTTACTTGTGAGCAAAATTGAACTGAAATAGTCTTTTCTTTGGTGTAGGCTGAAGCGCAGGAATCAATCATTGTTGAAGTTTCAAGTTTGTGTGACACGGTGGAAGCAATGTGTTGTGCCGAAAAGGAAGATTTTGCTCAGTCTTTAATCGATCTTCCAATCTGGGGTTCACCACGCAAGCTCATGAGATCGCTTTGTGACGAGTGAGAAGAGGTAGGGAGATATGAGATAGTTTTCTTTGGTTTAGATGTGATATAGTATGTGTGAGTTGTGTAACAAACTAACCACAGATGAAGCTTAGAAAGTAGAAAGTGAGAGTTCTCTGGTGACTCTACTAAGCACAGAGCAATGTGTTTGATTAGATTCAGCTTAGGGACTATGCTGATTGCTGTGTGTATCTATCAGTGGTGTTCACCTGATCAGCTAGTGACCAAGAAATTCATGGTCAATTACCTTTAGATTTAGATCCAAGGATGGAGAATATTATTTAAAAGTTAAGTTGTTTTATTCTTCATCCTTGGATTTAGATCTAAAGGTGATTGACCATAAATCTCTTGATCAGTAGCTGACCAGGTGAACATTACTGGTGTATCTATTAGGTCTTGAGCTCTCTTGCACTAGTGGTGGTGGTGTGTTGTATGTGTAAGATTGAGGTTCTATCCTCCTTAGTTTCTATTTGTTCTTTGTAAAGATTAACTATCAGTTCCAGCTTGATGCATACAGTATTTAATCTTTCAAGACTCATAATGTTAATGGAGATATAGAAAGCTGGTATCCTCCATCTTAGTTTCGTTATAGCTTTTCTGCCCCTTCGGCAATGAAAGAGCCCCATTCATAGTCATACAAGCATTTGGAGTTTGCATTGCAGTGAGAGTACTTCGTGCACCGTTAAAAGGTAAAAAAAGTAAACAGTGCATACATTTGACGGTGAGGAGATGATTGGACGAGTCACAAGCGATGACAGTGCATCGAATAATTTTCGCTGCATTGTGTGGTTCACTCCAGGTTTTGTGAATGAGTCGCTCACTTAGTTTACTCGTTGTGTAACACTGGTTTTATGATTTTATGGTTCCCTATTGTGAAAGAGATTGCTCTGGCTCATCATTTGTTCTGGGTTTGAGTGTCAATGTCCTGGACGAATAAAATGTCATTCCCTGTTTGACAATCGAGTAGGTAGTACAGTACACATGTATGCGTTATGATTGAGCTTTAGGAGTGAGTCTTTTGCAATGGTAGTAGCATGAAAACAATCTCGCATTACAACAAACCACTCGATCAATCTGCTGTATTATAGAGCATGCCACCTTTTCCAGTCACCCTGTTTATTTATAACCATTCACTGATGAAAATTGAAAGGCAATATGAAGCAGATAGTTTGAATTCTGGCCATAGTGTACTTAAAAGTAATGACATGGTAATACCGCCATCTCAAAGAATTGTACATTCCACTCAGCAAACTGTGGATGTATAAGTAGAGAGAGTTTAGGCCGACAGCATGTAAACCAAATTGAAATCTCTCTTTTATTAAACATGAAAAAAAGACATTTCAAAAAATAAAAATTAACATGATCAAATTGAAGGTTCTACTTTACCAATACAAGAAATGTGACAAGAGAAGAAGGGGTCAGAAACTGAACCGCATGGTTAAAGGCTAAATTGGAAAGAATGCAAATACTCATTTTGACAGGGTTTGAAGATCAACCTCATTTAGAAGAGAGGGAATAACTTTAATTGGTTCAAGTTTAAAACCAGCACTTCGACATGCATCCTCTAATAGCTTCACTTGTGAAGGACCATCAGGACAAAATACAACCACAGCTCCTCCACTACCTGTGAATTTCGAGGCTGCACCCACCCTTCGGGCAACCTCTACCATTTCTATGTTTAAAGCACCAAGAGCATCATCTCCAAACATGCGTCTGCAAAATATCAAAATTGCAAAAGTCAGCAGCAATGAAATGCACAGAAAGGTCAAATTATGAAAATGTACGCTGTTACACTCTTGCCCAGGGCTATTCATCATTCAAGATTTCAAGTAGACACCACACAATAAGTAATTGATTTGCGATCTCTTATTATATATGAAAAGGTAGCCTGACAACTCTGACACATAAATTTCTTGTTTGCTTTTGGGATTTGGGGTGAAATGATGCTTTTAAGGTTCAACAACAAACAGACTGTTGTGAAGTTTTTTACAATCAGCCTTGAGTGATGAGTGATGACAGTAATAAAAACTCCAAGCAGCTTCTGTATCCTATCTCACTATGTATGAAAGCTGAAATGCAAATATGTTCACACAAATATCATCTTCCTTTAGTAGTTAGTACATTTAGACATTGCATAATCACAAGAGCTTCAAGAATCAGAGCCAGGAAATCTCATAATAAAACAGTGAGTAGTTCACAAAACAATGAAGATGCAGAAATCACAAACCTTCTAAGATCAAAATTAGAGTTCATGAGAGCTGCTAATTTAGTGTAGTCCTTTTCAAGTAAGGCTGCCCTTCCTTCTTTAGCAATATCTGCAACTTCATTCATTGATGATATTATAAGCTCGTCACCATTGAGCCACCTTTGGCGAACTGTACTGTGTACCTGCCAGTACAATTCATTATGATAGTTCATAAACTAATTGCCAACAACTGAAAAGCAATGGGGGAGCTAACGATGAACAACACTAACCTTCCCAGAATCGCTTGGATTCTCGGCGTATATGAGATATAGACGTGGGAGGAGACTAACATCCATTGGTGTGTAAATTCCATGCCCCAAACTATCCATGTGTTCCTTGCCAAATTCCTACGAAGCGGAAAAGTCACTACGTGCAGAATGTATACAATAAGTGACATATCAAAAACAGCAAGGGTTGAGAGACTACCATGTAAACAAGACCTCCATAAACCTGCGCAACACGATCCTGAAGACCAGCAACAATCCCAAGCTGTTTCTCTGCGCCGAGGACAATGCCTGGCCTGACCTCCACCTTGATCAAATGCCTCACATTATAGAAGTCAAGAAGGCAGCTAAGAGCAGCACACACAATGGCACTCGACCCCGAAAGCCCCATCTGCAAAAACAATCCGAAAATATCAAAAGCATTACCACACAGCTCAAACTTGCCTAATCTCAATTTAATGACATCAAAATCATCACCTGGCGAGGGATGTTAGTATCATATGAGAGAGTGAAATTTCTCGAGTCGAGATGGATCCCTTTCTCCTTGCAATAATCAAAAAACACTTTGCAAATTGCCATCAGTAATCGGACACCGCCATAATATCCCTCATTATCAAGACGATTCACCTGTTCCGCAGTTCATCATAAACAATGCAGCCCTCATTAATCATCCCTACCAAGAATTGAAGAGTCAAAAGAGATAGAGAAAATGATACCAAATGGGGGAGAGATCTGAAGACGACGAGGTCGTGGGTGGGGTGGGGCTGGATGACCAGTTCATCGGAGGGCTGTAATTTGACGGAGGCCCAGAAGTTGCCGAGGCTGAAAGAAATGGTCCGGCCGTAGTAGACATCGCTGGGATTGCCGAGTAGACCAACCCTGGCGTAGGCTCGGTGCTCGATAGTGGCCGCCTCCGACGACGCCGTTTCGGTATTCTGATGATCCATTTTTAGAGTTTTTAATGACTGAGCATGACAATTCTCGACGTTGACTATCTTATTACTAGCCTTTTATTTAGTTGTCACGTCTCTGCGCGATATGAATTTCGTGGTACATATGAAGTATGTGATCACGATCCTAGATTCACTAATTAACTCAAAAATAGATAATCTCATCAGCACAAGAATGAAATTCTTTCAAAACAATTCTCTGATGATACATTCTAATAAGTCAATCTTAGTCTTTAATTCTTAACCAACGGCCAAGACACTTCTACTTGGCACAATCTCTCTCTCTCCCTCCCTCATAATCTTGTATCATCTCTTAAAAAAATGTTCACTTATTGTCACTAGGGGTGGACTCGGTCTAAAAGGTTCAGTTTTTAGACACTAACTATCAAGACCCGTCTCGGATTAATCTCATTAATCCGAGATAAATCCTGCAGGGTCTATCTCAAAAGAACTTCTTTCCGGGACCCCTTTAAAATGGACAACATTTTCTTCAAATCCACTAAACACTTCCACGTAATATATATTCCAACCCCAACACCTGGAGCCATCCTACTCTCCAAATCGCAATTGCGCTTCACCCAAAAATTAAACTAAGCTAAGCTGGAGTAATCAGAGCAAATATACAAGGAATTGCTACCTAGATAAATAATATCCAAGCATGAGAAAATATCTTATTTTAATATTCTCCCTCTTATTGTTCTGAAAAATCATTTATGCATGTCTCATTGGGAAAAAATCTCAAATCATCCTTTCAAGGTGATGAAATTCCATTTATTGCGATTTCTATACAAAAACTTATGAGACTCCTTAACACCTAATTTCCACTATCCATGACATTTGGAGTATTGTAGGTGGTTTTGAAAACATCATTACCTACTAACCGAATATTTTTGAGTAATTTGAGGACCTGGCTAGGTCAGGTTGGATTATGACCTGCTAGATGGGCAAACACTGTTCCGAAATCCTTTACGCAATGTTTGGATGAGAATTTTTAAAATCTTAAGAAATGATGAGATTCATCATAAGCTATAGTAACTGCATCATAAGTAACTATCTCTCCGATAAGCTATAGTAACTGCTTCCTTACTAGGATGCCTAATCACCATACTCGCGAGTGCCCTCGACACATCCATGCAACTTGCCTTCAAGGAGGCTTGCATCTTGTCAGACCCTGACATGCACCTTTACTAGACTCTAGGGTGCATAAGTGTTGTGTGCACCTTGCTACGCTAGGCACCCGTATTGGACTCTGGGGTGCATGAATGTTTTGCACACCCTACTGAGCCCTAAGGTACTAACGGGGTGTAGACCTTGCCGGGCCTTGGGGTTTATATCCTTAGGTGGGCTCCCGCTAGACCTATAGTTGTGCACCCTGTTAGACCCTTGGTGCTGATCTTCTGCCGACCCACAAGACCTTCATCTTGCTTGCTTGGCAACTCTCGTTGTTTTCCATTTGACTAAGTGTGATGCAAGATTAAACAACTTTTTTTCCTGCTAACTTCAAGGGTGTAACACCATATCTATAGACCGTGTGTTGTTACAAATGACATATCCCTTACATTTCATGAGTAAACAATAACTCTATCTAGAATAACGATTATCATTTGGAATAGAGGGAGAGGTTCTAATAACGACCAACTTGTTAAGGACTAGATGAATTTTCATTTTAATGGTTTATTACACCAATTTTCAATCACATTTTGTCATTTCAACCATTTAGTTTTTAGGTATATATAACAAGATTACTTTTACAAATTTTCAGTTAAATTTGTGATTGTTAAGGAATCGAACTAAATCAAATCAATAGACGATTCAAATATGTCAAACATAAACCATTCAAGTTTGTAATCGGTAAATCATATTTATGAGTGCCTTAATGATTTTCAGTTTGGATGAAAATTTGTAAAGATGACTACTTATATATATCTATAGATTAGACAGTCGAGATGTAAATATATGATCAAAAACGAGATGAAACGAAGAACTCCTTAACTTTGTGGTCCTCAAAGTGTACAATTAATAACTTATTATGACTTGGAGGATTTTACTTATTATCACATTGTGGCACAAGGGAGATAGTCGACCTCATAGGGCCTTTCCAAAAGGACACGCTTCCCATCATAATCTAGTTCTGCAAGTGTCGCCAAACCGATCCAAAATCCAAATATTGTTGTATCCTTTGATTATCTCGCCCAATGAGATCTTTTGGAAAAGTTTTCCCATTTCAAGCAACAATTATCTGACAACTATGACAATAACAAAAGCTATGAAACCTTCATCTCTAGGAAACTCTTGCAATAGGGTGTGCCCAAAGATGAACATCTTGTTTGAGTTCACTATTTTATGAGTAAGTTTTTTTTATTGAAAATAACTTTTATTGAATAACTCAAAATACATCAATGTTGGACAAATCTCCAATAAGAAAACAAAAACTATATCTAGTTTCCAATATTAGCATCAAGAACATCTTGGAGCCAAGGTGACCTAGATTCATAGCAGTACATTGCTTGCACCATTTTTAAAACCCCTCTTGCAAGAGTATGAGCAACCTGGTTGTTGCTTTTTCACACATACTTCTAGGTAACTCATTCAAACTCCGTCTTCACTTTATAGACTACATCCATTATTCCTCCCATGTCGCTCAAGTCAAGTCCATTCTTCCTAATGGTAGAAATCACACTGACTGAATCTCTTACAATAGACAACTTGGTTGTTCCAATATGCTTTCCAAAACTATATGAGGTTGGAGCCCAGCTCTCATAGGTATAGCTAGTGCACCCAACAAAATGCTAGAATCACCTAATAACATTACTCCCAGACCTAGTATTAGCATCAAAAACATCTTGGAGCCAAGGAGACCTAGATTCATAGCAGTACATTGCTTGCACCATTTTTAAAACCCTTCTTGCAAGAGTATAAGCAACCTGGTTGTTGCGTTTTCACACATGCTTCTAGGTAACCCATTCAAACTCCGTCTTCACTTTACAGACTACATCCATTATTCCTCCTATGTCGCTCAAGTCAAGTCCATTCCTCCCAATGGTAGAAATCACACTGACTGAATCTCCTACAATAGCCAACTTGGTTGTTCCAATATGCTTCCCAAAACTATATGAGATTTGAGCCCAGCTCTCATAGGTATAGTCAGTGCCCAACAAAATGCCAGAATCACCTAATAACACTGCTCTTAGACCTACTATGCCATTTTTACTATCACAAGCTCAATCAAAGAAAAATTTAATAGCCTGTTCAGGGTAAGAGGAGATATTATTTTCACCTTCATTCTCAATTTGTTTCTCATTTATTACACCACTACACTCCATTAGTATTTTCCCTCAATGTTACTTTGGCAAATTCTTGCTTCCCTTCTAGACAATTTTCAATTATCTGCCTTGGCTCCATTCCATGTTTCCCATAAGGCTTCATTTCTATCCCTCCATATCCACCAACAAATAAAAGCAAACAACTCAGTTTTTAATCTCCCTCTAGCACAACCCATCCCAGCAGATCACTAAAAGAGTTTACATGCCAATGTTTATGCACTTCTTTCCACCCTGCACACTTCTAAATTTGTTTCACCACTTTGCAGAACCATAAACTATAGAGTACTGTTTATTCTTCTTTCTCATATCTATCACACACATTATGAGAACAGATCTTGCGTTTAAACAAACGATCAACACAAGGCAAAAAGACATGACAAGCTTTCCATAGGAAGAGTTTGATTTTATTTGAAACCGATAGATCCCAAATAATACTCCATATATTATTAGAGTTTGAATTTCCATGCCCACTGCCACTACTCGATCCCTTCTCCCTACTTCTCAACTTCATTCCAAATAGTCAGATTTAACCGAATATCTACCGTCCTCATTAAAGTGCCAGACAGCCACCCCCCACACTTCCATCACATAAAGGAATAGAAATAATTTTCTCTACATCCACAGGTAAAAAATGTTGATTAATATAATCAAGGTTCCACATACGTAGATGGGATATCAGTTGATCAACAATTGCATTCGGTCCATAAAACAAGGAGTATTGATTTTAAACGACCATGGGACATGTAGCCATTTATCTTCCCATATTCGAACTAACTCCCCGAAACCAATTCTCCATCTAATCCCAGCACACAAGTCTTTACCCCACACTAGTCCTCTCCACACAAGTGAGGGTTTTACCCCCAAGCCTACAGCAGCCCAATCACAATTACCAAAATATTTTGCATGAAGCACCAGTTAGCTATCGAGTCTGGACATAATACAATCCTCCATACTATTTTGGCCAAGAGTGTTTGATTAAAAACCTCCAGATCACGAAAACCCAGACCCCTTCCTTCTTATTGAGACATAAGACCTCCCATCTGCACCAATGAATACTTCTTTTATTTCTTTTTTCCCCACCAAAATTTAGCTACATTAGCCTAAAACTTACGACAGACACCTTTAGGAAGCTCAAATATTGACATTGAATAAGTAGGAATGGCCTGCACAACTGCCTTGACTAGCACAAATTTTCCAACTTTAGAGAGTAATTTGGACTGCCAACCTTGTAGGTGTGAATCCAATCGCTCATTTATTCTCTTGAACATGCCACTTTTATTTCTTCTAGCCATGGTTGGGAGCCCCAAATATCGTTCATGACACTCCACCGTTGGGACTCCTAACATTTGAGTAATGTCTATTTTAGTCTGATCAGCTATCCCTGGGCCAAAGACAATGGCAGATTTCTGAAAATTAACCTTCTGACTAGCAGCAGTTTCATAAAGAAGCAACACTTGTTTGATGTGTATGGCTTCTTCCATACCAGCTTTGGCGAAAAGCAAACTATCATCGACGAACAAGAGATGAGAAATGATCAGAGCTCCAACAGCTGCCTTAACTCCATGGATTAGTCCTTCCTTGTCCACTTTCTGTAACAGATTAGTGAGACATTCTGAAACTATAAAAAAGAGATAAGGCGACAAGGGGTCACCTTGTCTGAGTCCTCTAGTTGGAAGAATCATACCCACTGCCTCACCATTCCAAAGAACACTGAAAGATACTAATTTCACACACCGCATTATGAGTTCCACCCATTTCATATCAAACCCCAACTTTACTAATACCCCCTAAGGAAACACCCATTCTACTATGTCGTATGCTTTACTGATGTCCAATTTGAGAACACAATGTGAATCTTCACCTGTCTGTCTGGTCTTGATAGAGTGAATCAGCTCAAATGCTGTAATCACATTGTCATGGATGCAACGTTCCGGGACGAAAGCACTTTGAAAAGGGGAGATAACATCAGACAACATTCTTTTCATACGGTTAGCAATAGCTTTGAAAATGAGCTTATAGACCACATTACATAAACTTATTGGTCGAAAATCAGTCACCTGTTGCGGGTTTTCAACCTTCGGGATTAATGCTATAAGTGTATGATTAATATCATTCAGACCTGCTCCTTCATTCAAAACATTTAGACACAGCTCACTAATATCATCACCCACCACTGACCAATAGGATTGAAAAAAACGTGCAGAAAAACCATCCTCACCAGGAGCCTTGTCTGGTGCCATTTGTTTTAGAGCAGCTTCAATATCATCTCTTCCAAAAGCCTTACATAAATTGGTATTCATATCCTCAGAAACTTTCCTTGGAATAGCATCGATCACCAACTCCATGTGGTTACATCCTTCCGATGAGAACAATCCTTGAAAATAATTAACAAAAGCTTGCTGCATTCCTTCATTTGTTTACAAAGCTTTCTTTCATTTGGTGTAGTTCCTGACATCAGACACGCACAGAAGTTTAGTAGTGATGAGTTCGTTTCTTCCCTTCTAAACATAGAGGATTCACTATAATCGTCTTAATCTACAATTTGAAGTTGAATCGTATACATCTCTCTTTTCTTTCTTTCCAGCTGTGGAAGAAACACCCCAGGTATTCTCATTTAAACCAACTTCCGGTTAAGATTCAAATGGCATTTCGGCTGTTAATCACTTGTTCATTCTTTGTAGAAAGCGTATGAATGTTATGCCTCTTGGTAGATCGAACAGTAAAAAACTGCTGTTGAAACTATGGTCATATTGACAATGGTCAAACTTGTTTGTTTTGTGTGCGTGTTTAGCACCCCGGAGTGCACCGGAGATTTGAAATCTTCAAACTTGGTTGTAAGTTGTGAAACTCATTTCCTATCTTACTGTAATAGGTATTCCTTGTTGATTCGACTGTAGTAAGGAAACTGAAGTAAGAAGAAGATAGACTAAATCCTCACGGTTGTACTCATTTTCCTTGTTGAACAGTTTCCTATCTTATTGTAATAGGAACAGTTTCCTAATTCGAAATGGCTTTGAAACGGCTATTTAGGGAAGTAAGAAGAAGAGAGACCAAATTTTCGTTGTTTGAAACTCGTTTTCCTATCTTACTATAATATAGTATATATCACAAATTTCATTTCAAGTTCAACTAACACAAGTTTATCCAGATTGATGAGTATCATGGAAAATAATATCACTGTACAATCCACTGATTCAACTAGAAATATACAAGCTAGATGAAATAAAAAAGAGAAAATTAGAGAAAAACTTAAATTACTAGACTTTTTTTAAGATAATCTCATACGTATTTTTCTTTCTTTTTTACACCCACTCTAAACAAACTTCTCATATATATAGAGCATATTTTGTGCTAAATATCTCATGTCCATGTCTTGTTTTGTGTTGTAATATATTATTCCAATTGAAACCAAAGCGCCGTGGACGATGTGCACACAAGTTTCCATCGACAATTGACTAATGAAGTCGTGAATTGACTTCCCCATCTACAACCTTGGTACAGTATTACATATTTAATCTTTTCCTACTGGAAAATAGTGTAGACTATATGGAAGAACCCTAGCTAGAACTGCAACGGTGGATGCGGGACAAATAAGCCAATCCAATATGGGCAGGTAAAAGAGGTTCATCTAGTGAAGAACTTCTTCTTCTTTGTTTAAAAGAGTATAATTTAGTCCTGGGTTTGGATACCTGAAATTCAGAAACAACCACTTGGAAGTTCAAACCCTAAAACAAATATTATCGAGTTTTCTTTCTAAAAGAGAAGTCGGGTTCTGATGGGGGAGAACATGCCTATTGCAGTTCGTGCAACGTTGACAAGCCTAACAATATTATGGATTCCATGAAGGCTGTCTAGTCATTGTCTTGTAAAAAATCACAGTGCAAAGTTTGCTATACGTACAACATTTAACATGAGATTAAAGGTCCAACTTTATGCAAAGAAAGCAAATTTGTTTGTACAAATTAAGTAAGCACAAGTTTATCGTAACGTAAAGAACCTGACCTAATAGCTCATGCACTAATCTTAGAATGATATTATAAACATGTAACAAAACTAGGTGTTTCATTAAAATATAAAAAGTTCATTTGTGTCCGACACGCAAGATTCATCAATCATCATCGAAATACCAGTCAGATGGTTGCATCTTAAGACCGGAGATTTAACAAGTGCTAAACAAAGACACAAGTCAAATCTTTATCGTACCCTGTTAAACAAAGATCATTCCTTACGAACGAATCTAAACGATTAGATCTTAATTCTTAAGTTTGCCAAAAATATAGATTTTCCTTTCTCTACCATTTTTCATTTTGAATCAGATCGAATATATGGAATAGAAGTAGAAGAAGAATATGCCGAACCGCCGAAGAGCTAGCTAGCCTTTGGTCGTTTTGGCCTGATGAGATCAAAGCCAACCAAAACTTCGATGTTTCCTTTGAACTTTGTAGGAAGCTGCGTTTGTTGTTAACCAAAGTATCAATCCCCACCACAATCCCAGTCCCATTGTCGCTCTCAGTGCGCTGTCTACTTCACAGGAAGAGACCGTGATTTGTTATCCCACGTCGCGGACTGCTCTTCCCTCCCAGAAACCCTAGCTCTATCCTCCCTCTGCTGGTGATTCTTGAAATCTACCTGGCTGTTGATTCCAAAAAAGGGGTTAACAAATATATATATATATATATATATATATATATATATATACAAAGAAGAGAGTTAATTTAAATAAAAAAAGGGAGAAGAAAGGCAACGAATGGAGAAGTCTTTTACTCCTTATCAATGATACACACAAAAGCTATTTGAGTTTAGCTATAACTCATACAAGTTACATGTTCAGATATATTGAGACTCATCCTTCTTAAACACCACACAATATATAAGGAACCATAACACTGTAAAAAGAAAAAAAACGGAGGAGAAGACGCAAAAAAAAGGAGGAAGAACGCTGACGAGAAGGGAAGACGCAGAAGAAGAAAACAAACTGGAAAAAGGGCAGCAAACAGAGGAGCGGTTCATTCTTTACAAGGTTTGGATGACAAATTCTTTTTCTCTTTGCGCAACTCTTTCTCTGCTCTGCTGATGAAGGCATCACTACCTTCATTATTCTTGTGGTTGGCCCCTAGTTCTTGATGATTGTGCTCTTTGGTCCTTGTTACTTGGTCATTCAAATCTCTCCTAGTTACTATGGTTCTATGTTACTGTGTTCTGGTGGTGACTATGCTCTTGATCCTTGTTACTTGAACCCCTCATGGATCGACCTAGTTACTATGGCTTTACCTAGTTCTGGCTACTATGTTTCTCTGGTTACTGGTCACTAATCGACACTATGGTTCCTTGATACTATGGAGATACTTGGCACTGGTTACTATGGTTATGGTTCTATGGCTCTACTATGGTTCTTTCGATACCGGTTACCTGTTACTACTTTGTGAAACTACAAAACCAAAAACACAAAACCAGATTCGATGATCAGATACTCCAGGTTTCACCACAAAAAAAAAACATTGTTGTTGTCCCTATTCCTGTGAAAGTCATATGACACATGCCTAGAACACCAATATATCCCAAAATCACTGGCCAAATAACCAAAACACCAAATGGTGTCCCCAAATCCCCCAAACTCCCTGTTCTGCGGCACCATTGATGTAAATATACAAGAGGTACAAAACAGAACTCTACTTGTGAAGTGAAGCATGTATTGATCAAAAAGTATAGGAACTCACCTTCTCAGTATGTTCCTGCAATGACACTTCAATTCTCAATACTAACTCACCGAGCCCAATCAAATGTTCACCTTCTCGGAGAAATTCCGCCTGCCCAATATATAAGGCACAAGCTCTCAGTTTCTGGTTTTCACAAATTAAAGAAGAACAGAAGAAAGTCGAGTTTTCACCTGCTTTGTGCGTTCGAAACCTAATGGCAGGATCTAATCCTCTTGAGAAAATAATACAATTACTACCCGGTTGTGATTCCGACTCCGAACTGGCCTTGGTCTGTGAATCCATCTCCAAATTTGTCTTTGACAGTGACAAGGCAAGGATAAGGCAATAAAGAAAACTGGATTAGTTTGAAGAAAAAAATCAACGAGGAAGATTATTGTGAGGGGTGATCAGAAGGGTATGATGATGATAAGAGTTATTACCCAATGGATAACGTTGGTCGATTGAGGCAGCATCTCTTAATTCATATAAGAGCAGATTCTTTGAATTCGTCTCCCAGATGCATCCGATCAGCAATCCGGTCTTTATCCTCAAAATCACAATCATATAGATGCTTTCACTCGTTTCGTTTGCAAACCAAACAAAGGAGAGAAATTGTGATCCTCACCTAATTTGTGCGAAGCACCGAAGTGCAGGCTTCGAAAAATCTCGGAAGACCAGTGGGAGCTCAACCTCCAAACTCGACTTCAACAGTGTTTTCATCTTCAATAATGATAAGCTTGTGACTGATGGAAAGCGGACATTGAAGCAAGCACAAACTCTTAGATTTTGACTGAAGAAAGATGGATTTGGAGATGGAGGCCAGTCCGAATTCGACTTCGGACTGGCCTCCATCTGCGAACCCATCCCAAAAAAAATCTCACCGGTGGGAGCTCAACCTCCAAGCTCGACTGCGATGATGATGAGATTGTGACGGATGGAAGGGCAGACAAAAAAGGAGAAGAAAAGACATAGTGGGTTAGGCCTCCGAATTGGCCCTGCCGAGGGTTACACCGGGTGTCCAATTAGAAACCCGCCTCACTTGAAGCCATGGGCCTCCTACAAATGAATCAAAAAAAAGGCAGCAGTATAAAAGCCTACTCCAAGTCTCAAGGCCCACTGCAAAACTCGGCACGACGGGTGCCCAAATCAAATAAAATGTCTCCAAGGAAAATCTCAGGCCTCTTGCAAATAAAATGGAAGCAAGCCCACTTTACCCGCCGGTCACCCAAAACTAAATGAAGCAGTATAAAGGCCGATTTAAATTCCAAGGCCCAACTGCAAAGCCTAGGATGATGGGTGCCCAAATCAAATCAACTGGCACCCTACCAAATGGAGTGTCAACAATAAATACAATTGATGGATTCAAAAATATGGACATATCTGTCAAACTCAATACGACATGAACTACAATGGTTTGATTCCCTCAAGGGATATGTAGGCAGTCTGGATTTAAATCTAGATACAACCATGGCTAAAACCAAATCCTGGTTCTTTTCAAGCCAATTTCCTAAACACAAAATCAAATCTCTGACTTTATCAGTCAAATTCACCACTCCAAACAGAATCTCTGAGACCACCAGTCAAAAATCGACCAGTCTTAATGACTTCAGTCAAATTCTCAAAAATCACTTCCTTTCGAACTAAATCTAGATGCAACCACAACTCCAAATAAATTCTCGGATCTTCTGAAGCCTCGCTTCATGGCTCATACGCTTTCAAATACAAATCCAAACACTACTCTCATTTCAAAATCAAAGCCCTCTAATGAGTCATTCACTTGTTGGGGATCCTGAACTACGAATAACTTGATCCCTCCCAAGATACGTAGGCAACCCATTCGGGTGCAGTCGTAATAACAAACAAACTCACATCGGTTTCTTGATAAATTGAATCAAAGGGTGTTCCCTTGTAATGAGGGATTGTAATTAAGAGACATGTTCTGTCTTGAATGGGTTGAACCAGATATGATTAAAGCTCTTTTTTAAATTAATAAGATAGAGTGAAATTACGTTGGGTGACATTCTATATTTTTGTACACATTTTTACCCAACACTGGTAGATCGATATAGTTTCGCAAAAGCTCGAGTCTCTTATTCTTCACACGGATCGTCGACCTAGTAGTAAAGATAGTACGTACTTGTTTAAGACATTTCCTCAACCATTTAATCGACGTTTAGTTGTTCACACTAATCGGAGAATGGTGCATGCATAGATTTAAAGAAAGCGAAAAGATGATATCTTAACTCAAAACTTCGATTCAACCTTGAATTCGCATCACCTCCGCGCTACATTGTGTCACTTTTATCTTAAGAATGACACCAATTAAGTTTAGCAACTAGCAAGTGAAGATAAAGATAATTGTACGTTCTCATTCATCCGTTAGAATATCTAATAACTCAGTTGTGACTAGCTATGTTTCATAGTCGCAATCCACTCATAGTTACTTGCACCATAGCTAGCTACACGGGAGGTGGGAATATTATGATTGAATCCCTAAACCTAAATGCCATGCACACAGATTGCCACAAACTAAAGCTGTGGCATGGATTCTTCTATACCCAACCAAACCCTTCACGACCGTAATCGAACACTAAACCAAACTATGTGTTCTCAAAAGGATAGAGAAAGGAGTGTCTGGACCAAAAAGAGAAAGGAACTGATGCTAGTGTTTGAAAGGGCATCGCAAAAGGGTTTTGCATGTCAATGTTTTATATATTTAAGCAAGTAGAAACAGAAGAGATTCCTATATCATGTGGACTTTGGGCTATTCCGTAAACTTGGTGAGATTTTACTTTTTTGAAAATGGTGAGCTTTTACTTGGAGGCAGTGGTTGTTTGGTTACGTGGCTAAATTACGTGAAAAATGTAATATCAACTTTTACATGATCCTCATCTAGTGCCGTTGAATCTCAAAATGATACACCAGAAGGTATTAGATTCCACATTGTCTTTTGAAGAAATTCTATTAAGGGCGCCTGTGTAGGTTAGAAGAAGTCGTTTGAATTTGAGACTGTTAGAATAAAGATTTATTCTATAGGATTTGTTAGAGTTGATTTAGCTTGTTGATGTGTTCAAAACAACAAAACGTAGTCTGTGCTAAGTGGGGTGTATTTTCTCATTTATGTTAGATGTAAGGCTATATATATATAGCTAAGAGGGGAGATCATTCACACCAACTTGTTTGAGTTATTCCTTATACCTTACAATCTGGTATCAGAGCACCTACTAGACTTGTAGAAAAGAAGTAGTAGACTTCAAGTGATCAAACACTGAGACAATAAGTGACAACAAGACTTTGGTGACAAAAATTCCTCACTTTGATGGTCATTATGACAATCAAAGTGAACTGATGGAGAATTTACTTAGAGGAAAGGGTCTTTGGAGCTTGGTGGAGAATGGCTTTGACGAGCCAAGAGTAGGAACGATACTAACTGATGCGCAGCATGCATTGCTTGAAGATGCCAGAACTAAGGATTACCAAGTCAAGGGTTTTATCTTCGAGGCGATTGATCGAACTGTCTTCGAACAAATCTTGAACCGTCGCACTACCAAGATTGTTTGGGACTCGATGAAACACAAGTTTGGAGGAAATAGCAGGGTGAAGAGATCTCTTCTTAACTCACTAAGAAGAGAGTTTGAGGTTTTGGAAATAAAGAATGATGAGACAATTACTGAGTACTTCGCAAGAGTGATGGCAATCTCCAACAAAATGAGGAGTAATGAAGAAGCTATGCCTGATTAAAAAATTGTTAAAAAGATCATACGAACTCTAAGTGAGAGGTTCACATATGTTGTAGTGTGTCCATCGAAGAGTCAAAGGACACTGACAACATGTCTATTAATGAGTTACAAAGCTCATTAGTGGTGCATGAACAGAAGTTTCGAAGGGTGAGCATGGAGGATGAGGAACAAGTTTTGAAGGTAGAAGACCGTATTGGATTGAGAGGTAGAGGAAGAACACCTTTCAGAGGCAGGGGATGAGGAAGAGGAATAACAACTTTCAACAAGGCAACTGTTGAATGTTTTAAGTGTCACAACTTAGAACATTTTCAGTATGAATGTCCGAAGTGGAATAAGGAGGCCAACTATGCTAAGTTAGAAGAGGAAGATGAGCTATTGCTAATGTCGTATGTGGAGCTGCATGAAGAAAAGAGAAGTGATGCGTGGTGTATAGACTCTGGATGTTCAAACCATATGTGCGGGGATCAAGGTATGTTTACAAGTTTGGATACAACATTCGCACATATTGTCAAACTTGGAAACAACACTAGAATGAAGGTTACTGGAAAGGGAGTTGTGAAGGTGATGTTGAATGATGTTTGCTATATCTTTGGTGATGTGTATTGTGTATCTGATCTCAAAAACAATTTTTTGAGTGTGGGACAACTTCAGGAAAAATGGAGTGGCAGTATTGTTTAAAGATGGTGTGTGCAGTGTTTTTCATCCACAGAAGGGAAAAATGGCGGAGTCTTTCATGAGTGCAAACAGAATGTTTGTTTTACTGGTTGAACCATTTGTAAAGGCAGAAGAAGAGAGATGCCTTCAAATCAGCACTATGGATCAGTCGAAACTTTGGCATCATCGATATGTACATCTCAGCTACAAAAGCCTGCATACTTTGCATTACAAGAAAATGGTGGTTTTTTTGCCTCAGCTTGTAGCTTTTAGTGTTTCTTGCGAAGCGTGTATGAAGGGTAAGCAGCATCGGACTCCAATTCCTAAAAGGAGTCGATGGAGAGCAACTGAAAGACTATAATTAATTCACACAGACCTTTACGGCCCTATCACTCCAGCTACATACAGCTAGAAGAGGTATTTATTATGTTTCATAGATGATTTTTCTAGAAAAGCATGGATTTACTTTCTATTAGAAAAGTCAGAAATGTTTTATCATTTTAAGCATTTCAAGATACTTATGGAAAAAGAAATTGGAATGCCTATTAAATGTCGAGGGCAGATAGAGGAGAGTTCAACTCTACTAAATTCAATGATTTCTGTAAGCAAAATGAGGTAAAGAGACAATTGACCACAACCTACACTCCACAACAAAATGGAGTTGCGGAGCGCAATAATCGTACACTAATGAACTTGGTGAGAGCTATGTTATCAGAGAAGAAGTTGCCATACTTTAGCTGTGAAGGATATGACCCTTGAAGAGGCATGGAGCGGAGTGAAGCCATCAATGAAGTATTTTTGAGTGTTTGGATGTGTGGGACATGTTCACATTCCAAATGATAAGAGAACTAAACTTGAAGATAAAAGTGTGAGTTGTGTACCGCTTGGGGTGAGTGATAAATCCAAAGCATACAGAATGTTTGATCCAATTGCCAAGAAGATCATTGTAAGCCATGATGTGGTCTTTGAAGAAGATCGTGTGTGGGATTGAGATGTTAGCTATGAGAAGGAGCAGTCAATGGAACTAGAATGGGAAAACAACACAGAAAGGAATGCAGATGAAGAAGAAGCGGATGGAAAAAATCGAGAATCTCTTGAGTGGATGGTAGACTACACTCCTGGTGAAGGTTTGTCAGGAGAAGATGAAGCAAACATGACACTTATGGTGTCATCAGATACAACAAGTTTTGAAGATGTTGTCAAAAGTTCAAAATGGAGGTTGGCTATGGATGAAGAAATCAAGTCTATCAAAAGAAATCAGACCTGACACTTGGTGGAACTACATTCTGGAGCTAAGAAAATTAGAGTGAAGTGGATTTACAAAAGCAAGCTAAATGAGCTTGGTGAGGTCGACAAATACAAAGCAAGGCTGGTGATGAAAGGCTACTATCAACAGCATGGAAATGATTATACAGAAGTATATGCACATGTGGCTAGAATGGATACAGTAAGGATGATTATAGCTTTGTGGCTCAAAGAGAATGGAAACTTTATCAACTAGATGTTAAGTCTGCATTCTTACATAGAGAATTGAAGGAAGATGTTTTTGTTGAACAACCGAAGGGTTATAAGAAGAAAGGGAGTGAGGAGATGGTGTACAAGCTGCACAAGGCTCTTTACGGACTAAAACAAGCACCAATAGCTTGGTTTAGTCGCATGGAGTCTTACTTTATTCAGAAAGGTTTCAAAAGGAGTTCCAGTGAACAAACACTTTGTCAAAACAAAGGGAGGTAAAATTCTCATTGTGAGTATTTATGTTGATGATCTTCTGTTCACTAGTGATAATGAAGAGATGTTATGTGAGTTCATGTGCTCTATGAAGGAGTTTGATATGACAGTCCTAGGAAAGATGAGATATTTTCTTAGTGTTGAGGTGCTACAGAGGTCTGATGGTGTATTTATATGTCAAAGGAAGTATACAACTGAAGTCTTGAGTCAGTTTGGAATGGAGGAGAGCAACTATGTGTCTAATCCTATTGTTCCAGGTCAAAAGGTCGATAAAGATGAAAATGGCATCAAGATGGATGCAACTCAGTTTAAACAAAATGGTGGGGAGCCTAACGTATGTGACAACTACACGACCTGATCTTATGTTCATTGTAAGTCTCATTAGTTGTTTTATGTCAAGTCCTACACAACTTCATTTTGCAACAACAAAAAGGGTCTTGAGGTATTTAAAAGGGAATGTGAACTATGGGGTGTTTTACAAAAGGGGAGAAACCAGTGAGGTGGTGGCTTATACTGATAGTGATTATGCTGGGGATATAGAGGACAACAAGAGCACTTCAGGTTATGTGTTCATGATGTGTGGAGGATTTGTAGCTTGGTCTTCAAGAAAGCAACCTATTGTCACCTTGTCAACCACAAAGGCTGAGTATGTTGCAGCTACATCTTGTGCTTTCCAAGCTGTTTGGATGCGAACAGTGTTGGAAGATATATGTCATGAGCAAACAGGAAGCACAATGTTAATGTGTGATAATGCTTCAACAATAAAGCTGTCTAGAAATCCAGTTTTACATGGTCGTTCCAAGCATATAAAGGTAAGATTTCATTCTTAGAGTTCTTACTAAAGATAGAGATATTGAGTTGTTGTACAGTGACACACAAGGTCAGCTTGTAGACATAATGACTAAGCCGCTCAAGTTGAAAGCATTTCACAGACTTGTATTGTACCAGATGTGAACTAATTGTTCGTCAAGAACAATGAGTTTAAGGGAGGGATTGTTAGAAGAAATTGTTTGAATTTGGGACTGTTAGAATAAAGACCTATTATAGGGTTTGTTAGAGTTGATTTGTTCAAAACCACAAAGCGTAGTCTGTGCTAAGTGGGCTGTATTTTCTCATTCGTGTTAGATGTAAGTGACCTGTCAAAAATTGACCTGCAATTTAAAACCCTATCATTGTAGCATTAGTAAGTAGGGTATCGTTCTAACCGGGGACACTAGGGAAGGATTATTATTCTGCAAAACAAATGTTAGTACACTATACATATATACGAAATCGAATGGGATTTTTGAAATGGTTCGAAACAATAAAAAGAAATAAACAAAAATAAACAAACATATATACAAGTGATCATTCAATCCTTTCAACATTTAGAACAGCACAAAGCACTGATTAGTTAACATACAAGGTTATGAATCGGATTAACAAGCAACATTTATAATTTCGAACACTTCAATTAATTTCAACCTTTAATGACTTCTCATGTGTTTTTAGGAACTTCAAATATGCCTGAACCTAAAACATATATGTGTCACCTTGTTTAAACCATCAAATATGCCTAATCTAAACAAGATACACTTACCGTTCACGAGTCGGTTGAAGACATGGTCATAGGTATGGCGTCACTCATCCTAATAGCATGCAAATCCCTCACCCTACCACCCTATGCAGCAACTAGAACCAAGCCATCAAATATGCCTAACTTGATCCTAGATTACCACGGCAGATTAAATTCCCCTCTAATAGCTAACTTGTCTAGATTCAAGCTAACCTAGAGTTCGATTACGTGCTCAGGTGATGATTAATCAATTAAAGTTCTCTAATCATATAAACACAGCAAGTTAAGTCTTTTATTCACAACCTAAACATGCATTCTAATCGTTATGTTCAAACAATCACATATAAGAAATCACAAAGAAGAATCACATGATCATGCTTGAAACATAAAACCGCAAAAACAATATTTATATTCAATGAATTTCGACAAACACATAGAGTACTCAAAAGCTTACATAGATCCATACCTAAACCTCCTAGAGAAAATCGGCAAAGGTAGGGTGAAGTTGGCGAAAGAATGGCTGAACTCTCTGGTGAACAATGGATGCGGCAGCTTTTTGTATCTCTAAGTGTTTAGGGTTTTTGGGTAGAGCTTGACTCTCTAAATATTACAAAGGTTGAAGACACTCAAACTAAGCTATTACAAGTGTATTTATAGAGAAAAACTTGAGAGAATCTGCATCAAAGTCGGCAGCCAAGATCTCTCATTCCTTGTTGAACTCGGTTTACTCTTCCTTGTTGAACATGGTTTCTTCTTTCTTCTTTGACAAGGATTTCGACTTTGGACTTGGATTTTTCTATTCTTGGACTCTCCCACATGTTAATTGATCAATGTAGGCCTCATTACACAAGTCTTGGGCTTCTAGGCAGCCGAATCCATTGCAAGAACTCGGCATGGACAGACTGGCAGAAACTGCCCAGTTTTGCAGCTTGACCTCCGTCCATTGTTTTGATCATAACTCCCTCATATGAACTCCAATTCATGTGATTCTAGCTGATCTGAAAACCAGACACGCACAGCTTTCCAACGGTGTATAGCTCGTCCTCAGATTCCTCCTGGATCTCCAGATATAAGCCTCCAAAGTTGATGTAGGGTTTCTGGAATTTTCTGCTCGGATCAAAATGCAATGTTTCGGAGTTTCTTCTTTTCCTTAGCTTCTCTTGTTGTCTTCCATGAGTCCAATCTTCATGATTCTTGATATAATATGTTCATATACATGTCATCTACACATTAAACCAAATTCATCAAAAATGACAATGTAACTATATAACGAACCATAAGAAAATAACCAAGTCTTTGTTTCAAATCGAATTTTCAACACTTAAGCACAATTTTCTGTATAAATGCACGTTTTAGCCATTGCTCTACAGAAAAACCCTTTTGACTCAAAATAAGTAAAAACGACATTACTAAGGAATAAACAAGGTACAAATGAGGGTAAAAACATATTAAAAATATAGCGTAAAATGCTCTTATCAAACTAACCCACACTTACTCTTTGCTAGTCCCTTAGCAAACTGACTCTAAAAACAAAACAAACGACTCAAAAACTTATAATACCCTTAGAAAGATTGTCTCAGGATCTTTATCATGCCTAACCTTCAAGTTAGAACATTCAAGTGAAAGCACAATTGCATAGGTTCATAAACATGTGTCATAGCATGAAAAAAAGTAAGATGTCGAAAATATGGCATGTCATGTAAAGCAACTTGATCCTCCTCACAAGGATATACTCTCTTCTTTTTTTTCACTCTAAAAATGGTATTCACTCATAAGTATATGTAAGGGAAAAGATGATAAAATAATGAATAACTTGCATATTTCAAAATAAAACCACTTCCACTTCATGAGACTTGACGTGGAGACATAAGGGGAATCGAAATTTCGATTCCCTTCGATTCCCCTTAGTGGAAGTGGTTTCGAGCCGCATATTCCTCTAACTCCAACATTGAGTTCTTCTCCCAGCTCCTCCGTGGTCATCTACATGTAAACAAGATTGTCGCGCGGCACTATGGCCTTGCTCTCCCACACGTACTCTCACACATTGACTTCGTTAATGGTCAAATTAAGCCCCAAAGAGTCGCACACACACTTGCATATCCTTCTAGCCATTTATTGCAAAGCCGAATTCGTATTCGAACGGTAAGTCACAGGTGTCCGACGCGTCTTATCTGAATCAACATCGACCGAATTCCTACACTTTATGTTGACCACTCGACCCGAACAACATATTCCTTGACGAATCGAACTCGACACCACCACGTACGGTCGACAAGGACCTCCAGCCTTGATGTGCTGATATACATGACATATGCGAACGATTGAGATTATAATATATATTACTGATACATAGGTGATCAAAACTATAAATTGTTATGAATGACTAGCATTGCACAGTATATATACAGGTCGTGCATACAAGAATTTCCCCATCTTCAAATGTTAAACTATACCTTTTGTCTTTTGATAATCGGTTTCAACTTCAACTCTTCAAGCTTCCTCACTTCCTTACTTCCCTTGCATGGTTCAGGCCGTTCAGCAATATAGAGTTTTCTTCTTCTTGCTTGAGCTAATCTAATCACAGAGGACATCACTTCATTGAAAGACCCGTACATGGACGGAACAAGGAATTATATTCGGGGTAGACTAGATTTACCTTATGTTTCAAAAGAAAAATCGCTTAAAAATTTGGCAGGGTCTACTCTACCATGGTGAAATATCTCAAGTGAAGAACACTTGTTAAAACACAGTTTTAACATGTTGCTTGGAATATTACTCAATACGGCAACATGATTATGAAAATTTGCTTTTATCAGAGTTTTCTCTTACTGTAGAATTTTGATGTTGGTATGGGTTTTTTTCTTCGTTTAACTCCTAGTTATATCGATGTATAGACAAAAGTTACCAAGTTGTTGGTTCTTTTACTAAATTTTTGTAAAAAAGTTAGAGAAGAAATCAGCTCGTTGGTATAAGAGTTGGAAGAAGAGGTTTTTTTCCTTCCAAAAAAGGTTGGTAGGAGAAGTTTTGATGTATATATAGCTAAATACTTTATTTTAGGACAACTTGTTATAATATTGATATATTTGATTTTGCAAGTTTTGAAGTTGGGTAGGCAGCAACAAACTCTAGCCTACCCTTGTTCCGTGCGTGGACTCATATCCACTAGGGGTGTAAATGGGTTGAGCCGGGCCGAATACTATAATGTTCATGTTTGACTTATTTTATTTTTATCGAGCTCGAGCCAAGTTTTAGCTTGATTTTTTTTTCATGTTTAGGCTCGGCTTGTTTAAGCTCGAACTAGGCTCGGTTCGGCTTGACTCATTTAGTTTAAATTAAAAAATATTAAATTTAAGGTTATCTCATCTTAATTACTTTCTTTTTTGGTAATCGTCAGTGTTTGATTTAATTTTTTTATAAATTAATTGTTTTATTATATATATATATTTTAATTAAATAATTTGATTCTCTTTAAGTTAAAAGGAAAGTAATAAAAAAATATAAGATTTAAATTCAGAAAGATATATTTCACATATAATAAATTGTTTTAAAAGCTAAATTTAAAAAAAAACGAGCTGTCCACGAGCTAAACGAGCCGAATACATCCTCGTTCAAGCTCGGCTCGTTTTTTGTCAGGCTCAATATTGAGCTCAAACTCGACTCATTCATCTTACGAGCACGAGTCGAACGAGTTAAAAACCGTTCGACTGTGAGTCGAACACGAGCGTCTCGAGCCTATTTACAGCCCTACTATCCACTAAAATGGAAAGTGGGTCAGATCTGCATCACCATCCCCTAACAGCTTTGATGTGGTGATCGAGGACTGAATAGACATCGACTAAACAGATCAATACCAACACTTATGTCACCGTTTAGTTTGTTGTTACCATGGCAGCGAAGGCGCTTAAGTTTTTATGATGATGACGCCGGCCCTTGCTCATCTTGTCGTCGTGGGTATTCTCAATCGAAGACGATTTCATTTCGCAATGGAAGTTAGATTGCATACCACCCTCGACGAAACCCAGAATTGCCATGGTTAAAAGCCAATTAACAACTCTACTAGAAAAGAAGTGAAAACATCTTACGTTATGCGTAAAGGGCGTGCAAAAATGGAAGGCGTATTGTAGACAATTTCATTTTATTAATCAAATATTGGATTGTTCATTTTTACAAGAAAGTTATAATGAAAGTTATTCATCTTTTATTCTCAATCATTTTGAAACCTACCTTTGTATGTTATAAGAATGTTCAAAAGTGCTTTATAAGTGACTAATTATAGTACAAATGTATTCATATGAAAAATTTTACCGAGTAAAAAATACTCGGAGAACCATTTTCTTATTCATCACTAAAATCTATTTACAAATTAAAGGCAATCCATTTTCTCGCCAGATTAAGGATTTTTTCAAAACAAGGAGAAGACATGATTAAAAAAATTTGTCTAGGATGAATAAGGAAACAAATTAATCATTTGGGTGGAAATTAATTTTGTATGATTTGCATTTAAATTTATGATTTGTGTGGATAAGATCATGGTAGCATTATTTGAGCTAGTATGATCTCTCTACCCTTTCACATCATGGTCAATTACCCATTCAATTATATTCAATTTTCTCACCTTTTTAGTTAGATGTCACATTTTCTTTCAAATTATGTTTCAAATTTTTATTTTCACAAAAAATGGTGCAAAACTGCGAATGTAACGGGCTTTTTATTTGACCGCGTCAAACCGCGACAGGTAAAATCACTAAAACACTCACCATCTGACCATTCTACCCTCTGACCCTCACTAAAATCCCCGCCCGACAGAGGCTAAATTCAGAAAGTCTACGTGTTGCCAGTCTAATGAATTTACTATGTATAACGAGATCAACTGTCGTCATTTCATCCCACCACTCGCTCACCTCTATTCCTCCACCGTCGGATCTCCCCATGGCTCATCCAACGGCTCAAAAAATTCATCTTGGAAAATTTATAACGGGGATGCTTCTTCTTCCTCTCCTTTGTCACTTGTCAAAAACCCACACAAACGGCTATAACTGGCGTTACGGGAATTTGAGAGGCTGAGATAGAAAAATACCCATATTTAAAAGAGTGAACCTTTTTCTGGTTTTATTTTGTGTTCTCTTTTTTTGGTTTATGAGGAAAAGAAGATCTGGGTGGGTTGGAATCTGGTGAAGAGGTAGAGAAGAAGAAGAAGAAGAAGAAGAAGAAGAGGGTTTATTGGGCATTTCCCTTTTCTTAATCAATCACATTTCGTTTGTTGTTTGTGAGGTGAGAGGTTGAGGTTTGAATCATGTCTGATGGGTATTACAGTTCTAAGAATTCTAAGAAGACGGATGATATTTGCGACGACGTTTGTGGAGTGGTACTTGTTCTTTTTTATTTATTGTCTCCGTTATGTGAACGATGAGCTTTCAATCTGTGATACCATTTGGCTGTGTTAATCAATGGACGCAGTTGGTGTTATTCCGTTCTCCGAGATTTTGGGGGTTTTAATTTTGTTTTAAAAGAATTTTATTTTATTTAGGAGGAATGGAATGTGTTTTTGTGGATATGTATATGTATTTTTGTCATTTCTAGTTATGTTCTTTCGTGTTCATCATGATGATTGCGCTGTTCAGTTAATTTTGTTTAAGCAGTTATTTTTTCCTGTTATTTTATTTTCTTGTAGATTATATATTATGAAATTGTTCGAGCATCTAAATTGTCGTCTTATATCTTTGTGGGTTGCTTCCGTGAATGCTCTCCTGGTATTTGCTATGTTTGTATCGACAATGTAGGCAGAAATTTTTGTTGTTCGTTTTTGATATGTTTTATAATAAGCTTTTCCTGAATACATAAACAGGATTTCTTAAGAGGTTTTTGTTTTCATTTGGTGGCAGGGATCACAAGCAGCATTGAGCATGTCCAGACTCCGATGCATTCTGCGGGGGTTCGATTTGAAGACTTATGTTTTTGTTTTTGCAGTTCTTCCATTGTTCATCTTGGGTGTGTATTTACATGGGCAGAAGGTTTCATATTTTTTGCGACCTATTTGGGAATCTCCTCCAAAGCCTTTCATTGATATTCCACACTATTATCATGAAAACGTTTCGATGGAGACTCTCTGCAGACTTCATGGGTGGACGACTCGTGAGTCACCAAGACGAGTTTATGATGCAGTACTCTTCAGTAATGAGGTAGACATCCTTACAATCCGGTGGAATGAATTGTATCCGTATATCACACAGTTTGTGCTGCTGGAATCAAACTCGACATTTACTGGCCTGCCCAAACCATTGGTCTTTGCTAAGAACCGGGACAAGTTTAAGTTTGTTGAAGACCGGCTAACTTATGTAACAACTGGAGGGAGATTTAAGAAAGGCGAGAACCCATTTTATGAGGAGGCATTTCAAAGAGTAGCACTAGACCAGCTTCTGAGTGTAGCCGGTATAGAAGATAATGATCTGCTGATAATGTCTGATGTTGATGAGATTCCTAGTGCCCACACAATTAATCTTTTGAGGTGGTGCGATGACATTCCACCTGTTCTTCATCTCAGTCTGAGGAACTACTTGTACTCTTTTGAGTATTACATTGATCATAAGAGCTGGAGGGCATCAGTTCACAGGTATCAGACTGGCAATACTACATATGCGCACTTCAGACAGAGTGACTACCGTTTGTCAGATGCCGGGTGGCATTGTAGTTTTTGTTTCCGTCATATCAGCGAATTCATTTTCAAGATGAAAGCTTACAGCCACTATGATCGGGTGAGGTTCTCTCATTACTTGAACCCTAAAAGGATTCAGGATGTGATTTGCAAAGGGGCTGACCTATTTGACATGATTCCCGAGGAGTACACGTTTAGGGAGATCATTGGAAAGATGGGACCTATCCCTCGATCTTATTCAGCAGTTCATCTTCCTGCATATTTACTGAACAATGCTGAGACGTATAAGTACTTGTTACCCGGAAACTGCAAGAGAGAAAATGGCTGTCTTGACAAACAAGGTGCCTGCTCAAACAGTTGAACAGGCAAATTGTTGATAGAACTTCTTGTGAATCGAACCGTTAGTGCTCCCCGTTAGAATTTGATAGCTATGGTGTCCCAGAGATACAAAGATAGGCCATTCTTAGAGTGTTTTGGAGAAGAGCATCATAGATTCCTGCAAATCTATGGGAAATTATGTACATTTCCTTTTTCTTTTTCTTTTTTTCTTGGGTTTCTATGAAAGCATATCGATTTTTCAAGTGAGGGATTTTCTATGAGGGCAAAGCTTTTCATGAGCTTTGGTACCCACCTCTTGTTGATATGGCATGATCCCATATTACATTTCCCAGGCTTTTCTTTAATGGGAATTGTGATTGAACTAATTGATATTCTTGTCTTTGAACCTTTCACTCTTTCTGGTTCAAATAACGCTCTGCATCTTTGATGTGGGTGGCACTCTAGCAATGACTAATTCTGAGCTAATAGAAGTCGGATTGCCCACTACTTGTTGACTCTTTGAAGAAATCTATCTATATTGTATACCAATTTTGCACAAGATTGAGGACATTTGCTACTGAAATTAAGGGGGTCAGCTAGTTGTTTGACTTGGACCTCAGAAGTCATTCTTACCCATATATTAGAGTGTACATTACGCATAGCTCTACGGCACTTATCTGTTAAGTTGGTACAAACCTGAGTAGAATGGTGTCTAAGTTGGTTGTATTTGTTAAACCAAAAACAGGAAATAGGGGAAATGAGAAACACATACATTGGCCTTGAGCAAAGTTTGCTATCTCCATCTAGAATAGTTAAAGTTGATTGTATTTGTTGAACCAATAGGGGAGAAAATGAAAAACAGAGACATTAGCCTCCGGTAAAGTTTGCAAGCTACTGCCAAACACTTACTTCCAATGTCCATTTCAGAACTCGATGTTAAAAATCGACCTGGGTCATGAAGCAGGTCAAGATTTTCATGAACATAATTTTTTGAGGTTTATTGGAGTTTTATTTTTGTCTTTTTACGTGTTGTAGACGTAGACCTTCTGTCATCTGAATGATCTGATGACTATGAATTGATATACAAGTCGCGAAGAAAACCAGTGCAAAATTGTTGTCCAGAACTTGGACATGTACCTTCACGGCATAGCAGTTCATTGTAACACTTGATTTATTAAAGAATAAGAAAAAAGTTAGAATAGTATACACAACATGATCTTTCCTCAAATGCAGCCCTATAATCACTGATCTAATCACGGTCCCAAATCTCATCCAACTCTTTGTGTTGTTCGCTTGACATCATTCCCTTTTCTCTTCTCTCCTTACTGGATAATCCTCCTTATCACTGCTCCTGTAATTGTATTTTCCTGCAGTTGATGCCCGTGAATCTTTAAATGCCTGTGAATCCCACATAGCAGTTTCATCATCACTAAACAGATCGTCTGACTCCAAGTCCTCTTCCACCAACTTTCTTCTTACGTTAAAATCAACATCTCCTAAATATTCACTGTCACCCTTCCCCCTTGCACCACTTGATACCTGGAATTCGTCTTGAGCTTCATCGGAATCATCAGCATTATCTACCTGCTGCTTCTTTTCTAACTTCAAGTCCTCTTCGTCATCACTGCTGCTTCGGTATTCATGTTTCACAGCTCTAGATGGTGTTGATTCAGTACCTTCAACTTCCCCATCATCGGAGTGTCACATTGCACTTTCAAGATCACTGAATGTGTTCACTGACTCAGTACCTTCAACTTCCATGATCTTTGTATGATTAGCTTTAACCCTTCTTCTTTTAAAGTGTGCATCATTTGATACTGCCTTACCCAGTATGATCTTTGTATGATTAGCTTTAACCCAATCTGATACTGCCTTACCCTGTCAATTGTAGATGCCTTGAACATCTCTTGCATTCCGTCTGAATCATCAGCACCACTAAAAACACCAGTATAGCTTTAACCCAATTTGATTTATTATAGAAATATGAATTTCCAATTAAAAGTCTGAGGCAACAGGCTGCACCTATTTAGCAAATCTGTACAAGCACTGCTTATGCAAATAGCAATACTAAAAATGTGACCCTCCCTGAGCAACAAACATATATACATATTTAAATGGAAAACTTATGTTTGCGTACCTTCCTTTTTGTAAGGGTATTGAAAGGTATCAAGTTTTTAGGCTGACGGTAATTTCTTCCATGAAACATAATGACTGTCTTTGTATTATGTATATTTTCACAATACCACCACACAGCCTTGCAAGCATTGTTGCCATTTCCTTGATTTTTTCCTTAGGAAAGTTATCACAACAGACTTGTATGGTCTCGTGAAACTTCCAGGTACATGTGCATATTCTGGACAACTCCTCCAAAAACCCACACGAACACCAACAAGAACGTAGTTTTTGTTTCTGACGCCAATTTTCTTAAATGCTTGAAGCTGCTCTAGTGTAAATAGCTCTGGATCAAGTTGGGGAGCTGGCAGATCTGGAAGCTCATATTTTTTGAGCTTCTGCAGTAGCAATGCGACTTTTCTCTTGGCCTGCACGATTCAGATAGTCAACATGGTTACATGAGAAATGTGATACCAGTAAAAGCATATAGCACGGACGTTTGAATATGTGGAACTGTGGAAGTAAAACCTTCCTGATAAATAAGGCTCCATTTGATAAAGTGATGTCAAACAAGATTTTCTATATGAGAACAAGGCTACAGTGTGTGCATAACATATACAAGATGGAATGTACTGGATATGACTAGATAAAATACATTTTACACTGGATTTTAAATAATTATAAGTAATTTCAAATTTGTTTGTTTTCTTCTTTTTTTTCTTCTTCTAACTCAATCTTGACAGTAGTCTATTGTAATGGCCTCAACCTTAAACATAGCCAAAGTTTAAGCTTATAATGTCAACTGAATCCCTACATGTGCGTCACTCTACCAGATGGACTGAGTATATTCGGAATTACAAATTAGTCCATACTGAAGTCTCTGACTTAAAATTTGCTAAGGATCCATCAACTCTTGTTTACCTAAGCAGCTAAGCTCGCATACACATTGAAATACTGGTATTGCAGCATTCTTAACATCTTGCAGTTGAATATAGGTGCTTTAAATTATATGGGTAACCGAGGGTCGGGAATGTTGAATTTAGTCTTATCCAAAAGGATAAATATTTGACAATTCGTCACTATATACTTTTAGCTTATGAACTGCATTAGAGAAACTCAATCTTTTACATCTTATATGTTAGAAAATCAACCAAAAGTAGCAATTACAGGCCTTCTTACACATCTCAACTGTAATACTCAACATCAATTTGGCATAAAGATTATAAAATATTGGTGACTGAAAAATTAAGAGGCCCAGAATTCATAACAGCAGAACCTGATTTATGCAGCACATATCAAATCTAATGCTTAATTCAATAGGAAAGGTAACATACCCTTTTGAGGTTGTAAATGTGCCTCTCATTTTCAGTCATCACCTTCTTTTGAATCTTACTTGCCCTCTGAACCTCTTTTCAGTTCTACCAGTCTCCTTTTCCACCCGTCTCGCTACTTTGCTTCTCATTCCCCTCCCTGTAGATGATGAACCTCTAGATGACGACCTCCTATGTGTGGACATTGTCCGGGACCACCCATCCAAGGGATGGAAAGGTGAGGATGAAGAAGAAAAGCAAGCTTCAGTAGCTCCACCCGGTCGAACCACATTTCTTGAGATCAATTTAAGACCAACATCTCTTAAAAACGAGACATCCCTGCATTAAAAAAGAAATCAAACACTCCCAAATTAGCCTTAACTACTCATACCAAATGTAACCACGGTACATTGATTCATATCCCCACGAATACTTGGTGCTAAGAGTATCATAACAAACGCTTCAAGTTTCCAGTATCACTCTCATTTATACAAACTATTGAACACAATCCAGACCATACTGAATCACTCAAACAAATGTAAGAACTAAAAGCAAAAGACTGAGACTTTCAGAATGAATGAGCTTCTGGATCAAGTACCCAGCTAAAAAACATTGATCTTTCAAGTTGGGTAACATCTTAGAGCAAATGAGTAGTCACATAAATGATTGAATGTAACAAATTGGTGCTCTGAACCCTCAAAATTATAGAGAAAGATAACAAGGAAACAGAGAGAAGGTACCTGGATGGATAGCGAAGAAGAGAAGAGATGGACTTCAAGCAATGTCTGCGGAGGTTCCTCGCAGCCCACATCGATGATGAAACCCTCAATCACTAAACACTTTTTCTCATTTCATTGCTTAGAAAATTTGGACTGAAAATCCAGGGTTTAACGTTTTGGGGGTTTAGGGATTTTGGGACGTTTTTGACAAAAATGAGTATTCTCACTCATTAACCAATATGGTACTAAGCGGGTTGGGCCGGGTCTAGGCAGGATGGTTGGTCCACAGCTTAGAAAAACAATAACTAAAATATTCTGTCGTGAATTTTCTGCATGAAAAGTGAAGTTGAATGGTTATGAAGAAGTGAAGAACAGCAAGGCTACACAACACAATGAAGCACCAATCTTGGGCTCACCGCGCGGCAGTTGAATTCCCAATCGACGGGAAGGTGTGTTGATGTCATAATTTGGTTCGACAACGAATCTTGATTTTTCAACTCATTTCACGTAGGACGTGTTGAAATGTCAAAGAGTCACGTAAGACTCTGACCTTTTAACGCACTTAAACATTTAAGGTGCCTAACTTAGCATTCCAAATATTCAACATTGGACGATCACCAAGTATCTTCAACAATCACTAAGTGGTTACCACTGACATGTTAAGACTGATCATCTGACATGACAAGACTAAAGCATATCGTGACTTAACCTTAGTTAGTCTAACACGAGTCTAGAGCCTCAACCTTCAAGGTCGAGTTTCGACCTCCAAGACCAAGAGTTCGACTTTCAAGCCTCGACCCTTAGTTGTCATGGCCACAACCTCCAAGGCTAAGACCTGGACCCTCAGGGCACACGTAGACATGCAATAACCAACTAATCTACTCTCACAAACTCTTCCACGTGCCAAGCTCCAACATCAGTTATGGACATGTGAAAAGTAGTGAAGGGTCAGCTCCCACCCACTAGGACACGTGTTGCTCACTGACGATGGTTACAGTCTAAGTGTATGACCAAAATGTGACGTCAATCACCAATTTCGTCAGACCCATACCTTCACGTGTCAGGAGTCAGAGTGTAAGGGGTTTGTTGAAGAGCCATGTTCTCCCTTTCCACGTAAGAAAACTCTTCTCCTATAAATACCAAACCTTCCCAAGGCTGAAAGAGGACTTCTACTTCTTCTCTTCTCTCCCTAAATGATGTAAAAGTGCATAATCTCTCTCTTTTTCTTATTTTGTTTTGGCATTTCAAGGATTTTTCAGCACAATGCCAAAGTATCATACACTTCTCATATCTTTATTCATTGCTCAAACACTCCACTGATTTGGGCGTCGGAAAGTGTTTGGCCGGGCTTAGGCTGGTCCTCTGATGGTCTTTCTTCTCTCACTTTTGTTGATTGATCATCACTATAGTGTAAGCTCATCATCAAGTGGAGAAAGCTCAACGGTCAGTGAAGGAAGTTCAAGAGGAGAGCATCAGCTTCATCCAACAAAGGAGTAAGGATGCCACTCTCATGCGTAGGAAGTTCATCACCCAATGGAGTAAGCTCAAGCCGAGTGGACGAAGTTCAAGAGAAGAATATTAGTTTCACCCAACAAAAGAGCGTGAAGGCTCATCATCCAGTAAACAGCGTTACCCAACAAAAGAGCGTGAAGGCTCATCATCCAATGAAGAAAGCCCCCAATGAAGAGGAAAACGTAGTTAGCTTAAAGGTGTTCGAGCTGGGAGTTGAGTTGAACCTATCACTGGCCTGCAGTTGGTTCTGGAAGCGAAGAAGACGAAAGACGAATATTTGTGTAGAGAGAGAAGACGAGGAATCTAAAATTTAACCACCTGACTTGTATGTATACACGCCAATGATGAGTACAAACATGTCACCTACTACGATTTGGAAGCCTTTTCCTAAGATAACTAGGTGTTCTAAATTATTGATGAGTGCAAATGTCACGACTCTAATTTCTAATAGTATTTTAAAAAAATTAGGCATGATAACATCTAGAAACTTAACAATCTCAAAACATGCAAACTCACAAACCCAACAACAACAAATCCAAAGTAATACTTAGAATACAATTTCAACAAGTGAGTCACATAATTACATCTGGTTATACAATATTCAGAATTCGAAAAAACATCAACTCTCTCGAATCAAATAAAAAGAATATAATACAAGTCTTACCGCTAATTACCCAATACTATCCTGAACTGATCTCCAAGTTACTCATGCAGATCAACACTTGTAGGTTCAACCTCTACACCAAGAAATGGTGCACCGGATTGTAAAACAACAAACCCGGTAAGCTTTAAAAGCTCGTGTGAGTAAAATAATGCATTAACTCAAATTAATTACCGACAACAATATTTCAAGCAAAAATACAAATTTGAGTCACTAAATGCTCTGCAAATCACCAACACTTAATCACACATCACAATTATATTTTTCACTCTACCGAAAAATAAAACATGTATCCCGGGCTCTACACAAATGGTCTCAAGGCATACAACAATTATAAAGTCAAACTCCACTCTACTGAAAATAAACATGCATCTCAGAGCCCTACACGAAGGGTCTCGTGACATGCAACGACAGACAGACTAGAGCTCTAACTGATCGTAACCAATCACCTGGCCAAAGGCATTGGTTCCTGATATACTGTCAAAAAGTCACTGGTGTGACCGACCAAAAGGTCCAAACAAAACGTCACCCACTATGACCAACCCGAAGGTCCAAAATAAAATAAAAACCAACTGTGACTGACCTGAATGTCTACAAGCCCACACAATGACACTACACAACACTTATCTCAGTAACATATATATATATATATACACACATATACGTCCCTAATTATTCTCACGTAAATAAATATTCAGGGACCCACTATTATGATCACGCATGCCAGTAAAACATTTATTTTAACTTACCGATGAGTCGTTGTCGATCAAGCTCATTTATTTTAAAACGAGATGATTATATTTTTCTTTAAGAATAAGCTAAGCATAGTAGAATATCATAATCATTAAATAAGAAATCAATAGTTTTTAACCCATAAACATCACCATCACTATTCATAGTTCATTCCACAAACCTTTTTTTAAAATCGTTTTCACAAGAATCTCATTTTTACTTACCCTATGGACCGTAGTAGATCAAGTCCATATATTTTAAAACAAAAACTTCACTTCCAAGAAACAATTTCATAAATAAATAAATGAACTAAAATGGTAATTATTAGTTCAATTCAGAACCTCCGTGAGATTTACTCACATTCAAAATTCCCACCGCGTCTTCATCAAACTAAAACGAGCCCAAACTCGTTTCACAACACAAACACCTAAACAAAATAATTGTTATTATCAGTGTTCGACTCAAAAGTCCGATTCAATCCGGAGAACGACCTTTCCCGACGACCACCCATGTTCGTCGGATCCTCAACCGACAAAGTGTACTCCTCAAAGTCCAGAACTTAACTAGGTTGCACGAAAAAAAAGTAGACAAGGTAATCGTACTGAACTTAAACAATTTTATACGTTTCATTTTTTATTGACAACAAATCGACAATGATCACAACAACGACTACAACGGCACTACACCAACTAAACCGACAATTCCCACGACAACACCTACTCACTGCCATAACCACCACCACGGTCACCACCCTACGACTAACCTCCACTGCCCGAGCCACCACCACAGCAGCCACAACTAGCGGCAGTGGCTGCCCCGGTTCCATAACTCTCCCTACACTACCCTATAGTTGCAACTAGCCTAAGGTAAGCTAAAAGAGGCACCCCAGTACCTCTGCTACAACCGGAACCGGCCAAGAATTCCGGTAATTGCTCCAACTCAACCTTCACAGATCAGAATCCAACAAACTCAAAACCAACTTGAACCAAAATCGAGAGAACAACAACCAAGACAACACAAACAATGTTGAAAACGACCTAGGGAGCTAACACTTACCGGCAGAACCCTAACTCGATGTGAACAATGAGTCAACTTAGTCCCAAACTCGGAAGCTTTTCTTCTCGATTTGCAACAGGCTTGCAGCTTGTGCCTACAGCTCTGGGGGGAGGAACTCAGCTCGAATCGCCTGGTTTCAAGCTCCAACTCGGCCTCGAGTTAGAACTCCGACGAAGGCGATCTGGCGCCACTGTTCTTCGTCCACAGACCCTTCTCCAGCTTGCGATAGGGAGCAAGAGTCACCTAGAAATGGAGGCGAGGCTCTTCTGAATCCAAATAGACCGGTGTCGACACCGGTGACAGCCTGACGGTGGAGATTTGGCAGGTGAAAACAGTATCGTTTGGCTAATGCAGCAGCAAGTGTCAATTGACAAAGAGAATGTACATGATAGAGAGAATGTACATGACAGCAGCATTTGATTTCAAATACAGCTGCGTTCGGTTATTACAGTACAGCCTGTACAGACTGTCATGTACATGATATACAGCTATCATAACAGGATGTTGGTTTCCTTGATTTCTGTTTTGATGATGTAATGATGAGTCAGTATTTTGTTCTCTATATAAACTCTGTTATGATTTTGTTTCATTTCATACAAGACTGTAATAAAAAATGATCTGTAAATCTCCAGGTTCTCTCTCTACTTCCTCCATTGTTGAAGCTTAAGCTACTTCTTTTCAATATTGTTATTCTGATGATGATGATGCTGTTAGCAGGGCGCTCGTCTATGGAGAGAGAGGAGACTTCTGATTTTTAAGGGTTTCCATTTGGAAACCCAACCTTTTCTATTTATACTACTCTAAAAAAGGAAATCCAACTTCGATTAATTATAGCTCCTCCATACGACGTCCGATTTGAGCGTGTCGTGTGTCCACAGATTCGTATCGTCGAGCACTATAACTTTTGTGAAGGGAGTTTTCAAAGATACCTTATAGCAAAGAAAGTCAACTTTTTGATCACTTAACCGTAACATTCTTTAAGAAATAATTGCCGAAACTCAACTTCACCAATACGAGTAAAAATTCCTAAATAATCTTTTAATAATACGAAAAATAATTCAAGTAAAGTAATATGAAAATCAAGGTCACTACAACAAAAGCTCCTCTCCTACAAGGATTGGAAGTCCTTCCCTTTGTTGGAAAAACACAACTATATGCAATACCTTAGAGGTACCTGATGTAAGTTGGTTCCAGAAGAATGAAACTTGATACGAAATCAAACGTTCCGTTACAATTTTGATACAACAGCAATTGCCATTGTTTTAACAGAATTCTGGATACAAATTTGATACAACATATATAATTTGATACAACATATATATATAGCGCACGTATCTGGTATTGCCAATGATGTAATAGTTGCTACAGTGGTTTTCAAGTATCCCAAATTCCATGGGATGCCTTTAGCTACCATATAAGCAATAAATGTATACATCGTTGGCAAAAGCAGTTTCATACAAACAACTGAACTTGATGGTTAAATTAGTCAAATACACTCATTAGCCGAATGAAGACTGATAAGTCTGATCTCAGCAACAGACTGCTAGGTAATCTTACTTGTTGCACCATGGTCACACGCTGACGCTTTGAGAAAAACATGTAAAGAGCATCCAAGTCTGCACAAAATTTGGGAATTCAATTCCATTCCCGGAAGCTCATTCACAACCAGTCCAACCAATCAAGTATACTATCTTGGGAACAGAATTCCAAACCCTGCAGTATCAATGTTTCGAATTAGATACAATAGTTTAGAAATCTCATAAGCAGAAGAAGAATGGTTAAACATGAACCACTTTACATGTAGCTGGAAATCTGGTGGACTATCAAACTCAAGGTTCCCAAGGTCAGGGATTCCAAATGATGTGCTTCCGTTTCCAGTCACCCCGCTCGTATTGTTAGCACAGTCAGTATTTGATATGGGATTCATAACTGGACCATTTAGATAAGTGAAAGAATTAAATGTCTCTTTGCATAATAAGGTGTCATCACAGAAATTAAAACCATTGGATTCATCAGCCTGAGATTCGCCTGCCAACCAGGTAGGTTGCCCCACATTGTCCTCAAACGGACTATCAAGTTGAGGAACATTAGGCATACTGTCCTCGAACTTCCTGAGCTGGGCATACTGAGATGCTTCCGGGACATACTCTGCCACCTGTGTGCCACAAAATAATTGCGGTAAGAATTCAGCATACTAAACACTTAAGAAAGGAAGCAAATAATTGAAATTGCATTTATATTCCCCAGCTTAGAAAATAAACTCCTTTTCCTATTGTAGTTTTCCCGTTGCATTATATAGTTAGTTTAGATTTTCATAGGCATATATCTGAAGTTCTGAACATAGTAAATAGTTTGCCTACTGAGTAGATAGATAGCTTGCACAAAAACACAACTATAGACAAAAGTTAATCCAAACCTTGGCAGGGGATTTGTGCATATATGCATCAAGATCAGCATCACGCCAAGAGGATTCCTGTGGCGCAGGAGTAGTTGGAGGACATGTTATGGGGGTTATTGGAGAACTTTGAAGTATGTAGGATTCAGATTCTCCTTTAACCAAATTTTCATCATTCTTGTTGGTCTGCTTAGGCTGTTGGTAGAATACCTTTGACACCACATACTCACCTTCTTTCTCATCTTGTGTACTTCCCAAATGATACTGATACATCACCCAGCCAGCCTTATCTGCTTTGGATCCTTTGTTTGAACGTTTATACAGCACCATTATCTTCTTCCAGCCTGGATGCACTCCACCTTTTACAGCCTTCGTCTTGCCAGTCTTGTGCCAACGAACAGCCTGTGCATCCAAGGTTTGCTCTTTGTCAATCTTTCGACGCTTCCGCTGACCGGTGGAATATGCATTCAATGTTTTATGAAAGAAATGTAAGCTGCTTCCATCTTTCTTTGCACCTGAATCAAAACCAAGTAAAATGATCCTAAGATCCAGCTGCATGAACTAAAAAGAAGAAGCACGCTGTGTACAACTACTCATCCTTATACACAGAAAGAGTGACAGTTCCAAGTAGTACTCAATTAATCAATCCTGTCACATCATTTTCACTATCAGTAGTATATGCATCAATGCAATGATTAATGCCTGGAATCATTAAAGTCATATGAGAATATGACTGAAGCTATAGGAAGCTCCTTACCAGGAAGATTTTCAGGGTGAGTGTAGCAAATGCCGGCGTCCCAATCAATAGTTGGGATGAACTCATCAATAAACATGTGTGGTGTTGTTTTGCCAACACCAACTTTTGCAGCTAAATGGTCTATGAGTTCAGCATCAGATGGATCAAATTTCACACCAGTCGGAAAGCCAGGCCAGTTTGTTGAAACCTACAACAACAGAGTTCCAAAGAGTACAATTTTAAGAGATTGAACAACATGCGCCACATAACACCTCTACCAAACTTATTCTCAGACAAACTTCGAATTCATTGCAAAAGAACATATAAAGAACTCAATCAAATGAACATGATCAGAACTCAAACAATCACTTACATCTCTGTTGCTTATAAGATAATGGCACCTTGGGCACTCGCGATTTGCCCCACAATCTTGGATTTGAGAAGAACAGTTTTTGACTTTGCTTGCAAATCCTTTGCTGTTGATCAGCCAAGACCTACAAGAATTATGTATGCATTAGCCTCAAATTCAATTACAGCAGATTCCAGTAACAACATAAAGTAACCAACAGAGAAACCACACTGCAAGAGAAATTCAACATTCATAGCAAACATGAACCATTGAAAAATTTAACAGAAACTCCCAACAATATCAATTCCACTAGAATGAATATGAAAGCCAACATTACAAAATCAAAAGGAGAAGCTGAAATGGGTCACTCAGAACTCCTAAGAACCTACACGATTACGAAAGCCGGAATTATCCCAAATCACCCCAAAATTCATAAAGATTCTATTTTTGATCATGCAAATCCAAATCCAGTAAAACCCACAAAAAGCAACAACCTTTCAGTCTCAATAAAACCCAGAAACCAAAAACCCCAAAATTACATTGAGGGGTAGAATAGGGATTGAACTTCTTCTTCTTCAGCTCGCAATCAAAGTTTTCACCCAAAAACAAAAAGAAACACGACCACCTTAAATCAGTTCAGTCAGTTTATATGTAGACATGTTCTAAGAAACTGAGCTGCTATTTAAGGTTCTCACCTCGCCATTTCTCCGACGTATTGAAGAGGTTGTCACCTCGGAGAAGCCTACTTATAGAAAGAGAAAGAGTGTAGCGTGTCTTAGAAGCTTAACCCCCCCCCCCTTCTACACTGGAGTAAGTTAAAGTGAGGTTGTCTGAGCGGGAAAAAACCCAGCTCCGGACCTGAGGTTCGGATAAGAATCTTTTACTGACGAGGCCAATAGCAGGAATCTTTGGTGGGACCTGGATTCCCGAGGCTTCTGGTTCGGGTGGACGGAGCTGAGGTTTGTGGAGCATGGAAACTCTGGACAGTGGTACTGTGGTAAATTCTGGGAGAGGAGCTACTTGTTCTCCAAGCAATAAATGGAAATATTATGTGATTTTTTTTTAAAAACTTTCTATTAATAATTCACCCACTCTACATGTCTAGTGAGGTTTGAACACCTTAATCAGCCAAGTCACAGCTCACCGATAAAAAAAATAAAAATATTATGTGATTGACGTTTCTTTAGAATCGGTCATTGTTATGTGGTATTTCACATCTAACACTAATACGATATTAATACTTTACAGATGTATAAATTCTGAGAAATACAAATTAGACACTGTCAATATTATTATCTCATAAACTATTTAGATACATATAGTTAAAATAGACAATTTTACTAAGAAAAAGATTATGCCGCCTTAGAAAGTCATGACTGATGCTCGTACGTACGTCTCTCATTTAAGTAAACATTTGAGTTACTATTGTTTTAAATTAAGAAATGTTGTTTATGTCACTTTTTTAGAGAATACATGTATATATTAAAATCTAATATACTTGTTTATCCATTATATATATCATATCTTAATATATTATAATTTTAATGTATGCATTTATCTTATTGAATATCAGATTCCTTTACGTATACCCGTATCCGTGTAGGAGGATAGCTGCATAGATTATATGATACTGATTGGTATTGCTCCGGTGACCAGGGAAGACTATAGTGAGGCCCACAGTTGACGGAGCCTTGAGTCCGGGGCTTGGTTTGGAGAACGAGGCTGAGGCTTTGTGGAGCTTTGAAGTCCGCGTCAGTGTCATTTTGGTAAATTGAGCTAGTAGATGTCAGAAGCTACTTGTTCCCATACGTAGTAATATTTTTTATTATTTGAAAAGAAAAATGGCAACAATATCAACAGGTTGTAGTTGTAGTATAGTGGTAAGTGTTTCCGCTTGTCACGCGTGTAACCCCGGTTCGATCCCCGCAACGGCGATATTTTTTTCATTTTCTTCACTGCAATGAATCACATTCTTCACATAAAACTTCCACAAACTTTTTACTGCATTAAACTCCTTGCTCCTTCATGGTGCTTGTAGTGACACTGAATGCTTTTCAAGGGTTACAAAACCATAAAAAGAATAGCAGAGTACGCAGCTATGCATTATTTATCCTCATAGAAGTAGCAAAGCATTCCAATGTTAACAAGATAACACTTCTCGATACATTATTGTGTTACAGCCAATTGATACAGATCATGACATGATGAATAGGAGCAAAAGGTTTTGGATGGACCTTATTTTACAACCTAACTACATCACAGCAACCCCCAACTCCATAACTCTAAATTCCTATCAGACCAAACTAAGGTTAAGAAAACTGTCCCATTTTGACAGTAATATTGGACGGCTAAACATCTGTTTTCTCATGGCTAGTAGTTTATTTGAGTATCAATAACATTGGTTAAAGCAGAAGAAAAAACCTTTAGGTTTCTCTTGCATGTCTGCTTTAGGTGTTTCTCCAGATTCATTGTGAGCAGCCATCAAAGAACTGGTACCAGGGGACTCTGGTGGCAGTACAGCATTATCGGATCTGAATATCCGTTGGGAGATTGCTGGTTTTGACGGGGAAATAGTAGATAGATAATGTAGTAGCATCTGTATAATTTGGCTAAAGTTGGGCCGATCATTTGGATCCTCTTTCCAACATGAGGTTAATATCAACGCCAAATCCTCTGGCAGGTCTTCAGCACTCGGCCTCACATTCTGAAACAATCGTGTAAATAACCTCAGGTTTTGATGCCATAGAAGACTCTTAGTTATGAATAAGGCTATGTTGTTACCTTAAAAGCAGCTGCATATGCTGCTTGGAGATTCGACATGCCTTCAAACGGCAGCTTATTATGAATGAGTTCCCATAATACAATTGCAAAGCTATAAGCATCCACCTTATGATTGTAATGCTTCTTCTCTCCATGTCTTAATGTAACTGTGCTATAAAGCTGCACCAAACATAATATAAAAAAGCCACTCATGAGACGTATAATTAATAACTGTTTAACTATAGAATCATAAGAGGCAGTACCTCAGGCGCCATCCATCGGTATGTTCCAGTTTCAGCAGTCATCATTTCTGTTAATGACTCTTCTCTTGCTAAGCCAAAATCGGCAAGTTTAACTGTTTTGTGGTCGGCAGTCAAAATCAAGTTCTCTGCAAAAAGGACAGGACAAAATGTGAGATTGAAGCAAACCCTCTCATGTACACGGTTAAACCACCTATGTGCCAGGAAAGTTGGACACGGAAAAACAAATAGGAGAAACAAAGCTAATGGCATAACTGATCATGAAGTGATTTAGTAAACGAGTCACCTATCATGTTAACTACCGGATTTATCAGCTATCCAAGTGTTTCATAGTATGACCCTTCAGTTTTCTATATTCCAGATACGTTAACAGACACAGTCCACTAGTTTACACAGCAATTTCCTAGTTCAAGCAATATCTTAAATAATCAACCAAATCTTCACAAATTATATAAGTAAATCTGTACCAGGTTTCAGGTCCCGGTGAATGATTCCATGGGAGTGTAAGCATTCCATAGCACGAGCAATATCAAGTGCAAACCCAACTGCCACAGGCATGTCCAAGCACCTCGGACGCATACTGAACAGGTATTTGCGCAGAGTCCCACCTAGAAGAAGCTCGGTCACTATGACCATGACTGGTTCTTTACAGGCACCAATGAACTGGTAATACATAAAATGCAGCAGCGCCATCAGACATTGCTAACATATACACCAGATATATTATCCAAGAATACTTGAAACCAAAAATTAAGACAACCACCTTCACTAAATTTTTATGCTGCACTCTGGACAACATAGCCACCTCCCTTGCAAACCGTGCTTCTCTCTTGGCAATCTCTTCTGGGGTCTCTCCTCTATTGACAACTTTCACAGCAACATTTTGATTCTTATATCTGAACAAATAGAACCAGAACTAACAGATTAAATTCCAATATTAACTCTTTGTAATTCAGCACTTGCTCTCAAAAAAGACCATAATTGCATTTGCAGAACAATAAAGCTGGGATCAATTAAATTGCAAAGTTCAGATCTTTAACTCTTCCCTAACCCCACTCATCAACCCCACAAAACTGAGCTCTAAACGCAATCATAACTTCAAAACTTAAACCAATTTGGCATATAACTTTATCAAGATCCAACCTTAATCTGACCCAAAAATAGAATTCATACAACAATATTAATCTGATGAACTTGAAAACTGAGACACACTGAGAGTGAGGTTGACTTACTTTCCCTCATACACTTTGGCATGAGCACCCTCCCCAATTCTGGGCCCAACAAAAAGATGTTTCGGATCGATGATCCACTTGGCATCTAAATCTAAACCTTCAACTGCACAAACCCCATTACCACCAGATCCCATACTTGCTCAGCTCAGCTCAACTCAACTCACACTGATCTCTACTAACCAAAAGCGCACATACCCTTTTCTCGTGTGATCACATTTGAAGTAAAGCTGGGAGCTTTGGGTCAGTTTAAAAATGGCAAAGACTAAAAGAAGGAACAAAATTTACATCAAAATATGTGACCCTTCTATAAAAGGGCATGGTGTAACAGGCTTGAGACTACAGACCCATGACCTGAAAACGCGGCTGCAGATCCCACAAATCTAATGTGTGCCTTTGTTTAGGAGGCAGAGAATAAAAAAGCCAGAGGCACCCACCAACAGACCCAGAATTTAAAAAAGGGGAGGAAGCTAAGGACCTATGTCAGTGGAAGAAGCAGAGCAGATATAGTGTGGAGTAGATTTAATGTATGGGAAATTGGGAAAGAGGGGTAGGGGTAGTTGAGATTTGGGATTGATGACGGTGGCGGTGGTGGTGGTGGTGGTGGATGTGAGGTAAAAGAAAGTCAAGAAAAAGTGAAAAAGAGTTGAGCTTCTGGAAACAGATAAAGGAGTCGAGTCTCTGTCAGAGAAGTGTGCTTTGCTCACTCAATATTGGCAAAAACGTCGATTCATTTATATATTTTCATTTTATCACGTCTCACTTTCTCAGTTTCTCGACTCGAAATTTACTACTTGTAAATAAATCAAACTAAATCTGAATGATAGTGTTACCTCTGACAGGAGGTAAAACACAAGTGATCACATCAGTATCATTTGAGTTCAAAGGATTAGGCAATCACCAAAGTACCGAAGCCATCTGAAGTTCAAGTATGACTCACAAAATGCAACAACATACTCAACCAAAATTTATGTAAACAGAAGATCACAGATATCCATCTGTTCCACAAAAGGTTCTCAATCTTTTGGGTAGTTAGGTGACTGTGTCTAGTATGAGACCGTTTGTCACTTACTGTCTTCGCGAAAGTGATAAGGTTCAGCCCTTCCATCTCAGCGGCGCTTATACAGACAAGGTTTCAGCTCAGGCCAATCAATATCCTTTTTCTTCGATTTTTTCTCCTCCTAGAGGACAAGAATGAAAATATTATCAATATATATTGAACCTTGGAGGACTTGTTCAGAAATATATGTTTAAGTCTACCAAAAGCTAACCTTTTTCTTTAAGTAAAACAATACAAACATCTTATTTGAGAAATCCTGCAATGACACACATCAGTTAGCTGACTTGGTGATTTAGCATAGAGAAACATCAGCAACAATTCATCCAAGGAAACAAAAGGAACAAAAGATACCTTTGCCACAGAGGTAAATCCTAAATCACACACTGCGTTTGTAAACTTCTTTGGGTCTGCTACTCCAGTATTGGAATCAAATCGGCTCTTCACTTCTGCTATCAAAAGCCAGCCACTAGGAAAAACAACCCGTCAGTTAAACTAGAATATCACTAGAGAAAGGTGATCAAAAGTTTAAAAGAGCATATTGCACAGACCGTGGCTTAAGAATTCTGTGTGCTTCGTTAAGGCAGTTCCCATCAATGACAGGCAGAATACAGCAACATCTACAGATGAAGAGCCAAGAGGTGTCTGCAAGCACACAGAATAATTTCTTAAATTCTTAGTATCCCCTGTGTCGATAGTATTAGACAACTACAATGAAAGATCGTAATTGATAGGAAGAACAAAAGAAATTCCTTGTGCCCGATGCATTATCCAGTTGCCAAAAGTTTGGGGAATACTAAACTGTATGCATAAAACATTTACGAGATATTTACACATGTAAATGAACATAACACATATAGGTTAAACCATGTTTCTTCAGATTTATATAATTATAAGCTGTGTCATTCCAAGCATAAAAGAATAATCATATGCAATTTTTTCATGATCCAGGATTGTTTTTCATAAATTGTTGCAGCAGTATGAAACACATTGATCCACTCAATGAAGGCACATACATTTGACATATCACACGCAATTACTGAATGATCATTTGCTATGAGATCAAAGGAGTGAACTTTGTTCTTTACACTCTTTGCAAGGCGTGCATCCCCTGGAATACAAAAGAAGAAAATACATAAACACAGAATCCAATCTACAGCAGTAAGCATATGACAGATATCCTATTATTTCATTGGAACAGTGAGCAATAGTAATCGGAGTTGATTAAATCTGACCACATCCAAAATCAGCCACGACTAGACGCGCTGCGATCTTTGAGCCACTTTATGATTATATTCACAGGCAGCTCAGGCCAATGTGACATTTGCTCTTGATATCGTGCATGGTACTGCCAAAGCAAGCAAGTAAAATCCGTAACTTCAAACATCAAGCTTTGATAAACATACACAGTGGATGCCAATTTAAACTAAAGGACAGACTAGAAAGCTTACCGCATCAAACAATGTCGGATCGTCATTGAAATACTCAAGCGCCTCTTCCCCACTGAATATAACAAGAAAAAAACATCATGTTTTGTTCAAATTTACATAAGATTCATTCACCTAATACATCTTACACATTAAAACCCATCTACATTACCATTGACAACTCAAAATACACAACTTTGATTGCACCCTATAAATTTTAGTTACCAATTTTCTCAAAACCCACTTCAACGCTTCAAATTTTTGCCTAAAACTAGTTGGGTTCAGTTAAAAAGACTCAAACTTTCAAAGTAAAACTCAAACTGTGTTGGGTACAAGTAGTACTTACGTGCAAATGTAGAGCTTCTCATTAAGCATTCTGAAATGCCCTCCTGACAGCTTAGCTTTCATCTGCACCCAAAACCCCCAAACTCATTCAAACACAAGAAAACTACATAGCAGCATGTTGGTATAGATGTATCTACGTATGTTATGTATGTGTGTATGTAGCGGAATAGAGACAGTGGACACAGGGTTTATAGTGGTTCATCCCGCCATCTATAGGCAAAAAGTTACATCCACTTAACATGAATTATGAGTTGAGGCGCCTTATCGGCACCTCATGTATTACAAGTCGTAGCGGTTGGTGCTACATATCTAATCCTCTCCTCAATGGGAAGGGAGGAGTCTCCCTTTATAGGAGAGGGATACTCCCACCTATTACATGTTTTCGATGTGGGACAAGATGTTCAAAGTGTGTTCCGTGAGGACATGTTGATGAGGCTGGCAATGTAGCTTCCTGATGTCGGATCGGCGACTTTCCGAGTGTCGTTGCGTAGCTTGCATGGCGGGCTTCGTGATCTTTTTCGTGGTCGGGTTTCGTCATGGCTCGTGGACCCACATAAAGGGTGTCACTTATGCTTGGGGGAGTAGACACACTAGTGGCTACCCCAACAAGTCCCCGAAATCTTCAAGCAAGAGCACCTTCTTGGTTAGGGAGTTAAACCAAGTCACCAAGCATAAATGACAACAAGGTAGCGCCCAGCCCTATTAGTCTCCGAGCTCCTCAAGCAAGAAAGAGCTCTTCCATATGCTTCTGAGCTTCTTCCTTGTGGCGGAATTAGATTGTTGCCGAATTGAGAAGTCCTCGGCTCCCCTGCTTTGAGAGCAAGCTGCTGTCTGAAAGCGTAGAGCGCTGCCTGAAGATTGAATGCGCTCTGAAGTCTGATGGCTCTCTCAATAGGCAGGGCGTTGTCTGAATATGGTATGCTGCTTGAGAGCAGAACGACGTTTGATGACGAAATGTTGCGTGAGATGTTTGTCGCTATATGAATTCTTCTTGGTACTTAGGGAGCGGAATGAGCTGCTTGGCTCTGCTTGGCTCTGCTTGGCGCTCAGGGAGCCAAATCCGCTGCTTGAAGGCGTTGTTTGAATGCGTTGATGGGAAGGGGCTTCATGACGGGCGCTGCATGGATGATTGGCATGCCCTGAGTGGCTCTTTATGAATGCCACCCTGTGTGAATGACGGGTGTTGCCTGAGTGGTGTTTTATGTGGCTGGAGTGCAAACGGCGGCGTGCATCGTTGAAACTCGACGTTCCGCTGTTTGATGGCGAAATGTGTTTTCTTGCTGCAACGACCTGATGGGTCGTTATTTGCTCGTTGTTTGAGCGCTGACCGCTGCATTTTCCTTGCCTGATCACGCTTTTCCGCCATATGAATGAGCCTTGTGCGATGCCTCTCTTTTGGCTGATGAATGAGCGTTGTTCTCTGAATAAGTTCTGCTCGCTGGATGAGCGCTGCTATGTGGCGCGTTGAGCTTTGGAAGTCCCGAAGTATCCTACTAAGAAAACCATATGTTTGTGAGAAGCGGTCGCATTTTTGTTGCGAAAATGAAATCGCTATAGGATTATCTTTATTCTTGGTTGCCCAAGGATAATAGCTTAGAATAATCTTGTTTTATTTGTAGCGTTTTTAACTATACAAAAGAAAATGCGTGGAACGGATCCATGTATGTGTGTCGGGTTGTCCCCGAGCTTTAAATGTTGGTGGAGCGGATCCACGCTTATGCATGCATATCTATTGTAGTGTTTTCCGCCATTAACATGGAGCATAGTGAGGTAATGGTCTATGCTTGAACTAGAGTATGATGGAGAAGCATTGTAAATTAGGTGTTGTCAACGTGTAGGCGTCATGTCGCTTGTGGGACGTTGGCCTGATCAAGCAAGTAGCCATGCTCGTAACCGTTTACAATTTTTATCCATGATATTTTAGCCAGTCTTATTGTCCCGGTATCTCAAAGCTTGTAATTATAGCGGAATGACTACGTTTAGCAAATATAGCAAAGTATGCTATGAAAGTGATATAGCAAGTGACATGGCATCAAAATACTTATCTTTTGTTGTCTCAAAGTGGCGATTTTCTCAAGTCCCCGAGTGTCATTGGAGTTGTCATGTAGGCTGCTTGGGTAGAAGGCGCTTTGCTGAAAAGCTTGGCTTTGTCAGGGCTGTGTAAGCTGGGGCACACTAGGGCGCTGTCTGATGGCGCTGGGCGCTGCTAGATGGCTCTAGGAGCTGCCTGTGCAAGCTGAGCGCTGCCTGATGGCGTTGTGCACACTAGTGCGCAACCAAAGGGTGTTGAGCGCTGCTTGTGCACGCTAAGAGCTGCATGTTGAGCGCTGCCAGATGACATTGTGCACTACCAAAGGGCGCTGAGCGCTGCCTGTGCATGCTGAGCGCTGCCTGATGGCGTTGTGCACGGTGGTGCGCAGCCAAAGGGCGCTGGGCGCTGCTTGTGCACGTTGGGTGCTGCATGTGCACGCTGAGTGCTGCCTGATGGCGTTGGGCGTTGCCTGGTGGAGCTGTGCACTGCCAAAGGGTGTTGGACGCTACCTGAAGGTGCTATGCACGCTGGGGGGCTACCTGAAGGCGTTGTGCACGCTGGGCGCTGCCTGAAGGTGTTGTGCAAGTTGAGGCACGCTGGGGCGCTGCCTGAAGGTGTTGTGCTGCATGTGCACGCTGAGCGCAACCTGGTGGCGTTGAGCGCTGCATGTGCACGCTGAGCGCTGCCTGATGGCGTTGTGCACGCTGGTGCGCAGCCAAAGGGCGCTGGGCACTGCTTGTGCACGTTGGGGCACGCTAAGGCACGCTGTGAGCAGCGGTGCCCGGCAGTAGCGTGCGGCAGAGCCTAGGCATGTGCACATACGGTGCCTAGCAGCAGTGCACGCGTGCATAGGTGCAAGCCCTGTCAGCAGCGTGCACACGGGTGTCACTTACATATAGTGCATGGCAGCAGCACACGTGTGCACATGCGGTGCCCGGCAGTAGCGCGAGGCAGAGCCTAGGCATGTGCACATACGGTGCCCAGCAGCAGTGCACGCGTGCATAGGTGCAAGCCCTATCAGCAGCGTGCACGTGCACAGGGGCAGGTGCACAGACAGCAGCGCACAGCAGCGCCTAGGCAGGTGCACATACGGTGCCCGGTAGCAGTGCACGCGTGCACAGGGGCATGCCCTGGCAGGAACTTGCACGCGCACAGGGGCAGGCCCTTGCAGCAGTGCTCAACGAGTGCACGCGGCAACACAACATTAGTAGGTGCACGCGGCAACATAGCAGTCAGTTGGTGCGCGCGCCAAATCACATCACTCGGCAGCAGCGCAAGTGTGTCAGGGCACAGCGCTCAGCAGCTGTGCACGCGCTAGAGCTCAATGCTCGGTAGCAGTGCACAACGAGCAGCATGTGGGTTAGTGATGCCGGTAGCCAAATGCACATATGTTTTAGGATTTTCAAAATAACCTGCAAAGACAAACGTCCCAAGCATAGAATGGGGATGGAGAAGGGAGGAACGGATTTTATCCTCCCTGAGGTTATTGAACTTTGAAATTACTCAAAATTTAAAGCTTACTTTCTAGTCTGTCATATAGACTGCATTTATATAAGCTGCTCCATGCTTCCATGCTCAAATTCATGCGCTTTCGGCGATCGTTCGCGTAATTCCATTGTGAATTATCGCATGTGGAGGCCATGAAACACATGAAAATCATATGGTTAGTTAAACTTGCCATAAAACAGTTGCAAAGTGTTTTCGCTCAAGGGGCTTTCCGAGCAGTAAAAAGGTCGCAATAAGTACTGTGAGTGGACTTTTGTTTTAAATTAATGCATGACCTGTTCTTTTATGCTAAACATGTTTTATTAATTTTAACAAGCCGGTGGAGCCAGGAAGGTGGGTTGCTCCCCTTCCGTAAGCCCCTATGTTTTATCGGCTGAAATCTTTGTTATATTGATTAAATTGAAATGCATTGTTTTATGGCCAAAGTTTTGAGGACGGTCGGAGAACCGTGTCTTATGCATGAGATGCATGTTTTAATATATGGGGGAAGAGTCATATAATAATGAATTTTCGTGTTTGTTTGTTTTCATCACCATGAAGGGTCGTTACATACATATTTTATCATTGCTAGCTAGCCATACGGGCCCCCACTTTAGAAGTGAAGGGGCAATAGTAGCCTTATTTGGCTCCGACTCTTGCCTGAGAGGCTCATTGTCATGGTAGAATCTCTCTGCCATGAAGGGTCGTTCATTACTTAGTAGCCTCCAGAAGGCTCCGACCCTAGTCTGGGAGACTCTCCGTCATGGTGAAACCTCTTTCCCTATTTTTACTGTTGATTTTCAAGCCAATGAGATTGACATTTTACGATCTGGTTTCCGAAACGATTATTTGGGACTCTTTCCCGACGAGGCATGCATAAGGTTTTATTTCTAGAAAAATTCAATGGGAGAACTTAAACTGGTTAATTTTCACACGCCTGGATATTCTTTTTGTCCACTCACCCTGACGTTGTGTTTTTAAATGTTTTCCCCTGGGCTCTTCGTTTTCAAATGTCCAGTGTTGCAGGGTTGATGAGAGGAGGTCATGCGTACTGAAGACGAGGCTTAGTCAAATCATTCTGCTGTCGCTGTTTAGTCTTTATGATTTACTTTTCCACGTAGGATACTCTGATTACCCCCAGTATAGTTTAGTTGGATTACAAGCAGGGTTGTCCACTTCGAGGGAGGCTTCAGGTAAAAATCTATCTTGAGGTGGACCCCGCATGGCTTACTTCGGGTTAAAGGGATTAACCTGGGGTGGGTTCTGACATAGGTAGTGTCTGATCAACAACTTACTCAAGTATGGGAGTTCCCAGAATATGCTCTTATGTGTCCAAAATTTATACATGTCAGGTCTGTCAGGTATTGCCACCATAATATTGGGATGATTGCTGAGCTGCCCAAAATCATACTCATTAAGCACTGCTAAAATTTCTTTCCCCGTCCATCTTCTAGAAGGCACACCGTTTTCTACAGTCTCATCAAATGCCTTGTCATCGAACTGTCATTCGTGATCATACGGAAGGAGAGTACGGTGACCCAATCTTCATATCTTATTGCAATGACTACTGCTCCCCTCATCGCTATGGCACTCTGAACAAGCTTTGTATCCCCTAACAACGTTGCCCGACAACATCCCACGGGCAGGAAAATCACTAATGGTACCAACAACCATAGCATGCATCTGAAACATCTCGTGCATGAACTTATCATAAGTGGGATGACCAACGTCCCAAAAAACTTAAGCTCTTCAATCAAGGGTTTCAAATACACATCGAGACACTTTCCTGGATAACCGAGTCCCGGAATCAACAAACTCAACATATTATATTCCTTCTTCATGCACATCCATAGAGGAAGGTTGTATGGTACCAAAATCACCGGCCATACATTGTATTGAAGACTCATGTTGCCAAAAGGATTGAACCCGTCGGATGAGAGCTTGAGCCTCACATTTCAGACCTCTGACGCAAAATGAGGAAACTCACGGTCTATATGCTTCTAAGCCTCCCCGTCAGCAGGGTATATAAGGGTATCTTCGCCATGCAATTCCCTATCAGTGTGCCATCTCATAGCTTTGGCCATGTGTGATGACATGTACAACTGTTCTAGCCTATCCCTCAACGGGAAATACCGAAGTACCTTCACAGGTTTCCTATTGCCTGCAGGAGTCAGCTTATACCTGTCACTCTGACATACTGGACATGCGTCAAGGTCACCAAGGTTATTCCCTTCTGGATCTTTACCCCAGAAGAGAACACAATCATATCTGCATGCATGGATCTTGATGTAGGAAAGCCCAAGATCTTTCAGGATACATCAGACCTTATGATGAGTGGTAGGAAGACGATGACCGTGGGGCAGCATCAAAGCAGTGTACTGTAGGTAGTCATCAACAGCCTTCACAGTCGATTTTGTCTCAACTTTAATCTTCATAACGTCCATCACACTTTCAAGAACTGTCTTCTGACAACCGGGGTACACAGGGGTCTGTTGGAAAGCAAGTAGTTTGTTGTACCTGTCAATACCAGCAGTGTTGACAACTCTAAGAAAGGGCTGCACCGGCTCAGGCATATACGGTACTTCAGAGCATACACTGCTCTCATAAGGAAACATATCGTTGATGAAGGCCGTTGTTGGATCGTTGGATGTACTGCCCGTCTCAAAAAATTACCCATGATCATGCGGACCCCCTGATGATGTTTCACCGTGATATATCCAACATGTGTACTTTTCCCAAAACCCATTACTTTTAAGGTGCTGCCAAACCTTGTCAATAGCAAATCGATGCATATCACTACGACACTGACATTTAGTCCACAGGCAATAGAAAATTGTATTCCCTTTAGCATTATCCATCACATATTCAATAAAACTAATAACTCTTTTACCATATCTTTTGTCCAATTCTGAAAGCGAAATCCAACTCTTATCCATGTCTTGAGAATATAACATAATATATATGTATAAACTCTAATTAATTAATTAATTAAATTTACAAATCATTTAGTATATATTCTATTTACAGTTAACGTACAATTAATATATATAACAAATTAATAATTAACACACACATATATATATACATGCATATATATACCAATTACTAATTATATAACAATATTATATATATACATATATCAATCAACATCAATCATAATCAAAATATTACTTATTAATCAATTATAATCAAATTAATATATATATATATATATATATATATATATCATAGTATAGTATTACTTAATATATATATATATATATAACAATTTCATATATATTATCAAATTAAAATCGATTCACTCATCAATCACACTCAAAATCTAATAATTCAACTAAAAATCAATATATACATAACTCAAATAAAACTCTTAAATCAACCTAAAAACAAGATATATACACATATACGTACCTATATATAGTGCCACAAACTAATTTTGGACAGATTTCGACGACACCCAACAATTTCGCCAACCCCCAAACTTTTTCTCTTGTTTTTTTTTTCACATGAGCTGCTGTCTAGATCTAGAAATATAAGGACTTTTAGCCGACGAAATTATATATGTCGTCGGCTAAACTTTAAAAATTTCGTCGGCTATAGTTTACAGACTATAGCCGACGAGAAAATGATTTAAGCTGACCAAAAAATATTTCGTCGGTTAAAAGTCTACTTTAGCCGATTAAAAATTGACTTAGCCGACGAAAAAAAAAAATTCGTCGGCCTGTTATTTTTTTTTCGTCGGCTATAATAGTTATTCTGGTAGTGTTCCTTGTTATAAGGAGATTATATTCCTTGTCGGTGAGTCGTGGTATAGCTAGTTAAGGAGTTTAATTGATAACTTTGAGGTCACATGTTCAAATCTCACCACATATGATAAGGTGTATGAGTTATTAATAAAAAAAAGTTTTTTTAAAGTAAATAAATAAAAAAGGAGATTACATTCCGTAGTGGCATTTCTATCATTAAGGAGGAAGCATGCAAGGGTGGAGTCCGTTTTGTATTGCCTTAACGATTCATTCCTTAAGTGGATTATATACTTATACGAAGTGATATCGGTCGAGAATGAATATTATCAATCTACATATCTAATTGGGGTGTATTCAATTCATATTTTAAAAGATTTTCACTGATTTTTAATAATCCATTAATTTCACCAACTTTATGGATAATTTAAATTTCATATAGTCTATCAGATTTTATTGAATTGATTTACCAGTATTCTCTTGGATTTTATGAGTCCATAGATTGTTGTGGTAGCAACAAATCACCAAAACACAAACAAAAAAACACTCTCAGTTCTCTTTAAGCATACAACATTGAAATTGATGGGAGGAAGAACATGTAACTGGTTTAATAAAATGCCGAATCATCAATTAAACGACCCCAAATAGATGAGAGTATTTGGTGCACTGAATAAAAACAAAAAGAAGAAAAAACATACGTGAACAGTGCATATATCTAACTATGAGAATGTGAGTTAGGTATTATTCATCATAATCGGATTGTGTAAGATGGACATGTCATATGCACCACCGGTGCACCGAATAATTTTCGCAAATAGATATGTCATCCTGCATAGCATTGAGAGCATAAATACCTGCATAAACTGCAAGCAGTGCCCTCCAAAGCTGCTATGAGCATGCTACGGTTCCATAGTCAAAGGACAAGTGACTAGCCAGCCCTGGCATCAATTTTGATCGGTGAAGAAGCAATTTGCATATACAAGTTCTTTAGGTATGTCACCATTTGAGTCCCCCGATACCACACCAACCTTAGCCAAACTGGCATCGAAAGGACCATCAAAGTTGTGCTCCAACTAACCAGCAACCACACAAGTACTTCATTTGGTTACACAGTTCAGTCTTTTAATTACCTTCCATATCAAAATGTTCAACTGAAATGAAATCAAAGACTACAAAATCAGAACTATCAGAAAAGAGGGTGCGGAAAATGATTCAGAGATTATTTTTAAATAGACTGTATGCAATGTAATCTATGAAACTAGGGAGTACTGCACTGAAGTTGCTAGCTAAGCTCAGCAGCAGCATCCAATGTAATCTATGAAACTACGATAGCATAACCACTTCAAAGTATTCTACAGTGATGATAAAATAGTCTTATACCATGAAATCATTTTGGTTTTCAACTTTTCACTATCAGTCTGTACAACACATGGAAATAGTAACACTAATGCATAAACTTGCAACACTAACTCTTGAATAGGCTACTGATCATCACCAATTCAAAACCTGTGACAATCAAAGTAATAGAAACATACGATAATAACCAATAACAAATCCTCATCAAGCATCAAGACCCCCATACTAAAATCCACTGGAGTAAACCATTCACCAGTTCATAGAATCAAATATAAATCACGTGGAAAAAAGAGAGAAGGCGACGGTGAATATTTTTATAACTATGAGTTAACCTTGGGAGCTCATCCCACCCTCCTAAAAAGAACATTAATATTCTCCTTTCATAGTAAGTGCAGGTTTTAGAGAATTATTTCAAGGAAAATGAAATACACCCCACTAGCAAACATGAAAGTGGAATATATTTCACCCTGACCTTCTGTAAAAGCTATAGACTGCAACACCCACAGTTGCCACAGCTCCCAACACCGCAACAGCAGCAAGAATATCACTTTGCTCCCATTTTCCAATGCAGTTTGTCAGTTTGCATGACAATCCATCCTTCTTGCCACTAGCCTCAGGGGTTTCTTTCTGCTTCTTTTCCACGATTCCAATGGTCTGCTCCAAACTCCCATCTCTGCAGCATGAGACTCCATTAGCACCCTGGCAACAACCGGCAAAGTTCTCTAGTCGCCTTTCCTCGCTTTTCTTAGAATCTTCTCCATTTGGAAGCTTCTGATCCTTGTGTTTTTTGCTTTCTCCATTTGGAAGCTTCTGATCCTTGTGCTTTTCGCTTTCTCCATTTGGAACCTTGTGTTCATTAGCCTTTTCAATTTCCTCAGCAGATACTCCCATTTGGCCTCTATTACGAATGAGAAACAATTTCATGTCAGTGATTTAAATAAGAAAAGCATCATACATTGAGAGTAAACAAGAAACTACACTTATTTTATGACATAGACCTTTACTTTAGCACATGAAGACAAAAATAGGATAAATTAAAGGTAAAGGATACATTGAGAGTAAACAAGAAACTACACTTATTTTATGACATAGACCTTTACTTTAGCACATGAAGACAAAAATTGGATAAATTAAAGGTAAAGGTCATATCAAAAGGTACTTTTTCTTTCTCTTGTTTCTAAATAAGATGACACATTGTCGCATTTATGGTCTGAACAATATCTCATTTATGTAACTGTGGTAGCACGGAAACACGTCGATAGTAGATACATGTTCATTATGGACACGAACTACCAGCATGCGAAGGAATAGAGAAACACCAAAAGTAGAAAAATTAAAAGTAGAAAAAAATAAAACTCATGCTATGAAATAGTCGGAGATGGATTTGCATACACATGTTTCCTTCAATATTGTTTTCAAGAACGATATATGATGGTGCAAATCGAACATAGATATCCTTATTAAGTCTGATTGACATAAACTCAGATCTATATACATGTTATAATGAAATCTTAATTGCCTAGCACTCCAACGCTGCATAATGTGATACTGCTACATTCCTCCACATTTAATTGTATAACAGAGAAACTAATGAGATATATGACGGCATCTATAATACACAAAAAATAAAGAAAGAAGCACAAACCTCCACAGTCGTTCTACAATCTTCCCTTTCCCAATATGCTCATCAAGCAATTCTGGTACATCATCAGGAGCGACATAGCCATACCTACAATTAAAAACAGACTACTCAAATTCTGTTGTATGAATCCTGTATTTTCAGTTTACATTTTACAATTGTTAATAGAGATCTTACCAGTGACCAGTGATCATTCCATCTGCACCAGGGCTGTAGATAATCAAGTTCCCAGCATACTTGTGGCCCCCAATGTGAGAACATGGACTAACAAACACCTTATCCTTCATTCCTCGCGATTCAGCTTCCTCTATGAATTTATCAATGAGAACAGGTCCACAAACACCACATCTACGATCTCGATTACCATGGGCGCACACAAATACATGAGAACCAGTCAAGACCTCCTGAGCTCCAGATGCCCATGGTTTACCATTCACGATAACATCATCCACAAAACTATCAACATCTGACTCTTTCAAGCCCCTTTCATAGAAAATGCAAAGCAACGTTGAAGTTAGGAGAGAAAGTTACAGGAAATAATCCCAAACATGAAACAATCACAGAGGAGAAATATGTAGAACCAAACTTCTGAAGCTTGCGCATCTAATGAGTTCAGTAAATTTATCATGATATAAACCTGCATGTGGAGCAAATACGATCTCTAACTCGAAAAATGGACTGGAGTGCATTCAAAGGGCTTGTCCACATCTGTTAGAGAATAGATCATGTGGCCGTATTTTAACAGACTTAGCATGCCGGTGTGACATACAGTGCCTAAACTATACGTTTCTGTACTTCTTATACTCTTATTTACTTCAAGCTTTCGTTTGATCAGCAGGTAAAATTCATTTCTAGCAACTGATCGAGAGTACAAAATCAACACCTTAGCTTATGATACTAATACAATCAATACACCGCAAGTGTGGCACGAAATATACATATGCGAGCGCAGAACATTAATATGCACAAACAAGATGCATCAAACTGAATCATTTTCTTTGGCCAGTTCATTCTAATTACTTTCAGTGATTTTCAACAAAATAAATCCCTACATGTAGTCAGAAAAAGTAGCTCAACCTTGAGATTCACAATTCGAAATCTAAAACTAAACCCTAGCTTCTCATCCAAACGTCACAAATCAAAGCAACGCAAACAAAATCCGAAAACCTAAGTGAGAAATTCACCTGTATTTGATCATATCCGGGAAAATCAACACATCGCCGTCAGCGAAATCAGTTCCTTCGCGTCCTTCACATACAGTCAGCTTCGTCTACCAAACAAAACAAAACAGAGTTAACTACAAATCTTCCAAAACCGAAAACAAAAATCAAAGCGAAAAAAAATAGCAAGAGAAATCGACCTTGACGGAGATATCGTTCTTCCTGGCCTTGAACGCCGACGAGAGGAGCTTGGGGAGCGGATCGGACTCGGAACCTTCGACGCGAGCCGGCCAGGCCTCAGGAATCTTGTAGCAGAGGAACACGTGGCGATCGTAGGCGTCTACGGTACCGGCTAGCTTGGTGGAGAACATCTCCGGCCTCTGGAAGCCGTACTTCTCGTCGTCGGCGGTAGGCAAGGTGGAGAGGTCGTCGGAGGCCATTGCTGGGGTTTGAGAAAGTCGGCGAGGTTTAGAGAGGGTTGAGGAGGAGAGGAAGCGGTTGGTTACGATTGTGAGGAAACGGAATTGGTGTGGGTGAGCAAAGCGCATGGATATATGGACCTGTGTGGAGCGTGATAAGGTGTGGGACTGTGATTTGGAACAAAGATAAACAGCGCGCCAACAGCGTGGTGAACACGCGCGGCGGTAGAAAATTTAGGAACGACGGTAAGTGTTTTGGGGTATGATTGTTTGGTATTAACCCGAAGAAATGTTTTCTTTAAAAAAAAGAGGCTTAACCGCCGCCATCATACTTTAACCATTAACGAAACCGTAAAATATAAAGGAGACATAAAGCCTAAATCTCATATTACATAAACATCTTTAAATAATATCATTCGTTAACAATTCTATGCAGTGGCGGAACCACAAAGGTGACTGATACGGTTATAGGCCTATCAAAAAATCTGATTAGATAAATTATATATGTACTAGCTTAAACACAAAGATGATATATGTTCAGTTGGCAAAGTGATAATGTTTGTTTTCCCTATCAACACAGGTTCAAATCATTGAGGAGGCATCTCTTTTTCCTTTTCTTTCTTTTGTTTTTCTCTTCCCCTCTTTTCTTTGTTGTCCTGTCCTTTCTTCTGTTTTTCTCACTAGTCAGCAGGCGGTGCAGGGAAAGTTGGGTGCAAGCGCGTGGATTTTCTTCAATGCTGTGAAATCGAGAGCTTACCATGATAATGGTGTAGTTTTACATTTTGCAAATCAAAGGAACTACCAAAATTGTATATTCCTTGCAATGGAAAGAAACCATTGATTTGTAGCACCCCATATGAATCGGTTGGAGACTTGGTTCATCCCCAAGACAACAAAGGATATGAAGAATCAAAAGAAATCAATCTCTATATAATTACCAGAAGGCTTCAAATCAACACACGGTGCCTTCCCGTCTGTGCTGGCTGCTTTCGGAGTATCAGGTCGTGGAGAAGAGTCCAAGGGGTTCTGTTTTACTGGCACTGAAGGCGGATTTGTACACCGGATCAGCGCCCAATTCACACTCTGGAAAAACGGATGCTGTTTCACTTCTGTAGCACCACGCCGATAAGCAAGACGATGCTGTGGCTCTTTCACAAGTAGACCTCTGATCAAGTCCCTCGCTGCAAAGCTGACACTAGGCGACTCTGGAAATCTTAAAGGCTGCCCAACCACGTTAAACAAAGTAGCTCGGTTCCCTGCTCCCTTGAATGGAGTTTTGCCAAATAAAAGCTCATAGAGAAAGATCCCAAACGTCCACCAATCCACCGCACTGCCATGGCCTTCACCCTTGATGATTTCAGGTGCCAGGTACTCGTGTGTTCCGACAAAGGACATTGATCTAGCACTTGTCGGTTCTGCAATAAGCTCAGGGAGAGGGCTCACTTGATTGTATATATCATTCTTCAATTTGGTCTTCTTCTTCTCCTTGGGCTTGCTTGAGAAAAAGCGTGGAGCAAAGCACGCTGGCATAATGCAATCTGGCTGCATTACACAAGTTGGCTCGATGCATGCTGGCTGAACACAATATGCTGATTTCTTTGTCTCCAGGCTTGCCATTGAAGATCTAACCAAGGTGGGGGAAACTGCACATCTTAATGAAAGGTCAAAATCTGAAAGCATTATATGCCCATCTTCCCGCACTAAAACATTCTCTGGTTTGAGGTCCCTGTAAATGATCCCAAGCATATGCAAATACTCCAAAGCAAGCAGAACTTCAGCCACATAAAACCTGTGCAATGAATAAATTATTCTTATTAGCACATTATCCCCTCTGTCAATAAACATATGCTGATACTTGCTGTCTCTCTACTTTTTACTTCTCTTTTGCCGGTGTGTGTGTGTGTAAACAAGACAGAAATGGAGAGATAAAAGAGAGACTTCTACATTCAAACAATCAAGTTCACAAAAAAAACATTTGCATTCAACAATCTGACACACCACACATTTCACTGAAAGCCCAAACCAAACAATATGTTCTCACAAGTTATAAACAGGAGCTGTATGTTTAGAAATGCTAAAACGTATATAAGTTGACAATTTGAGTAGAGGATTTTCTAGTCCAAGATTATCTTGAGTTAACTACAAAGCCTAACGGTAGTCATTTGTAAATATACATGTGATTGGTGAAATAAGGTAATACATGTACTTGTAATAAACTGGGAAGAATATCTAACCTGGCAGCATGCTCTGGAAAATACTTTCCAGGTTGTTTTTGCCTGAGTGCATGCAGATCACCTCCAGGGCAATACTCCATCAACAAGCATGTGAACTTCTCTGTCTCAAAGTGGGAGTACAATGTGGGCAGGAAAGGGTGATCCAGAGACTGAAGTATCTCTCTTTCTGTCTGAGCCCTCAAAAGCTTTTTGCGACCAGCCAGTTGTGCTTTATCCATAACCTTCATGGCAAAACAAGTTCTAGTGCCTGACAGTTCAGACAGATAAACACTGCCTATATCTCCACATCCCAGTCTCTTCACTAACCTGAAATGATTCAAACCCAGCATCCCATCATGATCTCGGACAGCTTGAATTGCTTCCCATCTCACATCATTTGCCTTGTGGGGCTTGTACATGTTATTGCTCAAACTACTAGAGCTGCTCTCATCACTAACATCACTTCCAGTGCTGCCTCTATAGATACTGGTCTTTCTGCTCTCGATAAGCTCACAGGAATTAGTGACTTCACTTTCAGACTTCTCAATGCTGCTTGTACATTCACTAACTTCTGTATTGGTAAAACTCTGTTTGGCTTCACAATAGAGAGTGGGAGCAGCAGAATATAAGCTGTTCTGAGGGCTTGGACAATAAGCAGTCCCTACTCCGGAATGAGAAACTAAGTTTCCATTTTTCCGTCCAGCAACTCCTTTACCCGGACCTAAAACATAATTCCTAGATTCTGGTAAGCCGCTTGAACCAAATTCCTCGGAATCATCAACAGGATGCTGGATGGAAGGTTTTGCTTCCACCATAGAAACCTTGCTCTGATATGAGCTTTCGGCTGGTTCAACAAGAACATCATCCGCGCCTCCATGTTCAACTTTGCCTTTACTTGAAACCTGGTACCGATTCCCCATACGGAGTAAATCTTCCTGCTGCGTGCTGTGGTTAGGTGCCTTTTTGGGATTAATTACAGAACCATTTAAATAGCCTACTGTCTTCACTTCATAAGCACGAGCAGCCACACTAGACGTGGATGAAGCCACTTCACTTCTCAATTGTTTCGGAGATGGAGGCTGAGATGGACGAGGAGTCCCAGTTGTCGAACGAATGTTACTGCCTCCCTTAGGTTCCGAATAACAAACCTTCGGTACAGAAATGACCCCATCAGCCAGTGAATCCATTCTAACACACAAGAACTCCCACTGAATATTCAAATTCGCCACACAGATTATAACAGATGAACAATATCTCTCTACAAGTGTCATTACCGAAAACGTAACAGAATCACATATTAACTATAGTAAATTCAAACAGGACTAAATATCTGCACAGCTATACAATCAAAGATAATCACATCCAGCAAAAACACCAAGATTTGATTCAAGAAACGAAATCCAAGAGATCTACAGCCTTCAATTCATAATCAAAATCAAGCGTAATTCAGAGACCCAATTACAGAACAGAATTCAATCACTCAAAGAACATATCTTTAACAATTTCCCCCACAACCCAAACCGCCATTTTCAACTTCATTTCAGAATCCAAGAAACCCCAAAACCCAGTTTCCAATTTCAATTCGAACCAAAAACCCAACTCTAATTTCGAGTCAAAAGAATCTGAGAGTGGTTTTTTACCTGATCAGAAAGCAGAGCAGAGCTGTTGCATGGCTGGTGAGAGAAAGTGAAATGACTAGAGTCTGAAGAGAGCTTCAGATCCGATCGGAACAAGAAAGCAAAGACGACGAAAACCACAACAAGATGGTGAAGAAGAAGAAGGAAAAAATAGTAATAAAATTTAGTTCTCTCAGTGGATTTTCGTCGCGTTGTGAGAGAGAAGACGGCGAAGCAAAAGCAATTAAGCTTTGAAAGCCCGTCGGGTTCGTTCTCTGCGATAAAGCTCAAGCTCTCTCTGTCTCTGCTCTTTCTTGTTTTTGTGAAATGGTGGTTAAGAGAGAGAGTCTGTTAGAGGGGTTGGGTTATGGGGGCAGCCTGCCGTTTTCGCTTTGGGCGCTCCCACGTTTAATTATTTTTTTGAATTAATCGATTTTCCTTTTTTGGTGACAATTTAATAATTGGGTATCATTTTACGGTTTCTTTTTTTCGGTGGCTAATCATTTTCATTTTTGTGTGCTATGGAATTAAGACGTAAGACAGAGCGTTTGTGAAAGCAATTAGATTTAAGGAGTATGTTTAAAGGTGAGGAAAATTATTGACATGTGTAGTCGTCAAGCATCATATGCGCAGGTGTCGGGTATCGTGCGCGCAGTTGACGAGCACCGTACGAGCAGCTGTTGAGAACCGTGCACGAAGCTATTGAGCACCTTACGCGCAGCTGTCGAGCACCAAGTGTGATTGTCTAGTCATTAATTGACTAAAAGATCACCATTGAAAGTAAATTTAAAGGTGAGGAAAATTATTTTTAAGTAAATTCGTTTTGTTTTTAACCCTTAGATTTATATCCAAATGTGATTGACCATAAATTTTTTTTATTTTTTTAACAAACCAGGTGAACATTACTCTTATGTAACGTTAATACCAAGTGAACATACAGTAATTAAAATGAAGTTGTATTATCATCTTGACGTGTCATAACAAAATATACAAAAATACAGCCATCCTTGTTTTAAAATGGTAAGAAATAAGACCTAAGAAATGTCATAAATATTAGTGAGTTATGAGTATAATGAGGTGGGAGCTAGATTCTTGCCTTGAAATTAGTGGAATTCTTTAACATGGTGATACTTTTCACTCTCCTTAGTTTTAGAGGAAAAAATATCAGATATGTTGGGTTAATTACTTTGGACAATTCTTGATATGATATGTCCTATTTCATTTGGTCATTTCTACCTCTACATGCATATAATTTGACATTATTTAACCGTTTTTAGGGAACATTTTATAAAAGATATTAAAATCTTGTCACTCACACCACCCTCAATGTCTTACATACCGAAGTGAGATTTCAATATATGACATCCACAGTTTTAGCTATATTAGCTAACCAACATGTCACGATTCACTACTAACAAATTCAACTTCAAAGCTTTTGAGCTCATCTTGCGATTTTGATCAATAGAAAAGATGAGTGGATCAATCCACTAAACAAAACAAAACAATTATCACATATCCACAAACTCAACCAATGTTCCATAATATAGGATGCTTATACATTCTTCTCTTTTCATACATCAATTGAGTCACCTTGAAAAATCTAGTATATAACTTTTCCAATAACACAAGTCTCCCAAACAAGAGAAATAAGCAAAACGTTGAAAAGAATATTCCCATTTGGTTCTAAAATGACCCGTGACGATCCAACCCGGCTGACGACATGTGATTGGCTAATCCCCGTCAACCCTCCTCCTTATGTTTTCTTACACCAAGAATCAGGGAGCACGTGTAGGACTTAATTACCATTTTCCACCAATAATTCTACGTTAATAAACGCCCATAAAAACAATTAACAACCTTACATTCTACGCCCATAAAGGCCCATGAAGCTAATAGTAATAGTAATCACATGGGAGGCTTTACCGAAATTGATTTCATTAACTTCTTTCGCGGGCGCCACATGGACGCACGTGAACGTCGCCAGGAGCACGTGGCCGGCTGTCACGCCCGACGCATGAAACCATGGTTACGCCTGCGGTCACACAATTTTTATTTTTACCGGCTAATCACAAGGGGCAGAGTCGTCTTTTCGTTCACGGCGCCCGGAATGGGTTCCGATCGGGTCACATACCTCAGGGCCAAAACGACACGCCGGTTGAGACCCACCACCGTTAGCACATGGAGAGCTTTTGGTGGGGCCCGGTTGTGTCGGGGTAGGGTTCTGGTGTGAGGGAACACACGGTGGTTGGGTAGTCCTTGTGAGGGCGACCACTTACGTGTAACATGTAACATGCTCTGAGCAGAGAGAGGTGGGACCCGGTTTGAACCTTCTCCCTTTGACCTGGGGCCGTGATTCGGGTCGGGGAAATCTGACGAGTTGTGGATGGGGATGACAGGTTGCTGTGGATTTTCTTGCAGGGGAAACTAATCTCCGGGTCATTGACACGTGTAATCATTTCGGTAGACAATATCACAACTGGTGAGACCGCTGTCACCTAACAAGTAAACATATTTTTTACATTTACGGTTTTACCAATCATCTTCTCTGATTAACCAGCTTTTTCTCTTTTTTTTGGATCTGAAACCAGTTTTTTTTGTTGATAAAGTTTAACCTTACAACTTTTTGATAATGTGACCTTACAACGTAACATCAATGAAATTTACGTCATTAGACAAAATAGTCATAACTTAAATGCACATATAAAAATCTTCTATCGAATTATAAAACACATGAAGAGAACGAGCAAATTAGCAAGAGAAATGAAACTTATGTTACTAGACTAAATCGTGGTAGTTTAAAAATGAACACATGAGGATCTTCTATTGAGCCATAGAACACATCCCTCTCCTTTTTATTTTATTTTCTCTCTATACATCATAAAGAGCCACCAAGTTGGCAAGGGAAATGAGAGGGAAATCCAAGAACTGCACGATCAATTCATTGTGTTTCAACAGTGTGGAAGTGGAACTAACTCAAGACTGTTCTAGTAAATTATCCAAGTACAAATTCAAGACGTATCTCGATGTAGACAAGACATCGAGCCTCTTCTCACTTGGTTCATACTTGAGTTACAGCTGAAATTGTATAAGTTTGGCTTTCAATGTGACAATCTCCCCACATTGCATGTTCTGCAGCAAAGAAGTTGCAATAAGAATATACACAAGGGAAAATAAAAACACCATACTGATCAGAAGATAGATCATGCCTATGATTCCACAAATCATATAGGCCTGTTGATTCCCATGGAAGAACCAACAGAGTAATATTGACATGACAGACACAATGCCAGTAATCATAATGGGCCTTCCTATTGATCCCCATCAATGAAACAAGAGAGTAGTATGAGCAACATGACATGGGTAAGGCTAGGATGAATTAATGCATGTGAACGATATGATGCATCAACTTTGTAAAATGAGTCGTTAAAATAGCAATATTAGTCATTAAAGTTGTAATATGAGCCCATAAAGTTGTAAAAAAAATTAGATACAACATTAGTCATCATTTGTCCTTAAAGTGGTAATTGAGTCCTCAAAGTTGTAATATGAGTCCTCAAAGTTGTAATTATCACTTTAAGGACTCAATTACCACTTTAACCACACATTTTACTATTTTAACAATACATGATGACTAATGTTGTAACTAGAAAATTTACAACTTTAAAGACTCATATTACAACTTTAAGGACTAATATTACTATTTTGACAACTTATTTTACATAGTTGATGCATCACATCATCCAAATGCATTAACACATACTAGAATTTCCCACATGACAAACATGAACAATAAGTGTTGACTGTTGAGTGTACATCATGATTGAGGAAGTTTTTATTGCTATTTCATGGTTTTCATAAGTTGGCTTTTCAATCATATGGAATCCATCTTCTACGTTAAGGCCTCGTTTGTTTCGTGAAAAGTAGACATCAGGAAAGGAAAGTTGTTATTTTCTAGCGTTTGGGAAAGCAAAATGAAAAGAAAGACTTTCCTAAATGATGGGAAAGTGGGAGAAAGTGGATCCTTCCAAAATCCAAGGGAACTACTTTCCTTCTTTCTGTCCTAACATTTATTACTCACACTATAATATTTTATTATATTTTTAACATCCTGATGACGACGTTCACCAAACATTAGAATAAAAACTTATCAAGAAATTTCATTCTCGTTCTCTTTCCGTTCCCAAAGGAGTGAGGAATGAACGATTTTCCTTTCTGTGAACCAAATGAGGCTAAAGGGTAAGGGGTGGTGACTTGGAGAATCCGAGAGGGTTCAAATTTCATATGGTTTTCAGCATTTGCTTAGCAGAAAAAGAGGACTGATCAATATGGAACTAAGATCATCCATGTGCTTCAAACTATTAGCAAGACTTGCAAACAAACATTCCTGTAGATCTCTTCAACTAAAACTGACATGTCCGACCGTGCTTACTTATCTTACCATCTCTTCCTCGACTCCTCGAGATGAATTATGCCATTCTTTAAATCGCTAAAAGGCCTAAATGGTTACACACTTCTAATTCCTATTCCCCACATCAGAGCCGCAATTCAATAGAAATGAGACAAGAAAACCCAGCATAGCTAGATCTTCTCCTTTACAGTGTCGAGGCATCAAGTAGGTATTTGAATAATTATTTTTTTCTGTACTTGATTAGGGAGCTTGATTACCATCTCAACTTTAATCAAGTGAATCTAGAACTATACTTTGAGAGTTTGAGACTCCCTCTTTCTACAAAAAGGAGCATTCTTTCATCCTCTAAAGCTATTAAATTATTGCTCTCTTTCATGCCTAGTAAAGTTATGAACAATTCAAATTGAATCTATTCCTCATCTTCGTTACAACACTCGTTCTGTCCAACAAAATCATTCATGTCCTCATAAGTTTCAAAAGGTAAAAGGATGCGCCAAGGAAGAGACAATTCTAAGACAGGAGCGAAAATCTAGCACTAAGACGTTTCAAGCAAGACCCCTCTTTCTACGCTCTACTCCTATACCACATTTCCAAAAGATCTAAGTTCTTCGCATGTAAAAATGCAGCTCCAAAGCTTAGATCTCAAAAGCTCCCAAAGGCATAGTAAGGTTCCTAAATGGGATGTACTTGGTTCAATCTCATATTCTTCTCTAACTAATAAAAAGGGTCTTTTGCCTACACCAATCTATCGGAATATGTGATCATGCCACCCCAAAGCAAAAGCAGTTACCAATTAACAACTCTTCCAAGTTTCAATACATCGATCAAGCAGCTACTAGCAAATGCTTACGATCTCAGATTCCTACATTTCAAAAACTTCCTTCTAAAGCTAATCAGCAAAGCGGCATCCTGTTTGACTACTCACTACTCAGTATTCACTGCTCGATCACCACCATTCATGCTCGACACTCAGACATCGTTTGAGTCCAAATCATTGTAGATTAAACAAAGTGGATTACAGGCCACAGAATAAACAAGGAAGAAGCATATATGCACACCAGTGATGTTCAGTCACCGTTCGATTTAAAATCTAAGGGTGGAAAATAAAATAGTCTTACTTAACAGTAATTTTCTTCACCTATAAATTTAAATTTAGATCCAAGGAATGGTGGGCCCAATCCGTATGGTCAATACTTGTTTTACCATTCACTATGGGGAATGGTCACTGTCATAAATAATCTGATGTTCCACCCACAAAAATCTTCTTCTTCGTCTTGAAATCCTTCGACCCACCCATTAGATCCCCTCGGTATATCAAGAACAAAGTAGCAGTACACACAGCTCAAAATTGTTAATGGAACAAGGAAAGGTTAAGATTATAGGTCGAAGGAGCTTCCGTCCTCGCTATTGATGCACTAAATGGCTCCATTTGGAGACTCTCATCAAGATGGAGACTAAGACAAACAAGACCACATGCTGTAATTATATGGCATACATATTTTACTTAAGAAAAGAAGAAGCACTACAAATCTGTTGACCTGCACTTGATGGCAGTAGGTTTTCGAAATTGGCAAACGAAGAAGAGCAAAACTTGAAACAAGCTTCCCAAACATGTAGGTACATATAGAAAATGTTCCAGCATACATTCACTGAGCTATAAGTGTCTGCAAGGTCCGTTCGCTATAGTCACAAACAAGTTTTTGTGAGGAATGAATGTTTCCTGGTTCACCTAGGAAAGCTGAGTCTGAACCAATTACTGCAGTAAACTAGCAGTAAAACCAGTTTTGATTTTAAGTATAGAAGGTATGCTTCTTCTCTTTTTTTTCAACAACAAACAACAACCGGTTCTGATTTTAGGTATAAAAGGTATGCTTCTTCTCTCTCTTTTTTTTCAACAACTCAGTTAACCATAAAAGTAACAAATCCTTATATTACACCAAATTCGGGTCATTAGACCAAACACACAAATCGAAAAATAATACATTGTGGTAATCAGAGCAACTAAACCAAATTTTACCATGAGATGCTCAGCATTCAGAAACATGGACAAGAATACCTCACTAATTCTGAGCAGATTTACAGAAAAATCATTGGTGATAATACTTGATATCGAATTATCAATATCCATGGGATAAAGCCACAAGAATAGTTCAGTAATGGGAGAAGATTATGATAAACTACTCGATCAATATTCACCAAAATATCTGTTTCTGAAAATAAAATCAAGGGTTGTGCATGTATACTTGGTCAAAGTACCCACTTCACACAGAAGTTATCATTTGGTACTAGATAGTTACTACACAAGACTTACTTATGAAGAAGGAATGTGCCACACAGAATAAGTGTTCCAGCAACAAGTATCCATCCTGTAACCACTAGTCTGCAGCATTTTGTTTTTGAACAAGAGTCTGCAGCATCTGATACAGAAACATTATGTGAGACAATATCTTCAACAACAAAATAATACCAAGCGAGCGAAAACACTAGAAAACTGCATATAGCAATTTCGATTAGTATGTACAGAGAGGCAGTGTACATATAGCAATTTCGATTAGTATGAGTAAGAAGTGGAAATTGAAGATCATTATTTCCAAGGCATACGACCAACATATGGTGAGATGAGCAACTGTGAAGACTAGTGGATGTAGCTAGAATAAGTGTCAAGAACTAAGATAAAAATTCAGTCTGAATCAGATGGTTTCCTTTCCATTAACAATTCCTTTTTCCTTCTCAGCTTTTCAAAGTTGATCTAATTTGGCAGGGTACATGAAAGCCATCAAGGTAGTTAAAATTATCATCTGAACATAGCAAACACTTGCATACCTGAAAATCTCACGCAATTGCTCCTTAACAACGTCATTTGGGGACATTTGCCATACGAGCGTCTGCAAGACTGCAACTTCCCATCCATCTATTTTGTTCATATGTTTTGGTTGGTTTCTGAAATATTATTGCTGAATGTTGTTTATTTGATGGCTAGCTGCTCCTTTACTTCTACCATACACACAGAAAGCATCAGCTTATATTGACTTTGATTAATTACCTCTCTTTCCTCGATCGATGAGATCCCTCACCTGAGTGGCTTAGTTCGGTTGGGAATGTGTTCAAGTATGTAAATGCTCCCAAACTTTTAGAATCCAAAACGCTAAAACGTATATACACAATGAACAAACTTTCAAGGACTTGGTTGAGTTTGATCGAAAATGGCCATGCTCAAAGTTTTAACCCACAATATACACGTACGGACGTACCGACTCGCATTCCGGTTGCCGATTAAAATACTTCAATCCTGTCCAACAAAAATATACGTAGTTAAAACTCAAGTTGGTGGCAGTGGACATCCTTTTATGGTATTAGAGATACATGTAGTTAAAACCTCATATACCAACAAAACTCCAATTAGAGGAAAGATTGGGAGATGGTTTGGCCAATAAAGTGATAAACCCTCAAGATTTATTGGCTTATATACATGGTCAAAACATCAAAACCAATGACTCTTAATGTTACAGGTTACAAACAGGTTACATGAAATAAGGGTACAGAATCCAAAGTGTATGTTACATCTGCACCTTTGTGCAGTTTGTTGATGTCGATTAGCAGGAAAAAAACAAGACAAGAGCAGATCTCTTTGATCTTATATTCCAGGGGAGTAAAAGGGAAACATTCCCTTTCAGAAATTAAAGAGAAAAATCAGAAACATCTCGAAGACAAAATGAAGGAAACTGAAAGCAGAAGCCAACTTCTCACTTGGCTGTAAGGATTCGTTGGTCCTAAAATACAACCCGTTCTACCTCCCATAAGGATGATATCGACCGCTACCAGCACCACCATATCCCCCTCTACTACTACCATAAAAGGAAGCCCCACTGCCACCTCCATAGCCGCCTCCAAAGCTGGCGTCATAGCCACTCCCACTCCCATAACCACCGCCAGCTCCACCACCAGCACTTCCATATCACTCTCATCACCTGTCCCACCATATCCACCCCCACCTCCAAGATCATAACCTCTGCTATAGGCTCCTCCATAACGTTCTGTGTAGCCTCCTACTGAGGGCTCTCCCCTATACGCTCCTATACTGCCACCAGCACCGCCACCATGTACTCCATATCCACCAAACTCACTTCCATTGTATCCTCCATACGCAGTGCCTCTTCCAGCATACACTGATCCAGTTGACTTATAAGCACCTGCTCCACCATAGCCTCCACCACCTCCAAATCCACCACCATACGCAGGCCTAGAATCATTGTACCATTTTGATGTGGGTGGGGGTAGGGTCGTCTGCTTCTTTGGCTCTGCCTGTTTGGTCTCCACCTACAAAGAAAGAACATAATATCAAGATTCTGGATTGATCATGGATTCCGAGTTTTTTTTCCACAGTTGTAAATGGTCTTTTCAAAATTAGTCTCCAAAGTGAACAACAGTAAAACTTTCAGTAATCTGCAGGCTCTACTAATCTAAGCAACACTACTGCACATGCTCCCTTCAGTTTCTGCTTGGTTTTCTTGTAATTTGGGGTTTGGTTGTGTCCTTCCCTTAATCTTACTCTTGTATTTTTCTTTTTTATATATCAATAAAATTATAAATAAGGGGACGGGCAGTGGGTTCCCAGAGTGTGGTGGACCCTTCTCCTTTGGGATTGAGGGCGGGACTTGTTCCCTAAATTGTCCGCCTCTGAGGAACTAATATCGCCTAATCCCTTATTTAAAAATAATAAAAAATAAAAATAAAACAACACTAATGCACATCATTGTAAATAAACTTTTCATTTCATCAACCCTAAACAGCTCAAGAGAAAAAAAAATTGGAATGATAATGCCTTCATGAAGTCTTGCAAGTAGGGGAGCGAAACCTCAAGTGCCAGCATAAGAGCAGAACATGCAAGAAACATTTTGAGAAACAAGATTCTAAGTTTCCCATGCTTTTAAGTTGCACGGGACCATATAAACATGCAAGAAACATATTGAGAAACAAGATACTACGTTTCTCATGCTTTTAAGTTTGAGGTGACCATACATTCAAGAACTTCCCTCATAATCTAATATGAAGATAGTGGGACACATTTACTATCGAGTCTAGCCTACAAATTGTATCACATTAACTGACTATCCATACGATATTTAGCAGCAAGTACCAAAAGATAATGCGCTAACAAATACAATAGCTAATGCGTACAAGTATTTCTGAATCCAGACAACTTATAATGTGATAAAGCCTTTGTTTCAGAAGACGGCTTACCTGAGCTCCAGCAAACTCAAGCTTGTTCCCCTTGTCCAAGAGATTATCAACTGCTTGCTCTGTCTCAAAGGTAACAAATCCAAATCCCCGTGAGCGACCAGTGGAATGGTCCTGCATAATCTGACGTTCCTTCACCTCTCCAAACTGTGAAAAGAAGTCGGTAAACTCATCTGCCCATTCACAAACAACACACATGTAAGTACCTCCACAGCAAATATTCAAAGAACACAACTGAAAAAAGAGAATAACTCACCTTCATTCACCGTTGTGGGAATTCCACCCACGAAAATCTTTTTCGTCTTGAAGTCCTTCGACCCCATTGCTCCCCTCGGTATTGTCCTCTTGATTTCCACCTATCAAACGACATAAAGCAGCTCAACAACCGAACAACTATATCAATAACAAAGTACTACACAGCTCAAAATTGACAATGCATAAAAGAACAAAGCCCCTACTTGCTTGCCATTGATAACATGAGTCCCTTCTATGAACCACAGAGGAGTCAGCCTACGTCACAAACCCGAACCCCGGGGCTGCCCGGTTTTCCGATCCTTCATTATAACCGAATCTATAATCCCCCATAATTTCCAAAATGCTTCACAAACTGAGCTGCATTACCAAAAAAATCACACTCCCAAACTCACAAACCCAAAATTCAAAATTCAATAATCACATACATCAATACAAACTCAGAATTCAAATTCTACCTGTAGTGGTCTCTCTCGCCAAACCCTTCCTACGGGAATTAACACAAACAGCTAAGCTGAGATTCTAATTAACTGCTCCTAAGCTTTTATTTACAAAACGGCGTCGTTGGAATGAGATATTTACCCGGGGCTAGCTCCGTCGCCAGTGTGAGGGTGAGACTGAGACGACGACTTGTAGTCTTCGTCCTCCGCCACCTCAGCCCCTCTGGCCTAGTCGGTCAATGTCTTGAGCTTCTACGTCATGGTTGGCATCGTTAGTGTGCGAGTCCATGGAGAGAGAGAGAGAGAGAGAGAGAGAGAAAAAAAAAAGAACAGAAGAAGTGAGTCCGTAACCATCAGAGGTGTGCAAAATCTCATACTCAAGTTCAAGTTACAGATCCGCCGACATTGATTGAAGTGTTCTCCCGACCTTATAAGGAAACCGTGCGATTTTGCAAAATGGACAAGACTCGAAGACTATGAATGCCACTTGATCAAAGGAGACAACTAGAAATTGATTTGAAGTTTTGAACTGATGAGACGACCCAGATTAGGTCTCAACTCAGAAGAAAATTCGAACTCCCCGTCATACGGCACAATGCGAGGGATTTTGATATAGCAGTTTTGGTTAGATTACAGACGAACTACATTGGACCGGCCTCATGTACACCAAAATTTTGACAAGAATGCCCGTCTCCGAGCACTTGGCATTTTACATGGTACGTCTTTCTAAGATTTGAGTTTCCCATCTAATATGTTAATATGCAGTCCGAGAAACTAGAAAGTATTTTGTGGGTTAACCCTCCGTGGCTCTCGCCTGTAGTATGGGGTTTCATCTATCGTCCTCCTCACATAATCCATGAAGGGCTGAGGTGTTCGAGGAGACAGATCACTCACAACAGCAGGGCTGCCACGTTCAGGTGTGATTGGGGCTGCCATACTTGGAGCAACCGGTACATGAGATCTATCAGGTTTGTCAGAATAATACTTGAACACTGCCACAATCAAAATCAGTATTGCAAGGCCTCCGAGAATGGTTGGCCAAAGGGTATAACTGATAGTGGTAGTTTCTGATGCTGCTGTCTCTCCAGGGTCACCATTGACGTCGATTTCCACGCTTTGACCTGCATTTGACAAGTCATTTTTGTTAATCTTCTCGTCTTTGCCTGTCTTTCTCAATCACTCATTCTTTAATGGTTCCTAAAGTTCTGTTTCAAAATTTAGGACCAAGATTGCTCACCATTGGATGGGAGTGTGATGAAAACTGTATCTTTGAATCTCTTGGTACCCAGCATTCTGACCTGAAATGGACAAGAACAACAATTTTAGAAAGGATCAAAATTCAACAGATAGACATAAAATCAAACAAGCATTTAAAAAGTCCCTGGGTATTTATCCCAACTGCTAGTTTATGAATATCTACTCATGCTTTTTGGATAAATTAAGTACAATTTCTATGCTTCAAGTAGATCAGGATAATGCAGAAATAACTTGAACAATGGAATCATTCGAATTAGTTTCAGTATCTTGAAACCCTTCACTCTCCATCCTGAAGGATAAGTTTTAACTTTTAAGTGATAAGTTTTAACTTTTAAGTGTGTATTTCTTTCTTTCTTTGATAGTGATATTTGAATATCACAGCTTTAGAAACGTTGTTCCATAAAAATCCGCAACTATACCAATACCACTCATATTAACACAACAACAAATCATATGTAACATAGGACTCACCTCATACTTCGCACGCCCACCGATCCCAAAACCTTCTTTATGGATGGGAGTAACAAGTAATAAATCCCGGTCACGCCAATAAATTTCAACATCTACAATTAAAAAGACAACAAGTAAGATCAGAATTCAGCACCACCAGTATGGTACCAGGGGGAAGCCACAAGTGTGAGGCTGGTAGAAAGTTCAGGCATCTTAGAGCTTACCTGTGTTCCCCAGAATTGTGATAATACTCTTGTTAGAGTCTGGAGTCAGATTCAACTGGACTGAGTCCTGAAACATTCAAGCAACAACTATATCAAAGTGTGCCACAACATTTTAGTTTCATAAAATATGATCTACTTCAAACAGAGACCGAGTATCAAGAACTCATAAGTGCATTCATTTTTTTTTTGTTTTTTTTTGTTTTTGCAAAGAAGTGCATTAAGTTTAACGTCTCACAAATATTCAAAATGCATACTGCCATACCTTGCCCATCTCCAAAACAGAAAACCCTCCAACAAAAAGAGCAGATGCAGATCCTGACACATGATCAGCTCCTCTCAGTGAAGCATTGATGAAAACAGTTATATCTGGTCTCATCTCTTTGGACTTGAAACGAACCAAATGCTCCGGTGTGTAAGGGAAGAAAAGGCAGTATGAGTTACCAGTATCAAGATCAAGCCATGGATTTGCATACCTTAAGTCCATGAGAAAAAAAATATTAAAGCATGAAAAGGAGTAATCAGTAAACAGCCAAATGGCAGTAGAGTAAATGAGAAATATACCCAACAAAAGGAGGGTCCACTCTACAGACATACTGGAGTCCCTTGGTGTTTCCAAATGCCTTAAACTTGTCGCTGTAAGGACAGAAAATGTGAGAAGATTAAGAGTAAACTAACAACCATTGTTGCTCATGTGAAAATGCATCAAGATTTATGTATTTATGATGGTACTGTTTGGTTGTTAGCAATTCTTCCTCTCTATGTACATCCAACTTTAAAAGTTTTGCAGACACAGACCTATAACAATGAATGAGTACTACATAATTATTTTAGCCAACATCTTATGTCCATACAACATGTCACCTGATCTTCACAGAGAAGTTATATCCTTTGGTGGGGAAGGGAACATTTGTCAGTGTCTCTCTTGGAGCATCAACAGAAACGATATCATCTGTTAGCACTGTAACTGTTGTTCGCAACTTCATGCTTGACGCTTTAAAGTGTACTGTCCGCAGGTAAGAAGTTATGAGTGCAAGCATGGTAAAAATTATTTACTTGTGAAACGCAACTAATCATACACGCAATATTCATTCAACTAATTTGTCCTAACCTACATCAGAGTATAATGAAGGGGCAGATAATTAGAGATGCAGGTGGTTTTTTATTTACTCGTACCTTGAGTTGAACCTTCCCCAATTACTTCAGCTTCTCCAGACAGTGGGGAGACAGATATGACACTTTCATTGGCAGTGAGCCACCGGCCAGAAATTTGATCATTTAAACCTATCAAACCAAGATAACAGATGATAAATGTAACGGTAGTGAGTGAAAATCAACTATTCAAACTTTATTTCATGGAGAGCTCACAAAGGAATATTTGTTTGGAAACACGAGTAGATTGTCAAACGTGAAAGAATAATTTTTCCTTGACATATTTGAAGCATGCCACTACAAGGCAATATCTACACATAGTTACATCCAATCGTTATGCATGTACAACTTGGCTGCGAGCCTGAGAGTTATGCTCCCCCAACAACCAGAAATGAAAACCCACTATAGGTTTGCGACATCAACTTCACGCATGGGAAAGGTTATATATTTCAACTTAAAGGAAGTAAGATATCAGACAATCTAAGCCCGGCAGTACCGCAATCAACAAATATACAAGTCGATTAGAACAAGAGCCAAAATGGTATACTCGAAAGGGTCCAACATAAGGCACAGTATCATAAAGACAATTTCTGATTTCTCCAAATAAGATAAAAACATACATAGCATAAATCATATATGTGTAGAATCTGCATTTTTTTGAAGTAAATGATGCAAAGAGTCAGAGACCTACCTTCTATACTGAAGTTAACATGGCTTCCAATATGAATAACTGGGTTCTGAGGATGTATATGCGCTCCCACTGATATCTGAAGGGAGTAAGTTTCAATAGCATAGAGAGTACATGTGTGACAAACACAAAGGATATCTAAAGAAGCAAAACAAGAATGCATGGAGCATATAGCACACAGCTTTGACATATTCTCTTTACAACCAACAACTTTTTTCTCAGTAAAGTTTTTGTTTTTCGTGGTACTTTTCCAACACTCGGAGTTTTAGAAAGGGTTAAACATGTACCAGGATATAGTCGGACTTCAAAGGTATACTAGCAATGGATACTCGCACAAGAGCTCTACCATGTTGCACTGCCTTCAACCACAATTTAGAAAAGGAGCACTCAGAATAAGTGTTGTGCTTCCATTAATAAATCTCATCACAATAAACACATGCTGCTTATAAAAATATAACCTTCTTCACAGCTTGTCTTAAGAAGATTGTTTTCTTTTAAAGGAAATCAGATAATAAATTAGACCTTGAGAAGGATGATTCCACTTCCAGCGAGTGTCGTGTTTACAGACACAACATCAGGATTGTCAGTTTCAACATCAAAGAGGACGGTGTCATATGCTTCATGAAAACGGTTTCCTAGTCCAAGCAAAACCATAATAAAGACATGAGATTTAAATCATAAACATATCAAGTAGCAACATTTATTAACTGTCTTTTTTGTTAAGACAACCAAAATTACTCCATATAATCAAAACAGTGATACCTAGTGAGTCCAAATAGACTATTGGAAGAGAAAGCTCAGCACCAAGAACAAGATTGATCCCACGAAGTGGTAACCAATCATCTGAAATCCTTATTTGAGCCACCTCAGCAACTTTGACACAAGCAGCAATCTCAATTCTACCTGTCATTCGATCTTTTGCCTGAATGCATGCAAGATTGTTACTTTCTGATGTCTTTATTCTGTCTCCATCAACGAAAATAGCATCTTTTTGCAGAACATCACTCTTGTCGGGAGCAAAATTTCTCAATAAAGAATAAATGATAGTTCCTTTATGACTCTGACTATCCCATTCGCCATGCAATTCTGAAGATAAAGGTAAAAGACTACTTGTGGTATAATGAGGAGGAAGAATCCAGGTTATGGGAACTCCAAGCGCAAGAGGGGGATCAGGCACCACCAATATTGATACTGAGGCATTGTAAATTCTTCTCCATGACTTAGAACTGGAAGATACAAATTCACATGAGAATGAAACTGCGACATTTGTCCTCCCTGCAGATATTCCGAGCACTACTTTGATAAAACCAAGGTCTTCCTCACTAATATGGCTTGTAAAACGAAACTTTTCTGCATAGTCTAGTTGAGATCCATACTTTTCACTATTCAAGTGCTCTGACCCATAAAAACTCAATACCTTTTCATCTTCTCCGCTCCAATGGTAATTTTGGCATTGCTCATAAACAGAAAACAAGTCACCCTCAGAAAACACAGGATAAAGTGGCATTTCTTTGCCGACACCAAGCAGTTCACTTTGAGCATTCAATATCACTGAAGAAGGAACTCCCACTTTAACAGTGGCATGTGCTTGACAGATCACAGTACCTCCATTTTTTAAGACAGTGGCACTAATAGTAGTGTTCCCAGGTAAACTCGCAGATAATCGACCTGAAGATCTATCTATTGTTGCTACTTCATCATCCATGCTCGTATATTCAACATTTACACCCAGTGTTGGGCCTCCCTTCATTGTAAGCACAAAAGATGCACCAGGTACAAGGAATATATCATGGGGGTGAATCTCTGGTGCTGCATAGACTTCCACCATTATTGGTTGACTGAAAATTTCATGCCCAGATTGCTGCATAGCACTAACAAAAAAAGTTGTGATCCCAAGATGTGAAGCAAAAATCTTAAATTCTGGGACATGTATGCATCCGCCATCTGTGCTTGGATTAATATCTATAACCTCAATAATTTGATCCTTAACATGCACTTGAATACTAATGTAGGCAAACTGATAAGAGTCGAAAGTTCTCCCATCACTGATACCAGCCACTATATCAATTGTCTGTGAATTTCCTTCCATAAGGCATATAACTTCTGGTGATACAATCTTTATCCAGTCAATCTCGGCAACTTGTACCACAGCGAAAGCTGCAAGTGGAGGAGCAAGCCCAATATCATTAACTGTCACAAGTGCAGTCCCCAGACCTTTAGGAGACAGCACCAGTTGTGAGCATTGTAAATCGGTTGGGGGTTGAATGACTTCTACTACGTGAGAATCATTTACACCAACTTTCAAGAAACTGCTCCCACCAGTAATTGCCATATTTACCTTAGCATTGGAATTGAAAACTACCAAATGAAACTCTGGATTAATCCTCAACGTAGATACAAGTTGCAAATAGATAGCATCTGTAAGAGGACTCTCAAGGTAGATACCCATGGTATTGATGAAACCTATAACAGTAGCACGAACTATACACACTCCCGATACATTTTGCAGGCTCAAAAAATTTTCCCATCTGTATTTTGGTCTCTGTAAATTATCAGCATCATCCCAATAGGCCATCCCATCGCATCTGTTAAGTTCCCACTGCAAATGAAGAGATGATGAATTAGCAAAAGCTTCTCCATTACTACTAATGCCAACTGCAGCTAATCTAATGGTGCGGTTATTTGCCACAGTAATGGGAGTGACACGAATTCTTCCTGAACTGCGGTCCGCCTGAATTGCTGCCCTTATGACTTCAAGCTGATTAGCAGGTTCATCAGCTATCATAACAATCGAGGTAGGAATGCTACATATAAGAGACATCAACACGTCAGCCACTGCAGGCATAGGATGGTCATCCCCAACAAGATTACCACGTCTGAAAACAATATTATAAGTTCCAAACATCTCACATGAAACCCTGTACAGACTCCTATAGGTCTCAGATAATCGTTGCACAGAAGCACCATCATCAGTGTGACCATGTTCTTTATTTAAGATTTCCACAGTTTCCACAAACTCAACACCATTCTTCCACTGTTCGGGACCACCGAGAAGCATGATATCCAGATGCGTTCCAGGAACAAGGTACACTTTATCCAACTTTACCAAAGGATTGTCAGCTTCTGTTAGAGCCAAATCAAAAAAGTAACCACCATAATGATTTCCATCACCGGCCTGACAAACATTAAGTGGTGGATATGCCCCAATAAGTAAAGAAGATTTTAAGACAATAGGTCCATGAAAAGAGCTTCCAGAGTCGTGATATTCATTAGGTAATGTAGCATGAAGAGTTGCTCGACCAGAAGCAGAAGCATATAACTCTGCCCATGAACATGGAGCACCATAACTTGATGTATGAGACTCAGCATTCCCTAACATATGTAAATCAGCTGCTTCTCCTTTGACGATGACGAAAGGCCCACTCCCTACCTTCCACCTTACGATGGAACTGAAAGCATCACATCTATAAAAGTAGGCACCTGCAATAACAGTTAAAATACAAACTGTCAACACCCATTAGAAAAGCAAAACTAAAGTAGCTTGTGGCTCTGAAGTATATGGCATTACCATTTGATGTTTTCATTGTTACAGCAGCTTGAAGATGTGATCCTACAACAGTCTCCACAGGGAAGTTAAGAAGCATGGACATAGATGCGGGGACAGAAACTTCAACGACCACCTACAACAGAATACTGAACTTAAAATCCAACAATAGACAAGGAAGACAAATAAATTTGAATATAGCATTTGAGGCTGGGGTCCAGATGGGTGTGGAAGAATCATAATACCAATATTCAGTTGTCCATAGTACAAAACTTCAAATCAATCAAGCATGGACATAGATGCGTATAAATAATTATATAAACAAATAAAGTAAGTCTGCATATAAGTCAGACCTACGAGTCAAAAGAAGAACTGATAGATTGAGCTGATTATATTACCTCATCATAATTGAATGAATCGAAAACGGACAGCACTTTAATGGTAGCCTTACCAGGCTTCTTAGCCTGGATAACACCAGAAGCAGATACAGACACAATACCCATGTCTGAGGTGTACCACTTGTAGTCTGTAGAGACTTTTGCACAACCTGTAAAATTTAGTAGTGTTTAGAGCATTTAACCAACATATCGGTATCGTATGCTAAAATAATTTGAGCATCAAGAACTACAAACCTCCAGAAACCTTCAGCTCGACCTCCTGATAAACAGAAGGGACCCACGGAAGGAGAATGGTTGGAGAAGCAACACTTTTGTTCAAACTGAACTTCACTTGATCACATACAGTGAGTTCTTGCACAACCTTGAGAACCTACAAGACAATGAGCCAACTTGAGCAAAAAAAATCTTTGAGAACATTACAGAGAACAGATGAGGAACCCACCCCGCCCAGAAAAAGATACAAATCAGAAAGAAAATAACAGCTAATAATGAACATTACCTTCTTCGTTTCATCTAGAGCACTATAGTACGTCAATGAAGCTGTCAATTTTCCCTGTCCCCGTGAAGTTGCTTTTAGGACTACAGAATTCTGCCAGCTATGTTTGACTGCAATATCATCTGATACAGGAAAAATTTGCCAATAATCTGAATGGGTTTTGGACAGCTTTAGATCATCATTCTGCAATCAGTACGGAATTTATTAGCAGAAGGTAGCCAAAACCATAATGAACTCTTATGAAGTAAATTAAAGAAAAAGAACAGAAATCACCATAATAGAAAAAGGTTCATGCATCAAATGTGAAGTAAATTTGCAGAAAGGTAGTAATTTGGATATGAGTATACAATTCTATAACATTGTGAAAGATAAAGTACCACCGAAAGTGGTAGACAATTACACATTTAATAATATACTTTTTCTATTTTGAGCTAAAAATTTGATTAAGGACACTCATTATCTGTAAGTCCCAAATGCATTACCATTGAATATATGATTATGCAAACAATGATCCTGGAAGAATGCATGTGTTACCTCTGTAATGAAAATTTCTTGTGCATCTGGCCCCTGGGAGAAAACCTTCATTTGAATAAGGTACTGATGACCAGAAACACCAAACCAACGGGTCATGGACAGAATCGCTTTAGTTCCTTGTACAGGATCACCAGCAGCAGAAAGAGGTGTCATGTATAAAGATAAAGAATCTGGCAGGACAACATTCAGTGAGGACACTTGTCTGTGGCCAGTAACCCTTGTATCTTCAACTATGACATTTGTAACCCCTAAGCTCAATGTGTTTGTCAATCCTGACGTAGAGTCAACATTAGCGACTGAAGAGTTTGACAAAGACCATTGATGATGTGGAGACGGCAAATTTACCACTGCAAAGGTTAAAAGCAAATCAAAAAAGGTAGTATGGTGGGTGTCACCAGTTAAGCATTACAACAAGACAGGTTTATACCAACAAAAGAAAGTCGAATATGATAGTCTACAAATATGGTCATCAAGTTCAGATAATTAGACAAACAAACTGGAATAGACCTAAAAATAATAATTACTAATATACAGATTTTGAAGAAGGAAATGAGATGGAACCTTGAGCCTTGTTCTCACGAATGACTTTCAGAGTATAACGAACAGCAGCGCCAACAAGGACGAGTACAGGTGAGGGAGGTTCAAGTGACATGGCTTCTGCCACAGTTAGGACAATCTTATCGGCCATGTGCTTGAATTGTGGCTCAAACAAATGCACAGAAACAATCTCATGCCCAATTTTGATTCCTTTTACAACATACATGTCAGAGAATACACCCTGTTCATGAAAGAAAATATGTTAAATGCAAATTGATAAACCAGCTTAATGCTTATTCACACCCAAAAGAAGTTGCTTACATTATCTTCAAGATTTATCTGGACATCTAAGTCTCCGCACAATCCACCACAGTCACTCAGGGGAGAGTCTTTAAGAGGAACATGAGCGAGGTGATGCACCGGTACATTGGTTTCAGATAATAACTGCCACATGAATTGCAATCCCACCAGTGATGAAAACACATTTTCTGCAAGGGAAGTGACAAATATTAATGTTTACTGAATCAGATCAAAACTAATTTGACCGGTAGACAACTACCCAAAAAAGGTCGGAAAATAATTTAAATAGGCCAGCATCTAATGAACCTCCTAATAGTTCTAGAATCTTTGTCCAACTTAGACAAGCAATGAATTTGATGTTAGTTGGTGCATGCCATAAGCTAATCTATTCAACACAGAATATTTTCTGCATCATCACACAATCTTACAGCACGGCAACTGAACAGGGCAAGGTGATCTAGCATCTCATGGACCATGTTTAGCCACTCTGTGTCACCCCAAGCTGTTTCTGTATCCTTGAATGTAACTCTAATCTCAACAGTGTAAATTAATACAAAACACAGCTCTATCTAAACTACAGGAAAATATATTTGAATATACTTAGACACACAAACATAAAGCAAGATCATTTCTAAGTCGCTCTTTATAATCCAGAATCACAAATGTGTGAAACTAAGGGAGATGCAGGCAGTATCAAGTAGTACTTAAACTAGGATTAAGTAACAACCCAACACATTACTCAAGATGACAAAAGAGGATATACATATTCATTGCTTTGGTAACAAAAGGAGACAACAGGGATGAAAATGGGCATTAACAATTCAGCGCATTTCAAAAAATCAAATAGATAATTCAATGGGCTCATACATATTGAAGTGGTCAGCATTCTGAATATACCTTCATCATCAAAGGCGCGGACTCGAAGAGTGGCAAGCCCATCTAAGTCAAGTTTAACAGAATTATGAAATATCTGGATTCTGGAAAGTTTGTCTATAAAAACTTTGCATCGAATCACAACTCCAGTATTTACGTCAGTAGCATACACAGCAGTCTCCTTCCTACCACTATAAGTAGCAACAGATCTCAATCGCGCACTCGTTGAGCAGTGACTAGTTGCATTGTATTCAGGCAGAACAGATAGAATATCATGATGATCCCAGGACCTGCGATAATCAATATTGAATTAGGGAATAGAAAGACATCAACAGGAAGCATGACTCATGAAATGTTATTGAAAGGTCAGTAAGAGGAAATCAAATGGCATTTCAATCACAAAACTGAATTCAAACATCCAAACAAGAGGAAACACAGGGTTTAATATAAGTATCATTAATAATTTTGCCAAGTTTTACTCTGACCAAAGAGAGCTTGGCAGTTTGTAAACCTGATCAAAAGGTTATCAATCCTAAACAAAGAGGGGCTAGTAAAACATAGCCTCATGAAACCACACTAAAACCTTTCCTACTTGTCGAAAACCAGTTCCATTTCAGCTACAATATTGAAACACATACTCTTCTAGGCTTCATCACTTCAGTTCTTCATCTATTCTTTCGAAATCCCAATCTAAGCAAACAGAAATAGTACGGTTTCCATTCAATCTCATCTAACCAAACAAAGGTCAATGCTCATCCATTTTGTTCAACATGAAATTCACACCGAAAATTTCACTCTCCAATAACATACCTAAGACTCTAGGGTTCAATACTTGGTTCCTAACCAAACACAGCATCAGCTTGCTCAATTTCACTAAAACAAAGCTCCTATCTACTAGTGTTAGTGTGCGTACCATTTGAAGCAGCCGTCGCTTCCCTGAAGCCTATACTCAACCGGATGCGTCATCTTCGGAGGCAGCAGGATATTGACGTCGGCGATGTGCGGACCGCCGGAGCTCAAATGCGACGCCGTTTGGTCCGCCATGGTCAAAAGAACCAATCCGAGTAAAAACGCCAAGCTCGACATCTTCAAACGACCGCCGAGTACTAGTGCACTAGAGCTCAGGGGAGCTTCGCATACTCGGCTTCAGCCTTAGGGTTTTGAAAGAGAGGAATCGCAGAGGACCCAAAATCAGGGTTTAGGGAGGGGAATGAATAAATAACAGTCAAACAACGACTGACCGGTGGATTATATTTATACCGAGTGTCATTTTAAAACGATGAGTATAATTATGAATTACATAATATATTATATATTTTATTTATTATTTTTGTGATGTGTAATCTTTTTTCTCTAACACTTCACACATCTACAACCTAACGTTTTATGAAACATATTAACAAACTGAACCCGACATATTAACAAACATATTAACAAACTCATGATAACTAGAAACCATATCAAACTCTAAATAACCAGACGAGGGTCATGACCCATGAAAGAATATGCCAGGGCATACTAGGTAACTGGAGAGAGACTCACTCTAATGTCAAGTCAAACAGCGACAAGCGTGGCTCGTGAATCATTTTTGTACCGATATTGTCTCAACTTAACCATCTTAAAGGTGTTGGGTTTTAACCACAAAAGACCTCGGTAGAGTTAGGAATAACTCACTCACTTATATATTATATTTGTCACTTTTCTGATGTTGGATCTCTCCTCTCCAACAAAGAGGAAAGTAATAAGTTTGTTTTAGGTGGTGCACGTGGTGTAATAAGTTTGTTTTAGGTGGTGCGCGTGGTGTGATTTGGTGGTAAAGTTAGTAACGTTAATGTCACTAGGTCAGAAAAGGCTTCAGACGACAGTTAATAACTGTCATCTGACTGTTTAGAAATGTGTAGCATAAGCGGCTGTCGTCTCTAAGCATGTCAGACGATAGTTAATAACAGTAGACTAGCATAGAGTCATACGACATAATTTTTTAGGAAATGTTGTCTGAAGTGATTAAGATTGAAGCCTAAATGAGAACTTATGTCGTTTGTAGGGATATTCAACTACATAAGTCTGTCATATGTTAAAATATATAACTACAGTTATGTGTAGTTGGAGGGTCAAGCAAACAGCACAAAACTACAATTTATGTGACTTATCGACTACAAACTTTTTAAAATAGTCGTAATTATAAACTACTTTAGTTGATAGTATTCTGTAGTCAGAGGTAAAAAGTTCAGCTTTCACATAAACAATATGTCGTCTCAGATGCATTTCCTACTACATATTATAAAGTATATTTGTAGTCTTAAAACAAGTAGGATAACACGTAAGACTCGGTATCTATCGTTTGAGATGCATTTCTAACAACATAAATATGTAGTTGGACGTACAAAGTTTTATCTTAACGTATAAAATATGTCGTATGAGATTATTTCAGACTACATTTCCTGAAGAATATGTGTAGTATGACAACAACTGGGATAACTAATTGGGATTTTAGTGCCTACTAAGATTCTAATGTAGGATTGCATTTCACCTGCCACTTAAGTTGTCCTTTAGCATTAAACTCCACAGTGAGCTTAATTCCTCTGGCGACCCGCTGACTTACACATGTCATTGTCACATTTTCAGCTTGCAATTTCATATTTTAAACTTCATCCTCTTCATTATCAACTGATTGTGTTGCGTTCACTCCAGACTTTTTTTATGCAGCCTTCTTTAAGGATGAAGCATCCTTCTTAGTTTGGCTTCCCTTCTTCTGCGGGGATATGACCGTCTTCTTTGAGGATGAAGCATCCTTCTTAGTTTGCTTCCCTTCTTCTGTGGGGATGTGACCGTTTTTCTTCGGAGATGTGACTGTCTTTGTCTTTGGGGGCACCTTCTTTTTTGGTGATGTCACTACTTTCTTTTTTGGGGAGACCTCCTTTATAGGAGAAATTGCTTCAACTATGGTTGTTGGCATTGAACTCTCACATTTCCTTCTTTTCATTTGTAGAATTTTCATCCTTAAAGTTATCGCTCTAGCCTCAGCTACTCTTTGACGGACAGATTTCATGATCTGAAACACGTTAGCAAAAAGTCTGTCATATAGGTTATAATTAAATAAACTGACACATTCATCGTCAAGTCCAAACCAATACATTCATAGCATTAACTACACACACACTAATGTAATGTAATCAAGGAAACACTTGGTTCAAATATATATCATGAAACAAACCAAAAACAAGTTCAACAAATGAAAATGCAGCCTATATTATACATACATAGTAGAAATCTAACACAATTTAATTGTCAATCCATATCCCTTCATTGTCATCTTGAATTTGAATGTTAGGTTGATGGCCAACAAGATCATCAAAGGTATCAACTGATGGCATTGTAGGAATAAATGGTTGTTGCTCCACTTCAATTTGATCAGACTCTTCATCTGTAAGAGTCCTTTCATAGTCCTGATCTGGACACCTCAGTACTACTGACCAGTCCCTATCTAGGGGGTCTTCAATATAAAAAACTTGTGTAACATGCGTAGCTAAGACAAAAGGATCATTTGAATGCCCTAGTCTATTCAGTTTCACCAAAGTAAACCCAAGATCGTCTACTTTAATGCATTTACTACTCTCTACCCAATCACACTTGAACAATGGTACCCTAAATTTGTAGTAGTCAACCTCCCATATTCCACGTATTACACCGTAGATGTCCATATCCCTAGTTTTAGGGTTATTATCCTTTGCAGATGCAACTTGCATTGCATCGGCAACCAAATGAACCCCATTATTTTGAAATGTTCTTTTGTTGTCCTGGTCTTTGGTGCTGAAATCAACTCCATTGACATGATATCCACTATAAGTAGCTACCATGTCTCTTGGCCCTCAAGCAATCCATCCCAATGCTTCCACCGCTTATATCCAGCTAATATACCATTGAAGTATATATGATCCTTAATAACTCCGATTGAAAATTCATCATTGTTACAACACTTCATACAAGGACAACAAATGACAGATTTGTCACTTGCATTTGCCAAAGCAAACTTAAGAAAATTATCTACTCCTACCTAAAACTCCAATGATCTCCTATCGGCATGCATCCATGATTTATCCATCTTATATATACACAGAAAAAAAACATTCAGAAAACCATATGCATATGCATACAACTTACATAAGATATTAATCTTATTATTAAAGAACAATTAATATTCTTATTATTGATGAACAATATCTGACCAACCAAAAAAGAAGATGAACAATATCTGAAACCCAGAAAGGCAAACATCTACATACTCATGATCACAGAAAACCCAACTCAAATCAAAATTATTGACAAAATACATATAAAGACATTGAATATGTACCTTGTCTCTACTAAATTCCTCACAACGTATCCTTACTTTAGCACTAACCTTTGCTTGTCCTTGCTATTTACAAAGCACCATGCAATAACAACAAAAAAGATAAGTCAGTCTAAACACCCAACACCCAAATAGCAAACAATCTTCATATATTTAATCAAGCTAATTCAAATAGAATGCATCAATCCAATCCATTTAATCCAATTGACATAATATTAGTATTTGAAAAGATAATAAAACCAATTGACATCTGTTGAAAGGATACCACCACAAATATAGAAAAATATTATCCATATGTTGAAAAGATACAACTACTATACTGAAAAGATATTGTAATACAATAAGAAAGCTACTGATTCAAGTAGAAAATATACTAGCAGACATAAAAAAGTATTATCGCTATGTTTCAAAGATACTATGATACAATGAAGCTGATACTTGGTCGTATATCTCTGTTTGATTCATCAATTCCAAATAAACTAACTAAACCTCCAATTTTAAAACATACACAGACCGTGGTCCAACTTCAAAACACAATTTTTACACCAAAATGCATAGATACTACCACTTAAACATAAAGATACTACCATATCAGCATAAATATAATACAACACTGATACAAAGCTTCTATCTCTATATACTTTAATTTTAACCTTGTGTTCTTTAATTTCTAGTCGACAAGCAGTGCTCTATATTGGCAAGAATAATGTAAGAGAATGACCAGATCGATCGATCAGAGAACAACACCATATAGGATATATATTCTTCATAACATTAACATTGCAAGTACGTATATCATGTTAACAGAGTGTAGGTTCTGTTTCACATTCATAAAAGAGCTAAGCTTATTACATATTTCATGGACGACGAGAGCTATCCGCTCTGTAGTCTGGAGCTTCCTAGATAGCTATAGTGTTCATCTGAGACTCATCTAAACACTTTCTAAGTCCCTTGGTTAGATCCATACATGAGTTTCTTTCACAAATTTCACACCAAACACCATAATATGAAAACCAAAACCGAAATCGAAAACTAACCAAACCCTCAATTCAAAAACCAAATCCAAAACTGAAAAACCTCCAATTCGTAAACTCTATAACCATAAACAACCCCCATCGAGTGAGAGAGACTTACCAGATAGTCACTTAGAGTGGTAAACTTCTTCCTTTGGGAGAAAGACTGAGCATAGAAGGGACGAAATCGCTAACCCAAATCAAAATCATGCTTCATCTTTCTGAGTTCATGGTTCATCTTTAAGCGAAATCGAGAGAAGATTTAGGCTGAGAGTGAATTAGAGTTTTGAGTGTTTTGAGAATGGATTTGAATGAATCGGGTGGGCAATTTGTTTTTGAGCAAATGGGTTCTGTTTTGAGCAAATGAGTTTTCTGTTTTGAGTGCCTGGTTTCATTAGGTTTTCAATTTTTTTTCGTTGGTTAAATAGGTTTTCAGTTTTGGCTAAGTGTTAACGCGACATATTTCCCTCCTTTCAGTATTTGGCTAAATGTGAAGCGCGACATCTTTCCCTCTTATATAATTTGAGAAGGCTAGCGGTCGGGAAACATTTTGTCCTGATTTTCAAGTCATTCAGACGACATAAAAATGTAGTCTGAGCTCGATAAATTTCTAAGCTTTTGAACTTTAATTTTAGTATTTTTGTACGACAATTATCTGTCATCTAAGTTTTTTAACTTGCAAACAAATTGAAACACATTGAAATTCATGAGTTTTCTCCCATCTTAGACTACAAAAGTTTAAATTTCTGTCGTTTAAGTTCATTGAAACTTGTCATGCGACATAGATGGAGAATTCTGTCATCTTATACCTGTCGTGTGAAGTCTTTTCTGACGTAGTGTGTTGTGCAGTTCCAAACATCTGGCAGGATATTAGACGTAGATTTTCGGAGAATCCCTGACTAGTGAGTAAAAAAATTACTTCGACGGTAAAAATGTAGGTAGTTCTGAAAAATGGTAACTTGTTCGGTGTACCCTCATGCTTAAGATTTGATGAGACCCATTTTAGTTGTTCGTCTCAAGCCTTTTAAATGTTTGTATCAGGCATGCCGAGTAAACATAACGATACATAGATATTCTTTATAGTCAATAACCAATAAACAAGAAATATCTAAGAACATCATGTCATTTATAACAACACTTTAACGACTAATCTCTCACTAGTGGAGATAACCTGTTGGTGTTTTAGCATATTTTGAAAGCTAGAAATAATGTCATCTTCTGCTCTGCTCAACAACTATCATGCATGTTGCAGCTTCTATCAGCTCTACTTGCTGCCTCATCAACAATAAGTTTTTCACCAGCTCAAAAAAGTTAGAAACTATTAGATGAGATCCCTAATCGTTGAGGTATGTATTTCCAGGATGAAAATGGATTGATTTGGGTACGGTGGTGTTGTGATGGATACAATAAAGGATTACCAAAAAGAATCGATTTGGGTACGGTGGTGTGGTGGTGGAGACTTTCTGGAGATATTGGTATGGCGATGGAGGAGAGATCGTGTGTTTCAAAAAGAATCGATTTGGGTACGGTGGGAGAGCGAACATGGGAGAGATGAAAACCGGCTCCTAACCTGAGTGCTTTATAACTAGGGTTGAAATTGAGGTCAAAAACGTCTTTCATCATGTGGTGGCTCAGCTAGAGCCACGTCGAAAACCAGCTCCTTAATACCAGTAGCGGCTTTACTCCACCATTATTATATAGGAAATAATATATTAGACTTCACTTTATCATTGATTGTTATAAGCACTTGTGTCGTTTGACTGTAAAAATAATAATTGTAACAAAACTAAGAATAAAAGAAACAAAGAAATACTTCATTGATTGTTAATAATCTTACTTCAGTATAACTACAATACCTACTGATCCTAATCCATATATAGCTGCGTTATCATTGCTTCTTCAACAACTTTGAGCTGATTTCCTTTCTTTCTTTGCTACGTCCAAATCTGCCAACGGTTCAATCTTATTGCAAAAACTAATTTGCCAAATAGAAAAAAAGTTTCAATTTCATATTAAAAATTGATAGCTCAAACATATATAAATGAGTAGACATGCAAACTTGGATATAAACTTTAGAAAGATAAACTTGGGAAATAAACTTTAGAAAGATAAACTTGGGAAATAAAACGACATTCAAGTATGTGAGTTCTGCATGCTTCTTGCAATCTATTAGTTCTTAGGGGAGATTGACAGTACTTCTTGGTTCACTGTCTTTCCTTTAGCCAAGTCACTCCACACTTCTTATTACGTATGATTATCGCGGGATCATATTTTTGCGGGATTATCGAACATGACACACATGATAAAACTATACAGTACAAATTTTAAAAGTACGTACATGATGAGGCTTCCAAGGGGATGTGTTCTTTTTACCGGTGCTTTTCTTCAGGCCCTTATACATTTTCAGGGAGCGTCTAGTAGAACAGTAAATAATAGTTATTAGCATCTTCATGGTTGAACTGATCAATAAGTAATACTAAAACCGAGACCCTAAACATAACAACAGCGCACACTTACTCAGTGACAATAGAAGGTCATTCATAACAGACTACTTTATCAAATCTTATATGGAGTACTTCATTCTTTGTGATGCAGGTTGGAATGCTCCCGCATCACTTTGACATATCATAGCAGACTGATCAGTAGTAATTAGAGATTTGTAAGTTCATTTTATTTGATAACGAATACAGATGTTCCATGTAATTGGTTATCAAATAGAAATAAGACAAATACAAATGCATAAGTTTTTATTTCCAATTATACAAATGCACAAGAGATAAGTTAAACTTTAAGAGATTTCGTAGTTAGCTAATATGAGCCTAACCGATGCTAACAAACAAGTCATAAGCTTTACATAGGTAATTGAGAGTTATCGAAACTCTTCAGTCTATCATTCCTTTCAATGAACTTATAGAAGCCAATCATCATATCATGATCATACCTATATTTACTATTTACTTTTTCCAAGCATGATATGCTAAACCTTGGATCTGTAGTAAAATGAAACAATTACTACAGGTCAATTTGTATGAAAACCTAGACCACTTTAGAACCAAAGCATTAAGAGAGAATTTACAGAAATTGATTCATATCATGCATTAATCTCTTTACGCTTATGGATTAGGATTGAAATACGTGTGAACAAATTTCCCATTAACTCCATCAATGACATCAAAGTAGTCCCTCTTGACTTGATCCCAGATAGCTCTTCAGTTTTAACTGAATTAAATGGCTGTAGCAGATTACTTAGAGCTTTCATTTGAAGTAACAAACTAAAAATTTAGATAATGGAACCTTTGCTTCTCATTTGGTGAACAATACTATTACTACAACTACATTGGGGTATCCCCTAATTTACCACATTGTGTTAAATTGAATTACGTAAACAAGATGGTATGTTAGAGATATTGCTTGTTAGACCATAATTTACTTATATTTTCATTCTCCTAAATATAAATATTGAATTTGCCTTGTTTTTAAGTTCAATTTAGCTTTCACTAAATTATTTCTTGTTTATTTATGAATAATGCAAGAATGAAGAAAACATTCATTTTTGACATCAATATAAAGAATTAGAGTTATAAAGAATGACAATCCAATAAAAAGCAAAAATTAAAATCCTAAATTCTGACGAACCAACACCATTGACGGCACAAGTAACGGCACACCACCATTTTGAGTAATATCGTAGCTTTTCCGGTCACTTTGAAGCAAGAGTAAGGAGGTGCAAGGTGATTGGATTATCCATTATCTTCATCCTACTATTCTTTAGATTTTTAAAACAAAACAATAAAACAAAAATGGTTACAATTACACATAAAATCTAGATATATAGATCGACTATCAATTTGGTGTGCTGACAAATTAGATTGTTTAATTATCAAGGTTTCGTAGACCCAAACCAATGTCCCCATGAATCTTTGTTCTTGACGAGTAACAAGACCATGCCAGACAGTGACAGGATATAGAAACAACTCATAGAGCCCTTCGAATTCGATTCAATCTTGTTTGGATCGACCATAGCTTTCTTTGCCTTTATAGAATTGTTTCCTTCCTTCGAGTCGCATGAACCTTCGGTAATTCCATGAACAGTCAACGCAACCTCAACTGCGCAAGTATCAAGTAGAGTTTCCAACTTGCTGTAGCGCCAACCATGACGTTTCCCACCAGTTGTGAAACAAACCTTGACTGCAGAAGCACAACACTACGTCAATTACAATTTGATCGTGATATAGAGCATACACTAGTATATAGAAAACCAACAAAGCTCACGCACCCAGTTTAGTTTGTTAATGGTTACAAAACATACACCCAGTTTAGTTTGTTAATGGTTACAAAACTAGCTATAGCTAGCTGATATATATACCTGCGTCTATTCGGCGCCAGTAGATGTCACTACACAATGTATAGGTCAGTTAAACTTGAAAAATTCTCAAGCTTCTGTTAAACGGTGACAAACGTGGCTCATGGATCATCCGTATACCGTTATTGTCTAAACTTAACCACCTTTAAGAATTATTCACCCATTTATTAATTACATTTTATTTGTCATTTTTCTGATGTGAGATATATTACTCTCAACACGCCCCCTTACGTGCAACCTAACTCAAAGCTTGCACGTGATGAAATGAGACGAAACAAACCAAGAGACAATTGGTGACAATACAATCGGAACTTTCCAATGACAATATAAGCCTCATACCAGGTGAAGATAAGGAACTCATATTAGGCCCATAAGAGAACTGGGCGAGACATATAGCCCAGAAGAATCGAAGAAGTAATTGGAGAGAGACCCGCTTTGATACCATGTTAAACGGTGACAAGCGTGACTCATGGATCATCCGTGTACCGATACTGTCTCAACTTAACCACCTTTAAGGTGTTGTGTTTTATCTACAAAAGACATCGGTATAATTAGGAATGATCCACCCACTTATTAGTTATATTTTATTTGTCATTTTTTTATGTAGGATTTATTACTCTCAACAGCTTCCAAATATGCCTGTACATCAAGGGACGTTTCACCCTCGATAGACATTCTCCCTGTTCTTTCCTTGTTTCTTTACAAACAAATACCTCGGCTTCAAAGACGCACTTGTCATCAAGGAGATATCCATAAGATGCATCATGGAATTTATTTAAGGCACTAATTTATCAAAACCCACATCAAGTTTGGCTCTGTTGATACAGTTTCTCCTTGTCAAGGCATCTGATTGTATTGTAATGATTATTAATTCATTGCATCTACGTATTCTATAAAGGATAATAGGATAGAATCGACCGTCCATATATATGGTATAGTGTATGTGTCGGAGAATATTACCATTTGTATCCAGCAGCTTTGAACTCGTGTGATGCGTATGCATCTTTTGGATTGTTATAACGATCTAGAAATTCACTTAACAACGAAAGCGATTTTATATTTAAACTGCAATGAGTTGCTGATGAATCTGAAAGTGATCTGAAAACACCCAAAGCTGTAGAAAAATTGCAAACAAGAAGACATCGTAAATACAATTTAGTCGTGTAAATAAAGTTTCAATTGATCAAGTTATTATTACGACCGGTAATAAAAATACACATTATAACGAGTTACTTGAAATAAATGATAGCGATGAATCCATATCGATGGAACTGAATAGAACTCCGTGTACAGATACTGTGACCGGTAATAAAAATACACATTATAACGAGTTACTTGGAATAAATGATAGCGATGAATCCATATCGATGGAACTGAATAGAACTCTTTGCCTCTCCCCTGATCGACCACATATACGAACAATCTATGGCACAAAGAATCTAAATTACCGTTTGAAGTCGTTGGTTGAGAGGGTGTATATACATATAGACATCAAGAGCTTTTTCCTATGTTTTATAAGAAAATATAGATTATTCCTTAACTAAATAAGAATCACATGACATTCCAATGTGCCCTAGTAGTTAAAGCACAAGTACTAGCTTATTACCATACATAGATAATCTCCCGATACTTATTCCCCAAGAAGTACAGCAATTGTTGCAAGTTAATAAGTCGGTTGTGTGATACATATAAAATATGTAATAGGAAGGTAAGTCTCTAACTAAATGTAGCAAACACAGATGCTCGAGTACATGCTTGTAGTTTTTTCTTCTTCTACGATGTGTGTATTCTGCTACAGGCTAGGCTTTTAACAACAGAAGCTGCATGCAGATAGAATCGTTTTAATAGTGGACTGAGACCGAGTCACGTTGTAATATTAAACGGAGGCCCGAGGCCGATTAGTCACTGATCGAGGACATTCGAGGGTGGATTCTCGACAAGAGCGTCCGCTCCAACACCTCCGGCTTCAAGCTTCTCTTCTTATATGTCCAAGTTCCTGACGGGAGAGAAGAAGTTTGCATGAGTTGTGTCGGAGCCAGAGATCCAAATTCCGGTTGTACATGACTGCCTGGTGCCAAAGGCGACGAGCAAGGGAGTGAAGCCGCTCGCTCTTCGAGGAGGACCTGAAGGCGGCGAACCGACGTTGGCGTGGAGGAGTATGTACTCGATCGGCGGCTGTGTCCGAGTTTTTCCCTTTTTAACGGTGGAGCCCACATTCCGCTAAGGCCTACTCACACGTGGAGCGCCTAGCCCCCGCACCAATTTCGCTAGATTTATGTAGTGTACATAGGAGTATGATTTTGTGACAAAATTTACTCATGCCTTCTAAGGCTGCTATCATTTGGAATGTGCGACACAAAGCAACTTAGTGTATATAGGAGCAACATGGTCTTCTGAAGCGTCTAATCCCTCTTTCTCTTCGGAATAATCGGATTGGAGTCGAGACCTGATTACTTTTAGAGTTAAATATAATATCGGTATTCGAACTTATATGTTCTGGTCATGATGGTACCTATATTTTAAAAACAATCAATATGATACCTGAAGCCAATTTTCGCTATCAACGAAAGGTCCGAGACCAATTTCTATCACGGTGTCATCTATTTGCTGATATGACCGTGATGAGACCCACCTAAAAGACAAAATGACAAAAATAACATCATCCCTATCTCTCTTTCTCAATCTCTGTCTCTCTCTTTTAATTTCTCTGCTCTCCTCTCCTCCTCCATCTTGTAACTTAAGGACAAAACATCCGAGACCTGCATCATCTCCATTTCCTTTTCAGCCTCTTTCTGAGTTTCTTGTTCAAGCTTTTAAGCCTCCTCCTCAGTTTTCTCTCTACGTCCAATTCTCCTACAACATACTCAATGGCATCCTCAATGACATTGACAGGACCCACCCCAGGTTAAACCCCTTTAACCCGAAGTAAATCCTGCGGGGACCACCTCAAGGGAACTTCTTACCGAAACCCCCTTGAAATGGCCAACCCTTCCTACTAAACTAACTAAACCGGGTTAGTCAGAGCAGTCTACAGAGATGATTACCCCAAAGAATTTTAATCAGCAACGGAATGATCGACTATGCCTCGACTCTCGTACGCGCTCGACCTCCTCTCAAGAACCCTGCATCACTGGGCATTTAAAAACGAAAGGCCCAGGGGAGAAACATTTAAAAACTGTTAGAGTGAGTGGACGAAAATCAAATATAAAACTCTATTTCTTTTAATGCTCTCCCAAAAATGTTTTGATTTAAACATCATTTATGCATGCCCACAAATACCAAATATTCCACAATTGCATGATAAGATAAACAAGGATTATGGGAAGAGAAATGTTCTCAAACATAATAAGTCTGACCTCTCAGACTAGGGTCGGAGCTAAGAGCTCTAGTAGCGCCCTCACGCTACTCTATGCTAGCTATATAAAATAATACGGTCAACCCTTGAAATATCAACCTGACCTCTCAGGCTTGTCTGTCCTCTCAGACCAGGGTCGGAGCTAAGAGCTCTAAATAAAATGATAACGGTCAACCCTTATAATATCAACCTGACCTCTCAGGCTTGTCTGTCCACTCAGACCAGGGTCGGAGCTAAGAGCTCTAAATAAAATGATAACGGTCAACCCTTATAATATCAACCTGACCTCTCAGGCTTGTCTGTCCACTCAGACCAGGGTCGGAGCTAAGAGCTCTAAATAAAATGATACGGTCAACCCTCATAGTGTACTACGTAGTTTGCCTGACCTCTCAGGCTAGGGTCGGAGCTAAGAGCTCTAGTAGCGCCCTCACGCTACTCTAGCTAGCATATTTATTGGTCAACCCTTAAAATAAATATTCATAACAATACATTAATCAAATTCTCTTCCCAAACAAATCAGTAAAACAATTCCTTGTCATATATGCATAAATCCACTTTCCAACGAAATCTCGGGTTCAATTCCATTCAAAAGACGGGCCCTCCCCGTCTATAACCATTTTCGGAAAGAAATAGAAAATTTAAGTAAAAATGGTAAATACGTTCAATCATCAAAATCAATGCCTCAACATGATAAAAATCATCAATCGAGGTTCCCGCTAAACTTTATGCAGATAAAACATCCAAGAACCCGAGAAAGATATAATTCTCGAAAACAATCATAAAATCATGCAATTAAATCCATAATTAAAGCATGCATTCATTTAAAATAATATGTCCACTCACAGTACTATTGTGACCTTCCCGCTCGGAAAGCTCCTCGAGCGAATCCCTCGAACTACCCGCGTAGTCGAGCCCGTCTCACGTTCAATCAGAGACTGTACAAACAAACCACTATATTAGTCATCTCATCGTTGACTTGGTCTTTTCCTAGTTTGACCAGGAACTCCTATTTGACCACAAGTTGACCGAGTTCCCTTTTATGACATTTTACCCTTTTTGACTTTCTTTCCCGGTTATCGACTCTTAACTCAACTTACCGGAAGTCCGGCTCAGTTTCTGAACTTTCATTTATTACTTTAACTTGACGTTAGGGTGTCACGTATTAATCAATATATTTGACCTTGAGTCGATTTACCGATTAAACCTTTTCTCATCAATTCCAGTTATCACTTCTCGATAACAATTTAACTCTTTACCCATTTAACCAAAAATTGTCACATTCATTGAGCTTCAGTTCTTAAACCATTTTTCTGAAAATGCCACTTTCCCAAAGTGAAAGCTTTCCTTTAATGGAAACTTTCCCAAAATGGAAAGTTTCCCAAATTAACAGGTTTCCAAACTTAGAAGGTTTCCCAAAATGGAAACTTCCTAATTACGTCCAATTAACCGTAATTAATCCAATTCTTTAATTTACGGAAACTATACGACAATTAGGTTATTGAAAGAATCAACTCCTACCTCTTCGGCATTCAGCCGGTTTTACCGTATCACCGGAATCTTCGTCGGATTCCGGAGACTTGCCGGAATTTCGCCAGAGTTTCCCCGTTTCGCGATCACCAAGTTCTCGACCACATGTAACAAACACACAACAACATCAGCACAATCTCAAGCATCAACAGAACCAAACCACAAAAAATGAAGAATTCCACAGTTCAAAGAGGGAATAAACCTCACCCTCTGCTTCTGTGTTTCCAATTCGAACCAACACTGACCTAGCAGCTCCTCTGCTGTCCACCACTTCCAAGACCACCCCCAGCAGCTCCTCCAGCTCCAACCAACACCACTACCTCGCTGCTTCCGCTGCCAAGCACAGCAGCTTCTCACGGTGGTCCTCTGCCAAAACTCAGCTCCTCCAAACATTAATCAAACTCAATTCCACAGATATGGAGGAGTAAAACACGAAGAGTTGATCGTCTTTTATACCTCAGTCGTGTCCGCCGGTTACCAAAACATCACGAATTCGCCTGCAGACGCAGAACCATCTTCTGACCTCCCTTCCTCTGTCACCATAGCTCCTCTCTTGAAACTGAGGCCATAGGGAGGTTGTGGACGACGAGGCGAAGCTGCCACCACTACTCGCGCTCTCTGTCGTGGCCAAAATCGGAAAACTCGATCGGAGCACAGTCGAGTTCTTCGTCGGCGGATCTTCTCCCACAATGGCTACTGAAAAGAATTAGTAAGGGGGTTTTGAAGAGGATGAGAAGAGGAAGAGATGGGTGGTTGTCCGCCGGCCTATGGTGGCCGGAGTCACCGGCACCGGCGGAGAAACAGTGGAGCGGAGAGAAGGCTCGGGGGGAGCCGTTGACTCGATTTGGGGAGGTTTGACTCGGTCAAACCTCTCTTCTCTATTTATAGAGAAATCAACGGTTGAGATTCAATCTTGAAAAGATTCAACGGTTCAGATTCAAAGAAGGTGAAAAGTAAAAAGGTTAAATGGTAACTTTCCCTTTTTACCGGAATAGTAATTGGGAATTACCATAAACTTCAGAAATTCACAGAAATTAGCCGGAAGCTCCGAAAAATATTTCGAAGATACCGGGAGACTCGTATCGACATGTACTACCACATCGAGTCATCAATTCAGGTATTTGGAGTACTTTTAAAAACTCGAAAATTAACTCGAGCGATAACTTATCGAATTACCGATCGAAATTAAAAATCCTCGGTAACTCGTGAATCTCTGTGAAAAGTAACTTTTATTTACTCTAAAAGATTCGGGGCGTGACAATTCTCCCCACCTTATAAAAATTTCGTCCTCGAAATTTCTATACTCAAAGTCCAATACAGTGAGGAATAGTACCACTTAAAATACTAATATTGCTCTCCAATGTCTACTAAGCACAACCAAATATTCTTATCAACCACAAGTGACGTCGTCACAAAACTGCTAATACTCATTCTGATCCCATCACCCCTCGCTTATCGCGGGTAAAAATTCCTTCAAAGATACTCGTATTCTTTCGTGGAACCTTAAATATCAGCTCACACATTCCCTATACAGAAAATGATTACCACACCTGAGGAGTAAGGTCCGATGTCACTAATGGATTTAAATCCTCTGGTAACACAATATAACGTGGGGTCAACACCCATGACAACAAGCCCGTGAGAAAACCATGACGACTTGTTTTACACAAGCCGTCACCTCATTAAACTAGGCTCTCTGATCTGGTTTACGCTTTCTACAAACTATTCTGTCATGTTGTAGAGTAATTGTCTTCCCTTACTCTATCATTACTCAAACCACTTGTACACCCAGGACACGAGTTGCCATGAATTTTAGCGTAAATCCAAAATCATAGCCTTTTTAAATCAGGGAGATGCAAGTCTCCAGACATCGAGATCCAACAATACTTATTCACATGAAGACAAATGGTCAGACTACGTACCACTCACGTAACTATTCTGACACAAATCCTGACTTTTACTCACAATCCAAACATTAGAGTCGCTAGCTCATATATCACTTTGTGGGGTTATAGCATACTTTGCAACTGGTAATACATCTCCGTACTACTCATAGGTGAGGTACCACTGACCTACCGATCTCTTTCCTTAATTAGGAACGACGTATAGTGCAGAACTTGCACTTCAACCAACACTGTGCGTCTATTATACAATATCCGCGTCACAATCTGGGATTAACTTACCATTAAAAGAATCCCAAAGCCTTACCCGCTCAACAAGGATATTTCATTCCCAGATGCCTCCATTACCACATCATCCGGCAGTAACTGACAACTTGAGACATTTAACCAGATCAGACATCTTCATGAAATTTAGTGCCACTGGTGCACACCCAAAGGAACCCCTGATCAACGCATCGGGAATTAATTCCACCGAACTTAGCCGTATTGATCACCGAGCATCCAGTTATCAAGGCACAATATAACAAATACCATCACCGCACTGGGCGCTTAAACATCACAGAGTCAACTCGTACAACTCAACAGTTTCTAACAAAACTGTCCCCCAGGCGCTGCGGGTTTACCATCCACCGCAACCTCTATTCGGAAAGATTCAAAATTCTCCATCGCTTACCACTCTAGATCTTAAATCACAAGATCCACTGCCCCACGTTAACATCCTCTCAGATCATAACTTAATCTGAACGTGGCTTAATCACTCCACGGTTTCCGATGGAGTGTTGCACAACTTAGCAACATACTTTACTACTCTTGTAACAATTTGGTTTCCAAAACCTTGACTCGTAACACCTTTGAGTCATCAAAGAAACTCTTTCCTCAGTTTCACCGCTTTCACACTCACCGAAAATGTTGACAATTTTGAGGGTTACCTCCAATGACCTTAACAATGCCAACCATACTTTAATCCTTTCAGGATTTTATTAAATTAATCTCAATAATTGACCTCCCAGATCTTAATCCTCATTCCAATACTAAGAATATCGCCTGTCACTGCAGTGGATGTAACTTATGAACCCCAACACGACTAAGTACACCTTCGGTTACAATACTTGATTAAACCACAACCAGTGAGTGCACAAATTCCCATGTCATCAAGCTCAGTTAATCGTCCTCAAAGAAACCAAGTGTCATAACGGATGACTTGGGTTGCAGGTTCAAGCTTGACCATCTACAAACATTCTCACTCCTATTCAAAGATTCAGTAGACCTTGCCCCACTGCTGTCACTTCACCTTTTCCGTGCATTTAACTCAGCAGGCAATCAACCACTTACTAACCACATATAATAATCTCGCTAACCATCATAAGAGTCGGAGCGACTATCAATGACCCACTTCCGACCTGTACTTAAATGGTTAGACCATCTACTTGACGTTTTGCACAAAACTACTGACAAACGTCTTTAATCTCCGTTCTCAAATTATGGGACTCTCACAATACATTCTTGATATGATGTCCTTATCAGCATTCGTCACTTACCTGGTGTCATTTTGACCACTCACAGCTGTACAAAAATAATTATGCATTACCAGTATGTGCTACCCAAATTCCAATTTACCACCTCCCTACAAAGGTGGGTACACGTGCTAGGGGGGGTATACCCATGTACATCTTCAGCCGTCAAACAGTGCCGTTTGCACAACTACCGGTTCCTACACCACAATAATACCAAGTCCATCAAGGCTCGTATCACTATCTCCGGCTTGTTGCCACTTCCAACATGTTCCTTAAAATTCCGAAACCACTTACCTTTAATTACCACTAGTAACGCTTTCTCGATCTAAAAATCGATCTCTAACACAGCCAACCTGGAGACTCCTCCACAGGTGTACCAATTAAAATACTTTGACCACAGGTGGATAACTCACCTTATGGTCGACATGAGTCCCAAGATCTGGTGACACGATTCAATTTCTGTTTCCACGAAACATAGTCCAACGACCATTGTCACCAACAATTCAAAACACGATTGGACTCACTAACAAATCAAATCTTTCTAGTACCCCAATCGTGGGTGGCTGGAGCGAAGAGATTCTAGTCGTAGCTGACGACAACAATGTCAGCACCAAAGGTGACCCAAGCCATTAGTTCCTGTGGTTGTTCCATAAACATCGAGTGACCAAAGCAGCCCTTACTTCCTTAACATTCTTCAATAGTATCACATCATGGACTCGTCACTACAAAAAGTCCATTGATCACAAATAACCCCACTCAACTTTCCTTGAGTCATTCCACTTTCATATGTCCATTGGTTTCTCTGAAACCACACTAATGACGAACCTCAACAAAATCGTGGCAATCGTCAAATCTTAATATTCATCCTCTCAGAATAATCGCGCTAGGCGACTTCAGTTCCTTTTTCCATAGCAGGATGCAATCTCTTTCATAACTCTTACGACTCTTCACTGCTGAGAGTCTCATAATCCGAACACTAAGGCCTCGCCTCAGGTTTCTACAACCTCCCTGCCAACAACCATGGCAGCCTTCCAGGTGTGAATTAACTGTTTCACCACCGAGTACTCACACATAAAGCTCAAGCGTTAAACAACGTGAGTTTACAGCTCGATTCCCAACTCAACTCTCAATAAATCCCTTTAAAACCCAATCCTTGGGGAACTCATCAAATAAATACGTAACGAGCTTACCTTGTTCCTTACAGGAACTCTCTGTGAGGTCGCGCGTACTGAGGCATAGTCTTGAAGATTCGATCGTTTATAGGACCACTCGGTCCATATCTCAATCAGGAAGTACTAACTCATATCCTCAATAAACACCAAGCGTCCAAAGCATAAAATGCCGATGGATCCGCCGCGGTCGGACCATCACTCTATAAACACTAAGTGATACCAAGTATATGAGGTAGTAACAGGAAACGATAGCCTAATGCTCTGATACCATTGACAGGACCCACCCCAGGTTAAACCCCTTTAACCCGAAGTAAATCCTGCGGGGACCACCTCAAGGGAACTTCTTACCGAAACCCCCTTGAAATGGCCAACCCTTCCTACTAAACTAACTAAACCGGGTTAGTCAGAGCAGTCTACAGAGATGATTACCCCAAAGAATTTTAATCAGCAACGGAATGATCGACTATGCCTCGACTCTCGTACGCGCTCGACCTCCTCTCAAGAACCCTGCATCACTGGGCATTTAAAAACGAAAGGCCCAGGGGAGAAACATTTAAAAACTGTTAGAGTGAGTGGACGAAAATCAAATATAAAACTCTATTTCTTTTAATGCTCTCCCAAAAATGTTTTGATTTAAACATCATTTATGCATGCCCACAAATACCAAATATTCCACAATTGCATGATAAGATAAACAAGGATTATGGGAAGAGAAATGTTCTCAAACATAATAAGTCTGACCTCTCAGACTAGGGTCGGAGCTAAGAGCTCTAGTAGCGCCCTCACGCTACTCTATGCTAGCTATATAAAATAATACGGTCAACCCTTGAAATATCAACCTGACCTCTCAGGCTTGTCTGTCCTCTCAGACCAGGGTCGGAGCTAAGAGCTCTAAATAAAATGATAACGGTCAACCCTTATAATATCAACCTGACCTCTCAGGCTTGTCTGTCCACTCAGACCAGGGTCGGAGCTAAGAGCTCTAAATAAAATGATAACGGTCAACCCTTATAATATCAACCTGACCTCTCAGGCTTGTCTGTCCACTCAGACCAGGGTCGGAGCTAAGAGCTCTAAATAAAATGATACGGTCAACCCTCATAGTGCACTACGTAGTTTGCCTGACCTCTCAGGCTAGGGTCGGAGCTAAGAGCTCTAGTAGCGCCCTCACGCTACTCTAGCTAGCATATTTATTGGTCAACCCTTAAAATAAATATTCATAACAATACATTAATCAAATTCTCTTCCCAAACAAATCAGTAAAACAATTCCTTGTCATATATGCATAAATCCACTTTCCAACGAAATCTCGGGTTCAATTCCATTCAAAAGACGGGCCCTCCCCGTCTATAACCATTTTCGGAAAGAAATAGAAAATTTAAGTAAAAATGGTAAATACGTTCAATCATCAAAATCAATGCCTCAACATGATAAAAATCATCAATCGAGGTTCCCGCTAAACTTTATGCAGATAAAACATCCAAGAACCCGAGAAAGATATAATTCTCGAAAACAATCATAAAATCATGCAATTAAATCCATAATTAAAGCATGCATTCATTTAAAATAATATGTCCACTCACAGTACTATTGTGACCTTCCCGCTCGGAAAGCTCCTCGAGCGAATCCCTCGAACTACCCGCGTAGTCGAGCCCGTCTCACGTTCAATCAGAGACTGTACAAACAAACCACTATATTAGTCATCTCATCGTTGACTTGGTCTTTTCCTAGTTTGACCAGGAACTCCTATTTGACCACAAGTTGACCGAGTTCCCTTTTATGACATTTTACCCTTTTTGACTTTCTTTCCCGGTTATCGACTCTTAACTCAACTTACCGGAAGTCCGACTCAGTTTCTGAACTTTCATTTATTACTTTAACTTGACGTTAGGGTGTCACGTATTAATCAATATATTTGACCTTGAGTCGATTTACCGATTAAACCTTTTCTCATCAATTCCAGTTATCACTTCTCGATAACAATTTAACTCTTTACCCATTTAACCAAAAATTGTCACATTCATTGAGCTTCAGTTCTTAAACCATTTTTCTGAAAATGCCACTTTCCCAAAGTGAAAGCTTTCCTTTAATGGAAACTTTCCCAAAATGGAAAGTTTCCCAAATTAACAGGTTTCCAAACTTAGAAGGTTTCCCAAAATGGAAACTTCCTAATTACGTCCAATTAACCGTAATTAATCCAATTCTTTAATTTACGGAAACTATACGACAATTAGGTTATTGAAAGAATCAACTCCTACCTCTTCGGCATTCAGCCGGTTTTACCGTATCACCGGAATCTTCGTCGGATTCCGGAGACTTGCCGGAATTTCGCCAGAGTTTCCCCGTTTCGCGATCACCAAGTTCTCGACCACATGTAACAAACACACAACAACATCAGCACAATCTCAAGCATCAACAGAACCAAACCACAAAAAATGAAGAATTCCACAGTTCAAAGAGGGAATAAACCTCACCCTCTGCTTCTGTGTTTCCAATTCGAACCAACACTGACCTAGCAGCTCCTCTGCTGTCCACCACTTCCAAGACCACCCCCAGCAGCTCCTCCAGCTCCAACCAACACCACTACCTCGCTGCTTCCGCTGCCAAGCACAGCAGCTTCTCACGGTGGTCCTCTGCCAAAACTCAGCTCCTCCAAACATTAATCAAACTCAATTCCACAGATATGGAGGAGTAAAACACGAAGAGTTGATCGTCTTTTATACCTCAGTCGTGTCCGCCGGTTACCAAAACATCACGAATTCGCCTGCAGACGCAGAACCATCTTCTGACCTCCCTTCCTCTGTCACCATAGCTCCTCTCTTGAAACTGAGGCCATAGGGAGGTTGTGGACGACGAGGCGAAGCTGCCACCACTACTCGCGCTCTCTGTCGTGGCCAAAATCGGAAAACTCGATCGGAGCACAGTCGAGTTCTTCGTCGGCGGATCTTCTCCCACAATGGCTACTGAAAAGAATTAGTAAGGGGGTTTTGAAGAGGATGAGAAGAGGAAGAGATGGGTGGTTGTCCGCCGGCCTATGGTGGCCGGAGTCACCGGCACCGGCGGAGAAACAGTGGAGCGGAGAGAAGGCTCGGGGGGAGCCGTTGACTCGATTTGGGGAGGTTTGACTCGGTCAAACCTCTCTTCTCTATTTATAGAGAAATCAACGGTTGAGATTCAATCTTGAAAAGATTCAACGGTTCAGATTCAAAGAAGGTGAAAAGTAAAAAGGTTAAATGGTAACTTTCCCTTTTTACCGGAATAGTAATTGGGAATTACCATAAACTTCAGAAATTCACAGAAATTAGCCGGAAGCTCCGAAAAATATTTCGAAGATACCGGGAGACTCGTATCGACATGTACTACCACATCGAGTCATCAATTCAGGTATTTGGAGTACTTTTAAAAACTCGAAAATTAACTCGAGCGATAACTTATCGAATTACCGATCGAAATTAAAAATCCTCGGTAACTCGTGAATCTCTGTGAAAAGTAACTTTTATTTACTCTAAAAGATTCGGGGCGTGACAGACATTGTGTTCCTTGTTTTTCCAAACTGCCTTTTCTTCAGCAAAACATTTCATGAGACATGTCATCTCATTCTACTCTGAGCGTTGTTCATGGATATGCTGATTCACCAGTAAACAAGCCCTCTCAAGCTCAGTATGTAAGACTGAAAATAAGGGTGGGGATGGTGGAGGGGTTGATGTTGGGGAAGGAGCAGCGAGAGCAGAGATAGCGAGAGGTGCATGAGAACCAGACAAGGTTGCTGCTGCTGTGTCAATGATGAAGGTGGAGGTCTGGGGCAGAGTTCCGAAGCACAGCTGTCCTCCCTCTACCAAAATACCAAATTCCCCTAAACTCAACCATACTCAATTCCAATTATACAAAAACGCAGAGCTTGTAGAATAGCTGTCAAATTAGGATTACTAATATTAGTAGGAAATCTTGTAATTATGGGTATTCTTTTCCTTGTATGTTTAGAATAGCTCTCTAACTATTGTATCACTATAAATACCCCTTGAGGGGTGAATGAATCATAACATATTGAAACACAAATCAAATTATTCTTTTCTAGTCGATAAATGGAGTAACTTTTATACCAGAATCGAATTCAAACTTCACTTGAAAACACTGGCCCATTGCCTGAAAATTTAGAAATTTTCCTCTCTTCATTTCTCCCTCCTCAGAGCTTGTCTTAGAAAATCAAGACCTTAGAAAGGTTTCTGAAACCATGACAAAGCTATCCATATCCGTGAGAAGCCTCGATTTGGCCTAAATCGGAAATCTTACCGGTGAACCCAACCTCCGCTTCCCCTTTTCGAATCTCATAACTCGGGGCTCTTCTATCAAAATAAAAACTATAAAGAGACTTGTGACGTCGAGACGAAGATTTTGACACCAATTTCATATCGAGAAACGGTGAGACGGTGGAGGAGGATCAGAGCTCCACTGTTGCTCCAAAATGACTAAATAGAGAGGGCAGAGGAAGGCTGTTTTATGAGTGGGAGAGAGAATATGTGAGAGAGATATATATATTCGACAAAAGATGTGAGAGATTGAAAATACATTTTTACCCTTTATATGTCAGCAAATAGACGATGACGTGACAAAATTGGTCTCAAACTTTTTGTTGGTAGCGAAAATAGAGTTCAGGTACCACATTGATAGTTTTTAAAGTATGGGTACCACTATGACAGGGGCACATAAGTTCGGGTACCGGCCATACAATTTACTCTTAATTTTATATCTTAAGGAAATGAGATTACATGTTTTTATGAGCAGGGGATACCGTTAATTGTACCCTTTCCAGTGTTGATCATGGGGTTTGAGTTCAATTTCTTAATCAGTTTCATGTGCAAACTTAAAAGTTAGGTTGTACGTGAGAGGGTGTTAGAGAGGAGAGATCCTACATCATAAAAGTGACAAATAAAATATAACATATATGTGGATGAAACATTCCTAATTGTATCTAGGTTTTTTGTGTTTAAAATCTAACACGTTAAAGGTGGTTAAGTTGAGACAATATCGATATAAGAATAATCCACAAACCACACTTGTCGCTCACGCTTTGACCAATGTGTTCTCCTTAATTTTGTTGGATATGATACACCATTGATTTCATGTCGAACAGTTCGTCAAGGACAGTGAATGAAGATTTTCCATAGAATTTAAGACAAATGACAATGTAGGAAGTACAAGAAAACTGAGAGGCAAATAGCGAGAATGGCTTATATGTTGGAAAAGACCTCACGATGCTACGGCTGCTGAAAGGCAAATGGTGAGAATGGCGCGCATATCGATTAAGTGTTTGGAAAAGCCTCACAATGCTATATGACTGGTGAGTCTCGCAAACAACTGAAAAGGAGCTTTATATGAGACGACGTCGCATAGTCTTCACAACTTTTTTTGTTACTCTTACGACTTTGTGTGGAATGTCATTCAAAAATCTGAAATAAGATCAGTATACGCACAAGGGTAAATGTAGGTTTTGACACGAAGTGAGTTTGCAATAACAAAGCGAGTACAATTTATGTTGTGCAGCAATCCCTTATTTGCTTTGGATAATTTGTTACATTTTGATAGTAGCATTTTACAAAAGAATATGAACGTATTCACTATACACTATTTGTTTGTTTTTCCATTAAATTCAATAATTTATAGTTGATTTGAATCATTCATTATGTTTTTTTGTATAAATCGGGAAATGAATATGAAATCGGTCTTGCTTTTCAACATGATCATTACTAATCTCTTCGTGTCCATTGCTTATAGATCTGCCTTTCTTAGCTAATGCTTTATTTAGAAGTCAATTGCTTTCATTTGACATTATAACACCTACCTTAAGTAATGCATTTGATGAAGTATCACCAACAACTCATCATAGCTAATAATTCATGTATCTACTGAGAGTGAGTCACTGATTCAACTCCATCTTCTTCTGGGTCCAGCTCTGCAATGCACACATTGCTTCAACCTCAAAAAGCTTCCCTCTTTACCTTCCTCTCATATTATCGCGTGAATTTCACAACCCCCACAGAGCTGAGCTTCAAATTGGGATCTGGCCTTTCTTCACGTGAAAGCAAACCATGGTGCTTCACCTCCACAGCTTCTTCACCAGAGCTCTAATCTTTTAAGCTCCGCAAGGCGAATGAGCAAGAGGGTCAATGAAGCGAGGAACAAACTCACAGTTCAAATGGAAGCTCAAGCTTTTGATGTGCTTGTGCTTCGGGACTTTGGTCCTTATGCACACTCACTACTCTCGGATTATGACTCTGGCTTCCATTCGTCCCCAGTTGAATACAATCCAACGGCCCAAGATTGCCTTCTTGTTCATCGCACGCAACCGGTTACCGTTAGATATGCTCTGGGATGTGTTCTTTCAGGTGATTAGGGGATTCTTTTTGATTCAAAGTCGTGATCTTTAGCTTGAAAGTTTCAATTTTTAATGGTTTTGTGATTGCAGGGTGGGGAGAGTAAGTTTTCGATTTATGTGCACTCCAGGCCCGGGTTTCTGTTCAATAAGGTCACCACCAGATCGGTTTTTTTCCTGAATCGTCAAGTCAATGACAGCATACAGGTGGCATTTTTAGTTCCCTATACATGTGTTGTCGATTTCACAATGTTAATGTGTGTTTGTGAGGCTTGATATGTTTGAATTGGTATGCTACTAATGTACATGTGTTAGTGGTATTTGAGTGGATGTGGCTTTTATAGTTAGTTCATGTGTTCTATACCAGGTAGATTGGGGAGAGGCGACGATGATTGAAGCAGAGCGGATATTGCTCAGACATGCGCTCGAGGATCCTCTGAATCAACGCTTTGTGTTTGTCTCTGACAGGTGAAGATTGGCTTGATGATTTTTTTTGTATGCTGGTTCCTTGTTCAGTTTACCGATCTTGATGGTGTTCATTATCTAACAATACTTCAGTTACTTGATTTCTTTTCAGCTGCATCCCGCTTTACAGTTTCAAGTATATATATTACTATGTCATGTCAACAAGAACCAGTTTCGTAGACAGGTGAGTGGACTAAATCAAATATGCAGTGCTATAGCGAACATATGAAATAAAGGATTTGTCTTTGGTCAGCAGCCATCAGTTGGTCTGTGCATTTCTTAATAGTTGAAAGTCGATGCTAGCTGATTTCAATTCATTTGTATTTTGATGCATGAAAAAAACAAGTTTAACTTTCATCTTTTTAGTGCAACTGGGTTACTTGTGACTTGTGAGAAATAACTTTACACATTCGTACAGAACGGCATCTGAATATTGTGCTTTGCTGTTCAAACTTGGATCAGTACATTTTATTCACTTTAAGTTTGTGGACTATGAATCCAATGTTTTCCGGTTGTTTTCTTTTTATGGTGGTCACCTTTGAAAGTATATCTAACTATTAACTTGTGAAAACAGCTTTGCTGATACAAAAAATGGCCGCTACAATCCAAAAATGGATCCTATTATACCTGTACAAAATTGGAGAAAAGGGTCTCAGGTATTCAATTTCTGGAATAATTGCTTCTTGATCTTTTGTACAATAGTAAGAAGAAAGCCTAACAAAATGGTTAGTATTGTACTTCGACTATTCTACAGAGTGGCTTATTCTGGTACTTCTCTTTTTCTTTGTTCCAGTGGGTTGTGTTGACAAGGAAGCATGCAGAAGTTGTGGTGAAGGACAATACAGTGTTCCCTGTGTTTCAGTTGTATTGCAAGGTAAGTTGACGTTAAATGATTGACTCACTGTTCCAATTGATGTGGTCTTAGTTATTCCCAACATGGTGCCGTTTGAGAATATGTAGAATTCTATAGATATGTATGAAATCATGATGAGTAAGAAAAGGTGGCATATTTGTAGTCTTTCTCTACAAAGTTAAACTAAATTCACTTGTCCTGGGTGATCCTAACACTGGAGGTGGAAACCTTTTACTTTGTCTTGGAAAGCCATGCTTGCAATTATTTGCTGAGTGCATAGAATTCTACTTATTGTTGTGTACCACTTTTTAGTTGGTTACAGAATGCTATGTCATCTTACCTGTTGTTAGCTCATATTGACCTGTTTTATGTTTGATTTTCATACAGAGGAAGTCGCTACCTGAGTTTTGGCGCGACCGTCCTGTTGTAAGTACTTCTCTTAACATTTAAAATTTGTAATCAATTACGACATCATGTACCCCATACCAGTAGTCTTGCACCAATACAAGCAAGTTGACATATCAAATGCTTTTTCCTTAATTTATGAACTTATAAATAAAATTTGAAGCAAGAGATCCAAGTTACATTTTGTGACTGTCTTGGAATAGTTTCAAGAGAGAGACTATAATTTTTTCTGCTTATCTGTTTTTGCAGCCGGCTGATACCTCCAAGGAGCACAATTGCATTCCTGATGAGCATTATGTTCAGACATTACTTGCTGTAAGACAAATTCCTGTTTAACTATTGTGAGCCTCAGTGATTAATACAGTTGAAGTTAGTTCTTGCTTAAGGTTTTTACAGAGCCATCTTCACCATAAGTCTTTGCCACCTTTGTTGTAGGTATCATAAGTAGGTAATTAGGGTGAAATATCTAGGTCAGATATATTTATGAAATTAGAGATTATAAGAATTACTTGAATTCATATCTTAGCATCATGTTTGGTCATACATATATATATGGTTGCTAGCTCATAAACAATCCGAGATTTCGGTTTTTGTGAAGCTGAATAGACCAGAGAAGAGTGTCAACACACTAGCTTAATATCTTTCATAGTTCCTTGAAATAGAAAGCCCTCATCTTTTCATCTGCTAGGTTATCTTAATGATATTAATTACATTTTGATTATTTTAAACATAATATCATAGATAGACAGGAAACCGAGTCTCAGATTAAAATCCTTCTGATTCTTTAGCTATCTATCTGAAGTTCTGAACAATATTGGTGTATTATGGATGAAGGTATACATAGGCAGAATGTACCTTTAGATGTGATATTGGCTATTGTTTGTGATTCTCTGTATTTTATCTCCACCCTATTTTGAGCTGAATACTTTAAATTTCAGCAAGAAGGCCTTGAAGGAGAAATCACGCGAAGATCGCTAACACACTCATCATGGGATCTAACATCCACTAGAGACCGTGAACGCCGTGGATGGCACCCTATGACTTACAAATATTCAGATGCTACTCCCATGCTGATTAAATCTATAAAGGTATGTATACTATTCATGTGGCAGCAAGCCATCCTTAAGCAATGGTTAGTTGAGGTTGGAGACAGCAACCAATTGTTGATGGGTTTCCTTCCTAGTTATTAAAAATTGGTATCTTGATGTTTATATGAATTCAAACTATATTACTTGGAGTTTAAAGCACTGGATATTCTCATAGGAGTCTGATTAGGTGTTTATTAGTATTGTCACTGGTTAAGAACAATAAGCTCCTTTAATTACTCTGAAATCTACTATTCAATCAAAATGCCTTCTTTCTTCCACAAACTTCCAAATGATTAACCCCCTGCAATGGCTCAATTGTATTTAAGGTATAAAAAAACTCTCATCTGAGCTTTGGTGAACTTTTTTATTTCAGGATGTAGATAATATCTACTATGAAACTGAGTATCGAAGAGAATGGTGTAGCAGCAAAGGGAAACCCTCCCCATGCTTTCTTTTTGCGAGAAAATTTACTCGGCCTGCTGCTCTGAGGCTTCTCAACACGGTAACATTCAAGATTTTGGTCAACGCTCTAGCTTTTACTTGGAAATTTGTTGACAGCCCCATATGATAATACATGTCTATTGCCATTTGACAGACTACACTGGAGCTTAGATGAAGGACTAACGTACTCAAGTTAATCGTCAGATGAACCAGTTACCGGTGTCAATCTGTATTAGAAATATTCAAGAAATCTACAGTGAGCAAAAGAATTCTGTAAATGTGTATTTACTAATTACATGTTGTATATGTGTAATATTCTTTTAGAAAAACAAATAAGTCGGGTTTAGGCATTAAGGAAAGTATTAAGGAGAGCAATCCCAAGTAATTAGGGATTCCTAGAATAGATTGGTTACCATGTTTATCCCTAGAATACTGGATCAGAATGGAACAAACTCTATATATAAGATGTGTAATACGCACGAATGAAATCAAGAAGTCTTTTCTTCATCTTATAATTCTCTTTATGGTACCAGAGCGTACGATCCTGAGAACATAACTTTTCTACAGAATTACCGTACCTCATGGCTGGCGATGATGAGCAGAAAGTCATTGAGTACAAGAAAGGCTCTGCAGCAGCACCATGGGAGAATCCTAATCATCCACTCTATATGCATCATTCCGATCAACCTGGCATGATTCTTGTGCCCCAAGCATTGACGGAAGACAACTACATTGATTGGTCCGATTCAATGGCCATGGCACTCACAGTCAAGAACAAACATGGTTTTATTGATGGAACCATAACCAGATCACTCTTCAACGTTGCAGAACAAGGGCAGTGGGATCGCTGCAACATTCTCGTCAAGACCTGGCTGTTTAGCAGCATGTCAAAGGAGATCAAACGAAGTCTCGCTCATTGCAAGACTGCACATGACATATGGGAAGAGCTAAAGGAGAGGTTTTCCCACACCAACACTGTCGAATTGTTCAACATAGAGAATGACATCTACAAGTGTGAACAAGGAACATGTACGGTCACCACATATCACACAAATCTCACAGGTTTGTGGGATGCAAGAGACGTGGCTTGTGCACTGACTCCTTGCACATGTGAAGCTGCAAACACGTATAAGACCTACATGGAAACGCAGAAGACAATAAAGTTTCTGATGGGATTGAATGAAGGATATGCGTCTCTCCGGAGCAATATTATAAGCATGGATCCTCTACCAAACTTGAACAAGGTATATGCAGCAGCCCTACGCCATGAAAAGCAAGCAGCAGCCTCGAGTGAGAAGGTTGCTATCACAACGGAGGCTTCGGCATTTGTAGTCAAGAAGTTTGCCAGGCCTTCAACAGAGAAGGAACTCCACTCTGAAACATGTGGCATGAATAACCACATCACAAAGAATTGCAGGGCACATCTCAAGTGCACCTACTGCAATGGCAAGGGTCATACCTACAACTATTGCCGGAAAAGAAAAACTGACCTGGAGAGAGCACAAGAAGCAAGCAAGGTGAATCTTGCAACCCTATCAATGGAGAACGATGATGGTTTTCCTCTGACAAAAAAAGGAGTGTCAACAGATGATTGGGATGATGAGCAAAATAAAGTCTGTTGCTAAGAAACAAACTGATGAACCTCAAATGCTTGAGATGCTACAAACGACTCAGCCATCTGCTAATCTTGTTGGTAAAGTTCTCAACTATCAAGACTTCTCAGGTAAAGCAAATGCTATTTCAAAGGGTAGTATTGATGCTATATGGATTTTGGATAGTGGTGCCAGTGACCATATTGTTTGCAATCTGAAATTTCTTACTTCACTTAAACAAGTTCATCATCGTTTGGTGAAACTGCCAGATGGGAAAATGAGTAAAGTAACACATGTTGGGACAGTAGTATTCACTGAGAGTCTAATCCTTCGCAATGTTCTATGTGTTCCGTTGTTTTATCTCAACCTGATCTCCATTAGCAAACTAGTGTTTGATTCATTTCATGTAACCATCTTTCTAAAACAAGTTTGCTTTATACAGGACCTTCTATCGGGGAAGACGATTGGGACGGGAACTGAATACGAGGGACTCTACTGCCTCAATCTGCCAGGGAAAGGAACATGCAATATGGTTAGTACCAAAACACCAAACCTATGGCATCAAAGGCTTGGACATCCATCTAGTAAAATCTTAGCTATGTTCCCCTTTCTGCACAATAAAACTTCAGATACAAGCAACTGTTCAATTTGCCCTCTAGCCAAACTCACTAGGAAACCATTTCCATTAAGTACTTCTTCTAGCAATTCTTGTTTCGAGTTGATTCATGTAGACATATGGGGAGGATACCATGTCCCAGCTATTTCTGGAGCACAATTTTTCTTAACCATTGTTGATGATTATTCAAGGAGTACTTGGGCTTATCTTATGCAACACAAGTCAGAGGCTCGACCCCTACTTGTTCATTTTGTCAATCTCGTTGAAAACCAATTTTGCAAGAGGGTGAAAATTGTTAAAAGTGATAATGGTCCAGAGTTCAAACACCCACAATTTTATTCTTCCAGAGGTATTGAACATCAGACAAGCTGCATCAACACACCACAGCAAAATGGCGTTGTTGAACGTAAACACAGACATCTCCTCAACATCGCTAGAGCCTTATTGTTTCAAGCACATTTGCCTAAACAGTTTTGGGGGGATGCCATTTTCACAGCCGCTTACTTAATCAACCGAACACCAACACCACTACTACAAGGGAAAACACCATTTGAAATTCTATTTCAAAAGCCACCAAACTACAACCATCTTAGGGTTTTTGGTTCTCGTTGCTTTGTTTCCACACATCCCCTCCGACCTAGCAAGTTTGATCCCAGATCCGTCGAATGTATTTTCCTTGGTTATCCACATGGTCAAAAGGGTTACAAGGTCTATAGTTTGAAGGAAGAGAAAGTCCTAGTTTCAAGGGATGTTTTCTTCTTTGAGAATGAATTCCCTTATCAGACTGATGTTAGTCCGATCACTCGTGCAACGGATCTTCCTCCCGCGAGCGAAATTACTCTCGCGAGCGACATCTCTCCCGCGACCGAAACTACCCCCGCGAGCGAAATTACTCCCGCGAGCGAAACTACCCCCACGATCGACAATCGCGCGAGTAAGACTGTTCCCACCACCACTTCCGCTGATCTACACCAAATACCTGACACAACATCTCTTCCCTCCTCTCAAACAGAAACACAACCTACCATTACCACTTCACCTCCACCACCTGACACTGTGCCACCTCGTCACTCCACCCGACCAACCAAGACCCCAACCATATTGCAGGACTTTCACATTGAGGCAGCCCTCCCTTCTAGGCTTGTTCCGTCGTCTTCGTCGAACGAGGTAATTCCTTCAGGCACTCCTCATTCTATCTCTCATGTATTATCGTATGATAGACTCTCTCCAAGGCATAAAGCTTTTACTGTCAAAATAACTCTCGACAAGGAGCCTCAGTCTTTTTCTCAGGCAATACACGAACCAAAGTGGAGAGAAGCCATGCACAAAGAGATTGAAGCTTTACAGGCCAACAATACATGGAGCTTAGTGCCGTTACCCCTGCATAAGAAGCCAATTGGTTGCAAGTGGGTTTACAAGATCAAGCATAATCCGGATGGAACTGTGGAAAGATATAAAGCTCGATTAGTTGCAAAAGGATACAGTCAAGTTGAAGGAGTTGATTACAGAGAGACTTTCGCACCTGTGGCCAAGCTAACAACTGTACGCGTTCTTCTTGGTCTCGCTTCCATTCAGAGTTGGCATCTTCATCAATTGGACGTCAATAATGCTTTCCTCAATGGTGACTTGTTTGAGGACGTCTACATGCAATTGCCACCGGATTTCGGACGAAAGGGGGAGACTAGAGTATGTAAGTTGCACAAGTCCCTGTACGAGCTCAAGCAAGCTTCGAGGCAGTAGTTTTTGAAGCTTTCTCAAGCTCTCAAGAGTGCCGGTTTCAAACAAAGCTGGTCAGATTACTCATTATTCGTCCGAAATGCACATGGAAAATTCACAGCATTACTTGTCTACGTTGATGATGTGATACTAGCAGGTAACGGCTTACAAGACATAGAAGATACTAAAAGCTTCCTTGCGAAACACTTTAAGTTGAAGGACATGAGAAAACTCAAATACTTTCTTGGAATAGAGGTGGCAAGATCCAAGCAAGGAATTGTATTATTTCAACGAAAATATGCACTAGAAATTCTGGAAGATGTTGGTTTCTTAGGTGCCAAGCGTTCTCGGTTTCTTGTGGAACAAAGTTTGGTACTTACACAAGGAGATGGAGCAGAACTGCAAGATGCTTCACAATATCGAAGACTAGTTGGAAGACTTATATACCTCACAATTACAAGGCCTGATCTTGTTTATGCAGTGCACATTTTGAGCCAATTCATGGACAAACCTCGACAGCCACATCTAGATGCAGCATACCAGGTTCTCAAATATCTTAAGCAAGCGCCTGGACAAGAAATTCTCTTGCCTTCTACAGGCGTCCAGGCCAGTTGGAATTAAAGGCGTATTGTGACGCTGATTGGGCTCGTTGCAGGGATACAAGAAGAAGCATTACTGGTTATTGCATCTTTCTTGGGAATGCACCTATTTCATGGAAGACGAAGAAGCAAGGGACAGTGTCTAGCTCAAGTGCTGAAGCTGAGTATAGGTCCATTGCCACGACATGTCGAGAAATAACTTGGCTTCGCAATATTCTGAAGGATTTGAACGTAAGCCAACCACATGCAGTAAAGCTCTTCTGTGACAATCAGGCTGCTATTCATATAGCGTCAAATCCCGTCTTCCACGAGCGCACGAAACACATAGAAATTGACTGCCACGTTGTACGTGAGAAGGTAGAAAGAGGACTGATCGAAACTCTTCATGTTCGAACAGAAAAACAACCTGCAGACTTGTTCACCAAGCCATTGAGTTCGAAGCAGTTCACTGTACTGTTAGACAAGTTGAATGTAATCAATATACACTCCAACTTGAGGGGGAGTATTAAGGAAAGTATTAAGGAGAGCAATCCCAAGTAATTAGGGATTCCTAAAATAGATTGGTTACCATGTTTATCCCTAGAATACTGGATCAGAATGGAACAAACTCTATATATAAGAGGTGTAATACGCACGAATGAAATCAAGAAGTCTTTTCTTCATCTTATAATTCTCTTTACCCGCATGACAAAAATAAAAAGAAAGAAATAACCAAATAGAGCAAGAGGAGATCACTGTACTGTTCTAGTTTTCTGCATCACCACCCTGCATCTTGATCATTGTAATCTCAGTAGTCCATCTCAGGCACAATACCATTTATCTAATTATAGGAAGAAAATCATAGGGTTGCTTCTGATCAGATCTAATAAGCTCAAGAAGCTATGCCATGGAGAATTGAGGATCACCTTCCAGTTGCCTCATACTAGAGATTTCTTTCAACTCTCAGAGTGCCACATGTGTCCCTTCTACCTTTCATGACCAAATCAAGAGAAATATCAATCAGCACCTTCCCTCTTTCCTCTTCATCATCATCAGATGCTTCATTTCAATTGGCCAAATAAGAAGGGATCGACGGTGTCATCTTGGGATTAGCAAGGTGAGAGGGAATAAAAATGACTTCTCCCAAAAGTGCTTATGCCAAACCAACGTTCGTCTTCCTTCTTACACACTGCACACTTGCGTTGGCACTCGAAATATATTCCAAACTACCATGGTTGGCTCAAACTTCAATGCATTGTCCACGACGCAGACACGTGCGCCTCCTGTAAGGCTCCACGTTTCATCGACTGTCGGGGAAACAGTCCGTGAGGGTAGGGTAGTACACGTGGCTTTGAGGTCGGCACGCTACGTCAGTCATTATAGTAGGAGGAATTTTTCAGTGTTATCGTAACATCACGTGACAATGTCTAGTGTTGTTACATTTCAATTAAAATAAGACATGTGATTTTATTACAATTAAACTTAAATATATGAATTTTAGCTATATTGTTAAAGACCATTTTGAGGTTCTTATTGTTTTTTAAATACTAAACTCTAATCCCTAAACAATATACCTTAAACCTTAAACCCAATACCCTAAACCATATATCCTATACATGATACCCTAAACTTAAACCCTAGATCATAGTATAAACTCATTAAATACCCTTAAATGTCATTTCATAAAATATAAAAATTAATAGTTTTTATTTTAATTGTAATAAATCTACATGTCTTGTTTTAATTAAAATGTAACACCACTTGGTATTGCCACATGGTGCTACAGTCATATTGAAAAATTTCTCGAGGATAAACGCTAGTTACCTCATTCTAGGGGAAGCAATTAACTAGTTACCATGAAAGGTAAGAGGAAAAAAGTGCATAATTCCGTATTATTTTTCGGGGATAAACGCTTTTGTTTTTATAAATCAACCGCACATTTGAACTTATCATTTTACTGTTTTATCTTTTATATTAATTTATTAAATTTTTATGTTTTCATCATGTAATGTTTTACTGTTTTATTATTTATTTATTTCTAAATTAATATTAGATAGGGGTAATAAAAATAATTAGGCAAACAACAGTCTATAAATTAAATCTTAATTAATAGAGATCATATATATATATATTTAGTAGAAGATGTAAAAAAATATGTAAAATGAGATGCAAGCTCTCCTTTCAGCCGAGGATATATTCTTCTTTATGCTAAAGGAGAGTCGATAAGACATCAGTTTCAGAAGATGTTGTAGAGCAAGAACGAGAACAAAGTCGGCTAGATGAATTGATTTTTAAATAAAAATAAAAATGATAAAGTAAGTTCATATCTAAATTTAATTAATAATAAAGAAAGTTACACAAATTCTTAAAAATTTATAAATAAGATCTCATTTTTCTTATATATGATAAATACGTCAATACACTCCCACACCTATAGCGCCGCTCAAACATAATATTTGGATAACTTTACAAATAACGTTAAATAAGTTTGTTCAATAACGCTAATGTAACCATTTTACTATCATGCTAAAATATTTTAAAATAACAGGTGAAACTTGCCCCTATCCCATTCCGCCCAGCACACGTGTTTTTATTTTCCTTTTTCTGTTTTTGACTAATTTATTTTGTAGGTGGTGGACCTCGTCTCCGCATAAATCCACGCCACGTGGACTGCCACGCCCTGACACGTTTATGCTAGCGCACATGTTTTTATTTCTCTTTTTCAGTTTTCGATTATTCTATTTTTTAAGTGGTGGACCCTTCTTCGGCATAAACCCACGCCACGTCGACCGCCGCGACACGTTTCTGGTGGCCCACATGTTTTCATTTTCCTTTTATTTCTTTTAAATAATCATATTTTTCCATTAAAACTAAAACGAAGAAAGCATCAAACCCAGTATCCAGGTCTCTGTTCCAACCCATCACAATTTTCTTGAATCCACAATCAAACTCTCGCCTCAGCCTCAAAAACCCAGAACAAAATTAAGAAACTTCCTTCCTGGAGATGTTTGATTCAAAACTTCTATGAACTTGGTTTGATTAGAGTGCCGACTACTTTGAGACCTCAAGTGATGAGCAAACTGAGTAATGGTTGGGATGTCCTGTAAAACATAGTGCATTTCGTTTCCTCAACATCATCGGGCTTCATCTACATTATAAACCATCATCACTTGGGATGAGACTAGATTTAAAACTCCAGGGTGTTAAACAATCACTAAGTTAAAAGATTCGTCTTTGGCCTCTGCAATTTCAAAACCCAGAAAATCCCAATATCTCGAGAACTCAACAAATCCAAAAGTTCCTACTACTCTGATCAACTTTCTCATCCACCAAAAAGTTTCATCGTACAACTCTACAACTTAACTGACTACCAATCCGAAACAGCTACTGGAAAAGAGGGACATAGAAGTAACTGTACCTTGAAGACGGTCATTTTGACGGTTGAGAAACGCCGGGAAGATCGGGAGATGGGTGACCGTGAATGCCGGGGAGTGGCGGAGGAAATCCCGACGGCGACGCAGACTACTTTAATATGATATAAGAGCGGGTTACTCAAGTCCACGTTCGTTAGCGTTATCGGTTATACGCACTGCATGTTATGCTTAAATATTGTTCACCTGTTAGCTTTAAAAATTTATATATTCTATATCATTTTCATATTAGAAATATGAAATATTTTATGTGGGTTTAAAAAATTTTAAATTATTTTTTTATTATTAATTTTAAAATTAAACTCAAACTATTTTATCAAAAAACATAAAAGAGCTTAATGTATATATCCTTTGTGCGCAGCCTGGTCCTTTTTCTTGGGATATGTGGTTTTCAAATGAACATACTTAAACAACAAGCAATTGATTACATATTTATGAGATTATGTAATAAGACTTAGTTTGGAAGTCGAGGATCTCTACTTTTGGGGGAATTAAGAGCCCTCTAGGAGCTAGATTTGATCGTCAATTCCCAAGTTCAATGCCATCACTAGATTTTACTAGATGATACTAGATTCTAGATAGTAGATATTTATAGTGTTTTGAAATTCAATCCCATCACTAGATTTTACTAGATGATACTAGATTTTAGATAGTAGATATTTGTAGTGTTTTGGATGTATTATGGTGTATTTAAATTAAATTAAATTAAATAAATAATTAGATGGACAATATTTATAACATTATTTATTTATTTTTAAATAAAAACTAAGTTTAACTATCAATGGTTGTGATTTTCTAATAATTATGTGGTTCATTTGTACTACATACAAGAATTTTGAAGTAGATACCTTGTGGTATTCAGTTTGAGTTCGTATATAGATGAATTCCGTGAACTTGAAAGTGAGAGGTATATAACATGGGTGAGATCTTATGTATTAAAATTAACAATGAATCAAAGCCATTATTTTTTACAAAATTGGTTCAAAACGATTTATTGAAGAAGTGATTGTTTTAAATCTTACATTTTGGTTTTGAAATACTACTTATAACTCACAAACCTTACATATAACCGTTTGAAATACTACGTATTCGTGAAAAATTCTTGTATGTACAGCCGTGTATGTACGCGACACAATCTTAGTCGTTCATATCTATTCATATGTTTGACCATTCATACATTAATAATATATCTTCTAATCACAACCAATCATATATGTCGTGTATAAACACAACCGTGTATTGTACACGATAATGTATGAAAGATACTCTTTTTATAAGTTAGGTTAGTGCGTGTGCCACTGGTCAATTGACCGTGTATTAGTCCAACCCTTTTTGGGTGGCCATTTCATCAAACATTTCATATATATAGATCAGTCTCTGTTAGTTTATCTATTCCAAAGAAATGGACGCTTAATTAGAAGCAGCGACAGTTCTTTCCCGGAATATCAGTCTCAAATCCATAATGACATGCTGTTACAATTGTCCAGACACTTTTTTATCCACAACATCATATTTAGGCTCTAAAATGGATATTTGGCTTTAAAATGGATAAGTTAAGACCTAAGATACACCACCATATAATAAAAATCATTATCATGGATCTTTTTTTCTTGGACCGACACTATCACGACTTTATTGATATTTATTGTATTTAATTTAGTGGAAAAAGAAATATTTAAAATTAAAGATCCAAACTACCTACGTGCCATGCCTATAAAATCGACGATACCCGTAATCGTCTGGCCATGACATCTGACAGAAGCAAGTTTCATACAAGCACAATCAAGCGAGCTAACACAGATTCTTTCATTATTTCCAAAGATTCATTTCTCGGATTATTCGTTCTAACCCCTCTACCATTTTTTCTCTAACCTCTTCGTGCTTCTTCTACCTTCCATCACTACCAAACCCTAAACACATCTTCCTTACTATACCGATCATACTCACTTTGAGCAATCATGGCCCCAAATTTGAGCAATGGCTCTGCCGTCGTGAACGTCGACAATGGCGCAAGCCCAAGTCCTTTCAGCCTTGAAGGTTCGAACTTGACCGCCAACGGCCATGTTATCCTCACCGACGTCCCCCAAAACATAACACTCCGCCCATCACCCCACACCATCAGCAAGTCCACCGCCCCCGGCGCTTTTGTTGGCTTCAACGCCGCCGAGGCCAGCAGCCGACACGTGGTGCCCGTCGGCCTGCTGAAGGACATCCGGTTCATGAGCATCTTCCGGTTTAAGGTCTGGTGGACCACTCACTGGGTCGGTTCCAAAGGCAGTGATCTCGAGCAGGAGACGCAGATCGTGATCCTTGAAAACTCTGACGCTGGCAGACCCTACGTCGTCATCCTCCCGCTTCTCGAAGGCGGCTTCACCGCCTCCATCCAGCCAGACGCTGATTTCGTCCACGTCTGCATGGAGAGCGGTTCAACTCAGGTCACAGACAAGGGATTCTCCAGCGTGCTTTACCTTCACGCAGGAGAAGACCCTTTCACGGTGGTGAAGGACGCCGTCAAGGTCGCCAAGGCCCACCTGGGAACGTTCCACTTGTTGGAGGAGAAGACCCCACCCGGCATCGTCGACAAGTTTGGTTGGTGCACATGGGATGCTTTTTACCTCACCGTGCACCCTCGCGGCGTCATCGACGGTGTGAGGAACCTCGTGGAGGGCGGGTGTCCTCCTGGGCTTGTGCTGCTCGACGATGGATGGCAGTCCATCGGCCACGACTCTGATCCCATCAACAACGAAGGGATGGGACACACCGTGGCCGGTGAGCAAATGCCGTGCAGGCTGCTCAAGTTTCAAGAGAACTACAAGTTTATAGACTATGAAAGTTCCGCGGACCCTAGTGTCAAAGGCATGGGTGCCTTTGTGAAGGACTTGAAGGACGAGTTCAAAAGCGTTGACTATGTGTACGTGTGGCATGCTCTGTGTGGGTACTGGGGTGGAATCCGGCCAAATGTTCCTGGCCTGCCGGAGGCGGTTGTTGTTGAGCCGAAACTGTCACCGGGATTGAAGAACACGATGGAAGATCTGGCCGTGGATAAGATTGTCAACACTGGGATTGGGTTGGTCCCACCGGAAAAAGTTAGCCAATTGTATGAAGGGCTCCACTCTCACCTGAAGTCCGTTGGGATCGACGGTGTCAAGGTCGACGTTATCGCTGTAAGTCCCAAAACCCTCTTGTATTTTGTTGGTAGTCGGGTTTGGACGGTAGAAAGTTCTATGTGTCATGATCTGACTATCCACGAGATCATGACTAGCTGGTATTGTAAATTTTCAGCTGCTTTGACTTCTTGATCGGTGTGTCACCTCTTTTTCATAAGAAATTGAATTAATTTTTGATTTTTGGGTGCAGTTGTTGGAAATGTTGTGCGAGAACTATGGTGGACGTGTGAACTTGGCTAAAGCATACTACGATGCCCTAACAGCTTCGGTGAGGAAGCACTTCGATGGCAATGGCGTCATTGCTAGCATGGAGCACTGCAACGACTTCATGTTCCTCGGAACCGAAGCCATCACTCTCGGCCGTGTCGGTATGTCATTTGATCATTCAATTTCGGCTACATTCATAAGAATAATACCAAAAGAACTACGTCCGAACATGTTCTTATGTTACATTTTGTTAACTTGTTTTGTTATGCTTTGTGTAGGTGATGATTTCTGGTGCGTTGACCCTTCCGGTGATCACAATGGTACCTTTTGGTTGCAAGGGTGTCACATGGTTCATTGTGCTTACAATAGCTTGTGGATGGGCAACTTCATACAGCCGGATTGGGACATGTTCCAGTCTACTCATCCCTGTGCCGCCTTCCATGCTGCCTCGAGGGCAATCTCCGGCGGTCCGATTTATGTGAGTGACAAGGCGGGGGAGCATAACTTTGCGTTGCTCAAAACTCTAGTGGTGCCCGACGGCTCTATCCTTCGTTGCGAGTACTATGCTCTCCCAACCCGCGATTGTCTCTTTGAGGATCCTCTCCATGATGGCCGCACCATGCTCAAAATTTGGAACCTAAACAAGGTATTTGATCAAAGCTAAATCTTGTCAATTTGTTGCATGTCATTTTTGTACATCATGTAAGTGCTAATTTGTTAATTTCTTGTAACAGTACAATGGAGTTCTTGGAGCCTTTAACTGCCAAGGAGGAGGCTGGAGCCCTGAGACTAGGCGAAACCAATGTTTTTCCAAGTGTGTAGGAAAGGTGACCTCCAAGGCCAACCCTAAGGACATCGAGTGGAACAGTGGGAAGAATCCGATTTCCATTGAGGGAGTGCAGGTGTTTGCCTTGTACTATCACCAGGCCAAGAAGCTAGTCCTGTCCAAGCCAACCGAGGATGTAGAGTTGACACTGGAACCCTTCACCTTTGAGCTAATTATCGTTTCTCCGGTGACTACTTTGCCTGGTAAGTCTGTGCAATTTGCCCCAATTGGCCTAGTGAACATGCTCAACACCGGAGGCGCTGTGAAGTCTTTGGTTTACGGTGAGGAGGGGAGCTCTGTTCAAATTGGGGTGAAGGGCACCGGAGAGATGAGGGTCTTTGCGTCTGAGAAGCCACTAGGTTGCAGGATTGACGGAAGCGACGTCTCTTTTGAGTATGAAGAGAGCTTGGTGAGAGTTCATGTGCCATGGACTGGTAACTCCGCCTTGTCTATTGTGGAGTACATATTCTAAGTCCATAGGTCACTTGGTTATGTTATTTTTCTTTCGTCAAAGTGAGCAAGGGTTTAGTACCGTGGGAGATTTAACTATGTTTTCCAGAAATATACAAATTATCAGAATTTTCATTATAAGATTTTTTGGTGGTTTTGTGAGTAATTCTCCATACTAAAAGCTGCTTTGATAGAGAATGGCAATGCTTCTTAAGTTGAACAAAAATTAATGGAGTTCGTATGTAAAAGCAAAACTAAACATTTCCTATATACCAATCTTGGAACAGAGCCGTTACTGTTCATAAGGAGCCGAAGGTTAGCGCGGCTCCAGCCAAGCCTCTTCAAACCTAGCTATAAAATGCTTGAGGGGCTGAGATTACCTTTTCCTCTCGATTTCTTATGTCGCTCGGCCTTAACAGCTAGCCTCTTCTCCCTTTGATCTTTCTCGATCTCTCTCTCTCTCTCTCGGTCTCTTTGCCTTCGATCTCTCTTGCTCTCACTCGATCTCTCACGCCCTCACTTAACCGAAGGAGATTTGGTTTGTTTCAATTGTGAGCAATACGAACCTCCGTCTTCTTTATGTACTTTGTTAGAAGCAGCGTCACTGTCTGAGCTTGGAGAGTGGTTTTTATTCGCATTAACTTTTGATGAAGCCTTATTCGTATCTGTGGAAGTTGGAACGAAATTATCAAGAGAAGGCTTTGAACACGGTTCCTTTGCAGTGAGGAATTACCAGCAGCTTTGAGGAAAGGACAAGGGCAGGTAGCCCGTTACGAGATCGAGGTCAGTGGTATGGGTGTCTACTTAGTTGCTTTGTTCTGTTGGTTTTTTCATCTGGGTATATCGGATTCTTTGGTTTTAGTATTTAGCATTGTGCCTGTGTGATTCTATAGTTTCTGAATGTTAGTTGCTTGCTATAGGGACAAATCATTACATATGTAATGATTTGTCCCTATAGCAAGCAACTATATATATATATATGATGTCAGGACTACAAGATAGGACTGTCAATAGGAGCATGGCTTGAGATAATAGTTGAGGTGAACATATATTCCATTTTTCTATCTATACAGCTAATTCTTCCAGAGCTGGGTTTGTAATGGAGGCAATCAAAGGGACACAACCCTATTCCTCTCACTGCCTCTGGTTCTAGGGTTTATTCGAATCTCCTTGGAGGGTACAAGGAGATTGGCAAGGGTGAACACAATTCAAATATATAAGAATAGATGAAGTAGTTGCGTTCATATAAGTGCACCATAATAATTTCTTATTCAGTTTCATTTTGTTCTCACAAAAGAACTTTACAAATATGGTCAATTATTTTTTCTTATAACCAATTAATTTGGAATTACCGAACCATGAGGTTCTGGTTGTGTTGTGGTAGAATTTATAAGAACACAATATAAGGGGCAGTGATAATTTTCTTCTCCAGTACAATAACAAGAATGCTGATTTCAAGTTCTTATTATGAAAATGCAAGACAAAACATAAGTTCCAAATGGTATTTTGAAGGAGACAGTATATATCAGTAACATAGTATTAATTCCAGTAATCACTTAAACTTTACCTCTCTCTGAGAAACAGTTTTGGTTAGTTCTGCTGATATAAATGGTGCCACTGCTTATGAAGTTGCAGGTACAACTATGTTTCTGTGTTGTTTTTCTATCCAAGTCGTCCCAAATTGGATTGATATACATGTCTTTTTATGTATTAAGTGAAGGCTGAGGTTATCATTTCTTGCATATATATCTTTTCTTCTATCCTTTGGTGAAGTGAGCACTTGCGTGATGTGGTTTTTGTGCTGTGAATTAACAATATATAGTCATTTAGTCATCTGTTATGTTACTTGGTTTGTTACTACAGTCTGCAGGGCTTTGTATTTTTCAAGTTAATGAGTGTAATATGTTTTGCAATGATGCTCTTACTCAGGTACCCCCGTAGATTGTGTCTTTACCGTTATCTGGAGCACTGTTTTCTTGGTCAAAGCCTCTGCTGGTTAGAATAAATATGATGTCTTTTTTAGTTCGTATCTAGATTTTGCGGTTATGTATACTGATTTCTCAAGAATAATGGTTTCAGGTAATTATTGAAATCAACTGGGGATCAAACTGTGGCCATCACATGTAAGTTGTAACTTATCATGAGATCTGTAACGAGGTTGTTCAATGCTGATTTTCCAATTTCTTTGATAGGTTGGTTGTTTGTTCCAAAGAATGAACCATATTCTGTCAGAGTATTACTTTCATATTTTGTTTTTGAGGTTCATTAGTTCCTGTTTATGAGTTATGCGTGTTAATTATGTTGTGACTATGAAGAAAGTTGGGGTCTGATTTATAAATGGTTTGGTAAGGCCAGGCTCCTCAGAATCTGAGTTAAGATGATAATGAAGATGAGGAATTGAAAGTATTAAATTGATAGTTCTGTAATCTGAGATAGGCTTCTCGGTATTAATGGAGATGAGCAATTTAAAGTTGACACATTATATCATTCTAATGTGAATTCAATTAACATTTACCTAGACTTAGTCATTTTTCCCTTTATGGAAAAAATGTCGCATTGCTTATCTCATCTTATTGAAATTTGCAAGTTATCACTGATTCTGGGGTTTAATTTGTACACAAGTTTGTTTCTTCATTTCATTTTTTGCATCTTGCTGCTGTTGATTCTTTATACATTAGTGTCATTCAATGGTGAGGACGAATCTGGATTGCAATAAACCTATACATCTTCTCCTTAATTTTTCTCCTCTTAGAGTGCATCTTCTCCTTATGTTTATACTGTTTTGCAATCATGTCATTATCCTGTTCTATTTCTACAGTTCTGAAACTGAAGGTGGACCTATGACAAAAATGACCGAAATTGTCACATCCCACAGGAGGCACCAATGCACATTGTCTGAACAGTAAATGAGTATCACTTACTATCCAATGTGTGACTAATCAATTTTTCGGCTACAGTTGAGCAAAGATCAGTTTCAAAAGAAAAGAAAAAAAATTAGAGCCGAGAAACCTGCAATGCTCAATTTGAGGTAATCAATCACTAAAGAACTGTGATTCTATTTTGGAGAACTAAGGGGTGTAGTTTTATACAACATTGTTTGAATCGGTGCTGAAAATTAAACCTGCGACTTTCCAACTTTTTTTGTACTTGAAATTTCTTTACTAACACGGTTTTTTATTGTTCTGATCGACTCAAATTTGATATTTGCAACTGTTTTTCTTTTCACCCCAGTATCTGGTTTTGAATTTCGTTGAGGATCTTCCCTGTGTTGAAGTCCCTTAGAATTTTTATAGAATTTGGTGGTTGAATATCAGTTACCATATCTTCGGACCCTCGATTGCTGGGTTTATCCTTTTTATTTTATTTTTTCAGGTTGTCCCCATAAAGGAAGGTGTTAATTCGGGATTCTTCGAATTAGTTCTATGGAAATAGTTTTGAGTTATTGCAGGTTATCAATCTTAAATTGATCACATTGTAAAGCATTTTATATTTACTGTTTGGATAAGCAAGAACTAACTATATGCATGTGCATTCAATGTTGCAGTTCATACTAATTGTTACTGCAAGCTCGAGGACATTCCCACAGGCTCTGTTCAGGTATATTTCGCGGTCAACATTTGTAATATGGGGTGACATTTATTAGTTAATTTAGTGTATTTGTTAGTTCAAAATTTCTGAGAAGCTATTGCAGGGCTTTTATGATCAAAAAGTTGCAATTCTCTGAGGGATAAGAGGGGAGAATATTGTCGTATCAAATTATTATACCTACCATTTTCAAATTATTATACTACATGTTCCATAGTTTTGAATGTATATTTTGTGTATTTGGAAATCAAGCGGCAATGCAGCACTCCTGTAAGGATTTGTTATGCATTTATAAATATAATAGCATAAAGGTTTTAATTTATGGGTTAGAAATGATTGTTACTTATGTCTGTCAAGTTCATTTTTCTTGGAAGCTCTGTTTGCACTTGCTACAGATGACAAGACATTTTGTTCCATTGAGAGAACATCATCTCATAGACATGGATGCTCAAGTACATTTTTGGGGCTACGCATCTGAATTAGGAAACAGACTGAATACTGATTAGAAGTTAACTCTTTTGTTTTGTCAATTTCTCAGGTTGGAGTCTTATCTTATAGTTGTCAACATTCTTTGGATTGGAGAAGGAAGTATGAAGTAGAATGACAGACTTAAGAAGTGGAGTTTTCCGGTCAAAGTGATCAATAATTTTCATGATACTCCAGTTGTTTTAGTTCCTGCTGCACAACCTGGTGCAGGAAAAGCTCCAACATTGAAAGTTGGATGTTCAGCTGACCAAATTTTTAATTCAAGTCAGAACAAGTCAGAATTTGGATCTTCATGTAAATGCTTTTGTTTTACAAATGCTATTAAATACTTGAATTAACCTTTCACAGCAAGCTAACCCGCAGCAAAGCGCTGTTGATTGCCTGCAGTCTCTAGGGAGTTTTTTGTTGTTGTGAGAAACTCCTAATCATACTCAACTGTGCATCACAGCTATTTGTGGCAAGCAAAAGCAGTATTGGAAGCTTTTGTGCATGAACAGAAACTAATATGTAGTTGTCCATTTCCTATCCTTCATGCCTGTTGTTAAATTTGTGATGTAATGCAACAGACAATTATTATGTATTATAATGTGTTGCTTTCGGATTTATCATGTGTCCTCTAATTTGCTATAATGTGTACTTATGAAGCTTTATTTTATATAGCTCATGTTTTATTAACACAATGAAATTTCATCATGTGCTCTAATTTGTTATAATGTGTACTGTTGTTAATTTTATGAAACTATTTTGTGAGCATAGATGCTATTATCGTTCTAAGTTAATGAAACAATTTATTCTCTATATTTTTTTGTTAGCGTAGTTATTATTATCATCTTTTATGTTAGAAGCTTAAAACAATGTTGTAACTTATTAGTTTATCATTATTATCACTTATCGACAACTATCATTAGACGATCTCAACCCGCGCTGGTGCGGGCACTTAGCCTAGTAGAATCCAAATCCCATAGTAGCAGTTGATATGCTGATAGGTAAAATAACCAAGTGTAACATTGATGCGCTGAAGGGTATGCAGCTAACTGAATCCTAGATGATATGCAAATATGCAATTGCAACAGACATTTAGCTGCAGATGCCCAAATGGTAGGTGAAAAAGTTAATATCTATTTCCATTGCCAGACCATTTCCCCCATTCATTACTGTGTACGAAACATAAAAGAAAGAACAAGCCTTTTGCTCAGAGAAAGGACTCATCAGCTTTATTCTGAATTTGTGGTAAAGTTTTCCTCTTTATTCTGAATTGGTGGTAAAGATCGCATCTTTGGTCTTAATTTGAGTTACTGGTACTATACTACTATTGATATGCTCATAGGTACTACAAGTCCGTCCCATAGTTGTAGTAGTTGTTGCATGGGGTGTACATACTATCCACCACATTTACATCGCTAATTGGCATGAGTTACCAATATCCGCAGTGTAATGCAAATTTTCACCAGTACAGAATTATTGATCTGTATCGTTAACACTGCTAATAGTAGTTGAAATCTGTTGTAAGCCATTCTCATTGGCATATGGACTTCACCTCTGTTGATGTTTGTGTTGAGGTTGATTGGTCGTCTTTGTTATTCTTCCTCTTATTGCACATCCCTCAATCTTGGAGGATCATCTTCATATAATACGTATCCTTTGTCTTCTTGGATTCGGATGAGCGTTTATTCTTTTTGAAATGACAAAGCACCAAATGGGGAGAGAAATTGCTGCTGTACTCTCGCAATTGCCAAGCAGCATGGTGCAAAGAATCATCACTCACATACCGGAATTTCCTCGTCCCAATTGGGTTTCCATTCACATCAACAGGTTGAGATTTTTCACCCACTCCATGTCCCTAACTTTGTCCTACGATCAACCAGCTTACCATTGGGGTTTTACTACTTTGGAATCACAAAGAAATACAAGGAGGCTGTTCGAATCTCTCCCAAATTTCCCACGGCCCTTGGCCATAGATGTCGACCTCAGTCCTCAGGCAACTTTATGGATGGTGGAGTTACAGATTCTTCCCCATTCACCTTGTCATACAGATAATAGTTCACCAACTCATGGTCCTTCGGATGTGAAACCCCTTGGCATTACCATCACCATCGTTGTCTGGAAGCTGAAAATAAAAAACTTAAATCTGAGAAGCCAGTGTTGAAGTTTTACACAATCCTAATGCTATTCAAGGTCCTTTTACAAGCTATCAGACTACGTCCGGAACTTGGCTATCTTCGTTTTAGGCAAGTACACAACTATATTCTTTTTAGGTAACTACACAGCTATCAGTACTCCCTTTTCTGGGGAGATCTAGCTAGACCGCAATAAATTCCTTTTAGGTAAGTACAGAAGTATTCCTTCTCAGGGTAAATCTAGCTAGACCTCAATACTTTCCTTTTTTTTTCTTGAGGACCTTGCTACCGCCTCAAATCAACCCAGTGGGTATAATTCCTTCTCAACACTAGTATATGGATGCAAATTCTAAATAGTTCAGCATTGTGCCATGACCGTTTAGTAAAATTACTGGATCAACTAAGAGAAAGTTCAACGACAAAGTGAACAGGAATCAAATCCCAAGTATTTTCTATGTAAAGCATATAAATAATTTCTACAGAATTTTCAGTCTTTATGCTTAGTTTCTAGACCATATCTAAGCAGAAAAGACTAACAGGATACACCACTCAACCAACCTCAGGTTGGCAGTCAAAAATAAGGACAACTCCCTTTTTACAGTCCTTTGCGTACAATAAGAAACACTGGAAACTAAAAATTTAAGCAATTGGTAAAGCAGGTTTCCTGAAAATTAGAGTTCTCTAGATTGAACAATTACCTGACTGTACAAAAGCTGAAGATTAGCCCTTCTTTAAGTTGTGTCACCTTTAGATTACTCTTTCACCTGAGACATAGGGCTTGAAGCATCGCCTTTAGATGACTCTTTCACCTGAGACGTAGAACTTGAACTAGGCTCAGAAGGTTCACTCAGTTTCATATGCTCAACACTAACTTTTCTTTCAGACAGTTCGGATTCTGCATCACCTGATGCAGATGCATCCTGTGAAGTAGTACTTGCTAGTTTATCTGGCCGAACATCAGCAGATAATGGCCCCCTAGGAGTGGTGGATGGAGATTTTTCACAACCATTGCTGGAGTTACTAGATGTTAACCACACAAATTTCAAGTCACACCCTTCCCAGCATTTACCATTGAGAAAAGCTTTCTCTGCTGAATGACGTGTTGCAAAAGTTATACGAGCTGAGCATTTCTTTGATATGTCCAACTCACTACTACTATCACAAGATTCCAGATCTTCTAACCCCACATCAGAAATATCACCGTATGGTACAAAGTGTTCCTTGATAACAGTAACCTAGTAGGAAGACATTAAAGTCAGTACCTTTCACAGAAATACTTATAAACTGAGAAGTAAACATAGAAGAAACCCATATAATAGTACTATATTTTACCGCATCTATAATTAGAGCCACTTTGTATGATATATGGTAAAAGTTAAACGAGCTGAGCATTTCTTTGATATGTTCAACTCACTACTACTATCAGTTTTCTGCAATATCGCAGATATAGCAGAAAACTTGCTCTACAAATTACTTAGTTCAAAATGAAAAAACAAAAAGAAAGGAAAACTACAGAGCCTTGCAAATATTTTGTATCCAACATGACAATGTACATCAAAGGTAGATAGAAACTTCATATTCACAGGCTCTCTATCAAGTTATTCCATGAATACAATGGATTCTTTTCTAAAGTCTCCAATTAAAATATTGGGGAAGAAAATACTTTCAACTTCTTTCTCTGAGTAGGTAATTTTGAAAAGATTATTGGTCATATTACAAATCGATACGCCTTAAATTTGAGGTTAAAAAAGCATGTGTCGTCGAAAATCCAAACTAATGCAAGTTTATAGTCAAAGGTACTAACAAGTGATCTCATTCCTTATTTCAACCCTAAACTCACTGATTATCTCTTTCCAAGAAGCTCCTATCACACTCCTAATTTAAGGTTAAAAAAGCACAAGTGGTCGTCAAAGAATCCAAACTAATGCAAGTTTATAGTCAAAGGTACTTATAAGTGATCTCATTCCTTATTTCACTCTCAACTCACTGATTATCTTTGTCTAAGAAACTCTTAACACACTCATTGCTTTAGGGATATAAATTAATACATATTCTTATTGACTGAGCAATGTGTGAGGAGCATGTGATGTGGACAGCTACCCAGAAACTTTAATCTTTGATCTCCTCATACAGAAATACAAAAATTAGAAACAATCTCTTTCCTTGAGACAGAGAGAGAGAGAGAGAAGAACGACTTACATTTGCAAATCCAAATGGTAAAGGAGGAAGAATTCTAAATCCAGTAGGACGATTGTCTATTTTGTATCTATTCAGTGGAACAGGAGTCCCTAGTGGTACTAATGGACGAATCATCTGATGCTTCAAATTAGGAGATTGAGGCAGAGTTGTCTCTGTGCTTGTTTTAGGACTGTGGAAGACAACGGTATCCCCGGATTGATTCTTATCAATCAACATCTCATCCGCCAGTGCTGACACAGGAGTAGGACTGGATGAACTCGGAGTAGCAACTTTACCAGCGTCAGCTGCTAATTTGCGTCTCTTGGCAGCTAGCTCTGTGTCTGCCTCACCCTTTGGTCCACCCTGGATACAAAAGTTTGAGGAAGGCTATATAAATGATAAAGTAGAGGACTGATATAATTGAACCCTCATCCATATAGTATGTAACTCAGTTTCAATGCTATGAAAAAAGTTTACAAGACGCTTCATAATTAGTAGTTTAGTACCGAGTGAAATAGAAAATCAATTTAAAGGAAGCCAAGATCTGATGTGCTCCCAACCAAAAATAGTAACATTAGCAAGAATTACGTTAGTTGGACTTACTTGTTTCTCAAGCTTATACAAATGGCGACGGAAGTCATTTCGTTTCTGATCCAGCATTTCCTGCTTCTTGCGAAGTTCCTCCTTTAACTGCTCTAAATTTTCTAGCTTTTTCTGCAGAGGTGGAGCCTTGGGACCATTTGAGGTTACAGGTTTAGAGTTATCAAAGGATGGTAGAGAAGCATCAGATGCAAGAACAATAGTACCCTTTGAAGAAGATTGTTGATTATCCTTGCTAATACTAGAAATAGATGAATGGAGGGAAACTGAAACAGCTGTCAAACCAGGGGAACTTTCAGAAACCATACTAGCCTTGCCTGGGCCATCCTCTGGAATGCTATCACGATTTGCCCACCACAACTTGATAAAACGATTACCCATTACAGCATCTGGTGCTGTTAAAGCAGCTTCAGCCTCTTCTCTCTTGGAAAACTGGACAAAAGCTCGCTCACTATTCGATGGAATACAAATGTCCAAAATCTCTCCAAATCTTTGAAAATGAGAAACAAGAGCCTCCTTTCTGTTGCTTTTCTGAGGAATACCATTGACAAATAAAGTACGTAATGCTTTCTGAGATGGTTTCTGAACAGTACGCATAGTATCATACGGTCTCTTGGCTAACGAGTTTAGGGTTTTCGAGTTTGCATCCTCTGCAAGGTTACGCTTTCCTTGACGTTGCTGAAGAATGTTGACTAGTGACTTGGTTTCATTCCCAGGATTATCTGAATAGTTTATTGTAGGGTCAATTTTCTCCTTCCCGTCTGATCTGCTTTTTGAGCTACCAATTCTACCCCAGACTGACACACTTGTACTCTGTGAACCAGCAGCAGTACCAACAGTACTAATTGGGAATTCATTGTCTGCGTTATCACACAATCTGGCTTGATGACGTTCAGAAGGATCATCATTTGATAATGAGTCAGTTTCATCATTCCTAGGTGACTGAAGGCCTAGAATTGCATTTGACGTTTCAGGACCATTATTCCACAGGGGTTGATCAGGGTCATACAAGTCAGTTCCTCCGAAAGAAGTATCCTCAGTGACACTAGACTTGCTCGTTTTGTTATGCAATCCTTTGTTATTCATCAATGTAGTTGAAGATGCACCGGCTGATGGTAGAGGTCCAGGACCAGTGGGTTTTCCAAGTAAATGTGCACTTGGAAGTGAAACAGGAAGATTGAACTGAGAAAGACTCTGTAATTGAAGAAAATAAGATTTTATTCAAAAACACTGGCCACAAATGAAGTTTGAAGCTAAACACTGAAAACAAAACAAACAAAGAAACAAACAAAAAAAGAACCAAAATAAAGCTAGTATAAGACCCAGTATGATGACTGAATGCATTAGTGAAGGTATGCAAAAAGGATTCATTCGTGATTTTATAAGGCGAATCAAATGCATCATAATACTTGTTAAGTAATGATTAGATATCATTTGACTAATTGCTAAGGAAATAGTAATGCAAAAAAGCTAGCCAGCATTCCGCAAGTTAGACCAACGTGCCAGGAAGCTCTAATGTAACAAGTCTGATCAACTTAAAGAAAATAATTATTTACTAATGGGCACATGCACAAACTGAAATTGGCATTATAGAATAAAGCTTGACATAATCAGCCACATGAATCGCAACTTAAACAATGCAAAATATTAAAAACTCGGGCTTTAAGATTGTCAAAGAAAACAATTAATTGTACCAAATCACGCTGGAATAGATATTTCAATTAAGCTACAAAGCAGTAAATGTACCTGAACATCTTCAACAACGATTCGATTGACACCATGTTCCATTGGACACATGTCCCCTCTTAGACAAAACCCACGCTCCTCAAAATCTCTACATCTTCGGCGAGGGATGCCCAAATTTAAAGAACGTATTGGTGGTCTGAGTGTACCTTGCAAACCAATTGAATGCAGTGTATCCAGGCCACCGTTTTGTACTCCTGGAAGCAATCTGAATGCATTCCAGGAAGCACTCTGTGGATTGGAAACATTTGGCAATCCCTGTCCCCCAAACATACTCGGAGGAAGGGATCCCTGCTGAACCAACTGAGATGTAATATCAGAGCTGAACCTCGAATCACGTTGGCTCCATGATGTAGAGTCCCGTCCTCTTCCCCTACCAGCACCAAGGTCTCCAGGGAATGCTTGGTGTGCCCGCATCCTTTGATGTGAGTCGAAAGGTGTTCGAGGCAGTGATACTGAACCTGGGCGTCTTTTATCAAACTTTCCAGAAAAGTTCTCAAAAGAAGTGGAGTTATAATATTTCGATGGTGTACTCGCTTGAGAGTCATTATCTCTGAATGAGTGCCCATTTGCAAAAGGTTTGTTCCTTTTTCTGTATGGCCTTGATATATCTTGATCAAGGGTATCTCTCTCCAAAGACTGAGAACGAGCATCTCGTCTACGATGTTTGTGATTTCGATCATCATCGTCATCATCACTGACTTCCTTCTCCTTAGGATCACTAACAAAATCAGAAGCAGAAAGGCCAACTGGTTTTGGAGATGAAACTTTTAATTCCATTTGATCCCTTGAAATCACTAGAATGTGCACTTGTTTGTCTATAGATACTCCAGTGAGCTGGGAACCTAGAAAGAGATAACAATTAGAAGTTCTCAACAACAACGAGAAACAGAAGAGGTAAAACATGCAGACTGTGTGCTGGCAGCACATAAAACATGGTTGAAAAGCCTAAAAACCTAATGATGAGAAGACTAATAAGAACAAAAGCATAAGCATGATAAGTTACAGAACGGCACTTGCTGGCACTGTCATATACCAAGTGTCTCCTTCACAAGTTCCGCAATCTAATGATTTCGGTATTAATGATCAGGTAAATCATAGCCTTTTCGACATAAAATGTACCAATACAAATTCGTAAGTTACTTAAAACCCGGCCAAAGTCCATTGCATTGACCTCAAATAGCCACCTTCAGCTAGACGAACCACTCAACCTTACACATTCATCAAAATCCTCATTACAATCAATTAACACTAACCACTAACAAAACTAAGCTCCTATAATCTACAGGTTTTCGATAAAAACACAACAAAATCAGCCTAAATTCGAAAACTAAACCCTAAAAGATTGCATTAATCGACCATAATTTAGGTTTAGAACAATCTAGCAATACCGAATTGAGAACAATGGAAACAGATTCTTACAGAGTAATGGCTTCCGGAAGCTTCCTATGTACAGATGGATTAGGCTCCGCCGCCCAGGGAAATGCGCCGGAGGAAACCGGAGGTGGAATTTCGCGGCGGCGGAAATTAGAGAAGGAGGGGGCAAGGGTTGGATCGTAATTAAGAAGTGAGCGAGGGGAGGGATGTGGAGATTGTGATATATAGAAAGAGGTTTTGGGAGCGAGAGACTGGTTTGGTTTGGTTGGGTTTGGGTTTGAGCGGAGCAAACAGGATTTTTGGAGAGAGAGACGACGACGACGACGGTGGTTTTGGTACCAAAAATAAGAAAAAGAAAAAGGAGATGAGTGAAAATAAAAGCGGGGACGAAATACTGGAACTGGAAATTGCGTTTCGACCAATATTGTTTTGGGTAATTTGCAATAGGCCCTATGAGTGGACGGGAATTGCATTTGCGTCCAGTAATTCTTATTATTACGAGTCCGTCCACGGTTACCGTCTTTTCCCTATTTGAGTTTTTGTTTTATTTTTTTTAATTTGGATATTATGCTTTTGCTGGCCTAACGTGACGATTTTTTTCTTTTTGGAAAATAAAGTTTCACTTATTTGATGTACGTCGAATGTGAATAATGCCTTGTACTATTTTTTTATTTTTTTCCTTTATTGGATGTTTGTAGCTGCCAACATGAAATGCAATAATTAATGCATCATATCATATAGAGAGTGACACAAGGATAAGTGTGGAATGAAATTCGTAGTTAGTGTGTGCATATATACCCCAAATCCATTATCCTTATTGCAATAGACCCTTATTGTTATGTTCGGATGTGATTTTTTTTTAATTTCTTAAATTTTTAAAAATGATGGAATTTATATTTTAAATACCATTAATTTTAAATTCTATTGTTTGGATCTATCCATCTAGAATTTCAAAATGTGATAAAAAAGTTTTGGATAAAACAAAATATTTTTTTAATATAACTGTTTGGAAAACTGATAAAGAGAGAAGAGCTGACTTCCACAAAAATTCTAAAATGACATATATTTTAGTAGAAATTTAAGTGAGAAATGTAATTAAACAACGAATTCATTCGTTTTTTTACAATAAATTTAAAATTTTATATACCAAACGAGAAATTTGATTTGTGAAAATCATAAAACCTTCACTTTCACTTAAATTTCATAGACTTTCTTTCAACTATGAATCATGTCCCGCAAGGTAAACATGCCCTTATAAATTTATAATTCGCTAGCTAGTTAATCGAGGCTGTTGATGAAGCTAGCCGTCACCCCCTGATCTCCCATATTGCTGGCGAGGCTGTTGATGAAGCTAGCCGTCACCCCCTGATCTCCCATATTGCTGGCGGGACTGCGTGTGCGTGTGCGTGTGCGTGTGCGTACGCAATCATATATCCCCAATCGTGTTCCTGCACAAGGGAGTCCATCGAAGCCTTGGAGAGAGTGAGGCTTGATAGCTTGGATTGGAATAAGGCGAGGAAAATTAAGAATGATTGCTGAGGGTTTTGAACCAATATATCGATTTGCACTCCAGTTCAATTGAGCCTCTAGTTGAACTGTCCAAGAACTTATTGTTGTCCCTGAAGGCCCTTATGCACCTAAGTTATAATCAGCATTCAGCCATACTTTTATTATTTATTATCCTCGTCCAATAATGAGAGCTCGAGCACGAACAACTTTCAACATTGAAACTTCGTCACTATCCTCGTCCAGACACAGATGTTGCTTTTGGTTATAAGCACCTTAAGCTCTCTTTTTTTGGTAGTAAATGGTGTAGACAGAAGTGGAGGTGCTATGAGCGAGGAGATTTTGTTCATATTTCCCGTCGTTGGTCTACTGTGTCATCTCCCTCTAAACATGTCAAAGGAGCGGCAACAGATCCACTTGTAAGAATTTTGGTAGCACCAAAGGATAAATCGGCAAAAGAAGTAGGTTATCCCTCTCTATGCCTGGACATGGACGTAGTTAGCTCGAAGATAAGGGGTCAATTGTCCCATTTTAATTTTTAAAAAGAGTAATTAGTCTTAATTTGTATAGGATATTAATAAAAATGAAATATAAATTGACTTTTCCAGTTCTTTTTTAAGAAATCATTAATTAGTAATAATAAAATAAAAATTTATATTATTTAAATATTTAATCCAATTAATACAAATCATGTCAAATGTTTCTTACCTTACTAATTAATCCCTACTAATATGTAATTTAATGTTTTAAATTATATTTTTAGTTTTTTATTTATTTTATAAATAAGCTAAATAGAAACAACACATTGATGTTTACCATACAATGACATACATTATGTTTGCAAAATAATATATTTTTCAATACCGTGCATGAAATTCTAAAAATTCAAAGTTTATTCCTGATGAAATAATGATTTTTTCAAGAGTGCATGTTCATTTACGAATTGATATAAAGAATATTGTTGAAATTAAGTTTGCATCATTTTTAAGCAAAATCGTGTTGTTTGCTAGACAGTGATCGAAGATAATTTAATTTTTTCGTTAATCAAATTTGACCATTCTAAGTGAGATGTCTAGGTATCTGGATCTATTGTATTTAAAAGGTCACAACATCTCTAGTTTCAGGTATTCTCTTAATTATTTGTGATTCTTTTCCATTCTCTTATTGGTGTGTAAAAGTGTTATATCGTTAAGATTCCTGGTCACGTATTCACGTTGCTCTTGTATACTCCAAGTTTGTATCTCTTTTTAAAAATAGGAATGACATATATAATGCTGGACATATCAGAGATGTGATTATTAGTGCTTCTACTATAGGGTTTTGTAGCACCTGATGATTGTGTTTTATATTTTCTTTTGTTTTGCAGGATTTCTATTCATTGTCCAGTTTGTTTTTAAGTTTGTTCTTGTATTGGTAATGCAATTGGCAATTGGCAATTGGCAATTGTCTACGTACTATAGACATGCATAAAGAAATTCTATTGGGTTATTGAATTTTCTCATGCATAAAGAGAACGAGAAAACAAAAAAAAGGAAAACACCTGCCAAAAGATTTTCGGACTCCTTTTGTCAATTATTCAATTTCGGATTCCTTTTTTTTTGGCAATTTCAAATAATAATTTCCTTTAGTTAGGAGGATTATTTTCGGGTTCAAATAATATTTTCTCTTAGTTTGGAGGGAAATTAGCATAGTATTATATCTATCTATAAATAAGGCAAAGGAGGTCCTTTATCTCTTAAACAAAAACAGGAGGTCCTTTCTGGGCAAGCTAGGGTTTGGAAGAAGATCGAAAAGCATGCCGTAAGTCGATCTCGTAATGGCTGATGTGAAAATCGTAGGTCGGCCTGCATTACCAGCCCATGTAATTCTAGGTCGTCTTCAGGGCCGGCCTGAGCCAAGATAAAGCAGGCTCAGGTCTAGGGTCTCAAATTTGTAGGGCCTTTAATATATGTAATCTGGTGTTAAATATCAATGTGTATAACTTGCTTTAATGATATAAACTTGTCATAACAACTACAAGAGTAGGGTTCGAGTTTCAGAATTGTTAGTTTTGGTTTTGTTTTTTCTTTATTTGTTTGGGTATTAATTATGAGGTCTCGATTTATTTTATTTGGTTATTAAATATGGGGTCTCGAAAAAAATTTCGACTGGGCCTCCGAACACACAGGACCGGCCCTGGTCATCTTCCCACCAAATCTGTCGTGGGTTTGAGTTTTCTTTCGAATCAGTGGAAGGGCGTATTGTCGTGTCTTTCCACGTTAGATTTCGACGAGGGTGGCGATAACGACAACAAACTCGAGCAACATCATAAGTTCGTCAACATGTTACAGAGATGTTTGTTAGTATATATGCAGCGACGAAAATACGGAGAAAAAAGTATTGGATAAATTTAGGCTTTAAATGAGGAGCTACATATGCAACGATGTCATCGTTGTGATGGAGTGGCTGAGTTATTCCTTTGAGAGGAGCGTGAAAATAGTACACCTCAGCCTTAGAGTAAGTGAAGAGCGACAGGCCGAAGATCAAGGGTTGCTGAAAAACAGCTACTACTGCTCGTCAAGGACCAACTTTGTTAATGCAGTGTTTAACTTGTCTTGATTTGGAATATGTCAGAGTCGGACTGAAGAATACTCGTATAAGCTTGGAGCCTCTTCTGTTGTCATTGAAAATGTGAAGTTAATGTTTTCCTATGAATACTAGGAAACTACAGAAGAAGTAATGACTTACTACAAATATTTACTTCTACATGTTTTACTGTTCACCTCCACTCAAACCAAGATTTAGATTTTTTGTAATTAAGTACAATATTAGATATTTTTTGGTTACTTTAATCTTTGACCGTTTGTAGTAACCGTTTTACCGTAGGAGGCTGTAGAGTTGACTTTTTCTTAAGATTGTTATTTCGAGGAGTTCCATTCATGAAAGTTGTAGAGGGCGTTAATACGAATCCGTAGACATGCTATGTGTCTTAATCGGAGTTCGTATGCGGAAGTTTTAGTTTAAAAACGAAAAGTTACTATTTCGGAAAACTCTATAAAAAGAGGAACTTACTGTAGGTAGAAAGTGAAAAATCAAAAAACTTACCGGGCCTCTCTCTCCTCTTCCTAAAGGAAACGCTGCCGGATCTTTCGCACGCCACAGCGCCACCGCCGCTCCGCCACTCGCCGCTGCACCGGTCCCAAAAGTTTGGCCTCCGAGTCTACTCCATTTCTAGGTAAATTTTCCGACCTAACTCGCCGTAAATCGGGAGAAATTCCTACTTGTTCATCATGTGTACAGTAGAATTTTCGGGATCGAATTTCTCCCTCCCTAGATCACCAATTGGTGAGTTCTTTATATGGATAGAATGCGTTTTGGGAGTACTACTTACCCCTAAAGTTTGGTGGAACGATTTGGAGTGTGGAGGGAGAATTGAAGTTTTGAAATTTTTATTTTCGGGTTCAAGGAATTTTTGTTCGATTGACCTAATTAGGCTAGGAATTGGTCTTCGAGTTGAACTAGAAAGTTGTTCGTATTGATAAGAGGATTAAACTGTAAAATTTTGGAGACGATTGGTGGTGACCGGAATTTCCTACCGACGGCCGCCGCCTTTTGTTCAATTCTTTTGCTTCATCTTCTTGTCCATTTGTTCAGCTGCATTTATCATTCTTTTATATTGCAAGGAAGTTTACTCATTATTTCTCTTAACTGCTGCTGTAGAATTGTTTCGCTCTGTATGTCTCCTATCAACGATAGCTTCATGTCTGGTTCATTGGATCAGTGTCCGACTATGGGATCTTCGTGTAAATACATGCCAGGTAAGTATCTGGTTAAAATATTATTTGATTTTAAATGAATAAAGAGTAACCAGAGAACTCGTCCACAGTCTTCTGAAGAAAATATTCTAAATTATGCTTACAGGGAATTTTACATCTACGTGAGTACGTGGTAGACCTACAGTGGCCTATGGCCAGCAAGGTCTTGTTTTCGCTGTAGCTATGGAAGGGGTGCTATCAAATTGTTTGATTCACTCTCGTATGACAAGGTTACTAGACTTACTACCTAAACAATTACCGATTTGCAGTATTTAAGTATCTTCATCTGTTTTTTCATAGTGTGAATTTAACCAAAGTTTTTCTAATTAGGGCCCATTTGATCCTTTTTAGTTGGTGGAGATACAGATGAAGTTTGTGACATAAAATTTAGCAGCGATGGCAAATCAATGCTCCTCACCACCACGAACAATAACATCTATGTTCTTGATGCCTATGCAGGAGATAAGGTCTATTTTCTTGGTTAGGTTAATTTTTCCTCATTTTGGTGTGTCCTTGCATAGCTCTTTTCGGATAGGGTGGACAAAATGGTGCATGTACACACGCACTCATACTTGTGAAAAGCCTATATATTCAGTCTACATTTGAGGGTGTTAAATTGATGCATAACAGTTTGGAATTTTCCCTTCTGCAGCGATGTGGTTACAGTGTGGAACCCTCTCCAAATACGAGTATAGAGGCAACATTTACCCCTGATGGCCAGTATGTATTCTCAGGTATACGTCATTTACACTGGCTGATATCTGATAGATTATATACATGTGCTCTAAATGTCCTTTTGTTCCATCTTTTCAAGGTTCCAGAGATGGAAATTTACATGCCTGGAGCATCGACTGGCGGAATGAGGTATGAATTTCTATGAACAGTCCTAACGATATCAATAATCAGGATGACTATCTTATCTTATCCTTTCGGATTTTGTGCATGGTGTGATTAAGCAGTCTACAAAATAGCTTTCTGGCTGCCCCTATGGCCTCTAGTCACCCTTTCTCTTTTCATTTTAACCATTTTAACATAGAGGCATTCCTTAATTGCTCAATTTGTGGTTTTACCAATGCTGTACAACATCTAGCTTGCACACTAGGCAAATTAGACATCCTGATTTCTAGTTGTTTTACTTTTACCTTGTTTGAACACTTGATAGAACTTTTCTGGAAACCTTTTCCGCGCTAAATTATGCTAGTTGTGTATTCCTAGAAACAGAACCACCATGCTCGATCAATTCAACAGTTTGTATCTCCGTTTGTATAGGTTGCAAGATGGAACAGCCATATTGGAGTCCCATCATGTTTAAAGTGTGCTCCTCGCTGAACCATGTTTGCAGTTGCATTGACTGTTCTCACTGTTTAGGTTAAAATATTATTTTTCGACGAATGCTTTGCATGAGAGCCTATTGGATTAATTCTTGTGGTCTACGTTATTATTAATGTGTTTCCTTTCTATTAGAAGTCATGATTGACAAGGATTTGCGGTTGCTTAAAGAATCCTTCAAGGATCTAAGGAGATTTGATATGCCTTGATCCGCAAGAAAAAACAAACCATAGTGTTCATTATATAAAGGGATCAAGATATAGAGAAAGACACATCTCAATGATTCAACACAACTGTTGCACACTGCAAAACAAGCCTCTCCGGAGCACCTCTACCAGAAAGATTCCTCGAGTCTTTTTGTCCACCAAAGTCCTATCCGTAGCTATTACCCGCTACTATCCACCAAAGCCCGACCCGTCGGCAACACCCGTTGCTATTCACCAAAGCCTCATCCGTGAGCACTACCCGCTTCTACCTTACCGAGCCTCATCCGTGAGCGAACAGTCCATCACCACTCGATAAAACCCTATCCGTAGGCGAGTGCCCGCAAAAAATCATTGTTGGAGTGAGAACTCTAGCAAATATCCAGAGTTTGTCAGAGATCCTTTGGCGAACGCACCTGCTCCCGTGATTTTTAGCTCTGCTCAACCATATCGGTCTGAGTAGGAACGTCCGCTTCGCAAGAAGAGAAAAATCCTAGTTGCTCTTCAGCTAGGTCTAAGAAGAACCTGAATGCAGACCTGACCAACGCCTGTACAACAATCGTTCGAAGAGAAGTCAGAAGGCGAACGGACATCAAGATCAAGGTTATACCCGACCCAAATATACTGACACGCCCTCAAGCTTGGTTGTTCGAAGAAATCCATTTTCATACCGAACACTCACCTTTTGGATACCCAACGATTCAAACGATGATCCCGCTGTGGACACTGAGCCCTCTGCGTGTGCCGAATCACAACATGTATCTCAATGAGGTAGAGATTCATCTGCTCCCCCGGCCCGAGGAAACCGATGGCTGTTCTGTACCGTTGTGTTGTGCTTTTTATAATAACATCTTGTAGTGATATTAGCATTGCATTCGAAGAAGACACTCATGGTTGCTTCGTTTCTGGTTTGAACACGCGTATCATAGTGTTGCTAGTTGGCAGGTTTAAACAATCCGGCATCGAGAGATCATTTAGTGTTGCCAGTTCCTAGGTTTAAATAATCCGGCATTGTTGAGAGGCATCCAAGTGATCCGAGCAAAAAATCCGGCAGAGAGAAACACCCGACTTCAGTCGGCCATTGAAATATATTTTGCGAGCTAATCAGTGTATTAAGAAGTATCTGTGGTCGTGTAGATAGCAAGTAAACATTTGCTCAAATGTTCATTGGAATATAGCCAGTTATCCACCATTTTTTGTTCATTACTTTGTTGAGATAAACATTGTGAACCAAATGCATTACATTAAGAACATACGTAGCAAACACATTTTAATTAAACACAAAACTGTAGAAAACATAAAGTGCCACATACAGGTAGCAAAATGACCCAAATTTTATCTACCTCCCTCATTCCTGACCAAATTAAGGAAACACAACAGAACTAGGAAACATCTACGAAAACCCACTCACATAGACATTTTATTTTCCCTCCCTTCTCATAATATACACCTCTCAATTCTTCCTTCAACGGACATCATGTCCGGTTGTCCTCTTCGTCTCCTGCGCCTTCTGCTGGATGTCCTGACCCACTTCCTTCGTCTTCTGTCCCAAATACTCTCCCATATCCGCCATGCGCCTCTTCGCCGAGTCAAGCTGCTCCGGCACTGTCCCAGTTGCTCTACGGAGGTAGTTTGTCACCCAAGACAGTGATGAGAGCCCGGTGAGACCGAAAGCCCCCGACGTGATGAAAGCCATGACGGCAAGGCCTAAGACAATGGCAGCCGGAACAAGAACCGGGCTGAAGACAAGGAAGAGCGGCGCGGCACAAAGAAAGCCAATAATGGTGCCCATGAATGTAAGTCCAGCCAACCCAAGTAGGGTTCCACCGACCGGAAGTAAAGTGATGACGGCGAGGATCTTGCCGGTGGAAGGGCCATGGTGTGGCTGAGTCTCCAACATGCCTTTGTAGTCTCCGACATCAAATCGTGACAGCGCCGGGCGGACTTGGATCTGGTGTGGCTGAGGACGGTCGGCCATGATGCTTCAACTTAGCTAGCTTTCTTAGTAGTGTAGGAAATGAGATTTGGCTTGGAATTATAGCGATTGAGATGAAAAAAGAAGAGGTGGTGATAATTTATAGAAAGCTCGACGGTTAGAGGTGGTGACACGTAGAGTGGAGGAGGGTGAGTTGGGGCTGTGCATGAGGAACAAGTTTCAGGGGGTGGTGTTTTGGAAACTTAACCCTAAGACGGTGAGAAACGTCCAAGGCTCTGCTGCCACATTATGTATGCGCTTTGTTTGCTTGTCCTCTTGTTAATTTAGGTCGACTTGTCCTTGTGTGTGATCGATCATACTCGTCGAGACTCGAAACTTCGATCTCAGTAGGTCATGAACCATTTTTTTGCTTATATATTGTGCATGTGTATGTTTTTTGGGATCATTGTTGAAACGTATTATATCTAAATCCTTTAATTTAATAAACATAAAGATAATATTTTTGAATAATCACGTGACTCTTAACTAAACATATGTATTTTAACAAACGTATTTTAGCAAAAAAATACATTATTTAGTACTTCAATTGCTTTACAATATCGACGACATACCGGAAAAATAATGCTCACACAAAACCATAAGATATCATGTCTATCAGTTTTCTCACTATGTTGACACCAGAGAAACCATCCGGTAGTCTTTAATTTCACTCTACCACTGAGAGATTGTGACCATTTGACAATGTAAAAAACTCGTCATCTACATAGAGCAACCAAAGTAATCCGGGACAAGGCCCACGTCACCATATTCTAATATAGGGGTTTATTGTTGCCTTAAAGCCATAATATACTGCAAGTAAAAACAGAAATAAATTCATACTAAAAAGCACCAGCCCAATATGGGCCCAAAGCAAGAGTCGAGGTCCATAACCAAACTGTGTAGAGAAGGCCCATCGGCCCAAGCTTACCCTGCGGCCACTTACCACCATACCAGATTGAAGGAAACACCGGATCATACCTGCAAATTTGAGACCAACCAGCTTGAAAGGACACTAAAAGCAGCAGCCGGTAGCCATGGCATATTGATAAGACCACCAGCCCAACCAATTTGTGGCCCCGCCGACGCCATTGTAAGCCGTCTCTGTTGTGGTCGATCACCCACCAACTCGAGTCTCTCCAGGCAACCAATAAAGCCGTCCATACCATGAGTCGATCCTTGAACCTAGAACACAGACTCAAAGCACCATCCTGAGCATGGGATTGACATCGGCCCGTCCGACGACGACATCAGGATGCGCCAGACGGAAGAGATTTGGGATTCCGTTCTAAAAGAATTGTAGTGTGAAGAAGTTGTTTTCTTGATTGATATCGAAGGAGAGCAGTACAATATATACACCTTTGAGGTGTTCTATTCTAGGTAAACTAGGATAAACAAGGCAATGTATATCTTTTCCTTGAAGGAAAAGGTATTGACAGAACCTAAATCCTAATTATTAGGATTTGTTTCCTTCAACGTCTTCAATACTCCCCCTCAAGTTGAAGTGTATGTTAATGACACCCAACTTGATTAACAAATCGTTGAACTGTTTTGAGCTTAGTGGCTTAGTGAACAAATTTGCTGGTTGGTCCTTGGTCCTGATATGTGCAGTTTTGATCTGTCCTCTCTGAATCTTTTCACGCACCACATGGCAATCAATCTCTATGTGCTTTGTTCTCTCATGAAAGACAGGATTAGAAGCTATGTGTAAAGCAGCTTGATTGTCACAAAATAAGCGAGCTGGTTGTACATATTGAACACCCAAATCTCTCAAAATGTTCTGTAACCACGTCACCTCACAACATGTTGATGCCATAGAACGGTATTCTGCTTCTGCACTTGACCGAGATATTGTTCCTTGTTTCTTTGTCTTCCATGATATCGGTGCCTTGCCAAGAAATATGCAATAACCAGTAACTGACCTTCTTGTATCTTTGCAACGCGCCCAATCAGCATCACAATAAGCATTTAATTCTAAGTTACCATTAGAAGGCAAAAGTATTCCCTGACCTGGAGTCTGCTTAACATATCGTAAGACTTTGTGTGCTGCTTCTAGATGTGGCTGTCTTGGTTTGCTCATAAATTGACTCAAGATGTGTACAGCATATACAAGATCTGGTCTTGTGATGGTAAGGTAGATAAGTCTTCCCACAAGTCTACGATATTGTGCAGGATCTTGTAGTAAGTCGCCTTCTTCCTGTGTTAGTACGACATTGTGTTCTACTGGAAATTTGGCAGACTTGGCGCCCAAGAAACCTGTGTCTTCAAGAATCTCCAAGGCATACTTTCTTTGACACAATACAACCCCCTGTTTGGATCTTGCTACTTCTATGCCAAGGAAGTATTTTAAGACTCCCATGTCCTTTAGCTTGAACTGTCTCGAAAGGAAACCTTTAACTTCTGTAATGTCTTGAAGACTATCACCTGCCAAAATAACATCATCCACGTACACTAACAAAGCCATGAATCGGCCTTGGTGTTTTCGGACGAATAATGAGTAATCAGACCATGACTGCTGAAATCCTGCACTTTTGAGAGCACCAGAAAGTTTAATAAACCATTGTCGTGAAGCTTGTTTGAGTCCATAAAGAGATTTGTGTAGCTTGCAAACACGTGTCTCCCCCTTTCGTCCAAAACCAGGAGGAAGAGTCATGTAAACATCCTCATATAAATCGCCATTGAGGAAAGCATTGTTAACATCCAACTGATAAAGATGCCAACCACGGAGTGAAGCAAGACTTAAGAGGACACGCACTGTTGTCAACTTGGCCACTGGTGCAAACGTTTCCCGATAATCAATGCCTTCAATCTGACTATATCCTTTAGCAACGAGTCTAGCTTTGTATCGCTCAATGCTGCCGTCTGGATTGTATTTGATCTTGTACACCCATTTGCAACCAATCGGTCGCTTATGAGGGGGAAGAGTCACTAAACTCCAAGTCTTGTTATCTTGCAGGGCTTGAATTTCAGTTTCCATGGCAGCACGCCATCGGGGATCGAGGACTGCCTGAGAAAATGAGGAAGGATCTCGATGCAAACTCATATTAGTGGTAAAAGCTCGATGATTAGTGGAGAGATGATCGTATGACAAGACATTGGATATAGAATAAGGAGTACAAGAAAGACTGACCTTGCTCGGAGAAGGCGATTGAGCGGGACGTGAGGGAAGGGATGCTTCAATATGAAAGTCCTGCAATGTAGTTGGTAGCTTGGTTGGACGTGAGGAGCGGCGAACAGGTGGCTCGAGATGACTGGTTGGCACGGCAGCAGTGTTGAACTGCATGCCAGGCGCAGTGGTGTGCGAGGGGGCACCTGGTGTGCTGGGGGCGCTGGACAGAACTGGTGCGCCCGACTGTGCACTCGGAGACGCTGGGGCGCGCGGCTGAGCACTGAGGGGTGCTGAAATGTCATGGCAGTGCTCTATCTGGGACACATTATCACCAACATCCAGCAAAATATTTTGGTTGGTTGAGTCAGTGTGTGGATCAGAAATGGAAGCGGAAGGTGATATGGTAATGTATTCTGTATTAGCAAGATATTGTGAAGATTGACTCAGATTTTGTGGAGAAGGAATAGTGGAGTGAACTGGATATGGAAACACATCTTCATGAAAGATCACGTCCCGGGAAATGAAAGATTTCTTGGCCTGCAAGTCATAAACTTTATACCCTTTTTGTCCATGTGGATATCCAAGAAAGATGCATGCAATGGAACGAGGATCAAATTTACTGGGACGTGAAGGATGAGTAGAAGCAAAACATTGACATCCAAAAACTTTTAAATGAGAATAAATAGGTACCTTATGGAAAAGCATTTCGAAAGGTGTTTTCCCGTGGAGGATAGGGGTAGGGGTACGGTTGATTAAATATGAAGCAGTGAGGATGGCGTCCCCCCAAAAAATTGTAGGCAACTGAGCCTGGAAGAGAAAGGCTCGAGCAATGTTGAGCAAATGCCTGTGCTTGCGTTCAGCCACACCATTTTGTTGAGGTGTGTTGACACAACTGGTTTGGTGAAGAATTCCCTTAGAAGAATAAAATTCGGGCATATGAAATTCCGGTCCATTATCACTACGAACAATTTTGACCCTTGTTTCAAACTGAGTTTCAACAAGAAGAATAAAGTTGACAAGTAAAGGACGAGCTTCAGATTTGTGTTTCATGAGATAAACCCATGTGCCCCGAGAATAATCATCAACAATAGTCAAAAAATACTTAGCACCGGAAAGAGAAGGGACATGATACCCACCCCAAATGTCAACATGGATTAAATCAAAACAAGCATTACTGAAAGTAGTACGTAAGGGAAAAGGTTGTCTGGTTTGTTTGGCCAAGGGACAAACCGAACACTTATTAGAATCACAAACTTGGTTCGAAAGAAACGGAAATAATGAAAATACTTTGTTGGATGGGTGTCCAAGTCTTTGGTGCCATAAAGCTGATGATGATGCTGAACCAGAAACCACATTGCATGTTCCTTTCTATGGTGGACTGAAGCAGTAGATCCCTTCCCTTTCAGTTCCCATCCCAATCGTCTTCCCCGATCGTAGGTCCTGTATGACACAAAGCTGTCTTAGAAATATGGTAATGAAGAACGAATCAAGTGCTAATTTGCTGACGGAAATCATATTTAGATAAAAGGATGGGACACATAGAACATTATGAAGGACTAATTGAGTTGAGAAGACAATTGTGCCTATGTGAGTGACACTTGCTAAGGAACCGGAAGGGATTCTAACAGTGTGATTAAAGACAGGTTTTGATGAAGTAAGGTAATGTGAATGACAAACTATGTGATCACTTGCACCACTATCAATGATCCACAATGGTTCTTGCCTATTGCCAGTGAGTTTGGTGACCTTACCAGACAATTCCTCATAGTTTTGGATTTTACCCGGCAGTCCAACATGATTGACAGTTGCTGTTTTAGCTTTGTTGAGAAGATTCATGAGCTGATCACACTCCTCAGACGAAAGAGGCAGCCCATTCAAGCCGTCACTGAATTCACCCGGCACCATCACATGGTTGCTCCTGGATTGAGAGGACTCACCCATGACTGCTTTTCTTCTACGGCAATATTCATAAGTGTGGCCTTTTCCATTGCAATATGTGCACTTGAGATGCGCACGACAATTCTTGGTGCTGTGATTGTCACGGTCACACTTGCTGCATCGCTGCCGAGACCGCCATGTGCCGTTGCTTTCCGGCTGTTGTGATGTCACGGTAGTGGTGCCAGCGTGCCCTTCCGAGCGTCCCTGCAGTTCAGACCTGCGCACAGCATGCGACATTGCTTCCTGCGGCTGTGTTATCGCAGCAGTGGTGCCAGCGTGCCCCTCCAGGTGCCCATAAGACTCGGCTGCGCGCACAAGGAAAGCTGTTCCTTCAGCGATACTGTTTGTTTTCCCAGCAACTTCGGCCTGTCTTTCATGGCGCAAGGCGAATGCATATGCCTTGTTTAAGCCTGGAAGTGGATCCATCCCTATCACATTACTCTTGATATTTGCAAAACCTTCATTCAGCCCCATCAAGAATTTCATGGTCTTCTGTGTTTCCAAATAAGCCTTGACTTCTGTGGCCATTTCACAACTGCATGGAGGGAAAGAGCAGACAGCATCTTTCTCATCCCAGAGAGCCTTAAGCTTGGTGAAGAACGTGGTGACTGAACTGGTACCTTGCTCACAATCATGAATAACATTCTCTATGTTGAACAATTGAACCATGTTAGTATGAGAAAATCTTTCTTGCAATTCAAGCCACATACCTCTGGCGTCTTTGCAGTGAATGATACTGCGTGAAATTTCCTTTGTCATGCTGTTGCGCATCCAACTCTTGACGAGCATGTCGCAGCGAGTCCATTGTTGTTCATCGGGGTTGATAGTTGGTTTCAAAAGAGTTCCATCAATAAAACCCTTCTTGTTCTTGATGGCTAAAGCCATGCTTATTGACTCAGCCCATTCGATATAATTGTCTTCCATCAACGGCTGTTGCACAAGAGTTGCGCCAGGTTGATCCGAGTGATGGAGAAAAAGCGGATGATTTGGATTCTCCCATGGATCGGGAATTCTCTGAGAAGTCGAAGATTGCAGCTTCGAATTCTTTGAGTTTTCACCTTCTGTTGCCATGAGGGGTTTGGATGAATTGTTTTGGGTTTAGGGTTTCTAGGTTATATCCCAGAACCGTTTTGCTCTGGTACCATAAAAGAATTGTAGTGTGAAGAAGTTGTTTTCTTGATTGATATCGAAGGAGAGCAGTACAATATATACACCTTTGAGGTGTTCTATTCTAGGTAAACTAGAATAAACAAGGCAATGTATACCTTTTCCTTGAAGGAAAAGGTATTGACAGAACCTAAATCCTAATTATTAGGATTTGTTTCCTTCAACGTCTTCAATACGTTCAAAACTAGGGTATGTGCATTTTTTCTTCTAATATATCATATTGTTCTGGGCGTAGTGTGACAATTTAGTCAAGTGTTTTGGTTTTTGGGTCAATTAGTGTCAAAATTCCCATGAGGAACGTAGACTTGCTTCATGTGGAGATTATAGCGTGCAAAATAGAAGATTTTATTCGGGTAAAATGATGCCAAATCAAACCATGTTAGAAGAAAGTTAAGTCCGTGAAATGTAAAGATGCAAACCAAGAGTTTAACCAAATTAATCAAAGGTTTTGGTCGAACGTGATGAGACGAGCTGGTAACAACAAGAAACTCCGATCCCAAGCTGCATCTGTCTAACAAGGACGAGTTCGAATAGAATGCGATCCATTACCATGTCAAATTCTTACGTATCTATGTAAATAATTTGGATTTCATTAAACAGTGAGAATCACAATAAGTCACTATCGAAGCACAACTTGGATGGCGAGCTCAAGTAGAATTTCAGCATTCAATTCTTAAGCTTCCTACACTTGGCTCTATTTCTTTGACTATATGCCGTACGCCATCGTTGTTGAACCCCTCTAATCCAAGCAATCACAAAGATCACCAATTCTTAGCGGATTGCGATGCCCAACCGTATGTAATATGGTTTGAAGAGGCCAACCCTATTATACTTTGGCTTGAGCAACCGACCACGTCAACTTTTGACGGAGTTGTCACATAGAACTCCATCAAAAGTATGCCATAGACAACAATATATAATTTTAGGCACCATATGATAGTTTTACGCGTATAACAAGAGTTGGAGCACCGATGAGCACCTTAACAAAAAGAAAACACTGTTAAAAGAAGGCATATCCATTCTTTTGTATTGGGGTTTCTGGGCTTACCTTTTTGGGTGGCTGTGGTGGCCAACGTTTGAATAGCAATAGAGACATGACCTAGCTAGCTCAATCAGTAAAATATCGGATATCAAAGATATATTCACGGTCTGAAATTTGGATATATTGATGAAAATATTAAAAAATATCAGAAATATTAAAAATATCGGCGAGCCAAAAAAACTAGGACTCCATATATTCATCATCTATATATAAACTTCGATTGATTCATGCATGAATTAAGACGTGCACACAATTTAGTTGACAGTTTGACACTTTATCTGTTCGGCGTGCTCCTTGCATTGCTAAAAGAGAGACATAAGGGATCTTTCATATTTCATATCATCCTTATTCAATGTTATTCAGATTTCATTGTCCACCTCTCAACTTCATCTGATAAGTAACACATTTCCCTAAACCCTATTTACATGCTAAATACAAACATTACAACACACGTACATACCATATAATCTCTACACTTATTTTTTCTTGTACAAACCATATATAGTCTGTTTATACAAGATCTTCGTGCTAAGCTACTGTGAGAGTTCAACCAAATAATCCAAAATCGAGCCCTAGCTAGCTACAGCATTCCTAATCAAAGAGACATATATCATCATATGTGCCTATATGTTTAAGGGGACATGATAATTGGCTGAATGATCAAGATGGATATGGGACCAGGAAGTGGGTAAAATAAAGAAGTCCTTAATTAGTCTTCATTTTAGAGGTTTCCATTAGAACGGCTCATGGTTAGGGCTGGGAAGACATACATGCATGCTTGATGCTTGAGGAGGACAAAGAGAACAAAAATCCAAAGAAATGTATGTTTCTGGGGTCGGCCAATTGAATTTTTCTGTGTAGGTACCCTTGATCACATGGGCAAACAATCCCCTTTTCGAGTTTTACGTGGATCTCAGTTCACTTCCTGGGCATGGATTAGGACTTGCGAGCTAACTCTAGCTTATTCAGATCTACAGTGGTCGGTCACGAACAGTAAGTGCTATGATGATGAAGAGGTCCAGAGATTCCATCCATCAATACCTACTGAGCTTTAAGTACCAGTATAAGGTTGAAAATAAATTTATATTTTTGGGTGTAGACAGTGCTGCCAGTTTTTATCAATGTTTTCAAGGACGAAAACGAAAGCGAAGGCGAATTGTGAAAGTCTCGCGAGACGAAAGCCTTGAGGCGACGGGGCGACCGCCTTTCCAACAAATAATAAATAAATTCATATAATCTCAATACATAACAAAAAATATTTAATTGTTATTACAACCATAAATTCATCCTCAAATAGTACTTCACAAGGTTCAAAAACAAGGTTCTAATTAGGGTTTAGGGTTTAGGGTTTAGAAAGATACACTTAATTAAAAAGATACACTTCAATCTTCCGTATCATATCCACTAACACCATGAATATCATCACAATCATCAATGTTCAATTCATTAGTATGGGGAGGCAAAGTAAGATCTTCTGTAGGACCCCACACGTTTTAACCGTGGTTAATGGCGAGTTACTGAGGTTTAAGTCGCATTCGGTAACTTCGCGAGTGAACGACCACATTCATTTTCGAGTTTTTAAAAGTTCTCCAAATACCTGATTTAATGACTCGATGTCATAGTACGTGTCGACACGAGTCTCTCGGTATTTTCGGATTATTTTTCAGACATTCTGTTTATTTTCTACGAATTTCTGAAGTTTCTGGTAATTTTAATTACCATTTCGGTAAAAAGAGTTACCATTTCAGTTTTACTTTTTACCTCCACTTAATCTAGACCGTTAGATCATTATGGGATTTGATCCCAGCCGTTTATCTTTGTATAAATAGGGAAGAGGTGAAGACTTTCCCCGATCGGTTCCTCCGAAACAGAGGGCGATTTCGCCCTGTCCTTCGTCGCGCCACAGTCGTCGTCCGGCCACCACTGGCCGGCGCTCTACCACCACTTTCTTCCCCTCCTTCTCCTCTACCTGACCCAACCCTCAGAAACCGGAATCAGCCACCGTGCAGGGAGATCGAACGCCACTGCGTTCAGCGGTCAACGGCCGGAATCCGGCGATCCAAGCGGCGGTTCGGCGCGTGACTGGTATATTCCTTCTCCTCTCCTCTTCCTCTTCCTTCCCTTGCCTCTTGATGTCCGATTCGAGCCTCGATTTTGAATCTCTCATTTCACTGTTTTACTGTTTTTCTAGGTTCCCGGTTTCTCGCCTCGCTTCTGCAGCGCTCCGTCGTTCCGGAGGTCGCCTTTCCAGAGGCGTCCCGACGAAAGAACCGGTGGGGCTTTTCTCCCTCGCTCCGCCCTAAGGCGCGCCCCAGCGCCGTCCCGAAACGCCTTTGAAAACACTGGTTTTTATATATCTGTCCACATCCGTATCTGTTAAATCAGAGATTATTTGGAGGATCCGGGTCTATATAATCAAGTAGAAGCAGCAGCTATATGCTTTTGGTTGATACTTGAAGATTGACGAGCAAACTAAATTATTTATTTTCTTGTAACAAAAAAATCACTCATTTTCTGATAGGAATCAAGCTACCTAGCTAGGGAGCCCTTGTGTTGGGTGCTATAGATGCGACCATCTATTTCCTTTCGCTCTACACTTCACTGTGATAGATCGATTATATATGTGTAGCCATGCAATTTTTTTGAAGACAATTTTTTTCCAATAACCATGCAATTTATCAGATAATGTTTTCGTATGCACGCAATAATAATGACTATAAATATGTAATTAAATAAATAAAATTTCTCTTGATAATGATTTTTAACCATAGAAATCTCAAGCTAGAACGTAAAACATTTCAATTATTCACTCATAGGCCATAAAAGTAGGTTTCCGCTCAAATATAATAAAGATAGAAAAATGAATTGTCTAATATATTATTCATCTTACAGTAAAGGTTTATATAAGAGATTACAAGGAATACAATTAGTAAGTAAAACCCTACGATATAATTACAATATTACATTCCTAATAAGACTCACGCTGACACCTCCCCTCAAGTTGGCGCATACACATCAATCATGCCCAACTTGCTTAATGAGACGTCATAAAACGCATTTCTGGATATTCCTTTGGTGAATATATCTGCAAGTTGCTCTTCAGTATAAACAAAATGAAAATTAATAATATTGACATCTAACTTCTCTTTTATAAAGTGACGATCAACCTCCACATGCATAGTACGATCATGTTGCACTGGGTTCTGTGATATATCAATTGTTGTCTTATTATCACAATACAGCTACATAACACATTTAGGTTTAATACCCAAATCACGTAATAAATTTCTCAGCCACAACAACTCACATACTCCATGAGTCATCTCTGTACTTAGTCTCAGCACTAGAACGTGCCACAACCTTTTGTTTTTTACTTTTCCATATAACCAAATTACCTTCCACAAAGGTAAAGTAACCTGATGTAAACCTCTTGTCTGTAATATTTCCAGCCCAATCTGCATCTGTGAAGCCATAAACATCAAGAATATTATTGTGTTTAGAAAACATTACTCATTTCTCAAGAGCTGATCGACTTCAAATACTGATTCTCACAACAGCGTCCATGTGACTCTCGCTCGGGTTATGCATGAACTGACTCACCACACTCACCACATATGTAATATCTGGTCTAATTAATATGGGTTAAGTAAAAGCGCCCAACTAACCTCTGATATCGAGCTTAATCAGTAGGTACCTGATATGGATACTCTACCAGATGATGGTTCTGCTCAATGAGTGTGTCAATAGGTGTGCAATCCAACATACATGTCTCTATCAACAGATCAAGAATGTACTTTCTCTGGCACAAGTATATCCATTCTCTCCCCTAGCTACCTCAATTCCTAAGAAGTACTTGAGACCACCCTAGTCCTTCATCTCAAACTCAGAGGCTAGTTGTCTCTGCAATTTGTCCATCTCAACCGTATCATTGCTAGTTATTACCATATCATCGACATAAATAATTAAAGCAGTTACCTTCCCTTATTGATGCTTGAGAAACAGATCGAGTGTGGTCTGAATTACTCTGTTTGTAACCAACCTTACGCGTAATCTATGAAAACCTCCCAAACCAAGCACGACGTGATTCCATACAAAGAATTTCTCAATTTGCATACAAATTCACCAGAAGAAGCAGCTATGTACCCAGGTGGAAGACTCATGTACATCTCCTTAGCTAACTCTCCATGAAGAAACGCATTCTTGACATGAAACTGTCGAAGTGGCTAATTTAAACTAGCAGTAAAAGAAAGCAAAACACGAACAATATTTATCTTAACAACAGGAGCAAATGTCACATCATAATCAATGTCATACGTTTGAGTAAACCCTTTTGCAACAAGGTGTGCCTTGTACCGGTTCACTGATCCATCTGTATTGTGTTTTACAGTAAACACCCAACGATCTTCTTGACATGTGGTGGAGGCACAAGTTCCCATGTATCATTCTTCTGTAACATCTCCATCTCTTCCTTCATTGCTTTCCTCCACTTTGGATCTCTCAATGCATCCTGCACTTTGTTAGGTACTGATATAACAGATATTTAATTCACATATGATGCATATGACTTGGATAATCTTTTAGTAGACATATAATTAGCTACTGGGTACTTTGATTTAGCTTGAAGAGTGGGTTCATATCTTTTAGATGCTTGACCTCGAGTAGACCTATTTAGTAACAAATATTGACCACCATTAGACTCACTACTACTAGTAGTACAAGTGGGGGACATACCTCAAATGAGTGATCTTCAGTACAAGTAAGCTCTGAGTCAGGGGTAAGAGCGGTGAAGGCAGGAGGGGCAGTTGTGTCTTCAATTGCATTCTCAATCCTTAAAACTGGTGCTTCTGAGTCTGGATGAAGCACTGGATCAACCGGTGCTTCAGATTCTAGATGATCCAGTGCTTCTGTTTCTGCATTTGATGTGGTAATAATTTCAATTGGACCCATCGTTGTATCTCTTATCTGTGTAACTTCTTCTCCTTCTGATTCCTCCATTTCACCATGATACAACTCTTTGAAATATGAATGCTCTCTTTGAAGAACAGTATCAGATGAGATGAAATAAGTCATGTCTTCAAAGAAAATAACATTCATAGTGACATAATACTTTCTAATGAGTGGATCGAAACACTTGTAGAAATTTATTTATTTAGATGTAGAAATTTATTTATTTTATTTTGTTAACATGTAAGTCCAAAAATATATACATACAGTTGTAGTATTTCTTTTTATTTTGCTCAACTTTTATCACTATAGTTGCAAAAACAAATACATGATTTTGGATCTTTTGTTTTTATTTTTTTTGTTTTGTTTTAATATTTTTGCTAAAGTAAATAGTTCTATTTGTATTTGATAATCTCAAAAAATAAATTATTTTGTTAAAGTAAATGAAAAAATGATATATTTATTAAGATGACAAAATGCTCTCAAAATTTAACGGTGTTAATGGTCAGGTATCAAAATGCTAACAGATTGAAACTTTGAGTATCAAAACGCAAATTTTTGATAATTATGTATATAAATAAAAATTATATCATAGTTCAAGTAATGTTTTGTAAGTAATTCTTCTCTAATACTTCTTACCCTTTTTCACAACCTGGTTGCCCTTTTCTTACAAAGACCCACTCAAACTTTAAACACAAAAACAACTATAAGAATCACAATGTTGTTTAGTTGTTTTAAGAAAGAGATGATCTTTAGCTCCATAGAACCAGATTTTTTGAGGGTGGCATTGGCGTCAAGGTCAGCCCTTTCTCTTTCGGTTTAGGATTAGGCTTCTTTCTCCATCCATACTCTCATTCTTTCTACTCTTCAAAGCTGATTTAATTTATTAGGGTAACAATGTAGTAGAAGTTAATGTTTGAACCCCAAAACCACCACCTCCTCGCCCTCATGCACCAAATCCAACGAATCTCCCTCATGCCCATCTACCATCAGTGCCTATTCCTCTCCTAAAGCCTCTAATTATCCACCAAAGCCTCACCCTCTCCATACTAATCCTCCATAACCACTAGGTGGCGGAACTCATCCCACCGCTACGTCGTCCTCTCCGCCATGCCCCCGCTCCTACATCGTCGGCCTCGATCGCGGCGCCTCCGTTTCATAACTCGCTCTACTTTGTTCCTATTAGGGCCCTCCAGGAAAAGCCGTTTATACAGTGAATGATAAGATGATGGACTCGAGGAGAAAAGAGAGCAGTGAAGCGAAAAAGAAAGAGATTAAGGGGAACCAAGACAACACTTGGGGATTCGCTACCTGCTCATACTGAGTAGGTTGTCAGCAGATTGCTTATGGAATTTATCGAGGAAGAAGATGGAGTGTCTTAAGCTGGAGTGCGAACGTCCGCTCTCAACCTGGTCTATATATAATCGTTTTTAGATACGGAGGTCCGTTTTTTAAGTTACAGATGTGTGACACTGGTCGTTGGATGTCATAAATTGATCCTCAAGGTCTAAGATTATAACATGCTAAAATGGGTCTTCTCAAAGGTTTTCACGATGAAGCTGGGTCTGTTGGTATCTGCTCTAACTTGAACCATACTCCATCGTGAGAGTTTTGAAGAGGTTACCATATACGGATGTCCTTTACTATCTACACCAATTACCCTAAAGGGGCGCATGTCACCATAATAGAAATTATAATCCAACATGCAAGCAGTCACTTTGTATGGTCGCTCATCAGCTTTGACTAACTCTGTTTGATCTGTGACTCGATTCCACATTAGCAGCTCATGGTGCATGGAAGATGAACACAGTACGCTCGATGATTCCAATCTCTGTCAAATATGATGCTATAAGGAGCAGTACAGTCAGTAAGGAAAAATGATTGAAAAAAAATCAGATGGTCTGATCTTCATTTTGATAATTAAAACTCCATAAGTTTTGGTTAGGTTGTCAGCAAAGCTCTTCACTTTAATACTGCTGTTAATAATATTTTCTTTAGGAATCTTTAGTGTTTCCATCATTTGTATTGTGATAATGCTGACAGCAGCACCATTGTCTACTAGAATTCTATTCATTTTCTTACCCTCCATCTCAGCTGTGACATATAGAGGTTTAAGATGTTGAGACATGGTCATGGTTGACTGGCTAAACATCATGAACAACTTCTTCAAATCAGATTCTTTACTTGTTTTCTTTGGCTCACTGACTTGGACCCTTTGCAACTTGGAAATTAGTTGCTCTATATCTTATGTTATGGAAACTTATTTTTTTTCAGGGCTCTCTAAGTTTAGAAAAATATGAGATGACATAGATCTAGACAACGAATACTTTTTAGAGAGAGTATAAGTCATGTTGCACTTCATCTCCTGTTCTTTAATGATTGAAAAGTCAGATTCTACCCCCACATGTCATGTTTAACATACTGCATTACAGGACAACTCCTTCCTCTTCTTCTAGCTCAAGCTCTTCTATTTCCACATTATCACTGAGCTGCAAGTCTAGATCATCTTCATCATGTTGCTCTACACTTGATGTCACCACTGTAACTTGTGCAACCACATTCTTAAAGACATGAACCTCATAAGCAGATTCCTTGTTAAAAAAACCTCAGGTGTATGCTCATGAGTGACCTCAAAACATATCACTTCCTTTTTATGTTGAGAAACCTCTTTTAGTCTCAATTCAAATCTTAATTTGCGCACCTCTTTGTTAGATGCACTCTTAATTTTAGCTCTCTTTCCCCTTTTATCATTAGATGTAGTCTTCTTTGAATAAGACGGTCTTTAAAGTGTCGAAACTCTATGCTCATGTTGATTGTCTATTGGGTGTCCCGAGAGCCTATTATGGACATACACTTTCCCTTTGATGATGGGTCTTCTCGATCCTCGTCATGGTGAACATGCATAAAAGGTCTGACCTTCAAATTCTTTACTATTTATCGTAATTGTTCTGGCATTCGCTGGATCCGCTCAGGTTGAACATCACCTCTCTCCAAGGCTTCTAATGTTCTTTTAGCCTTATCATACCTTTTCTATACTTTCCTTTCCTGAGTTGTGTTGCTTTTACTATTCAACCTCTTTCGCTCACATACCATTTATTTTCTTCGATAACTACCCTTGAAGCACGAGGAATGTATGGCTTTATCATGACATATGGTTGAGCTAATGCATAAGACTCAACCCTAGTACAAGTAAAAGCCTGGAACCTCTGCACTATCTAAGACTCCTGACGGATCTGGTTCACTTGTCCTTATGTTTTAACAGTCTTTGGACTGACCGGTGAATAATGTTCTGGTGGTGAATGTAACAATGTGGCCTCTGATGACTTACCAATCTATTCAAATTCCTCATAGGTCACTTTTAAGCCACATTTCACTTTACATCTGGAGCAAAGCACCACTACATACCCTTCCAGAGCAGGTTCTACCTTCTTGACTACAATCTGGGAATCTGCACACTTGGCTTTGTCCAGATCTAAAGTCAACTTTTGAGCTCCCTTATGGTTGATCGTAACATCAAGTATAGACACCTCTGCTTCTGGTTCATCCCTAAAAATCAGATGTCCTTCATTAATTCATTGCTGGACATGGTCCTTGAGTTGCACATAAGTTGCGGTGTGATGAGTACATACATTATGAAATTTATAATAAGGCTTGCCTGTAATGACCTCTTTACGTCGGTACCGAGCCCCATGGAACATCCATTATTCATGCCTCGATTATTTTATCCAGTATAACATGTGTCAGATGAGCATCATATATGTATTCTAAGAAGTGAGGCTTGACATTCTTCCATGTTGGAGACACTGTTGGCTTATGATCATTCATGGCTACTATTGGAAATGGATCAATATTCACCCATGTTGTTGTCCTCTCACCCTCAATGTCCAGCTTACCATTATTGATTCATGTCTGGAGTTGATCCTTCAACTTAATACATTCAGAAGTATTGTGGTTCCAAAGATTATGGTACTTGCAATATTTCTTACCCTTGGTCTGCTCCGGCTTGGGACAAGTTTCAAAATCATGTCTCACATTTCCCTAAGTAAGTGAATAGTTCATCTAGGATCTCTGTGGCCTTATGAGCATTATATGTATAAGACTCATATTCTGGCTTGGCAAATGCCCCAATTGATTTTTTATCGGTTCTTTCACCATTCGCAAAGCCCTAGAATTTACAACCTGTCTTCTAGCCAATTCTACTGCTACCACTTCCTCTTCATCTTCATCATGAACGTACCCCTGAGGTTCCATTTAATGTTGTTGTGGACTATAAAAATGATCCAAGTGGGAGTAGACCGTAAACACCATTATGCTCCTGTTAGGACCGTACCTTAGCTTTAAAGTACTTAGAATATAAGAAGTTGGTGGTCCTTTTTGGACATCAGCGTCTCCATCCAGCTCATCCAGAAAGTTCTGATAACTAGCCACTTTTCTTATCAAATCTGTCACGTTTGCAAAGTGCACATCATGATACTTACCTCTTTGGCGGTGTTCCAAGCCCTTGATCGCCATGTGAATGACATCATGTTCGGAGATTGAAGTCTTGCACTTGGTCTGTTAGATTTTGAACCCCTTCAAATACTTCACAAGAGACTTAATTGGCTGCTGGTACATGGACAACCGTACTAAAGGTTGTTTGAAACATAGTCTCCATAGTTGTCCAATCAGGAACTGATCTAGGAGTCAACTTTGCATACCAACTTAAAGCGGACCTTTCAAGGGAAGACTCGAAAACTCTCAACTTAAAAACATTATTGGTCGTATAAAGACCACATTCTCTATGGAAGCGAGAGATATGAGTAGCTACATCCTTTGATCCCTCACCTTAAATGGTTGTAAACCGAATCTGTTTATAATGGTCAGACCATGGTGTATGTGTCATCTCATCTGGATATGAATTAGAGTAATTTAAATTAATAGCTAGCTGACCTTGCATTGTCCTCATAGTTTCCTAAATCATTTGCATCACCTAGGCTGGAGTACAAGCCTAGTCATTCACCACTCTATTGGTCATCTCTATTTGAGTTTCAATACCCCTAGGTGGATCCAATCATCTAGGGGTCTTGAAACCTTGCTGCCTCTCAATCATCTCTTGTCGTGAAGGCGTCCATACTACTGGTTCTCCTGTGTCTGCTCGCACCAATTTAAACGGTCTAGAAGTCTTAATAGCCATGGTTTTTTTTTTTCAGATGATGATGTAGTCGTCATCTCTTCGAAACCCTAGTTCTCCAACTTTCCGTCAAGCTTTCCTTTTGCTCTTGCAGCCCTTTTAACATCACAGTTTCTTTCTATCCCCAAAATCTTTTCAATCTCCCAAAGGCGTTCAAACTGTCTATCGAGCTTGACATCAGTGTTGACAACATCTTGAGTAGCTTCATTCTGCAGCTTTTCCACTTTACACTTGCTGTCTTAAATTCTTCACCATGTCGTCATTGAGTCTGCCGAAACTACTACATGGTAGCATCTAAACGTGTCAAGGTCTCACCATTTTTCTCTATTTTTTTCAAACAACTTGCCCACTTGCTCAGTGAGAGTCTTCAACAACTGTTTTGTCTTATTGTCCATGGTCTCTTCACTACCACTGGTTGACTCTACTGATTCTTTTGGTAATAAACCGAAACCTGAGATCATTTCTTTAACAGTTAAACCTCTGCACTTCGCTGAATTATGTGGATTAAACTGCGAATGCTTTGGCTTAGAACATGGCAGATACGACCTTGAATAATCGTTATCACCCGCAATCCTGACATGTTATATCTTGCTATGGGCATGCCAAATATTCAGGGTGAATTTGGATTTCTACAAACAATCGGTTTGAAAGCGTGTTAGCACCTTTGGGTTAGGTGTAACATTGTTCTTTGTGTTTGTTTGTCTATTGACTTTCTCCTCAAACGACTGACGTACGGGCGCTGATCAAGCTGACATTCAGGTTTTTCTCAGACATAGCCAAGGAGCAACTATGATTTTTCTCCACTTCACATGAAGCGGACTGTTCTTACTTAGATCGGTGTGGTTGGGCATAGCTATAAATCAGTATTACAATGCGTTCACCAAAGGGTTCTCTGACAAAATGAGATATTTCTTAGAGTTTTTCACTCTAACAATAGTTTTACGAGTATTCGCCTACGGATAGGTCTTTGTGAAGTGGGGATTGATTGTTTGCTCACGGATGAGGCTTAGTAAGGTAGTTGCGGGAACTGCCGATTGGTCAGGCTTTGATGAGGTAGATGCGAAGAATGCCTACAGATAGAGCTTTGTGTAGGTGCTCCGAGGTAGACTTGTTTTGCAGGATGCAAATTTTTTTGTTTGTCTGAATTGGTCCCTTCTTTCATTGTCATCAACCCCTTTTACATACTGAATATTTAGGATGTATTCCTTACAGATCAAGACGTTTCGAACCTCCTGATCAAAAGAGAAAGAATCTTCCTAAAAGATCACGGAAATAAACCCTAATGCAACCTACGAATCAAACCACGCATGACCTAGAAAGAAAATAAAATATATGCAAAATATTTAGACCGCAGGTATCGGTCCAATGAGCTCACTCAAAAGTCACTCGCTTAAATATATTATTTTAACCCAAACAACCTCTTAATTTTTTCCACCTGAACTTCACTATTGGGAGAAGAAATTAAGAGTCCAGATTATATATATATATAGACACACATAGAATTTATATATATATATATATAGACACACATAGAATGGAGTTTATACAGGCTTACCTACTCAAACCAGGAGAAACCTTGCATATTTTTTTTTTGGAAATGTGAAACCCTGCATATATGTGAATCAATGTTACATTATTTGTGGTTCCTCATACAGATGGACACGTACGTACATAAGACATATGACTGATCGATAGATATACAAATTTCCTCACTGATGATCTCTGGTTTAATTTCTATGATCTCCATAGGGGTGATGAGTACTACTCCAAGTAGAAGAGAAGCTATGCATTCCCGGATTCTGACCAACATGATGAGACCCTCTTCCAGTTCCACGGTTACAGCTAGCGCCGGCATAACGGAGGAGATCGGCATTAGTGGCGTCGAGTTCCTTCTGAAGGCGAAGGATTTGTCTCTGGAGGACTGAGATGGTTCCAACGCATCCGTACACCGGATCCTTGATTCTTGCCTCGGCTTCGTAGGCAAGAGAGTTCACTGCATCTTCTCTCTGATGAGGAAGCATTTCGTTGAGAAGCTTGCTAACATTGCTTGCACCAAATATCTTGTGAACGTTGGCAAACTTGTGCGGTTCTTCCGGTGGGAAGTAGGGAGCAAACACACAATCCGGAATGCACTTTCTCCTCAAAAACTTACACGCAGCACATGGAGAATTGCAGGATGATGACGATGAGTAACTACTAGACGAAGCCATGCATACTATCTGCAGCAAATTAATCATAGATTTCATTCCAAATTTAAGTTCATTCATCTATGCTGGGTGAACATATATAGTTATATACAGAATCTGATGTAGGAGGTTATAGTACTTCTAACATAGGCCTCATTATATATCAAACCTAGTTTCTGAGAGTAAACTAATGAGGAGAAGGATCATATCATATAAACCTCCATTATTTATCCGATGAATCAGTACATTAGCAGGAATTTTCTTTTTGTATTCGACAAACTAGGGTTACAGCTTAGTTACTTGAGACTATAGCTATATGTCCAGATGACATATTTGTAAATTGAAAAAAAACACCACCCTGTTGCTTAATTTCAAACTTCCTTTACTTTTGCCAGACAATGAGCAGTGTCTGTCTTGAATTTGAAAGCTACTGCATGCAAATGTTTTGAATATACCTCAAACATGTTTTCTGACCTTGAGATGTATATGGTTAAATTAAACCCGACAAATAGTCATATTTCAAAATATTCCAAACAGGGCAAACGATCAACAATAGCAAGAAAGTAAAACTACTCAATTTGATGCAGATAAAGTTTATTTCGTTTCTATTATGTTGATTCTGATCGATGGATCTGGTATAAGGCTATAAGCATATAGTTCTTAGCTAATGTAAATGATAATATTTCTTTACAGTTAGCATCTTTTATATATTTTCTTCTTGAAATCAAGTACAGTTCTTGGATCTTGTAATTACTCTAGTATCTGTATCCACCTACCAATTCAACAACCCAGTTAATGCCCTAGATATATCAGATCTTTCAACCCGGTCGAGTTCAATTTGGCAGCTTAATTTTCCAGAAAAGAAATGAACATAATTAATGATTCAAACAAGTATGATGAAATAGAAGCAAGCATAGGCTAGCTAGCAGCTTGATTTGGATTTTTCTGATGAGAGATCTACACACAGATATAGATGTTATAGGGTTGAATGTGATTATATACCTTGAATTGTTCAGTAACTGGTGCAAGATCTCTTCTCTGAAACTCTCTCCGAAGAAAATGTTGGGGAGAGAATTATTTATGGCGGCTACTGTTACATGTGTATATATCTCTGAAATTAGCTCAAAGAGAACTATAAACCCTAAAAACGCAGGTCAGAGAGAGAGAGAGAGGGGGGCTGCACAAGCACAGTGGCAGGATTAGGTAAGGCTATTTAAATTGAAGAGTAGGGAAAAGAGGGAAGAGGGCTGGGTGAGGAAGAGGCAAAGAGCATTTTATCAGTGGGGTGGAAAAGCAAAAGACAAGAGAGTATCATGAGGGCTCTATACAATTTGAGGGGAAAAGGTGAGTATGACACTGCCTTTATAATAACATCAATCATCATGCACTGCTCTAAATTTGGCAGAATGGTCTCGAACTTCCACAATCACTAAACTATCCCATACATATATATATATATATATATATATATATATATATATATATACTAGTCTGCTACGTATAAATGTACATATATCAAGTATACGTACACTGCAATTGTATATGTCAAAAAAATGCTAATAAACTTCATCTATCAGAGGGAGAGATGCATCAAAAACCTCTTACTGACTTTGTCTCTTAAACTTAACTGCATAGATAATTTTTGTTTTGTTTCTTCATATACGTACTGATTACCAAGCTAGTTTATCAGGTAAGACTATGGAGTAGGCAGAGAGAAATCTGGGTGCGTATGATCATATACTGCTATAGCTACACAGTGATCATAACGTGAAAGTTATCACCCTTGTAAGGTAGCGACCAGGAGGCCCTAGAATTTAAATGGGAGAAAGAACAAGTAGTACATTAAATTATTTTGTTCTAGTTCACTCTCCGATTTGTCTGTACGTAACATTTGATCATCGAGTACTGAAATTTTCAATAATGGAAGCCAACAGTAGTAATGCTGAATTCAAAGCTCTCTCTGCGGCTCCGTTTGAATATCTTCATCTACCGACCAATTACACCCTCAATAAATATTGCTGACTGTACCAAATTTTTTTAAAAATGACCGGTGCAACTGTTGTTAAGTCTTAATTAATAAAATCATAAAATATAAGAGGAGGACATAGAACCTAAACCTTAAATTATAAAAGTAACGTATTCTAACATGCACCAATTAGTAACGAGTGTGTCATTAGCACCTCTGTTTGCTTTGACAAAGCGGTGACATAACGGAATGATAATTGTACTACAGACAAGCATCAAAACGTCTAAAAGTGCTACCTTCCTACTATGTTGCCGCACAGAATCATATCCGGTGACCTTTGTTTTATCCTGCCACTAGAAGGTTATGACCATTTGATATAGCAAGGAACTCGCAACATAACTAGAGCAACCAAGGCTAGTAGGTTGCCGATACCGGGGCAACGTCCACATCTTCTTATTGAAAGCAGTAAAAGAAATAAAAATAAAACAAAAAACATAAATGCACTATATGGGCTAGTCTTTTGAACCCAGATAGAATCCCAAGCCCAAGCTCCATCAAACCCGAGCCCAAATTACAGCCTCCAATAACCACGATGCCTCCATCCTGCTTGTTGTCGTCGCGCCCTTCCACAGTTGGTAGCGCCTTCGTCTGCCTTAGCCTTGCACCGGGCTAACACCGGACAAACCTTCAGCCCTGGATCAAACCCTGCTAGCCAGCCAGACTCGCCGCCGCTCCAAATCACCGCCTTCACCAGATCGGATCTCCATGAGCCAAGCCAGATCAAAGTCCTCTGATCAAACCCAGCCACGACAGACCCCTTCCTCGCCCACTCCAGACGAGGTCGTCCGTGCGCCACCATCCCCATCTCAAACCTGCCTTCCCCTTTCGTGACGCAACCTCCAAACCAACAAGATGGCGATCCCAGCACCACGAAGCATGCACTTTGACCGGATATACTGCTAGACACGAAGCCCTCTCATGCTCGTTCAATGACGACATCGAGAAGACGTACCGCTGGACGAAATTTCAAAATTTTTTTGCTGGAGAGGCAGCTCTACGGTTTCCCTCCCACGCGTACATCAGTAATTTTTCTTTTCTTAGTAGAGTTGTTAAAAAAACAAAGGATCAAACCCATTACAGATAAAGAAATAAAAGACCAACTCATCCCCACTAAGCCTCATCATTTGACCCTTCGACCCTAGCCCGCCCTAAAACCCACCATATCATCTAGGGCTGAAGCCCTACCTAGCCCTCCATTAGGGTGGGCCGGCCCTAGCCATTCTTGAGTAGGGTAGGGTAAGGGTTGAGCAAATGAAACTCAGCCCTACCCTACGACCATACCCTAATGAGTCATTTAGGGACGAACTCGGCCTGACCCTAAAAGCCGACCCTTTAGGCCCTAATAATTTCTTATTTTTTGTATTGTTTTAATATGTTTCTTATTTTTTAGATACAATGCAACTAATTTTCTCTTTTGTAGTTGATTTGCTAACTATGTTCATTTGATTTCCTTTTGTTTTGTTGATTAACTATTGTATTTTGATGATTTAGAGCATTAATTTGTGAGATATATAAGTATAACAACTTAGTTTATAGATAGATGTCTTAAATTAAGTATAATGTGTAGCATGCATGTTAAATATAACACAAAAAATAAGGTCCATTCTATATAATTCTAAAGCTAAATTGTGAGAAAAAAATAACAAACCCATCTCGGCCCTGTTTAGCGCTATTTAAAGGACCGGCCCTACCCGACCCTATTAGCTCTAACGAAATGGGCCGCTAGGACGGGCTAGAACTTATATATTCAAGCCTCGGCCCTACTCTACCCGGTCCTAAAATTTATTGACTTTGACCGAGCGCTACCCTACCCTACCCTAAGCCCTAAAATTTAGGGTCAGGGCGGCCCAAGCCCGGCCCATGATGTGGCCTACTCCCCATGATAAGAGCATAAAAGTGTTATGTTCTTAATGTATTTCTGACCCTATTTAGCTATGTAGTTTCTTTAACAATTTCAATTTAACTTATTTTATGTTTTCAGGTTTTAAATACGTCCATGAGCATAAAAGAGGCAAAAGAGGAGAAATCGTGAAGAAAAAGGAATTCATGTCTTGTAAAGAAAGAAATCATAAAATCTACCAGAATCATGAGTCAACTTCGACAGAAAATTGTAATAAGCTCACAATGATCCAGGTTATGTTCTTTATATCAACGGAAAGCTACAAGAGTCTAATTTTCAGAACTTTTTACAGATCATCAATATCTATTTTCTAAAAGAAGTTATGACTGATTGAGTGGTCAAAGGTCAAGTCTGCCGAAAATCTAATATTAGACCGAAACATCAACTTCAAGACCTAGACTATAACGGAAAGCCCATGGACGAGTTTTGAGGATCTATAACCCTAATAACAACTTCAAAATCAGGGAGGGCGAAAAAATATTAGCCTTCAAGAGACATTGCAACACAAGAGATCATCAAGGAGAAAGCCGCCAAGATCATCGACAATTCTATCTCCATCCACAGTTCTTTCTTTCTCCCTTGTAATCTTTTGGATTTTTATTTGTTTTGTATGACTTCTACAACTATGTGTGGCTAGTTTTTCTTTGTTAGGGGTGGAGGTTTGAAGCCCCGAATTATTCAATAAACCTTGTTTCACAACCTTGATTTCATAATTGCTTTGCTATGATTCGTTTATTTGGTTTTGTTTTATAGAGAACTTTTGCTTATTTATGTTCATGTTTGGCTAACATAGAATATTATGAACTTGTAATTGGAGCTAGAATTAGGTTGTTTAATCTCCTAAACGGTTAATACGACTTAGTTCAAAGTAGTAAAACCTATAGGACAATAGGTGAAACCAAATAGAGAGATTTGCATGCTAGGTAGGCGTTCAACACTAGTTTTGCATACTTATTCAATCAAACTTCCACGAATCTTCTTAATGTTTAGGATAATACACTACCAGGATAAGCACTTTAGCCGATGAAATTTTTTCGTCGGCCTGTTCACAATTTTCGTCGGCTATAATTCGTCGGCTATGCTTATAGCCGACGAAATAAAGTCCGTCGTCGGCTATACTCCAAACCTTAGCCGACAAAATAATCTAAAAAATTCGTCGGCTATACTCCAAACCTTAGCCGACGAAATAATATAAAAAATTCGTCGGCTATACTCCAAACCTTAGCCGGCTATTTCATCGGCTAAAGTTTTTGAAAATTAAATATTAAATAGAGAATAGCCGATGAAATTAGCACACTTTCGTCGGCTATGATAATTTTAGCCGACGAAATTAGCACACTTTCGTCGGCTAAAGGTTGTTGGAAAAAAAAAACAAACATAGCCGACGAAATATGGTAAATTTCGTCGGCTATAGTACTTTTTATACTAGAAACCCAAACAAAATTTATACATTACCATCCAAGCAAGCTGCAAATTACAGAAACAATTTCATAACCAACAACAACACACCATCTAAAGTAACATAAACATTTTGCATTAAATTTTCAATTCATAAATTGTTCATAAACCTAAAAAGTAAATTAATATTTGTTCATAAACCTAAAAAACTAAATAAATAATTGTTCATAAACTTAAAAAACTAAATGAAATCGATATCGTCTAAATCAATATCTGCTCCAGGATGAGGTTGTTGGGGAGGTTGGGGAGGTTGCGGCGGCTGAGGTAAGACAATAGGTGGGGGCATGGGCGGAAGCGGAAGTCCCTGCTGCTGTGCAGCTAAAAAATCTTGCATGTACTGGTACATCTACTGCTGCTGTGTCTGCTGGGCGGCATGGACTGCTATAGTGTACTCCTGTAGAGCGGCAGTATATGCTGCTTGGGCGGCCTCTCTCGCGGCAGTATATGCTGCTTGGGCGGCCTCTCTCTCGGCAGTATATGCTGCTTGGGCGGCTTGTTGTTCCCGTAACATCTGAATTTCCGCCTCAAGCTGAGTCGTTCTGCTGCTGGTCGAGGCTCTTTTTTTCTGAAACCCAGGAGTGGTTTTCAGTACCCCCTCGCCCTTCTTTCCCAGGCCCCGACAGTAGAAGTTATTTCCTCGCGGTGGGAAGGCTGTGCCCATGATTCTGGCCCCAACGCTGAGATCCGAACTGTCGATCCGGGACATGGCTTCGGACATGTCTTCCTCTTGCGTGTCAGACCATGTCTCCCTGACTATAGCAGCCATCACCTCGTCACTAGCCTGCCTCACCCTCGCCTAATTTGATAGGAAAAAAAATTAATTAACATTTTAAAATATATATACATATATACATATAATTTACTAAATTTTAAAACGTAAAACGACTTACAATATCCTCCTGGGAGTCAGGATATGCCTTCTCGTACGTATAGACGTACTGGTTGACCTCTGGATGTTCCCTGGCCGCCTCCTCCATCAACGATGCGAACAGTCTAGAACCGGCATGATGGTTCCTCATGTTGCGTTGCCGGTTTTGAGCGTTCACCCGGGAAACGGCCTACAAAGGAATCGAATTAGTAAAATATTTTAAAACGTATTAAATATAATTCAATATAATAAATAATTATTTTTAATTACCTATTTATGTGGGTTGTTGAATTCCGATATCAGAAGCCAACGCCACTCGTACTCCCTGAACTGGAACTCAAGGGGGGTGCCGGAACGTTCGTTCCCATGTGTAGTCCAGTGGGTCCGTAACTCGTTCTTCCACTCCTTGTACCTGTAATACGCCAAAAAAAATATAAATATTATAAATTAAACATAGTTTTTTTTGTCCTTAACTTTGCAACGTACCTTCCCCCGTGCACAACGTCCGCCCAGGTGTTCCTCAGGTACTCGGGAACGTCAAACCACACCTGCATTTAAACATTTATTAGTTTAGACGTTCATAAATCTACAATGTAATAAATAATGTTAAATATGAATTTTGTTATACTTACCGACATGGCGTTGTGGACCATGTCCTTAACCTCCTGTGGGACCTCGCCCCAGTCTGACCACAACATAGGGACTCTATCCCTAATAAGCGCTCCCACGCGGGCTGAGTACAACCTCGTCTTGCCGCCCGATACTACGTTCCCATCCTCGTCAGTATCAATGACGATCCTTCCTGATGTACTCACTGTCTTCTCGAGAGCTTTCCCCGTGACCGGACCTCTCTTCTTCCTTGTCGGCTTGGCTCCGACGGTACCTATCATAAATTGATGATTAGTAAATTAATTTTATTATAACATTATAACATAACAAATTACTTATATAATCATTACCTGAGGGCGTTGGGGCGGATGCGACGGACTCCGACTCTGTCGCCGACGATGATACCCTCGCAGAAATTAACTCTGTAGCAAACGGCACGAACAGATACACCGCTGATAGGGTCACCTAGGGGGGTAGTGGATAAATCGGCGCCCCTGAGTCATCGACTGCAGATATTGCCGGTATGAAGCGCGGAAGGAAGAGAAGAGGCGGCGGCATCTGTACCCCGGAAGACCCACCCTCCGATGCACTAGGGCCCGGTGTCGGTGCCCTACGTATCTCAGGCATACGTGGTGCAGACACCTCTGCCTGAGTCGGAGGCCACAGCTGCCTCGAGGAGTGAGGGATGCTGGGCTGCCCGGAGGAGCGCGGTACGCTAGGCTGTCTGGAGGAGCGAGGGGCGTCCTGCTGGCCGGAGGAGCGAGGGACGCTAGGCTGCCTGGAGGAGCGAGGGGCGTCCGGTTGGCCGGAGGAGCGAGGGGCGCTAGGCGGCCTGGAGGCGGGAGGGTCATCTGGCTGCCTGGAGGAATGTGTCGGCTCCAGAAGAGACGCCCGTCGGGCCGTCATTGGGCCCTGAAACGAACCTCGAGGGTTGCTAGACGTTCCCTCTGACGATTCACCCCGGCCCTTTGAACTCTTAGATCTGCTGAATAATCCTTTCATCCTAAATAAAATAATTAATATTTTGTTAAATGTATAAAATTATAAAAAATGAACAATATACCAAATAAAAAATGAACAATATACCAAATAAAATAAAAAATGAACAATATACCAAATAATATTGTAATATACGCAAATACATCCAAATATACTAAATACACCCAAATATATTAAAAATACAAAATACACCCAAATACATCCAAATACACCCAAATACACCCAAAATCAGTAAATACACCCAAATTCAGTAAATACACCCAAATTCAGTAAATACACCCAAATACACCCAAATATATTAAATATACTAAATACACCCAAATACATCCAAATATACTAAATACACCCAAATACATCCAAATACATCCAAATTTACGAATCATTCAATTTATATTATATCTGAGTTAACGTACAATTAATATATATAATAATTACTAATTAATATATATATATATATATATATATATATATATATATATATATCAACAACTTCATATATATTATCAAACCCAAATCGATCAACTCAATCACACTCAAAACACAATATAATCAACTCTAATTAAAACACAATATAATCAACTCTAATTAAAACTCAAAATCAATGCATAACGAAAATAAAACTCTTAAATCAACTCAAAAACAAGATATATACACATATACGTACCTATATATAGCGCCACAAACTAATTTCGGACAGATTTCGACAACACCCAACAATTTCGCCAACCCCAAAACTTTTTCTCCCGTTTTTTCTTTCACATCAGCTACTGTCTAGATCTGGAAATATAAAGACTTTTAGCCGACGAAATTATATATATCGTCGGCTAAAGTTTTAAAATTTCGTCGGCTATAGTTCACAGACTATAGCCGACGAAAAAAAACTATTTTAGCCGACGACACAACATTTCGTCGGCTAAAGTAGACTTTTAGCCGACGAAAATTTCACTTAGGCGACGAAATTTTTTTTCGTCGGCTAAAAGTCCACTTTAGCCGACGAAAAAAAATTTTGTCGGCCTGCTAATTTTTTTTTCGTCGGCTATGATACTTATTCTGGTAGTGATATGTTGATAGGATAGGCGTCCTATACCTTGATCTATTATTCTAAAGGCTTTAGTAACGGTGCGTCATCTTACTTTAAGTATTTAAGGGAAGTAATAAGAATTTACGCTGTGCGTTCACGGTTTATTCTTGATTGAACCTTTTCATGACTTGGTAATTGAAATCTTGGTTATGATACATTGTTTTGCAGCATACTCGGTGGTGAATTTCCAAAATCCCTAACCTCATCTTTATCATATTTTTCAACTTAGAATAATTCTAGTTTTCTTATTTTGTCCCATGTTTTTCGTGATTTATTTAATAAAGTAAATCAACTTCAAATCCCCTCAAATTTTGTGTTCGTATTCTTCTGTGTGTCTAGTATAGGTCTGTTAAATTTCATAATTTTCTAAGTCTTGTAGCTTAGGTAGTTAGATGTGTTTTCGTCTATTGTTCGATAGGAACAATAGACATTTTGTGACATTGTTTTTTTTGTGCAAGATTAAATACCCTCAATTCGTAGCATCGACCGATCTCTGCTTCATTATACTACAATTAACAATCTTTTACATAATTAAATTATGAGACTACTTTAGCCGTAATAACTCACATGTTAATAGATAAATATTCAAGAATGAAACACAAGGAAAACTCGTGACTGTGTGCCACAGAGAACAATCATGAATTCAATCTAGAACACTCGATTCTTGTTCCTCACTTTTCTTTCTTATAATTAGGTTAGGATCAAGTTTGCATTTGAGTATTTAGTTGTAAAATGGCTGATTCAAAACAAACATTCTGAAGCTACCATGTATATTGTTCATTAATTTGCAGTGTATATTGTTCGTGCGATTTCTTTGCAAGATGTATAGGCCTTAGGGATGGATTCGGTCTCAACGGCTCGGGGTGAACTAATACAGAATTGAAACATTAGTTCATGTATTATGATCATCGACTCGGTATTAGTTCATCCAGACAAATCACTGCTCAGGACACAGAACACATTATTGATCGGTCAGATCATTAGTTTTTGATAAGATGGACTACGACTTCGTTGATACTTGATACCGACAGAAAGGCTATATCTATATTGACGAATGAGATGAATGCTCATGCCAAAATCGGTCCCCTTTCGCAACTCGACAACGGGACTGATAATTCTATGTAGCCTTTACTAAAAGAGTAAAAGTAGCCTTTATAATTGTCTATGTAATTGGATCGATGTTGCCGAAAGGCCAGAAAGCTATATAGGGGGATTGATAATTCTACAATATGAAATAGCGATCGAGCACTTAGTTTTGTGTGCGTGATCTAGTACTTAAACATGAGATTTATAGCCATATAACTTTTCTTTATCGCCATAATTTAGCCGAATACATATTAAACCACTCCAAAATCCAAATACAGAATCGAAACTTTGCTCCTAGCTCATGTCTAACACTTTCGTATCTAATTTATAATCATGCGCATGATGAGTTAACTAATTATTGATCGATGAAGTAATGATAACATTTCTTTAATTAGATTTTTATTTCATGGTATATATTTAAATATTCAATTTGGGGGTCAATCACTCAATCATATACGCATATTTATTTGCCCATATATATGTTTGTGTGCTTCTCGTTGCCTATGAAACTTTATTCCAAATAGATCTACAAAAGTGCCAACAATAACATATAGCTCATCCAGCTACTCTAATTAGTATCAATATATTATCAAGTAATGCATCCACCTTTTTTTCCTAGTTTATACTAATTTATATACAACTAGCTAGGGTTTATCTTAGGTAGTCAAGGAAATCTAGTAAAATGAACTAATGGAGATCGAGCTGCTGGATGAATCATGCAATTATGTTGATGAACATGAACTATAAAATGTCCCCGGCCAGTGATTCCACCAACACGAAGTTTCCTAATTTGGAGAATATTAAGTCGACTCTTCTCGCATGCCTTATGGGTTGGTTGGTTCTGTATCATTCAATTGATGTATATGGAGAGAAAGAAGCACGAATCAAACGAATTGCTAGCTTGTTTATTATTTTCCAAAAGCTAATAGCTGATGAGTGATGGAAGAATGGTTCTAATGATTTTTTAGCTGATGAGTGATGGAAGAATGGTTCTAATGGTTTTTTAGTTTTTTAACAAGAAAAAATGGTTCTAATGATTAGAGAGGCAATTATTGGTCGATATATGTATGGAAGATATGTTTATATAGAAGTAAGCTTGAAAATCTACGTTAGGCGTGACTTGGTTAGTTAAGGTGTTAATTAACAACTTTGAGATCATGAGTTTAAACTTCATTGTTAACATATATAGAGTATGTGAGTTATTAATAAAAAGTTTAAAAAAAACTTGAAGACCTAAGTCGAGCGCTCCGCATCCTTCAGAGTACATCGAGAACTGAAACCCTAGGATTTCTTTGGCAGCGACAGGATCTAACAGTCCTTGGATCGTGCAGGGGAACGACGACGGTTGCAAGGAGAAGAGCTTTGGCTTTGTTTCGGTTCGACATCGACAATTCTGGGTTGGCGGTGAGGTTCAAGGTGGCAGCAAGGGCTCTCTTGGGTTTCCCTGCTTGCTGAGTTGGTTCTAGATCGTGGAGGTAGATCTCAACTACGATAGCGGCAACAACAGTGTTGTTCAAACTAGCTAGACGGCGAGTGAACGAGACGGTGGCGAGGGGTGATCTGAGACTCTATTACGGTGGAGATCTAAGTTTTCCTCTTTGATCGTGATTTGATTGTGGTTGTGAGTGCCGCTGGTTCTCATTTGAGAGGTGGTCGTCTCAGCTAGCAACGTGGTGGGCATATCAGAGGCTTTGTGATTTCAAGCAGACCTACTATGGTGTGTTTGTGGTGAGGCTTTGGTCAGATCTTGTTTGTTCGGCTTCGTTAGTCGGATCTTGGCTGACGGTAGGATCGTTTTACGGCTTCCTTGCGACGGTTTACAGCTCTAGGTGACATGGATTGCAGTAGGGTTAGTGGGTTGTCAAGACTGGTTGCTGGTTTGGGAGCGTTGATGTTCCTGGTACGGGTGGGGTCTAGAAGTGGCAACAGATGGTGGTGAAAGCTAGGGTTCCCAGCTTTGGGTGCCCTTAGCAGGGGCATGGGCTCTTTTTCGAACTAGGTCCATGCTTTTAATTTTTGTTTTGTTGTTCATGAATAAATACCTATAACTTATGTTTTACATAGAATATAGGTTTTATTGTTTTTTTGGTGTTTTTATTTTTATTGAGAGAACTAGTCTGTAATCTCTTTGTGATTACATAGACTCAATTGTAGTAGTGGTATGAGAGCTTAATTGTGTAGTGAGATGCTACTTGTACGTGAGTTATTTTGATCTTATTTTTTTATGTACGTAAAACAGTGGATCGATTCATGATGTATTCTTTATATGAGAATGAAATATTTTTATTCAAAAAATATATATACGAAGTAATTAAGCTTATGAATAAGCTCTGGAATATGGAATCTAGCTACAATCATAATATATATACTAGATGAAATCATTGTGTTCTATCCCCGACCAAAAACTTCAATAGAAGAATTTTAGAAGGCACATTTAGGAAGTGCATATTTAACCAAACTACTATGATTTATAAGGAAAACACTCTAGAGCTAACACTAAAGCCAACCAGTCGGTCATATATTCGTATGTTCACTGTCTAGTTTTTTTAGGAAAAGAGGAGTTTAGCTTCATTGAATTAATCATACGACCATGCTAGATCAAACTAGAAGAACATCCAAAGATAAACTCCACATTACAATTCGAATACACAATAAACTGTATCGAGTTTAGAAACGAAAACTTACCAAACTGCAACTCAAAAGGCTAGTGTTCGATCAAGTGAACTTATTGAAAGCCTAGAAAACATATAACCTATCTTACCAACCCAAAATATTACAGCTTCATGCATCGAGGTCTAAGACTATCCCGGTGTACCTTTCCAAACACAAAGGAGAGTATACTCTTCAGGATGACAAAATATGGACCTATCCCGTTAAGAGCACGGGGTTACTCTCCATCGGATGCATCAACAAAAACATGTTCCTAAGGGATCTAGTCAGCCATGAAGCTTGTCGAGTCACCTACATTCACATTCAACTTCTTCTTGTTCTTGCTTCCACGAGGTCTTCCTCTTTTCTTTAGGGAAATACCAGTCTTGGTAAACCCTAACCCCCCATTTACCGTCAAAGCAAACTTAAGATCTTCCGGATTCAAGTCCAAAGATACCATAGCAATGGAATGTTTCACCCTTCTTACTCCCTCGACCTCTTCATCCTTTCGGACTTGTCTGACTGACTCTAGTGACCTTTACCGGAGATGGAAACGGTGGAACCTTCTTGATTTGAACTGAGCGCTTCTCTTTGAAGAGCACCAGAAAAGCAGGCACCATTAGGGATGGATGCGAATTTTCCCTAAAAACCATAAGAGGGTGCGATACCGAGCCGTTTGGAGCCACGGCTTCCTCCTGCTCGTCTTGTGCCCTAGGACACTCCAATCCTCCATGGTTCAGCATCAAACAGACCCTGCACAATCCCACCATTCTCTCAGACTTGTACCTTACCCTGATGGAGTCCTCCGGTGAGACCCGAAGCCGTCGGTCCATGCAGACTGAAGCATGCAGGGTTAGCGTGACAACAGCTAAAACTGGTTCAATTATCTCACCTATCAACTTGATTGTTGCCTAAGTAGAGAGATCCGTCGATGGAGCAAGAACTTCCATCCAAATCCAAAAGAAATCCGGACGAAAAACCGTAATATCAGAGAAACCATCATAATCGTTAAGCAAAATCATGGCTCTTTGATAGTTCCATGAGCCTCCTTTCTTCACACGAGAGAGATAGCGTTGGTTATTGAAGGTAATTAAACAAGAAATGGTCACCTCTTTGCACCTCCACAGGTACAAAGAGTTTCCACATCGAATGCACTGCACTGCGAAAGGATTCGAATTGCAGAGCCCTACCCGAGCTCAGTTTTCCAACCAGGTAAAAACGAGGAGCAACACAACCGGATCCTAAACGTTTGAGTTTTCTGAGATCAACTGATTCGTCCTCCTATCTGAGGGAGAGCTTTGATATCAAATGATCTGTCATGGAGGTCATGGCTACACCTCCACCTGAAACCTTGATCGTTGTCGTAAGTAGCATGCCACATAATTGTTTTCTCATAAAAAACTCTAACTCTAGCTGTCTCGAAAAGAGATGAGAGAGAGAAAAATAGTCACGGTATATGAGTCCCTAAGAAACAACATCTTTATGTTCACCGTCAAGTTTAAATGCGTAGATCATCTCTAATTTTAGCTTAAATAATTTTAGTGGGCAGTAAAAACATTTTAAAGGTAAAATTAGACTGTTATTTTTGTGTGTAAAGGATGTAACCATCACTTGTCTAATTGGTCTCCCCGCGACAACTGCAGGAACCTAACACATTAAACGGAGGTTCTGCCTTAAATTTGATGAAACGGCGACGGCGAAGAACCTGAGAGCTTCACACCCCAAAACCAATGGCCACAACAAATCAAATCCCAATTTGAAGAACCCAGCAACCAAAAATGGCTGGATTAGAAGAACTGAGGAAAAAGCTCACACCTTTATTCGACGGAGAAAAGGGCCTCGGCTTCGGATCCTCCACCTTGGACCCCTCCGATTCCTACACAGTAAGCAAACCAAACCATAATTCTCAACGTGAGTCATTTCATTTTCCGGAAAATATTGATGGAATTGTGTTGGGTTTTCTTGAAGTTGTCGGATAGCGGAACTGTGAACTTGCTGAGCAGATCGTATGGTGTGTATAATATTAACGAGCTGGGGCTGCAGAAGTGCACGTCGTCTACGGTGGAGGATAGCACAGAGAAGACTTACAAATGCGCGTCGCAGGAGATGAGGGTGTTTGGGGCGATTGGGAGTGGCGCCAGCAGCGTTGTGCAGAGAGCTATCCACATTCCCAATCATCGGATCATTGCGCTCAAGAAAATCAACATTTTCGAGAAGGTAAAATGTGTGTTTTTCGCAGTTTTCGTACTTACCCAGTTTGATTAGGATTGGTTTACAATGTGTGGGATTCAAATTTGGAGGGTTATGCTGGGGGCTAGTGAGCAGAATTTGCGTGTGGAAATATATACTTTAGTTAGAGTTTAGGAGTAAACCCCAGTTTGTTTAGGATTGGTTAACAAAGTGTGGAGTCCAAAAAAATAGAGGCTTTGTGCTTGTGGCTAATGACCCAATTGCGCATTGTGTTGATATTGAGCAAAATGGAGTGTGGAGAGATATACTTATGTAGAGTTTAGGAGTTTACTTGTCATCAATCTACATGTTAGTGGTGAGTCACCTTATCTGTAAAATCCAACTTTGGAGCCTTTATTTATTTACTAGTGACCCAATTGCGTGTTAAGATCAGGTATACTAATCAACATGTGAATGATTTGTTGCCAATCTGTGAAATCGAAGTTTAGAGATGTAACGCCATTTACTAGTATCTTGATAGCTATCGCCAGATAACAAAAAGAGTCTTGATAGCTAAGGTCTACTTTTTCAGGACGTTTGAATTTACCCAGTCTTAGTTTACATGTGAGTGATTAGATAGCAATCTCTGTATAATCTAAGTTAATGACTTTATGTTAGTGGCTAGTGGATCCAATTGTGTTAGAATTCAGAAAAAAAAATTGACTGTGGAAACTGATTGTTGTTTGTTACATATTAGGAGAAAAGGCAGCAACTGCTTACTGAGATAAGGACATTATGTGAAGCACCTTGTTACCAAGGTCTTGTAGAGTTTCATGGGGCATTTTATTCACCGGATTCTGGACAAATAAGCATAGCTTTAGAGTATATGGATGGAGGGTCATTGGCAGATATCTTACGGCTGCAGAAAAGAATACCTGAACCCCTACTTTCTTCTATGTTTCAGAAGCTTCTACATGTTAGTATTCATAATCATACTCAGTTTTTACATTTAAACAGAAGTTGATGCAATTAATTGTTATACTTATGCTTGTCTGTGTTTTCACTATGGAAGGGACTGAGGTACCTGCATGGAGTTAGGTATCTTGTACACAGAGACATTAAGCCTGCCAATTTGCTTATCAATCTCAAGGGAGAGCCAAAGATAACAGACTTCGGAATAAGTGCTGGGTTGGAGAACTCTATGGCAATGGTTGGTGATAGTTGATGCATTTTTGATTTAATGTTCATCACTGCTTTCTTTACTATATTACTAACAAACAGTCAACATGTGGTAGTGTCTACGTTCATACAATGTTTAAGCCATAGGTTTTGAGTTTGATTTTTTGGTATTAACATTCTCACAATTTATTTACCAGTGTGCAACATTTGTGGGGACAGTTACATACATGTCGCCTGAGCGAATTCGAAATGAGAATTATTCTTACCCAGCTGATATATGGAGCCTTGGGCTTGCTCTCTTTGAGTGTGGTACTGGAGAATTTCCATACACAGCTAATGACGGACCTGTCAATCTTATGTTACAGGTAACATGCCTAAACTGTCTACAGTCACCATTATGTTTCCTTGCATTAAAAAGTTTCTAAAATTATGCTCCTAACCATGAGTGAGGACAAGTTAGTCTTCTTTGGGAGGGTTAAGATTTTGGTAGTCCAATGTTTTTTCTGAATGTTCAGCTTTTGAAATTTAGACACTCATAGTTTTTGCATTGGCATGCTTTCTGTACATCCACAAATCCTTTATATTTCCACTAAATTTCTGAGGTCTAATGGCAGATCTTAGATGATCCATCACCTATTCCTTCAAAACAGAATTTTTCACCAGAGTTCTGCTCGTTTATTGAAGCTTGCTTGCAGAAAGATGCAGATGCTAGGCCAACTGCAGAGCAGGTGATCAAAAACCATAAATTAGTAAGGCTATACAATATAGACATGATAAATTGACCACAAAATTGTTAAATCATTTTTTTTCCAACTGTAGCTACTTTCCCACCCGTTCATTACAAAGTATGAGAAGTCCCAAGTGGACTTAGCAGCGTTTGTTCGAAGTGTTTTTGATCCAACGCAAAGGATGAAGGACTTGGCAGATGTGAGTACTTTACTTTTGCACTCTTTATTATCCTACAGAAATTATGCTAAAAGAATTACATAGAACATGTGAATTCTTTCTATTGTGAAGTTGAACATGGAGGCAGTATATGATAGTCTCTCACCCAAATAGAGAATGGAACCTACCACTAGTAATCTAACTCATTACTCTATGATCAGATGCTTACCATACATTATTACTTGCTCTTTGATGGATCTGATGAGCTCTGGCAACATGCAAAGACGTTATACAATGAAGATTCGATTTTCAGGTACTCAACACTATTATGAGAATTTATTTGTATCATTGACTAGTAGTCAAACTTTGATTTTGCATTTCTGTAAAGTAGTTACTTTTAGCAGTTAAACGCCATTGTTTGGCACCTTGTCAGCCAACAGAACCAAAAGAACATCCAATAGCAATCAAAGTTTTTTTCAAACATCTACGTTATAAAACCAAAGTAATGGACAATTTTACATGAACTTTGACTTTCTAAACAAGGCCTGCCCCTAATATAGTCCTTTTCTGTTAGTTTCTCTGGCAAGCAATTAGCCGGAGCGAATGAGATATTTGCCTCGCTCTCCAGTATACGAAGCACATTAGCCGGTGACTGGCCTCCTGAGAGGCTTGTGCATGTTGTGGAAAAGCTTCAGTGCCGTGCTCATGGTCAGGATGGAGTAGCAATTAGGGTATCAGGATCCTTCATTGTTGGGAATCAGTTCCTTATATGTGGAGACGGTGTTCAGGTAGAGGGCCTGCCAAGTATTAAAGATCTTTCCATTGATATTTCGAGTAAGCGAATGGGTACATTCCGCGAGCAGTTCATTATGGAGCCAAGCAATATTATAGGGCGCTACTCCATAGCTAAACAAGAACTTTATATTATGCAATGAATTTTGAAGGATTCCACTAAACTTTTGGTATAATGCTGGAACATAGAAACAGCCAAAATGATCTGACCGTGACAGAACTTGCATGTCATTGACATTATTGTAATCAGTTGTCCGTAAAATGATGAAAATTATAGTTATTCATGTTAATTTTCCAGAACATTTGCAATGCTAACACACAAGTCGCAAGGTTAAACCACATGTGATTTACTTGAACTGTTAGCTGGAGTTGTGTTTATCAGAAATGTTCATATGATCCTCTCTGTCGTCTGACCCAGTTAGTTTTTGTTTCTACTTTCAATTCTATCCTTCAGTTGTGTTCAAGCACAATGTCTGTTTTCCTAGCACACGTAGACATGGATTTAACAATTAGTCTGGGGCTGCCGCCTCCCAATAGCTGCATGGCTTTTCAATATTACTGGATCTTCTTGAGGCTTGTTTACCTGGATTGAGATGGCCAATTTAGTCATCCTCTAAGGATTCAAGATAAATAGCAGTAGGCTGGGTGTAGCTACATGGTGAATGGAGGGGTCAAATGACCCTTCTCACCATCTTTCCATGTGTGTTGTATATAAGAGTAATGTAAGCTATTTGGCTTATTTTGTTCTTTGACCAAGTAAAATTTTCTCTTTACATAATTAGCTTGTCTAAATTGACCCCTCTTCGTATACTTTCTGGCTATGCCACTGGCAGTAGGCACCTAAGGAGAATAACTAATTCTAACCTGCCAAATGTAAGCATTTCCATCACTAGAACCACTGAGTATGTGAGCAGCATTAGGGCTGATAGCCGACTGAAATTACATAATCAAATTGAAAACATATAAGCGCAGGAAATCAATCTGGATGACAAACAGTATTTTAAACTTATGAAAAGCATTACTTCCAGTCTTACCTTCACAAAAAAGGATTCAATCCGACCTCCAGAGAAGGATTGCATAACCTCCCTTTTCTAGCTGAAGCACATTATACAGTAAATGCTGACAGAAAACATAAGACAAAATGAGTCCTTGTTGAGATGAAAAAAAAGAAAAAGAAAAAAAACACAACAAAATTGATAATTCATATTAACATGTGCTTAAGTTTTTTATTGTCAACTGTATTTTGTGACATAGGTTCATGAAAATTCTCTATAGGTTGTAAAATGTACAGGGCTATTTGCTGAGTACTGAAGGCCAACTCTCAGAACGTTCTTTTGAGTAGTAAATTCAGTTTACAAGAGGAAAATGTGATCTACCTGTTGTCCATACAAGAGGCTGAAACAAACACTCCATTTAGATCTTGGGATAAGCTAGTTATGCCATGAAATCTTCTTTCCTGAAATGAGGAGGATCAGTAACTATCAAGACATCAACCTATACACTCTTTGACCAGAAAGAATGCACCCAAACACAGCTTTTCAGTGTGTTTGTGGGTTCTACAGAGCAGAAAACAAATAGCATTGATACTGATGCCACCAAGGTAATCATAAAGGCTGGTCAATCTTTTAACTCGACAAATCTTTCAAGCACAGAAACTTGCCGCTCAGTATGTACGAGACAATATATATATATATATATATATATATATATATATATATATATATATATATATATATATATATATATATCTCATTTGACTCCATCTGAGGACATGTCTGTGTGACTTCAGTTTTCAGACCTAGTGTCCCAGAACTTGACAACACTGAAACAAACCATAAAATCACATTAAGCAATGATGCCGTATCACTTGATATGATATAATTTCTAAGTATTTAGCATCTAGCGATGTTTATCCTAGCTTCTGTTACATGCATATACCTGTCCACAGCTCCAGCAGTAGCAATGGAGACCTCATCTTTAAGATTAAGAACTGGTGTGATGCTCCTTGGAGCAGCCTGGAAAAAGAATAAAATAAAATGAGGCTGAAATCTGTATGAAGAGTACAAAAGAATTGAATAAGAACTGTAATTAGAAACACACCCTTCCACACCTTGAACGCTTTGCCCGGGGGGTAAGATGAGCCCCTTTGATCACAGCAGTAGGGCTACATGAATTAATTTATACTTTAGTGGGATAAAATCTTTGGAAATAAAAACAACTTTACCATAAAGATGTAATATACTTAAAACACATCAAAACATGTAGTGCAATAGTACCTTACCATATAAATAGCTCTGCAAGCGTATTTTTGGAGGTTGAGTTGCATCTCATATCCCAGAGAGCAAAGGAGCCATCTCTTGAACCAGAGACAATAATATCTGCCAGATGAGATATGATACCTTAAATTAGTTGTGATTCCCATTATTACAAAAAATCATTCAAAGAAATCAGTTTGCAGGCAAAAACTTAAACCCTACCAGGATTAGTCGGATGAGGGCTCAAAGATTTCACACTTCCTGTGTGCCCCATCAGAACTGCAGTACATTTCTTTTCCTGAACATCCCATACTTTTACCTTGAAAAAACAAAGAAACACCATAATCGGTTAGAAACAAAACCAACTGCAATTTGAGGCAGAATTACTTCTATATAACGGCACATTACCCAATTTCATTACATTTTCTCGCATTCATGTGTTGATTAATCCTGCCTCACAGTTAAAAAGAATCACCAAAAGTCCAGAAAATTGAAATGGACTTGAAAACACTTACAGTTTGATCACCAGAAGCTGTCACAATTTGAGTATCATCCTATAAAATTACACATAGCATAAGCATAACCATCACATTACATCTGCTACATTTCCACAACAACAGGAATTTGCATCAACATCTATTATACCTTTATCCAACTGATGTAAAACACCGCATTCTGATGCGCAACCCAATCGCAAACCATAGTTCTATCTGAAAATCAACAACACAAAACAAATTGAGAATGCACACACAAAGCAACAATCAATAGCAACTGAAAATCCACACTCATTGACATACCTGCATTTTCCTGGTATGATGCAGACGCCGAGAACTTGCGCCGCATGTCGAACAAGTTCAAGTTAAAGAAACTGAGACGAAGAGAGAGTTTTTGGAATGTCAAGCTTCCTAAACCGGCCTGACTATTGCAGTTTATATATTGTATGGAAGTATACATGAACAAGAACTCAAACACAAGATAACAACAACTTCTACGATGAACTAATCTAATTAGTTACAAGTGAGGTTATCTGATACTGAAGATTATTATCCATTCCTATCTAGATTAGGAGAGTAGTCCTTATCTCTTGTTGCAGATAACTTCGCAGCAGGTTCTGTTCTCTTTGGTTTATCACTCCCCTGCAAGCTGAGTGGTCTTGGAAGAACAGGAAGCTTGAAAATCAGAAAATGGAAACGAGATGAAGATAATCCTTTAGTGAAGATATCTGCAATCTGATCGGTAGTAGAGACAAACAAAACTTGCAGATCTTTATTAACCACTTTCTCTCTGACATAATGATAGTCAACCTCCACATGCTTGGTTCTAGCATGGAAAACTGGATTTGAAGCAATAGCAATAAAGGCAAGTAAAGGCAATAAACATAGATCTTAACCAAGAAATTTCTGCAGCAGTAAAGGCAAGTTGCCTATACTCTGCTTCGGCACTCGAGCGAGACACAGTACGATGAGTTTTGGAGCTCCATGAAATGAGACTCGAACCAAGATACACACAATGGCCACCAGTAGAATGACGATTATCAGGATCTCCGGCATAATCAGCTTCGGAGTAGGCACTTATGAACAAGGAACCAGGCTGATATTTAAGTCCATGATTGACAAAAAACTTGAGATAACGCAAGATGCGTTTAACAGTAATCCAATGGATATTGGTTGGAGAATGCATGAATTTACAAACCTGATTCACAGAGTAGGATATATCTGGCCGTGTGAGGTATTGAAGAGCTCCAACCACACTTCGATATTCAGTAGGATCAGCGAGTGGTATTCCAGAATAAAGACTTAACTTCTGACCGGTTGCTGCTGGGGTGGCACAAGCATTAGCATCAAGCATCTTTGTGTGAGTGAGCAAATCCACAATGTACTTCTGAGTCAAGAAAAGAGAAGGACCATCATAGGTAGCTTCAACACCAAGGAAGTAGTGTATGTGACTAAGATCTTTCATGGAGAACTTTTTGCCTAGTTAGGAGATTAGCTGAAACAAGTGGAGGCTGCTATTGCCTGTGATCAATATGTCATCGACATAAATGAGGAGAACAAGGAAAACATCATTATGTGCATATGTGAACATAGAATAGTCAGAAAGAGATTCGTGAAAGCCCAAGCTTTCTAAGTAGTCGGCAAAGCATTGAAATCAGGCCCTCGGTACTTGCTTGAGACCATAGAGGGAACGTTTTAACCTACAGACATGATTGGGAAATTCAGATTAGTAAAACCAGTAGGTTGTTTCATGTAAACCTCGTCAGTCAAGTGCCCATGTAAAAATGCATTGTACACATCAAGTTGGCGAACATGCCAACCATTAGTAACAGCAAGAGCAAGAATGAGGCGAATGGTTGAGTGCTTCACCACTAGACTAAAGGTTTCAGAGAAATCGATGCCCTCTTGCTGATGATAGCCATTTGCAACCAGCCTTGTCTTATAATGTTCAATGCTGCCATCTGCCTTTCTTTTGAGTTTGAAAATCCACTTGTTCGGCAATACATTCATGGATGGTGTTGATGGAACCAAGTCCCAAGTGTCATTCTTTTCTAAAGCCCGAAGTTCTTCTGCCGTTGCAAGGCGCCAATTTTCGTCTTTGGTAGCCTTACAATAACATGTAGGTTCTGCAACATCACTAATGAGAGAAACATGCATTGCATATTTTGGATTAGGTTTAGTGATCCCAGCTTTCATTCGAGTTTTCATAGCATGGGAGTGATCAGAGGGACATACCTGACTTGAGTCATTCACATCATCCAAATTAGTATGAATGGAAGATGCTGAGTCGGAGCTAGAGTGTGAGTGAGATGGTGCAGAAGGAGGTGAGTGTGAGGATGGAATGTCAATAGGTGGTGAACCAGTTATAGTAGGTGTGCGTGTTGTAGAAGAAGGAAGCATGTGTTGTGAATTGTGTGAGGAAAAGAGGGGTGGATGGGATGTCATATTATGAACGGAAAAGAAGTATAAAGATGGAGAGGAAGAAGACATACCTGTGGGGGAAGTGAGCACAGCCTTATGAAAGGGAAAACAAGTTTCATCAAACAGTACATATCGAGAAAGATAAACCTTTTGTGTTTCCAAATCCAAACATCGATAACCTAGATAATGAAGAGAGTAACCTAAGAAGACACATTTCGTGGTTCGAGGTTGAAGTTTGGATGTAGTATATGGATGAAGGTAGGGATAACATGTGCATCCAAAGGTTCGAAGAAAGGCGTAATTAGGTTGTTTGTGATAGAGTCGTGTGTAGGGAGTTTGATGCTGCAGAATGGGAGAAGTGAGTCTGTTGATAATGTAGACAGCTGCATTGCATGCTTCAACCTAGTAAGAGAGTGGCATGTGAGCATGGACAAGAAGGGTAAGGGCAGTATCCACAATATGCGTGTGTTTTCGTTCGGCGAGGCCATTTTGCTCAGGATATTCGGGACAGGAGAAGCGATGATGAATGCCATGAAGAATTAAAAAATCTCTAAAGGCATGAGACGTATATTCTCCTCCTTCATCACTCTGAAATTGTTTGATCGAGGATGAAAACTGTTTTTCAACATAAGTTCAAAATTGCATAAAGATTTGGAAAACCTCACTCTTGTGTTTCATTGGAAAGAGCCAAGAGTACCTAGAGTAGTCATCCACAAACAACACATAATAACGAGATCCTTGAACAGATAGAGTGGAACAAGACCAAACATCAGAATGAATTAAATCCAAAGGTTTACTTGAAATAGAAGTAGAGAGTACAAAAGATAACTTAGTACTTTTTCCTAAAGGACATGACTGACAGAAAGAAATAGAACTACTATCGGCCAATGACACAGCTTTATTGGACAGAATTTTAGACAACGTACGAGAGGCAGTATGCCCTAATCTAGCATGCCAAATCTGGGCAGAGACCCTTGCTCCTATAAAGGTAAAATGTTTGTGGTCAAGACCAGCTTGTTGAAGAGAACAAATAGGATAAAGGCCATGTTCACTCGGTCCTCTAAAGAGGATCTTCCCCGTCTGGATGTCCTTTATGAGAAAATGATCAGGATAGATTAGTAGAAAACAGTTGTTGTCAAAAGTGAAACGATGAGAATAGGTTTGTACAGAAGTGTCGCGCCCTCTAATGGGAGGAAAACCGTGACCATGATTGGAGGCAGGGTGCCTAGCAGTATAGAAATGCGAAGGACCACGTCCACGCCCTCGACCACCTCGAGGACTGATGTGAGCAGCATGAAAGGCAGTGGTCAAGGAGGAGACATCCAGGGCAGCTTGCTGTTGATCGTTGAAACGCCTCTCAGCTAAAAGAAGAAGAGCTTCCAGGGATTCATAAGTGATCGGAGTATCCCTGGCTTGAGCAGAACTCACAGTATTCTCATAGAGCGGTCCAACATTGTTCATAATGATAGACACAAGATCATTGTCACAGACCGGACTTCCTGCAAGTGCCAAGTTGGCTGCAATAGAGTTTATCTTATCAAGAAAGTCAGAGATGGACATGTTACCCCTCATGGTCCTAAGCAGTTCTCCGCGGAGTTGCAGGATGCGGTTTTGAGATTGAGAAGCAAAACGTTTTGCCAAAGAATTCCATGTATAGAAGGAGGTAGTAGACTGAGCAACTATAGATAACACTGGAGGCGTCAAGGTGTTATTGAGTCAGCCAAGGATCATTTGATCATTAGCAATCCATTGATGATACGCGGATTGACTTCATTTGTTGAGTTTCCTTCAGCATATGTTTTGAAACATGGAGGACAGCCTACGGTACCATCCACGTACCCCATCAAATTTCGACTTTTCAGAAGAGGTTGTATTTGCGCAAGCCATAACGGGTAATTAGTTCTGTCCAACTTAATAGAGAGGAAGTTGGACACAGTACGACTGGAGTTTTCAGAGAGCAGTCAATGGTTCGGGGTGTTGAGGATAAGGTCATTGTTGGATTCACCACTGTTGATAGGAAGGGAAGAGTCAGGAGGTGTGGTCATTATTTGGGATTCAGAAAGAAAAAAAATTGTCGTTTAAACTATGGCTCTAGATACCATAAAGAAACTGAGACGAAGAGAGAGTTTTTAGAATATCAAACTTCCTAAACCGGCCTGACTATTACAGTTTATATATTGTATGGAAGTATACATGAACAAGAACTCAAATACAAGATAACAACAATTTCTACGATGAACTAATCTAGTTAGTTACAAGTGAGGTTATCTGATACTGAAGATTACATGAACAAGAACTCAAATACAAGATAACAACAATTTCTACGATGAACTAATCTAGTTAGTTACAAGTGAGGTTATCTGATACTGAAGATTATTATCCATTCCTATCTAGATTAGGAGTCCTTATCTTTTGTTGCAGATAACTTTGCAGCAGGTTCTGTTCTCTTTGGTTTATCACAAGTAGCCATCCTCATCAGACATGGCCACAACGTGAGACTTTCTACAGGTCTATCAAACCGGAAACATCAACAGTAAAAATAAAATTGTCAGAAAATTGAAACAAACACGACTCGAAAGAACACGGCAGCGAACTGAATCTGATACCTTGCCGAATGAAATGGCCATCGGAGGTCCGTTGTGCTCGGCGGCAATAGCTCCGGCTTCGGAGAATTCCGAAGCCAGGCAATCGACGTAGGGCCGCTTCGGAACTGAAAACAACACCGGAGAAACTGAAAATCGTTAGCCGCCGGAATGGAATTGATCTCCGATCGGAAAATCACAGAGAGATCGAGAAATGAAGACGCAGAAAACTAACCTCGGAATCCGTGTATCTCTCTGGATCTGACGCCTTGAAGAAGGACCGGGGTTTGAGGTCCCCATAAAGCTCCGGCGGCGTTAACGGCGGCGGTGGAGAGTCAAAATGAGGGTTTTCCTTCTCGTTTTTCGTTTTATATGATTTTTTTTCGGGGTGGGAATTTTGGCAGGAAGACGGTTTTGATTTGGCAGTACCAGCCTGGCGCCAACGGTGCATTTTGGGCTCGTATCGTACAAATTATGGATACGCTTAAGGACATTTTCGATACGTAGCGGATACGTGTAAGAAGCGTACGCTTGGTGACCCGACCCGGATTAAAATGTACCGACCCGATCAATCAGTAAAATAAATGTTTTTTTAACCAACTTGCTACCCTAATTTTCATTAGTGTCAATTTGCTACCTAGTTTTTTTTCTTGCTGTTATGCTACCCTAGCTTTTACAAATAGGCCAACTTGCTATCCAACCGTTAACTTATCCATATTATGTTAACTTTTCCATCCAAAAACTAACACGAGGGTATTTTTGTTTACATCCCATAGATCCAAAATTCACAGAACTGAGAGAGAGAGAGAGAGTGAGTTATTAATCCAGAAGGCTCACCAGCTCACCTATGAAGGAATTGAAATTCAAGGAGGTGTTGACTCGATTCTTGTTGCTTTTGCTGAACTAGATTGATTTGTGGTGAGGTGTAGAGTTGGAAAATGTTTGGATTCGATAATAAGGAGAATAAAGTATTTTCATACTGATATGTGAGTATCGGTGGTGAAGAAGAAGAAAGAAAGTCATCATGTAATCATATCGGGTCCATCGACCATGTCAAATCTTGTTCCTAGGTCGACGTCTCCCTCATTGAGTCCAGCCTACCCATCAATGGGTGCCTCGTCTCCGCACACTGTCGTCATCGATTCTTGCGGGCGTATGAGATCCGAGAGTTTTCGAGGTGCCTAGTGTTGGAGATTAAAAATCCCACATCAGAAAAGTGACAAATAAAGTATCACATATATATGGGTGAATCATTCCTAATTGTATCAATGTCTTTTGTAGATAAAACCCAACACCATAAAGGTGGTTAGGCTGAGACAGTATCGGTACAAAGATGATCCACGGGCCACGCTTGTCGCTCGCACTTTGACATGGTATCAGAGCGGGTCCTTCTCTAATTGCTTCTCCTATAAGCCTAGGTGCGTTCTTTCAAAGGCCATGACTCTGGTTTAGTTGAAGTTGTTTTAGAGTTTGGTTTGCAATTCTTTCGAGGTTTGGAGTTCGGAGTTTGTGGTTCAAAGTTTAGAGTTATATCGGTTAACCATGGGGCTCGGGTTCAGTTTCTTAATCAGTTTCACATGCAGGCCTAAAAGTTAGGTTGCACGTGAGATAGAGTGTTGGAGATGAGAGATCTCATATCAGAAAAATAAAATATAACATATATGTCGGTGAATCATTTCTAATTGTACCGAGACCTTTTGTAGATAAAACCCAACACCTTAAAGATGGTTAAATTGGGACAGTATCGGTACAAGGATGATCCACGGGCCACATTTATCGCTCGCACTTTGACACCTAGGCCATATTCGACCTGAGAACGAGTTCCGAAAGCAGTGTGTTGCTGTGTTTTATGATTAGATTTTAAATTTTGAAGGGAAGTTACAGAGTTTTTCAAGAGGAGATGCATGAAAAAATGATAATTGAATATTTGAAGAGAAAGAACTTCGCATATATCCAAGACAAGGTTAGATGTGTTCTGGGTTTATAATTGCATCATCAATTTCAATTTATACTTTTTGATTATTTGGATAACAATAATCATTTGGCAAATTCAAACCGGAGAAATCCTTATTTAGAATCTTAGAGATTGTGTGAGTCTTCTGTTAGTTAGTCTCACACTCTCGTAATTGAACTTAGGTTTTAGGCTTCTGCAAATTCGTCGTCGTGGTCTCCTAGTGAAAATATCATAAGCAAACAAAAACAACATGGGTCAATGAAAATGATAATGAAAGGTACAAAAACACCCTCACGTTATGCGCACATGTTGGCCTCTATATGAAAAAATTAATAGAAATAAGCTTATTTGACGGTTGGGTAGCAATTTAGTCTATTTGTAAAAGCTAGGGTAGTAAAAAGACAGGAAAAAAGCTAGGGTAACAAATTGACATTATAGTGAAAGCTAGAGTAGCAAATTGGCTAAAAAGCCGAAAATAAAGGCAAAATAGCTAAAACACCCCTCTGAATTTGGCTATAATTATCAATTTACACCCTTAACGTCCAATTGTACCAATTTACCTCCTCAACTTGGTAAAAACTGCTGATTTGCACCTCATCTATTAAATTGAATGACTTCAATCCAATTTTAGATTATGTGGTGTGTGAGGGTATAACTATTTTTTTATAATTTTTTTTTCTTTTAATAATAAAAATTATGAAACAAAATCTTCAAATAAGAGGCTTGAGAGAAATAATTGCTAGTTAGAATTGCATTGCTTAGCCTTTTAGTAGACAAATGATGTCTTGTTTATTATCATCAGCATCAATTTGATTTTAATCTTACTTTTTTACAATTAAGATTATCAATGTAGTATTTCTGATAAAAAGTTTTTAATAAAAATTTTAAAAAATCAATGTAGTATTTCTGATAAAAAAAGACTATCAATGTAGACATCATCTTCTAAAATGATATTCATGCATGACAATCAAAAAGATGAAGTGAATGAGAAAATTGTACAAAAATTATTGAATAAATAACGTACAAGGAAATAAAAAAACAAATGTAACGAGGTGTTATTTTTTAGAAACAAAATATATTTTTGGAGATTTTATTTCATTACATTTTTAATATCACAACAAGTTATAAAAATTGACAGTTATATCCTTTACATGCATAATACATGACTGAAAATTGGATGAAAATCATCCAATTTAACGGAGATGATGCAAATCGGTAATTTTTACTAAATTAAGGAAGTAAATTGACACAATTAAAAGTTAAAGGTGTAAATTGATAATTATAACCAAAGTGAGCTATTTCGTCGAAAATAAATTAGAAAAGGAAAGATGGAAGAACCGAACAAGTGTTTATAAGGCACAGGAAATCCAGGGCTTAGAGAAAGAAGAAGTGTTTTGATTCGAAGCCAAAATTGGTGAGCAAGTTCTACTCTTTTAAACCCTAATTTACTCTGATCTCTCTGCAACCCATCTTTATATATGGTTTGATTCTGAAAACTGAAGAAGACCCAGTTCCCAGATTGGTGTTGATTGCAGTTTTAGATCGGTGGGTTGAACAAATTTGATATCTTGTTGAGGTATTTGATCTGGGAAGTCTCGAAAGTTTTGAGCTTTTTGAGTTTGGTATTGTATTTTGGGGAAGCCCTTTTGATTTTTGAGCATTGAAGAGCTAATAAGTAGGAAGAATTGTGTTTGTGAAGTTGTGAGGTGCACATTTTAGGTATTTTGATATTTCGGAAAGTCTTGAAGTTTAGAGTTTTGATTGTTTTCTGAATATTGGGTTTCTGAGAAAGCCCTTTGATTTGTGAAGTTGACAGAAGCAGTTAGTTGTGAAGTTGTGAGGTGCACATTTTAGGTATTTTGATGTTTCGGAAAGTCTTGAAGTTTGGAGTTTTGATTGTTTTCTGAATATTGGGTTTCTGAGAAAGCCCTTTGATTTGTGAAGTTGACAGAAGCAGTTAGTAGTGTAATTGGAGCTGGTTGAAATGGGTAGGCCATTGGTTTTCGAGATCTTGGAGAAACCAGTCACTAGTTGCTTTATAGGATTATGTAGTGCAATTTGGTTCTACATACAGAAGAACAATATTGGGTATTCACATGTTGGGTTAAGTTATGAAACTGCAGTTGCAGGGCACCATTGGAGGATTATTACTTCAGCTTTTTCGCATATAAGCATTCTTCATCTTGTTTTCAATATGAGTGCGCTTTGGAGTCTTGGGGTAGTGGAAGACTTGGGATCTATAGGGCTCGGTGTGGAGTATTATCTGCATTACACGCTTGTCTTGGTTGTATTGTCTGGGGTGCTTGTTTTGGGGATATACCATGTGTTGATACAGAAGTTTAAGTTGGAGTATTTTCGGAGAGTGACGGCTGTTGGGTATTCTTGTGTTGTTTTTGGGTGGATGACGATTCTTTCTGTGAAACAACCAACGTCCAAGTTGCACCTGTTTGGATTACTTTCGCTTCCCATAAGTTTTGCACCTTTCGAGTCACTTATTTTTACTTCAATCATTGTTCCACAAGCAAGTTTTATCGGCCATTTATCTGGAATCATTGTTGGGTATGCTATTGCTTGGGGTTTGATACATGGGATGAACAATTATTGGGTTGTTTCCATGGTAGGATGGACTGTGCTGGTTTGCGCCTTCAGTTTGAAGAAATCTGGTGTCTATGATTTCAGTTTTCTTGAGATTGAGTCTGTTACTGATTCTTCGCTGCCATCTGTACGGTTTATTGCATCAGGAAACGGTAGAACATTACAAATGAGTGCATTGCCAGCTGCAGGTGTAGAGATTGTATAACATATGTGGAGATGCAGAATTGACTTAGGGTTCAGTTACTTCATTTTTTTCACTCCAATCTTTTGAGTGTTACTTGAAAGCAGGCCAGATTTGTGATTTGTTTTGTGGTGATATAAGCTCCCAGGTTCCATGTCCTGACTCATTAGTGGCGGATTCATGCTTATGTGAGGTTAGTGGTAATTGTTGTGTTAGAGAAGTGCTTATTGTGCTACGATGTATGGCCACTTTGCCCCGGTAAGTTGAGCAGATAATGTAGCATTTTACTATTGGATTTTATACCATTATTTTTTCCTCAGAAAAACTGAAGGAAAATGGTCTGTGTACTGGTATTGTCATCCCAATGATAGCAAACCCATGTAGGCTTAAGGCATTCAAATATATAATTACAATCGACAAATTTTCTCACTTTACACCAATAATGAATACAAACTTATTCAGGCTGCACATCTCTACAAATAATGAATTTAAGCTTTTCAAGCCGCACATCTCTACAAATAATGAATATGAACTTTCCAAGCTGCATATTTACATTAATAACGAATATCAACTTACTCAAGCTGCACAAGTACACACCAAAACCAAATCTTTCGATAGTGCTGAAAGCCAACCAAACTCAGAGAAAGGCACCGGCATAAAGAGCTGTTTCATTTCTCTGCCTGTGTCTTTGAATGTGAAGACTTGCCGATAATGGCTTTCTTCACTTGCGAAATAGAATGCTTGACAGATTTCCTCATCCCCGAAAGGATGTTGTGAGATTTCTTGGGCGAAACCTTCACTTCAGTGTCTCTAGAGGTTTCTACAATGACAGGTTCATCATAGCCTTGATATGCCCGTTTATGTTCAGTATCTTCCATCTCTTCATCCGTTTTTGTTTCTTCAACATGTTCGTGGTCTTCCTCTTCTTCTTCATCAGCTTCCTGCTCTTTGCCAACTGTCAGTTCTTTCTCTTCACTCAAGTGTGTAACCACATTCATTCTTTCTTTTGTTGTTTCTTCCTTGAGTCTTTCAGATAATGATATCTGAGCAGATGTTGAGTCAGCTGTTTCTGTACCTGATTCACAAAATTTGTCTTCTTTGGTTACTCTAGCAACCAAGGTGTCATTGCTAGGTTTAGTGTCCTCCAATTTAGGGTCCTGCACAAATTGAGAGCCTCATCTTTGCTTCTGGGAATATCGGTTGCATGAGATTCTTTCTCTAGCTGCTTCGTGGCTTGAGTGGTTTCTTTGGCTTCCTCAACGCCCAGGACACCTTGAGATATCTCCACGCGTGTGTCCTGTGTTAGAATATGCCTTGAATCAGGCATAAACTCTAATTTAACAAGGATTGTTAAATTAGCCTATTATGTTGGGCTTAGTACATAGGGTTTAGGAATACCTGTTATGCTGTGTTATGGTTTCCTGTTGGGTTTAGTATATATGGTTTAGTATATAAACGTCCTAAACCTAATTGTATTAAGCATTCGGTGTTTGTTTTTCCTCCAGATAATAAAACTGTTCTCCTCTGGCCGTGGACGTAGCTAACACATCGTTAGTGAACCACGTAAATATGTGTTCTTTCTTACATTCGTTATAACAAATTGGTATCAGAACACCAGGAAGGGTTTGAATTCTGGGAAGAAAGATGTTTGGTTTGAACGTGAAGATCGATAAATTCACGGGGAGAAATCCAATTTGTTGTAACGAATGTAAGAAAAAACACAAATTTATGTGGTTCACTAACGATGTGTTAGCTACGTCCACGGCCAGAGGAGAACAGTTTTATTATCTTGAGAAAAAACAAACACCGAATGCTTAATACAATTAGGTTTATGATGTTTATATACTAAACCCTAAACCCTATATACTAAGCCCAACAGGAAACCATAACCCAGCATAACAGGTATTCCTAAACCCTATATACTAAGCCCAACATAATAGACTAATTTAACAATCCTTGTTAAATTAGGTTAAATTAGGGTTTATGCCTGATTCAAGGCATATTCTAACAAATCTCCACCTTGACTTGAATCATCTCACAAATAAACATATGTACTAGATGCACCACAATAATGCCAGATGTACAAATAACTCCTCTGCCTCAGATGTTGCCCCCTGCAGCTCCTATTTATACTAAATATGAGCTGCTGATACAACATGGTTTAGGATTCCTAAACCTAATAGACATAAGTCTATTCAAATCCTAATAGAATCTTGAAAGACCAACTTTCTTAGAACTTATAGAAAAGCTACAACGTTGTCCTCTTTCCATTCTAGACTTGGATTTACCTATTGAATCTTAACTCCCAAATCATATCAACGAGCCAAAAAACACAACATCATGCTTATAAGAAGAATCATTAAGCTGCTAGATTATATTTGTGTTCAACAAACTATTCGTAATTCAATGCTAAAGATTCTTTAGAAAAGTACAGTTGGTTTCTGTAATCTAACCTTTTCCACTCGATATGTCACTTCTGTTGTGCTACTTTCAGAGTTTGTTCCATCTCTCTGATTTTCAAGGCCCAAATGAATAGCTGTCTCCTGAATCATTCCCTCTGCTTCATCTGGACTATCATGGTCATTCGAACTTTTTTCATCTGGTTTTACCTCTTTTTCAATATCCCTACTCAAACTTCCAGATTCATCTACCTCAGGCAGCTAATAGATTCAACTTCAAATATATTGAGTTATTGTTGTGATATCAGCCAATTATGTATGTCAAGGAACCCCAAAAGAACACAGCAAACCAAGAAAAACAATCACAGATAAAAGACACAAAGAATACAGATTTAAGGTGGTTCAGCAAAAAGTTTGCTTACATCCACCGGGAAAAACACTCTTCGTCACTATATTAATAACGGGTATACAAGAAAGAATAAGAAAACAATGACTCTCTCTTCAATTCCTATCTCTCTCCTCTCTGCTCTATCTCTTACCCTCTAACCGAGAATGGAACAATATCTCTTACCCTCTAAACCCTATAGTTGAACCCCTCTTTATATAGGATATCAGAAACCCTAAACCAAATAGGAAATTATATTCCTATTAGTGCACAAAAATCTTCTTTGTAATCACCAAAGATTATAGATATACTATCATCAATAATCACCAAAGATTACAGATATACTATCATCAATAAGGATATCCTTTCCTTATTGGAACACCATACTCTAAGACAAAATATCTTAGGAAAAACACATGGGCTGGAAACCCAACAATCCCCCCTCCAGACCATGAGGGAGGAACACCGGCGCGACTCCAAGAGTCAGCCCAAGCTGACTTGATGCAGATTACGTGGTTGGAGCATGCAACTCCTCCTGATCGAACAACTTATCACTATGTCCCCAGCGGTGACTCAACTCTTGACCATCTTCTTCTTGGTCATAACACCAATTGGAAAAGGAATTTTGGGACCTTTTTTTCATAACGTCTTTCTTCCTAATATAGTCATCACTCTGGTGTCATACGCCTGAAGAAGTATCACTCATTGCACTCAAGTCATCTTTATACACTAAGCTATGTGTCTTGTACAAGGAACAACACATACTTCCTTTAGCATCCTCCAACGATCCATTCATAAGCTTTCATTTTCCATGACCGATATATTGGTAAAAACCTAGTATGTCAAGAGCACTTGCAGATAGTATGTTGGCACGTAAATCAACCACGTGCATGTGCCTCACATCCTTCAATGTCATATGGTAACCTAGATCAGTCTCAATGCAAATGTCTCTCATTCTCGAAATTTTTGACCAACCTTTATTACCCATCTTCAATATCCCAAAGTCACGTGCTTTATATGTAGTAAAAAGCTCCAAGTTGAAAGCAACATGACAACTTGCACCTGTATCCACTAATCAATCATGACCCTTGTCACCAACAAACATTCTTGAACAGTGAGAAGCTCTCCCGAGACAACAGCAGTAAAGCCATCATCTTCATCGTCTTAGTACTTGCCTTTCTTTTTGTCATGTTTCCACTTTTGACACATACGCTTTATATGGCCCTTCTCATCACCATAGTGATATGTGCCACTAAACCTTGGACCTGAATTCTTGTCTCTACCCTTTTCAACCCATCGTCTATGCCAACAACTTTTATTTTTTGTTTCTTCGTTAAGCATGTTTTCTTTAATGGTATCTATAGACAATACACCATCAGACGTAGAATTACTCAAGGTCACCAGGAAGGTCCCTAACAACAACAATGTTAGCATGATATCATCCATTCTTGGCTTCCACATCACCCAATTCGTGTGGGTGAGTTTGATCATTGTGCATTTTGTTTCAATCATCCTGACAATGTTGATTCTGCCAAATCACACCCCAGATCTATAGACAACCCCGCACTCCTGATACCACTGTTGTGATATCGATCAATTATGTATGTCAAGGAACCTCAAAAGAACACAACAAACCAAGAGAAACAACCACATATAAAAGACACAAAAAACACAGATTTAAAGTGGTTCAGCAAAAAGTTTGCTTACGTCCACCGGCAGAAAAAACACTCTTCTCCACTATTTTAATAATGGGTATACAAGAAAGAATAAAAAAACAAAGACTCTCTCTTCTCTCTGCCTTATCTCTCACACTCTAACCGAGAATGAAACACACTTTACTCTTTTCCTTTGTGATACAAACCCCTAGAGTTGTACCCCTCTTTATATAGTCTACCATCAATTCCATCATGGACAAGGCTAGAAATACTTTTTGTTTCAAATCATAGAGTAAGCGAGGGTGGATAAAACATGAAAAAGCAAATTGGTCGGTCATTGTTTTTTTATCAAATTCACAACTAATGTGTTAAAATACTAAGTTGATATCTCACTTATAAAGAGAGACTTATGTCACTAATTAAATGGTATTAAGCGGTCAATCATTGCTTGATAATCTTGATTTCCAATGCCAAATATTTCCCTTAACTTAACTTGGACTACAACCTTCAGGCCAGGAGAATAAACCCATATTTCCCTTAACCCTGCCCAATCAAATTGTATACATAATTACCACTAGATACACTTTTGAGCCTTTAATTACCACTAACAAACTTGTCTTTTATTTTTACCAATAACTCATTTTCTATCCATTTAAACTAACAGAATCTGTTAACTAGTAAATTATGAAATTACTCTTATATCATTGCTGAGCGTCAGTAGCATTACGTCATTTCTGAGGGTCAGTAGTATTACTCATTTCTGAGGGTCAATTGCATTACATATTTTTTAGGGTCAGTAGAATTACACATTTTTCAGGGTTAGTAGCATTACAATAAATGAAAGTTACTGACCCTCAGCAGAACTAAGTAAAAAGGTTAAAATATCATTATATATTGGACGTATCATATCCCTTAAGTTTTGTCAATTAGACCTAACCTAGTGGCTCCAACTTAATTTGTGATGATTAATTACCCTCAGTAATTTTACTGGTCCACATAATTTACTGCCTCTCAATAAGTATTACTTACCCTCAGTAGGTTTCAGCCCTAAACTTCTTAGCGCAACCAATGCGCCTCATACCACCACCCAAGAACACAATCTTCCCATCTCTGTTGAAAAAAAAAATCGAATTGAGAGAGAAGAACTTGTTCTTCCTTCTCATCTTTACAAATTCTTATTACTCTTGCCCCAAATTCAATTCCAATTCCAATTCCAATTCCAATACCAATTCCAATTCTAACGTCATCAAGCATAATCTCAACCGGTACAAAGTCTCCGACGAGGAGGAGCACTCCTCCTTCACGCTCTCAACAAACCGTAGGCCTCGCTTCTGTCTAGAATCAAGCCATCCACCAATCAACCTTGCAAAAATGACGCGTCTTTGATTTCATGGGCATTCTAAAAATGTTCGACGACGATGACTATGTTGAAACCAACAACGATTTGGAGGACACGAAAAAGTACGTTGAGGAGGTCGTCCGCTGCCCGGTGACGCGCGACTAGTGGTTCACAGTGAGGATGAGGATCGTAACAGAGATTAGGTGGAGTTGGAGTTGACGAGTGAGGAGGACGACGACGATGTCTTAGGGATAGCGTTACTATAGAAGTTTGTCAAAACCTGGGAAGATTTAAACAAGATCTTCATGGCTTGTCGAGAGAGAGATTTGTTGATCGGAATTTTAGGTCGATTGAAGGGAGAAACGACAAGAGCTTAAACGCTGTTAAAAAATTAGCTTGCTGATGGGAAAAAATATCAAAAGCCTTGATGGTAAATATGATGGCATATTTATTTAGGGGAAATGCTAGATACACACTCAGGTGGGTGTGTATTAGCCACATTCAGACACTTGACATGTTCTCATAATTTTTCAGCATTTAAATAGATATTGCAATAAATGCTATTTTTTGATATATTTTCTTCCATTTGTATCCCTCAGTCTATCAGATAAGACGTTTTCTTGTTTATTTTTCTTGTTTATTTTTCTCAGCCCTGTTCATGTTCTTCTTCTACCTCCTCTCTTATTTAACATTTCTCTAGAATTTTCAATTTGCCTTCACTTTCTCTCTTATCTATTTCATATTGGTCGTCATATACCTTTTTATATTTTGATTTTGTATGGGTTTTTGTATGATATATATTGTGGACCATTTTCCAAATTTCACATGCTTCTTATCCAGTCTTTAAATGGTTCATTTGATGACTTGTGAGAAAGAAAATCCAGATTCCATCGGTGCCGACATCTTGGAGTTCGAAGACGACGAGTCATGACGATTGTGGCTCTTATGACTCTTGTCGCTGATCTTCATTAGTGTGAGCTCGTATAGCACCCGACCATGGTCTCCAATCCAATCTGAAAACTTGGAAAAAATGAAAGGACCCAAATTGAATGATTTCTAGTTTTCTACAAAGAGAGTATATATGAAACAAAGTATAGTCAAAATCAACATTTATTGTAATTTTTAATTAAATATTAAAAGACGATAATAGCTTGTCAGTTGTTACATGTCTGAGTATGACAGTTTATATAACATTCTTCTATTCGTAATTACTCTAAATTGTATGGCTACCATTCTTCCTCCGGCGCTGAACGGACGGTGGATGATGTGGATTCAGCACTGCCACAGTCGGCTGTGCTTGTTAAAAAATACGGAAGAGGGTCCCACTGAGCCTGTGGAGCCGTTACCACGTGAAACGCACATGATTTGACTGTGGCCAGAGGATCCGAGACTCGTTGTTGAAATGAAGGGAAGACTGCTTACGTGGCACTGAGTGATTCTATTTTTGAGCTGGTTTCCTATTGGGTGGCCGACTCAGGCTCAGCCGTCCATTTTCTGGCCCCAATCAATTTTCTGGTCTAATATTTTGAGAAATAATAGTAGGAATAATGAGCAATAATTAATTGATCGCGGCAATTGATTTCCAACCAAAAAAGCAAAATAATTCCTTCATGTTCCGATTGTTCTTATGATAATACGTGATCGATCGTAACTTTACATATTCATATACATACCCGTGGTATATTGATTTGCTTCCCAACCAAAATAAAAAATCCCAACTTTAAAAAATGTTTTTGGTACCATGTTTCGCTAGTCAGAGGATGTCACTGCAAGGTCGAGTTTGGGAAACAGTGCATATTCAAATATAAGTGATGGGTAGATTTTATGAAATTGATACCGATATCGTAATATTAGGGAGTTTTTCAAGTTTATAATAGCATCACAATGTGTTCTTAATTTGCAAAATGTATAGGTGAGTGGTATAAGTCTACTTTAACTCCCAAAACATAACACAACCGTACGCATCAAGTTGAACTTCAACAAAACATTAGCTATTAAATACTTAAGTATTATCAAGTACAGTGACATATCAACGTAATTTACTAAACCGACTTTAACTTCTCATTTTCAAAAAGAAATTCTCTTTCTTTTTTTGTTAAATTGAACGACGATGTGATTGTATGATTGTCATCATCACACGACGATGTTTAGCGTGACGGTGATTGTGCCCTAACTGTGGAGGTGGTAAACGGGTCATAAAGCATGAGCACGACATGTTTAAAAGTGGTCCGGCATGACATGGGCACGTTAAATGTCCGGTCCGGTCTGGTTCAAACACGTTATCCTAATAGGCCAGGTCTAGAAAAATGGGTTAATGGGGCCGACCTGAGCATGACAAATTGAGACCCACAACCCGACCAGCTCTAAAATTATATTTTTCTTTAAATATGAAGATTATATATTTATAAATGATATAAAATTCATTTTAAGTGTGAACAATAACTTATAAATACTAATAATTATTTATTTTGATTCTCTTAGACTCATAAGAAGTTTTTGTTAAAACATTATTAACGATAAATAATGATCATATAAATAACAGCGAATTAAATCTCCCAACAAATCTCACTGTAGCAACGAATTTAACTTTACAACCAATAACAGCAATTTACTTTTACAACAATAGCATTAACTTTACCTTATATTGAAAAGAAAGGAAGAATGAATACTTTTTAAATATGACCTCATCCACCGTACATCATCAGTATAAGCCAACAATATTCATCTCTTCACACAGTAGCAGCAATTTTACCTTTTCATCAGTAGCAACCAATATTAGCAGAGATTCATCTATCTGCACAGTATCAGCCAACACTAACAGCGCATTCATCTTTCAACACATGTGTCGGTCGACTCTTTAGACACAATCAATAGCCAAGTCTAACGAAACGAGACGATGAGTTCGTCGTTTAAGATGATCGTCGTCGCGAAAGATGAAGTGTGGTGATGGAGATAGGTGTGGCATATTAGATTGTGTTATGGATTGAAATCAATGATGATGAGATCTGGTAGATATGAGGGAGAGAGATCGTGTAATGGATTGATTAGTGAACAATGATGATGATGAGATCTGATAGGAGAGAGAGATGTTAATGCATATAGATATTTATATGGCAATAATAATCGTAATTTTATTATAAAAGAAAGGTATTTTGGTTATTTGTTATCAAAAATGGGTTAAGAGATAGTATTCATAGTATTGAATTTCATACTTATGTTCTAATTTGTTTAAAAATTATTAAAGTTAAGTTTTTTGTGTTTTTAAATTTGGTTGTTTGTTGAAATTAAATCTCAGTTGAAAGTGTTATTCTCCTACGAAAGAAGGGCGGGGAAAGAGCCGTTAGCACTCAAACCCTCTCCTTTTGGCGCCAAACTTCCAATTCTCACTCGGTTTCAGTTGCCCGCAACACTCCGGGCAGCTCTCTGGTCACACTAATTTCAACTACCCAAAAAACCAATATAAATATAACTTCTCATTCCTCAAAGCAGAGCTCTTTCTCATTTATTTTCTCCACCCTAAAGAAATTTCCTTCCCCCCACCACCATTGATTTTCAAAGCTTCTCTCTCTCTCTCTCTCTCTCTCTTTTTGTCCCCCATAGCTAGCCGCCTCAAAAACCCAAGGACCCCTTTCTTCTTATTCCTAATTCTCTCTAATTCTAACTAGTTTGTTCTGATTCTTGGAGCAATACTAAACCCATATTTTGTTTCATTCTGATTCCTTTTGTATCTCTCAGATTTTGTTCTGATTCCGATATCAAAAACCTGCCTTTTGGTGCTTGTTAGTTATTTTGGGTCACCTTTTTGAAGAAATGGGATTTTCCAAGAAGTCACAAGTGGTGGACGGAGGGCTAGAATCCGAGGAGAAGAAGTGGATAATTGCCGGAATCTCAGTCAGAGCTTCGCTGAAGCCGGTAAAGACCAAGCCGAGGAGATTCAAGGTGAGCGAGGAGCGCAGTGAAGAAGAGGCAGGTTCAACAACCCCAACAGCGAAAGAAGCGAGAATACCGGAGATTTTTTCATGCCCGGCGGCGCCGAGAAAGCGGCGACCGGCGTCGGTGTGCAACTTCAGTGGGGTGAGGGAGTACTTCATCCCACCGGATTTGGAGACGGTTTTCAAGCTTCATGTGGAGAAAGCAAACTGAGCGTTAAGGTTGAGATTAGGGCAATGAAGGAAACAAACAAGAAAGTTAGAGATGAGATTAGGGAGGTTTTGCTGATTTTTTTATCTCTGTGTTTTATCTTTGTATGTTAACTGTGAGTGTTCTGTTCTCTGATTTGAGTAGCAGCACAGAGAAACAGGGAGGAGTTTTATGTTGTACAAAAAGATATGAAATATTTTAGTAATGTGTATTTCTAGTTTAGTGAAAGACTGGAGAGTTCATCATATTTTCTTTGACAGTTTTCAGTGTGGATGGTTTTGCTGTTTTGGACCTTTAGTTGGAACTTGCAATGAACTTAATGCATCAGTAGTAGTAGGTATACTGCTTTATTTTCTTATTTTTATTCTTTTTTGCTTATGTTTCAACAAGATGATATCCTTGATCGGTATTCAGTATTCTAGCTCACTGAAAGCTCTGAAGAGTTAATATAATTCTTACATAGTTCTTAGCTTTACTGGAAATCTCTGCTTGGTGTCTGTGTTAGGCCCAGCAGTGAACTAAATGCAATAGCTAGAAGCTTGGTATTTATGGGTATGTCCCATATTGTAATTATCAGCGTTATTTGGGTAAAATATAATCATGCATGGAGTCTGAAAGAGCTGCCCTTCGTTAATAGATTCTGGGTAGTCTAAAGTTATGTTGAGGTTTTGTTTAAGAAATTTCAGATATCTTTGCCTGAGTTGAGAAGCTGTAATTGGAGGAATGGAAAAGCGCTATGGATACTCTCTATTCTAGTGTCTGTTGGTTTATTTTGTGTTTTCTTATGTCACTGTAGATTTTTGGACTGTTAAGGATGACTGGCAGAAGCAAAGAAAGAAGTGAGAGATCTCCTTCCTCACTCTTTTACTCGTTTACATGGTTGTGGAATTTAGTAAAGCTGAAATTACTGCTGCCAGAGTGATTACGCTCACTTTCATTTCCTTCTTTCATTTACTACTTCCTCTGCTCTCATCTGCATCACTGATCAAGATTCTTTATTTTGCTATATAATTATCTGCTACCCTTATCAACTCTCTCTCTCCCAAACACCAATGAAGTTTAGATCAGGATTTGAGCAGAGATAGATTGATAGATCTAGCTTCTAAACCAGAGGGCTCCAATTTCCAAGTCCTCTATCTCTTGGCCATCTTCGTTCTTGTTCTTCTTCTTCTTCTTCTTCAATCCTCAATTCACAAATTTGCTCTAGCTAGTAAGATTGAGTATAGTTCATGCACTAAAGATGAGCAAAGTTTCCCAATTTAAAAAGCAAATCTTTTTCATGACTGAGAAATTAGTGCACGGATATTTGTCCATGATTGATGATTTGACTGTGACAAATATACGAAATAGTCTTATAAATTTAGCAGCTGATCATCATGATCAAATTTCAAGTACCCTTTTTTCCATGCTTTGCCAAAGCCCCTCTCTTTAATCTATAACCCTACATTACCCACTTCACCAATCACCTGAAACTCTCTCTTATGGGCAACCCCAAGTTTCCCTGTAAGGCTATCTTGCATAGTTAAAAGACAAAGCACTCATAGCTACACCCCAAGCTGTGATAGAGAGATTAGAGAATCCAATGTGGGGTTTGGAGGGCTTGTTTGGTGTAGCTCCGAGTTAAAATGCTTTAGGGCAATTGGTGACAAGGACAACTCGGAAGTGTTTTTTTTTCGGAATCAGACTGACAACCATTTTTTTTGGAAACTGACAACCATTTATTGAATAATGAAAGTTTATAGAGAACAAATGTCAGCTGCAATTGCAGCTTGAATAAATGAAGATGCATAAAAGATAAATTGGTCTCGTTCTAAGCTGCCAGCATATGCAGCAAGTTGGTGCGTAGCCTCATTGCCTCTGCTCCCTGTGTAAAATAGGTATGCCATAAGAGGCCATTTGGTTCCCAACATCACCATACAGTATCCCAAGTTGAGAATGATTATCCTCAGCAAATCGACACAATGGTTGTTGAACTTCCAATGTATCTCAGCAGACAAAAACGAGTGCAGACTCGTAAAATTCACAGCTGCGCGACACACCATCAATTCAGCATGCTCAGCCGATAAAAAACCTGTAAGAGGACCTGCCCCTCCACCCAGCATCGATCCCTCATGATCTCTAATCACAAAACCAAAGCTATCATTCCCAGTGAGACGACTAAACGCCCCATCCACATTAATCTTCGACCAACCTATATACTTGGTGGTGACCATTTCACTCTTCTCAGAGGCTTAACGATCACAGGTTTAGCACAATGAAATCTGTACTCCCCCAATCTAGAGTGTAAACTCAAACTTACATCGTTTGCAGTTAACTTTTTCGAATTCCACACACGCTCGATTATTGCGTTCATCCCATACTCCCCAAAGCAGAAACAATAGTTCCCCAACTCGGAAGTGTCTTGATTTGCTATGGAAATGTTATGTGCTAGTGGATACATGCATGTTTATCATGTTCCAAACACCCCCAATTGTTTAGTGTTATGGCTATCTTTTGCATAATTTTAAACAAGGGACTCTCTAGGGATTATGATCCTTTAGGGGTTTGGGTTAAAATTTGAGAGCTGATTGTTCTGTTAGATTGAGGTAATTTTCTTTTGGATTTGGATAAGCAACACAGTGCTTAGTGGTGTAGTAGTTAAATTTTGGTGCCTCATGATGTCATGAAGTAGATCATGTTTTGTGTTTTCTAATTGAGGTCTTTTTTGACATAGTTTTTTGCTTCCTAGATTCACAACAAACTTGTTTCTTTTCTTTTATTTTAGCTGGATCTTATCAAGATTACTACAGATACTAATCTTGCAAACGATGGCATGCATCTAGCAACTGCTTCTATTCCATTTAATGTTTGTGCTTATATCCTTAGCTTGATGTGCTTTTTAAGTTGATGAAGACACATAAAGTATCTTGTGTTTGGTACTTGAAATAGGCATTGCGTTTAGCTCAAGGTTGGGAAAATTCGTTTTAATCGAATTAGAGAAGTGTAGAAGATAATCTGTTCAAATTTCCCTCTAATAGGCTAGAACAAATTAATATGAACTTATTCATCTCGCTCCTAAATGAACGTGCAAGAACTAGCTAGGGTATGATGTTATATATTCAACTCAATCCGATCCGATTTTGTTTGGAATCAGGTATTTAATTAGAATGAGATGAAGCAATCCACGGACCATGGAACTTAATTAAACTCAATCCTAATAACGCTAGCATCGTTGTGTGCTACAACTCTCGACCAAACCGACTATATATTTATCCCCAACGAGATTGCTAGCGCTTAAGTTTCTACATGTTGTGCACATATTCATAACCATAGGCATATTGCATAAGTGAAAGTGTCATCCTTCATTTTCCCACTCCATGAAACTAACAAGTAAGCAAGCATTCATATCTTATAAATTTTAGGAGTTGTTAAGCCAGGATTATGAGAATATATTTTCCAACTCGGTGAGTGTCGGTTTCAAGATACAATATCGATGTAACTGCTTGCAAGTGACACTGGTCTCATTCTCACCAACACATAAAACAATCCTTGTCGTTTCCTTTGGTATTCCTTTTCAAACGACGACAATGGTAGATCTGAGAGTACATATAACCTGTGTTCACAGATTGGAAGACATATATATGCTAGCTCGTTTCATTTTAGAGATAATCAGAGAAAAACCTAAAAAATCATCCTCTTTTAAGATAAACTCTTTCACTTTTTGTTTTTAAATTTACACCCAATACAATAATTTAGCTTGTCTTATAGATTTTATTTCATAAATTTAAATTTATTTTAATATTTTCACTGTCATTTTTAACCTTCTTATGTTTATTTTGTTTTCTACCTTTAAATTAGGTTACAAATAGAGGAATTGAGTTTTGGACATATGGTTTTAAGTTAGGGTTTATAATTTAGTGGTTAGGGGTTAGGGGTTAGGGTTTAGAATTTAGGGGTTAGGGTTTATGGAGGAATTGGGTTTTGGGTATAGGGTTTTAGGGTTTAGGGTTTAGGGGTTAGCGGTTAGGGTTTAGGGTTTAGGGTTTTAGGGTTTAAGGTTTAGTGACAAATCTTGCAATTTCATTCTTGAATATGTTCTATTTTTAAGATTAAATATAAATAGATTTTTTAATAAATCAACCTAATTAGTAGGTGGATATATTTTAAAAGAATGTAAATATGTGAGTTTAATTTACAATAGGCCTAGTAAATTAGGTGTATTGTCAAATAACTCTTAATTTTAACCAAGCAAGAAAACAACACAAACCTCATATGAAAGCCTGAAAGGGGCACTACTAGTTCGTGTCCTCATCACTGAAGGAGTAGCCTTGCTAAATCTCACTCAAATACAGTTAAATATGTTAGTATTTTGGCATTCCTACATAAAAGGGAATCATATCTTTCGGATCCTAATGGACAAATTCTTTCATTAAGATGTTTCCTAGTAGGAAGTCCATTAGAGTTAGGATTCTAAAGTAAGGGGGAGTTTTGACTCTCTATTTAAGCGCTGCCGTGCACAAGACCTTTGCATGCCTTGGGAATCAAGAAAAATAGATTAGTTGTGTATCTCTAACGTGAGCATGTTGAGTTCTATGTCTTTCACTGTTCCATGTTTGAGTGAATAGACTTAAGGTTTGATTTGTGTAGTTCAATCCTTCACGAAAGTGTTTCCCGTGAGAGAAGATTAGTGAGTGATTGATAGACTAGACGAGTCTGCAAGTGTAATCACACAGTTGTAATCTTCTTATAGTGGATTAAAGTTCTTCTGGGCTTGTGCCTCGCAGTGATGTTTCCTCATGTTTGAGGTTTACACTGCGTAAACAAATTGTTGTGTTCTTACAAGTTTCTGCTTTCAGCATCATAGGGATTGTTAGTGTTTAATCAATCCTTGACACACGTTCCAGTATTTTCAAAATAACGTCTAATATATAAGATTCATCCTTCAAATCCAACTTAGGCAGAGTTTTATTATAGTAATCATAGTCAAAATAAGATTAGAGACAGATTGGCCTGTGATGTATGGGCGGCATAATTAAGTGTCCAGCTTGTATTAGTTTTGGTGTTTAAGTGATTAAGTTGAGCCAATGCTTAGGTATGTAGGATATCTGGGAATATATCAATCAGACAATCACGCGACTACTATACTGCTAACTATTTTTTGTTGCCCCGGTGTTTAAAGTCATATCAGAATGGTTACGTCCTTGTAGAATTTGATTAGTCATTACTAATTAGTAAATAGCAAGTTAGTAATCAAATTTTGGTCAGCTAGCCAATTATGTAGCACAAAGAAATGCATGGTAGTAAGTTTTTCCTTGTTTTTTTGTTTAATAAAAGTAGTAAGTTTCTTAGTGAGCAAGTTGAAAACATTTGGTTGAGAGTGTTTCGAAATTATGATTGTGAGATCTTTTATTAATAACTCACACATGCTAACGTGACATCAAAGTTATCAGTTAAACACTTTAACCGATCAAGTCACAACTCACCGATATAAATACGATTTAAATAGGTTTAGAGTTTGACAGTTTGAGTAATTAAAGCTGAGCTTTCGCAAACTCAAATGTAACATTTAATCTTTTGCTAGCATAACTCACAATATCTCGGTTAAGAATGCAAACTATGCCACTTTAGAGTATTAGAACCTTAAATGGACACTAACAAGCTAGTAAGAATGTCATACAACATGAAACATCACATAATAATTGTTCCGACAAAACTCATAAATTAATCCGAACCAATTGGGAGTAAAATCCGATTCATAAACAAGGGTTGTTGAAGATCTTAACCAAACATGAAATCCAATAGGGTTTAGGGGATATAATTGTGGGGATAGGCATATAGAGTTTAGGGTTTAAGGGAATATAAGGAATCCTATGGAAGAGGGTTTAAAGTTCATAGACACGTACACATGGGTCACCCCAGGAATCCTAAGACCAAAAATTATTTAATTAATCCTCCTCCCTCTCTCTCAAATAGTCAAATTCACAAAATTAAAATCCAAAACATTTATTAAATCTTCGTCATCGGTTTCCGTTCCCCGTTGGCCTCTGTTTGTTTGGCTGACTTCCTGACGCGGTTTGAGCCTGCCCGAGCTGCCCGTTTCTTCTGGCGGGAGACGCCCTCACCGCTTTGGGGTTTTTTTTTGGAATTTTATTATTTTGGCGCCATAAATTTGAAAAGGCCGCGAAAATTGTGGGCCGTGGATTAATATGCCTTGCTTGCTCTGTTTTCCCATTTAGATTTTGTACTCTTCTCTTTTGGGCCGTACACGTCCAAAATAGAAACGGATCATCTGCATCGTTTGATATGTTTCCCATTGGCTTCACTGTCTTCTGTACGGTTGGATGGTGGGTTAATGGGGAACTGGGAACATATCAAATGACGCAGATGATTCGTTCTTCTGGCCATTGAAATCAGATGGCAACGAGTCCCGCCTTTTGATGCATTGACACAATATGATATATTGTTTTGGGTTTTAAAAATAGTGACCGACTGAGTTATTACTTTGAGCTGTAAAGAGGTTAAATTTTAACTTTCTTCATGCAGATTCTTTATATATGCGGATAATCGAACCATTGACCTTTTTACCCATATGAGTTTAGTCTAATGAAAGAGGCTAAATCCACCATATTAGACAAATGTTATAATAATACTCCTGATATATATTGTTGTCATCACAAGATTGTCTAATAAATTGAGGGTGTAACTGAAATTGTAACTTAATAATAATTTAAAATGGATTTTAAATCTCACTCATTCCCTTAAAATTTTAATATTTTATAATCACGATAGCATTACAAGACTTGGTACTGGAAAGATGTTTTGAGCTCTATTGTCAGCCAAGCTACAAACTACAAGGGACATCAAATAAACATGTTAAAAAGCTTAATATACTACGACGTGTGTATGAGCGCACATGAACTGAAAAAGCCATGGTTGAGAAAAGTGAAATTTCATAAAACTACGTGTATTATAGCAGTAGGTACTGCGTTGAAACGACATGTACGGTAGGATGATTTTGATTAATGTTTTAATGAAATTCTATTTAAATTTTACGTCAAAAATATTACAAATATCCATCTCACATTCTAACATTTAGAAATTGAAACACGACCAAATAAGAATAGAAAAGCTAAAGTATTGAGTAAGTAAGGGAGAATGTAGATGATTAATAAGAAAACTCAACTCGAAACCTCACTTGACGTTGTGCGAGGCATTTTGTTATGGATTATATCATGTAACTCACGTTTGGAAGTCAAAATTTGTAGTTTCAGCATCAAAACACGCATGCATGTAGTGTTTGAGATATTGATCCGAGAAGCTGATAGAGATGCATATTGTATTTGTCCTCGTCTAAAAAGTAAAAACTAGTGCTGTTAGTTCCTCTCAAGTTCAAATCTAGCCACGAGTCTAATGCTTAAAGAAAACATCATGTATAGGCAGTGCGCGCCGTTCACCTGGTCAGCTACAGATTATAGAGAGTTTGGTCAGTCATCATTGGATTTGGCTTCATTTAAATTTAAGGGGTTGAATAGGTTTTAACTTAATTAATCTCAACATTTGGATTTAAATGAAACCAGATCCGATGGTGACTGACCAAACCTTTTCTGGTCAGTAGCTGACTAGGTGAACGGGACTCATAGGCAGTCGCCTCCGTTCACCTGGTCAGCTATAAACTATGGAGGGTTTGATCAGTTACCATCAGATCTGGCTTCATTTATATCCAAAGGTTGAATATGTTTTAACTCAATTAATCTCAACCTTTGAATTTAAATGAAGCCAGATCCGATGGTGACTGACCAAACCATTCCTGGTCAGCAGCTGACCAGGTAAACGTGACTCATAGGCAGTCGCCCCTGTTCATCTGGTCAGCTAAAGACCATGGAGGAAACAAAAGTGAAACATAACCAATAATAGCCAACCACAAAAGCAATTAGTGTACGATTAAACAAATTAAGCATAGAGCAATTTAAACGGATCTAAAAGCGAATACGCATTCAAAAAATGTTATAGTAAACGTTAAGTCACCTCTCGTTATCACTATCAGTGTACTATGGTATACTTAAATTAACGTAATAAATAGTTAGACTTTATTTATCAGATAATTTAAATTTTTTTAATAAAAATTAAATATAAATATTAACCGTTAAAATTTGCTGATAAATTCACTTGTACGTCAATTATCTAAGAATTTCGGCCGCTATCTATCTCCTAATTTTGTGGCTTAGAGTTTAAATAGAGTTTTTTGTTTCAGGAAAAAATTGTGTTGTATTCCATCAGAATGATTGAGCTCCTTTTATAGGAGATTACAGAGAGCTGTTACATGATTTCCTCCTTATTCTGTGGTACAGGCCACCACTGTCAAGACTACGTCTAACCTAACTAAGTCTTATAAAGACTGAGTAAACATCTATAATACAGGAACATAATATAATTTATTAATATCCTATAACAGTCCCTCTTGTTCCGTATAGAATAGATGTTGTCTTTTTGATGCTTCTGTAATACCTCCTTAGAATCTTTGTCAAGCTAAAAATCATTGCAGAAGAAAAATTGATCTCAAACAAGTAAAAATGCGCAGATCGTTGTAGATGATATGACACTTATCTATGTTGCCTCATTAAAACCTTGTCAAGTAATAAAAATCTTTTGGGATAAAAACAACCTTGGTCAAGGAAAAAGAGTACAACGTGTTTTTCACATTTAGAAACTTTCATGTGTATGTCAGACTCCCCCTGAAGTCTACGTCTCCCCCTGATTCCGGCTATCAGGTTAGCTTAGATAAGCTGAGCAATCCTATACTTTTCACATGCTTCTCAAATGTGGATTTGGCTAGTGACTTAGTAAATAAGTCTGCCACATTGTTCTCAAATCAAACTTGATTCACTTGGATCTTGAGAAACTGTTGTTGTTGCTGATTATAGAAAAATTTGGGTGATATATGCTTGGTGTTGTTACATTTGATGTAACCTAGGTTCATCTGCTCAATGCATGCAGCATTATTCTCATAAATGAATGTAGGTTCATCTGTGGTTAGTTCTAGACCACTTGATCTTTGAATATGTGTAATTATGGCTCTCAACCATATACATTCCTTAATAGCTTCATGTAAAACAATAATCTCAGCATGATTCGAAGATGTCACAACGAGAGTCTGTTTTATAGACCTCCAAGATATCACGGTGTTTCCCATGGTAAAGACATAACCGGTCTGGGAAAGAGCTTTGTGCGGGTCAGAAAGATACCCAGCATCAGCAAAACCAACCAACACATCACATAGATTGTTGATGTAGGGGGTGAAGGGACAAGTGGTGCCACTCTCACTTGTGAAGTCCTTGCTTCCTGCAATGAAAACATTTCTTCTTGCCTCTTTGTAGGGGTAGAACAAGCTCATATCTATTGTACCCTTTAAGTACCGGAATATTGTCTTTATGCCAGTCCAATGGCATTGCGTGGGTGCTGAGTTAAATCTAGCTAACAAGTTTATAGCAAATGAGATGTCCGGCTTAGGTAAGGCACTTCAGCCCCCAAGACTTCTTCGTCCTCACCCTTTGGACGAAATGGATCCCTTTTTGGATCATGGGAGTGCTAACAGAATGTTCTTTGTCCATGTTAAATCTTCTCAACATTTTGTGGACATAAGCTGACTGGTGGATTAATATTCCACTACTACGGTGCTCTAGCTCTAGGCAAAATCATGTCTTCCTAAGATCTTTCATCTCGAACTCAGATTTTAAATACTTTGCAGTGTCCTTTAACTCTGTAAGAGTCCTAATAATGTTCATGTTATCAACATAGACAGCGACAATTGCAAATTCGAAACTTATTTTCTTAATAAACACGCATGTGTATAGTTCATTATTTACATATCCATTCCCAACCAAGTATTCACTTAGACGATTATACCACATACGTCCGGATTGCTTCAATCCATATAGTGAACGTCAACCTTATTGAGAACGCGTTCTGTGGTTTAGAGCTACCTGATTTGGGTAATGAAATTCCATTAGGAATATATATATATATATATATATATATATATGAATCCAAATCCCGATAGAGATATGCAGTAACCACATCCATAAGCTGCGTGTCAAGTTTTTCGGAAACTACCAAACTGACAAGGTAGCGGAAGGTTATAATATCTATTACGGGAGAGTATGTCTCCTCGTAGTCAATTCCAAGACGTTGTGAGAAACCTTACGCCACAAGGCGGACTTTATATCTTAATACCGTATTCTTCTCATTTCGCTTTCTAACAAAGACCCATTTATGTCCCACAGGTTTTACACTTAGTGGGGTTAGCACTACCGAGCCAAATACATGTCTCTTTGTTAGTGAATCTAATTCAACCTGGATTGCTTCTCTCCATTTGGGCCAATCTGCTCTCTGTTGACATTCTTCAACAGAGCGAGGTTCGATATCATCATATTCTATGATTTCATATGCAACTGAGAATGCAAATGCATCATCAAGGATCATAGATTCTCTATCCAGTATCTCATGTACGCTAGCATAATTCATTGAGATATCTTTATTCGCTATACTTGGATCAACCGTTGGAATTCTCTCCAAATTGGTTGTCTCACGGACATAACTGTAGTCAAGAACAATTTCATGAGTTGGATTTTGAGTGTTGATGATCAATGGATTAGGTTGTACCAACCTCCCTTTTTTCTTAAGTTGAGTATCCATCTAACCTATAGGTTTCCCCCTCTTTCTTTGGGGAGCCGCGGCCTCAGCCACCACACGTCCACCAAGTGTGGTAGTGGTACTACCTCCTATATTAGGAGCAGTGGTCTCACATCCTCTTTGTGGGATTTCTATCCTTGCAGGCACATTTGCAGCAGGTATATGTGATCTTGTCACTTTAGCAAGGTCAGTAAACACATCAGGCATCGAATATGCTATGTTTCCAAGCTTTATAATTCTCTGAACTTCACTATCAGCTAGTGCAGAGCGGGGATCAAGATGAGACAGAGTGGGGACACACCACGACAATTCCTGTCGTTGTTGTGGAACATTGTTGGTCATTTCCCCCCTAATGACAGAAAAGTTGTCTCATCAAAGTGACAATTCGCAAATCGTGCGGTAAAGAGATCTCCTGTCAAGGGTTCGATATAGCGGATTATAGTTGGAGACACATATCCAACATATACACCTATTCGTCTTTGAGGAACCATTTTTTTGCGTAATGGTGGCGCTATAGACACATAAACTGCACAACCAAAAATGTGTGAATGTGATAGATTCAGCTCATATCCAGTAACCAACTGGTACACATAAAATGGTTGTCTAGCAGCATGTCTGAAATGAATAAGCATGGCTGCATGCAATATCGCATAAGCCCAAGTAGAAGTAGGGAGATTGGTGCGCATGGTGGGTAGATAGGTCTACAAATATCACCTTGGATACGTTGTAAGAATGAAGTGTTTTCTTTAGTGTCTTTAGCATAGGACGGTCTCGATCCCACTTTGGCTAAAGAACAGGCTTTGCAGAATGAGCGATGAACATCTGATATAACCAATGAAGATGTTGGTTCAAGCTCAAAATCACCATTGACTTGGGAAGCATTATATGGGACTAAAGCGCCATTGTTGGCTTTAGTTCTTTTCCGTTGGGGGATTGTGGCGGTGCCAATATCTAACTGACGATTTTTGCTTCCTTTCATTTGAAAGAAGGGATGTCCATTTGAGTTTTTCAAAATACGGATCATCATATCACTACCTGGATGTCTCAATCTGTCGTGCCAAAGCCTATATGTGTTAGAATCCCATAAGTCATTTCTTATGACATGGTTAGATTCAACAACTCGAATGGTTGTTATACATAGTCCATTTGGCTGACACATTAATTTTTCTAATATTTGGTTTCTTCCAGAATCATTAGAGGTAATGCATAAGTATTCAATTTCATTCTCACAATGCGTATTTGTATGAAGTCTGTTGGCTCGGATGTCTCTGTTGGCTTGGATGTCGGGGCCCTAGGAGCATAGATAGCATCATTGATGGTGAGGATAGTACCATTTGGCAACATAAATTGGGCTTTACCACGCTCTTGGATCAATTTCGTAGATCTTCCCATCATTGTGGTTAAAGATATTCGACAAGACATAAAGTCGATAAAGAGTTGTCTATGACGAAGCATAGTGTGTGTGGTTCCACTATCGATGAGACATTCAAGTTCTTTAGCAAACATACCTACAAAAAGAAAATTTTGGTTTTAGAAAATTATTTTCTGATCTTTGTGCACTCAAACATGCATAACTTTGACTATAAAATATATATTGATAAATCAGAAATAGTTCTAGAAACTAGACATATGTAGTTTTCCAATCATATAAAATCCATTATCTGATTCGTTCTAGTCTGATGCCAGTAGTTTGTCAAAGTCGACTGATTTACACAGTCAAATTCTGGTTTTGCACTTCTTGGGTTTTGCAGTGATTTTCAAGGATTTAATCACTTAGTTGATCCTGAAAACAGTATATGAATGACTTTGCTAGCATTTATTTCATCTATAATCATTTGGGTAGCTCTTGTCACTCATAACTAGGCTAGGAGAAATTGATGTAGGTGGGGCATAACCCGCTCAAGTACACTATTATCAAAAGTCTCATTTTCTAGACATTATAAGCTACTAAGATGAGCCCTAGTAGAAAATAGATTCATAAATACTACAAATTAATGCAGATATAATATAATCAAGCATGTTTACAAACAAATGCCTTTATTGATAATGCCAACGAAATATAACAAAGTTGATAATCCAGAAAGAAATTGACTAAACATTGTCAAACTTTAGACACAAATGCCTCACCCCTAAACCTCCAAGAGATTTAGGTTTGCAAACCTCATCCCAAGCCACAGGCGGCGACCTACAATCTTTTTCCCAGAATAAATCTCTGGAATAATTATCAATAGCATTAGTAATTTTTGAAGAACACTTAAAACAACTCATCACATGATTTGGAATTCCAGCTAAATTAGACTTAATAAGAGTTAACTTTCTAGCTCTGGAGAGAGTAGATTTTTTCCAGCCCCTTAGCAAATTGGAAATTTTCCAAAGTAATTCCTTAGTATTGGCATGGTCTTTCCAAAAAACGATATATATTATGAATACCCAAATACTTTCTTATTGTTGACTTGTGTTGAATGCCTAAAATATGAGTTATATCATTCTTAATAAAGTTATTAACATTATTTGAGTAGAAGATAAAATACTTATCTAAATTGATCCTCTGTCCTGAAATTTCAGAGAAATTCTTCAAGATCAAGTGAATGTTTCTGGCAGCTCGTGATGAGACCCTAGCAAAGACAAGACAATCATCAACAAAAAGAAGATTTGATATTCGTACTCCCTTAAGAGAAGATAATAATTCCACATGATTGTTTGCTTTGGCAGTCATCAAATTTAAATTTCTTACAAGAGGTTCCATACACAATAAAAATGTAAGGAGATAAAGGATCTCCTTGTCTTATTCCTCTAGAGGGTTCAAAATGACCTTCTTGCTTTCTATTAACAAGAATTGAATAACTGACAGAAATAATACATTCCAAAACAAGATGAGTCCATTTTTCACTAAAACCAAATCTCAGTAAACACATTTTGATATAATTCCAGTCTAGCAAATCATAGGCTTTCTCAATGTCTAACTTAATGGCCATAGAGCCAGAGTGAGCCTTTTTCCTATTGAAATTTGAAAAAAGCTCATGAGCGATTTAGATGTCAACAATTGAACGGCCAGCGGCAAAAGCCACTTGATTTTTTGAAATGCACCCCGCACATTTTTGAGTCTGCTAACCAAAATCTTAGAAATAATTTTATAGGCTACATTACATAAACTTATTGGTCGAAAATGACCAACAACTTCTGTGACCTCAACCTTAGGAATCAGAGCTATATTAGTATGATTAATCAAAGTTAACGAAGAGCCATTTTCAAAGAAATCAGTAACCAAGGCTATAATTTTGCCTTTAACATAATCCCAGTACTTCTGGAAGAAAATAGCATGAATGCCATCAGGCTCAAGGGTTTTCAAACTGCCAATGGAATTAACAGCAGCAAGGATTTCTTCATCTAGAACTGGTCTAAGTAAAAGTTCATTATCATCCATATTAATAACGGGATCCACAAAGTTTAAGAAAGAGCTAATCTTATCTGTGCTAGCCGATCCTTGGGAGTGAAATCTTTTCCGAAAGTCCTGCACAAACATATTAGCCATGTCACTAGGATTATAAATCCAAATTCCTAACTCATTTTTAATTTTTCAAATTATATTTTTTTCCTTCTCAGTGTAGCTTTAATCTGGAAATATCTAGTATTTTTATCACCCAGGGCCAGCCAATTTGCCTTGGCTCTTTGTGCCTAAAAAATTTCTTCATTTTTTTTCTAGCTCCAATAACTGAAGAGAAGCCTCAGCAACATTTTTCTGTAAAAACATAGAATGAGGAAAATTCATGAGCTGGTTTTGATAAAAGTTGAGGTCATTTTGAAGTTTCTGAAGCTTTTTGAAAAAAAAATCTCCATACACTTCCTTATTCCATAACGAGATCTGGTGTGCAAAAGCACCAGCTATAGCAATTAAATCTTTCACAGTGCTGGGTCAATGTTTTGTGCCCAAATCCTTCTGGTAACATTGACAAAATCTGGGTGGGAAAACCAAATAGCTTCTAACTTAAAAGATTTGTGAACAAATCTAGCAGTTGGCAGTGTAGTAAGTAAAATTGGACCATGATCAGAACCCATTATAGGTAAATTTTCTAAAGAGTTATCTGGGTAAAGTTGAAGCTAAGAGGGATTCACTACAACTCTATCCAACTGCTTATAGATCACAGTGTGATCCTTGCGTTTATTAGTCCAGGTGAAAGGACACCTTCAACTTTTAAACTAATCATATCAATGTCATTTAAAAAATTAATAAAGTTTTACATATAAATATTAATCGAAGAGTTAACGCCACTCTTCTCTGAGAAATCAAGGATATTATTAAAGTCTCCTACTAAACTCCAAGGTACATCATTACTTGGTTTCGGATTCTTGATCTCATTCCAAAATACCAGTTGATCAAGTTTGTGTGGGTAACTGTAAAGGAAAGTGCCCCACCAGTCAAATTTCTTAGTAACATCCTTTATAAAGCAATGTAGATATCTGTCATGACGATGTAACACACTCAAATTAGCAGTATTAGAGTTCCAGAGTAAGAGCAAACCTCCAGATTGACCGTTGGAAAGAACAAAATCGAAATTGTCAAAGTAAACGGCAAAAAGAGAAGCCATTCTAATGGCCTGATTTTTATCTGGAATTCTAGTGTCTAAGATGAATAAAATGTCTAGCTTCAAGCTAACTGCATAGAATTGAACTTGAGCCTGAAACCCTGGCCAGGAACTACCCTACCTATTCCAACTAAGAATCCTCATAAAAAACAATTGTGATTGCAGAAGGTTCCAGTTTCTTGGTCTCAATGGTAGTCATCAAATAAATCTTATCAATACAAAATATTTCATAACCTGGGATAATTTTAGACAAGACTTGAACAAAGTTAAGCCGAAGCCAAACCACATTGAACAAGCCAGAATGTTGTAATCAATACCAATCAGAGAAGACTTAATCAAATAATTATTCAAGCAATACCCGGAGCAAATAGGATCATTGCAGTATGGGAAAAGGGTAAAAATTATCGAAGTATATTTTCCTCGAATAGCCAACTCGAGAGGATGAACCGAATCACCATCCATGAATTGATCCTCGACTGAAATCAAGCAGATCCGATATAGGCACGGCCTCGCAGATATATCGATATAGGTCGAGACAGTAAAGCTTACTCTCCAACTGTAGCAACTATTCCTGCCGTCGAAGAGAAAGCACTCGTCATCAAATTGGAAGAGCCACCAGGAGCTTAACAGGTGATAAACCTCGTAAATATTGGGCCAGTTTGTTCTCCAAGTGGAAACCCATGATGCCCACTTTATCGGGGTTGAACAGAGTTGCAGAGCAATGATCAGATCAAGGACGTGCAATGATCAAAGAAGGAAAGCAAATTTCACGGGGAGTACAAAGAGGCAAACATCCCCTAGCTTTTACAAGGAACTAAGAACATTTAGTATGTCATTGCTACTTCTCTCTTTTCCCCCCTCTTCCGAAGACAACTTCATCCAGGCTTTGTCCTCGTCTATACCGGCCACCTGATTCCAAATATCTAGGACATTGGCCTGTAAGCCTTTATCGGCCACTAACCGAATCCCGGAAATGGTGCAATTCCACCTTGAATACTTCCTTCACCATTGCATCATTTCTCCATTTCTTCTCTTCCCCAGGACTTGCAAGCACTGAAGGGAAGCTCTTTGACGGAGGATTCTGAATTGGCTGCAAGTTAATCTTCAGGTGGAAGTGTAGTATCTTCTACACCTGAGGATGAGGAGGTTGAGCAGAGAAGGATGTTGGACTTGGATTCTGATGGGTAGGTGTGAGAGAAGCTCCTCCATGACTTGGTGGTGTTGATAGAAATAGAATGGAACTGAGAGAGGGGTGTGATGAGGTGCTTGAACTCAGAGAAGGGCAATTCCCATTCTCTCAAGTACGTGATTCTGTTTCAGTACTATGGGATGAGTAGAGGAAGGAATAACATGACTAAAAAAAAGCTTTTGCCTAACCTGGCTTCATTCTCCGGCCAAAAAAAGTTGGAACGTTCACAAACTCACTCGGCATCTCAGGCATAATATAGAATGGTTTATACTTTGTATAACCATGCATGGTCTTCAATAACATAATGCTCTCTCTCAAACATGATTCTAACAATTAGAGACAAAAAAGTAGTATCAATTAGAGACTAAGAAGTTTGTGGTGAGCTAGTAACTTACTGAAGTACTTTCTACTGAATCAGAATATATCTCAGATGAAGCACTTGAATGCTTAGAGAATCACCAGGATCTTGTGTTGGCCGTCTCTTATTTTTCGGCTCTCAAACGATTTGGCTACTTCCGATGCAGAACTAGAGAGAGGTGATACTGCAACTTCAATATCCTGCCTCATAGGTGGAAGTAGTGATGCTCGTGATGAGGCATCTGCTCGCAAATTCATTAGGAATTTGATTAAGAGTTGGTAAAAGATGAGCAAAGACGGACTACTACTAAATGGTGCTAGGGCTGCTTCAAAGGAATTTGTGGCAGCAGCAACAAACCTTGCTCGGATTGCCCAATGCATATACCAACCTGGAGACGGGATCAGTGCTCCGGCCAAAATAGTCAAGAACCGGAACCTAGCACTGTAGCAGTGCTTCTACAACCAGTTTAAGGGAATGGAGCTGTAGCTGTTTATGCTTATGAGAAAACAAAGTAGATACAACCCCAACTGGTTTAGCTCAAAATATAGAATCACCTATCCTATAGAATTAAGACATTATCCAAAATCCGAAGATCTCAAATTTGGTCTGTCAAAATAAATTTGTTATCCACGTATTATTCTCAAATTTGTCTGATAAAAAAATAGTAACTTAATGAAGTGTGATCTTTCTCACAAATCGGTTAGGAATACCTAGATTTCTTAGCAAATCTGCATTTATGTATTTTGTGATAATGTTTTGGGTGCCACCGGTAGTTGGATAGTAGAAATGAGCTAGCTGATCTCGATCATCTACAGACGTAGATGGGGCAAAGGTGGCAACTTGTTCTTGTCACAACTCACAACCACACGTTCACAACCATATTTCAACAATGTTTTCCTTTCAAATCACATAATAGAATGACCCTTCAACAGGGGAAGACTAAACTGAGTACAAAGGTGTACCAAGTTCGTTCTATTGTCACCTCTCTTTGGTACCAAGTTCACGGTGAAACTTTAATCATCGAAGAAAAGGAGAGGTGAAACTGTTGTGCTCAGAGCACCCAGAAAACCAATTAGTGACTGAAGAACAAGGAGCTGCGAGGAGAAACTATTTTACTGTGGGAAATAAACCCACAGACCAAACACATCACAACAACAAATACAAACACAGAAGAACAAAGAATTTAACGTGGTTCGGCAATAGCCTACATCCACGGAGCAGCAGGAAGAAGGAATTCATTAACAAAATGAGGGTTTACAAAGGTAGCACATCAGCTCTCAAAATGGGATAGACGGCAGCCACAACAAACTGTTTTATTACTCTTGTAAAAAACCCTATTTCTACCATTTAAATAGTTTTAAGATGACAAATACAAATATACCCTTAAGACTATTACAAATATATCTTTAACCTAATACAAATTGAGTCAACAGTCAACAATCTCCACCATGACGAGATTTGTAGACATCACAGCAACAAACCTCCATACCCTGCAGTACTAACAACCCACATTCCCTGCTGCTCAAACAACTCCTTCAAACATTCACAATATTAGCCAAGTCTAAACAATGTTCAAACTTGGCAGCACCAGAGACTTTTATCAACATATCAGCTGGGTTGTCTGCAGTATGTACTTTCTGAAGAGCAATATTCTTCTTTTCAACAATATCACGCACATAATGAAATCTAACATCTATGTGTTTGGTTCTTGAGTGATACACCTGATACTTAGCCAAATAAATGACACTTTGGCTATCACAATGAACCTCCACATTCTTCTAACAAATGCCTAACTCAATGATGAGTCCCCGCAGCCACAAAGCTTCTTTAATTCCTTCTACAAGAGCCATGTATTCAGCCTCTGTGGTTGACAAGACTATTGTGTTTTGCAAAACAGATCTCCAACTTATAGGCCCCTTGGTCATGGTGTACAAATAGCCTGTTGTAGATCTTCTTTTATCCAAGTCTCCTGCATAGTCAGAATCAGTATAGCCAACAACAAATTTATCAATCTCTGCAATGTTTCTTTCAAAATACAAACCCACATCTCTAGTCCCATGTAGATATCTAAAAATCCATTTAGCAGCATTTCAATGCTCTTTACCTGGATTATGCATATAACGACTAACCAAACCAACCGCATGAGCAATATCTGGTCTTGAACAGACCATAGAATACATCAGGCCACCAACCAAATTAGCATATGGAATATGTTTCATAGACTGCTTCTCTTCTTCAATTTTGGGACATTGTAAAGCACTAAGTTTGAAATGATTTGCCAAAGGGGTACTTACAACTCTGGTTGAACCATTAATTCCAAACTTCTGCAGTAACTTTTCCAAATACTGTTTCTATGTTAACCAGACCATACCTTTTTCTATGCTGCGGGTAATCTCCATTCCAAGAATCTTCTTTGCTTCTCCAAGATCCTTCATTTCAAACTCTTTCTTCATTTTCTCCTTCAACTTTTCAATCTCTTTCATATTCTTTGAAGCAATTAACATGTCATCTATATATATTGACAAATAGATGAATGATCCATCTTGTAACTTCTTAAAATATTCACAGTGATCATATTTACTGCGGGAGTACTTCTGTCTTCTCATAAAATCATGAAATCTCAAATACCACTGCCGCGGGGATTGCTTCAAACCATACAATGACTTGTTTAATCTGTATACCAAATTATGTTTTCCATTCACTTGAAATCCATCTGGCTGAGATGTAAATTTCCTCATCTAAGTCACCATGCAAGAAGGCTGTCTTCACATCCAGTTGCACCAATTCAAGATCAAATTGTGCAACCAAAGCCAACAACACCCGAATGGAACAGTGCTTCACCATAGGGGAAAATATTTCATTGTAGTCCACTCCTTCCTTCTGTGAATAGCCCTTAGGTACCAGCCTTGCTTTATATCTTATGTCGTTGTTATCAACACATTCCTTCTTGGCATATACCCATTTGCAACCAATAGCTTTTTTACCTTCTGACAATTGAACTAATTCCCATGTCTTGTTCTTCATAAGAGAATTCATCTCTTCTTTCATAGCTTCATTTCATTCTCTACTTTTTGGACTAGCAACAACTTTTTTGAAGCTTGTTGGAATCTCTTCAGCAATCACAGGATATGCATAAGCAACACAATCTTCAAACCTAGCAGGCTTTCGGATTGTCCTCTTCTCTCTTCTCACTGCAATAGGCTGGTAAGGAATGTTAGGAGCCACACCACCATCTTGGATATGTACCTACTCATCATCAACTTCTACATTTTCTTCTTCACTTTGAGGCCCTTGATTTGGTTGTTGAGAGTTGGAAGGTTGAGAAACCGCTCTGTCAAACTCCACCTGTTGAACATCACTCATATTCTTCTTTACTGATCCATCAGTAACCATCTTGCTGCTATAAAACATACTAGCTTCTTCAAATGTGACATCTCTACTAATCACAAGCTTATTCAACTTAGGGCACCATAACCTAAAACCTTTGACACCACTACTAAAACCAAAAAATATAGCATTCTTGGATCTTGGGTCAAGTTTAGTTTCAGATACATGAAAATAAGCAGGACAACCAAATATATGCAAATAATCATAATCTGCTGCGGGGTTTCCAGTCCATACCTCAATGGGGGTTTTACCATTAATTGTTGTAGATGGTAAACGATTGACGGGGTGACAAGCATAAATGATAGCTTCTGCCCAAAATGATTTGCTCAAACTAGATTAAGCCAACATGCACCTCACCTTCTCCACCAAAGTTCTGTTCAATCTCTCAGCAACCCCATTTTGCTGTGGGGTTTCGAATACAGTGAAATGTCTCACTATACCTTCTTCTTTGCACACTCTAAGAAAAGGATCAGATTTATACTCTCCACCATTATCTGACCTCAGAACTTTGATTTTATTCCCCGTTTGGTTTTCCACCATCTTCTTCCAATTCAAGAAGATACTCAACACTTCATATTTGTGCCTCATTGTGTAGACCCATAATCTTCTTGAGTAGTCACAAACCAATGCTTACCACCCATAGAAGCTGTCTGAGTAGGTCCCCAAACATCAGAGTGCACATAATCCAAAATGCCTCTAGTTTGATGCACAGCGGTGTCAAACTTCACCCTTGTCTGCTTGCCTAAAACACAATATTCACAGAAGTTAAGCTTGCAAGTCTTTGCTCCTTTCAATAGTCCTTGTTTCACCAATCCTTAAAGAGCTTTTTCTCTCGCATGCCCAAGTCTCATGTGCCACAACTTGGTGTCATTAGAAGCATTCACTGCAGCAATATTGCCAATTACATCTTTCACAGCAGCAACATTACCTACTGCTGTTTTTCCCTGCAGCAGGTACAAATTGCCTTGTCTGGTTCCTTTCATCACTACTAAAACTACTTTTGACACGTTCATAACACCATTCTCCATGATAATTCTATATCCATTTGCCTCCAAGGCTCCCAAAGAGATTAAGTTATGCCCAGGCATAGGTACATACCATACATTGGTTAGTTCTCTAACAACACCATCATGGAGCTTCAACTTGATTGTCCCAATTCCTTTTCTATCATGTGGATAATCATCACTCATGAACACACTTCCGCTAACATTTGTATCTAATGTTACAAACCAATCTTTATTGCGGCACATATGTTGAGAGCAACCACTATCTAACAACCATGAATCTTGATCATCATATGCAACACAACTTGTTCCTTGGACATTAAGAACAAAATCAGACTCATCCTCACTAAGTGCCACATTGGCATGGGTGCCTATGTTTTTATTTTTCAACTTCAGATAATCCTTCTTCCAATGCCCTTGCTCATGACAAAATGCACATTCATCTCTCCCCAAACTTCTGCTTTTGGAGCTTTCTCTTGGACGAGATTGGAACTTCTTTCTACTGCGGGAATTTTTCCTTTCTACTGCTATGCCTCGAACAACCAAACAATCTGAGGTAGATGCAGTACTTTGCTTATCGGCATGTCTAATCTCATAATTCATCAAAGCATTAGAGACTTCTTCAAACTTAAGTCTATTTACCATGGAGAAGAGTAGTTATCAAATGTTCATACGAATCCGCAGAGAATTCAACAAAAGCATAGCTTTATCTTCATCTTTAATCTCTTCATCTAGATTAAACAAATCGGCAACCAATTTATTAGAATCATCAAGATGGCGAATCATCTTCATACCTTCTTTGTACTTGAAATTGAACAGCTTTCTCTTCATATGCAGTTGATTCTTAGCACTCTTAGTCATGTATTTGTCTTCTAATCTCTGCCACAACTCTTTTGCTGCAGTCTCCCGCATCACATCGAACTTTTGCTGCTTTGCCAAACATAACCGAATCGTAGAGCATGTCAACTTGTTTATCTTTTGCCAATCTTTATCGGACACATCATCGGGCTTATCTTCCAAAGCCATGTTCAAATCTTGTTGAGCCAACACATCCTTCACTTCACATTGCCACATCCCAAAGTTGTTTGTGCCATCGAATTTCTCCACCTTGAACTTAGCATTCTGAACCGTGGTTCTCACCCATCTCCTCAAATCAGTCACAACCGGCTCTGATACCAGTTGTTGTGCTCAGAGCACCCAGAAAACCAATTAGTGACTGAAGAACAAGGAGCTGCGAGGAGAAACTGTTTTATCGCGGGGAATAAACCCACAGACCAAACACAACACAACAACAAATACAAACACAGAAGAACAAAGGATTTAACATGGTTCAGCAATAGCCTACATCCACGGAGCAGCAGGAAGAATGAATTCACTAACAAAAGGATGGTTTACAAAGGAAGCACAGCAGCTCTCAAAATGGGGTAGACGGCAGCCACAACAAACTGTTCTATTGCTCTTGTAAAAAACCTTATTTCTACCTTTTATATAGCCTTAAGATGACAAATACAAATATACCCTTAAGGCTATTACAAATATACCATTAACCCAATACAAATTGAGTCAACAGTAACAGAAACTACATAGTTCAAGCATAGTTAAATGTTACCGTATTAGTAACTTGATATCAGGTGAAAATTACATAATCGGAAGATTACATAGCGACCCTCAATCTCAGAAGGCTACCAACCAGCCAAGAGAATGACTTGACATCCTCAAATCCGACCAAATAGTGAAATAGGAATGACTTCACATCCACAAATACACAAAATTAGGGATCACATCACGTCTATAAATCCAACCAAATAGAAGTGACTTCACATCAGGCAATCTTTACAATATGCATGAGAATTGGATTCGCATCTTGAAAGTAGTGTGGTAGAGATTCTTCAACGGGTTCAAATCAACATATACAAAGGCAAGGCTTGACTATGAACTTGATGTCATATGATGCATTTCTAATTGTGTTTTAAAAGAACTGAGCAAAAGCTTTACAAAGAACTCTGAAGCAAAGAGTTCTCTAAACACTCCTAACATTTACAAGAAATCACACCGAGTTCAGAATTGCAGCCGAAAATCTATTAACTCGCGGCAAGTTATCTCTATTGATCCTAATCACCCAAAGGCAAAACAACAGTCGATATGTTCTTAAGACTTCTCCCGAGATTTTCCCAACCTGAAGAATACAATGCTCAAATCTTAACTACAAAACCAGGCTAAGTGTTGCCTAAGCAAACTACATCACTTGCATGTAGTTCTCTGTGGTATTGGCCCGAGAAGCTAATAGAGATGCTTATTCAATTTGTCCTTGTTTGAAAACTAGTGCTACTCTGAAGTTCAAGTCTAGCCATGAGCCTAATGTTCAACGGAAAACATTATGTATAGAGCAAACAAAAGTGGAACAGAAGGAAGAATAGCAAACCACAAAATCAAGCAGTCTACGATTAAGCAAAGTATAGAGCAATTCAAAGGGATTGAAATCTTAAACAAAACTGAAACCTTTGAGAGCAAGCAATGGAGCATTCTATTAGCACATCACACATCCATCAATTCTCTACACATCAATACAATTATTCAGAGCATCAGCTGCACTTAGGATCCATAACATATAAGAGAGAAGCATTTACAATTGCAAACAGTTCGTGTTGAGACCTGTGATAAATACCTGTTCATTTGGAACTATTAACATAAATACTAGTGAATCAAGCAACAACTTCAACGAACTTATGCGACGCCCATGTCTTCACAAAATCTGATATCTTGCTTTGCTCCACCAGTACCCGTCTCAGCTGAGGAGAGTTCAGAACAAAAGACTCTATTGCTTCAGCATGAATTCCACCACAGTGCATAATATCAACACTCTCCAAACGTTTACAGCTCTTTAACATAAAAGTGATGGACGCATTAGTCAGCCCTTTACACCCTCTCACCTTCAAATCAACCAAATAGTTACATGAAACTAGCATCGACATGAATTCCTTGTCAAGCAACATTTCATTGTACGACAAATCCAACTTCCTGAGTTTCTTCAAATTCTGTCCTAATGTGGACAGCAACCCTGGTTCCCTATCAACCACATCACAATTAATTAGTGCCAATTCTTCAAGACCAGAATTCACAGCAGTCCCAAGTGCCTTTAGGCCTTCACCACTGACAAGACAACAACTCTGAAGCCTAAGACTTGAAAGGCTTCTGAAATTCGTAGCAACAGCCAATAGATGATCATTTTTAAGGTCAAGAGGCAATCGAAAATCGAGTTTTTGCAAATTGCAATGGCATTGGCTAAAGAACCTGAGCAGACCCTCCCTGCTACCACCATCATAAACCAAAAGAGAAGTCAGAGAATCACAATTTTCGGCCAATTTCAAGAGAACCCCATCGAGTATACTCCTACAAGTCCTGAGCTCCACTTCTTCAACACCCTGCAAACACATACTGAATGACGAAAAAGAGCCTCCATCACCAACTCCCTCACACCTCTTCAGCTGCAATTTCTTCAGCTTTCTACAGCTTCTCCAAAGCCAACCTAATCCCATATCACCAACTCCAATCCCAGATAAACAAAAACTCTCTAACCCCAATTCAGCACCAGATTCCTCATCTGCAGAAACCCCATAATCATTTCCTTGTTCAACCCCAACTCCCCCAGAGCACACTATGATTGACAATTCCTTCAACTTTGGAAAATTGATGATCCACATGAGGAAGAGGGGCCTGGAGAGGCTGATACATAGAGATGTTAGCTGGGTACATGCTGCAGAGAGAGAAGCGAGGGAGGACGCAGAAACTGGACCAGCCAAGAACCTGAGGCTGTGAAGCTGAGCACAGAAGGTACAGACCAACAGAAGGAGCTGATCAGTCAAAGTGGTCTTGCTTCTGGGATCAGATAACAGAATAGAGAGGCAAGAGAGAAAAGGGTAGTAAGAGAGTAGGGAAGACAAAGAAGCTACGGTGGAATCGTCTCCGGTGAGACGAAGAGTGAGAGAGGTTCTGGACGTGCGGTGGAGCTGAAGCCAGCGTTTGGAGACCAGAGACACAGAGGAGGAAGAAGATGGTGGCAGTCTTAGGAAGACTTCTTGTACAAGTTCATCACAAAGCAAATTGTCCATCTTCTGGTCTCAGAACTTCTTCTTCTTCTTCATATGAAACAGGCTTCTGCTTCTTCTTGTTTGCTTGTTTGGGCTTTTGGATAGTCACCTAAAAAGGATGGTTTTCTATTGACTACGGCTGTGGTGATTGTTTTGGTTTCTTACTGGTTTCAAGGTGTGCAAGTCATACTCCAAGAGATTATGTGACACGCGCTACGACACCTGTTCAACTTGGGCGTGGGATTTCTAATAATTCATTAATAATAGTTAACCATGGAGATAGATTCCAACCGCTACGGCCGCCGGAGTTTCTTATTCTCAGCCGTCTCACATTTCTTAGCTTCAACTACCAGAAATTTAATATTCAACCCTCATGTAATCAGGTAAATATGTAACTCATGACAAAGCATTAGGAGAAGGAAATTACTAGAATTGGTCATAAATTTAAGATTCTAGTTTTTATCTCGACTACCATCGCCTTACTCTTTTTTTTCTTCAACTAAAGAGGATCAAAAAATTTCACTTTTACCTTCATGGTGACTCAAACCTATGACTTCATCAATATGTAGTGAAAGAAAACTCGTGAAAATGGAGACAAGTAAATGTCTAGCCTAAACATGAAAATGGAGACCAGTAAATGTCTAGCCTATGTCACAAAAGAGCAAATTAAAATTGGTGCAAGACATCTCCATCACCATCATTTTCCTAATGAATGAAAGCATCTGGTTACAGCTTTAGGAGGAAAGACATTCTCTATTTTGGTTCACTAAATCCTATTCATCCTTTTCACAAGGGGACTCAAAATAAGGTTTTGGTAACTGATTGGGATCAACAAGTTTTTGTGAATGACATTTCTTTGGCTATACCCAAGGATTCCAACTAAAAGCAAGGAGGCCACACGAGATATTAATCTTAGATTATAAAGGTAGAGCATGCACCAGTTATGTGTCATCCATCGTGCAGATGCTGAATGCTTTATACTACAGAGCACCACAACCATAGGTCTCTTGAAAGGGCCCATATATCTAAAGCGATACTCTACCAACCAATAGGAAAGGAAGAAAACACCATAACCACTTCGAATTTTGGTCACAACGTTTAGTTTATGGCCAATATCGCTTAAATATGAACCTTAATTAATTTTGTAGCATCTTCTTCGATAATGCAAGAGAAAAGGAAATTATTCTGATGGGAGTCATGGGACCATATCTAAGTCTGCAAGCAATACTCCATAATACATGGAAAGAAATGCTTATTCACAGTCCCACAAAGTCATTATGTACTCCAAAACATAGAAAATAATTGCCAACATGTCACGAAAAGAGTTTAGAATGATTTTCTGGAAGTGCAAATGGCATTGCCTTCCAGGGACTAGTCTCAAATTTTGGCCCTCTCCTAACAACATTAGAGTGTGAAAGTGTGTGCTACCTATATTCAGTCAATGTGATGGTGTGCGTGTGGTAGAGTCCATTTCCTGCACATCTGCCTCACCATATACTCTTTCTGAATTTGGGGTAAGCTTAAAGATTTACCTGAAGAGCTGATCTGCACACAAGCCCATTGATGCCATCTCTAAACCCAGCCATGGATTATCTAGCAGCCGCTATTCGGATTAGACACGTGATGGATAAAGAAAGAATGCAACACTCTTCATCATGTAATTCGTCACAGGTCTAACCATTCTCTAAATCTTGATAAAGTTGTTTTCAACAAGTTAACAGTTGTGAAACAATATATGAATACACAAAACCCAGGATGGCAGGTGAACCACACCGATATATAGGTAAGTGGCACTACTCCAAACCCACAGAGATTCCACCCAAGACCAGAAATCACCAGCACTAATGCTGCCGAAACCCTCGAATGCTCCTTTAAGAACTATAAAAGTAACTGGTGGAAATCCTACAATCCCCAGAACGAGATTACAAGCTGCTCTTAACATTGTTCTCAGGCTCCTACTTTTGACATCAAGCTCCAAAGGATGAGCCATCAATAACATGGGGACAATCAGTAACCCCCCAATCTCTGCAGTAGCGAAGTTGATGATGGACATGAGACACAAACCAATGAATGCAGCTGACAAAGTGACTGACTTTAGGATGGCCCACTCTATTTGAGATTGAGAGTCATTAGCATCAGAAATTGGAGAAGCCAAAATCATGTACATGAGTACAAGGCTGAGTACTGAAAGCGAAACCCAGATTATAAAGCTGCTTGTTGGGGTGCAATTGGGTATTTGACAGATGAAATACGGGAGTAATGAAACAAAAGAGCCCCACAAGTAGACAACAAAAGATTTCTTTGCTGCATAAAGCCATTTCCATGAGCTAAGAGTGATGCAACCAGTACGAGTGGCCAAAGAACCAGAATCAGGGGCACTGAGCAATGGAGTAGACTCAGAAGCAGTAACCAAAGGAGGAGACTCAGCAGCAGTGGCCGGATGAGCAGGTTCCTCTGTACTCAGGCTATCATCAAAGTTACTGGCATTTACAAAGAGAGAAGCAGCCACCATGGGGAGGGGAGCAACTAGTAGTGCAAAAGCAATCATGTAGACACCCACTGACACAAATTTACTGGGAGATGTTAATAGGTATAGGAAAAATGACTGATGAAACTTTTCTAGAAGGTTGTTTACAGATTGCACTACTCCTTCAATTAATCTGCACAAAGAACAAGAAAAACCTCATTCATATTGACACCAATTAAGAATTTAAGATATATTATTAAGGTCATGGATATAGATCATATAATGATTATAACAGGTGAAAATTATAGCCAATGACAAAAAATTGTTATGATACACGTATCAAACTTTTAGAGATGAACCAAAATGAAATTAAAGAAAGTTATAACTGAGCACTAACCGGCCACTTCGTAGAAGGAAGTCATTCTGTCTTTTGTTACCCAAAGTATGAACTTTAGGCAAAAAGTCTACACTAATTGCATCAACTTGGTAATCACGAAAGGCACCATGGGAACCAGTGGGTATGCCCAAGGCCTAACATAAAACACATTACATGATATAAGTAATTGTACCGTTGTAGACAGAGATGATCAAATTTGAGACTAAAAACAGACAGGCCACTATTTAAAACAACAAAGAGCAAGTTAGACCTACCTGGTAGTACAATGAACTTGCAAGTGTGGCAGTACCCTCAAAATACTCTGCAGCTGGGATACCAAATTTCAACTGGGGATTTATGCTTGTAGCATAATGCCCTAGTTTTTCAAACACTTCACCCAAAGTCTCAAGCCATCCCATATCAAGTAAAGACCGCAATTTCTCCACCTTTACCCGTAAGCCTTGCCTATGTACGGCTAAGTAATTTACAGTATTGATAAGGTCAAGATTTGGCATCTGCCCATTGGATGCCTCAGCATAGATACTTAGACTGTCCTCATATTGATGGGCCAGATCTCCAACTTTCATGACTAGGGCTGCAGCCATGGTCCCAGCCCGTTTAAATCCATCATAAGCGATCCTTTCTGTAAAATGGTTCTCATCAACAAGATGCAGATTGTTGCTTTCAGGACACATATCTGCATCCGTGCCCTGTCCACTGAATACAGGGGTGTGATAATCTCTTAGCCAAGCAGAAACTGCAGCATACTCTCCAAAATGGGAATCCGCAACAAGCCATATCACATCCTTGGCCAGCCAAGGAACTCTGGTAAGCAAGGAAAACACCGAGTAGGCAATTCCCAAAGATAACGCCTCATTCTTGCTAACTTTTTCTGAATTAAGAGGAGTTACCAACACAATCGCTTCCTTCCCATCACCATGTGGTGCTCTTATAATTCCAACAGTGTTCACACCGTATAATGCACAACTGACGTTCTGTTCAATCCTTCCCGAATCAGGGCTAGAAAAGAAGCGCAGCGGTTGAAACTGATTCAACTGAGGGTGGAACTTGTGAAAACTAACTTCAGCGCCCGAATTCGACATATACTGTGCTACCAGTCTCCGACTCCCTCTGCAACATAATAAAAACAAAGTTAGCAAAACTCATGACACACCAGAAATGCAAGGATCCTCAGTGGATCAAATCTCCTCAAACATCTTTTGAAAATTAACCTAGAAACAAAATTCAAATTCCATAATCTAAAAATTAACCAGATCATTTACCATTCAACTTAGATCGGCATAAATATCACAACACATTAATATAAAGCACTTCAAAACAAATCTAGGAATCAATCTATAATCTATAAAAGTAGCCGAAATTACAGCAGAAAACATACATTACTGAGCTTCAAAGCAAAATTAGCATTCAATCTCTAATCTCGAAACACTAAGAGCAAGATTACAGCGAAACACATACATTACTGACCCAACAGGCTTGGAATTCAAAGCAGTCAAATCATCTATCAATCTATTCGCCTCCACAACCTCCTCATCGGAAAGAACGGGAGTCACCGAGCCTACATTTTCAGCAATCAAAACCTCAAGTCAACACTAAACAAAATCAAACAGAACTTACAGTAATAGAATGCGAAATCAAATAGTGAGAGAGATCGAGAACCTGGCATGAGCGAATTCTCGGAGATGTAGGTGTTCTTGGCGAGCAACGGAAGCAGAAGAAGAGCCAGAACGCCGGCGGTGGATAAAACGACGCTGAAGAAGTAGCAAAACGACGGCGTCTAGGGATTGACATTTGAAATGTGAAGAGAGAGAGGGAGACTAAGTACCTGAAGAAGAAGCTGTGAGAGATGAGGAAGATCCCGAGGCGCACGATGGGACGTCGCTTGGACTTGGAGGCGCTGGGCTCGGTCTCCGGCTTGGCCATGGCTGACGGAAAAGGGATGGGATCGTCGGAAGGTTTAGTGGCGAAGGGGAGTTTGTCTCACAAGTTCGTTTTGGGAAAGTGAGGAAGGACTGAAGAGAGGGAACACTAGTAGAGCTCCGAGGCGGGTTCCGGTTTTGGGCTAGAAATTATTGTGTTGTTTTCTTTATTTGAAAAGAGAAAATATTGATGTGTTAATTTAGGTATGCCATTTGGTCACATTAAATCGGTAATGGACCTTACTAATTTCAAAACTCAAATATTTTGATAATAAAATATGGCTATAAATAATTAATTTTAAAATTTAAATATTTCGGTAATAAAATATGACTACAAATAACTAACCAAAAATTTTGGTATAAGTATGTCTTACCAAATTCAGTATTTAGAGTTTTGATATCACTAAACTTTACAACGAATACATTTTCAAAATATAAAGAAACAATACAATGGCAGCAATTCTTTTTGAAAATCTAATCATTTGAAACCATGTCATAATGTATCCACTAATGTGCTATAACTTGTTTAGTGAATTATATGAAAGTGTACTTCTTTGTGAACTAACCTTATAATGGAAGCAAAATCTTCAGAAATCTTGTGAAATAGGATATAAGCATAGTAAAATACAACTAGGGTAGAAAAACTCGTATTTTCTATAACAGCGGTCAACCTTATTTACAAATATGAGTGTTTAAGTAGCTAGCATTTCAGTAAATTCAATATTAACTAAATATCAAACCAACATTTTTAGTATTTCTTGGTTTTAGTTATTTCAATTTTGATTACTAAGATTATATATATCAAATTGGAAACCTTCGGTTGGTTTTCGGTCAGTTTGGTAAATACCAAACCAAATGGCAGCCTTGTATGAGATGTTAGAGGTAAATAAAAGTCATAGATAATTAATTATATAATGTGTTAATGCATGGCTCCAAAACTTCAAATTCATTAATCATTGCCTCCTTTTACACGATTAATATGTTTATCAGACATTATGTAAAATTCATCAACATATCATCTTCTATTTCTGTCAAACCAAAATAGATATGCTCAGATATAAACTCACACTAAATATTTACATCAATATCAACAGATCAACATCAAGCTTTAATCTTAACCATAATATATATATATATATATATATATATATATATATATATATATGCGAACGTCCGTGTTTTTCCTGAAGTGCGCACGGATTCACGTCAGCCGTTGATCTCATTAAATGATGCGCAACGGTTGAGATTGGCTCTCGACTAAAACCCAGCCCACACAGCGCTCGGGTTTCAACCTGACTATTCAACACAACTAGTCGCTTCCTCTGCCTCTCTCTCTGTCTCAACGATTTGGGCACAAACTTGATCCCAAAATCCGATCTTTGTTTCTCTCTATGCATGCTCGTATTGGATTGGGGAGTTGAGATCAAATCCTTTTCTTCCTTTCTGTTTCAATATTGCAATTTTGTCACTCACTCTCTCTCCTTCGATCTGGTCTCACCGTACTTCTCCTCCCAAAATCCATGCAGTTCCCACAAATTGACGCAATTGCGGGGAAGAACGGGTATGTTCTGAAAAGGATCAATGATCTTCCAACTTCGCGAAGTATGTTTCGTACGGTTGCCGTCGACATTCAATTCGGTTGGAATTTGCAGGTTTTGCTCTTAGCTCTCATATACAGGTTCAGATTTTGTTTCCGATTAAGGAACTCATAGCTTTCTGAGTACCTATTGTACTTGAAATTACACACACCATAATCGGCTTAATGAAAGTTAGATATAGTAGTATGTAATTAGGAAATTTAGATAGGATTGGGTAACGAGGGAGGTTTAGTTTAATGGATTGGTCTTGATTATTTAATATTTTTTTTGTTTTGCACTGATCAGAAGCCTTTCAAAGCCAGAGGAAATGATGTCCGATTTCATTGTTCCTTCTGCTCGATCTCTTTTAGTAGATTTCATCGGTCAGATTAGTTCTGCAATTAAACTATTCAAGTACAAGGACCGTATATACATGTAGTTAATTTGATCGAAATTAAGAACTCGTTCCACCATATATATACATGTCTGAAATTTGTTGTTTTGCAATGATCATAAGCCTTTCAAAGCCAAAGGAAATGATGTCCGAGTTAATTGCATCTGTAACCAAATATAGACATGTGGAATAAGTAGACTCTCATATCTGGTGTTTCTGGTGTTTATTATTGTGGTGATGAAAGTCATGAAACTGGCCTTCCAGATTAAGAATCTTTGTGACAATGAAACTAGTGGATGTGATTTTTAAGAAACATGACTTTTTGTGCAGAAACATGACTTTTGTGCTTTGTTCGAATTATACATGGGGTTATATACATCATGTTGCTTGGTGCTTTTACATTCAGTTCTTTAATCAAAGTTATGAATATTTTTTTCTTTCTTTTATTTGTTTCTATTGTTGATGCTTTGGTTTACTCCTATTGTTGCAGCAATGTAGGTATATACATCATGTTGCCGGGCACTCTTTTTGTCTCTCAACTAGAAGGAAAAGAAGCATGCCTCAACATTTTATTACTTTGCAAAACAATTTGGAGGAGATGCATATCCATAGTTAGATGATTGTGGGAAGGAATCATATTTGTACATAAATGTTGTATTATAAATCCAGCAAGGATTACATGAAATTTTGCCAATTGTTCCCTATCTAATGAATACAGTTTTATCCCCTTTGGTGTTTCTTGTTGGTGTTTCTGTAAAGTTGCACATTTATTCAAAGGAATTGTCTATACACAGCTGTGTCTCTGCAATACTAAACTTATTAATGAGTCTGTGCAATACATTTGTATAAAACTGGCAGCAGACAACAACTAATTGATTGTAATATGTTATAATATATATATATATATATATATATATATATATATATATATATGAGAACACATATACTGTAAAACAAGGAAAACACAGAAAAGATCATGAATAGGCCATGAATTTCATATTAACCATATAAACATCATTGTTTCTCCTCAGTGAGTACAAATATACAAATAAGGCCATCAAAAACTATGTGAGATCTGCAATCACAAAATGACATAAAGTCTGCATCTACATCCACATTTTTGTACACATTATGTTCACATAAAGTCTACATCTACATAATTTGCATCTCCATCAAAAACTATGTGCATCTGCATCCACATTTTCTGTACACATTATGATCAATTCTGACAAAAAAAATTAAACAAACAAGTATACATAGTACTAAATTTACCTGTAGATGAACAATTATCTTCATCCATACTAGTGGAATCTAAAACCACGTCTTTAATAGTACCAGACCTGCATAAATAAGACTATAGTGATAAGTATCAATCAAAAATTTGTTCACAAAAACATTAATATCAAACATAGTCAAGTAGATTCTTACTTTGCAAGAAGTGTTAGACAATTTCTTTTGTCATGTGACTGACCATATAGTCCACATCCATGGCATTTCCTACCTTGACTTTCTTTTGCCTTAGCTTTCCTCTGCTCTTTTCCTTTCCTCAACCTTTTCCCACAACCTTTAACTCTAACTGGATCTGGTTTATTAAAATTATGCTAAATAGTAGCAGTCTTGCTCTCTAAAGCCACTACATTCTGTCCACTTTCATTACCAACATTCAGTGTCTTCAAATTTTCCAAGAACGCATCAAACAATTCCATTAGGAGTTGTGTAGCCTCATCACTTCCTATTGCCTTATCAATTGCATCTGTAGCATGTTGGAACAATTTTTGTCCTCCTTGCAAGCAAAGTTTTGTTATCTTTTATCTCCAGGCCATCAGAATCCAACACAAGTCTTTGTCTTGCAGCTTTAGTCCATTTCTTTAAGATGTTTTGAACAGGCAGTTTATCAACATCTTGGATCTTAATCAAATATGACAAAATATGCCGACATGGGAGGCCTTCACTCTTCCACTTCCTACAGCTGCATGAGGCAAAATTAGACCCCTTATCATAAGTGAGCTCACGAGACTTAGAAGTATCAATGTTCTTTCTTATGACCTTAAACAAGCAATGATTCTCATTTTCTCTTAAAATTTCTAGTTTATATTTAAATCTTTCCTTCAACTGTTCTTGAACTTCATAAAAGAACTCGCGTGTATAAATCTTGGCCATATGATCTTCTATTTCAAGGGTCCTGGCAATTTTTGGCTTCTCTTCAATGTTAATATGATCCTCTTCCAATTCATAGTGGCGTTGGTGAAGAAGTCCCCTCTTAAACTGAATCATGAATTTCACCAATGAATTCCACACAGAAACATAATTTTTGAAAAAAGAATGTTGACTCTCTGCTCTTTGACTACTTGACATTCCAGCTGAAAAACAATGATTTACATGTGCTGGTATCCATGATGAACGAATTTCATATATCGACTCCAGCCACTTGTTATCACTCAATCCACTCTTCTCAATAATTTCAATCCATTTTGAGTCAAACTCATCTGCACTATTTGAATTCCATATGCAGCTGTGAAAGTCTTCGTAGTAGTCCCGATATTTAATCACATCTAGCTTCTTTGAAAATTTATTTAGAATGTGCCAACTACAATATCTATGAAATGTATGTGGGAGTGCTTCTGAAATGGCTTTAGTCGTAGCAGGATCTTGGTTAGTTATGATCATTTTAGGGGCATTTCCAGGCATAGCATTTATACTCCTTGAATAACCAAACAAAAGAAACGGTTGTCTCATCATTCATGAATGCACAAGCAAAGATAATAGTCTCCCCATGATTATTAACACCAGTGAATGGTGCAAAGATCATTCCATACCGATTTGTGTTGTATGTAGTATAAAAAACAACCACATCCCCATAGAAGCTGTAAGCTCTTCTTGAAATAGAGTCGGCCCAAAAACATCTTGTTACTTTCTTTTCCTCATCTGACTCCATTGTGTACACAAAAGAAGAATCTTTTTCTTTTTCGTTTTGAAAATGCATGTACAATAGATCTCCATCATGCCCCTTCTTCGTTTCACGACAAGTTCTTCCATAATTATAAAGATCACGCTGTGTACAACCAATATTTTCAATACCACCTGCTTGAACACTAAAAAATCAAACCTTTTATGACCCTTCACATTTACCAAGCTTAACTGGTCAGATAGAGTTTTGTTAAGTTGTGAAACATCACGATGAGACTTCAGCAACTGTACTCTAGCAGGGCTTGTCAATGGGTGGTTGTGAGCTTCGACAAATACAGAGATTGCATATCCTTCGGATTTCTTTCTCACAACTGCAATTCTTTCTCTACAACCAACTTTTGGTAATCCTCTCTTACGCTTCTCTCCCTGAACCTTGGAGGTTCCTTGCTTATAACAAACATACTCCTTTCTCATAAGTGTGGAGTTATCCTTGCTCAACGCACTAGTATGACTTCTAATGCTAAATCCTGCCTCTTTGACATATCTATTGTAGAATTCAGCAACCTCATCTATTGTTGTAAACTCTTGCTTTAATTGAGGAACCAATACAGATTTCACTTGAGGAATCTAAACTTGATCATCATCTGACTCCATTTAGCTGATTAAAAACCATATAAGCATTTAGCATACTTAATCTTGTCAATAGGCAATGCGAATGGAAAAAAAATGCAGCCAATATTCATTAAAAGCAATACAGAATCTGGTGTATTCATCACTGCCTATAATCATTATAAGAGAATAAACAGAGTTTAACTTCACTGAAGCAAGAAGATCGAATCCATAAACAATAACAATAATCCCAAATATGGTGAAACCCTAAATTTTGTAATTGAAAATCACACATATCAGACAAAGAGAAAATCCATACCAAGCTATAAGAGTTTTTATGCTTCCAAATCTTCAACTTTTGGCGCGAAAAGCCTCACGACTAGCTGTACGTACAAAATTGCAATATTGAAACAGAAAGGAAGAAAATTCGATCTCAACTCCCCAATCCAATACGAGCTTAATCATCCATGGAGAGAAACAAAGATCGGATTTTGGGATCAAGTTTGTGCCCAAATCGTTGAGACAGAGAGAAGGAGAGAGAGAGAGGCAGAGGAAGCGACTGGTTGTGTTGAAAGACCTATATTTGACCCGCGCGCTGTGTGGACTGGGTTTTAGTCGAGAGCCAATCTCAACCGTTGCGCATCATTTAATGAGATCAACGACTGACGTGAATCTGTGCGTACTTTAGGAAAAACATGGACGTTCGCTTCTGAACGGGGCTATATATATAGGACACTTCCCCGGTCATAATACGTTTAAATAGAGACTACTAGACTAAAACGCAACCAATTCACTATTATATTCAGTTGTTCAAGTATTGAAGCAACTCTATATCTCGATTCATGGTTATATTGTGCTTGCAGATGTTACTTTATCTAAATTTTGTTGGCAAATTAAGGTTTACAAAAACTTGTCAAAGATTTTTATCATTGTTTTGTCATGGAAGTTTTCAGTGTATAAACCAAATCGTACAAGATTTTTGGCATCTCGTAATGAACCTTTTCTCATCGTTGATTTTGGGAATAACTAACTCTTATTAGACACGCGTGTTTTCCTAATCCAATAGATGTTTTTCTCCTCGTTGATCAAGGGAATATGGCTAGCTAGATGAACAACATATATACCATAGATTCGTGTGATCATTAGCTCTCCCTCCTCGAATATCCCTACATCTTCAAGCATGTCCACCGAGGAGGAACATCATTATTTCAGCTGTGTTGCTACGAGAACCAATCAAACTTTCACTAGGTGCTGAAGAAGACAAGCTTATGATCAGTGATGTAGGAGGGAAACAAACTCAAATTAGCCGGTAGAAGGTAGAAATAAAGAAGCAGGGTAGAGCCAAAAAGAATGATTTGATGATCGGTAATTCACATACAAAGAGGTTGCTAGCTATATTTCCTTGATCATATGCTGAGTTCCTTGAGTGAATGTAAAAAGAATGGCTTATACCTATTCATCATCCACCAAAGACATTACCGGTGCACCCTTGCTAGAGAAACTAATGCACTCAACTCGCAACTCATCGTCGACATCAAAGTCCTTTCTACCATTGACCTGCATTGAAAATAACAAGGTTAACAAGTGGGTTCTGATCAAAGTCATTGCATATTGCTGCTTCGCAATCCTCTATTTGAGGTGAGAAAGTAAGCTGATTGAGGAACTAAAAGTTTTTACTGCTTCGGTATGATATGCTAGTTTTTTGAAGTGTCAGGAGTGGAAACTAATCCATCAATAAGGAAGAGCAAGGAAAATGCTAATCCAGTAACTGACTTGGAACTCAAAGGAAAGCTCAGGAGTTGACCAAAAGAACAAACCATGTGAGGCTGGATAGTTAAGAATTGGTGGTTTGAAAACCCAAGGTAAGAATTGGTGGTTTGAAAACACACAAAGAAATTATGGTGTGAAAAAAAGAGTATATATTTTGAAAGAAGATGGCACATACCTCAAAGCGATACATTCCTAGAAGTCCCCCACCCAGATCAAGCACCAGCCCACCCGTGCGGACCTGATAAACCTTGGCAGTAACCTTTGTTCCTAGCTCAAGACTTCTTGCAGTTACACGATCTTCCTTGCTACTCAAATCATTACTGGAGTGGGTTTGGGACAAAATATTGTGTTCCTTCTCATCTTTTTCTCCCTTTTTTAAGGAAGATTTTGATGTCTTACGAGCAGTTTGATCAGTCTTGCGCTTTGGTTTCGAACCACCAATGGATTTAGTAGTTTTAGAACTTTGAACAAAACCAGTAGATCTTTCCTCGTCACACTCCACAACACTTCTGACTAGAACTGGTGAACTAGAGGAACTGGATGATTTTATATCATTAACTTCATATTTACTAATTGGCAATTCCTCAGACAAAAGGCTATTCTTTTCTTCGGAAGTAGGCACTTCTCCAGCGGCTGCCCAAACACTAGGAGATTGTTTCATAGATGAAACCGCATCCAGCAGATTATTTGTCTGAGATTGTGGTCGAGGTAATGTAGCTTTTAGGGACAACTTAATGTTACCGCGAACATCCTGGCCTATGCACGTCAAAGAGAGCTGCTGGCCAACAGATACTACATCTGAAATCCGTGATACCTGATAACATAAAAGAACTATAAAAGTCAGAAACGAATCATATTAGAAAGAGAATATCTCGTCTAATGTAGATAAAGTTAATCTATCTATTTATACAAAATAACTGGACTTAAATCAAGCAACAAAAACGACCGAAAAAATAAAACAAGCAACAAAAAGAGCAGTACAAATCAATATAGAGAAGGTGTGAAGGAACTGTAAAGCAAAACATTTCTGCTACATACCGGTTCATGTGACAACTCCGAAATGTGTAGAAGGCCTTGTTGCCCACCATTAAACTCCACAAATGCGCCATACTCTTTGATTGAAGCTACAGTCCCTTTATAGATCCCACCAATTTCTATTTCACGTCCAAGTATAAAATCAACCTGAAATAAAGAATAATCCATAATATGACTTCACAACTAGCCAAAAGAAAATAAAGTAATAGAGGAAGGTTATTCACTACTTGCTCTAATTACATTGTTCTACAGAAATGGGATTTTGAACAGTAGCACCATTAAGTTAACCTCTTTTATTTGATCTAGCAATAAAGTCAGGTCCAATTATCTCTGGGAAGCTTCCAACCTCTTTCCCTCTTTGTTGTGGGAGTCTTCGGCAAAGGAAAATGTAAGTTCTATACTACGACCGTATAACTTTGCCTTAGGCTGTAGGAAGGAAGGGTTTGTAAAGAGGTCTATATCTACTCCCTTATGAAGAGCTAGGGGGTACATGGGGATCCATCAGACTTCTAGACCTTCCAATAGAAATACATAATCCAAGCGCCAAAAGAAAAAAATCAACTAATAAGAATTTATTAGCTAATTGAGTGACAAATACCTTTTCGAGTACTTTGTCCATTGCAGATTGATTCTTGGCAACTATGGTTAGTGTTCCATCACTTACAGACATACGTGTACCTGAGGGTGGCAATACAGTGTGAATATCCTCATGTCGATGGTAAACCATAAATTACACTGTAGAACAGTTCCAACAGCAGTCTTTTTTGAAAAAAGGGGGGAGAGGGGTTGGATAGACAGAGAGTACTTATACTAGTCGGATATGGAAAAAACTAGACGTGTGTGTGTGAGTGTGTAATATACTTATTTCGAAGTTAAACAACACATAACTTGACCAAACCAACAATGCATAGAAAAACACCTTGATACAGAAAACTAATCCTAGATGATAGATCAACCAAGTATGAATTAAAGACACATAATCAGGACCATACTACCAGTTGAAAAAGTTCAATAGTTTGTAATATCTACATGCTTTCACATACTTGAATCAGACTCTTATTACATTCCATTAACAAAGAAACCAACCTGTTTCATCTTCAATTTTTCTTTTAAGAGCACCCAGAGGCCCAAGCAAGGTGCGAAGAGCATCATTGCTGTACTTCAAGGTAGCTGAAAATCAACCATAACATTTCAAAATCAACAAAACATATAATTCAAAGCCTTGTTTTTTCAGAGTAGAGGCTTTGGGAATGGGAAATTTCTATATCAGTAAGCCATAATTGGGAATGACTCCTGCTAGAAGGGAAATGACCGCTGAATTGGACCCTCCAGCCCCATTTGGGATTTCTTTTCCCTTCACCTTTACTAGGACTGAAATGCTCCTATTAATGTAGATTATATGCGACTCTAGGTTTCTCATCCCCTTGGAAAAACCAAAGGAATAGATTTCCCAAAAACTCCACTCTGCAAACCAAACGAGAAGAAAGCAAAAACAACCATAGTTGAGAACTCCAACCTAATCGTGGAGAATTTCTATCATCTTGAGTACGTGGTGCACTGATCTCTCTCTCCATATGGTCAAGAATTTGAATACGACCTTTACGTGCAGCCTCCAAGCTTTCGCAAACAATATCTAACGGTATTCCAGCAGGCTTTATGTCCAACTGAATTGCGGTGACTCCATCTTGTGTTCCAACAATTTTGAAGTCCATGTCCCCCAAATGGTCTTCCAGACCCTAAAAAATCAAATGTATTTTTGTTAGTCGACCAAAAATAAAAATTTAAACATAATTATAGGTATAATACTTGAAATCTTCAGATTCAGAAACCACAAGCTGCAGTTGCAAGTTGCAACTCCAAGATGATGACAAGTGAAGGTTCACAATAGCAGTTAAAGACTTTCAGTATTCTTCATTTGAGAAACAGAAACTACAGACTACTTTGAGAAAGACATCATGTGGAACAAAAACGCAACAATTAAGCCCTGTAAAATCTCACCAGAATGTCAGTCAATATACGGTATTCCTTTATTGTCCCAGTTGATTGATCAACTTCACTAACAAGACCTACGGAGACACCAGCTACATGTTTGCGCAGTGGAATGCCAGCATCCATCAAAGCCATACTGCCTACAGATGAGCTATTATTAGCATGTTATGTAGAATACAGAATTAATCGTGCATACTCTGAGGACTAAATGAAGAGACATGGCACGGATGTACAAAAAAATGAATCAAAAGTTATAGTGATTATGTGCAACAGAAGATATATAAGAAACAAGTTTGCTAGGGGATAGTTATATACAAGAAAGATTAGAAATAACTACTGTAGCAGGAACAAGAGTACCTCCACAGACAGAGGCCATAGATGTTGAACCATCAGAAGCCATTACTTCAGAATTGATACGGACAGTGTATGGAAATTCATCTTCAGGAGGTAACACAGCAAGTAGAGCTTTTTCCGCCAGAGTTCCTTCAGATCATTACAAAACCAAAGTACCTTGTTTAGCTACTATTGTCCTTCTACTTCATCATTGCAAGCAATACTTTTCAGTAATATTGAGCATCTAAATAGACATCTTGGAAATCTATTCCAAAACAAAACAATAACCAGAACCTAACTTCCTAAATAGTCTGATAAAAGATTGTAAAACAGAATACTATATGCTTCTTTGCTTACAGTTTACTACGCTATTGGATCGCAATGTTACTTCAATAATTAAAGATAGTTTCAAAACAAGGATGAAGTGCAAATATAGTTTCCCAACCATCTGAACCCAAAATAGGATAAAGCAATACAATACATTAACAAAATACTACCTAGAAATATACATATGAAAAAAATAGTCAATCTATGACGGGCTTAAAATTTTCGGAATGTGGCTTAAAATTTTAGGAATGTGGTTTTAGACGAAACCACATTCAATTTATCACGAAGTATATGCAACACCAGTTGCAGGCTTGCAGCTATAGCCTTTGTTATAGGATATTGAAAACACATATCAAGTGAGGACACTGAAAGGAATTAGGAATGCGTGAAGTTGGATTATCTCAAAAAATTTGAAAAGTTTGAAAAATTAATCAAAAGGTAGGTGATAATTACCATGACCAACTTCACGCCTGTTCAAGCCACCATGTTTACCAATCTCATTTATACAGAAAGGGGGGAAACTATAGTGAAGCATGAAGCGCTTTGATGGGGGACCAACCACAGATTCCAAGCGTTGTGCATCACCAGGTGCTCCAAGTGTTACGGTACAGAGTACCTGCATATAAAGCCAAATATGTACCAATAGTTGGAAACAGTTTTCAAACAGAGCAAACTCCAGTACTATTAATTTATACCGACCTGTGTGTCTCCACGAGAAAAAAGTGATGATCCATGCAACGTTGGCAAAATACCAGATTCACAGTACACAGGCCTAACTTCATCGAGTTGCCTCCCATCAAGTCTGGATCCTTCCGCAATTATTCTTTTACGGACAACCTAATATTTAACAGTAAGTATATAAGAACCTACAGTATCAGAACCAAAAGAAAACACATGTGTGTGTGTGTGAGCCCATATTGTGAAAAAGAAACTAAGCAGAAAGCCTAAGGAAAATCTAACTGCCAAATTGAGACAAATGGTAGTATTATAATCAATTCTCAAAATTCAATTTTCTGTTTACCACATGAAAGGTAGTGAACCTTATCTAGAAGGTACAACCACAAATACATAAGTTTCTCTAGATAAAGATATATCTGATGTAAAATTTGCACAGATATAACCTAGGAAAGTAAAGCAAGATGAAAGTGCAAGCGTAAGACTGTATGTGAATAGACATCACCAGTGAGAACTCTAATTTTGATAAAAATAAAATAAATCCAAGTGACACGAAATGTAAGCGTCATATAGATGATATTAATCAACTGCATTCAGTTTAAGTTGATTTAGGCATGCTTACCTTTTTCCTCACTGTGTCTACTGCTTTTGGTAGGAGTCTCAAGCTGTCTTCATCACACTCTTCTTCAAGTGCTTTCCTCACAACTTGTGCAATATTCTCCAAGGCTTCTCCACGTTCAAACTGGATATGAAATTATTCCACGCATATGAAACTTTAGATTAGATTCTAGCAGAATTGCCATGCATTCAGAAAGAGATGCATTTCTGAAATAAATGTGTCCAAAAGATGATGATATGCACCTTTCCATACTTGGGATCAGTGAAAATTTCTTCTATGGGAGCTTCTGCCAACTGGGCGACTTTCTCCAATGTTCTCTCAGGCATCAGTGACAACTTATATTCCTTCTTATGCTTGCCAGCTTTAGCAGCCAGTCTCATTTGTGGTTCAATAAATTTAACTGCCTGTAGGTCAAACTCCACTTCCTTAATGTAACTCCATTGAAATACAAACTTCAAATAACACTAGTTTCAGGTCTCAACACTTACTTCAGGATGAGCCAACCTCAACCCGGCTTCTAGATCTCTTTCGGAAATCTCACGAGCTTGCACATCAATCATTAATGTTTTGTCCCTTGTACAGGCATACACTAAGTTGAGATCACTTAAGCTAAGCTGCATTGTTATCAAATAAGCAATCGAATCAGATGGGCACAGTTGAAAGGTAAATAATTGACATCAAGAATCACCTCATCCATAGTTGGGTTAACAATAAACTTCCCCTCGATCCTCCCAATGCGAATCATTCCAATGGGGCCCGCCCAAGGAATATCAGATAACATAAGAGCAGCAGACGTAGCATTAGCTGCCATTACATCTGGATCTTGCTTCCCATCAGAAGAAAGAACACTCGCCATCACCTACATATTAATCCCACATTCAGAGACAACATTTCAACAGCTAATTCAACGAGTGAGTGCCCATCGTAAAAACCCCAAACAATATCACCGTACCTGAACCTCATGGAAAAATCCAGCAGGAAACAAGGGACGAATCGGCCGATCAATTATCCGAGCACACAAGAGCTCACGCTCTTTGGGTGCACCCTCCCTCCTCATGAATGTGTTTGGTATAACACCTTGCGCGAATTGCTTCTCTTGATAATCAACCTTTCAGCAAGTAAAAAAAGAAAACACCAAAATTCAATAAGAACCACAACAATGAGTAGCTAAAACTCAAACTTTAAACCAAAATCCAACACTTCTCACCGAAACTTTGAAGTACGAAATAATTAGAGTAAAGCAGAAATGCACTGGTAAATTTATAGACAACCAGTGATCAGTAAAAACCCAATAATTTGATAAGCACACCATTGAACTACTAAAAACTTAAACTTCAAACCTCGAATTATCGAAGAACTAGCCCTAAAACTAAATAAGACCCAAAAGATTGTGGAAATGAGCTACTAAAAATTCAAACTTCAATCCCAAAACCTACACTTTTTACCTCACTCAAACTTTAAACTATCAAAGAATTACAGTAACATAGATAATGCACAGTAAATAAGAGACATACGGTGACGAATAAACACCCCAAAATTCAATAACAAAACTAAAAACACAAACTTTAACCCCCAATTCCAATCATTTTCACCTCATCAAAACATTAAATTTACCATAGAACTACAGGAATTAAAATGAAGCAAGGTTAAAAATAGGAGAGAGACATACGGTGAGGGGTAGAAAGTCCTTAACGGCGTCACCCTTGGCGGAGCAGACGGTGGAGAGAACACGAGTGTCGTCCATGCCCATGACGACGGCGCCGTTAGCGAACCGAGCGATCTTTCCGGTCTCGAGTGTGATCAAGCGCGATCCGATCTCGAATTGCTCAGTGAAGGTTTCGAGGAGCTTGGTTCTGGGTCGAGTATGAGATTCGGGTTCGGGTTGGGAGTGAGAGGAGAAGCCCATGCGGCCGCTGCAGATGGTGCGAAAGTTAAGGGATCGCCATGTGAGGAAATGAGGGAGGCGACCGAGGAGCGGGTTGGCGCGGTGGGCCGCCGCGGTGGCCATCGGAGAGAGAGAAAGTGAGGGTTTAGGGTTTAAGAGTAAGAGTGAGAGACTGGGAAATAAGAGAGGGACACTGAAATAGGGGTTTTAGGGGTGTAAAACTGTAAATAGGTTTTACTTAGTTACCACGCGTCAATTGTGAGAAGTAGACTTTGAGCTGTTTCCAGCATTCATGTGTTCGATTTCTAACTCGCTATATCTATACATAAGATAGATTTGAACATATATAAGAGGGAGAATGTAATGACCCTACTGACAAAAATAATCTCGTAAGCGGAGGGGAGCGTCTAGCATGTATCTAGTTCATATGCACCCGATCATCGACCGCTCTTTTAATAATGTTGCAAGTTTTAGAAAGGAACAAAAAAGAGAACCCGAGATCAGATCGGCAGTAACGAACTAAACTAAATGAAAACAAAAAAATAAAAACTAAAAAACTAAATTCATGAAAAAAAAATTGCCTATAGTTGATATCAACTAGGTCCATATCAGATTTTTGTAAGCGGAGTTAACCCTATTGACTAATTGTGAAAACTTCGAAATAATACTTAATATTAGTTGGTTAAGATAACAAATTGACTGAAACAAAACAAATGGTAGCAAATTGGCACTATGGTAAAATATAGGGTTGTTATATATATATATATATATAATATTCTTTTACATGTAGCTTACTAAGGTGACAACTTGTTTGTTGTGAAAATTTCCTCCATATATAGTCATTTTACACATCAAGATTTGAGTAGCATTGGAATGGTGACGATTTGTTCAAAGTCATGACTTCACTAGCAGAAAATTGTAGAGTTTCATTAGAATATAAAAGAAATTGTATTGAGAAGAAGCATGTATGAAATTCTAAAAATATGGAGAATAAAGTGTCATATTTGATCAGGGGCGAAGCTACATTGAGGGGGGTTGTTTGGGCTGTAGCCCAACCCAAATTTCTTATGAATACCGTTATATAGAGTAAAATTTTGACATGTTAATTTATCTTTACCTTGATAAGTTGGTTGAGGCGTTTGTTCCCACACATCAGGTCCTTGGTTCGATTGCCATTTGTAGTTTTCTTTGACTATTTTTCAATTATTCATTATTTCACTTTTATTTTACTCTTTCATTATTCTTTTACTAATCTTTATTCTTCTGCTTCTTCTGTTACTAAACTCTTCATTATTTTACCTTATATATTCTTCTTACGTCTACTGATTATACATAAGAATATTGGCTCTAATAGCATTATAATAGACATTAATTATACAATTATTCAAATTCAGTTACAGATAGAGACCCAAAAAAATCTGATTTCGCCTATAATAAATTAGCTCATCCTAATTTTCAATCCTGGATATGTAACTGTATTTGATTCCCTAAAAAAGGATTGACATGATATGAGTTGTTAATCTTGTTTGTTGAACATACTTCAATTGTCTAACGTAACTATGTGTTCCAGTGCAGTGTCTGGTTGTCTGCCCACTTTAACAGCTTCATGGTTCGAACATAAGTTGAGGAGCACTACTTAACAAGACAAAGATCAAATCATTAGGTCATTTGGAGTAGACGTTATTTTACTGCTGTAAATAGTTGCATGACAACACGACGTGCTCGCAGGAGCGTAGCTACATGGTGACTAGAGAGGTCAAATGACCTTTCTCACCATCTTTTCATGTGTGTTGTGTTTCAGATTTTTACTTGTATATAAGAGTAGTGTAAGCTATTTGGCTTATTTTGCCCCTTGACAAAGTAAACTTTTCTCCCTACATAATTAACTTGTCTAAATTGACTCCTCTTCGTATACTTTCTGGTTACGCCACTTCATGCTCGGTCATATAATCTTTACTATTCATGCTTAGGTTATTGTATGATCATTGGCACCCTAATCATCTTCTCAAAGATTGAAGGACCAAGCCAAAAATATAGTGAAAAAGAACACACAAGTGATTCTGAAATTCTGCTCGAGCAAAGAGTGGACTGACAAAGGCGAACGGTCTATCCATGCATGGCAACTTTACTGTGAATAGTAAAAGTCAACATTAAACAGTAAATGGTAAAAGTAAAACAGTAAACGTAAAGTAAATCTGTAAATAGTAAATCTGTCAGGGGTAATTAGGTAACTTTACCCTTCAGTAAAACGATAAAAGGTAAAACTGACGCGGTAGAAGCTTTTCCGGCCAAATCGAGCTTCTAGACCTATTTTTCCATCTTCTAAACATTCTAGGAAACTCAACAACACGTAAAACACAAGAAATGATCGAGTTTTCATATCTCGAAGCTTTTCCTGGGTTTTCCGGCAGACCTCTCCCGGCGGAGCTCTGCTGGCCTCCTCGCTCTTGGGCAGCTTCTGATGGTGCCTGAGAGCTTCCTTGCTCCTCTGGTGGACTGAATCGATTCGAGCTTGAATGTACAGTAGTCGGGCTCCTTCTCCTCTCTGATGGACGACGCTCACGGCGGTGCTGACTTGGCTGGTGGTCTAAGCTTGGTCGCCGGGGCAGTGTGAAGCCACTTGTGGTGGCAATGAGGGTCGAAGCGCGCCGGAGCAGGGCAGCTGGGTAGACTGTCAAGGAGAGAGAGTCTGTCTCTCGACCGAAAGGAAAAGAGGGAGAAATTGAAGAGAAAAGAGAAGAAAAGGAAAGGTAGAGAAAAAGGAAAGAAGAGATAAGAGGATAAGGAAAGAGATAGGGTTTTATAAAAGAATCAACGGTCACGATTCAATGATCGAATCAACAGTCACGATTCAATGATCGAATCAACGGTCACGATTCAACCAAACTTTTAAAATAATGTTTAAACCAAATATATTTTTGAAAAAATCATTTAAATACAACCGAACGTCAAATTAAATCGTAAAAAACTGTAAGAAAAATACGTGGTGCTGGAAAATATTCTGTAAATACTCTCATGCATGTGGCGACGTGTGTTCTAACGTAAAAGTGCTAACACAAATTACGACGTATCGAAAAGTAACCGGAATTAAACCCTAAGTGTGTCGGAAAATTAAATAAAATTATCGGGGTCTCACACATGCATGTAGATATGACTGTGTTCTCTTCTGGGGTAACGATCCAGAATGGAATGACCTTGGTGGCCTTGATGCATGTCTGGTATGTCAGAGTGACGGGTATAAGCTGACTCCTGCAGGCAATAGGAAACATGTGAAGGTACTTCGGTATTTCCCGTTGAGGGATAGGCTGGAGTGGTTGTACATGTCATTACACACGGTCAAAGCTATGAGATGACACACTAATAGGGAATTGCATGACTAAGATACCCTTATACACCCTGCTGACGGGGAGGCTTCGATGCATATAGACAGGGAGCTCCGAAATGTGAGGTTCGGGCTTTCATCCGACGGGTTCAATCCTTTTGGCAACATGAGTCTTCAATACAGTGTATGGCCGGTGATTTTGGTATCGTACAACCTTCCTCCATGGATGTGCGTGAAGAAGGAATACAATATGTTGAGTTTGTTGATTTCGGGGCCCGGTTATCCAGGGAAGTGTCTCGATGTGTATTTGAGACCCTTGATTAAAGAGCTTAAGTTTTTTTATTGGACGTTGTTCATCCCACTTATGACAAGTACATGCACGAGATATTTCATATACATGTCATGGTAGTTGGTACCATCAGTGAATTTTCTGCTTGTGGGATGTTGTCGGGGGATACAAGACTTGTCCAGAGTGCCTTAGCGATGAGGGGAGCAGCAGTCATTGCAACAAGATATGCAAATTAGGTCATCGTACTCTCCTTCTGTATGATCACGAATGACGGTTCGATGACAATGCATTTGATGAGATTTCATAAAACGGTGTGCCTCCCAGAAGATGGACGGGGAAAAAATTTTAGCAGTGCTTAATGAGTATGATTTTGGACAGCTCAGCAATCATCCCAATATTGTGGCGAGAATACCTGAAAGGCCCTACACGTACAAATTCTGGACACATAAAAGCATATTCTGGAAACTCCCATACCAGAGTAAGTTGTTGATCAGACACTACCTAGATGTGATGCACATAGAAAAGAATGTGTGCGACAGTGTGGTGGGCACAGTGCTAAACCTGGAGGGGAAGACGAAAGACGATCCTAAGACACGCATTGATCTTTAAAAAATGGATATACGAAGACATATGTGGTTGAAAGAAGGGAAGAAAAAAATGTCTCAACTCCTTATACTGTGAATTCTGACCAGAAGAACTTAATTTTCAGGTGGATGAGTTGTGTGAAGTATCCTTCAGGCTATGCAGGAAATATAGCCAGGTGTATAAACTTTCAGAACAATAAGATGTACAGGTTAAAGAGTCATGACTGTGATATCCGGTGTGATGACTGCTATAGTGAGGGAGACATGACCGGACACGCAAGAGGAAGAGATGTATGAAGCCATGTACCGGATCGACACTTCGGATCCGACAGTTGGGGCGAGAATTATGGGCACAGCCTTCCCACCGCGAGGAAACAACTTCTACTGTCGGGGTATAAGAAAGGTGGGCGAGGGGGTCTTGAAGACCACTCTAGGATTTTAAAGAAAAGCAGCTTCGACCAGCAACAGAACGACTCATCTAAAGTCAGAAGTTCAGAGACTACGGAGGAGCAAGCCGCTCATTTCGCCGAGATGAGAGCTCAGGCTGCCAATCATGCCACCTATGTCGCCGCCCAGACAACATATATTGTCGCCTTACAGGAGTATAATACCGCGATATTTGCCACCCAACAGGCGGCGCATCAGCAAATGTTCCAGTACTTGCAAGACTTTTCAGCTGCACAGCTTCAGGGATTTCCGGCTCCGCCTATGCCTGCGCCTTTACCGCTACCTCAGCCGCCGCAACCTCCTCCTGGTGCGGATATAAATTTAGACGATATAGATTTTATGTAGTTAATTAATTTTTATAATTTTATGTGTTCATGAACAATTTATAAATATTTTAATAAAAATCATATTGACATTGATGATGTTGTTGGTTATAATTTGAGATGTTTTGGTGTAATTTACAGGTTGCTTGGAATGATAATTTAGAAATTTCAGAGGTTTTTTTGTTGGAATGGACTTATAGCCGACAAATTTTTCCATAATTTGTCGGCTATACTATTTTTTTTCTCAAGGTTTAGCCGACAAAATATGACCTAATTCGTCGGCTTTATGATTTTTATTTATTTATTTTTTCAATGTTTAGCTGACGAATTATAATATTTTTCGTCGGCTATAGTTATTTTTAATTTTTTTATTAAATACTTTACCCGACAAATATATTAAACATTTCGTCGGCCAAAGTCTCATATTATGATCGACGAAATAATGTTTCGTCGGCTTAGTCTTAAACTTTAGCCGACAAAAAATATAAAAAAATTGTCGGCTAAAGTAGTAGACTATAGTCGACGACTACTTATACTTTCGTCGGCTAAAGTCATCACCAATGAGTCTTTGGCCGACAAATTTGATTAACAGGTCAACAAAAATTTTCATCAGCTAAAATGCAGATCCTGGTTGTGCTAAGAGAATGCCTGACGTCCTTAAGAACCCTAATGATCCATATATTATATTATTGCAATCTCTGTAGGGTTAGGAGTGTTAGAAAAAATGTCAAATATTGTAAATATATAATAACATAAATTCATTATAATTAAATAAATAATCATAATTTAAAACTCATAATACAAATATGATGATGAACACAAATATTACCAACTCGGATTCAAGGATAGGAGGATGTTGAAGGAAGTCGAGTCGTGTGTCTCACATATTTTCCTTAAGACAAATTATGCATTCTATTCCGTGCAAAGGTTTGATCACACTTGTCTCCTAGGATACAACGACTGCTTGTCCCTTGAAACTGAAGACCCAGCAATGAAGTTGCATATACTTTGAACTTCAATGAAGCGCTAACTCGATTAGTCTCAATTATTCATGATCACCAGTTATGTGCCGTTTGGTGTGATTCTCTTCTATTCTTCGTTGGTCAGATGATAATGATTCCTTGATCTGAAAGTAATGTTCTAAAATCCCCGTATAGACCAATTAATTCTCTGTCTAGATGATGTTTCACCGTTTTGGTTGAAACCGATTAATCTTTGCAATACAACCGATTAATCCCCGTCTAAAAGTGACTAATCAATTAATCGCCCGACTAGCATGGTTGTCTGTCTGACTAGCGCTTAGCGTTTTTTAGAACATTGTCTGAAACATGGACGAAACCAAGGGTATGCTGCAGCACATCCCAAGTTTCTTATCAAAATTTTATGAGTATACATGTACATCATCACCAGACACCACACAAGGGACTATTGTATTGTTCTTTGCAGTTTATTTTCTTTAGTTATATGTGTTTTTGGTTAATTAATAACATAGATGCATTGCTTTTCTTCTGCTGTCCCGACCAATTGGTTCTTACTTTGTGAGTTTCCTTGTTTTTTTTTTCTGGTTCATGTTTAATACTTGTGTTCGTCAAAGAAAAACCAGTTCTAGCTTCGAAATTGGTAAATAAGGAAAACATTGATGTCAAGGACTCAATTGAAGATATTCAATTGTTGACTTTGATTTCTTAAACGAAATGGACTGAGGTTCACTTCTTCAAGTTGTTGATTAGTATTATAGCCCTACTTTTGATGATTGTCCATACTTATATTTATTTAGATGATTATTATGAATCGATCTTGTTGAGAATATAAAGATAAACATTAGACTTGTTTAAAGGATGTTACACGACTGAAATATTTTACCAAAACAAATACCCAGTCAAAAACATTTTTTGTTGCAGAATTAGTGTAGTAGTAAAATGCAAATTTAGCCCACCCGAGTTCTAATTTCTGGTTCCGTCTCTGGTTTGAAACCATGGTTGCCGAATCTTCTGTGCTTCAACCTTCTACCATTCCCCTCAGTGTAGTCGTAGTTGAATTTCCATACCTTGAAGAAAACAGATGTCGACGAGCTTGAACTTGAAGAATGTCTCTTCAAATCAAGATGAACAAGTAGCAAGATCCCTTCCAATAGCATGAACACCACAAGAATTGCAACCAGTACTGATTTGTAAATGTACCTCATATTTTGCTAAGAGAGCTCCTATAATCTTGCTTCCCAGACTCGATGAAAGATGATGTGGAATATTAGAACTAGCACAGTTCATAATATATATATATATATAACTTAACTCTAGGGCTGTAAGTGGGTTCGAGCTGCTCGTGTTCGGCTCGGTTTTTAGCTCGTTCTGCTCGTGCTCGTAAGATAAATGAGCCGAACTTGAGCTCAATATTGAGCCCGACAAAAAACGAGCCGAACTTGAACCAGGTTGTATTTATCTCGTTTAGCTAGTGAACAACTCGTTTTTTAAAACTTAGCTTTTATTTTTTTTATTATACATAAAACAGATTTTTCTAAATCCAAAATCTTCAATTCTTTTTATTACTTTCCTTTTTACCTGAAAGAGAATGAAATTATTTAATTAAAATACATTATAAGAAAACAATCAATTTAAAGAATAATTAAATCAAACACTAACGATCACCACAAAAAGAAAGTAATTAAAATAAGATAGCCTTAAAAGTAATTTTTTAAATTTAAATTAATGAGTCAAGCCGACTCGAGCTTAAACGAGCCGAGCCGAGCTTGAACATGAAAAAAAAATTCAAAGTTAACCCCGACTCGAGCTCGATAAAAATAAAATAAACCGAACATAAACGTTATAGTATTCAGCTTCACTCGACTCATTTACACCCCCTACTTAGCTCTCTAAACATCCACAAGAGTATATGGAGGCTGGAGGGGGTGATAGGGTTATTAAAGAAACCGAGAATCCAGTTGGTGCGACTGTAAAAGAGACTTGTCACTATTGTGTTGTCTTTTTCAGGAAAGGGAAGAAAAGTAATTTGCCATTTTACGAGTACCGAATGAAACTATCATTCTCGGTTTTAACCAAGTAATCATTGCACTGTAGTTTGTACCACATAATAGTAGTACGACTATCTAACGAGTTTCGCTCAAATCACTAGTTCACTACCATATATCCAGGTTCTGAAACTCAAGCTTAGACTCAACCATATCATCCAACATCAAAGTAATCTTGATACATGTAGTGTGAATTATTTAATAAAAATAAAAAATCTTCGAGAGAGATGTATTACGAGAGCGATGTAGGCTGAGTTTGGGAGAGCTTATAAGCTCATTTGTTTTTAAGCACGAAAAGTTTTGGTGTTTGGTAAGTTCAAAAAAAGCTACTTTTTAAAAAAGTATAAAGTGTTTTGAGGGAAAAAGGAGAAGCTGTAAACACTCACCTTCTACTTATAAGCTAAAAGTCAACTTATATCTTATAAGCCCAGCTGCATCAAACCCAACCATAATCGGCTTAACATAAGTGAGGTTTGATTCCTTCCAACATAACAAAAAAGAAGCGGTTAAGGTCACAGCTAATAGGGATGAGGAAAGTAGTTAACCTTGGCAATGGCTTCATTAGTGGAAGGGTTCATATTTTATTCATGTGCAAAAATTCCAGGAAAATCTCCAATCTATGATTGAATTTCCTAAATTTACAATGAATAAAAAGTTTCCACGTACCATTAGTTCACAGAACATTCTTTTAAGATTCCTAAGTTTACCATATAAGAGCATCTAATTAGACCAGCGCAGGTTCGCGAAGTTTTTGCTCAACGTTCTTAGCTACTGTGTCAATAAACTCTTCTGTGTTCAAATAGAACTCCCTTGATACCCTGCATGCAACGGAAACTTGTCAGTTCAAACAACCAACCATTCCTCTAGGCTAGTTTAGTCACTGCTATTGGTCGAACACCCAAAAGGAAAACTGACAGATGTGTCCCGAACAGCTGAGAGGAAATTCAAGGAACAAAAGCCCACCCCAGCTAACTATAATTGTAAATGACCCGGTCAAACAGATTTCACTTACTTGGGGCCATGGATCAATAGGGCGAGATCCTTAGTCATGTTTCCTGCCTCCACAGTCTCAATGCATGCAGCCTCCAACTTTTGAACAAAATCTAGCAACTTGTCATTTTTATCTAACCTGGCCCTGAAAACAGCAAGGGTCAACAGCCTATCTGGTACCCAGAGGAAAGATGCATGCAATAGTGGTTTAGATGATGGGTAAACCATGATAAACCGTTCTCATGAGCGGCAGACTGCCACTGTAAAGCATGTTCTAGCAGATCATTTACAAAATCAAAACATGGTATATAAAGATGCACCCGGAAGTTCGGTTTGCAAACAGTACCTATGCTCTAGGCCTCGTGTCCATGCAAATATTGAAGCAATACTGTTTGTACTGGTTTCCTGTCCCTTCTCATGTAACCGAAAATGACGAGTTACTGTCCCATGAGCAGCTTCAGCTTCTAATGTTTTCCCATCTGAGGATAGCTGCATTGATTGTGGTCAGAATTGGGGATATAGAAATGGATAATGTTAACATTTGATACATACCAGCACAGAACTCATGAGGCCCAAAGAACCAAATCCTGGAAAAAAGAAAAAAAACTGACATGAGTGCCGAGACAGAGCAATTCTGCAAATAGATAGGAGTAGGAAACACAGTTTAACTCATTAAATCAACATTCAAATACAACCATCTGACCCCAATTTCAAGAATACCTAAGACTCCTGAATTATACTTCTCTTTTTACATGACAGAAATTGAAGGTACACGAAAAAGTTACAATGAAACTGATACCAGCCTGTTGTACTGAAGATAGTAAAACAATCATCTAATATAGAACAGGAAACCTGCTTCATTATGCCATGACTATAAACTTCACAGAAAATCCAAAATCAACGCATTCTTCTTCTTTGGCCATATATATTCAGATGGACAGTGGTACATAAACAAAATACTGCAAGGCAAAGTTTTTCTACAGTACCTTGAGCAAGCAAATCACTCTGAACATCACCATCGTAGTTTTTGCATGCCCAAACATATCCACCCTCGCTTTTGAGTGCATAAGCCACCATGTCATCTATTAGCCGATGCTCATACCTATATGCCCAAAGAATCTTGAGTTAACTCTTTCAAAGTATGCCGGAAAACATTTACATGATTACATAACTCACAATTGAAGACACAAACCATATAGAGTTTTCTTCAAACTTCTGCTTCCACTTCTCCACATAAACCTCCTCGAATATGTCCTTAAACCTGTGTCAGTCCAAGAAATCAATTGTACAAATTCTTATGAGAGAGATGAGAGAAGTTATGTGCCAATATATAGTCCCGTGCTCTAGTCCCATTGACTTCCAACAAATCCCTTTATAATTGTTGACACTTGGGCCAAACATACAACTCAGTCATATTTTTTGAAAGAGGGAACTGAAACTTTTCTCTACTTTCATCAAACAGAGAAACCAATATGAGAGAAACGTGGAAGTAGAACCTGATGAAGGGAGTGCATTTTTTCATGCATTTTATCATTTTCCCTAATTAGAATGACAAATGTGTAATATGACCATGTTAAATTAGAAAACTCTAAAAGTAAGTTTGTTGATTTGCACATTGTATAAAGAACAAACAAGGATGCATCTATTACCACCAAAGGTGTTTTAGCCAAAAAGAAATAAACTTTATATTGGAAACAAATGTTATTTTTACCTGCCATCATATTTTTTAAGAATTGTGTTTTTGGTGCTCAAGTATAGCGGCCACTTCTTGGAAAATGCCATGGACATAGAAGAGTCAGCAAAAGCTCGAATAGACTGACAAGAACAAAACATTTAGTTAGGAAAACTTGATCAATATATGGCCTACAATTGACAAAAAAGTTCTAGCATAAGAGTCATAAGACAAACCTCATCAACATTATACATAGCGAGGGCCACACCAGGACCTTTGAAATCGTAAACATCAAGCTCTGTCGGGGTGTCTCCTCCATCTGGGACTGAACAATATAACACAGAGATGTCAAGTAAAAAATTATAGTAAACTTCCATGAATCTCAACCAGATGAGCAAGAATGCTTAAATCTACTTACCGAATACCATTTTCAGCTTTCCTGGCCCGGTGATAACTGTATCAGTGGCTCGATATTGATCACCAAAAGCATGCCTACCAATACATATGGGTTTCTTCCAACCTGAGAATTCAACAAGCATTCAGCAGCTTCCACAGTACTATACCTATGTTCAACATATGAAGCGAATGCCCAAACCTTACCAGGAACTATTCTAGGAATGTTTTTGCACATGATAGGTTCACGAAAGACAGTACCTACATAATAAAGTATAACCTTTAACAATAAACATAGGAACTAAGTACACATAAATAAGAAAAAATGTTTCTTTGCAAAAGAATTTAGAAGAAAATTGACACTGGGCCACTGTAAATTAGCATCTACTGTAGCCAAAATCAACAAGCACTACAAAGTTATCAATTGTCAAGGCATTTGACAAAAAGTTCCTAACCATGGGAAAATTACCGTTGCTAACAAATTTAATACATTTATTAGTTAAAGGGATGAATAACAAAGCATTTTTAATTCTTTCCTATATCAGATGAGACAGATGCAAACCGTTTAGAATGTTTCTAATTGTGCCATTGGGACTCCTCCACATTGATTTGAGCCCAAACTCCTTCATTCTGGTCTCATCTATAAAGTAGCATGAACATGAAAATTAGATACAATCCATAATACAACAAGATAGTCTCCATTTGCTATGTGAGTATGTGAACATGTTAACAACAGCGACCCTGTCCCTATGACATGGTCTAAAGTCCTCGTGGTAAGAGAGACAAACACGGTAATAATGCAAAACAGAAGCAACTCACCAGGAGTTATTGTAGCACATTTCACAGCAACATTGTACCTGCAGCTCATAAAAGGAATCGATGAAACAACAGAAAAGCACATCGTAGACAATTCAAAACGCCATTTTCTTTCGTTTTAAGAAACAAGAACAAACAGACTCTGAATCAAGCAACTTACTTAAGAGCGGCTTCGGCACTCTCTACCGTAACTTTGTCATCAGTAGCATCACGGTTCAAAATCCCTAAATCATAATACTTTATGTCCAAATCCACATAGGGGAAAATAAGCTGCAATACCAAAACAGAAAAACCTTCCATCACATCAAACCAAAATCCACAACAAACCCTAGCAAAAGCTAAATTCACATCGAAAAAGACTGAATCTTCATACCTTTTCTTTGATTGCTGTCCATATGATCCTCGTCATTTCATCACCTGAACACAATAACCACATCACCAATTAACCTCTGAAAACTGCGAAAAATCACACATTATCTCCATCATCTAGAACTTTCAAATTCCTCATCACTCAACTGAACCTAGCACAATTACATGAAGAAACAACCAGCTGTGCTTTGGATTACTGACCGTCCATTTCGACGATCGGATTCTGAACCCGGACTCTATCGAAGCCACCGGAAGTAGCGGCGTAGCACCGGAGCGAGGTGCGATTAGTGGTTGCGGCCAAGGAGACGCGGTTGGCGACTCCATTGAAGAGGCTGGGCTTGGAAGTGAAGGAGAAGCTAGGGTTTCTCGGGGCTATAGAAGACGAAGATATCATGGCGGCGCGCGTCATGGCGCTGAGCTGGTGGCTCGCTTTCAGCATTCAACTTTTTCCGAGCTCCGGTGGCGGGTTTTGGATGGAGCTCTAGAAATTTTGATCTCCGAAATGAGGTTTTTGGGGTTTATCGGTATGATGGGTATTTTAGTATTTTTATCAGACGCGCCACTTGGCATATGATCCAAGGTATGAAGGGGGACACATGATCTTTAGAAAACTTGCACGTCAAGTTAACTCGGGATATTTGAGACCCATGAGATGAGAATATTTGGGTTTATGATGTGTTTTGCACAAAAAAATTGTAATATACCTATTTAAAAGAATAATGAATAATTCAACTTCTATTTCACTTGATCACGAACACCTATTTCACTTAAAATACATTTCAGGGTAATCAATTTCATGTATTTACTAACACAAAAGAATAATGATTCTTGAATGCTCGAAACTCAAATGAGAGAAATAAGGGTCCAAAATGATTCATTTTTTCAGGCATTTCACTTATTTTCGATCCATAAATACCTTGTATTTCAATAAATAAATGTACCATTGCTTTATAAACATCATTATACTCGAACAATTGGTGACATGAATGGTATAAATTGTACTTGGTAAACGTTAGCACTTACATCATGAAACCTTAAATCTTAAATTGTACTTGGTGACATGAATGGTAAATTGTACTTGGAATCGGAATGACGCCCGTCCTAACGTCGTTTACTTTCCTTCCCTCCTCATCAAACGTCAGCCGTTACCTCAAATCTTTACACCGACTCTCCTCTTGTGGTAGCGAAGTTCATCACGTACGACCCGCCACGTGGCAGGCCACACAGCTATATAAACTCTCGCCGCGAAAGTTCTACCTCGAAATTTTGCGACACAGAAATTTAGGGTTTGCGAAGCACCCAAAACGTCGTCGTAATGGCATTGCCCAAGGCCAAGGAGCTCGTCTCGTCCAACACGGTCGTCGTCTTCAGGTAATTTTCTCACCGCTCGTAATCGATTCGTGGTTTAAACCGATTGAGAAAATGTGAGGAACGGTGTCAATTTGCAGCAAGACGTACTGTCCCTTCTGCGTTAAGGTGAAGAAGCTCTTCACTCAATTGGGAGTCAATTTCAAGGCAATTGAATTGGACCAAGAGAGTCAGTACCTCTCTCTCTTTCCAATTTAAATGAAAAATTGATTGGTTTGCTTCAAATATTTAGTTTTGTTGTGGTTTCAATTTTTATTGCTCACTAGTTATTGGAAACTTGAAATTTCAATCGTGTATGGATATAAAATCCACAGTAAGTAGCATTTGGAGTTGTGTGGCCTTCAAGATTATTAAGAAAAATTAACGAAATGTGGTCATTTGAATCTGTTTGGAGAGTGATAGGGCCTGACCTTATGCATGACTTATTGATATTTTTTTAGCTTTGTTTGAGGGTAGAGAGGAAAAGTGGTTGATGGTAGTTTTGTTGTGGCGATTTGATTTTGAAGGTGATGGAAGTCAGCTACAAGCAGCACTGAATGAGTGGACTGGACAGCGGACTGTGCCGAATGTGTTTATTGGTGGAAACCACATTGGTGGATGTGACGGTAAGACTACAATCTTGAAATCAGCTTATGATTACTTTTTGAGTTTTGAGTGTGTTGAGATATATATCCCACATCGGGAATATGAGACCTTGTCTGTGGGTTTATAAGGGTTTGGGCTACTCTATTCATTACTTTATCATGGTATCAGAGCGGGTTGCCCACGTACACGTGTGAAGCCCAAAGGCCACAAGAACTCCACGACCACCCAAGTTGTTGTCCACGTGTTAGGCTTAAAGATTCGCCACACGTGCGGGGACGTGTTGAGATATATATCCCACATCTGGAATATGAGACCTTGTCTGTGGGTTTATAAGGGTTTGGGCTACTCTCTCTATTGCCAATTGGTTTTGGAGTTGAACCCCAGACTACTTTATCAGAGCCTATGATGCACGGATACGGCAAAAATTTTAGTATGCTGTATCGTACCCGTATCCGATACGGGTACGCACGGGATACGCTATGAATACGTACCCAAAGATATGCAAATGTATCCTAGATCATTTAGGGAGGTTTTGACCAAATTAATACTAGGTTGTTGACTTTTTGTAGTAATATCTTATCTAATTTCTAGCAATCTCTGTTCTGTTTTAATTCTTTCACGATTATATTCTTCTGTATTTTCCTTAATTAGATGATTTAGATTAGATTTATTTGAAATTTATTTATTATTATATTTTTTGTGATAGATCTAGTAAAATTAGACTATTTTCGTGTTATTTCTCATTAAAATTATCTATATATTTTTAAATTATATTAAATATATATAATATCAAAACGTACCTGTATCCTATTTTTTCGATAAAAAACGTATCTGTGTATCGTATCGAACCCGTATCCGTGTCCTGTACCCGTACTAGTGCATCATAGATCAGAGCGTGTGCTACACATACATAAACTTCTGTCTTAAAATGATGTACTTTGATATTGCTCTGCAGCAACTCAGGCCCTGCACAATCAAGGAAAGCTGATCCCTCTGCTCACTGAAGCAGGAGCTGTTGGCAAAACATCTGCTTAAGAAGAGCTTGGAATCTGGAGTAAAATATGGAATAAGTTCGTTTATGTGCTTTTGATCTATGAACCATACATTCTTCTAGACATAAAGCACATTAAACTTGAATTATATATTTAAGTGTCTGATGTGTTAAATTCTGATGTACTTATATTTTGGTTTTGCTGTTTGAAATTGAATCCTTGCATAAGGGATTTGATAGCCATGGTTCCACAATGCGGTTGGATTTTTGGCCTTAGACAGAGCTGGCATTTTCAAAATATCATGGTTGGATCAACTTGGTTAAATTAATCAAACTGAAAGACCAGTTAACTTGTCACAGGATTATAGATTGAACCATGAGCTTGATGCTAAATATACCAGTACAATTTCAGGTTATAAAAAAGTTTACAATTTTGGGTACAAATGGAGAACAATCCAATTTCCCTATTTCTTCTTCAATCGGTGAAACAATTTTCCTTCCCCCTGTCAACTTGCATAGGAAAGTAGGAAATGGATACATCTGAGCTTTGCGTTTGCTGTAAAGCACAATCTCAACTTGCAACAGGAAACAGAGAACACAATCTCAACTTGCAACAAGAAACACTTGATGCATCTGTAAGAATTCATCAGTAGTACCTAAGGCACCATATCTTCCCTAACACTGACATGACTCAGGAAACCACTTAGACAATAGGTGACGTTTTGACCCAACAATTAGTGTGAAAAACGCATAGCATGGGATATGCATCAATCCCACCATTAAGTGCCTGCAATTCAGCACACATAATCAAAATCGATCAGATGTACATGATTCTGCTGAAGATGCATGTCCTAATGGGAGTACAAGGCATCCATTGAGCAGTAACAGGTTGTACTTGTATCTTCAGGTGATTAACAACTTATTGTCTTATTGTTTCTTGAAGTTTGCAGAATGTTATATTGATGACATTTTGCCCCGATCAGGTGGCATATTCTTCAGTGAAAGAATGATACTTCAGTATAAACTTGATGCACCAAGAATGAGGAGAGGTCTCATAATCAGTTGAGAAAGCATACCAAACTGGGGCATATGGCGATAACAAGTCAAGGAATGGGTACGGCCGCCTGCAACAAAGAGAACTTTCAATTTTTCTTCTATGGAATTAAGCTGTTCCGGGATATAAAAAAGATAACCAACATTACCATATTGATACACAAGCATGAATGATCCACTGGAAAATGACGAATGCCTCAGTCCACAAAACAAACAATGATATCCGAACAAAGGGGACTTGATGACAGTGTAGATTGAAAAAGTTAACCATGTGAGAAGCTTAGAGAGAGCACTATAATCAAAGTGAGAAAAACAAATGTCTGAAAGAGATTACCGAGCAATTTAACATTGCATCCCAAGGAGTAAAACAGCATTGACTTTGTGAATGCTAACCGTCAACTGACACAAAAATGACCATCCACAGAAATTATAAATCATAAGCTATATATTGGTTACGAAAGAAATTGCTGGAAACTATATTTGATCTATTTTAAAATAATTCCTTGGTCTCTTAGGTATAATCTCATAAGGTCTGATCTAATCAATCTACATTCGGCTTTCAAATAACTATGTTAGACGACTGAGGCATACCCCAAGCCAAAGGCTGGAAAATTAATCAATCAAGGGGCACTAGAGGATATATTGAGAAGTGTGGTACTTACAAGATTCATGTTGTAGAATTTGAGGGTGAGAAATGGAAATATTACAAGCCAGTAAATGGAATCAATAAGCATCACTGCTCCAGCATTCGTCTGAATACATCAAAATAGAGTGGAAGGATGGAGTTAACAGTGATGTACTGCAACCACATGACCAGAAAGAATAAGGTAACATGCTAAATAGCTCTCAGGCTCATAACAAAGATCTTGCAAGAAGAGAGCTTATTGAACTTATGAGCATGAAAGCTAATGGATTCACTAATTATCGAAGACTATAAGGTAGAAGAAGATCAGAAAGCGTACCCCAAAATAAATGGTAAGCAAGGTAAAAGTCCACCTGTCCAGAATCCAGAAAACATTGCATCCTGAAGTTGGAAGTATCACAAAATATATGATACAATATACAAAAAGTAAATCCCATAACTAATTGATGTTGATGACATATGAGAAATCTGAATGGTACCAGATGAGCTAGAATTTATGTTTAACTACATTGCAAATCAGTGTTCAGTTATGGAATGAAGTTAAACATTCACAATTTCCATGTCATTAAAAAAATTCCATTTCATAAATCCTTCCAGACCAGACATAGAATAGATAATCTGATTGAACAAATGAACCTCATAACAAATTGAACATATTGGCCACTGCTCAAAGCTAGAAAAGAATTGAATTGTAAACCAGGTTCAGTTTTCATGTTTAACTTCATTGTAAATTTTGTAAACAACCCTAGAATCTGAATGGTACCAGATGAGCTAAAAGAAGTCTTACTGAGTATAGTAGAAATATATGCCGCCGCCACAGACGACAACTTTGGCAATCAGTATCACCAAAAGCAGAAAGAATGCAATCACTCTATAAGCCAACAACCATAAAGGATGAATACTTTTCAGGCAAGGCCTCCATGCTTCATCACCACATAAATCCTTACTTCTGTCCTGCTGAGTTTCTCCATGCCGAAATTTCAAATAATCTGAATCTTCATACTTACATAACAGTAGCAATGCTGCAACCATAGGTGTGAAAACCCAAACTGAACACAACAACTTTCTCCAGTTCAACCAATAGCTCAGGTCAGTAGTATCAGCAGTAACACTCCCTAGTTCCATCCTGCTACATAAATCAACATACATTGGTAGTCTATCAAAATCTATACTACACCACTCCATGTCCTCAAACCCCAAACAATGCTAATCTTACACATGCCCAAAACTAATGAATTGACATCAAACTATCTCCCTAATTTTTCGGTCTCCACCTACTGAATCTGCAATAATACTCATACACACCTAATGATACAATCATGATCACAAATGCTACAATGAATAACTGTAAATGAAACAGTAACTAGTAACTACTAAGAAGGGTAAAAGTGTACCGAAAATTACCAGCCGGAGATTCCTATTAGTCAATTCTGAATCTTCTCTTAAGCGTCATGTTTTTCGGGTTGATCATAATCCGGGATGCACCGTAACCATTATATAGTTTTCAGTGAGCAGATTAGAACTTTGGGCCTTTTGGAGTTTTGGGCCTCAAACAAATTATATCCTTAAGGCCCAAACTTCCCTTCTTGTTCTTCCAGTTCAGTATTGTTGCGAACCCAGTTTCTTCTTCTTCTTCTTCTTCTTCTTCTTCTTCGTTTTTCGTCTTCAAAATCTGGGTAACTGAACAGAGGTTAGTCTTCTTCTACAGTTTTGATTTAATGGCTTAAGTATATTCTATGTTTGTTAATCATATAAGAGAGTAGCTTATAACTATGTTTGGCTTCTTGTATCAAATCAAAGGTCTTTCCTTTTAGCTATGTGATTGTAGTTGTTAGGGTTTAACTAGCAATGCTTAGCTTTTCTATGTTAATTGTAACTTGGGTATTGATATATAAGCTGTACCACTATAAAGCTATTTGCTTTTTGCGTAATGCTGAATTTGAGGGTATGATAATTTTGAGTAGGTACTATGATTATGCTTAAGAAGGTAAATTTTGATTGAAATTTGTGTTCAGGTTTTTGAGGATGTTGCCTATTGAACCTGCAAAGAAGCTGTCTTTTGTTCGGTGTATTCAATATGGGGATTTGGTTATTGTGTATGAGAGATATGATAACATGAAGGCTTTGAAAGTGTGTGAGGGTTCTGTGCTTGAGAATCAATTTGGTGTGTTTAAGCATTCGGATTGGATAGGGAAGCAATTGGTTCCAAGGTTTTCAGCAGCAAGGGTGGATTTGTTTATCTGTTGGCTCCAACACCCGAGCTTTGGACTTTGGTTCTGAGCCACAGGACTCTGATTCTCTACATTGCTGATATTAGCTTTGTGATCATGTTCTTGGAGATTGTTCCTGGATGTGTGGTTCTTGAGTCGGGGACTGGGAGTGGGTCTTTGACTACATCGCTTGCTAGGGCTGTTGCTCCTAAGGGACATGTCTATACATTTGATTTTCATGAGCAAAGGGCGGCCTCGGCTAGGTGAGATAGGAAGATCGCCACTTTTTTACTTAAGATGTCCCCCTTCATGTATAAGTTAGATGAATAGTTGCATTTCCTTTCAACAAGTACCTTTCAGATTGAGATAGTAAATTGAGTAATTTGTTTGTAGGCCTCTCACAAATTTCATTCTCAAAGACATGTTTATTACCTTTTTTTTGAAGATGTCTAATGCTGAAACAACCGTAAATTTAACAGGGAGGACTTTGAAAAGACGGGGATAAGCAACATGGTCACAGTAGGAGTTAGAGATATTCAGGTTGAAGGTTTTCCAGATGAGTTTTCTGGGAGGGCAGATTCTGTCTTCCTGGACCTTCCCCAACCCTGGCTAGCCATCCCTTCAGTTGAGAAAATGTTAAAACAAGATGGGATTGTATGCTCCTTTTCCCCCTGCATTGAGCAGGTGCAACGGGCATCAGAGACTTTGAGATCAAAGTTTACAGGTTAGTTTTAATGTAGTTATTTGCATTGTGCTGTACATTCACAATAAATATAAGTAATTGGAATTTGCAACTAAGGTCTTTATCTTCTGCTTGTGTATAGATATAAGGACATTTGAGATACTCCTTCGCACATATGAAGTTCGAGAAGGGAAAATGGATGGCTTCCAGGTTGAGGAAAGCAGCTCTGTTGGATCTTTACCATGTAAGAGGCGGCAGCGATCAAGTGAAGGAAGTAATGAGCAGGAAACTACAAGTGCTCCCGTAGTCATGGCTAGGCCGTGTAGTGAGGCCAAAGGCCACTGGCTATTTGACATTTGCGAGACTCAAATGCCTCTCATAAACTCATAAAGTATGCATTTTGATCTAGCCTATTTAGTTATGCCTTATATAGTGTGTTTAATCTGATTATTCGTATGTTATGTAAGGGAAATTCCCCAAAATAGTTGGGATAACCGGATAACCTTTTTGTTGTTGTAAGTGAACTTGTTTTGATCATTGATCAGAAAATTTTGAACAATCACTGCTTCTAATTCAATATCTTAGTTAATTTTTTAGATATAAATGGGATAAATAAACCTAAAATTAAAATTGTGGATTGTGGAAGATTTATTTTCAGAAACTTAAGAAATCAGCCTCAAAATTAAAGCACTAAATGCCACATTTGACCAAGCTATTTTAGTACACAATGCCAAATCCGTGTCATCCATTCATTCAGCTGCTGCGTCTTGACACTTGTTTTAAGTGGTCGTTATCAGTTTTGTGTTCATGCAACGTTAAAACTTGAAATTTCAGCTTCTTTCACTCTGCTTGATTTCCCAGTTATAGAGATGCAGGGCAGCGCACTTGCTCTGTCTCCTTCCACCCCATTTCTAAAACCTCCATGTTGAATCCCAAGCTATAAACTCTTTCAACTTTCAGCCTCAACTTCTTTTCCACAACTCCATCGTGTCAGCTCTGTTCAGAGACTTCACTAGAAAACAACTTTTCGCACATTTTTGTTGTCTTATTCTTCCTCTTTCAATGCTGAAATCCCTGCATTCCTTTCCTCAAATAGAAGATGCGATAGTTTTAAGGTCAGGGCTGCTCAGCCTGCTACTCCAGGGCCTGAGAGTGCCGGGGAGGCTTCAGAATTAAGTGGATTGGCTCGAACTTTGCAGCTCGGTGCCATGTTTGGAATTTAGTACCTTTTGAACATTTACTTCAACATCTACAACACAGGCTCATTACCTCTATTTTTATATATATGATCCCTCAGTTTGGATTGTTAAATTCTTGTTCTAAATGCATGTCTACAGTACTTTGTTTACAACACATTGAGATGAAAATTTATCTCCTAGAGGTACCTAGAAACCGCCTAAACCCGCCTAGAGTGCTAATTTGTCGTTCCTCTCCACTGCCACGCACTGCTTGAAACTTTTATGGCAAATCCATTTCCTGATACACACATAGTAGTAGCCTACAAGATGACTAGTTTTTGGCACAATGAAGAAAGCTAGCATTTAAATCTTTTTTGTCGCCAAATAATTCATTTTTTTTCCAGATGGGTTTCATTGTTTGATGAACAATAGAGAAGAGGAACAAGAACAAAGAGTGATTGTGTTGGTCTGGCAGAAACCGATTGCATACGAGGAGGTTGTGTCCTCAACAAGAAATTATTTACGACTGCATGCCTAACTTCAAATGATAGTTTTGTGTTATCTGCCCTAAATCTAGTTATTATATACCGCTGCATGCTTAACAACTTTATGGTAAGAATTTCAAAGAAAAATGATGTCAATTAACAAAGTAACGGTTCAGAAGTTTGAAAATATATCTCATCCATATAGCATATCTGAATGTATCAAACCATGTCAAGCCTATCTTGGATAATATTTCAATATCCTATAGTCCTATTGCATAAATCCTTTTCGTTGACGTATTATTTAATATATTGGTAATATAATAGATGATAATTTTTATTGAAAGAAATTAGATGATAATTTGTTTACTAATACTAAAATTTGTCAAATTATCATTAATCTTATTTATGTATTACAATTTTAGACGTTACACAGGTCATCTGTTACATTACAGACTATACACCGGTCATCCGTTACATTTCAGACTTTACGTACCGATCATCCGTTACATTTTGGCTAATGTGCTAAATAGGCCAAAGAAACCTCTGCATGTTCATCAATCGGCGAAGGCATTTAGAGGAAAGTGGGAATCACATGGTCCCTATGAACTGAGTTCGAGATTCTCGTGTTTGTGTATACGTTCAAATTTGACTCTTTTGACATAAATCTTTATAATTTTAAACAATGGTATTTAATTACTATTAAAAAAAGCAATGGTATCTCATAGCCATTTTGTTATTTAGTAGAAATCAATAAGTAAAAAAAATAGAAGCTAAAATTTTGAGTTCTATTTGTCTTAAATTTCTCAACTCCAGTTTCAATTTCTAAATTCACTATTTGTAAAAGCTATTTTGGCCAAAGTTAGTTAATAACCAATAACAAAGATGAAAAAGTAAAATTCCCCTTTGGTGCTAATCTACTGCTCAATGACAATGCCCAACAAATATATGAGCAGATAGCCGAAAGTAATAGATCATCGTTCATCTAATGGTAAGTTGGTAACCCTTATTGAGACACAAATTAAAACAAACCGTAAGTATAGAATAATAGAACAACAACAAGTAACAGTTCAACTACTTACCATTACATATAAAAGCTGAAAGCTTATACACATACCAGAAGATTCTTCAAACGCTTCCAATTAGAACAGTACTTCCTAATGGTTATAAGCTTACATTCTTGGCCAAACACGAACTAAGAAGTAAGAAACAGAAACCATTTTTTTTAGATCACACTCAACAACTCTTATTCAAGACCCAGATCTCAAGCTACCTCTGGGACACTACTAACTTGCGCCATAAAAAAATACACTACCTAGCTAGCTAGGCAAACACATACACCTAACCACCTTGTCCTCAAAAGCTTAATTGGCGCTTTGCATTGTTGATCATCTCGAGCAAATCCACATCTGGTTGCTTCGACTGAGCCTGCTCCTGCATATAACCATTCACCTGTAAAGAGAGACGAGTATCATTGCCGTACCCGTTAAACTCAGAATACATTTCAGAATAAGAGCTGCTGCTCCCCATAGTTGCCTCCACACTGGAGCTATCCTGCTGCTTCTTCCTAGCTGCCGCGGCGGCTTTCAACGAAGCCATCCATGCATTGGGGTTGGCCTCGAACTGAGGACAGTATACCTCGGAGTCAGGTAAATCAAACATACCTCTTGATTGCTCATACACCTCTTCATTGCCCACCTTCCCCTTATTCTTCCTTGACGCCGAAGCAGAGGCCCTGGTCTTCACCGCGCTCTTGTTGTACTTGGACGGATAGTCTGGAACATCATTTGTAGCTTTCCAGTTCTTCCTTTCAAACCGGCGACGATAGACCTTGGAGGCAGCTAGACCTGATGGCTCACCGTCATCCATTGCAGCGGCCTTGCCGTTCCTCCTTTCCTCGGCTTTCTCCACACTCTTGATGTACTTGGAGAGGAGGATGCTCTCATTAACAGTGCCTGCTGAGTTGCCCTTGACGTTGAGGTTGATTTTGTTGCTGGGTCTTCTCTTGATGTAGCGCTTCCTCTTGGTAGCGTTCCAGTGGTTCTTGATAGTGTTTTCAGTCCTCCCCGGTAGTCTCTTGGCGATCTCAGCCCACCGGTTTCCCATCTCCATATGCGCTTGTATGAGGATCTTGTCCTCTTCTATGCTCCACATCTCTTTCTGCAAAGACCATCGGTTAACAATTAATGCCCGCACGAAATTGTAACGCACTTAGTAAGTATGTAAATTTTAGATTCTCATTTTAGATCAATCGCTACGTTACTTAGACAATCAAGTTCTGCATGGGCACGTTACTTGAAAACAATGCACGTACTTACGTACGTGCATACAGATATAGAACTTTCAACGTTCGATCTAGGGTTTGCACTTTCATCCAAAAAAATTCGTTATAGGGTTTGCATAAAGAATTGTCAATTTTGTTCTATAACATGAAAATCAAACTAGGGCATACCATAACATAGAAACTATATCGATCATTTGATCAGAAAATATGAATTTATGAATTGCAAACCATAATGTTTGTTATTATTTAATTTTGATTGTATGAATCAGGGCTATATATATATGTATATATATATGTTATTAGAATGTAGTTGTTATTTTTGTGTAGTAGTGATTCTAGCATGCTATGTGCAATAGAAAGAAGTGCTAAACTATTTTCCTTTGTTATCTATATAATTCTATGTAATTAGGTGTTACTGGATTACTTAGAATTTGATAATGAGATTATGATCCAAATCCGAGAGTCCGAACCCGAAATCTTGGATTTAGACAAAACAACAGTGTGACAATGGCAGTTTGGTATTCGTGACCCATCACGCTTAATTGTATTTCATATTAGATTGTATTAATCTAATCTGGCAAACTTAGAGCATCTTCAAACAGCTCTTCTATTGATTCTCTATTATAAAGGTCTCTATAAAAATTGGAGCTAAACTCTAATAGATGTTCTATTCTATTATGTAAATTAGATGTGTTTATGTATAATTTAATGAGTCTACATTAATATTAAATATGTATTACAATCAAATCCCAATTTTCATGTTATATGTTTCAATTTTATGAAGTTTTTTTTCTTTTTGAGGAGAGAGAATGAATTGTATAAGGTAAATCAATAAATTTTAGAGATTTCATCTTGAATATATAAATTTAGAGAATTCTATAAATATAGAGGATCTTATTTTCTTTCTTCACACTTTCTGTATTATAGAGGATGGTTTACATGAGTTATTTGAGCAAGAAAATGATATTTTTCCTCTATAATAGAAATAACTTTAGTTTTACATGAGCTGCTTTTATAACGTATGTCTGTTTTTCAAGGTGGCAGATATTTGACAAATGAATGCCATCCTACTGTTCGAATCTTTTTACAAGTTGAGTGAACGGAAAATTGAAATGACATGGTAAGATTTTCCGTACTGTATGACATGCGTCAAAAGCGGTTAAATTATTAATAATTTATCATAAATATATAACCAAATAGATGCAATGGAACCAAGGAATATATTCATCTATGTTATATGTTTAATTGGCCAAGATGCAAGATCAAATATGTATGAAAGAATGTATATAATCAGATTTATGGAGATGGAGTGGAGAGAGAAGGGTAAAAGAAGAAAACCCTAGTATCTGGACGCAGGTGGTTGTGCCATCTTTCTCTGCATTGTTTTCCTACTCTCCCATTCAGCTTCGCAGCAATTAGAGACCACTTCTTAATCCCATTGATCTCGACAAGCTCAGATAACAGTCTGCAAATTGAAGAGAAATTATCAGTACTGATCACCGATTAATTAATCTTTTTCACTCACTGAAAATTACCAGACATCAGAGTAATTCCTTCAAAGAAAACAAGGCTGATATATTAGTGATCAAATGAACAAATTAAAACAAACAAACAAACACACAATAGATCAATAGATCGACCTGTCCTCCTCTTCAGTCCATTGGCCTTTGATAAGCCCTCCATCACCATCTTGCTGCTTGCCGGCCTCCTTCATATAATGTTGTTTCCTCTTGCGGAGCTGATCATGGTGCATATAGACCATGTTACGTGAGAATTCATCAGCTCCTGGCAGCATAACCCCAGGTTCGATCTCTCGGTAATTGATGGGGTGTGGTTGCTCGACACAGCTAGCCTCTTGTGACATCTGATATTGGTGGTGGTTGTGGGGGTGATGATGATCCTCATCATCGTACTCAGCCCATCCACCATGCATGACAGCCTTCTGGCTGTCAGAAAACGAAACAGCTGCCGCAGAGGCATAAGGGAAAACATTCAAATCATTTGATTGCTGGTTGGGATTATGATGAACAGACTGATTGTAACATGCATCAAAAGGACTGAAACCTTCGATGCTAGGGAGATCAACCCGGCCGAAAGGGTTTGATGAAGAGCCCTCAATGGTGGTACCACCGAAGAGAGGAGAGGTGTGGTGGTATTGATCGGAGTAATTCAGATCAATCCCCCTGTCTAAGTTCTCAAAATGACAAAGGTTGTTGTAGTGTTTGTTTGGCTTGTAGCAACCATGAGGTGATGAAAGCTGTTTGAAAAAACGAGAATTCTGGTGGAGATTCTCCGGAGGAGCCTCCGGCTTCACATCGGAGAAATAGGATGAAAGTAAAGGAAACCCACTCTCCTCTATGAACTCCATGCAAGTAGAGAAAGAATTGAAAGAGAGAGCAGTGAAAGGGAGAAAGAAAATTAAGAGCAAGCTCTCAAGGCAGCTAGAGAGAAGAAAAGGAAGGATGGGTTAATGTGCTTGGGGTGTAAATGAGGGGGGGTTATTAAGAGGAGAAACTAAAGCAATGCTCTATCCCACTAGGAAATGGGACCATCACTTACGTTGAACGAAGTGGGTCGCTTTCTGACGAAAAATAAAAATTGAAGAACCGTTTGATCGTGATAAATTATTTACAGATATCTAAATTCGTTAGGCTTTCAGAATATTGTTTTAATTATTTTTCGAGTTTTATTTTTATTGTTTTGTTTTGTTTTGTTTTAATTAATTTGTTTTAGACTTTATTTTATTTTAATCCATAGGTTTTTAGGTTTCATTGTTAGTTGCTCTAGGGTTTGTTTGCTCCTATATAAAGAGCATCTATCAGCTGTATTTTATAACCTTGATTTATAAAAAACAAAACTTATTTGAGTTTATCTTAATTCCTGGTAGATTTCAGAACCTCTCGTGGATTCGAGATTAAAAATAGATTGGTGGATTCCAATCTCCTATCCTTTTATTTTCCGCTACATCAACCACCAACCCCACTCTGGGTCCATGAGAAATCTGACGGCTACTATTTGCTGCCGATGACTGTTGAGCTTCACTCTTGGTAATTTTTGTTCTCATTTTTATCTTTTTCATTTCTCTAAAGGTAAAAAAGAAAAAGCAAAGGAGAAATTTATGCAGACATACATATAATCATGAGGTAGTCATAGGGTATCTATAGGAAAACTTAGCTAGAGTAGTTCAGTGACATATGGCGGACATTTTGTGATGTTACGTAATCATTTGTTTTATGGTGTTTTATGGTGTGAGTTATCTTCCGTTGGAGATGCTGTTAGCCAGCTAATATTTTGTCCGTGTAACGAAGAGATTAGCTTGTAAAGGAAATATTAGTAATGAATTATTCATGGTTATTTTCAAGTATGGTAATCGATTATATGGTTTGAATGACATGCAGTAATAACAAAAAATGACTAACATTTGTATCCTTTTATCTACATTTCACACTTAAGTTTTAAGTTTGAGTGAGACTGAGAGGGTGTAATTATACGTTGCAACTTCACTCCTTTAGGTACTAAGAACATTCTTTGAAATTCCAACGGGAAACACATTTCCACCTCATATTAGTTCTAGCATTAAAGTTGTATCTTAACAATGATAAACTTCAATTTTGTGTATACACTTTTAATCTTATCTGCATTAACATGCAGTCACACTGGGGCTGTCATTTGGTTTGGTAAATACCAAACCGACTGAAAACTGAATGAATATTTTCGATTTAATAAACCGAATCTTGGTAATCGAAATAACCGAAACCGAAAAATACTGAAAAAGTTGGTTTGGTTTTTGGTAAATACCGAATTTACCAAAATGTTAGTTATTTAAACACTTATATTTGCAAATAAGGTTAACCATTTTGATCTGAGCACACACGTTACCAAAAATATGTAATCTTTCTACCTTAGCCGTATTTCACTATATTGATCATATCTTATTTCACATGAGTATCGAAAATTTTGCTTCCTCCATACAATTGGTTCACAAACACCTACACTTGCAAATAACCTACTAAACAAGTTATACCACATTAGTAGACATATTATGGTTTCTAACACTGAAATTTATAAAATCCGTTCGATTTGGTCAATATACTTAAATACGACTATAGAACAAATTTCACCTATTTTCGACAATGTTTAGAACTTAATCAATGTGCTCAACCTTAATATGATATCACTTATTACACGAAAACTCTATTATTTAGCCATTTATGTCTTATTTTGATCGATACTTCCTCTCATAGCCTCTCGTATGAATAAAAAGTAATGCTTCAGTGTAAAAATATTAAGAAATTTACATCCCAATGATATGGCTCTCCATGGAGAATCATAAGAATAAATAATGTTGACTGATTTGATCAAGACGCAAACGTTACATGGAATATGTGATTTTTCTATCATGGTTATTTTTCACCATATTGATCATATCATATTTAATAATATTTTTCTGAAATTTTGTATACTCAATACGGTTGGTTCACAAAGATGTACACTTGTATATAATTAACCTACTAAACAAGTTACACCATATTAGTAGGCACGTTATGGTGTCAACAATGACTATTTTCAAAAAATTTGCTTTCTCTATTGTTTCATTATATTCAGAAAATATATTTGTTGTAAAGTTAGGTAATACCGAAAACTGAAATACCGAATTTGGTAAGATTTATCTCATACTGAAAAAGTTTGTTGGTTTTTGGTATTCATATTTCATTATCGAAAGCTTTGGTTTTGAAGTGGGTAACACTCATTACAGATTCGAACCGACCGAATGGCAGGCCTACGTCACACTTATCTCTCAATTTTTAATTACTACTGGCAGAGGTAAGTGCCAGAGAGTTTTTTATAGGACAGGGCAATGAAAAAGATACTTATTGCCAATTCATGTAAAAAAATCCTTTAACTATTACATTTTACCTTCCTTTTTATCACCTCTACCTATTTATTGTAAGAAAAATATTTTCATTTTCATTTTTTTTCCTTTAATATAGTCTTACATGGAAAGTGGAATTATCCCAGGAAGGATCCAAATTCTGGCATATATTTGACCATATATGCATTATGTATATCTTGAATTAATTTAAGGCCCAACTGAATTGTAATTAGTACAAACATCCAAGTATTGCAATTTACATAGAAATTTGTGTTGAAATAAATTTACAGAAAAACCAACACTACCAGGATCAGTAGTTTGGCCGACAAAAAAATTTTGTCCGCCTGTTAACCAAAGTCTTCGGATCAGCTCTTAACCGACGAGTTGTCGTCGGCTAAGATGTCATCAGTAAAGGCTTGTCGGCTATAACTTTAGCCGACGAAATAAAAGTAGTCGTCGGCTATAGTTTCACACTTAGCCGACGATTTGTTTTTATATTTTTCGTCGGCTAAAGTAAGACTAAAGCCGACGAAACCATTTTTCGTCGACCATAACCTGAGACTTTGGCCGACGAAACGTTTAATACATATAGGGCGTTTAAAGTGGACTTTAGCTGACGAAAAAAAATTCATCGGCCTGTTTTTTTAGATTTGTCGGCTATGCTGTTTATGCTGGTAGTGCAGGGCTCAAAATCAGGGATTAAGGTTAGGGCAACCAAGTAATTCCATAGCTGTAATTTGTTGCAACCTGTAACCATATATTTTGTCATCTTTGGCAAAAGAAGTTGAGAACCTGTCATGGGATTTTGTCTCCAACATGCTCTGTGCAACCAAGGCAAATGAACCTAATTTTGTAATTGAAGTTATGTCTATATATATTAGTATATATTTATTTTCTAATAATTTAAGGTTTCAAATTCTACTTTATGGGCATGTTAACCTGTCATGGGATTTTGTCTCCAACATGTTGTGTGCAACCAAGGCAAATGAACCTAATTTTGTAATTGAAGTTATGTCTATATATATTAGTATATATTTATTTTCTAATAATTTAAGGTTTCAAATTCTACTTTATGGGCATGTTTACTAATCTGGAATGAAATTGAGAGTGGTATAATTGATTCAGGAATGAATAAAATTATGAGTTTACTAACACGTCAAGGTATCGAAATGGATATGGGTCCTACTTGCTTATTAGGAATCGATTCCTGATGAAACTCTTTATTCGATAACCAAGGGGGGATATGAGTATCAAAATCAAGGTAATGAAAACAACTCTTTCTCTCTAAAATATCCTCACATAATTAACAATATTTCTAAATTACCAAACACACAAAAATATGTTATAATATTTTAAATTGGGGATATTTTAAAATTTTGTTGTATTTATAATATTTATAAATTACTCAACCCTAAATATGTATGTGTATGTGTGTGTGTGTGTATATATTGTATTTTAGAGATATTTTAAATTTATTTATTACAGGGGTATTTTAGTAATCAAATTTGTTTTGATTATGATTCCATATGATAAGTAAACAACATCAATCATAATTAACTAGTTTCATTATTGTTTTGATTCCTTATGGAAAGTAAACAGTATAATGGTATGAAATATTCTGATACCGATTCTTGTTGATACCGATTCATGATAAGTTTCATTCCAAGTTAGTAAACGTGACCTATATCCATATTTACAGTTAAAAAGTGTGGCTTTCTATTAAAAAATAAATACTCTTGCATCATATCTATTTGACTTATCTACCTGCCTATTATTATTGATTCAAAGTTACCAAAAAAAAGTTGTCATTTACTCGTGTAAAATATATATATATATATATATATATATGTGTGTATACGCAACTCTGATATATATATATATATATATATATATATATATATATATATGTGTGTGTGTATACGCAACTCTGAAATGCATATATTAGCCTTAAGTGAGGGTAATAAATTAGACATAATTATTTCCCTGCTAATATGTGCTGTGTTTGAGTGACAACTAGTGAGATTATTGTTAATATGATTTGGTACTCAGGCGGCCAGAAGCTTAGTTTTACTTTTACTTGGTTCGTTTTGACTTCAGTTACTTAAATTTGTCTGTTTAACGCCTTTAGATAGATATAGCATTATAGCACCTTCAAACCTGATATTTAACGAACTCCTGAGTTACGGATATGATAGTTATTATCATACGATGTTCCTACCCCTTTTCCTTGATGGAAGTATTAAGTACCACAGAGGTTACTTGTCAAAATTCACCCAATAAAAGAGTGTTAAAACCACACACTGGATCCTGATCGAATTGCACCACATCATTCATTCTTGTTGAACATACAAGACGAGCAACCTCTAACATACTATTTGGCAAATGCCTCACTTGGTGGTGAGTGAACCGTGACTTAATTAGTTAAGATGTTTAACAAACAGCTTTGAGATCATGAATTCAAATCTCTCCATATACGTAAAATGTGAGTTTTTTAATAAAATGTTTTTAAAAAATGCCTCACTTGTTATTCTCGCACCATGTTTCAACAGTTAGCAGTTTCACTCAATCAAGCACACACAATAAACTTAAACAAACAGTTAAAAAGTGTAGTGTAAATCAACCTCCATATGGCAGAGGCAAGGTTCAGAAATCATAATCTTCATCAACATGGAGAAGTGTCTTAACTTTTGAAAGAAATATATCAACCACACAACAGTAGATCAGATGATAAACGTGCACATGATTACCAAAAAAACTGTATTTCATAGAACTATAAGGCCATTACATTTAGACATAAGCTAACCAGTACCTACATCTTATCTACCCACAAAAATAGAGGCCAGGAGGGGGAAATACAGAGGGAGAGATAGAGAACACGTCCCACAAGTAACAATAACTTAAAAGGGAGTTTTGTCAAGCTTTTCAGCCCACCTCAAGAATCATAGATAGTCAAACTGCCACATCCTGGTTGCTCTTGTAAAGCTTACCCTACTTCCGGTTACAACACTGTCGAAACAAAAACGGAGGCACTACAGATACGTGAAACAGTGATCTAAATCCTCAGTTGTCTTGACGTTGTTCCATCATTGCCTTGTGAAAACTCCTACCTCCAAAGCCAACAGCTGTTGGCAGAGCTTTGTTGAACCTTTCAGGACTACGACTACGCTCCCGAGTCAAACCTTTGCCATCATAACCATTATTTGGACGGTCATATCTGTAGCATACAATCAAAAGTTCCAAACAGGAAATGACATCAAATGATGTGACATGACGAAACATACTCTTTAGACAGATTATAGCTCTTTTGATAACAATCAGAAGTGCAAATATACATCAATACAAGATAACACGTACCTGCCAGCAGAGAAAGAAGATCCAAACTCGCCGCCACCCCTTCCACCATCTCTTCCACCATAGCTTGAATCACTTCGTCCACCATCGCGACCACCATACCCAGATCCCCAACGTTTGAACCTGTTCATCCCACCACCACGCGAAGCCAAATCACGAATTTCTGGAGGTACACGTTGGTTGGCTCCTTCCAAAACCTTAATGAGTTCTGCAGCATATTTTACATCCTGATCACCAAAGAATGTGTATGCCAACCCAGTGGCACCTGCCCTTCCGGTTCTCCCAATCCTGTGAACATAATCCTCTACTCCATTAGGGAAGTCGTAATTGATAACCACCCTGTAGTAGAATTGCAATATTAACCATCAATTTTTGTGAAGAAACACAAGGTGATTCAAAAATATCTATTCACACGTTTTTTTTGGATGTGCATGGTAAGCAGAAGCAGTCAGGTAAACTACTTTCTAGAAACAGCAGCAATTATGTAAACTACTCTCAGCACAATACCAGTAATAAACAATGGAAATGAATATGATAAGCCAAAGACTCAAACCCAACCATGCATTTTTAACATGTACTGATATGCCAAAGACTCCAACCATCCTATGCACTATTAACATGTAACTACACTTGACTAGCTTTATCCTTTAATAAGGGGAAAAGAAAAACCATCATGATCCCCAATACATGAAATGCTAGCCAATATTGCAGCCCAAAACTTAATATGCCTTTGGATGAATCACAATCAAACCATAGGTGCCACCAATGGATTACATTTCTAACAGGGGTGAGTGCAAACCTTATGTCCTTCACATCCAATCCTCGAGCTGCAACATCAGTTGCTACAAGAATTGGAGTCCTCCCTGTGCGAAATTGACTCAAGACATGATCCCTCTCAGCCTGAGATTTGTCACCATGAATTGCAGCAGCTCCAAATTGGCGAGTTAAGTTGCGAGAAAGTTGATCACACATCTTTTTGGTTGAGCAAAATATAATTATCTTGGACCCTGGCTCTTGCGATCGCAATATCTGTTCTAAACGTCTGTGTTTCACCATGGACGACATCACTTCAACATGCTGTAGGACACGATAACAAGGGACTAAATTAAAAGATTATACATGGACGAATATATATAAATACATTGGTAACACACTGATTAAACCTTAATTAATGAAAAAATCAAACAAATTTAGAAGTAAACCCCTACACACCACTACTGATATTCTTGTAAGGAAACATAGCAAACATAAGCCTATATTAACTAGGAATTTGCATTGTGGCTAGAAATGTCTAGAGTACTCAAGTACCTGTGTGATCGACTTGTTCGCAACAAGTTCATCAACATTGCCAATGTTCACCTGAACAGAGTTGACCAGTAGATCTGATGCAATCTTCCTAACCTCCTTGGGCCATGTTGCTGTGTACATTAACGTCTGACGGCGAGCAGGTATCTCCTTGACAATCTTCCTTATTTGAGGTTCAAAACCCATGTCCAGCATACGATCAGCCTCATCCAACACTAGGTAAGAAACTTGATGGAGCCTGATTCTCTTCATTTCTAGAATGTCATTTAGGCGACCAGGAGTAGCAACCACAACATCTACTCCTCGGTCAATATCTCTCAATTGTGGACCCTTTGGCGCTCCTCCATACAAACACTGTAAAACAAATACAAATAAAAATCGCTGTTAACAAACATAAAAGTGTAAACAAAATATTCAGAAACAACTTCAAGAGCTTAACTTCCTAAGAGCCTAAGATGGAAGACCAGATGCAACTCAAAAGGGAAGACGTGATTATATACATAACCAAGGACTACAGCATGAAATAGACTACTTAAATGGTGCTGCAAATACAACCAATAAAAGAAGAAATTCAAAGACAAGAAAAATAATTTAATAATACAACCTAACACGTCAAGTTCCAAACGGTAGTGGAATAACATGTAATAACTATAACCACGTGAGAGATGCATCATTGGTCAAAACTGGGACTCAGAGAAAACAGGGAAGAATACTATAAATACAATAGCATCACACATATACGGGTAAGAATATGCTATGAGAATGTAACGGCAAGACAGGAATATTACAGCCCATAAGTACATACCACAACAGCAATTCTTGAAGATTTCCCAAACTTCATTGCTTCATCTTGAATCTGTGTGGCCAGCTCCCTTGTAGGTGATAACACCAACACAGTTGGACCCATCTGAGAGTTATTACGGGTGCGCTTGAGATGCATAAATCCAGGAAGTAAGTAACCCAAGGTTTTCCCTGACCCTGTTTTAGCAATGGCCACAATATCTCTACTCTGCATAGCAACGGGCCATGACTGAGCTTGAATTGGAGTCGGGGCAGAAAACCCCGCATTTTGTACCTGGAAAGGGCAAAATTCCAGTATCATATAAGCATAGGTACAGAGCTTCACTTTTCTGAATAATATTTTTAGGCTTATAGAAGAGTTGAATGGCAGAAGAAGCAACCCCCATATCAGATGGCCAAAGCTTGCATCAGCAAGCTGGAGCAGGAGGAGGCCTCTTCTTTCATTCAGACAGAGTGACAGACTGAATCATCACCAACAGCAGTCCTTGCCACAAACTTGGGTGATTCACAAAAATGGGTCCACCGTAAAAGGGCGCTCCAAATAAAATGCAAGCCCCCACAAGAGGGCAGCACAGCGTACGACATTGGCTCCTCCCAGGAGCAAATATCGCACCTGCGACAAAAAGTGCAGATGGCAAATAATTAATGAGTCTGAAACCCAATATTGGACCTCCAGCAATCACATAACTTTGCACAAAACATGACTCAACTTAGTTACTTACAGCAGCTACTGATTAATGGTGTTGGGTAAAAATGGAAGGCAACGTAACGGAAGCAAATGACAATACCTCTCTAAGAATCTCGGATGGGAAGCCTGTAGCTTCAAAGGAAGTGAATGGTGGGGGCACATTATCACCCTAAGACAAAACAAAAGACTTTGTCAGGTTACTTCAAACAGAAACTTTAAACCATATAAATGCTGGTAGGTAACAAGGAAAGAAGTGAACATTAGAATCTAGAGAATATTGAATAAAACAGTGTAGCTCTCTATGAAAATAAACAGAATCTAGACTTTCTAAAGCACCTGTTTCTATGGACTCCAACAGCACTAAATCTAATCTAACAAAAAATTGGTAGCTCTATGAAAAGAAACAAAATCTAGACTTTTCATGCATCTGTTTCTATGAACTCCAACGACACTAAATCTAATATAACAAAAAGTTGGCCATATTATAAGGATATTAAGGGAAAATTATATAACTTCATTTTGAAGACCATTAACACCATCTCCACAATTTCAGATATAAGGGAAGATCTCATAGTGAAAACATATGCATGATAACTCCTTTTGCACTATCTTTTAGTAAAGGACCAAAATTTCAATTCCAGAAAGAAGGAAAAAAACCTATAGAAATTTTCCATGTCTGCATCAAAATGAGAGATGCTTGGGAGGGCGAGGCAACAATAATGCATCAATATATAGCACAGAAATTTGATAGCACACCTATGGAAAAAGATCGATACTCACAATAAAAGTTATTTCATGCCGGCGACAATAAGCCTCAGCAGACAAACCACTTCCAGTGTCTGATGGTCCATTTCCTCTAATAAGAGATGCTCCACGTGCACTGACTGGCCCACTTGGACCATTGGTAGAAGAAACTGGTGCACTTCTTGCAGTCTATTGCATAAATAAGAATAACATATCAGTTCAGGCTACCAAGAAGGTTTCCAAAAATACTACTGTATGAGAAGACATGAATGTTTGAAACTCTATCATACCTCAACTACGTTCACATTCCTCGGTGCTGCCTCAAATTTTGAGCCACCATTGCTGCCCCTGTCATACCGATCATCTCCCTCATCACGACGTTGTCCCTGTGAAGATTGTTGAACTTGAACTGAAGAACTTATATACTGAGCAGAAGAAGCCTTTGGTGGAGGAGCCGCACCTGTAGGCCTATCATATTGAGTCACATTGGTCTCAGGGTTCCAGAAGTAGAGATACCCAGTTTTACCATCAACCAATCCTTTCCAAGGTTTTGGGAGTGTTGGGTCCTCTGGAGCATATCGAGGACCAACAGAGGCAATGGCAGCCATGGCAAACAAACACTATCCTACAACATGGAAGGGGAATAAAAAAGTAAGTTCACATAAGCATCAGTTACAAATACCAAATAAACAAAGTAACAAAACCATGAAGAATATCATCTCCACCGATGTTACAATACCGCAAACATCATGCATGGAAAGTTTTTGAAGAAATGCAAATGCTAGAGCATAAAGCTAAACCTAAATTGGTTCATTCCCAAAAGTCACTTCCATAAAAAATCGGAGAGTTGTGAGCAACTTCAAGACTACAAACACAGCCAATAATGTCTCTTCTAAAACCAAACTACATCAGTAGGCTCACACCGATCAAATGACAGCCGAAATTGCAATAAACCAAACAATGGGATACATTATTCACAAAGATAGCTTCCGCCTCCCAAGTTTTGTCCTTTCAGATAAAAAAAAAGCACTTTTTTCAAAAGCCCAAAGTTACAAGCAACAGAAAATATCATTTAATCTTTTCCAGGCAACCAAACCAAGCTTCAGTATGAAGCAGAACCCTAAAAACCATAAAGGAAGCTACTTTCGCCTAAAACAACACAATCAAAGCATGCAATCAGATACGATATCTCAGCTTTCCGAGATAAATAAGCTGAACATTAACACAATCGGAGACGCACAAACCCTAAAACCAGGTCAATCAAAACCATCCAGAGGCCTTAAAACCGAAATGGAAAGTAGCGCATTCAGATCTGGGAGATATAGGAAAAGACAGAGACGGGAAGAATCGAACCTGACGGCGCCGATTCGGCGGAGGTGAAAATCGCGGCGGTTAGATCTGATTGGTTACGGCGTTTGTGTGGTGAGTCTCTCTCTGGCGCCCTAGAAAAGTAGAACTACGCTTCCGACGGGTGAGGAGCGCAGAGAGATGAGAGAGAAAGAAGCCAATGGGTTATTTATAGTAAATGTTTAACCGGCTACTTGGGTGGGGCTGTCATTTTCACCGTGGTGAATGCAATTTACTATGATTTCAAAGGTTCTTCATTCGTTAGTTTACATCGCGCAATTTCGATCTCTGTACGTGTTTGACAACCTTTGTAATAGTAGATCTTTGTAAGCAACTGCATCCTTCCATCTGCAAGTAATGCTAGACTTACTTTCAAATGTTGAAAGTGCAATGGACGTTCCAAAGTTGAAAAGAAAAATTGATCAAACAAACAAGCTAAGCAAGTCATTTTACATCAAACAACCAAATAGGAAAAGCTGACAAATACATATGGACTACTTTGCACTATAGCTCAAGCGCTATTTAGTTGTTTGGTTACATTGATGAACTATACATTATCTATGGTCACAATGCACCATAACCTTTCTCTCCATTCCAAAATTGCACACATTATATACAAAAAAATTCCCATCCTGCCAAATACATAGCCTCATATTCTCCGAATTTCATTTCCATCATCAAATTAATACGTACTCACCTACATTCAACAATGTCAAAAGAAAAGCTAATCCTCCATATAGTACATGACCCCCATCTAAGCTTCAATTCCTGCAATTGTATTTTGTTGACCTGGGGAATCACCAAACATCTTCAAAGCTTTCTTGAGTAACTTGAGGGCCTGCTCCAAATCATTCATAGATTGATAGATAGCAGAAACATCTATAAGACCGTTGGCAATCTCTTCTGCAGGAATTCCAGGATTTAGCTTCCCATATATTTTGTGTTTCACAGTATGTTTTGGACCCCTTAAAGGCTTAAACTTTCCTACCTTGTTGTAAAGATAAGCTAACAAGACATAAACAGAAGCTACTGCCGGATGTGTTTCTCCTTTAGTGGTCTTGAATAATGTCCGGGATTTCTTGAGAGCAAAGAATGCCTCATCATGTTGAGCCAAGGACAGATAAGCATCTCCAATGCTGCAATCAATAGAAGCTGCATCTGTTTCGTGGTCATTGGCAGACGTGGACATGCCTGCTAAACATAATGTAAGAGCGCAGCTTCATAATCTCCTTTTGAGTCACAGGTGAGTCACAAGAGACTTCTATCAGCTGCCTCCTCAAGTGAAGCAGGAGAACCATTCTCCCTGTGAAAATCAAGGGCCATTAGACACAGCTTCTCAGCCTCATCAAACTGCACTGCTTGGACATGAGCCTCAGCTACATATCGACATGTCTCACCAAATCGAGGGTTAGTTTCTCACAAGACTTGCCTTTGCATCTCCATAACTGTGGTGTAGAAGAGTATTGAATTCTCAATGTGACCCGTCATTGCATATATATCACCCAATTGAATGCACCCTGCAAACTCTGCTAGTGCGTGGTTATTGCCATCCTCTACAGCTGGATATCAATAGTGCGCTCAAGAACTGGAACGGCCTCATTGAACTGGATACCATGCCAAACATGCAAACACATGACCAACTCTAAACTAAGCTTCTCGGTTGTACAATACTCAAATGCTTTCACTGCCCGACGAGCTCATTCAAGTGCCTTGTGGGGACTTTCACCAGCAGAAATCATATCCCTTGCTTGCTTAAGAAAGAAAGGTCCAAGGTCAGGGTTATCCAATCCCTCCACTGATGGATCCTCAACTCCATTCTGACTCTTCTTGTCAAGTGGAGGCCTCAGATTGGGAGAATTGCTCTTACCTCTTAGGACTCATCTTAGGAGATTGAGCCTTCACCTTTGTTTGCACGGACACATTTTCCTTTTCAGGATATAAGGCACTCTCTTTGGTTTTTACAACAACCTCCTTCCAAACCTCAACATCTGCACGAACATACCTAGCAAGATGATTCAATTCTGAATTAATCCTCAACTCAGCGCCAAAGGATCCAAAACTAACCCTGGATGGAGACTGATAAAAGCTCTGCATTTCACATACATTGTGATACAGCTGCTCAATGGATGAGTCAATCGGGACATCCATACGCATACCAATGGAGTCACTATGAGGACTCAATGGACTCCTTGGAGAGCCTCGATGGTTATACCCCTCCTTGTGAGGTGTAATTCTCCACTGTGCTCCTCTACCACACCATTCCCATTCACTTCATGCATACCTAATCCAGGCATTCCATAATTTAGCTTCACTATAAATATAACAAATACACCTATACCCAAAAAACTAAAATCAGCAAAAATAAAAAACAAAAACACACAGTAACTTCTCATACGATCATAACCTTAACAAACCAATCAAAAAAAGGCAAACAACCAAAATAGTACGACCCAAATTACAATCCCACCATTTACCGAAACTATCCTTAAGCACTCCACTATTGAAGAAGATCAACTAGTTTCTTTTTCTTTCTTTTTATAACCTTATTGAAAAAAAAATTGGTGAAATCTTTACCCATTTTAACTTTTTAAGGTGTTAATCACACCAATTTACTCAATGTAGATATATAAAAAAATAGAACAGAAAAAGAATACCATTTCTTTATGATGTAATAGTCACCCACACAAAGGTTTGCAAGCTGTCGAAGTAACACAGAAAAAGAATAAGTGCTACAAAGAGGAAAAATTTAATCACAAAGGCAATAACAGATGTATTCTTAATTTGCATAGAAAGCTTTATAAAAAAACAACAACTAGGAATATAGAATTCATGGCATCTATGCAAGGATAATACGTGAAGACTGAAGATGTATAGAAGCATAGAGCTAAGAAAAGAATGACTAAATCACTAAATGATGTCATTAGGCTGTGGCATACAGCTATTTTCATATGTAGATTGATAACCGGAACTTACAAAGGCGCCTCAGCAAGATCAGTCTCTGGCCAGACAATATTTCCCCAGCAGTGTTGCTGCATATATTTTCTTATAATAATCATAGTCGAAGTGAAGGCACGATAAATAATTATTTAATATAACTGTAAACACAAAATCCATAATTACATACCACATAACACTCCCATTAGAAAAACTGTCTATAGACACAGAGTAACCCAAATCCAGTGTGCAAGTTCATCAGTTGCACTGACTACCATCACAAGAAAACATTCTTGGTGTTCTACGATTCTTGGGAAAGGGAAAAAGTGATTTGCCAAATTACATCCCAGCAGATATGCTCTGAAATATTTGCAAATTTTTATGCTGACTCTTTTCTTGTTCTCTTTTTTTATGTAAAAGGTTATGAACTAGGGTGTACTAGTACCCAAGACAAAGTAAAAGCATCGTCGCCACAATTTGGTTCGTTGCTACTTCAAATGAACTCACAGATAACTTTCTACCGAGGACATTATCAGATCAACAACCGACACAAATTACCGGTACAATAGCGGAAGCAACTAAAAAAATTGCTGAGTTAGTATCACTATCTCCAATCAACAATCAAAATCTACCGCGATTAAAAAAAATCAATCTCCAAAAATAGCCTTTACCTCCCCGGAGTCTGATTCCGACGCCGTCGCCGTAATGCACTTCGCCTCCGGACAAGATCGCCTTCTACGGAGAATCAGATAGCAACGCCGATGAAGAAACCGAAGCCGAAGGCAACGCAGTTGGGCAACGGAAACCGAGCGCTTCAGAGAGCTCAGAGCTTTCTGGTTGCGCTTTCTAGCCTCAGACGCACAGCGACACGCTCTCATTTCAAATACTCGCTCCTCTCTCATTTTACTATAACATATATTTTTTTCGATTTTTTCTCCTTAAATTTTATGAATTAGTTATAAAATTATTATTATTGGATCCAGTAACATAAAATCCAACTAATTATTTAAATTTGTTATTGATATATGTGATTAGAGAAATAATTATATGGACTATCTAACTTGAACACACTCATTGTTTGATGAGGAAGTATGGTTGTTTCATACTCTCAATAGAGTATGAAGAGAAAGATTCTTTGTCTTTCACTTCTAAAAGACAGAGAACAAAGAATACAGAAGATTTTTTAAATGGGAAAGGAAAGAATATATCCAAGGAAAAATCTATAGTGCTCTAGAGCATCAATACTATAAGACATCCACCATTGAATGAGATTTGTTGACTAAATCAAACGGTTGATGTTTAAAGAGCACTAATTTTATGACATATTATGGGAATTCCCCAAGGCGAAAATTGTTTGTCAGAGCAGTGAGTGTCCTTCATTCAACTTTTAGAGCACCACAGCTCATTTCTTTGGCATTATGTAAAATTTTCAATTTCAATAACATATGGAGATTGATTTTGATACTTCCCTTTAATTTTGATTTCGATATAATCGAATATAAAGTGCAAAGAGGTAAATATATGGAGAATTTGGGGTTGAAATAGTGAAACTAAAAGAGATGTGATCTAACTTGTGTATGATAGATTCTCCTTTTAAGACTTTACAAGATTCTCACATTATCTCAAAATATCATTTATTTATTTTTAAAATGTCATTTCAGATCAAATTTTGTGACCATTTTTTAAGACATCTTCAACAATTTTTTTATAATTTCTCTATAATATGGATGTAAAAATCACACTCTCCAACTTAATAAGAAGATACTATGCCGCTAGACCAAATGATATCAGACGTTCCATTACTATCTCTATCAGATGTAATTACATTGTTGCAACATATCCAATTTTCCCTAAATTAGTGTAAATCCAAGATCTAAAAAGTTTTTGGATAGAGTTACAACTTGTATGAATCTATGTGGAAATACAATCTATGTGGAAATACAACTAAAATCAAGCTTTGGCCTAGGCTTTCAATTTTGCCAACTAAATTACTAATAGAAAAGGAGAGGGTGGAGAGATTCTATTAAGTCAATAACACTTCGAACATCAGCAGTCATTTGTTCCAGTAGTTAATGTGCCGCAGCCAAAAACTTAAGCAATAAGTACAGGGAGCTATATCAACAGATACTAGATGTCCCTAACTTGTTCGCTAACATGAGAAGAAACATTACAATGGTACAGTCGCCGCACATGAATTTGTGTGGGTGTGCTTCATCTAGGAAAGGCACATTGCTTTCTGGCGTGATCAGGTATCAGTCTAGATAGAAGCTCAGAAGTTGCTTCCTTCAGCTCTGCACATGCATCAACCATCATAATTATTCCAATCACAAATTACAAGAACATATACAAGTACATATAGACAAACACACGGATATGCAGTTAAAGGAAATCAGAACAAACCTTGAGGCTTGAAGTTGAAGAGAGGAGGCAAAGGTCGTCCGTTAGGGAGACGAGTAGCAGGATCACGGAGTTGATCGAAGAATGGGTGGACACAAGCCTCAAGCTGGATATTCAGAAGTAGAAAACGATTAACCCTTTCATAATTTGACACACAATGCAGACGAATAATGACTAATGATCTGGAAAAAATGTCATACCCACTTGCCATCCATAGAAATTCAATGGGAGGCCACAATTTTCGTAACTTTTTTTCCAAGTACTATACTATGGATGTATATGATTTTATAAAGTTCTTGAAGAGTACACTATCCTTCAACTGCCTTTAACTTAGTCCAACACAAGAGAACAGGTATGATACTTACAGCAGTACACCTTAGGCTGGGAGAATATTGGAGTCTTGACACAAGATCTACTGCTTCTGGGGGCGTTCGCTTGTGGAATATCTGCTCACAAAGATGTTATGGAATGAAAACTGAATGCCAAGTCTTTGGTGAAAAAATAATAATAATAATAATAATAATAATAATAATAATAATAATAATAATAACGGTCAGCAAGGAACCGCAAAACTCACTTTGTGCCAAGGGTGAGCCTTGATTTGTGGAAACTTGAATTCTGTATAATTCGGGTTCATGCATTTGATTTCCTCACGAGTTGGGGTGCCAAGTACCTACATACAGAGATAAACATGTAAACTCAGTTAAAATGCCATACGCTGACTGAGTGATCAACTTTGATTTGATAAACAGACAAATACATGGCCAAAGAAACTATACCTTAATAATCTCAACAAGCTGATCAACTCCACTCTCACCTGGAGGGAGAGGCTACAAAGGCACAAACAGGGTAAAGATAAGAAATAACATATTGGAAGCACCTCCGATAAAACCTAAACAAACTAAGTGAATTTCTTAAACTGCATAGAGAACCTGTCCAAGAAGCAGTTCAGCAAGCACGCAACCCACAGACCAGATATCAATGGCAGTAGTGTATCCAGTAGCCCCCAATATCAGTTCAGGTGCTCGATAATAACGTGAACAAATATATGATATATTTGGTTCACCTTTGACCTTCCATAAGTGATAAAAGAAGTTCAGAGAAGAACAAGGAACCATACATATCTACATGCTTTCCATGGTTGCAACAAGAAACGGGGTAAAGACTCCAGACTCGTGGTGATCAGCAAGAGTATGAAAACTCAAACAGGAACACAAGTAAAATAATGCATTTAAAATTGTATTGTGGAGTCTCTAGGATAAATGAATCACCCATGCTTTGTATATATTATTCTAACACCAACAAAATGTTTTACTCTAAGATATGAAACACTGAGAGAGGGAATACCAGGACTTTTGCACTTCCAAAATCACATAGCTTGACTTGATGAGTATGGGGATTAACCTGAAACAACACACTGAAGTGGTAAAAATCCATCATGTGATGAAATTGAAATATAGAGGGGGGAAACAGAAAAAACAAACCAAGAGATTCTGTGGCTTAATGTCCCTGTGGCATGCTCCTATGCCTCAGTGGATATATGCCAAAGCTCTACAAATCTGTAAGGAAGGAAAACAAGCAAAACAAAGTTGGCAAAAGAACTTCTTGACCTATGATTTGATGATATCAACGAGATGTCAAACAAAATCTGGTTGTGAGGACTTTAATTAGAATTCTAGAATAAAACAGATTCTCACAAGACGAGACGAGGAAAACATACCTGATATGTATAGAGTTTGACATATATCATAGGCATCCGCTGATTTGCCTTGCTGTAGTGCTTTGCCACACGATAAACAGTCTCAGGTACATATTCAAGCACCAAATTAAGATATAGCTCATCCTTATCCGAGGTTGAAAAGAATGCTTGAGTGCAACAACATTAGGATAATCAAGAAGGCGCATTGTTTGCAACTCACGATTTTTGTATCTCTTGTCCTGCAAAACCTTCTTGATTGCAACAGTTTCTCCAGTTTCAAGGCACCTAGCCTGCAAAAGAGAACAATAGAGGCTTCAATAGTGTGATACGTGATAAAGGTCAGTGTTCATAATAACTGTACTCACAGGCTTTCATTACCTGAAAGACAATACCAAATGAGCCCTGCCCAACAACACGCTCTGCCATGTAACTTACAGTCTGCATTGAGAATCAGAGAATATTTTAAGGCTAAGCATTCCAGTGTGTTATAGAAGAACAAAAGCCACTGTAACAAATACATAATAACAGTTCAGCACCACAAATAGATCAGGTTTCTAGCAAGATGTGGTTAGCTTGAATTGTTACCTACCATGTAATGACACTAAAATTTAAATACTCGCTGTAGGAGGTAGTTATACATAATACTGAATTCTGAGTTGTAAGACTATACTCTCTTTTCCTTCTATGTTACTACACACGATCTTCCCAACGTTTTACACATTGAACTCATATCAGTAACACTTGAACCAGGAGCTGTAGTTAATAAGTAATTGGGAGTTAAAATGCACACATTTTCTGTATCTAACACATCGGCATATTTTGTATAGGTTCAACAACTGACAACCACATCACACTAACTTAGTCTCTACAGTAATTAACTCATCATATTCCGAAACTTACAGCGCAGTTCATTTATGTAGGAACTTAACTCATCTATTCCTCCCTTCAACATATTAATCAGTAGCAAGATTAAACAAATACTGAATTAAAATGTACCTGTTTAGGCTGACCATTTCGGCCACCGATTGTAGTCACAATAATGTGTCCTGCTTCAGTCCCATTCCCATTCACCACAGCTGCTTCTATTCCCTAAAATCAGTTTTTGTTTCGTAAATAAATGAAGAAATAGATCAAAACTGCGAACAACTAAATGAAATTCAAAGCGAAAATTCAAACAAGAGCTAGAGACAGTGAACTTCACCTTCTCATCTTTGATCTTCATCTCATTAATCTCCTCCGGTAGCTTATCAGCTGACCTAGCCTTGTTGCCATTCGGATTCTCAACACTCGAGGCCGGCGGAGCCGCCGGACCAGCTGAAGCCATTGATCATCAAACTTCAACAAACCGAAACGCCGTCGTTCGCAACCTCTAAACCAGAGCAAATTCGAAAAAAAGTTAAAGAAATCGGAAAAGGTACAAATAAAAATGCAAAGCTGTAACGGAAACCTGTGAAAAAGCTCCGCTCACATTTCACTAGCTCGTCGGCGATCGGAGCAGACCTGAGAAACCCTAGCGATTTTTCTCGATGCGATTTAACAAAAGTGAAGAGACAGAGAGGGTTTTCGCAATTTCAATGAGGGAGGTTTGACTGAGTGAAGACCAGACCTCTCGATTCTCTGTGCCTTTCTGATTTCCTGAGCGCGGACCCAACGGGTTTTATCAAATCTGGTTAAGAGTTAGTTGGTGTCCGTTCCCTGTGGATCTCCTTTTTTCCTACGTGGCGCTGAGTCGGATTGTGGGGACGGTGACGTCAGTGGCGCTGAATGATTCATCGAGGTGACGGCAGGGGTGGGAAAGAACCCTATATTTGATATTTAATGTTTGCGTTCTTATTTGGTGAAAGAGGTCTTGTCAAATAGGGTGAGTGAGGTGAATCTGACTCTGGATATATAACAAGTAAATTCTAACATCAGTATCTAAATTTTTGTATTTCGATTAAACTGATATTTAAACTTATAAAATTATTAATGTGGTATTTAAATTTTATTTTTTATATCAACAAAAGGTCTAAGGTCATTTTCTGTTAATATGTCGTTTGTTTGATGACGTCTCGTACGAGACCCATAAAAAATATTTTTTGCCAGTAGATAACCACATCAGTAGTACTTGAACTCTTTTAGAATGATCAATGTGATATCCAGAATGAAAACCAAAGTTTTTTATGTTCAAACTATGATAGAAAGTGGATCCGCAAGATTTAATTTTGAAAATTTTGGAAGAAAATAAGATCTAGGAAAAACAAAAGGTTATTTTTGTTGAGGGTTTAGAGACTTTTTGTCAAGAGTTTAGTTTTTATGATTTGGATGATTTTTAGACTTTTTGTAAATCACATTTCTTTTAAAGGGGGGGTTTAGAGATTTTTTGTTGAGGGTTTAGTGTTTAGATGACATTTAATCATGGGTTTGAATATGGAAAACCTGGGTTTTCATTCTGGGTATCACATTGATCCTTTCAAAAGAGTTCGGGGACTACTGGTGAAGTTATCTACTGACAAGAAATATTTTTTGTGGCTCTCATACTAGACACGTCATCAAACAAATGGCGACGTGATGGAAAATGGCCTCAGCCTTTCGTTGGTATCAAAAATGAAGTTTGGGTACCACATTGGTAGCTTTGTAAGATTGAGTATCACTTTGACCGTGTCACAAGAGTTTGAGTATCAGCACTGCTAAAAACTCATATAAATTAGCGTAGTTTGAACGGTTGAGAATACAAAGCTTACTTTTTTTAAGTTGATCTTATGGTTGTAAATACATTTGTATTTTAAAATGATATATACTTGGGGGTGTTTGATCATTTGGATGAGAATGAAAGAGGGAAAAAAGGTTAAACTTGAGTGATGATAATCCAAGTGCATTTCATGACTTGTTCTATAGTATTAATTCCATCACTATTATAGAGTAATGAGATTTCCAAGATGTGTCTTGAGATTGAATCAATTATCAATATGTAATGCAAGTAATTAGTGTAAGAGCGCTCTTACGCATACTATTTGGGCGTAAAATGAACTTTCCTGACGAGTCGTGTCTCGAACCAGTTTAGTGGTTCCTTGAGGATATGATTGGATATCTTTGGAGGTATTCGATATCGGGGTCATATTATGCCTATTTTAGAGGACAATTAATCATGAAGACAATCCCGAATAGTTCTTAATTTACCATTGATTATTGATTATTTTAGTTGTTAATGGTACCTTGATTACTCAAGGAAACATAGGAGGATATCATGGTCTTAATTGTTTGATGAAGAGATGCATGCAAGATGTGCATATCGAGATATCAGGGTTCATAAGGATCTTCTAATTGATATGTCTTCTTTAATTGAGTTTGGTGCACGTCAAAGATGGAAGAAGTAGGAAACGTACATATCTAACTAAAAGAGTTGGATTTGAGGTGAATAATCTTTATCTATAATATCATATCTTTATGATACATGGACCGATATCTGTGGTCAAATATATGTACAATATTTTTCTTTCCTATAGAGTCATGTGTGACATGATTTGTAGTTTGCATGAATTTGTTTCATAATCTTTTTGAGAGATTTCTTCTTTAATTGTTTTAGAGAATCTGATTTACCTTGATCCGCAAGTGATGACGAGCCCCAATCTTCTATATAAAGGGGTCGATGGTAAACAGAGAATACATACATCAACTTACAAACAATCTTGCAACACCGCAAAATAAGCCTCCCTCGGAGCACCTCTACCAAAAAAACTCTTAGGGTCTTTTATTCCATCAAATACGTCCACCTAGTCGGCAACTTCTTCATCTACCTCACCAAGCTCACCCAGTAGGCAAAAGTCCACCCCCATTCCATTAAGACTCATCACGAGCACAAGTCTGCAAACAACCATTGTTAGAGCGTAACACCTTTAACAAAAATCTGTGTTTGTTGAAGAGAAATCTTAGGCGAACGCCTTGTAATCCTGATATAGCTCTGCTCGACTACACCGCTCGAGTAAGAATCGACCATCTTACGTTAGACAAAGAAAAATCTCAGTTGCTCATCGGTTATATTTGAGAAAGAACCTGAGTGCAGGCTTGATCAGCGCTCGTACGTCAGTCGTTTAAGGAAGAAGTCAGAAGACGAACAAGCAAGAACATGTTGCGCCTAACCTAAAGGTGTCGGCACACTGCAAGAAGCTGATTGTTCGAAGAAAATTCATTGTCACCCAAACACATACCTATGTTTCAATATTGTACGTCATTGATAAAAAGTCTTAGTTACTCTCGTGTTTAAGAATTACGAGATCTTTATCATATATGTACGTCATGATAATGACTAAAAGGATACATATTCACTCAAAAGTACTAAATATGAATAAGTGCATGTGTGTTCTCTTCTTGCCTTAAACACAACCTAGGTAACCATCTACTTCACATCATCGAATCGTGAAGTTGGTTGGCCAAGAACGATAACTTTGATGATAATGAATTCAAATGAAACTGGGGACTGCTAGCTAGCTGGGACAATGGGACTGTTTGAACACGTACGTATATACGAAGCATTTCTATTCTTGGAGGGTATTAAATACATACCAACTTTAACTTGGTGACACTGGCACCGTGCCAGTATGAAGCATTTATGCATCGACCAATCACCCGATTAAGTAGATAAGACATTGAATTTTTGAAGCATTTATGCATCGACCAATCACCCGATTAAGTAGATAAGACATTGAATTTTGCTGCAAAAATTAAGAAATCACATCTTGCAGCGTGACTTGATGTTTCTCATACAAGCATGCTTGGAATAGATTAACTGCTTCGCGTTCTGTTTGATCATATATATGCGCATAAGCTTGAAAGTCTAGACGAACACGCCTCTATAGATTGTAGATTGCTTCGCGTTCTATATGATCGACTATTCGACTTGCTCAATTATTATTTTCTTTTCTTTTCTACCAATTAAAACAGCATTCCCCAGGTCACAATACGTTATAGAATACAGAAAATTTTGAGATGTTATTGGTCTCTTATACCTAACTTTAGTACTCTGAACCAGTGTTTTCAAAGGCGTTTCGGGGCGACGGTGGGGCGCGCCTTAGGGCGGAGCGAGGGAGAAAAGCCCCGCCGGTTCTTTCGCCGGGACGCCGCTGGAAAGGCGACCGCCGAAGAGACGAGACGCTGCAGAAGCGAGGCGAGACGAGACGAGATGCTGAATTTTTTTTTGTTTTTTCCGCGTCACCAGCTGCCTCCAAGCTCCTCCTCAGCCCTAAACCGTTGCTTCCAACTTCACCTGAGCTTGAGAAGCTCACCAGAAGACGTCGCCGGAGCCTAGAACCCAGGAACCCAGAAAAACAGTAAAACAGTGAAATGAGAGATTCGAAATCGAGGCTCGAATCGGACATCAAGAGGCAAGGGAAGGAAGAGGAAGAGGAGAGGAGAAGGAATATACCAGTCACGCGCCGAACCGCCACCTGGATCGTCGGATTCCGGCCGTTGACCGCCGAACGCAGTGGCGTTCGATCTCCCTGCACGGTGGCTGCTTGGGGATTCTGAGGGTTGGGTCAGGTAGAGGAGAAGGAGGGGAAGAAAGTGGTGGTAGAGCGCCGGCCAGTGGTGGCCGGACGGCGACTGTGGCGCGGCTGAAGGACAGGGCGAAGTCGTCCTCTGTTTCGGAGGAAAAGACCGGGGAGAGAGTGAAGACTCGATTGACCGAGTCAACACCTCTTCCATATTTATACAAAGATAAACGGCTGGGATCAAATTTCTTAATGATCTAACGGTCTAGATTAAGTGGAGGTAAAAAGTAAAACTGAAATGGTAACTCTTTTTACAGAAATGGTAATTAAAATTACCAGAAACTTCAGAAATTCGTAGAAAATAAACAGAATCTCCGAAAAATAATCCGAAAATACCGGGAGACTCGTGTCGACACGTACTATGACATCGAGTCATTAAATCAGGTATTTGGAGAACTTTTAAAATCTCAAAAATGAACGTGGTCGTTCACTCGTGAAGTTACCGAATGAGACTTAAACCTCAGTAACTCGCCATTAACCACGGTTAAAACATGCGGGGTCCTACAGAGGATCTTACTTTGCCTCCCCATACTAATGAATTGAACATTGATGATTGTGATGATATTCATGGTGTTAGTAGATATGATGCGGAAGATTGAAGTGTATCTTTTTAATTAAGTGTATCTTTCTAAACCCTAAACCCTAAACCCTAATTAGAACCTTGTTTTTGAACCTTGTGAAGTACTATTTGAGGATGAATTTATGGTTGTAATAACAATTAAATATTTTTTGTTATGTATTGAGATTATATATATATATATAATGAATTTATTTATTATTTGTTGGAAAGGCGGTCGCCCCGTCGCCTTAAGACTTTCGCCTTACGGGGCTTTCAAAATTCGCCTTCGCTTTCGCTTTTGTTTTCGCCTTGGAAAACATTGCTCTCAACTAAATATAGATTCTTGATGTTTCGATATTGTACTTAATAAAAAAAGTCTTAATTACTCCAGTTGCGTTTAAGATATATGTGTCTTGCATGTCATGATTAGGGATACATATTTGACCAAACAGTACTATATCCGAATAGGTTTGTGCCCTCCTCTTGCCTTAATCATAGAACCTAACACAATAAATTGTTCGTGTTACATTTCATTTTGACTTGTATTGCAAGGTTGCTCGATCAAGCAAATCGAGCGTATGAAAATTTGTGTGCTAGCTAGCTAGCTAAACTTTGGACTTAATTATATGCATGCTTGGTGCCTTTATGGTGCACCCAGAACGTACGTACTTACTACTGATGAGATAGCTATTATATTGACCAGAATTCCCAGAAAATAAGACTGCAGGCCCTGAGGACCTGAGCGCTGAGGCACACATGCACGCAACGCCTTCACTGAACCGAACTTCAGACCTTGTTTTGATCGAAGATATATGGGGAATGAACCTAGCTACTTCATTTCGATCAGCAACTAGGGTCTGTTTGAACACGTACATATAGATGAAGCATTTCTATCATTCTATGGAGGCCAGGGGTTTTAAATATATACCAACTTGAATTGGTGCCAGTTTGAAGCATTATATGCATGGATCTCCAGTTTATAACTTCATATAGAAAAGCGAAAGATAGCAGCAAATTACTACCAATAGCTTCTCACAAACATAACCAAAATAAACACCATATATGTACGTGACTAGCTATGTGATGGTATTCTAGCTGATTCATTCTCACATAGGGGTTTCTTCAAAATTCTCTAGCTATAATATTCAAGCTCAGCTATACACACACTTCTGAGTGCTGACACACAAGTACGTACTGGAAGATGGTAGAAGCAAGATCAAAAGACATTGAATTTTGATGTAAAGAAAATCACATCTTGGTTGTTCATGACTTCAATCGAAGTGTGTTTCCCATACAAGCATAACTGCATCAGCTTGGAATTATTTAGACCTACACGCCGGCCTCTATAGATTGTAGATTGCTTCGAGTTCTAAGACGTACGATCGAGTTGCTTAATTTCTTTTCTACCAAACTAAAACAGAATCCCCAAGTCGAAGTCAGGATCTTGATGAGGATCGGAATCGTTAACAAACAACATGAGACTATGTGATTGATAGGAGTTAAAACACTGTTCTGATTATGAAATTCTCCAAGTTGAAGCTAAGGGTTCAACCTCACTGCTCAACATTGAATTCTGCTGCAAATAAATCAATCACGTCCAATAATAAGATCTGATAATCTTGTTGATGCTACTATCATATTTGTCTTGTGAAATACGGCTGCATAAACATCTTTAGTCATACGTAATCCATCTATTATTAACAAATCAAACAGGCTAATAATTCCTTAATTAATAGTCAATAGATTGCTAATACCACTGCACGATCATTGTTAGAAACCACTTTAAAAATTTGATTTGTACATGCCCATGATGATGATGACTATGAGAATGATCGATCAATCTATTTTCGATTTCAAACATTGCGTCTTATATATGTTGGAAAGTTTGTGTTTTCTATTGCTTCCGGTGACTTTGAGAAGCAGTAGCGTAACACAGATTAATGCTTATAACTTCTATCGTATGGAATTGTTGGAGGAAGCAAGAACACGAATGCTCGCATAAGAGAATTTGATTGATGGAGACCTAAATACTATTGTCATTCAGATTAGATAGTGCTCCCAACATGGTACTCGCAAAATATGGACTTTTCACTCAAATTTCTCCATATTATCAATAAACATGCATATACCAAATTATTATGGGTTCAGCTGCTATACATTCATGTACAATTTTCAAATAATATACAATAACTTTATATCGTAAAAAATTAAGTTACTATTATATATATTTATGTTCACTAAAATGTTTGTAACACCTTGTAAATATATATATAGCGGATCAGGTGCGGAAGTCCGCACTTTTTAAAAATGCGGATTTTTACAATTTGATCCACTTTTCGATCATAATTTCTTATCTTAACCGTTCACAATGTAGACATATGTGAGTAGATCATCTCTATAAAATTTCATTTAATTTGGAGATCGTTAAGATATTCAAATATGTGATTTAGAACAGAAAAAACTAATGGTTCCGGTTAAACAGTTTTATTACGTTCATAGTTTTGATTCATTTTGGATGTCTTAATGATCTCCAAATTTGGTGAAATTTTGTAGAGATGATCTGCTCACATATATTTTCATTGTGAACGGTTAAGATGAGAAATCATGATCTAAAAGTGGGATAAAATTACAAAAGTTCGCATTTTTTTAAAAAGTGCAGACCTCCGCACCGGAAAAGCCATATATATATATAGTCAGAAGAGATTTGGAAAACAATGGAGATGGTTAAATTTTTGAACTTCTGATTATGTCATTGATTTATTAAAGTTTAAATCTAATAATTTAAGAAAATATGGATAAGATAGACAATTCATGTTCTTGAGAATGAGATTCTCTTCCTTCTAAAAGAGAAAAAAATGAAGATAAAATATAAATAAGTAAATTCACAAAAACATAAAAAACCAGTTAACACGCATATAGTATATGTCAAAATACTAGTATATGAGAAATCACAATCGATCGAGGAATATTGTGTTGCCAAGATGTGTGAAAAATAACCTAAATAAGTAGGGTTTCACGGGAGGTAGAGTGCTAAACCTAAACATGATCATGAGCATGTATATAAACAGACAGACAGTACACAAACTCTCGATCTTTCGTGTCTTTGTCTAACAAGAGAACAAGAAATTAAGAATGAAAGATATATGTATCTATCCCAAATCGATCTCATATATATTATCACATTATTGTACATAACGTCCTCTACAATAATGCATGAAATGCAGACATACATTACAGGCCAAAAGACAAGAAAGACATATATACATTACATACATACTTCAAGTACTTGAGTTCTCGAGGGATACATCGTACATCACGTATACAAACATGAACTAAGACCTTCATCTACCTAAGGGGTTTACTGTTTCAACAGTTGCTCGATCATAGAAATGAGAGATACCTATGCCTATGTCCTTATTTTACAATGAAATAGAAAGAACATATAAGCTACAAAGAGAAACATCTAAGAATATGACGAGGTCCTTTGATCTAGCTAAGAACATAAGCTACAAAAAGAAACCTCTAAGATGATGACGATTTCCTTTGATCTAGCTAATCATCTCTTAATTTCAAAGCAGAATTTTCCAACTTCAAAAGCCTCCCACGTAACTAATAGTTAAAGAGAAGATAACTAACCGACATGTATATGCCAATCCCAAAAGCAAAGGCACGATATCTGGGGTAACCGGTTTAACGGTTTTCTACTATCATGTATGATAAGAGCAATTCATGTATACCAAAGATTTTACAAGTAGTTTTAGCTGCTTAATATAAACGCTAAGCCAAAGATGTCACTTTTTGACATTAAAGAAGATAAATTTCATTAATCCAAGATCAACACGACTATTACAGTCAAGCACGAATGATCGAAATACCATACAAAACAGCTAACAACTACAAAAGAATAAAAAAACAAAACAAAAACCAACTGTCAAACTGTCGTATTATTGACTATCCTAAACAGTACATCCAAAGAAAAATTGCTGAAAAAAACCAAAGTACCCTTAGCCCAACATGGTCCTTAAAATGTCGTCACCGCTTAAATCTCTACACCTAAGACCCATTGATGTACGTTTCGAAATATTAAACAGTTTGTAGCGTCACTCAAAGAAATAATCAGACCAAAGATGCAATAAAACCCAAACAAAGCCAAAACAGACCCAAGTTGAGAAGGAACCCACCAAAACAAAACCCAAGTGTGGGCTTGAGAGAGTAGGCCTAAACTCTGCCCATCTTGAGCCACCAAGACTTCACCCAAGAAAGCCTAATAGACCTAGAGTTTGAAACCAGACCCAGACTCAAAAACCCAACCTTTGGCCTAAGGTCTCACCCCACTTGCCAACCCCAACCCCTACACGCCGGCACATGAGCACCACCTGTTGGGTCTGATTCCACTGCCTATCCAGGGAACCAGCACCACCACAACACAACTCACCATCAAGGGCAAGCATCCACGCTGCATGGACTGAACTTTCAGATCCGGCCTGACCTTGATCTCTAATCCAAGTCGCCAGAAAGGAACCCAGAAATCGGCGACCGTCGAACCCATTCTTGACCACATACACCCAACAACCAAGCACCACCGTAGTCCAAATCCGCAACCACTACCACCATGATCGAAACACCAACCGTTCTCCCAAATTCAATACCATCATCCCAAAATAGCACCCGATCCGATGCCAATCTTCCGACAATCAACTGCTTATCCCGCACACCGGCAGGACCACTCCACCGCCGACGCAAAGCCGCCATTGAAGCAGTAAATTCAACGCCATCCTGATCCAGCAGGACAAACTGATATGCTCCACCGTCAACAACACCAACAAACAAAACACAATCAAAGAGGATCACTATAAAAACCACCATGCCGCTACCTGTCAGAGGCCAACGCATCGCGCCTTGCCGCCATACGATCACCTCTTGTCGCCATCACGGTCGAACACAGCCTTACACAAGCCACGTTGGCGCCGTGAAACCACAATCGGTCAGTCCCTCCAAAGTTAGATTTCAGAATTTTACGTTTGCTCCGAAAGCATCGGAGATCGCTCATACTTTTTGAGTATTCAGTTTAAATAACAGCCAAAGATATCACTTAATTCACCAGTAATTAACTATATTTTACCTCACCGTCCCTTTTGTCGACCCTTTTGAACCGTGAAAATTAAGATCGACATCGGGTCAAAACAAGATCAAAATCTTCAATCAATAATTGTGCCATGTCCTCTGCCGCTTCTAATGGCTTCAAAGCAAATAATGATGCTTTCTGTGGAAAAACTATCAAGAATGTCCGATAGAGTTTGTTAGCTTAAGCATCACTCTTTTCAAACATATGATATTATAAGTTATGGAGAATTCTTGTAAGAGTTTAGAGGTTGTTATCTCTGACAAGTAATTAAACACATGATACGAACATGTTAATATAATACTACATTCATATATAGGTGGAGGGAAGGCTTGAAGTTAAAGTTTAAAAATTCTTAACAGGTTAAAACATCGCATATATAGTTAAAGTTTAAGAATTCTTTAAATGCTATCAGAGCGGATGACTTATTTACGGCGTCTAGGTATCGACCTTATTTTAGAACTATTGAACATGACAAATATCATGCACACTCAAACTTGTTTAGCATTCGATCATTTTCTTTCCCCAAGAAAAAATTAACTACAAGAACTTCAACAAGTATCCCGTCCGAGTATTGGAGACCCTGATTGATGATTGTAGGTGCCTAACTTTCATATGAATCGTATATAATATAATATAATATCCTCGTTCAGGGGGCGACGGAGGCATAAGGGACAAAATGAGGCATATGTCTCATTAATTATTTATTCGTAAATTTTGGTTTATTAGTATCTCACCAATGTCTTACTGAACAAAATACAAAAGTATGTATTATATAAGAGTCGAACCTCTAACTTTTCACTGAAAGATCTAAGGTTAGGTGGTCCACTAGACCACCTAAATCACATGTTCACATTGCACAAATATTCTATATATTCACAGATACTTCTTTTTTAAAGGGATTATTTATTAAAATAAAAAAAATTAACAGACAAGGGTCTCACTCATAGATGAACTTCAAGACTGAACTCACTTAAACAGCTTGAGAACTCACTTAATTTTGCAACCTACCTTTAAAGGTATTTATTAGAGTTGTGAGAGCCAAAATTATGAGCCACTTATTTTATGTTATAAACATTGTAAAGTCTCGGTGTGTTAGAATATGCCTTGAATCAGGCATAAACCCTAATTTAACAAGGATTGTTAAATTAGTCTATTATGCTATGATGTGTTTGTTGAGCCTACTATTCGGAGGGATATATATACCTATTAGGTTATTAACCTAGAGTGTGTGTGGAATTCTGTTATTTGTAATCCGTTTTCCTCAAGGATTAATAAAACTGTTCTCCTCTGCATGTGGATGTAGCTAACACCTTGTTAGTGAACCACGTAAATCTGTGTTTTTTCTTACTTTCGTTATAACAAATTGGTATCAGAGCCAAGATGTCTGGTTTAAATGTGAAGATCGACAAATTCACAAGGAGGAACAGTTTCAGTTTATTGTAGATCAAGATGCGAGCCTTGTTAAAGCAACAAGGGTTGTGGGCGCCGCTGACGAAGAAAGCAGGTGATCCCGAAACCGTTGAGATGGCCAGTCTGGAGGAGAAGGCACACTCGACAATTATGCTGTGTCTTACAGACGATATCATCACCGAGATCGCGAAGGAGGAAACTGCATCCGGTCTGTGGCTGAAGCTTGAGAGTCTATACATGACGAAGTCTTTAACCAACAAGCTGCTTTTAAAACAACGTCTATTTAGTCTACGAATGCAAGAATGTGCGCCTCTAAGAGATCACTTAGATCAGTTAAACACAATTCTATTAGAGTTGCGTAATATTGATGTAAAAATCGAGGATGAGGATGCTGCCTTAATTCTGTTGGTATCTTTACCATTATCGTATGAGAATTTTGTGCAATCTTTTATTGTTGGGAGAGATACTGTGACTCTGGAGGTGGTTAGATCATCCCTTCACACCAGAGAGCTGCGTTATAAGGCGACTGGTACATGTACAGATAATCAGGCTGCTGTGCTAGTAGCCAATGGAAGTAAGGGACATGGAAACTTGGAGAAGAAGAAATTCAAGAAACCAGGTTCTAAGGGTCTTAAACCTAATGATATCTGTAATTACTATAAAGAGGAGAGACATTGGAAAAAGGAATGTCCAAAGAAGATGCGGCAGGAGAAACCATCAGGAACTGTTGCTATAGCAGAAGATGACACCAATTCGGAAGAGGATATTGCCCTGGTTGCTGATGAACATACACATCACACTGATGTGTGGATTTTAGACTCCGGGGCGTCTTATCATATATGTCTGCATAGGGAGTGGTTCATTACCTATGAGCAGGTAAATGGAGGCAATGTTTCTACGACTAGTAGTTTTGTTTGCAAGGTGGTTGGAATAGGCTTGATAAAAATACAGACACGTGATGGTAAATTATGTACATTAAACGATGTTAGGCATGTTCCACGCATGACCAAGAATCTGATATCACTGAGCTATTTGGACAACAAGGGGTTCAGCTTCAAAGGTGAAGGTGGAGTTCTACGTGTCTGCAAGGGTTCTAATGTGGTTCTGAAAGGTGTCAAGCGGGGTACCTTATATATTCTGCAAGGCTCTACGCTGTCAGGTTTTACTGTTGTTGCATCATCAGAGGTTCACAAGGATGATATGACCAAGTTATGGCACATGAGACTCGGTTACATGAGTGAAAGAGGGATACAAATTTTGTCAAAAGGGGATCTTCTTGGTGGCTACAAGGTCAAGGACCTTGGATTTTGTGAACATTGTGTCTTCAGAAAATTACATCGCAGCAAGTTTTCTAAAGCATTTCACAGAACAAAAGGCACACTTGATTACATTCATTCTGACTGTTGGGGTCCTTCTCACGTTAAGTCTCTAGGAGGTCACAAATACTTTGTGTCAATGATTGATGATTTCTCAAGAATGACTTGGGTTATTATGATGAAGGATAAAAGTGACGCTTTTAAGAGTTTTTAGCAGTGGAAGGCGTTAGTTGAAAATCAAACAGGGAAGAAGATCAAAAGGCTGCGAACTGATAATGGTCTAGAATTTTGTTGGTCTGAGTTTAATGAGTTCTGCAAAAATGAAGAAATTGCTAGACATCATACAGTCAGGTACACACCACAGCAAAATGGTGTGGCAGAGCGTATGAATCAGACTCTTCTGGAGAGAGCTAGGTGCATGCTCTCTAATGCTGGACTAGAAAGAAGGTTTTGGGCAGAAGCGGTTAGTACAGCTTGTTATCTGATAAATCGTGGACCTCACACAGGAATACATCTCAAAACTCCTTATGAGGTGTGGTCTGATAAGTCTGCTGATTACTCAAATCTGAAAGTTTTTGGTTGTACTGTTTATTATCATGTGAGTAAGGGTAAGTTAGAACCAAGAGCTAAAAAGGGAGTATTTGTAGGCTATGAGGATGGGTTAAAGGGTACAGAATCTGGTCTCCATCCGAAAGAAGGGTTATACTTAGTAGAAACGTAGTCTTTGATGAAAATTCTATGTTTAACCCTACTGTGAGGTCTATTGTTGTATCAGAAAATGGTAGTGTTGAGAAACAGGTGGAGCAGCAAGACACTCAAGATGAGAGTGAATCACAGTAAGAAGAACAACATCAACACTCACATTCAGAAACAGAACCACTAGTAGTTAACCAGCACAGTTTAACTCTTGATCGACCTAGGAGAGCAAACTTTGGAAAGCCTCCCACGAGATATGGTTTTGAGGACATGGTGGCTTATGCACTACAGGTTGCTGACGAGGTGGATCCTCACGAGCCATCCACCTACAAGGAAGTAGTTACATGTACTGAGTCTACCAAATGGCTTGCTGCAATGGGAGATGAGATGGAGTCATTTCATAAAAATCAGACTTGAAAATTGGCCAAACGACCTCAGGAGAGGAAAGTTATCACTTGCAAATGAGTTTTCAAGAAGGAAGGGTTGTCACCTGCTGAGGATATCAAGTATAAAGCTCGGGTAGTTGCAAGAGGGTTTCATCAGAAAAAAGGTGTAGACTATAATGAGATTTTCTCGCCAGTGGTCAGACATACTTCTATCAGGGTGCTGCTAGCCATAGTTGCATACCCGAATCTGGAGCTCGAACAACTAGATGTGAAGACAGCTTTTCTACATGGAGAGTTGGAGGAGGAGATATACATGACTCAGCCAGAGGGTTTCTAAGTTCCTAGAAAAGAAGATTATGTTTGCAAATTGAAGAAATCTTTGTATGGACTAAAACAGTCTCCGAGGCAATGGTACAAGAGGTTTGATAGCTATATGATAAAGATTGGCTACACGAGGAGTCCGTGTGATTGTTGTGTCTACTACAACAAGATAACAAATGGTTCTATCATTTATCTGGTCCTCTATGTAGATGATATGTTGATAGCTGCAGAAAACAAGTCAGATATTCAGAAGTTGAAGGGTCTTCTTAGTGCTGAGTTTGAGATGAAGGATTTGGGTGCAGCTCGAAAAATTTTGGGAATGGAGATTTACAGAGATAGAAGTAAAAAGAGGCTTTTCTTATCACAGAAGGATTATATTCAGAAGATATTGTCGAGATTTGGCATGTCTACAACAAAATCCATATATACTCCAAGTGCTGCAAACATTCATTTGTCTACTATGTTTGCACCTAAATCTGCTAAGGAGAAGGAGTACATGTCTCGAGTTCCTTATGCTAGTGCAGTAGGAAGTTTGATGTATGCAATGGTCTGCACTACCTGATCTTGCACATGCTGTCAGTGTTGTTAGTAGGTTTATGGGTGAGCCTGGCAAGGAGCATTGGCAAGCTGTGAAGAGGATTTTTCGTTATCTTAAATGTACGTCTGATGTTGGGCTCATTTATGAAGGTGATACACAGTGTTTAGTAACAGGTTTTTCAGATTCTGATTATGCTGAAGATGTTGACAGTAGAAGATCTATGACTGGTTATGTTTTCATTCTTGGTGGTTCTGTTGTTAGTTGGAAAGCTACTTTGCAGCCAACAGTGACTTTGTCTACTACAGAAGCAGAGTACATGGCATTGACAGAAGCAGCTAAAGAGGGAATCTGGTTGAAAGGACTGGTTAGTAATTTGGGTTTACATCACGATCATGCTATAGTGTATTGTGATAGTCTGAGTGCAATCTGTTTAGCCAAGGATCAAGTTCATCATGAGAGGACTAAGAACATCGATGTCAGGTATCATTTTTCCAGAGAAGTGAGAAGAGAGTTAAGGTGAACAAAGTGGGTACTGCTGATAATCCAGCTGACATGTTCATCAAGTCAGTTCCACATAGCAAGTTCTAACATTGTTTGGATTTGCTAAATGTCAGAAGCTGTTAGTTGCCCTTTTGAGGGCAACATCTGAGGCAGAGGAGATGGTCGTACGTCTGGCACTATTATGATGCATTTGGTACATCTGTTTATTTGTGAGAGGATTCAAGTCAAGGTGGAGATTTGTTAAAATATGTCTTGAATCAGGCATAAACCCTAATTTAACAAAGATTGTTAAATTAGTCTATTATGCTGGGTTGTGTTTGTTGGGCCTACCATTCGAGGGTATATATATACCTATTAGGTTATTAACCTAGAGTGTGTGTGGTATTCTGTTATCTGTAATCCGTTTTCCTCAAGGATTAATAAAACTGTTCTCCTCTGCCTGTGGTTGTAGCTAACACCTTGTTAGTGAACCACGTAAATCTGTGTTCTTTCTTACATTCATTATAACACAATGAGTGATTGTTTGATTTAATAAATCTAGAATGATAATTTTTTTTCTAATATAATCGATGAGACTTGCTATCATGCAACAACTTGAATACATAACACTCGTCGAGAACCAATATCATTGCAAATATATTATTATTATTATTATTATTATTATTTATGTCTCATTATCCAAAAATTTCTGTCTACGTTAGTGTCCTCATCTAGAGTAATCCATTTGTAATCAAGCATGATGTTAGATGACACTTTGTTCAGTTCAAGCTTGACACATTATCCCGATTAGCTCTTCAACACGATCATGAACTTTAAACACCCAGGTCACGGTTTGATTCAAATCTTTTAAACTAATCGAAGGCTCAACTGTTTCTCACTAGTGAGCTTGTGGAAGTATATGAACCCTCACTGCTAAGCTGTATGTGTTACAAACAAATAGCCAACCATTTCCGAGCTAATGGATGAACAATCTCATATACGTACTTGTATACTTCGGTAATATTGGTGGGTTTAGAAAATGAATCATCGATTCATATATTACTGATGACCAATCATCAATAATGCAATACTGCAGATCAGCGGTACGTATAGGGAGATATAGCAGCCAAATTCAGCAGAACAATGAACCAGAAATTGCTCCTAGCCTGCATGTGAATAATTGTAAAGGATGTGACAAGATGAATGTTACAGTTTAATAAATAAAAATAAAAAACAAGGCAAAGTACGAAGAGATTTAGCTAGATGCTCCAGGAATGCACTCACATGAAAAAAAATAAGTGTTTGATAACGAATTTTAATTAGTAATTAATTACATCAGCAAAATTAAAATTCATATACATTTTTTTCTGCAGTTGGCCGGTCATGGAAGTTTTCTGTTTGAGTATTTTTGTTGTTAAGGTAAAACTCAAATCATGTGATATGAATGGTACGGCGGAAATAACCGTATATAAAATCATGTATGAGAAAATTGGAAGGATTCTAGATGACAAAATTTACAAGTTGAAAAATAGCAAGCCTTGGATGGTATGAACTTGTCGTTGATTAACTATAGATTCATGTGTGCAAACAGTGCATTGAGCTCTCTACCCTATATATATGCGACACTAGATATATAGTTCTTCAAGTCTTAAACCATAAACCATATTGCTTCTGTTTCTGAAACAAAGATATGAGTACTTTCAAACTAAGCAGCCTTGCATGGATTATGCTCATTGCCTTTTCTATTTGGTCTTCGAGCATGTTGGAGACCTGTGAAGCTAGAAGAGGCAAGCATTATCAATGGAGGAAACACCGAGGGGCGAACAGGGGTAACGGGGGTTATCGTCACCATCATCATCACCCTTCAGGCCACACTGTGTCTGCTTTGAGAAGTGACAATTACATCACAGAGGAAGATACTGAAGTGAGTGCAGCGCAGAAGAATAGCGCCGTCTACAATGTGTTGGACTATGGAGCTAAAGGGGATGGCAAGGCAGATGACACTAAGGTGATTGATAGCTAGGTTTTCAAAGTTTTAGAGGCTACATTGCTATTCAAATTATACACACTAAAGTGCTAACTATTGTCGAGTACTAATATCTTGCATTGCGCGGCAGGCATTCGCGGCGGCGTGGGCAGCGGCATGCAAAGTGCAAGCATCAACCGTAAATGTTCCATCAGGGTCTGTATTCCTCGTCAAACCTATCTCCTTTTCCGGCCCTAATTGTCAAACAGACATCGTATTTCAGGTCAGTTTTACAATATCAGGGGCAGGATAGTTTCCAAATATTAGCTAGCTAGAATCTTGCTGATATGTATATTGGTCGTTTCTGATGTAGTTAGACGGAAAAATCATTGCGCCGACAGGCGCTGGAGCTTGGGGTTCAGGCCTCCTACAATGGCTTGAGTTCACAAAGCTTCAGAGACTTACAATCAGAGGTAAAGGAGTGATTGATGGACAAGGTGCAGTTTGGTGGAATGACTCGCCCACATACAATCCTACAGATGAAACAACAGGCAATAGCACAGAAGATTCGGTAATTAACTAATCTAACTCCCTATGTCATCAAGCCAAAACAAGGCCGGCATATGCTTTTAACTAAGCTTAATATTACTCATTGTCACATCTAGTTCTAAACAAAGCACTAATACCCTTTTCATCAAATTGTCTTATGCAGCAGACCGTAGACAGTTACAGTGGAAAAATGCCAAGCACAAAACCAACAGTAATAGCCTTTCGCCACCGTGACCATTTTATACTGTTCTGACTCTAGATTTGGTGGCTGGGATTAATTTTATTTTTCTGTGCAGGCGCTTAGGTTCTATGGAAGCAATGGTGTGACAGTCACTGGCATAACAATTCAAAACAGCCCTCAAACCCACTTCAAGTTTGATTCCTGCACAAATGTACTAGTTTCTGCCGTAACTGTTTCATCCCCCAGTGACAGCCCCAACACTGATGGGATTCACCTTCAAAACTCCCAGGATGTGGTCATTTCCGGCGCAAGCCTTGCTTGTGGTAATTCTCAACATCTTAGTTTCAAGAATAGGGTGGATCTTATAGATCGTCATGATCACTAGCAGGCTCTAAAAGCCCTAGGGAGGTACATAGGAAGTTGGAATTTTCAACCAAAATCATGGGTATCAATGAACTTAAAGAAACTCAACTGTTTTTTTGGAAATGCAACTCAACTGCTAATAATCAGCGTTAAGCATGTTGACAAGCAACAATATAATATATAGCACATAATACCTCCACAGACCAAGGGATTTTGACATTTTCTAATATATAACTAACTCTAACTCTAACGACAAATATTTATATTAATTCTGCAGGAGATGATTGCATATCAATACAAACTGGTTGCTCAAACGTATTCATACACAATGTAAACTGTGGACCTGGACATGGAGTCAGCATTGGAGGGCTAGGAAAGGATGGCACCAAAGCTTGTGTGTCAAACATCACCGTCCGAGATGTTAAACTGCAAAATACACTCAACGGAGTCAGAATAAAGACCTGGCAGGTATATACTCTTAGATTATGTAAGGCTCAAATTATTTGTGAACCTCAAACTAGATATAAGGCTCTAACGATTGTATATCGCTACAGGGAGGATCAGGATCAGTGAAAAATGTCATGTTTGCAAACATTCAAGTCTCAGAAGTTGAATTCCCTATCATGATTGACCAATTCTACTGTGACAGTGGGCATTGCGCAAACAAAACTTCAGCGGTGGCAGTTTCGGATGTCAACTACGTAAACATTCAAGGAACCTACACATCGAAACCTGCACATTTTGCATGCAGTGACAGCATACCATGTACTGGTGTATCCCTAGACACCATAGACCTAAAGTCAGTTCAATCAGGGAAGCACTTGTATGACCCTTTCTGCTGGGAGGCATATGGAGAACTCAAGACGAACACTGTCCCACCGATTGATTGTTTGATGAAAGAAAAGCCGTCTTCAAGCAGCAGCTCAATCCAGTCTGAGGGTGGCGGCTATTCCTGCTAAACTTAGCCCTTATGTAATGTAGCCTAGGGAGCAGTTAGTATAGACTACTATTGTAGACACCGCCTTTAGGTATTACCAGCAGTTGTGTCAAATTACTGCTGGGGAACATTCTGATTCATATAATCATATATAAGTGGCCTTGGAAATTAACCATCAGTCTTAGGAAATATGCTTGTTACAATCATTACAAAGTTACCAGGTGAGAGTTGAAGTTATAATGGAATATCATCAATATATAGTTTTCTCATATTGTGTTTTTTATGTGTGCCATACTATAGCATAAATTTATTTATTCTCAAAAGCAAAAAGTATGTTTATAACAGAATGAACAGGAACAGCAGGAGATGATCAAATAACAGTAAATTATGCACCTCATAGGCTTTAACTCTCAGACGACTCCCATCTCTTGCACATCTCTCAAGTTTGAAGTTTGAAGTTTTTCTAGTGAGCCTTTATGGCCATAGAAACATGGATAGTTCCAGTTAGGGTTCAGGAATATCACATAGAAATTAGACTGATTTGCATTGAACTCAATTACTTTTAAATGGTTTTAAATTAGATATGAGGCAACCAATAGTGCATTATTGGTGGTTGGTGGTGTTCAGTGATGGTATTGATGGGTGACACTAGAAACACCAATCAGGAGACGCCATTTTGAGTGATGAAATTTGAGTAGTGATAACTTTAAGAATGGCCAGCTAAGGTGAACTTTGGTTTGTCATTCCATCTCCATATCTAAGATTTACTGTACAGTTCAATTTTGCATAACAACTCTGTAGATTTATTCCTATGAGGAATTCCTCTAAACACAGCCTCTTACTAGTGCCTAATTATAATCAAGTAAAGCAGTACAATTTTAAAGACTGCAGATAAACAAAATAACAAATTACCATGTTAGCGGTTTTATAAAAACATATGAACTGTCTCTGGAATCCTATCTTACCTATGATTTCCCAAAACCAGCAGCAGCCTTTAACTTCATCCTTTTACGGCTTTCTATCCTTTCAGGACTTGGAAGTCCTGTCTTATCCTCGTACTTCTTCTCTAATGCCTGTGATCATTAGACACATTATTTAGTTCCAATCTCCAAGGCAAGGAACTCCACATCAAATTTTACGATTATGATTTACAAGAATTGCGTGGTCTTTCATTTAGTGAAATATATAGCAGTATATTTATAGTTTATAAACCAAAAGTGGTTTTAACATATAATCAAGAGAAGAAATATCCTGAAATACCAAAGAATGAAAATGAGTTCTTAAATTAAACTATTAAAGTGGCTGTTCATTGGTAGTCCACCTAGATCTAAAGAATACTTTTCAATGGTGAGACTGATATTTGTTGGAGGACATGTATAGGCATTTCTATGTACTAACCTGTAGTTGTTCAGAGATGCTTTCAAGAACTCCTTCAGTCATTCTATCAAAGAAAAGAATGCCCTACACACCAAAGAGCCGCAAAAGGTGGAGGATCAGTTTTAGACTTTTCGGTCATTCAACATAATCAATCACAAACTTTACGACAATGAAAAGCCCAACAAATAAATAATGTCCCATCTCATAGATCTTTTTCCTCTCAAATTCCAGAAAGAATCATATACTAGATGCTTTGAGGCATTTCACTTTGTTCACCCCCAATGAGGATCAGTTTTAGACTTTTAAGTCATTCAACATAAGCAATCACATACTTTGCCACAATGACCAACAAATAAATAATGTCATATCTCATAGATCTTTTTCCTCTCATAACCCAGAAAGAATCTAATACTAGATGCCTTGAGGCATTTTACTTTGTTCACACCCACAGCATGTATGCAGATGGCTCATCTACCACCTGTCATATCTTATTGTCTCTCTCTCTCTATTAGTACCCTAAGAATCTGCTTTACCATACCAAATTCTTCTGAAACCTATTCTTTGTTTCTATTTCAATATTGTACTAAAGGATATTTATATGGCAAAAGTTGTGGGTTGTGATCTTCCATACATTACTCGTGTTAAATGACGTTGCTTTTGTTGACAGCATTTTCCATAAGGACTACGTGTAAATGACCACCATCTTTGAAGCTCACAAGTCCATATCTACTAACTAGTCCTATAAATGCATAGCAGATTAGCAGATGGATCCACAGTAGTGCAATCAGAGTAAGCAACAAGTTCATCCGTCCAAAGAAGTCTAGCACCAAACTCTTTGGTTTTTTCACTAGCGTAAAAACAGACAAATTTTCCATTGTTAAACTACTAATTGTAGCTTTAAAGAAATTTGAGAAAAGAACCTGCAAATGGTCAAATTCATGCTGGAACACCCGGGCAGGAAGACCAGACAAGTTGACTGTAAACCTCACACCACTGATGTCCCGTGCATCTATTTTCACAGATTCTGGTCTCTGCAACCACAACAAAAAGCTAAGACATCCAGAGCAAGAGTCTAGAATACATACTAACAACTAAGCAAGAACCTTAAGCTCATTGCCTTCTATGTAAACAGCATGCAGTTGAACAACACATGTAGCAACTATTACATTATTCAATTTCAAATGAGAACGCAAGTGAAAGGTGACCAATAGCACCTGAACATCAGCGTAAATACCCGGGAAGGACAAGCAACCCTCATTAAAGAGTCTTGTTTTCTGCGAATATCTACTAACTCTCGGATTCACAAGCACAATCTCTTCCCCCTCGCCGCGCTCGCCAACTGGATTGAACACCATAAGCTGCACATTGATCCCCACTTGCGGCGCCGAGAGCCCAATGCCATCAGTTCTGTCAAAAAACCAATCCAACAACAACAAAAACAACTCCTCTCAAACAACAGCAAACAATTTCTCAAAAAGTTCGAAACTTTCTAATCCGAAAGTTATGATCACAACTCACGAAACTCACCTGTACATTATATCAAACATTTCGTCCACTAGTTTCTTCAAATTATCATCAAACGTATCAATTCTCTTGTTCTTTGCTCTCAGTATAGGGTCCGGATACTCCACAATTCTCAGAGGCGTCTCAAATTCAACATCAGCAGCTATAATTTCAATTCATTTCAAGATCAATTAGGAACTATTTGAAGAATTGAGAAGTAAATAATGAGCATTTTGACCTTGGAATTTGAATTTACCAGAAGCTACTTGGTCTTCTTTGAGTGAGAAGCCTCGCTTGGCCTGCGCGCGGACCACTGCGAACCTGTTCGAAGTGGACAGTGGCCTGCCGGCGGAGGAGAAGGTGCTGAAGCGGTGGAATATGGCCGGAAAAATTGGCCGGCGGAGGCAGAGAGATGGAAAGATAGAGTGGGGTGTACAAATCGGCCGCAGCAGCCAAGCAGCACAAGCCATACTGGCCACATGCGATTTGCGAATTGCAGAAGCTAAAACACTGCTATATCAAGGCGAAAAGTCAGTATTACCCCTAAAATCCAATGTATTGTTGAATAAGTACAGACCCGTATCGGACAGAATAAACTCTTTTCCGGCCAAATCCGACGTCAAATCCTCAATCTACAGAGTAATTTCTACGCGCTGGTATAATCTTTAACGACCTTATACGGCCCGATACGGTCAGATTCGTACATACACCTGTCCGTCAATACATTTTATCTCGGGGTAATAAGGACTTTCCATCCTAATGTTTAAATCGAATATAAAGAGTTCGAAACGACGTCGTTGGTGGTAAATTGACCAGGGTCGAAGAGAGAGGTTGCAATAAAGATCCCGGGTGTGGCTGTGTGGCTGCTCCTCTCATTTTTCAGATCCTCACACCAAAACAAAGCTTCGTTTCGTTCCTGCAGGTAAGACTCTCTCTACTGTTTCATCTTCAATTCTTCTAGATCTGCGTAACCGATCCTGTTTGATTTTTATGTAATTCGAATCCCTTTGTGGATCCGATCGGAATTGAAATCGATTCGTTTTTACTGATTTATGTTTGTGAGCCCTAATTTTGAGACTGATTTTGATTGTGATAGTGAGAAAAGATGGGACTGACGTTCACGAAGCTCTTCAGCCGGCTTTTCGCGAAGAGGGAGATGCGAATTTTGATGGTCGGTCTCGACGCCGCCGGAAAGACTACGATCTTGTACAAGCTCAAGCTCGGCGAAATCGTCACCACCATCCCTACCATCGGTGAGAGCCTCAATTCTCTTGGCTTTTATATCGGTGATTGAAATCTATATGTTTTTCGGATCAGTTTTGCTGTTTAGGTGTAAGGTTTTGTGTGTATGAAGAGTTTGTGTGCCGGTTTTTGGCTTTCGATGTGCTGTGTTGAGAGTGTCATGTGTTGCTTTAGTCAATTTGCTACTTTCGCTTTTGTAGCATCTGTGTGGATTAGGAGTTTCATTGTGTTTCGGTTAAGAGTGTTGTGTTTCTGTTGATAGGCAATTAGTTAGTTTTGCTTTTCGTGTGGATTGGGAGTATTGTTCCTTTCGGTTAATTGTGAGGGCGGTTGTTTGCAGGATTTAATGTGGAGACTGTGGAATACAAGAACATAAGCTTCACTGTGTGGGATGTCGGGGGTCAGGACAAGGTAACTACTCAGCTCACTTGTTTGTCTGTGTCTCTCTGCATAGTACACACATATATAGATAAAGGCTTGCATTAAGGTTGTGTAGCCATTTTAGAGTTAGTGGATATTGACCAAGTTTGTTTTTTCAAAAAACTTGCACAAATTTAACTACTCGCTCTACTTTCTCTGTATCTCTCTGCATGTGTCTCTGTGTACTCGCATTGTTAAAGGCTTGCATTATGATTTTGTTGCCGTTTATAGTTAGTGGATATTTACTGATACTTGCTCCGTTTATGGATAAAGGCTTGAGTTAGGATTTGTGTTGCCATTTTATAGTTAGTAAATATTTGCCGAATTACTGTTTACGAACTTCTACAAGGCTGTGCGATTGATTGAGAGATGTGTCTGTGTGTACGCGCATAGATAACAGCTTGTGTTAGGATTGTGTTGCCATTTTCTAGAGTGTGGGTATTCACCGAATTGCTTTTTATGAACTTCTACAAGACTGCGATTGATTGGGAGATGTGTGTGTGTTATCGCGCATAGATTACAGCTTGTGTTGGGATCTGGAGATATTTACTGAATTGCTTGTTAAGAACTTATGCTAGGCTGTCCGATTGATTGGAAGATATGTTAAAGTTTTTTTTTCATGTGTTTATTTGAAAGGTATTGGGAGGCCATTATTTGTTGTTTGGTGTCTCATCTTGAGAGAAGAGTTTGTCTGCACTTCTATATGTGCATTCCTAGTGAGTGATATGGTTCCTTCTAATTACAGATCCGTCCATTGTGGAGGCACTACTTCCAGAACACTCAAGGGCTTATTTTTGTGGTTGATAGCAATGACAGGGATCGAGTTGTTGAGGCAAGGGATGAGTTGCACCGTATGTTGAATGAGGTAGTTGCTGATTCACTTGTCTTATAATTTTGCTTGTTTATGCGGATGATTCCTAGGTTCCCATTTCAAAGCATCGAAGGATTCTTTGACACAAGTCTTGATGTCTCTTCTTTCACCTAAATAATAAAATAAAATCAAAATCAGAGTTGCTTCAAGTATCTATTTGGTTCGGGTACACACTTTTCTGAAGTTGCATCTGCTTACTTCCTGTAGTTATATAGGGCTTTATATCTAAGTTGCTTCATGAGTGATTCTTGTTGCATGCCTTGTAACTCTGTAAGTGGTTAGAAGATTCAGAACCTTGAGTGGGTGCTTCTTTGTTCTTAACTGTTGGCTTTTATAGATTGGTTTTGGGTTTGAATATATACTCTCCTATAGTTTCATCCGCTCGCTTACTGTATTTATTTTATGTCTTAGTTGCTTCATGAACAATTCTGGGTGCCTGCCTCCCCTGTAACTGAAGTAGAAGATTTAGGATCTTGTCTAGGATGAATAGTTGCACATATTCTTTACAAGTTTTTTGGTACTAGGCGTAGAAGGTAAAAATTTGATCTGGTTTCAGGATGAACTGAGGGATGCTGTTTTGCTCGTATTTGCCAACAAACAAGATCTTCCTAATGCAATGAATGCTGCAGAGATAACTGACAAGCTTGGTCTTCATTCTCTCCGCCAACGTCACTGGTAATTGATATTATTATTGTTAATTTCCACTCTGCATTTTTTGGTCCATATGTGAACAGGTGTTGTATGCTGGTAAATTTAAATGCTAAACAAACTGAATAGGTTGACATGAATTCTATATCTGTTTAGTCAGATGTGAGTCTACAAAACTAGCTCTATTGGATAGGAACTAGAAAACTAGCGGATGAGTCGAAGTCAAACTAAACAACTAAGAGCCTGATGTGATTTGTATTTTAATACCATATAAGGATCTTGGACGAAATTGTAGGCCTGAACTATTGTTGTCATGATGTTCTCTCTCAGGTACATTCAGAGCACATGTGCAACCTCTGGAGAGGGACTGTACGAGGGACTGGATTGGCTTTCAAACAACATTGCTAGCAAGGCAAGTTCACTATAGTCAATCTTTTACTGTATATTAACTCATGGTGTTAGTTTATGCTACAAAAATTTTCAATCTTTTTATTGGAATAGTCTGCAACGTTCGCAAATACTCAATGTTGACATAAACATTGTTATTTCAATGTGATTTAATGATATATGCTGTTTCTGCACGATTATGTTAATACTATAATTTTGAGAACCTCCCTGCATATCTTTACAGGCATAAGATAATGAAGGCCAGGGAGTTTGGTTGGCCTTGGAGATTGTGGGGGAGGATAGTTTTCTTGTTTCAAGTGAATGTTGTAATAGGAGAACGTTTTGGTGAGACTTTGTCTTCTGATTTTGTGTTGTGTATCTGATACTTTAGCTATACAGTATACTATTTAGCTGTAAACAGAGTTTGCTAATTACTATGTTACAGTCTTTCATAAACATGAGCCTATATCATGTCTTCTCTGTTCAGTTTATATATCTGTGCTTCGAAAAATGGTGGTCATCAACTGAAGAGTGGGGATTTAAAAAATAGAGACCAAGTGTGTGCAGCATATTAGCCCCCATGTAGATGAAGTCAGACAGCTCTGGTATCTATCTGTATTGTAACTTGTCCAAGGCTCTTACAGAGAAACTCATGCAAAACTAACGGGAATTTATTACCAAACCATCAAATATATGCAACTCTTGGTGTTCGATTCACCTTCAAACTCGCTTGAGCGTTCAAGTCTTTACTAGAATAAATGACTCAGACGACCAATTGTACTGTTTTTGTGCTCTTAAGTGTCACTTTTCATCGCCTCCCTTGGCTAGTTGAAACCAGTAGCTTTTGATTTGTATTTGGCTGCACAGCAGCTATGTGGAAAGTAACAAAACTGGGAACGAACCTAAAATAAGAACCAGGAGACAAGAATTTAGTTGTCTTTGAAGTGAAACTAATCCATTTCTTTCACCAATAGTGAAGGGCTCGATCAGTAGCTGGATCTCTGTTTTGGGTTTTGTTTGCTTGCGCTGTTCTTCATAATACTTTGACAAATGACGAAACAAAAACTGGTTTCTTTTAAAATCTAGCTAGTTTAACACTTATCTTATGTAGGTGCAAACACACGATTTGGCCAGGAAAGTGATCAGTCATGAGGTTATTATGAAATCAGACTTGGACGAACTTCATTTGACTCTTGTACATAGCCTAGTTCCTTTCTCCTCGAACAAGCTAGCAGCGGCGCCACAAACATCCACGGTCTCCCATTCGATTTCGCATTGGATTCTTTATTATATTCATGACATAGAAAACTCTTTCAACAGATGCCGTTGCCACAGAAGGTACAAGTGCCAAAGTGATCAGCAAATAAACATATGGATAAGTCTTATGCTTCCTTGTCTTGACTAATTTCTTTGCAAGATCCGTGGTTCCTTCTAATTCTTGAAACTTGTCAATAGATTTCATATCATCAATATATGTCTCCAATTGAATCTCTAGCAATAACAACTCTGATGCATAAAAATCTTGAGGATAAAGCTCAACAAGATGCATTAAACTTTGTTGGTTATAAGCTGCAAATGAATAATTAGGACTGAGACAAGCCAAACAAAAGAGAAGTTAAGTACTAGCCTCATTGAAACGGTTATCCAGCTCTTAAAGTGAAAATAAATTACTTTACAAAAGAAGTTGAACTGATAGTAATGCATATTCGTCATTTCTGGAGCTCTACGCCTTGATTTTCCTAGACTTACATATTGATCATCCATGTTTGAAACACTGATATTTTCTTTTTCACAAAACAAAACAACTTCATCCAACAAAGAAAGCCATTCATTCTCCCTCATAGTTTGCAATTGTCTCTTGCACACTTTCAATAAATCCATAGCATTTACTATGTCCTGATCATCTTTTTGTAGAGCTTGAGAAAACTCATGAGTAATTTCAAGAACAATCCTCATCAAATGCAAACTGAATATGAAATCAAATGATTGTAGCAATTTCAAAGAAATATATGCATCATGTTTCTGATCAGATGTCACTTTGTCAAATGCTATTTCATCCAACACATCAATAATAGAAGAAAACATGACAGTAAAGTTCACAAGAGTATAATGTGAGCTCCATCGTGTGTTACAAGAACACTTGATTTCAGTTTCTTGATTGAGTCCTTGTCCACTTGTGTGTTCTCCAATTTTAAGTGCATCAATGACTGATAAATTGCTTTGCTTGAAGAATGTTCCGTCGTTTAGAAGATGTTCCAACAATGTTCACAACAGTAGCCATGGATGTGAAGAATGCACTAACAATATCATATTCCTTGGCAACACCGACAAGAGCTAATTGAAGCTGATGTGCAAAACAATGAATGTAAAAAACAAGTGTTTTCCTTCATAATAAGTGTCTTCAGACCAATTAATTCCCCACTCATATTATTTGTGTCATCGTAACCTTGTCCATGTAGCCTAGAGGTTCTTAATCTATGCTTAGAGAATAATGCATCTATAGCTTTCTTAAGTGACAATGCAATGGTATTAGCTACATGCTCAATGCCTATAAAGGACTCAATCACACATACATTTTTATCCACATAACGAAAAATAACAGTCATCTGCTCCTTTACAGATACATCCCTAGACTCATCAACCAGAATAGAGAAAAACACATCACCCATATCTCTAATAATAACATTTGTAGTTTCAACAACAGCAGCATTCACAATGTCCTTTTGAATCCTAGGTGATATCAGTTTAAGATTTTCAGGAGCATTCTTTAATGCTACTGCTCTCACCTCATCATTATGATCAGCAAGAAACATCAAAAGCTCAAGAAAATTACCTTGATTGCTTGAATTCTCTGACTAGTCATAACCACGAAAGGCAAGGCCTTATTTTAGGAGAAATCGAATGCAATCAACCGTTGTCTCTAGTCGAATTTGATAATCTGCTCGAGTACTTGCCACATTCTAATTAATAATGTTATGAATATGCTGATTTCAATCATCAAAGCCTCACATTTTTGCACTGCTTGATTGTGGAAACTGTTGAGCCTCCCTACATGATCATCCAGTCTTTATTTTTTCTTGAAATTGCGAAAGCCAATACCAGCTAGTAAAACAATCACCTCCTCCTTTATCACCAACATCTTGTTTGAATAGGTAACAGCATAAACAAAATGCAGCATCTTTTGATATGCTATACTCTAACCAATTTGAAAATTTGCTCAACCAATTTTTGCAGAACCTTCGTTTCTCTTTTCCTTTTTGTGTTTGGACGAATTGATGATTTTTAGGCTGATGCGGTCCTCTTAACAAATACTCCCTTTGAATTTTATCTCTAAGATCGGGATGATAATCTAAAATTTTAGTCCTTTCTCCCGGATCAGGAAGGAGATCACTCAAATTAATCTCTACCCGACTCTGCTTCATTCTTTCATTCTCTATGACGGGTGGATATAATTCTTTTGATGTTTGTTTGAAAAAAATTTTCGTTCTTATTTGAAATGTTATTTGAAAAAGATTAGCTAATCTAATGAGCAACACAAAAATTCATCAATCTGATAATGAAAGCTTAACATAGAAGTATAGAACAAACCTGCAAACAGAGGCTGAATGCTTGACAAGTAGAAAAATAAAGATCAATGACTTCAGCAGTTCAACATAATAAGTATCGAAATCGGGCTCATAGAGGGAGTCAGAGACGAAGGAGAATAGTTGTAGATTTGAGGGGAAGTGATAAAGTTTAGGACTGGTGAGTGGTGAGAGATTTCTAGTTGTTTTGGTGAGAATAAAATATTTAAAGGTTTGAGGGTAAATGAGAAAGTTTAGGACCGGTGAATGAGTGGTGAGAGATTTCTAACTACTTTGGGTTTCTCACCAAAGTCAGAATTAAAAATAAGAAAACGTGTGGATTTGGAACTTGCCTATATATATATATATATCATTAGCCATTAGAACATAGACCAAGTATTTAAAAAAAGATACGCTGTTGACAAATTTGAAAAGCCAAGTAGGGGCAGTAGCCCCCGGTTGCCTCGTCGTAGGTAATATAGGTTCTAGGAGATTGATCAATACTGCAATATTTGATCAGATATGTATCACAAGCAGATTGTAGCTCATAATAATTAAAGAACACAAAAGTTGAATACATCTTTATACAGACATCTATGTAGATCTCAATTTACTTCTATATCTTGCTATCCCCTCGAAGCAGAGTAGAAGAAAAATGTGTTGCTCGTAATGCCGTGGTGGTTGAATAGCATTAACAGGTTCAAGAGATTCTCTAGCAAAATCCAACTCTATGTTGATCGGCTGTTGAAAATTGAGTGTTGGCGTGCCAACGTTTCTAAGTTCAGTGTAACCGTCTTGTCTTGATCTTGCACGCTTTCCATTCTTGACTTCTTCTTCAGACGACTGCTGATATCTGTAATCAAACCTAGGATTAATTCTCATGGTGCTTAAATAACTATAAATAAAAGGATATGGACTAAGGAATTCTCCTTAGAACTGAGTTGGCGGGCATGTGAACTTGGGTGGATTTTCTATCCAAGAGAGGCTTTGGTGAGTGATGCGGGATTTGCTCTGGGGAGGCTTTGATGGTGCTCTTTCGAGAAGGATGCTCCCTACAGAGACTTTTTGTTTGAATTGGGTGCTCCTGGGGAGGTTTTTGACTGCAGAGTATGCAAGTTTGTTTATTGAATTGGTTGTCACTCCTTCATTCGCCGACCCCTCTAGTTATAGGACAACGCTTCTAGGATTCGCGAATCCTTCTTATCCAAGGCAATCAGATTTCCCTTAATGATTTAGGCAAGATACTTTCCTAACTGAACTCTCAGATGATCTCCACAATCTTCAGCCAGTAATTACCTAATGTTCAGAATCTTCTAATACTTGGACAGCAAGTAATTGGTCCAAATACCCAATAATCTGGAAATATAACTTAGGCTTTGTTAGAAAATGTGTGGTAAATATATTGTTTATATACTAACAAGATGAATAACGAAAATTAATTCTAATTAATCAAATTGCATGAACATGAACAAGACCATAAAATGACAGATTTAGGATTTGAGAAGAATAATTCAACCAATGGAAGTTTGTCGAGTCCCGTGTATCACACGGTGTCTTTAAGACGAATTACAGCGTCCCAATTGGTGCAAGGACCTCAATGTCGCTTGGTCTTTCAGAATAAAACGACAATCAAGCTGTTGTACTACAAACAAGAGCTTCAACGAACTAGGAAGAGTCTTCAAACTATCACCGAATTTTTGAGGGAACTGAGCAGGAGCAGAGAAGCTTTTAGAGAAGAAGATAAGTGATTTCTGTTGGTGTGTTCAGAATGAAGGATTAGTGGCCTTTATATACAATCATAAACAACCCTTAATAAGTCTGTTACAAAATCATAACCAGACTTAATAGGTCTGTTACAAAGTCATAACCAGACTTAAACAGTCTGTTACAAAGTCATAACCAGACTTAAACAGTCTGTTACAAAGTCATAACCAGACTTAAAAGGTCTGTTACAGCTTTCAGACATGTAAAATGTCAAAAATAAAATCTGTCAGTTTAAAAACAACCTAGGCTCTCGGATAATACTATGCGCATAAATGTACAATCATACTCAGTAGTCAGTAGACTAGTTCAACACACAAATAAAGCAGCATCAAACTAATATCCCCAATACACGAAATCAGACCACCTCCACTCTCAAAAAGAACAAAGTTAGACTACCTCTGTAAGAACTAGTGTACGCTCACGAATATCAAGACCAGATGACCAGTCACGTTAAGAAGCTAGCGAACATAAGAGGGCATTTGGTCTAGTGGTATGATTCTCGCTTTGGGTGCGAGAGGTCCGGAGTTCGATTCTCTGAATGCCCCCATGTGTTTTACCGCCCTCTTCTTCTACCCCAAGTGGCATCTGCATTACCTCTTCTACCCTCTTTACAAACACATTAGCACTAGTTATCACCTATCTCACAGAGGGACAAATCCGTCACATTCAGAAAAGCACCACCTACATCTTGGACATTTGCTTCACATTTCTTCGCTTATCCTAATCATCATCATCTTCTTCTTCCTCTCTCTCGGAGCCCCACAAATTCAAACCAGAGAAAAACAATGGCAGTCTCTCTCTCTACTCTGACACTCAGCACTCCTTCCCACCCCGCAACCACCTCCTCCTTCCCCTCCCACACTCCCAAACCCTCCCTCCAATTCCCCTTCTCCCTACAAAACCCTATCTCCCACCGCGCAATCCACCTCCGCCCCGTCGCCGCCGTCGCCGCCCCCGAGAAAATCGAGAAGCTCGGCGCCGACATCTCAAGCCTCACCCTCGAGGAGGCTCGCGTCCTCGTCGACTACCTCCAGGAGAAGCTCGGCGTCTCCGCCGCCGCACTTGCTCCGGCCGCCGCTGTCGCCGCGGCACCCGGCGCAGGCGACGCTGCGGCCGTGGTGGAGGAGAAGACGGAGTTCGATGTGGTGATTGAGGAGGTGCCTAGCAATGCGAGAATCGCGGTGATTAAGGCGGTTAGGGCTTTGACTAGCTTGGCGTTGAAGGAGGCTAAGGAGCTTATTGAAGGGCTGCCCAAGAAGTTTAAGGAGGGAGTGTCTAAGGATGATGCTGAGGACGCCAAGAAGCAGCTAGAAGCGGCTGGAGCTAAAGTTGCAATTGTCTGAGAGGATAAGTGCTTTCTTTAGCTAATTGCTTTTTGTGATTTTTGTCTACTATTTTGTGCGTTCTGGAAATTTGTTTAGGGTGAAATGTGATTGATATCTTTTGCTTCGGATTCGATTTCAATGCCTTTGAAATTGTCATGTCTAAGGAGAAGAGAAGTTGATTACCTGTGGCTAATGTGGCTCTTGGTGATGTGGTTTTTGGTTGGTATGATATGGTTGTGAGGTGTGTGAAAATGTAGATGACGGATAGGGTTTATGATCTGAAGTTGGAACTAGGAGAAGAAATGCTTCATGTTCTGGCTTATCCTATTCTATACACTAAAATTTTATACAACACTAAAACGTGTAAAACTAGATGAGGAAGGTTTGTTAAACCTCAGGCGCATATCTTATATGTAGTAGTTTAGTATAGTCTCTAACCTTGTTTGCCGGAAGGGGTGGAGTTTGCATATCGCCGGGAGTTGATGTCTGAAATCGGACATAGATGTATAAAACGCATGTAGTATCATTAACTTTAATTTGAAGTTTTTTTTAAATATTAATAAATACACACTCTACACTACATATAAGGTTTGAAGTTTTATTCTCAAACTCACGAGTTGAAACCTACAAAGGCAAGATGGCATCGAGGTATTATTGGATATTAAGAGAGGGAATAGAGTCGAAATGTCATGAACATGATCAGATGAGACTGACGGTGCATGTTCACATTTGGAGATGGTGTCTCACCACCGTCTTCTTCATCGTGATCTATCGGTGACGTTACATTGTTTATAGATGGCAAAAAAAATCCGGCATCAGATTGTGTGGCATTGTAGGCGTTGGATTCTGCGGCGTTTTCGACTTAGGGAGATAAGGTTCAATAATATTGTAAACTGTGCAAAATATCGCTAATCGTACCTGCTTTCTCGTCATCATGAACCTTAAAACACAATCAATAATGTTAATGGACTCCATTCGACCTTATATAGTCTCTATCTAAATATTCACTCTGAAATTAAAGTGTGAAAGTTTATATTTCGCTCATTTTTAGGTCAAATTTTTCGATCATAGCTAATCAGTATTTAGATATATGTGTCATTATCATCTCTGTAAAGTTTCGTTCAATTTGGTGATAGTTTGGATACCTATTCAGAGTTGACCCCGCTCTGAAAATAAAATGTGAAACTCCTTATTTGACACAATTTCATGTTATATTATCACATCTACACCGCTCAGTGTCTAGATTATAGTGTGTAGATCATTGTCGAGAGTCTTTTCGATTAAGGGCATACGACAATGAGACAAGCATGATCGAGCCCAAAAATCAGTCCCCTTTGTCTGAGTTAGCAAAGACTAGGCCCAACAAACTTCGAAGGATTGAAAATCCAAGGAAGCTCGTTATTGTGTCTTTCCTAGTAATCTTCCTTCATTTGCAGCTTTGTTTATGACAACAACTTCTTCGGTTTACGACAACGATTTTTTACAAAGATGGATAACAAATTAACAACATCGATGTTTAATTCATAACCGTTTTCTGTTTTGTAGAAAACAGAAACAGAACGAGGCATTACATGCGGGTGTGGCAAGGGAGCTGAGAGCCTGTGAGTTTAGTGAAATAGTATGGTTGTCTGTTATGAACGGATTTGGAATGAGACTTGGTTGAGAATGAGGATAGAAGCTAAGGATGAAGTATGATCCCTGTGCTTGAGGGTTTTCTGGGTTGTTGGGTGGTTTTGGTTGAGAATAAGGATTAGAAGTTTGGGGAAGAAGTCTGATTTGCTTGAGGGTTTTCTAGGTTATTGGGTGGTTTTGGTTGAGAATAAAGATTAGGAGTTTGGGGAATAAGCCTGATTTGCTTAAGGGTTTTCTAGGTTATTGGTCCCCTCCTTTCCAGCAGCATGACTGTCCTTTTTATAGTGCTGATAGGGAGAGGAAGGTTGTCCCTTAGAAACCAGGAGGTGTGAGAAAAATCTCTCTGACCTTTGGGCAACTAGAAGCAGGCTGAGTAGGAAGGTGCATACCTCTGTTTTACTCTAGGATTGAGAGGTGTAGTTATGGCAGGTCAGTGGCTTGTTGTTATGGTTTTGGTGAGATTTTACGACATTAATTTGAGACAAAGATATTGTTGTGCAGTTATTGATTATTCAAGAAAATGTCAGATATAAAAAGATGGATGTCGACAAACTTTATTGGGAACCCAAAAGGTTAATGACAGTAATGTTATGTATGTGTATTTTATTGTCATTAAATGGGCTTGGGCCAAATCAGCAAATGCGCTTTAGGTTTGTTGCGCATGAGGTTTGTTACCAAGTGGGCTTGGATCTGGATATGATCAATAATTAAGTAGGTTTTAGATAAGAGAATAGTGAGCCTAATAGGCTTCTAATGTGCTTGGCTTGTCAACAATTTATCTCACTAGCTCATATTAAGACTTCGTCCGTCATGCATGGATTCTGGTCCCAAGCCCAGAATTAGTGACGAACTTCATCTTAACGATGAACCTCACATGATTTGTTATCTTCCACACCACATTCCCCTTGTAAGTTCAAAATGTATGAATGTAGATTGGGTCCACGTGCATGGCATGGCATTCACGAGTAGAACTCGTTTTAAATTGTGAACTGGGCTTGATAAATAAATTGGGTATGTTATGTAGAAATTTAGGCTTCAACAATCATTTATGCCAAGTTTCATCTAATTTAGAGATCATTTGGGTACACAATTAGATAAAATGAATCCGTATAACAAAATCTGTTCAAACAGAACCATTCGTGTAAATCACCATTAGGAAGCTCAAATGATATCCAAATTGATTTAAACTTGGCATAAGTGATCTACACACTATGCTCTATACACTTAGTAGTGGAGATATGGAAATATAATTTAAGACTGTATCAAATAAAGAGTCACACACTTTAATTTCAGAGCAGGACTAAGCTCTGGTTTCAATCCCTTTCAAAATGTTGGCATGAATTCATTCATCATCCGGAATTCATCTCCCTTGACACTTGCATGCATGTCTTCTACTCTACAAGAAAATACCGAAACATACTCGACGGAGATCAACACCTCCACCATATATAGTTGTTTCCTTGTTCATAGAGTCATGGAAGATTGGAAGTCATAGGGATGATTTAGAGCACCCTCGCTTTCTCTACAAAGCTTATGTAAACTTACTTAATCTAGCTAGATGTTTGGGAGTTGATCGTTTTCATTGGACTCGTTTGTTTTTACCCTAGTTTTTTTTTCTTTTCCGCAATCCTTTTTTTGGTACATAAAAGTTTAGCTAAGAGGAATGCTTCCCTACACTATCAGGACCAGGACAAACCCTACGACCTAAGTCCAGAGGCTTTCAGATTTTCGATTGGGGAGAATTTCACCCACGTTTGAAGATAGATGACATCCTCTATGAAGGTTCGGATGCATACTCCTAGAAGACCACACCATCATCCAGCGGCCCACCAAAAGGCAGGCACAAAGACATTTTATAGATTACCCACCAATGAGGGATTGTTAACAGCGAGGATCGAACCTGTATGAGTTTACACTTCATATCCGTCTTTTACCAACTGAACCAACCTATATTGACAACAATCCCCTTTGTGCGGGAGTAATGGATTTTATCCGATTTATGTAATCTATGTGTTCATTTTTTTTCAATTTTGTTTTGTTTAAAGCTTGTAAGAGCTTTTTTAAGATCTTTGTAGAATAGATCACACGTAGAAAACGTTCATCGACTTCAAAATTCTATGGCCCTATTTTTCCTCCTTCAAAACGACAGCGTTTTTTTTAAGAATTCAAAACGACAGCGTTGCTTCTCCGCCTTCTCACTGATGACTGATCCAAATCACCCCACATCGAAATAACTAACCCAGCACGTGGCGATCATCCACAGTCGAATCAAACCCGCGCTTCATAAAATCCCTTCAATTGCCTTTTCGATATCCCCAACGCCGCGTCCGCCCCACACACTCGAACAAAATTCAAATTCCTCCAAATAGCCCACCACCTGTCTCACAATCCCCCGCGAGTACGCCTCCCTCATTCACTCGCGCGCGTCTCACCAAAACCCCAAACGTCACACACTTGGACATTGCCCCTCTCAGATAACGACAAAAAATCCCACAATATAAAAGCCACCCAATTAGCCTCCAATTTCTCGCCGCGATATTTTCACCTCCTCAAAAGCACACGGTCCTCAAAATTCAAATTTCCATTTTCTTCTTCCTTCAAGCTTTGAAGCTCTCTGGTTTCTCTTCCAGGTATGTAAAGCTCTTCTCTGTATGATTATGATTTTTCAACTGCTTCGAGTTTCGTCTCGTACTGCTTAATTTTTCACTATTATATTAGTTAGAGATAATACTGAGCTTAATTTTCAACGAAAGCTAAACCCTAGAATTGAGTTTGTACTGGTTTTTTTTCGATTATTTAGTTTCTAGGTTTGGAATCGAGGTTTGAGATTGATTGATTTCCAGGTAATGGGGACGTTGGGGAGATATACTGCCCTAGGTAGGGGTGGTTCTGGGCCGGGTTCGGTTTCTGGAGCGGCTAGGTTTGAGGCCGCTGAGGAGAAAACGACGATTGATGACTCAGGCGGGAGGGCAGGGTCCGGCGGGGAGTTGGTTAGGTCGTTTGTGGAGTTGGTTAAGACTGTGGAGGCTAAAGTCTTGGTTGGGATGAGTTTCGGGGAGATGGATATGTGTATGTCGAGGATGAGAGGGAGTGAGAGTGTTGGAGAGATGGAGCCTGGTAGAGTGGTGAGTATTGGTTCCAAGACGAATTCGGATGCCAATGTTAATGGGAATTGTTGCAGCGAAACCAAGGCTAGTTCTGGTGTGGACGGCGGGGTTGAGGAGAATAGGAATTCTTGTTATGTTACGAAGGGCGATTCTGGTGCGAAGGACGGAGTTGACGAGAATGGGAATTCTTGTGATGTTTCCAAGGCCGATTCTGGTGCGAACGACGGGGCTGAGGAGAATGGGGAGTCTTTTGATGAAATTGGGGAAACTGAGGTGATTGAGGTTCCCGTTGTTGGTGTGAGTGAGAATGGTGAAGAGCGGGAAGAGGAGTTGGGTGACGGAGTATATGAGTTCCGTGTTGGAGATTTTGTGTGGGGTAAGATTAAGAACTACCCGTGGTGGCCGGGCCAGATTTGTGATCCTTCAGATGCTTCTGAGCTTGCAGTGAAATTGAAATCCAAGGACAAACTTCTTGTTGCATACTTTGGGGATGACACTTTTGCATGGTGCCATCCATCGCAATTGATACCCTTTGAGGAAAATTTTGTGGAGAAGTCTAAGCTGAGTAGCTCTAGTGTTTTTGTTATTGCCGTGCAGCAGGCTGTGGATGAGATTGGTAGGCTTGTGAAGTTGAAGATGAGTTGCGCTTGCATGGGGGAAGAGTTTCTAAGCAGTTGTAACCGGCCCTTAGCATCGAATGCTGGAGTTACGGAAGGAGTTTTTGTCCCTAAAGGCCGGGTTGGGAAGTTTTTTGGTCATCTATCTCAGCCGGTTGACCTTGTTGCTGAATTGAAAAATATTGCACAAGTTGCTTCCTCGACTAGTGCTCTTGAGCTCAATGTATTAAGGAGCTTGCTGTCTGCCTTCTATTTTTCTAAAGGGGGTTATCAGTTACCTGTTTACAGTGAACCCCAGCTCATTCCTGGTCTTGAAGATGAGCGGAAGATGGTGGAAGTCCCAATGCACTGGTCATCTGATGACAGGCCGTCTTCTCCCATAGGCTCCAATACTGGAAATGCTGAACAGATTTTGTTGCAAAAGTCACCACCGAGTATAGAAAATAGACAGCCCCATAAAAGGAAGGAGAAGAACATTGCTGATCTTCTTGGAGAAGCCAATGATGTTGAGTCCAAAAGCATGGATGAGGTTGTAGCTAAAGAAGGTGCAATCTCAGAGAAAGGAGGGGTATCATCCAGACAGAAGAAGCAGAAAAGTAGTGATATTCATGGTGAGAGTGTATTGACTGTCAAATCAGGTGAGGAAAGAGCCAAATGCTCAGAGTCTCCCATAAGCACTAAGAAGGCTCCATCGGCCAGAAGAAGGAAACAAGATGGAAGTATTGGAATCAGCAGTAGTGACGGTTTGGCTAAACAAAATGCTGGTGAAAAGGAAGAAAGTAAGAAGACTCCAGTTTCAAGGAGAAGGAAGAGGGATGAATGTATTAGCACTGACGGTAAAGATGACGATGCCCTAGAGAAAGCTGGTGGAACAGATGAAACTGAGAAGGCTCCCTTGTCAAGGAGAAGGAAGAAGAATGAAGGTATTCACATCAACAGTAATGATGGTGAGGCCAATGTTGGGGAATTGCCCAATGTTGGTCTGAAAACAGACGTGAAGGACCAAATTGATAATGGCTTTTCGTCTAGGGAAAGGAAAAAAAGCAAGTACTTGTCACCACCCTTCACAATAAGTAACACAAGGAAAAGAAACCCAAACCTGGAAACAGAATCTCCAAATGCTATCACGATTCAGGATTTGGGGGCAGAGGGGGAAGTGCGAGACATGGAATTAGTAGTATCTCCGGAGGCTTCAAATAAAGCTCTGTTTGGGCAGATGACCAGGGCTGCTGCCAACCTTAAGGGGTCCCCTCAGGTTGGGAATCATTGCAGTGAGGCATTACAAGAGAAACAATCGATAGATGGTGAGAACAACAGCACTGATGTTGAAACACCTACGGAAGATGTGAGGAAGCGTGTTGATCCAATGCGAGCTAATGCAGCAACTAATGAAGTGTTATCTGGAGTCCTCTCTGCTGCTGTTGATCCATTATATCCAGTCAAACAGAAATCCACCTACGAGATTGTTGGTGATTTTGTATCCATATTTAGAGACTCAGTTTACCACAATGGCTGCTACTCAAAGCTTTACAAGCAGCAGCAACGTCTTGGAAAGAGAAATAAATCAGATTCTGAACCAGGGTTGTTGGTGAAAGACAATCAAACTGCTGCAAATGTTGGTGATTCTGGGAAGGACATTAAGAAGAAACAAGTTATGGTGTCTGATAAGTGTCCAAAAAAGAAAGCTGCTGAGACACGAAGTGCAAAGAGAAGAAGGCTAAATTCTGTAATTAAGTCGTTGGGAAAAGACAATGAGAATGCAGAAAATCTGCCTGTTAGTAGAAGTGTGCAGAGGAACATCAACAATAACCAAGATAAGCCTAAGAAAAAGCAAGCTGCTGAGCCACCGATTTCAGAGCTGGTGAGGCGGAGATCAAAGCATGCTGAAGGATGGCATTTGAAGGTTAAGGAGATGGAAGAAGAGGCTTCACCTACATCCCTTTTTGTAACATTTGGCCCTGGATCCTCGCTGCCTACAAAGGATGATCTTCTCAGAATATACGGTAAATTTGGGGAACTAAATGTAGCTGAAACTGAGATGTTCTACACCAATTTCTGTGCGCGTGTGGCATTTGTAATGATCTCTGATGCTGAAGAAGCCTTCAACCATTCTTTAATCCACAGTCCCTTTGGAGCTTCCAATGTCAATTTCCGGCTCCAAAATCCCTCGGGTGCTTCAAAGACTCGTGAGCTGAGTGCATTACCTGAGTCTTCTCCAGCTAAGAAGTCCGGGTCCAAGACTGCAAGTCAGGCATCAGTAGCTTCAGAAATGCCTGCTGGTAATCCTTCGCAGGTTGTCTTCATTAGGCATAAACTTGAGATGATGAAATCAATGCTGGGAGACTCGGATAGCAAATTGTCGCCTGTTGTCAGATCTAAATTGAAGAATGAGATAAAGGATCTACTTAAGGCGGTGAGCGCAATGGGTGAATCCTCATGTTAGATTGGAACTTGTTAGATCTAGACACATTCCTGGTTAATGTCATATAGCTAATGAATGATCCATATGTAGGTTTAGAGATGATATCACAACTTTAGCCGATGTTTGTCGATGGAGTTATGTTCTGTTGTGTAGAGACTTGGTACTACTTTTGTCTTCTGGAGTACAAATGCATGCCATTCAAGCCATACTATCGTCTTTGTTTCTGGTGTCTCATCTATCAATTTACAGGTCAACTTGGAATTTGTTTTCTGATGCAAGATTTTGTTTTCCTTCTGGAAATCTCTTTCCGTGAACCCCCAAAGGAATGTAGCTGAACTCCAATATTGGGATCCCCTCTCTTGATCCATGCTTCACAAGCAACCTGCAAGAAGTCCATCAGAGTTATAAACTTCAAGCTGGGATGTACTTTCCTTCAAAACACAATTATAATATAATATGATATAATTTCTAAGGATGAATCCCAGTACCCCAAATGCATGCCATCTCTCAAAAAAGAACTCCAGCAGATGAGCGCCTCTTGCCTTGTCTCTACACTTCAAGCTTTTAAAATCCTCCGGAGATGCATAGATGCTATCCATGTCGTCAAAACCTGTTACAGAAAGATGTCAGATATTAAGGAGCATGAAGATAGTTACTGTCCATGCACACTGAGCAAAATAGATTAGAGAAATGACAGGGCCACATGGAAAACGAGTGGGAAACAGCAATGAAGACGAACTACACATCCACAATTCAGAACATCCAGGTCCAAGTATTAGTAACTGCCAGCATTCTCTCAAATGAGGATGCTTAGCACTGCTTGGATGCAGATACGTACACCTGGCCAACCAGCATCGACAACAAAGAAGCACCAAACACCTATCGACATTCTCCATACAATAACACACCCAATCGAACTAGTGACTATAAAATCTACATGTTATACTCATGGTTGATAACAGAACTACCAAAATCAACAATGATATCTGATTAAACACCTCATTTATAACATGTTGTGGGTGAGCCGTGGTTTAGTTAGTTAATGTGTTTAATTAACAACTTTGAGGCCACATGTTTAAACTTCACAGACATATATATGATTTGTGAGTTATTAATAAAAAAACATGTTGATACTGTCACCAGTTGAAAATTAAACAACCAGGAGCTACCAAAAGCTGCCGATGAGAAATGCAAAACATAACTCTAAGCAATAAAATTTTAGAATTTAGTTTATAATCTTGTTACTGCATTCTTATATGAAGTTTTGATGTTTCTTGCATAATGAAACCTAAATTAAACTTCGATGATTCATAAAATTTTAGATATGGTATTAATTCTGTTGCACAAAGTAACATTTACAATCATATTTAGAGAAATGTAGAAGAATCAAAACTTGTGTTGCTTATAATGTTGTATTGTCTTCTGGTCTCCAAAGAGATATATTCTGGTACAATTTTGATTTAAGTAACAATGTCTTACACCATATGTATTTTTACTTCAGATATATTGGGACTTTTCTTTGTCCAAATATATTGACTGTTTCCAATATATATTTGAGATTACATGAAAATGGTAATACATTTGGAAAATTAAGATATCAGATTTTATGCCACAAATGCGTTATCTGGTATGAACTTCATGAGACTTTAAGATATGTTTCAATTGCTAAACTTATATGTTTAACTATATGGATTGAAATATATAATGCAGTTTACACACATAATATATGTCACGCCCCGACCCAAGTTTACCTTCCTAAACCTGAGTTAGGACGTGCGGGACTCATCCCAAGAGAGTTTTACTCGAAATCTCCCTTGAGAAATGATAACCCTCTTTCCAAAACAAATTCAAACAGTACAAATGGTGCCGGAATAGACCTCACCGCCGGAGGTTATCCCGATTCCCGCATTTGGATCTCAAACCATTCATTTAGAGGACCTAGGGTTTCTAAAAATAATTGTGATTGCACTCGAAACTCGGTCAGGCTGCCTACGTACCCTGTCCTCAGGGATCAAGCCACACGTAGCTCTTGTTTAAGTAACGCCCTAACCGGGTGAATCCCGCTTTTCTAATTATCGGTCTATCTAATAAGAAGGATAGCAAACGCCTAATGCATACCCGAAATTTAACCTCTCCACTGAGGTAATTACCGATCAACTCTATTTCTGAAATTTTCCCTAACAATCCAACGTACATATAAACAACAACCACCCATAAAACACATAAATAAGAAATATAGACAGTTACAGAAATATATAAAGCCCCTCAAGAGCATATAGGTAAAACCACTCCAAGGTACCCTTGTAGTTAACTTAAATTCTCAAGGGCAGTGTTGTCAATTCACTCTTAATGGTAGCCTGGTAAATATGCTATGTTGCTAGGGGTATTTTAAGAATTTCAGCCCTAATAGCAGCCCCTGTAAATAGACAAACCAATCAGGGGCAGTAAGGTCTTTTTAACCTCAATGGCAACCCCGTAAATATACAAATCTGTTAGGGGTATTTTAGGAAATTTTATCCTAGTGGCAGTCCGGTAAATTACTCAAACTACCAGGGGTATTCTAAGAATTTTAATAGTGGCACCCATGTAAATACCCCAAACTGCCAGGGGCAGTAGTGACATTCTACCCCTCGGTAAAATAGTAAAAATGGAGTTTTACTGCGGTAAAAACTAGGGTTTTTACCCTTGATTTCCCGATCGGCTGGTTCGCCGGAAAACCAGGTTTTTCCGGCCAAACCTGCTTCCAATACCTGTAATTCCATCTTCTACAACCTCCAAGCAAATCAACTGAGTAGAAATCGAGAGAAAAGATGGAGTTTTTATACCTCAAAGTCGAACTCTACTGTTTTCTGACGATTCTCCTCCGACGGAGCTCCGCTCGCCTCCTTCTTGCTTCTGGACGGCTTCTGGTGCTGCCTGAAAGCTCCTTGGCACGCCTCCGGTCTGGTTTCACGTCGAACCTGACGAGGCAGCCGATGAGCTTTCTCCCTCCTCTGGGGCGGACAAGGCGGCGCTGGCTCGGCTGGAGGTCAGGGTGAGATCGCCGGAGCTTGGCGAGTGTGATGGTGGCAACGGTGAGGCAGCACGCGTGCCGGCGAGGCTCGCCTGGGGCGGTCTCCGTCGAGGAGAGAGAGAACGGGTGAGAGAGATAGAGGGAGGAGCGAGAAACTCTCGGTCAACCCCTATATATAAACAATCCAACGGTCCAGATTTGATCTCACGAAATCAACGGCCCAGATCAACCAATAAATAGTTACCGTGAACAGTAAATATATATTTTGCTATTTACTGTTACCGCACGGTAACAACACATTATCTAGCATAACTTTCGCATACGAACTGTGATTAATTCATAGGACATACCCACGAGTTCATATTAACGTCCTCTACATCTTTCCCGAAGGAAACTTCCTCAAATTCTCGACTCATCGCAAAGTCATCTTTTTACGGTAAAGTAATTAACATTTATTACTTCCGTAAATTGGATAAATTCATAACTAACAGCTCGTAGCTCCGGAAAATCTTCCGGATATACTAGAGGACTCGCATTAACATAATCTACTCCTTGAGATAAAAATTCTATTTTCCCCCAAAATCGAGAATATCTCGATGTTAACTCGAATAATAATTCAGGGAAGATTAACAGCGAGGTTACAACCCTCTGTAACCCGCCTAATCCCGGTAAAAAGGTAAATTTCGGGATGGGGTGTTACAATCTACCCCCCTTACGGAACATAAAACTAATCGTCAATCAAGGAATGTCGTCATGTTCCACCGAATGGAGCTTCAAGCAAACCAGAGTCATAAGCTCTATATATCAATTCCTTTAGAAACCAAAGTCTTCTCGTAGTTGCAATACCGGATACATAACTACACTCACTATAAAAAACTTGAGCATGATACCCTCATCTCATCTCTTTCGTCGTAAATCGACTCCACAAGACTTGTCTCTTAGCTCTTCACAAGTTAATTCTCAAAATGGCAATTTAGACAATCTGTAACTTTCCAAGACATAACATAGACTAACTTGTAGTCGACACGTATGCTCTACTTTTACAACTGCCACACTTGACATTTAACACCAATGTCTTCTGCATGGAAGGATGGAAATGCTACTGTCCATCACCATGGAGGTAACTCATACGTCTCTTGCACCTTTCAAGACTAAAGAGACGTGAACTTTCTACCCTTGGCCTTGAAGCCATGGACGTATTATCTCCTGCGTCCATAAATCAAGAATCCTCCTCCCACGTTCCTAATACACCAACTTTCAACCACGGGACTCGAATGAACTCGCATACCACAATGCGATCTCAAATTGCTCACTCGAGCTGATGAATCTGCCATGAGACTTCACGCCTACATGTATGTCATCTTCACATACTCAGTCACAGTGAATTTCCTCGTCCTACTTCTCTCTTTCAAATGAGAGTCTTTAGTAGGGCATACACTAACTCATGTGTGCTCAAGTCCGGCCTAAAGGACAAAGTTTCGGCCTAAAATCCTGCATGCATCTCATGGTGCTTCTGTAATCAGTTTGAATATTACCCTAATCAGCTCAACATCTTTCATCCCTCATGAGTGGGTTTCCCTCGAAGAGATATCCCGATCTCTTTTACCAAAGTTCAACCACTACTCATGCAAAGGATCACGAGCAACCCGAACCGGCTCTAACAATACTCGTGGAAACCTGGAGTACCTCACTCCTAAATCGTACAAACCATCCATAACCAGCGTGGACATGTCAGCCTCCCAAGCTAGGGTTGGAACTTCTCCGACGCGGAAAGCTTTAGAGTGAGTGGACCAAAAAAATCAATGCCATTAATAATTGTTCAAAATCATAATTTCAAATTTCATTTTTCTAAAAACAAACCAGGCCTTAAGCCTAAAAACCAATAATTTCCTGGCTCATGGCCAAACCTAAATCCAATCCCGGCATGCAGCCAAATATAAAACAAATCATGGCCTGCAGCCGTATAAAATCAAGTTCTGGCCTGCAACCGTATAAAAATAAATCATGGCATGCAGCCGTATAAAACAAATTAGGAAAAATATTTCGCAAATGATCGATCACATATAACAGGGTCAGAGCTAAGAGCTCTAGCGTACCTCACAGTGAGGACGCAATCTCACGCTAACACCACCATCTTCCCCAATGGAAGAGGAGCGCAACGAGTGGCGCACTTCCACTCCGTCGAATGAGGAGCGCAGCTTGCTAGCTAAAAACAAACAATACATCCGATGACCCCTCATGACAGTGAGCCCTGCAGGCTAGGGTCGGAGCTAAGAGCTCTGGCGTCTCATTCACTGTCTAGTGAGAATGAAAATCCCGAATACCATCCACTCATGTAAGAGCACTCATATCCTGCGCTTCCACTCCGCTGAACGAGGAGCGTCGGGTATGCGCGCTTCTACTCCGCCGAACGAGGAGCACCGCCCGCTAGCTATAATCATCTAACTACCCTTTATGGTGAAATTTTAAAAAAAATTCCTGACATTTTCATAAATCCAGGCCTGAAGCCTATTTAAAATCAAGGCCCAAAGTCTATTTTAAAATCCAGACAAATGCTAAAGATACTTTAAATCTCGGTTCAAAAATTTTATTGCTTTAGAGTTATGTTTTTAGGAAATTCTAAAGTAGAACTTGATTTCAACCCCGTAAAAATACAGATTTCCTAATATGCCCCTAATTGCTTAGGAAATTCTAAAGTAGAACTTGATTTCAACCCTGTAAATATACAAATCTGTTAGGGGCATTTTAAGAAATTCTGCCCTAGTGGCAGTCCGGTAAATTACTCAAACTATCAGGGGTATTCTAGGAATTTTAATAGTGGCACCCATTTAAATACCCCAAACTGTCAGGGGCAGTAGTGACATTCTACCCCTCGGTAAAATAGTAAAAATGGAGTTTTACTGCGGTAAAAACTAGGGTTTTTACCCTTGATTTTCCCGATCGGCTAGTTCGCCAGAAAACCAGGTTTTTCTGGCCAAACCTGCTTCCAATACCTGCAATTCCATCTTCTACAACCTCCAATCAAATCAACACAGTAGAAATCGAGAGAAAAGATGGAGTTTTTATTCCTCAAAGTCGAACTCTACTTTTTTCTGACGATTCTCCTCCGGCGGAGCTCCGCTCGCCTCCTTCTTGCTTCTGGGCGGCTTTTGGTGCTGCCTGAAAGCTCCTTGGCACGCCTCCGGTCTGGTTTCACATCGAACCCGACGAGGCAGCCGATGAGCTTTCTCCCTCCTCTGGCTGGCGACAGACAAGGCGGCGCTGGCTCAACTGGAGGTCAGGGTGAGATCGCCGGAGCTTGGCGAGTGTGATGGTGGCAGCGGTGAGGCAGCACGCGCGCCGGCGAGGCTCGCCTGGGGCGGTATCCGTCGAGGAGAGAGAGAACAGGTGAGAGAGATCGAGGGAGGAGCGAGAAACTCTCGGTCAACCCCTATATATAAACAATCCAACGGTCCAGATTTGATCTCACGAAATCAACGGCCCAGATCAACCAATAAATAGTTACCGTGAACAGTAAATATATATTTTGCTATTTACTGTTACCGCACGGTAACAACACATTATCTAGCATAACTTTCGCATACGAACTGCGATTAATTCATAGGACATACCCACGAGTTCGTATTAACTTCCTCTACATCTTTCCCAAAGGAAACTTCCTCAAATTCTCAACTCATCGCAAAGTCATCTTTTTACGGTAAAGTAATTAACATTTATTACTTCCATAAATTGGATAAATTCATAACTAACAGCTCGTAGCTCCGGAAAATCTTCCGGATATACTAGAGGACTCGCATTAACATAATCTACCCCTCGGGACAAAAATTCTATTTTCTCCCAAAATCGAGAATATCTCGATGTTAACTCGAATAATAATTCAGGGAAGATTAACAGCGCGGTTATAACCCTCTGTAACCCGCTTAATCCCGATAAAAAGGTAAATTTCAGGACGGGGTGTTACAATCTATAATAGACCTGACTTCCTTTGTTGTAGGCATTCTCTATAGGTTTCAATCTAATTCTAGTCTTAAGCATTGATGTGCATGTAAGAAAATCTTAAGATATCTACAAAGAACTATGTCTTACGTACTAGTTTACAGTAAAATATAAAACTTGATTTATTAGGATACACTGATTCATGGAGCACTTAGAGATATTATGTTACCATCTTTTTGGAGAACAATGAAAGATCAAGCAATTCAATCACATAGAACTTAGGTACTACAATGTGAGACAAAGGGTTGAATTGAATATGGTGACATAGAAGTTCCTAATATTTATACTGAAGCTCAACTTGCAAATCCATTCACTAGAGTTTTATCGTTTGGATGTTTCCAAGAACATGTCAAAATCTGGGAATATTATCAGAATTGGATGCTTGAGTTCTGTGGGAGTCATCATATCATTATAAAAATTTGAGTTTTATGAACTTTGTTTTATGATGTCAAATTCTGAAATTTAGCAATACTATAAGCATGTATTGACTCAAGAAAAAACATTTCACCATTATCAAATCTTTAAGGTAAAACTTTCTAGTCATAACATAGAAAGTCAATAACATACTCATTTATCGAAATTCGTCAACCAACTATCAAACCCTAACTTTTACTCCAAATCTCCAATTTCAGTTTAGTTGACCATAATTAATCCTGAATTGGTAAGTATTAGTTTTTTTAAGAATGAATTTGTAAGTAATACTGTAATATAGGTGTTAAGAAAATGAGATACTGAGATGGGTTGATTGGTTGAGATGGAGAAGTGAAGAAGTGACACTCCCGTCTATACGTACTGAGATGGCCGGCATGGTTTGATTTGTTGAGATTGAGACTAAGATTTACAGGTTGTAACTAACTAACTAACTAACTAACTATATGCAGTTATTTTTCCCAAAAATTTAGTTGGGTGGGACTTGAGTCCCAGGCTGGTACATGCTAGATCCGCCCCTGCAGAGAGTAATCGATCACATATCAGAAAAGTGACAAATAAAATACAATTTACAAGTGGGTGGATTATTCCTAATTGTACCGAGACCTTTTGTGATTAAAACTCAGCACTTTAAAGGTGATTAAGTTGAGACAATATCAGTGTAAGATTGATCCACGAGCCACACTTATCGTTGTTTAATAGCTAATGCGGTGCCCTAAACATTAGTAAAGTGGGCTTGTAAAATGTATTATTTGGTACCCGGACTGTGGGCTAATACTGGTTAAACCTTGGAAGCCCAACAAAAAGCTATATATAATAGCGCAAGTAGCCATCTCTCTCGTTCTTTAAACCCTAGTGCCGTCCAAAATAGTGAGCTCTGCCTCTGCTGCTAGCAGCAGCTGCATCTTCTTCGTTTTCTCTTAGGTTTTGTTTTCTGTTTGTAAAATCGATTGGGCAAAGATGATGAGTGCTTAAATTTCTGACACCTCTTGTATGAGAAGTGCCTGTAAAAGGGCTCTTCGTTGAGCACAGTTAGCAACTCTCTGAGCCGTTCTTAGTTCATTGTTTCTGTTTTGCTGATCTGAAGAATCTACCCAGACCCTTTTGGTTGATGGTTCCTCAATCTTGTTGTTTTGCTAACAAAACTTGAACTTTTGGATCTTCTGATTTCCTATTTGCTTAGTTTGCAATCTTATTTTCTTTGCACAGTTTTTTTCTCCATTAAGAATCAATGCTGTTCTTGAACTCTGTTTGTACTGGTAACCTATTCTAAGAGATTCATGGGTTGAAAAATTGTATTTAGTCTGATATCTAAAAGAGCTGCTTCTGTATTGATTTTCAGTTCTGAATAAACCTTTTTCTTGAAGAGAGGAACAGAGCGTCTGTTATCTCAATCTGAGTGTCGAGTTTTTGATTTGGAATTTCGGTTTTACTGGTACGACTGAATAGACATAAATATCTATCGTTCCAATTTTATCGGATGTCCCCGAGGGGACATAGACATAAATATCTATGTGGTAAAATAAATCTGGTTTAAAAAGAAAAAGCTTTTATAGATTTCATCATTTAGCCTTTCATACTAACCTGTCTTTAAACCTGTCATACCTTCTAGGGTCGAAGTCTTACCCGACCCTTCATTAGGACATGCCGGTCCTAACCTTTCTCAAGTAGGGTAAGAGTTGAGCAAATGAAACCTTGTCCTATCCTACTCTAATGAGTCATTTAAGGCCGAACACCGATCCTAAACTTATCCTTTAGGTCTTAATAATTTTTTTATTTTTTATATTATTTTAATATTTTTATTTTTTAGATACAATACAACTAATCTTCTCTTTTGTAGTTGATTTGCAAGTTTTGTTATTTTGATTTTCTTTTGTTTTGTTGATTAATGATTGTATTTTGATGATTTAGAGCATTAGTTTGTGAGATATATGAGTATAATTACTTAGTTTATAGATATATGTCTTAAATTAAGTATAATGTGTATGTATGTATCTATTAAATATAACCTAAAAAATAATGTTCATTACATATAATTATAAAGCTAAATTGGAAGAAAAAAATAACAAGACCATCTCAGATCTGTTTAGCTCTATTTAAAGGGTTGGTCCTGTCTGACTTTATTAGCCCTAATGAAATGGGACGTTAGGGCTTACATATTCAAGTCTCGGCCTTATCTTATCCGATCCTAAATTTTGTTGACTTTGATTGAGCCATAATCTACCCTAAGCTCTAAAATTTAGGATCCTGTCAGTCCTAACCCGACTCATGATGAGACCTACATGAACTTATGTCATGAAATTTACTTTTGAAAAGATAACTTAAAATTATAGTATAAAAATAGATAGAGTATCTTTAATACATGATTATGTATGTATGTGATGTGAATAATTAAAATTTAAAAAATGTAATACTGATATATGAATGATCAAATAACTTGGTTCTTAAAAATATATAATAAAAAATAAAGCTATAAACATGTGTTATGTCACGGTGAAAGGTCTATCATTAAAAAGATAAAACGTAATTTCTAATGCTTTCAAAACTTGCTAGTCGGATCAATAACCAGAACCAGGTATTCTTGGTTTTGGTTGTAGCAACTCCTTAGGGTTGTTGACAAGAGATTTGTGAGCTTCTGACTGGACATTTCATATCTAAGTCGATGAACAATGCTTTCGTTTCCACATATCTTGTTCCTTGACATGCTCGTCTCCCCTGCTAGATTCTCTGCCTGCGTCTCTGTTTCAATGACTTGATCATAACAAATGTATCTACCAAATGCCGATTTGTTCATCGTCTCATATACACTTACATGTGCTTCTGCTAGTCTCATCACGTCCACAGTTGCTAGCACGCCACTTCGGAACATCTCTTGCGCTCCTAAACAATGATGCATTCGCAAAAAAGTTATTCAAATTTGGTTGGTCTTCTGAATCAAAAGGGTATTGGTGAACACTGAACAATGAGAGACTTCCGGTATAAGAGCTCGGAATAATATATATAAGTAGGATCCTAACAAGTACCTTTCAGATATGCAATTGTTGCTGTTGGGTTTTTTGAGCAAAATTCAGGACCAGTAATGAGACCTGGGCAGATTGTAGTGAGCTTTAACCCAGTTTCTTTTGCTAATGTCCATGCAGCTTTCTCTGCTCTAAGCTTGCCCAAAGCATACCACAACTGCCAAATTTTGAAGGTTGAGATCAATAAGCTAAACAATATAAACACCAGTTGCCTAGTTTTGGGGTGAATTTCCAACCTTGTTGTCTATGCAGAGTGACTCATTGCTCCAGGAGTCATGGTTGATCACAGGGATTGTGGAGAGGTCATTTTGTGAGATGCCTTTCTCTTGCCAAACACAGGCTAAAAGTGAAGAAGTGAGCACACATTTTCTTACTGAAGCTGTCACACATGCCCTCATCACATTCTCACTTGCCTTCACTTCTATCTCAGCCATGGATTTCTATCCCATACAATTCAAAAATCCAAGTTACTATATGAAAAACAGCCATAATGTAACACTGTAACAAGCATGCAAAAGGTAATATTGAAAATCTGGACAAGCTAGTGATGTGCCATTTTAACAATAATATGATGACTATATATACTCCAATAATAACATAGATGAATTGCAATGCAATAGCTACTGTGCTCAAATTGAGAAGATATGAACCGAGATTTTCGTAGGATGTGATAGTTGGACATTAGATGACTTTCCCACTCAACCAAGAAATATTGGTAACATGTACGCATCAGTAAACATTTAACTATAGAAACTTGGTGACCGACAGAAATGGACTCACAGTGTAACCCGAAAGGCCAGCAGGGTCGGTATATCCAGAGGTGTGGAAGACGCCACGACAACCCTGAAATGCTTGTGATAAGCTTTCAACATCTGCTAACATCGCCATAACTACAGTGACGTTAACATTCGCCGTCGTCATCTCCCTCAGTTTCTCAAGGTCCACTGCCATTTCCGGCCGGCACAAATAGCCAAACAAACATTAGTCATACGTACACAACAAACTTAACTAAACATGCAAATGATATCGTTGAAGTATTAAACAACGGTTTGAGTAAGTATGTATGAATTACTTACCGGAGTTGTCAACGATGATGCGGACGGAGTAGCCGCGGAGGAGGAGGCGATTGACTACGGCGATGCCCAAGAAGGAAACACCGCTTGTGACGCATACTAGTTTATCTTCCGTGTCATGATCAGTAGGAGCGTTTTTGAGTGAGAAGCGTTTTTGTGGAAGCTGTGGTTTGTCTTGGCCGGCGGAGGCGACCAACATGCGGTGGAGCTCTTGTAGTAGCTCTTGATCTTCTTCCCGCTCTTGTAAACGAACAATCCCCATTTGACGTGATCGAAGTGAAAAACGAAGGAGCTGATGATTAGTTAATCTTGCTTCTTCTTCTTCTTTGCTGATTGAATTAGAGACGAGGGAGGAAACGAATTGTGAGGGTTCAGAGGAAGAAGTTTTCTACGAATAACTAAACGTTTCTGCTTCTTCTTCTATAATTGAGTCTAGTGACGCTCATGCAAAGATCGCGTTTGCTCTCAGCCCGCGGCTTATTTAATTTTGCGACTTGGCTTGAGCTGTACGTTATTGGCGATTGCAATTCAAATTCCACGAGAAATAATGGATTAGCATTTTATTTTGCTATTGATATACGTTTAAAATATGTCACTTGAACTCTTTGATGTCGTAAAGCTAGTTTAGTCGAGCGGCACGCCATTAGATCCTTTGGCATTCGAGACTGAAATCATACAAGTTTCTGGTCAAGATGTTGGAGGGGTATTCGGGTTTGTGTCTCGTGGACCTCAAATTGAACTATGATTGTGAGTGAGTTATTAAGCCATCAATGTAACCATTGTGGCACCACCCTAATTAAAGAATATAGACATCGTAATTAGACATATTAATTTATTATGTCGTAAGGCCAAAATGACATAATTATGTAACAGAAAATGTAATTCTAGTGTCGATTGGTCACTAACTACATTTAATATATATGATTGTACTTAACCCATGGTGATGGAAAACCGACTCTCATACTAGGATAACTAAAGGAAATCTACTCTTTACTTCAATTGAGTTATTCACAATAAAAAATGTATCCAACATGAAAGAAGACGAAGCTTTAAAAATCTTACAGTAAGAACATGTATAAACAAAATTCGATCAAAGTTAATAGGTATAAGTTAGTATTTTAACAAATAAAATGGAAGCTTTATAGTTTTGTTATTTGATTTTCGATTATAACATTATACATGCATATGTTCTTTTGTTTTTCGTATTATGATTGGCAATAAAATGAAAAAAGGTATACATATGTCCAAAAAATCAAGAAAAGCAAAACATGTATGGCTCAGCTGTTTCGGCAAAGCCAAGGTAGTGAAGGTCACGTTTTGAAGGGCCAGTGAGCACGAGATATCTACTCGCCGAGTTAGTTGCCCTAAACATTGCTGCTAACACGTCATCAGTAATAGAATAATGATAATTAACCATTAGAAAATAGTGGGCTTTGAAGATCGATTTTTCGGGGCTTTTTTTTTCTCGTTTTATTAGTCATGCCTTTTGGCCACACTCCTGCTGGACTGGATCTAGTATTGGTGGTTCATCAAATAAAGTTTCATTCTCCAACAGATATATGCATGGACATAAAACAATTGTGTTTCAGGAATATTTACGGCTTTATATTTAGAAATTATAAGCTTGGTCCCGATCTTTGCACCTAGTATGGTTTATCTGCTCTAGATTGGTGGCGATTTGTCAAATGTTTGTTGCCTTCTAGTTGCAGGATGAAACTAAGTGTTGTCGAATCTATATTCTGGTGGCAATATAGTTGAAAAACTGTATTATTGTTAGGATATGTAATCGTGGTACATGTTTACCGATCTTTTAATTATGTCACCGTTGTCACAAAGAAATAGAGTCGTCATTAGAGTAATACATGTACGTTATAGATATTGTCGATATTATTTCGGGTCTTTGTAATCAGGGGTTTAGGCTTCTTGTCCCCCTTGTATTTGACTGTTTCATTAATGAAGATTTAAGGGCAGCCACATAAGCTCTTTATTAAAAAAAACTTCTCCATATCCTTCTCACATAATCGTTTGAGAACAGTCGAGATGATTGGCTTCCGTGGTAAATCGTTAGATAGAGCTAGCCATATGCATTCTGAAAATCGCTGCAAAGCTACAGAAGATGGTTTTCAATCCAGTTAGAAAGTAATAATCTTTGGGCGAATGTTGACAGTTATTATGATTGCTCAGATGAGGAAGAGGATGAGTACAAGTATGCATATGATGCACTTCATTCTAGGGAGCAAAGAAGTATAGCAAGGGTACAAGCAAAACTAAAGGTTAGGAATGATTCACCCACATATACGTTATATTTTATTTGTCACTTTTTCTGATGTGGGATCCCTCTCCAACACTCTCCCTCACGTGCAATCTAATTTTTAGGTCTACACGTGAAACTGATTAAGAAACTGAACCCGGGCCCCATGGTTAACCGAAAGAACTCCAAACTCAGAAAAAACTCCAAACCAAACTCCGAAACAACTTGAACCAAACCATAGCCATGATCTCTGAAAGAACCCACCCGAACTCATGAGAGAAGCAATTGGAGAGAGACTCGGTCTGATACCAAGTCAAAGTGCGAGCGATAAACGTGGTCCGTGGATCATCCTTGTACCGATATTTTCCCAACTTAACCACCTTTAAAGTGTTGTGTTTTATCTCAAAATGCATCGGTACAGTTAGGAATGATTCACCCACATATATGCTATATTTTATTTGTCACTTTTCTGATATGAAATCTCTCTTATCCAATAGTAATGACTAATAGGGCATCTAAGAAGCATAGAGTTAGAGCAAGGGTGCAAGCAAACTGAAGGTTGTTACGACTGATGCTCAAGTTATAATCCTATAGTTGCAGCAGGTCTCATCAATCTAATATGTTTAGTCATCTATTTTATCCAGGTTCAGTTCTGCCAAGTACAAGAATGAAATCAAAAATCGCCTCACTAAGCAAGCAGCTACCAGCTCTTTCAAAGCTGGTACGAGATAGATAATCAACTGGTTGTGCATGTTTGAAAGAATGGTGCTTCAAAAGCTTTTCAGAGGTTAGACGTTTCTTTGGATCCTTCACTAAGCAAGCAGCTACCAGCTCTTTGAAAGACTGGAAAATGTAGCACTTCAGGAATTAAATTTCAGAATGGAAGATGTGAGTTTCAACTGGCCAACACAAACCTTAGAAAATCTTTTGTCTCTTTCATAGTCGAGGCCTGGCGGTGCATTTTGTAAAGTCATCAGCAAAACCTACGGTAAGTGGGCAAAAGGGAGTGTGAATTAAACTATAAGCACTAGTGAAAACTTTCTTGTAGGAAGATCCCACATGAATATCAGAAATTCAAGAGAATTACTTTCATTGGTGGATACTTAGAAAATGGGGCATGTCCATGGGCAAGTTCAAGTGCTGTTATTCCAAATGACCAGATGTCTGCTCTGTTCAGGTAGCAATAGAAAAGGTATAATATAAGGCCCGGATTTGTGTTCTAACTAGACAGTGGGTGAGACGCCAGAGCTCTTAGCTCTGACCCTAGCCTGTGAGGCTCACTTTCAAGAAGGGCATCATATGTATTGTTTGTTGCTAGCTAGGGGGCAGCGCTCCTCGTTCGACGGAGTGGAAGTGCGCCACTCGTTGCGTTCCTCTCCCTATGGGGGAGATAGTAGTATTAGCGCGGGATTGTGACCTCACTGAGAGATACGCTAGAGCTTTTAGCTCTGACCCTGGTATGTGTGATCGATCATTTGTGATATCCCTTTCCCGATTTGATTTATATTTGGCTACAGACCGGAATTTGATTTATATTTGGCTACAGGTCGAGATTTGTTTTATATTTGGCTGCAGACCGGGATTTGATTTTTATTTGGCTGCAGGCCATAATTATTGTATTTATTTGGCCAAGGGCTGAAAATTTATTTATATTTGGCGTAAAACCTGGATTATTCTTATGTTTGGCTTAAGGTCGGGTTTTAACGAGTGTGTTTTATTGAGCATGCATAAAGATTTTACTGGATTATTTCTAGGAGAATATGAAGTTTGAATTTTTGGTTTTGAACCATTATTTTTGACATTGATTTTTGGTCCACTCACTCTAATGTTTTCCACGCCAAAGAAGTTCCAACCCTAGTCTAGGGGGCTGACATGTCCACGCTGGTTATGGATAGTATATAAAAATTAGGAGTGAGGTACTCCATGTTTCTAAGGGTATATTTTGAGGCGGTTAGGTTAGCTTGTGATCACTTGTGGGATTAGGTCACAGAGCAATGAGAATATGTTCAGATGATTCATGCAGTGAGCTCTTGGATTACATATCATGCTAATGTCTGGTTGCATGAGTGGTGGTTGATTTTGGTAAAAGAGATCGTGGTATATCTTTAAGGAAAATCCACTCTTTGGAATGAGATTTTGGGTTGATGGTTAGTATATATATATGTTGGAAAATGATCATAGTTTTCATTAAGTGCCATGAGGAACTGCATACCTTTGGCACAATTGCATGTTTGGAGGTCACATATGGTGTCTCTTTTGTCCCATAAGCTTTTGAGTTTGGTGAAGAACATGGTGACTGTATCAGAAAGATCAATGTTAAAAAGTTGAACCGTATTAGTCTGACAAAACCTTTCTTGAAGATCAAGCCAAACATCACGAGATGTCTTGCAGTTCTTGACTCTGTAAGAAAGTGCCTTCAACATGAAAGCTATGAGCCATGTTTTAACAAGCGTGTCACATCGTTTCCATTATTGTTGTCCTCATGATTAACAAGAGGTTTGGTTTGAGTATCAAGGACAAACCAAGTTTGATCTTAATTTTGAGGGCCATACTCATAGATGATGTCCATTCATCGTTGTCCTCCAACAACGGATAAGCTATGAGTACAGCTCTTGGTTAATCTAAATGGTGCAAATAAAGAGCATGATTGGAGTTCTCCCAAGGTTTTGGTGTGCGCGACGATGAGTCGATTTGGTGCTCTTCACGTCTTCGTCACCTACTACCATGGTAGAGGTTTGATCGAGTTTTAGTGGTAGGGGTTAAGGTCTAGGATCGTTTGTGTGCTACTGATACCATAAAAAAGTTTGAATGGAAGAGAAAACTGTTTCATTCCAATACCTGGGCAATTGCTGATACTTATAGTAGTATATACAAAGTGTTAACCCTAGTGGAAATAAGGTTATTTACGCAGTACTAACCCTAACTCTAGAGCTCATGCCTCAGCTTCGTCTAAGCTTGGATTCAACATTCAAGATTTGACAAGTAGATAGGATTCTCATGAGGTGTTGCACATCAATTATGGAATTTTCGTTTTAACACGTTTCAATCAAAATTTGTGATGATGAAGACTGAAGAACATAAATTGACTATTAAACTACATGATTTCATGATGGACCAAAAAATTACATTTTCTGTAGCATCATCAGAGTCAGAATAAGGTATGTTAGATTTCCCGATATACAGTGTAAAAGTTGGAATAACACCCGTAACTTTTATTCTTCAAAATCAAAATAGACATCGATGCTCAGACTTTACCCACATTTGATACATGAAGTTTCAAAGAACCGAAGTTTTTTTGTTTTCTGGGTCGTTGCTCTTCAACTTTTGAGCTTCAATCATAGTCAAACCAACACAAAAATTGACAAAATCCATTTTATTTAGAAGAAAAAAGAGAAGAGAAAAATGGTTTGGTTGTTTAATCAAGATACAATTTAAAATTAAGAGAAATGACGATCAGAGAGAAAAAAAAATTCTCATTATAGAACCCAAACAAAAGAGCTTATTGTGTGATCAGAGAACTAAAAAAATGACATTAAGAGAAAATAAAGATTCTACGGAAAGAAAGAGATGAGAGAGACCAGGGTAATATGAGAAATAGATATAAACAGAACAAAAGAAATCATTAAAAAAATAGGGAAGTATGGTTTGAAAAAGAAAGAGTGCAAATTTTATTTTCCTAAATTATTTTCCATTTAAACAAATATTCGTTTCCATAGTTCTTCAATTAAAAAGGAAAGAAATACAAAAAGTTTTTCGTGTTTACCACGAGAACTGTACATCATAGCCGTAACACCAAAAAGGGCAATTCAGACAAACTTAGTCTCCCCCAAGTAGGGTAGCAGTCGCTCAAATCCGCCACGTGTGCGGCAAAGATTGCGACTCCTCTCGTCGTGACCTCCTCTTTCCTACTCTACAGAGACTCGCCTCACTCTCTCTCTCTACATGATCACCTGCTTCGCTTCGCCTTCCCCTCTCTCTGCTCCTTTTTTTTGCTTATTAAAGCAGCAAGGCTCACCAGTAACCACTCCCTATTCCTACAGAGCTAGCTTCCCTTTCTCTCTCTCTCTCTCTTCACTTTCTCTCTCTACATTTCCGAGCGAGGCGGCAAGAAAGAGATCTCGGCAAACCTGGAAATCGAAGCAAGGTATACTCTCGCAGCTAGGGTTTCCGTATATCTACACTGCTCGCTTCTTTCTTGCTTTTAGCTCTATACTAAGCTCTCGATTCTCCAGGTTTAACTTTCGCCTCAGCTTCAATTCGAAGCTGTGAGGCTTTGTGTTCGTATTGTAGCTCTATTGCTGTAGATTTGGTACTGGATTAATTGTTTGGGGAAGCTTAGTGGTTGAGGACTTGAGATTCTGTGTTGTGAAGAAGTAGGTGTGACTTTTTTTGGCTCGGTTGGTGATTTTTGTGAGCAATGTGGATGGGGAATTGAGGGGAGAGTGGTTTAGGGATTGGATTTCGAAGATTTGAGGTTGCGAAAAGAGATTGAGGTTGCAAAAATGCCGAGGGGGCGAAGTAGGACGATACTTTTTAGTAAATTGTACTCATTTATGTGTTTTAAGCCGACTTACAAAGATGATCATGCTAAAATTGGGGATAGGGGGTACTCTAGGGTTGTGCAGTGTAATGAGCCGGAGAATTTGGAGGCGTTGCAGTTGAAGTACAGGGGGAATTATGTTTCGACTACTAAGTATTCGGCGGCAAATTTCATTCCGAAGTCTTTGTTTGAGCAGTTTAGAAGGGTGGCGAATATATACTTTCTTGTTGTGGCTTGTGTTTCGTTCAGCCCATTGGCTCCTTTTAAGGCTGTTAGTGTGCTTGTACCGCTGTTGGTGGTGATTGGAGCTACTATGGTTAAGGAAGCTATAGAAGATTGGAGGCGAAGGAGACAGGTATGCTACACAACTTTTCTATGTGTTTGGGTTATCTCTCTAGATGTCTTTAATCATGTTGCATTGTTGATTAAATGTTTGTTTCAACTTTAGCTCATGCTTAGTTAGTCATGTTTGAAGTATTCGGTAAAGAATCTGGAGTTTAGTTTTATATTCGTTTGTCGCTGTTCACAGTCTTACAATGTCAAGCACATTATGTACACTTTTTCTTGAGATTTTGCACTGAGGATTTGTGTATATATAGTTTGTACTGATTGGTGAGTACCCTCTATATACGGGATGCAGTACAAATGGAAAGAACAACATTACTGATTACTTCCAATTGATATTTTGATGTCATTTGTATATGTTTTCTCTGTGAGAAGGAGTTGGCTAATATTTGAAATGGTTTCAGGATGTGGAGGCAAACAATCGGAAGGTGGAATTGTACAGTAGGAATCATTCATTCATTGAGACCAGATGGAAGAAACTCAGAGTTGGTGATCTTGTGAAGGTGCACAAGGATGAGTACTTTCCTGCTGATCTGCTTTTGCTTTCATCAAGCTATGAGGATGGCATATGCTATGTGGAAACTATGAACCTTGATGGAGAAACAAATTTGAAATTGAAGCGAGCACTGGAGGTGACTTCCCATCTTAATGATGAAAAATCCTTAGAAAAATTTAGGGCAAAGATCAAGTGTGAGGATCCAAATGAAAATCTATATTCATTTGTTGGGACTTTGGTCTATAACGGGGAAGAATACCCACTATCTTTGCAACAGATGCTCCTGAGAGACTCTAAGCTGAAAAATACAGAATTTGTGTATGGTGTTGTTGTTTTCACTGGGCATGACACAAAAGTCATGCAAAATGCCACAGATCCTCCTTCTAAGAGAAGTAAGATTGAAAAGAAAATGGACAAGATAATCTACATCCTTTTCAGTACTCTATTTGTGATAGCTTTTATTGGATCTGTCTTTTTTGGAATTTATACCAAAAATGATGATAGTGGTGGAAAGATCACAAGGTGGTATCTTCGCCCAGGCCCAGATGTAGCATTTGTGTATTATAACCCCCAAAGGCCAGTATTTGCAGCTCTCCTCCATTTTCTGACAGCTCTTATGTTGTATGGATATCTGATACCAATATCTTTATATGTTTCGATTGAAATGGTGAAGGTATTACAGAGCATATTCATTAACCGAGATCAGGATATGTACTATGAGGAAACAGATAGGCCAGCTCGTGCACGGACCTCTAATCTGAATGAGGAACTTGGTCAGATTGATATGATACTTTCTGATAAAACTGGCACACTGACATGCAACTCCATGGAGTTTATTAAATGTTCGATAGCAGGCACTGCTTATGGCCATGGTATGACAGAAGTGGAAAGGGCACTGGCAAATAAAAGGGAAGGAGTGCCTGAAAATGGTCATATATTATCTGATGTGGTAGAGCATAGTACTGGTGATGCTGATAGCTCTCGTAAGTCAATTAAGGGTTTCAACTTCAGGGATGAGCACATCATGAATGGGCACTGGGTTAATGAACCTCATTCAGATACCATCCAGGAATTCTTTCGGGTTTTAGCAATCTGTCATACAGCCATACCTGTTGTGGATAAGGAATCAGGAGAAATATCCTATGAAGCTGAGTCACCAGATGAAGCAGCTTTTGTCATAGCTGCCAGGGAGCTTGGGTTTGAGTTTTATGAAAGGACACAAACGAGCCTATCATTGCACGAGGTAAACTACAAGACTGGAGAAAAGGATGACAGGTGAGCTCCTTTTGTACTTTGAATATTCTAATTCAGATTGTATAAATAGAATCAGGGCCTTGTTGACCGCTTATTTTTGTTATTTTACCAATGCCTTTCTGGGTGTATACGCGTGTACTTGTGTAATTCATGCATGTGTACATGCACAGACATATATAATATTATTCACTTTGTATAATTCACTGACCATTTTTTTAATATATCCTAGAGAATATGAGCTTCTTCATATCTTAGAGTTCAATAGTTCTCGCAAAAGAATGTCAGTAATTGTCAGGAGTCCGGAAAACAAACCATTGCTTCTTTGCAAAGGTGCAGACAGGTTAGACTCTTGACTCCTCCTGCCTTAAGCTTTCCATTTGGAGTTGCAAGTCTGGTCACTTCATTCGTTAACTTCCATTTATCCGTATATATACAGTGCAATTTTTGAAAGGCTTGCAAAAGATGGGCGGCAGTTTGAGGATCAAACCAAGGAGCACATTCACAAATATGCTGAAGCAGGTTTACGAACTTTGGTGGTTGCATACCGTGAGCTTGGTCTAGAAGAATATAAAGTATGGGAACAAAAGTTTCTGAAGGCCAAAGCTTCTCTCACTGAAGGCCGAGATGTATTGATGGATGAGCTTGCTGATAAGATTGAAAGGCAATTAGTTCTACTTGGAGTGACAGCTGTTGAGGACAAACTGCAAAAGGGGGTGAGCATGAATTTCGATATTCTCCAACAACTTTTTCCTCACATTTTCTTAGTCCGGTAGGATTTTTTGAACGCTTCTTTTAGACTATCTACTTGATTGCAACTGTTTCTCAGACCAAAACAAAAAACAGAACTTATTCATCCAAGAAAATTTTGGTTGCCCGCCTGGATAATTGATTTCATACTGATGCTGTTTTCTGGAATGCAGGTTCCTGAGTGTATCAACAAGCTTGCTCTGGCTGGAATTAAAATATGGGTATTGACTGGTGATAAGATGGAAACTGCAGTTAACATAGGGTATGATATTACTGTTACATTATCGGTTATATTTCGTTTTACTGAATGCTTCAGTTTACTTATACAAGATATGTGTGCAGGTATGCTTGCAGTTTACTTCGACAAGATATGAAACAGATTGTCATCAGTCTTGATACACCAGATATAAATGCATTGGAAAAACAAGGGGACAAAGACACAACTCAGAAGGTTAGAATCGTAAACCAATTTTCATGACATAGTATTTGTTTTTTTCTTTTACCCTCTTGGATTATTATCTGAACTGTGGATTGTTCTAAGGCCTGTCTTGCAAGCACAAAGAAGCAGATTGGAGAAGGTTTATTGCAAATTAATGAAGCTAAAAAAGGTTCCAGCTCCGCTAAAGCATTCGGCTTAATAATTGATGGCAAGTCCTTGGAATATTCACTTAAGGAGGATTTGGAAAAGTCATTTTTTGAGCTTGCAATTAATTGTGCTTCAGTTATATGCTGCCGCTCTACGCCTAAACAGAAAGCTCTTGTAAGTGCTCATGACTGATTAAAATTTTATATTTATGCCCAGTTGCTGACACGTACAGAATCTGATAGTACTATAAAATTTGTGCAGGTTACAAGATTGGTAAAAAATGAGACAGGTAGAATAACACTTGCTATTGGTGATGGGGCGAATGATGTTGGTATGCTTCAAGAGGCAGATATTGGAGTCGGCATTAGTGGTGTTGAAGGGATGCAGGTGAAGTTACTTTTCATTTGTGTTAATATCTTCATGATGTTCAGTCATGATCAACACAGCATTCTTTCATTGTCAGCTCCTTTCGAGCTTCAGAGACGTTCTATTTCACATGCATATCAACATTTCTACAAACATCTTCACCGCACAATTCTTTAGTGTTGTACTTGACCATATTCCCATGTTTAATATTTTCCTACCACAATTTTTTTTATCCAGACTGTAGATCTGTTTCCAAGTCCAAGTGTTTACTAATGTATATGATATATTTGGTCCGCCACTGGCTAGGTTGGCATCTTTTTGAAACCTCATCGAATGACAGTGTGAGTAACCAATAATCAGTAAACTGTTAAGGATAGTGTGTTTATACAACAATCTTTAGTCTTTACCAATATTTACTTTTTGGTGATGGACATATCTCTCAAACATTTAAGGTGACTAATAGATTATAAGTCTCCGCTGCTGATTTCTTCTAATTTTTGAATGCAGGCAGTGATGGCAAGTGATTTTTCAATTGCTCAATTTCGTTTTCTGGAGCGTCTCTTGCTTGTACACGGGCATTGGTGTTACAGGCGTATATCAATGATGGTAAATCATATTCTTAGAATTGTCAACACACAAAAAAGTTTATTTCTCATTTTAGGCAGCAAAGCTACACCGTTTCTTTCTAAATCTCTTCTATGTGATCCATCATGTGATTAAGGTTCTCCTGGTTCTGATTTCCCATGCTATGAGCCTGCTAGTTTGCCTACATTAATACTATATATTTTAGGGTCTGGAGATTTAGGTAACAGATAGTTCATCCCCTGTTGATGTTTTTGTTCATTTTGATTGATGCAGATATGCTACTTCTTCTACAAGAACATAACATTCGGGTTTACTCTGTTTTGGTTTGAGGCACATAATTCTTTTTCGGGTCTGCCTGCGTATAATGATTGGTACATGTCATGCTACAATGTCTTCTTCACATCACTTCCTGTAATTGCTCTTGGTGTCTTCGATCAGGATGTTTCTGCACGACTATGCCTGAAGGTAATGCAATTAGTTCATTGGAAAGAGTTTTTACACAAACAAAAGAAACAGAATAAATTGAGTGAAATATACCGACTGTCGATATAATATCTTAGGTGATAATTGACTGCATAATCATGATATACACTTCATGGTTTTGTTATAGCTTAGCATGTAGTAAATTCCAAGCAATTATCAGTTCCAGTACCATGTGTTTTAGACTGAGGGAGTATGAAAAGTTGTTGCACAATGCCTTTATTCTTGAAACCAAAAGCTAGTATAGTATACTTGATCACTTGGCATATTGAAGCTGTATTATACGATTTATATCTTTGTTCATAATCCTTGAAGCTTAGTTCATTGATGTTCTGTTCACAGTACCCATCCTTATATCTAGTGGGAGTGGAGAACATCCTTTTCAGCTGGACCCGCATACTCGGCTGGATGTTTAATGGATTGTTGAGCTCCATAATAATCTTCTTCTTCACCACCAATTCTATGATTCCACAGCCATTTCGGAAAGATGGTCAAGTGACTGACTATCAAATCCTAGGTGTCACAATGTACACTTGCGTAGTGTGGGCTGTAAACTGCCAAATGGCGATCTCCATCAACTACTTCACTTGGATCCAGCACTTGTTCATCTGGAGCAGTATCGCCTTCTGGTACATATTCTTAGTGGTGTATGGTTTTATCTCACCTAGTAAATCCACAACAGCATACAAAGTGTTTGTGGAAGAGTGTTTTCCTAGCCCTCTCTATTGGCTAGTCACCCTTCTTGTTGTCATCTGCACTCTGCTGCCATACTTCTCATACCGCGCTTTCCAGACACGGTTTAAACCAATGCGTCACGATGTGATACAGCAGAAACGACTGCTAAATTGTGACAATGATCAGATTGACGCTTCCGGTGAATTGCCCGTAAGAGTCAGAGGCAAGCTACGGCATCTGAGGCAGAGGTTAAAAGAAAGAGAGTCGTGAAACTCGGTGTGTTAGTGTCGTTTGATTAGGAATGCGTGGTTTTCTGTATATGTTTTACAGTTTGAGAGAGGCATTATAGTTTGTTGGGCAATTTTCTGTTGAAGTCGGGCAGTGGCCATTGAGAGAATGAACTATGTAGAGTGGGCATACACCACTCACTCCTTTGTAGGTTAACCTTGTAAAGCTGATATATATCACATTATAGAAACAAAAAGCAGTTCTATATGCCCATGTTTTTAAGATGGTGTATTCCACCAGGAATACCAATTTTCAAGTCTGCAAGTAGCAGAATCCAAGTAAAAAGGCAGCAGGCTGGGGGTATGAGAAGTATGGCAGTAGAGTGTTGGGTTTGCACAATAGTGTTATTTCATGATTATATTCATGATAGATATGAAGGAATGGCCGATGGTGATTATTGCATATCTTGCCCATAGTTAAACTAACTACCCACTAAACTTCGAGATCAACGTGAGTATCAAGATGTATTATATATAAATCCTGTGGAAGATCCACCAACAATATAACTAATTGCAAATCTGTGGGATATGATTTTCCTTAACTTTGTCATTGCAACTTTACAAGTGATGAAGTATGAGAATAATATGATAGAGAATCGTGAAAGAGTATTACTTTATTTATAGATAGGTGTATCTATTTATAAAGGATTACATATGATATATCCTTAAATAACTAGTAAACATATCTCTATACGGAATATAGATTCATTATCTTAATTGCATAAGACCAAAACATACATAACAGAATATTCTAGAACAACAAGATATATAACATATTTGCTATTGTTATAGGATATAATGTAATTGCATCAAATTAGCAACATGTATTTACAACCAAGATACAATATATCAAAACTGATCATAAATTATGGAAATGAATAGCAAAAGAAGTCCAGTATGTGAATAATATATTTGATAAAAATCTAGAACAAAAAGAAAAAGAAGAAAAAAAACAAGATTGTCCTTGACAAAATGAGCGACAAACATAAGATTTTTTTGAATCGATATAATATGAAAGACATTTAGAGTGAGAATGTGGAAGAACCCAATGAAATGAGAAGCATATGGTATGAAAAACATACAGGGAGTTCTTATTTACCATATAAACATTGCGATGACTAGCATATGGTCGTGGATTATTGACGGATAAAGCCGTCATGTGGTGGGTTGCTATCTAGGTACTAGGTCGGATAAACTTCGTAATGTATAGCAACCCCCAATGAGCTTGAGGTTAGTTGCTCCAATAAGAGATAATGTATTCCTGCCTGCTCTGTGACATCGTATAAGGCCTTATTGAGCAAAATAATTGTATTAGCGCTTAGGAAATTATAACAACTCAAATCAATAAGGTCTTATACGATGTCACAGAGCAGGCATGAATACATTATCTCTTATTGGAGCAACTAACCTCAAGCTCATTGGGTTATTAAAAGGATTAGAAGGTATTTAATATAGTTAATCAAAGAAAGCAATCAAAGAGAGAAGCTACTAACCGAAGGGATTTAGGCTCATCGGGCTAGTTAGCTCAGTCTTAGAAGTAGGAGTTGGAAGTATTACCTCTGAAGTAGGAGTTGGAAGGCTTACCTCTTATATTGGTATAAGAACAACAAGCTTATTGGGTTTACAGTAATCAAGCTTATTGGGTTTACAGTAATCAAAGCAGTTGGGAATAAAGGATTCAGAGAAGTAACTACAACACATCTAGAGCTGAGTTCGCTCTAAGAAAGAAAAGCATAAAAAGGGTTAGCAACATTAGGAGTTAGACTCGCTACTGGTGAATTACATTTACTGGGATCGCTTTACCAAGAAACACTGAGTCTCCCACTTATAGATAAGGGGCCGTTGAAGACAACACTTGCTTTACTTGGTTTGTCTTTCCGAGGATGTACTTTTCTCATTCCGTCCAAGACCATATATTTATCATCACAGGCTGGCAAAGACAAATACTGATGTTAGCAAAAAGGTAAGGATTAAGATAAAGACAAAAACAAAGACAACCCCAAATATTAAAGTCTTAGAAAAAGGAGTTACAATCCATATTAAAAACGATGACAATTCAATCATCAAGTTACACCGTTTTATAGATCAAAAGTAACTGTTTTTATCGTTTTTTTGATAAAAAAGTAACTTAATTAATTGCGTAAGAGATGTTTGAAATCCCTAACCGAAAGGATTATCGAGCCGGCGAAACAAACATCGGATGTGGTCATTAGTTGGACCCCGTTAGTAGCTACTAACGGGCCTATCAGGGAGGTTATTTCGATTTGGTAACGAGGTCGGTTCCCTAAATGAGTTAACTCAGGTAAAGGACAAGAATGCGGACATTGGGTTGGAATGGGGTAGCAACCCGGCACATTCCAAATCGTGAGGCACTAACAAGCCCACATGCAGATAGCGAAAGCGACGTTCGGCTCCATACGGTAAAGACTAGGAAATATTGTAAAATAATTGTATTAGCGCTTAGGAAATTATGGCGCTTTTTATGAGGAGAGCTCAGTATTTAGGGCTCCATGATTAGGTTCTTAAGAGTTTTTAATTGGAAAAGAAAGGAAACAAAGCGAAGAGGAACAAAACGGGTAGGTGAAATAGAGTTACGGTGGATCAATTAGGGAAAAAGGTGGAGATTCTCACTTTTTCTCCTTTTTAGGATTTTTTCTTGTCGAAAAATCTCCTTCCCCCAAACCCCCTAACTCCGTAGATTTTCTTCTTGAAACTCTGTTCTTTCTTTAATCATCCTTTCATAATTGGAAGCCTCAGTAACAAGATCCCCAAAGTCTTTAATCCTCATAGCATTAAGATGCATTCTGATCTCATTATTTAGACCCTTCAGCCCAATTCTGCATACTTGTTGATTATCCATCTGGTCAGCGGGACTAGAGACTAAAAGCCATTAGCTCCGTAGATCACGTCCTCTGGGAAGCCCCTTTCCCCCCTAACCGCTATCCCCGACCGTCCAAGCAACACTCACTTTAAGTCTCTAGTCCAGCCATTTTAACAGCGGGGCTAGAGACTAACAGTCATTAGCTCCATAGATGACTTCCTCTGAAAAGCCATCTACTCTAGGTGCTCTCCACATCTTGTTATTCTCTAGCTTACAGTTAGACCCTCCAAGCAACACTCACTCTAAGTCTCTAGTCCCGCCATTTTAACGGCGGGACTAGAGACTAACAGTCATTAGCTCCATAGATGACTTCCTCTAGGAAGCCATCTATTCCAGGTGCTCTCCACATATGTAATATATAACCCAATAGAGAGGTAAAACAGTCAGCACCTGTTCATGTGAACAATAGGTCAGTTTATGTACGCTCAGTCTACTCGTATGTGTGTGTGTTTATATATATATATATATATATATATATATATATATATATATATATATATATATATCGGTTTATGTATGCTCAGTCTACTCGTATGTGTGTTGTGTGTGTGTGTATATATATATATATATCGGTTTATGTATGCTCAGTCTACTCGTATGTGTGTGTGTATATATATGTTCTAAGAGTTACGATTATTAATCATTTATTCTAAATTTCTCAAACTCCAGGTGGCAGACTACCGCTTAGGTGTGATATTTGATTCAATTAATCCTGTTATTTGTTCTTCCTCAAACCCCAGGTGGCGGACTACCGCCTAAGAGTGGTATATGAGTTGAATCTGTTAAGTTTTTGAGATTGATTGGTTTATCTATTTATATTGTGAAGTGATTATGATTCTGTTCTTTTTATTAGATTTGTTAGTTTTTTCTATATGTTCTTATTGTCTTTAGTCTTTGAGATCTCCAACCAAACATTAAGAACAGGTCCAAACATTAAGTCCCAGGTGAAGCATGAGCGAATGTGGCATGAGCAATGTTCTAAAACTCGCTAGTCGCTAGTCGGTCGGCCGTCCGGGGACTAGCGAGTAGAGGAGTACTCGGGGAGTACTCGGAGGAGTACTCGGTTTTTAATTTTTGGATTTTATTTTTAATTTGAAAACATATAATTAAATATATATTTTTTAAAAGGTAATATAATGTCTAAAATAATAAAAATAGTTAATAAAACATTACAATATTCAACAATAATGAGATATTAACAACCATTAGTCCATTACAATAACTCAATGAATTATAAATAATAAAACTTATAAAAGAAAACATCAAATTCGATTCTTGCAAACAATCTCTAGCATATGTAACTAACTAACTATGGCTCAAATTCTTCTTCTCCGTGTCCATCTAGTACTCCTTCCGAATCGGACTCAAATTCAAAACTCATATCATTTATTTCATCTTCATCATCCGATATAAAATCATCCTCATGAAGTTCCCTAATTTCTTGGATTCTAGAACTTCTCCTAGGCTCTAAGCCACCATCCACTCCCGATTCCTCTCCAACCATTTCACTAGTAAGATCTAAAACATCATCATCATCACCACCATCAACAATCCATCATTGTGCCATAGTAGCTTCACTAGCAATTAGTACATCCACATTCTTCTATTTCTCTCTTCTCTTCTTGTTAAGAATCCTTGCATTGAATTGGACATAGACCAAATTATTTAACCTTGTTGTATCTAGTCTATTCCTTTTCTTTGTATGGATCTACATAAGCACAAAAAGAAAAAAAGAAGAAGATTAGTACAAGTGTTATACATACAATTGCAAAATCAATAAGCTAAATAAATACTTACACCCTCAAAAGCACTCCAATTTCTTTTACACCCCGATGAACTTGTGGTCAATGAAAGGATCCTTTTTGCCATTTTTTGCAAGGTTTGCACATTATTTCCATAAAGGTTCTACCATCCAACTAAGCACATAAACAAAATAACATGTAAATTAATCAAACAATATAACCCAAACAAACAAACAAATCAATATTTAGTTCATACCCGGATCATATGCATCATCATTTTGCTTGCATCCCTCCTTAGCCACATTTCTTCCAAATAGACCCTCTTTCTTCAAATACTTATGCAACTCTATATTTATCACCAAATTTTGAGTTTCGATGTCAGGAAATAATTTCTTAACACAAGTTAAAAATCCATCCATGACCACCTCATCATTTCCAATGCTTGGATCAACATATGTGTAGTAAGGGTTCAAGAGGTAGGCCGCTACATGCAATGGACCATCAAGTCGATCACGGGCTTTCACATCAACAATGTCAAGAATTGGGCGATAATGAGCTTCTTGATCTTTGAATACCTTTTTAATCTCCTCTTTAGCTCTACTTAGCTCTCCATATAAAAAGCCCTTGATGGCTTTCTATCCCCATCAACAATACGCAATACCTTGACTAAAGGTGCAAAAACTTTTAAACAAAGACTTACCTCATTCCAAAAAGAAGCACTCAAAGCAATATTCATGGCCGCCTTCCCCTTTACACTCTTTGCATGTTTGGTTTCACTCCATTCACTACTAGTAATCATAGCTCTCAACTCATTCTTCTTCTCCATCAAGCTTTTCAAAGTAAGGAAAGCGGTTGCAAATCTTGTAACTCCCGGTCTCACTATGTCTCTTTTCTTTGTATACTTTCTCATCAATGCCAAAGTCTTGTGATGTGCATAAATGTAGATGGTGAAGCTCTTTGCCCTCTCAATCACTCCTTTGAATCTAGGTAGGTTGTCAATTCCTTGAAGCATAAGATTCAAGGTATGAGTTGCACATGAGGTCCAAAATATGTTTGGCCTCTTCCTTTCATTAACTCTCTCGCCACCATATTATTTGAAGCATTGTCTGTCACCACTTGAACCACGTTTTGTGGCCCAACTTCTTCAATGCACTTGTCTACATATTCAAAAATATATGTCCTGGTGTGTGACTCATTTGATGCCTCCTTAGAAGAAAGAAAAGTTGTGCCTTCCTTGCAATTGACACACAAATTCATAATACTTCTTCTTTTCCCGAGTTGGGCCGATTTATTCGGTTCTGGGCCGAGTTTTATCGAGTCGGGCCGAGTACTCGGCCGACTTTCTCCTGGCCGATTTTGTCCAACGATTTACCTAAAATCGCCTCGTTGGGAGGCCGAGTAGCGAGTACTCGCCGAGTACTCGACCGACTAGGCCGAGTTTTAGAACACTGGGCATGAGCGGAGCAAAGGAATTCTTAGCCTCTTTAGGCACCCAGTCTATCCCTTCCATTATGAGTAGACTTTTCAGATCTTCCTCAGTTACTTTCAGTTATGCTCGATCTACCCTCAATAGGATCCCAAACATAGTTAACGAAGAACAATTTAAATACCAGTCAAATGAAAAACATAGATATGAACGACTGGAACATTCCTAGAGTTCCTAGTAATGAAATTTATAGGAAAAAATGGTCTCTTACTTCTTTCAAAAAATGAAAATCACATAAAAACAGTTGAACAAGTCTATGCTCTTAGTCAACAACATGAAACATGCCAATTATTTAGCCCTGAGTCAATTAAAAACACACAAAAAAGACGTTCACAATTTCCTTCATATAGGACTAGTTCAGATTGGTGTTAAACCCTTAACCCGAAAAGGTCTGAATGCTTCTGTCTTATTATGTTTAAGAGATGCAAGGTTCACTGACTTCAATGACAGTACCATTGTCATAATTGAATCAAACATTTTCAATGGTCAAATTCATTTTGATTGTTATACTGATTTCATAATCAGTTTTAGTGATCCTCATATATTAAAAGCTTTAACACTAAACATTAAAATTTCCTGTTATAATGTTCTTGAAGGAACACAACCTTTAGCCTTAATCTACAGAATTCATTACAAGGTCACTGGAACAAACATGAATTTTCAAGCTATAAGTAAAAGTCCAAAAAATCAAACCCTATTAATTCAAAGTAGCCACGACAACGTCAATATTAGAGTTCCACAAACAATCAAGTGGTCAGAAATTTAACTCCCTTCAGCTGCATATATTGTATGAGAGGCTTTCATACGCTTACAATACATTTGATCTATATATATACATCAATGATTTTATTGACTTGTGAGGTCAACATTAAGCAGCTAGGTAGGTCACATCGTATTACTTCTTACTTCTTACTTCTTACTTCTTGAGGTAAGTTTTCACGATATGTTGTCTAAACCTCATTATGAACATTCTCTTTAGCTAAGAAAGAACTGACTTTCTGCACACGTATCCTTCTCTACTAACTACGGCAAATCCTGAGGAATTTTTTAATGCTACCGTAGTATCAGGTGGCAATGTCTAGTGGTGCTACATTTTAATCAGAACAAGACACGTAGATTTATTATAATTAAAATAAAAACTAATGTTTTTTATATTTTGTGAAATGACATTCAAAGGTATTTACTGATCAATTCATACCAGGGTCTAGGGTTTAAGTTTAGGATATCAGGTATATGGTTTAGGGTATTTAGGGTTTAGGACTTAGGGTTTAGTATTTAAAAAAAAAAACAATAAGAAACCCAAAATGGTCTTTAACAATATAACTAAAATCCACATGTTTAAGATTAATTATAATAAATCTAAATATCTTGTTCTGATTAGACTGTAGCACCATTAGATATTGTCACGCGATGTTACAATAATACTGAAAAATTCCTCACAAACCCCAATTAAGAATACCCCACAATTGAGTTTAATTTTGCCGAACCTAAAATTAATTACGTAAATTATTGGAACAGAAGTAGATGAACTGTGCGCATACGTATATGCCTACGTACATATGGGGCATCTTCGATCAACAACGAAAGAGAGGCACCTCATATGCATGTACATATGTCACAAGGTCAGCCTTAACAATAATATTAGGGTTTAATTTTGATAGCAACTTCATACTATATTGTATTTCGAGCTCAAAAGTCTACGAGTCCTTGGCATTCAACTCATACAATAACATAAACATAATCTAATTCTGGCTTCTTGTGCTTCAAGAATCAAGAAGCAATGCAAGGTTGTGTTTCTTCGATCTCTTTTGTTTTTTGTTTTAAATTTGCATTATCTTCCGGGCCAAGTTTACTATTCTATTGTGACGGTATCTACGGCTGTGCTGGTTTTCTGGTATATCTGTGATTTTCCTTCTAGAAATGCCATATGAGGTTGGCAATTCCCATTACTCATCAAAAATATTTCTAGAACATCACCAATTATCGAGAAGAAGAAGGTCGAGAACACGATTTCTATTTGTTAGAAACCTGGAGTTTGCGTGGTACGTCATCTTCGTTACAAAAGGAATGATTGATATCGAACAATCGAACTTATCTTATCCTCTTTAGTGGCGCACGAGTTCATTTTCTTCAAGTACGCATAGAAATGTAGAATTTACAATGAATCTTGCAGTATATATTGTCTCTTTGATGCACTCTCAATAGTTACTCTACATTAACATATTTCATAACTAGAGGTGACAAACCGGTCGTAAAGTACGGGTACGACACGAGCACGACCCGTTTAAAAGTGACCTGACACGACCCAAGCACGTTATCTTAATGGGTTGGGCCTAGAAAAATGAGTCCATGGGTCTGGCCTGGCCCGGGCCCGTTATAGACTCTGCCCAATCACGATAAGTTAAGGCCCACGACTCGGTCCGCTTTAAAAAATATATATATTTTCTTTATAATATGAAGATTATATATTTATAAATAATATAAAATTTATTTTAAGTGTGAACAATAACTTATAAATACTAATAATTATTCATTTTGATTCTCTTAGACCTATAAAAAGTTTTGCTAAAACATTACCAAGTATAAATAATGATCATATGATTCAAATATCATATATTTCTTTAGTTTATTGGCAAAGAAAACAAATGATCTATAGAAAATATGAGTTATTTTTCATTTATTTTTGTTTTAGTATACTATGATATCAATTTTAGACTAATTTTTATTTTTAAACTACAAACGGGTTCGTTAATGGGTCCGGCCTGGTCTGGTCTGGTCCTGCCCGGTCTGAGCACGGCTCAATATATTATGGGCTTGAGCTGTGGGCCAGACTTGGTCTTAGATTTGAGTAAATAGACCGACCCAAACCTGAGTCCGTTAAGACGTGTACCGTCGTAGGACGGTCCAAACACGGCCCGTCCGATCCGACCTGTTTGCCACCTCTATTCATAACTTATCAAATTAGAACTCTGGCCGATGATAATTGTGAATCTGTATTGAACTGTCTGTGCAGTAGTTGTTTTATGTATTTATTAACGAAATTTAATTAGATCCGAGTTTTAGTTTCTCATCTAAATCTCTAAGAACGAAGCAAGTGTATCTATATGTGTATGTCCGACTTCCCACTTAGAAACCCAGCAAAGTTAAGTACACCACCTGTAAAATTCGTTGAAAAGATGAAAGCCTCCCACCAAACAAAACACTATTTATTAAAAAAATAATTAACACCTTCCTCGCCTCCCTTCAACCTTTCTAGCTGCCACTCTCCCACAAGTCCCCCGTATATAAATACAATCAAAACCGAAATCAAAGAGTCACACAACTCATCAGAACAGCTCCCTCCTCACCTTCCTCATCATTTTAACGCTCCAATGCAAAACCAGGACTATTATTCCGACCAGGGTTTGGTCTGCCCTAGCTTCAACGCCTACTCCTCCCCTTCCACTGCCGACACCGCCTCCAAGGTTTGCCGCGAATTCAAAACCCTCGGCTTAGTGGACGACGACAACGAGTACGAGTATGATCAACAACAAGAAGATGATGACGATTTCGAGTTCGTTTCGTTTCAGAAATCCGCCGACGAGGTTTTTTTCGGCGACAACACTCGGATCGGTCCGGTTTTCCCAGTTTTTAATCGTGATCTTATAAGTCAACGGGATCCAAACGATGCCGCGTCGTCGTCGGCTTCATCCGACGCGGACGAGCTGGAGGGCGTCCCGGCGGGTAGCTACTGCGTGTGGATGCCGAAAACGACGCCGGCATCGTCTCCTTCTCATTGCAAAAAGAGCAAGTCGACCGGAACGTCGTCCTCTCGGAAATGGAGGCTGAGAGACTTGCTGCGGCGGTGCAACAGCGAAGGCGGGAAGGACGCTTTCGTGCTTCTGACGCCTGCACTTACGTCACCGTCGAGCACGAAGAAGCAGGTGGCTGGTAACGATCATCATCAACCTAATAATGAGAAAATGGTAGTGATGAAGGGGAAGAAGAGCTTTAATGGGCGGCAGAGACCGAACGCGGTGTCGATGGCGCACGAGGTGTTCTACGCCAAGAGTAAAGAGAAAGAAGGGTACAATAAGAGACAGTCGTATCTTCCTTACAGGAAAGACCTGGTGGGATTCTTTGCTAGTGTGAACGCCATGGGAAGGACCTTTCCTAGCTACTTTCTAAATTAGATTCCATAGTAACTTAACTTGATCAGGTTCTCTGATGATGATCATAGTTTTGTCCTTGTTATATATAAAGCTTGAGTAGTACAATTTTTTTTGGTGTGTTTTATAGGAAATGCAACATGTAAATATTAATTTTGTTTTGTTCTTGTTCAATGATCAATATATTCAAGCACATGGGATCTGAAATCAAATCCGAGTCATTTAGTTTGAGATGCTTAACCATAGTGAAGAAAGATTGTTCTTCGATTTATTTTTTCATCTTAACACTAATTAGGGATTGTCTATAATATTGAGATATATACCATACACTCATTTATCATTAATTAAACAAACATGTCTAGTTAAATAAGTAAAATTTACAATATTAACAAAAAAATACTACTTTTATTATACATATTTACATATAATTGAACTATGTTACTACAACGACAACAAGTTATATATAAACTTATAAATTATCTTTAAGTTGAGTAATTACTCTAATTGAACAAATAATATTTAAGTAATGATCATCTTTACTAAAATGATAACAAATTTGTTCTTATATTAATAAATGTAGATATTACAAATAGACAGACATCTTAAAAAATCTCACTAATTAGTGTAATTGTTTGATTTTTGCATTATGGTTTTTTGGGTATATTTGAGATATATAGTCGAGCTCCATATAGTCACATCCTGTCATTCCTGTGTTGTTGAGTTATCAATTTTGTGTCTTTTCGAATATAATTGGATTAATACAAACCACTCATTTTTTTAAAAGAGATTCAACTTGTAGTCATGTAATCTAGGTAGCATACATTTTTTAAAAGAGATTGAGCTATAAAGATTGTGTTGAAGAGTTTAGCCAAGTCTGAACTCATTACAAGGTAATTGGCATGTATATATTAGCGAGATTCAAATCTAATTGTGCTCGCGTAATCATTCCAAGCTTGGGGGATTACCACCGCGGACCTACGTTAGGAAAAGTGAGGGCTGATGTATGTAGTGAGTTTGTTGATCACTTTTTTTTAAATAAATATATCTTGTTTTTATTCAAACTCTCTTAACATTTAATATTTACGTCTACATTTTTAGTCTATGTTGACTTCGTATGAATATTTCGTCCTCATATATAAAAAATTCTGAATATGTCACTAGTATTACGTAAAAGAATATAATATGCAGACTTAAATCAAATTTGATGCAAAGAACACAAAGAAGAGACGTGATTATAAAAAGAGCGAATATCTTTTTTGAAGGTTAATACGTGTTAATGATTTAAAAAAATTGTCAGTGATTGATGACTTAATTGGTTAAGGTGTATAAACCTAAAACTTTGAGATCATGAGTTCAAACCTCACAACGTATGTAGGATTTGTGAATTATTTAATAATATTTTTTTAAATGATATAAAAATAAGTATAATCGCGTAATTTTATAATTGGCCGGTGTGTGTGAAATTTATACAACATCAATACGGACATCTATATCTATTTATGAACGCTAATATTTTATGTTTGCACTGGGAAATTAATTATATGAACTTTTACATTTGTCACTCTCTTTTTTGAAAGTCAAATGATGTCTGCATGTCTCTAATATTTTTGTTTTTCAGTACTAAACGGTGAAGTTGTCTTGTCAGGTAAGGGTGTTTTTTGATTGAGAAAGAAAAAAATATATAGTTTTTTTACTTCTTTTACAATAGTCAATCAATGATGATATGAACAAATATATAGTTTTTTAAATCCCAAATTTGTGTCTTTTGAAGTTAAGTTACCAACTTATTTAGTTTTACTGGAAAATTAACAAGAAAATAACATTCTGGTACTTGGTCTAGTTCATACAATAAGCACCGTTTCCAAATTTTCAATTCAATGCTTGACTACTGTTACACTAAATATAATGTCGTATGTAAATTATCATTCGTCTTACGAAAGTATATATATATATATATGTGAGGAAATAGTACAACCACGACATATTTCTCGACGTTCATAGTTCATACAATTAAGCAGGTATCCATTTTCGGTTCCATAGTGATACTAATCATTAGTGTCTGTTGCTTGAAGAATGATACAAACCACTCAATTGTAATTGGAAATGATAAAGCTAGCCACATATATGGCATTTTCGAAGAAACTACTAATGGATCGAGGACTAATATATGAAGATAAGATAATTGTTGAGATATAAATTTTACATTGAAAAAATAGGATTTTGTGTGTGGTTTATAAGGCTCTAGACTACTTTCTTCATTGGAGTTGAACCTCATACTACTTTATCATGATATCAGAGCGTGTAACACACGTCCACGTGTGAAGTCTAAATGTCACACGAACTCCACGACCACATAAGTTGTTGTCCATGTGTTAGGCTTGAAGATTCGTCACACGTGCAGAACGTGTTGATATATAAATCTCACATTAAAAAAATGAAACCTTGCATGTTGACACCTCAGACTACTTTATCAATATCGATCGAAATTGATCTCCAAGTTTATACATGTTGCTCAAATTGGACCCCTGATTACAACTAAACACATCATATTCCTCTAAGTTCGTTCGTCACTTCGCACTAAAAACTAGAAATTATGAAAAGGTGAAAGTAGGACTTCAAATTCTTTACAAATGATCCTCTAATTCTACCATTTCCCACTTCAAAATCAAGAAATGAAAGATGATGTTAGTCACTGAGAAATGATGAAAGGTACGTGTTTGGCGTGGTCGAAAGCAATATATTGATCTGGTTTGTCTCCATCTCCATGCTACTGATTTTCAAGGAGCAGTTCGATCGAGCGAGATCAGCTGAGGCCCGAGGGCCGCCTGCAGTTGATGTGAGATCGATGGAAGAAGCTGTAGTCGCCTAATTGACAAGAGGTTGTTAATTAAGCTTTGATTAATGCAACAGGCTCTGAGAATTGACTAACGATATACAAAATTCTTACCATGAAGGCGATACCTGGGTGCCATTCTTCTGTCCCTCTATACGAATCACAACATCATTCAAGATAGAAACATTAACTTGGATCAATGACATAATGAAGAAACAAAATGTGAACAAGCTGTTTGAACTTTGAAGTCTATGAGTATGAGTGAGCATCAGGTTAACTTTGATCATCATATGTGGAACTTGCGTGGATTTAACAACACATAATAATACTAGTAACACATGGAAAATAATAACTCGGGATCCGCGTATATAGCTAAATTGGAAGCTGTGTTTTTGCAATGTTTATACTACATAGCTTTTCTTTCGGTTGAACAATTCTAACATATAAATGGTCTTCATGTGTAGTTCTATTGCTTTCTCAATTCTTATGAAGTATGTAAGAACTCTCCCTAACGATGACAAATCATGACGAAAGTAAAATAAAGGTAGGAAGGATTATTTGAAAGCAACTAATATAAAAGGGCAAGAGAAAATGCCAAACTAAATAAAATTACATGCAACAAATGGGAAAATGTCAAACTAATTAAAATTACATGCACTTGCATGATCCAACATGAAGTATCCAACATGATTCCTCTGGATCATGCACAACATGAAGTATCCAACATGATTCTATGGATCTAATCATCGGTTCTCTTTCCACATGAATACTTTATTTTGTGTATGAAAGTCAATATTTCAATTTGATTTAAACACCACTTCTTTAGATGCGTTTTATAGGTTAACTTTTACCTTAAGATGTAAACTTCTTAGAAACCTTCACTTCTCCACTATGTTATATATGAATACACCATTGATATTATTTCATGTTTGCAAACATTCACACATTATGTTTTGCTTCTTCATATTATTATTTGAGTTTTCATGCGATGACACTATTTCAATTTAAAATTTACTTGTGATAATAACCATCAAAGTCATTAACATTGCATGTGATAGCATGCTCACACTTCCTTTGTATAGTACCAAATAAATTCAAAAGTTGCAGAATAATGGTCTATTTTGTGCCCTCATTCGCATGCAAAGGAATTGAAGCTCAACAAAAAAAGGTCAAAGTTCTCTTTGACTGTTAAAAAAATTCGCGGGAACTCAACAAGTTAAACTACATAACTACCCTTGTGAAGCTGGACCTCATCTTGTGTGGCGGTCAGTGAGTGGCTGCAACTCGTCCGACGTGGCACCAAAAAGGCATGATGGGAAGCTCGTGAGCCGCGATCACAGGCACGTGATTCGAAACCAGAGACCGATGATAATTTCCACCACACTCCATTTCTAACAGACTCGGATTTTTTCACACTCCAAATTCTCATAGAAGAAGAAGAACAAGGACGATGTTCACTCTGCAGCTTCTTCCGAGTTACAGAGCTCCCAATCGCTCTCCTCCGCCGCTATTGCTCTGCTCCGGCGGCGCCTCCTCGTTCTGGGGGACGACGGCGGCTGTCCATTTCAGCGGCGGATCCACCGGCCGGAGAGAGGAGGAGAAGAAGCTCCGGTTGTGCCTACGGACGGTCAGGATCGTCGCGATGTCGTCGTCCTCGTCCAATACTTTCAAGATGAACCTGAACGAGTACATGGTCACTCTCGAGAAGCCGCTCGGGATCCGCTTCGCGCTCTCAGTCGACGGCAAAATCTTCGTCCACGCCCTCAAGAAAGGGGTAATTTCGTCATTTTACTCTTAGCTTTCATGCTCAGTGTGAGTGATTTGGTCCGAATTTGATTTGATAGGGGAACGCGGAGAAGTCCAGGATAGTTATGGTGGGTGACACTTTGAAAAGGGCCGGTAGTTCTTCTGACGAAAGGCTTAGTGAGATTAAGGACTTCGGTGATACACAGTACGACATTGACTTTTTTTACTTTGATTACTTATATGATTGATAGCCATTTGTGCCAAAGTTAAAACTTGATTGATTACTAAGTCCAAAATTGCACAAACCTCACTTGTTTACCATTAGTACTAGTCTAAAGATACCTCACTTGACACACTGGTCGGATTAGCTTGCTGTCACAACCAACCATTTGTATTTGATTCGACTTAAGGAAGTTCTATTGAGTAGATTTTTACTTCGAATCGGAAGTCGAGCTGATGAAGAAGTATTGCTAGGTTGAGATTAGTCTTATTAACTGAATGATAATAGTGGACAAACATTTTGTTCTTCGCTGTGCATGTGATCAAATTCAGGCATTTGCCTTTCCAAGTTGTAGAATTTATGTTTTTTAAGCGTGACAAAATTCTTGGACTATCTTGTTATCACAGTGAAAAAATTGTATTAGATTCAGCTTGAGGAAGTTCTATTGAGTATATTTTATTGCGAATAAGTCTAGTGTTTTGAAGAAGTATTAGTAAGTTGAGTGTACTAAATGCTGGTTTTGGAGCATAGTGTTTTTTATTGAAGGGAATTAATGGCAGTGGAGAATCATTTTGTTCTTCTCTGTGCACTTTATCAAGTTTTGGCATTTGCCTTTCCAAGTTGTTGAATTAGTCTTGTTTATCTCACATAAGCCATGATACACTTCTTGGATTAGTTTGTTATTGCGACGAACAATTTGTATTTAATTCAACTTTAGGAACCTTTTGTTCTGTATTGGATTTCTGTTTAGTAGAGTTGACTGCAAATGACCATTGATCAACTGTACTAAATGCTGATTTTGGTACTAAATGGTTGTTTTGGAGCAAACATTTTATCTTTACTGTGCATGCGATCAAGTGTGCGTATTGGCCTATTAAGAATTTTGAATTTGTAATTTAACTGTGAATGGTTGTCTGTTCATTGTGGTTTTTGTTTTTATTTTTTCAGTCTTTGGTTTCTTCAGGAAGATGCTGAAGGAGAAGGCAGGATCTTATAGTCTTGTTCTTGAGAGGCCATTTTCTCCATTTCCAATTCAACAACTGCTTCTTATGAATGATCTTGAAAATCTATTCAATAGAGGTCGAGTTCCTTTTACAACTTGGAACAGTTCTGTATTGGCTTCAAATTTACAATCAACTGCTGGGAGCAGTGGAAGTTCTGGTTTTGTCACGTTCTCCTCAAAGTTTCTGAGACCACAAGGATGGAATTCCTTGATCGGAAATGGTCATGTTCAACCAAAAGTGCAGAGGAACACTACTGCCCAACCCATAAGCCAACTGGTTTGCATTTTGTCAGAAGTGGAGCCTGGAGATGGAGAATGGGCTTACGGAAATTTTCCACTTGAAGAATATATTAAAGAACTTGATCGATCGAAGGGCGAGTTATACTATGATCACTCTCTTGGTATGCGCTATAGTAAGGTGTGATATTCATCAAATAACTTGTTTAAGAACTAGAGAATGGATAACTTTTTAATCTTTTCATAGGTTATAGATTATATCTGATATCTGAAAATTCTAATCAAACTGCTCTTTATTTCTGTTGTTCTTTGTCAGATAACAGAGCAAATATATGTTGGGTCATGTATACAAACAGAAGACGATGTGGTGGCATTGTCAAATGCTGCGGTGAGTGGTTCTATACCTTCTATTCAAAGCAAACCGAAATCTATGTGATCAATGTGAGGAAAAATTTGAATTCAACACAATATGCATTTTCACATTCCACACTATCAGCTTCTATCAAAATAGATCTGTAGACATTCAGGGTGACAAGGGGAATATGTTCTTAAGTATTTGCAACTTAATGTGTTTATTAATTTATTTAGTCCTTTCTTTAACTGATGGATTCTTTCATACAGGGAATTACTGCTATACTAAATTTTCAAACTGGAACGGAGACACAAAATTGGGGAATCAATTCTAATTCAATAAATGAGTCATGTCAGAAGTTTGATATTCTGATGATCAACTATCCTATAAGGTAAATTAGTAAAAGGTTCAATGCACTATTTATTGCTGAAACACACTCACCAGTTCTTGTTTATAAGGTCATCTCTATCTTTGGAGCACTCATATTAAGGCATCTGTTGCATTTGTTTTTCTACACTCATTCCATCACATAGTACACAATGTCAGCTCTTTGGGGATTTTTATTATATTTCACTTATGTCACATTTTTCTGGGTTTGGTTTAGCTGTGCTTTTGATATCATTACTTGTTGTTAGAGGGGGAATAGATTCTAGATGTTATTGTCTTGTAACAAAACCAATTGTAATGCTTTAATCGGTTAGAAGATTGCTAGTGTGACCTCCTAAAATGTGTGCTTCTTTTGCAGGGATGGAGATTCTTATGATTTGAGGAAGAAACTACCTTTTTGTGTGGGGTTATTATTACGTCTATTGAAAAAGAATAATCGTGTTTATGTCACATGTACCAGTGGTTTTGATCGATCTCCTACTTGCGTGATAGCATACTTGCATTGGATGACTGATACTTCTCTTCATGCAGCGTACAACTTTGTAACTGGGTTGCATTTATGTAGGCCAGACAGGTTCGACTCATCAATCACCTTGTTTGTTCAATGTTTACTTTAACTAGATTTTGAATTGTGAAAGTTTACTTGAAATCTAAATGCAGACCGGCAATTGCTTGGGCAACATGGGATCTTATAGCCATGGTTGAAAAAGGCAAACATGATGGACCTGCAACGCATGCTGTGGCATTTGTATGGAATGGACAAGAGGTAAGTGATAACTTTCAGTATTCTTTAAGGCTTATATCTGTGTTTCCGTTGGTGCTTACAGTCTCCTTCATGTCTTGCAACAGGGGGAGAATGTCAATTTGGTTGGAGATTTCACGAATAATTGGAAACCAATTCAGTTAAATCACAAAGGTGGATCACGGTGGGAATTGGAAGTTAGACTTTCACAAGGAAAGTAAGTGTAGAGCATTCTAACGCTGGTCACCTAATTGACCCAAGAAACAAATTGGAGATCTAATGTATCTTGTTCTATCCAGGTATTACTATAAGTTCATTGTCAATGAGCAATGGCGACATTCAACATCCTCCCCAGCTGAAAGGGATGACAGTGGGAATGTCAACAATGTAATCATAATTGGTGATACAGCCAGTGTGAGACCTTCTGTTCAACAACAGCAAAAAGTTAGTGCATCTTATCTATTTCTCTTAGTTTCCTTCTATATAAACTTGAATGAGTCCATGAATTTGTGCACATAGCTACTGCTTGTACTTAGACAGAACAAAGTTTTAGTATTAAGAAATCTTTGTTTAGATACTGACTGAGGAATATATTGTTTATCTCCTCTAAACTATATGATTCCCGTCACTTAAGGAGCTGTTTTGTATCTCATTGTTTCAGGATGCCAATATTATCAAGGTAATTGAGAGACCTTTGACAGAAAATGAGCGCTTCATGCTGGCAAAGGCAGCTCGTTGTGTTGCATTTTCTATATGCCCCATTAGACTGGCTCCAAAGTAAGGTATCATTTCCTCGGAACTCCGATTATACAATTTTGAGACCGGAAAGTACCATGCCATTTAGTCCCTCCCTAGTCGTGAAAATAAGGCATTCCTGTTAATGTAACTTTTTGAGGTTCAGTCACTTAGCGATGGGTCTGTACAATAAAATTACACAAGTTGATTGTTGCGAAATATCCATGGACGCCAGTTAACATGTAGGACAGATGTTATAAGGATGTCAACACTGTTAGAAATGTGGGCATGTTAAGCAATTGATCTATTGTTTGGCAGCGCTTATAATAGTTTACATGTGCTGAACCAGAACACCCTCTCCCCCTCTTTAGCTCACATTAGTGTTCCTAGCTAACAATCACTCCGACCTGCATTCCTTGAATTCTAGTTCAAGGCATTGACCAAAGAGGGATTCTATTTCCTTTGGATTTGATACGAAACAGTGGATACACCTTGCTAAAAAACGATTCTTATTTTCCAACCATACATAGGCTAACCAATTTCATGTCACACATCTGAGGGCCAAGCTCATCATACCCGTCGTAAAAGCTTCCATTGACTAGATGTGTTCGAAACGTAGAGCGACTAGGCATCATGAGCAGGAAAACGAAAGGTAAAACCACATGATGTATTTCCCTGCAATTTCCATCTTACATCTGTTTTATTTAGCTTAGCCTAAGGCACACCAGCTTGAACGATATTACTTACATTTCCAACTTTCTATGCTTTGTTGGGCAACTTGTGCGTCCAAATTGTATCGGTTAATGATTATAACTCGAGTGTTTAATGTTTACGAAAATTATTCCGTGCACCGATCTGTCCATCTCACATCGTTCGATTGCGTTCTAACGGTTAGATATATGTATTTTGTTTTTTTGTCCTTATTCGGTGTACCGAATACTCTTTCTAATGTTTATCTATACAAGAACTTTCAAAAATTTGAACCTCGTGAGGACTACGATACCCAATTTCAAGTTTGAACCTCTTGAGAACTTTTATCACATTCCCGACGAGAGGGCACTCAATGGCTCTAAAATTAAAAATCACATTGGCCAACCAATTCAGTATCAGATCTGTAGCAAAAGCTCCATACTACCTTGCTATTCCCACCTTGCTTCTATCCATCTTAAAAGCTTGCACCGACTAGCGACTAGGCATCATGAGCAGGAAAACTTAAGGTAAAACCACTTAATGAATTTCCATTTGTTTTACTTAGCTATGCATTAGGCACACTAGCTTGAGCGATAGGACTTCCAATTTCAACTTTATACCTTGTTTTTTTGGATAATTTCTGTCCTTGTTTGTTGGGCAAGTTGTGCATCCAAAATTGTATCGATTAATGATTATAACTCGAGTGTTTGAAAGTGTTTATCTATACAACAACTTTCTAGTTTGAACCTCTTGAGGACTACGTACTGAAAGCTATGCTATTGTAGTAGAGATGAAGATGGCGAGAAAACAGGGTGACGAAATCGTATTACAATCTAAAAAATAAAGGTTCTGATACATGTAAAATTGACTTGCAGCAATATATCCTAAACCAGCTATATATACTAAGACCATGAGGAGAATTGCATCCTTATCCTTAACACCCCCTCCTTGATGGGAGGGAACACATCAGATTGCAACCTATATAATTATCAACCAGGAGAAATCAACGGCAATGATTGACAGACTTGCGTGGGATGAGAAGCCTGCCTGCAATTTGAAGTAGACATGAGCTGTTTAGTACCTTGAACTGATAAGGCTACAAGTTCCTTGAGCATTTTATGTTGACATTCTGATCTCTCTGAGGAAACTGAAGTTGCAGACCGCAAAACATTGTCTTTTGGAGCTGAAGTGGTGCTAGACACCAAAGTAGACTCAATAGGATTTGATCTTGCCGTCGAATGAATAGGGAAGGAAGCAGTCGTAGCTTGAGGGGCTTCTTGAATTGATGGTTGAAAAGAACAACCGACTGCAAGAACTTGACTTGGATATGGTTGTTTGGTCTAGAATTTGCAGTCCTTCAAACAACCGGCTTGTAGATTTGTGCTAGGCGTGCCAGTACCTTTGGGTCAGGTACAACCTTGAAGTTGGATGCTACTTGATGCTACTTGCGTCCCTCTTCTGACTTCTTCTCACAGCGACTGTGACAGACGCCGATCTTCTTCCTCTGTGCTAGGTTCTCTTCTTAGACCTACAAGGGAAAAGTCCCTCTAGGATTTTTCTCCAACCTTTGAGGATGGCCGAATCTTACTTAGTATGCAAAGAAACTAAGCAGCGGGTATCAAGATATAAACTGGCGAACGGATTCTCCAGAACTGGTTGCGGGAGTAAAACTGCTCAACGGATCGAACAGGGGAGTAGAGAGATTTCAACGGATTGAAACCTGTCAGACTTAACGGATTAAGTCCCTTTTGCAGCTTGACGGATCAGGCTACGGTTGCTGACGGATCAGGCTTGGGTTGCTCCGGAGAGGCTTGAAGACTTTCGCGTGGCGAAGTTGTTGTCTGTTTGTTGATAGATGTAGTTGTCTTTTCTCTTGCACCTCAACCCTTTATATAGTGAATACTAGGGTAGATGTTTCCTTGCGAATCAAGGTATAGCCTCAAATAATCCTTCTTGTAGTGCAAGACTAATTCTTAAAGCCCAATCATGTAAGCCCAAAACCATTCTAGTGGTAACTTAACCTCCTGCAACCACGTGTCTAATTTCTTATAATACCCTCGCGAACGCTTTTCCAACCGCGAACGTATTCTGTTAACACACGTCCCGCTTCGCGAGCGCGTTTCCCCCTGTGAACAAATTATCTCCTTTCGCGAGCGTACTTTGTTACTGTGCTCCTTGCGAGCGCTTTTGACTTTTCAAACGTCCTCTGACCCTCTTGACCGCAGGCATCGGTCCACTTGCCTTTCTATAAATGGGCTTTTTACTTCTGGATCCAACATTGCCCCCCAGTTCTTGAGATTAAGCCCGTTTGCGAAAATCGAAAAGAGCTATACCTTAGCATTGATTTAACCAAAAGCAAACGTCTTTTCATTGTCACTCCTCAGAACACTCAACCATCATTTCCCTCTGCAACTCCTTTCAAACCTTCCTGAGATAATCCGCCGCCGTTCCTACTTCCAAATCAATGGCACCCAAACATACCTTCTCTGCTGTGAAAACCGCACCCAGAACCCCTTCTGAGCATGAAGCCCTAAACTTTGTCCAAGCCATGGCTGGCCTCCGACCTGCTCCAAAACCCAAGGGTTCTTGGTTAAGAGTTAAGATTGATCAAACCTGCGACCTAGGTCCCTGGGTCGATGTCTTCCCAAACCCACTTGAACTGCCTTACTGCCAACATGCATCCCGAATTCCCCCTTTAATCTTTCGCAAAGAAGAAGCTTCCTTCGTCGACTGGCAAAAGTCAGACGCCCAGACCAGATTTGGACAGTGGCCAAACAATAATGACGCCGAGATCCAGTGGTACCAACAACGCCGTAGCAAAGACCTTGAACGATGGCAGGCCGTTGGAATCGCCGATCCTATCGACCTCTGCTTCTCCTTGAAGTCTGGTTGTAACAGAGCTCCCCTGGCAGCAGCAATTTGCTTCTGGGACACTTCATCAAACACCTTTCATCTCCCCGCAGGCCCAATGGGTATCACCCTCCTGGATGTGTATACAATTACCGGATTTCCATTCGCCAACGCACCAAGTCCTCTCAACGACCTTGCTCTGGAACATCAAATCCCTTCTGATCAGCCTCGCCCCAACTCATACGCCGCGTGGGTCAGTCACTATGGGAGCACTGACGACGATCTAAGTGGCCTAGCATTTCTGGAATTCTGGCTACTCAAATACGTTGAATGTAGCGCCACCAACAAACCCACTTTCGCCTGGGCCAGAACGGCTGAGCTACTTTACAATGGTATCCCTCTTAATCTTTTGGAGTTAGCCACTGGATTACTATATAGGTCACTACACTTTCTATCCTTAGAGCCCTTTAAACACAGATCTGTTAGCGGTCCTCTTTGGATTTTGGACTTGTGGCTTCAAACCTATTTTCCTGCTTTCCGCTCTTCCTCTGTCACCAGCTTCCTAAAAGATAAGGTTTTAGGCCAAACCATCGTATCCGCTCCACATCCTCCAGCCCTTAGCTATTCGCGTTGTTTCCACCATCTGTATAGTATGGAAAGCCTACCTTCAGATTCTATTACCGTTGTCTGCAGACGCACATACCCTTCTCTTGTAAACGAAGGTTTTATTTTCAGCAACAAACACAACGTCCTGCAGCTCTTTTTCTTTCTACGCCTCCTTTCCAATCGCGACCTCAAACTACCAGGGAGAGCCGGAGTAGAAATCTATGCCCCTAACTTCTTCGCGAGGCAATTTGGAATGTGCCAAAACATTCCATATCCCCCATTGGCTAGTCGCAACCATTTCACTTCGTGGCGAGAAACCTATAATGCTGGGATTGATCCTGATTCCATCCCCTCCAGCTTCAAAGACGTCGTTCAGCCTGTCAACACCTATCCCCTTGGCGGAGTACGTCTGAGCTTCGCGACTACTAATGAGTTTACTAGGTGGTGGACATCAATCAACAAAGGCAAATGGAAATCAAACCACCTATCTGTGTTTAGACAGATCTTCCAGCCATATCAGACACAATTCCGTCATGCCGAAGACCTGGCTGTTTTTGCCATTGACGGCCCTTGCCCAAACGTTGATCCTTCTTTGGCTCCTGAGACGCGAACAGAAGTGCTTCCTGCCCCCCAGGTATTTAAAACTCCTTAACTGCAATAATCAATTTTCTGATCTGTATCCCTTTTTCCGACCATCTTCTTTCCTTGCAGCGTCCTCAAAGAACCAAGAAGCGCGCGAACAAGAATGGAGATCCTCCTCTTAAGAAGCTCAAACCAAATCTTCCTACAGAAGGAAATGCTCTCCAACCCCAGGTATGGGTTCATTTAATTTAAAAACTCGTATGCTCATGTAGCCAAGTCAATTAATCATATAATTGCCTTTTAGGTGGATCAGCTTATGCAGTCTAGCCCTGAAGCCGTACAATCCCTCGAAAAATGTAGTCAACATCCTGCTGTTTCTGGTGCCCCAAACCTAACTGTTCTAGCTGAAGTAACCTCTGCCGTGGCCCAAGAGGCGATTCCTCCCACAGCTAACCTGGACACTGGGACTCCTGCTGAAACAGATCAAGAGGTATTGTTTCGATAAACCATTCAATTGGCAATGTTTCAATGATCTTGAGCTCAATTGTGCTTCTGTCGTTTCAGGGACCGATTCCTGTATTTGAAGTTAGCTCTTCCTCCGAGTCAGTTGCTTCTCCGATCCTGGATACTATGATGGGGGAGATTTTCAGTGAAAGTGCCAAGCTCGTTCCACTTCAAACTGTTGCTGCGAATGAGCCTTTTCCCCGCGAGGCAACCTCCTGTTCGCCTCAGAGAAAAACGACTGATACTCGCGCGAATGAAATTCCCCCTGCGAACGCAGTCTCTCCGGCGAACGAAACTGCTGTCGCGAATGCCGATCGCGCGACTGATATTGTTCAACCAGTGCTTCAACCGGTAATCCCAACTGAAACTGACCCAAAGGTAACAATTTTTACTCTGCAGCTTCTGTTTGTACTCTTACAAACACTTATTGTTTCTTTACTTGCCAGGTTCCGGAAAACCTTCCAGTGACCTCCCCTTCTGATCATGCTACGCCTTCCCTCATCGAGCAAGTTCAACTGATGCTGGATCCTTTTCAAGCGAACCAATCCATCGCTGATGCGACACTATTCCTCCGCAACCTAGAGCATGAAGATCTTCTCCACCCACATACTAGGATCCAAATTGAAGATGCTGTTCGTCTCCTTCGAGTTCAAGCTGATGAAAGACTCTTGAAGAAATTGCAGCGTCTGTGGGAATTCACAACCAAAGCTGCAACTTTGTCTGATCGTGCCAGAGCCACGCGATTGGAGGCTCCTCAGTATTATCAACAGAAAGAGGAGTTCCAAGCCGAACGGGTTGTCAAAGCCACCAATTTTGCCAAACTTGTCCACAACGCGACCCAATTGTTTCCTAACCGACTTGCTGAGCTCAAACGTCAAAAAGCTGAGATTGAGGCCCAAATAGTAATTGTTGAAGAGGAAACCCGAAACAACTTAGACGCCCTGGAGCAAGAGAAGAATTCCTATCAGACTCTGCAACAAATGATCAACCAGGTGGACGACAGGATCGAGGATTCCCTGATCCACGAAGAAAATATCAAAAACGCCCTTGATACTGCTTTAGCGAACATTAAGCACATCAGTAAATTTATTTAACTGTTTATCTGTTCTGACTTTGTTCGCGCATATTATTCTGAATGCAGAAGATCTTTTCAAATTAATTCCATATCCTTGACCACTCGAAAACTGTTCCCAACTTTAACTGCAACGTCGCACCATTAACTTGCGCATTTACCGCATTCAACAAACATAGCACGCGTGATAAATGCTTGACCAATGAACGAATAGCAAACCATTCAGTTCCCTTCGGTGAAGACCTAGCGTTTCGCCTATAAATATCGATTAATTCCTTTCATCACCTTCAACAACCAAGAACATGTATTCTCCTTTCAGTCTCAAAGCAGTTCCACCAGACCTCTTTCTTCAACCTTTCTGTCCTCTAGGCTTCACAACCAAACCTCAAGTCCTGGGTAGGCTTCACAACCTAACCTCAGGAATAAGATCTGATGCGCCCAGCCCTGAAGTCGCATCGAAGTGCATCACTGGAACCAAATTCCACTTGATGAGGGGATTGACTTCTGGTATTGGACCGAAGAAGGCTTCTGTGCAGACAGGATTCCTCTTGCCGAGCCTCTTCCGCGCCAGGTCAGACCAAGTTGCTTCTACTCCCATCACCGTCGACTTGCTTTCAACAAGCTGGCCGCGCAAGGTGGAAGATGAAGCAAAACCTGCAACAGTTTGAAGAGAGACTTTATGAAAGGAGTCGTAATAGCTCTTTCTTTAAGCAGCTTTGTTCTTGTTCAACACTGTATTTGTTGCAACCAGTTCTTGTTCAACACTGTATTTGTTATCCATGAATATTATGCAATAAACACACATTGTTTATGTTCTATGTATAAACCACAGGTGTTGGTTCAAAATAAATTAGGGCTTGAAAAACACAATTTGTTCTTCCCCAAAAATTGTCAAAAAATTCGAAAAAGTTCGAAAAACCACATTAATTGGTTTGTATATCTATGGTGCCCCCCAGTTTTATCATGTGCACAAAAAGCCAAAACCTCAAACAGGTTAAGCGTTTAAGCAACATGAATAAAACTGACAAGATCCCAGTTCTGCAAACAAGATCCTAAGGCTCTAAACTCTGCCCCCCTTGCTGGCAAACAGGCTGTTCTGTCATCTGTGACGGCGAAGGATCGTCAAAAGCCCAAACACTTGGAAAGTACTGTTTCAGATGCCTCCCATTAATAGGGTTATTATGGACTTCTCCATCCAAATCTCGCAAATAATAAGCACCTTTACCCACGATCTGGTCAATCACAAAAGGCCCCTGCCACGTAGGCGACCACTTACCCCTGCCGCGAACGTGTTCGCCAAAGGGAAGTACTGCTTTCCAAACCAAATCATCAACTCCAAAACTTCTGCCACGTGTCCTGGTGTCATATGCGCGAGCAACTCGTTGTTTTTCAACCATTATATGATCTAAGGCTTCCACACGAGTAGTATCCAACTGTTCATGCTCCTGAAACATGACCTGAACATAATCCTCTCCTACTAACTGATGTTGTTCGCGAACCCTTAAAGAATTAACACTTATCTCCATGGGTAATACTGCATCATGCCCGAACATCAAGGCATAGGGTGTGGTTCCTGTAGGTGACCGCTTAGATGTTCGATATGCCCACAGAGTATGATCAAGCTCGTTATGCCAATCTCTAGGATTATCAATCAGCATCTTTCGCAAGATGTTGATTATGACTTTGTTACTAGCCTCAGCCTGTCCATTCGCCTGAGCATAATATGGTGTGGAATGCAGAAACTTAATTCCATAGTCAGTAATGAAGTCTTCGGTTTCTTTTGCTAGAAACGCTGCCCCCCTGTCTGCAACTAAACACTCTGGGATACCATACCTGCTAATGATGTTGCTGAAGATGAAGCTGCAAACTGTTCGAGCAGATGCATCTTTTAAAGGCACAGCCTCCACCCATTTTGTGAAATAATCGGTCGCTAATAGGATGAACTTATGCTGCTGAGACGAAGCTGGATGAATAATTCCAATAAAATCCAACGCCCATCCTCTTGCTGGCCAAGGCTTAATAATGGGTTGCATGGGCACATCTGGAACATGCCGCACTGGTCCATGCGCTTGACACTCCTGACAACCTTGAGCAAAGGTGATGCAATCTTTCAAGATTGAAGGCCAAAAGTAACCATAATGACGGATAAGCCACCTCATCTTTGGTCCAGCCTGGTGCGAACCACACACTCCTAAGTGTACCTCTCTCATTACTCGCTTAGCTTCCTTTCCAAAGATACACCTAAGATAAACTCCATCCTCTCCCCTGCGTAAGAGTTCGCCACCTCGTAGCACATAGTTAGTGGTAAAGTATCTGACTTTTCTATCCACTGGAGTAGATGGATTATCCAAGTAATCAATAAGTGGTTGACGCCAATCTGTATCGATAGCCTCTATCGTAGCGACGTACCATTCATCCGCGTCTACCCTTCGAGCCATGAAAGAAGGTAACGTCCTTCTTTCCACCTTCAAAATCCGCTCGCAGACTCCATCAGCCAAAGTTATGCCAGTGGCGACTTGGGCTAATTCATTTGCCGCGGCGTTGTGTGCTCTTGGGATATAATCCAGAGTGACATCACTGAATTGCTCCAACAACTCTGTAGCCCTTTCCCAAAAAGGAACCAAAGTAAAGGTTGTACATTTGTATAACCCCTTAAGCTGATTGATCACCAACAAGGAGTCACCGAACACACTTACCACTGTTGCCCCCATTGCGAGCAACATCTCCAATCCAATTATGAGTGCTTCATATTCAGCCTGATTGTTGGTGCATTTCCATTCTAGTTGGAAAGAATATGCATGACGAACCCCGAGTGGACTTACTAGAGATATCCCTGCGCCAGATAAACTCTCAGTACTGCTCCCATCAAAGTATAATTCCCAGGGCTGCATCAGAATGGCCACCACATCTAACTCCCTGTATTGTAAATCTTGTTCCACAGGATGATGAAGCAAAAAATCTGAAACCGCTTGTCCGGTTTGTGCCTTCAAAGGTGTATATTGCAGTGAGAACTCCGACAAAGCTAATACCCATTTACCAATTCGACCCCTAAGAATGGGTCTAGTTAACATGTATTTCACCAAGTCCGTCTGTGCCACTACTACCGTTGTGAAAGATAACATGTAATGGCGTAATTTGCAACCGGCGAAATACAACGCAAGGCACAACCGTTCCATGTCACTGTACCTGGTTTCTGCATCTATCAACGTCCTGCTAAGGTAATACACAGCATGCTCAACCACTTTATCATCATCTTGGTGTTCATCTTGTGCTAAAAGTGCAGCGATGGATGTCTCGCATGCTGAAATGTAGAGCTTCAAAGGGTGACCTGGCCGTGGAGGCATCAGAACTGGCGGTGAAACTAGGTACTGCTTTATTCTGTCGAACGCTTCCTGGTGACTTGTCTCCCAACGAAACTCCGTATCTGCCCTCAATTTTAACAGAGATGTAAAGGGTTGAATCTTTCCTGCCGAATTCGAGATGAACCTACGCAAGAAGTTAATCTTTCCTAGTAACTGCTGCAACTCCTTCTTGTTAGTTGGGGCAGGAGCTTCTATGACTGACTTGACCTTGTCCGCTGGAATCTCGATTCCCCGCTGATGGACCACAAACCCTAGGAAATCGCCTGACTGAACCCCAAAGACACATTTAGCTGGGTTCATTCTGAGTTTATGTTTTCGCATCCTTATGAAGACTTTTCGTAGATCCTCTATGTGGTCTGCCTTAATCTTGGACTTTACTACCACATCGTCAATATAAACCTCCAATATCTTCCCTAATATGTCATGGAAGATAAGGTTCATCGCCCTTTGATATGTGGCACCAGCATTCTTAAGCCCGAAAGGCATGACTTGGTATTCGAATGCTCCTGTAAATCCCGGACATCTGAAAGCCGTCTTGTGCTTGTCTTCCTCCTCCACAGGAATCTGGTGATATCCTGCGGTTCCATCCATGAACGATAACAACTCATGCCCTGCCACTGCATCCACCAGCATGTCCGCCATGGGCATAGGATACACGTCCTTTGGTGTGGCAGTATTTAGATTCCTGTAATCCACGCACACCCTCATCTTACCATTCTTTTTCCTGACTGGTACTATGTTAGACAACCACTTGGCATACTTTGTAGGTCGAATAATTCCTGACTTAAGCATCTTTTCCACCTCTTCCTTAACTGAAGCCGCTGTGTCGGCATGCATTCGCCTAGGTTCTTGTCTGACTGGCCTGTAACCATCCATGATTGGTAGCTTATGACAAACTAACTCTAGTGCTAAACCAGGCATGTCCTCGTATTTCTCTGCGAAGCAATCCTTGTACTCGTGAAGTAGCTCAATGAGCTTCTGTTTTTGTTCAGGTTCCAAATACACACTTATTCCAACCTCTATTGGTTCCTCTAGGGTCCCCAGGTTGACCTTCTCTACTGGATCCTTGACCTTAGGTGGAGTATCATCCAAGGCTGCCGGAGCTGCCTGGATAATCTCCTCCTCTTCCTCGTAATACTCCAAAACATCATCGTTAACGCACTCTACTGCCGCCACCTGTTGGAAAGCCTCTTGCTCCTGCCTAAAAATAGATAATCTCTGATGCAGGGAAGCGTAGGCTTCCAACTCCTCCTTGCTGAGTTGTGGCTTCATTGATTGTTTCGTGGTAAAACCATGGAGATTGGTCTACTGGCGTCTGCTTGAAGTTGCGCCAATCCCCATTGCGTGAGCTCAGTGGAGGTCACCCCATATGGATGTCCTTTCTTTGTGATGCCACTGACTCTTAAAGGCCTCATGTCTTCACTGTAATAACTTGCATCAACAAAGCAAGCTGCTACTGAGAATGGTCTAGGATCGGCCTTGATTATTTCAGACTCATCAGTTTCTGGGTTCCAGATAGCGAGCTCTTGATGGAGCGATGATGGAACACAACCGGCCTGATGAAGCCAATCTCTGCCCAGAATCATAGTATAAGGAGCAGTGCACTCAGCTACGAAGAAAGTTTGATATATCTCTGATGGGCCAACCCTAATTTTTAGTATCACTACACCGAGTGTCTGAGCTATGTTTCCAGCAAAACTTTTCACCTTCATCTTGCTGTCTAGAATTTTCTCCTTCGGAACCTGAAGGAAATTCATGGTCTGTACGGTAAGGACACTTACAGCAGCCCCTGTATCCACCAATATCCTACTGACCCTTTTGTCCATCATATCAGCAGATACGTACAATGGACGCAAATGCTGCCTCATGGCGAATGTGGGCTTGGAGAACAAAACGTACTTCCTTCTCAAATCAGGGTCCATGTCCTCTTTATCCTTCTTTACAGCCAACTCCTCTCTGCGAACGGATGACTCCACTCCAGTCTCATCTTCTGACATGTTGAGGAAGACTTCAGACGAAATTGGCTCATCCAACGCATACATAGAAGGTAAGACATACACCATATTGCAATAAGTGTTTGTCTCTGGAACTGGTATCACAGCTTCGGTCGTCACGTACACGTGAGCAGATTCAGATTGGTCTGAAATCATCTCACCATGCTCGTTTTCCACATAAAGCACGCTACACGGCAAACTTTCGTCCATACCCCCGGTTTCATCTTCCTCAGTTTCCTCCATATCATCTTCTATGACTCGAGGTATATCGACTTCTGACTCTTCTTCTACGCGGGCAAATGCTTCAGCCATCTGCTTTACCAAAGAAACCTCTGGAACAGGTCTCTGTTGCTCAACCTCAATCATAGGTCCAACCTTATCTGTTTCTTGGGACCCCGGATCCTGACGCTGAACTACTTTTGGTCTCCATTCGAACTTTGTTTTCGACGTCTTGATATTGTCTCCGCTCTTAGGGACTTCTGATATCCTAACCCTTTTCGCCGGAGACGTCTCAGGTGTCTTACTAAAGGTGGAAATAGATATTTCACCCACCACCTTTTTACCTACCTGTGACCAGACAGGTTCTCGCGTATGTTGACTTTTGTCAATGCTCATCCTTGACCATACAGACTTTCGTTCGCCGCTATTTTCTTCCCGCGAGACTCTCTTCTGTCCGCTATGTTTCGTGGTAGAAGTCTCGGTGGTATCGCGAACGTTTCTGATAGGGCAATAAGGTCTAGCTGACAATAAATCCAGTTTCCGCCTTAACTGTTCCGGAGTCTCCCTGATCTGGTCTGGGCTGACTAGGCCTTTATCCAATGCCTCCAAAAGCCTCTTGGTTTTGCCATATCTTCGCTGTACGTTCCTAGTCTGAGTGGGTGTGGCTTCTACCACCTTTCCTCTCTCTCTGACCATCCAGACGTTGTCTTTGAGGATATTCCGTGAAGCTGGTGGTATATAAGGCTTAGTTATTACGTCCTGCGGGTAAACCACTGGCTTCTTCTGCTCCATTCTTGCCTGGCGTAAACGCAAGTAGAGGTTGGAATCCCTCTGACTAGGGCTTGCTGATCTCCTCATCTGCTTCGGGCTGTGTGGCTGATATGCTTCAGGAGGTGTAGCAACCGCACTCTTCTGCTCGTGTTGTGGCTCTTTAGCAATGCCACATTCAGTTTTGCACCTATCACACAACATGACTGCTGATGTACCTGCCATTGGTTTTTTCCGTTTGACAACTTCTGTTTCTCCAGCCATAGTGCTCAGGTCAAGCGTCAATTTTCTGCTACCCCGAGCCAAATCAACCACAGCCACATCTGCTACCGCTGGATCACAAAAGGTGATTGACCCCTCATTGACCCATTGTTGTATCTGATCTTTGAGCTGCATGCACTGAGAAGTCTTGTGAGTCCACAAGTTATGAAACTTACAATAGGTCTTACCAGCTATTGCCTCTTCTGGGGGGAAGACTCCCCAAGGGATGGCCACCTCGTTGGCATGATCAGCTTGTTCAAGATAATATAAGCCCTACTTGCATCATAAGTGTATTCTTTGAACTTTGGCCTTACTGGCGGTGGCTTTTCCTTCTTCCCTTCGCATGACACTAAATCAATCATATTGATGGTGGGAAAAGGATCGATGTCCACCCAAGCCGCAGTCTTTTCTTCATTCGCTCCGAGCTTTCCCTCGTTGATCCAAGTCTGGATAGTGTCCTTCAAGCGAATGCACTCCGATGTGTTATGGTTCCAAAGATTATGGAACCTGCAGTACTTCTTTCCTTTGAGCTGTTCCTGTGTAGGGGGAGGTCCAAAGTCATTCCTTACCTTCCCTAATGCCGTCAGATCTTCCAAAATTTCCGGTGCCTTGTGTGCATTATATGTATAGGATTCGTACTCCGGCTTGGCGAACGCGGCGAACGAGATCTTTACTGGCTCCTTAGACATTTTCAACACCTGGGACTTGATAGGCTGTCTGCCTGCTAACTCTACTGCTGCGACTTCTTCCTCATAACCCATCATGTATGGGTCTGCATAGGGCATAGCTTGTGGGGCCGAATAGTAGGGATCCATATGGGAATATATTGCCCCCACAGTCTTGTGCCTTGCTGGAGGCATTCTGGGCCTCAGCGTTCCTGGGATGAGAGCTAAGTTGTTCCTGGAATTGTTAGCGTCTTCGTCCAGCTCATTCAGGAAGTACTGGTAACTGCCAACCCTGTTCATTAAGTCAGCCATGCTAGAGAACACTCCATCGTGGTGTTTTGCTCTCTGTCTCTTCTCCAACCCACGAATTGCAATTTTGATCAAGTCAGGCTCCGGGATTGGAGTTTTGCACTTGGCCTGTTGAATCTTGAACCGCTTGAGGAATTCTACAGATGACTCCATAGGTTGCTGATACATCGCTGTCAAAGAAGACAAGTCAACCTCTGGTTCCACAGTTCCAAATGTGGTTCTAAACATGGTCTCCATCACGTTCCAGTCAGGGACCGATCTTGGTATCAACTTGGTATACCATGTCAGTGCTGACCCTGACAATGAGGCACCGAATGTGCGTAACTTGAAAACATTGTCCGCACCATATGGTCCACACTCGCCTGTGAATCTTGCGATGTGGGTGGCTGCGTCTTCAGATCCTTCGCCTGAGAACGAAGTGAATCTTATCTGCCGATAATGTTCCGGCCATGGGCTTTCAGCCACCCATTCTGGATACGGGTGTGCGTATGCAGTGTTCACAGCAACAACGGGAGTTGCCCTTATTGCCTCCTGTATCATATTCTGGACTGCATCCCAGTCCAGCTGAGGTCTCCTTTGATTAGGTGTTGGCGAACGACGTGGTTGCTGCCTTGGAGCCCTCTGTCGTCCTCTAGCCCCTACAGGGTTCTGATTATTGTGCACCGCTAATTGGTCATCACCCACACGAAGTGGACCAAATCCCTCCCGGTGCACGGTTCTTCTATCCACCTGGTGATCGACCTCTTCTAGCAACTCTTCTTCTGGAGGCTGTTGGCGGATAAGCTGCTCAGTTCTCATGGCATTTAAAGCCTCCATGAACATATCCATCCTCTTATTCAGCGCTTGCTGATTTTCGTTCATCTTAGTTGCTAGGTCTGCATACCTTAGGTCCTGAATCTCGGCCTTTTTGTCTTGTTGCCGGGCTCGGTCGCGGACCTCCTGGAAACCTTTAGTCAGGTTATCCAATGATGAGCTTAATGCTCCTACATGTTCAGCAAGGTTCTGTGACTGTCCTTCGTTAGTCATGGCACCAAACTTGCTAATAGCTTGTTCTGCAGATAGCTTCCTACAGTAAGCCGAATTATGTGGTCTTGCGACTACGTGTTCCGGTTTGGAACACGAAGGGTATTCCTTTTGATATTCGCCGAAGCCTGTAATCTTGACACGGTCCCACTGGGCGTGCCAGATGTTTGGTCTAGAATTTGCAGTCCTTCAAACAACCGGCTTGTAGATTTGTGCTAGGCGTGCCAGTACCTTTGGGTCAGGTACAACCTTGAAGTTGGATGCTACTTGATGCTACTTGCGTCCCTCTTCTGACTTCTTCTCACAGCGACTGTGACAGACGCCGATCTTCTTCCTCTGTGCTAGGTTCTCTTCTTAGACCTACAAGGGAAAAGTCCCTCTAGGATTTTTCTCCAACCTTTGAGGATGGCCGAATCTTACTTAGTATGCAAAGAAACTAAGCAGCGGGTATCAAGATATAAACTGGCGAACGGATTCTCCAGAACTGGTTGCGGGAGTAAAACTGCTCAACGGATCGAACAGGGGAGTAGAGAGATTTCAACGGATTGAAACCTGTCAGACTTAACGGATTAAGTCCCTTTTGCAGCTTGACGGATCAGGCTACGGTTGCTGACGGATCAGGCTTGGGTTGCTCCGGAGAGGCTTGAAGACTTTCGCGTGGCGAAGTTGTTGTCTGTTTGTTGATAGATGTAGTTGTCTTTTCTCTTGCACCTCAACCCTTTATATAGTGAATACTAGGGTAGATGTTTCCTTGCGAATCAAGGTATAGCCTCAAATAATCCTTCTTGTAGTGCAAGACTAATTCTTAAAGCCCAATCATGTAAGCCCAAAACCATTCTAGTGGTAACTTAACCTCCTGCAACCACGTGTCTAATTTCTTATAATACCCTCGCGAACGCTTTTCCAACCGCGAACGTATTCTGTTAACACACGTCCCGCTTCGCGAGCGCGTTTCCCCCTGTGAACAAATTATCTCCTTTCGCGAGCGTACTTTGTTACTGTGCTCCTTGCGAGCGCTTTTGACTTTTCAAACGTCCTCTGACCCTCTTGACCGCAGGCATCGGTCCACTTGCCTTTCTATAAATGGGCTTTTTACTTCTGGATCCAACAATGGTTTTTGAGGACAAGACAAAGCAATTGCACATTTGACATATATCTGCAGAACACAGGCTTTGAGAGTCGGTAGTCATTGCTTGAGTACCTTGGTTATGATGCACAAGAGTAACAGCCTTGCTACCATCTGAACTGAGATTGAATCCTTGTCCGTAGATTCTATTGTTCTTATTTTGACCACAGTAATTATTGCTGTGCCGGAACTTATCAAAACTTTGCTGCATAAAACCATGAGTTCCAACAAATCCTCCATTGTATTTAACACTACCATTGGATCGAGTACATCTTGTGTTTACTTGTGACTGAACCAAACCATTGCTAGATGGAGAATAACCACCAGAAGAATCATATACTCAGTACTAGGCATTAAGTGCATACCGTATGCAGTAGGACAAACAATACCAGGAGAGGAAGATATAACAATTGGTTGAGACACATAACCAAACTGAGCAACAGGTTTTGAAGAGTATTGACCTGACATACCAATCTGTTGACAAGAAATTGCAGCGAAGGACTGTGGTACACGTGGGTGCTGTGCATACCCATTAGTGGTGACAGGTGCAAAATTACAACTTGAGCTTGTAGTCATGAGATAAAATGGAGGTATACCACTATTAAATGGTCCAGTACTTTGAGCTCCACCATCAGATTTAGCATTTGTAACATGAGCAGGAGTATAATTTTGAATACCACTATTGAATGCTCCATTACTTTGAACTCCACCATCAGATATAGCATTTGTAACATGAGCACGAGTATAATTTCGTAAACCATCACCATGTGCCTCCATTTCAATCTTGCACCTCTCAAGAATAGACTTCATAGTTTGTTCAATCTCATATTCAGCGATTAATAGAAGAGATCTTAATTCGGCCTTTGAAACAGAGAAACTCATTGTTTTTATTCTTATGATAGTTTTCATGGCAGCATATTCAGAGGGCAAACCATGAAGAATTAAGTCTACATGTCTTCATCAGAAATGTAAAATCCGGCCATAGAAAGTCGATCCCTTATAGTTTTAAATCGCTCCAAATGCTTATCAACAGTGTCATTTCCTTTCTGCATTTGCTGCATAGAGACCTTGAGCTCGTAAGCTTTGTATTTGGGAAGTTTCCCATATCTCTCCTCAAGTGAAAGCCAAACTTCTTTTGATGATTTACTCCCAACAATGAATGAAGGAGTAGCAGGTGACAATGTAGCAGCTAGTAAAGTGATCAAGGAAGAGTCATTTTTGATCAATTCAAGGGCGAAGAATTTCCCGCACAGAACTACATTGTCAAGGAGGGAAAGCTAGCAAGTCAGTACCAGACTACCAGTGAAGAGAGTACTTCTGAGAAGTGTTTCCAAAAGCTATCTTGTGGAAGAATAATGTTACTGCTATAGTGATCTTAGCCTCAGGGTCTGTGCACCCATTGTTTTCCTCTCTTTTTTTCGATTCCCCATGTCAATAATAAGAACTTGTCACTTGTTAACTCCTAATTTCCTTCAAGCCAAATTTGAGATCGGATTTTCTGCATAACATGGAGTCTTTGTGTCGAACTTAGATCTTCTCACTTGAAAAGAAAGGCTGTCACTTAACAAAATGGCCATTAACACCTAAAATTTCATGTAATGTGGAAGATCAAAGGATGAGATTTGTTCATAAAATAATATAAGAGGACAAATCTGGACCGGAAGTGCGGTTGTTTTGGATAGGTGTAGGGATGAGATTTGTTCATAAAATGTGGAAGATCAAAGGCCCTTCGTCCAATAAACTTTCGTTTCAAAAGGCGGGTTCATCGGTCACCAAATTCTCATCACATTCCACCACTGCATGTTAGTGTGAAACAAACAAGGCCACAACCACAACTTAGCATCCCATCTCTCTCTCTCTCTCTCAAATCTGCAATTACAATTTGTCATCTCTCACAGTAAAAGGTAATTTCGAAAGCTTGTTGCTTCTACTATCTTTCTTTGTTTTGTTCATTAACGTTCATGGTGATCTGATATTGCATTTGTTTATGTGTTTGTATTTTGTTGTGTATGTAACAGTTTGGTTAGAAATGGCGGATACAAAACCAGAAAAGAGGAAACCTGTTTTTAAAAAGGTTATGCAGCTGCAGCCGGACACCAAGGGGCACACTCTGATTGTAAAAGTGGTAAGTTCGAAGATGGTGTTGCAGAAGTCCCGTTCTGATGGGATTCAAGTTCGTCAGATGAAAATTTCTGAATGCTTGGTTGGAGACGAAACCGGAACCATCATTTTCACAGCTAGAAATGAACAAGGTATCCATTTTTGCCTTTTGCATTTTAAACTGTTGATGTTTTGGTTTCTTGAATTACAAGCAACTTTTTGAGGTTGGAATGCATCTTTTGGTTGAGTTTTGTTCTTACTGTAACATGAACTTTGGTATGTGACAGTAGACATGATGAACCCTGGTGCTACTGTAATTTTGAGGAATGCAAAAATTGACATGTTCAAGGGATCTATGAGGCTTGTTGTGGACAAATGGGGTCGAGTAGAAGTGGCTGAACCAGCTAGCTTCAACGTCAAGGAAGATAACAATGTCTTCGGTTGATTATGAACTGGTTAGTGTTGTCGATAAGTAGTAACGTTTACATGAAGGTGCCTTCACATACCTTGCAATTCTTAAAGGTTTGGAAACATTAAAGATTTAGTTTTCTGGATTGGTCGTAAAATGATGCCTAAGAACATGTATTGCTTAGCAGAAATGTTGAAGCTATTTCTAGGGGAGTCTAATTTACATGGGAGCTAGGCTGCTTATGCTGCTTGATTGTTCTGACTCCGGCATGCTGCTCAGTTAGTATGCCATTCACGTATTGTAAGAGGAACTTGCTTGCTTTTAATTTTCTCATTGTAATGAGATAATCTTATGCTTCCAGCTAATATGCAAGTGACTTTTTGGTCGATTCCTATAATCCTATTGCTAATCCTATTGCTAATTTGTTTCTGCTCTATTCTTATTGCTAATCCGAAAATACAAACAAAACAGGCAAATCCATAATACAGAGCAATCTTTGTTTTGTTTAAACATGGATAATACAATTTCTGAGACCAATTTCATTCTATTTTAGTGAGAATCTGTAGCAAAAATGCTGCAGTTTCTCATTCTTGATCAATTCGCTTACAAGAACTACATATTCAGTTGTCTCTATTTTGTTGGAGGAACTCGAGGTCCTTCATTTGCATCTTAACAGCTTCTTTGGACAAGGGCCTTGGCTCAGGGAATCTGCCATCATCACCGCCTTCAGCTACCTTCTGTGCCCTTTCCTTGATAATCCGTTGTATCTCGGACTTCTCAACCGATGGAAACACAGCCCTGAGCATCACATTTAGAAGCTCCTCATCTTGTTCTTCTACTGGATCCCTCCCAAAGCAACATATGTAAATCGCTTCAAGCGCTTTCTCAACCCGATTCTCCATTGGGATAACTAGTGTATCTGCCTTTATCTTTGCCCTTCTCTACATAGAAATTACACATCAATTTCAGTAACAAACTACTCAACCTTCAATGCACCATAACAAGTACCTTAGCTCAATTTAAATCAAATGCAAGTAATTAACTAACCTCTTTTGCCTCATTCATCAAGGCAATGAAATTCTGCTCCTCAAACTCAATGTCATTCGAAACCCTCAGCCTCGCGGCGCCTTCTAAAATCTCTTCAGACTTAAGAAGACTAGCGCCAACCGCAGCCACATAGCAGCACATTAGCACGTACAGAGGATCCCCTGCCTGCAGCCACCACATTTCAACACTCAAACTTTAAGTCCACAGTTTCTCACATTTTCATTTTCATACAAACATAACAACAAGAGTTCATCTTCATACTTACACGGCCTCGTCGTTCTTGGAACTCGTAAAAGGCTCTGGAATTAGTAACAGTGCACTTCTTCCCAACCCTTCTCCGAAACTCAGCGAAGTCGATAATCTCACCACCAATGCCTCCCTCATCGCTTAGAATGCGAGCTATTAATCCAACTACGGGGAGAGAGCCGATGACTTTGCTGGCGAAGCTGGAGATGGAGTTGGGGTTGTCGACGTAAGCTTTGACGGAGAAGAAGCCAGTGGAGTTTGGGAGTTTGGACCTGTTGTGTTTGCTAGTGTCGCCATAGATTTGGCCGATGTAAAGCAGAGAAGGTGAGGTGGGTTTCAAAGTGGTGTTGCAGAGGTGGCTTTTGGTGACGAAGATTTGGGGAGTGGGGTTGGGTTTGAGTTTGAGAGATGAAGAAGGTAGAGTGGATGCTACAACCTCCATGGTTGTGCTGCAAGAGTGGGAGGGAAGGTAATCTCGTTGATCATTGATTGGCCTATCGCTTATATACGTTATCTTATCCAGCTTGGGAGATGGTCTCATTTTACAATCTACTCTCTGTTTCATCCTGGAAATTTACCCAAAATAATGAGTAACTTTTTCTTTTTCTTTTTTTTCGAATGATGAGTAAGTGTAACTTGCGAAATGAAGAGTGTAAAATATAATAAAACTTTTAAGCCTATAGTGTGAAATTTACACAAAGAACGACTGTTACCAAGAAAATTATTTCTGCTGATGAAATGTTGTATGTAATGATACAAATTATACAATGCTGTTACAAATAGGCATAACCCGGACTTCATTTCCATCGATGAATGCACTCTCCAAATGGACAATTCTCCAGAGATGGTGGACTTCTACATGGTTGCCCAGTATTAGCTTGCACTTGCAAAAGGAAGACATTAACATTAGAGTAATGGTCACAATCACGTACGATTGATGATGTACGGAGGATCTCAAGGATAAATCCTAGCTACGCAGTCCCTGTAAACTTCTGGAAATTGCAGACATGTGCCTCCAGATTAGGGTGTTTATAACAACGACTTGCATTGGCTATATACACTACTACAAAAAGGCCTTAAGCGACGGAAGTTTTCAAGGCTAGAAAATTTTTTTCGTTTAAAAAGCTCTTAAGCGACGGAATTATGAAGAACATGGAACTTTCTGTCGTTTAAGTAAATCTCACTTAAGCGACTGAAAAGTGACGGAAATGAGTTTCGTCGCTTAAGCAAATATCACTTAAGCGAAGAAAATTATTTACTTTAGCGACGGAAATTTTCATCACTTAAGTAAAATTTTAAATTTCTAAAATACTCATGACAGATTTGTTTAATTACAGGGGCTGTCACTAAAGCTGAAATTCCTAAAATGTCTCTGGTAGTTCAGATAAATTACAAACTGTCATTAAGGCTAAAATGACCATGCTGCCCCTGACAGTTTTGGCTAATTACAAGAATGCCATTTGGATTTAGATTTACTTTTATATCCTTTGAGGATGTATTTTTTATGTGGATGCCACTTTCTATATAATTGTGTGTATGTTGTATATAGTTGTGCGATTGCCGTTATATCCTATTGTATTTATGTTTGGTGGATTGTTAATGATAGTCCCCCAGTTAGACGGTCGGTGGTTATCTCAGCGGAGAGGTTAGACTCTGGTTGCGCATTAGATGTTTGTTATCCATACTTTTAAATCAACCGATAAATAGAATAGCGGGATTCGCTCGGTTAGGGCGTTAATTTAATAAAAGAGCTACGTGTGGCTTAATCCCTGAGGACATGGTACGTAGGCAGCCTGACAGGAATATGGGTGCAGTCTCAAATTTTATTAGAACCCCTAGGTTCTCTAAATTGTTGGTTGAGATCCAAATGAGGGAATCGGGATAACCTCCGGTTATGAGGTCTATTCTGGTACCGTTTGGACTGTTTGAATTTGGTTTAGAAAGAGAATTATCCTAGCTTAAGAGGGATTTCGAGTAAATCTCTCTTGGGTTAGGTCCCGCACGTCCTGATCCCGGTTTAGAAGGTTAAACTTGGGTTGGGGTGTGACACTCTTTTATATCAAAGACATACACCAGCTCCAGATTTGTGCTCGACACCGGCAAATATCACCACAAATAGCAACAAGTACTGGTGTCGCCATACTCCAAGATCCGAGCTCGTCGTTTCGTAACGAACCTCTCTCCTCCAGAACAGAGTCCGAGTAGCTCCAGATCAGAGCTCGACACCGGTGACCATGTAGTTTCACCGGTTGGGGTTCTCCATGGAGATCTGGACAAAGACCATAGAGATCTGGACGATGGACGACGACCATGAAGATCTGGACGAGGACCATGGAGATCTAGACGATGACCACCATAACGGTATCAGCTTGACCATGAAGATCTCTGCCTCCGCCTTTGGATTCTGACGTCGTCGCTCGAGTTTGTTCATCTGTTCGAGTTTACTACCTTAATAAAAGTTTACTTAGGGTAGTAAACTTTAGTTTTTTGCATCTAAGTTGATTTTTCACTGTTTTTAATGTGTATAATGGGTCTTGAAGATATTGTTTTGCAAGTTTACTACCTCTGGTAAAGTTTACTACCTTTGGTACAAGTTTATTATGGGTAGTAAACTTATGATTTACTACCATGTCTCGAGTTTGTTCATTTGCTCGAGTTTACTACCCCAGTAAAAGTTTACTAAGGGTAGTAAACTTTAGTTTTTTGCATCTAAGTTGATTTTTCACTATTTTTAATGTGTATAATGGGCTTTAGAGATACTGTTTTGCAAATTTACTATCTCTAGTAAAGTTTACTACCTCTGGTACAAGTTTATTAGGGGTAGTAAACTTATGATTTACTACCAATACATCGAGTTTGTTCATCTACTCGAGTTTACTACCCTAGTAAAAGTTTACTAAGGGTAGTAAACTTTTTTTTTCGCATCTAAGTTGATTTTTCACGGTTTTTAATGTGTATAATGAGCCTTAGATATACTGTTTTGCAAGTTTACTACCTCTTGTAAATTTACTACCTCTGGTAAAGTTTATTAGAGATAGTAAACATTTGACTTACTACCAATGTATCGAGTTTGTTTATTTGCTCTAGTTTACTACCCCAGTAAAAATTTACTAAGGGTAGTAAACTTTATTAATCACATATAAGTTGATTTTTCTTTTCTGATCTCCTCTCTCTTTCTAACTGTCACTCACAGATCCTTCGTCTCCACCATCTCCGACGACCTCATCCTCCCTTCCACCTAATCTCAGCCTCATCCTCGCTGGTTGCTGCAACACTGAGTCTGAAGAGTGGCATCAAATCTAGATCTGGTCATGTCGTCTACAAGTTGGCGCTAGAAAACGTCGATACTGGGGTTAGTAGACTTGGATTTGATGAAATATTGGGGTTAGTAAACTTGGTTTTGATTTATACAGTGGGTTATTAGACTTGGTTTAGACAATACTGGGGTTAGTACATTTGGTTTTGTAGTATACTAGGGTTATTAGACTTAAATTTGGAGTATGCTGGGGTTAGTAGACTTGGATTTAATGTAGATGTAGCCCAGTAAACTTTCTATAAAAGTTTATTGCCCCTTGTAAAAAAAATCCTGCAAAATTACAGCTACCAGTAATTTTTCGACGTCCTGTGACCGGAGTCCGGCGGTTGGTGACTGACGACCGGAGATGCTCCGGCAAAATATTATCTCTCTTTTTTTCTCTCCAATTGTTTATAAGGAACAAGGGTAAAATTGTCTCAAAAAATATTATTTTATTATAAATTTAATAAAGATTTATGTATTTTGACATTAGTAAGTACACCTTGTATTGTAATGGGCATTTGATTTTTTAATTCATTGATTTGAGGTTTGACTTTTTTTATTTTGTACAAATGGTCATTTTCGCTTATTTGAAAGACACTTAATCGAATTATCTTTCACCTTATTCCAGATCAGATAATTACGCAGTTAATCGATCTCTTTCTCTCTCTTCAATGTATATATCTAGCCAAGTCCATTACAAAAGGAGAGAATCAGTAGTGAAAACGGGCTGCTTATGTTTCCTTGATTCCATTTCATGAAGAGGAATAAAACCTGATCAAATTAATCGTACTTCCTAATGTTTCGTATTATAATCTGATGATTAAGTTGAACGTTAATTGTTTCAATCCCATGCATCGATCTTGTATGTATAAGAAAACTGCAGGTTCTTAGTTAAGACTCGTTATCTTCTAGGAAATCGAAGAAGTGAATCGCATTCCTTATCCGTGGGGGGTCGAATTGTTTTCTATAATCACTTGTTTTGACGGTTTTTTATGGTGCCGCACGTTATGGTATGCCGCTGTAGATCTGACCGCTCATTTTCTTCTCTATTAGACCTCGCATGCAGATCAAATGACTGAAAAAACAACACATCATATGGGAGACTACAGTCACATTCGATCTTCTTATTCAAATGGGAGACTACAGATCGATATTCCCACATTGCAAGCCATAGGTAGACAACTGGCCAACACATGGAAAGTGGGCATTTCTCAAAGTCTCTAATAATTAATCTGTTTTAATCTCTTTACATTTGAAAGGTTCGATTCAATATTGAAACTATATATGTTAGATCGATCTGTAATTAACTAGCTACTTTGGAACAGGATTAGTCATATTAAATCAATGGAAGATGCAGCTGACACATGCAACCTCCATGATTTGATTTTCTCAGTACACATCACATGCATGCCATGATCGATCTCAAGTCAATGTCGTTTCAAAAGCTCCAATCAATTTATAAGCGGCTAGCATAAAAGAAATGGAAATTTCTTGCAATGTAACTAAACAAATGCCCATGCATGAATATCTCTCATCGATCATTTTGCAAGTTAATTATGTGCTATAAATTTGAATTAAAAACAATGAATTATTAAATTAGGCGAGTGTATGCAAGTGATCTGTCACTTTAAACGACTTTTGAACACACAAACTTTATCAAATGTTAACTACACAAAATGCTTATGCATCCAATCTCTGATCATTTTGTTTATATGCTAAAGAATACATTTTACGTGAATTAAAAACAATGAATCATTAAACTAGATGGGTGTATATGTAAGTGATCTGTCACTTTAAATGACTCTTGAAGACGTAAAAATGTTTAGTAAACACTAATTTTATGAAGAAGAAAAACCAAAAGTATATATGTTTTCTAAGAAAATGTTGTTTTGTGCTTAGCTTTTTCTAGCTAGCTTCCTGTTTCCTTCGTCTCCCACTCGAAAACTAAAGAAAAGCTTTTGATTCTTCGGGTCCCAAAACCAAGTGCAGTTGCTAAAGACCATGAAAACGATACTTGAGAAAGAGCGAAAATTTGTGTATGCATTAATAAGTTAAGAGTGAATCAATTAATTTTAAAAAAATTTAATAATTAATAATTATATTTAATTTTTATTTAAAAATGAATAAAATAATATAATGTAATTAATCTAATCATCTATTTAAACAGGCTCAAACACATCACTCAAGACATTCTAAAGAAAGATCGATTGATTAAAGAAAAGTCTTCATCATAGGGTTTGTAATCTAGATTGACTTTCGGCCTGCTAGTTGCAGGCTCTGTTTATATAATTTCTATGTACTTGTGTCACTTGTGGCTTATATATTGCTTTGTAATTGTTGTTATTCTTAAATGAAGAAGTTACTTTTATCACAAAAATGAGAGTTCATATAGGGTTTACTATTCCCTGCAACATGTACATCTCCTATATATCTAGGGTTTACTTTGTTCTACGTTATATTTAGTCTTATATCATTATACATTTATGTTACAATCAATCAAAGAGAGGAAAAAGAAACAAAGCTAGAGAATGGTACTGTGGCACCATGGAACTATTCAGAACTTCTTAATCAAGTGATTCATGAGTGCGTGGCACAAGCACTAAAATATGTATGGTGTGGCCACATTGTATTGTATAAGTTATATTTATGAGTGTGACTGCGTCACTTAGAGAAGAGAATAGTAGCTAAGTTATATTTATACAACTTTTTAGTAGTGTTTGAGATTACAAGTCATGTCTACAAGAACCACACAATTTTGATTAATCCATGCCTCTCTATTCCACTCATCACCAAGATACCTTTGAGTTGTCCTGGCCTCCCTTCTGTTTCTTCGTTTTGGACATTATTGGTTTAAAGTACTCAAATACAACAATGTTGTTAAAATAAATTTTTTAACATATTATTTATCTCTTGATAAAATTTTACATAAAAGATTACAATGAACATAAATGGTAAATGTTAATTATGGTATATCAAAAATTACTCTACGAAAAAATTACGATATATTTAAATTTTTATTCTAACTCACGATAACACTCCTCCTAAAGTTGGCGCATATACATCAATCATGCCCAACTTGCCTAGCTAGCGAGTCATAAAATGTCTTCTTAAAAACTCATTTAGTGAGTATATATATCTGCAAACTGTTATTCAGTTAGAATAAGAGGAAAGCTAAAAATTTAGAATCTAGCTTTTCCTTTATGAAGTGTTGATCATCCTCCATATGTTTAGTACAATCATAATGAATTGGATTTTGTGATATATCGATTGTAGCTTTATTATCAAAATATAACTGCATAGCATTTTTGAGATTAACACCCAAATCACGTAACAGATTTCTTAGTCACAACAACTCACACACTCCATGGGTCATACCTCTGTACTCAGCTTCAGCACTAGATTGTGCCATAACATTTTGTTTCTTACTCTTCCATGTAACCAAATTACCTCACACAAAGGTAAAGTAACCTAATGTCGACCTCCTGTTAGTAATGTTTCCAGTCTAATCTGCGTTCGTGAAGCCACAAATATCGAGAATGTTGTTGTGTTTAAAAAACAATACTCCGCTCCTTAGAGCTGACTTTAAGTAACTTAAAATTCTTACAACAACATCTATGTGACTCTCGCTCAGGTTATGCATGAATTGACTCACCACACTCACTACATATGCAATATCTGATCTAGTATGGGTCAAGTAAATCAAGTGTTCAACCAACCTCTGATAACGAGCTCAATTAGTAGGTACTTGTCTGGATATTCTGCTAGATGATGGTTTTGCTCAATAGGTGTGTTGATATATGTGCAATCCAACATACATGTTTCTGTCAACATATCTAGGATGTACTTCCTCTCACAAGTATATCCCTTCTCTCTATTTTGCTACCTCAATATCTAAGAAGTACTTAAGATCACCTATGTCATTCATTTCAAACTCTGAGACAAACTGGTTTTGCAATCTATTCATCTCAATGACATCATTGTCAGTGATTAACATAAATAATTAAGGTTGTTAACTTCTCACCTTGATGTTTGAGAAATAAGGTGTGGTCTGAATTACTCTGTCTGTAACCAATCTTAGGCATAGATTGTGAAAGCCTCCCAATCCAAGCATGTGGCAACTGTTTGAGACCATTCAATAATTTTCTCAAGAGAAATTCATCTGAATGGTGCACAAACTTTTGTTCCTTATAAAACTTGGTACACCAAGTTTTAAAAATATCAGAATAGTGTATCATGTTTTCATCCTGACCTAAGATTATTATATGTAGCCATTAAGATGACCAATTTACCCTCAGACCAAAAAAATTGACAACCAATTTACCCATAAATTCTATTTTTGTTTCTTATTTTTCTCTTGTATTCATATTCCAATTTTCCTTCTTCGACTTTTCTTAATTTTTAGAAAGAGAAAAAAATCATCGTTAATTTTTGTTAATAGTCAGTTCTTCATCTCAATCATCCATCAATGTCAACAACAACAAATAAAATCCTTGAACTGGAAATAACAAGGCTAAATTTATGTATATATGTTTCCCCTCTTCAAACTTGTTCAAGTTTATAAGGATCAACCCAAATCATCAAATTCGAAAACCTCTTCTAATATTTTTAGAATCTGAAAACAATGAGAAAATAAACGTAAAAAAATTAAGGGTAAATTGGTCATCTTAATGGCTATATATACCAATCTTAGGTTGAGGTGAAAACATGATACACCGTTATGATATTTTCAAATCTTGGTACACCAAAGTTTATAAGGATCAAAAGTTTGTGCACCATTCAAATGAATTTCTCTTTTCTCAATTTGCATACAAATTCACCTGAAGAACCAGCTACATACCCAGGTGGTAGACTCATGTACACCTCTTCGGTTAACTCTTCATGGAGAAACACGTTCTTGACATCAAACTATCAGAGCTGCCAGTTTAGGCTAGCAGAAAAGGAAAACAGAACCCGAATAATATTCATTTTGGTGACTCAAAAAAATGTCTCATCATAGTCTATTCCATGCGTCCGAGTGAATCCTTTTGCAACAAAGACGCGTTTTATACCGTTTTACTGATCCATTTGCATTATGTTTTACAATGAACACCCAACGACAACCTATAACCTTCTTGCTTTGTGGTATGGGCACAAGTTGTCAGGTATCATTCTTCTCTAGCACCTCCATATCTTCCTCCATTGCCTTTCACCATTTTGGATCTCCAATACATCATGCACTTTGTTAGGTACTGATACAACAAATATTTGATTCACAAATGACTCATACAACTTGAGCAATCTTCTTATGGACATGTAATTGGCTACTTGATACTTTGATTTTGCATGAACAATGGGCTTATACCTTTTTGTTGGTTAACCCCGAGTATACCTATTTGGTAACACATATTTTCTAATATTAGACTCACTATTACTTATATCAGTGGGTTGTGAACATACCTTAGATGAGTGATCTTCTGTACCAAAGAGTTGTGGGTCAGGGGTAGTAGTAATAGCATAAGGGAAAGTTGTGTCTTCAACTTCATCTTCAGGCATCAAAATTGGTGATTTTGATTTCAGGTGAGCCTCTACTTATGAATTATGAGGAGCCTCTACTTCTAGATTATGAGGATCTGCGATCTCCACTGGAGACGTAAAAGTATCTAAGACTTCTAATTGTTTTTTCAATTCCTCCCCCTCACTATGATACAACTCTTCAAAATATGAACTACTCTCCTCCTGAAGAGATGCATCAGAGGAGGAAAAATAGCTCATATCCTAAAAAAATAACATTTATTGTGACATAATACTTTCTAGTAGGTGGATGATACCACTTATACCCTTTTTGATAACCCCTACAGCCAACAAACTCACACTTAATTGCTCGAGCATCAAGTTTAGACCTTTATTTTTTAGGTACATGGACAAAAGTAACACAACTAAATACACGAGCATAAAGATTATGAAATGAGGGTATTGAGATATGAGATGCAAGAATCTTAAAATGATTTTTTCCTTGAATGACACTAGATGGAAGACAATTGATTAGATGAGATGCAGCTAGTACAGTATCTCCCCAAATATAGTTAGGGATATGAGCACTAAAGAGAATGACATAAGTCATATCAAGAAGGTGACAGTTTTTTCTTTCAGAAACTCCATTTTATTCTGATGTATGTGGACATGTAGTTTTTATGAACTATCTCATGTGTTTGAAAAAAAAATCTTGAAAAACGTGATTGACATATTCCTCTATTGTCAGAACTAAAGACTTTGATAATGCTATTGTATTATGTTTTAACAAGAGTACGAAAAGCTGTGAAGACTTCATCTTTGGTCTATAGAAAAACGACCCATGACAATCGAGTACAATCATCAATAAACAACACAAAATAGCACATATATACTAGACACAATGAGTTCTTTAGAAGGTTCCTAAACATCAAAGTGAATTAACTCAAAAGGAATAACAATTTTATTGGAAATACTAGGAGAATAAGTTACACGATGACTCTTGGTCAAGACACAAGTTTGACAATGTAAAACAGACTCATCCACACCAAAGAACAAAGTAGCATGGTTTTCCAAATAAGAATAAAAGATTGATTCCCTAAGCGGTGATGTCACAACCATACTTTACTTAGTCTATCAAAATTCAAAGTCAAAATGATGCGAGACTGAGCTGCTGGTTTCTCTCATGTATACAACTGATCTAAATGGAACCATCTACCCCTTAGATACCCCTAACTAATTATCTCCCTTGTGAGAAAATCCTGAAAGACCGTATACATAGGATAAAATGTTACAGCACATTTAGACTCAGTGTTCAACTGTGTGACAGATATTATGTGATGTGACAAGTCATGGACATATAACACATTATTGAGTTCTAAGGTGGGAGAAACCCGAACTGATCATCTTCCTAAGATTGGAAATGTTTCACCATTAGCATTGGTAACATTGGAGACTATTGGGGAAGACAATTTAGTAAAATAAGATTTATCGTAAGTCATGATCACTCACACCCAAATCAATGATCCATGTATCAGAACCAACAAAGTTCGAGACTTTTAAAGCCATACCAATCTTACCACGGCCTGCTATTGAGGCTGTGGGAGTAGCCCCTCCCAGTTGTATAATGATCTTGTCCAGTCACTCTATAGAAATCTAGTTCTTGAATCACTTGAACTATAGCTGTTTTAGCTTTAGGATGAGAACCAGAAAGTTTAGGTCTAAGGTGTGGGTGTAACTTATAACAAGTTTGTCCAACATGTCCGGGCTCATTACAGTAAGGACATTGACGAGTGCGATAACTGAAGCCAGGTGTAGGTCCTTGTTGATAAAGTGGAGTTGGATTACGTTGTTGGAAGGGGGGTTTGATGGTTTTGCATGAATACCTTGGCTAGACACTTACACTTGTGCTTGGTTGAGGCAATTCTGCTGAGACTCATTCTTCTGAATGTATATAAAAGCCGCAGTCAAGCTGGAAGGATCTAGCATTGCAACAACTCTCATTTAACACTGTTATATTTTGCATCAAGTCCTCTCAAGAAAACGTGAACCCTTTTGAGCTCCTTCTCCTTCTTGTACCATGTAACATCCACAGGGTTTTTGATCTTGTGTGGACTCTTCTGATCTATTTCGGCTCATACATTTTTCATCTTGATGAAATACATAAACATTGGTTATTCATTCTATTGCATTGCATCCACTTTACACATCAACTTATGAACCTGAATAAAGGTAGACTAATTTGTATAAAGATCTGCTAAGGACTTCCATATCACCTCAACAGTTTCACACTCCTCCACCAACTGCACCATGTCATCAGTCATGCCCTTGAACAAGGTCCCCATCACAGCCCTATCGACATCTTCTCACTTGGCATATGCATCGATATCTTCCTCACTCAGAGCTTTGGTTATTTTAGTTACATGACTCATCTTGTGCATATCGCGAAGATGAAATGGCATAAGTTTTATTCAAGTCCGGTAATTGGTACAATTGAGTTTGGTACCTTCAAATGGACCACCATCTGAGCTTTGAACCAAAACTTCAACTTTCTAAATTTCATTGGTCTTGGAAACCAACTCATTTTGATCATCACCTGCTATTGAGAAGTTTGAATATGCAGCGGAAGAAAATCTATTTTAGGTAGACCATCACTTGGGTGGACTTCCATTAAAGTGAAAATGCACTTAAGTGAAGAAACATTGAGGTGGATGTGCTGAGTCAGGTATGTGGTTGTTGGGCCGGATCTAGTTTTAGACTCGGGCCCAAAATAGATTGAAAGATCTAGAAAAGCCAGTCTGAGGCCGATGACGGCCTAAGATTGTGATTGTCGACGGTCTTGGAACGTGCTGAAGGTCAAAGAAATCACCAGTCTAGAAACCGGATCTTGACAGCACTGGAGGTCAAGTTTTGATGCAGAGAGTCGCCGATGGTATTGGAGTCGAGATCGATTCTAACAAGGGCCTGAGCTTGTGTTGGACGCCAGTCTAGAAACTGGGTCTTGACCATTCAAGATGTCGAGATCTGAACCAGTGAAATGAAAAATGATGAGTTTGACAGTCGGACTTGGAGACAGTGTCTGTGGTGGACCAAACAACGCCTCTTGATGAAATTGGGGTTGTGCTATCACCAACGAAGGACGCCGAAAACAATGACTGGACTGAAACAACGTTTCTACTGCAGTCTGGGAACGAGAGGATAAGGCAACCGGTCGGAATTGGAATTGAGCCCCTTGACTGACCTGGCTGAAAACAAAAGTGCATGTTGACAAAAATAAGGATGAACGACGACATAGCAAATGAAGTGACCAATCAGATTAATAAGAAAATGATTGAGCAAACCCTAACATTAGACTGCTATATATCAATTTTTCAAGATTAAGAGAGACAAAGAAATAAAGTTCTTTCAGATCTTTATTTTGATACCAACTCAAATATAACAATATTGAGAGAATAAACATTCTAACGTATTATTCATCTACCGATTGAGGTTTATATATGAGATTATAATGAATACAAACGGTAAGTACTAACTATGGTATATCACAAATTACTCTATAACATAACCGATATATTAACATTCATATTCTGACTTACACTAATAGTTACAGACTTACAACTACTTAGCACATCACTAAATACTTGTTTCGTGGATCTGCAACCACATCAAGTAACACTTTAAACAAAAACAAAAGGTTTTGATAAAACTTTTATTTGTATACTTGTAAGTATAGATTAAGAGTAATTATCCGAGATGTTCTGTACGACTAATTAATGTAACTCGGAAATAGGTGCTGTGTCTCTCTGATGCAAACTGAACAGGACGCAGGTAGGTTAGGTTCAAAACCTATTACTTGATCAGTTAGTTTTGTTGAGAAATGACCAATACAAAAATTTACTAACAATAATTAACATATCTATTAATGAAACAACAGAAGCCTCCACTACTAACATTCGATGGCTCAGAGCAAAGCAATCCGGCCAACCAGGAAGGCCATAGGTATAGGCTACGTGAGACTTTATCGTCTCAACAAACCACCATTGATCTTATATATGTTAGTTTTTACACGAAAGCATCCTTACGAAGAGGAAAACCAAACCTAGCTAAGATCGACTTCCTTAGTTATATATGTCAACGACGTCCCTAGCTAGTTATATAATCAACCAGCATTCAGGTGAATGCATGAGGTTAAGAAAGCTTATGAACCAGTATAGATAGAGTTTCTGAATCAGAAAAACAAACCTCCAATACAAAATGTAACAGAACAGTCCAAGAAATGAAAGGTAATATATTGAGATGCTCCATTAGCAAGTAGATATGCAAAATGGAGTTGCAGAGACGTATATATATCTGGCTGGATGAAAATCATTTTCAAAGAAGAAAGAAAGAAAGCACATAGCACTAGTAGAAAAACGGCCTTAAGCGATGGAAATGTCCCGTCGCCTAAGTCTGACTTTCCGTCGTCTAAAGCTTATGCGACAGAAAGTCTGTTGTCTAAGCGTCGTGGCCTAAGTTCGGTCGTATTTTTTCATAGTGACGGAAATCCATCATTCCATTGTTTAAGTCATGTACCTATGCGACGGAAACAGACCTTAGACGACGCAATATTTCTGTGGCTTAAGGCTTAGATTTTTTCAAAAAAAATTTCTCTAACGGATTTCCGGCCGAATTTTTTTTGTTCTACAAAATGTTTCTTCTTCTTCTTCTTCTTCTCTTGACCTGCTTGTTCTTCTTCTTCTTCTGTTCTTCACTTGAGTGGCATTTTAAAATTTAAATTATTTGCTTAAGCGATGAAACCTTAAGTAAGTTTCAAAATTTTTAAACTCTAAATGGTTAAAATTTGAAATTTTACTTAAGCGACGGAAAGTTTCGTCGCTTAAGTAAATAATTTTCGTTGCTTAAGTAAGTTTCGAATTTTTGATTCATTTTTTGAGCGCCAAATGGTCTTCATTTTTCGTCGCTTAAGTAACTAATTTCCGTCGCTTAAGTAATATTTGCTTAAACGACGAAAATTTTCATGATCTTCATATTTCCGTCGCTTAAGAGCTTTTTAAACGACGAAAAATTTTTGGCTTAAAAAATTTCCGTCGCCTAAGATGTTTTTCTAGCTACTACTAGTGTAGAGAATCGGAACCATTTATGACAAGGCAACAATTCCGGTGATCTGGATCCGGCAATTCCTCGCCCACCAAGCATGGGCACATATTATACACTGCCTGTCACCCGGCCAATCCTCATCTCCACACATGAACAGTGTACGTAAACCCTAAACAATTTCAGACTCATTTCACTACTTAATTAATCTCTTGCGAATCCTTGGTGCTAATTATTCTCTCCATTTTCAATAAATCTTTTCTCTGTAGCTTTTTTGTTAAGTGACCAAGCTGAAACAGACGTTTTGTTATATAATTAAGATATAGAAATATTTTTTCAATCAAAATAATATTTGGTAATCGTTATCTACACCGCAGCACGTGTACGTCCAAACCCTAAGACAAATTCTTCTTGAATTACCCAACGACCCCATGAAAAGCTGTAGCTGATGTGAATTTCAGAGGATTGATTGGTCATTTCGGACGCATGGCACCAGTATAAATGGCGCCCAAGTCACCTTTCTCAACTTTAGCTGCAAAAAACACTTGAAACAACACTCGTTTTTTCCAACTCTCTCTCTCTCTCGCCGGATTTATAAGCTCCGGTGAACTTCATATATCAAGATTTCCTTGTCTCTCCGGTGAACTTCAAAAAGACCATCTTCTTAACTCAATTTTCAGTATACCTCCGGCGAACTTGACGTTGTTTACATCGGAGCTTGAAAATATCGGTGGTGGTATGATGGGATTTTGTATCTGTCCGTTGGAAAGTCCGGCGAGTTTACTTTGGAGCACCAGTTTCTTCCGCCACAAGCTTATGATCTTTTAATAGATTTCATTTCCAGACCCCAAAATATTACAGTGTAAAAAAACCTCCCGCCCCCTAGCACCCTTCAACCAGTACCGACGGCGAGTGACTTCACGCGCCCGGCGGCCCAACAGAATTTTCAAGGTAAGTAGAAGATTCCTTTGTGAAGATGATGGAGCCGGGCCGTCTTTTCTTTGATCCTCATCAAGGTGGCGGTGGCAACATGTTGTTCCTTGGGAGTGGTGATCATGTTTTCCCAGGTAAGTAAGAATATTATGGTTTTCATGTTGAATTTCGGCTCTCTGCTTCGATTCATGTTGCTTGGATTTTCCTTTATGTTTTGAGTCAGCTATGGAATTCAACGATGAAGATTAACTAATTCTCTATGAATGAATTTTTGTTTTGGAATTGATTAGGGTCGAGATCGATGATGGGGGTGGAGGAAACGTCGAGGAAGCGACCGTTTTTCAGCACGCAAGATGAATTGTACGAGGAGGAATATTACGACGAGCATCAGCCGGAGAAGAAGGGCCGCCTCACTGCTGAGCAGGTCTCCGGCCGCCACCATATTTTCCTTTCTTGCATATAAAGAAACTTCACTATCGAACTATTTGTATTAAATTCTATTCCTTCAAGCTAGCTAAGCGAGTGTTTGTGTCTTGGTCTAATCGAATATGCATGGACTTTTGGTTGTAAATTAGAAAAATATTCCCTACCATACGGCATATATTTACCTGATCAGGAGCATAAATTCATTTCATTTTCCTTATCTCTGTAAAAGTTTCCTCTTTGGCTTTACCCTGGTGGGAATCTGATTGTAGTAGTTTTTCACATCGTTTCGGACCTATTATCTTATTGGAACTCAACTTTGTTCTATTTGTCTTCCTTTTCACTTGACTTGTAGTCAGATCAGATAAGAATATTGATTCTAGTTTTGTGATATTTTCGTTTATCAGGTGCATCTGCTGGAGAAGAGTTTTGAGACAGAGAACAAACTGGAGCCGGATCGGAAGACGCAGCTGGCCAAGAAACTAGGGCTGCAGCCACGGCAGGTGGCTGTGTGGTTCCAGAATCGTAGAGCTCGATGGAAGACAAAGCAGCTCGAGCGCGATTATGATGTTCTAAAAGCCTCTTATGACTCCCTTTTGGCTAACTATGATTCTATCCTCAAGGAGAATCAGAAGTTGAAATCCGAGGTATATAACTATATATTACAGTCACCAATTTTCCTACTCACACTTACCAATTCATGATTTTCTGTTCTATGATTCTTACAATTTTTTTCATTTTAGTAACTTCACTATGCTTTTCTTTTCTATTGTATAATCCAACATGCTAATGTTGGCCTCAGATTCACACTCGGTAATTTTGATTCAATCAAACTCTTTGTAAGTATATTTTATAGTAGACAGATCTGGTGTTTGTGATCCTATTCCATCTGTTTTGAAATACCCCACCTTGAATTTTAATAAACATTGAGAGTTACAGAAGGAATATACTGGGGTGTACTTCATATTATATATCTCTCGACTCTTTCTCTTGTTTGGCTTGTTTAGAAAAAATATGATATGGAAATCATTAGTTTAGGTTATCAGGAAGTGTTCTCTAGCTATGAGTTTATATATGCCTCGTTGGATACATTAATTTAGAGTAAGCATTAATACAGGTGGTCACCCTAACTGAAAAACTTGAAGCTAAAAATGAGGAGGCTAAAGGAGCAGCATTTCCAGGTGATCATAAACATGATGAGAAGTGTGACCATGTTCATTTTTTTCCAAATGAGAATGAGATGATGACGGATGTTAATGTTCCAATGAGTCTCCAGTTTAGTGTCAAGGTTGAGGATCACCTGAGCTCCGGGAGCAGCGGCAGTGCCGTGGTGGACGAGAAAAGCCCTCAGCTTGTGGACAGCGGTGACTCTTATTTCCCAAGTAGCTGTGACGTTCACACTTATGATCATCCTCATCTTCCTCATGATGATCATCACTGCATGGGGCTAGTAGATGGAGTCCACTCGGAGGCCGATAGCAGTGATGACGGCCGGAATTACTTCTCCAACGTGTTTGCCGCTGCCACATTGCAGCAGCAGCCGGAGGTGGAGGGCGTCTCTATGGGGTGGTGGGTGTGGTCCTAGAATGTTACCATCTCTATTTCAGAGGATGAAGTTGCTACTTTCCCTTAAATGTACCAATATATAGTTGCTTAATCCAAGCAGTTAAGCTTATTGTTCAGCAATTATGAACACAACACATGTAAATTGGCATGCAGCGGGCCTCAGACACAAATAAATCTGAGCGCTAAATAAAAATCAATGTATTTTGTTCAGAAGGATTTGTAGCTATAATCCAAGATCCTGAGTTTTCTGTACAACATTTCTGTTTTTTTTCTCCACCTGTGTAGATTTTGAACCATCCCTTCTATTACCAAATCTAGGGCCAATGATTGTACAATCACTAAATGAAACAATAAGCATTTCATCAACCTCAAATGTTTCATAAACCCAAAGTGACAACACTGCACCTTTCAACCTCATACTCCCCAATAGTTAAAGAAGCAAACTGAAACACCCAAATATTAAAGTAACCTAAGAAAAATACAGGATTGCTCAGGCGTGGAAACGCCGTGCGGGACGGAACGAGGACAGCTGTTGTCCGATCTTTAATGAATTGATTCTGTCCGTTTAAGTCCATTGGATCAATTCATTAAAAATCGAACGGTTGTCACCGTTCCGTCCCGCACGGCGCAGGAGCGCCTGAGCAGTCCCCAAGAAAATAAGTAACGAGTTATTTACCATCATTGCGTGCAGGTGTAAACAGAACAACATTAGTCCGGGAGAAATTAGCAGTAAAAACTGATTAAATTTGCAACAATGCATTACCAAATTAACACAAACCATGCGACTAAAGAGCTAAAAGAAAGAAGGCTCAACTGGATACACTAAAAGGTACTGCTATTTCATGAGTAAAAATCAGAGTACACAAGGTTACATATGGATAGACCCATTGCCAATGATGAGGCAGAAGCTGAAAGAATCTAAACTATGATACAATTCTTCTTATGAAGATTGCACATCAAGCTAATGGACTTGTAATGCATCTAACACCTGCTACTTTGCTACAAAATGGAAGGCAGGCCATGGGATACTGCACTAAAAAGAAACAAAAAAAGAAGACATTGATCCCAGAAAGCATCCAAAAAGATGAACTAAAAATTATGAGAGCTTAGGCCAAGACAGAGAATCAGAGATAGACAGACAAAAAGAGAGATGTATCCGAAGAATGAGATATTGACTAAACCTGCTCAGCTTCAGCAATTTGCCAACCTGTTTTCCCTTGCTGGCATTAGTTCCTCTGTAACTATATATGATCTGCATATATTATCAAGTTTGTCCCAGCGAAGCAGATATCACATAAACACTCTGCCTCTCATCATCCACATCCAAGTTAGCATGTCAGCTTTTCCTTTATGTACAGATAAATGGTTCAGCAGCAGCAGCAGTAGCAGGGACCACTTTCATTCTTCAAAAATAGTTGTCATGGTCCACTCGGATCCAACGCAACCTCAGAATGTGATTCAGTGATCAGAATCCACTGTTACCTGATATGCACGCTGCTGCTTCATGCCTGCCGGGAATGACCCATCCAGGTTGGGATCCACAACACATCTAGAATCATATTTCCCACCATCAACCCTCTGGTTCTTTCCTTTTCTTGTTGACTTTCCTACTTATCTTTAACTTCTCTGTTGAATCGACAACTGGATGCATATTCTGGTCATGTACGCTGCTAGGCTCCAAGTCATCAGTTATGTTGGAATTCAGAAGAAATTTCTCGTACAGGATAGCAGCATCGAGGGAGTAAATACGCAGGGAAAGGGATGACATAGTAGAAGTTTGGGATGCAGCTGAGTACGATGACCAATACCACCACTCATTCCTTAGATACTCGGTCTTAATCATGTCCTCCAGAACAATTGTTGCTTGAACCATCTGTATATAACAAGTACACTTGTTGCTTTATCTATCAATTTTTGGGAAAAAAAAGAGTAAAAGGATAATCCTACTATTCTGCCAAAGGCAGCATTAGAAATAAGAATACAGTATACAATTATAAGTCGAGGTCTGCTGAAAAGCTTTAGAAGATAACAAGCTACAATTAAACATCCAACTAAGCTCTGCTGAAATGCTTGCATGTATTATTGGGTGGAAAAGCAAAATGACCTATATGGTACTATTATTTCTTCGAAACCATTGAGTACACATAAAAAATAGATTGTATAACAATCGACTTTTGTTACACCTTCCTATCAAACAGTGATCCACCATGCACTATATAAAATAATGAAAGAACAGTTCAAAATCCGCAACATAGCCATCTTTTAGTGATTAGGATAGTATCTAGCAAGAGAACACCGAAAAAAAGAGGATAAGACTAACCTCATATATTGTGGATGCAGACTTTACAAACCCACTCCATGCCCATCTCCTTTCGAAGTGTGCCTTTGATGGTCTTAAAGCTTCTTCAGGTAGTGCAGCTTCCATGTCAAGTAGATTAATCTTTAAATGTCGCAATATTTCTGCAACTTTTCCAACTAAAGGCCGCAAAGAGGACTGGGGAACGACACAGTAGCGACCAGTCCCCACAATTGAATGACTACCCGAGGGTCTCATATCTCTTCGTTCCAAACATCTGAAATTGGCCTTTGGAACTTCTACCCCATCAGCTGACCCAGAATGACTGTTACACCCTGCAGTGTTGGCACCAGTGTTGCCTACTGAATTTGGGGGTTCAGAAGCCTTTCTGTTTCCAAGTTCACATACATCTTCGTGAGAAGTAATCAATGCAACTGCAGAATCACTGAGGTAAGGAGATAAGGATGAAACAAAAGATGGAATTCCATTTGAACCTATAAGACCTATATCCTGTATCAAATCCTTGTTGGAATCATTTGATGCAAACCTTGAACAGACATCTTCCAGATCATACGGGCAGTTCACCTGCCCTTTGCTCTCTCCCCTATTTATCACATGATTCAGACTTCCCTTAACCATAGTAGAACCACTTGTTTCCTTTGCCTTCTCACCGGCTGCAGCACCTGAGGTGCACCTACCATCATTATGCCCCTCCAGTTCAAAATCAGTCGAATAGGTTCTGTGACAAGAGAAGCAGTGGTGTCTACATTGCCAAATTGGCTCCAAACAATCACACCTGTACATTCTATCATCATTAGTTAGTCTAGCTCGTTTCCCCTGCTTTTTTGAGATATCTGCAGATTCCAACTCAAAGCAAGGACCATATAACTTCTCCAGAAACATGGCTGCCCTGGTAACAAGATTGTTAGAAATTGCAGCTCTTTCACCATTACAAGCCACTGACGAAGCATTAGGGAGACCATCCTGAACTCGGCTTCCAGTTTGCTGATATTTATGGAACCTAGACCTCTGCCAGTGCAATATGGATTCTCTCAACTCTTTTTCTTTCGGATCATGAGGCTTTAACCAACCTATCAGTTCATCAATTTCTGCATCAGTTTGATATGAGCTAAAATATGAACTTGAGGTAACAGCTTTGTTTAGATCAAATGATGCAGCAAAGTTCTGGAAGACGGATTTCCTCCATTCTGGGTCTCTGCCTTCTGCCATGCTTCTATCAACAATAACTTGCGATACTTCACCCGGCATGGCTGAAGCCCAGTAAAGGCCACCCCAAGAATCCCTTCCTAGAAACTCCCTCTGCACAACATTTGCATGGTCCGACTCTGCGGCAGCAATAGAGTCGGACAAAAGTGACAAGTCACTTCTCACAGAGTTGAGCTCGAGGTCATAGGAGCGTGATTCAGTTATCGTAGGTGACAAACGTTGAGCCACGAAATTGCTCCTAACTTCAGAAGGGATACAAAGTCCTTCTTGATCTGAAGACAGAGAAGAGGAGACAACTCTTTCCATATCCACCTGTTGTAGATCACGGCCACCAATTTCTCTAGTAGAGCCATTGGCTTTATGGGGTAAAGAATTTGATGAAGTCAACTCGGTATGTCCGAAGGAGCTATTAATTTTCTCAGAATGCATATTCGGAATGAAATCTCCTTCTGCTTTAGTGTTGTCTACAGCGGGATAGGCAGAGTTTTCGTTAGCGTCAACACGAGCAGAATGTTGACTATTATGTTCTGGATTACTGACAGACTCGAGTTTATCAAACCCTTGGGCACACACTGATCCTGGCATATCATTAGAGAATACATTAACGTAGGTGGACCTGCCACTCAAAGCATGTGCTTGACCAAGACATTTTTCTTGATTTTCAACTGAAGCAGACATCCCTTCCTTTATGCAATCCTCTTTAAGGCTGACATCAACCCTTGCAGCTCTTGCAACCAAGAACTCTTCTCTAGACTTGAGATTCTTCCACTCTGCAGATAAGGAACGCAGTTTCTGCTGCAACTTGGTCGATGTCTCAGAACAATTATCTATGTGTTGATGAGTAACGGGTAAATTAAGCAACTCGTCACATAAGAACTTCAGCAGGAAGGTTCTCTGCAAACAAAATGAAATTGTTACCTACAAAGTCAGTGAAGACATAAATTCACCAAATGAATCCTGAAATTGGAGAATGACTACAGAAAAAAGGTGTAAAGGTTGCAAACCTCATCCACATGGAATTCCCAGTACTCGCTCACTTCCATTTTAGATGCTAAATGCGTGAGTGACTCCAAGCAAATGCGTGTAACTTCTCCCTGAAATTTTTTACCACGGCGTTGACTAATGACCTGAGGATGTCCTGAGACATCTTGAACCATATTTTTCCCAACACAAGATGGACAATACCAATTTCCCTTTGGGATCCTTGCAAGAGGAGGAATCAAACAGTAAGTATGATACTCAGCATCACAGGTATCACACAACAGTACGCTGTCGTCATCTTTATCAATGCCACATACTTTGCAGACTCCCTCATCCCAAGGGGCTTTCGGGAGAACACTTGTGGAAGCAACTAAATCATCAATCTCCTTTTTCCTTTCTGCATAAATTGATTCTGACTTTGAATACTCTGCAAATTTATGGTCAAGAGAAACAACCTACATTGCAAGAACAACAAAAAAATGGTTAGGTACCTGAAGCCTATGCAAGTAGCGTAACATTTAGGAACAGCCTGCATTTATATGTGGCAACCATGTGTGGTCATAAGGTTAGAGTTAACACTTCTACTGTGTATCGTTTGTACATTATCTAGCATATCATCCTGCTTTAAGCATCAATTCTGAGCGGCTGAATTAAACTTATGAAACAACCTTTTTCAGGCACTGAGCAGATAATTCACAACACAAAAAACATCAGAAAGTTACAAGGAAACCATAAATGGGGGAAAGCATAAAAAAGTACACACCTCCTCATATAGTGTTTCAAAATTTTGAGATAATGTCTCAACCAACCCGACCAAGTCAGGCTGATCACCATAAGCAATACGTAGATTACTCCATAACTGCAATATGAAAGTCATGATCAATAGATTTCAATAAAAAAAATATATATTTAAAAAATGTGTAATATATCCAATTTGGCCGCTTATCATATGTCAGAGATCTTACAAACAAAATATATTCTGCAAGGCATTAATAAACAATCAATAAATACTGGGTAGAAAAAAATACATGCAGACTCGAACAAAATTGGTGATTCGGAAGCAAAACAGAGAGCCAGATTCACAATTGAAATATATCCATCGAATCACCATCAATCTTTGTTAAAATGTTAAATTGCACCCTGGACAACCACAATGATGAAAACAAACGATGCCCACTCTTCTTTAACATATGCATTTATCAACCTACTATCATAGATATGATGCAACAAAAAAAACATATGATAAAAGAGAAGGAAAACAAAAACTATTTAAAAACTGAAACTTTCAATACTATCTAGTATCTACACTTAAGGCCATTGAAAAAAAATAGTGTAAATTATAGTTCGATATAAACAAAATCTGCCTTATCATAGAATACAGACCTGTCTAACATCCTCACAGAAAGCTTCATGTGCTCCGCCATAGGATCCAGCTGCCAATCTCAAGTCAATAGTCCTGAAGTCCATAGGTCGAGATACCAATGCCGGGGAACCAAGGAGTCCCTCATCATCATTATCACTTGGATTCATCAGCTTTCTCCCCAGCAAATTGCAGAAGACCTTTGTGTCATCTGCCGCAGCCGCGCGACGGAACACAATGCGACATTGTTTCATAATGACATCAGAAATGGAGACATTAATCTTTCGTTTTCTACCTTTCTCAGACTTCTTTTTAAAGGCTTCAGCTGATACCTCCGCTAGGACTGAAATAACCGCTTTCTGTGTCCCAAAACAAGGAAGATTTAAATTCAGAATCATACTTAAAGCTATCACAGAAAATTGCACGTTAAGCTTCAGATAGATAACCATAGAAAAGTAATCTTTATAATTGACAAGCAGAGGGTTCAACCTTAACATAGCAGCATAGTTGATTTTCTCTTTAATATTATAAATTCCTAAAAATAGGTATCTTAAGGTGAGAAAGTTAAAAAGCACAACTCACTCAATTCTAAGATACCCAACATTCTACCTACAGGATCCAAGCTTATTAACCTGGTCAGGCAGAATTCTTAAGTCTAAGCTAACTTGTCCTGTAACCAAATAGGCTTATAACTTAAACCAATCAAGACTACAACTAGTTCCATAAGGGGCACACGACAACAAACAAAAGTTGGTCAGGTGCACACTACAACAAACAAAAGTTGGTCAGGTGGGAGACATATGATACTCAATTATAACAGGTATTAGCAGATTTATAGTGAAGTGCTGGCATTGTGAGTAAGACAAGCCAGATGTTGCATACAGTCACAATTAAACCACTTCTTATCAAGTTTTCTACCAGACAAAAACCAGATAACATAACAAGTTACTGAGAATAGCACCTTTGTAGGCCCTGACGCATTGCCCTTGTAGACTTCCTTACTGATAGAATGTTCCAGTATTTTCTTTGCCCATTCTGGTGGATCCTTATCCAGGGCCTCATACACACATTTTCGGATTCTTGTTCCCACATTTGTTGGCAGTTTTCTAACAGGTTCCAGCATCTGCGCCCACACTGGTATATTACCATCACCTCCCAAATTTGTTTCAACAGACATGATTCCATCAGACTCTTCTTCAATAGTGAATACATGACTTTCCCTATTAAGCGAAGCAAAGATTTTCTTTGTGGCCTCAGCAAGCAACTGAAATGTAAAGAACCACAAACATTGATAAGCACCCTCATTTTCACAAGTCATAACATACACTGTTCAGAATGCAAACAAAGAAAGTACAATATGTAAAATCATAGTAAAAATGGAAATCAGACGAGACTAATAAGATCAAGACCCTAACAGTTAGGGTGTTATTTAACCATTATCTTTCAAATAGCAAAGCACCACCCAAAACATATCAAGTGTAATCGAACAACTTCAAAAGTCAAAATTCTCAATTGATATACTCAACCATTATCTTTCAAATAGCAAAGCACCACCCTAAACATATCAAGTGTAATCGAACAACTTCAAAAGTCAAAATTCTCAATTGATATAATCAACCAAAAAAAATCCTTTTCTGGAATCTAAAACTCATAGACTGTCAGTGTCAAAGCATGCAGCGGTCAATCCCTTATCAGTCTCGAATTGTGAAGAATACTTATTGGTCCATTGCTTAAAGGAAATATCAAGGTTCTGGCCTTCTGGGTAGTGTTGGATGATTCCAACAGCACTGAAAGGCAGTACTCTAGCAGGGAAACAAAAACTGGAGTAGACTTCTAATAGGAATAGAGTGATGTTTTGGGCTTCTTGATAGACTCCGGTTATAAATCGGAGTTCCTATTCTTTTATTCTTTCTGGTTTAGAAGCTGCAGCCTGCTGAGATATAGTGACATTCTTCTGGGTTGATGGGGAGTTAGCACAGTATAATTAAGACTGCAGCTTTGCCCAGATTGCAGATCTCTTGCCCACATCTGAACACTAGAAAGTTACCCAAAGACTTTTCCTTAACTGTCTGTTAAAATTGGCATGATTAAGTCGTGAATGTTTGTAAGAAATAATATGATGAGATTAAGCTCAAATTCTAAGCCACATGGTGAACACAATGAATGGGTTCCCCCTTTCATTTTGGCAAAACTTAATTACTTTCACAGAATCATATAATAAAATATCATAACACCACAAAAGGATAAGATCTCATCTTACAAGTGCATCTGCTTCCATCCCCGCTACTCCAGTTAAAGAGCCACAGAGTACGCCACCATCACCTTGTAAGCAACGGAACATTTTACTGCTTTCACGACCAGTAACCTCAGCAGAGTCCAGGTTACCATCCATGGCTAATACAGCCAAGATGTATCTCCGTGCCAACTCTGGCCAAGTCAGTTCATTAATTGGGAGTAGCTTCAATCTTTTCAGAGGAATAGAACAGTCAATATCTTTTTTCCTTCCTCGCTTAGACTTGAACTCTCCCGAATCAAAATTAGGATGAACCAGTACAGCAACCTTGGATTGCAACTCGCCTATGAGCACTCTTAGCAGTGAGGCATGAGCCTTTGTCAGAGCTATGCCAGAACATCGATTGTAGGTAACAGATGCGAGTTTAGCCTGAGCTGCCTCCTTCATTGCTCCAGTTTCAATATGGATGAATGCATGAGGGTTATTCCCAGAAACTGCCGAACTGAACTTGGTGCTAGATGATAGAACTAGGTCACTTCTAAAATCAACTTTAAGTGCTTTCAAAGCATCCGAGCCCTGAAGTTCATTCCCATACTTCTCTAGTATATCTGAGCTGGCAAACCAAGGGTTTATGAGTTCCTCCTCAAGTTCTCTCAATGAAAAAGGCTCCTTTAGACCCAAAATAGCATGGAAGCGCCATAGCATTTCCCACACCTGAGTATATAAGCAATAGACCAAATAAGCTATCCCTGTAAATCAATTCATGTCTCAAACACTAATCTAACAATCAGAATATGTATACAAACATTTGCAACGAGCACGCCCATACCTGATATAAGTCACCAACAAGTGCAGGAGGGATCATTGAGCACAATGGCTTCCCCAGAGGAGGTGTCTGAGAATTCACATGAACCTCAGCCAACCTTGCTTTTTTGGACCTTCTAAATAAACCATCTAAAACTGCATCTTCCTTTCCATGCAACCCATGCTCCATTTTAACTACTAGATGCCCATTTCCAACAGTTAGCACTGTAGAACTGTTACTTCTATCTCTAAGAAATTGATACTTAGAACAGGACTCGGCACCAGGAAGCTGCTCCAAAAGTTCTTGAACAAATTCAACATCCAATCCAAATCTATCATGGTCAAGCCATTTTGATATGTCATCACAGGCACCTGACTCAGCATCTGCCCGACTGATGGAACCGGTAGAACCGGATAAACTACAAAACTTGTCCAATGAAGTATGGTTCAATTGGCTACTGTCATTTATTCTAACCCCATTATGCAAATCACCAGCATTTTCAACATGCTTACAACAAAACTTTATTATGCCTCGCTGTTTATATATTTCGGAGCAAGCATTCACAATCTCTTGAGACATGGTTCTCCAAGCTGAAGATGATGAATGATCTTCTACTGACATCTCACCAATGTCATCCCCCGCAGCCAAATCAATAGATGAGCGAGATACAGGGTTTTCACAAACTGAATGATTTTCAAAATGCAATTGTGTTGTTGTCTGAACATCGGCTTCATCTGAACAAAACATCAAACAAGAAAAAACATCATTTTCCATAGGGGGGACAGGTTCCGACAGTATCATATGTATACTTTCATCATTTCCGTAACTGTCATGACTGTCTCTATCACTTTGAGTGCATAAATCATCAAGTGCTGGCCAAGACAGAATAGTTGAACCACTGGGAATCGGCAAGGCAGAGCATGAACATCTTCTGATCTTAAAAACTGGTCCAGAATCACCACCGTCTAAAACTTCACATATAAATAAGGAACCAGTAATCATATCATGCCAGCACGATCTGTATCCTATAGGCCAGATTAAATTAAAATCATGATACGAGGGCCTTGTATCAACTTCTCCTAACGAAAGAATAAAGAAATCTTCAAATTGCACTGTAAATCCCTCCTGAAAAGTAAGACAGACAGAAATCAGCACAGCAAAACTACATAAAACTTATGCTAAATGACTGGGCATTATTTTCCGTAAAAAGATAACAATAAGAAAATATATAAACTTACACTATTGTGCTGCGACCCGATGCATCCAATTTCATTTGATCCAGCTTCTGTAACTTCTCCATTATTTACCAAACCACGGGCTGAAACATTCGGAACTGAACCATGGGAAGAGAGCTTTTTGCAATCACCACTGATTGAACTTTGCTTATTTTCAGTCAGTCCATTGGCATATGAAGCTCTTGACTTTCTTTTCCTGGGTTGATATGTCTTCTCTGTCATAGACAAAGTCACCTCTCTTCTTACTTCGGACCCCATAGAATTGCCGGATGTCAACCCAAGATAGTGTGCAACTTCTGATAATGAATCAAATGTCTTTCCATTTGGAGCACAGTAAACTACATATGGTTCATTACTGTCTATGGACTGCTTGAATTCTACACGCCAGCCGTCCTCAAGCACTCCGTACCTCTCAGAAACAAAATCTCTAAAGGCCTGCAGAACTATTTCATTTGAATTCAGGGATGATACTCTAACAGCTGTATTACTACTACTCCTATGCCTTCCAACTGGAAAGCCCAAACCTACTTCATCAAACCTTCCACTAGCAGTCTCTGTATGCTGCACTATATCTTCATATTTAACAGCTTGTGTCAAAATCTCGGAAACTTTGTGAGAGCCATATCCATTTCCAGGGTACAAGAAGTTTGAACAAGTCATTCGAGCACCAAATGGATTTCCACCAAAAGAATTACCACCCGGAGTGTGCTTTCTATAATCAAAATAAGTATAAGCAGTAACGACTAATGGACAACACATGCATTCAAAATACATAATACAGAAAAAACATAAAAGAAGTTATGAAACATATCAACAGCCGGTATGTCCAAAGAAATCACTAAATGATGGCACCAGCCTCAGACAGATGATGCATCCAGTGATAACAATTACGTGCCGCAAAGAGTTCAAATCTACCCAATCCATTCGCGTAAACGTAATAGGCAATAGCATGCATGGAATTCAGGAAAGAGTGAGTCTTTAGTCTTTACTATCATTTGTCATATTAAACTAACCCGACTAACCCAATGCTGAACTCTAAGTCTAATATGTCATCATAGCAAGCTCAAAGAATCAAATCAACTTGGCATGGCATGGCATGGCTTCAAGACTAAGGCTTTACTGTCATTTGACAAAATGTAGTCGGCAATAGCATGCATGGAGCTGTATAACACTAAACCTTCTCTACAGTTCTTCTAAACAAACCTCCCCTCCATTATCTAAGTCTTAAAAGTTCAAATCATCACAAACAAGCTCATAAAATCGAAACGAATACATAAAACAGTTCAAAGAATCAAACTTTTTAAGCATATAACGACATTACCTCAACACCATCGCATCCTCCGCCACGTCAGCCTCGCCGTCACGGTCGCTCGGCGGCGAGGTGTTGATGTCGAGAATATGCTTGGACTTAACGCCGAGCGGCCACCGCTTGCTCTTGACTCCGCCGCACATACACTCGCCGCAGACCCACTCGTCCAAACTGACAGCCTGGCGGCCGCGCATTCCGGCGCAGGTGAGGTGGAACCCCCGCTCGCAGCCGTCGCAGACCACCACGTGTCCCCTGACATCGGGCTTCCCGCACGTCACGCAAACCGAGCCGCGACCGCCGCCGGGAACCCCGGCAGGACCTCCCGCCGGAGGGAAGGGATTGTCATGATAATACCTCACCACGTCCACCGAATCAGGCAGGGCTTCCGGCGAAGGGATCCGCTCATTCAAATCGATTATCCTCTCGTTCAAATCGATTCCAAGTCCGACTCCGGCGCCGCGCGTGGTCTCCACGACGGCGGAGTCTCTGACCCCGTCGGTGCCTGATTCCGTTCCTTCCATCACCGCCTTTCACTCGTCGTCGGCGGCGACCTTAACATTGTTAGAGATTGAAAAACAAAAAACAAAAAAATTAACCTCAGCTCTCTCTCGCTCCGATCGGAAAGCTGAGATTCGACGGAGATGGATGTAGTATAGAGGTTTCTGAAATATAAGAAGATGAAACCGAGACTGAAAAACTTCTATTTTGCTTTTGTTTTTTCTCTGGGTTTTTTAACGAGGGACTGTAAATTTTGGGTGAATTGGATGAAGAGAAGGTAGGAAGGTGAAGTGTGGGCGGACGCGCTGGTTGGTGTGTTTTAATAGCGACCTACTCGCGCTTGCTGAGCGACACCTGGACTTCGTGGACCGATTTGCAGTCCCACTGGATTTCCAAATAGTACACTGTCTACAGCACAATCAAATCCAAAAACTGCTAGCCGGCTTTAGGGTTTTTTTGGTACATAAAAGTTGAGGTAAGAGTGAGGCTTTTCTAGATCAGGACAAACCCTGCGACTTAGGTACGGAGGCTTTCGGATTTCCGACTAAGGAGAAAAATTTCATCCACGTTTGAAGAGAGATGCCACCCTTCTTAAAGGCCTAGAGGCATGCTCCCATGAGACCACATCATCACTCAACGTGCATTTCTTCGAAAGTAAGTATTCCTCATAATAGGAATACTATCATTATGTGTGAACTTCAGTTTTGGTATATTCATCTTCTTGGTTATGTCATTATTGTGTTGTAATTGTCTCGTCAGGTCATTTAAAGTTTTTATCGAATCTCCACGTGTAAACGGTTATGCGATGATAATGAGTCCATACAAGGTGACAAATTTGACCATGGTATCTTGCATTTAACGTACTTCCCTAACTTCTCAATGTGCATTTCTTCAAAAAAAAACTTGTCAATGTGCATATAAGTATCTTTTAGCGATTGTAATAAATTTAAGTCGTTATTCACCCTAGCAATAGCACTTTCAAATGGGAATCCGAGCCGTATTTCAGCAGATTTCTACTATTTCTGGCGACTTATTGTTTAGGCTGCTTATGGCTTGCCTAAGTGGTGGTCTTCGAATCATCAATGTTAGATGGGCTTGGATAAAATTTGGAAAGATGGGTTCGAACACCACAGATAATGAAATGAGTTTTTCAAATGTGAGATTCAAGTTATGTTATCTGGAATTGTAGTAGTTGGGTGTTTGTTAATGGATATGGTTGAGATTGAGATGATTGTGTATGGATTGCTTTCTGGATTTTAGCAAGTTCATCTGATTCTGATGAAATGAGTGTGTTTACTGTGGGTTTCATATTTGAGAACGGGTTGTGGTAGAAGGGCATAATCAAAAGTTGCTTAATTATTGATTTTGTCAAATTGGTATAGCATTGGTTGAGTTCAATAATCTATATTAGGAAGTTGTATGGATGTTGGAGTTCCGACTATTTTCCTGGGTTCTGCCAAACACTAGACAGGAAAATGGAAAGGAGCTGCAATTTCCCATGGGAAAGGAAAATTCAAGGAACCTAATTGCTTTCCTTTCTTTTCCATGAACCAAACATAGCCTAAAGGCTTTGGGTTTCCTATAGATGTCTCAATTTTACAGTAGCTCCTAGGAGATAAACTAATTTTATGTAAATTTTACTTATAAATGGATTGACGTTCTCCATTAAAAAAAGTAAAAGAAAATTGATCAGCTTTTCAACACCCTGACTTGAACATTAGAACTTTGTGAAGTATAACAAAACTTCATCCTTTTCCTCACTTTGGATGAGCTCGTTTCTAATTTTACTTTTTTATCATATTTGTGTTTCAAAATTACTTAGTGAGTTCTCTTTTATTACACTAAACCATATGTAAGACATGCATAAACCAAATTCAAACATTGTAACTTGCCTGGTTGTTCCAATTCTTAATTCAAAAGATATAATCCACACAAATATGAAACATTAAAAGTTGCAACCAAATTTGAATTTGAAATTAGTAAATGAGTAAAGCTAAGATGCATCATACATTTGACAAACCTTACATTCAAAAGTTGATAAGCCTGCATGAATACCAAGGGTAAATGTTTCCAAAACAACATAATTTAATAGCTAGAGGCACATATGGTTAGAAATCACCCTCTATTTATCAACCTCTATATCTAAACAACCTTTTTTTAAAAAAAAACTTTTTTATTAATAACTTACACCTTACATATGTCAATGAGGTTTGAACCTGTGACCTCAAAGTTGTTAGTTAAACACCTTAACCAACCAAAACACGACACCTGGACATATCTAAACAACCTAATACAACTCATTCACACAAACGTTAATAACACTTGCATACACTACAAGCCACATGAATTTCACTTCACTTTTCTGCTAGCATTTTCTATGCTTGTCGCCTTGTTTTAACTACATTTTGGGTTTATGAATCTATCATTTGTCCTCTCTTTCCAGGCTTTTACACTATTGGAATTTCGCTCTTAGCTGACTAAAATAAATCGTCAGCTAAGTACAAGTTTTTGTTTGTAAATATATTAGTTGACGGAAGGTCCGTTGATTAAGACGCATCTACTAAGATATTAGTCGACGATACATTTTGGATCTGTCGACTAAGATATATTCTAGACGACGAATCATGCAGACAAATCTTTCGTTGACTAAGATCTTTACAGACGAAACGACATCGTCGGCTAAGAAGTCATCGACAAAGAAATAACCTAGTCGATTGATCATTTCTTTCCTAACCGACCAAAGTTTTCGTCGACAAAGATCTTTGCAGACAAACCACTTTTGTCGGCTAAAATGTTAACCAACGATTTTCGAGGCGTCCTTAGCCGACAAAGTTTACATGATCGTCACTAAAGTGTTTTCCTAACTGACGGATGTTGCTTGACTTCCATTGACTAGGATAATTATTATATTTTTTTAATAAAATAATTGTTACCATAAATACATTTTCATATTTATTATTAGATTAGGGTGAGGTGAGGCGCAAAGGCAGAAGATAAACAGTTTGGAGTTTGGGACGGCACAAGTGTCATCAAGTTTTTTACACCGGTAGATTATGCATAATTTGTCTTAAAGAAAGTGTGTAAGACACACGACTCGACTTTTCACCTTTCTCTTCTCCTTCATCTGAGTTTGGAATCATAAAACGATTTTTGGGTTTTTCGTTCTAAGTGTCACATGATTCGGCTTCCACAAGTTCTACTTCTCCTTCAACCAAGTGCGGTAACCAAAATTGTTTATAGTAATTATTTTCATGTTAATTATTTCATTATTTATAATTATTGTTTGATTATAAATTAGATTTATATAAATAAATATTTACAATATCTAACCATTTTTTATTACAATACATCTGATAATGGTGAGATGGAAAATTGATTTGCCCACACATGGCGTTGTTGAACATGTTTCAGGGACCCGGAATCCCTTTGGGGAAGTTGGCTTTGTACATGGCCCCGCTGTTATCTATAAGTTGTGACCAAAATTTCCTTGCACTTTCTTCTTCTGCAGTGTTTGCCCATTACCATTGACGAGGACCGTCGCCCGCGTCTTGCCGCGGGTGAAAACATATGATTGCCATAATCAATCTATCGATGTATTCTAAGCAAACAGATCCAAAGTAGAAAAAGTATTTGGACAAAGGATGGTTCTTTTGATGAGGCCGGGTTTCAATTTTCCTTTTCTTCTTCGTGTAGTTCTTGACTTCTTGAAGACAGGGATCATGCCATCTTGGTAAACAAAAACATTATTGCAGAAGGAAGAGTTAGAAAGCAAATTATGGTATCTCTATGTTTTGGTAAGATTCCTAATTGGGATATTTGGTTCACAGGTTAATGGAAGCAAACGGCCGAGACGGCTGTGCTTAGTATCAAGACTTCGGTAAGCTCAAGACTTCGTTTCTAACACAAGGTTCAGAATGCAAACCTTCAACTACAATAAAAAAAATGCAACCTTCAACCAACTTTTTTGCAATGACAACCCACATTCAATGCACGTGCAAGCGCGGCCCTTTCGTACCCACATTGCGCATGCAGGAAGGCTAGTAAAACCTAATGGACATTCAATGGATTCAACCCGTGTCAAAAGAATGCATAGCTATGGCTTGTTTACTAACTTTCAGCAATTATAAACATCTCAAGCTCTGAAAGTATATACAGAAGCAAAAAAGAAGGAAAGAAAGAAAAGAGAAACAGAAATTAAAATTGATGAATATCAAACCAAAGCAACTAAGCAAGGGCAGATGTAGGCTTGCTAAAGCTCGTGACTGTTTGAAAATGGAGATGGTAGTACTAAATCTTGTCCGTGTTGTATGAACATGTGTTAAGAGGAGCCAACAACAAGACCTTCCCGAGAGATATTGGTCACCCGGAGAACAGCTTGTGCGATAAGCGGAGAGAGTTTCGATTGGCAGAAGTTCTCCCAAGACTCCACCTCGGGTTGCACCTCCTCAGATACTGCTGTTGGAGAGAGATTCTGAAATTTCTCATAAACAGTCTGCAGCTCAAGGAGGAGGCTTCGAGCAGCCTCCCTAGATTCAGGAAGCTGGTCGCTAAGCTGGGAGGCAGCAACTTGAATTAATTTGTCAATCCCATAAGCTTTAGTACCTTCAACACCCTGCAGACAGACAAAAGATAAAACATCTAAGTACCTAGCGGGGAAGAAAGCAACCAACCAGAAAGTTGGCAACAGAGTCATATAGCAAGATGAACCAAATCATAATGGTCTAACAACACTATATTAAGGAATAACACATGAAAAGGGAATACACTGTTGAGAAAACAAAACAGTATCTCAAACCTATGAAAGAATTTCTAAACAGGAAATTTAAAGAAACATCACTGTCTATATACTATGAAACGAATCATAGTAATAACGGAGATATAAGAATGAAGACAAGAATGCCCTAATTCTAGACATAAGCAAATCAATAAGCTTTCCTTTCTTAAGCACCATTAACACTTTTAGCACTTTTAGCAACATCTATATACCTCATCTTTTAAAATGATGAAATAAAATGATTTCTGTTAAACAGAAAGGTAAATAGAAATATGTCATACACAATTTCAAAAGACAAAATTAGACAAATGAGTATATCTGATTTCTCTTCTCTTACCAGTCGTGGAACACTTCGACAAAAGCACATTGATGCCTTCGCTCGAATTCTGGGATTTTTGTGCTTGAGATATGGTTGCAGCATTGGTAACAACAATGTGGGGGAAACCCATGTGGTCATCGCAACCAAAGCTCTTTCAGCCGCCTCACATACAAAACGTTTATCTTGTGAAGACTTGAGAAGAAGTTGTAGTAGCTGAATGAGTCATAATGGGCAGAAAAGACGGAAAATAGTTAATCATAAATATTACAGTAAACCCTTTTACTATAAAAAATAAGTGACAAAATAAAGATGAGGCAATGTAACAGTAAAGTTCAAAGAAAACAAGTTACCAGAGGGTCCAGGGAATCAATTATGCTGTCATTGTAAGCATAGAAGATATCTGCAGATGTCATAATCGCAGTTTTGCAAACAGCACTTCTTGGATTCTTCAGGGACCTTGCTACAAGGGGAATCACATCTCCCCTATTAAAGAGAATATGACAATAGTTAAATCTTCAGCACCATCAATAGTTAATGTATTTTACACATCAAAAGCGCATGCTTCTTTCAATAAGATCAATTTAAAAACACAAGACTTACAGTTTCTCTAGCATAGTTTCCTTGTGAAAAATGGACAACCGGCGGACAGTATTGAGTGCTTCACAAAGTAGAACCCAATCTTTAGAGTCTAGTCCAGTTAAGAGTGTCTGGAACATCAAACAAGAAAGGCACAGACACCATACAGTTAGTTGGTATACATATAGATGAATACTATGAAAAGGTCATACATGCCCGAGTTTAAGCAAAAATACTACAGGAAGGTATAGAATAAATACCTTGAGACTCAAATCAACATCTTCGACATCATTCAAATTCTCAGACTCAATGTATTCTACTTCAGTATTTGCAACCTCAATGGCATTCACAACTTCATCACCATTAGTAGAAGGGGCACCCAAAGTGACAGACATTTTCTTCTGGCACTCTTCATGATTTGCAGTAGCATTCCCAAAAAAGGGTTTAGTTATGACCCCTTTGCTACAGCTTTCATTCTTCCTCTCAGATCCAGGTATGGTATTGAGATCTCTAAGAGCTGACATTGCTGTTGGCCTTCAACTCTGAACCAAACCAAATCACAACAGTTAAAAATGCTAACTCAAATTAATAACAGCACATCTTGGTAATTGATGTGGTCGCTCTAACTAGATAGGCATATTAAATTTTAGTACTGACCACTGAGATAACTGCAGCGTGAAATCACATTCTTGATTTATTACTAGCCCAAGTGAAGAATCCAAAGCAGACAGCTAATACACATACCACATTAACAAAAAGCCAAATGATACCAGCTCTAGCACTGTTTGATCTAAAAATAAGTTCAACATGGATCACATACAGTGCTCTCCCTACATTATAATTAACGGACCACACTTCCATTTCAAAAACAGGTACTTATCAGCAACTCCATACTAGTTATGCACTGATTGGAGCTTCAAAGAATACACAAACAGTAACAAAAGTGTATGAAATCCGCACCGGACTATGAATCAGCGAGCAACAACTAACTAAAACCAGTTTCTCCAAACATTCTCCAACCGAAAATCCGATGCACTTCATTTTCTTCAAAATTAACCAAACAGACTCAGTAGTAAAGCCTAGAACCTAATCTGCACTAGACACACACACAGTAAACACAGAACACTCAATCCACCGGAAATGTGAGTCTCGGAAAACCTCAAGATCTCACTCTCCACCAAAACCAGCCACCAAATCCCACTCTCAAGAGTCAACACCAAAACACAAACCAGCACATCAACATTTTCACACAAAAAAAATCAGTAAATCAAAACCTAGCAAAAAAAACACCTAGGGCTCCATAATCAAAACCGCGACGACGACGATCCAAATCGCAATCCGGATTATTCAAAAATGCGACCACTCTACAAGATCTCGTGCGCTACGATCATCCTAGTGCGCCCTAACCGATTCGAATCGGAGCTCCGATTAAAACCGAGCACAGTAACCAAACCACAAGCAGAATTATCAGAGAGAGAGAGAGAGTACCTAAGAGCGAAGTGGAGTGAGAAATGAAGAGCAGACGTCACAGAACGAAGGTTCGAGTCCACACTGAGCCGACTTGGAAATTTTATATATGGCAGAGAGAGAAGAGTTCGTAACCGGCGAGCGGAAAGGTCTTGAAGCGACGACGTTTTGGGATTCAGGGTGGGTTGATCCGACCCGAGCCGGCAGAGTCGGACCGCCTCATAAATATACACGTTTAATTTGTTCCGTTGCGGTTCTTCCTGTTTTGTATTGGCCACTGGATTTAAGAGGAATATCGGAAATGCCATCGAGATGCGTCATTATTGTTTGATTATTTTTATTATATATTTGGATTTTGAAATCTTACCAAAAAGGAGGTGATTTTGAACTGACGCTCCAACACTGGAGAATGAGATTTTGGATTATAATATCAAATTTTGGTGCAAATTATTGGGGGAGCATGGTGTCCCGTCTTCACTATCTCTAAGTTTGTATAGATTTGGTTCTCTAATGTTGATGTCGGTGCATAACTCCACTAATCCGAGCAGTGTTTCTCTTAAAATTTTGATTTGAAAACATCGCGAGCGACATCTGCTTTAGTTTTGCCTCATGGAGTAGCGATGCTTTCCATCACTCGTTTTGTTGTACTGTCTAATTAAATATTTTAGAGATAATTTTAGTAAATAAGTTGAATGAGTTGAATCAAATATAACTATTATTATGAGGACATTAAAAGAATAAAAAATTGTTACTCTCATTGAATATTTTGCAATGAACAAAAATCATACATAGAAGACCTGTTGTCATATTTCCGTCTTTAATTTTGGTATATCAAATAGTTGTTGAGTGAGCTACCATATGACTCATTTTCAAAAAAGATGTAGTTGAGGTCCACATCATGACTTTCTATGATTCTATTATTAGGAACATTCTTGCGTTCGTCCCACTTGCAGCATAATATGTTTCAGCTCAACCAACTCATTGACGACCATCACTTTTTATTTGAAAAGAAAAAAAACATAAAAAATGTATGTGTTATAAATATTATATTATATGTCGATGTCCATGTAAATACTCATTAGTTAAGTTCTTATGATGTAAATCATACTCATATATAAATGAGCCTAATGATAATGAATAACACTTCTTACTTCTCTTACTTTTTGTTCTGCCTTTTCTCTTTATCTTATCGCAGAGTATATGGACTTTACGTCCACAGTCTGTAATTATAGTATGAACTCTTATGTGATATGTAAGTCCCTATATAAAGGGTCTTGATGAGTGAATGAATAAGACAATTTTTTCTCCCAGAATACGTTATCTTGCACGAGCACTCTAACCCTAGTGCCAACCATTTTTTTCAAAGCACTAAAACCTAACCCTAAATCGGCCACACACTTGCCGCCGCGCACCCCAAAGGAAGCAAACCACCTCGGTCGCTGCGCACCCTCCCCCTCTCGGCTGCATCTTGCTAGGACGTCACCGTGGCTGTTGGTTTTTCAAGTTTTGCGTCTAGTTCTTCAACAAGATTGTGAAGCTTAATTTGATAGGTATGATTTTGAAAACCCTAAACTTTGTAGAGTTCAAATAACCTCAGAAGATAAAATCGGTTCTTCCCTTCTTCATCTCCCTTCTATGCTTTTTATGATGCTTTGATGGAAATGTTTGATAATATCCATGTAGCTCTTTTGCCGGAGCTGCAAGCGTAATGAAACAATATGCAACTGTTGTATTACACCACTATGGAGGAGTACACTAGGGACATGCTGAGATTGCATGCTCGGCTTAGGCTTTGAGGTGTACAAAAGTCTGATGATGATCTCATTGAGAAGTCAGTCTAGTGGTCTATACCTCACTACAATTCGGATTATTGAATCCAATATAGTCGCCAGACATGATTTTTAGGACTCTAACTCCTACAAGTTATGGCATGACCGTCTTGGTCACCAAGGAAGAGATATGATGATTAAGATCCTGCGTAACTCTAATAGACATCCCTTATTTTGGTCAAAATGAAAAGTTTTGAACATGGCCTCCCCAAGGTGGGTGATGGTGTTGTGGTCACCAGAAGTAACCCACGACTGACTTCAAGGTCACCGGTCTACGATTCTTCTGCTAAAGCGTCTTTGGCTTTTTCCGACATTCACCATTCATTTTTTAAAGCTTGTACCTTGGCTAAGTTGGTGTCGAAACCTTCTTTTGCTAAAGCCAACACAAAGAATATCTAATTTCTCCAGCGTATCTAAGGTGATATTTGTGGATCTATCCATCTAGAGTGTGGACCATTTCGGTATTTTATGGTTCTGGTGGATGCGTCAACGCGTTGGTTACACGTTGCTTGGTTGTCCACATGTAATGCTGCATTTCTGAAACTCCTGGTATATATTATTAAGCTTCGGGCTAACCACTAGGATCATCTCATTATGACTATTCGGTTGGATAATGTCAGTGATTTCACATCAAAGGTGTTTGATAATTATTGCATGTTTATTGGGATTGAGGTTGAGCATCCCGTACCCCACCTGCACACATAAAATGGTCTTGTCAAAGCCATGATAAAGACGCTTCAAATGATAGCTCGAGTATTAGTCATGAGGTCCAATCTCCCTATTGTTTCTTGAGGTTATGTAATATTGCATGCAACAGTACTTGTTCGTTTTACAACCTACCTCCAACCAAATGTTTAGTGCATACCAATTGGTTACTGGATATAAGCTTGACATCTTGCACTTACGCATATTCGGTTGTGGAGTGTATGTGCCGATTACACCACCATTGTGTACTAAAATGGGTCTGAAACGACGTTTGGGTATCTATGTTGGATATGATTCACCAACTATAATTTGATACCTAGAGCCTTTGACATATGATCTCTTTAAGCCCAGATTCGCTAATTGTCAGTTTAATGAGACCATCTTCCCATCGTTAGGGGGAGATTGGAACATGAATGTTCAAAAGGAACAACACGAATTGTCTTGGTGCATTCCTACGTTGTCTCATTACGATCTTTGAACTTCTCATGTGGATAGGAAAGTGAAATGAATCCTTGATCTCCGGAATGTGGTGGATTCGATGCCCGACTCATTCACTGAGATTGCAAAAGTGACGAGATCAGATATTCCAGCTGCAAATGTACATGCAAGGCTTAAAGTCCTGAAAGCGGGCAAGACCACCTCAGGTCCGATCATGGTTGCCACCGGTGATGGCATTGCCAACCCTAGTGGAGGGATGAAGGTCGTGGCTTCCCAAAGGAAGAGAAGGATGCCACTTGGTTATGTTGATATGCACCCTAGGAAGAGACGGGCACCAAAGGCACAAAACAATCCCTTACTCATTTATACTGAGAATCCTTCTTACGAGATTGTCTCTGATTATAGTTATATCCTTGAATCCATGTCGGTATCTCTAGAGGACGCTTCGTGATTCACGTCAGTATCGGAGAACATGGAAATCTTGATGTATTATGAGAACACCTTTGAATTGTTGGACCGATCATCCATGTATGTCGATGATATATTTGCATATTCCGTGGCTCAAGAGAAAATTTCAACCAAAAAAGTGCAAAATGCCCAACCTCTCATTCAAACAGCGGTTCCTGCTAAAACGAAACATGAGGAAGAAAGAGCGGACACCTCCATTCCAAGTCACCGTTTGACCGCCGCCTAAATCCTGCCATTCGATCATAGTCAACGCTCTTAAATAGCGACGTAAGGCCTTCATGAAATCCACCATCAACAGCGGTGAAGAAAAGTGACGGCCTTCATTTGAGGATGTTGCCCAAACAATACCTTCAGCACCATTCCAGTCTAGTCCACCCATACAGCGACAAGGATCCAAATCTAGATGAGGAGTGGCTCTGTTGGCCTTGTGAGTGACCCAGATAAGGAATCTGCCATCTCTCATGCAACCACTTCGGGGACTTCAACCATAAGTGTACTCTCCTATTCGACAACGGTATCGCCTTCCAAAGCAGCACCTCTACTGATGGTGACATCAAACAGAGAGGCGTCTGACTGTAAAACCCTAACAACGCCATGCACGAGGGTCGAGACGACAGGAAAGCAGTCGAGAGGACAAGGCTGAAATGGAGAGATGAGTGGCGAAGCCGAGACGAAGAGATACACAGCTCTGAGAGAGATATCGCCATCTAGTCATGGACTTCGCCCTCTAACAGCCTGCATCGCCATCCACTCAAGGACTACGCCCTCCAAGAGACACGGAAGCAGCGGTGGAGCCGAGACGGCGAAGAGAAAGAGGAAGGCCGTGACTACGAGGTCCATGCATGAAGCAGAAGAAAAAAAAGTGCGAGAAAGAAGAATTCAAAAAAAGGAAAACAACAGGAAAGACAAACAACGACTACAACGCCCTCTTCTGCACCCCAGCGTGCACTTTGATAGGTGCATAAATATGAGATGTTATAATGGTTATTCTCCTCTTTACTTTGTTAGTGTATTGTGTTTCCCCCTTGATTTAGATTTTTATATGTTTTAGGTGTTCCGGAGCAAAGAAGGGAATTATGAAGCAACATAGGAAAAATCTAGAAGGAAAAGGATTTCATGTCTTGCAAGGAAAGGATTATGAAGAGCTGCCAGAATTTATTATATAACTTTGACAGAAGATTGTGATCAGCTCACAATGATCTAGAAAATGAATTTTATATCAACGGAAAGCTTCAAGATTCCACTTTCTATAACATTTTACAGATCATCAATACCTATTTTCTAGAAAAAGTTATGATCATATGAGTGCTCGAATGTCAAGTTTGCCGAAAATCTGTTAGTGGACCGAAACTTCAATTTCAAGGACAAAACTATCTTGGCAAGCCCATGGAAGAAAATTGACGATACTCTAACCCTAATATCATCTGACACGCATAGGAGAAGGTGACATAACAGTTTGGAGAATAAAAAAAGAACAAGAGAACGCAGACGGCAAGGAGATCGACATATTCTCAAAATTCTTCCAATTTCGGTTTTGTTGTCTTCTTCTTCCATGAACTCCTTTGTGTTTTCAATATTCATTATGTGTAGCTAAACGTACAGTAGCTAGGGGGTTGTTGAAGCTCCTAGACATGATTCATAACCTGCTTTGATTTTCAATTTGTTTTCCAATTAATAACATTGAGGTTTTGTTTACTGATTGTTCATCGATGAATTCTTTGTGTGTGCTTTAGAGGCCTACTTAGTGTGCATGCTAGGGTTATACTACTTGATGATTTGATGTCTAGCTCAATATCGGATCTCTCAAATTGTCTAGAGAAGTAATAGATAGTTTTCACTAGCGAGTAGACAAAACCCTAGGTTTAGCAAGACGCTAAGTTTATTGCGATGCCTAGTGATTGCTCAAACTCTTTTTATACTCATTGATCTTTGCTTGTTTGACCTAATAAACATACCTTTATGTTGCATTGTTGAGAATAGTTTAGGTGTAGAGCACTTCTTGTCTAACGTACAAAGTAAGAAAGAGTAATAGATTTTGTTCAAGCGTACCGAGCCAATCTGAGCATCTTCAATTGAGTTATTTGGTTGTAAATTGGGAAAAGTGTGTTGTGTATGATTTTCAAGGTGGATACATCTTCTCTAGCTAGTTTCATCATCTTGATTCTCAACCAATTTAAAAACCAATTACTGTATTTTATTTCCATACCAAATAAACTCTGAATTATCTCAAATTTTGTGTGCTAGACTCTCTGTGTGTCTATTACATCTTTATAAATTTTCGTATTTTTATGAGTAATCTAGGTTAGGTTTTTATTTTATTTTTTGACTACTGTTCGGTAGGAGCTGCAGTCACCTTTTGTGACATTTGTTAAAGCTTTTAGTTAATTTAATCCTTTGCAAGAGATCCTTATTTTTTTATATTACAATCGATATATTTATAGGAGAATAAGGAAAATAAATATCTTTTAATTTAGCTATCACACTTCGCCATTTAGCAGCCCAGCGTGCACCCTAGTGTGCACCCTTTGGCATCCCGACAGTTCTCGACACAAGATGAGTAAAACTCAATCTTGATACATTGGTCTTGCAAGGAACTCGTTACATGTTTTACTAAATTCAAACATGCCTAGCTATTTGCCATGCTTTACTTAAACATCATGCTAGGCTCTGATATTCGACTTAGGAATGTTGAGACATTAAGACTTTCAACTAAACTATGAAGGAGTTAACAAGTGTAAGCGGATGCGAGCATATCTTCAGAAATATCGCCGAAAGAGAACAACTACCTTCTGGCATAAAATCCCCATATCACCGTAAGCGCTCAACTAACTTAGGGGATTAAGGGACAAATGCTCATAACACCCATCTTACAACTCCATCATTCTTTAGTTAAAACATTGATTATTACCTCTATATGGCATTATCACACGATATATGTTAAAACACATATATCCGAGCACTCCCTCATTCATATAGAGGAACTCAGGGACTTATACATTTGCATGTTTAAATGAAACATGATTATCCTAACTATTATTCTTGGGCAAACTTTTGTTCATCAAGCATCCATGCCAAGAATAAAGATAATCCTCTAATGATTTCATTTACAAGTCAGCTCTCTTATCGTCGTAAGAGTACAACTACCTTACAGGATAAATCTCTGAAAAAGTCTTTAGATTCCTTATCGTCATAAGCGTTCATCTACCTTACGCGATAAGTCTACATTATTCATTATCGCAGTAAGCGTTTGTCTACCTTACAAGATAAGTCTTAGATATGTCTCCACTATTACCTTATCGCTATAAGCTTGAATATATCTTACAGGATAAGTGTCTCCTGCTCCATTATCGCCATACGAGCACACCAATATTTTCTTTGTTACATGTGTGTAGGAAAAAAGACATAGTGTTCGGAAAAGAGTACACCATCTTTGACAAAATGCAAGAGTTCACTATTTCGCCACAAACAGGCACGACTACACCATCTGCACCCAAACTTCATCATATTACAGAACAACAAAAGACAACCACCCTTCTTGATTAAGGGGCTCGGGGACTGGTAGGGCTAGGTGCCTCATAGGCATTACTTATGTTTGGTGACTTGGTTTTAACTCCCCAACCAAAAAGACTCTCTTACTTGGGGACTTGTTGGGGTATGCACTATATGCCTACACCGCCGAGCATAAGTAACACCATTTATGTAAGCCCACAAGCCATTACAAAACTCGACCATGACACATATCATGAAGTCTGTCATACAAACTAAGCAACGACCCATCGGAAGTCGTCAATCCGACATCGAGAAGTTACATTGCCGGCCTCACCAACATGCATTCACGGAACACACTAGGACATCATGTCCCACATCAAAAATGTATAAAAGAATGGAATCTCCTTTTACTATTTAAAGGAGAACCTCCTCCTTATTAACGATGTTGAGGTTGATCAGATAGCGACTTGTAATACCTTAGAAAGATATTTCGCCACCCAAACTCTAATATATGTTAAGTGGACATAGTCTTGCCCACCAAAGGTAAGATGAACCACTATAGATCTCGTGTCGGCCCTGCATCGCCATCTGATATCGTCCTCTGACATCACATATCGTCATAACACACACATTTCACACACGTATCACCGTATGGTACAAACTAGTTCCAACAGAGACCATGAGGGGGTGCCATGAAGCAAGAACTAGAGCTCTTTCTTCCTAAATTCCACAATTATACAATAAAGTAGCAATCAAAGGGGTGTCATGACACCCTTTGGCCCTATAGTAGCTCTGCCTATGCATCCAGGAGTCTTTATATCTACCTTTAACGGTACAATGATACACACACTCCTTATCCAAAGCGGAGCCCCGCTTTGAAATTAAGGTGTGAGCCTTTTTATTTGGCTTACTTTTGTGATCAAATTTTCACAACTTCGCATTTCAAGTCTAGAACACAATGTGTATATCATTTCTACTAAGTTTCATCCAATTTGAGCATCATTTGAGCTTAACGATGATATATACTGATACACACACTCCTTATCCAAAGCGGAGCCCCGCTTTGAAATTAAGGTGTGAGACTTTTTATTTGGCTTACTTTTGTGATCAGATTTTCACAACTTCGCATTTCAAGTCTAGAACACAATGTGTATATCATTTCTACTAAGTTTCATCCAATTTGAGCATCATTTGAGCTTAACGATTGTTAAAGGATCGGGGTTTACACCAGTTTTTTAATCACAAAATCACATTTCCACTGTTCAATATGTAGTTATATATAAGTAGATCACTTATGCAAAATTTAATCCAAATTGGTAATCGTTAAAGTGCTCAAAACTTCAAATAAAAAGTTAAAGCATGAACGGTTAGGTTTGACAGATTTGATACATCAATTGATTTCAGTTAGTTCGAATCCTTAACGATCACCAAATTAGATGAAATTTTGCAGAGATGATCTGCATATGTGCATCTAAATATTGAACGGTGAAGATGTTGATATGTGATCAAAAAATTGGTGTAATCCCCAATTTCTCATATATGTCAAAAAGAGATCCCTTAATGAAAGTGTCCTATATATAAGCTTAGTCAGGAGCGGAGGTCCATTCTTAGCTAAGAAACAAATTTCGTTATTTACACACTTCTCGATTATATTTTCTCATCTTAACCATTCAGATTTTAAGTATATACGTATAGATCATGTCTAAAAATTTGAAGGAACTGACCATTATTATAAACGGACTATATATACGCGTGGCAAGATTTGATTCGTCAATAGAGCTATACCCGAACGCGATTTGCAACACACGTAAGTAGAAGAACCTCCCCTTTTCAGAGCTCACAATCAACAAGAACAACCAAAAAGCCCTGGAATCAAACTCTTCGGCTTTTCTTGATTAGTAAGTCTTTCTTTCTATCTCTCCCAAATTTGTAGCTTCTGATTTTGAAGAAAGGTGAAACGTAATTGATTTAGGGTTTATGATGCTCCGATTCAAGATTTGATTTTGATCAGGGCGATCGAGTATTGAGTGGCGGTTGATAGTTGGCTCGGAATTTAATTGATTGATTGGTTGCGAAATTTGCAGGCTTTTTTGAAATGGAGAAGGATCAGAAGGTAGCAACTGAAGACCCCAAGGTGGATTTGTTCGAGGACGATGACGAATTTGAAGAGTTCAACATCAATCAAGGTAATTTTTGGGGTCTTAAGTTATTGTTCATCGGAAACTAACGTGTTATGGAATGTGATGCACTGATTTGGGTTTTGTAATATTGTAGTTATTCAATGAATTTAGTCGAAACTAATTGCAGATATGATGATTCTGAAATAGGTGTTTAAGCAATGCCTGATTATATGTGGTTATCTTGGTAATGAATCGAGTCACGGGGTTATGGTGATGAATTGAGCATTATATGCATGATACTGATGATAGTTACAGCTCGTGTTGTTTGTAAACTGAATGTAGTGCTAGTATACAATGGATTGGAATTTAGGAACTTGGACCATATGTCCTAGAACTCGCTGAGTTTAGATCAGGCTACTATTGAGGTAATGATTGAGATATATGTGCAAGAAGAAAAGCATGAAGTCTATGTGGTTATTTTGAGTGTTTTATGAAGCAATTGGAGTTTTGGAGTGTTAGATTATGAAGGCTTTGTTGATTTAAAGGATTATGGCTCATTACAGGAACATGGTGTCCAGCTATTACTGCTTAGGTATTGATTGTAGATCATGCATCTTTGGGTTTTGTAGTTTCTTTTATAGTGACTGGGTGCTTTCTTTTGGCTGACAGAGTGGGATGACAAGGAAGAAGGAAAAGAGGCAACACAGCAATGGGAGGATGATTGGGATGATGATGATGTCAATGACGATTTCTCTGTACAGCTGAGGAAAGAACTTGAGAGCAACACCGGGAAATAGTCTCATAATCTTGTCTGTATTTTCAGATGTGGCCTGTAGTAAAAGGATAGTAGTCCACTGGAAGACCACGATGTAGTTGGTTTGCATTTCTACATTTTTAAACTTGCTACAGTTGTTGCACTTCAGTATGTTAATGATTTTTTTGCATATCCTCACGCATTGTTTCTTCAATATCTATTCATTGTGTGCATTTCTAACTTTGCCAGGAAGGAACACTGTACTGCATCACTTGTTTTCTTAAGTCACTGTCTTCCAGACTTCCATTTTCTTCTTCTCAGAAACCTCCTACCCTGTAACTCTCAGATAGTCCATCACAGCTCAAGTTTAACTCTCAAGGCCACCTTTACATTGTTGCCACTGTTGGGTTTTGCTTGACAAAAACTCTGCAAACTATTGTAGTATCTCATGCATCAGAATCTGCATTCTGTCATACCGTGTGTGTGCACTTACCCATTCCATCATTCCCACTTACTATCTCTTTGAGTTGTCTAGTGAAATCTATGCTTGAGACTAAAGACCATATGCAAATTAGCCATACCTGCACTAAGCTTCTGATCTGTTCATCCATGGAGACTATTGACTATGGAGTTCTTTCCCTTCTGGGTTTTTGAACTATGTGGTTATGTTAAGCGGATGGAAGTCACTTGGATTATCTATTCATGATCAGACTCTGAGAACTAGGCGCTAGCTTGCAGTAGATAAACTCAGCTTGCATCCAAACTCACGTGTGACAGTTTTCGAGTCATTAGGATCTCCATCCTCATCTAGTTTACAGTCCTAAGTGAGTTCATTATGTTGGCTTGCTTCTTGTTATTACTTCATCCACAATCGTGCTTAAATGTCAAGTACTGGAGTAGTTCATTGTAGCACTTGCATATCATGTGATTTAATAGGTGAATCGAGCTTTATCTTAGTTATCTATATTGAAAGTATATGGACTGCTTCAAATAACTTGAACGTAAATCACATGATATGCAAGTGCTACAATGAACTACTCCAGTACTTGAAATTTAAGCACGAGTGTGGATGAAGTAATAACAAGAAGCAAGCCAACATAATGAACTCACTTAGGACTGTAAATTAGATGAGGATGGAGATCCTAATGCGTAAACAAGAGAATTTGAAAGCTGATGATCATGGCTAGTCTAACTGGAAGTAATTTTACATCAATTCACAAAACTTCGTTCCTAACTACTGTTTCCTAAGTTCATTTCCTTTTTCCTGATTATTTTTGAACTAACTAATTGTATCTTTTGAGTCATTAATCTATAGAAAAATCAGGCTCATCTGGCTTAAACATCCGAGGCATATGCAAACTAGTTGAATCAGGATCAACCAGCTGAGCTTTCTGCACAATCCCTCTTTTTGTATTTGCAGCAAATTTAGAAGCCAGAAATGTGACCCCAAGATTTGGGAAACTGCTCAACTTCTCCTCTGTCGATGAACTCTCACCATCCTCATGGCTTAAAAGATTTGCTTGTTCTTCCTCGTAGTAGTAGCCGTCTTCCTCTTGGCCAGATACATGCATATAGTATAAGCTCTCCTGCATAGCCAAGTCCTTTGCCATCTTCCTCTTCTTAAACCTTCTCCAAGCAGCTTGTATGAAGCAAGCACCCCATGTCCTCCATTGGTGAGAATAGTACCTAAAGGCATGCTGTAGTTTCTTGCTGTGAAGACGTTTGAACTGACTTGCAACAAACTTAAGGTCCTCAGCTCGAAGCGCAAAAGCTTCAACTTCAGTGAGGGCTCTCACAGTACGGGTGGAAGAAGGCATGTTAAGGCTAGAACTGGGCATTAATGCCCATGTCAGTAGTTCCTCACCACAGAAGTCACCAGGTCCTAGGGTGATGGAGTTAAAGAAGCCAGTCCTCCCTCCATTGGTTGTGGAGCTCTCAAGTTTCCCTCTAATAATGAACAACATCTCAGTTACTGGGTCACCTTCTTGAACAATGTATGTGCCTTTGATAGTCAAGGATGAGACAAGACGCTCACAAATGGCATCAAGAAGCTGGTCATCCATTTGTGAAAAAAAAGGGACCTGTGATACATTACAGGGCATGAGCATCACCAGCACCATGTATGAACAAAAACTAAAAACATCATGAGACAATTAGGATGAAGACTTACACGGCGAACAAGGGAAAGACACAAGTGCCGTTGGATTTCATGGCAGAGGTCGACCGGTAATGACTGCAAAATGGATTCTTCATCAACTCCTCGTGTTGCAAGCCATTGATATTGCATAAATCGGCGAACACGTTCTTGCAAGGGTTCAGGTAACTGGCGATGCCTCATCCACTCATCAGTATCTCTTTGCTTAATCCTCGATTCTTCGACTTTTTTTGACATTGATTGCAGATAAGTCTGCACCAAGGGAAACATTTCATATATTCATGAAACTTTTGCACTACACTGTTTTGACATAATTTGTAAAATGTTGCATGGATCCACATTAAACTAAATTCTTGCACACAATTTCAGCCTAATTATGTAATCTTATAACCTTAAAGTATGAATGAAGGCGAAATGTAATCAAGCATTCCAATACAAGCATCTATCCCGTGAGGAGTCAAGTAAATGAAACTACACAACTAAACCTTATAGCTCAGCAACAGAATTGAAGAGAGCTAAAAGGTTCCTTCGTATCTGGAATCTACTGCCTCTCATATATTACAGTTTATCATTTCTTTCCTAGTTAGAAACTAAGCAGGTACAGCATGTCACAGATACATGTATATATGCAGTTTACATATTTATAAAACTCCATATCCCTCATGCTAGGAAAATGGACATCAACAATGAAATAACCAGTAATGGTGGTAAAAATAACGATTATAATACCTGCATGTTGCCAATCAATAGTGAGAACAAAATCAAACCAGAAAGGCACAAGATAATGGAAAACACTGTCTCGCCGAGATATGTGCTCGTCTTCAAGGTCTGTCCGTATGAGCTACAAACAGAAATTTCTTCAGTATTAACAGCACAACATACAACTCAAATCCTCTAACTCACATCATATAATGATAATGAAGTTTCTGCAAGCAGGACTTTGATATTTCATATGATCTACCATACCATAATTTATTTAAACCCCACCAGAAACAGTACAAGTATTTCCTAACAAAGCTTGACATTGCGGCTTTACTCTTAAACGCATCCCCGAATATTCCAATCTTAAATTCGATCTCTTCATCTTCCCAATTACAGTTTTGAATTACTTTGGTAACGTTGGCCCAATACTTCCGTTCTGGTAGCTCCAAGCTCTTGCAATCCAGGAATTTGTTGAGGCAAAGCACACCATTTTCTTCATTCTCTGCAATACACTCAATTTTCCAACAATGGAACTGCCGCCCTATGGCAGAAATATAAAAGACGGCTCCAACTATCTGGACAAGAAAGCACATAAAATTGGAATGTCATGCTTAACAAACTTGTCCAGTTTAGACAACAGGAAAGAAAACAAGATTGCATACATGACTGGCTAGATAGAAAAAAACCAAATTGTATGCGGCTCCCGCCCATGCAGTCTTGGCCACAACCCCCGTAGTCTTTACAATTTTCTGATTCAAAGGAAAGATGAGAAACAATCTAGGAACATATTGAATAAGCACGAAAAGAGCCAGAGTGCTATTGGCATGATCGACGCTCGAATTCTTGGTTGCTGGGATCACCAGCCAGACAATAATCTGCGAATCCATCCAACCAAATCGGAAACGCAAGCACGTCAGTTAATAACCAAATCACATGTTATGACTGGTAAACGACAATGAAATGTGGATGATTAAAATCATTCGTGCCTGCGGAATAGGAAGAGTGGCAGCGAGATCAACGATGAAGTCGGACTTGAGATACCTGACGGCGATTTGCCTGGGGTCCATGACGAGATCGCCTCTGCCGAAAACCCTAGAACTGGGGGAAATGAAGGCTGTGCGGAACTTGATGAGCATGTGGAAGAGGTAGAAGAGGTCGGTGAAGGAGCGGATGAAAGTGACGACGACGGAGAGGCGGCTGTCGGTAGAGAGGCAGGCGTCGCCGGCGACAAAGGGGAGGTAGAAGTAGAGAGGGTCGATGAATAGGGCAATGATGCAGACTACAAGGAACAAGTGGTGCCAGATGGATACAATGTCGGAGTCCGGGGCCAAAATATGGTGGCGCCATAGCATGTGGAGTGGATGCAGCTCTTCTACTACGGCGCCGTCGCCGCTTGTGTTTTGTAGAGGGCGGAATTTAACCGGTGTGAGGATTTGTCTACTCATCTTCCATGGCGGAACTCCGGGGGTATCGGATTTCCGCTGTGGATCTTATTCAACAAAGGAAATGCATGGGACACTGTATTGAGTGTATTCAAAAAAATCGGATAAAAAGTTTACAACGGAATCAGAACGATAGAGAGGAAGAAGAAAAAGAACAATTTCGGAATGTTTGAGGTTGAGATTGAAAGAGAGAGAAGGAGAAAGTGAGAGAGGATGATTTGGTAAATGAAGGAATGGTTTTGAACCGTTGAGACTTTCGCGGGAAACCGAAGAAAAGAGCGTGGACTTCGGATCGACATCGTATGTAATGTTTGAAATGCAACTATTTTTTTAAGTAGTATTCATTTATAAAGAACGAGAACGACGGATTACATTGACCTTCACGATCACAATAGTGTTATCATTAGACAATTAGACAATTAGTTCATTTGTTATGAGCTTAATAGAGGATAAAACTAGTATAAGTAGATGAGAATCCTTGTGATAATCAATCTTAGAATTGGATTAATCTTTTTCATCAAACTCATAGCATGTTGCATAAGTGGTGATTGGTAGTGCGAACAACCCACGAAGTTTCACAAGTTGAATCAGTTTACGAGTAGCTGGATTCAAGAACAGAAGCTTCATAAAACTTTCATGTGTAGTTCTTAAGAATAAAGAGAGGAAGTACTAACAAGATATCAAAGAAACATAAAAATCAGAACCAAAACGTTCAATTGTGGTACTTTTATGTAACCATCTAGTTGCAACTAGCTCGCATAGTCTGTCAACTATTCAACACCGCGATTTAAACCATACAATTTGGAATCGGGCCAATAGCCCAATTCCAAATCTGACATTTTAGTGGTTCAGTTTTAGGCCCAAGCCCAAGGACCCAGGCTCATTTCTAAACCCTATCAGAGATGCTTCACGTGTTGAAGATACGTTGTCAACGACAAAGGCAGTTTCTCCTCCAGCGCCTCCATACCTCAGTCACCCGTATTCCTGTTCTCTTCTAGGTTAACACCATATCTTCATTCGACCACCATTCACGAAACTCCGACAACTATAGTTCCCTGGCAGCAGCGAGTTCAGTCGACGCGATCATACCCAATTGATTTCTTCTTTTGATCACAGGACCGATCGAGATATTCAATGCTCTTGGACATGACATTTGCATTAGCTCTTTTGTTATATCCATCCTCCGAAGGTCCATCAGAGCCAGCATATGCCCGCCATCGTCAAAACATTTAGTCCACACGGCCCATGACTGCCTCGACATACAAGGATTTTGGATCAGTTGGATTGAGATCCGGGCAATGTTGGATTTTTGAAAATTATTCTATCATCTAGGTTATATCTTAGCCTGTAGAAAATTCACTTAGTCGACGGAAAATTTCAAAAGAAAAAAAGAATTCTTTTTCCTGCCAAAAATTTCAAAAAATTTTGCCAAAAATTTTGATTTTTTTTTTCCACCAATATCTATATCTTCCTCCTCTCTCCTTATCATTTTCATCTCCCTTTCCCTCCCTCCCCACCACCTCGACGCCCTCTCCTCCAACCAAACCACTCCCAACTCTTCCACCTTCGCCTCCGCCACAGCTCTCTTCGCTTCAACTCCTCACCTGTAGAAAAATTCACTTAGTCGACGAAAAATTTCAAAAAAAAAGAATTCTTTTTCCTGCCAAAATCCTAAACCCTAAACCCAAAATTTCAAAATTTTTTGATTTTTTCCACCAATATCTTTATCTTCCTCCTCTCTCCTAGTCATTTTCATCTCCCTTTCCCTCCCTCCCCACTACCTCGACGCCCTCTCCTCCAACCAAACCCCTCCCAACTCTTCCACCTTCGCCTCCACCACGACTCCCTCCGCTTCAACTCCTCACCTCCCTCGCCTATAACCGCATATGAATCTTAACTATATCAACATCCCACAGAACCTAATCCTGCATAGCTGTTCTATGAGGTATATCATGCGTCACCGAGTTTCTCCACGACGGTAGTCCCCCATTGGCTCTCAAAATGTTCCCGTACCGTATCTTGAGCTGCACCTGATTACCTTCCCTTACAGGCTCCCACTCGACGGAAGAGTCGAGCTGTCGCGGAAGAGTCTGGAGGACTTTGCGGCCAGTCATGCCGAGAAGCAGAGACGTATCCAGGAATTGAAAATGGGTTAGGCTAATTTTGACAGCACACTTGTATTTTTTAGGTTTGGAACCCAATGAGAGGCTTATCCTCACGCCTTTATTACGAGTACATATGAGGGGGACATAAAACCAAAACCTCATAAATTAAAAACAACAAGTAAAATGATTTGAATGCAATAAGAAAACAATAATTTAAAACTAACTAAACCGCTTCAAACTCTTTAATCACAGAATCATTATCAACACTTTCAGCAAACTCCTTTTCAATGTAAAGAACCATCAAATCATCAAGAAAGTCATCCTCCATCTTATTCCGTAGTCTACTTTTTATAATATTCATAGATGAAAAAGCTCTCTCTGTTGTGGCTGTAGAAACCAGTAGAGTCAACACAAGACAAATCAATCTATACATCATAGGAAAGAATGCAGACTTTCTTGATTCAACCAACCGCCGACACAAATTAGACACAGAAGTTGTATTGGCAAATCTTGGATCACTCTGAATATCTGCTACAAAAAACTCACACTCCATATCTAGAGTTGACAAATCAGATGATGAAAAATCCTCATGATAAAACCTCATAGCAAGATTACAAGCATTTGTAGATTTAAAGGAAGCAAAATTATCACGGGGATCAAATGTAGCACTAAGAACAAGAAGATCCAATGATTCATCTGCAGATCTACTATCCAGCTCAACTAACTGAAGGTCTATTACAACAGTTAATATGTTAACCCGATAATAATGCTCATTTGTAATATTCTGTTCACAAGCCTTTATACCTTTTTTATAAGGAGCTGACATATCAGGCATAACAATACCATGCTCACAACAAAATGAAGCAACCCTTGCAATCAAAGCATCCCAACTATCATCTTTCATCTTTTGAAGTTTTGATTTTGCTAATTTAAGCAAGCCTAGAGCATTCAAAATGTCTATGTCTTTCTTTTGCAATGATTTACAAAGAAAATCAGTTATCTTCATGACAAGATGCATCAAAAGTAAGCAAAAGACAAAATTAAACTTCTTCATAGCCTTACCCACATTCTTTGCGTCTGCTTATACTTTTTTTGGCCCATTTGAAGCCAAATTTGTAAGAGTTGTTTAGGTCGCTCCAAATAGATCAATCAAACTAGATATAGAACGAACATGTGAACCCCAACGAGTAGGCCATGCTCGTTGCAAAGTGCAAGCTTGATTGGCCCCTGTACTTGTCTTAAGTTCGCCAGCAATCATTAAATCTACAATCTCATCTTCTCTAGCAACTTTCAAAGCCGAATGTCTCTTTGCAGAAGAGTCAACAAAATCACAATAAAGTTCAATGATCCAAAAAATATATGAATGTCATCCACCCCTTTAGCTATGGCATTTAAGGTTAACTGTAGGCGATGAGCAAAGCAATGCACATAATATACATATGGACACTCTTCATGAAACAAAGCTTGTAAACCGTTGAATTCACCTCGCATGTTACTAGCACCGTTATATCTTTGGCCTCGCATATTTTCCACTTGAAGATCATATTGAATAAGGACTCTAGATATCTCATCTTTCAAAGTTTGAGAACATGTGTCTGCCACACTAATAATTTTGAAAAACGTTCTCTAATAAACCTATGACAATCCACAAATCGAAGTATGATAGCCATTTGCTCCTTGTTAGATGCATCAACTGCTTCATCAACTAGGATACAAAATTTGGGTAGTCCAACTTCATCTCGAATCATGGCTCTAACTTTGTTGCCAAGAATATTTGCAATCTGCCTTTGAATTATTACAGAAGTATATTTGGCATTTCCAGGAGCATTATCCAAAACCCTTTGAACTTCTAAATTCATTCTTCCAAATGACTTCACAACTACAATGAAATTTCCACCATTAGCCGAATCTATCGACTCATCATTTCCTTTAAAAGCACATCCTTGATTAGCTAACAACCTGACACCTTCTATAGTAGCAATAAGCCGGAGCCGGTTATTTGCTACTTCTTGTGATGATTGGGTACTAATCACTCTATCAATATGCTTGGTTGGGTTCCTAAGTACCTCCCACTTATGCATTGCAGCATTATGGGGTGAGTTGATGCCTCCCATGTGATTAACCATACCGGATTGCTTCGACATAACATTCTTCCAACCTTGAAAACCACTTTCAGTGAATGCCGGGTGGTGGGATGGATAACTGTCAAATAAGAAACATGGGAAACAATATACTCTGTCCATCTACATCCAAAATTCAATTAAATGAGATCAAAGATTCAAAAAACTCACAAACCTGGGCAATTGGAAGGTTGAAACAGAGCTAATTAGCCTATGGTTCAAAGAAATGAAGGCTGACAAGTGAACACATTACACAATACACATCATTCACATTTCACACCTTGAGGGCTTGGAGCCTGGGCTATAAGAGATTTAAGAGATTCAAGTTAACATATCAGAAAACTTTGAAGATGAACTCTTTAATTTCAATTTTTGGAGATAATAGATGAAATTATTCATACCTGATACCTTGGACAGTTGGGCATGAAGATTTGTAATTTACACAAATAATAGTGTAGGAAGTAGGAACGACGAATTTAGAAGACTTGAGTGTCTTTGAAGATCAAATTGGAAGAAGATTGAGGAGTGAGAAACTAAGGATGGAGAAGTGAGGACTGAGGACGACTGGAGTCTGGAGGGAGTGGAGAAGAATAGAAATATAGAATGCGGCTGCGCAGAGTGGGGATGCTAAAGCCTAAATGCAATGGTTTTTTTTGTCTAGGCTACTGGGCTAATACAATTATACAAACATATATATACTTAGGGGTTTTTCGGCCCAAATCTCGGTTAGGCTATAGCCCATACAGCCTTGCATGTCCATACTTCCCTACCGAGAAGGAAGGATGGTTAGAGGCGGTGAGGTATTTCCCGAAGCAGGACTTGAGTCAGATGACGTTGTCAGATACAAGGACGAGCTCGACGATCCACTTAGCGCACTTGGAGGAGCCGTTGCGGTCTTGGTCGACGGTCTCTTCATCTATATCGACGAGTAGGTACTTGTCATGGTAGTCGCGGAGGCGCCCGACCTTGGCGTTGTGGAAAAGGTCCATGCCGATTCTGAACTTGTTAGAGTTGGTTTGAAAGTACAAGATAATATAAAAAATTGAAATAAGTGATTGTTTAATAATATATATATATATATATATATAATTATAATGATTTTTGAAATTTTACCTTCTGTCGACTAAGATTTTAGTCAACGGAATAATTTATGTGGGTTAAGTTAATCGTCTTATATCGATGGACCTAGATTCGTCGTCTAGGATATGTCTTAGTCGACAGAAGTTCTTGTTTCCATCGGCTATTGTCTTAACAGACGCTCCTTAGCCGACAGATCTTAGTTTATGAACTTTCCGTCGACTAAGATTTTAGCCAACGAAAAATCGTTCTTAGCCTACAATTTATTTTCGTCGGCTAAGAGAAAAATTTCAGTAGTGTTCAAGATGGTGATAAGGTTGTTCAGGATCCTATTGCTATTCTAAATCATATAGTTTCGTATTATTCAGATTTGTTTGCTAATCATGCAGGTTCTCATGATACTGGGCTTATTAGTTGGGTCTATCCTTAAATGGTTATTTGATGATGAAAATGTATCTTTTACCACTATTCCTTCATCAGAGGAAATTGCCCTGGCAATAAAAAGCATGGACTTGGATAGTGCTTCTGGTCCAGATGGTTTTAATTAGGGCTGGGCATTTCGTACCGCAATCCCGAACCCGTCTCGGTCCCGTATCAAAAAATTAGCAGGACATGACTGGACAAAATTTTAAAATTGTACCGTCCCGTCTTGTCCTGATAGTTTGAAAACTAGAGGGGACGAGACGGGACCATCATGTATATATATGAGAAATTAATACACAATAAAACCATCATTAATATTGGATGAGTTCATATTGACTTTAAAAAAATAGATATAAAATTTCTTCAAGAATTTATGATCAATTTATCTATTCTATGTTTTTTAAACTTTTTTTCTATCGTTGTGGGATCTCGGTCCCATCCCGATTCTGTCCCGGTACTGAATGAGATCGTCCCGTACAGGATACATTTTTAAAAATGCAATCATGTCCCGTCCTGATAAAATATTTTCGGGACGAGACGAGATTCGCCGATTTCCGTCCCATGCCCAACCCTAGTTTTAATGGGCATTTTTTTGTTGCATGTTGGGATGTTTTGATTGCCAATGTCATTAGTGCAGTTCAGTTCTTCTTCCAACATGTTACGTTGCGGCGTTTTTAAATGCAAGTCTTATTATTCTAATTCCAAAGGTGGATCATGCAAACTCCATAAAGCAATTTCGCCTGATTGCACTTTCTAATTTTATTTTCAAGGAAAATAAATGAAAACACAAAATTAGAGAATCTGAACTTATCTCGTTGGTATAGATCTAAAATGAAGTGAAGAGATTTGTCTCACTAAGATAACACAGACAACGACAAACTAATATTGGCAAGAGCATACGTCACTTGATTACCTTTCCTGAAGATATGAGAAGAACGAATGTTCATCTAAGAGAAGCGGTGCAAACAATTATCCCATGTCACTTGCAATCTCCATGAAACAAGATGAGGATCCCGCAAGAAATTAAGCACAACTGTTGAATCCACCTCAAGAAAAATATGCTTCCATTTCCTAACCCAACCCAACTCAATAGCTTGAATAACTGTTATGATCTCCTCATTCATGGAATTAGGAATTTCAAGGTTGGAAGCAAAAGCACCAAGGAAATAGCCTTAAAAATCTCTAAAAATTCCACCATAACCAGATTTCCCTATAGACTTTTGCCAAGCATCATCTGTATTAATTTTAATCCAACCCAAAAGAGGAGGATGCCAATTAACCTTTGTAATCCTTAGAGCCCAACAGGGATGACATAATAAACCAAACTTCTTCAACACTCGAAGCTCAATTAAAGAATTAGACATGCAACTCGTGGCTAATTTGCTAGCTGCTTTCATGTGCCCCATAATTAACTGACGTACTGCACCTATGACAATGGTACAATTATCATGCCTCATCTTATTCCTTGCTTTCTAGATAAACCACAAGGTAGTGGTGTAGCATACTAACCAAATCTCCTTGAGCGGGGGACTACGTCTCAAACGTCCATAGTATAATACATCAACCAAATTGTGAGGTATACTTCCTAACTCAAATAAGTAAGCCCTATTTTTCCATAGTATGAGCTTACCTCAATCCAAAGATGAGAGACATGGGCGAAGAAATTGGAATGCCTCTTTTACAGATAGTTCATCGGAAGATCATGGAATCCCCCAAATCAACTTATCAGACATGTCAGGAACAATAGATATAGGGACATTATTAATTAGTTCACATATGTCTAGGAAGTGAAATTGAAGCAACGTCAAGAAGTTCCAAGCTCCATTATGAATATAGTCTACTACCATGTAATCCCTTAGAGCAAACATACTTGCATGAGATCCAAAAAGATCCATCAGAGACTTGCCCATGAAGTTATAATGCTAAAAAGAAACAGAGCGGCCAGTACCAATGATCCATCTTGTGTTATCTTGAACTTGAGACCAAACCCATTTTATACCGGGCCAAACTTAGGACGCCATTTCGTCAAAAGCGAGCTTGAAGAAAAGAACTGGCTAGAGAAGGTGAAGAAAAAACTTCCCAGCTCTTTTTAAGAAGTGAATGATTTAGAGCAACAAGTTGCTTTAAGCCCAAATAAATTATAAAAAATAAAAATTCTTAATTAATAGGGTCTAAGAGAAGCACAAAATATTTATGGAATAACTTTAAAGAATAAATATTTTATTCTAAAAAAAATTAAAACAAAAAAAATTAAAATTTTCATTTTTTAATTATAAAATTACGTGTACATGAATAATACATATATTATACGTTTGATGTAAAAAACGAATATTTTTTTGTATATTTGAAAAAATACGAAAAACTCGTGTTTTTTTAAAAATACATACGTGTAAAGAAAGAATCAGAACAGATGAGTACCCGTATTATACGTGAATCAACTAAGTAGACTATATAACAAATTGGCCTCTCCTTTGCATTGAAGATAATGTTTGGAGATTTTCTATATGTTTATGTACGTATCTAATTGTTGTACCAATATTCATAGCTGTATATAAAAGTAGAGATCCCTATTCCAATATGAATAGCTTATTCGTTTTTATATATGGATGCTAATTTGATTAAGTGATAGCGTTGATTTCAATGTATGTGTATGTTGTTGCATAGAAGAAAGATACCATTTTCTAAAACAACCAAAACATCCATGTTCTGTATCGAATATACCATTGATTTCCAGAAGCATGTACGTGATATATTGATGGCAACGTAGAGCAAGAGAGACTGGATTTTTTCTTGAGCAAGTGAAAACACGAGAGCAGGAATTGATAGATATGTCAGCTCGATGCGTGAAGGTAATGGGATCCAACTTGATCCCAGATATCCGAAAATTAGATTCCCAAATCGAAAAGTGAACCAACAAGAAATGAAAGAAGTCGGTAACGCATGCATCAACCCAGTAGTGGAAGACCGGTGACCACTTTGAAAACGAAAGTAATTATGTGACAAATTAAACTGGGAAAATGAAGCTTTTCTTCTACATTTCTAGCTAAGCTCTCGTTTCTTCCTTGGCGCCTACTGATTCATTCATACACTTGTCATCGCATTCGGTTGATGTGAATGGCTTCATTCACAATCATGCGCTTCATTCACAATCATGCTATACACGTCTTAAAATGACCTTATCTCAGCTTCTATATACTATGCAAGTATCGTAAGCAGAACAACTTATTTTATGTTCTATATGATTTTCTAGATTGATCGCGATTTCAACCTAATTAATCAACTATCTAATTATGTAAAGCACTTAATTAAAAAAATCGGTTGTTAATTTGATCGATCAATGCTTCTTAGCTAGTTGGGAATCTCTCTTTTATCAATTAGTTACGCCGCAAGCATGTATGTTCATCCGGTCACTACTAACTGACGACCAAAAAATTTATGTTTAACCACGTTTGGATTTACATGATCGAAATCGGAGTTGCTTAGCTTCCTCTCGGTTAGGTATGCGTACGTTTCAGAGTAGCTAGGCAAGGTTGCTGTAGATGGTGCAAGCGTCAGAACCAAAATAGGATTCCATGGGGACCCTAACCTAATTTCACCATTACAAGCAAGAAAAAGAAGAAGCATTTAGGAGAGAGTGGGTATGATGGGGTCCAATGCATGCATGCTTGTAATTTATTAGTGCCACATTTTCAACAAAATTTGGTAGCTAGGTTTCACTTCTCTGTGACACTCTTTCCTCGATCGATATTCTTCCTCGTGTTATAGTAGTTTTCTTGAAAAGAGTATTCAACCATGCCCTTTTATTATGTTTTCCCACTATGTCGACTTTTCTCTCAGCTGGCTAGTCTCATCGTATCTGTTTCTTTTTTATTTGTTTAGCTTTTCTTTAATTGAGGAATTAGGCTCTTACTCTCATATTCAGGTATATCATTCTCTTTATACTTCAGCTTAGAAGTCGTAGATGCTCTTATAATCCGATTAAGTAGATTATGAAGCATCTGGTTCTGGTAAGATAGGTTATAGTGAGTGAAATTTGCTTTAATCAAAATATATATAAAGTCCGGATCTAGCACGTATCGTGCGTATTTTGTTAAAGTGCAGACGATCATGTGTCGTCATCTTCGTGTAGTGGAAAAAGAAAACGAGAGAAAGCGGACAACTCAGATAATGACACGCGAACCGTGCACATTTTAACAAAATACAGACGTACGCTTTAGATCTGGTGTATATATATATGTCGTCATTTTCAACAAAATTTGGTAGCTAGGTTTGGTTCTCTCACTCCTCTGTGACACTCTTTCCTCGATCGATATTCTTCCTCGTGTCATAGTAGTTTTCTTGAAAAGAGTATTCAACCATGCCCTTTTATTATGTTTTCCCAGTATGTCGACTTTTCTCTCAGCTGGCTAATCTCATCGTATCTGTTTCTTTTTGATTTGTTTAGCTTTTCTTTAATTGAGGAATTAGGCTCTTACTCTCATATTCAGGTAAATCATTCTCTTTATACTTCAGCTTAGAAGTCGTAGATGCTCTTATAATCCGATTAAGTAGATTATGAAGCATCTGGTTCTGGTAAGATAGCTTAGAGTGAGTGAAATTTGCTTTAATCAAAATATATATAAAGTCCGGATCTAGCACGTATCGTGCGTATTTTGTTAAAATACAGACGATCATGTGTCGTCATCTTCGTGTAACGGAAAAAGAAAACGAGAGAAAGCGGACAACGCAGATAATGACACACGAACCGTGCACATTTTAACAAAGTACAGATGTGCGCTTTAGATCTGATCTATATATATGTCGTAGATGGTTTGGGAGGGGATTACCAGAATTTTTCTTTGGCCTATGGATTCAAGACACTTTCGCGGTTAACATTTACATGGCTAAGAAATCCCTTTATTACCAGTTTGACAAGAAATTGAAGAGATCGGCCCTTAACTTACTAGTTAGCAGGGAAATACGAGGTCAGATGGAACCCTAATATATAGAATGGTTTTGATCGAGTTTTGTGAGTCAATTACTAAGTTCATTGTCGTTCAACAACAGCACACCTTCGAAATTTGTTTATGGAAAGATAGGATTGTATCAAGTTCTGAGGTTGGGGATCAAGACATAGAGCTACGTTAGCTGAGTTCTAAAGAATTGAGGGTTGGTGGTGGTAGGCTAGTAATCTATTCAATAGTGAGAGAATGATCGATACCAATAATATGTAGTCAATTCCAAAGATAAATGTCTGTCATTTTCAAATTCCTGATAATTTTTTGATTTTTAAACAAACGAAAAACATGCTTGTAAATACCATAACAAATGTAAGATCGTCATCACGACAATTTGATGCCGGTAATAGTTTTCTATTGTTATGTAAACTTTTCCAAAACTTTGTTTTTTAGATATCACATATACCACATTCAAAAGTTTTTAAAATATAAATAAACTCACTTGAGTTATTGTTAAACAAATGAAGACAATTTTTAACAAATAAGAACAATATTTTATTTATCTTCCATGTGTCATGATTTAATTTACCAAACTAACCCTACACTAATTAAATATATTTTTAAAAGTCTATACAATAACACGTTTCAATATCTTGGTATAGTAGCAGTTAATTCCAGTATAAGTAGTAGCATAGGTTAACATCCCAATAGAAGTAGTATATGAGTTAACATCCCAATTAAAGTAATAACATGGTTAACATTACAGTAGAAATAGTAGCAGAGGTTAACATCCCAATTAAAGTAGTAGCAGTGGTTAACATTCTCTTAGTGTTTCGAAAATCCTTTAGTTCTGTTACTACTTGCATTTTTATTCGTTAATTCTGATACTGCATTCTTACTGCCCAATTCTGCTAGTACCTATTGAAGGTCATTTTATACTATTGCATTCTCCAACTGCATTCTTCCTGTTATGCAGTTCTGCTACTGCTTGTATACTACTACATTAAATATGTATCGTTTCTACTGCCAACAACAAAACGACCAATACTACTACTACTACTACTACTACTACTACTACTACTATCGTCGTCGAATTTTGTGCTACTGCACTCGTTGTCAAACCATCAATTAGTTACAACTACTACATTCACTTAACAATTAGATCCTGCTAAACTTCCAGTAAATGTAGTAACAGTTTTTTAGTGGTTCAGCTAGTGTAGTAGCAGCTTCATTAATAAGTCCAGTAGCAGGTTTTCAGTGGCTCAGCTAATATAGTAGCACCTATTTTTAGTACGTGTACTGCACTTCCAGTAAATGTAGTAGTAGACTTTTAGTTGTCCAACTGGTGTAGTACCAACGACATTAAGTGCAGTAACAAGTTTTTAGTGGCTCATCTAATATAGTAGCACTTATTTTCAATATATGCGGTAACAGGTTGTTATTTTCAATACTACATGACAATTAAACATTAAGTAGGACGACATCAAATGAGTTATCCAATTAGCAAATTCGTATAATATCGCTATATATGTGAAAACAAATCATACAACAAACCACTATGAGATACAAACTAAACATATAAAATTAACTGAGCTCATCCAGTGCTGCTACTACGCTTTTACTCATCCAGTTCTGCTATACTGCTAGCTAAGTTAAGTTATGCTACTGAGTACTTCTTAACTTTTGATACTGCACTCGTAGCAAGTTCTGTTACTGTAGTACTCAACTTCTGCTACTGTATCTTTTATTTTCAACTTCGGCTCTTATACCATTCTTTCTCAACTTCTGCTACTGCACTCATCATTTTGCCTCAATCACAAGTCCTTCAATTTGTCAACAATATTGCAAGACAACCTCTATCTTATTACATCATTTCCAATTCAAAACCCCTAATTTCTCAATTAATCTTCATAATAGAACTTTGATTAATCGAACCTCAAGTCGGTTTCGTGACCTCGAATTGCTTCACAACCACCGCCTACGACGGTGCCAGCGTGACACTCAATTCATTCAAGCTCACAATCATAACATCTATATTTGAAAGAAAAATTAATTTGTATCTTTTAAATGATTAAACAAACCAATATTTGAAGAGCCCGAATTGCTTAGGGAATGGAGATCCCGAGGAGATCGAGAATCCATAATTAGTCTGTCTCTTTCTAATTCACTCACAACTGTACGAGAGAAAGAGATAGAGAGAGAGAGAGAAAAGATAATAAATTGAAAAAAAAATGAAAAAAGTTGTTTGTACCAAAAAAATAAAAGTTTTAAAATTCTAGTGGCAGCCTCGTAATTATTGTTTAAAAAATAATAATTTTTTCATTTGATAAAAGCAAGTGGATCAAATCCAGTGACACCCTTGTAATTATTGTAAAAAAATAGTATTTTTCGTCATTTTATAAAAACAAGTGGATTCAAATCTGTTTTATATTAGTTTGAGTTTGAGTTGTTTATCCTTATTTGTTTAAATCTTTTTAACGGTGGGTTTTTTGTGTTTTTGATATTATTTATAGTAGTAGGTTGTTATTCTCTTTTTTTTCACTTAATCAAGGTGAACATTCAGAATTAATTGCCATATTTGCACCTAAAAAATTTCTTTTATTGGAACCACAAACGTACGTACTCGTCTTTATAGACAAACGTTTACCCTTTTTTGGGGTAACTGAAATAAACATCTCTGTTTTTTTTAAAAAAAGTCTAGTTACACCTTCAAATGTACGGAATACACCTCTTGTTCACTTTTTAACCTACTCAAAAACCTATCTTTACTCTTTACATTTACAAAAACACCCTTCATATTTTATAACAGGCTAGAGACGAGAGGTTCTAAAGGGGGAGGGAATATTTGAGAAGCTTGACAAAGATAGGAATAAAGATGCATCGGGAGTCTAGGGTTTATGTGTATTATCTATATATGAATCTTGTCGGCATGTACCTGCTAGTGAAATAACTGATTTCTAGACGATGGTGCATATGGCTTGATAACCATTGATTGTCCTCCAAAGATCCATAAAAAGTTTTTAGAAGAAATTTATTACCACGATTCCAATCCCCACAACACCAGTTCTAAATCAACTACCAACCAGACCAAGATCGAGTTCCAGATCTCCTCCAATTATGAAACCCTTGTCTTGTGTGTTTGGGATCATTCTTTTATATTGTTATTCTGTAACCTATGAAATCAATAAGCAGAGAATATGAATTAATATATGGTTAAAAAAATATAATTTTATCTGTCTCTTAAGATGGTTACTTACAAGATATAACTATTGAAGGATTGAGAGATCAAACCATCATCTCATTAAAATTCAATATAGATTGTGAAGAGAGCTGCATGAGAAAAGTAGAAGTGGTAATATATATATATATATGCGGATCAGGAGCGGAGATCCATTTCTAAGCTTAGGAACAGATTTCATCATTTGACCCACTTCCCGATCGAATTTCCTCAAACTTCCTTCTAGACATATCTAGATCATCTTGTGTAGATCATCTCTACAAAATTTCAGCCAATTTGGTGATCATAAAGGCCTTCAAACTTGCGTTACAAAACTGACGGACAGAATTCTGTCCAGTTTGTCCATCTTTTTTGTAACATAAGTTTGAAGGTCTTCCTGATCACCAAATTGGCTGAAATTTTGCAGAGATGATCTACACAAGATGATCTAGATATGTCTAGAAGGAAGTTTGAAGAAATTCGATCGGGAAGTGGGTCAAAATGATGAAATCCGTTCCTAAGCTTAGAAACGGACATCCGCTCCTGATCTGGACTGATATATATATATATATATATAAAATAAATTCTCTAATTTAACTAAATTTATTTATTTATTTGTTTTCTGTCTTTTCATAATAGGTTACAAAATCAAGTAAAAAAAATGAGAGGTATACACAACAAACTTAAAAGCCGTGACTAGAACCCTTTTTTAAAAACACATGTCTGTTATTATAGCGCGAATGTCATCTGCACAATTGCGATTCTCCCTCCACTTCACCACAGAACTTCAAGAAATGACATTCCCTTGGAGTTCTTCAAGATAGAGACCAGTGAATGAATCATGGGAGGTAGCGGACTCAAGGTTCAGTTTAATTGCTGTGTCAGACCATTAATCTGAGGAAATGGAAAATAAATAAATATAAAAATTGGGGTTTTGTATGATGTGAGAGGTCACTAAGAATTTTGCAGTTAGTGCATGCTTGTTTACAGAGCACTTGCCCATTCCATATTTTTCCAGAGAAAGAGCCAAGTGGAGAGAAGAGAAGGATCTCCTCCAAAAATATATTCCATCTAGAATCCAAGCTAGTCAAACCAATCTCAAAACCCACATTGATTTTCAAAACCAATAACAAACAACAAGAACGATCTTCTCTCTTCTCTCTCTTGCTCTCTTACTCTCTCTCCCCCTGACCCATCAAGCCATATTCTATTCTGTATAGCTCCAATTCCAAGTTCTCAACCAGACAACCACCCTCTTCCTTGTTCTGTATATTTGTTTTTGTATTTTGTCTACATTGGTTGGTCTTGAAAGATCAAATCTTTAGTATCTTCTTTTTTTTTTCTCAATTTGCTTTGGCTTTCTTGGAGTTGGTTGAAACTGGGGGAGTTTCTTTTTTTTCTCAATTTGCTTTGGCTTTCTTGGAGTTGGTTGAAACTGGGGGAGTCAGAGTCCAACCGGGTGTCTTGTTTATTTTTGCTTCAACTTGCTTGGGAAAATGGGTCTTGTATAATTCTTAAAACAACACAATGGATCTGGAAGGAGTGATCCGTAGCCGTCTAAATAAGGTAAATAACCAAGTGGCAGTGTAGCAGTGTCTCTCAGTTTATAACTAAAACTATCAGCTTTTTAGTTTCTGATAGTTTCTTCAATTTTGTTGCAGAAGGAATCATGGAAGACAGTGTTGACTTTGGCTTATCAGAGCTTGGGAGTTGTCTATGGAGATTTGAGCACTTCCCCTTTATATGTTTACAAGAGTACTTTTGCAGAGGACATTCACCATTCAGAGACAAATGAGGAGATTTATGGTGTTCTATCCTTTGTGTTCTGGACACTCACACTCATTCCTCTAGTGAAATATGTGTTTATTGTGCTTAGAGCTGATGACAATGGCGAAGGTGGGACTTTTGCTTTGTATTCATTACTGTCTAGGCATGCCCGAGTTAGCTCCTTGCCCAATTGCCAGCTTGCTGATGAGGAGTTATCAGAGTACCACAAAGATGGGGTTGTTGCAAGCAGTAACAGATCTTTTGGGTCGAGTTTGAAATCGACATTGGAGAAGCATAGAGTGCTGCAGAAGGTGTTGCTTGTTCTGGCTTTGATTGGGACTTGCATGGTTATTGGTGATGGGGTGCTCACACCAGCAATTTCTGGTACTTGGGATTATGTATGATTACTGTTGGTTTTTTTGGATATTGAAGTTGTGGAAATTGGGATTTTAGAATAATGAGAATTTCTTCTTGTGGCTGCAGTGTTTTCGGCTGTATCAGGATTGGAGCTTTCTATGTCGAAAGAGCAGCACCGGTGTAAGTTCTTCTCTATCCGAGCTTTCAATTGTTTAACAACATTAGTGGTTTCTGTTTGTGGTTGCAATTATGAAGGATTTGGGTTATGTGGTGGAGTTTCTTATCTATTCTGGCGTTTGGATAAGCTAGATTTTTTTTTTCAATTCCTGTTTAGGAGCTCAAAGAATAACTTAGGAAAGTGAAACTTTTTGGAAACCAGAATATAAGCCTTTATTTTGATACCAGGACTATTTTGGCTGCTCTAATCTTCACAGATTTTTTTCATCCATCCCAATCTTTCTTTTTTCCTGCATAAATGCTATTAGCTGAGTCATTGTGAGGTATATGATCTTGCGTTTAGTGCTTCATATTCATATCTTGCGTGTTCCAAATTCCAGAGGCTTATTCTTCCTTTCGGTTGCACAGATGGTGTAGTGACAACCAAATAATACCGAATTCTAGAATTTGAAAACATTATTGTGGGACCTTACAAAGTTTAAGACAAATTATCCTGCTTTAAGTAAAGTCAAATCACCATCAAGCTAATTAAATATAATTAGTATGATAGTGTGGAAGGCTATGTTGATTGTTCTCTCTTTATATAAAAGGAAAGCTGCAACATGTGGAAGAAATATTAGAGTTTTGTTTCATGAATAGACCACTGAGGGTAAAAAGTTTCCCCTTCTGTAAAGTTAAGATGTTATAAGATGATGATTAACATGATTTCTTTGCTAGATGATATAAAACAAAAATAAAAGAGTGGTCAACAGCAGACATCTCATAAAATTTAATGCTTTAATTAGCTATAAAGCCACAATTAGACTTTTCAAGTTGATTTATGAGCTATGATTGGAGCCTTCTATCATGGGATACATAATCCCGACTTAGATACCAAGCGAAAGACCAACTGGTGTTTGTCTAAAACATTTTGAATAACCAGAAGAACAAATCACCATCTAGTTTCTATTTCAAGTGTCACTACTGTTGTAGTTTTCTAAATTTGATATGCCAATAGAGTTTAAATTAAATGATGTCCTTCGTAGTCATTGTGGACTTTGGAAGATGTATATTTTGATGAGTATACCAGCTATCCCATTCACTGTCCCTTTTGATGCCGATTATACAGAGTTATATATAGTTATATACATATACTTACCCCATTTTACACTTGTGTTTTTTTCACAATTAGCATCCTCTCAAAGTTGACTGTCATCTGCAACCTCTACATGTTGGTCCTGCACCAACTTTATTTTTTTGGTGTTTGCTATTTGTGGGCAGTGTGTTTTCCACTAATAGTTATTAAGGAATAATGAGTTACATTACAAAAGGCTGTGTTGATAACTTGATATAAAAAGAACCGTGTCATCTTTGAAACCTTCAGCATCATATGAGCAAATAGTGATGATTAGAGTACTTCAAACAGAAATTTTTGAGCCCAGTGCTGATGTTTTATCTTTACATAAGAGGTTAACAAATGACATTTCTTTAGTATTCCTAGTAATATTCTTTTCATTAGACTATATATTAGCTTTTCAGTTCATATGAATTCTATATCATACGTAAGTCTTTTCTGGAAAGATACTTTCATAGCTTCTACATCAGAATAAACCCTTGGCTGATTATGAATTCTAACTGATGGAAGACTAACAGAGAGGGGGAGGGGGATTTACTGTTTAAGTGCTTTGGTTCTCTCGTATAGCTTATTATGAATTCTTGGGAATCAACATAACTTTTTTTGAGTTTATTGTGAACTAATTCCTAATGGTTCATAGTATAATGCAGATGTTGAAGTCCCGGTTGCTTGTGTCATACTCATATTTCTCTTTGCCATTCAACATTATGGGACCCACCGAGTAGGGTTTCTGTTTGCACCAGTTGTGATTGTATGGCTTCTGTGCATCAGTTCCATTGGCTTGTACAACATATTTCATTGGAATCCCCATGTTTATCAAGCAGTCTCTCCATATTACATGTACAAATTTCTGAAAAAGACCCAGAGAGGAGGTTGGATGTCCTTGGGGGGTATACTGTTGTGTATCACAGGTATAAAGATTATGTGGAGTAAACTTTCTTTTCATGAATCCTTATTATTTTCTTCTCTAATTCTATCCGGTTTATTTTCCAGGCTCAGAAGCAATGTTTGCTGATCTTGGGCACTTTTCACAGTTGTCAATCCAGGTATTTAAAGTGAAGAAGTTAATGGTCAGATGAAGGTTTTCATCTGTACTAAGTAATCTGTAACGTTGTATCTTTCAGATTGCTTTCACCTTTGTGGTTTATCCATCACTGATTCTTGCATATATGGGCCAAGCTGCGTACCTCTCCAAGCATCATGTCATAGAAACTGACTACCACATTGGATTCTACGAATCAGTACCTGGTAGGTATTTACCAATACTCGCAGTTGTAACTTTGAATTGCAGATTGTGCTAACTAGATTTCTCTTCTTATCTCAGAGAAAATAAGATGGCCTGTTTTAGCTATAGCCATACTTGCTGCTGTGGTGGGAAGCCAAGCCATCATAACTGGAACTTTCTCCATTATCAAACAATGTTCTGATTTGGGTTGCTTTCCAAGGATCAAAATCATTCACACGTCATCCAAATTTCATGGTCAAATTTACATTCCAGAGATAAACTGGACTTTGATGTTGCTAACCTTGGCTGTTACCACTGGATTTAGAGACACAAAATCCATGGGCAATGCATCAGGTACTCCCCACTTCAAGTTTTTTTTCATGTATGAGATTATTTGTGTATTGTGTTTGTGGTTACCATTTCTATGAAAATTGAATCTGATGCGGTGCTATGAAAATTGAACCGGATGGGGTGAGAGGAGCACTTAAAGTTTTTCTTTTAATTTTTCAGGGAACTTATTACATGTTTATGAGTCCTGAACATGAGATTGTATTGAAACTTTACCTTTATTGTGCAGGTTTGGCTGTTATAACTGTCATGCTAGTCACTACCTGCCTCATGTCCCTAGTCATAGTCTTGTGCTGGCATAAAAATATCTTCCTTGCAATTTGCTTCATATTATTCTTTGGCTCCATTGAGGCACTCTACTTCTCAGCATCCCTTATAAAGTTTCGCGAAGGGGCTTGGGTTCCCATTGCTCTATCATTAATCTTCTTAATGGTTATGTACGTTTGGCACTATGGTACGTTCAAGAAATATGAGTTTGATGTCCAAAACAAAGTCTCCATCAACTGGCTTCTCAGTTTAGGTCCTACTCTAGGTATTGTTCGTGTCCGGGGCATTGGCCTTATACATACAGAGCTTGTATCTGGGATCCCAGCTATTTTCTCTCACTTTGTTACCAACCTCCCAGCTTTCCACCAAGTAGTAGTTTTCCTCTGCATCAAATCTGTCCCAGTCCCACATGTCAAACCTGATGAAAGGTTCTTAGTGGGAAGAGTTGGTCCAAGGGAGTACCGGCTGTATAGATGTATAGCACGCTATGGTTATCGTGATGTTCACAAGGATGATATGGAGTTTGAAAAGGATCTTATTTGTAGTATTGCAGAGTTCATTCGGTCCGACAAACCAGAATGTAGTGTCAAACTGGAAACATTGGAAGATGATGAGAAATTAACAGTTGTGGGGACTTCATCATCAAATCTAGACGGTGTAAGATTGTCTGTTGTAGAGGCAGATTTCTCGGAAATAGCAAGCACCTCAGAGTTGATAGAAATAAGACCTACTACAGAAAAAGTGAGGAAGAGGGTGAGGTTTGTGGTGCCAGAGAGTCCACGAATTGATAGGGATACAGTGAATGAGTTGCAGGAACTGATGGAAGCAAGGGAGGCCGGCATGGCATTTATATTAGGCCACTCATACGTGAAGGCAAAGAGAGGATCAAGTTTGATGAAGAAGCTAGTGATCAATTTTGGTTATGATTTCTTGAGGAGAAATTTTAGGGGACCAACTTATGCTTTAAGCATTCCTCATGCATCTACTATAGAGGTGGGGATGGTCTACCATGTTTAATTCTCCTTACACGGTACAGCTTTGTGCTCAATGTTCTCTTTTCTTTTTCTTATAGTTTTGATGTCAGTCATATTGTATATAATATATCATGGCATTTCTGTGCTGCCCTTGCAATGTAAATTCTGGAACTCTTAAGCATGGAAGTGCTGATGGTTCTGAGCCTCTGAGGTTTGCCTTTGAGATAGTGTCATAGTGATGGCCCTGTTCATATCTTCCCCTGTAAATAGAGGTAACATCAATAAGATAATTGGGCCAATTTTTGCTGCATTATTGAATAGGTAAAGCATAACTTGTTCCCTAATTTTGTTTTTGGCCAGAATCCAGTGATCTTTAAATGTGTAGCTTTGAAGGGTGCGGGTAAGGGATTGTTTGTATGCTTATCAATGATTATTAAACAAAGCTACGAAGTCTGTGATATTGGGTGCAACGTTTATGTGAAAACATCTTGATCATTAGATATTTAGGTAGAGATAGGATTTTGAGTTGGAAACATCATAGATACAGAAACAAATGTGTTGATGATGTGATGCCATTATTACTCATGGAGATTTATTCATAATATCATCAGATGCAACTTAATTCCGTGCACTGTTGCAAAACAGTGATAAGTTTTTTCGCTTATGAACACCAAGTGTTTGATGAATTAGTTTGACTCATTTTCATTTCGATATTAATCTTGTCACGCCTTACTGTGATAGACTTTGGTGTTTGATGAAATGATTTACAGATACAATCACATTCACAGGACCCTTGTTATCCCTCATAGACTCATAGTGAGAACAAAAATTAACAAGAAAAAGTGGAATCAACCATTTAATTGACCATCAAAAGAAACAAAGATTCAAAGGAGAACAAAAACATTCCCACAATCATGAGATTAGAAAGGGAAAATGGGATAGATCTAAGCAAGCAGCACATGATAATAGATGAGACATGTGGGTAAAGAATCAAAAAAACCACAAACAAAGGAAAAGAACTCTCAAATAATTGTAGTTTTAGTGTTTTACCTTGTTTTCTTTCTGATCTACTCATCCTACAGCCTACCAGCAAGTCTCACAGTCCACAGCTGCCACAAACGTCATATGATTTTATTTTTATTGAGGAGAAAAAAGAAATTACAATGAAAATTCATGAAAACAACCCAATCGGAATAAATCAAAACGAGAAAAACCGTAGCAACTTGAGGAAGTAGGGGAATGATGTCATTGTCGGTGAGCTGTGACTTGGTTGGTTAAAGTGTTTAACCAACAACGTTGAGGTCACGAGGTCAAACTTCACTGTACATATATAATGTGTGTGAGTTATTAATAAAAATAAAATAAAAAAGAGAATGTTGCCATTGTTGTCCAAATTTTGTAAATCACAATATTATCCCTCCTTAAGAAAATTAATTTTTAAGATCAGTAAATGTAATTGGTTAACTTATTAACAAGGCAGCCCCAATCTTGATTAGCACAATTTTTAGTGTGAAAAATAGAAAAAACATAGAATATGATTCCCTATGAGACCACAACCACACTCTCTTTTGTACTTTACTTTTTCTTTTGCCTTGAACAGCTCCCTGTGTTAACTACTAAAACCTTCCATTTCACTACACCTTCTTGTCTGTTTTACCTTCGTTCCCTATTTCAGAAAAGGTTCGTACTTGATTAACTTGCAGAAAAAGTTGCAGAACATTGTCTGTGGGGTCTCCTACTTAAATGAGTTTCCTTCAAGCTTAAAGCTTTCACATCTTCATGTGTGAGCATTCTGTTCTCTGATCAAGAACAGCAACCATGTTGAGGAAATGGGTTTCCTTGGTTCTGATCTTTGTGATTCTCTCTGGGGACTTCTCATCAGTTTCAGCCACACCTCCTCCTGCAAGTAAATTTCACATTTCTCTAACATTCTCTATCTCATGCTTTAAGCTTGTCATTTGCTTTTGATCACTGATCTTGTGCTTTCTTATAAAAATGCAGGAATTGTAACTGAGATTGTCTCCAATGTGGTATCTACTCTTGTTAAATGGCTTTGGTCACTGAAATCCACCACTAAAACCAGCACAGGTATGTTTCTCTGAGCTTATCAAATTCTACAATTGTCATCTTATTTGAGATTGTCAATGTGGTATATAATTGGAGTGTTTGTGCAATGGTGAGGTTAATGAGGTTTGATGGATTTCATTTTCTCAGCGGTTTCTGGCCGTTCAATGTTGAAATTTGAGGGTGGATATACTGTAGATACGGTTTTCGATGGAAGTAAGCTTGGGATTGAACCCCACTCCATTGAAGTATCCCCAAGTGGAGACCTTCTGGTTTTGGATTCTGAGAATAGTAACATCTACAAGATTTCAACACCCTTATCTAAATGTAAGTGGGCAGTACATTACTGATCTTGTTTGCTGTCTCAAAAGGCCAAGTTTTAGTCCAATATTGGTTAGAGTTTGTTTTAGGTTGCTGTGCAAGACTTTAGAATTGTACTAGGGAGTAGGGACATTGTTTTCTGATTCTTTTCTTGTGTTCAGGTTTTACATTATTCCAAGTTCGTACATAAAAAGTACTGTGGTGTTTTTATATGCTTTGTGCCTAGTCAAGTGCATCTTTTTGAAGATTTCAGATGTACTTCCTTTTTTTGGTCTGTGATCAACGATATTCCTTAATGGCCAATTAAACTTCTTGTTCACACATCCTGTGCGTCTTTATTTTCTTAGGAACGATTTGTGGACTTTCTGTACTTTAACATGGGAAACAGGATTCATCGTACTTGACGCCTCAATGGCTTAACACCTTTAAGTTTCTTCAAGATATCATTTTCTTATCAATGATCGGTTAACAAACACCAATGCCACTTCATCAAGAACTATAACAGAACATTTCAGATTTTGTTTATTTTAGATGAGTGGATAGATATGCAAACAGATTGGCTTTACACTCTTCAAATGTCCTCACTCCCTGCATTTCCCACTTGAATGCTTGCTTTTGAAGTTATGCTGAATGAACTGGTCCGGTGCAGATAGCCGACCCAAGCTCATAGCAGGGTCACCTGAAGGTTACTCGGGGCATGTAGATGGGAGGACAAGAGAAGCAAGAATGAACCACCCCAAAGGAATGACTATGGATGACAGAGGAAACATCTATATTGCAGACACAATGAATATTGCTATCAGGAAGATAAGTGATGCTGGTATGTAACTGAATGAGTTGCTGTTAAGAATTTATGGTTGTCAGAGAATAATCCTTTCTTCTATTTACATTAAAAAAGAAGCTTACTTCAACATTGATGTGCTTTTAGATGATAGTTATTGATGTCATGTTTTCCTTAGTACTTACAAACTTAAGCCACCCACATAACCCGTATTATCTTATTTTAAAGTAAATGAAATAGTTGGACCAATTTGAATACAAAGTATATTTCTACAGGGGTTACTACTATTGCTGGTGGAAAATGGGGCCAAGGAGGTGGTCACGTTGATGGTCCAAGTGAAGATGCAAAGTTTTCTAGTGATTTTGATGTGGTTTATATAGGGAGTAGCTGCTCTCTTTTGGTTATAGACAGAGGAAACCAGGCAATTCGGGAGATCCAACTCCACTATGATGACTGTGCTGACCACCATGATGGTAGTTTCCATTTAGGTATGACTCTTGGCCAGGGTTTTGAACACCGTAATTTACCTTGATGCTTGTGCAGGACCTTAAAATTTGTCTTCTGTAATATATTGTAGGAGTAGCAGTGCTGCTTGCAGCTGCATTCTTTGGTTACATGCTGGCATTATTGCAGCGTCGAGTGCAAGCAATATTTTCATCAAAAGATGTAAGTTATCACAGGTTATTTTTAGTCTCTAATCTCCAAATGCTCCACATGATTTCTAAATATTATTTTAATTCTGCAGGATCAAACAACTGTTGCTATGAAGAGAGCTGCATCTATGACTCAATACCGGATGCCACCTAAATCTGTTAGGCCCCCTTTAATTCCCACTGAATATGAACCTGAAAAACCCGATGATGGCTTCTTTGGTTCACTTGGGAAGATGTTTCTCAACACTGGCTCATCTGTGGGTGAAATCCTTGGGGGATTGTTTACAGGTAGAAGAAAGTCCATCCATTATCAGGTTCAACAGCAGTATCATCAAACTCAGAGAAGTTCAAATACATGGCCCGTGCAAGACAGCTTTGTGATTCCAGATGATGAGCCTCCTCCATCCATAGAAACCAGAACTCCAAGTCCAAAGAAAACCTACACTAAAGAACAGGAGAACCCCCGCCATTCTAAGCAAAGTCGAGCTTACCATAATTCATGGGATGGTGAATATAACCAACAGCAACAACATCAAATGCAAATGCAGATGCAGATGCACATGCACATGCAGCAACAACAACACCAGATGCATTTGCAGATGCAGCGCCAGCAGCAACAACATCAGCAACAACAGCAGCAGCATCATAAGCATTACTCGTCAAACCCAAAGACATACTACGAGAGGAGCAGTGAGACTAATGAGATTGTGTTTGGAGCGGTTCAAGAACAATGTGGACGTCGTGAAGCTGTAGTAATAAAGGCTGTAGACTATTCTGATCCTACATACAATCACTACAACATTCGACCACGGAGCAATTATGCTGATTATAGTTCAGCTGGTTATTGAACAAAAGGATATCCTTCATGTTGTATGCATGGGAGATGGGAAGGTGAGATTTTGGGCTTTACTGTGTCTCATATTTACTAATGTTCTCTAGGAAATGTTAGCTTTCTACAAGTTAAATTTCGGAAGTTTTTCCTTTGTTTAGAAATCCAGAGGCAAGGTAGTGCTGATGTTTAGCTATTGAAACAAGAAATATCATGGACATTTCCAGTGTGTAAATCTATGATTGTATCTAAGAAGTCTCTCCCACTCAAAACACCAAAACCCTAGTCTAGGGCGGCCATCCTCCAAGATCTACGCCAAAATAATTTTTTAGTTTTTTATTTAGCTTTTTTCTATTTCTTATGGTATTATGCTGTAGGATACTATCTTTCTATTTTTTCTAGTTCTTTAGGATCTTATTGATGGTTTCTAGGTCATATAAACGCCATGCGTGAGACGATTAATGACTAGTCTATCTGATGTACTAATGTGAGTTTCGGTTCACAACTACTTGTTTATCTGTAGATAATAACATTTTGAGTAATGGTTGTTTCTCACCTTCGTAAATTGCAATATATATATATATAGCCCGCAGTTGACTTTTCTAAAAAAAAGATTGTATCTAAGAAAACATTAGAATGTGTAAGCAGCATCATCATACATCTTTCACATAATTGTCTCAAATGCAACATTTTAGTTTGGTTGAACATATATCTTTTGCTTTGAACAAGAATTGTTGACTGAATCAAGGATGGCTAACCAAATGTCAAGACCAACTAATATAATTGAATAAATGAAGGCCAAAATCTAAACTTAGTCTATCTAATCATAAATCAATCTCCATGTTAGACAATCCGTGGAACGAAAACTATACTTTGTCAAGCAGGTTGACCTCTATCATCCATCTTTATTCATCTGTTGCTTCTGTGAAATGGTACCAGTACATTTGATGATACTCTTGACGTCAAAATGATCCTTGACTATAAATCAGAGGGCAGTGCTTCAGTGGCACAATCACCAAATATTTGGACCAAAATCAAAATTATAATTATCAGCTATATTTCAATTTTTTTCCTTCAACATTTCTTCCTAGCTTTGCGTTTTAAATTTTCATTTCACATTGAATGGATATGAAAGATCAATGATCTATGGTTTCAACACCTCAAAAGCAATTACGAACAAGTTTAGAATCCAAGATATATCTGTAAATACAAAAGTATAAGCTTCTATATTGAAATGATGAAGTGATCAAAGAATACCACGTGTACACAAATAAGTAACTTTCTGCTTATGACGGCCGCCTAATCTTTTACAGGGTAAAAATTCAAAACAATTTTCTTATTTTTGACCTCGCAGCACACCATGGGCGAAAAGTTTGCAAGCAATTAACTAATCAAGCCTCATTTGTGTGCTAGCTAGATAGCTTGCTTCAACAACACAAAAATTCACTAATGGCCTGCACCAGGACTCGGACCACTGCTCTTCACTCCCCAAAGATTCAGAAGATCAAAAAACCCTTGACCAAGTACCCCTCCGGGGCTTGGTACAGCCTTCCTGTGACCATTGTACTTGTGGTTGCTGTGCACCTCCTTGTGGTGGTGGAACTGACGAGTATGATGATAAATCTTCGAGCCATGCTGATGCATCGGCCGCGCTTCAATGGCGATAGATAGCAAAATGAAGCTCAGAACAAGCACAGGAACAACAAAACGCAGCAGCTTTAGTACTCCGGCCATGATCGAATATCAAAGAACGAAGAAAATGTATATGGCTTCTTGGTAGCTAGCTAGGTATGAGCGAAGTGGAATGTGTTGAATGAGTTTGAGTGAGATTGGGGTTAGAGGGGGTTTGGTATTTATAGCAGACGAGTATGGTAGGTTGAGCTAGGTATATGGTTTGACTAGAACTTCCATGGAGGAAAAAAGAAAGAAAGACTGAAGCCGATTCAAAGACGTATATAAACAAGAGGTTTCATGTGAGGAAGCACGGAGGAAATTTAAAGCATGGAGAAACATTCAACCAGCGTAAACATTCAACTTTGAAGAAGGAAACTATGGCTAGCTCAAAATTCTGGTTAACTTTTTATTTGACTAAAATGGAGAAACTAAGTATCTTTAAAGCTCATGCATATTCCTCGCTTTTGACTATTTAGTTTTCAATGTCTGATTAGCAAAGTCAAGTTAAACTCTATGATCAAGAACCATATATGCATGTTTATGATTAAGATTTTGATACCCAAAAACGATGCTGATAATCAATTGTAGCGTTTTCGATACGTGAATTATTAAGAGCTAAAATGTTGAAATTGGAATTAGGGGAATGGAAAGAGGAGTACGGTCGACGTTGTATAATCTTATAGATATATTGGACAGATTTACAAATCAGTCATTGACATTAGATGACATGACAAAAATGAAACGGGGAATTTTTTTGGATCGAGTAGTCAGAACCGGATGGAGAAAAGTTCATTCCTAAAGTCAAAGTCAACAATGTGCTTCTTGTTCAAGAAAAAACAGGAAAAAAGAAATTGATCGAGCTTCATGGGTCGTGGTTGCCTTTAGTCAACCTATTGGCATTGTAAAATAATGTATAGAAGAACATTCCTTTGACACAGATAGGTTAAGTGGTTGAGATGATACTGCTCCATCATCAACAAAAAATTTTGTATCATTAGAGGGTTTTTGGGATTGTCGCTTGTCCGGCGGTGCTTCCATTCTAACGTCAGCTTCTGGCCTCGTCTGGTTTTGGTTCGTTGCCGGACAGGCTCTGTTGGCGGCCGGGTGGTGTTCTACCTTGGCTGGTAATGTGAAAACACTGGAACGTGTATCAGGGATTGCTTAAGTACTATCAATCCCTATGAAACTGAAAGCAGAAACTTGTAAGAACACAATAATTTGTTTACGCAGTGTAAACCTCAAACATGAGGAAACATCACTGCGAGGCACAAGCCTAGAAGAACTTCAATCCACTATAAGAAGATTACAATTGTATGATTACACTTGCAGACTCGTCTAGTCTATTAATCACTCACTAATCTTCTCTCACAAGAAACACTTTCTTGAGGGATTGAACTACACAAATCAAACCTCAATTCTATTCACTCACACATGGAACAGTGAAAGAACAAGAACTCAACATGCTCACGTTAGAGATACACAACTAATCTCTTTTTCTTGATTCCCAAGGCATGCATAAGTCTTGTGCGCGGCAGCTGTTAAATAGAGGGCAAAACTCCCCCTCACTTTAGAATCCTAACCCTAATGGACTTCCTACTAGGAAACAACTTAATGAAAGATTTGTCCATTAGGATCCGAAAGATATAATTCCCTTTTATGTAGGAATGCCAAAATACTAACAATCTCCCCCTTTGGCATTCCTACACAAAACACACAGAATCACAAAAATACACACCACAAGACAATAATTTCCAAAAGAGAGCATAGGCACAGGTACACCACCACAGTACTTAAATAAAGTACATAATCCCAAGATAAACATAGACATAGAGCCACATAAACAGAAGTACATAGAAATCAGAAGTACTCTCCCCCTTTTTGTCTAGGAATGACAAAGGGTCAGTCCAAATAATCAAGAAAGATCCCAGAAGGAAAACACTTATAACCATAACCAACATCCACGCAGAAAGGCTTGACATGAATATGGAAAGGAAACTCATCATCAGCAGTAGAAGGAGCAGTAGTAGAAACAGGTGGAGACACAACAGGAGGAGCAGAAGATGCAATGTAGGTGTTGAGCAACCGTTCAAGTCCAGTAATACGAGTGTCCAGGTCTGCATATAGAGTATTGAACTTGTCTTCCATCCATTTCATCAGCATAGTGGTCTCAACAGACACACCACCATCTAATGCCTGACTAGACCCTCTTACAAGAGTGGAGGAAAGTAACTGGAGTGAGAGGAGGGCCAAGGATATCTCCATCCTGATAGTCAACACCAAATGAACTGCACAGCAAGGTGATGATAGATGGAAACACTAAGGCACCTTGAGAATTGCGTTGATCAACAATTGCAGCATAACGAATGGCAGTATAAATGAAGAACTCAGGTGGAAGATAAGGACCCTTGTGACTATGAATAGCATATATCTTGGCACCTATCTCCCTTGTAATCTTGCTGGTCTGGGAAGTTGGATGCAAAAGAGATCGAACCAGAAAGCCAAGCAGCCTAAACCATTCATCCATGTGTCCACTTGAGAGAAATGCCGGAGGAATGCGAGGAATGTTAGCATACATTTTGTCCACTAACAGGGACATATCACAAGTAGAGAGAAACTGAGTAGCTTTATCAGCTGCGTCTTCAGAAGGTAAAGGAAGATGCAGTATATGACGAATCACAGTAGGGGAAACCAGAATGTAGGAACCCCGAACAAATACCCCACTAGAAGAGGTGAACAAATCCATAGACTCAGGCAATGATCTAGGAAAGTTAGCATAAAATTCATGCACAATAGATAGATTTGGTCGAGGTAGGGATTGCAGACCCTCTTGCCATCCCAAGCGTGCAACTAAGGTGACGAATAATTGTGGCAGAGAGGAGAAATCAAATGTCCGCTCAAAAACACAAGGACGATTGCATGTAATGTTCATGTATAAGGTGCGAGCAGTAGAATTGACAAAGCAAGTCAAGGGTGGAGCACGCTTACAGACTGCGGATTTTGACTGTGTCTTGACTGAAGAAGGATGTTGTGAACCAGTTGACGGCCTGAGCCTTTTGGCAGGAGGCTTGGAAGACTTTGAAGGCTTGGATGGCTTTGAAGGCTTCGAGGACTTCGAAGGCTTCGAGGGAGCCTTGCGCTTTTGAGAGCACCCAACAGCAGGAGTGAGAGTGGCGGCGGAATCTTCTTGTGAGGAAGAAGCAGCAGTGGGAGCTGGAAAAACATGATGGAGAGTGCGACTGCGATATGCCTGATTGAGAACAGCCTCTAATGGAGACTCCACAGGGGAAGAAGGAGGTGCACCAGCATTGATAGGTGGCGAAGATGATGGTCCATTGGGAGGAGACGACGGCCCACTATGGGACACGGATCCACTATGAGTCAAAGGTCCACTGTGAGCGGACGAGTGAACAGGAGAACCACCAGCAGCCGAGACGGAAGGAGAGTCTTCAAGAACCTGAGGAGATGCAGCAGAGGTGGGAGGACCGGATGGTGGTCCGAGACGACGGAGACGACCGGATCGACGCGGAGGAGTAGTCTGGAGTCCGGAGTTACGCATTTTGGGAGCCATGAACAACAAAATCGGATCTGAAATCTGAGAAAGAAAAACAGAAAAACAGAAAAACAGAAGAAACCACAGACGAAAAACAAGGAAATAAACAAGAAGTTTTTTTTTTTTTTTTTTTTTTTTTTTTTTAATTCTACCATTTTGACAAAGATCACTCTTAAAGAAAAACAACATGATAAAGTCCAAGAGCTGAAAAGAATAAGATTGTGTATGCTTATGAAAGTCAAATCAATTGTGGAACCACAAAATGCCAAGAGAAGTACCCACACGTATACCTGAGAACAGAGGCAAAGCTTTTAAACAAAGAATAACCATAATCACATCATGTGAGCAAGACAAGTTTTAAGTTCACCATGAGTCATGTGCTCAACAATTCAACAAGGAGGAATTTTTAGTCATCTCAATGGGTGAGTGATGAGAGTGAATTGTCAGAGACAATGGGACACACATCAACCAGTAAGTCTCAAGTAACAGTATATTTGTAACAAATTCTCCTTATATCTCCTTATATTTGTAATAATTCTCCTTATATCTCCATATATATATATATATATATATATATATATATTTTTTTTTTTTTTAAAAACTCTTGACTTTGTCAAGGATTACTTAATCAACGACCACCGGGGTGACCAAACCATTCCCTTTTCTGCTCAATCCTTATATCGTTCATCACGACCAAGGCCTGATTACTTTAGGAATAGCCTGGCCATCAAACCATTCCCTTTTCTGCCTAATCCCTATATCGTTCATCACGACCAGGGCCTAGTTACTTTGGGAATAGTCTGACCATCAAACCATTCCTGTTTCTGCCTAATCCCTATATCGTTCATCACGACCAGGGCGTAGTTACTTTGGGAATAGTTTGCACAAGCTCCAAAATGTATTTATTTGGAAACTGGAGCCAACAAAATAGAATATTCAATACTTGAGACATTAAGATTGTGTTTACCCCACATGAGTCTTCCAAAAGAGAGTGCAATGTGTAAGTGAGTATAATGTGAGAGATTCATGACTATTCTTCAGAGAAATTGACAGAGCACACAAACTTTTAATAAACAAACAACTTGTAAAACGCACATTCAAAAGATTAAGAGGTTCATCTTTGTCAATCTAAGTTCAACTGATTTCTACAGAGTAGTGTGGGATACTTAACGTGTATGCAATCCCAGTAACAAGAAAATACTTGAGCCGGGGAGAAAAATAAAAATTACGAAGCTACTATGAAATAACACAGAATGAATGCAAGTGGTGCAGTGTGTGTTCTTATATTTCAGCGCTTGAGACATATACCAATTGCATTTCTAAGAGTCTCAAATCTTTCAGTATCCAGTGGTTTTGTAAAGATATCAGCCAATTGATGTTCAGTAGATACAAAGGATACTTCTAAAACATCTTTTTCAACCAGATCACGTATAAAGTGATATCTTAGATCAATATGTTTTGTACGTGAGTGTTGAACAGGATTTTTTGAAATATTTATTGCACTTGTGTTATCACAGAATATACTTAACTTGCCTTGAGTGAAACCATAATCCTGGAGCATTTGCTTCATCCAGAGCATCTGAGTGCAGCAACTGCCGGCAGCTACATATTCAGCCTCTGCAGTTGACAAGGATATGCAATTTTGCTTTTTACTATGCCATGCAACCATGTTGTTTCCCACAAAGAAGCAGCCACCTGATGTGCTTCTTCTATCTTTCATATTTCCTCCCCAATCAGCATCTGAATAACCTGCAATTTCAACATTAGTATCAAAGGTAAAGAAGATACCACAAGCTGATGTACATGAAACATATCGAATTATGCGCTTCACAGCCTCTTGATGTGATTCCTTGGGATTTGCCTGAAATCGAGCACACACACCTACACTGTAGGAGATATCAGGTCTGCTGGCAGTAAGATACAAGAGACTTCCAATCATACTTCTGTAAAGCTTTTGATCAACAGACTTACCATCAAGATCCTCACTGAGCTTGGTGGTTGTACTCATGGGATTTGTCACGAGTTTAGGAGAATCAAGACCAAATTTTTTAACAAGATTTTCAGCATATTTAGTTTGAGACAAAAACATGCCATCAGTTAGTTGACGAACTTGAAGGCCAAGAAAGTAAGTTAATTCCCCACACATGCTCATTTCAAATTCACTTTCCATGATTCTAGTGAATTCAGTAACATAAGATTCAGAAGTTGAACCAAAAACAATGTCATCTACATAAACTTGAGCAATCATGACATGTGTTTGATCCCTTTTTACAAACAAGGTTTTATCAATAGAGCCTCTAACATACCCTTTGCTTACCAGGAAGTTGGATAGGTGTTCATACCAAGCTCTTGGAGCTTGTTTAAGCCCATACAAAGCCTTTTTGAGTCTGTAAACATGACTGGGATTGTGAGGATCTTGAAATCCCAGTGGCTGTTCAACGTACACTTCTTCTTGCAAGACTCCATTCAAAAAGGCACTTTTCACATCCATTTGATATAGCTTAAAATGAAGATGACAAGCAATAGCAAGCAAGAGTCTAACAGATTCAAGTCTAGCTACAGGTGCAAAAGTTTCATCAAAATCAATTCCTTCAACTTGAGTGTAACCCTGCGCCACAAGTCTGGCTTTGTTTCTAGTGATATTACCAAATTCATCATGTTTGTTTCGAAAAATCCATTTAGTACCTATCACATTGCAATTACTAGGCCTAGGTACAAGATACCAGACATCATTTCTTGTAAATTGATTCAGTTCATCTTGCATAGCATTAATCCAATCATCATCAAGCAAGGCTTCTTTCACATTTTTTGGTTCAATAAGAGAAACAAAACCAAAATGACTAATGACGTGTACATCCTTCTTGTTATCATTCAAAAAACATGCAAGAACAGAATTTCTACTTACCTCACTTACGACTTGTCTCCGCGTCCTGATTCCATCATCCATGTTGCCAATGATATCTTGAGATGAATGATCTTTTTGAACTTGCTTGAACCCAGTTCTTACATTAGATTGAGTATCAAAGATGGGATCATTAACTTCATCAACTTCCTCTTCATTTACTTCCACAGTCACCTTCCTTTTTGAGAATCCATCTTCTTCTTCAATGACATTTCCTGTTCTTACGAAAGAATCATCAATAGACACATTATAAGATTCCATAACAGACATGGTTCTTTTATTATACACCCTATAGGCTTTACTGTTTAGAGAGTAGCCTAAGAAGATGCCTTTGTCACTTCTGGAGTCAAATTTAGCAAGGTATTCTCTATCTCTGTAAATGTAGCAAGGACTTCCAAAAATACGAAAGTAACTTACATTGGGTTTCTTACCTTTCCATAATTCATATGGAGTTTTGTTACTACCTGGACGAAGAAATGCTCGATTTATTGTGTAGCAGGCAGTGCTTATGGCTTCTGCCCAGAAGTTGAGACTAAGTCCAGCAGAGTGAAGCATTACTCTTCCCATGTCAAGTAGAACCCTATTCTTCCTTTCCACAATGCCATTTTGTTGCGGAGTTATAGGTGCTGAAAACTCATGAGAGATCCCAAGTTCACTAAAGAAATCCGAAAACCTGACATTCTTAAACTCAGTTCCATTATCAGTTCTTACTCGTACAATTGACAAATGTAAAGATTGTTTCTCATTTATTACCTTTTTGAAAAGACATTTGCAGCTTTCAAATGTATCACTTCTTTCTCTAAGAAAGTTTACCCAGGTAAAACGAGAAAAATCATCCACAACCACTAAGATATATTTCTTACCTCCAATGGTCTCAGTTGAAGAAGGTCCAACAAGATCCATGTGAATCAACTCCAAAGGACGAGAGGTAGTCAAAGAATTTAGTGAACTGTGAGCACCACGAGTTTGCTTACCAATTTTGCATCCTTCACACATGACAGTAGTTTTTCCACTCAGAGAAGGCATTCCACGCACACTTTCCTTCTTAGAAAGTTTCACTAAGTCCTGGAAGTTTACATGACCCAAGCGTCTGTGCCATAATTCAAGGTTGACATCGGATGATCTGGTGTTCAAACAAGTCTGCACATTTATATTTGCATGAACATGATAGCAGTTATCCTTGGATCTTAATCCTCCCATGACACTTTTTCCATTATTATCAAGAACTATACATTTTAGTTTGTTGAAGTTTACATTTTCATAATCATCAGTGAGTTGACTTACACTTATGAGATTTGCCTGAAGACCTTCAACAAGTAAGACATTTTGAAGATTTGGAATACCTGGAGTATTTATAGTTCCCTTACCCATTACTGGTGCTTTTCTTCCATCTCCAAATGTGACTGTTCCGCTGGTGAATTCGTCTGATAGAGTAGTGAACCAGCCTTTGTTTCCAGTCATGTGTCTTGAACATCCACTGTCTACATACCAGATATCTTCTCTTCTTTCGGATAAGGCTGTTAGGGCAACAAGACATGTAGCATCATCATGGTCAATTTGACACCTGTAGGAAGAAAACAAACACGTTTCGTCAACTGATTCTGTAGATGCATGACACTTACTGAACTTAGCTGAATAACACTTATGTGATCCTTTCTTGACCCAAGTCTGCTTGGTCTTTGATTCCAGACTTTCTGGGATTGAAACCATCTTTGCAATCCTATTTAAAATGCTTAAGTGTTCCTTTAATTCTGCTTGTAATAAAGAAGTAGAGTTAATTTTCAAACCATGTGTTTCATTTTGCATTTTTCTTCGTAATAAATTACAACGAGGACGAATATGTCCAGGTTTTCCACAAAAATGACATGTAGGAGTGAAAGATGGTTGTCTGAGAGCATACCTGGACTGATGAGCATTCAGCTTTGTATCTTTGCTTACCTGAGGGGATTGATAGTATGTCATCGATCCCAATTCTGGACCAGAGTTGATTTCAGGTTTTGACATAAGTATGTTGTCATTCTTTTCTTCAAGCACACTATTATGTTCCTTCACAAATTGTGTACCACCTGTGTGGACATTCTCATATCCGAGACCTTTTCTGTTACATGAAGTTCTACCAAGCCCAATCATTTTTGACACCTTTTCTGAACTAATTTCAAACTTGCTGAATTTTGTCCTTGCCTCCGTAAGCTCAACCTGCAATTTCTCATTCTCCTGTGTTAATAAGACATTTAAATTTGTTTGAGCTTTGAGCTCAACTTGCAAGGTTTTCAATTTATCATTAAGCTCATTCTTACCATCACTGTCCACACGAGATGTAGCTTTATGCTGCAAGAATTGAATTTTCTCAAGCAAATTTGTCCTCTCAGTTTCCCAAGATTTTAAATTTGATTCAAGACTTACCTCAACTCTCCTTTTCTCTTTGCTGATAAGTTTGATGTCTTCTTCCAAAGCAAGATTTTTCTTCTGTACACTTTTTGTAGCATTGTACAGTTTCAAATATTTATTGTTTGCTTCTTCATCAGAATGATCTTCATCACTCTCTGAATCATCTGAAGTTTCTGGATTAAGAGAAGTTGTTAATGCAAGATCATTTACCTCATGGTCATCGAAGAACTCCTCATCGCTATCATCCCATGTGGATGTCAAAGCTTTGCTATCCTTAAAGGTTTGCTTCCTGTTTGCACACTCAGCAGCCATATGACCAAAACCACCACACTCAAAGCATTTTATTTTTTCTGAAAAATTTTTCTTTTGAGTAAATCTAGAAGGTTTATCAGTTATTTTTTCAGAGTTGAAAACTTTCCTTTGATTAGAGAAATTTTTTGAAGGACCAGAGACATTTTTATTTTTCAAAAATTTTTTAAATTCTTTTGTAAGCAAAGCTAAGTCGATTACCTCATCTTCATCACTTTCCTTCTTAATGGAGGAAAAAGCAACACTTTTTACCTTTTTATCTGGTCTGATTCTCATTTCAAAGGTCTTGAGGTTGCCTACCAGTTCATCAAGAGGATAAACATCTAGGTCTTGAGCTTCTTCAATCGCTGTTTGTTTAGCTTGAAACTTTGAAGGAAGAGATCTGAGAAACTTCTTGACAATTTTGTGATCTTCAATCGGATCACCAAGACTCTGACATTGACTAGATATCCTTAATAGACGAGCATGAAAATCATCTACTAGTTCATCTTCTCCCATAGTCAGGTTTTCAAATTCTTGAGTTAGTCTCTGCAACTTTTGTGAGCGTACCTTTTTATTACCTTCATAAGTAGCCTCCAATAAATCCCATGCCTTCTTCGCAGTGTCACAGTGACTGATACGAGTTCTTTCTCTTTTGTTTAAGGCTGTGAACAAGCTGTTTCTTGCCTTAAAGTCACAATTTCGATCATGTACTTCCGCTTCAGTCCATTCATGCCTAGGCTTTAGTATTGTTGCGACAGAAGTTCCTTCCACCTTTTTGTCATTAGCTTTCGTTGGATGTTCCCAGCCTATCTCAACAATGTTCCACATGTTCTCATCTTGAGAATACAAGAAGGCTCGCATCATAATCTTCCATTCAAGATAATCTTCACCATTGAAAAGGGGAGGACAGTTGATCGATCCAGCAGCTCTATCACGTTCCATCTGATCTACTAGAAACTTCTAGAACCGGCTCTGGTACCAATTGAAAACACTGGAACGTGTATCAGGGATTGCTTAAGTACTATCAATCCCTATGAAACTGAAAGCAGAAACTTGTAAGAACACAATAATTTGTTTACGCAGTGTAAACCTCAAACATGAGGAAACATCACTGCGAGGCACAAGCCTAGAAGAACTTCAATCCACTATAAGAAGATTACAATTGTATGATTACACTTGCAGACTCGTCTAGTCTATTAATCACTCACTAATCTTCTCTCACAAGAAACACTTTCTTGAGGGATTGAACTACACAAATCAAACCTCAATTCTATTCACTCACACATGGAACAGTGAAAGAACAAGAACTCAACATGCTCACGTTAGAGATACACAACTAATCTCTTTTTCTTGATTCCCAAGGCATGCATAAGTCTTGTGCGCGGCAGCTGTTAAATAGAGGGCAAAACTCCCCCTCACTTTAGAATCCTAACCCTAATGGACTTCCTACTAGGAAACAACTTAATGAAAGATTTGTCCATTAGGATCCGAAAGATATAATTCCCTTTTATGTAGGAATGCCAAAATACTAACATAATGGCGGTGGATCAAAGGGCAAAATTTATAGCAACGGGGCAAAGAGTTAGTGGTTGGCCTGGGCTGTGTTGTGGTACTGTTTCGACGGCAATGCATGTTGTCACCAACGAGCGGCAGGTCAGGACTTAGCAGTTGGTGCGACGACGATAAGAAAGCTAGAGGAGCACGACACGACAATAACCTACTTGTCAATTTATCCGATCTGGCGAAGGGCTATTGCTTCTCGTGTTGGTGATGATGTAGATGGATGGTGGTCTGCTGCTCTTCCATGGTGGGTTGTAATTGTGGTTGTTCTTCGAAAGGCGGCAGACGTCGGCGGCGTGGATGCGGCGCTGCATCCAGGTCAAAACAGATATTCGGGCGTGATCTTGTGGGCTAGCCTTTTGAGGCCCACCTTGATATGGTTGGGCTTAGGATCTTATGGGCCTAGGCCTTTGGTTTTTAGTTTTTCTGGTTAGTTGTTGTCCCTCTTCTTCGAGTGAGGATTTTAACCTCATTTTGAGAGACGGTTTAGAGTTGGTAGGTTGGTGTTGTTGGTCGTGTCGTGGGGCGAGTCATGGTTTAATGTCATTTCCAGAGACTATTTTAATGTGAGTTAGTTCTTGTTTGTCAATATAATAGAGATGTTACATGTGTATATATGCTGGTAATTTTGGCGTGTAGTGTTTGAAATGATTGTTTCTTCTTGGTGTTGATTATAAGGATGTATCGATACTTCTAGAATAGGTTAGGTTACAGTTGAACTCTATTGGTTCTTGTCCACTGTAACGGTTGGTGTTTTAGGTAGGTAGGGAGGAGATATCCCTCATGGTTATAATATTGTATTCCCGTTGAATGAAATTCTTGTTATTGCTCTAAAAAACTCCTTTGATTTCAATCATACGACCTTACTAGGTCAAGATAGGAGAATATCGAAAGATAAACTCCATAATACATGTCGATACTCGTAAAGAGTCTACAAAGCTACAAAGAAAGACTAACTAAAAACCTAATGTCCACAAAAGACTTTATTTTGGCCTAAAATACAATAACCTACATGACCAAATTAAAGTAACCCAGCTCAATGAATCAAGACCTAGAGACCATTCCAGTGTACCTTTCCATCAACAATGGGGATAGACTCTTCAATCTGGATATGTAGGGATCTTGTCATGCCCTCGTGACAATAAAAACCTAGATCCCAATCCAAAGGAGCCCGATAGAGAAAAAAGAAGGCAATGGATTGAATCTAAGGGCCCAGCCCACATTCATCCCCCACTACCAATCCCAATGGTACTAGTTAGGGATACCAGAATTGCTATTGCCGCCAAATGAATCCGGCGGCCTTCCTGATATCGCGTCTTGTCCATACCTTGTTGGGATCCCCTGCTACCTAAAACCAAAGCCACATAACGCCTCCCAAGTCTCCGCGACTCCCTCTATCCAAAAACCTCAAATTGGAGACAAGCGCTGAAGGTGAGAGCAGACCAAACCACCTCCGCCTCTGCTCCAATCAAATTCGGATCGTAATCCCTCCTCTTACCTTCACCGCACACGTCACCACACCACCAGAGATCTTGGTCTTCAGATCCGCAAACCACGACCCCACTCCAGTCAGCCAGGACTAGTCTCTCGAAAAGATCCCGACGTTGAGATACTAAATTAATTTGTTAATTAATTATCATAAAAAATAATTAATTTGTTGTAAATTAAACGGTAAAATATGTGCCAATTTTAGAGATTTGACACACCGACACGATACGACATAATGATGTCATGTATGAATCATATAGTTAGTATTGACGAGATTTCCTCTACAACACTACAACTGCCATGACCAAGATCTTCTCTCCCTCATTCACTACTGATTCCTTAACATATGTTGTGATTGATTCTCTGTAATTACAAGATTATTACTTTCCATATTTTCTTTTACACAGCTCACTATAAATCATGTATACTGTAAATGAATTGCTTAAGGGAATACAATTCAACATGGTATCAGTATAGGTCGATCCATACATGTCTCTTATGTCTACTCTTCTTCTTCTTGTCCAATGTCTTTCTCTTATCAAGTCCTTCCCCATGGCTGCCTCTTCCTCCACTATCACCTAAAACACATCTTCCTTCTCGAAACTCTCCCATGACAACTACCTAGTTTGGGTTGTTCCAATCAAGTCCTACCTACGCCATGCCAAGCTTTGGTTTATGTTGACGGCTCCATTGCTGAACCTCCACCCACCATCACCACCCTGCAACACAAACCACCGCAGCCTCCACCATTCCTAACCCTGAACATGAAAAGTGGGTTCTTCAAGATCAACAGATCGTGAGTATTCTCACTGGCTCTCTCACTGGTCTAATCGACAAGCTTTGCCTTGGTCGTGAAACCTTCAAAGGAATTTAGGATTGTCTTGACAACCATTTCAATAAAAATTAGAAGCAAACGCTACCAACATCAAGATGCAAAAGGGAAGCCAATATGTTGATGCCTATCTCCTTCATGCCAAATCCATTGCTAAATCTCTTGCCTCCATCAATCAACCGGTCTTTGACACCGATCTGGTCTTCGCCACCCTCCACGGCCTTAGCTCTGATTATATGATGCTGCGCACAGCCCTCTCTCAGACTGGTCTCCCAAGCTTCTCCGATCTCCAGGCTCGAATTCTTGCCTTCGAAGCTCAGCAATCATTGTAGGCTCCTTCTCAACCGACGGCCATGTTTCACAACTCAGCCACCTCTTCCGCTTCGGTTACTGTCGCACTCCGTCCTGATGGCAGCACTAACCATTCTTATGGCCGGAGTCGAGGTCGCTCTTTCGGCCGAGGTCGAGGCCGACGTTCTCTTAGTTCTCTCATCGTCCATGAGGATATAATCAACTATTCTATATCTTTGCTAGCTACCCACCACAAACTCCTTGGGCCTAGTCACCCATGCAACCCAACTATCAAGCTGGGGTTCTCGGCCCACCACCTGGTCAAAAATGGATTCCTACTTGTATGTCTTCCCTCCATGAGCCTGATTAGTGTCCTCATCGGTTTGTTGGGCCTTCTACAGCTCGTCCCTTCATCGGTCTCCATTTTGCTCAGTCGGATGACTCATGTTGGTACCCTGGTACTGGAGTTACTCATCATATGACCTCTATGTCTGTCCACAATCCTCAAGCCTATGTTGGCTCACATAATGTTTTTATGGGTAACAGAGATTCAATGTCGGTCTCTCATACCGGTACTCTCTCACTTTCTTTGGGAGCCACTTAATTCTCTCTAAATAATGTTTTTCAAATTCCATCTATTCATAAAAATCTTTTCTCTATTGCCCAATTTACTAAAGACAACCTCGTTTAGTTTCTATTTGCTCCTAACTTTTATCAAATATATTGTTTATGCTCAGGTCGTTTATTGTTTCAGGGCCCTTGTAAGGATGGCCTATATCCTCTTCCCAATTCTAGTCCTTCATCATCCGCTCCTCAAGCACTGGTCACCATCTCTTCCTCCTTGTGGCACAATCGTCTTGGTCATCATTCCTCTACCGTTTTGTATCGTCTTGCTCCAACTCTTGGTTTTATATCTTCTTTCAAATCCATTTGTAATAAATGTGCCATGAGTAAATCGCATCAATTGTCTTTTCCTTTACATATGGAATTTGCTTCATCACCTTTTGATATCATACATAGTGATGTTTGACAATCTGCGGTTACATCTATAAGCGGCTTTAAATATTATATGTTATTTACCAATGAGCACTCCCGCTATACCTAGATTTATCCCATACATCGTAAGAATGAGGTTCTTTCACATTTTCAAACCCTTGTGACCCTAATTAAAAATCTTTTTCAAGGGTTCATTAAATTCCTCCAAAGTGATAATGGTACCGAATATGTCAACAAAGCATTTTCCCACTTCTGCTCCACCATGGGGATCCAACAAAGGTTTTTATGTCCTTATACTCCTCAACAAATGGTATAGCTAAGCGTAAGCATCGTCACATTGCTACCACTATTCGCACTCTTCTTCTCACCTCCAGTGTTCCACAAGCTTTTTGCTGCAGCTCTAACCGTCATATTTCCTATTAATATTCTTCCCACATCTACTCTACAATGGGACACTCCATATTTTCGTCTTCATCACCAACAACCTTCCGACTCTTCTCTTCGTATCATTGGCTGTTTGTGTTTTCCTCATTTAGGTTTCTATGAGTCTAACAAGTGTCAAGTCGTAGTGTTATAAATGCTATAAATGTGTCTACATCTCTCGATATGTTATTTTTAATGAAACTTATTTTCCTTTCCAAGATTTGCAGGTTTCATCCACTACCGAATTAGAGTACATTGAGTTTACTCAGGTCTGCACCCAACCATTAGCTGGACTGCACCCAACCATTAGCTGGACTACACCCAACACCCAGCCCACCTTTTGAAGAGAGACCTCGTTCGGCCCTAAGCCTACCAACCCAACCCGACCCACTCACCATCAGTCATTCCTCATCTACCCTCTCTCGTAACCGCATACCACCACCCTCACTCGCTATCTTCTCCCACCACCACCACACATATCACCTATCACCGATGACCCAGAGTAGTCCTACCACCCCCGCTGATGCCTCCTCTGCATGTTCTTCACACATATCGTCAGCGACCACCACTAGTTGCACCATCATATCTGACGGCTCCTCCTATGAGCCCTCCTCCATCTGCTCCACTATTTCCCGCCTCAGCCTTATCGCCGACGCTCCCATCACATGATGCTACTGCTCCCATCATTCCAGATGCTGGCCCTTCCTCTTCGGCTCCTTCACCGTCCACCACCATGGTGCAAGACCCACTACATCTGCCTGCGTCGCCACTAGTTCAACCTTCCATCCAAACCCGATCCAAATCGGGTATCTCTAAACCCAAACTCCCAACCGATGGCACAGTCAAGTACCTGATACATCGTGCTCTTCTCACTGTTGCTGATGATATGGAACCAACTTGTTACACTCAGGCAGCAAAATCAAAGGAATGTTGAGATGCCATGGCCAAAGAAATTAATGCACTTCTTAAAAACCAGACTTGGTCCCTTGTTCCATCCACTGTCTCTCAAAACACAGTGGGTTGCAAATGGGTTTTCCGTATCAAGCGTCAACCAGATGATTCCATTGACCGCTACAAGGCCCGTCTAGTTGCTAAAGGTTTCCATCAGTGTCAAGGCATTAGCTATGAGAAAACATTTAGTTCGGAGATCAAACTTGTCACCATTCGTACTATTCTTACAATCTTCTACTATCTTGAGTGGGAACCTTTTGCTACTGACCACTGAAAATCTATTGCTACTGCCTAATATACAGTAGTAGCATGACTCATTTGATCAAAATCAGCAACAATCTAATAGGATATGTGTGAACAAGAATCGACTCACCTTCCTCAATACCTCCCCTTACCATTGACTCAACCAGGGAATTGATTTGAAATCGAATTTTTAAAGAAACAAAGCAGTAGCAGCATGACAACCACCATTTCTTCCATTCAGGCCCAACCTCGCTACTTTTACTCCAATAGCACATCTCGTCGTTGGCGACGACTCTACTGAAATCACCGCAAAGGGATCTCTTTCATGTCAGCGTTTGTCTCAATCTCTGACAGCCATAATCTACTTTTAGTCAGAGTCAATCTCTCTTCTTATACTCTATTAGCACATCTTGCCGCCGGCCACAACTCTCATACAAACACCTACCTTACCTTACCTCCACCATCATATGAGAATTTAGTCTCACCTATCACGACATCACTTCTTGCATAAAGTTCTTATGGCAGATTTTCGAGGCAGTAGTCGCGCCGCCACAACATTGAAGTATTGACGTCTTTGAGGCAGTAGCGACGCCGTCACGACATCGAAGCAACGGTGTCCTCCAGGCAATAGTAACGGCGTCGAAGCGTTGACATTGTCCAACACACATAAACAAACCACTAGATTTGAGAGAGACTTCGTCATCGTCCTTGTAGATCGACGGAGAGAGAGAGATAATGGATCGGATCAGATCGGAAAAGATGAAGGTAGTTATCAGAATGTTCAGATATTTATTGGTTATTTTTGTTATTCTATTATAAAGTGAGGATATTTTGATCATGTGAGATGGAAAGTTCAGACGTTGTATTGTTTGTTTTAAGTTTGGACTAATATTTTAATTTATATAATAAATTATAAAAAAATTATGTATATAAATTTGATTGATTGGTTCTCTTTTTTATTATTTGGTTTTTGATGTTACAAAAGAAGACATTTGACCTTTTCTGACACAGTCTAAGATAGTAGGCGACACTTTTTCTCACGACACTGAGCTATTTTGCATATTTCTACAATTCAGTCTGTTCAAAAAATGCCAGCAACACACTGCTTCCCTTGGAAATATTATCACAAATATACCTTTTTTTTAGAAGAAACGAGAAGAATCACAAATATACCTGAAGTATGAGACTTGGGTCCTTCAAAGATTTGCCCTTTCCCTTAAACCCTTTGAAATTTTGATCAAGGGAGAAGATCAGAAGATTATTGGGTTAGTTTCAGTTTTCCCATTGAAGATGTGTAGATGAGTTTCACTTCACTATTGTTTTTCTTTAAACTAGTTCCAAGTAGATAGCAATAATGCAACATTGCCTGAAGCATGCGGTTGTGTAGATTTCAAGGTCAATAATAATGGAGATTACAGGTTTAATATGTTGATGTCCACTTTGATGCATATCATCTACAGTAGTTTAATACATAGGTGGAGTAAGGATCTATGAATGGACTCTACCTTTTATAGTTTTCTGTCTTGCCGGATTGTGATGCTTTTGTTTCATTCTTGTTGGTTATATATTTATTGCTTCTGTTGTATAAATTGATTATATGCAGATGGTTGACTGGCTGGTGTGCATCAATGATCAAAGCAGATTGATATAGGAGCCAGTCAATAGTTCAAGTTCTGTTCTCTTTCTCTTGATTCTGTTATAAAGAGTAGGGAGTGTTCTGACACTTCTGTGAGTGTGGATAGATGGCAGTCAAATCTAGTATGCTGGTCGGCGCAGTGCCTTTTGCGTCCATGGTGTTGGTCGAGGTTGCAGAAATTGGAGTATCAACGATTAGTAAAGCAGCCATGTCAAAAGGGATGAGCCATTTTGTTTTCATTGTTTACTATAATGCACTCGGGACTCTCCTGCTCTTTCCCTATTTCATCTTCCAAAGGTGGGCTGTCTATTCCTTCATTTGTTGATTGTAGTTGTTATTTGAGTTAGTGTTATCTCCATGTGACAGTGACCACTAACTTTGAAGGTTTGATTGTTCCTTTGTGCAGAAACAAGAGAGCTCCTTTGAGTTTCAAACTCATATGTAGATTTTTCCTGCTTGGCTTAATAGGGTAACCTGAATACTTACTATTTCTCCACATTCAATTGCTCATTGAAAGTATATGACTGTAAAATGATGGAGAAATTGAATTGCAATTGCAGGAGTTCAGGGAAAATTTTGTTCTTTGCTGGTGTCAAATTCAGTTCACCTACTCTTTCAGCAGCACTGGCAAATCTTACACCCATCTTCACTTTCTTGCTTGCCTTAATTTTCAGGTACCAGGCTGCTTTACTGAAAGTTGCTGACACACTAGGAACAGAAATACTGTTGATTTATGTCTTCGTTACATTAATAAGTTCTTGGTAAACAGCTAGACTATTATGATGTTTTTGAGTTGGCTGAACAATACTTGAACTTCAGGATGGAAAAGCTCGATTTAAAGCAAACAAGCGGTAAGGCCAAATCTTTGGGCACCATTTTATCGGTTGGTGGGGCATTGATAGTGACCTTCTACAAGGGCCCTGCTGTTTTGATGGCTTCCTTACCACATGCCAGCTTCAAAAACCAGCATATACATTCACAGCACTCAGCATGGGTTTTCGGAGGTCTTCTACTTGGAATTCAAAGTATTGTCTCTTCATCATGGAATATTGCTCAGGTAAACACCCCTGTAAGTTGCACAGTTAAGTAGTGTACAGATTAGTGGTATCAAAACTGTTTTGACTAACAGGCAGCTACAGTCAAGGATTATCCAGAAGAAATGACCATAGTCTTCGTCTACACCTTCTTTTTGACAATTCAATGCTCAGTTATCTCACTATTTGTGGAATGGAAGAATCCAAGTGCATGGAAATTGGAGCTTGGAATTGAGACGGTTGCCATTGTCTATGCGGTGAGGAAAAAAGAACAAAGAAAAAAAATCATCTGCCTTCATTTATCCTTTTAGGAACAACTGTAATCTGGTGTTTTCATTTAGGCTATCTTTGTGAGTGTGTTCCGCATTGGTGTTCATGTTTGGTGCTTGCATAAGAAGGGGCCTGTTTATGTAGCCATGTTCAAGCCACTGGGAATTGCTATTGCAGTGGCAATGGTTGTTATTTTCCTTGGTGATGCTCTTTACCGTGGAAGGTATACATTTCTCTCTGCAGTTCTAGCTTCCTTGTTGTTCAAGTAAAATTAATGAAACTAAATGTGGTATTGCTTTCTTTCTGTGCAGCGTGATTGGATCCGTTGTAATTGCCCTTGGATTTTATACAGTGATATGGGCACAAATAAAAGAAAAGGAGATGGTGCCTGAGAATGAAGTTCAAAGATCAGAATTATCCATCCAAAGGGCTCCTCTTTTGCCAAGTAATGTAACTGAAGTATAAGAGACTCGGTTCCTCACACCGATGTCGACCAATCTCAAATCTTTCCAAGTTTTTAGTTTCCCAAAACCAAAACAACACGTCTACTACCATTTTAAACCGTCATGAGAGTTTGTGTGCTTGTATGCATAGTGTATTTTGGCACTTCGATTATGGGTGCTCATGTGTGGGTCATCACCCCCCATTTTCCTTGGTTACAATATGTCCTCTCGACAGCCTCAGATTTATCATGACTTTGGTTTAGTTGGTGGATTGTACAGTGTTGATTTGAGAGAGTTTCTGGGTTTTTATATGATTTGTGTATTGAGTTTTGTTAGGCATCATGTATTCAGACATCAATGCTATGATTTAGCACTGCTCACTTACTCACTTCTGTTGGCGGCTACAGAGACAACAATGTTAGCATACGTGGATAGTGTGTGTGGTAAATTTGCTAGTATTGTTGTATTTATATTTTCAGTTGTAGGACTATTGGTTTTTTTTCTCTTTCTTGTTTGATCGAGCTCCAGACCATGCTCTTTGTTTTTAGCTTTTTAGCTTTGCGTTTGCAAAGTGTAATTCAGGCTTACCCATTAATTAATGAACTATTTTTTTTGGCTGAAACGGGAAACTAAGAAAATGCAAGTAGTCTTCTTAGTTCTAAGCTTTATTAAAAGAAAAAAGATTACAAAAGTAGGGGAGGAGAGAAAACACCAAACCTCTCAAGTAAAAAGAACTATACCAATCACTAAGGAAAATGAAATTTCCATTGACTGAAGCAGTCATTATTACATTGAATATGAATAAAGAACAGAGACAAATTCCACCATGTCAAACCTGATGATGTAGCACCATAATTCGTCAAAGTATCAGCTACATGATTACCTTCACGAAAAATATACAAAGATTTGAAATGCATTTGAGAAATTATATACAAACAATTACCCCATTCTATACGAAGCTTTTAAGGGACCAAGTGAGGAGAGTGAATAAAATCAAGAATCATAGAGGAGTCTACTTCTAACCATATATATTTCTAATCTCTTACCCAACCAAGCTCAATTGCTTTGATAACAAACATTACCTCTGTAGCTACTGAGCTTAGTGTGTCTAGATTAGATGCAAAGGCACCTAGATAATTACCTCTATAATCGTGGAATACATCTCCACATCCTCCCAGCCTAGAATCTTTTTTACATGCTCCATCTGAGTTAATTTTGATCCACTCAAAAGGTGGATAATGCCAAATGACTTCAACTATTTGCTGAGCACGACGAGGTCTGCATTGCACTCCAAAACTCTTCAAAACTCGAAGGTCCTGCATCGTGTTATGCATGCTGCCAGAAGCAATACGACGTGTGAATTAGATATGCCCAGAGATCAGTTGAGAAATGTGAGAGGCATGAAACACATAGCCTTCGTGCCTGTATTTATTTCTGGCCCGCGAAATAAACCACAACATAGTAGTAAAACAAGCCAGCCATAATTCTTTAAGTTGAGGACTCCGATTCTCTAACCCCATAAACAACAACTTAACTAACGAGTTTGGCACCCCATCCAAGTTAAATTTTGAGACCATACAACTCCAAATTCCATTAGCAAAAAGACACAACAAAAAAATATGCACCAAAGACTCACCACAAGTACCACACAAACCACATTTAGAAGCAAAGCCACACCTCGTTTTTGCAAAAAAAATCATTAGACAAAATTCTTCTCCGCAGAACTTTCCAGACCAACAATGACATTCTAGGAGTGATAAATTTAGACCAAACTGTACCAAACTAGACCTAACTTAAGTTCAATGCCTTCTTCACCATTAGTTGGTGTTGCCAACAATTCGCTCAATTGGATGGTTTTATTAACGTGAGCGCTACCAAAATGATGTATCTTCTCCTCAAAACAAAAGTAGAGGGACTTGCTCTTCAAGCTTTGTTCTTTCGTGGTTCCTTTCTTGTCTCTCTCTTCTCCCACAAGTGGTGCTAAAGTAGCAGAATTTCTTCTTATTAATCCAAACAACATGTTAGTTTTCTTCGCCGCTATGTTTTTCAATACAAAATCTCCCAACATCGCAATACACTGCCTACACCACACCATTGTAAACCCTTTCAAACCTAGGGTTACGATTTCCAAACATTTCACTTGCATGCAGTGGACGAGATATAAATCCATTTATTGTCGGTAAAGAAATCTTTTTTAGCAGTAAATACCACTGATCGAATGTGAGATATCTTGCCGTTTAGGGATGGATCAAACTATTAGTATAAGAATTGTTGACTATCCTTTTATGCTCAAAACACAAGACATAAGCTCTTCTATATATCCTAATGGTAAAGATATCTCCGATGCATGCACTGACACTTCTGATCTTTTTACTTTACTTGGTTCTTTGTGACGGTTTCAGCAGTGTTCATTCTAGTGGTTTTGTGGCAGGGAGTTTCATGGTGGATCTAAGATCTGTGTTTGCGAGTGTTGGTACGATTCGTCTTGGATTGATTGGTTTTTGGGCTTTTGGAATGGCTATTTCAGATTAGTATCGATTTTGGCCGGCGGAACAATTTTCCGTGCAGATGTGGTGATAGTTTGCGGCGACGAAGATTGGTGGCGGCTGTTGTTGGTTTCTGCTATGCCTAGGTCATATGTAGGATTTGCTTCTGAGTTGGGTTGTTTTTGATTTCTTCTCGTGCTGTTTTTGGGTCTATATTTTGTTTCCTAAATTTTTATTTGAGCTTGTAATTTACTACCATATTTTAATAAAATGTTTATTTATCCAAAAAGGAGCATATTTTGTTGACCGTCACTTGATGCAGAAAAAAAAATAAGAATGAACCATTTCCAAATCAATTAAATGCTCGCCTGTTTCCTTTTTTATCGTTAATTAATTATTACTCGAAGCAGCGAATCTTGATTTCGACTCAGACAGAGAGTTGAACCCAACCTACCTCCACAGACCACAGGTGACCTTGCACCATACTCTTCTTCTTCTTCTTCTTCTTCTTCTTCTTCTTCAATCTTCAACCAACGGTGCAAGGCCACTCCTCTCTATCTCTCTTTCTCACTACCTTATCTCTCACTGTGATTCACAGAGTAACCACTTGAGAGAGTCCTTCATTCCTATTGGCCCTTCATTTCTTCTCCCATCTCCTTCTGATTGAAACTTCAATCTCCAAGGCACGTTTTCCTTGTTTACAATTCTGGGTCACTTTGAATTTGGGTTTTTCAATCTGAGCATTCTGAGATCTCTGTTTCTGGTACTGGGTTGTGCTGGATTTTGACCAAAGTAGATTGCTTTACCCCAAATTTCAATACTTTAAATTCTACTGGGTGGCTTTGATTCGAGATTTTTCTTTCATTTAACCTGAGATCTCAGTTTCTGTTTCTGGGTTTTGCTGATCTTGACCAAATTCGATTGCTTTACCTCAATTTTGATTCTGTGGCAATGTCACAAGGCTATGCAATCGAGCTTTACTTCGATCCTGCGCTGGAAAACCAGGTTTTGAAGGCTTGGAATGTTGTTGCTCGGCGGCAGATCAGTACCCAGCTCATCGAAATCGAATCACGCCCTCACATCACTCTCTTCTCCAGCCCCTTCATTGAACCCGCAAAGCTCGAAAACATAATCAAGTCCTTTGCTGCAAAGCAAGAGCCTTTGGCCTTGTCTTTCTCGTCAATTGGGAGCTTTCCGGCTGATATCAATGTACTGTTTCTGGCACCAACTCCTTCAGTTTCGTTGCTTCATTTCCAGTCCCAGTTGTGTGAGGCAATGAAGAAAGAAGGTGTTGAAATTGGGGAGGAGTACCGCACTGATTCGTGGATGCCTTACTGTGCTGTTGCTCAAGATGTGCCCAAGAGTCGGATGGCTGAAGCTTTTTGCGTACTGAGGGACTTGAAGTTGCCAGTTTCTGGGTATGTGATGGACATTGGGCTGGTGGAGTTTTCGCCCGTGAGGGAGTTGTTTTCTTTTGTGCTAGGTAACACATTAGAAACATGAGGTTCAAGAAAATTTAGTTGGATTGTTCAAGAAAATGTTTTACCCCCTTGATGTTGTTGCAGATGATTGTCTATGGTGGTGCTTAATACAGAATTTGCATTCATGTTTTTTGAATCTTACATTTCCCTTATATCGCCCTTTTAGATTGGTAATGTGTTTGTTCATGTTTATGATATTTTGAACATCTGCACTCTTTCTTGCTTATCTGCTTGTGGACTGACTTACAACAATGTTTTGACTGAATCAATTAGTGAGTGTGTCTTGTTGATTTACTGTCTACAAAGGATAGAACAGTGCTAGGGGCTTTAGTACATTGTATAATACAATGTGGCATTAGTCATTTACATATCTTTAACGATTCATTGAAGGAGATGAGTTCAATATTGAAGTTGCAGATATATGATGTATATTTGGGGGCTGAAGATTGCTGAGTACAACAATTTGGGGGTAAAAACAGAATTTAGATTTTTACATACTAGGAGATTTAGGGGCAAGTAGTGTTAATTCACATAGGTGAATTCCCAATTCTGACTTTGATTATGATTTACTATACATAATCTAGCCTATTGACTTAGTTTTCTGCTTAGTACTATACATAGCCCTCATCTTAAGACGGTGATTGCCTGTAATTCTATAGTTTTAGAATAACAGTTACCCACTACTTTATAGCATTGCATTTTCCATTTCTTTTCAGCAAATTTCTGCTTCAAAATTTTAGCTGCAGTTTGCAATCTAGCTATGACCTGGTTTTAAAGTTTTCTGATTGTTCACCACTACAGTATACAGAGATAGTCTTGTATTAGAATAATGTAGATCCTCAATGTTTGTTTTTTGGTCGTATATACCGGTGGTCTGCAATATTTTGTTGTCCGGAGTAAAACATATGCCTACACCAATCTCAACATAGTTCGTATTTTGTAAGAACAGCCTTCTCAGTTCTTCCCCTTACATGATTGGACCAAAACAATCTGTATGACTATCCTTTGTTTTTGACCGAAGATGATATGTGTGCATAGTGTTCAGACCATCACTGAAACTTCATTTGTATGCATAATCCCCTTGTTTTTGACTGGGTTTCAAATCTTCGATGGCCTATAACCTTGCTTGGTATAGAGAGCTGATGTTGTCAGTCAATTTTGGAGTTCCATGGTAGCCAGCCTCGTGTTATAGTGCTATTGTCAATCTCAGTTAGAGCTGAGGTTTGATTGAAGTCATTGAACTATGTGAATACCTAGCTGTACATTTTATCTCTGCTTATTTGTTTTATAAAAACTTGAAAGATATGAAATAGTTGTGAAGTGACATATATTGGATGCAAATCATTTAGATTGAAAAACATTAATAAATTCATAGAATATGAGAATTAGGTTGTGAAGCAATGTACTTTTTGGAGGTGGGATCAGCTCGACTGGTGCTGCATGGCTAGGATGATCATCATGGTCAGGCTGTTTCTGATCATGAACATAATCAAGTGCTTGTTCCGATGTGATCGGAATAGGGTTTGGGGAATAAGAAAGAAGCTGAAAATGGAGGCTATGGCGAGACAAATGAGAAGGAAAGGCATTAGTCTGTACATGTTGAGACCTCTCTCTATAGATGTTGATAGAAGTATTCATGACTATTCCCAGTAGGAGAGAGAGAGAGAGAGTTTGTGATGCAATATAAAAGAGAATGATTTTCCTATCAAGAAAGAGTAATGAGGAGATTCTGTGACGCCATAAATGAATTAATTTGATGATCGCCCTTTCCTGGTCATTGAGGCTCTTTTCTTTCCCTTTGGTTTGTGATTTTCCATTTCTGATTCTTTTACCAGAAATGAGCCTCCGTGATGGACGCCGTTGGATTGGGACAGGTGGAGGTTGATAACAGTTACTGTGTATGTGAGTTTTAGGAGGGTTCATTACTAATTGACCTTGCCACTGAACACAAGTAATGAGCTAAGGCGAAAATTATTCCGTACATCATTACCATTCGTGACCTATTCAATTCGAACTGTCCGATCATGTTCACTTTTGTTTGTTTTTTTTCTGATTTTTTGTCTTTTAACGGTGCATGAAATACTCTCCCGAGCTAAGATAGGGTGCGAGGGATGCTAACATTGGAGGGCTTCGTCTTTTAAGAACCCTCTCCACTAACATTGGAGGGCTTCATCTTTTAAGAACCCTCTCCACTAATCTGAATCGTTTCACTTGAACTTTCGTTTGCTTTCACTGTCAAATCCAACATGCTGTCGCTTTGCAGTGAGAGCATCCAGAGGCTCGTAAACACGATGATCTCTTCTTCGTGATACTATTACATTAGAAGAGTAATGGAGTGTCAAACTAGATAGAATGCAAGGATTCCTAAGCAAGGTATAACATATCTTCAAGAATTAGCTTTCATCCTTTGGCCTCTCAAAAGGGGCCGTCCTATAATCCCAACGTCCCTAATCCTTAATTCACTTGCATCTGATCATCCCTTATCACCTACCCTTGTACAGACATGACATCTGTAACATTATGCATATAAAAGAAAATGACATGTGCTCCCGCATACAAATATGCTCCGAGACGTTGCACATTGACATATGAAATAAAGCTTTTGTTCCTGAAAGAGAGGGACTGAAAAGCCAACTGAGATATGGGAACAGAAAGTTTCTTGAACCTTTTCGTGCAATGGCTTGATGGGAATGACAGCTTTACCTCGTACAACAGTGTAAATGCATCATGACCAAGAGGGTGTCCATTCTCGGAGAACCAATATAAAATCTAACAGACAAGGGCCTTCAGCAAGAAATGTTTCCTGGCACTGAAAACGTAAGTTTGCCTACAGTAGAAAGAAATAATGAAATCTTGAATTTAGCTACACTAGCGGCACCACACTATTGTAACGAAGTCAGCATACAACCACAAAGCACATCCAACAATGCAAAATATACATTCTTATCATCTAACCAGAGCGGCTACGTTAGTTCTTTCATTCATCTATAACTGACAGCATTAGATCTTTCAATCCATCTATAACTGCAGTTATTATTATTACAGTTATCTTTCAATCCATCTAACCAGTGGTTACGATAATAAGTTTCGTTTTGTGGTACAGGTACATGAATCTAACCAGAACTATATTACTACCAGAATACAATGCACAATATGCTGAGTGGTACTCAATTTGCTGAGAAAAAGGCAAAACCAGATTTGAAACCAGTCAGCAGCATCATTGAAATTTCATGATCACAATAGAAGCCATTTCATTTTACAAATGAATCAAATGCACCAAAAGTGAAAACTCTGTCCAACATTCTCTATGTTGGAAAAAAAGGTCCCGACTGGTTATAACTTATGATACAAAGGGAAAACAATAAGCTGACAGCCTGTGCAAATTTCAATAACCAGAATGTTATAAGATAACAAAATTCTGCAGTCCTGACTAAGTAACAACTATATATGTAACTGAGGTGAAAATATAATGTAGAATACAAGCCGACCTTGGCCTGGGGTTCATACAACCTAATCTCCCCTATAAAGAGGATTCAGTGAGGACTGGAGTCGCAGTGTGTACCTGAGTGGGCACAAGTCTGAAGCAACCGTGACTCAGCTTAGGCAGCAACATCAAAGATGCTTTTCATGAGTTAGATATCTACATAGAAAAACTCGTCTTCGGAGGCCATCAGAACAGATCCATTTAAATAAATCACATCCGGGGTTTTCAAAGTTGGAGTGCCGCACAGTGAACACCTGTTCCTGCCCTTCGGCATTTGCCTCTTGGGCTCCACATCTGCTGTATGTTTCAATGCAACATCCTGAATAGCTGCAGTAAGGAAGCAAACAATTCATAATGAACAACAGGCATTTGAGATATTCATGGAGATAAGTTTTACAACGAAAAGGCAAGGAAATAAAAGCACAGTAACTAAAGATTCCAGAATTACCAAAAGATTCAATTTGCATTATCAGATGACCCCCAACAAGTAAAAACTTGAAACTTGCAAAATGAACAAGGCGGACTGAAAGGTCTAAAATTTTAAGGAACTTGCAAAATGAAAAAGGCAGACAGAAGGCGATCTAATATTTTAGGATGATATTTGACACAAGGAAATAATTGTCATAGAGAACTTGCAGGGCTATCTAAAAAATTTCAAAATGTGAAAATATTTTGCGAGAAAAAAACACATTCATTAACTAATTCTGTTATATGATTATAAGAAGAGTATCTTTTAAAATATATATTTAATTTCTCGACTAAACTATTAGTGAGTTCATTGATGTAGACTTGCTCTAACCATAAAATGCAGTGTTAGACGATAACAATGGTAGTTACACCTCTTAAGCGCTTCCCAACTTATCTAACAGATCAATAGAAACTTGGAACAATGAGAATCAGAATTTGAATTGCGAGAAGAGCTCACCAGGACGTTACAGATTTCTGCACCGTACCATGATTCTATTCTACTGCCAAGGTTGCTTGTAGCTCATGCGATCAACAGCATCCAATCCACTATCAGGCTCTTTTCGCTTCAATACCCCTCCCACCGGATATAACTTCAACTGTTCCTCTACATGAGCTTGTGAACTCGGAATAGCAAGCTGCCTCAACCCTGATGGCAACCTCTCATCTCTCCGTTCTGCTTCCACACCTCCAGGCCCAGAATTAAGGTCAAGACCTTGACTACCCCATTTCCTACCATCAAGGCCAGCATTACCGCTACTGCCAGCAAGGTTCATCATATAGGGACGTGGGTAAGGTGATGAGACAGCACCTCCAGGTCCCATGAGCTGTGAAGGCATAGTGGGGAAGCAGAGTGTCCCCCCAGAGGATGAATCCACATATGCAGGTCCTGAAAAGGAGCTCGATGACAGAGGGAAATTGGTTTCGAAAGGAAATCCTGGATACTGATATGTAGTCGGAGGTGGAAATGGTAGCACAGTTGAGGATGACAGTACAGGCCCCCGGAAGATTTCAGGGCCAAATGAAGAGTTACCAGTGGGAGGACACAAGACTCTCTGTGACCCAGCCGCAGCACCATAACTCTGCTCACCTCTGCCTGGAAAAATGGATGGGACTGTGATGGCAGGATATGAGTTTCCAGGAGCAAACCATGCTGAAAAATTCCCAAAGTCAGGGCTATTCATTCTTATCCCAGAAACTGGTGTTCGCAGAGGCACACTGCTCTTTAAATGCTGGGTAAATGGGGTAGCTTCAGTCCCAACTTCATCGAGGCCGGGGCCATTGTTCAAATCAAAGTCTCTAGAGTCGTTAATCCCACCATTAGTTAGACCACCAGATAATGATGACCTACTTGGCACAGGTATCTCTAACATACAACTGTTCATTACAGGATGCGGTACAATATCAGGACTCTCATCAACTCTATTCAAATCGAGATCAAGCCCTCCAGTACCACGATCACGAGACCCAGATCTGCGATCCATGACATGTGCAGGGTTTTGGGAAACATCTTCATAAACTCTCTGATCAGGCACATTAAGATCAAAGTCCAATGGCGGGCGGCTTTGTTTGCTTGAAGCAGTGTCAACAACAGGCGGACCACTTGTACTGATCGGTGCTTCAATATTTTTTCGGGGCTCAGCAGGTCGAAATGCACTCCTAGCCGTAGATCCTTTCCATCCAAGTTCACCCTTACTTCGCAATGGGTTTTCTGGAGGTACAAATGAACCTTTGGCAGGTGCAACCACAGTGACTGATGCAGGAAAACTCCCTGACATGGAAGACATTTGGAAGGATAAAGGGCAAGGAACATGAACAGAAGATGGAGTTCCAGGATCTCCTGCCTTAACGAACTCTTGTTGAATACCATCATCAACAGGGAAACCTTCATTCAAATCAAAGTCAAGCTTTACACCAATATCCGACCCTGAAGCATTCACACTTGAAATTTGACCCTCCTCTTTCTCCCCTGATTCAATAGCTTCCAACTTGCAGCCAGGATTTTGATTTTCTTGCACTGGTATTAAAGCTGACTGAGCATGCGAAACTGGTATACCAGAACAGTGACCAGAAGTTTCCTTTTTTTCCTTAGTCTCCTGAGGAAATTCACTGCCGTGTTCCAAAGCGTCTTTTCTTTCCACACACTCATTCCTTTCGTCTTTCACAGCTTGCTCAGACTGACCCATGGCTTTTTCTTCCTCTGTATTTTCACCCCCCAACTGCAACTGCAAAGTACTTCCAGAACCAGAAGGAACAGCATCCTCACTCTTCCCCTCCTTTGACTCTGAGTGAATTCCCTGATCAGCCAGTAGTGCAATACTTGAATCCTTCACTGTAACTGGGTTGGCATCAGCCATTTCAGTGGACGAGCAGGTTGATGTTTCATTAACTTTTTCACTCCCCGAGGCTGCTTCAGACACAAGAGGCGTACTGCTCCTGACAGTTCTTTCATCTGCTTTATGTTGAACCATGTCCTCATCATTCAAAGTAGACGACACTTTTAATTTAGACTCATAAGCACTGCTTCCTTTAACATTCTGAGCTCCTAGTTTTCCTTGCTCATGAGACTGATTACACCCTTCAGCCTTCAAAAGACCCTCTTTTCTAGTACATGAAGGTAGCTCTGATCCAGAAGCATCCTCGACAGGCTTCCTGTCAACCGCCAAGGATAGTCTATCTACATCTTGTTGCATATTACAAGAACATTTCAAGTTTGCATTACAATTGAATTTGCCAGTTGAACTGCAATTGGTGTCTCCAGAAACATTAGCTGGCAGATGGATAACAGAATCTCTTGATTCACTCTTGCCCCGCAATGAGTCATCAGTGTTCCCCAGCTCTGCAGCAGAACTGCTATTAGCCCTGCCAATAGGTTGAAGTTCGGTTTCAGATACTTCACCCTTTTGTTTCAACTTGGCATCTTTTTCTGAGAATGATCCATCAGGCACAGGAGAATTCCTCTGGGGAGAGCATGATGGTGGCACATTTTCAGATTTGGACAATTCTCCAGCTGCCACACTAGCTAGTAAATTCATCCCAACATCATCTCCAGGCGAAGCTGTGTCACCACCTTCAGAAAACTTAACACAGCTTTCAATCAAAGCATTCATGGAGCTTAAGGATGCTTCATATGACCCCGTCCTTAAAATAACCTTTGATCCGGAACCGGTAGCTTTTGATGCCTCCATTGGTTTTTCAGCATCTTCACCAGCCCGATTTTGTTCATTGGAGATAGGTGGCACATTATGTTCTTCAGGACCACAAAATCCATCCTTGCTGTGGCATACAGCTGAGTTCATATTGGAAGTAATATTTTCCAGCAAAGTATCACATCTACCCTTAGCTCTTTTGTCCTGGTTGACATGCTTTTCTGCAAATGGAGAAGCTCTGCCAGCTGTAACAGGGTCTTCAAAAGAACCACCTGAAGCACCTCTAGCTGGACTGCGGCCAGTGTTCGGCAACCTGACAATTAGTCTGCTGCTTGCCTGGTCAACAATAGAAACTTCGTGAACTTTCTCATATGATACTCTGGCAGTTGATGTCTTCTCAGAAGGCAAATTTCTAACTGGGGTACCAACTTTTCCAGGTCCCGTTTCCTTAAGCACCCCTGGGACAGCAGACCCATGAAGACCATTGCTTGATTTTCGATGTCGAGAAGAGCTGCTAGAAAGCTTATTTGCATTCACTGAACCAGCACTTGAGCTTCTTGCATCTTCCTTATATAAGGATCCCACAGTCTTTGCATGATCACTTGATTGGCTATTGTTTTGAGACTGACTAGAACTGCTGCTCCTTTCCTCCTTGATTGGCGTCAATGGAAGGTCGGAGTTTCCAGAACCAACTAACATTCTAAAATTTTGATCCCTGGAGACATTACCAGATGACACTGGCTGCCCTTTTGTTGACCCAGGAGATGTAGATGACTTTGAAACCATTTCTGAAGAGCCAACTTTAACTTGAGGAAATTTGGACACTGAAAGTTGAACAGTGGAGCTCTTTGAGCCAATCTCAGACGTACTTCCAGTTTTTCTGCTCCCAACCTGAGAAACTTCTGAAGGTGCAGGCTTTGAGGGCCAGGAGACATCACGGCTCGATCCAGACTTTGATTCATTCAATTTCATCTCAGCTTCTACACGCTTCTTCCATGTGTCAACCAAAGTCCTAGCTTTCTTCTGAATTTCAGAGTTTTTGTGGGTACGTAAATTATTCACAGACTTGCCAACATTACATGTTTGTAGAGCATGGAGATTCACAGGCAGCTTATCCAGTGCACGAAGTAATGCAAAGAGAAATTCCTCAACAGATTTATCACTTTCTTTAGGGCTACTACCATCACCAATTTTTCCCTTGTGAACCTCTTGAAGCCATTCATCCAATACAGCCAAACCCCTAAGCTGTACAAATCTCCCAAGGCAATCAAACCTATCAGTAACTGCTATCACAACAACAAGCAAAGTTCGGCCAGCCATATCTATTTTCTTGTCGGCACTGTCAGGTTGCATAAGTTGAACAAACTTCTCAACCGCCTCTAAGTCTACTAGTCCTCCTTTGTCTGTTATTTTGGAAAGCTCGGACTTCAATACACTTTCCGGTCTGGCCTGGCCAGACTCCCCATCCTCTGTCTTAACTAAACGCTCACGTTTTACAGGATCAGAGCTCTGATCACCTCGTTCCCTCTTTTTTCCCTTACCCTGAGAAGAAACGGGAGATGCGCTATTCTGTAACCTATCTGAACCAGATTTGAACTGCGGTGTTGATGACGGACCATTCAAGGGCTTCGGAGATCGACCTCCCGAATGCACTGCCCCATGCATTTCTAGTGTTGTCTTGTCTAAAAGATGATCTACTTCTTCCTGTCGTTCCTGTGATTAAGAAAAGTAATCAGTAGAAGTCTAAACTAGCTAATGACAGCCATACGATTGAGAGTCATGGAAGTAATTATCAATACTCACATTAATGTAATCTTTGTCAGTTAACCACCATAAACACTTGTTCTCAGTATCAAACACTCTTCTGCACACAAATGAGGATATCCCTGTAGGAAGTTCAACGCCTTCACAAAGGAATGCGACTTTACATGCATGCAGTAGCAATGCAGCAGGTATCTCATCCTTGTGAAAGGAGTAGAAGACCTCGTTCGGGGCAGCTTCTAGCGAGACCCCTTTAAGAAGCTTCACATCAGCAGGTCGATAAAGCCAATTAACCCCTAAACTCAAACTGTCCCCCTTGTCTAATTTTAGCCAGCGAATTATTCCAATAAAAGGTGGGGAATCCTGAGGAGGCTTGAAAAGTGCACAATCTCCGACACAAATTTCGCGTCCATCCTGTAACAAAAAGGGACCTAACATGAAACTAACGCAAAATACAAACTCAACAGAAATCACACCAAAACTAACAATGAACAAACAAAATGACACAGAAATTTTCATAACACAAATATACACGGAAAAACCAAAGAAATTAGACAAAGAATTCTACAATACAACACAGTATAATTCCCAATTGAAGGTAAAACCATATCCGAAAAAACAAAGCATGAACCTAACAGATTAAAGCAATTCAAAACTAGCAAAACAGCAATATATAAGAACAGAAATTCGAAGCCTTTGTAGAAAACTAAATTAATGACATAAATTCAGCTCAGCAGAGAAAAATTCGGCAAAACGCTGACCATTCTCCAATCAGAATAAGTGAAAATATCACCAAATTGGAGTAATTGGAGCAGGAATTCAACATGTAACATCGAAAAACCCAGAAAAATTAAGAAACCCCAATGCCGAAATGACCCGGTAACAAAATCGAAAACCATGGTAAAATTGGGCACCAAAAAATCAAAAAGAACAGAGAAGGAATCGAGGGCGAAAAACTCACACCGGAATCAATCAAACACAGCAAGCAAGCAAGCGAAAGCAATTTACTTTGTTGAAGAAATCAGGCTGCGTAGAAGAAGCTACAGTCGTGGCGTTGGAATGAGGGACAGGCCACATATGCCGAAAACGACGCCGTATCGACTGCTCAGCTGGAGACCCATGCATAAAAATAGCCCTCCATCACAATCGATCCCGGAATCGTGCCTGAGACGAAACATCAATCCCGGTCTCTTAGCTTTTCAATTCTTCCCCTCACCAAAACTCAATTCGCCGCAATTAGCAAACCCCAGATCAATCAGACTCTAAAGATCTCCGATTACAACACCCCCACATGCGAAACCATTTTCTAGGGCTGAGCTGGCAGAGAGAGATTTGGAGGACTGGGATCGGGAGGAGAGGAAGAAGAAGAAGAAGAAGAAGAACAAGAAGAAGAAGAAGAAGAAGAAGAAGAGGGAAGGGGGATTGGAGAATCGAGAGATTCGGTGGGGGAAAGTCGCGATGAGGGAGAGATTTGGTAACGCAAAGACCCAACGGTGAATGAGAGAGAAATGGGTTTGGGGCCAAGAAATTGCCAGTGTTTGCCAAGGTAATGTTGATGGGGACGACTTGAACGGTGTCGTTTTGGCATGTGTGTTTTTATTGCTATACAACTCAAATATTACAACCGATTGAAACGAACTCACGCCCTCTTATTTAGTATACGAGAGACTATGTTATTAGATCAAATGATATTTATTTTGACATATTTTTTTTGTTTGAGGTGAAAAAAATCATGAAATAATTTTTTCATTCATTTTTATTGAATGTACTTTTTTTATAAGTGTCAGACGATAATAAAAAGTCATAACAAACCCCGTAACTACTTCTACTAAAAATAAGAAGGGTAATTCCTCCTAGACAATAAAATATGTTGACGTGAGGAGGAAAATATTTACTAGTTATATTATCTGCAATTGCCTGAATCTCAAGACGAAGGCTTCTTATTCCACACAACGAAATCACTTTTTCACTCTTTCACATACTAGGGGATTTCATTTGGAAAAGAAAACGTTCTATACTAATGGATTCGGATCCATAACCATTGGTTCTAATGTACAAGATCTTGTAACCCTATCGATTAGTATTACACATAAGAAATCAAATTGAATGTATTTTCTCGTGGTATGACATTGCTAAATTCTATGTATATATAATTTGTTTTATTTTTTATTTTTTGGTTTATTGTTTTTTCTACTAGTTTCTATATTTAGATGTTGGTGGGCAGATTCGAAAATGTAACTACTGGCTAAAAGAGAAGTATATATAGGTAACTATGGTAACTAAAAATATATGTCTTAATGAACACCCCTAATGATGGTTCACAACCTAACTCATTGGTAAGGGTACTTTTCCCTTGATGGGTTTCGACTCGGGTCGGGCTCCTTGAGTCGGTTTGATGCTTGATCGAAGAGTGGGGGCGGTCTCTTTGTGGTAGGTCGTGGACGACGGTTTCCAGACTGGCGACAAACAACTCTGTGATGGACGACTTTGACGAAGCAGTGATCTAGTATCTCCATTATAAGTCAGGTCAGGTCTTGTTCGATGGTTTTGGTGGGCCTGTCTCTCTTTTTGGGCCTAGGCATTGGGTTTGGTTTAGTTTTTTGGTTGTTTTAAGGTTTTTTGGTGTCCCTCTCATTTTGAGCAAGGGTGTTGGGGTTTTGGTTGGTGTCATTTGGTGGGACTGGTTGAGTCATCGTTGGTGTCATTTTTAGGGACTATTGATGTTAACGTCGGTGTTTTTTTGTTATCAATGTAATGGGGAGATTGCCCATATAATGCTTGGTGGTTTTGGCATCTAGGGCTTGGCGGGGTTGTTCCTTTTTACATATAGTGTTTGGGTTGTTTCTTTTTTAGGTTGGCTATAATGAGGTCTTAAGGCTTCTGGATGGGGTTTGAAGTATGTTGTATTTGAATCCTTTTCGGTTCATGGTCATGTAATCGCTATTATGTGGGTAAGGATGAATGTGGGGACTTATTGTCTACCACCGAAATCTCCCATGACTATAATGATTGGTTATTTAATACAAATTCTTTATAGTTTCCTAAAAAAGTGGGTACTTTTCTCTTGTTAGTTCTTAGAAGTTTCAAGTTTAGTTATTAGTGTACACATCATTAGCATGTCTAAATGATGAACACATTGCACATCAATTTAGCGGATTTTGAGTAGATACAAATTTGCCGACCACCATTATTTGCTCACTCAAGCGTCCACCATATTATTTTTGTTGATACGAGTTCATTTTATTTTCAAGAATTAAGTTTAATCATTTGAAGGGACTTGTGTCAACAAAGTAAGATGGTGGGCATTTAGGTGGACAAAGAAAGGTGGTCAGCAAATTTATATTCATTTTTATTGTAGTGTATTCGGTGGCAATCCAAAAGTATATATGATAACTTAATTTGAAACAAATGAGGAAGAATTTCTCGCCTTTTTCTCTATTCCAACATGACAACTAGCTAGAATTTTGCCAAATTTGGCAGTCCATGGGTTAAACTCGTACACCTTGTGGTCGTACCCATTAGAATACTTTCCAGTGAACCGCATAACATACTTGCATCTCCGTCCAAACAACCCTTGAATCAGTGAACACGATACCTCCATGACATAACATGCAACCACTAGTAGGATCTGGAATCTATGAGATGAAACTATTTTTTTACATAGGAGCACATATTCGTCGCATAGGAACCTAAATGACGAAAACGTCGTCGCATAAGTGTCGTCGTATACTTGTCATCGCACCGGGACCTATGCTACGAAAATGAAGTATTCATCGCAACAGAACAATCATATGAGGCGAAAAATTTTTTGTCGCTATAGTCTTGAGAGATGAAATTTCTCAACTTAAGTGACCAAATATTTCGTCGCTTTAATATTTTAAATTTTTATTAAAAAAATCTCCCGCCAAATTTTTTTGAAATTTTCTTTTTCGTCAGGCAATTTTGTTTTGGTTTGAAACCACCACCACCACTACAACCTCTACCCACCAAACTCATCGCCACTCTCCTTCGTACAATACCTCCGACCGGCTTGCCGTGGTTCACCTCTGTCACCAATCACAGCAGCGGATATATATAGTCATTGTGTCCTAGAAAGTCACAAATGGAGGTCTTGTCGGTGACATCCCAGTACTTGACGACGGTGTCGTCGCCACCGAAGACGGGGTGGAGCTAGTCGTGGTGAGGGAACTTGACAAAGCGGACGGGTGCGGGAGCAGAAGCAGCAGAGGGTGATGCGGGTCTTGACGTCGAAGACATACTAGACCAAGTCAGAGAGGTCTGCGACAACGATGAGGAGGCTGTCAGAGCGGAAATAGACGAAGGAGTTGACGTCGATGAGGGAGAGTTGGGGGTTGTGGAGCTAGGGTGAGGGAGGTGGAGAGGCGGAGGAGAGGGATTAGGGTTGTGGAGGGTGAGGGATGTGGAGTAGCTAGCGGCAAAGGTGAGAGGGATGGTGAGGGAGAAGTTGAGGGATTGTGGAGGGTCGATCTGGGTTGAAGATCGATGATTTAATGGGAAATAAATGAGAGCGAAAGGGAAAGAGTGGGCCGGTTTTCAAATTTTCTGAATTTTTTTACAGGAATTTATTTTTTAAAATTTTTGGAACTTATGCGATAAAAATATAATTTTTGTCGCATAAGTGTGGACGTAAGAGACAAACTTATTTTTATTGTTTAGGTTATGGATTCGTTACATGTGTGATAACTTAAGCACCGAATTGTTGTTTTCATCTCATAAGTTATAATTTTGACGACAAAATTGTTTTCGTAGCATAGTTTGAAACTTATGAGATAAAATTGTTAAATTTCATCGCATAGGTTTCGGATTCTACTAGTGAACATATATGTTGATAAACACAGCCGACACAAACGCAAAGGTTTTTGTTCTCTCTTTAGATCGACGATTCTCATCTCCATCTCTTTTTTGATCACCCTCAACCAAATTTCACAAAAGAATAATAGCTACACCACAGTCTGCCACCCCGCCCCCATCTAAATTCACATGAATTGTCCTTTTACTTGAAACGGGACGACAAACGTGGCTCAAGGATCACCATTGTATAAATATTGTCTCAACTTAACTATATTTAAGGTATTAAGTTTTAACTACAAACACATCGGTACAATTTGATATGATTAATTCATCGACTAATAAGTTATATTGTATTTATCTTTCTTTATGTGTGATGTTTTCTCTTTTAACACTTTTATCACATACAGTAATATGATTTTGATCGATGAATAATGATGCTGATGTTGGTAGGCTTATTACTGCTTAGTGTTTATATTAAGAAAATTCCCAGAGAGAAATAACCCTAAAGCTAGCTTCGCATTACGGTCCAAACCGCTCTGAGTCTCCGACGCTGACAGCCGGAAAACGACTGCTGGTTTTTGTTTGGGTGGTTTTAGGGTTTTTATATATAAGGGACTTCTGAAAGCTACGTTTGCAGAAAACAAACCCAGCAATACTGCATCTGATTTTGACTGAGGAAATTATTGTTTTCTTGAAACCCAACAAACGCACCCTAACGGAATTTGGGACAAGCATTAGGGTTTTATTTTTCTTCTTGATTTTTCCTTTTTATTTTTGTTGTGGACTGATTTGGTTACACAATGTGGCCTATCTGTATGACTTATGAATGTGACAGATCTAAATCACAATCGGTTTCAAAATCAACAGTGTAAGAGAGAAAAACAGCAAACATATGCGCACACGTACATGATTATTTATGTGTTTATAGGTTAATTGATTGGTTAATTTGACATGACTTATGACGATCTTTTTGTTCATGACCTACCTAGTTGATCAGGATTCCAGAATCCTTCCATTTCCAATGCAATCAAACTGTTTGTACCATGACTACACTTGTTTTTATGAGACAATAAGGCAAACTCGTTTCGTTCTCTTATAACGTATGTAATTTCGTTTTAAAAAGTTTCATATTGTTTTATTGAAGAGTCGCATAATTTTTAGTTAAAAAATTAGTTTACCCCCTCTAAATTTTTGATGTCCAAATTAGTTCAGTCATGTAACTTTCTTTAAAATCGATACGAAAGAACGACAAACTATTTTTTTTAAAGTTGGAGGATATAATTGATTTTGGCACCAAAACTTTGGATGGTAAACTAAATTTAATCCTTTTTAGTTTTTTCATTTCTAATTAATAAGATGATCGAGGCGATGGGTTATCAGCAATTTGAGTAACTTATACCTTAATAGACCAATAGAAAAGAGCTAATCTTACCCAATATCGTGTTTTGTTTTATTGGAAAATTCTTTATATGTATGTATGTATGAACAATATATTTATACAGCAATATTCCTTATCCAATATAAAGATAATACAGTCAATATCAATGGCTTTATGTATCTTTATGCAAAATGATTAAGAGCAACTTCAACAACGCTAGTCATTTGTAAGTCAAATTTAACTTAAAATAGCTAAAATGTTATTTTGGCTAGCCCGTTTAGAAATATGCATGCATCAGTGCTCTCTATTATAGCTAGCATTACATCAATATTATTCCTTAAATAAATATTAAATAGTTTAAATGTATTTATATATCTACTAAACTATCTTAAAAGGAAAAAGAATGTATTAAATTATAGCTAACCTTACTTGAGTCATCTCGCTAGCTAAATATAGCTAGCGAGATAGCTAAAAGTTAAAATATTTTAAATTTGGCTAGTCTGTTGGAGCTCCGAAAACATTAAAAAAAACTAAACACGCTCTCCAAAATAGCTAAAAACTAAAATAGATAGTATGATAAATTTGTTCTAAAAGTAATATATGATCATGGCAATTGACCGAGGAAATTATTGTTTTAAAACCAATCTATAACTTTGAGTCCAACAACAATTGAATAACAATAATCAAATATAAAACACAAACAATAATGAATTGAAAATCAAAATCACTAACTTGTTTGATCAAATAGAAGTTTGCAAGCATTGATCTAAGACAAAAATTCGTCCCCATTTGTGTTATAGTTCCTAGACGTCTATCTTAAGGATACAATTATCTAGTGAAAGTTTTTACACAAGAACTTGACCTGACGAATTTACAATATGTTTTTTTTTTCAGAAATAAGAATATGGGAGGAGGAAGAAGAAGATAGGAGAACGATGAGAATGAACGACAAAAGTTGTGTATATATAAAGTCAAAAACCAGCAGTTACGTTGGTTCCAAACAGTTAAAACCATTCACAAATAGTTAAAACATATTATATAGTTTTAACTTCCAAAATAAATAATTTAGAAATTAAAAATAAATTATTTATCAAACTATAGCCCCAAGACCCATCTTTTGACTATATATATAATTATATATTTGTTTTCCTATTAGAAAACCCAACTGAAAATCATATCAAACCCAATCATGACTCCACATCAATTTAATTATTCCCAAGTGTATTGCCTTATAATGACTGCAACTAGGGTTACGTTTGGGCCTGTCCAGGTTAGAAAAATCGAAACCTCAACTTGAAATCAAAATTTTTGGGCCGATCCGGGTAGGTTATTTTTTAGGCTAAACCCGACAGTTTTCGGCTAGTTTCGGGTCAGGCCGGTTTCCTGGGTTTTCAACTTAATCAACATCACAGTCCATCAACTTCTATAATTCATATTCCAATGACTAAATCTCAAGTTCTGATTCATAATATCAACAACCCTTAATTAATAATAATTAGCAGAAGACATATTCTCGATCTTTTTTAGGGTTTTGGTGGTAAGGAAAATGTCATGATAGATCGATGGAGTTGCTGCATTAGAGGGTTAGTTTGTTGCGGGTGCAATGATGACAGCCTTCTCTAGAACCTCAAAAATTACTTGGCAATCTCAATCGGAACTGGAATCAACATCTTCCGAATTGGAATTGGATTCGAGATTTGGAATTGGATTTGAGATCGGGATCATAAGGTTGGATCTTTTAATTTCTGTCTTTGGTATGGTCTCATGAGGGTGAGATGAATCCATGATGGACTGATGGATGAGAAACTGAGAGAATGAAAGAGTGATTGAGTGAGAGGGAAGAGAGAGATATGCTAATAGAATGAGAGAAGCGAGGGTGAGAGAGGGGGATGTGAGATTGTGAAGAAATTAGGGTTTTTTTTAAAATGTATATGTTGGTAGAGAGCCAATAGGAACGTGACGCGTAGACTAGGTTGTGTTTCGGGTTTTCGATTTAGATCGGATCAGGTTTCTACCCATGAAACCCGACCCGATCCGGATATATTTTGTGTGATCCGAGTTTGCCATACCCGATATTTTTTTTTTTCTGAACCCGACCCGATCGGTCCTGGTTTGGATCGATTCGGTCTGAATTTTTGGGTTTCGGTCTAAAAAATGCAGCCCTAATTCCAACATACTCATCTTCCTTATTCTAAATCTATACGCTACACCTAACCTATGAATAAACTAAAGCCATGAGAATCAATGAATCGATCATGCTTCTAAGTTTCGAAGGCCGGCCAGCTTTAAAATTTCTTTGTTTATATCAAGGGTTTTTTGTTCAATTAGATTTGGTTCTTATTAGTTTGGCATTGAAAACTTCGAATGCATTATGCAACATGGTTTATGCCAATTCAGAACGATTTTCAAGTACTATTGTTTGGGCCAAAATAATATTTGTTAGCGAATGTCCAAAATATTTGTACATATTTTTCTTTCATTTGGGATTATGCGTGACAAGATTTGCAGATTGCATGGATCTGTTTCATAATCTTTTTAGGAGATTTCTTCCCTAATTGATTTAGAGAATCTGGTTTACCTTGATCCGTAAGAAATGGCAAACCCTAGTCTCTTATATAAAGGGGTCGATAGTAAACAGAAGAGAGACACATCAACTTACAAACTACTTTGCAACACTGCAAAACAAGTCTCACTCAGAGTACCTCTACCGAAAAGACTCTTAGGATCTTTTATTCCATCAAAGCCCGCTCAAATAGCAAATCCAACTTCTATCTCACTAAAGCCTCATCACGGTCAACAGTCCACCACAAGTTCATAAAGTCTCATCATGAGCACAAGTCTGTAAAAAACTATTGTTAGAGTGTAAAACCTCTAGCATATATCTTTATTCGCTGAAGAGAAATCTTAGACGAACGCCTCGTAATCCTGATATAGCTTTGCTCGAGCACACCGTTCTGAGTAAGAACCATTCAATTTACTTTAAGTGGAGAAAAATTCTATCTGCTCTTCAGTTAGGTCTGAGAAAGAACCTGAGTGCCGGCTTGCTCAGCGCCCGTACGTTTGAGAAAGAAGTTAGAAGGAGAACAAGTAAGAACAAGGTTGCACCTAACCCAAATATGCTGACATGATAAGAGCTGGTTGTTCGAAGAAAATCAATTTTCACGTGAACAAATATATCATATTCATTATTTGGCAAATTAAAATATAAAACAGAGGTCCAATCATAATCCTATGAGGATATAGTTGATAGCTAGTCAAGATTCAAGAACGAAATCTGAGATCGAATACATATTTCTGGTAGCAAAATAATCAACTTTTCTTAAGAGTTAAGAGTCAATACAATAGAAGGGGCAATGTCATAGGAACTAATCGTGCGCAAAAAGCCAAACCATGTATCTTGCCTATATTGACGTAGAAATAGTATTAGAAATTACATCAACACGTTTAATTAAAAACAAACAAGCTTCAATTGTTGAAAAAACTCGGGAAAATTTTCAAGTGGGACTTTGAAATAATTGTAGAGAAAGATTGAGATGGCATGGATTGAGAGCATGCTTGTCTACTAGTATATACGCAATTCAACCGATAAAAGAACGGTAAGTGTATCATCGAAGCTTTGTTGCGAATGACTCATTGTTTGTAGTTAGTGAGGGTCAATTTTTTTTTTTCTATTAGTGATAGGCTGCCATTTCCAAGTCTTGTTCAGTTTGTATCAGAGACAAAGAGGATAAACAATGCCACATTCACACCTCGATCCTGAGATGTTTTGTATAATGCAAAGTCTACTGTTTTTGCTTAGTGACTCTACTTTAACTTATGTAGATTTGCATTGATGCTCTAGATTTCTGTTCTGTATGCTGTCCATAACAACACTGATAAGGGCAAGCATGCCTTTCATTCTAACACTAACCAAACCCAAGATGCTCAGACTGGCCAAAACCATATATAGCTGGCCTTTGGTGGCCTGGCAACGGGCTGGACACGGGTGGATTTTTAACGTGCCGGGTACTAAACGGGCTAAACCCGTTAATTAATGGGTTAAATCGGGCCAAGCCCAACGGGTTTGCGGGTTTCTGTTGGAATCCATTTAAAACCTGTTAAGACCAAAAAAATTTTTTAGTGAATCCATGAATTGTTTTTGTCCAATCTTCTATTGTCAATACTTGTTTATCCAATCTTGCTCCTTGAGCTTCTCCCATTCCTCACTGTTTCAGATTTCTAAAATGTCAAACCACAATTAATAAAACCACAATACTTTACTTCATTCATCAGATCGAACTCTAATCTGAAAAACCCAAGAAGACGGGGGTTGAACCCATATTCTAACACCCAGAACACACAACACCAAATACTCAAAATCAAATGCAACCCACCAATCCAAACCAAACTCTAATTCACAAAACATAATCAAAGAAGCTTAGAGAGTTAGAGTGGTGTTACCTTATCAAATTTGAACTCAGATTATTTGATTAGTCGGATATGGTGACTCGTGAGGGTCTGAGAGGGAAGAGAGACTGAGAGAGGAAGAAACTGAGGTCTTCATCTTTTTTTCCGATGATAGAGAGAGTAGGTCTTCCTCGTGATTTTGGTTTTTCTTTTTTTTTTTCTTTTTCTTTTTTGGTAACGGGCTTCACGTGTTCCAACGGGTTAGCACAATCCGGTCCATCTAAGACGTGTTTTTAGCGTGCTGGGTTTTCTTGCGCCCGTTTATTAAACGGGCAGGTTGGAGCGTGTTTTTGGTGGGCGGGTAACGGGCGGGCTCACAGCCCGCGGGTCAAATTGCCAGGCCGAGTCTACAATGTACTCAAAAAGTTTACAGCTTTGGACTATAAAAGCAAGCTGAGGACAAGGGACAGCTGTGGTGAAAGTAAAAGCAGTATCTGTTGAAGCAAGCATGTATGTGATTATCACAGGGAAGGACTTATGTAAAAGCATGGGGGAGAAAGCTGAAAGGCTGAAACCATGAACACGCTTGCTTGTTTACTGAGTTGGGAGTCTGATAGTGATAGGAGCCCAACTGTCCCAATAATTTCATCCGTATTTTTCGACGTGAAAATATAATTTCTTCGAACAATTAAGCTTGAGGGCGTGCCAGTACCTATGGGTCAGGTACAACCTTGATCTTGATGTTTGTTCGCCTTCTGTCTTCTTCTCAAACGATTGTCATACAGGCGTTGGTCAGACCAGACTTAGGTTCTTCTTAGACCTAGCTAAAGAGCAACTAGGATTTTCTCCTCCTCTTGCGAAGTGGACGTTCATACTCAGACCGGTGTAGTCAAGCAGAGCTAAAAATCAGGAGTGTAGTGCGTTTGCCAAAGGGTTCTCAGACAAACCGGGGGTATTTGCTAGAGTTCTCACCCCAACAATGGTTTTTGCAGGTATTCGCCTACAGATAGGGCTTTATGAAGCGGTGATGGGATGTCGCTCACGGATGAGGCTTGGTGAGTAGAAGCGGGTAGTGTTCACGGATGAGGCTTTGGTGAGGTAGCAGCGGATAATGTCGACGGGTCGGGCTTTGGTGAGTAGCAGCAGGGAATGCCTACGGATAGGGCTTTAGTGGACAAAAAGACTCGAGGAATCTTTCTGGTAGAGGTGCTCCGGAGAGGCTTGTTTTGCAGTGTGCAAAAGTTGTGTTGAATCGTTGAGATGTTTCTTATCCTATACCTTGACCCCTTTATATAGTGAACACTCGGGTTTGTCTTTTCTTGCAGATCAAGGCATATCAAATCCCCTTGGATCTTTGGAGGATTCCTTAAGCAACCACAAATCCTTGTCATGCATGACTCCCAGTCGAAAGAAAACACATTAATCGTAACGTAAACCACAAGAATTGGTCCAATGGGCTCGAGGAGCCAGCATTCGCCAAGAAATATTATTTTGGCCCAAACATAGCCCCCTAGGTCTTGAAGGAGAAGCCATGTGTCTTGACTGAAAAGACCTATAGTCCCCATCCATCATTTACATCAACGAAAGTCACTCACTGACTCATCTAACAAACACTAATTTCAAACGTAGGTCTTGACTCTTGAAGCTTCGACAGTAATGATCAGTAGCTAGGTAGCCCATATAGCAGCACAATTAATCACCAACATGATAATCATGTAATAAACTTGAATACCTTGCCTTCGAAGATGATGAAACACGTTCTGACGAAAACATGTCTTAAACTCACATTGACCAACTGGATGCAGATAAGAAGCCTCACATACTTAATTAAGCATGGTAGCAAGACCACAAGCATTGGTCTTGATGATAATTGATGACAATAAACCAAGAAAACTTAGCCCCAAGGTAGGCACACTTGTACTTCCCTCTAGATGAATAAGAAGAGTTTGAACCAACCACTTACTGGTTGTTTAATAATTTGACGTTGTCCTTCAACATTATAGCCTTCAAGATGAACCAACTCTCTCAAAAAGAACTTTCAAGAAGACTAAGAAACTAGCCTCAAAATAAACTTCATCAAAAAACTGATGACATTTTGCTTCTCAAGAGGCCAACTTTAGGCACGATTTGCACCGTGCCTGAATGATGATTCTGATTGGTTCTTGGCTTGAGAATATAGTACAATATATGTACTTGAAGGATTGATGAAGCGAACGGCCAAAGAAACCTATGAAGATATCACGAATGGTCTTCTAAAATAGCCTCAAGAAACACATTTTCTGAAAATTCAGCTTTTCCTTATTATTTGGTCGACTTGAAGAGCTTGTACCTTGAGCTTCCCATGGTATTTCTGGATGATTCTTGATTCTAAAATGCTCTACAATATCCCAACTTGATGTATAAACAAAAACCTCAGTGATAGGTACATGTTAAGATGAAGAAACAAGTCCACCAAAACTCATTGCAGTGCAGTTTTTCTGAAACGGCTGTTTCAAGATGCCAACTTGGAGACCTCATAACTCACTCCTCAAAGTAGTGAATGACATGATTTTTTTCCCTACTTGTAGTCCAATATACTGGCTTTAAATTGGTGTATGATGAACATGATTCTAACCCATGAAAGGAGGCGCGAATGGACTATGAAAATGCCCAAAAATAAACCAAATCTGAAATTTCCAGATCTTCTCTTTGTAGGGACTGACTTGGTTGGTGATTTCCATAGATTTTTCTTGTGATTTCTGGGCAATTGAGCATCCAAACATGTTCTTTATCATCAGTAGTACATGTACAAAATCTTGGATGCTTGATTTGAACCTCTCAAAAGCTTGGAACTATTAGAAAAAGTACCTTGAGATACCAAGTTTTCTTGAGTCTTGACAACTTTTTGCTGCTGCTAATATTTTCAAAATAATATGCCACATGTGTTGGCCTTGAATTATAATAATCAACATCAAAAATAGATTGATTAAATAGACTACAAAACCACAAATTGGTTTTAGAGAATCACAGGGGTTGGTTCAAAAAGTAAATAAACATTGAAACTCTAAAAGTTTCAAAATTTCAAAAATTTTGCTCCAAGAATTGGCACAGAATTACATAGTGTAGCCCCCCAGTTTAATTAGGTGCAACGAATGTAGTGAGAGTAGGCCGATTAAACTGATCTTGCAAACTTCTAGAATATGCATTTCTTGTAGAACCTGATGTAGAGAATTGAGCTGCATATGTAGAGTTGAAACTTACTTTTTAGTATGCTTTGGGCTAATTTGGCTCCATGAATGAGAATTACAAGCCTTCTTGTAGTGATCAGACATAAATAGACTTGTGTTGTTACTGTGAACGTCATGTCAAACCATATGTCTGGTCTTCTTATACTATTGTTATCAACTCTGTGTACATTCTTAAAAGATATCAAAGCGTCCTCTAAACTCCTTCTGGCAAATGTCAAAATTTCTATTTTTGTATCGGCTCCATACTCATAATGCACTCACAAAACAACTCAAAAAGTTATTTGTAATTAACACGACGATATATAGGTCATAGCTTGCAGCCCCCAGTATGGACTTGATTATAAGAAAATGCTGCTGGTCTTCTTCTTCATTGCGGCAGCGAATGCTATAAGACTAGTCATAAATCGATTTTACTCCATGCAAGAAACCCTTAAGAAAGCTGCATACTCTCTTCCACCATCTTGCTGTGGATATAACATTAAACACACAATGACTTCTTTGAAGACCCTTGCTGCTAACATGAGGTTTAAAGCCCCCCAGTATAGTAGAACATTCAACGAATGGCTGCTGTAAAGTGTGAACCCCAATACTGGTTTCAAGACTATTCTTCACATGAGGTATTTTCATGAAGGCACATTGGACTTTGAATTACTTCTAGCATGATCATGTTGGCGCCTCTTCTTTGAACCTTTTGATATATATATATATATATATATATATATATATATATATATATATATATATATATATATACAGCAACACACATTTGTTGTTGCTAGATGGACATCTGATGTGCATGAAGCTTTATGAATACCGGAGAAATTAATTCTCCTATGATCACAAACTTGGCTAGTAAGCTGGTCTAATATTCTCTATTTCTCAAACTGTAGTCATGCATGCAATTATACAATGTTTACAAGTCTCCACTGAATGTATGACACATGTGATATGCCAAGAAATATGGTACTAGTGCCTCTTCTATCTATATTCATGCATCATTACTCAACAAACTCGATTGAACGTATGTCATTCCTGCACTGCAATTTAGCTTCATATCATATAGAATACTCTAGCAAGTGTTATTACTTGTTAGCCAATCCAAGTTGCACATAACAGAATGGCAAAAAAAGAATAAAAATGTATAATGAACCGTGCCAGGTAGGGGTACGACTTTCTACTTAGGAAATAAACACTCTATCCACTGAGCTACAAGCGCATGTTGTTGTACAAGCTCACATGTTTTATTCTTTGTTCAATACAAATCATAAGTTGCTGGAGAACACTCCTAGACCCATCGGGATCAATTTAGTCGATCGAGGCAAACACATCATATCATCTCTGCATTTCACGAGTAAGAAACCACCTAATTCTCTGAGCTTTATACGTGTTTGGGTCAAAATAATATTTCTTGCCGAATGCTGACTTCACGAACCCATTGGACCAATTCTTGTGGTTTACGTTATGATTAATGTGTTTTCTTTTGACTGGAAGTCATGCATGATAAGGATTTTTGGTTGCTTAAGGAATCCTCCAATGATCCAAGGGTCTTTGATATGCCTTGATCTGCAAGAAAGGACAAACCCTAGTGTTCACTATATAAAGGGATCAAGGTATAGGATAAGAAATAACTCAACGATTCAACACAACTTTTGCACACTGCAAAACAAGCCTCTCCGGAGCACCTCTACCAGAAAGATTCATCGAGTCTTTTTGTCCACCAAAACCCTATCCGTAGGCATTCCCCGCTGCTACTCACCAAAGCTCGACCCGTCGGCATTATCCGCTGCTACCTCACTAAAGCCTCATATGTGAGCACTACCCGCTTCTACTCATCAAGCCTCATCCGTGAACGAACAGTCCTTCATTGCTTCATAAAGCTCTATCCATAGGCGAATACCCGTAAAAACCATTGTTGGGGTGAGAACTCTAGAAAATACCCCCATTTTGTCATAGAACCCTTTGGCGAACGCACTACACTCCTGATTTTTAGCTTTGCTCGACTACACCGGTCTGAGTAGGAACGTCCACTTCACAAGAGGAGGAGAAAAATCCTAGTTGCTTTTCAGCTAGGTCTAAGAAGAACCTAAGTGTTGGCCTGACCAACGCCCGTACGACAATCGTTTGAGAAGAAGACAGAAGGCGAACAAGCATTAAGATCAAGGTTGTACCTGACCCATAGGTACTGGCATGCCCTCGAGCTTGGTTGTTCGAGAAAATCCATTTTCGCACCGAACATTTGACACTCCCGGTGGGACATAACGTGTCATGATTGTAGAAGAAACGATTTCACATTTCGAATGATTACCAGTCAACTGACTATAGTGAGGTGATTATGGACGACGAGTTAAAGCAGACATTGAAAGCTATCATTGAGCAAATTGATAAAATCAATGCAACCGCGGATCTGATAAATGCTTCCGTAGATTAGCCTAACCAAGAAGTTAAAGCAGCCAATGAGAAAACAACAACGTTGCAAGATGAAGCAAACCATGATGTTTGCAATACTAACCAAGAGGTTTGACAATCCCAAGAAGTAGAACCTAAAGCTGATGAAGATACTCTCGCCAAAGAGGTTGAATCGGTTTTTGATCAATCTAGTGGCGAAATCTTTTCTCTAGTCATGTTAGAGAAAATTAATTTGTCAATTTGTGGTAAATCTCATGAGGAGCATAGAAGTTAGCAACCAACAAAACTACTTCAGAGACGAAGTCATTCCGTTCGCGCATGATACTGTATATATGGACACATGTCAAGCCGAGCAAATGGTTCTCAATGATGTTTATAGCAAGAATATGCATATGTCTGAGCCAAAAGTTAAGTCACCAAAATGTGGTGATTTTTATTTTGATATTAACACGGAGACAACCTATGATGAATACGATGATGACTACAGGTTGACTATTGGCTTCAAAATCAGCAAGTCTAAAGCAGAGGAGTTCAATTACTTGGAGTCCCTTGTTGAGAATATGAACCATCAAGTGGTTTTTAATGGAGACCAATATGTGGCTGCATCAGTTTACACTATACACTACGACATGGTAGTCGATGACAAGGCTGATCTCTATTCCATGTCATCCGCGAAGATGCAATTGAAGGTCAAGCTTAGGCAAATTATGAAGATGCATGGGTGGCTATGCAACATTCCCTACAAGCGACAACCCTTTGCAAGTTTTCAAGTCGTTGATACTAAGCATCTTTGTTCAATACTTGGAGTTTCTCGCCAGAGAGAATCTCATGCCACCAATATCAATATGTCAAGGCTTGGATTAAAGCATTGGTGGCCTCCCCCATGGTCATACGAAGGTTAACTAATCATGTTGAGTTTTGTTCTTCACTTTAATTCTTTTCCTTTTAAATTTCATTTCAATTCTTGCATTGAAAAAATAAAAATATACAAAAAGAGATTCTGTGTTTTGCTGAAATGCAAGACAATGTTCTTATCTGGCAGAAGTTTGAATTTTATCCTATATTATTAAAGATTTGTTTCTGAGGTTTTAGATGCGTTAAACAATATATGTGTTTCAAAGTTACACCCATTCTGCTAGCAGAGTATAGAAGATTCAAAGCAAGAGTGTAGTTCAGCAAATTTGTAACAGCAGCTTCTGTGTTGCATCTTCACGGAATAAACTGGGAAGATCCAGGAAGAATTAGAAGACAAGCTTCATATGCACGAAAAGCTCTGGATGTCTACTTTCCAACGCAATTTGCGACTTGCAATTTTAACGATCTAAAAAAGAGTTATGGCTGTTTGAGTACCGGAAGGTCAGAATACTCGAGAATCTGTGTCTTGTGTTTATGACTACGGCGAACGGACTTGCATACACTAATAGCTTGGCGAATGCACACAGGAATGCTCTATATTCATGCTTACATACATGGGGGGCTTGAATCAAGTTTTGCTCTCCTTCATTTGCTAACTTCGAACACCAAAACTGGTGGGCACATAGGGACAGAAATCAGCTACTCTGAAATTTTTGATAATTTTGAATTCTTGTGCACAGAGTTTTGGTACTATCTTGGTATTTTTAAGGCCAACACCTATGACCTCCAATGAAGTTGTTATGCTTACAATGACGTGATTAAGTTTCTTACACCAAAAGAGATGAAGAGGGATAGCAGCTCCTTTATTGAGAGAAGACTTGTGACTATAAATTCAAGGAGATTATTAGCACGCTTTAACATAATGGAATCATGCAGAGCTACTTCATTCGTTGAATATTGTATGTCGATTAATGTAACCTGGCACATGGTGGTTCTAAGTGGTGTGTATGGATTGATATATCCATAAGAATGATCCCACTTGAGATGAGATGATCACTAGAAGGAGCTGCCAGGAGGACAAGATTTCTATTGATTATGCCAATTATTGTGGTATAAGTTCGGAAAATGGATTTAAAAAAAGAGTCTTCTACATAATGATGTCCTAAAACATTACTAAACAGTGAATCTGACAGTTGTGTAGTCAAGGACACTAAGACAAAAGACAGGCTGAAAAAAACTGAGATTGAGTAAGATCACTCTCTGACATTTCCATACCAAACACGTTTCCACTGAGGTACCCAAAATTGGTTCAACCTTGAAATGGTATGACTAGATGAGTATTAGTACAAAGTGCAGTGAAAAAGCATTGGGATTCCTAATGTTCTCTTTGTTAATTCACATTTCGTCTCAATGACCCAGAAACAACCTCCTCCTATTTTGCTTCCATCTCTCTGTCAAACTATTATATATACACTACATTGATCTAGCTGCATTTTCTTTTGTATACATGTCGGTGCAAATGGCATTTGAAATTTCATACAAGGGAGAGGAGGCAGCTCACAGCCCTAGATTGTTTTTATTTGATACAAATATCGAAGCTACCAAACTAGGATGGTGGACAATGAATTTTCAGGATGAGAAGGAAGGAGTTGGCTTTGGTTACAAGTCTGATGAATTTGATATACGTGAGATGAGACAGGCCTCGTGTTGAAGGATCTTAGTTTATAGACTAAAATGGTAGTCAAGTGAGCTACCACTCCGAGTCGCTAGATGGGTTAAGGTTAGAGCTCTCCCCATGAGATTCTTTACCATACGGATGATTGAACCAGTAACCTCCTTACTACCAGGAGTATCACTGTGACATTCGCCTAACATAATAGACCTAACCCCGACCACTAGACCAAACCCACATGGGTGAAGGATCTTAGTTTATTGGTGCTAACATATGATGCAAACCTCTGGTATTAATAAGGGATATATAGAATTATAAGGGGGGAGACCGTCCTTGGGTAAGGTTGGAACTAATTTCAAGTCACAGATTTTTAGGACAGGCCAGCCTTTACTATAAGGGCAGTGCACTGAGTACTAGTCTTTACAGACCACTTGATCTGGTCATTCATCATCATCGCCATCTTCTGGTAAATTGAAGCTGTCAAGCACCTTCATCAGTATTTCCAGCTGTTTTTCTTTCTTTCTTTCCTTCTATCAGATACCGAGTTGTGCAAAATTACCATCCCTACCTAGCTTTCAATACTACTATTTAAACCTACTTTCTTCTTCTCCTTGATTCATAAATCTGAACTTGCCTGGCTTAGTAGTATTATACTTGGTTCACAGAACATCACACTATGGCTTCCAAAGCCTTCCTCCTTCTCTTGGTCACCATTCTCTTTGTTGCCACAAGGGTATGATACTCTATAATCACATCTCTCTAGTTCTTACACTTCTCTAGCATTGTGTTTCACTTGTTATACTTGGGTTTTGCCTAAAATAATTGTTGTGTATGATCTTTGTAGGCTTCATCATCTCATGATCGTTACGAGGAACTCAAGGTAAAGGTAGCGTCTTTGCACTTAATTTTCTTGTTCAGTACCACACTAAAGCTCCGATCTTGATTGAATATTTGTGCTTATTTTTCAGGCTGCTTATGTCCAGAGCCAAGCACCAACACCCCTTCCTACTGTCAAAGCTCCAGCACCACCACCTCTAGTGACCAAGCCACCGCTAGTGAAGCCACCTACGTATGCTCCACCACCAAAAGTGATCAAGGCACCCACTCCAGCACCACCTCTGCCCAAGCCACCTTCTTATGCTCCACCACCAAAAGTGATCAAGGCACCTCCTCCAGCTCCACCTCTGCCCAAGCCACCAGTGAAGCCTCCCACCTATGCTCCACCACTTCCCCCAGTCAAATCAAAAAAGGGTGAGTTTGTTCCCTCTATTCCTCAACATGGACATGTACTGAGCTTCAAGTTCCCCATTTGAATTGTACTGTAATATATAGGATTGTACCACAGTGCAAAATTTTGTCCTAATTCCTAAAAGAGTAAAAGTATAGGGTTTAATTTTATTTCCATGTAAATACTTAAACCTATAAGCTTTTTTAACATACAAACCTTTTGGTTTATCCATTTCAATGTTTGATTGGTTTATTATTGGGCAGATTGCATTCCTCTATGTGAACAAAGGTGCTCTTTGCATTCGAGGGAGAGGACGTGCATGAGGGCTTGCATGACATGTTGTGACCGCTGCAAATGCGTGCCTCCGGGAACTTCAGGCAACCAGGAAAGATGCGGCAAGTGCTACACTGACATGACCACCCACGGCAACAGATCCAAGTGTCCTTAGAGTAGTAGTGTTCGAGGGCTTGTAATGTGTAGTACTGCTTAAGCAACTGAGGATGTAATTAATAAGTGTGTATGAGAGAAATGCAAGAAAATGTAATGGTTTTCCAGCTACTTCTCTGTTGCATCAATTCAATGGCCATTTAGTGTTTCGCCTCGTCCTCATTCAATCAATACCATCATTGTCAAATTTCCTTGGCAATGGCCCATTTCCCATTGGCCTGTCAACAGATTAACAGATGGGCCTGAAGCCCTTTCCTCTCGGGTCTAAGGTGGGCCCAGTATGTCAGTATTTTAGTATGTTAATTATGCATTTGATAACAAATACGTAATTTAAGCAGCGTTCGTAACGTCTTTACTTTTAAAAATGAATACGAGATGAAAACGCAGAAAATAAAATTAAAATATTTTCAAGTATTACAAAGGAAAACTAAAAGCAACAATATGACATTACGTTAGAATATCTGATTATAGACTCGTCTTTTTTTATTAAGAGTATTTCTAGCAGTGCACTTATAAAATTGTTATCTTTAACAAGATCAATTTAACAATAATGTTACAGCAATAGTTGTTATTTATTTTGTTTTAACAAATGATATAGTGACACGTGGGCAAGAGAGGAGAGAAGATTTAGCTATTGTTTTAGTTATATATCAAAAATTGATAAATTTATCAATTTTATTTAGCAATTATCTAGTTTAGCAATATTTTATGAATTATATTGGAACATCAATTTTTCAAAAAATTGATAAATTTTACTTTGATCAATACTGCTGGAGATGCTCTTAAATTTTAAATATGAGCACTATTATTATAAATTACCTCGACCAATATTCGTAATATATATATATACACACATATTAATCTCACATTAATGCTTCCCAATATTACCCTCTCAACTGAACTGTTTTTTTAATAAATGGACGTTAGTCATTGATATATTGATAACTGAAAATTAGAGTACAACATGAACAAGACCTACCCTCGCGGGCAAACGTTAGAAAATAATCATACGAAACTACCTAAGGAGACATAAACCTATCCTACGCAACTTCTATGTTACAAACCATAAACATAGCACCTCAGACTTCGTAACTAGAGAACCATATAACAAAAGAAAAACTGAACGAAAGCAAACTTACCGAAGTCCTAGAAAAACCTCATTTATTGGATAACTAACTTATTCAGAAGACGAAGAATGTCAATTACACCGATTTGGAAACACCATAAGAGCTACCACCATAGAAGCTTCCTCTCAACTCAAATGTTGAGTAACAAATTACATTACCTAATCAAGAAGAAGGAAAACCAAAGTTTAGTCGTGCGCAAACCAAAATAAACACAAATCACTATGCCAAAAACTTCATCAGACGATAGTTCAAGTCTGTCGCATGACCCATTTTTATGTCGTCTGAGGTTGTGTCGTGTGATTGAGATCAGACGACGGTTTTCCATCATCATCTGATATCAGTCTAGACGACAGATCATATGTCGTTTGACAAGATACGAGTGTGGAAGGTTTCGGTAAGTCAAACGACATTCATATGTCGTCTAAAATGAGACAAGTCTTAAAGGTTTCGATAAGTCAATCGGCATACATATGTCATCTTCATGGATTACCTACAACTCTTAAATGTCGAGTAACGCAAGAATATGTAAGGATTTATTGATGTATATGTCATGCTATATATTTTCACACTTCATATAAGCGTCGATTGACTGTGATTACAATGACAAAAGATTCAGAAGTATGTGGTTAGATAAGACTTCTAATGACATTTGAATGTTGTCTAATTTTGTCAAATTTGAAAAATTATGAGACCTTACGTCATCTGAATAAATAACCAACACATATATGTCATCTAATAAGACGCTTATATCGTCTTATAGTCTATTTAACTTCAATTTTATGTTATTGTGTAAGATAATTTATGTCGTTTGATAATCCATTAAACTTCATATGCTGCTCGTTATAAGGACTTACGTTGTTTAATATTTTATTGGACTTCACACTCTTGGTGTACAATAAGCACTTATGTTGTTTGAATGTGAATTGAACTTCATATATAACAAAACAAGTCCATGTATAAATCCAAAAGTACAATCAGTTTCATACATTCCTTTATTCCAACCTAACATTTACGATTTAAGAAGCTAAAATTCATTACTAACTATCTACCAACTACATACATAAACATACAAACACAAATGCATCAACAACATTGAATCCAATAAGGCAATAACACTGCCCAGGCCTCTCATTACTTTCCTAGTCATTCTCACTTCAGTCATCCTCTGTTAACAAGATAAAGCATGAAACAAATCAGATGTTATTAAAACAACCTAGTTTATTGCACATTGAAGCTACCCTTAATAATACTAGTTGTAAATTTAACAGGCAAATAAATATCATAGTCAAATGGCAGATAACTAATCCTAACTAGACATACCTCGAGCTATATGAGGTCATGGATATAAAAGGTAGAAACTATAAATTTATATGGGAAGAATGAGGTTGCACATTATTAAAAAAAGGTTTAGGGCACATAAAATTACTCCCACCACAAGTAAATAACAAAAATAAACCCTATTAGATCAGGACTATCGGATACTAATTGTCAAATAAACCCAATGAACACACCTAATTTAGACATGGCTTTGCCTTTATGCCTTACATTTGCTTCAGACTAAAATGAAGAGAAGAACACTGGAGGCCCTTGTTCCCTGGATTAGTAGCTGGATAGGAGTAAACAATGTCCAAACATGTGTTTGGTTGTGTAGATTGTTCTTGGATAGAAAAATTAAATCCTGTCAGAGCAGGATATCAAAGGGTGAGATATAAACAAACCTTCAAAGATTTCAACATTGGCCTTCGATCATTGATCCATGAACAAACCTCCCATTAGTCTCGCTCGTTTCAATTTCTCTCTCTACCTCAATGTTGGTTTGGTTAAGAAGAGGAGGTATGATTTGATGAAAGGATCTGATCGGTGTACTTATCTTATCTAGCTCTAATCATATAAACCAAACACATGAAAACATTGAAGTAAATATAATCCTATCCTAATCTAATCTTATTCCTACCCTAAACCATTTCCTATCCTTGATACCAAACGCCAAGAATAGGTTTTGATAGAGATGACATTCTCCCTATCATCATGTGTCGTTAATTTGTTTGATGGAATTGAATAAATAGATGATTTATACTTGCATCGGTTTATAAAAAACAATTCAACTAGTGTTTCCATTTAAATCAGCCAGACAACTCTCTATTTAGTTATGTTTCGATAAAGTTTTGTAGTCTTTCTTTTTGTTATCAAACACTAACTAAAGAACGGTTTTAACCGACGAAACAAATAAATAAAATAATTAATTATAGCCGATGAATTTAAAATTCATCGGCTAAAGTTTACTCGGTCAACCATTTTGACCAATAGGGGACGTTTCTGCAGACGAAATTTCGTCGCCTAAAGTCCAGACTTTAGGCGACAAAAAGTTTCTTCGTCGGCTAAAGTTCTGACTTTAAGCGACGATGTACAGTTATTTCGTTGGCTAAGACCTTAGCCGACGATCTTTTCCTGACAACTTGTTAGCCGACGAAATTTTTAACAGAGCTAAAGTAGTTGTCCTGGTAGTTAAAAGAAAATAAAACATAAGAAACAATTTGAAAACATGTCCATACCAGTAATAGAACTACAATACCACATAATCAATAAACTAGCATTTTGACCCGCACAATGTGCGTGTTAATTTGTTTTTATGTTTTTATTAATTTATTTTGTAATTAATATTTAAATATCGTATTTAGTTAATAATATTTTAAGTTCCTCTCTTTCCAATTTATATCTCCATATTTTTCTCTTCCAAGGAAAAAGAATCACATTTTCATGTAGAATGTCAATTAGTATTTTATCTATGATTTCTGAATTAATTAAGTTTGAAATTTTAATTAATGAGGGTGTTTTAGTTACTTCAAAAATTTAACCATTTCTAAAACTCTTCTAGCTTTATTAATATAGATAAATAGATAAAATTGATGTTGAACACCATGAACAACAATACCACATAATCAAAAGCCTCAGTTTTATGATGGTAGGATTCTAGGGACAATTTTGAAAGGGAAATCCAAGACATTTCCTGCATACAAATCTTGCTCAGCTTCAATCTGATTGCTGAGGAGCGACAATTACACTCCACTCCATGCTGGAAAAAGGATTTAGCTTATACCACGATCTGAAATACAATGATTCATATAATTACAAAGGATTTGGTTTGAACCAAACAGAAGTTGCTTTGGGGAATCTCTCTTCTACTGCAATCGGGGAGATGATCTTGGCAAGATCGTAAACCGGCACTAAGTGAGGAGCATCACCCTTGTTGCACTCTAACTTGAACATGAAGCCTGACATACTCTTGAAACTGCGTGTTCTATAAACGATGAAAAGGTCCTTTGATGCAACATCTTTTGCTAGATGGAATGGAAGCCAATGTTTGAGAAGCACAAACACCCTTCGATGTTAAACACCATTATATGCTGGACGTTACAGCATATAATTTCCCATCAATAATTTCTACGTCTTAAAATCTAAGAATCTCCCCTCTGGCCTCAGTTAGGATCCATGACTCATCAATGGGTCTACAGAAAGCCAAACGATCACGGTCACAAAGGCAAGCCACAAGACAGTCTTCTAACCTCGTTTGTTCCAAAGATGCCACTGCCTTATGCATGAAGTCAACTTTGGTGTTTTGAGGGCCTGGAATGGTGGGAGCTCGACTCGGGAACCTGTTAATGGATTCAGTAACAAGTTAACAACTGGGGAACTTGTATGAATGACAGCAGCCATGATCAACCAACCTTCAACTGATCTGAGACATCTCGACTCATGAAACAACGTTTGGGGGTTTAAACTGTGAGTCCTGGAATCACTGAGACAGCTTACAAATCATTGGTCATGGATGTAGTAGGGATGAGAATTAATCAGAAGCCATGGAAGCTGAGGAGCAGGAGGGCAACGCTTGCTTAGGGCACGCCAAGGATGGCATACTTGGCGAAACGCTAGGTACCCGAATATGTTTAGCCTCTGCAAAATCAATTACATTATCTCATCAGGGACTTGTTCCAACAACTTGCTCCCCTGATTAAGATCATGTTCCTTGGAACGCCGCTGGTACTTTTGGATAGACTTGTTGACCAAGGAATCAAAGGCGTAGGGTTGTAGGGTTAAGGTATATATTAGGAGTTGCTGAGTTTCCTTCAGGGGATTCCTTTTGGGGTTAGGAGAATTTGAATTTTACTACCAGAAGAAGGAATTCGAGTTGTTACCTTTTGGGGTTTAGTTACTTCTTATTTCTAATGTAATCACCAAAATCACCACAGCCAATGGACGCTTTGCACCAGCTAAACAATGTCTGTTTCTATTGGCTACAGATGGTACGACATGACATTCCCTCATATATGCTTCAAACTAAAATGAAGAGAAGTAAATGTAAGTTGTATGCAGATAAAACGGAGAACAAAAAAAAGTTGAGATATGGTCTGGCTTGAGACATTAAAGATGAACTCTTTCTCTTTTCCTTGTAACAAATACAGAAGTGGTTGTTTATACATGATTCTCAATACACATTGAAAAATATTACATGTTTGCCGTGGATTCTCTGATCTCTTCTAAGGTGATGGCCTGCATTGCGCAAGAGTTGCAGAGACATAATTAAATATATGTAGAAAAAGATGTGAAGTAATATGCCATGAATGTGGAAACAGTTTACAAGAGAAGTTCATGAATGAAAGCGCATTTGTATAGATACAAAATTAGAATTGATGACCTAAAGGAAACGTGTTTACATTACCTGCTCTTTTCCAGCAAAATCATTTTCAGGGGTGAGAAAGAGCATGCAGTGGCACTCCTTCCTGCCAAGACAATCTTACAATTTTAGCAACAAGAGGAAATGCATATATAAGCTGGCATGTAATGATGGTAAAAGTATAGACATCAGAGTCAAACTGTGTAATAAGGTTGTGGTACAATATCATTATTATTTAGATTTTTGTTGCATCTACTCATTGTAATTAGTTTGTTTGGTTATTCTCCACCTAGATGCCTGGATTAGAACATATCTACAGCTTATATCAATCCTTGACATCAAATACTTCAATAGTTCAATCTGAAAATGAATGTAAGTTGCAAGTGTGTATTGTGGGTGGAGAGACGAAGTGTGTTTTAAAGAGAGTTACGGCTAAGAATGAGGGAAAGACTTGACATTGTTGGTTTAGGGGATTATTAAATAAGAAGCAGATATGGAATGGTATTTGCTGATCATCATGTAGGATTTTTACAACCCCTTTGCAGAATATTATAATAGGACCGGCAAACTGCCTATGTTTGCAGAACATTACCTACTTATGCTAATGGTATGCTTTTCTCATGTATCCAACTGTTCCAACAAAGATTTTATATGACCCTTGTAACTATTTGATAGAATGGGTATAAAGAGCACATCTTCACATCACTAGGTCACGTAGTTGCAACACAAGTATTTACGCATTAATGCATATCTCTTAAGGCTATTTGTATCTTTTGATTTCAGTGTCTGACTACCAAACTCATGCTCATAAGGAGAACAATACAACCCAATCAGTAGTATCTCCCAGATTTTCAACTAAATTTCAATCAGGAATTCGAATCTACAACTTACTGAACATAGAGAACGTAAAAGAAAAAAAAACTGGTCGGTACACAGGATTAGTCAGTCTCACTAGATTCGTTAAATAATAAAGTCAGACTTACCTTTCCCTCATGGGAACACAGGGGCAGTTCCAAAAGCCTTGGCCAGCTTCTGCCTGTTTGTCATCGTAATGCCTGCAACACCCGCAGAACATAAGACTTGGAAAGCATGAACATCCTAATTTGATCACTTACACCTCATAGGATTTAAAAGTACACCACAAAACTAGGCAAGCAATTCAAAAACAATACAAAAGAGTAGATGTTTACCGACAAGGGCAAAGAGGAGCACCCAATGAATCTTTGTGATCTGCCAATCCCTGTTGAAAAATCCAAAATGAGTTTCTCTTGCGAAAATCAAATGCCAAACCAAGCTTATACATCATCTCAGGACGCCGTATCACAACAAATCATAGCTCCATATACAGCAGCGAAAATCAAACTACAGAACTATGCTTTACAATCGATAAATGCATTACCTTGATAACAACAGAAGTGACTCCCTTATCAACACAGAAGTATGTCCCGGACTTACGAGCATACTGCTCCGAAAACTTCCTCATAATCTCAACAGACTTCTCTGTTGGTTCAACTGCCACACCAATACATGTAACTCCAACATTAGAATCAAAAAACACAATCCTTTTTTGGTAAATTAAATCTAAAACATTATCCTAATGCAAGCTGGAAAATGCTTCAAATAAAGTCTCAAGCTTTTCACTTCTTAATCTATATTCATACATATAAACAAAAACATGATTCAGATACCAAAACTAGGGCTTGGAATCAGAAACTCCAATAAATCGGGAATTGACAAGATACGATTAAAAATTTCGAACCATGAGCTCGAACTACGAAGCGGTGGGTGGAGCGGGTGAGAGGAGAAGCAAGAGACGAAATGGTGGCGGCGAACGACGGAGATTGGAGCTGGAGAGTCATGGCCGGCGGCGAACTGAGGTTGTGGGAGTGAGAGAGATGAGTGCTGTGGAGTTTAATTAGATTTTTCTGGGTAATAAAAATGGGGTGTGTTTATATAGTATTGTGGGGGATTGTTTATCTGAAATTGATGTTGGATTTGAAAAAGGAGGAGGAATGGTTTGGTGCCACTCGTTGTGAATATCGGTTAAGGGAAGACACCAACCACTCGGCCTGTGCCCAATGAATTGCGAACCATGATCACAACCCAACCAAGTTCATCTACATGAAGCTGGAATAGCTCAGTTGGTTAGAGCGTGTGGCTGTTAACCACAAGGTCGGAGGTTCAAACCCTCCTTCTAGCGTTTCTACGTTTTAACCTTTTCTGATGATAATTAATTACACACTATTTTTTTCCCATATGTTCTACTTACATTTCTCAAAAGTTATTATACGGTGCAGTGTAATTTCATCGGGTATTTCAAAAGAAGATTATATCTTGATTTAAAAGTTCAAAATTTGATGCCTCGCCTGGTAAATATTTGGAGGCAAACATTTGGCGTGGGTAAATGCGTTTCTTTGAGACATATATCCGCATATATACATTATCATCAGTGACGGAACTAGGCATCAAAGGTAGGGCTGGATGTAAAAAAAGGGGATAGAAATAGAATGTGGAACAGAAAAAAAAAACTGAAGGGCTGGGTGTAGGAGGAGAGGATAAAAATAGAATTTAGAACAAAAAAAGGAAAATAGAAAAATGAAGGGTATGAGATTCAAACTTGCGACCAGCCCTTCCGAACCAGAAATAAAAATAGTTTTGACCAACTAAATTATTTCAGTTTTCAGTTGTTTATGTACACTCAGTAATATTTGAAAGGACAAATTACTGATAACTCCAGTAACTTATATACACTCGATAGTTTACTTCATTAACTTTCAATTGCAACAGTTTACTCCATTAACTTTCAACACTAAAAGCTGGTATGACTACAGTCGTATCGAGATTTGCTTTCAAATAAGGCAAATTACTGGTAACTCCAGTAACTTATATACACTTGACAGTTTACTCCAACAACTTTTCAATATCCTATAGTTTAGTCTATTTTTAAATTTCTGAATAATACCAACTTTCTAAAAATCAATTAAAAATAGTTCTAAAGACCAAACGATGCTCCAAAAAATCATACAAACTCGTAACGACGTCCAGTTTAATACTATGGGCTCGAAAGACAAAAAATTATTTTTATTTCTATTATTATTATTATTTAAATCCTAGTAGTTTTTTAAAATTATTCAAAATTTTAGTTTGTCAATTTTTGTCTTTCAAACCCATAGGATTAAACTAGACATCGTTACGAGTTTGTATGATTTTTCAGAGCATCGTTTGGACTTCGGAACTATTTTTAATTGATTTTTGGAAAGTTGGTATTATCTAAAAATTTAAAAATAGACTAAACTATAGGATATTGAAAAGTTGTTGGAGTAAACTGTCGAAGTGTATATAAGTTACTAGAGTTACTAGTAATTTGCCTTATTTGAAAGCAAATCTCGATACGACTGTAGTCATACCAGCTTTTAGTGTGGTTTCGTCACTGATTACCATTACACTCTTATTTCCAAAGCTAAAATTCCAATTCATACATGTACGCAATGTTCTAAAAATTTCCGTCTAAACCGATTATTTTTTGTCATACAACCGATTAATCCCTTTTTAAAAACAATTAATAGATTAATCGTCCTACTAATACAGTTGTCTGCCCGACTAGCTCTTAACGTTTTTTTAAAACATTACACTACGTTTGACAAGTACATATATTATGTTACATTGTCATTCTTCGATCTTTGAACCTTTTCTTTTGATTTTGTCACCAAACATCTAAAAGCCATATGTAACCAATCATCTAAAAGCCATATGTAACCGGCCGTATGAGTTCATGAATCATCTGAACCGTACGTGAATCATGTCTTGAGAAAGCAACATGGAGAGAGCACTGGATCATTGGTTTTTCTTATTCTTTTGAAGTATCCATGTCCTTAATTAAGATTTCTGGACACAAAGCACGTGGGGTCGTGCTATGTTTATCATGATTACTATTCATTAAGCGATGTGGGACTTGTCAGTTTTCACCACTTTTATGTCGATCGTTCTGTAATGCCATTGCTGCAGAAAGCAGCAGCAGCAGCAGCTTCTGCACCATGTAGCGCGCATTATATATCATCATCACGATTATTCTAATTCTTCTTCTTCTTCTTCTTCTTCTTCTTCTTCTTCAATTCATCATGATAGACGACTCCGATCCCTCTCAGTTCAAATGAGTTAAGCTCCAAGTTCAGCCAAGGCAATCTAACAAGTACCAACCCGTTGTTTTCATCCATCGAAATATCGAATCGAAGAACCAGGCCAGAACTCAGATATATAACGCATGCATGAGGTTGGTTGCTTTTGGATTAAGTAACTATTTACGAACCCAGATAGCCAACAAGAACTGACCGGAGATCATAACCTTTTGTCATTGCCTTTGTTTTGACTCCAAAAATGGATAGTTGAGTCCGCAACGTACGACAAATATGCACATACATGAGGCTCGCTTGGCTAGGTAGAGTGTATGGATATTCAAAGGCCATCACTGCTCCATTTATAGTCAGCTATCAAGTATCATCGCTAGTCAGTTCCCAGTCCCCAGACAAAGAACTCTGAAGAATCCAACTTACGTATATATGTTTGCTACTGGGAAATAAATGCAGTATGGAAGACGAAGACGAAGACGAAGACGAAGAAGTATCTACATGAGTGACTGTTTATATACATGGTCCATGCTTTATAAAGATTTAAAGTAACCAAGTGGGGTGAGGTTTGGTTCAGTTGGTAAGGATGAGTTTGTGGTGGAGACTTCATTCGAATTCGATTCTCGCTACCAACAGGTCTCGTTTGGTTCACAATCTGTAAATTCCTGTGGAAATCCATACTAGAAGGCTGGTGTGACAGGCACGTGTTCACTGTCAGTCCTTCAGGGTTGAGATTGTAGGTATGCCCTAGCGATGTGGTGTAGCATAACCAAGCTCTCACCTAAACTTTTAAAGAACAAAAAAAGTAACCAAGTGATAAAGAAACTTAAAGTAGAATCTCTATATATAAAACAAAATCTTATTTTTACGGTTTTAATGAACAGTAGAATGACGGTTTTGCTCTTCCTTCTTTTACATTTTTATAAGCCAACTTATCAGTTATTAAATTGACAGTTTTACCCTCAGTTTCAATATAATTACAGTTCTACCACTACTTTTGTTTTTCATAAATTATTTGTTTTTAATTTTTTTAATTGAATTGCATGAAAAAAACATTTTTTATAACAGTAATATTAATGATAATGATAATATTCATAATACTAATAATATTGTAAAAGAAATTGAGTCACTCTAAACCTAAATAATTGTATTGATCAATGTATATTAATTGTTCAGAGTTTAAATCGCTTCTATACCTTTTTTAAAATAGTAGTTTTAGCTGCGCATATGAGTGTTGGTATGTTGATTTATCTAGGTTAGGTTTTGAATTTAAGTTGGGTTTCGGGTTTAGAACATCAATTAATTTTCCTATTGATTCAGTTTATCAGTTTCAGCTTATGACATGTATTGATGTGTGTTTCTTACTTGTAATTCCAGACATCTTGGTTGTTAATTTAAATTCAGTGTTAACTTCATCTCAATCAATTGTGTTATTTTTATTAGAGTTTCAGAGAGTTATTGCACAATATTGATCGAACCACCGAAATTTCATAATAATTAATCCAACCTATAGAAACGCACTTTGGCATGTACGACAGCGTGCCAACAGTACATTTTTAATACTATTAATTAAGTATTATCATACTAAAATGAAAATATATCAACCACGATTCATTTTAAAAAAAATCAAATCAACCACGCTTGACAGTCACAGGTATCAATTCTAATAGAAATAATTGTGTGCATCAAACATTTTGTTTTATGTTATTGTTTCTTCTCATCCTTTTGAACCTAACGGAATCTTCAAAAAAATCTCAGTTCAGTACTCAGTACTCAATACCTGAATCTCCAATTAAGTTCAGTATAAGAAATTACATATTAATTCACACATCTCAAAATGAAAACCCTAGTATGGATTATGGACTCACTTAATTAACATAACCGAGTACGGTTCTTTGTTCAATCATACACTAGCTAACTAATCATCAGCAGTAAAAAGTTGATGTAGAAACTAATCATATAAGTGAAGGATCTGTTGGAGAAAAGATATCTCACATCATAAAAATTATAAATAAAATATAACATATATGTATATGAATCATTTTTAATTGTACCAAGATCTTTTGTGATTAAAACCCAACACCTTAAAGGTGGTTAAGTTAAGACAGTATCGGTACAAACATGATCCACATGTCACACTTGTCGTTGTTTGATATAGTATCAGAACATGTCTCTCTCCAGTTACTTCACCAGAAGCCCGAGTGTGTTCTTTCAAAGGTTATGGCTCTAGTTTGGTTCTTCAGAGTTGGTTTGGAGTTTTATCGGAGTTCGAAGTTTGAGGCTCTTTCAGTTAACCATGAGATCCGGATTCAGTTTCTTAATCGATTTCACGTGCAGACCTACAAATTAAGTTATACGTGAGGGGAAATATTAAAGAGAAGAGATCCCATATAAAAAAAATGACAAATAAAAAAATAACAAATATGTGTAAATCTTTCCTAATTGTACCGAAACTTTTTTGTGATTAAAAATCAACACATTAAATGTAGTTAAATTGAGACAAGATCAGTATAAAGATAATCCACAAACCATTCTTTCACCGTTCCAAACCATGCATGCATACAGCTAGAATTATTGGACTTCAACAGTAATATATATCTTATATATCATTTCACCAGGAAATTCGAACCACACAGATTCAATCATCTTCAAGCTAACGTTGTGAAGAGACGCCAAATCTGATGATTTAGCAAGAGAATCCATACACGGATCAGAGAGAGAGAGAGTATAAGACCTACTTCATAACCAAATAGCTACCAAGTAGTAGCTTAATTGTTCTCAAGTAAACCAAATTACAGAAACCCTTATCTAACAAGATCCCAACTACAAGGATCACATAAACAAGAGAGAGAACTACAAACCGATCGATACAAGAACTAGAGAAACGATATGATGCAGCTTTGATGGAACATACACAAGCAAATCGAAGTAGAGTCGGACCATGATGCTTGATTCCCCATAAGCAAATACTTGAAAAAATCTTTGAAAAACCGTCGTATAAGAAACACACTTTTCACTTGTTCATCACTGGCAACCAAAGTAGAAAGCTCAAGCTAGCTTGAGAACAGCTAGGGTCGATCTTTCTGTTGTGCCTTGAAAAGCTTTCTTTTTCGTCTTCTTCTTCCTTCTCCTTTGTTGATGATAATGATGATGGTCTGGACTTTGTGGGGTGGTTGAGGAGGGGTTGGAGCAGAAGATGGAGTGAGAGCAATGATGACGATAAAGAAGGTAAGGAGAAAACAGCATGATTGCGTTTGGCCTATGGCGTTGAAAGAAAGGCAGAAAAATTTCTAGGTTTTTTGTGCCTCTCTTCTCTCTTCTCTCTCCGACATAAGATAGAGAGAAAGTGTGATATATATATTTTATATATATATATATATATATATATATATATATATTTTATATATATATTTTATATATATATATTTATGAAGCCCGAGACTAACAGAACCAAGCGCGTGTGAAGGAGAATTTCGATTTTAGGCAAGTTAAACTTCGTCTTCTACCGTTGGGGAAATAAGAGTGTTTTTCTCTGGATCAGACATGTACAGTTACAAAAAACGCGCAATATACGTTCATGTAAAAAAACACATATTTTTGTATCTTTAAAAAAATACGAAGACGCTTGTTTTTTTTTAAATAAATAAATAAATACTATACATTAATTAACAAACTAAGGCTAAGTTTAGCTAATGACTTATGTCAACTGCTTCAGACTTCGGCCACTTAAGTCACGTTTTTAATAAAAAAATAATAGGTACCTACGTATATAATATGTGAACTAACTTAGGACATTAAGTTTCGCTAATGGCCGTTTGGTATGACTTATGTCAGCTGCTTTTAGTTTTTTCAGGTCATCATTTCATCTGTAAATTGATACACTACAGAGTTTCATCAAGGACTGAAGCCATGTCATTTTCAGCATTTTCTTTCATTGGTTCGGTTGTGTGTAACTAAATTACGGATGGATTTCATCACACATTAGTGGGAAAAAATAGTCGTACACTGGACTAATGATAGAAAACAACTAGTCGAAGTTCATATTCACATTTCATCCAGACAAGATAATTATCATAGAGAGAATTATCATTACACTAACTCCGTACCGTCTCAACTATCAACAGGAAGAAAGCATAAAATAACAAAAACTACACTAACTCCGTACCGTCTCAACTATCAACAGGAAGAAAGCATAGAATAACAAAAACTACACAATTCTCCACCTAGAAAAGATTCAAAGAATAAGGAAGTAAGAAGAAAAGAAGCACGGTGCAAGAATCGACAGCAAGATTTTAAATATTTTAAATATTTTTAATATTTTTTTAAATTTTTTATTTTTTACAACTATTGATATTAATTTTTATATTTTTTAATATTTTATATTTAGTCTATTTTTAGTTAAATATATAATTTTTATATAAATTTTAAAAAAAAAAATCCGTCGATATTCAATAATTTTTTGATATATCCATCAAGATATATATTTGTCGAACTATTAAAATTTTCATGATTGTCGATATTTTAGTCCTTATGACATAGTCAATCGGTCTCCACAACCACTTCATTATGTGATTTTTGGCTGAGTGACCTCACCAGCAGTTTTTGGCTGAGTGACCTAATTCAGAATGAACAGGTTCTACTATTTCAGTCACTGAGTTTACAAATGTTCAAGTCTTCAAGATTAACATTGAAGGGTGCATAGTGCAACTACCCTCCAATTCTATCATAACCTGAATTCAACTAGCCACGTACACATGGGGTACATTGGTACAATCAATTCTGCAAACAGAACCAATGCTGTGGGTGACTTGAGGTACAAGCTCAGAATCCAACCTAAGCAGTTGCATCTTCCTTTTTGTGGTGCTGTAAACCACACTCGAGTCTTATTGCCGCCAAGAGTTCAGGAGACACGGGAGCAACCTTTTTCCCAATTGTGTTCTTATCATTATTTCCACGACTATCTCCTCACCCCATCCCCTGTAAAGTATAACTTTGCTTGGCTGCTGGGAGACTAAAACCCCACAGAACACCCTATCCATGATGTTAACACAAAAAAAGAAAAGGGAGAAAAAGGAGAGTTGGAATTTCTGTGCCAACCTCAAGTTTGAAAACAATTTCCCTCACTGAAGATCCTTTTGCTATGGCTTTGACATTTACTATGGCAAGAGGATGCCTCTCAAAGTGAGCCTTGATTGCTTTCGCAACATCAGTTACCATATTGTTCCGTCCTAACACTGGCGGAACTATTTGAGGGCCGATAGGGGCTGCAGCCCCTAAGGACGTAGCTAGAGAGGGACAAGGAGGTCAATTGTCTCCTCTTAATTTTAAGAAAAAGTAATTACTTTTAATTTGTATCAGATATTAAAGGAAATAAAACATAAATTGACCTTTCTCATTTAAGAAATTTTTGATTAGTTTTTAATATTCTTCAATAATAATGAAAGAAAATAAAAATTTATACTATTTTAAATATACTTAATCCAATTAATACAAACCATGTCAAGGGTTTCTCACCTTATTGATCCATACTAATATGTAATTTAATGCTTTAAATTCCATTTATGATTTTTATTTTATTTTTTATAAATAAGCTAAATGGAAACAACACATTGATGTTTATCATACATTGACGTACATTATGTCTCAAAAATAACATATTAAAATTCTGAAAATCTAAAGTTTATTGGATGAATTAATGGTTTGTTCGAGAAACCGTTTCATTTTGAATTGGTATAAGGAACATTGTTGAAATTAAGTTTGTGTCACTTTTTTAAGTAAAATCGTGTTGTTGCAAAAGAGTAACCGAAGATCATTTAATTTTTTCGTTAATCAAATTTGACCTTTCTAAGTGAGATGTCTGGCTACGTCACTGGCAACCCCTACAAACATTTTAAACTTTCTTAACAAAAATAAGGTTCAGATACAAACTAGCAACCAGTACATTTCATACCAAATAACAACTTTGACAAGAATAGTTTAACAATAAGAGGGGAATAAGAACACTCAAATGGAAATAATTAAAATTATCAAAGGCAAGCACAGGGCGTTTTTTCATCTTCAGGGCTCGCTTTCGCAGTAGAAGACTCTCACTGTTGGACAAATGCACAGCTCTCGAAGGCGGTTTAATATTTTTCTTACCATTATTGGAACCGGAGGTTTTGATTTCGTACTTTACCAGATGAGTCCAGCTCATAATCAAAAACACAATGCTGATTGTTAACAATAGCAGAACTGCTCGGAACTTTTGACTGAAACCATCACAAAAATCAGACAACATAAGAGGTTGCCAAGAAAAGAAGATAAATTACTATAAACTAACATAAGACATTTTTATATTACCTTCGAATCTTCAGATTATCAGATATCACTTTTGCAGAAGAAAACTCACCACCAATTGCTCCAATTCATCTATGTTCTTGTTAAGCTTTAAAACATGCAGTTTTTTCAAGGACTGCAATTCACAGCAGGAAAAAATAAAACAGCATCAGATGTTGAAAGTAGACATGATAAGAATGATATAAAAGAATCAAGAGGCAGTGTTTCAGCCAAAATGAATTTAGAGGGGGGAATTATTACATCACTTGAAAGGACTTGTTCTTTCTTAAATATTTAAGTTAGTAGATGCAAGTCGATAATGATTACATAACCCTTGCTTACTCTCTCCACAGTCAAAAGAATGCCACCACTTTCGGACTCTTAAAGTTTGTGCTACTTGGTGAGCCAATTCAATGCTTTTCTCGTTACAAATTATCTTCACGAGCTCCCTGTATTTCCAATGGAGATGCATGTTTTCAATTGTCCCATCAAATACTCCTCGTCGACCTAATTTTTTTTTAAATTTCTGCTCATTCGGCATGGGATGCATACTGTTTTTCCCCTTTACCCATACACCCACCCCCATCTGCTGGACACGTGTTCAAAATTTCGATCGGTATCCATACCGATCTGTATAATTCAAAAATGTTAAGAGACTATTAATCTTTCTTAGAAATAATTTTGAAGGAACCGGATAGTTTGATAGATTCTAGTATCGGATATGATTTAGTAGAGGAACCGATGATGCCACAGTTTGCTGAGTCCAAGAAAAAAGATAGAATAACCCACCCATTTTTAGGAAAGGCTTCATTTTCAAGCCAACCTTCCTTAGAGCATCTGTTACAAGTCGGTCATATGTCTAATTATAAAGAACGTATACATCATTGTACACTTAAATTAATTTAAATAAACAGTTAGATTATATTTATGACACTATTTATTTTTTAAATAAAAAATAAGTATAATTATCAACAGTTAAGATTTTCTAATAAATACTTGATTCACTTACACCTTAGTGCATACAAAAAATTTCGCTAATTATACCTTACAGTAAATGTATATTTCAATATACCTATGAAATCAGTCAACCAAGTTTCCCATATATATATATATATATACACACACACACACATATATATACATATATTTGAAAATTTTGACTTTATAGACAGCTATATTCTAAAGCTTTAACAAATAACGGACATATTCTTTTGCTTTCTAGTCGTTTACCAACGCAACGGCTATTTTACAACGGCTATTTTTCTTAACGTTTATTCTTCATACACACCTATAAAATCTGCATACTACAACCGTGTTCATCATATCAGTTTTCACTCTTCTTCAATCTCAGTCTAGTATCCATTCTAGCATGAATAATTCACAGCATTCATCATCATCTCTTTCTTCAAACAAAACCGATGATTATTATTATCGTGTCATGGCTTCATTTGATCAAGAGCACGATTTATTGTTTCGCACATATCTGAATAATAATTAACTCTTGACGGAGTTGCATGACGATGATGACAACACTGAAGCCGAATCAAGACGTAGAGGAGTAGTTCCTGGTCATATTATTATTAATCGTAATAGAGGAAAAGCTGTATATAATATATATATATATATATATATATATATATTATTTTGTTGAGGTTCGTGATATCCTTAGAAAAATTTCGCAGGCGATTTCGAATGAGCAAAAGTTTATTCCATCGAATTGCATATGCCGTCAAAGCTCACGACAATGTCTTTATGCAAAAACGGGATGGTATTGGTAAGCTCAGTTTATCATCTCTGCAAAAACTTACTGCTGCTTTTCGAATGCTTACTTATGAGGTACCAGCTGATTCTCTTGATGATTATTTAAAAATTGGTGAGTCTACTGCAATTTGATGTTTGAAAAGGGTTTGTCGAGCTATTACAGAGGTCTTTGGAGCTCGCTATCTAAGAACGCATAACATCGAAGATGTTGCGAGACTTTTATACATAGGTGAAGAATGCAGCTTTCTAGGAATGTTAGGGAGCTTAGATTGCATGCATTGACACTGGAAAAATTGTCTAACAACATAGGAATGTACTCCGGGCGTAGTAGATCATCGATGATTATCCTCGAGATTGTAGTTGATTATGATTTGGATTTGGCATGCATATTTTGGGTTACCAGGCTCCAACAACGACATCAATGTACTAGTAGCATCTCACCTATTTGCAAATCTTGCAGTAGGTAAAACTCCTCTTGCTCATTATACGTTTCAAGATAAAGAGTATAACACCGGTTATTATTTGGCTAATGTCATATATCCTAAGTGGTCTACATTAGTGAAAACTATTCATGATCCTCAAGGTCTGAATTTGCAAAAAATCAAGAGTCATGTAGGAAGGATGTTGGGCGAGCATTTGGAGTTCTTCAATCACGTTGGGCAATTTTGAAAGGACCTGCACGGTTTCGAGATAAACATGTTTTGCATGATATAATGACTACATGCATCATAATGCATAACATGATAATAGAAGATGAACGTGATCTAAGTGCTCTGATTAGATATTACAACCGAGCTCCTCCATTATCTGTTGAGTTGGTAAGTAATGAAGATGCACGGTTCCAAGAGTTCCTTGCTCAGTGTAGGAAAATTAAAAATAAGTCAGCTCATATTGCACTACGAAATGTGTTTGATGTAGAACGAATGAGGGTCACTTTCAGATGAAAAATAAAGGTTGTAGAACCATTTGATCGTGGCAAATTATTATCAGACATCCGAGTTCGTTAGGCTTCCAAAAGACTATTTTAATTATTTTTGAGTTTTATTTTTTATTAGTTTGTTTGGTTTTATATTAACTAGTTTGTTTTGGACTATTTTATTTTAATCCATGAGCTTTTAGGTTTTTTTGTTAGCAGCCCTATGGTTCTTTGCTCCTATATAAGGAGTCTCTATCAGTCGTATTTGAAAACCTTGATTTTTATTAAAACCCTTTGAGTTTATCTCAACTTTTCTGGTGGATTTTAATTCTTCTAGTGGATTCGAGACCAAACACCAATTGGTGGATTCTAATCACTTATCCCTTTATATTTCGCTGCATCAATTAGTAATCAGAGCTTGGTGGATTCCTGGTGAGTAATCTATAGATTCGATTAAAAAAAATGCAGTTCGATTTGCACCAAGAAAAACCGAAGAACAGTAGAACACAAACGGACGCCGATTGATAACACTTAATGCAGTGGAACTTATAATCGTGTTGGAATCCACCAACAATATGACTTGAATCCACAAACCTACTCTCGAATCCACGTGAAGTTTTTTTGTAATTAATCCACTAGGAATTGAGTAAACTCAAAAGTTTTGTTTATAAAAAGAAATATATATCAAATACAACTGATAGAAGCTCCTTATATGGGAGCAAAAACCCTAGGGCTACTAACAACATAGCCTAAAAGCCCAAGGATTAAAACATAAAAGAAAACAAAATCCAAAATAAATTAGAAAACCAAAACAAATACTAGCTAAATGCCAAATCAGACAGTTAAGATGACATTTTTTGGCTTCAATTTGATAGGGCTCACTTTAGTGAGTCTTGTAGATCTCGCAATTCCCTTATCGTAAAGGTATCATGCGTCCCAAACGGACAAAAGATATTTCAATTCAGATTTAACAGATTCTGCACGATAAACCCTGAAAGTCCAAAACAATAACTTCTTGAATATCCTAGCGGCTAGCATCCTCATGACAAGAGAATTACCGATCTTCAAATCATTCTTTTTTATTATTCGTCGCTTCCTTACTTTTATTATTGTGTGCCTAAATTTGGCACATTCTTGTTCTACATCATTATTGATGTAGCGGAAGATAAATGATAGGTTGATTGGAATCCATCAATCGGTTGTGACCTAAATCCACAAATCTAACTCGAATCCACTAGGTTTTGAGAGAAACTCAAAAGTTTTGTTTATAAAAAGATAAGATATATCAAATAAAACTGATATAAGCTCCTTATATAGGAGCAATGAACCCTAGGGCTACTAACAACAAAGCCTAAAAGCCAAAGGATTAAAACATAAAAGAAAATAAAATCTAAAATAAATTAGAAAACCAAAACAAATACTAGCTAAATGCCAAATCAGACAGTTAAGATGACATCTTTTGGCCGCCGCCGAACTACCCCTCGACCCATCCTCCATAGCAACCCAGGCAGCATCTTAGCCTCGAGTTGTAGCCTGACAAGACGCTAACGCGTCGTGCTCCGTGCCTCCAGCCAGGTCGGTTTTGACCCGACGAATGAAACCACGGCAAGGCATTGTAGAACCTTTGAGCCGCCCTGCGCCTCTCCACCGTCTCGTCGCACTCGAAAATAGCCTTTTTCGACAGCAGCAGCACAGACGAAACCAAAAAAACTGGGTTTTTCTGCAGTCAACCTGACCTAGAAGTCAACCTGGTTATCCGACCTGACCCGGAAAGAGATTCCTACCCGGTAGCCTGATCTAGAAACCTAACCTGATCCCAGCCATCAACCCGACCCGACTTGACCTGGAAAGTGATCCGATCCGGCCCGACCAAAGAAGAAGAAGAAAAAAAGCTAGCATGAAACGTTGCGACGACTTTAGAACAACCTGTTTCATCAAAGACAAGGTATGGTCAATAATTATTGATAGTGATCTACACGAGAATTTTGTTGCATGCAAGGTAGTTCATGTCACGTCCCGGCCCGAGTTTACCTCTCTAAACCTGGGATGAGCCGTGCGGGACCCATCCCAAGAGAGATTCCCTCGTAATTCCCTTTGAGAGGGGTTTACCCAAACCATTTTTAATAGTCCAACGTTATCGGAATAGACCTCACAAACCTGAGGTTATCCAGATTTCCGAATTGGATTTCATACTAATTACTTTAGAGGACCTAGGGTCTAACTATTATTTGTGACTGCACTCAATCACGGTCAAGCTGCCTACATACCCTGTACTCAGGGATCAAGACTCACGTAGCTCTTACATACTTTAACTTTCTAACCGGATGAATCTCGTTTTTCTATTTATCAGTCGAAAAACTATTATGGATAGCATATGCCTATCGCAAATCCGGAGTTTAACATCCCCGTCGAGGTATCCACCACCCAGCTAACTATTGGAATTATCCCAAACTTCAACCATACTTATATACAACATTCACACATATAAATATAATATAATGGCATCCCTGTAATTATACAAAATAATCAGGAGCATTTATTGGATTTCTGCCTCAATGGTATCCCTGTAATTATACAAAACAACTAGGAGCATTTATAAGATTTCAGCCTCAAGACATCTCTGTAATTATACAAAACAGCTAGGGGCATTTATGGGATTTCAGCCTTAATGGCATTCCTGTAATTATACAAAACATCTAGGGGCATTTATGAGATTTCAGCCTCAATGACATCCCTGTAATTATATAAAACAGTCAGGGGCAGTTCCGTCCTTTCACACTCGCCGTAACTAGTAAAATACTAGATCTACCGCGGTAAAACCCAGAGATTTACCCTATCCTATCATCGGTCGGCATACCGACCAGATTTCTGCTCTAATCTGGTATAAAACCGTCCAACAACAACAACAACAACAAAGCACAATGATATAGAGAAGAGATGGAGACGTTACCTCTGGGGTTCCACTAGGAGATCCCCCACCGTGCACCCAAGACGTTTTCCCCAGCCCTGATCAACGATCCCGAACTCGCCAGGGAGCTGAGTGGACACTAAACGCTGCCTCCTGCACCACCCACACCCTCTGGCGACACCGAGGACCTGATCCGGCTTCGATCTCCACCTCCTCCTCTACGTCCAAATCTCGGGCGAGGTGTCTCCGTGTGGCTAAGGATCTGGGCGTCATGGCGGAGGTAAAGCGAGACGGTGGTGAAGGCGGTGTGGTGAGACACGCGGTGGTATGGCTCGACGGTGGCGGTCTCCAATCGACTGGCCTCACAATCGAGCTCGAGAGAGAAAAAGAGGAAGAGAAGGAGTCCTCGAGGAAAAGAAGGGGATGCCTGATCGGGTCTCTCTCCTCTTAATATATTTACTGTTTGTGGTTAATTTTAATATTTAATCTGGGACATTGATCTAAATAGATCAAATCTAGGCTGTTGGTTAATATATATATATATATATATATATATATTAACCAACAGCCTAGATTTGATCTATTTAGATCAATGTCCCAGATCAAATATTAAAATTTATCATGAACAGTAAATAGATATTTTATTATTACTATTTACCGTGCTGTAACTATACATTATCCTTAATAACTTCCGCATACGAACTCTGAATAAATCATAGGACATACCCACGAGTTCATATTAACGTCCTCTACAACTTCCCCGAAGGAAGTTTTCTCAAATTCTTGACTTATCGCAAAGCCACATTTTTACGGTAAAATAAATAACATTTAACATAATCTACCACTTCAGGACATCGATGCTACTTTCCCCAAAACCAAAAATATCTCAATATAATACTTGAATAATAATTCGAGGAGAGATAATAGCTGGGTTACAACCCTCTATAACCCGCCTGGTTCCGGTAAAAGGTAAATTTTAGGACGAGGTGTTATAGTTCATTCTCTTCAATTACCGACAGTGAAGTTGAGCAATCTATTTTGAATTGATGATCATGCACATGTGATAGAGGTTTGTAAAGTTCCCGTCTCTATAGGAGAATTTTATAACGATGAGGTTACTTGTCATGTGATTGATATGGATGATAGTGATGCGTTTTTTGAAAAACCATGGCATGAAAGCGTCAGCAATAGTTATTGTAAAGATGAGACGTATTTATTCATGAATGAGTCAAACAATATTACAATCAAGCCTGCAAAGCCTGAAGTGTGTGAAAAGCATGTTGAAGAAATCACTTTGCAGATTAAAGAAGAATTTACTCATGTTGACTCGGTTATCAGTATTGAAGAAACCTCGCTTCATATGACTCTTCTAGAACCAGAACCGAAGACAATTCCAGAATGCAAATTTGGGAATCAAGAATACTTCTCTCAAGTTGCATTTGAGAAACTCATCTATGGTGTTGGATTCATGATTGTGCCTTCAGAGTTTGCAGAGTCTCCGACTTCTAAACCACAGGTTCAATTGCTAGATTTATTATTGAGTTTGTTTTCTACACATTATTCTTCTTTATTCAAGATGAACTCGAGGTCGAGTTCGTTTGAAGTGGAGGAGATTGATGTAGAACGAAGAGGAGTCACTTTCGGACGGAAAATAAAGATTGGAGAACCATTTGATCGTGGCAAATTATTATCGGACATCCGAGTTCGTTGGGTTTCTGAAAACTGTTTTAATTATTTTTGAGTTTTATTTTTTAGCTTGTTTGATTTTATTTTAAATAGTTTATTTTGGACTTTATTTTATTTTAATTCATGGGCTTTTAGGTTTTGTTGTTAGTAGCCCTAGAGTTTTTTTGCTCCTATATAAGGAGTCTCTATCAGTTGTATTTGACAACCTTGAGTTTTATAAAAACCCTTTGAGTTTATCTCAACTTTTTTGGCAGATTCCAATTCTTCTAATAGATTAGAGATCAAACATCGATTGGTGGATTCAAATCATCTATCCTTTTATATATAGCTGCATCAGCATTGATTGAGCATCAATGAAACAGACATGAAATACATGGGTGAAGGATGTTCTATATTATATTTATCATTGAAGTTGTTGAGTTTATTTTCATATGTAATTTCTTCAGAGTATTGGCCTGATGTCCATTCCGATTGTATTTTAAGGATAATAAAATGTATAACCTATTTCTTATATTAACTCGATGATCTATTTTTCACTCACCGATGTTACAATACATCATATAAAATATACTCGTACATCTGTATATATACATTATTTCCATACAACTTACATTATTGTCATTCTAACCAAGGATGCATAGTTGTCCAACACTTCTTTCAAGAAGATGATAGAAACACATTCAATTTTTCATGAAGATATGATTGTCTTTACATACCATTAGATCTAGTAAGGAAATCTATCTCAAACCATTAAATCATTATCTTAGATTCTCCCTTTATCCGGATTCTGACCTTATATACACCATCTTATTCTCCCAGTTCCTCACACCATTATTTCCACAATCTCTCTATATACTTCAATGGCATATGTTAGGCAAAAGAAAGGTGTCCACCAAAAAGATAATTTTTCAATCCAAGAAGATCAACTCTTATGCCATATATATCTTGATATTTCTCAAGATCATATCGATGGTATTAATCAAAAGAAGGATAAAGTATGGGCAATGATCGCTGATTTGTGGATAAAGATAAGGATGAGGATCATGCGAGATGCTCCAAGTCTCTTCAAAGTAGATTTTCAGATCTTACTTATTGCGTAAGTAAATTTTGAGGTGTTGTTCGTGTAGTGGAGAATGAAAATCCGAGCGGCGCTTCAGAGGCAGACATTGTAAGTATTTTCTTAAATACTATTTTGTACTAATAATGTTATATTATGAATTAACCTTAAAAAATTAGTCTTTATTGAAATTTGTAGTGTGCCAGAGCAAAACAAACTCTACTAGATGATTTTACCTTTACAAAGAAGAAACTGCAGGTTGATCATGTGTGGCCTATTCAAGTGAAGGATATGAATCAGCATCTCACACATTACAATCATCAAATGCATTACCATTTGAAGTCGATTTAAATGCAGATAAAGATGAACACACTTTATATAATGATGAATTTGGCACGACTCGTTGGCCTATTGGTGTAAAGAAAACAAAGCTAAAAAGGAAAGAGGTCAATGAGAAAAATAAGATTGTTAAACAAATTAGAGAATCCAATCAAGAATTGAAGGAGTTATTTGAAAAAGTTTGTTGGAGATAAATGCTTTTACTGCTAAGTACGAGCAATATTCATCTAAAAAATTAGCTATTCAGAGTGAACGTGAGAAAAAACAAAATCATGCTTACTTGTTTGGATACAATTGCCGATCAAGAAGAACGTGAGTACTTACATATGAGAAAAGCTGAGATAATGGAGAGAATAGCTTGTCAGTCTTGGCTACAACAACACCTACAACATATGACTTTGGTAATTTCAGTAACATAAACCAATTTCAAGGTGGTTCACAATAAACTTTTAACTCTGGTAACTTTGCTAGCCCATTCCAGTTTCTCACTGAATTTGGTAGATATGTGAATCACCATGGAGGACCAGCTGGATAAAGTGAAATCCCTCATCATGGAGGAAGTGATGGATCAAGAACACGTGATGCACTAGGAAGAGCGCAACAATTCAGAGATACCGGTGGAAGAGCTTATGATCAGTTGTTGGATTACTAAACGTGATGATGATTAATAGTTATTTATGTATTATTTTGTTATTTTGTTTGCATAAGTGTGTATGGTACTTTTTCCGAGCTCAAAGCTAGTCTCCGAGAAGGTTTTGAAGAGTCCATTAAGTAATTTCGTTACTTTGAAGATGTGTAATATTATATTTTATAAAATAATAACTAATTATGTGTTAAACTAATTTAGCCTAAATGTATTCAATATTACACTCAAATGAAAGATCTTGTTGTTTATTTTCTTATGGTGTAATTTTTATTATTAGGAAATTTATAAATTTTCCAAATTGATGGGAAAATGAAATTGTAACTAGGATTAAGAAATGACAAAGTTGGAATAATGAAGAAGAAATGAGGATAAAGACGAAACAAAATGATTAAATAATAAAATATTAAAGTAGGATGACTTACCGAATAGAAAGCAAAATATGGGGATGGACTGTTCACAATCGGCAAAAACACATTTGGGGAATTGCCTTATGGTGGGAGTTTGTCATATGCTATAACTGGGGTTCTACCATTCGGTGGCAGATGATCTTAGCATATATCTTTCTCTTCAGTTATACCCTGTAGACCTGCGGAAACTAGGGGTGGGCGGTTTGCACCAAAAATACGGTTACTGACCTGAATCGTACAAAAAAAATGATTCAGTAACCGCACCAAACTAAAAGGATGACAGTTTATGGTCAAACCGTATAAAAGCAGTTCGGTTGTGATTTGAGTTTATAATTCGACCGATTTAAACCGAACCGCACCGAATTACTTTTTTTATTAATAGAATTTGGTTTGTAATATATAAAAAATTTATTTATGTTCAAGTTTGTAGATTGTAAGTTATTCTGTTTGCATGATAGTTGATTATGTTGATTTAGTAAGTGATAAAAATAGTGTTTATGTTAGTTAATTGAGTGACATTAATTTGTAGACTTGCAAGAATGTACTCTAAATGTATTTAAAATTTGTTCATGTCATATAGAAATTGCTAGGCCGAAATTAGATATATGAAAAGTCTAAATGTCATCTAAACACTAAACCCTTAATGAAAAATTTCTAAACCCTAAACCCTTGAATGAAATAGTATATAGGAAAAGTCTGAAAGTCATCTAAACTCTCGACGAAAATAACAATATGTCTATCCTAGATTATTTTCTTCAAAAATCTCAAAAATTAAATCCCACAGATCCATTGTCCCTCCTAATTTGAAATAAAAAAACCTGGGTTTTCATTCTGGGTATCACAGTGATCATTTCAAAAGACTTCGGGGACTGCTAATGTGGTTATCTACTGACACGAAATATTTTTGGTGGGTCACAAACAAGACAAGTCATCAAACAAAATGCGCCGTGACGAAAAATGGTCTCAGGCCTTTCGTTGGTAGTGAAAATGAAGTTTGGGTACCACATTGATATTTTTGTAAGTTTGAGTATCCTTTTAACCGTGCCACAAGAGTTTGGGTACCAACACTGTCAAAAACTCAGTTGTAAAGCCTAAAAACGGTTTGATTACAGTTTGAGCCTTAAACCGATCTGAACCGAACCGCGCCCACCCTTAGCGGAAACAAGACGGAAACATGTAGAAGCGTCTAAACACATTTGATATGAGGATGTATTGTTGTCTTTCAAAAAGGTAACAAAAACATAGGGAATGCATTATAAACGCTAAAAAACGAGACGAAAACATCCAAAACTATTTCAATAAAAACATCAGATACGTGAAGGTATTACTATCAAAAGAAATAGGTCTTAAAAACGTAGGATACACAACGTACACTTTCAAAAATGAGATGAAAAGATGCAGAAATGTCTTAGTAAATACAACGGATAATGGGTAGTTATCTAATTCTATACGATAGCATGTTATTACAAATCAAATCTTACTTTACATTTTTCTAATGTTCACGTTGCCTCGATCATATCTCTTAGTTGACTACGATTATGTGTTACATGATAGTGATGAAACAATTTCATATCCTAATTCAATCAACCATTAATTTTACATGGTAATTTATATGCATAATAAAAAAATTTACCTCGTCTTAATTTATATCCAACAAATAACCACAATCTTATATGTTCCACACCATTAGAAAATCCAGATTTTCCAAATCTTCTTTCCAACACAAAAATATATCCCTCATGATTCATAACTTTTGTATTAGTCTCATCTCATTTGTCCCCCTACGGCTTGGTAAGGGGTTCCAGAAACAAAGCATCACCACCATCCAAATAACCCGGCCCAATCCGGCCCACAGTTTTGGCTCAGATTTCGAATCAAACTGCGCAGTTCCACGTACTTAATTTTTTTAATTTTCTGGTGTAATATATATAAAAACGAAAAACTTGGTACCGTCTCCTCCTCCACTTACAAAATTAATTCTCACTTTTCTTAACGCAAGAGAGAAAGAGAGCAAACGAGATATATCAAATCCTCTTCTGATTATCTCTCTGGTTCTTCTTCTTCTTCTTCTTCTTCTTCTTCTTCTTCATGTGAAAAGCGATTAGTTGCGAGAGATCTGCTCACAGTAAAAAAGTAACTATTTCTTTTTCTCACAATTCATTTCTGCATAAATGACTTTGTCAGTTAATTTCTCTCTGTTGATTTTGATTTGAGATTGTGGTTTTGGTTAGGGATGAAGAGAATACGAGACGATGTGTACGCCGGTGGTAGTGGCGGTGCCAGCGCCAGCGGTCCTTCTCAATTGAAACGCCCGCTTGCTTCTTCGCGCGGGGACTTGTGAGTCGTCTTCATCTTTCTCTGCATGATTGAATTGCTTCGATTTTGTGTTGTGGTGTGAAGATTTCAGGCTTTGTTTTGCGGTGGTTTTCGATGAGCTTGATTGATCATTGTGTGCGATTGTGATTTTGCTAATTAGCTGAGGTGTTTATGTGTGGTGTGGATTTGGTTCGATTGTGCATGATTGATCGTGGAGGTTGTTCGATTTTAGTTTGATTGAGTAGTTTTCGGTTTAGGAGGCTCGAATTGAAGAGCTTGATGAAAGTTTGAGAGGTGTAATTATGTTTCGAGCATATTTGGTTCTCGCGAGATGAAATTGCATAGGCTAGGGCTTAGCTTAGTTTGGTCACCGAGAAAATGTTAAGTTCGAATTTTTTTCCTTGATTTGTTTGTGTTGTTATAGCTGATTAGTATTGAGCAAATAATCAAGAGTGTGTAGGTAGCATATACATTAGGAAGAAATGGACGAATATGTTGTATCCGTGCATGCTGATTGATTGTCAATTTCTTTTAGAAATGGGCCACTCCAACTGCAAGGAGGAGGAGGCGTGGTAGGTGGAGTAGCTGGTGTTGGAGTAGTCAGTGTCGGAGTAGCTGCCGCACAGAAACTGACGACGAATGATGCTCTGACATATCTCAAAGAAGTGAAAGACATGTTTCAAGACCAAAGAGAAAAGTATGATATGTTTCTTGAGGTCATGAAGGATTTCAAGGCTCAAAGGTAGCACTAGACCCGTGATCTTTTCCCTTGTAATGGATGCTTGGCATTTTAGCTGCTGTTGTATCTCTGCTAATATTACCTTCTCTTTCAGAACCGACACGACAGGTGTCATTGCAAGAGTAAAGGAATTATTTAAAGGGCATACCAAGTTAATTTTGGGGTTTAATACCTTTTTGCCAAAGGGTTATGAGATAACTCTTGAGGAAGTGGAACCAAAAAAGACGGTTGAGTTTGAAGAAGCTATCAGTTTTGTAAACAAGATCAAGGTGAATTTATAGTATGGTGGTTTTTTATTTCCCTAAATCACTTGCTAAACTGTATTACTTGTCATTTGATGCTGGATATCTGTCATGCAGAAACGTTTCCAAAATGATGAGCAAGTGTACAAGTCATTTTTAGACATACTGAATATGTACCGAAAGGAGCACAAGGACATAAATGAGGTTTACCAGGAGGTAAATTTGATTATTTTATGTCTCTGAGTCATTGTCCTCTTCTTTTTGGCCCTCAGAAAACATTCATCCCCATGTTCTTAGTAGTTTACATGAACTTTCAGGTTGCTTCTCTGTTTGATGACCAACCAGATCTGCTGGATGAGTTCACTAGATTTTTACCGGATGCGTCAGCAACAACTTCAACTCATCAGGGGCAATATGGCCACAATCCATATCCCCGTTTTATTGAGCGAAGCTCTGCTACACCTACTCTGCGGCCAATGCCTATTGACAAGGTAATTACATTGAACTTGATCTTATTTTCCGTTTGTGTTTTACGTAGTCATTCTTAAAGGGCTGGTGGCTTCTTTTTACAGCAACGTAGGCGGGATAAAATTACTTCTCATGGTGATCATGATATTAGTGTTGATCGTCCTGAGCTAGATGATGACAAAGGAATGATTAAAGTATTGAAGGAGCAGAGAAAACGTTTTCCTGAGAAGGAGAATAGGGATAGGAGAAATTGTGACCATGAAGATAGAGAAGTAGAGACTGATAACAACAGGGACTACAACTTGCAGCGTTTTCCAGAGAAAAGAAAATCTTCCAGGAAGGTTGATGGTTTTGGAGCGAATGCTAACTTTTCTCCTTATGATGACAAAGACACCTTGAAGAGTAAGTTAATCACGCTATTCAAACGTTTGCAGTCAGTTATTGAAGTGTTTTCTACATTTTCTTTCATGTTACTTTTGTTTCTCTTGGTTACATTTCATACGTTACAAGATGTGTGTCCTTGATGTTTATTGTACAATGAATGTGTACAAAGTTAGAAAACAAAATCCACATTGTTTGTGTTCTTTTGGTGCAAGGGGAAAAGATATTTAAAATGTGAAACTGATACGTGGTCTGAGATTTTTTAACAGGTTTGACTTGTTTAAATATTTGTTCATAAATTAGAACAAGCTCTTATATTCCTATTTTGTGTTTGTAAGAGCAGAGAAGTTTTAAACCACAGGTTGATGTACCTTCTATGCTTATTTATATAATCCTCAGTACAGCATATGTGGCAGTTTTTCAAAGTTCTGTCAATTTTACTATCTCTTTATGAAGCAACTGTGCTTATGGTGGTCTCTTATTTTATGTCAGGCAAGTACAGCCAGGCATTCAATTTCTTTGAGAAAGTGAAGGAGCGTCTGTGCAGCCAAGATGACTACCTGTCATTTTTGAAGTGCATTCATATTTATAGCAATGGGATTATCAAAAAAAATGATTTACAAAATTTGGTATGTGCTAAATGCTGCTCGATAGCTCGACGCATCAAAATTTGCTGATACTTTGATCACACAATCGCTTGTACTATTTTGGATACAGCATTTTGTTTTAACCTAAAAAAGTAGTATCAATGAGAATATTGCTTTGAGTTTAAGTGGATTTTTTTCTTTTGGGTTAAACCCCTGCCCATCTCAGGTGACTGATATAGTGGGGAAGCATCCAGATCTTATGGAGGAATTTAATGAGTTCTTGGAGCGCTGTGAGAATATCGGTAGCTGTTAAAACACCATTACTTGTTTACTTGTGGTTCTATGTGGTTAGGTTGTATCTAATTGGTTATATTATTTTTTGCAGATGGGTTCCTTGCTGGTGTAGTGAGAAGTACATGCTTTTATTTCTTCTTCACTACAATACTAGTTAAATCTATTTATGTTTTTGTTAGAATTATTATATCTTCAAAATGGAATATATGCGTTGCCGTGTGATTTATCAAAAATTCTTTATTGTCTGAATTGTGTATTGCAGAATCTGTGGGTAGTGATGGCCATTTATCACGATCCGTGAAGTTAGAGAACAAAGACAAACAGCCAAAGCGTGAAATGGAGGGATTTAAAGAAAAGGAACGATACAGGGATAAGTATTGGGCGAAATCTATTCAAGAGCTTGACCTCTCTAACTGTGAACGTTGTACTCCAAGCTATCGCCTTCTTCCAGAAGATGTAAGACTTAGCTGTATTTTCATATAGGACTATGTATCCTATCTTTAGTGGGCAACTCATTGGTGCTTGTCACTTTGCAGTATCCAATACCATCTGCAAGCCAGAGATCAGAACTTGCTGCTCAGGTCTTGAATGACCATTGGGTATCTGTGACTTCAGGAAGTGAAGATTACTCTTTTAAACATATGCGCAGAAATCAGTATGAAGAAAGTCTTTTCCGTTGTGAAGATGATAGGTAAATTTTCTATGTCTATTGTTAAAAATGTTGGTTTTACAATATATGGGGATAAAATACAAGTGGATCCACAACTTTCCATGCTCATCAGTTGGGCATACATTATCGTGATGACCAGCTTGCATACAATTTTTATCACACACCCATGTAGATTTGTTTCAATATCGTGATATTTTATTTGTATGGTTCATTTTATGTGTGACCAACTTGATAATGATGATATGTTGTCTCGTATGGAACTTTTTTTTTATTTTGATGCAAGGAAATTTTAGGTTTGAGCTGGATATGTTATTGGAGTCAGTGAGCTCAACTTGTAAGCGAGCAGAGGAACTGTTGAACAGCATGAATGAAAATAAACTCAGTATGGAAACTCAAATTCATATCGAAGACCACTTTACTGGTTTGTTTCTATAAGCTGTTCTAAAATTCTTTCAATGTTGAGCATTTAATTCTAACATTCATCTGTGCTGCTTTTAATTTTAATTTTTTCTATTTGTTGTAGCTCTGAACTTAAGATGCATTGAACGATTATATGGTGACCATGGTCTTGATGTGATGGACATACTGCGGAAAAGTCCAACGCTTGCTCTGCCTGTCATATTAACTCGCCTGAAACAGAAACAAGAGGAATGGACAAGGTGTAGAGTGGATTTCAACAAGGTCTGGGCTGATATATATGCCAAAAACCATTACAAATCACTCGATCACCGAAGCTTTTATTTCAAGCAACAAGATTCAAAGAACTTGAGCACCAAATGTAAGTTCTTATAGTCAGCTGCATTTATAATCTTTTTATCTTTCTTGAGCTCCAAGCTTTTTGTGATTTGATTATAAATGCTCCTTCATTTAAATTATACTCCCTTTGATGAATAGATTTGGTGGCTGAAATCAAGGAGTTGAAAGAGAAAAAACAGATAGAGGATGATATTCTTCTGGCTGTTGCTGCTGGAAACAAGCAATCTATAGTTCCACATCTGGAGTATGAATACCTTGATATCAGTATTCATGAAGACTTGTATAAACTTATAGAATATTCAACTGAAGAGCTTAGCTCAACTAAAGAACAGTTGAGTAAGACTATGAGACTTTATACTACCTTTTTGGAGCCAATGCTGGGAATTCCTTCTAGGCCTCATGGTTCAGAGGATGGTGAAGATGTGGACAAAAGTAGGAAGGGGGCTATGACTTGTACTGCGTCAAGCAATGGAGAAAGTGATGGAAGTCCTGGTGGTGACACTACCATGGTAATTTTTAAGCAGCCGAAATTTGGGGGTAATGAGGATGAAAATGCTTTAGCAGATGTGGCAAGTTCTAGGACTACTTTGTGTAATGGGGATAACTTAGCAAAAGAAGATGGCAGTTGCGATGCAGATTTTCCCGCTAGGGATGATTCAATCTGTAATGACATCCGGGTAGAGAAAGAACAGAAGAATATGGGTGTCTCTGATAAAATGCATGGGCCAAGTAAACCGATTGTCTCCATTGATCGAGTAGGAAATTCCAATGTACCATTTGCAATTGGAGGAGAAAATAACCATGGGAGAATCAGCTTGGAAGTGACATCAGGTCTGTATACATTTACTTTAAGTTTTGGCATCTGTTTGTTCTTTGTCCACCTATTCTTTGATATAATTTTGCTTCTGGAGTTCAAATAGTACTGAAGTTCTGAGTTTTGTTTTTTGTTTTCATTTAAGGGTCTGTTGCAACTACCTCAAGACCCTACAACTCCATTACTGAAAATGAACAATCAAAGAAAACTAATGCTGATGTTGTTCCTTCATCGGAGGTATGATTATGGAGTATTGGTATATTTGAGGTTCGGAGTTTGGTTGATATCATCAACTGGCTTTGCATTAGGTACTGATTGATTTTGGTGCTGCAGGGTGGTGATATTGCAAAACCTGCTTCATTTGGTAATGGGTTGTTTACAGAAAGCACTAAAGTAAATAGTCGTCATGAGGAGTCTGTTGGGCCCTCTAAAATTGAGAAGGAAGACGGTGAATTATCACCTGTCGGTGATTATGGGGAGGATAACTTCATTGTATCTAGAGATGTGGTGCAGGCTTTGCCTAAGGGAAGCCATGGTGTTGAAAGGCAATATCAATCTAGAAATGGGGAAGAAATTTGCTCTCAGGATGCTGGGGAAAATGATGCAGATGCTGATGATGAGAACAGTGAAAATGTATCTGAAGCTGGTGAAGATGTCTCGGGCAGTGAGACAGCTGGTGATGAGTGTTCCCGGGAAGAGCATGGAGAGGAGGATGCTGAACATGATGATGTTGATGGTAAGGCTGAGAGTGAAGGTGAGGCTGAAGGGATGGCCAATGGGCACCTTGTTGGGGATAGCTGTTCCTTGCAGTTGCCAGAACATTTTCTTATGTCTGTGAAGCCTCTTGCAAAGCATGTCTCAGAACCTTTAGTTGATGACAAGAAAGACTCTCGTGTTTTTTATGGAAATGATAACTTTTATGTTCTTTGTAGGCTTCATCAAGTAAGGATATACTTTTATTTTCTCTTTTTAATTGTTTGCATTGAGTTTGTTACTTTTTTTTAAGTGGTAGAGATATAATATAGCTGGTTTTCTTGGAATTTGCCAGATTTTATATGAGAGGATTTTAGCTGCAAAAATAAATTCAGTAGGAGCAGAAATTAAGTGGAGAACTTCCAAGGATGGCAACCCTCCAGATCTTTATGGCAGGTATTTACTTCTATCTTGTTTGTAAATTATAATTGAGGCAACTGCCCAAAGCATTTTTGTCTTGTGATTTATTGTGTTATTTCTGTGCAGGTTTATGAGTGCACTGTACAATTTGCTTGATGGATCTGCTGACAATGCAAAATTTGAGGATGAGTGCCGAGCTATTATTGGAAATCAGTCCTACGTCTTATTTACATTGGACAAGTTAATATATAAATTTGTTAAACAGGTAAGCTCGTTAATTTTCTATGGGTGTGTATGATCTCTGTTTGTGTGTCTTGTTTGTTCTCACTTTGTGTGTGTGTGTGCCCGTAGTCTGAATTGGTTTTTTATTTTTTATGCAGCTTCAAGTGGTTGCGATTGATGAGATGGACAATAAGCTTCTTCATTTATATGAATATGAAAAGTCCAGGAAAAAGGGGAAGCTAATTGATTCCATCTATTTTGAAAACACACGTGTTCTTGTTCACGAGAACATTTACAGATTGGAATTTGTAATTCATCTGACACTTGTCATCCCATCCTTTAAAATCATAAATTTGCTTTTTTGTCTGATTTGATGATACATTGTTTTGGCTTTCTCTTTGTAGTTCTCTGCACCCTCCGGCCTGTCCATCCAGCTGATGGACAGTGTGAGTGAAAAACCTGAGGCATCGGCAGTTTCTATGGAACCTAACTTTTCTTCTTATCTGCACAATGATTTCCTGTCACTTTATCCGGGCAAAAAGGAGCCACATGGAATTACCCTGCAGAGGTGATAATGTGCACTTCAGATTTACATTGTATTAGAGGGTAGCATTAGATGTCCAGGCAATCAGCATCTTATCTAATATTGTTTAGGACCCTATTTCAGTTTTAATTTTTGGTTTTTTAGTCCATTCTCTAGTAGTTCTCATCTTACATAGATAGCAGGGAGCTTTGCTACATGCTTGAAATTATTCTAACTGCTGTAGTTCCTATTTGTTCTCTTACTGTTGTACGACACTTTTCCAGAAACAAGCGAAAATTTGCAGGGCAAGATGAATCCTCTGCTTTTACCAATGCCATGGAGGGTGTTCAAGTAGTCAATGGGTTGGAGTGTAAGATAGCTTGCAACTCATCCAAGGTATCTCATCTCTTTCCTTAGCATGCTCATTAATCTACTTATCATTCTTGTCTTGTTGACAATGCATAGAATTGATTGTTTTTTAAAGGACTTGTCATATGTAAGCATCATTTTGTGTTCTATAAATATGGTCATCCAGCCACCTTTTAATATCTCCCTTATATGTATGGACAAAATTAAAAACCATGATCTGTTACAAGGCAACAAGAAGTAATAAGGGACCCCTCTGCCTTCAAGAATTTAAGGAAGAGTAACTAAAGAAAACCATGAACCTTATTGTTTTATTTTATTTTATTTTTTGGGGGGTGGGGAATAATGTAAGCACAGCAGAGGATATAATATCTGTACAATTTACATGCATGTTATGTTCCCATGAAGCTCTATTCATCAAAGTATCATGTGGCAGATCTCGTATGTTCTTGACACAGAAGATTACTTCTTCCGCTTGAGAAGGAAAAGGAGAAAGTCGTCAGAGTTCAGATCACCATATTGTGATCAGACAAGGGTACAGCGGTTCCACAAATTCTTGTCCGCCTCATAGTAGCTTAGAATTCCTTTGAGATTGGAAGCCCAAGGTAGACCTGAGAAAAATGCTGTTAAAACTCTGGCAGAGGATGTCTTTCATCATCTTTCATTTGCTACACATTGTCAAAGTGATCCCTAATCCCTGTTTTTTTTGTCTGTAGATGCCATAGTCCATAGTCGCAATGAAACCAGAAAGACTTCCTTGAGGTGACATCTCCTTTATGTCTGACAGACCTGAGAAAGAGCGGACATGTAACTTGTTGTGGTCAGAAGAGTGGCTTGTGAGCCATTGTTGTGTATATAAGGTTGGTGTATGATAGTTCCGTAGAAAAGGTACTTTTGTTGATCTTGTCTAGATAGAACCCGTCATAAGCACACTGGAAGTGTAACAAAATTGGTGAAACAGCAGAAAAGCCCCGAGTTTTAACGACCCCAAAGTTCTGTACTTCTCAATACAAGTCAGCTTCACGCCCAGCATTTTGCAGGCATTTCTGCAGCACTATTCTTTTACACCAGCAAGTCTGTTTTTGTAGATCCAGGTTTATTTCAGTTCCAATGTAATAGTGTAACATTATTGTATCACTTGTACTTCACAAACTCAACTCAGTTCTAATATATTGTTCTGCTTTGGAAAAATCTGTGGTTCATGGTAAATTTGATCCTTGGTTTTGACATCAATGTTTTTACTTGCAGCCTTTTTACGTAAATAGATAAAAATGTTGGTAGAGACAATAAATCTGTGATGTGCTTCAGTAGATCGAACCATGATTCGTGTCCTCGTATGTGTAAAAGTGAAGAATTTAACTATTTGAATTTATTTTGTTTGAATTTGTTTAGATAATTTAATGACTGAATTTATAGAAATGCTCTTCTGTCATAAATTTACTCTTCAAAATAATGAACAATTCAATAGACATAATAAGCCATACATGCCTTTTAGTTGATTTACTATGAGTGAATTTCTACTTGGGAAGATGTCTTATGTGAATTTTCCAATTCTCCACGTTCTAAGAGTGAGCAAATGGTGTGGTAAATTGATTAGCCATCTTGCTCGACGTAATGATCTTAAAGAGTTTTTGTTAGATGAGAAACCAGGACATCTTATACAGAAACTTATGTATTTTTTTTGTAATGCTCAGTGTATAAGTGTTATGTCATGGGTAAAATTCGCCCCCAATCAGAAATCTGAAAGACTTGAGATCTAAATTACAGAGTTTACCGTGACTCTAATAGTGTATGAAATTCTCTAACTTACCAAAACTTGTGTGTACCAAAAAAAGACGCAACTATTGAGTACCGACTATTTGTCTTTTAAGTTGATATCCTCCGCAAAATTCGTGACATCCACTCCCTTCCTATCTATCCATATTTGCATTTCCTTCCCAAATTTTAGTCTCCTCCAATTTCCCCCACTCCCTCAATTTATTTTGCTCTCTTATCACAACTTAGGGTTTTGCTGAAGCAGAAATCACAATGGATTCTATCTCCTCCTGCTCTCCTGTTATCCCCAAAGACTTGGCCAAGAAGAAGAGGGTAAGGTTTTGTGATTTTCACTCGGTTTTTTAGGGAAAAGTTGCGGGAAATGGAAGAATGTTTGAATTTGGAGACTGAATTTTGGATCCTCCAATTTGTGAAATTTTGCATTCGAGATTATGTGTTCCGGAATCTAATTGAATTTGATGCTTTATAATGGTTAATTTGAGAGCTGTTTTTGATTCTCAGACGAACAGGTTAGCGAAATTGAAGCAGAGCAAGCTCGATGTTCGCCGTGAGCAGTGGCTTTCGCATGGTATGTGTTTTCGTTCTTTCAAATTTCGTTTTTTCAAGGATGAATAATGATAATCCTTTTTTGTTTTTTGTTTTTTTTGCAAAATTTTGTTTTGTCGCTTGTTAGTCGAATACGAAGTATTAGTTTTGATTGTCAATAGGAACAGAGTTATGTTTAATTTAGTTAAAGTCGACCTAATTTGTGCGTAAAATGAAGGTAATTTTCTTGGTAGAGATGGAATTCTTCTTGAATCAATATTGGTTTTATTTGGATGCAGAAATTGGTAGCAGTTGTAATTGTATGTTTGCGGATAAGATGTTAGTATAATGGAAATGACCGCTTATGTTGCCCAATTCTTTGGATGGATCTATAATAGACGAAGGGGGGATGTTGGGTTGATGGTCATAAACCCTAAACATTAGAAACATAAAGATAAGTCTTTCAAGGAAGGTTTAGGGTTTAGCCTCTGTTCAGATGAAGTAAAGCTGCTCTATATGGCAAGAGTTATGAACTTTTGTTGGTCATATTTCTACCAGTCACATGCAAGAGTCCAGGGGTTTTTGATGATCATAAACCCTGCTCACTAGCATGGAAAAAGAAAAGGTCTATCTTCATTAAAGTAGAAGTATAGCTGATCACTATGGGAAGAGTCTTGAGTTGTTGTGTTGCTAGCACTGACATACTCAAGATATGTAAGGAGAAATGAGGAAAGGGTTCAAGCTTTCTTATAGAATTCTTGGATTTCAGCAATTCAGGATAGAATACGAGTGGCCTGACCATGCTCATTAAGAAAACAAGCTCAGAAAATTCTTAATTTTTTATTACTGTTTTCAAGTTTCATGCATGTTTGATTATATTGGAATTTGTCTTTCCCTTCCTCTGAACTGTAATTATTCTTTTTTTGTTGTTGTAATACTGTATGAACAATGATTTGGTTTCTAATGCAGTCAAGAATAAAGGGCATAAGGTGAACGCTGATCGGTTTGAAGGATCTCCTACATTTATGCACGTAGATAATGAGCGGAAAATATTATTGGACAATTTGGAAACAAGTTCGGCAGGAGGTTCGATTGATAATTCAAGCATCCATGACAGTGATGTGGAGTCTCTGATGAACAGCCCTTGTGAAAGCAGTTTGGATCGTAATGATTCGGTAAAGAATCTTAAGGAGAGCTGCAGCGGTGGTTGCCCGGAAAATGTGAGCAAGGAGGACCCAGACGATGGGTGTCTGGATGACTGGGAGGCTTTGGCAGATGCTTTAACTGCAGATGACAATCGGCATAACAATCTGTTTGGTTTGCCTGCCACAACTGAAATGAGGGTTGAACCCACTGATCCGGAACTCTGTATTGAGAATCCTGTAGCCGAGTTATCAAAACCAGAGAACAGAAACATAGTTCCTGAGTCACAAGTGAACACTTGTTCTTGGAGTCCTAACGATGCTTCCCGTCCTCAGAATCTGCCAAACCAATCAAGGGAGCATAGTTTCCTGGTGCAGTCAGACTGGCATTGTGGTCATGGAGCCATTGCATGGACTTGGCAAAGCATTGTTCCCCAGCCTTTAACATGTCCTATATGCTATGAGGATTTAGATATCACGGACTCAAGCTTTCTTCCATGTTCATGTGGTTTCCGGCTATGCCTCTTTTGTCACAAAAGGATTTTAGAGGCAGATGGGAGATGTCCAGGCTGCAGGAAGCAGTATGATCGTGTAAATGAGGTCATGAGCTTTAATGGAGGAGCTACAACTTTTAGAGTGGCTTGATCATGCACTGTGAGTAACTAGATCCATCCTAGAAAGAGTCTATTTTTTTTAAGTGTGCATATGTGGCTAGTCTCTTTACATTAACTAGAATAATGAAACTGCTGAGTATAGTGATAGAACTGAACTTCAAAATTTGTCCCGAGTCCCAACTCTTGTTTGATGTTGCATATGTTAATGTAGGAAACTAATGCAGTAGTATGAATACATGGGATGGTATAGAGTTCCTAAATAAGAAATACAAGTTAATCTGCCTTCTTACTTGTTCTGATTGATTTTTGATTTTTTTTTGTTTTTACCTTCTGCAAACTCATTATCTTGGATTCTTGTTATTTTCTACTGTGGAGCAGCCAGTTGGTGTCGAGGCAACTGGCCATGGCCATTGCTCTTGTTCTAGTTGTTGAGGTCCGTGAGTTGGTTGCCGCCCTTAACCGGTATTTCTATAACAAACTAGGACCCCAAAATATTCGACTTGCTTGTATTCTAATTTACCAAAGAAAATATTCTCTTTTTTTTTGCTTTAATATTTCTGGTAACCAGAATAAAGAAAAGAGAAAACAGAACATACCATGGTAGGTGGTCACAGTTGTCCATGTGCCTCTTAATATTCTTGGAAGCTATGTTGTTTTGTTTTCCTTGTCTTTTCAAGAACCTTTGGAACTTTCTGAGCTAATATACAATACTGGTATCCTACATGACCAATATCATGCTCATAGCTTGACCCGAACAAATAGTCAACGCATGTTTTAATAGCGCTGTCTACATAAGATCTTTATACTTTAGTACTGTTCTCTAAGTTCACATTTCCATTTGTCAATTACTTGTTAATAAAGAGTCAAACTTGAGCCTGGGTTTAATCTGAGACGTTTAAAAGGCCTTGGATTCACGTAAGGAGTCTAGAAACTATTATATACTTTTCCCCTTCCCATTCACATCTTAATAAAAACCAATAATTTATTTTGTCTATACGGTCAATATTCAATAATAAAACGTATAAATACGTATTTAGTGGCACTTAAAAATACACATACGTTCATATGAAGGCCAAATAAAACACCAATCTGATCAACCCACGTGGTCACATGGGTCTTCTTTCCAGCAAATTTTTGTATGAAAAAGACCGAAAGCACACAGAAAATTCAAACTTGAAAAATATTTGCAGACGCGTTTCTTCTGTTACGCTCATTTTTGTAAGACGTGTTGGGTTTTCTTGACCATTTCACTACTTATATACTCGTTCTTCTCTTTCTTTCTCACCTTGATTCTCTAGCTCCCATAATGTTTTCAACCATCTTCTTGGTTCTCTTCTTCCTTCTTTCTTTGATCACCTTTACTCCCACAAATGCAATCCGATCGTTCCCAGAAAGAGTAGGGTTTTCATTCTTGCAACGATTCTCTGAAGCCCCGGAATACACAAACAGATACAGCTGCCATGTTTTGGGTGGTGTGACTTTTCCGGTGGCGTGTAATCCTTCTCTTGTTCACGTCGCAATGACTATTGATTCTGAGTACTTGAGAGGCACCATAGCTGCAGTCCATTCTGTTCTCAAGCACGCTTCTTGCCCTCAAAACACTTTCTTCCACTTCATCGCTTCAGATTCTAGTCCGGTGAGTTCTCAAGACCTTACTCGAGTTGTCCACTCCACGTTTCCCTCTCTCCGTTTCAGAGTTTATCAGTTCAAGGAGAGCCTAGTCAGTCATCTTATCTCGTCTTCCATTCGTCAAGCTCTGGATAACCCCTTGAACTACGCAAGAAGCTACTTAGCCGATTTGCTAGACGCTTGTGTGGAGCGTGTGATTTATCTAGACTCGGATGTTATCGTTGTTGATGATGTTGAGAAGCTGTGGAGGATAAGTTTGTCAGGGAATAGAGTTATTGGAGCTCCGGAGTATTGCCATGCCAATTTCACCAAGTACTTTTCGGATGGATTTTGGGGGGATGGTGAAATGTCCAAGGTTTTTGAAGGGAAGAGTGCTTGTTATTTCAATACTGGTGTGATGCTGATGGACTTGGTGAGATGGAGAGAGGGTGATTATACGAGGAAGATTGAGAGATGGATGGAGATTCAGAAGGAGAAGAGGATTTACGAGCTGGGATCTCTACCGCCTTTTTTGTTGGTTTTCGGTGGAGATGTTGAGGCTATTCATCACAGATGGAACCAACATGGGCTTGGTGGTGATAATGTGGTGAATAGTTGCAGGTCTTTGCATCCAGGTCCTGTGAGCTTGTTGCATTGGAGTGGGAAGGGGAAGCCATGGTCAAGGCTTGATTTAGGGAAGCCTTGCCTGGTTGATTTTCTTTGGGCGCCTTACGATCTCTACCTACACCACCATCATCATTACCATCATCATCATGAACAGCTATTGGCAGTTTTGTAGAAAAAATATATTCTTTTGTCCTAATTGATTTGATTCAATTCATTGATAGGATATGTATATAGAGAAGAGATTGAAAGTGTAAACTGAGTGAAACACATTGTTCCATTTAGCCAAAGTAAAACATATTTTTGGATCTGCTATGATGACGTAAGAGTAGAACTGATCGACGCTACCTGCTTTTTTAGCGCATCAAGTCTTTCTTTCTCGCCACCCATCTTCCTTTCTCTTGTCTTCCTAGTCTGCTTCCAAGAAACCAGAACCTCACCTAGCTATCTGTATTGCGAACGAGTGAAGACCATGCACCACAGACCAATCATTAAGCTACTAATACCAAACTTGTATATTGAAGTTTGGCTCTGATACCGAACTTGATACAAATAACCAAGCAAGGTACTATTGATCGTGAAATTATCAATAACAATTAGACAAGAAACAATAAAGACAAGAATAAAACTTGTAGAAGAAAAGTATATTCTTAACTATATTGTGCACATGATGCAAAGTATGAATCTTACTCTCACAATATCTCTAAAAAACAAGTAAATAACTTTGTTTCACTTTATCTAAACAGACGGTGTTTCTGCTTATGTTTAGATCTTAGCTAAACATCTCTATTTATAGGACAGAAGTTGGAATACTCTACCTTGTACGGTACTCCAAACGGAGTCATTAACATAGAGGCATTTATGTAATTTTGACCGTCACAGTAACTGATTTTACTGGCAAATCTAAACTCAGATGGATTCAAGGTTACTGTCTCAATATGGAATCCAAAGCCCAGATATAACATATGAAGCTCAGAGAGAGCATAGTAGGGCGGATCTATTTGGGAGGTAACTGCTGCAAGTATCAAATAGTATGTGAACCATAACTATGCAGAGTTGCAGACCTAGATTTCTCAACCATCTTTTGAAGTTTCTTACCAAATCTGATTTCTCAACCCAGTTGTTTATGATTTTTTCTTTTTATATATATACATATTGTATGTTTCCTACCGAGTAGACGAGCTTATGACATCTTTGGTGTGTTTATACAGAGTTGGCCTCATGCTTTTACTAGTGAACTGTGGTAAGAGGTCTGCAACATTTCAATTCTACTACCTAGGCCTCTCTGGACTACGATATCAGAGTCCAGACTCTGGAACATGAAACGATTATTAAGCTGGACTCCTAACTCCTAATAAGCTTTGCATTTCAATCAAAAATAGTAATATAGATGAACATGAAAACCACAAAAGGTTCTTATAGATGAACATGAAGAATATACATGCCTCGTATATTTTTCCTCTCTTTACAACAATCCAACAGCACAACTCAAATGTAATCTGTTCTCTAAGCCTCTCAAATGATGACCTAACAACATGCACCTGCCAAACAGTACGAGGAAAAAACAGTCAACCTTAAGAGTTTGAGTAAAACTAGATCAAAGAAATTGCACATGGAAACAATGTCGACCATGTGCCTCGGCCAATGTCCACATGCACAGTCCGGAACCAATTTTCAAACGGGAATGAAATCCACACTCACCATCTTACGATCCATACTCTCTACTCTTATTTCTTTTAGACTGGATTGTAAAATAGGAGTGTGGATTGCAATCCCCTTATCTACAGGGAAGGACAATGATAAAGTTGTTACCAGAAAAGAAGCTTTGCTAGGTAATCTCGTGAGGTCTGTACAGCATCACAAAGTTCGCCATCAGAATCTAGAACATTCTCTATATTTGCTGTAACCAAGTCTTCCTCAATTTTTGAGGATTCTCCATCTTTAAAGATTCTCTGCAATATATTTTGAACAAGTTGGTGTATAATCTCCTTCACCTCTAATGATGAAGGCCGAGATAGCTCAGTCACCTGTTAAAACAATAACTAAGTGTGTCATAAGACCGGAACTCAAACAAAAATCAAGTGCAGAGGCAGTAAAGACAGTGGTAAATAATACAAAAGAGTTAAGGTATTACCATATTAGAATCCAAGGACCGTAGATAATCCAACAAATCATTTCTGTGTCCTGTGTCATATTCTAATTGCGTATTTTCCTGCTTTTGAGCTTTCAATTCCTGGAACAGCACAACAAAACATTAACAAGATGCTAGTAAGTTCGCAGAGAGCTCAAGAGCCAAATTCCAGACTGTTAAATGTATCTCACACAACATTTAACTTCACAAGGCCCTTCTGACAGTAATCAATTAAGGCAGCAGTTTTATACAACTGTGAGGAATCTAGGCGCAAGTCATAGGGGAATTCACAACACCTGATGAAAAGCTTCAACAATGTGCATTGCATATAATAGGTGCCAATATAGTGTGCATTACAAAAACTTCAAAATAAAAACTAGAAACTAGAACTTGGAATCTCAGAAAAGAAAGCAAAAGTAGCTTTGATCATGCTTTCAAAACTAGAAGTAGAAACAAAAGGCATCCAAACTTGAACCCATAAAGGAAGATGAAAAAGACCAAAAAGAGCTTAATAGTTAAAAGTTGGAAGCTCACAAAGAAAGGAAACACAAGCTTTGATCACGCATTCAAAACTAAAGACAGCTAATTTACACACAAATTGAAGAAACGAACCAAAACCTCATCGAAATAAATTATGAACATTTGAGTGAAAACGCTCACCTCCTTAACATTAGTTAACTCTGATTGCAACCTCTGGATGTAATTCGAAGCCTCCAGAGAAAAATCCACAAAACCCTGAGGAATTGCTGAGTCCAAGTACTGATTACTCCCACCGAATCCGTTCTCAATATCTTTTCCATCACCATCCACCATCTCCCAGCTCCCATCGATCTTCGACCCGTCCAAAGCCACATAATCCTCCATAGAAATGTCGAAGTTCCTCATCAACGATATCCGATACTCCGCGTTCCACAGCGTATACCTAAATTCATTTCAATTGACTCAATTCTGAACTCAAAACTCTTCGAGAAAAGCGGAATTGTGAAGGTGAATTACCCGGTGATAATGGAAGAGGCGAGGAGGCGATCCAAGGGAGCTCGGCAAACCCTAACGGTAACGGAGAACTGATCCGACGGAAGCAGCCCCAGCATAGTAGAGATGGTCTGCTTCATCGAGTCCTTAGCGGAATCCGAGACGCCTTTGGAGATGACGGAGCCGTCAAGCGGCTCAATCCGCTTCAGCATGTTGGCGATGACGGAGAATCCGCGGTCGAGGCCGGACTTACGAGTGGAGACGAACTCGTCGGAGACGCCGCCGCCGTCGACGCCGGAGATGAGGCATCGGGGAGTGGAGGAGAGACGGTGGCGGTGGAAGGAGGGGAGTAAGGGGCGGGGCGAGAGGTGGCGGGAGAGAGGTGGGGGTTGGCGGTGGCGGGAGTTGAGGGAGAGGTCGGAAATGCGGGAGAGAGTGAAAGCTCGAGCTGCGGCCGCCATGGTTACAACTGGCTGGACTGAGCTGTGGCCTCTCTCGAATCTTTTATTATCTTTTTGAAATTTTTGGTTTTTGTTTGCTTTCGTAGCTCGGGCATGGTTAAGATTTAGGATGAGTTTGAGAGAGCTTATAAGTTGTTTTATTTTTAAGCACTAAAGGTTTTGGTGTTTGGTAAGTCTAAAAATAAGCTACTTCTTAAAAAAGTATAAAGTGTTTTGAGTGAAAAAAGGAGAAGCTGCAAACATTCAACTTCTGCTTATAAGCTAAAAGTCAGCTTATATCTTATAAGCTCAGCTGCATCAAACCCAACCTTAAAAGGTTTCACCCATTAGACCAGAGTTTTTTTACAGCTTCGGCGGTAACAATGGACAAAATATTTGTACAAAAATGAGAGCACAAGAAATTGTGTGCAATTGTAATTTGTTTGGAAGTTGAAATTGTAGTTAGGGCAGAAAGATGAAAGGAAAGTGTTTCTTTTAGATTTTGGAAGGAACCAATTTCTTTTATTTTTTTTCATGATAAAATAAAGTTGTTTTTTGTCTTGTTTTCTCAAACGTAAGAAATGAACAATTTTGTTTTGTTGATACCTATTTCCCGCGAAACAAACAAGGTTTTAGAGTTGAATACATCTTTAGTAAGAGAATTTCCAGTACATTGAAGTATTGATATGTTGATTACTCAAGTTGAGTACAAAGCAGTCTGAAATTTCTATATTAAAGAGGAATAAACTGACCATATTGTGAAATGACTAACAAACTATAGCAAGTGCAAGTACATCTATCCGTCGGCGATTACAATTTGTTTGAGAGTCGGAGTTCTCTGCGCAAGTCAGATCCAAAATTGGTCGGAACAACAAAGTTTCGAGAAGTTTTACCATATAGTCGGACAAATGCAGCACTTGTAAGGATGAATTAGTTTTGAACCAAATAAACTTTTGAGCAAAAACCATGTGGATTTGGTAATGGCTACCAACTACCAAATAGATAAATTATTAACGTTAAACGTGGTACACATGGATTGGTAAATCATGGATTGGCAAATCATCACAACACCAATAGAGAGATTAGTGATAAAGTAGTTTGAGGTTCAACTTCAAAATCAATTGGCGATAGAGAGAGTAACACAAACCCTTATAAACCCACAGACAAGGTCTCATATTTCCGATGTGAGATATATATATATATATATATATATATATATATATATATATATCTCAACACGCCCTTGCACGTGTGGCAAATCTTCAAGCCTAACACGTGGACAACAACTTGGGTGGTCATAGAGTTCGTATGGCCTTTAGGCTTCACACGTGTACGTGGGTAACCCGCTCTGATACTATGATAAAGAAATCTGAGGTTTAACTCCAAAACCAATTAGCGATGGAGAGAGTAGCACAAACCTTTATAAAACCCACAGACAATGTCTCATATTCCCGATATGGGATATATATCTCAACAATTAGATGATCACTTAGATATAATAATAGTCAATAGCCAAAATCATTTTAGATTTGGCATCTAATTCCAAATGACCCAGACGATATAGGAGAATGACAATTGAGATTTGAGAACCAACTCAAAGTATGAAGAATATGTGGTAAAAGTCCAACTAAGTTTCAACAAGACAGGAACTCAGCAGTGGACCAATTTTGGTGGCGACTGGGAAAAATGGAGCAGATGTTACCGGAGGTAGCAGCTCTAAGAGCACAAATGAAACGATTTGACAGTTGCAATCCAGTTGTAGTAACTAACAAAAGATCTATATCGTGTTATAGATATGTAGGAATTTGATGAGATGCATAGATTTGATCAGAATTCGACAAATCCAACTGAGATCTCCGGTGCTGAGAGTGACCTAAAGTTCATCAATGGAAACAAGCAAATTCGGATAATGGAGAAAGACACCTCAATGTGGTAACAAGTACAACGTGAGAAACCATAATGAGGGGAAACACACATTAGATTCATAAGCCCCATCCGATTACAAGTTTACAACACCAAACCACAATCATTTCGTTCCACAGAAGATAAAAGTGCTGACCAATACAAACCAAGTATTTCAAAATGAAAGCAAGAGTATTGTGTCAAAGATACTGGCAGTCTAGTTCACAAGAAAACTAATGACAATAACTGGAAATAAGTAATAAAGAGAACCTATGCGTCGACTGTGCTCACTTGTTGCCACTCGCCATCAACAGACTCTTTCCACAATGTTACTTCGTTATTCCCATCAGCCACAGCCAGTAGGTTTCCAGTTAGTGACCATGAAACCCTCCAAACCGGGGTCTTAAAATCATTCAAAACCTTACCCTGCCATTGATCGCCTTCTTTCGCCACAGTCCAGATAACTACTGTTCCATCCTGTGAACAACTTGCCATGGTAGACTTAGGAAGTCCCAAGTTGGGTGCCCAGGCTACATCTCTAACCCAATCGGTGTGCATTTGAAGAGCGGGGAAGCAATCCATCTTCCAAGTCCCATTGTAAAATTTCCACACCTTCACTGTATTGTCACAGCCACCAGAGACCAGCTTCTGAACAGGTTCAAGCATGCCAGTTCCAACTAAAGAACCAGGAGCCATTGATGGAGCCCACGAAACGGAGGTTACTCCAACAAGGTGTGCTTGGTCTATCCTAGTGGTATCCCAACCACCATCCGCCCTAGCAGTGCAAATCGAGATAGTCCCATCAGAAGAACCACAAGCTAAGATGAGTCCAAGTTCATGAGGTGCCCAACAAATGGAATTTACAGACGAACTATGCTCATTGAAAACATGAGCCTGGCACCACTCATTTGGATTACCCTCCTTCCAAATTATCACTTGGCCATCATACGAGCACGAAGCAAGGATCTGCCCAAACTTGGGATGTGCCCAACCCACCTGCCACACAGGACCTCTGTGACCTGACAATGTAGCAAGGTGCTGTGAACTCGCATTGCTTCCGACACCAATTATCTTAATAGTGGTATCTGATGAAGCTGATGCTAGACGCTTTCCATAGTAATCCATGGCCACATCATGAACAACATCCTGGTGACCTGTTTCAATCTTCTGCCCTGGCATGATCCCAAACTCTTCTCTTATAACCCCCCTTCTTTCAAATTTTGCCTGCGTCTATCCCTTCAACACCTCCCCTGCATTCCAATCTTTCTTAGCGAAATTCACCATTATTCAGTTTTATGTAGTATCTCTTAACAAATCTAATCACAAGTCACAAGTCTTTCATCTACAAACAATAGATTATCATACTAAATAACCCTATGAACCCAAAATCAAGCATAATTGTACTATACCAAAATCAAGCAAAATCCCAATTCATATAAACTCACACATGAAGTTAAAATTATATATATATTTTCAGCTTAATTTCACAGCCGTAAAATATTTTTGCTACAAATTCAAAGATTCTTAAGCACTAACGAAAGATCAATAGATCTGAAATCCAAAACCTCCTCCTTAGAAAACCGAAACTAAAAGCAGGGCAATAAGAATTCGAAGAGATGAGAAACGAATTTTAACCTGAGCGAGAAACAGATGAGACGGCGTCGTATCGGATCGGAATTGCGTCTGAGTTGAGTTGAGAGAGAAGCCTGTAAACAGAAAGTGTGTCGCTATATTTCAGGCTGGAGCCCACGCGCTTGTGTTCTTGAGTAATTATTCCCTGTAACGCGGAATATGTGTCATTTGTTGTTGTCAATCAATTATAAAAATTAAATAAAAACGAAACAGGTATTTATAAATAGTTATATGAGATAGCGTTAGAGTTTTATTCTATCAAAATTTGTAAGAAGTTGAGATAGGAGGTTTTTCTCTCGCTGTCTCTCAAACTTTCGTGCCCTTGAGAGTCAGTGGTACTGCTCATCCTTCATGAGTGTCTTCCTGAGCTATGTCTCATATTGGAGGCCTCTGCCTCTTGCTTTCTCTGTCTTTTCTTCTTTCAGTTATCTCCCTCTTTCCTGCCCAATTTCCAACCAAAACCTTAGCTCCAAAATGTCTCTGACCATTCCCTCACTACCCATTACCCATATTTCCCTACCATCTCTCATCTCTAAATCTGGATACTCATGCATTTTCTATCCCCTCTTAGTTCGGTACCATGATTTGATCCTTGCAGTGACGTCTTCCAAACGTGATTTGTCACGTCTTAATATGAAGACAGGTAGAGCTTTAGCTCGGGTGCATGCACCACCTCTTTCTAAGTTCTGTGGCTGGGTCATTTGGCTCCATATGTGATGGGTTTTCATTGCCCAACTTTGTTCTCTGAGATGTGGCTGCAAATCAAGTGCGACAGTGGGGATGATGAATTGGTATCTAGATCCTCCGTTTTCTCTTGTTTTTTCTGTTCCAGGGTTATTTTGCTCGAGCTTTGGTGTAGGGGACTCTTCACAAGTAGTGATCTGAGCTCCCTTTGTGAATTGAACTACGATGGCCATGGTGGGCGACGGTGGTCTGGACTTTCATCGGCGAGACTTATGGCGGCTGAATAGGATGAGAAGTTTAGCATTAGGGTTTTCATTTTGCTATCTAGGTTAATTTGGGTCTCAGACTGTTTGTGTAGGCTCAACTTAAATTGGGCTTTATTGTAACTTTTGCTCTTTAATGAAATTGGTTTCAATCGTCAAAAAAAAGTTTTAATCTCTTAGAGTCCATCGGACCAAACCACATCATATTTCGTTTCATGAGCTTTACAAGAAAAACGTAGTGAGCAGTGGCAAGGTGGTGACCTGAAACACATAAGGCCCGACCCAAATAAGAGGAAGCGTGAGCCATTATATTGTCTGCTAAATTCCACAATTATAAATATAAATTTTGATGAACAAGGAAACTTGTACCAAACTAGGTTAAGTTATGTCGGTATCTGGAATCGAATCATTATGTGTTTAGCTTAAAAGATTTAGATTTCATATTGAATTTGGATTTCCTCATTCATTTCCAATCATAAGGATTCAATATGAATCTATTAAGCTAAATTGGCAGGAAAGAATCACAACTCTTATATAACAAATATATCATTCTTGTCTCATGACCCAATGAACCTAAAAAGTAAACATAAACCCTAAATTTTATTTTATAGAACTGAAAAAACAACCACACTCACCCCTCAAACTCTTTTGTGAAAGCACATATCAATCATTCATAAGCAATTGTGCATTAAGGGTGTGAAGCAGAATCATTACAAAACGAACAATTGGTCAACATGTGAATGTAAAACAATCACTGCAAAATTGAGGTTGAGCCACTAACCGGCGAGTAAATGTCAAAGTGAGGCAAAGCCTGAATTGCCAACAGAGACACAATTGCTCAATGAAACAACATTAATCAATAAACCAATACATACAAAATCAACTATTCATAATAATACTCACCATTTGGCTTGATAAATGTTCGTGGCACAATGTCCGCCCACATGATCAACAATGATGCTGCACAAAATCAGAAACACCCATAGAAAATAAATGCAGAGAAAGTTGTTTACTAATAAATTTACTCTTTAAGGTCATGCGTAGAACGTTTTACTGGAACTCTGAAAGGTGAATAGTGTTTTACAACATATGCATTTGGAACTTCTTTATTTGATTACTCTACTTCTGCTCATATATAGGTACCTTGCATGTTGGTGAATGGTTCACCACATGAACATCAAGTACTCTATATCACCATAAATTGAAGTTTAATGGTATAAGCAAGAGCCTAAATATATTTATGAATTTCAAAAGTAGTTTTCTATAACTGGTGAAGGCGATCATGTTTTAAGATTTAGTAATAAAATCACAATGCAAACCATCAACATTTTGTAGTAATCTTTATTTCCGTCTTGAGAAGATTACCATTTAATTACATCATATACATATTACTTTTCAACATTCTAGATAGACATGAAGTTCGATTGAGATCTACGGCTCTGATTTTCCTTGTGTAACCATTAACTATGCAACTAACTCATCTAACAACGAATTCTCTACTTCCCTACCTATTATGTCAATTATCCATATTTATCAATCATCAACATAGCTCAAATAACAAATATGGTTATAAGTCTATAGCTTATATCTCACAAATGATGCAAATCCAAACTAAAAATGGTTCAAAGTTAATCAAATAAACCCAAACTTCATTTCCAGAAAAAATAAAATAATAAGAGACATATCTCTTATGAATCACCCGTTGCAAAACTAACTGAAAGTCGATCACAATTGAGGATCTCTCTCGTTGATTCTTTTCAACCCCCTATTAGAATCTCTTCACTACTGGAAAAATGTACTTAGTCGAAAAATAGATTTCGTAGCCTAAGAAGCAAATTTCGTCTCCAAAGAACTTAGGCGATGATATCTTCGTTGTATAAACTCTGTTGACTAGGAACAATGAAGTGCGTAATTAGATGACTGAAAGTAAATTTTCCTAGTTTACGAAGCTCTTAGGTGACATAATATTATCTGTTTACTAAGTTCTTATGTGACAAAAACTGTTCCGTCTTCTTAGTGTTTAGGCGACGGAATAAACAAATTATATATATATATATATATATAAAGAGAGGATATAGAGCGGACATCCGCAGTGCCCTAAAGTACATACGTTTCTAGTTTTCTGACCATTTGACATTAACAGCGGCCCTTCTTGCTGTTGGACGAACTCTGGACCTCAATACAGAGCTTCTCCTTGCCGATGGCCTCGCCGACTCAAGTTTCCGGCCAAACTTGATCAAACGTGGTGTTTTCTGTCTAGAGCTTATTTTGGTCGGAAAACTCTTTGTCGGCGAGTCCTGGAAGGAGAGAAGCGGTTTTGGGAGGCTGTGCTGTCGTCTGAGAAGAAGAGAAGCGGCCGCCGATGTGAACGATGAAGAACGGGCGACGTCCGCACTTTAAGCCGAATGCGGACATCCACTCTACATCTGGCCTCTATACCTTATACCTAATGAATTCGTAGGTAAAGTTTCTTCAAATCTGTACCCCTCCATCCCGGTACAAGCACATACATATCTTAAGGTCATATTAGTAGACAAACCCATAAAATTGAAGCAAATAGCTATAGTTTCGTGCCCCGCGGTTGGTAATGTATACTAGAATTTTACGATTGATTAAGAAAGTTTGACTGTTTAACCAGGTCACAAATGTTTTGAAAAGTGATCAACCATTTTACAACATAGGATAACACGTGTTGTTGTGAATATAAATAAAATATAAAAAAGTAAAATTTACCCATTCTAAATTACCATCTATCTCCTCTAGCCTAATTTTTTTATAAAGAAATATTTAAACTATCTATGTTTAAATCTCTTCCACAACTACCGTGTAAGATTGAGATATTTTATACATTTTCTTAATGAATCAAAGATGTGTAAATTGTAATTTTAGACGTGAAAATTTTATTCTCCTATATAAAACACACTCTTTCTCTTACACACACAAGAGTCGGTGAAGTCGTTCAGTAATGGTGGGACGCGACTTAAGGAAGACTTGAACTAGAACAAGCGTGACATGTGGATCATTATTGTATCGATATTGTCTCATCTTAATCACATTTAAGATGTTGGGTTTTAATCACAAAAAGTGTCGGTACAATTGGATACAATTCATCTACTTATACGTTATATTTTATTTTTTCTTTTTTTGATGTGTGATCTTTCCTCTCCAATTCCCACATCAGAAATCGGTACATTCATGCGGTCCAATTCCTATTTTGGAAATTAGGGTATGCGGTCTAAGACCCACTATAGACACTTTGTATTGTATGGGCCAGTCAGAATTTTTCTGACGGCAATTCGATTCGATGAACCCAAATTTAGGTTCATTATGATGAGAGACTTTCCCCTGTTATGTTAGGAGAAGTAATTAAAGAGGAACCCGCTCTGATACCAACTTAAACTGAGACAAACGTGGCCCGTTGATCACTATTGTGCTGATACTGTCCTAATTTAACTACGTTTAAGATGTTAAATTTAATTAAAAATGAACACGATATAATTACATACACTTATATTTTATTTGTAGATTTTATAATCGTTCATCTCCAACGGAAAGCAACTCATGATTCACGACTTCGCGTCCGAGAAGTCTCAGGGAGGTAAAAGCCCATCCGATCGCTATTCCTTTTCCGATTCCGGCATTTCTCTATTATTCCATTTCGTTTGCCGCTAGTAAAATGTAGTCTGAAGCTCGCAATTTCCGACGGGGAGCCTTATCGGAACCCTAACCGGTCGTTTTTCGGCTTTGATTTTCTGGAATGTTCTGAAATTTGAAGTGTGAAACGCTTTGATTTTGAATTTCGGAGCGAAGAGTGGTCGGCCTGAGGAAGCGAATCGAAGAGCTTACGTCAGAGGCTGTGGTCAGAAAATGCGGAGCTTGAAGAGGCCAAGCGCATCAAGGAGTCGATTGAGCAAGAGGTTCGAAGCTACGATTCAGACGCTGGAGGTTTGTTGCTTTTGTGCTTTACAAAATTGAGTGATCTATTTGTTTTTAGTAATTTAATTAGGTTTTTGATTGGATTTTCATTTCAGTCAAGGATTTCGCTGACGCAAGAGGAGGTTTCTGCAATTGGATCTGAATTGGAAGCTCTTAAGGTAATTTTATTTGTTAATTGAAATATTGGAGAATGATTTTGATGGTTAGGTTTCTTGTTTTTCATACTGACACTCAATTTTATGGTGTTTTCGATCCGGCATTGCAAAGAACAAAGAAGCTGCTGCATGGTATAGTATCTCTGTGTCATTTGTGATCTCTAAATCTTGTTTTGTTTCAATTTTGAAGAAATATTAGTCTACGACGTTTAATTTGCCAAAATTATGCTTGCAGAGATGAGTTCATAAGCCAGATGTTTGAGCTCAACTCTAAGACAAGGTTGGTCTCATCTTTGAATAGAAAGTTATATAAATGCTCCATTTATGCATGTCTCAGTAGAAATCAAGAAGCAGTTTCCTATTTCTAAGACATATAGGGGTATTTCACCTTGCTCGATATTGAAGATCATGTGTCATAGAGTTCATTTTAAAATGAATAAATAACAGAATCTAGCTGCAGTGTGATATGTATTTCTCTGATTTCTGTAAGTGCTATTTCAAAAGTGTGTAGTTTCTCCATCAAGTTACTAAAGTACTATTTTGTTTGCTGACAAATGTAAATCCAGGAAGTTCCAAGAGTCAATTGCTGCGAAAATTCATGTGGAGAATTATATGGAAATTGAAGGTGGTGATGGTCTGTATACACTCACCGATAAGCCAAAATTCCATCAACCTACCTTTGATCTCTTAACATGTATCATTCCATCTGAGTCTACTAATTGCATTTATTGAATTTTGATGTTGTGAACTGAACTCCTTCTCACTTTTAGTCTCCTTATACTATATTCTTTCAGGTGGAACTAAGGGATTTGGTAATTTAGTTCAGTTAGGATTAACTGTATATTGCAATGTTGTTTCAGCAGGTCAGGAAATAGTAAGGGAGGAGGTTTCTGAGGAATCTTTAAGAGCACTTGAGGAAATGCTTGCCCATGTTGTATCTGAGACAGCTAATGTTGAAGAAGAATACAAATCAGAGCAGAATATTCAAAAGCAGGTAAGAAATAGCTCCTTAAAACTTGTGAATGGCTAATTAGTACAATAAATTTCCCAGGAAAGCAATGTGAAAATAATTGGATGTCTGAAACATGTACTTATGCAGGTGCAGCAGGAGTTGATTGATTCTGAAAGGAAGGTATTCCTGATGGAGGAGACATTGAATACAACGGAGTTGCAAGATTTGACTAGATATCCTTTTCAAGACTGCATTGGTTACAGAATTTACTCAATTGTCTAGAACATGGGAAATTCACAGCCCAAAGCAAATCATTGTTCTCGTATGTTAATGTAATGATTCATAGGTGAAGTAATTCTTTGCATATCTCTAATGACAGTGTGAGCACTTCAGAGCTATTGACTGCTTGAGTTTTCCATCGTTTTGAAACTGTCATACAAAGTATACAAGTTGGTAGAAGTTAGGCCAGCTTGCTGACTAAGTTGATTCCTGTTTAGTTATCTAGTAAATATAAATATGAGGATGCAGTTAGATGTTTGCACCTAATCTCCACTAAATAATTGTTCACACCATGAAATTGTTGTGGCTTTGACAGGAAACAAGCAGACTTCTGCTACCCTTGGTGAGAACTTGCAGATGAAATGTGCATGTCCAAGTTGTCATGTAGACAGTGTGGAGGCCCTGGGGGACTTGCTCAATCAACTGAAACGTATTGAAGAAGTTGACAAATCTAAAAATTAATAATAAAATTTAATAAATCTATCAATTTGAAAAAAGAATTAGTTAAAACTTAATTAATATAAAAAATTTAATAATACTGTTGAAACAAAAAGCTTAAATATTATTATTAATCATCTAAAATTGATAGATTTAACTGTGTTACTCTCCTCGCCTTCTCATATGAGAGATATTTCCCCAACTTGTATTATATGCTACTCTCTTGTTTATCTTATCAAAATCATGTGTTAAATTTTGGATTGTAGTAAACAAAACCAAGAGACCATGGAATTAATTACCAAGTATGTTTGTCCAGACACATTAAGAATTTGAATATTTTAGCATCAAAATGTACTTGAACGCCGATTTTGAATACATAGATGAAGCAACTGACCCTAATTTCACACTCAGTTTCTTGCATCTGAAACCAAATGCTGCCGAAACATAACAATGAAAGCTTCCACTTTCTCATTCAGAGCCTCCTTGGACAGCTTCGGAACCTCCTCCTCCTCCGGCTTGTCTTCAACTTCAAACCACTCTTCCTCATCGCTTTGTTTAACCACTTGTTGTTCAACTTGCGCCGGTGGCCACCTACATTGCCTCGTCTCCTTCATTTCAACCTTGACCGGAACTCGATCTGCTTCGTCGTCGTTGTTTTTGTATTCTTGATGCTCATCTGAGTTGGAAGAGACTGAAGTGAAAAGAATGGCTAAGAGGACGAGGTTGAGAACGATGAACACCCACGCCCGCCACTGCTCCATGAGAAACACCATCAAAACCGACGTAGATGCTCCGGCGGTGAGCAAAACCATGTGCATGGCATACTCTTGAACTCGAAGAACCTCTCCTTGCTTCGTTACTCTCACACTCAACACTCTTCTCTTCTCCATTCTTGTGTGCTTGAGAAAATTGAGATGGTGATCCATGTGCTGTGTTTTTATATTGAAAAGGGTTGGAGCTCTTATCCTGTGTATACTTGGTTTTGGTTTGCTAAAAAGGTATGGTTTTCTAGTGCGCACCGCTTTTGAGGAGCCAGCTGTGATGAGAAGAGAGACGTGACGAGTAGGGTTGAAGCTGCTAGGGGAGACAAGCAGACATAAACCCTGAAAGCCTGCTCTCTGTACGACTACATCACCCAGCAACCTTATCATTTCTCCAACTTTGGATTTAGCCATGGAAGTTTGCTCATGTTTTTGGCATTTGGGTGTGTAGCTTGAACACTTGGGCCGCCTAAACAAAAGCCACAAACCAGGGCTCATCACTATAAGATTGAAATCCCTTGTGTTATCGTATGATTCATGTATGAATTGTTAGAGAGAAAATATCCCACATCAGAAAATGGACAAATAAAATATAACTTATAAGTGGATGAATTGTATCTAATTGTACCGAAATCTTTTGTGATTAAAACCCAACACCTTAAAGGTGGTTAAGTTGGGATAATATCAGTACAATGGTGATCCACGGGCCACACTTGTTCCAGTTCAAGTTGGTATCAGAGCGGGTCTCTCTTCAATTACTTCTCCTAACGTAACGGGGGAAAGTCTCCCATCATAATGAGCTCAAATTTGGGTTCATCGAATCAAATTGCCGTCGGAAAAATTCTGATTGGCCCATACCATACCAAGTGCCTATAGTGGGTCTTGGATCGCATACCCCAATTTTCAAAATGGGAATTGGACCGCATGAATGTACCGATTTCCGATGTGGGAATTTGACTGAATAAATTTCACGTGTCAAATCTAAAAAGTTAGGTTGCACGTGAGGGGGAGTGTTGGAGAGGAAAGATCTCACATTAGAAAAGTGACAAATAAAATATAGAGATAATTTCATTTTACCTACCTGAAGTTTCATGTTGACATCAGTTTACCCCCTGTACTCTCAATTTTGAATTTTTACCACCCAAACTCTCCAATTTTAATCAATCCTCCCAGATCTCTCATTTTCCGTCCATGAGTCCCGTTAAATCCAAAGATCGAGGGTTAAAATGGTCATTTCCACACAATTGAATACAAAAATATAACCCGTACCAAGAACTCAGAAGTGAAATCAATTGTACGCAAAATCTGCAAGTTTTTTGGTGCCATAGACATAGACATACCTTGATGATACCATTCTCAATAACTAATCTCCCAGCAGCAGATGTGGCTCCTCCAGCCAAAAAACTGGAATGCTGAAAGGTTCCCTTCTGTTTCTTGCCAACATATAAGATTTTTGAAGTGCTGAGAACAAAAATCCATTTGGCATCCTCATCTTCTCCAGATGTATGGAGGAGCTCCCCTGATTGATTGTAGAATAATTTTCCATCTTCCACAACAACTTCATTGATAAACCCTTTCCAACCTGCAGTTCAAAGAAAAATATGTTTTAGTATTTAAACAAATCATACGTAAACTGAAAAATGAAGCAGATGTTCTGTTAAAAGATTACCTTGGCAGCTCTGGTCCTTGCTCTAGACCAACGTGAAATGGCAGTTTCATGTTTCTCAAGTTCAAAGAATGATATAGAACTGCGCTTGAGCTCAGCGAAATCTAATAGCTTCCACCTATATTTGTAAAAACAATTAGACTGAGTAAGATTGAAGCACTATAAAGATTTACTACTTTAGTAAAAAAGGCAAGATCAACACAAAAGGAAGAAATATATACCAGCTCTGCTCAACTAGAACTGCACAATCTGCTAGCTTTCTTCTGGTCCGGAAGCTTTTGTACACTTTCTGCAACTTAATTGCCGCCATGTGTTTGGGGATGGTGAGATCTGTTTGCACGGGTCGGATCATCCCCGCCAAACTATCCGATCTCGGGGACTGAATGTCTATTTCTTTGCTAATGGAGCTGACTGATTCAATGTCCACTTCTTTGCAAAGGGGGCTAACTAATGGAATGGCAATACTCTTTTGTTGAAGCAAGCCCATTTTCTCTAACTCATCCCCTTTAAAGCTAACAGAAGCTTCTAATATCATCTTTCCAGAACCTAAGGCTCTCATTATCGAAGGTTCTGCATCACCGCGGTTGAAACTAACTGATCTAACTGGAGTTCCTACTTCATCATCTCCAAAACTGATAGACTTTACAGTTACTGATTCTAACCCACTTTCCAAATCACAGTCCTCAGAAAATGGGCAAGAAAAGGAAATTCCCATATGATAGCAAAGGGGTTTCGGCAATCCAGACAATTCAGAATCCTGCAAACAACAAAAGAGAATCAGTTAATTCTCCACATCTTCCCATATGATGGCTCATATCCTTCCATTTCACCTCGAGGTCTCCATTCATCATCTGCCATAGTTTGAGGTTGCAATCTCAGCAATCTCCTATCGGGTTCCTATGAGATTAAGTCGAGCCAGAGACAAAGGTTTATTGAGGGTAGTCTGGTAATTTAACTATTAACCCAACTCAATTTTCAAATTTAACTGTAAAATTGGACGGAAAATGAGAGATCTAGGAGGATTGATTAAAATTAGAGAGTTTGAGTGGTAAAAATTCAAAATTGAGAGTATAGGGGGTAAACTGATGTCAACATGAAACTTCAGGTAGGTAAAATGAAATTATCTCTAAAATATAACTTATAAGTGGATGAATTGAGTCTTTTATGATTAAAATTCAACACTTTAAAGGTGGTTAAGTTGGGACAATATCAATACAATGGTGATTCACATGCCACACTTGTCCCTTGTATTACCAATGAGGTTTCTTTTCTTTTCATTGTCACATTACCGTTTAAGTGAGATAAGCGGAAAATTGAGATTACTAATTTTCTTGCTCACCAAAGAATAGTTGCAATCCTCAAGAAAGTACGAATCTCGTTCCCAATGATGCTTCCTTTCTCGAACAGAAAGAAGTGAAAGAGAACAGTTGGAAAGGGAGGAGATTTTGGATGATGTGCCTCAAAAGGAGAGCAATGAAATCAGACGTGAAGGTCGAAAAGCACGCCTTGTGCTGTTGCTGTTGCTGTTGCTGTTGGATGTGGTGGTGCTCAGTGTTTGATATGAACACCGTCTCCCTATTCATGAATCATCATCAGAAAATGACCCTAGGCTAGCTACATCACCAGCAACATCACCCACCAGGCGCAGCAGTGAATCGTTCATTCTCTTGGTTGCTTTTTGGATTTCGCAATTTCAATTTGGACGTTGTGCTTTAAGAAAGAACGACATTCTAAGAGCAACTCCAATCCACACGGCTTTTGCTTATGTTAAATTCAAATTTTAACACATGACAGGACAAAATTAACTTGTGCAAATTTTGATTACTTTTGTCTCCAACCCATATGTCAAATTTGATTTTTTTTGTTTGTATCATTCATTTTTCATACAGATAGAGTAAAACTCAATAAAAATTAGCTTTCACAAATAAAAGCTTCTTAATAAAAACGGAACCATAATAGAACCAATGAGTTTAAGAGATTCACAAGCAAAATATATATTTGTTGATACTACAAGACTGATATATCAATAAACCAATGTTACTAGGAATCTTCAGCATGATTAAACATTACATAGTACGAGCCAAAACTGCTACATAGCACACAAAACACTCAAAATGAAACATCATAGATATAAAAACATAACATAAGAAACTAAATTCTTGGCATAGGAAACTAGGGCTGGGCAAAAAGCCCGAAGAAGAAAAAAAACCCGGACCGGCGGGCCGGGCTTTTTTCCGGGCTTGTGTGTTGTTATGTGATAAACGGGCCGGGTTTTGTTATGTCCGGGCCGGGCCCGGGCCTTCAGATCCTTAAACAAAAAAAGCCCGGAAACCCGGGACCTTAGGTGTCATTATCTAATTGGCTTTTGTAAGTGGTCCTAAACTTATAGAATAGGTAAAATGACACTGGAACATAACCAGATAACCCTAAACCATCGATCGACTGGATCGACTCCTCAGCCCTCACTCTCAATTAGTTAATTTCTCAGTCTCACTCTCATTGCGGCGCCTCTCTCACGCATCGCCCATTCGCCGCGCCTCCGCCGCCTCGTCGTCGCCTCGCCATCGCAGCCGCTCCTTGTCCTCGCCTCACTCCTTGTCCTCGCCTCACTCGCATCGCTGCGCCATCGCAGCCGCTCCTCGTCATCGCCTCGCATCGCCGCGCCATCGCAGCCGCTTCTTGTCCTCGCCTCACTCGCATCGCTGCGCCATCGCAGCCGCTCCTCGTCGCCTCCCTCTTCACTAATCGACTCGTCGTGGACTCGTGGCCTCGTCTCTCAGACTCTCAGTTCTCTCGATCTCTCCGGTGCCGAGTCGTCATCTCTCACTGTCTGTCCCTCTCACTCAGACAGTCATCTCTCACTGTCTGTCCCTCTCGGTCCTTCAAATAACTGACCCGGGCCGGGCTTTACCCGGGCCCTGATTTTTTAACACCAAAACCCGGCCCGTTATAATACCACCGGGCCGGGCCCGGGCCTTGAAAAAACTAACCCGGGCTCAGCCCGCGCCCAGCCCTATAGGAAACATAACATAAGAAACTATATATAAAAACATAACAAAAGAAACTAAAAACATTGAATCCAGGACCTCTTGGAGCTCTTCTGGTAGTCGTTTGAGGCAGCTCCTCATCATTTTCATACTCTTGTGTTGAAAAATCTGGAAATTTTGAGTATTGAGAATCCATTGAAAAGAACACAATTATGGGAGAAAAGAAAGAAGATATAAGAAGTGCCAAGTAAAGATCATACAAGTGACTAAATTATAGTGTTTTTGTTGCATTAAAGCTATTGTTATGATTAATCCGAACAAGTTAAAGAAAAAACTATTAAAGCTCTTCAATAAGTAAATGCTTAGCAATACCAGACTACCAATATGGTCTACCATGGAGCAGTTTAGCAAGCCAACCTGTAAGAAACATTAATATGACAAAACTAGTCAATTGAAGGCTGTAAAGATATGGATGCTTGATTGAGTCATGACCATATTAATAAGAGCACTGTTTCTAAAAGAAGATGAGTGCCAACATTGTTAATCACATAAACAATATGATAATTCCCAGCATCCCACACCTACACCAACCTTGACTCATATTCAAATCTCGTTTGAGAACAATTTCCAGCATCCTACACTTAGACCAGAACAATGTCTACATTTGAATCAGAGTCTTATTGAGGACAAAATCCAAACTGAAATACAAAATTTTCATATTCTTTTCTTCTATCTTTCGTCCATTAAACCAAGAAACTGAAGCAAGTACATAGTGCATTGCCTCTAATAAGTAGCTGGCAGAATTGCATTTAGCCAAAACATTCTAGTGAAATCATTCTCAAACAGTTACACATAATGAACCAACATATTGAACTTTAGCCAAATGATCAAAGAACATACTGATCGACAACTACTTACTGAACTCTAGCCAAGTGACATTGCCATAAGTGCTCAACTAAATCTGATTGAAGCATAGAATGTGTTCCCCTATCACAAATTCTTAAATGGTTGTTGATAAACTCTTGAAATGGGATTGAGTGACTACGTGAAACCAACAACTCATCTCTTTCTTCTTCTGGTTCAGCATATTGCCTTGCAAGAGTTTCAAGATCATTATTTGCAATGCGTTCGGCACATTCATCTTCTATAATCATGGTGTGCATTATTACACATGCCTTCATGATCTTGAAGAGTTTCACGATCCAAAAACCGAGCAGGACCACGAACAATAGCAAAACATGCTTGAAGTACTCCAAATGCTCGTTCTACATCTTTCATACATCCCTCTTGAGCTTTCAAAAAATTCTTTGTTTTCTCTCCTTGTGGACATAGAATTGTTTTGACAAAGGTGGCCCAAGAAGGATATATATCATCTGCTAGATAGCATCTCATTGTATAGTCATGACCATTGATCTTGTAACTAATGGGAGGAGCTCGGCCTTCATGAAGGTCACTGAATAAAGAAGAATGCGCCAAGACATTAATGTCATTGTGAGAACCTGATAATCCAAAAAAAGAATGTCATATCCAATGATCTTGATAGGCAACGGCTTCAAGAATCAATGAAGGTTCGCGATGATCTCCACGAGAAAACATACATTTCCATGCAACTGGACAATTCTTCCACTTCCAGTGCATGCAATCAATACTTCCAAGCATTCCTCTAAACTCACGATTCTCACCCATCAATAATAATCTGGAAATATCATCCGAATTTGGTTTTCTCAAGTATTCAGCTCCATATACATCAATAATAGCTTGCACAAACCTTCACATAGCTTCAATTGCAGTGCTTTCACCAATTCTGAGATAATCATCCACAACATGTGCCCTAACTCTATAAGCAAGCATACGAATGGCAACTGTTACCTTTTGTAGAGAGGATAGACCAAGACACCCAACTAAATCTTTTTTTGGAAAAAAAAAAATAAGAGTCGTGAGCTTCTACCCCATTTAGGATTCGAAGAAAAAGAGGTCGATGCATCTGAAACATTCTCCGAAATACAGGTTCTTCATGAATAAGATTTTCAGCAAAATAATCATTGTAAAGCCTCTAGTGCCCTTGACATCGTTGTCTATCTTTATACTTTTGACCTGGAACTGATCCCCGTCGTCTTCTTCTATTTCTAAGTTCTCTTGCTCTTCTTGTAGTGAAGCAATTTTTTGATTGAATTCTTCATCTGATGAGGAATTGGCAATATTCTAAAACTCTTCATCTGCAACATTTGAGGATGAATCTGACAAAATGAAATCCATTCAAGACAAGAATCAGAGGAAAGATTGAATTTGACAGAGTGAAGAGATTCTTATTCTAGATTTGGGATCGAAGTTTTACGGAGAGAGAGACGAAAAGAGAAAGAAGAAGACGATAGAATGAGTAAAATAATAAAGACATAATGTGATGAGGCTGTCAAATTTGACACTCTCATTTTAAGGTCAAATACACGTGGAAATACCTATGAACTGATTGGGCTGTCATTTAATAATTGAACTGAAAGTGCACTTATTAGCCTCTTACAACAAACTCAACTGCATGGCTGTCTTTTGTGATTTCAACAAGTATGGTTATACTAGAGGAGCTCTTTCTGTACTTTTATTACATCTTGTTAGCTATTTTGTGGCTAAAAAATCAATTTTAGGTGACGAAAAATTAATTTAACCTACGATTTTTTGTTTCGTCGGTTAAAACGTACGTTAGCTGACGAAAAAAAATTTCATCGACCTATTTTTTTATCAGTTATAATATTTATTCTAATAGTATGAAGATGTTCCTCGTGTTGGTAAGAGATAAGTTTGGATACCCTTGATATGATTCCAGACTAAAAGTCTGAAACCCATTATTGTAGAAAAATATTTAAGTTTTGTTAATTTATGCAAAAATCAGAAATGTATTATAGATTTGCCGTTGATTGAATGATGGTATAGTGATTCATCGATCTCATTTGTCATGCATTACTTATATATATGTAATGCATCGATCTCATTTGTCATGCATTTTATATATATATATATATATAATGAATGAAGTCTGATTGTATCCAAGAAATGACGTATCAATATATGCATTACTTATCACAGTTTGTCTAGACGCCTATAAACATTTATTGTCTTGAGATTTTGTATTATGTATTTTTTCATGTGTTTGGTCTACTGTCAGTATAAAACCTTACTTGGGTTGGTAAATAACATACTTGAGGTACTAAACGACATACTGAGGGTAGTATAAGACATATTGATCAACGGTCATCGGAGTACGATCAACGGTTGTCGGAATCAAGTCAATGGTCGTCAGTCCAGTCAATGATCGCCGAAGTTCGATCAACGGTCATCGGAGTCCGACCAACGGTTGTTGGAATCAAGTTAACGGTCGCCAGTCCTGTCAATGATCGCCGAAGTTTGATCAACGGTCATCGGTCGTCGGAATCCGATCATAGAATCTTTTATTTCATACGAGACTCTTATAATAGTCTATTGTAGTTTATTTAATTTATAAAAGATATAATTATTTTTTTATTGTGTAAATTAACTGGTGAGAATTTATAAAAAAATGTCATATTCATCCCCACCCATCTAAATAAATGCCACATGATTCTCTATTCAACTTTTTATGATTCATAGATTTTTCTATTTCAAATAAGTAATCATGTCGTTAAAATGTATTAATACACTAATTATTAACTTTGAACTTATTTGCATCTCATCTAATACTCACATTATCAACTTATTTTAGATTTTGCACTTACTGTATGTGTGACAATAACCTTAAATCTAAATAAAGGTTATTTCCCTTCTAAAATATAAAATAAAATAAAAGTTAGTTAGGTTTTCAACTATTCTTCCTAAGCTTTTGTATTTTCAAACCCATTACAAAAAGTGGGATTCAAAGATGCATATTCTCCATGCTCGTTGGCTACCCACAAAAAGCCACCCCCATTGGCCACTCCATAATTCACAAATTCTTGACTTTTGGTCAAATAAATTACAATCTATAACACAGTCAATTAAATCCCAGTAATAAAAAAACCTGAGTACTATATTCAGCCATTTCTGGTGGACTTAGTCAAATAAAGCACCTGTTGAAGAACAAACTCTAATCTTTAGTCAATTTTTTTAGTAAGCAGAAAGTTGTCTCGATCAATCATGCATCACCCACCCTGAGTCTTTGATTAGAATTGAGCAGTCCAATTTCCCTGAAACCAGTCCTGTACTGAAGTCAATGGCCCTTTTCAGAATACGCGCAAGTTTGACGATTCCTCCCTAACCCTTTTCTCCTCAAGACCCAAATCACACAACCCATCTCTCCATTTCCATCAACACCCACTATGCCGAGCTCAACTCCCACCTGGGTTCTCACCCTGGTCTTGTTCTTGAGCTTCTTCTCTTGCTACCAGGCTCTTATTGAAGACGACGTCGAGTGCCTTAAGGGGCTTAAAAAAGCTTTCAATGACCCTCTTGGGAAGCTGGCCTCTTGGGACTTCGCCAACGCCTCTCTGGGCTTCATCTGCCACTTTGTGGGTGTTTCCTGCTGGAACGAAAACGAGAATCGAATCTACAACCTCGAGCTAAGGGACATGTCTCTCACAGGTATGATTCCTCAGTCGATTGAGTACTGCATTAGCTTGCAGAATCTGGATCTTGGAGGGAATGACCTTGATGGAGTGATACCTAGTGATTTGTGTGCTTGGTTGCCTTATTTGGTTACTCTTGATTTGTCCGGGAATGGGTTTTCGGGTTCGATTCCGGCGGGTTTGGGCAAGTGTACTTACTTGAATAGTTTGTTCCTTACGGATAATAAACTTTCGGGGAGTATTCCTTATGAGTTGTCTAGCTTGAGTAGGTTGAAGAAGTTTTCGGTTGCGAATAATGAGCTGAGTGGGCGTGTGCCGGATGTTTTTGATCGTTATGACAAGGCTGATTTTGCTGGGAATAATGGGCTGTGTGGAGGGCCGGTTAAGAAATGTGGAGGGTTGAGTAAGAAGAGCCTTGCGATTATTATTGCTGCAGGGGTGTTTGGTGCCGCGGCGTCATTGTTGTTGGCTTTGGGTTTGTGGTGGTGGTACCATTTGAGGTTGGACAAGAGGAGGAGGAGGGGAGGGTATGATGTTGGGAGGGAGGATTGGGCGGAGAGGCTGAGGCCGCATAGGCTGGTGCAGGTTTCGTTGTTTCAGAAACCTCTGGTGAAAGTTAAGCTGGGGGATTTGATGGCAGCTACGAATAATTTCAGTCAGGAGAATGTGATCATTTCGACCAGGACTGGTACTACTTACAAGGCACTACTGCCTGATGGGTCGGCACTGGCAATTAAGAGGCTTAGTACTTGTAAGCTTGGGGAGAAGCTGTTTCGGATGGAGATGAACCGGTTAGGACAGCTCAGGCATCCGAATTTGGCACCTCTATTGGGTTACTGTGTTGTGGAGGACGAAAAGCTTCTAGTCTATAAGTATTTGTCGAATGGGACTTTGTATTCTTTGTTACATGGAAGCGGTGATGGATTGGATTGGTCAACTAGATATAGGATTGGTTTGGGGGCTGCAAGGGGACTTGCTTGGCTTCACCATGGTTGCCATCCTCCAATTATACATCAGAACATCTGCTCCAATGTGATTCTCCTTGATGAGGATTTTGATGCTAGGATTATGGACTTTGGGTTGGCAAAGCTTATGATGTCTGATTCTCATGAGAGCAGTTTCGTTAATGGAGACTTGGGAGAGCTTGGTTATATAGCTCCAGAGTATCCAAGTACTATGATAGCTTCACTGAAAGGGGATGTTTATGGATTTGGCATAGTACTCCTGGAGTTGGTGACTGGGCAAAAGCCTCTTGAAGTCACTACTGCTGAAGAAGGTTTTAAGGGTAATGTAGTGGATTGGGTGAATCATCTCTCTAGTTCTGGTCGAAACAAGGATGCCATTGACAAGGATATCTGTGGAAAAGGACACGATGATGAAATTCTACAATTTCTGAAGATTGCTTGTAATTGCGTTGTTTCTCGGCCCAAGGATAGGTGGTCTATGTACCAGGTTTACCACGCACTGAAGGGTATGCGGAGAGACCATAGTTTCTCTGAACAAGATGATGAGTTTCCTTTGATTTTTCACAAGCCAGATCACGAATGACTCAGTTTGGACTTGAATCAATGAAGAAACTGGGATGACAAAGATGTCAATGTGGTTACAGAAATTCATCTTGAGGTAAGTTCTCAAAGGTCCATATGTAAATGGTGTGTTCTTCATTTTAGCTGATTTTCCCTATTTTTGTAGTTTAGCTGTATACTACAATAAACTTCCTCAACAGTAGGCGTCCTAATATTTGTTTTCCCTTTGTTATATTAATATGTATATGAAACAATACTCAACTGAGGTGCAGTGATAAATGTAATATGCTTCCTGTTTATGGCCATTAAATTTTGGGTGCTGTGCATCTCCCTACCACACAGGGAACTACTATTGTTTTCCCCTGTAATGGTTAGGTTTTTGTTCTCTGATTAGGAAAGCTAACCGTGTGCTTAATCAGTTTATGTTTGGGCTTGCCCAAATGAATAGCTTATACTCCTGAACTGAGTTCGACTAATCAATACAGACCAAGCCTTTCTATATTGTTGTTTAAACCTGCTTATTAGGAGCTGCGAGGAACTTCACCTTGTTTGTTTCAGTGTGTAGTAAACCTTGTTTCTATACTGAGGGCAGCAATACCAGGGTTTGTAGATTAGTGATTTGAAGTTTCACTGGTATTTTCTAACTACTTGGGTAGAGATTAGTGTATAGCAGGGGCATAAATGGTGTATTGGCTACTCCCCCTAGCTATGGGGTATTTTCTAGCATACTATATCAATTACCCATTAGCGCACTTTATCAGTAACTTACCCCATTTTACTTGTGTTAGTCCTCATTCTTTGTATATACTAACAGTAATTGGCACACAGGTGTTACCCTGCGTTATTGTTTCGGGTCACCATTTTCGTATGTAGAAGTGTAGAACAGCTATAATCACACAATGCACAAACACAGTAGTAAAGAAATAGTTTTAGGCACTGAATACAGTTATCTATGGTTGAGTAGCTTGCATAGTGATTACCACTAGACTAAGTGGGAGTGAAGCTGTTGCAAGGCTAACTTCACGTTCATATGATATTTAATCTCAATGTAACAACCCATATGGAATCATGATCACACTTGAGAAAATAAGAGCCCTAGAGTGAACGCACCTTCACGTTCCTGAGGAATCCCAAATCTCCCTCTCTTCCGTCCGGCGCGTCGTCGGACGGGTCGACGTCAATTCCCTACGCATGATGGTGCTTCAGGTTGGTGCTCTAGGTTCAAGGATCCCATGGTGTGGAGGGCTTTGTTAGCTGCCTGGAGAGAAACTTCTGAGGTGGTGGGTGATCGACCACAAAGGAGCCGCTTACCATGGCGTCGGTGGCGCCACAAATCGGTTGGGCAAGTGGTCTTATCGATCTGCCTTCGCTGCCGGGTTCTACTGTTGGTGCCGTTTCGAGTTGGTGGCCGTCACAAATTTGCAGGCATGATCTGGTGTGGTGTGGTGATGAAAGCCGGATTGGGTCGCACCATATTCGGGAAGGAGGCTCTAGATCGGGTTAGTGGCAGTGCTCTGATGGTGGCGGGTCGAAGACGGTGGCGGGAGCTGGTGGTGGCGGTAGTGGCTAGATTGAAGGGAAGGTTTGGGCCGATGGGCCTTCTCTACACTAGGGTTTTGTCTAGGATTCTGGTTTTGGGCGTGGATTGAGCTGGTGAATTCTTTACTGGTGTATTTATTTCTGGATTTACTTTTAGTAAATAACTAGCTAGGAACCCTGCACGCTGCTGCAGGGTGATACCTCTGTGATGTGCACACCAAAAGCCATTTTATGTAACGATTACATCGTCATAGACTTTGTTGTTGATATATACACACCATAAACTATTTTAATATACATGTCACATTTAGTTCTAACCAACACCATGTTAAAAGCGTCATCGTCAAAAGAAAAAGGCATGATAAAAGATGAAAATCCCTCAAAGCTGAGCGATATTAAATAAGATAGCTCATATCCAGGTTGAAATCAGTCACAAAATGGAAGATATGAACATTACCGAAATGGAAGCACTCTGGTCACTTGATCTATGAGCCATTCCTGTTATATCAACAACATCAACATGCAAAACTAACAAAATTTTAAGTTTATATTACCGAGTGAAAACTAAACCGCATACATCACAAGTAAACCATGTGGCAAACAAACATTCAAGTCTGAGTTATACCTGAACACTCAATCAAAATCTGCTGAATGAAACAATAACTTCAAAGAGAGGGTGTATCAGTATTCCTTTTCCCATGGTCTTATTATATTTTTGTCTAATATATATATCACCTTTGTTTCATCCTGTAAAACCACATCACTTCACATATCAGCCTATAATTCGTTAAAATTCTAGTTAGCCTTTTTTTCCTTCATTCCTATGATCCAAACAATAATAGACATAAACATAATTACTCAGATACAGGGCAAAAAAAATTTCAAGTTTGAAGATCAGCAATTACAAAGAAATCGAGACTTCTTATTACTAAAGATATCTAGTTATTCAAGAAGTAAAACAATAGAAGCTATTTCCAAAACTGGACAAAAGTACATAAAAGCAGAAGGAGAACTTAAAGAGATGTACACAAAGGTTAAAACTCGAAAATATCCTTTAGAGTGCCAATTTTTTTTTATATTTGAGGCACGAAAAGAGGCCGCTACTCCATTCTGCTGAACATCATCTGACATGGGAACTTTCGTTGCGACGACAGTGAACAAACCAAATAGACAGACTTACTAACCACTAACTACACAATGACATGTAGAATATTAAGAAAAATAAATCCAAGACCAAATAGCACATGAATTAGTCATTTTGATCTTAAATTGTCGTAATAATTCATAAGGCCGTCATTGCAATAAAAAAGCTAATCTGAACAATTCTTCCAACCTGTCAAAGGACCAACCCTTCATAATAAATAGAACTGAAAATTCTCACAGCGTCTCAATACCTCGAAACAAAAACTAATTCAGGGATAGCACTTGAACTTACCTCAAGCTGCCATTCCAGGATATTTTACAATTCTGAAAATAGACAAAGAGCCAATCAGAAGAAAATACAGAACAACTCAAACTTAATTATCATGAACAGAATCGAATCCAAAATTCATCACTAACTCAATCAATTCAACTATCTCAAACTCTTTACTAATTAGAACAAAACATAGATGGACAAAAAGTGAGAGCGATAGACACACAACATCAGATTATGCAGATAAACGATAACCAATCACTCACTATCCAATAAAAATTGCATAAGGAATTTCGTTAAAATTTAACCCGAAAAAAGATTGATAAAACATGAAATAAAAAAACATTATACAGTCAAGCAACCCAGATAGCGAGAGAGCTGTTCACCTGGGCTCCCAAAATTTTGGAATCCGATTTCCAACTATTTTTAGGTCTCCAGTCTTCTGAATCCATAACGAAATTGTTGACGAATTCGTCTTCCATGAGATGAAAGCTATCAAAAATATATCTACGCTATTTACTGAAGGACTTTTCTGCTATGCTATCGAAAATATATCTATATCATCTACTGAATCTCAGATTCAAAGATCACTTATTAGGTCAGAATAATCAAAGAGATTGGGGGAGAAAATAGTGAGTCATTCATAGAGAAATTGGGAAAATGGTCTATTAATTGCCATATAAGGAGTATAGAAGAGTGATGACATATTTGTAAATAAATCTGAAATAAGGGCAAAACCATACACTTGCTCACTGACTGAACAGTGCAACTTCGGTTTTGGTTTAGTATATAGAATGGCTTTATGCCAACAATAAGACTCTACTAAGGGATAGGGCGACGTGAGCTTTGTCCGGGATTACATCTTTTGTGCTTGGTGTTTTGGATAGGCGGTGAGTTCTTTGTCTAGTCAAATGGTCACAACCTCCGAGTGACAAGATGAAAGTAAAGGCTATCAGATGGCTTCTCCAGTGACAACATAGTATGAAAAGTGGAAAGCTGATAAATATAGTATCTTATGATTGTGTGCGAATATTATCTTTCTGGTATGTTGTCGATATTGTGAAGCAAATAGAGTAGTCAATAATGCATTATTTACTAAATGACGTTTGTTAGAATACCATATGTTTAGTTGAGGGTCATGACTGTCATGTGATTATTCAGTATTGTTCTCTTTATGCTTATTGTACTAAGAGGTTTAGACAAAATGTCTCCCTATGTATTCTAAAGTTTCAGTATTGATCAAAACTTAAGAGTAACCGTATTGGCCTGTTTTAAAAAAAACCATATGGAATCAGATTTTTTTGAGCTATTATGTACGTGTCTCGGTTTCCGGCTACAAGCCTACGACAACCGGCTACATTTCCATTCTGCTAACCTGCTACGAAGAGTTGGGTACATAATAATCAATCTCATACCTCAATTTCCATTATTTGCAATCACTTAACTTTTTAGGTGCCCAGCCATTGGAACAAATGAACCCAGATGATGTTGCTGAGTAGGCCAAAAATTAAGACAAGTATTGTTTTCGATTTTATTTCGTTTCACCCAATATCTCCAGTAAATGACGGGCAATTTTGCAGTTGTTGGGATCCGAGGAATTATGTCGATCATGGTCTAAAGCTTGTGCTCATGTTTAGCTACTGGAATGACAAAATTGACATAAAAGACCACCAGGATAGACATCAGGTCAAAGAATCTTGGAGCTATAATCCTTTTTGGCAAAACCCTCTTTCAATCTACCAAACCATGCAAAACCCTATTTCTATTCATATTTGTCATGTTTTTCAATCTCATCAATCATCATAGGTAAAGAATGACCAAAATCTAAATTCGATGTCAAAGGCAAGAGATTTCACAAGAAATACGTTTCCACTATGATCTTCACAATAATATTCCAGTTGATAAAATTCGAAAATACCAACCAATTGCAGTTTGATTTATACTTGTCAAGTATTGATACCAAAACTCACTGAACAAGCCACAGCTAAAATATGATCAAATGTCTGCCTTTTTTAACCATTTTCCCAGTAAATTTGCGTCGAGCTGTTGTTTTAGGGGGTAAAAGATGTGCTATCTCTTTGGTTCTTTCAGTCAAAGGAACTGCACGAGAGGGGAATCTGTCTCCTATATGCATCAAAAAAGGACTGTAAATTTGAATCTCACTACTTTGGACCTTCTCCTTTCCCTCTTGAATCAATCAAAATGAGCACGAGTAAAGGAACCAAAAGATAAAGCAATCAACAGAGTTGGCTCCTTCATTTTCAATTTGCACATTCATCTTCTTCGCCGCTTTGAATTCAATGACTCTTCTTTTTTCCTCTTCTTTTTTTCTTCTTCTCAATCAAATATTTTTTACGTTGGTGGTTTATGTTTGAAACTTGAAAGTACATCTTGGATAAAATCTTTTGAAGATAATGATGAAATTGAAATGTCTTAAATAGAAAAAGTATAAAAACACACCATTCAAAGAATTGTTTTGATATCAGGATACCTTTATTCAGTAATTGGAAGAGAATTGCTTTAAGTTTCCAGAAGAGAAGGGAATTATTTTACTTGGGGAACACAATCACAAGGAAAGCAACTTGAAGAAAGGCCAACTATTAGAAAGCCAGTGAATCATACAAGTTAGGTACCCAACTCCATAGATTTTATGCAATGTGGGACTAGATTTTATAACCTTTATTGGGTGTTTGAATTTCTTATATCAATTTGTCTCCAGTCCACAACATTGGATTTTCTTCTACTTGGTCTCTTTTTTGTTCCAGTGCAAGATAGAGTCCTATCCATTAACATGTCTTCATAACATTGAGTATGGTGCAAGCTTACCAGTCAAATATACTGAAAGAGTGAAAGTTCCCATCTTTACCAAGTTGTAATCTTGAATGTGTATATTGTGTTTGAGCTTAAATGAGTTTCTTTTCATATCCATGAAACAGCTTTACAGTAAGGTTGGGAATTCAAACACAGTCACGAATCAATGCTCAGGACTTGGACATCAAACTAGTGAGCTTCATTTAATCTACCTTCTCCAAAATTTTCAATATTTAATCACTCCACAAATCCTAATTCCTAAGGGAGGCGAATATCATAAATAACTGCACGAATCGCAGAATGCAGATAGATAACTTATTGTACAAGCTTTGCCTCCTGCTAAAATTCTTTTGCTTCACACTGCCCTTCATGGTTAAGCTCCACCGGCTGGTTGTCTAGTCTTCACTGCTCTCCTGAATTTGCACATAAAAAGGAATCAGGAATTCGTAAACAAGTACTTCAACAGTAGGCAAAACATACAGAAACATAATTTCCTTCTATCTGAGTGACTTGATCGTTTTAGATATGGAAAATACTATGATGGCAAGATGCCTGGTTCAATGGGTTGGTGGATCTTTTCTTACATTGCAGACAGTCACTTAAGATTACGATTTGGGATTCTAATGCAGCAAAACAATGAATTAAACAAAATTATGCTCTACATGTTCCCTCCCATAAGAAAAGTTGTCTAGTTCTTTTTCCAAGGCCTTAAGGTGTTCCTTATGAAAATAAGATAAAGTTTGATACATAAAGAAGGCTTTAATAAAGAGGCAGACAATCATCAATTTCCATATATCTCAAATACTAGATGGTGATGGACATGGACATGGTTTCTTTAACTCAAGTTAATATTATAAAATATAGAACCTGGGCCAAGTTCTCACAACCCAATCAAAATGAAAACTAGTAATGCAAAGACAGGAACACAGGTGCATATTTCCTTTTAACCAAAAACAGAAAGAGAAGTCGAATTCTTCAGGAAGAAAACAGCAACTTATTTGTAAAAAAGTTCCCCATTATGACACTAAACACCAGAGACCGAATATATATGCAGTTGAAATATGGAAACAATACATTCTCTTTCCAACTACTGTGATCTGCTTTATATATTTTTGTTGGTATTCTTTTGGGCTTTTGTCTCAGGATGCATGTCCCATCATAATTCAAGCATCTTCATGTATGCACCAGCTAAGCTAAAGAAAAATACAATAATGCTACCAAAAATGGATGAAGGAAAGGACATGTACCTGTTATGAATGGGATCAGGTCCATTTGGTACTCGTCTCTTGCTCACGTAAACGAAGGTCGAAGAATCCCAAACAACAGCATGCTTCTTCTCTCTTCCAGTGAGCTTCCAATGCTTGAAGACTCTGGTGGATGAAACTGCAACAGTCGTTTCCGTAGTGTGGTTCACTAGAATTGCTGCAGTAAAGAACCAGAAGACACCCAGAAGCAGAAAAACTCCAAACAGTGCTCTTAAAATCTTACTTCTTCCTGAATTCTCCATCTATCTCTTTCACCCCCTCCTCCTTTTCTTAATTTTTACCTAATGCCTTTCCACCCTTGCAATAAGGCTGGCCATTTCAAACAGGGATGGAGAAGAAGAATTATCGAAGACAAATGCTTGTGGTGAGAGGGCAAAGATGACCTCTCAGACAAGCAAGCAGAAGAAAGAACAAAAAGGAGAGCGCACAAGGAGAACCAAATGATTAGGTGATCTTTAACTTGGCGGGTAGAGTTGTTGGTTCTATATAAAGGCTCATATAGGGAGATATTGCTTGAGATGTGAATCTGAGTGAGAGAGATAGACAATAAAACAAGACTAAAAAAACAGAAAAGTTCGTTATTCTAGTGCTTTGGTGTGTTGAACGGGTCGGGTCCATTTGAACCCTCTCTCTGCTTTGGTTTGTGCATTTTCATGCAGCTAATGGGGGACCTCACTATCACCCTAAACCTTACGTACTCCAAGTATGTAAAAGACAGAGCCTGGAGCTACCCTATTATATAAGAAAGAGGGCAACAATGAGCACTGAGGAACCAACTATTACTCGTGACTGGGATGCTTGTTCCCCTCCCCATAATAGATACTTGGTTCCAGACTACAAGATAACCGCTCATTTCTAAAATCAAATTCATCTCACACTGTAAATGTAAATGACCTCACCCAAATAATTTGATAATACAATACTAAAAGGTGCCAGGGCTAAAACTTCATCCAGAGTTCGAGTTTTCTTGCTTACTAAGGATCTCCTTTCCTTACAAGCTTCATCTGTAATCAAGTATCATTAAAAATGGAAAGAAGGGTTTCAATGAAACTAAATAACAGTTCATTAGATTTGGCATTAAGTTTCACATCAACAATTCTTCCGCTCCGTAATTAAGCAAACTAACCTATTAAGTCCCACTAAGGAGCCTAAGGAAAAAGAAAAGAAGGTAATGCATGCACAAAGAGAACTGGAAATGAAAACACCAATCAGTTCTTAATTTGATGCAATCAATCTAAGGTTTTTCTATTTCCTAGTCATTTGTAACTACAACTCTAGAAAACATCAGTCACATGAAGTTAAGCAGTCATCACAAAAGCAATGGATGTCTACTCTTTAGGAAAGACGATTTCATAAAACTTTGTAGTTTCTTTCATAAGCAATGGATATGCAAAACTTGAAAACTTGTACAGGAATAAGTGTTTTATAAGGTCATATGCCTAATATACTAAATTCAGTGCAGCAGAAGAAAGAATACATATCTGAACAGGGAAGCAAAAGACAGGTACAGTACTTACCAAATGCCTAGGCCAGAAGAAGAAATGCTTTACATCTTCTAAGATAACAGAAGGAATCTAAAACAACGTTCTTATTCATCATAAGAACAGAAGAGTATCATATGGAGTTTTCACCACAAAATCAGATTCATAAATGTCAGTAACACCCCTAGCATGACAAGAATTCACCCTGAGAGTGACAGTTACAGGAGATGCCATTGCAATCCATGTGGGGGACCCCTCCAGAAATCCTAAAACATACAACTAAGTGGACAATAATCCTGTAATCAGACAATAAAACCTGAAAAGAACTAGTGGTGTTCCTAGTACAAACTTGAAACTGTTAAGGCAAGTATTTGAACTGTGGTCACCATGGCAATCCAACTAACATAGACATCTAGTCCGTACTCTACAATCAGTAATTCCTATTAGTATATTAAAGTTAGCTTAAACAGCTTTACTTTCAAACAATCTCCCTGCTACTTTCAAAGTTAGAGATAATTAATTACAACAATCCTAGATCTTCAACCCATGGCCCTCTTCAAACTAACTGTGGTTTAATGATAAATGTGGGACACTCCCTTCAATTACAGAAGATATCAGTCCATAATCGGTCCCAAATCTTTCATGAAAAATAGAATATCAATTGACCAGGGTCCATCAGATAACATTTACCCTAGGGGTCCCAACTTCCACTAAACTCAATTAGTAACTAAAAGATACAAAGAGGGAAAAGAGAGAAAAGAATGACCCATATAAAAGAACATCCTTGAACAAAATGCATAAAGTTCATGATATGAATAAACAATGCAAAATGCATAAATAGATCATAATCGAATACCTAGATCCAAACATATAATCTTCAATCCCAAACCCAAAATAACTGGAATTATCCTGCCAGAAAGTAAAAGGAAGAAAACAACTAAGAACTGTCTAGAATTATTAACTGCTTTGGTTAGCCCAGATTCTTCTACTTGGGTCTGTATATATGAGGTCATGCAAGCAGAAAAAGATTAAAACTTCTGTGATGTGCAACATGTGTGTGTGTGTGTGCGTCAGTCAGCAGAATTCAATTTACTTGTACATAAAATTAAGAAGTCACAATGAATAACAATACACCAATCCCTGGTTTTACCAATCAAGGCTTGTACCAAGGTCAGAGCTAATTTCTCTCCAAAATAAGAATACTCTACCTAAGGTTATGTCTTGGATTAATGCAAAGCTGATTCTAATCTCCTACTAGTCTTTCCCTACTCCCTGTCCAACTTCTATATGGTTATAGATGACCGAATAGCATTCTTCCGCCTACAAAATGCAGTATACTGATTACAGAGGCCCAATATCCTCCATTTGATCAAAAATAAATATCACTTTCTCTTTATGAAAACTGTTCTTTTGGATACTGTCGACTCTTTTAGGTGCACATACATTGTGCTTTTAGGGGGCCCAGTGTTAATTCTGTGCTACAACAACCAACGAATTTTTAGTCAAAAGTATTTGTATCAACTCAGTTATCACTTATCAGGAGCATAATTGAGCAGTTAGTGGGTTCAATCAGTTTGATGCTAATACCTCCACTCTAACCTTAAATGAATAGACTAATCACCAACACGAATCAATACCATTATAACATGATCACAGCAACTGTATCAAAGCAAAATAACTTTATCAGCTCTCAATGGTGATAATTCATGAATTTCAGTGACCCTGTTATTCAGAGATCATTACTCAATGTATTTTTTAGAAGATCAATGCATCGGAATTCCATCAGCGCAAAATTAACTCTCAACCAATATTAATATATGTACACAAAATCAGTTTTAGATACCTTACATTTTTTTGACAAAACTCAGCTTTAACATAAAAAGTTTGACTTCTCTTCTAACAATTGTTGATTGGCTACAGAACTCTAATGTACTAGTGAAGCCTCTGAAGGTTAACTACAATATACAAGTCCACAAATCAGGGAGATCTGATGATATGCATATAATTATGCATGCTTATGAGAACTTGTGATACACAATTGAATGTATGCAATGCCCAGGAAACCTCAATTTACCGTGCAGTGGAGCATCTACAAGCCTTCAACCAGACTTAAAGTCGCTGGGAAATAGATATTTCATTCTCTTAACACAGGATTAAAGAATGTGCCATTGCCCCTCTGCAAAACTATCTTAGCTCCAGATTCCAGTTCCCCTCCTACTTGAAGATGTGTGTCCAACTTCTATAATTCTACTGCTACTCCTGTGGTGACTTTTCTAGTTTCTTCTTCTTGCGGGCCCACTTAGGTCCATAAATAACCTAGTGTGTCCTGCCAAACCGCCGATCGGTTATCTGCAATGTCGTGGCATATTATTAGCAATTAAATTCCCAGAAACACATGGCTTCCATACTATTCCAACATATAAAACAAGAGTACCCTGGCACAATAAAGCCAACACTCTTTGAATAGCATCTAGATCAATTCCATTAAGGAGAACAAGCAAATTAAAAATATAGTAGAAGCATAGTAGAATATACTTAATGCATATGTATGAACCAATTCTGATATGATAAAATTTTGTAATTTGCAATACCTTCACAAGACATCCACATGAATCAAGCATATCGGTCCTCGTTGCATACTCAACCACCTAGATCATGAAATAGTGGAGATTAAGGGACACGAAGCAAAAACATAAGCACACAGAAGATATAAATAACCATGACTTACTATTTCTCCAACTAATGCCGACTTTGATATTTGATCCATCCGTACTGCAAAGTCAACTTGTGTATACGGAGGGGTTACAATAATTTAATCGAATGGTTCTTTACCTACAGGCAATTGAATTGCATTTTCCAATAAATGGATTCAGTAAGGAACCAGGATGTGGTTACCAAACTGCTACGTAATGACATTTGGTTGCGAGAAAGAGAAACTAACAGCACATACCTGCAAGTTACTCAGCACGTTCTATGAACTTTTCAACATGCACCGCATGAATAACTGAAACATCGAGGAACCCAGTCCATTCCAAGTTTGGTAGTAGAACCTCTGAAACGACCCATGGACCCATCCAACAAAATGTACCTAGAATTTCATACATATGTAAGTTTCCTAACCAAACCACACAAGAGATGTGACACGGTAGTACAATTATAAGAGTTTATAGTAGCAAGAGATGGGATATAGTTTTTCAACCATACCTCAGAACATCGACGGCTAATAGCTTCGATTCCAACAGATCCAGTACCACTGTAAAAGTCTAACCAACGGGCAGGCTTACCGACGCAGGACAGCCACCTGCAGCCTAACAAGAGTTCGTAACACAAACATCAATCTACAAGCACAGACACATTGTAAAATGTGAGAATCAACAAGTTCCACCACCAAAGTGAACGCCCCTCTTCAATTACCTACAGGATGTCAAAGGCAGCACCTTTCACAACCTCCATCATCGGTGGTACATCCATTCCCTTTGGAGAGAGCAACCTCATCCTCCGAGCCTTTCCTCCAAGCACCTACACACGGCACCCCGCATTTCAGATTCATGACTCCTACTATAACTACTACCATTGCGAAATACATCAATGTAAAAACTCAACTCTCTACATAATCAACAAAACTCATCATGCCTAAATAATAAACACACTGCATTCTTATCTTAGCAATTGAAATCACCAAAAAAGTCGCATAATCTGTACCTGAAGCAACTTATGCGTAGTTCTCTTGGCCTTGGGCTCAGCCTCCTGTAGCTCAGTACTGCTCTTCTTCTTCTTTCCCTCCGGTCAACAATAGTCAACCAGATAGAGAAACAGTCAAATGAGAGAGGAACCTTGCGAGTGGGCTCCGTCAAGGCAACGTCGGGATCGAAGCCGTACTGAAACAAATTAAAGGATGTGATTAAAGGATGATAAGAGAAGAGAAGTATGATAAGATGTATATTAAAGGATGTGATAAAAAATTATAATATTAATATATAAAAAATATAATATTGAAACAAATTAAACCATCGAAAATTTTGTTCGTTGTGATGATGACGATCTTGATTACTGTTACCATTACATCAACACGACTACACTACTCAAATGACATATCCCCGTTCATCTTTAATTAATTCCACTTGTGCACCTTATATTTGACTTCTTGATCATCCTAAAGCATATAATCACTAAGCTCGACGTAGATCAAGTCAACAATGGGAGACGCTCTACACATAAAACCATGTCGACGTAGGTAGCCAAACTTTTCAAAAATAATGGCTGGACTCGCAGCTAACATTACATCCTAAATTTTTGTATACACCCTCGTGTATAGCTAACATTACATCCTAAACTTTTGTATACACCATCGTATATATACACGATACAATCTTACACATTCATAACACTTCATATATTTAACCATCAATTTATCAATATTACATTCACTAATTTTAACCGTTCATATATTGAACATGCTCTGATAACACACGAGCCGTGTCCGTGTGAAAGTTGATATCTAAGACCCGAGACACAGCCCACTCGCCACGCGTCACTCCCACAGCCGTCTATCCAACGTCGTCGTTTATTTATCGCGTCGTAATTTGACTTTCAAAAACCAACAACGATAAATCGACTTACAGATAATTTGCCGATCGATCTTCTTCCGTAAAATCGAATCTGAAGATTAATAAGTTTCTCTCTGTACTGTACTGAATGAGAAGACTGACGGAATCACACAGCAAAAGCTTTCGGTGCGTAATCCGATAAGTCCCGGTGGGATTTTCCGGTGAGAGAGTATGGGAGCCTGTGCTTCGAGGCCCAAAGGCTGGGCGATGAGATTATCAAACAAAAAGAAGAATGGCCACCGCCAAAGACGGATCATCCAGCGGCGTGTTTCCCACTCCAATCGATCCACCAATCCTCAACTCCAAGGTAAGAGTCTCACTTCAATTCCTGAATCCGCTTTTCACATTGATTTGATTGAATTCGGTAGCGGTGTGGTAATTAGGGAGTATGGACGGCGGGGCGTGGTTTGATTGTACTTCAGTGATGGATTCGGAGCGGGGAGATGATGAGTTCTACAGTGTGTATGATGGTAATGTGTTACTCATTATTATTATTTTGTTCTTGCGTTGAGAATTTGAAGTGGGATCGTTGCGCGTTTCGCAGATGCGGTGTCTTTGAATGGGTCGGAGAGCGCGATACACAGGACTAGGGAGGGCGGTGGGGATGAGAGTGACAGAATGCAAGGGCTGGGGTTGGTTCAGAATAACTGTCTGCCGTGTCTTAATTCGAATAGCCCTTTAGCGGTGGAGAACAAGTTGAGTTTTCGGAAGAGATTGGGGCCGTCTAGGCTTTCGTTTAAGTGGAGGGAAGGGCATGCGGCTGCTGCTCCAGCTGATCCCACATCAGGTGAGTGTTGTTGTGTTGTTTGTATAGTTTGATAGCTCACTGTGAAGTTATGATGCGTTTTTGTAATGTGGAGTGGTGTGTAGCTGATTTTGATTTTCTGTATGTTTGTTTTAGTATCTCCTAGGGCAGTTGTTAGAAGACCGATAGCAGGTTCAACGATTCCGCACTGCCCAATGGGGAAGAGAATGGCAGATTGTTGGTCACCTCTTGAGCCAAACACGTTCAAAGTTCGGGGAAAGAATTATCTTCGGTGAGAATGAGAGGAAGAGCATAGTGTTTCAATACTCTTTAATTGTTTATCTTTTGTATGTGAAATTTCATGTGTCTGAGTCATTGTTGGATTAATTCTTCGTTTTCTTAATAGGGACAAAAAGAAAGAGTTGGCTCCTGATTGCGCTGCGTATTATCCTTTCGGGGTTGATATTTTCTTGTCACAGAGGAAGATTGATCATATTGCTCGCTTTGTGGAACTTCCTGTTGTGAATGTAGCTGGAGATGTCCCTTCTATTCTTGTTGTAAATGTTCAGGTGCCTACCTCTTGACCCTTATTTTCCCTAGCTTCGACGTCTTACATTGTTTCTCAGTTTTAGTTTCTTTCATCTTGTCTGAAAGTTGAATGATGCTGCAAGCTATGCAATTCCTGTTTGCTCTGGTAATCTAATTATATCATCTGACCATAGTCTTTGTGCAGCATTCGGAATGTATGATCATAGTGTTCATAGCGTCCTTTACTCCTCTCTATCCAAGCTTTTTATCTCTTATAGTGTTTCCCTTTTTTAATCGTGTTTATTGTCTTGTCTGGAAGTTGAAAATGCTGCAGACTATCATGAGTATTATTTGTTTTGATATGATGACTATAGTGATACTCTTCTATGCAGCATTTGAAATGTATGGTCATAATGTTCATAGTCTCCTGTACCTGTCTTTTCCCAAGGTTTCCACCTCTTATAAGATGTCATAATTGACTTTTTCTTTCTGGAAGTTGAAAGATGCTGCACTATGACAAGTATTGTTTGTTCTGTACATATAGTTGATCATGCCCAGGGAGTTGATATCCTCATAGCTTTTCTGTCCTATATGAAACAAATTTTGTGCTAATAATTTTACTGATATTCTGTGCTCATATTTTTGTACTGCAGATACCTCTGTATCCTATCTCTATGTTTCAAAGCGAACATGATGGTGAAGGAATGAGTTTGGTCATGTATTTTAAGCTTTCTGAAAGTTACTCAAAAGACCTTCCATCTCATTTCCGCAATAGTTTAACGGTAAGGTCCGTGAATTATAAAAGTATATAATCTCTTATGTGACACTGAATCTTGTAACTAAATTATTTTGTTGATTTAGTAGATGCAGTTGACAAACTATATGTAGTTTCCTTGTTTCGATCCTTGACAGAAATTCATCAATGATGAAGTGGAGAGAGTTAGAGGATTCCCTGTTGATACAATTGCACCCTTCAGGGAAAGATTGAAAATATTGGGCCGGATAGTAAATATGGATGAACTCAGCCATCTGAATTTGAACACAGCTGAGAGGAAGCTAATGAATGCATGCAATGAAAAACCTGTCCTTTCACGCCCTCAACATGAATTTTACTTGGTCAGTTTTCTGTTAAAGATATTTCTGCATGCCATTCAGTGAATATTCCGTAATCCCGCTAAAAGCTTACAGTCATACTAAATTCTCCTTTTCCACTCTTAATCACTCTTTCAGGGAGAAAACTACTTTGAGATTGATTTAGATTTGCACAGATTCAGCTACGTATCCAGAAAGGGTATTGAATCATTTCATGAGAGAATGAAGCTGTCCATACTGGATTTTGGTCTGACAATTCAGGTAAATAATACATACCTTTCGCGATTCTCAGCTTGGTCAGTTTACTTCCTAAGATTCACACCCTAATCTGTGCTGAACATTGTAAATTTCTATTTAGGGAAACAAGGCAGAAGAATTGCCCGAGCATATTTTATGCTGTGTACGGTTGGATGAACTTGACTACAATAATCGATACCATCTAGGAACTTGAGTAGAAAATCCTGTTTTAACCCATCAAGTGTTGCAATACGCAAGAACAAGGCAGAAGTTTTGCCGGAGCATGTTTTATGCTGCATACGGTGGATGAACACGACGACAAGTCTTTACAGTATGGGAACTTGAGTCGAGAACACTGTAATCCCAAGAAATGTTTGAATACTCGAGGTTTTCAGATCAGATAGGAACCTACAAATAAGTTAATTCCACTATACCATACCTTTGAAGTCTGCAGTCGGACCCTTTGAGCATCTCTAATTTACTTGTTTATATCTTCTTAAAGTGATATCTTCTTAAAGTGTATAGTTTTGTCTAGACGAAAGATAAAGATGAGAAAATATTTTATTTATAGTCTTGACTGCTTCTGCTTTCTCCTTCAAGGTTGCAACCGCGGATTAGTTAGCTCTCCATCTTTAAGTTTATGCACATTGCATGGATGTGAACTGTCTTCAAGCTTCATGACTCGTGTACTAGAAAAAAGAAGAGTTATTTGAATGCTTGTTTAAGTTGGTGGTCGCAGAACTGTGCGAGAGAAGAGTTATTGTTAGTCGCATCTAGTCTAGTAATTAAGTGGTTAGTGAATGTTCTGGATACGATTAATAATGGGTGCTGAAAATTAATGTGTATAAAGAAAATTAACAGATCCATCTTCCGCTGTAGAACCAAATGCAGGATTTCTTCAGGGAGATTGTTCGACTACCTACATGATGTTTAGTCTGCAACAGCATTGTCCTTTATATTCCACAAGAGCAAATCGAACCCCTTTATACCTAGTCCTCCTAGGAATTATCAAAATAAAATAACTAATTTTCATAATCGATTAAGAATTATAAAAATAAATTTTTACTTGTGCTTGTGGCCTTCACTTTGTAACGGGCACTAGGAACGAGCCTGATAATGCAAGAAGACTCTGTGGAAGGTGTCGTGGTTCCGGTCGTCGGCTCAACAGTGAAAGCCGTACCGGATTGGGTGATAGGTCACTTGATGATCAAAGGAAAAGCCCCCGGTGCTACTGTTCCCCTTGACAAAGGTGTGGGCTGTTTTTAATCAAAATATAAACTTAACTCTGAAACCCCAAATTTCAAATGAAAAAAACAGTAAGCTTAAAAGCAGAAGATAGGTACCTAAAAAGTGCTAGGAGGCTGGGGTTGACAGGACCCACCCCGGGTTAAACCCTTTTAACCCGAAGTAAATCCTGCGGGGACCACCTCAAGGGAACTTTTTACCGAAACCCCCTTGAAATGGCCAACCCTTCCTACTAAACTAACTAAACCGGGTTAGTCAGAGCAGTCTACAGAGATGATTACCCGAACGAATTTTACGCAGCAACGAAAATGATCGACTATGCCTCGACTCTCGTACGCGCTCGACCTCCTCTCAAGAACCCTGCATCACTGGGCATTTAAAAACGAAAGGCCCAGGGGAGAAACATTTAAAAACTGTTAGAGTGAGTGGACGAAAATGAAATATAAAAACTCTATTTCCTTTAATGCTCTCCCAAAACTTTAATGATTCAAATATCATTTATGCATGCCCACAATTACCAAATTTCCACAAACGCATGACAAGGTAAACAATTAAAGAATATGGGAAGAGAAATGTTCACCAAACATAATAAGTCTGACCTCTCAGACTAGGGTCGGAGCTAAGAGCTCTAGTAGCGCCCTCACGCTACGCTATGCTAGCTAGATAAAATAATACGGTCAACCCTTATAATATCAACCTGACCTCTCAGGCTTGTCTGACCTCTCAGACCAGGGTCGGAGCTAAGAGCTCTAGAATATGTGATAACGGTCAACCCTTATAATATCAACCTGACCTCTCAGGCTTGTCTGACCTCTCAGACCAGGGTCGGAGCTAAGAGCTCTAGATAAAGTGGAAATGGTCAACCCTCATAGTGCACTACGTAGTTTGCCTGACCTCTCAGGCTAGGGTCGGAGCTAAGAGCTCTAGTAGCGCCCTCACGCTACTCTAACTAGCATATTTATTGGTCAACCCTTAAAATAAAAATTCATAACAAGACAATAATCAAATTCTCTTCCCAAAACAATTAATTAAAACAATTCCTTGTCATATATGCATAAAACAAATTTCCAACGAAGTCTCGGGTTCAAATCCATTCGAAGGACGGCCATCACCGTCTATAACCATTTTCGGGAGAAATAGAAAATTGAGTAATAATGTAAATACTTCACGCATAAGTGTCAATATCTCAAACCATAGTAAAAATCTTTAACCGAGGCTCCCGCTAAACTTTAACCAAATAAAATCGTTCAAGAACCCGAGAAAGATATAATTCTCGAAAACCATCATAAAACCATGCAATTAACTCAATAATTAAAGCATGCATTTATTTAAAATAATATGTCCACTCACAGTACTATTGCGACCTTCCCGCTCGGAAAGCTCCTCGAGCGACACCCTCGAACTACCCGCGTAGTCGAGCCCGTCTCACGTCCGACCAGAGACTGTACAACAAATCATCAAATTAGTCAATCACGGTTGACTTGGTCTTTTCCTAGTTTGACCAGGAATTTCCTATTTTGACCACATGTTGACCAAGTTCCGTTTTATGGCACTTAACCTTTTTAACTTTCTTTCCCGGTCATCGACTCTTTTTCAATTTACCGAAAGTCCGACTCAGCTTTCGAACTTTCCTTTATTACTTTTAACTTGACGTTAGGGTGTCACGTATTAATCCGTTGAATTACTATGGACACCTAACGTGTCGTATTAACCAATAAGTTTAACCTCGAGTCGATTTACCGATTTATCATTTTCTCATAAATGGAAAGTTTCCCAAAATAGAAAGTTTCCTAAATTGGTAAGTCTTCTTTAGAATGGCAAGTTTCCCAAAATGGAAACTTCCTACTTACGTCCAATTAACCGTAATTAATCCAATTCCTTAATTTACGGAAACTTTACGACAATTCGGTTATTAAAAGAATCAACTCCTACCTCTTCGGCATTCAGCCGGTTTTCCCGCATCACCGGAATCTTCGCCGGATTCCGGTGACTTGCCGGAATTTCGCCATAACCTCCCCGTTTCTTCGATTCACCAAGTTACGACAACATGTAACAAACACACAACAACATCAACACAATCTCAAGCATCAACAGAACCAAAACCACAAAAATGAAGAATTCCACAGTTCAAAGAGGAAATAAACCTTACCCTCTTCTTCTGTGCTTCCAACTCGACCCAACACAGCCCTAGCAGCTTCACTACTGTCCACCACCTCCAAGACCACCCCAGCAGCTCCTCCAGCTCCAACCGAGACCCCTACCTTGCTGCTTCCGCTGCCAAGCCCAGCAGAAATCCCACGGTGGTCCTCTGCCTAAAACCCAATTTCATCAAAAACACCACCTTACTCATTTTCAATTATACAGAGAGGTAAAACTCGGCTAACTGACCGATTTTCATACATGAATCGAATCCAAAACTCACCTGGAATCATTGAACCATCACCAGAAAACGCAGCAACTCATCTGCTCTGTTCTCCCTCCTCAAAGCTCCTCCTGGAAAACAAAGTCCACCAAGATGTTCGCCGTGACGAGGCGAAGCATCCAACACCGTTCTGGCTTGCCACCGTGGTCCAAATCGGAAAAACCAGATTGTACCCTCAAACTTCTCTCCTCTGATTCTCTCTCACCGGAGCTTCTCTGCCGAAACCATGACCACAGATAAGTTGGGGACGGTGAGGCGAAGCTCCGGTCACCGGTGCGCCGCCGAGGGATGAATGTTTGACGGAGGTGTGATCGAAGCACCGAGACGGAGTCGAGAGGAAAAACAGCCGGTCAACCCCTCACTTCGGTTTCTGACCGAAGTCAACCCCCTTAAATCCTTTTATACTCGAGTCAACGGTTGAGATCAAATCCCTAACCGATCTAACGGTTCCGATTTAAAGAGGGTAAAAGTGAAAAGGTTAAATGGTAAAAACTATTTACCAGAATAGTAATTGGAAATTACCATAAACTTCAGAAATTCACAGAAATTAGCCGGAAGCTCCGAAAAATAATCCGAAAATACCGGGAGACTCGTGTTGACACGTACTACAACATCGAGTCATCAATTCAAGTATTTGGTATACTTTTAAAAACTCGAAAATTAACTCGAGCGATAACTTATCGAATTACCGATCGTAGTTAAAAATCCTCGGTAACTCGTAAACCTCGGTGAAAAGTAACTTTTGTTAACTTTAAAAGATTCGGGGTGTGACAATTCTCCCCACCTTATAAAAATTTCGTCCTCGAAATTTCTATACTCGAAGTCCAACACTGTGGGGGATAGTACCACTTAAAATAATAATATTGTGCTCCAATATCACTTCCTTCTGAGAACTCATTTGAAGCGCCTCACGAATAGCATTGTCAAAACTCTAAACACATGCCCTTACGATTAACATAACAACTTCGACCAATCACCAACCTCCTATCCCTTCTGGTTTAGCCAACTAAACACAACCGAATATTCTTACCAACCACAAGTGACGTCGTCACAATACTACTAATACTCATTCTGATTCAATCATCCCTCGCTTATCGCGAGTAAAATTTCCTTCAAAGATACTCGTATTCTTTCGTTGAACTTAAATATTAGCTCCCACATTCCCTATACAGGAAGTGATTACCACATCTGAACCAGGCTCCCTGATCTGGTTTACGCTTTCTAGAACTATTCTGTCATGTTGTAGGGTAATTGTCTCCCCTGACTCTAACATTACTCAAACCCCTTGTACACACAGGACATGTACTGCCGTGAATATTAGCGTAAATCCAAAATCATAACCTTTACATCAGAGAGGTCCAAAAGCTCCTGACCTCGAGGTTCAACAATACTTACTCCTCGCATGATGACAAATTGTCAGGCTACACACTGCTCACGTAACTATTCTGACAACAACAAATCCGGACCCTTTTTACTCACAAGTCAAGCATACAATCGCTAACTTAATTATCACCTCGTGGAACTACAGCGTACTTTACCACTGGTAACACATCTCCGTACTACTCATAGGTGAGGTGCCACTGACCTCCCTACCTCTTACCTTAGCCTGGAATGACGCATAGTGCAGAACTTGCACTTCAACCATAACTGTGCGTCCAATAAACTTTATCTGCATCACAAACTGGAATAAATTTACCATTAAAAGAAACTCAGAGTCTTACCCGCTCAACAAGGATATTTCATTCCCAGATGCCTCCATTACCACATCGTCCGGTAATAACCAGCAACTTTGGACATTTAACCAGATCAAACATCTACATGAAATTCAGTGCCCCCCGGTGCACGCCCAAAGAAACCCTAGATCACAGCTTCAGGAATTAATTTCACACCGAACTTAGCCATATTGATCACCGAGCATCCAGTTATCAAGACACAATATAACAAATACCATCACCGCACTGGGCGCGTATACATCGCAGAGTCATCTCGTACTACTAGACAGTCTCTCACAAAACTGTCCCCCATGCTCTGCCAGTTTACCATCCACCGCAACCTTTATTCGGTAAGATTCAAAATTCTCAATCGTTTAACACTCCAGATCCTAAATTACAAGATCCACTGCCACACGTTAACATCCTCTCAGATCATAACTTAATCTGAACGTGGCTTAATCACTCCACGGTTTCCGATGGAGTGTTGCACAACTTAGCAACATACTTTACTACTCTTGTAACAATTTGGTTTCCAAAACCTTGACTCGTAACACCTTTGAGTCATCAAAGAAACTCTTTCCTCAGTTTCACTACATTTCATACTCGCCGAAAATGTTGACAATTTTGAGGGTCACCTCCAATGACCTTTCTTGCTACCACTCTACACTCGTGGCGCCAAGAACTGCCGTTAGGTCAAAAATTCCTAACAAGTAGGGTCACTACTCAAATGACCAATGACCATAGCAACGCCAACTAAACTTTAATCCTCTTAGGATTTCCTTAAATTAACCTCAATAATTGATCTCCCAGATCTTAATCCTTATTCCCCATATCAAGATTGAGAATATTTCCTGTCACTGCAGTGAGTGTAACTTATGAACCCCAAACACGACTAAGTACACATTCGGTTACAATAATTGATTAGACCACAGCCAGTGAGTGCACAAATTCCCATGCCATCAAGCTCAGTTAATCGCCCTCGAAGAAACCAAGTGTCATAACGGACGACTTTGGTTGCAGGTTGAAGCTTGACCATCTACAACATTCTCACTCCTATTCAACGATTCAGTAAACCTTGCCTCACTGCTGTCCCTTCACCTTTTCCGTGCATTTATCTCAGAAAACATCCTTCCACCTACTAACGACATTAAACCATTTAATTGACGTTTTACACAGAATCTTCTAACCAAACGTCTTTAATCTCCGTTTTCAATAAATGGAACTCTCATGACACATTCTTAAGATGATGTCATCATCAGCCTTAGTCACTTACCTGATGTCATTTTTGACCACACACAGCTGTACACCATAATTATGCCTTACCAGCATGTGCTACCCAAATTTCAACTTTACCACTTCCCTAAACAGGAGGTTACACGTGCTCATGTGGGGTATACCCATGTACAACTTCGGCCGCCGAAACAATACTGTTTGCACAATGACCGGTTCCTACACCATAATAATACAAAGTCAATCCAGACTCGTATCACTATCTCCGGTACCTCAAGCACTCTTGGTCTGAGACCCGGTGGCTTGTTGCCACTTCCAACATGTTCCTTAAAATTCCAGAACCACTTAACTTTAATTACCACAAGTAACGCTTTCTCGATCTGAAAATCGATCTCTAATACAGCCAACCTGGAGACTCCTCCACTGGTGTACTAATTACAACACTTTGACCGCAGGTGGATAACTCACCTTATGGTTGACATGAGTCCCAAGATCTGGTGACACGATTTTTTTTTTTTTTTTTTTTTTTTTACCTTCACGATAAATGGCCCAATGACCATTGTCACCAACAATTCAAATCATGCTTGGACTCACTAACAAATCAAATCTTTCTAGTACCCCAAACATGGGTGGCTGAAGCGGAGTGGATCTGATCGTAGCTGACGACAACAATGTCAGCACCAAAAGTGACCCAAGCCATTAGTTTCAGTGGCTGTCACCTAAAGCATCAAGTGACCAAAACAGCCTTTACTTCCTTAACATTCTTCAATAGTGTCACATCATGGACTCGTCACTAGAAAAAGTCCATTGATCACAAATAACCCCACTCAACTTTCCTTGAGTCATTCCACTTTCACATGTCCGTTGGTTTCTCTGAAACCACACTAATGACGAACCTCAACAAAATCGTGGCAATCGTCAAATCTTATTATTCATCCTCTCAGAATAATCGCGCTAGGCGACTTCAGCTCCTTTTTCCATCACAGGATGCAACATCTTCCAGTAACTCGTACCACTCTTCACTGCTAAGAGCCTCATAACACGAACACCCAAGCCTTGTCTTAGGCTTCTACAGCATCCCTGTCAACAACCATGACAGCCTCCCCGGTGTGAATTAACTGTTTCACCACCGAGTACTTACACATAATGCTCAAACGTTAAACAACGTGAGTTTCCGCTCGATCCCCAACTCAAATCTCAATAAATCAATGGGGAACACATAAACATAAATACGTAACGAGCTTACCTTGTTCCTTACAGGAGTTCATTGTGAGGTCGGCGTACTGAGGCATAGTCTTGAAGATTCGATCGTTTATAGGACCACTCGGTCCATATCTCAATCAGGAAGTACTAACTCATATCCTCAATAAACACTAAGCGTCCAAGCATAAAATGCCGATGGATCCGCCGCGGTCGGACCATCACTCTATAGACACTAAGTGATACCAAGTATATGAGGTAGTAACAGGAACGATAACCTAATGCTCTGATACCATTGACAGGACCCACCCCGGGTTAAACCCTTTTAACCCGAAGTAAATCCTGCGGGGACCACCTCAAGGGAACTTTTTACCGAAACCCCCTTGAAATGGCCAACCCTTCCTACTAAACTAACTAAACCGGGTTAGTCAGAGCAGTCTACAGAGATGATTACCCGAACGAATTTTACGCAGCAACGAAAATGATCGACTATGCCTCGACTCTCGTACGCGCTCGACCTCCTCTCAAGAACCCTGCATCACTGGGCATTTAAAAACGAAAGGCCCAGGGGAGAAACATTTAAAAACTGTTAGAGTGAGTGGACGAAAATGAAATATAAAAACTCTATTTCCTTTAATGCTCTCCCAAAACTTTAATGATTCAAATATCATTTATGCATGCCCACAATTACCAAATTTCCACAAACGCATGACAAGGTAAACAATTAAAGAATATGGGAAGAGAAATGTTCACCAAACATAATAAGTCTGACCTCTCAGACTAGGGTCGGAGCTAAGAGCTCTAGTAGCGCCCTCACGCTACGCTATGCTAGCTAGATAAAATAATACGGTCAACCCTTATAATATCAACCTGACCTCTCAGGCTTGTCTGACCTCTCAGACCAGGGTCGGAGCTAAGAGCTCTAGAATATGTGATAACGGTCAACCCTTATAATATCAACCTGACCTCTCAGGCTTGTCTGACCTCTCAGACCAGGGTCGGAGCTAAGAGCTCTAGATAAAGTGGAAATGGTCAACCCTCATAGTGCACTACGTAGTTTGCCTGACCTCTCAGGCTAGGGTCGGAGCTAAGAGCTCTAGTAGCGCCCTCACGCTACTCTAACTAGCATATTTATTGGTCAACCCTTAAAATAAAAATTCATAACAAGACAATAATCAAATTCTCTTCCCAAAACAATTAATTAAAACAATTCCTTGTCATATATGCATAAAACAAATTTCCAACGAAGTCTCGGGTTCAAATCCATTCGAAGGACGGCCATCACCGTCTATAACCATTTTCGGGAGAAATAGAAAATTGAGTAATAATGTAAATACTTCACGCATAAGTGTCAATATCTCAAACCATAGTAAAAATCTTTAACCGAGGCTCCCGCTAAACTTTAACCAAATAAAATCGTTCAAGAACCCGAGAAAGATATAATTCTCGAAAACCATCATAAAACCATGCAATTAACTCAATAATTAAAGCATGCATTTATTTAAAATAATATGTCCACTCACAGTACTATTGCGACCTTCCCGCTCGGAAAGCTCCTCGAGCGACACCCTCGAACTACCCGCGTAGTCGAGCCCGTCTCACGTCCGACCAGAGACTGTACAACAAATCATCAAATTAGTCAATCACGGTTGACTTGGTCTTTTCCTAGTTTGACCAGGAATTTCCTATTTTGACCACATGTTGACCAAGTTCCGTTTTATGGCACTTAACCTTTTTAACTTTCTTTCCCGGTCATCGACTCTTTTTCAATTTACCGAAAGTCCGACTCAGCTTTCGAACTTTCCTTTATTACTTTTAACTTGACGTTAGGGTGTCACGTATTAATCCGTTGAATTACTATGGACACCTAACGTGTCGTATTAACCAATAAGTTTAACCTCGAGTCGATTTACCGATTTATCATTTTCTCATAAATGGAAAGTTTCCCAAAATAGAAAGTTTCCTAAATTGGTAAGTCTTCTTTAGAATGGCAAGTTTCCCAAAATGGAAACTTCCTACTTACGTCCAATTAACCGTAATTAATCCAATTCCTTAATTTACGGAAACTTTACGACAATTCGGTTATTAAAAGAATCAACTCCTACCTCTTCGGCATTCAGCCGGTTTTCCCGCATCACCGGAATCTTCGCCGGATTCCGGTGACTTGCCGGAATTTCGCCATAACCTCCCCGTTTCTTCGATTCACCAAGTTACGACAACATGTAACAAACACACAACAACATCAACACAATCTCAAGCATCAACAGAACCAAAACCACAAAAATGAAGAATTCCACAGTTCAAAGAGGAAATAAACCTTACCCTCTTCTTCTGTGCTTCCAACTCGACCCAACACAGCCCTAGCAGCTTCACTACTGTCCACCACCTCCAAGACCACCCCAGCAGCTCCTCCAGCTCCAACCGAGACCCCTACCTTGCTGCTTCCGCTGCCAAGCCCAGCAGAAATCCCACGGTGGTCCTCTGCCTAAAACCCAATTTCATCAAAAACACCACCTTACTCATTTTCAATTATACAGAGAGGTAAAACTCGGCTAACTGACCGATTTTCATACATGAATCGAATCCAAAACTCACCTGGAATCATTGAACCATCACCAGAAAACGCAGCAACTCATCTGCTCTGTTCTCCCTCCTCAAAGCTCCTCCTGGAAAACAAAGTCCACCAAGATGTTCGCCGTGACGAGGCGAAGCATCCAACACCGTTCTGGCTTGCCACCGTGGTCCAAATCGGAAAAACCAGATTGTACCCTCAAACTTCTCTCCTCTGATTCTCTCTCACCGGAGCTTCTCTGCCGAAACCATGACCACAGATAAGTTGGGGACGGTGAGGCGAAGCTCCGGTCACCGGTGCGCCGCCGAGGGATGAATGTTTGACGGAGGTGTGATCGAAGCACCGAGACGGAGTCGAGAGGAAAAACAGCCGGTCAACCCCTCACTTCGGTTTCTGACCGAAGTCAACCCCCTTAAATCCTTTTATACTCGAGTCAACGGTTGAGATCAAATCCCTAACCGATCTAACGGTTCCGATTTAAAGAGGGTAAAAGTGAAAAGGTTAAATGGTAAAAACTATTTACCAGAATAGTAATTGGAAATTACCATAAACTTCAGAAATTCACAGAAATTAGCCGGAAGCTCCGAAAAATAATCCGAAAATACCGGGAGACTCGTGTTGACACGTACTACAACATCGAGTCATCAATTCAAGTATTTGGTATACTTTTAAAAACTCGAAAATTAACTCGAGCGATAACTTATCGAATTACCGATCGTAGTTAAAAATCCTCGGTAACTCGTAAACCTCGGTGAAAAGTAACTTTTGTTAACTTTAAAAGATTCGGGGTGTGACAGGGGTGGTGGAGGCTATGAGGCGTTCATGGGTGGAGGATCGGAGCTCAAGGGCGGCGAAATGGAGGTCACGAAAAAGGCCGAGAGAGGTGGTCGAACGGGGTGGATTAGGGTATAAGTTGGTTGGGGTGGTGGAGGCTAGGAGGCGGTGATGGGTGGAGGTTTAGGAGGCGGTGATGGTGGAGGATAATCGGAGCTCGGGCGCAGCGAATTCCTGGTCAGAGTGAAGAGAGAGTGTGACGCCGAAGAGAGGGTTTTTATAGTTAGTCAATACTAGCTTAGGAGATGGAACGAGTTCGTCGTCTAGGAAAAATTCAAGTTTTCACAAAAAAAAATGCGAAAAAATAAACCGCCAAAATTTTCGAAATCCTAAGGAAAATGAATATTTCGTTGGCTAAAAATATCCTAATCGACGAAAACTGCATTTTTCGTCGTCTAGGGAAACAAAATTAGATCCTAGTTGACGGAAAATATTGAATCCGTTGGCTAAGCTTATCCTAGTCGACGGAAAGTGCATTTTCTATCGACTAGGAAAATATTTTTTTCCAAATTCTTTGTTAGAAAGAATGATAAATTGTGTTGGCTGCAATTATCAGCACCGAGAATTCACCATAATTACGTGATATTTTCGCCATAGACGTATTTCATAAGTCTGGTCATATCTTATTTTATGACTTTTTTACATTTGAAGGTTCTTAACACTTAGTAAACAAGTTATACATCATTAGTAGGCATGTTGTTATTCTGATGATCAAACTTGACAGACGAAAATCCGACCGTCCGATATAACCATCATGATAAAATACACTTATCACTAAAAATTTAACTTGATCTGACAATGTTAAGGGCTCGATCCGGACGGTCAACCCGATCGTCAAACCCCAAAACGTACGAAAAATGTCATTTAACCATCAAACTTACATATTTTGGCCGGACCTTCAACTGAAAAAAGTTTCAAATCGTTGCAACGCAACCAGTGGTATAAAAAGTTACAGAAAATATTCTGAATCTTAGGCGACGGAAAATATTGAATCCGTCGGCTAAGATAATCATAGTCGACGAAAACTACACTTTCCGTCGCCTAGGAAAAATAAAATTTCTTTCAAATTCTTTGTTAGTTTAGGGTATTCAGAATCTTAGTCGACGGAATATATTCAATCCATCGGCTAAGGGTATCCTATTCGATGAAAACTTCACTTTCCGTCGATTAAGACAAATATAATTTCTTCCAAATTTTTTGTTAGTTTAGAGTTTAGTCGACGAAAAATAATGAATCCGTCAGATAAGAGTCTCCTAGTCGACGGAAAGTGCAGTTTCCGTCGCCTTGGAAAATAAAATTTCTTCGAACTTCTTGGTTAATTCGTGACATCTTCTACAATAAGAAAAGTGATAATAATAATAAACACGTACATTTGTTTGTCAAGACCCACCCCAGATTTTACCCTTAAATCCAGGATAAATCCTGCGGGGACCACCTCCAAAGAAGATGCTACCGAAAAATTCAGCATATCCTCCTTTGGAAATGGACAACCCTACCTGCAACCTATAACACAATAACTCAACCGTAAAACCTGGAGCCATCCTGCTCCCCAAGTTTATAAAAATTAAAGAGAAAATAATTGAAGGAATCCTAGTTCAAAAAATGACTAGGATCTCATGACAAAAACGAAAGTGATCGTCGTGTTTGGGACCTAAATTTTATTTATTTGTTTATTTACGGCTGCACCCCAACTTGATGGGCTGCCTACGTACCCTATTAAAAGGATCAAGCAACTCGTAGTTCAACACAAATTCCGTCGTCAAAACATGTCCTCACTTTACGGTGGTGGTGGTAGAGATCCGGTTCTGCGTGCAGCATCTGGCGGCGGGGTTGTTGTTGTAAAGATGGTGGAGAACATGACGTGGGCTGAGGGTGAACCAGAGACGACGATGGCGACTGCTGAGGACCCTTCAACGACTAAGGTTCCTATAGATTGGGACTGGGCTACTGGGCCTGGGCTCAGGACTGAGGTTTTTGGGCCTGGGGTTTTTTTAATTTTAAATTTTCTTTCGTTGCTTTGCTTATCATGCTTAATTAATTTCTCATGTTGTTTTGCTTACAGTGATATATTTTATATATCACTGTAATTCTAGGGTTACAAAGTCTTGTCTATCGTAGGTAGTAGCGGATGATGTGGAATAGTTATCTTGACATGAGTTTGAATGAACTGTTATCATTTTCCTCAAAAAAAACCCTATAACTAAAACTCATATCTTCCAAAACAATCTTCTAAGAACAAAATCAAAACGCTGAGAAATCAAAGTTCAATGCTTTGACGTTCCCTCGTAGTCTAATCCCATATAAACAAACAACCAATAGTTAATCAAATAAAGGCAAACAAAACCTAACGATAATTAGGGCACAAATCAAAGAGCTGCCAAAGTGGTTTCTACATCACATTGTCGTATAGGCAAATTCCTATATTTGCTACGTAGTGAAATCCCAATGGCATAATTAGTCTAATATAATTGGTGGGGAGAACTTTTTTGAGCCAGTAACAGAGTCCAATATAATTGGGTTCGAGACCTTTGAGCCATGCCAGCAACGGTCCAATTTAATTGGTTGCGAGACCTTTGAGCCGGCAACAGAGTTGGTTGCGAGACCAATTACCGGCCGTTGTAGAATATAATGACCAAGCCGTTGTAAAATGTTAGGATTATATTCGGCAACTTTCGGTATAAACTTTTGGAAGGCTCTCACATGAAGCCCCCATGAAAACTGTCTAGATCGGCTGTTGCATTAGGAAGACTGAAGAACATCACGGCATCACCCTTGGAAGGTTTCACTGTAAGGGAAGAAAATTACGATGTGTTTTTCCATCAAAGTCGAAGACAATAGGCAAAGATAGCGGGTATCAAAATGTAGTACCAGAAATGCCGTTTTTAGCAGAATCATATAAGACCACGTCCTTGGCTTGAACCGTTTCCATCAGCTGTTGGCACAATAAAAGAAATTCATTGAAGTACCAAAGAGGTAAGAGAAGAGTTGCAAGTAAGCATTCACCAGCGCTTTGGAAAAAGCTGTTTCCCCACCCTTTTCAACATTAGAGAGATACATCACAATAGTGACAACACGATACCTATTATCCAAGTTTGGAATAGTTTTTCAAGAGAAGAATCGTAATATGGCTCAAACTTTTGACCATGATCATAGCGCAGTATCTGCATTCCCTCCCCATTCTCTGATTAGAGAACATATAAGAAAAAGACAATAACATGAGTAGAAGAAATAGGACAGTTTCACATTCGTTCATATAACTAGGCGAAATATTTACCAATTAGAAGAAAGGTCCAAGCAACAATTCTGGACTCAATGTTGTAAACTATTCTATCCTTCAAGTAGAACAAACAGCACCAAGTAAGCATTGCAAGTTCAAAAATCCGAAAAGTGCAGACAAGATATATGTGAGAAGAAGGAATGCATTTTCTGGGATGCACCATATATGGGCTACACAGTATAATGGAATGTCAGGTGTTCAAGGTTTTGTTAAGGCAAAGCAAAATTTTCAAATTATGTAGCATATCAGACCAATGCAGATGAACAATATAACAAGTAATGTTATATATGTAACAGTAAATTAAAAAGAAAAATTCACTCACTTGAGCTATCGAAAGGAACATTCCGGTGCTTGTCCTAGAATTACTCTGATAACTATTACCAGACGGACCAGCCACAATGTAAACTTTAAAAAGAAAATGAATCACAAACACAACTAATCTCTTTGCTGAATCACATGGATAAAAAAACGCAAAACTCGAACGAATTACCAGATTGATAAGATGATCACACTCCTCCACAGAGAGAAAACCCTTGTCAGAAAAAATCCTGCACATCACGAAAAGGAACAAGGTCAATTGCGTAAGAAATAATCAACATTGAGCCAAGAAAATGCGACATTTAGAAAAGAAACAAGACCTTGGTTTCGATGAGAGCTGAGAGACGCGAGCCGGATCAAATGTAGCAGAAGAAAGACCACTCTTCAATCTGATAACGGATCCAACACTGCAAATGCAGATCACTCTTCAATATATTGAAAATTAAGATCTAAAAATATGAATTCTTGTGGTGCGTACCAAGCACTTGATGTACATATGATCGACGAAAATACATCATAAGATACAGCTTCTATATGCTTATAAGTCTTTAGTGATAAAGTATTATAGGTTCAACTCTAAAACCAATTGGCAATACAGAGAGTAACTCAAACCCTTATAAACTCACAGACGATGTCTCATATTCCCGATGTGGGATATATATCTCAACATGCCCCCGCACATGTGGCGAATCTTTAAGCCTGACACGTGGACAACAACTTGCTTGGTCGTGGAGTTCGTGTGGCCTTTGAGCTTCACACATGTACGTGGGTAACCCTCAACCTAGCAATTCAACCTGCTACTCGTTAACCGCCCGCTAACCGTCTGATTACATAACTGGTTAATGGGTTGTCAACCCGTTACAACCCGCCAATTAGGGAACGGAAACGGGTTGTCCGTTGGAACCCATTTAACCTGTTAAGGCCCGCTAAGGAATAAAAAAATAAAAATAAAAATGAGAAAACCTTACTAATTCATCATCTTCTTCTTTTTTCTTTTTTTTTAAACTTTATTTCATCTAAATAGTTGGAACTTCCAACCGCCAAAAGAATTTTTTGCGTATTTGATTAATAAAATATATATAAGAAATGATGAAAAAATTTCTTAGAGGGTCCCAACGGGTTCAACCCGTTATAACCCATTAGCTTAGCGGGTTATAACGAGTTGAACCCGCTAACCGCTAAAGCCCGCTCTCTATCCGCTCAACCCGTCCATTTGCCAGGTTGAGGTAACCCGTTCTGATATATACCATGATAAAGTAGTCTGGGGTTCAACTCCAAAACCAATTGGCAATAGAGAGAGTGACACAAACTCTTATAAACCCACAGACAATGTCTCATATTCCTAATGTGTGATATATATCTCAACACGCTCTCACACGTGTGGCGAATCTTCAAGCCTAACACGTGGATAACAACTTAGATGGTCGTGTGACCTTTTGGGCTTCACACGCGTACGCGGGTAACCCGCTTTGATACCATGATAAAGTAGTCTGAGGTTCAACTCCAAAACCAATTGGCAATAGAGATAGTAGCTCAAACCCTTATAAACCCACAGAAGAGGTCTCATATTTTTGATGTGGGAGATATCTCAACACGTCCCCTCACGTGTGGCGAATCTTTAAACCTAACACGTGGACAACAACTTGGCTGGTCGTGGAGTTCGTGTGACCTTTGGGCTTCACACATGTACGTGTGTAACCTACTCTGATATCATGATAAAGTAGTATGAGGTTCAACTCCAAAACCAATTGGAGTAGAGAGAGTGACTCAAACCCTTATAAACCCACAGATAAAATCTCATATTTCTAATGTGTGGTATATATCTCAACATTTAGGTTATAATAAACTTAGACTAAGATTCTGACTACATAAATCATATGATTTATGCTGATATAACGAACACGACTATATGTTGATGTAACTAACAGTCTTTTAACTTAGTAGAATGATTACACTTCTAATTTAGCTTCGGCACAGAAACAGAAACGGAAACGCAAACGTCAACACTTCTAATTTAGAAGAACAGATTACACATGCATACCTTGATACACAAAAACAATCTTTAATTCCACACGTGTGATTCGAAGAAGCCATGGCGTAAACAAGGTGGCTGCAACTTTCACTTTTTACAAACCTTTTCGATCTTCTTCTCTTTTATTTTATCGGATATCTTTCAAATAAGGTAGTGTACGTCTATTAGCACCAATGTCAAAATCTAATAGTAGATCTATGAAACATGAAGTCTCTGGAAACCAAGAAATCTAGTCTTACACATGATCAAATAAGAGAGAATCATAGCTTACAACAATCCTAATAGTCTAATACCAACTAAATAAGAATTTAATTTTTTATTTTTTTAAAAGGGTAAACAAGAAGTTATTACATAGACTTGTAGTCGTATTTTTTTAAAGTTTATCAAATTTCCAAATACATATACACTACAATTTACGGAATTAAAAATTAATTTGGGGGAGCATTAATTAATTAATTTGCTCTTCGCAACATTATATTTTTTTGGCGAAGTAGTTATAGCGCAGTGGTAAGCGCATCCACTATCTATTGATGAAGTCATGAGTTCGAGTCATCATGAGGGTAGAAGTGAAATTTTTTGATTCTCTTTTATAAAGAAAAAAAATTCAAAAAAAAGAAAGAAAAAAGAAAAAAAATTGTCTTATGACAATATTCTGGATCTCAGTTGTAGAATGGAAATTAACTACCTCTATTTGTTCTAGAGTTGAATGGTATCAATTGGATATACATATAATATGATCGAGTCAATTCGATATACATATGATATAATCGACAATATAATGGCTTGATAGATAGATCAGATTGGAGAGAAGAAAACTAAGTAAAACTAGATTCTTAATTACCATGTGCATTTGTATGTGATCATGATTATTCTAACATTGTTACAGATTGAATCCAAAACAAAAACCACACTCTTGGTATCTGTAATATCAATCACTTTTAGCATCCCATAATCTTCTTGGCATTAGCAGGTTTCTCCGCCACCGTGCCATCATTCCCGGCCAGAGCTCTGTACTTGTCCTTCCTTGTAAACGTCGTGCACTCGTACGACAAGCTCGCCGCGATCGTCCGCTGTATATAGTTAGCCACCTCATGGCTCGCCTTGCCTGCTCCACAAGTCAACTCGCTAGGCAACTTATTCAAAAACGTTACTTCATAGGAAGGGGTAGGGTTCATAAAGAAGTAGAACGGGTCCATCCCTTTCCACCCCCTGGCAGTCGTACCGTGGAACATGCTCATACGGTTCGCCATCGCCACCGGAACCAGCTCGTCCGTGAGCTCAGCAAACAAGGCTGAGAACCGAAGCAGAAACGGTTCGCGGCAGGTTGTTCCCTCGGGGCATATTACTAGGTCACCTTGTTCTAGAAGCTTCATGATCATGTTGGCGTCGGCGACCCTGTCCCGGGTTAGCCGGACGGTTTTGATGGGCGAGATTATCTCTGAGAGCCGAGATAGAGAGTATGTGACTGCCGGGATCGGCCGGCCGAGAGCGGTGGAAAGGAAGATGGGATCGAGTAGGGTTCGGTGCGAACAAATGAAGAGAACTCCGGTTTGACCTGTTGACTTCTTTGCCGGAGGTGGTGGGGTCCCCTTGATATAAACCCTAACACCTAAAGCCCAGAAAGCATAGTACACGACCGGCATAGGAAGCAGTGAACCGGCAGCAATACGTAAGCAAGCCAAAACGAAACCGACCGGAATCCAAAGAATGGTGAGTAAGGCCATCAACGGAGTTGGCTTCGAGACCAGCCGGCCATCGTGGAATACTATCGGCTTCGGCAACTTGTCGTGACTCACAGGCTCGACTTCTGGCTTAGCAGGGACAACGTAGCTCTCTTTGCAAAGCTTCATGAATGGATAGTCGGTTTTCCGGTCACCAAGTCCGATATCAGGAGCGTCGTCACTAAACGCTTTTTTGAGCGCGTCAGCTTTATTGTTTCCGACGACAATCCCAGGGTTTAGGACAAAACCGGTAGCTCTACCTCTGTAGGTGGAAATCTCTGTCCCGAGAACCAAGTCAGCCCCCAAAAACTCCTTCAAAAACGCCTCCACCATGATTCTCGGGTTGGCCGTCAAAACGCAGCGTTTCCCGCACGACGAGAAGACTCTCCATGTTTCAGAGTGCAAGTCAGTAGAGTAGAATTTCGGCAGCACGGCGCGTGCCACGGACTCGATGTCCGAGACTTTCATGCCTGCGAAAGTCGCGAACACGAGAACACGTATGCCGGCGGACTCAGAGACGAAGTAGTAGAGAACGCCGGCGAGCGGCGAGGCCAAGAGCAAAAAGAGAAGCCTCAAAATGCCGCCGACTTCGAAAGCCACTAGGGCAAAGTAGGGAAATGAGCTCCGTCCGCGGAGCAGAGTCCCGTCCATGTCCGCAACAACAGTGTGTTTTTCGCGGCCGATAGACTGGCATTTATGGATGGTTGGGAAGGTAGGGAGGTGATCTTTTTCCATGGGGGAAGTTGAAACAGGGTTAGGTAGTGGATTAACCATATTGCTAATCAAATGTTAATTAGCACCGGTTAACTGGGGGTTAAGTAATTATGGGTACTTATATATAGGAATTAAGGATTAGTAAGAGCGCATGGGACAAAGTTTTGGTTTATGAGACCAATGACAGTGGCGCCGAGATTTACGAAAAGAAATGTGGAAATGGCAAGGTGACAAAAGCTTTGGAATCGCCGATGTCGATGTACCTAATACTTTACTGTATGGAACGAGAAAGACATTGCTGTTGTAGTAGCTAGCCATGCATGACTAATCTCTCTCGTGTAATTTAGTCAACAATGATGAATTTTGCTTCATTAAAATTGCTAACATGAATACAAAGTACTTCGTTTGTAATCCTCATTGCACGGAAACTAATACAGCCATCTACCTAGCTACTAGCTTTTGCTTCTTCAAATATGCATCCATCTATAAATCTAAGCCATGCCATTAAGCTAGCTAATCACTAAGGTCAATATATAAGACAAGTTCAAGTACTTATTAATTCACAGGTTATGCAAGAAAAATATGAACTTTTAAACAGTCGCCAAGTTATGAAATTAGAAAAATTATTAGATGTTTCGGACACATATTACTGTGGCGTTCCTCTTTTATTCTATTGGTCTACGTGTTTGTTGTTTTTAATTCTGATTGGTGTAATAATTTTAATTTACTTTCTTTTTAGGTAAAATATTGTATAGTCTTTATACTTTGAAGTCGACATCTGTTTAGTCCTTATGGTTTTGTTTTAGTCTAATTAGTCCTTATACTTTAAAGTTGACATCCGTTTAATCCTTGTAGTTTTATTTTAATCTGAACAGTTCAAGTAGTCATCTTTTTTCGATTTTCATCCAAGTAGTCATCTTTTTTCATCTCCTGCTGGTCTCCACACAATTTAGGAAATCTTATTGGTCCACACTTATCAGGACCACTGTCACGTGGTGTTCTCATACCACCTAATAATTACTCATGAAATTAATCTTTTTTTAAAGTATAACCATAGGTTTTCCATTGATAGACAAAAGTTAGAATGACCTCATACACGAGCCCTGAAAAAGAAGACAATCAAGCACCATTACATTGAAACCTTATGCGCTTGTGAACATGAGCCTAGCAGAGACAAGTCCCAAACAAATCCTATAATCTATGAGAAACATATATTATAAGACATTATTCTAAGAATAAAATAAAGAAAAAAAAACTCAATCTGGACCGCTCATTTCTAACCAAAGTGAACTGTCGTCGCGCCTGCTTGATCACCCTTCTCCTAAAAAAACCCTAGCAGAGAGGGGTCAACGTTCCTGCTCGATCATTAACAAAAAAGGCCAGACCCAACAAAGTGGGTCCAATCCCCTCACCTGCCCAAATCAGACCCACCAGACCTGGCCCGACCCACCAATCCACCTACAAGGAGCAAATCTGCGGAACCTCGCTGTCGATGTTTCCACCTCGTAATGTCACCGCACTTAAAACTCATCCTCCCACCTCCGCACCACAGCCACATGGATGAAATCAATCCCATGGACCGGATCGATTCGTCATGGACCGATAGATGAAAGAGAACTTGACAAGTGCCCTCGCCGCCGGAGACACGAACACAAGAACCAAAGTAAGAATCCACTACTTCTCGCCCCTTCCCTTGATACGTGAGAAGACCAGATCGAGAACGATCCGCAAACCTCAAATAAAAGATCTCCCCCGCCTCCAGCCCTGGTCCATGCCTATGTCGTCGCCCTTCCCAGTCTCCAAGCCTAGCCATTCAAAGCAAGTTCCGTCCGACCACACCCATCAAGCATCGGATTGGCCGGAGGCCAGCAACCGCGTCGCGGTACGGTGCGGTCGGAGGGAGAGAGAGTTTTTCTGTGAAAACCCTGGCAGAGCTAGTTTTTCTGCTGTTTAGAGGCAACATATGTCATTGAATGTTGGGACTCATGAAATTAATCATCTCAAAACCATGGTCGTTCAGTTACCACATCAGTTTTGAATATTGAAACTGTTTTAGATTTATTTGCATGCTATGGTTATATTTGTATAGGAGCTTGTCCAAATGGTATTTATGATTTACCAGATTATTTATATATCTCTCGTCATGGTCACTTAAAATGCTGAATTTTAACAAGGCAAACATGTTATGATCGATAATGTTCATTAATGTAACTAACGATTGATCAGCAAGTTCATTTCTTTTTTCAAATTGATAAACCAATTAAGAGGAGTGTTAGCCTCACACTCATCATGAGTGTGGATGAGCCACACTCACCTTTAAAACCACAAACAAATTTCATTTTTGAATCCACCCACTATAAATTATATTTTTGTGTATTTTTTATGGTTTGAGGGTGTGTGTGGCTCATCCACACTCATGATGAGTGTGAGGCTAGCACTCCCCACCAATTAAACTCATTAAAGAGGTAATAAACGTCACTTATATACGAACACAATATGGATAACACAAAAAGGTAGAGATAAGAACTAAGAAGGCTAGGATTCGAGGACTTTTCTGCTATATACGTGTATAACATATATCAAGTTACGAGCCGTCTCATCGTCTTGAATTTTAAATCATTAAACGATCTGACGACTTATGATTTGATATATGTTATACAAATGTGTATAGTAGTGGAACCCTCTTCACCATCTTTGGGGAGAGTAGGGGTTTGGCTATCCTAAAGCATACTTGTTTGGTCTAGAATTTGCAGTCCTTCAAACAACCGGCTTGTAAATTTGTGCTAGGCGTGCCAGTACCTTTGGGTCAGGTACAACCTTGAAGTTGGATGCTACTTGATGCTACTTGCGTCCCTCTTCTGACTTCTTCTCACAGCGACTGTGACAGACGCCGATCTTCTTCCTCTGTGCTAGGTTCTCTTCTTAGACCTACAAGGGAAAAGTCCCTCTAGGATTTTTCTCCAACCTTTGAGGATGGCCGAATCTTACTTAGTATGCAAAGAAACTAAGCAGCGGGTATCAAGATATAGACTGGCGAACGGATTCTCCAGAACTGGTTGCGGGAGTAAAACTGCTCAACGGATCGAACAGGGGAGTAGAGAGATTTCAACGGATTGAAACCTGTCAGACTTAACGGATTAAGTCCCTTTTGCAGCTTGACGGATCAGGCTACGATTGCTGACGGATCAGGCTTGGGTTGCTGACGGATCAGGCTTGGTTGCTCCGGAGAGGCTTGAAGACTTTCGCGTGGCGAAGTTGTTGTCTGTTTGTTGATAGATGTAGTTGTATTTTTCTCTTGCACCTCAACCCTTTTATATAGTGAATACTAGGGTAGATGTTTCCTTGCGAATCAAGGTATAGCCTCAAATAATCCTTCTTGTAGTGCAAGACTAATTCTTAAAGCCCAATCATGTAAGCCCAAAACCATTCTAGTGGTAACTTAACCTCCTGCAACCACGTGTCTAATTTCTTATAATACCCTCGCGAATGCTTTTCCAACCGCGAACGTGTTCTGTTAACACACGTCCCGCTTCGCGAGCGTGTTTCCCCCTGTGAACAAATTATCTCCTTTCGCGAGCGTACTTTGTTACTGTGCTCCTTGCGAGCGCTTTTGACTTTTCAAACGTCCTCTGACCCTCTTGACCGCAGGCGTCGGTCCACTTGCCTTTCTATAAATGGGCTTTTTACTTCTGGATCCAACATTGCCCCCCAGTTCTTGAGATTAAGCCCGTTTGTGAAAATCGAAAAGAGCTATACCTTAGCATTGATTTAACCAAAAGCAAAAGTCTTTTCATTGTCACTCCTCAGAACACTCAACCATCATTTCCCTCTGCAACTCCTTTCAAACCTTCCTGAGATAATCCGCCGCCGTTCCTACTTCCAAATCAATGGCACCCAAACACACCTTCTCTGCTGTGAAAACCGCACCCAGAACCCCTTCTGAGCATGAAGCCCTAAACTTTGTCCAAGCCATGGCTGGCCTCCGACCTGCTCCAAAACCCAAGGGTTCTTGGTTGAGAGTTAAGATTGATCAAACCTGCGACCTAGGTCCCTGGGTCGATGTCTTCCCAAACCCACTTGAACTGCCTTACCGCCAACATGCATCCCGAATTCCCCCTTTAATCTTTCGCAAAGAAGAAGCTTCCTTCGTCGACTGGCAAAAGTCAGACGCCCAGACCAGATTTGGACAGTGGCCAAACACTAATGACGCCGAGATCCAGTGGTACCAACAACGCCGTAGCAAAGACCTTGAACGATGGCAGGCCGTTGGAATCGTCGATCCTATTGACCTCTGCTTCTCCCTGAAGTCTGGCTGCAACAGAGCTCCCCTGGCAGCAGCAGTCTGTTTCTGGGACACTTCATCAAACACCTTTCATCTCCCCGCAGGCCCAATGGGTATCACCCTCCTGGATGTGTATACAATTACCGGATTTCCATTCGCCAACGCACCAAGTCCTCTCAACGACCTTGCTCTGGAACATCAAATCCCTTCTGATCAGCCTCGCCCCAACTCATACGCCGCGTGGGTCAGTCACTATGGGAGCACTGACGACGATCTAAGTGGCCTAGCATTTCTGGAATTCTGGCTACTCAAATATGTTGAATGTAGCGCCACCAACAAACCCACTTTCGCCTGGGCCAGAACGGCTGAGCTACTTTACAATGGTATCCCTCTCAATCTTTTGGAGTTAGCCACCGGATTACTATATAGGTCACTACACTTTCTATCCTTAGAGCCCTTTAAACACAGATCTGTTAGCGGTCCTCTTTGGATTTTGGATTTGTGGCTTCAAACCTATTTTCCTGCTTTCCGCTCTTCCTCTGTCACCAGCTTCCTAAAAGATAAGGTTTTAGGCCAAACCATCGTATCCGCTCCACATCCTCCAGCCCTTAGCTATTCGCGTTGTTTCCACCATCTGTATAGTATGGAAAGCCTACCTTCAGATTCTATTATCGTTATCTGCAGACGCACATACCCTTCTCTTGTAAAAGAAGGTTTTATTTTCAGCAACAAACACAACGTCCTGCAGCTCTTTTTCTTTCTACGCCTCCTTTCCAATCGCGACCTCAAACTACCAGGGAGAGCCGGAGTAGAAATCTATGCCCCTAACTTCTTCGCGAGGCAATTTGGAATGTGCCAAAACATTCCATATCCCCCATTGGCTAGTCGCAACCATTTCACTTCGTGGCGAGAAACCTATAATGCTGGGATTGATCCTGATTCCATCCCCTCCAGCTTCAAAGACGTCGTTCAGCCTGTCAACACCTATCCCCTCGGCGGAGTACGTCTGAGCTTCGAGGCCACTAATGAGTTTACTAGGTGGTGGACATCAATCAACGAAGGCAAATGGCACCCAGACCAACTATCTGTGTTTAGGCAGATTTTCCAGCCATATCAGAAACAATTCCGCCATGCCGAAGACTTGGTTGTTTTTGCTATCGATGGCCCTCACCAAAGCGTTGAATCTTCCTTGGTTCCTGAGGTGCGAACAGAAGTGCTCCCTGCCCCCCAGGTATTTAAAACTCTTTAACTATGTTTATCAATTTTCTGATCTGTATCCCTTTTTCCGACCATCTTCCTTCCTTGCAGCGTCCTCAAAGAACCAAGAAGCGCGCGAACAAGAATGCAGATCATCCACTCAAGAGGCTCAAACCAAATCTTCCTACAGAAGGAAATGCTCTCCAACCCCAGGTATGGGTTCATTTAATTTAAAAACTCGTATGCTCATGTAGCCAAGTCAATTAATCATATAATTGCCTTTTAGGTGGATCAGCTTATGCAGTCTAGCTCTGAAGGCGTACAATCCCTCGAAGAATGCAATCAACATCCTGCTGCTTCTGGTGCCCCAAACCTAACTGTTCTAGCTGAAGTAACCTCTGCCGTGGCCCAAGAGGCGATTCCTCCCAGAGCTAACCTGGACACTGGGACTCCTGCTGAAACAGATCAAGAGGTATTGTTTCGATAAACCATTCAATTGGCAATGTTTCAATGATCTTGAGCTCAATTGTGCTTCTGTCGTTTCAGGGACCGATTCCTGTATTTGAAGTTAGCTCTTCCTCCGAGTCAGTTGCTTCTCCGATCCTGGATACTATGATGGGAGAGATCTTTAGTGAAAGCGCCAAGCTCGTTCCACTTCAAACTGTTGCTGCGAATGAGCCTTTTCCCCGCGAGGCAACCTCCTGTTCGCCTCAGAGAAAAACGACTGATACTCGCGCGAATGAAATTCCCCCCGCGAACGCAGTCTCTCCGGCGAACGAAACTGCTGTCGCGAATGCCGATCGCGCGACTGATACTGTTCAATCAGTGCTTCAACCGGTAATCCCAACTGAAACTGACCCAAAGGTAACAATTTTTACTCTGCAGCTTCTGTTTGTACTCTTACAAACACTTATTGTTTCTTTACTTGCCAGGTTCCGGAGAACCTTCCAATGACCTCCCCATCTGATCATGCTACGCCTTCCCTCATCGAGCAAGTTCAACTAATGCTGGATCCTTTTCAAGCAAACCAATCCATCGCTGATGCGACACTATTCCTCCGCAACCTAGAGCATGAGGATCTTCTCCACCCACATACTAGGATCCAAATTGAAGATGCTGTTCGTCTCCTTCGAGTTCAAGCTGATGAAAGACTCTTGAAGAAATTGCAGCGTCTGTGGGAATTCACAACCAAAGCTGCGACTTTGTCTGAGCGTGCCAGAGCCACGCGATTGGAGGCTCCTCAGTATTACCAACAGAAAGAGGAGTTCCAAGCCGAACGGGTTGTCAAAGCCACCAATCTTGCCAAACTTGTCCATAACGCGACCCAATTGTTTCCTAACCGACTTGCTGAGCTCAAACGTCAAAAAGCTGAGATTGAGGCCCAAATAGTAATTGTTGAAGAGGAAACCCGGAACAACTTAGACGCCCTGGAGCAAGAGAAGAATTCCTATCAGACTCTGCAACAAATGATCAACCAGGTGGACGACAGGATCGAGGATTCTCTGATCCACGAAGAAAATATCAAAAACGCCCTTGATACTGCTTTAGCGAACATTAAGCACATCAGTAAATTTATTTAACTGGCTATCTGTTCTGACTTCGTTCGCGAGTGTTGTTCTGAATGCAGAAGATCTTTTCAAATTAATTCCATATCCTTGACCACTCGAAAACTGTTCCCAACTTTAACTGCAACGTCGCACCATTAACTTGCGCATTTACCGTATTCAACTAACACAGCACGCGTGATAAATGCTTGACCAATGAACGAATAGCAAACCATTCAGTTCCCTTTGGTGAAAACCTAGCGTTTCGCCTATAAATATCGATTAATTCCTTTCATCACCTTCAACAACCAAGAACATGTATTCTCCTTTCAGTCTCAAAGCAGTTCCACCAGACCTCTTTCTTCAACCTTTCTGTCCTCTAGGCTTCACAACCAAACCTCAAATCCTGGGTAGGCTTCACAACCTAACCTCAGGAATAAGATCTGATGCGCCCAGCCCTGAAGTCGCATCGAAGTGCATCACTGGAACCAAATTCCACTTGATGAGGGGATTGACTTCTGGTATTGGACCGAAGAAGGCTTCTGTGCCGACAGGATTCCTCTTGCCGAGCCTCTTCCGCGCCAGGTCAGACCAAGTTGCTTCTACTCCCATCACCGTCGACTTGCTTTCAACAAGCTGGCCGCGCAAGGTGGAAGATGAAGCAAAACCTGCAACAGTTTGAAGAGAGACTTTATGAAAGGAGTCGTAATAGCTCTTTCTTTAAGCAGCTTTGTTCTTGTTCAACACTGTATTTGTTGCAACCAGTTCTTGTTCAACACTGTATTTGTTATCCATGAATATTATGCAATAAACACACATTGTTTATGTTCTATGTATAAACCACAGGTGTTGGTTCAAAATAAATTAGGGCTTGAAAAACACAATTTGTTCTTCCCAAAAATTGTCAAAAAATTCGAAAAAGTTCGAAAAAACCACATTAATTGGTTTGTATATCTATGGTGCCCCCCAGTTTTATCATGTGCACAAAAAACCAAAACCTCAAACAGGTTAAGCGTTTAAGCAACATGAATAAAACTGACAAGATCCCAGTTCTGCAAACAAGATCTTAAGGCTCTAAACTCTGCCCCCCTTGCTGGCAAACAAACTGCTCTGTGGACTGTGGCGGCAAAGGATCGTCAGAAGCCCAAACACTTGGAAAATACTGTTTCAGATGCCTCCCATTAATAGGGTTATTATGGACTTCTCCATCCAAATTTCGCAAATAATAAGCACCTTTACCCACGATCTGGTCAATCACAAAAGGCCCCTGCCACGTAGGCGACCACTTACCCCTGCCGCGAACGTGTTCGCCAAAGGGAAGTACTGCTTTCCAAACCAAATCACCAACTCCAAAACTTCTGCCACGTGTCCTGGCGTCATATGCGCGAGCAACTCGTTGTTTTTCAACCATTATATGATCTAAGGCTTCCACACGAGTAGTATCCAACTGTTCATGCTCCTGAAACATGGCCTGAACATAATCCTCTCCTACTAACTGATGTTGTTCGCGAACCCTTAAAGAATTAACACTTATCTCCATGGGTAACACTGCATCATGCCCGAACATCAAGGCATAGGGTGTGGTTCCTGTAGGTGACCGCTTAGATGTTCGATATGCCCACAGAGTATGATCAAGCTCGTTATGCCAATCTCTAGGATTATCAATCAGCATCTTTCGCAAGATGTTGATTATGACTTTGTTACTAGCCTCAGCTTGTCCATTCGCCTGAGCATAATATGGTGTGGAATGCAGAAACTTAATTCCATAGTCAGTAATGAAGTCTTCGGTTTCTTTTGCTAGAAACGCTGCCCCCCTGTCTGCAACTAAACACTCTGGGATACCATACCTGCTAATGATGTTGCTGAAGATGAAGCTGCAAACTGTTCGAGCAGATGCATCTTTTAAGGGCACAGCCTCCACCCATTTTGTGAAATAATCGGTCGCTAATAGGATGAACTTATGCTGCTGAGACGAAGCTGGATGAATAATTCCTATAAAATCCAACGCCCATCCTCTTGCTGGCCAAGGCTTAATAATGGGTTGCATGGGCACATCTGGAACATGCCGCACCGGTCCATGCGCTTGACACTCCTGACAACCTTGAGCAAAGGTGATGCAATCTTTCAAGATTGAAGGCCAAAAGTAACCATAACGACGGATAAGCCACCTCATCTTTGGTCCAGCCTGGTGCGAACCACACACTCCTAAGTGTACCTCTCTCATTACTCGCTTAGCTTCCTTTCCAAAGATACACCTAAGATAAACTCCATCCTCTCCTCTGCGTAAGAGTTCGCCACCTCGTAGCACATAGTTAGTGGCAAAGTATCTGACTTGTCTATCAACTGGAGTAGATGGATTATCCAAGTAATCAATGAGTGGTTGACGCCAATCTGTATCGATAGCCTCTATCGTAGCGACGTACCATTCATCCGCGTCTACCCTTCGAGCCATGAAAGAAGGTAACGTCCTTCTTTCCACCTTCAAAATCCGCTCGCAGACTCCATCAGCCAAAGTTATGCCAGTGGCGATTTGGGCTAATTCATTCGCCGCGACGTTGTGTATTCTTGGGATATAATCCAGAGTGACATCACTGAATTGCTCCAACAACTCTGTAGCCCTTTCCCAAAAAGGAACCAAAGTAAAGGTGGTACATTTGTATAACCCCTTAAGCTGATTGATCACCAACAAGGAGTCACCGAACACACTTACCACTGTTGCCCCCATTGCGAGCAACATTTCCAATCCAATTATGAGTGCTTCATATTCAGCCTGATTGTTGGTGCATTTCCACTCTAGTTGGAAAGAATATGCATGACGAACCCCGAGTGGACTTACTAGAGATATCCCTGCGCCAGATAAACTCTCAGTACTGCTCCCATCAAAGTATAATTCCCAGGGCTGCATCAGAATGGCCACCACATCTAACTCCCTGTATTGTAAATTTTGTTCCACAGGATGATGAAGCAAGAAATCTGAAACCGCTTGTCCGGCTTGTGCCTTCAAAGGTGTATATTGTAGTGAGAACTCCGACAAAGCTAACACCCATTTACCAATTCGACCCCTAAGAATGGGTCTAGTTAACATGTATTTCACCAAGTCCGTCTGTGCCACCACTACCGTTGTGAAAGATAACATGTAATGGCGTAATTTGCAACCGGCGAAATACAACGCAAGGCACAACCGTTCCATGTCACTGTACCTGGTTTCTGCATCTATCAACGTCCTGCTAAGGTAATACACAGCATGCTCAACCACTTTATCATCATCTTGGTGTTCATCTTGTGCTAAAAGTGCAGCAATGGATGTCTCGCATGCTGAAATGTAGAGCTTCAAAGGGTGACCCGGCCGTGGAGGCATCAGAACTGGCGGTGAAACTAGGTACTGCTTTATTCTGTCGAACGCTTCCTGGTGACTTGTCTCCCAACGAAACTCCGTATCTGCCCTCAATTTTAACAGAGATGTAAAGGGTTGAATCTTTCCTGCTGAATTCGAGATGAACCTACGCAAGAAGTTAATCTTTCCTAGTAACTGCTGCAACTCCTTCTTGTTAGTTGGGGCAGGAGCTTCTATGACTGACTTGACCTTGTCCGCTGGAATCTCGATCCCCCGCTGATGGACCACAAACCCTAGGAAATCGCCTGACTGAACCCCAAAGACACATTTAGCTGGGTTCATTCTGAGTTTATGTTTTCGTATCCTTATGAAGACTTTTCGTAGATCCTCTATGTGGTCTGCCTTAATCTTGGACTTTACTACCACATCGTCAATATAAACCTCCAATATCTTCCCTAATATGTCATGGAAGATAAGGTTCATCGCCCTTTGATATGTGGCACCAGCATTCTTAAGCCCAAAAGGCATGACTTGGTATTCGAATGCTCCTGTAAATCCCGGACATCTGAAAGCCGTCTTGTGCTTGTCTTCCTCCTCCACAGGAATCTGGTGATATCCTGCGGTTCCATCCATGAACGATAACAACTCATGCCCTGCCACTGCATCTACCAGCATGTCCGCCATGGGCATAGGATACACGTCCTTTGGTGTGGCAGTATTTAGATTCCTGTAATCCACGCACACCCTCATCTTACCATTCTTTTTCCTGACTGGTACTATGTTAGACAACCACTTGGCATACTTTGTAGGTCGAATAATTCCTGACTTAAGCATCTTTTCCACCTCTTCCTTAACTGAAGCCGCTGTGTCGGCATGCATTCGCCTAGGTTCTTGTCTGACTGGCCTGTAACCATCCATGATTGGTAGCCTATGACAAACTAACTCTGGTGCTAAACCAGGCATGTCCTCGTATTTCTCTGCGAAGCAATCCTTGTACTCGTGAAGTAGCTCAATGAGCTTCTGTTTTTGTTCAGGCTCCAAATACACACTTATTCCAACCTCTATTGGTTCCTCTAGGGTCCCCAGGTTGACCTTCTCTACTGGATCCTTGACCTTAGGTGGAGTATCATCCAAGGCTGCCGGAGCTGCCTGGATAATCTCCTCCTCTTCCTCGTAATACTCCAAAACATCATCGTTAACGCACTCTACTGCCGCCACCTGTTGGAAAGCCTCTTGCTCCTGCCTAAAAATAGATAATCTCTGATGCAGGGAAGCGTAGGCTTCCAACTCCTCCTTGCTGAGTTGTGGCTTCATTGATTGTTTCGGGGTAAAACCATGGAGATTGGTCTACTGGCGTCTGCTTGAAGTTGCGCCAATCCCCATTGCGTAAGCTCAGTGGAGGTCACCCCATATGGATGTCCTTTCTTTGTGATGCCACTGACTCTTAAAGGCCTCATGTCTTCACTGTAATAACTTGCATCAACAAAGCAAGCTGCTACTGAGAATGGTCTAGGATCGGCCTTGATTATTTCAGACTCATCAGTTTCTGGGTTCCAGATAGCGAGCTCTTGATGGAGCGATGATGGAACACAACCGGCCTGATGAAGCCAATCTCTGCCCAGAATCATAGTATAAGGAGCAGTGCACTCAGCTACGAAGAAAGTTTGATACATCTCTGATGGACCAACCCTAATTTTTAGTATCACTACACCGAGTGTCTGAGCTATGTTTCCAGCAAAACTTTTCACCTTCATCTTGCTGTCTAGAATTTTCTCCTTCGGAACCTGAAGGAAATTCATGGTCTGTACGGTAAGGACACTTACAGCAGCCCCTGTATCCACCAATATCCTACTGACCCTTTTGTCCATCATATCAGCAGATACGTACAATGGACGCAAATGCTGCCTCATGGCGAATGTGGGCTTGGAGAACAAAACGTACTTCCTTCTCAAATCAGGGTCCATGTCCTCTTTATCCTTCTTTACAGCCAACTCCTCTCTGCGAACGGATGACTCCACTCCAGTCTCATCTTCTGACATGTTGAGGAAGACTTCAGACGAAATTGGCTCATCCAATGCATACATAGAAGGTAAGACATACACCATATTGCAATAAGTGTTTGTCTCTGGAACTGGTATCACAGCTTCGGTCGTCACGTACACCAGAGCAGATTCAGATTGGTCTGAAATCATCTCACCATGCTCGTTTTCCACATAAAGCATGCTACATGGCAAACTTTCGTCCATACCCCCGGTTTCATCTTCCTCAGTTTCCTCCATATCATCTTCTATGACTCGAGGTATATCGACTTCTGACTCTTCTTCTACGCGGGCAAATGCTTCAGCCATCTGCTTTACCAAAGAAACCTCTGGAACAGGTCTCTGTTGCTCAACCTCAATCATAGGTCCTGTTTTATCTGTTTCTTGGGACCCCGGATCCTAACGCTGAACTACTTTTGGTCTCCATTCGAACTTTGTTTTCGACGTCTTGATATTGTCTCCGTTCTTAGGGACTTCTGATATCCTAACCCTTTTCGCCGGAGACGTCTCAGGTGTCTTACTAAAGGTGGAAATAGGTATTTCACCCGCCACCTTTTTACCTACCCGTGACCAGACTGGTTCTCGCGTATGTTGACTTTTGTCAATGCTCACCCTTGACCATACAGACTTTCGTTCGCCGCTATTTTCTTCTCGCGAGACTCTCTTCTGTCCGCTATGTTTCGTGGTAGAAGTCTCGGTGGTATCGCGAACGTTTCTGATAGGGCAATAAGGTCTAGCTGACAATAAATCCAGCTTCCGCCTTAACTGTTCCGGAGTCTCCCTGATCTGGTCTGGGCTGACTAGGCCTTTATCCAATGCCTCCAAAAGCCTCTTGGTTTTGCCATATCTTCGCTGCACGTTCCTAGTCTGAGTAGGTGTGGCCTCTACCACCTTTCCTCTCTCTCTGACCATCCAGACGTTGTCTTTGAGGATATTCCGTGAAGCTGGTGGTATATAAGGCTTAATTATTACGTCCTGCGGGTAGACCACTGGCTTCTTCTGCTCCATTCTTGCCTGGCGTAAACGCAAGTAGAGGTTGGAATCCCTCTGACCAGGGCTTGCTGATCTCCTCATCTGCTTCGGGCTGTGTGGCTGATATGCTTCAGGGGGTGTAGCAACCGCACTCTTCTGCTTGTGTTGTGGCTCTTTAGCAATGCCACATTCAGTTTTGCACCTATCACACAACATGACTGCTGATGTACCTGCCATTGGTTCTTTCCGTTTGACAACTTCTGTTTCTCCAGCTATAGTGCTCAGGTCAAGCGTCAGTTTTCTGCTACCCCGAGCCAGATCAACCACAGCCACATCTGCTACCGCTGGATCACAAAAGGTGATTGACCCCTCATTGACCCATTGTTGTATCTGATCTTTGAGCTGCATGCACTGAGAAGTCTTGTGAGTCCACAAGTTATGAAACTTACAATAGGTCTTACCAGCTATTGCCTCTTCTGGGGGAAAGACTCCCCAAGGGATGGCCACCTCGTTGGCCATGATCAGCTTGTTCAAGATAATATGAGCCCTACTTGCATCATAAGTGTATTCTTTGAACTTTGGCTTTACTGGCGGTGGCTTTTCCTTCTTCCCTTCGCATGACACTAAATCAATCATATTGATGGTGGGAAAAGGATCGATGTCCACCCAAGCCGCAGTTTTTTCTTCATTCGCTCCGAGCTTTCCCTCGTTGATCCAAGTCTGGATAGTGTCCTTCAAACGAATGCACTCCGATGTGTTATGGTTCCAAAGATTATGGAACCTGCAGTACTTCTTTCCTTTGAGCTGTTCCTGTGTAGGGGGAGGTCCAAAGTCATTCCTTACCTTCCCTAATGCCGTCAGATCTTCCAAAATTTCCGGTGCCTTGTGTGCATTATATGTATAGGATTCGTACTCCGGCTTGGCGAACGCGGCGAACGAGATCTTTATTGGTTCTTTAGACATTTTCAACACCTGGGACTTGATAGACTGTCTGCCTGCTAACTCTACTGCTGCGACTTCTTCCTCATAACCCATCATGTATGGGTCTGCATAGGGCATAGCTTGTGGGGCCGAATAGTAGGGATCCATATGGGAATATATTGCCCCCACAGTCTTGTGCCTTGCTGGAGGCATTCTGGGCCTCAGCGTTCCTGGGATGAGAGCTAAGTTGTTCCTGGAATTGTTAGCGTCTTCGTCCAGCTCATTCAGGAAGTACTGGTAACTGCCAACCCTGTTCATTAAGTCGGCCATGCTAGAGAACACTCCATCGTGGTGTTTTGCTCTCTGTCTCTTCTCCAACCCACGAATTGCGATTTTGATCAAGTCAGGCTCCGGGATTGGAGTTTTGCACTTGGCCTGTTGAATCTTGAACCGCTTGAGGAATTCTACAGATGACTCCATAGGTTGCTGATACATCGCTGTCAAAGAAGACAAGTCAACCTCTGGTTCCACAGTTCCAAATGTGGTTCTAAACATGGTCTCCATCACGTTCCAGTCAGGGACCGATCTTGGTATCAACTTGGTATACCATGTCAGTGCTGACCCTGACAATGAGGCACCGAATGTGCGTAACTTGAAAACATTGTCCGCACCATATGGTCCACACTCGCCGGTGAATCTTGCGATGTGGGTGGCTGCGTCTTCAGATCCTTCTCCTGAGAACGAAGTGAATCTTATCTACCGATAATATTCCGGCCATGGGCTTTCAGCCACCCATTCTGGATACGGGTGTGCGTATGCAGTGTTCACAGCAACAACGGGAGTTGCCCTTATTGCCTCCTGTATCATATTCTGGACTGCATCCCAGTCCAGCTGAGGTCTCCTTTGATTAGGTGTTGGCGAACGACGTGGTTGCTGCCTTGGAGCCCTCTGTCGTCCTCTAGCCCCTACAGGGTTCTGATTATTGTGCACCGCTAATTGGTCATCACCCACACGAAGTGGACCAAATCCCTCCCGGTGCACGGTTCTTCTATCCACCTGGTGATCGACCTCTTCTAGCAACTCTTCTTCTGGAGGCTGTTGGCGGATAAGCTGCTCAGTTCTCATGGCATTTAAAGCCTCCATGAACATATCCATCCTCTTATTCAGTGCTTGCTGATTTTCGTTCATCTTAGTTGCTAGGTCTGCATACCTTAGGTCCTGAATCTCGGCCTTTTTGTCTTGTTGCCGGGCTCGGTCGCGGACCTCCTGGAAACCTTTAGTCAGGTTATCCAATGATGAGCTTAATGCTCCTACGTGTTCAGCAAGGTTCTGTGACTGTCCTTCGTTAGTCATGGCACCAAACTTGCTAATAGCTTGTTCTGCAGATAACTTCCTACAGTAAGCCGAATTATGTGGTCTTGCGACTACGTGTTCTGGTTTGGAACACGAAGGATATTCCTTTTGATATTCGCCGAAGCCTGTAATCTTGACACTGTCCCACTGGGCGTGCCAGATGTTTGGTCTAGAATTTGCAGTCCTTCAAACAACCGGCTTGTAAATTTGTGCTAGGCGTGCCAGTACCTTTGGGTCAGGTACAACCTTGAAGTTGGATGCTACTTGATGCTACTTGCGTCCCTCTTCTGACTTCTTCTCACAGCGACTGTGACAGACGCCGATCTTCTTCCTCTGTGCTAGGTTCTCTTCTTAGACCTACAAGGGAAAAGTCCCTCTAGGATTTTTCTCCAACCTTTGAGGATGGCCGAATCTTACTTAGTATGCAAAGAAACTAAGCAGCGGGTATCAAGATATAGACTGGCGAACGGATTCTCCAGAACTGGTTGCGGGAGTAAAACTACTCAACGGATCGAACAGGGGAGTAGAGAGATTTCAACGGATTGAAACCTGTCAGACTTAACAGATTAAGTCCCTTTTGCAGCTTGACGGATCAGGCTACGATTGCTGACGGATCAGGCTTGGGTTGCTGACGGATCAGGCTTGGTTGCTCCGGAGAGGCTTGAAGACTTTCGCGTGGCGAAGTTGTTGTCTGTTTGTTGATAGATGTAGTTGTATTTTTCTCTTGCACCTCAACCCTTTATATAGTGAATACTAGGGTAGATGTTTCCTTGCGAATCAAGGTATAGCCTCAAATAATCCTTCTTGTAGTGCAAGACTAATTCTTAAAGCCCAATCATGTAAGCCCAAAACCATTCTAGTGGTAACTTAACCTCCTGCAACCACGTGTCTAATTTCTTATAATACCCTCGCGAATGCTTTTCCAACCGCGAACGTGTTCTGTTAACACACGTCCCGCTTCGCGAGCGTGTTTCCCCCTGTGAACAAATTATCTCCTTTCGCGAGCGTACTTTGTTACTGTGCTCCTTGCGAGCGCTTTTGACTTTTCAAACGTCCTCTGACCCTCTTGACCGCAGGCGTCGGTCCACTTGCCTTTCTATAAATGGGCTTTTTACTTCTGGATCCAACAATACTATAAACAAAATTGATGGTAACATCTTAGTTTATCCCGCCATTTCTCGTCTTCCATCGTCGTTGCCTCAGCAATATATAAAGATGCTTGAATGTTGAGAGTAGGGGTTTGGCTATCCTAAAGCATACTATAAACAAAATTGATGGTAACATCTTAGTTTATCCCGCCATTTCTCGTCTTGTTCTTCCATCGTCGTTGCCTCAGCAATATATAAAGATGCTTGAATGTTGTTTTCCTTCTCCATTGTTTTGCTCGGACCACGAGTGGCCCCTATGTATGACTTTGAAATCTGCCATCGATAATAGAGGAGAGACCTAGCAGCTCAGAATAACAGAACTTATAATGTAAAGATACACTTAAGATTAAAATTCATTTTATATATAATGTAAAGATCTGCATTATGCATACAGTATCGATATGGCAATTAATCAATAATTTTCAGATACTGTCTGTATCAGAATTATTCTTATCCATCCTAGCAAGAACTAGGAGCTATCACTTTCACCATGCCACCGGATGCTTCATTTTGTATTGGCTAACATGGGGAATCAATAACTTTTATCTTTAAGTGCTTATATGATGAATGAATGATATGGAACAGTTAATTTTTGGTGCTATGCTTATGCACATTTTTGTAGAGCTCTTCTGATAAAAACGATCCAAATTAAACCGATTGGCATTCACAAGAGGTAGAGATGACAATGGGTAGGGTAGGGTCAGAGGATCAAAATACCATACACATACTCTTTAACATGTTTCAACCCCGTACCCGTCCCCATACCCGTAATTAGATTATGGGTATTCTACGTACCCGTACCCGTTTGGGATTACATTCTCATACCCGTCCCGATTCCTGTTAATAATTATGTATTATTATTTTTTTAAATACAAATATAAAAATATGAAATTTAAATCAAATACCAAATTAAATAAGTTTCATGCTCCAATCTAATAAAAACAAATAAAAGTCTCGTTTTAAAAAAAACAATAACGGTAATTGAATAAAGTTTCGTTTACATAAATATATTTTTATAAATTAATATATATATATATAATAAATTATATATATTAATATTTCCATTCTAAATGGGTGGGGATTGGTACAAATATCAAAATACCATACCCGCCCCGTACCTGATTTAATTATCTAAATACTGAAGATTTTCGTACTCGTTACCTGTTTATCCCCGTTTTTAAAGATTTTCTAAACCCTAACAATATCCAACTTCCCCATCTCATTCTTCAAATTTACAACAAAATCATCATTTTCTAAAATTTAATTCTTCACGTACTTTAATAAGAAATAAATATATTTAGAATATTTTATTAAGTGTTGTATGGATATGATAAAACATATTTTTTTATAATTAATATTAAAATAACATATTGTATTGTTCCATGTTTTTGAACATGATATTGTTCCATTAAATGATGAAATCTCTAAAATAGAAAAGCTATTGGAGTTAGAGCATAAGTTTTTTTAGAGATTTTGAATTTTGCTTCACCATTTATTTATTTTTTGGAAAACTGCTAGAGATGCTCTAAAAGTAAATTGAAATTAAGCTTGAACCAACGTTGGCTAAATTAGGACCAGAGTTTGAGGGTATCACATAGGCTAGTAATTCTTACAAACTCGAGTACCCTATGATTCCTATTAACTACTTTTTTGTTGTCATTATTTATTCTTGCTCTATAGGTATAAATAAATTATTGTAATACGTAATAAAATTTTATTTAAAAATTTTAATTTCATATTAATAATTTAATTCAATATTAACAATATTAATAATAAAATTAATAATAAATTTATTAATATTGAATTTAAAGTACATATTTTCAGTACTCAACCACATGTGATGGTTGGGAGGAGATCAATTGAGGAACCCTAAAACCCTAAATCCTAACAACATCCAACTTCCCCATCTCATTCTCATTCTCATTCTTTAAATTTACAGCAAAATCATTATTTCTTAAAATTTAATTCTTTACGTACTTTAATAAGAAACAAATATATTTAGAATATTTTATTAAGTGTTGTATGTATGTAATAAAACATATTTTTTTATAATTAATATTAAAATAACATATTGTATTGTTCCATTTTTTTTGAACATGATATTGTTATCCATTAAATGATGAAATCTCTAAAATAGAGAAGCTATTGGAGTTAGAGCAAAAGTTTTTTTTAGAGATTTTGAATTTTGCTTCACCATTTATTTATTTTTTGAAAAACTGCTGGAGCTGCTCTAAAAGTAAATTGAAATTAAGCTTGAACCAACGTTGGCTAAATTGAGACCAGAGTTTAAGGGTATCACATAGGCTAGTAATTCTTACAAACTCGAGTACTCAACCACATGTGATGGTTGGGAGGAGATCAATTGAGGATTAGTTGAAGACTTTTTCCTTAATGGTTTATTACACCCACTTTTTAATCACATTTTTCTATCTCAACCGTTCAATTTACAAGTCTATATAAGTAGACCACTTCAACAAATTTTTCTCAATGACCTTCCCAGACTTGTATAAGATAATTTCACAGATGTCTCTCCCTGTGAGTGAATCTAATATGCTCATTTGGGAGTCTACTACATCTGGTGAGTTGTCTTTTTCTACTAGCTATAATTTGCTGAGGCGGCATTTCATTTTCAGAGACTGGGCTTCTACTATCTAGTGTTCTTATATTCCTCCATGTTATTCTTTTTTAGCTTAGAGAGTTTTGTCTGACCGTCTGCATATTGATGATCGGCTGAAAAATAGTGGGATTCCAGTCGTGTCAATTTGCTAACTCTGTAATAGTTCCGACGAGTCAGCATTGTATTTAGTTTTCCATTGTCCCTTCTCTCAACTAATTTGGGGCTGGCTTGCAGCTCATTTTGAAACTACAATTGGTGCATATGGTTCGTTATTGGATTTTTGGACTGGGTTTTGTCCTAAGTCTTTTTCCCCTCAGCTTTATAATTTGTAGTTGGCAGTTGGGTTGTTAACCTTTATGACAATATGGAAGGCAAGGAATAGACTCAGGTTTGATAATCGGTCCCCTAAATTTTCAGCAATATGTTGCTCAATTGTGGTGTGGATAAGACATTTTGGTCTTCTAGTTCCTAGTCACTGGAAGGGTGTTCATGATTCTCATCTATTATCTTCCCTGGTTGTTGGTCCCAAGTCTCGTAAAATGCCTAAGATTCAACTCGTTATATGGCAGTCTCCTATATTTCCTTGGGTCAAAGTTAATACTGATGACTTGGCCAAAGGTAACCCTAGACCTACAACTTGTGGAGAGGTTTTTGTTGATGCTTCTGGTGTTTTTTAGGGAGTATGCAAATCCTTAGGATGCAAATCATGTTTCTACGCAGAGCTCTATGCTGTCATTGTGGCTATTGAAGTTGCTTTTTCGAGGAGTTGGTTTACTCTGGGGTCGAATAGTGATTCTATTAGTGTGATAGCGTCTTTTTCCTCCAGGTTGTTTTCCCCTCCGAGAGTCAAATGGGAAAATTGTGTGAAATTAATCAGTCAAATAAATTTTAGAAGTAGTCATATTTTTAGAGATGGAAATGCAGCAGCAGCCAAGATGACAAATTTAGGAATTTCTTGTGACTCTTTTACGTGGTATGTTAGCCCTCCTCCAGAGCTACACAAGTACTTTTAGGCTGATGCTTTGCTACTTCTAAATTATCGTTTTTTTTCTTTGACGACAGCTGCACACAATCATGTTTGTACTAGAGATGAGAATATTATATTGTCTTTTCTTGTTTTCTTGTATTTTTCTTTTTCAAACCTTGTATTTTTTCCGTTTTATTTGATTAATATAATAACCGGACGTGGGGCTAAGCCTCTCAACTAGGCTAGGTTTCAAACCCTTAAAAATATATATGAGGTTTGTTTGTTTTTTGTTTTGATTAGAAAAATATATATGAGGCTAGTATTGTTGATACGGTAGTATCTACATGTATGTTAATAGCGGTATTAGAGAGGACACAAGGTTTATAGTTGTTCACCTTGCCATCGGTGGGCAAGACTACGTCCGCTAAATATGTACTATGTGTTGGGTGTCTTGGTGGCTTCCCAAAATATTACTAGTAGTAGTAATGATAGATGTGTTGGTGATGTCTTGAGTGAGTGGGGAGGAGCCTCCTTTTATAGGAGAATGATGTTTCTTCCTTTATAATATCTTCAATGTAGGACTAGAGTCTCCTTTGATAGCTTTTGAAGATGTTGTGAGGGAGCATGTTGGTGAGACCGAGTAGCTTGGTACCGTTGCGTAGCTTGTTCTTCAGGCTTCAAGATGCATGTCATGGTCGGATCTCGTTATGTGTCATGGACCCACAAGTATGGTGTCAATTATGGTTGGTGGCATAGTATACATGGTATGTCAACAAGTCTCCGAGTAAGAGACACTTCTTGCTTGGGGAGTTGAAATCGTTGTCACCAAGCATAAGTGACACCTCGGTGGTGTCCAGCCCCTACTAGTCCCCGAACTCCTTAAGCAAGAAGGGTCTTCAAACGGCTTCCAGAGTCAAGTGGTTCATCTTGTTGACAAAATCCCACGCTTACTGATATGTCTTGGTGGGTCAATGCTAGGCGCTAGCTGCATGCCCAGTGGGTGAAAGTTGTCCGCTTGCTAAATGATTGCTAGTTGCACGTTGAGTGAGTGATTGCCATGTGTGCGTTAATCGCTAACTGGGTGGTTGGTGTTGATGACTCTCGTGTTACGGAGAACCGCTTAGTGCTTGGTTGATTATGAACGTTTTGTCGTTCTCTTTGTATAATGAGGCAAGTTGATTGACGGTTAGTCTTGCCTTTACCGTTCTCTCACATGGTGAGGTAATTGTTTTTCAACGGTTGAACGTCACTAGTAGTTCACATGTTATAAGGTGAACCGTTGACAGTTATGCTAACAGTTTTATCCATATTCCAGTTTTACTAGCGGATGGACATAGCTAGGTTCTCAAGAATCATGAGATGAGTACCATGAAAATTGGAATAAATCTCTATCGGTTAAGTGTCACTATTCTCTCATGTGATGAGGTATAATTTAAGTCATGACAATCACATTTGCTAGCGGGTACCTCGGAGTCCATCACTCCACAGCTAAGGCGTCCCTTAAACTTGGGTGTGGTGGCTCAAAGGGTTTTACTGGCAGTTACAAGTAGCTCGTCTTTGTGACGGGTCTTGCACTGGTGGTACGTTTACGCGTTTAGCGGTTGATTATCGCTCGTGCTGGCGGTTGATCATCGCTTTGCATATCTTAGTGTTGTCCGGTTGTTCTCTCAGACTGCGACGGTCTCCCGAATAGTGAGACAAATTCTTGGCGTTGATATATTGCCAGTGTGAAGGTAACAGTGAGTCATTTTGAACCTTCAAGGGGCTGTTGTTCTGGTCTCTCTGTATCCTCTCAATCAGCGAGGGTCTCCCGAAGAGTAAGGCAGATTTTTGGCATTGATTTATCGCCAGTGTGAAGGTAACGGTGAGTTGTTTTTAACATTCTAGGGGCGGTTGTTCCGGTCTCCGTGAGTTTTCTAACGGATGATCATCCCTAGTATTCCGCTAGAGAAAGTTTTTGTCATACGTATGAAATTTGTGGCGCCTTCGACAGCGAGTGGGCGGGTTGCCAGCTTGTGTGCTGGCGTTTTGATATTTCTTAACAAATAAGCATCTTAGCGAGTTGTTCGTCATGCATTAGTGGTTAAGCATCGCTAATCACTCCAAGATGAGGCATCTCGTATGTAGCAGGATGTTAACGAGCGGTTCGTCATGCCTTAGCGGATAAACATTGTCAGCTTGACGGGTCGTCATGTCTTAGTGGACAAACATCGCTAATCTCTCCTAGAGGGCACGTATTTACGAGTGATTGGCGAGCGGTTCGCCATGTCTTAGCGGATAAACATCGCTAGCATGTGTGAAGATGGTCTTAAGCGGATTCTTTGTTGTATGACATGAGAAAGTCATCATAATTTTGTGCAACATTAAATCATTGGGGGATTATCATTATTCTTAGTCGCTCAAGAATAATAATTAGGAAAATCCCGTTTAATCTGTAGCGTGCACGCGTCATAAAAATGTGGTATGTACTTGCCGAGTAGTTCTCGGGTTTTGAAATAATGAAGGAGCAGATCCTTGCTTACCGAGTAGTCCCCGGGCTTAACATAGTAGCATTACAAATTTTAACATGTGTATTTTGAGATGATAGTGATAGTAAAATTTAACAAACGATATGAGTAAGATGTAATCATGCTTCTTTCACTACTTGTACACATCATAACAAGTGAAAATAGTTGAAAGTATTGTGAGTCGAGAAGTCCTCGGACTTTGAATGTTGGTGGACGGATCCACGCTCACACATTTTTTTTATTTCGGCATGAAAATTTACCAAAGTCCCCGACTTTCGCTAGTGAATTAGGGATTGCTCGGATATTTGTTTCATAACATTTAGCAAGCGGTATAAGTAGTTTTTACACATGCGAACTTTGTCTATTCAATAACAAGCGTAACTTTGGTAGTGTTTTCCGCTAATGATATGAAGCATAGTGAGGTAATGATTAATTCTTAACAAAACATGATGAAATTATGTTGCAAGTTTGGTTATGTGAGCGGATAGGCGTTGCTTGTAAAATTCTTATGTTCATTTCATTGAGTTAAACATGACATAAGTTTTGCGAAGCATAGCAAGTGTTGTATGCTACGGCTAAGCATGCTTGTAAAGACAATATCTCTTACTGCAAAGATAAAGAGATGGTTAACCATTACTTATCTCATATCGACTTGTAGTCTTGTTGGAGTGAAATTTGTTTATATCCCCGAGTCACGCTGATTGTCTAAGAGTGACGCTCCATGTGGTTGAGGAATAGTCATCAATATATAGTTCGTTATGACTTCGTACATGAGGATGCCTGGATCGAAGAGGTTCAATTTCCTCGAAACAAAACAAACAAGTGATTAGCAATCTAATGTCGTGTGTAAACGGTCATTGATGTCATTCATGTGATGTTATAAAAATATATACATGCTAATAGCCTAAGTATAGACATGTCGTTGGCAATTACCGTAGGCATGAATGTATGCATCTTATAACTGCACGAATATATACATGAATGTATATGCTTCAGAGACAGAGATATATATATATATATATATATATATATAGATCCAAGCTAGAGTAGACATGTGCTTATCTCATTTCTCAGTTTTCGTTGAGAATTGAGTTGTTCTGAGCGGAGGATTGAGTCCCTGAGGTTTACGCTGAACCCAATTGAAACTTGGGTGCTTAAAGTAGCTTTCAGTTCGGTGTGCAGTGAAGATTGAAGTTCCTCCATCAACTTCAAAACTAACAGTGGCTTTGCACGGCTGAGGTAAAGCGGATCCCCGTCGGCAGAGTGCGCTGTTCATGGGCGGAACGCCCTAGCGGGATACGCTGGGATTTTGGTGTGCTCGAGCGGTGAGTCGGTGAGGCCATGGTCAGGGACGGAACCAAGGGTGTGCTAGGGTATGCTGCAGCACATCCCAAGTTTGTGATCAAAATTTTATGAGTATATATGTACATCATCACCAGGTACCACTCCAGGGACTATTGTATTGTTCTGTGCAGTTTATTTTCTTTAGTTGTATGTGTTTTTGGTTAATTAATAACATAGATGCATTGCTTTTCTTCTGCTGTCCCAACCAATTGGTTCTTGCTTTGTGAGTTTCCTTGTTTTTTTTCCTGGTTCATGTTTAATACTTGTGTTCGTCAAAGAAAAACCAGTTCTAACTTTGAAATTGGTAAATAAGGAAAACAGTGATGTCAAAGACTCAATTGAAGATATTCAATTGCTGACTTTGATTTCTTAAACGAAATGGACTGAGGTTCACTTCTTCAAGTTGTTGGTTAGTATTATAGTCATACTTTTGATGATTGTCTATACTTATAATCATTTAGATGATTATTATGAATCGATCTTATTGAGAATATAAAGATAAACATTAGACTTGTTTAAAGGATGTTACACCTGAAATATTTTACCAAAACAAATACCCTGTCAAAAACATTCTTTGTTGCATATTTAGTTTAGTAGCAAAATAAAAATTTGGCCCACCCAACTTCTAATTCCTGGTTTCGTCTCTGGCCATGGTTGGCCTGGCAGTGATCGAGTGTCCAAGCGAAAATTAGCAAGTTGAGCGGCGGGGGCTTAAAGTTGAGCGGTTGATGTCGAGTTGAGCGCTTCCACTGCAAATGTCCAGATGAGTTGAATCTGATGAGCAGAGGCGTAAGCAGAAGTCAACGATAGCTATTGCTTTTTTTTTGCAGCGGTTGTCGACGCAGCGGTTAACTCAAGGCAACGAGTAACGGTTCAGCTCTTGGCGAAACAAGTCGTGGCAGTTTTCTGCTACTGTTCAACTCGTGCGGTCTAACACACCTTATGCGGGTTGCTGATCTACAGTTGACGATAAGTAACGGTTTGTGGACGCCAGCGGTTGCCATGAGCGGCAGTTGTCTAAGAGGACACAACGTTGCGGTACAACTTGGCGAGTTTGCAGTGGTTGTCCGAGAAGACAAAACTCTGCGGTTGAACTTGAACTCGGCATCGGTTGTCTAAGAAGGCAGTGGTTTAATTTGGTGGCGGTGAGGTGAGCCGCTGTCTTTCATGATGGATTTGGTTGTGATTCAACACAAGAGCTAGAGAAGACAGTTGATAGCGGTTTGACGAGGTCTGCTGAGCGACCTACAATTAAAAACCATATCATTATAGTAACTATAAGTACGGATCGTTCTAGTCGGGGACACTAGGGAATGATTATATCTATATTAAAACAAGTAATATTTACAAGTACAAAATACTCATATACCACATATACAATTATATGTCACATAATATACAAGTATACAGTATAAACATACATACAAATTCGGTAAAAATACAATATTCACAAAATATTAACTAAAATCATTTACAAAATATATACAAATGTACCGAATTATTATGGGAGTTTTAGTGTTTTCTAACATTCTAAGTTCTAAATCTAATATTTACAAGGTTGATCAATCAATAATTAAGCACATAATCATAACAAGCACCGAATAGATAAACATGTAAATCCTATGCAAGATTAAGATGCAACATTTATGTTATCATAGACTATAATTAATTCTAACTATTAGACTCCTCATGTAAACTTAAGACCTACAATCACATGATCTTAAGCCTATATATGTGTCATCTTGCTCAGTGTCTACAATCGCATAACACTAAAACAAAATACACTGACCGAACAAGAGTCATTGGAGACATGATCCTAAGTATGGCATCACTCATCCTATTAGCATGTAAATTGCTTACCCTAACAACCCTTGGCATTGCCTAATAATCAAGACCTACAATCGCATGACCTTATCCTTAGAACACTACGGCATGTTAAACTCCCCTCTTAGGAATATCTGGTACCTAGACTACCCTCAAGATCGATTACATGATCATGTAAACAATAAATTAATTAGACATCTATTACACACATAAATATAAATAACTTAAACTATTCAAAGTCCTAACATACATACTATTCGTTACACAATCAACAAGTTCATGAAATAATCACAAAGAATAAACATAAACATGTAAATCATATAAAACCATAAAAATCCAGAAATAATATATATATATATATATATATATATATAAAGTACTGTTCACAGATTAAAAATACAAGCAAATTGAGGTTTTCCATACCTAAAACCTACCTAAAGGGTTCGGCTAAGGTGTGGAGGTGATCGACGGTGATGGCGGCGGTATGGTTTGGCGACAGCTTGATCTTTCTATGCGTTTGAGAGGGGTTTTAGGTATAGCTTGGCTATATTATGGCTTAAACAAAGATTGACACCTAAAACTCAACTATTACATGAGTATTTATAGAGAAATATTAAGGCAAAGTCGGCAGTCTCCCAATCCAAACCCAAATAGGTTTAGATTTTCATTCTTAAACTTGATTTTCATCCCCTACAATCAATTATAGTTAGTGACATAATATATATGGTATGTTAACAAGTATCACACCCTTTTATCATTTCGACTTCAACTTAGGTGATGAATGACAACAATTCGTTTGTCACACGGAGATAATGAAAAAAAAATCAACGTTTCCAAGTACAAAATGGCTTGGCTCAATGCAGTAAACAAGGATTCACCTGTCATTCTTGTTCATTTCTTCATAGCTAGGCCGGGAATCATGATGCTCTCTTTTGTTTCTTACGAACCAGGAAAAGGACGGTGATTATTGATTAAAGTATAAGGCTATAAGCATAAAGAAAAGCCTAGCTGCACAGTAATGAATAAGCAAAAGAACCACCTGGAACAATTCGGTTCATTTTTTCTGTGTTGTCCAGTTCAAAATTTCCTTTTTCAAAAGTGCATTTTCAGGTAAAGCTTCAGACATTTTCCGGGGCCAATTTAGACTGCAGCATATGGTTACCGCACAAGGGCAGGATCTGAAAAGCGTTTGGGAGGCCAGCAATTGTAATAAACTAATAATTGTGTGAAGAACATAAGATTCACCAGGGGGCATGATATAAGCACCAAAATTTGTCACAAGAATAATTGCTTACAACCCTTATGCTATCCCATCAAAGTTCATATCAGAAGAATTCAAAATCTAAATATGGACCTGGTAACCGATCTGTCTCTGTAGCTCCCTTGCCATTTTGAGGCTCTGCAGACTTGAATGCCTGGTTTAAAAGGGCAAGATCAAGTGGTTTTGGTATTTCTGGAGGCTGTGTGCCACGAATGAGAGCCCAATTGACACTTGCAAAGAAGGGATGCTGCTTAATCTCTGTAGCACCTCTTTTAAAGCCTAGTCTCTTTGGAGGATTCTTTACTAGTAGTCCCTTGATCAAATCCTTCGCAGCAAAACTGACATTGGATCCATCAGGGAACTTGAGTGACTGGCCAACGACATTGAACAATGTCTCCCGATTTCCATTCCCTTTAAATGGTGTCCTCCCATGAAGCAGCTCATACAAGAAGATTCCGAAAGTCCACCAATCAACAGCACTACCATGACCATCTCCTCTTATGATCTCAGGAGCTAAATACTCATGAGTTCCAACAAATGACATGGACCGCGCATTAGTTGGCTCAGCAATAAGTTCAGGCATCAAATCTGAGCTCCCCAAATTTGTTCTTTCACTTTTCTCCTTCGTTGATTTGGAACTTAGGAACCGAGGCGTAAAGCAAGAAGGTTGCAAGCAAGAGGGTTGAACACAAACCGGTAGTTTGCAGGCTGGATTTGGATCAATGCAAGCAGGTTGAATGCAGTATGTGGGCATTGCACAAGATGACTCAACGCTGGACTGAACAAGAGTAAGACACACCTTACATTTCAATGATAAATCAAAATCCGTAAGCATGATATGTCCATCCTCCCTCACTAGTACATTTTCGGGTTTCAAGTCCCTGTACACCACTCCCATCATGTGCAGATACTCAAGAGCAAGAAGCACTTCTGAAGCATAAAACCTGCAAACAGACAAGAAAACAAAGTCTCATAAATTGATCACACTCGATCAGGATAGTACTAGCAGAAGTTAATTTACACCAAAACTAGCTGTAAATTTATCACCAGAGGACACACCGACATTAACAGTAAACAGCCACCAAATTCTTTACAGTTGAGGAATGAACAGAACCATAAACAGATTGTTCAGAAAGTGATAGAATTGATGAACTCTAAAATCTCCACCTATAAAAGTTTCAATCTTTGAAAATCAAATTTCAAACAACCCCATTTCTATTATGAACTTAAACTTTATGCGCGCGGAAACGAATGTCACGAATGGGAAACAAACCTCGCAGCTTGTTCAGTAAAATGCTTCCCCTGCTGGCGCTGCCTTAGCGTATGAAGATCCCCGCCGCTGCAAAACTCCATCAACAAGCAAGAGAACTTGTCCGTCTCGAAATCCGAATAAAGGGTTGGAAGAAACGGGTGGTCCAATAACCCCAATATGTCTCTCTCAGTCTGAGCCCTCATCAGCTTCTTCCTCCCGGCCAACATTCCCTTGTCCATTACTTTCATGGCGAAAACGCAACCAGTCCCTCTCAACTCAGCCAAGTACACACTCCCTATATCCCCACATCCAAGCTTCTTCAACAGCCTGAAATGATTCAGACCCAACTCGCCGACTTTCACCTTCACCGATTGAATCGCGTCCCATCGAATATCATTCCCTTTGTGCGGCTTCGACGGGCATATTCGTCGGGATGTCACGGATTCCGACCCTCTGGCCACCTCGTCTGACTCGGCATTGTTGGAACTCTTCTTGGTTTCGGCGGAGGATGAGTCGTTGGTGCTGCTGCTGACGCTGGCGGTGTTGTCGGAGCTGCTGCAGAGACTGAGACTAATGCTGAGACCTTGGCTGACGACCTCATTCCTCTCGGGGGTTTCGGGCCGTTTTTCCATGACAAATGAAAATGAAGAGGAAAATACCGAAGGTTTGGGAGTTGGGTGACCCGAGGTGGTCAAAGAGAGGAGCGGGCGTCAAGAGAGGTGAGCATAGGGACCCAAAAAATGAGAGATATAACCCTGATGTTATTAAAAATTTGAAATTTTGGTGAGTGAGAGTAAGTGAGAGTGAGAGAACCAATGAGTAGTTGCAGCAAATGTTACAGCTTGAAGACAAAATCAAACAGGAGAAAGAAAGAATCGCTATTTACGAGGGACGACAAAAGCCTCTAGATTTTTCTAATCACCAGAGACACATTACACTAACCTATATATGTGTTGTGTGTTTTAATACTGAGGAGTAATGAAGAACAGTGTCTCACCCAATACTGCTACTTAGGTTTAAAATCTGATCAATTTGGGTTGGTGAGCAATTCATCTGTGGAGCTTGACGTTTCAATACGGATGAGTTGGATGCATTGGTGAAACAGCTACAATGTACCTTAATATTTTTGCTGAGATATGATCACAGTGGTTTTGGTAAGAGCAGTTGATGTGATGAGGATCCCATTGGATATTCTAGGTCCTCTGAATTTGACAGAAGGGGGAAATAAGGTAACGCACCCTGGGGCAGTATTGGCCTCTTCCATATCTATGTTTGCAAGAAGCAGGAAAATTTGATTTTATTAATTTTCTGAGATAAACTGACTGAACCAAAATGAGCAAGTCATTCAATTTCTTTGATTTATTTTGTTATTAAAATGGGAAAGAAATATACAAGCATTTGTTATAAAATATTATCTGAATTCTGGAAAGGAATAAACTATTGCAAGAAGTAAGAGCTCTGACCAGGGGACTGTGTTCAATTTTTTGATTACCACATTCATTGCCTCTGATTATCTGAAATTTTGTGTTGCCTCAATCATGAAAAGGAAAATAAGTTTTTGTGGCACTAGTCTTGCATCATCATAATAAAGCTCCCGCCTCTCTTTCTATAACTGGATGGCTTAAAGTTTGGGATTGATTACCACACACAAAAGCACAAAATTCTGGGTTTTCTGTTGATAATCACTTCCCACATGAGGATTTACATGTGGCATGTTTGAGGTGCTTTTCATTGTGATGTTTATACTTGTTAACAGATGTCATTTCCCAAATCAAAACATTTCAATTCAGGTTAGTTGGTTCCATATTTTAAGAGATGGAAATGCTTAAAGATTGTCCACATCAAATCTTGAAGTGCAATCTAAGAACTATTTAGTCTTACAAGTATAAAAGTTTGTAACATCTAAAAGTTGAAGCAATGCATCAGAATCATGAAGCTGCCAGTGTTTGTTGCTTCTTTTTCCCTGGTTCTACATGGAGTTGCTTGCTCTTTGGTAATGAACAAATTTGATTGCCATCATATTGAATTAGATTTCATAGTTTTCCAATGCTCAAGTGTTCTTGAACTTTACTAATGCTAGTATTGAATTGCAGGACAATGAGTGGCATAGACTGTTACGTTTTACACACACACAAGTGCCCCTTCCCTATATGGCTTGCAACTGCTCCTAACAATGGACAGCCGGTAATAGCTGACGGCGGCTTCTCCCTCCCGGCTGGCATGACTAAGCGCATTACTGCACTGTGGTCATGGACGATAGGATTTGGAGCCGAATAGGATGCACCTGTTCGAGATGAAAATAGATTTTCTTTGAACAACCAAGCTTGAGGCATGCCAGTACCTATGGGTCAGGCACAACCTTGATCTTGATGCTTGTTCGCCTTCTGACTTCTTCTCAAACAACTGTCGTACATGTGCTGGTCAGGCCGACACTTAGGTTCTTCTTAGACCTAGCTGAAGAGCAACTAGGATTTTCTTCTCTTCTCGCGAAACTGTCGTTTCTTACTCAGACCGGAGTAGTTGAGCAGAGCTATAAATCAGGATTGAGATATGTTCGTCAAAGGATTCTCTGACAAACTGGGGATATTTTCTAAAGTTATTCACCTTAACAATGGTTTTGCGAGTATTCGCCGACGGATCGGTCTTTGTGAAGTGGGGATGGACTGTTCGCTCATGGATGAGGTTTAGTGAGGTAGAAGCGGGGAATGTCTATGGATAGGGCTTTGGTGAGTAGCAGCGGAGAATGCTTATGGATAGGGGTTTGGTGAGTTGCAACGGGAAATGCTTACGGATAGGGCTTTGGTGAGATAAAAAGACACAATGAATCTTTTTGGTAGAGTTGTTCCGAGAGAAGCTTGATTTGCAGGATGCAAAGGTTTGTATTTGATTTGATGTGTCCTCTTGATACGTCTTGACCCCCTTTATATAGTGAACACTGGATTTTGTTCTTGTTTGGGGATCAAGGCATATCGAATCTCTTGAAGATTAGATCCTTAAGCAACTGCAAACCTTCGTCAAGCATGATCTCAAATGGAAAGAAAATATTTACAATCACTTAGACCGCAAAAATCGGTCAAATAGGCTCGAAGAGTCAGTATTCGCCGAAAATATATTATTTTGGTCCAAACAACATCTTTGCCGCTAATTGGAGCCTTGCTTGTGAAACTGGAGACTGTGATGGAAGATTGGCATGCAATGGACTAATAGGCACAACACCAGTGCAAATTGCGCTTTAAGACAACAAAGACTTGCCAAATTACTATGATGTTAGCTTGGTCGATGGATACAATCTTCCAATTTCAGTCATGTCGAGGCCTGTACCATCTAATTGTCGCATTAGTGGGTGCTTGAGAGACTTGAAAACTAGGTGTCCGGAAGAGCTTCAGGTTTTGAACAGCAAAGGGGAAGTGGTGGCTTGCAAAAGTGCCTGCTTGGCATTTGACAAGGACTAATTTTGTTGCAGAAATCAGTATGGAACTCCAGAAAAATGCAAGCCAAGTGTGTACTCCAAGATATTCAAAGATGCATCTCCCTCCTATTACAGCTATACTTATGATTCATCACCTCCATTGGTGAACTGCAAGGCTAATGAGTATGCGATCATCTTTTGCCCTTCAGGCTGGAGTGATGAGCATACTTCCATATAGACCTTCCATGTAAACATATAAACTAAGTTGCCTCATATATGGTGAACTCGTGTATAAGTGAAAGTCTAGTTGTCTGCTATGTACCATTCTATGGTTTATGAAGCTAGAATACCCCCGTGTTAGGCGGATCTAGGATTTTAGTTTGGGGCGGGCTGACAATTTTTTCTTAATGTTTACAAATTTTTTTTATCAAAGTTTTTCGTCACATCTTGATTAAAAATATAATGAATAATCACATGTTTAACTGATCATTCATAAATAAGTAAAATAACATTTTGATAACAAAAGTTAAAGACCAAAGAGCTTACATACTCTTTTTAAAAAAAAAAAAAAAAAAAAAAAATAAAGACGAATTGCACCCTACGATGTTGAGTAGAAGCAAACTCTTTAATTATAGAATCAGAATCATAATTCTTGGTCAACTCCTTTTCAATGTGGACAATCATGTTATTAGCCAAAAAATCATTTTTCATCTTGTTGTGCAACATTGTTTTGATACATTTCATAGCTGAAAATGCTAGCTTGTTCTGTAGTTGTATAAACTGGCAAAGTCAAAACAAGATGAATTAACCGATCAATCATTTGATATCTCTTTGATCTTTTTGTTTTAAAGAATCCTCGACATAACTCAGAAAGAGTAATAACAGACTTTAGCACATTATCTTGAGGTACATCAACCTCATATATGATCAGTTTGTTTCTCAAATCGTGCAACTCTTGTCTTGTGAAATTCTGAGGGTAAAATTTTTCTGCAAGAGTCCAAATATTATTAATGTTAAATCCCATAAAACCACCTGTTGTGTCTAAATATAAGCTAAGAATAAGAAGTTTCTTTGCTCTTTCACTGAACCTATCATTTAACTCCACCAACTAAAAATCTATTGTAGCATAAAATATGTCAATCCGGTAATGATGTTTAGTTGTTGTGTTTTTTTTTGCTGACAATAACGACTGACGCATACTCACACTATACTGATCATCCATAACAAGTATATCAATATCATGTTGGTTCCCAAAAGACTCCACTTTTTTAAGAAAATACTCTCAATCATGTTCTCTTAAATTCTGAAGAGAACGGATTGCAACTTCCACTAGATTCATAGCATTCAAGATATATTGAGATTTCTATTGCAATTGTTGACATAAGACATCAGTCACTCCCATGATTTCTTTCAACAATGCAAGATGAATTTGAATTGAAATGTCATGATGACATTGTAAGCACCAACAACTAATGCACGTAAAGACTCTGTAGATTTATCATCCATAATGAATTCAAAAGCTGTACATGTAGCATTATACTTATCAATCAAGTCACAAACTGCAGTAAAATGAGAACCCCAACATAGGCAAATAGCTAGGGAGCATACCTTGAGATTGAAGATAGAAAGTCAAAAAGCTATAGATAGGCGGGTGATAGCAGAAGAGGAGAATAGAGTCCTGGAGAAGACAAAGAGACGAATAAAAAAATAAGGAGAAAAAATTCAAAGAAATTCAACTTATTATAATAAAAGGAGTAATTTTTTAGGAAAATTATATAAACAAATATAACTAAACTCTTTTAAGAAAATATAAAGTATATATATTTAGAAGAAAAAAAGGAAAAAAAGCATATGGACTAGATTGTGTTACATATGGGTAAGTATAGAAATTTGGAGTGGGCTACTTTTCAAAATTTATTTATTTAAACTATAAATATGCTGCAAAGTAATGTTTTTTTTTTTCAAAATTTGGATTGGCCTGTAGCCCACCTTAATTAGCCCATGTGTAAATATACCATTGCACATATAGTACCGTACAACAGACGAAGACGCTAACAGGAGGGTATTTTTATAATTTCGCACGGTCACAGTAAATGACTGGTTTCACTGTTGTACTGAGACTCAAATAATATTTTAATTAATAAAAAATAAATTATTAAATAATCAGGACGGAACGAGTCTAAATGAGACTTGAATTATCCATCCTAGATCACGTCCTATTGTATAGGGATGGGACGAGACAAGCTTTTAAGATTTAAATCCAGTCTCATCCCGACAAATTTAGAGACGAGACCGGAACGAGTTCAGAATTACGAGATTTTATGCCCACCCCTATTAACGATATGTTAGTAGTAGCCTGCTGATGGGAAAAAATTGATATAAGTCTGAAAATTGCACCTATTGGTAATTATGTTTTTAAAATTTAGCTAAATCAAATACGATTCATTATTTCAAAGTTAGACACCAAACCAAATCAACTTATCCATAGTCTATCAAGAGAGAGTTAGGTGATGTTTCTGTTCTTCTATTGTAGTGGCGTTGAGTTTTCTTTTCTTAGTTGAGCTTTTCCTTTCAGTTGCTCTAGCTTGTCAGGTTTTGAGTTTGGTTTTCATTTTCAAAATTACATTATTGTATTTCTTTTTAGTATAATTTAATATTTTTTAGGTTAAAAGAAGAGGAGTGGGTTTCCTGAGTGGGATGGACCCCTCGCCACCAGGCTTGAGGGTGGGACTCGTTTCCTACATAGTCTGCCTCCTAGAAACTAATATCGCCTAATCATTTATCTATTTTAGTAAAAAAAACCCATCTATAGAGTCGTTTCGTATTAAACTCCTAAAAATATCGTGTTACCAACTGTTGTTCCTAATCTACACTGGGTCTATTGGACCTCGGACCCTCACACAGACAGGTGAATATCAGGCCCAATTCTCTAACTCACAGTTCCCATTTAGGGTTTCCACACTTGCACTATAAATTACCCGCCTCAAGATTTTGATAGCTATCTTCTTCTCCTTCCTGGGTTCTCACTGAAATTACAGCTTTTAGATTGCTTTCGTTTGCGGTGCATAGTAGGTTGTTGAGGCTGCAGCTGCCGATGCATCCCTACAAATCACTATTAGCTCATCAATGTGTATTCCCTCTCTCTGCTTCTCCTTCTGTTTTGTCAAATCTATGATGAGAAAAATACTGCAACAATATGAATGGAGATAACGATATCTCCAAATCCGTGTTTACTTGTATTTAAGTCTCTGAGATTTTGCTTCAAATCTTCCTCTTTCTTTGATTTGCGATTTCTAGAAGAACTACTTTCTAAGTTTTGGGCGTGATGAGGAACTTATTGGTCCGTGTTTCTGATTTGACCGTGACCGAAAAACCTTAACCAACTCTGATCTCACGATTCAAATCTTGTACTTTTTTTTATCTTCTTTAGAAGATTTGTGCTTTTGTTTTACTTTGGTTGTTGCTCTGTGATTTTTGCCTCGGAAGGCATATACGCTATTCTGATTCATAGCATGAATTGATAAATCTTGAAAGCTGAGAGCTTCTTACTGCTAATTTTTGTTTTGTTTACTTGTTCTGCTGTTATGAATTATGGATAAATCGCATGTCAGACTTCAGAGATTGTAATAGATCAATGAGAATGAAACTTCCTAGCTTCTGAGCAGTTTAAGAGTACTTGTTTTCTGTGTATTTTTTATAACTTGTTTTGTACGATGTGACGTGAGATTTCTCTTCGGAATTCTCAAGCTTTTCAGTGGTTGCAAACAGTGTGTGTTTGTAAGATCCCAATTAAGCGTCACAAGCCTGGTAGCGTTGACGGTGCTTTTACTAGCATCTCCGAGAAGGGCTGCGTCATATTCCATTGCCTTGTAGAGCGGCGTTGCTGCCTGTTGAACAAAACTAAGAACTTAACTGTCGAATGAATCAGATGCTCTATTCATTGAGAAACAATTACAGAGACTGGCTATATATAGCCTTAATCGGAAAAACTGAAAGCAACGAAACGGAATGCAAGAGAATCTCGTCTTCAACAACCCTGAAGATCATGAGCTTATTTGACTGGAATTAATCTAACGAATCCTAACAGCAAGTTCCTAACAAATAGGATAGTTGTTGATCGAGATAAGCACGAACCCAGATTTGCAGAGCATCGTTCTTGATGCTGACGTCATCATCCAACGGTCGAACTGTCACACCCCGAATCTTGTCAAGTTAATAAAAGTTATCTTTCACAGAAATTCACGAGTTACCGAGGATTTTTAATTGCGATCGGTAATTCGATAAGTTATCGCTCGAGTTAATTTTCGAGTTTTTAAAAGTACTCCAAATACCTGAATTGACGACTCGATGTTGTAGTACGTGTCGACACGAGTCTCCCGGTATTTTCGGATTATTTTTCGGAGCTTCGGTTTATTTTCTACGGATTTTTGAAGTTTCCGGTAACTTTTAATTATCCATCCGGTAAAAAGGGAGTTTTACCATTTAACCTTTTTACTTTTCACTCTCTTTAAATCTGGACCGTCAGATCATTTGGAGAATGAATCTGGACCGTCCATTCAAGTTTAAATTGGAAGTGAGTTGGTTGACTGGGTCAAACCAGAAACTCGGGTCAAACCCGAGTCTCCCCTCTCCTTCGACCTCCGTCTGCTCTTCCTCACCGGAGCTGCGTCCGGCCACTACACGCCGGCGGACCAACACCATCCAACTCCACTCCACCTTCTCGTCCTAGCCCATCCCTCTTTTCACCGTAACGTCCACCGTGAAGGGAGATCAACGACGAGACCAGGCGGCGGTCTTCGCCGGATTTCGGCCGTTTCAGGCGGAGTTAGGGCGCGTGGAGGGTAAGGTTCTTCTCCTCTGCACTTCCTCTTCCTTTTCCATGTCTTTGAATGTTCGATTTGAGCCTGAGCGAATTCTTCCTTTTCGGTGTTCACTGTGCTTGCTGGGTTTCTGAGTCCTCGTCTCCGACGAGGAGTTCTGGGTTGTTCTGGTGGTGATAGGAGTTCCGAAGAGGCTGGAGACTAGGGACTGAGGCAGAGGAGGCCCTAGTTGGTGAGTCTGGGCAGTGGGAAGCCTCTGTGCTCGGGACAACGACAAGCAAGGGTGGAGGTGCTGCCGGAGCTGTAGTGGTGCTGGTAGAGGGAGTTATAGGGACTGGTGGCAACTGTAAGGTGAGTTTGGGTTGTTGTCTCCTGCAGGTTGTGTTGTGTTGTTGTGTGTGTTGTTGTGCCCTGTTGCTGAAATTGAGTTGTTTTGTGCATGTGTGGTCGATAACTTGGTGACGAAGGAAACGGGGGAAACTCTGGCGAAAATCCCGCACGTTACCGGAATTCGGTGAAACGTAATGGTTCCGGCAGAAAGCCGAAGAGGTAGAAATCGAATCCTTGTTAGGCTTTTAGTCGAAAAGTACGGTTAATTCCTAAGTTGAGACATTTACGGAGAAAATGGACGTAATTAGGAAGTTTCCATTTTGGGAAACCTCCCAAGTTTGGAAACCTGTTAATTTGGGAAACTTTCCATTTTGGGAAAGTTTCCATTAAAGGAAAGCTTTCACTTTGGGAAAGTGGCATTTTCAGAAAAAAGGGTTTAAGAACTGAAGCTCAATGAATGTGACAATTTTTGGTTAATTGGGTAAAGAGTTAAATTGTTATCGGAAATTGATAACTGGAATTTATGAGAAAATGTTAAATCGGTATATCGACTCGAGGTTATATTTATTGTTTAATATGTGACACCCTAATGTAAAGTTAAAGTGATAACGAAAGTTCGGAAGCTGAGTCGGACTTCCGGTAAATTGAGTTAAGAGTCGATAACCGAGAAAGGAAAGTCAAAAAGGTTTAAGTGTCATAAAAAGGAACTTGGTCAACTTGTGGTCAAATAGGATTTCCTGGTCAAACTAGGAAAAGACCAAGTCAACTGTGGTATGACTAATGTGATGATTTGTTGTACAGTCTCTGGTCGGACGTGAGACGGGCTCGACTACGCGGGTAGTTCGAGGGTTTCGCTCGAGGAGCTTTCCGAGCGGAAATGTCGCAATAGTACTGTGAGTGGACATATATTTTTAAATAAATGCATGCCTTAATTATTGAGTACATTGCATGGTTTTTATGATGGTTTTCGAGAATTATATCTTTCTCGGGTTCTTGAACGTTTTTATATGGATAAAGTTTAGCGGGAGCCTCGATTAAAGATTTTTACTATGGTTTGAGATATTGACACTTATACGTGAAGTATTTACATTATTACACAATTTTCTATTTCTCCCGAAAATGGTTATAGACGGTGATGGCCGTCCTTCGAATGGATTTGAACCCGAGACTTCGTTGGAAATTGGTTTTATGCATATATGACAAGGAATTGTTTTACTTATTTGTTTTGGGAAGAGAATTTGATTATTGTCTTGTTATGAATTTTTATTTTAAGGGTTGACCAATAAATATGCTAGTTAGAGTAGCGTGAGGGCGCTACTAGAGCTCTTAGCTCCGACCCTAGCCTGAGAGGTCAGGCAAACTACGTAGTGCACTATGAGGGTTGACCATTTCCACTTTATCCAGAGCTCTTAGCTCCGACCCTGGTCTGAGAGGTCAGACAAGCCTGAGAGGTCAGGTTGATATTATAAGGGTTGACCGTTATCACATATTCTAGAGCTCTTAGCTCCGACCCTGGTCTGAGAGGTCAGACAAGCCTGAGAGGTCAGGTTGATATTATAAGGGTTGACCGTATTATTTTATCTAGCTAGCATAGCGTAGCGTGAGGGCGCTACTAGAGCTCTTAGCTCCGACCCTAGTCTGAGAGGTCAGACTTATTATGTTTGGTGAACATTTCTCTTCCCATATTCCTTGCTGGTTTATCTTATCATGCATATGCGGAAATTTAGTAATTGTGGGCATGCATAAATGATTTTTAAATTGATATACTTTTGGGAGAGCATTACAGGAAATGGAGTTTTGATATTTGATTTTTGTCCACTCACTCTAACAGTTTTTAAATGTTTCTCCCCTGGGCCTTTCGTTTTTAAATGCCCAGTGATGCAGGGTTCTTGAGATGAGGTCGAGCGCGTACGAGAGTCGAGGCATAGTCGATCATTCCGTTGCTGCGTAAAATTCTTTGGGGTAATTATCTCTGTAGACTGCTCTGACTAACCCGGTTTAGTTAGTTTAGTAGGAAGGGTTGGCCATTTCAAGGGGGTTTCGGTAAGAAGTTCCCTTGAGGTGGTCCCCGCAGGATTTACTTCGGGTTAAAAGGGTTTAACCTGGGGTGGGTCCTGTCAATGGTATCAGAGCATTAGGTTATCATTTCCTGTTACTACCTCATATACTTGGTATCACTTAGTGTCTATAGAGTGATGGTCCGACCGCGGCGGATCCATCGGCATTTTATGCTTGGACGCTTAGTGTTTATTGAGGATATGAGTTAGTACTTCCTGATTGAGATATGGACCGAGTGGTCCTATAAACGATCGAATCTTCAAGACTATGCCTCAGTACGCGCGACCTCATAGAGAGTTCCTGTAAGGAACAAGGTAAGCTCGTTACGTATTTATGTTTTTGTATTCCCCATTGATTTATGAGATTTGAGTTGGGGATCGAGCTGTAAACTCACGTTGTTTAACGTTTGAGCTTTATGTGTGAGTACTCGGTGGTGAAACGGTTAATTCACACCTGGAAGGCTGTCATGGTTGTTGACAGGGATGCTGTAGAAGCCTAAGACAAGGCTTGGGTGTTCGTGTTATGAGGCTCTTAAAAGTGAAGAGTCGTACGAGTTACTGGAAGATGTTGCATCCTGTGATGGAAAAAGGAGCTGAAGTCGTCTAACGCGATTATTCAGAAAGGATGAATATTGAGATTTGACGATTGCCAAGATTGTGTTGAGGTTCGTCATTAGTGTGGTTTCAAAGAAACCAACGGACTTATGAAAGTGGAATGACTCAAGGAAAATGAGTGTAGTCATTTTGGGATCAATGGACTTGGTTCTAGTGACGAGTCCATGATGACACTACTGGAGAAGGTTACGAAAGTAAAGGCTGATTGGTCCCTTGACGCTTTATGGGACAATCACTGAAACTGATGGTTTGGGTCACTTTTGGTGCTGACGTGGTTGTCGTCAACTACGACCAGATTCTCTTCGCTCCAGCCACCTATGATTGGGGTACTAGAAAGATTTGATTTGTTAGTGAGTCCAATCGTGATTTGAATTGTTGGTGACAATGGTCATTGGGCCATTTATCATGGAGGTAGAAATTATATCGTGTCACCAGATCTTGGGACTCATGTCAACCATAAGGTGAGTTATCCACCTGTGGTCAGAGTATTTTAATTAGTACACCTGTGGAGGGGTCTCCAGGTTGGCTGTGTTAGAGTTCGATTTTCAGATTGAGCGAGTGTTACTAGTGGTAATTAAAGGTAAGTGGTTTCGGAATTTTAAGGAACATGTTGGAAGTGGCAACAAGCCACTGGGTCTCGGACCAAGGGTGCTTGGGGTACCGGAGATAGGGATACGAGCCTTGATTGACTTTGTATTATTGTGGTGTAGGAACCGGTCATTGTGCAAACGGTATTATTTCGACGGCCGAAGTTGTACATGGGAATACCCCACAGGAGCACGTGTATCCTCCTGTGTAGGGGAGTGATTAAGCTACGTTCAGATTAAGTTATGATCTGAGAGGATGTTAACGTGTGGCAGTGGATCTTGTGATTTAAGATCTAGAGTGGTAAGCGATTGAGAATTTTGAATCTTACCGAATAGAGGTTGCGGTGGATGGTTAACCCGCAGCGCCTGGGGGACAGTTTTGTTAGAGACTGTCTAGTAGTACAAGTTGACTCTGTGGTGTTTACGCGCCAGTACGGTGATGGCATTTGGTGAATTGTGCCGTAATGATTTGATGCTTTGTGTTCAGTGTGGTTAAGTTCGGTGTTAATTAATTCCCGATGCGTTGATCAGGGATTCCTTTGGGTGTGCACCAGGGGCACTAAATTGTATGTAGATGTCCGGTCTGGTAAAATGTCCAGATTTGTCGGGTATGGCCAGACGATTTGGTAATGGAGACATCTGTGAATGAGCCATCCTTGTGGAGCGGGTAAGGCTCTGAAATTCTTTTAATGGTAAGTCTATTCCAGATTGAGATGCGGATAAGGTTTAATAGACGCACGGTTATGGTTGAAGTGCAAGTTCTGTACTATGCGTCATTCCAGGTTAAGGTAAGGGACAGAGAGGCCAGTGGCACCTCACCTTTGAGTGGTACGGGTATGTATTACCAGTTGTAAAGTACGCTATGACATCACCAAGTGATAATTGAGTTGGTGACTCTAATGTTTGGATTGTGAGTAAAAGTCAGGATTTGTGTCAGAATAGTTGTGAGTAGTACGTAGTCTGACCATTGTCTTCATGCGAGGAGTAAGTATTGTTGGATCTCGATGTCTGGAGATTTGTATCTCCCTGATTAAAAGGCTATGATTTTGGATTTACGCGAAAATTCATGGCAACTCGTGTCCTGGGTGTACTATGGTTTGAGTAATGATAGAGTAAGGGAAGACAATTACTCTACAACATGACAAAATAGTTTCTAGAAAGCGTAAACCAAATCAGGGAGCCCGGTTCAAATGAGGTGATGGTTTGTGTAACACGATGTGATCATGGTTTTCTCGTGGACTTGTTGTCAGTAGATTTGGCTCCACGTGGTATTGTGTTACCAGAGGATTTAAATCCATTAGTGACATCGGACCCTACTCCTCGGGCGTGATAGTCATTTCCTGCAGAGGGAATGTGTTGAGTTGATATCTAAATTCAACGAAAGAATACGAGTGTTCTTGAAGAAATTTTACTCGCGACAAGCGAGGTGTTATTGGATCAGACGAGTATTAGTAGTATTGTGACGACGTCACTTGTGGTTAGTAAGAATATTGGGTGGTGTTTAGTTGGCTAAACCAGAAGGGATAGGAGGTTGGTTACTGGTCGAAGTTATTATGTTGAGCGTAAAGGGCATGTGTTTAGAGTTTTGACAATGCTATTCGTGAGGCGTTTCAAATGAGCTCTCAGAAGGAAGTGATATTGGAGAACAATATTATTATTTTAAGTGGTACTATCCCCCACAGTATTGGACTTTGAGTATAGAAATTTCGAGGACGAAATTTTTATAAGGTGGGGAGAATTGTCACACCCCGAATCTTGTCAAGTTAATAAAAGTTATCTTTCACAGAAATTCACGAGTTACCGAGGATTTTTAATTGCGATCGGTAATTCGATAAGTTATCGCTCGAGTTAATTTTCGAGTTTTTAAAAGTACTCCAAATACCTGAATTGACGACTCGATGTTGTAGTACGTGTCGACACGAGTCTCCCGGTATTTTCGGATTATTTTTCGGAGCTTCGGTTTATTTTCTACGGATTTTTGAAGTTTCCGGTAACTTTTAATTATCCATCCGGTAAAAAGGGAGTTTTACCATTTAACCTTTTTACTTTTCACTCTCTTTAAATCTGGACCGTCAGATCATTTGGAGAATGAATCTGGACCGTCCATTCAAGTTTAAATTGGAAGTGAGTTGGTTGACTGGGTCAAACCAGAAACTCGGGTCAAACCCGAGTCTCCCCTCTCCTTCGACCTCCGTCTGCTCTTCCTCACCGGAGCTGCGTCCGGCCACTACACGCCGGCGGACCAACACCATCCAACTCCACTCCACCTTCTCGTCCTAGCCCATCCCTCTTTTCACCGTAACGTCCACCGTGAAGGGAGATCAACGACGAGACCAGGCGGCGGTCTTCGCCGGATTTCGGCCGTTTCAGGCGGAGTTAGGGCGCGTGGAGGGTAAGGTTCTTCTCCTCTGCACTTCCTCTTCCTTTTCCATGTCTTTGAATGTTCGATTTGAGCCTGAGCGAATTCTTCCTTTTCGGTGTTCACTGTGCTTGCTGGGTTTCTGAGTCCTCGTCTCCGACGAGGAGTTCTGGGTTGTTCTGGTGGTGATAGGAGTTCCGAAGAGGCTGGAGACTAGGGACTGAGGCAGAGGAGGCCCTAGTTGGTGAGTCTGGGCAGTGGGAAGCCTCTGTGCTCGGGACAACGACAAGCAAGGGTGGAGGTGCTGCCGGAGCTGTAGTGGTGCTGGTAGAGGGAGTTATAGGGACTGGTGGCAACTGTAAGGTGAGTTTGGGTTGTTGTCTCCTGCAGGTTGTGTTGTGTTGTTGTGTGTGTTGTTGTGCCCTGTTGCTGAAATTGAGTTGTTTTGTGCATGTGTGGTCGATAACTTGGTGACGAAGGAAACGGGGGAAACTCTGGCGAAAATCCCGCACGTTACCGGAATTCGGTGAAACGTAATGGTTCCGGCAGAAAGCCGAAGAGGTAGAAATCGAATCCTTGTTAGGCTTTTAGTCGAAAAGTACGGTTAATTCCTAAGTTGAGACATTTACGGAGAAAATGGACGTAATTAGGAAGTTTCCATTTTGGGAAACCTCCCAAGTTTGGAAACCTGTTAATTTGGGAAACTTTCCATTTTGGGAAAGTTTCCATTAAAGGAAAGCTTTCACTTTGGGAAAGTGGCATTTTCAGAAAAAAGGGTTTAAGAACTGAAGCTCAATGAATGTGACAATTTTTGGTTAATTGGGTAAAGAGTTAAATTGTTATCGGAAATTGATAACTGGAATTTATGAGAAAATGTTAAATCGGTATATCGACTCGAGGTTATATTTATTGTTTAATATGTGACACCCTAATGTAAAGTTAAAGTGATAACGAAAGTTCGGAAGCTGAGTCGGACTTCTGGTAAATTGAGTTAAGAGTCGATAACCGAGAAAGGAAAGTCAAAAAGGTTTAAGTGTCATAAAAAGGAACTTGGTCAACTTGTGGTCAAATAGGATTTCCTGGTCAAACTAGGAAAAGACCAAGTCAACTGTGGTATGACTAATGTGATGATTTGTTGTACAGTCTCTGGTCGGACGTGAGACGGGCTCGACTACGCGGGTAGTTCGAGGGTTTCGCTCGAGGAGCTTTCCGAGCGGAAATGTCGCAATAGTACTGTGAGTGGACATATATTTTTAAATAAATGCATGCCTTAATTATTGAGTACATTGCATGGTTTTTATGATGGTTTTCGAGAATTATATCTTTCTCGGGTTCTTGAACGTTTTTATATGGATAAAGTTTAGCGGGAGCCTCGATTAAAGATTTTTACTATGGTTTGAGATATTGACACTTATACGTGAAGTATTTACATTATTACACAATTTTCTATTTCTCCCGAAAATGGTTATAGACGGTGATGGCCATCCTTCGAATGGATTTGAACCCGAGACTTCGTTGGAAATTGGTTTTATGCATATATGACAAGGAATTGTTTTACTTATTTGTTTTGGGAAGAGAATTTGATTATTGTCTTGTTATGAATTTTTATTTTAAGGGTTGACCAATAAATATGCTAGTTAGAGTAGCGTGAGGGCGCTACTAGAGCTCTTAGCTCCGACCCTAGCCTGAGAGGTCAGGCAAACTACGTAGTGCACTATGAGGGTTGACCATTTCCACTTTATCCAGAGCTCTTAGCTCCGACCCTGGTCTGAGAGGTCAGACAAGCCTGAGAGGTCAGGTTGATATTATAAGGGTTGACCGTTATCACATATTCTAGAGCTCTTAGCTCCGACCCTGGTCTGAGAGGTCAGACAAGCCTGAGAGGTCAGGTTGATATTATAAGGGTTGACCGTATTATTTTATCTAGCTAGCATAGCGTAGCGTGAGGGCGCTACTAGAGCTCTTAGCTCCGACCCTAGTCTGAGAGGTCAGACTTATTATGTTTGGTGAACATTTCTCTTCCCATATTCCTTGCTGGTTTATCTTATCATGCATATGCGGAAATTTAGTAATTGTGGGCATGCATAAATGATTTTTAAATTGATATACTTTTGGGAGAGCATTACAGGAAATGGAGTTTTGATATTTGATTTTTGTCCACTCACTCTAACAGTTTTTAAATGTTTCTCCCCTGGGCCTTTCGTTTTTAAATGCCCAGTGATGCAGGGTTCTTGAGATGAGGTCGAGCGCGTACGAGAGTCGAGGCATAGTCGATCATTCCATTGCTGCGTAAAATTCTTTGGGGTAATTATCTCTGTAGACTGCTCTGACTAACCCGGTTTAGTTAGTTTAGTAGGAAGGGTTGGCCATTTCAAGGGGGTTTCGGTAAGAAGTTCCCTTGAGGTGGTCCCCGCAGGATTTACTTCGGGTTAAAAGGGTTTAACCTGGGGTGGGTCCTGTCACGAACAATCTCTCCCCTAAACTGAAAAATCTGAGACCGTTTTCAGTTTATCTTCATTACGGAATTCATGCCAAGTGCAGCTCTAAACTTCTCAAACACCTCCAGACGCAGAGGTTTTGTCATAATGTCAGCCAATTGTTCACAGGTGCCACAATGCTTGATGTCGAGTACTTCTTCTTTTGTGAGATTTCGAAGGAAGTGATACCTTACTGCTATGTGCTTTGTTCTACCATGAAATACAGGATTCTTTGCTAGCTTGATCGTGGATGAATTATCACATAACATAGTGACTGACTTACCTTGAATTCCTCCAATTTGCTTCAGAATTTGTTGCATCCACATGCACTAACAAGCACATGCAGCTGCTGCTACATACTCAGCTTCTGTAGTTGAGAGAGTCACTACTGACTGCTTCTTTGAGGACCAAGCTACTGCGCCACCACTTAGCATAAACACATATCCAGAGGTGCTCTTCAGTTCATCAATGTCTCCTGCGTAATCACTGTCTGTGTAGGCTAGCAACTCATCTTTGTTTCCCTTCTCATAGAAGATTCCAAGCTCAGTTGTTCCTCGTATGTATCGAAGGATTCTCTTGGCTGCAAGCATGTGAGATTCCATGGGATTGGACATGAACCGACTAATCAGGCACATGCTGTACATCAGATCTGGTCTGGTAGCTGTCATATACATCAAGCTTCCAACCATTTGTTTAAACAATGTTGGATCAACCTTCTTCTTCTCTAGACAGTCTATTCCCTGGAACTATTGGATTCTTAACCTCATTACACTCTTGCAGTCCAAATCTTTCAAGTATCTCCTCTGCATATTTCTTCTGGCCAATATGAATACCATTTGAACCTTGATGTACCTCGACTCCCAAGAAATACCTCATCTCACCAAGATCAGTCATTTCAAACTCCTTTTTCATTGAGCTTCTGAACCATTTCAACAAAGCCGAGTTGTTACTTGTAAAAATAAGGTCATCAACATAAAGACTTACAATCAGAATGTTGTCTTTTCCTTCTTTCTTCACGAACAATGTATATTCATGGCTGCTTCTTTCAAAACCTTGCTTAAGAAAGTAGCCTTCAATTCTACTGAACCATGCCCTTGGTGCCTGTTTTAATCCATACAGTGCCTTTTTCAGCTTGTAAACTTTTCCTTCTTCTCCTTTTACTTCATATCCCTGTGGCTGATCATTGTACACTGCCTCCTTCAACTCACCATGCAGGAACGCGCTCTTGACATCCAATTGAAAGAGTGTCCAACCATTTCTTGCTGCCAAAGCTATTACTGTTCTAATTGTATCCCATCTGGCAACTGGTGCAAAGACTTCATTGTAGTCTATCCCCTTCTCCTGTGCATATCCCTTTGCTACCAGTCTAGCCTTACATTTGTCTACTTCACCATTTTCATCCAGTTTAGTTCGATAGATCCATTTTACACCAATTACTTTGGTGCCTATTGGTGCATCAACAAGTTCCCATGTCTCATTCTTAATAATTGCGCCAATCTCCAAGTCCACAGCATCCCTCCACCTTTTATTCTTCATTGCTTCTTCATAACAGGTAGGATCATCAGAAGAGATGAACATTACTAGGTTTTGTACTTCTTCCTCATCAGAGAGTCCTTCACTAGAGACATAGTCTTGTAAGTAGGCTGGTGCCCTTGATATTCTTCTTTCGATTAAAGGATGTACTTCTTCCTCCTGAGGAGTTGTTGTTTCACTGGAGTTGCTTGAGTTGCTTGAATTAAGGATGAGTTCTTCACTGTTTCCTTCTTCCTCAGCTTCTTCATCACTTGAGTCATACAACTCCCTTTCAGTCTCTCCCCAGTCTAGTACATCATTCTTCTCTTCCTCTTCAGTTCTTTTTCAATCCCAACTTTCTCCTTCAAAAACAACATCTTTGCTTACTGTCACTTTCTTCTCAACTGGATCATACATCTTGTATCCCTTTGATTCATCACTGTAACCAAGTAATATGCATTTTCGACTCCTGGCATCCAGCTTCAACCTCCTTGCCTCTGGTACATGTACATTTCCCACACATCCAAATACTCTGAAATGACTAACATTTGGCTTTACTCCACTCCAACATTCTTCTGGAGTTTTATCTTTCACAGCCGAGGTGGGACTTCGATTGATAACATAAATTGACCATTTAACAGCTTCTGGCCAGAATAGCTTAGGCATCGTCTTGTCCTCCAGTAAGCACCTCACCATGTTTAGAATGATACGATTCTTGCGTTCTGCCACTCCATTTTGCTGTGGTGTGTAGGCTGTTGTCAATTGACGCTTAATGCCATGCTGCTTACAGAATTCCATGAACTCCTTTGAGGTGAACTCTCCTCCTCTATCTGTTCTTAAACCACATATGAACATACCACACTCCTTTTCCACACTATTCTTAAACATCTTGAATACTGTAAATACTTCACTCTTGGCATTCAACACATATATCCACAGTTTACGAGTGAAGTCATCTATGAAGGTTAAAATGTACCTCTTGTTGCTGTGTGATACAGGAGTTATAGGTCCACATATGTCTGAGTGAATGAGCTGTAATGCCTTGGTGGCTCTCCATTTGCTTGTCTTTGGTATGGTCACACGATGCTGCTTTCCCTTCATGCAATTAGAGCATACCTTGCTTGAAATTTTGAAGCTTGGGAGCCCTTGAACCAATTTCTTTTGTTGTAATGCTCTCATGCTTTGGTGATTTAGGTGTCCAAACCTCTTGTGCCATAAGTCTCCTATTTCTTCAGAATTAACATTGAGACAAGTAGTGGACTGCATAACTGTTTTGGCCAATACTACAAACATCCTATTTGTAGTCATTCTGCTTTTGAGTATGCAGCCTCTACTGTGATGATAGAGTTTACACACATCATGTTTGATCAGAATGGCTATTCCCTTGTCTTGCAGCTGACCAATACTTAAGAGATTATTTTTTAAATCAGGAACATAGTACACATCACTTACAGTTTGAGTTGTGCCTTCAACTTCAATCTTGATGTTTCCTTTTCCAAGTACTTCCATTCGATAATCATTTCCAAGCTTCACAGAGTGCCTGAATTGCTCATCCAGTTTTTCAAACCATATTCTGTTTCCAGTCATATGATTCGAACATCCTGAGTCAAGAAACCATATTTCTTCTCTCTTTGCTTCATTTAGCTCTACATGCGCCATTAGTAGCATCTCATCTTCTTCATTCAACTCAGCATAATTTGCTCTCTTCTCCCAGTTAGGACATTCATACTGAAAGTGTCCAAGGTTGTGGCACTTGTAGCATTCCACCACTGCTTTGTTGAATGACTGTCTGCCTCTTCCTCTACCTCGTCCTCCTCGAAATATTCCTCTTCCTCTCCCTCTTTCTGTTTTTTCTTCATAAGTCACTTTCAAGACTTGTTCATCTTCAGCCACATTCTTCATTCTTTGCTCATGAATGAGCAAGCTGCTCTGGAGTTCATCCACAGTTAATGTGTCAACATTGTTTGACTCCTCAATTGAACAAACTACGTAATTGAATTTAGGCACCAATGATCTCAATATTTTCCCTGTAATTTCCCTTTCTTGCACATTCTCTCCACATGCTTTCATGCGCTTGGCTATAGAGAGGGTTCGACCGAAGTAAGTGTTCACTGACTCTCCTTCCTTCATCCTTAGCACTTCAAACTCAGTCTTTAGTGTTTGAAGTTGAGCTCGTTTCACCCTTGTGGAGCCTTTAAACTTCTGAGCCATCGAATCCCAAATCTGCTTTGATGTGTCATCATTAAGAATAGTCTCCATGATCTCTCTGTCGATGGCTTGATAGAGATAGTTCTTGATCTTCTTATCCTTCAGAAGTTGTTCCTCCATCACTTTCAACTGTACTTCAGTTGGTTGCGTCTCTGCCGGGACTGTATAGATCTCCTCCTCAACCAAACCCCAATACTCTTTGGAGCGGAGGAAATTCTCCATTAGTTTGGCCCACTGCTCATAGTGGCCATCGAATCTTGGGATTGCAGGTTGCGCAAACTTCCCATTGCTACTGCTGCTTTCTGCCATCTCTCCTGTTTCTCTCAATTTCTTTCTTAGTGTTTTCACTCTCTCTGGTTATTCTCAGGCCCCGATGATGGGGCTCTGATACCAAATGTTGAACAAAACTAAGAACTTAACTCTCGAATGAATCAGATGCTCTATTCATTGAGAAACAATTACAGAGACTGTGGCTATATATAGCCTTAATCGGAAAAACTGAAAGCAACGAAACGGAATGCAAGAGAATCGCTCGTCTTCAACAACCCTGAAGATCATGAGCTTATTTGACTGGAATTAATCTAATGAATCCTAACAGCAAGTTCCTAACAAATAGGATAGTTGTTGATCGAGATAAGCACGAACCCAGATTTGCAGAGCATCGTTCTTGATGCTGACGTCATCATCCAACGGTCGAACACTGCCTTTACTATTTGGGACTGGCCATGAGGCATTCATCATTTGCCATTTTTATTAGTTTTGTTTACTCTTTCAAGTCTTCTGTGAAATGTTTGAAAATGCGGTTTTATTGATTGTAATGAATTGCTCTAGTTTGATTATTGTCATCTTACTGTATATGGTGTTCAATATATTTGAGTTCTATTTTGGTGGTGTTGTTTGATACTAACAGAACTTGCTTGCCATTCTTTGAGAGCACAAAGGGTTCCCCAAGGCATTCTTTGAGATCAAGTTAGGATCCGCCAGCCAATGTTCAGAACAGTTCACTTCACATATGGTTGATAGTTTAGATACGAACGTAGTCTGACGCAAGGGAAATGTTAGATCCGTTTCCATGGTTGGATGTGAAGTTGTAAATCTTCACTTCCGAACCCTTTCCGTATTACTATTATTACATATGCGCTCTCACAAATTTGTAGTCACCGTTCTGTAATCGTACCCAAAATTACGTTTCAAATGTGAACGTATCCCTTTCCTGAGGCTCGTACGTTTCAAGTGTCAATATAACCTTTTCCGGAGGCTTGAAGGATGTGGAGGGGATTCTCTTCAACCTATGAATCGATGGATTCCATACTGCAAATGTTCATCGTAAATACTAGTGTTACTAATGCAAACCAACAACCGACAATCATGGTATGGTTGCCGGCTTGTTTCACTTCCATTGGCTGCGGAATGCTCACAATAATTTTGTCATTGCCGCTTGAAAATAGTACTGGTACCAAGAATTTGCTGCTGCAAGCTGTTGTTTGAGTGCAATCTTCCCATTTTTCCATTTCTTGCTCTCTTCCTTGTACTTGCAGACATGTTCTTGACCGCCATTATTATCTAATACGTCCCCGTCCAGAGAAACCAATACAGAGAAATCTCTTGACTGGTCGTGTTCACTCTCTTGTATAAGTACAAGTGCGAGAGGAGTGTTGGTTTTCACGAGGTCATGATAAGCTTTGATGAACTTCTCGTCATGGATTGTGAAAGGATGAACCGTCTCAGAGCCTTTGTTGGAAGCCGTAAAAGGATGTTTGAGATTATTTCTGGCGGTAAGTACGGTGATATTTTTGAAATGTTGGCCCTTTTGCTCCAAAAACAATCCCTAAAGTTGGGGTCTTACCAATACAAAGAATGACTAGTCTTTCATATAGAGAACAAAGAGTGCAGAAAGCAAAGAAACAATCCCACCCGAAAAGGGTAAAGAGAAACCTAGTAGGAAAAGGAAACAAACACTCAAATATAATGAGTATGAAATAATGAATTGACATATATAATTTATCTCGGTTTATATAGGAGTTTACACAAGAAATATAAATAGTAAGTACTAATTATGGTAAATCAGAAACTACTCTACGACATAATTACAATATATTCATTCTTATTCTGACTCATGCTAACACTCTTCCTCAAGTTGGCGCATATACATAAGTCATGTCCAACTTACCTAGTGAGTCATAGAACGCCTTTTTGGATACTCTTTTAGTGAGCATATCTGCAAGCTGCTCTTCAGTAGAAACAAAAAGAAAGCTAATAATTTTGTAATCTAGCTTTTTTTTGTGAAGTGTCAATCAACCTTCACATGCTTTGTACAATCATGTTGTACTATGTTCCGCGATATATCAATTGCTGTCTTGTTATCACAATATAGCTACATAGCACTTTTGAGTTTGACACCTAAATCACGTAACAGCCTTCTCAGCCATAACAACTCACACAATTCATGAGCTATACCTCTAGACCGTGCAACAAATTTATGTTTCTTACTATTCCATGTAACCAAATTATGTTCCACAAAGGTAAAATAAACTGATGTTGACCTCCTATAAGTAATATTACCAGCCCAATCTGCATCTGTGAACCCATAAAATCTATAATGTTGTTCGTTTAAAAACATTACTCCTCTTCCTGCTCCTGGATTTGATTTCAAGTACTTTAAAATTCTCACAACACTCACTGCATATGCAGTATCTGGTCTAGTACTAGTTAAGTAAATCAAGCGCCCAACTAACCTCTGATAGCGAGCTCGTTCATTAGGTACCTGGTCTAGATACTCTGTCAGACGATGGTTCTGCTTAATGGGTGTGTCAATAGGTGTGCAATCCACCAAACTTGTCTCTGTCAACAAATTAAGGATGTACTTTCTCTAGCACAAGTATATCCCTTCTCTCCCCTAATTCCTAAGAAGTACTTGAGTTCACCCAAGTCCTTCATCTCAAACTCAGAGGCTAGCTGTTTCTGCAATCTGTCTATCTCAACAATATCATTGTCAGTGATCACCATATCATAGACATAAATAATTAAGGCTGTTACCTTCCCTTGTTGATACTTGAGGAACAATGTGTGATCTAAATTACTTTGTTTGTAACCAACCTTACGCATGAACTGTGAAAATCTCTCAAACCAAGCACGATGTGACTGTTTGAGATCGTATAAAGACTTTCTCAATTTGCATACAAACTCACTTGGAGAAGCAGGTACATACCCAGGTGGAAGACTCATGTACACCTCTTCAGCTAATTCTCCATAAAGAAACGCATTCTTGACATCAAACTATCGAAGTGGCTAATTTAAACTAGCCGCAAAAGAAAGTAGAACACGAATAGTATTCATCTTGGCAACATAAGCAAATGTCTCATCATAATCTATGCCAATTGTTTGAGTAAACCCCTTTGCAACAAGACGTGTTTTGTACAGGTTCACTGATCCATCTGCATTGTGTTTTATAGTAAACACCCAACGACAACATACGATCTTCTTTCTATGTATTGTAGGCATAAGTTCTCATGTACCATTTTTCTGTAATGCCTCAATCTCTTCTTCTATTGTTTTCCTCCACTTTATATCTCTTAATGCATCCTGCACTTTGTTAGGTACTGATATAGCAGATATTTGATTCACAAATGATGCATATGACTTAGATAATCTCTTAGTAGACATGTAATTAACTACTGGGTACTTTGATTTGGCTTGAAGAGTGAGTTCATATCTTTTGGGTGGTTGACCTCAAGTAGACCTATTCGGTAACACATATTGACCACTATCAGTCACTATTACTAGTATCACTAGGGTGACATACCTCAAATGTGTGATCTTTAGTACTAGCGAGTTGTGAATCAAGGGTATGAGCAATGACAGGAGGGGCAGTTATGTCTTCTATTACATTTTTAGTGCTTGGAACCGGTGCTTCTATTTTTCACTGAACCTCTGCTTCAGAAATTGACAGAAAAATGACCTCAACTGGACCCGTCATTGTATCTCCTGCAACCATGACTCTTTCCACTTCTTCTGATTTCTCCCGCTCACCGTGATACAGCTTTTCAAAATATGAATTCTCCCCCTGAAGAGCAGTATCAGAGGAAGAAAAATAACTCATATCTTCAAAGAAAGTGACATACATAGTGACATAATACTTTCTGGTGGGTGGATGGTAACACTCATAGCCTTTCTGATGTCCTCCATAGCCAACAAACACACTCTTAATCACCCAGGCATTCAGCTTAGACCTTTGGTTTTTAGGAACATGAACAAAAACAACACAACTAAAGACACGGGAAGGAAGATTATGAAATGAGACAATGAGAACATGAGATGCAAGAACCTCAAAGGGAATGTTTCCTTGAAAAACACTAGATGTAAGACGATTGATAAGATGAGCGGAAACATGTACTACATCACCCCACAGATATTTAGGCATATGAGAACTAAAAGAATGGCACAAACTATTTCTAGGAGATGACGGTTTTTCCTTTCGAATACTCCATTTTTCTTAGGTGTTTGTGGACATATAGTCTGATGAATAATTCCATGTGTTTGGAAAAACTATTTAAAATCACGATTAACATACTCCTCCATTGTCTGAATGAAGAACCTGGATGGTGATATTGTATTATGTATGAACAAGAGTACGAAAAGCTGGAAAAACTTCATCTTTGGTTTTTAAAACAGCAATCAATGACAACCTTGTGCAATCATCAACAAACAATACAAAATACCTCATACCTGACACAGTATGCTCTCTAGAGGGTCCCTAGACATCTGAGAGAATTACTTCAAAAGGAACACTACTCCTAGAGAAACTAGAAAAATATGTAGCATGATGACTCTTAGCTAGGACACATGTTTCACAACGTATAGTAATCTCATTCACACCAATAAACAAAGAAGGCATGAATTTTTTCATAACACTAAAGGATGAATGCATTAAGTGGCAATGCCACAACCAAATTTCATTTAGCTGGATAAAGCCCGAGGTCAAAGCAGTATGAGGCTGTGCTCCTGGTTTCTCTCCTGCATATGTGTGATTCATGTAAAATAATTTGCCCATCAAATACCCCAACCGATAAGCTCAATGGTAAGAAGATCCTGAAAAGTCACATACATGGGATAAAAGGTTACAAAACATCGAGACTCGGTATTCAACTAGGGAACAAAAATCATGTGATGCGACAAGTCAGGTACATATAAAACATTATGCAGCTCTAAAATAGGAGTGACACAGACCGACCATTTTTCTAACACAAGAAAAGCTTCACCATTAGTATTAGTGACATATGACACTAGATGGGAAGACAACTTAATGAAATAAGATTTATCACACGTCATATGATTAATGGCACCAGAATCAATAATCCAAGGGGCTTAGTATCAGAGCAAAGATCTAAAATGACTTTGTCTCTTTTTCTACTATAAAGAAATCCCATTGTTAGAGTTTTTTTTTCTGCACGACAACGTCTTCTTCAGTAGCGCTTATCTTCTCCTTCATCAGATTCGTCAATTTGATTTGGGCACCCAATCTTCTTCAGTTCCCGCTTCGAACCGGGCACCAATATCGGTAGCCCGCCGTCGTATCTTGGACTAATATCACCACCAAATCTTCTTCAGCCACCGGCTATTGCCTTGTCTTGCTTCTGCTTCGTCTCTGTCCAATACCAGACCAAGTCTCGAACCGATACCACCCTCGCCGACAGTTCCTGACCAAAACCGGACCAAGTTTCGAACTCGAACCCGAACATAGGTAAGTCTCGAATCCGGCCGAGTCTCAGACCAGCTACTTGTGCCCAGGCGAACCCTCCGGTGATCCCAGACCCACCACAGTCTTTTTTGGTGAGCTCAGCTCCTTCTGCGTTCCCGATCCAGTCGACTCGCACAGGTGACCCAACCCTATCCGACCAGGCTCGACCCGATCTAGATCCGACTCAGTCTAGTCCAACCCGACCCGACCCAGGCGACCCGACCTGACCCAGCCAGCAGATCTGACCTTACCCGGTCTAGTGCATCTGATCTGATCCGCATATTTGTGACAGGGAGAAGAAAAGAAAATGACTCGTGTGTATGTTAAAAATTTAAGTTCCTGAACTTAGAGAAAGAACTCAAAATTGAGTTTCGCAAAGTTGGGACTATAAGGAGGATATGAGTTATAATTAAGGAGGCCATCAGGTTTTTTTTCTTCGATTTTAATGATAATATAGATGCTAAGGATGTTGTTCGTGAATTAGATGGTCATAATGATTGGAGGGTTGAACTTTCACATAACTTTATACATGCGGTGAAGCACAACTTCAGTAACGGTAATATTTCTGCGACCAAAAAATCACGTGGAAGTGGTAAGATCGGTATGGCTTTGAAAATCTTTAATTTTGTTGGCTTTGAAAATCTTTAATTTTGTTGGCTTTGATACCAACTCAAATATAACAAGTATGAAAGAATGAATTGTCTGATATATAATTTATCTCACAATGGAGGTTTATAAAAGAGTTTACAAGGAATATAAATAGTAAGTACTAACTATAGTAAATCATAAATTACTCTATTACATAACTACAATATATTTACATTCTGACTCACGCTAACACAAACTATATTCTTGATGCTCTTGGAAGAAGTATATCCCCGGGATCACATCATGTTTCCAATGTATGTCTAACGATTAAGATGGTCACGAGCTGTGATGAATTGCTCCAGATTGTTCATTTTCTTGTATTGTATTTGGTGTTTGACAAATAGCGTAAGCTTTTCTGATTGTGGGATGAGGTTGTGCCATTTCTTGATGTTCATACCTCTAAGTGGTTACATCGAGTTTCTAAACTAAATATTTGGCACCTTAGGCCAATTCCAAATGTAGCAAGACTGTATATAAAAAAAGGTATCTGGGTTGCTGCACATAAACTTTTATTTCATAGAAGAATTGAGGGAGACAAAAGAAGAGATTCAACTCTAGAGATTACAAAGGAGGGGGAATCATATGCTTAAATCCCCCAAATAACATGAACTATATGCATTTGTTGCTATAATAACATCCGCAACTCTGTTCTTTCACCTGACCATGCCATAATAGGAAAAACCAATGATCAATCACCATTCAAATACAGTATATCTCCATTAATTAATATTGAAGTAGGGTGATCATGGTGCATTGCTCTTACACATTGCACAGCAAGCTTTGAGAGAAAATTGCTCCAATGCTTATGCTTTTCTTTAATTAAAAAGACGAAGGTGTTCCTCGTAAATAGCTGACGAAACTTGACAGGGCGTACCGAGAATGTCAATTGTTTTCCCACTCTTTTTCTCCAAGTCATACAAGCAAATCATGCAGTGGTCTAATACTAGTAGAATCATCTTGCCGCTCTTGGATAACAACCAGGGTTTCCAATACTGAATATCACAGACAGTCTTACAACTCCGAGGCATTTCCCTTGCATCTATAGTATATAACCAAGTCCAAGACGCTGTCAATCCATATTCTTTCATTATCCAAACATGATGTAAATAAGGGATGTCTTTGCCAAAGAAACACACACAAAAATCCTCCCAAGACCCCTTTCATGAAGGGAAAGGCATCGGCAACATTCGGGATTCGAATCTCGTCATACTTCTCAGTTGCCAGATCAAGAGTTACAATCAAGTTAGGACTCACCGCCACCGGCCAATGTAGAGCACCATTCACAAAGGATAGATATTCTGTCCTCATATCGAAAGTCGTAATGCAAGGTGGCTGGTTTTCGATCTTTTTCCATTGCTTGGATTTTAAGCTATAGATTTTCACTTCCGAATGCAGTGGTTCCCAATCCCTACTAACTGTTGTCACAGCTCTCACAAATTTGTAGTCATCATTGGTGGAATCGTACCCAAATCCGTACTTGAGTATTCTCAATGTGATAGGCTCCTCTGGGGTCTCGATGGGTGTGAATGGAATTCGTTCCAACTTTTGAATCGATGGATGCTGATGGACTTTTTTATAGTAGTGACTCTGATACCACTGATGATTTTTATAGTAATGACTCGGATACCACTGTTAGAAATTGTCTAGTGCAGAAGTTGTTTATTGATAATGTGCTAGCGAGGAGGTGTTACTAGGATAATGATTTAGACAACTAGTTTAGGAGAGAGGTGGAGGGAGGTTACAGAGGAGAGGGAAGACTTGCTTCAATTTCTTATCAGTTATGTTACATTGCATACATATTTATAGATGCATGTGTTAACCGACCTTGCATAGTAGCTTCACTATAGCCACCGACCTTAAGGTCTTTCTAGACATGCTAGACTCTAATTGATTACATGATTAGTCTAGATGATTCTAAACTAAGCTAGCTCATTCTTACTTAATCTAAACTATTCTAGCTAGCTCTTCCATGATGTCTCTAGACATCTCTAGAATGATGAATGTGCATTATGTTCCAACACTCCTCCTTAATGCGCATTGATGATGCTCCGAGCAATCTTGTAGTTGTCGATGTCTCGGACATGGAAGTGCATTGCCGACACTCACTCTTGTCGCTATCTTCTTGTATAGCCTTTCATCCGCTTCATTCTTCTGTGGCCTTGTGCCAGCATCCTTGCCTTGTAGCCTTTTGGTGGCTTTCTTCTTCATTTCTTTTTTGTAGACTCTTGGTCTTGATTTTGTTTCTTCATTTGGTCGGCTTCTTGATGTCTTCGGCTGCTTCTTTTCTCGGACAATATTTTTCTTTTTGACTTCTGTTTTCATGGCCGTATCTTGCCATTGAAGCGGAAAGCTTCTTTTTTGCATTCTTATTTTGAACAATAATCTTCTTTTCTTATCATATATTTTGCAGAAGTTTTCTTTGAACAATATTGCATAGCCATTCTCTATCATTTGTGGGTTCACAGATGCAGATTGGGCTGGTAATATTACTGATAAAAGGTCAACATCAGGTTATTTCACATTTGTGCGAGGTAAATTGGTTACATGGAAGAGTAAGAAACAGAAGGTTGTTGCACGATCTAGTGTTGAGGCTGAGTATAGAGGTATGGCTCATGGATTATGTGAGTTGTTATGGCTGAGAAATCTGTTACGTGATTAGGGTGTTAAACCCAAAAGTGTTATGCAGCTATATTGTGATAACTGATAACAAGGCAGCAATTGATATATCACAGAACCCAGTACAACATGATCGTACTAAGCATGTAGAGGTTGATCGACACTTCATAAAAGAAAAGCTAGATTATGAAATTATTTGATTTCTTTTTGTTCCTACTGAAAAACAGTTTGCAGATATACTCACTAAAGGAGTGTCCAGGAAGACGCTTTATGACTCACTAAGCAAGTTGGGCACGGTTGATGTGTATGCGCTAACTTGAGGGGGAGTGTCAGCGTGAGTCATATTAGGAATGTAATATGGTAATTATATCGTATATTTCTACTTACCATTTGTATTTCTTGTAATCTCTTATATATATACACTACCAGAACAACTACTTTAGCCGACAAAATTTTTTCGTCGGCTAAAGTCTTAGCTGATGAAACATCGTCGGCTAAGAAGTCGTCGGGGAAAAGCCGTCGGTCAAGACTTTAGCCACGAAATTACTGTTCATCGTCAGCAAAAGTCATTTATTTAGCCGATAAAAAAATTTCGTCGTTTAAAATCTGGAATTTAGCCGACGAATTTTCGGACCTTAGCCGACGAAATTTTATTAAAATTCGTCGGCTATAGTAATTTTTTAATTTAATTTTTTTAAGTTTAGCCGACGAATTTTAATAAAATTCATCAACTATAGTTATTTATTTTTTGTACTTTAGCCGATTAATTTTTATAAATTTCGTCGGCTATAGTTATTTTTTTTTATTTTTTTTAATATTTTTTTATTGCTTGTATTTTGGATTAAATTTATTTTTCTTCTTTTTTATTTTTACACCGGTGGTGGAGGAGGAGAAGAGGAGGAGGAGAAGAGGAGGAAGAGGATGAGGGGGTGGAGAAGGAGAGGGGAAGGAGGAGAGAGGAGGCCGGGGAGGAGGAGAAGGCTAGGAGAGGAGAAGGAGGAGGAGGAGGATGAGGAGTTGTTACCGCTGGAGGAGGAGGAGGAGAAGGAGTAGGAGGCGGAGGAGGAGGAAGGAAGATGAAGAGGAGGAGGAGAAAAATGAAAGATATAGAAATAATTCAAAATGTTCGGCGAGGCTTTTGAAAATTTTGAATTTTAGCCGACGAAATACCCTAATTTCGTCGGCTAAAGTTCAAAATTTTTATCGGAAAAAGTTCAAAATTTTTAAAATCCCCGCCAAAAATTTTGAATTAACTTTAGCCAGCCAACGAATTTTAATAAATTTCATCGGCTATAGTTATTTATTTATTTTATTTATTTAACTTTAGCCGACGAATTACCCTAATTTCGTCGGCTAAAACCCTAAACCCTCAACGCAATTTTTCATTCTTTCTCCTTAGAGTAGCCCTATCTCCAGTGGTTATTTTTCATAAAATTTTTATACCACTGGTTGCGTCTCATCGATTTGAAACTATTTTTAGTTGAAGGTCCAGGTAAAATATGTAATTTAGACAGTCAAATGATGGCTTCCGTGCGTTAAGGGGTTTGACTTAAGGGATTGACCGTAAGGATCGAGCCCTTAACGTAGTCAGATCAAGTTGAATTTTTTCCTATAGACATATTTCGACATAATGATCATATCAGACGGTCGGATTTTTGTATCTCAACTTTGATCATCGGAATCACAACATGTCTACTAATGTTGTATAACTTGTTTACTAAGCTTTAAGTAAATGTTCCGTTTCAAAAACAAACTCTACGTAGAAACTTCAAACGCAAAAAAGTCGTGAAATAAGATATGACCGGAATGGTGAAATACATCTACGGTTGAAAAATCATGTAATTCCGTTAAAGTCTCGGTGCCGATAGTTGCTGTCAATACAATTTAGGGATTTGACTTACGGGATTGACCGTCTGGATGAAGCCCTTAAATTTATCGGATCAAGTTGAATTTTTTACCATAGACATATTTCAACATATTGTATATATATTACGGTCGTATTTTTGTTTGTGAATATTGATGACCAGAATCACAACATGCCTACTATTTACCATTATTTATTCATATGAGGAGCCCTATCATCGAGGGGTAAATGTCACAAAGTTTTTAGATGGGCAGTTGCGTCTCATTATGGTGATAGTTTGTTGTGTTGAAGCTTTTACCAAAATTCCTTTATAGATGCAGATATATGTGTTTTCATGTGTTAAGTGTTTAGAAAAGCTGCATTTTGAAGCTTTAAACGAACTCGGATGGCCAAAAAAGCCCACATGTCATGGCATTAGCGATGAGTTTGACTCGTACGCCTGTTTTGCTTGCAGATTGGTATCACAATAGTCAATCGGACACTGAAATATCCGTAGTGCAATTTTGTAACTGAAATGTACTTTAGCCGACGAAATACCCTAATTTCGTCGGCTAAAACTTTTCAAATTTCGTCGGCTAAACTTCACAGACCTTAGCCGACGAAAAAATTAGTTTAGCCGACGAAAAAATTTTCGTCAGACTATTTTTAGTCATTTCGTCTGATAAAGTCTTTTTTCTGGTAGTGATACCTCCACTGTGAAAAGAATAAAATATCAGCAAATTTATTCTCTTATACTCGTTTATTTAAGTGAAACTATATACGCTATGCAATGTTACCTATAACAAAGTGACATGAGAATGTTATTCATATCTCTAAGAAAATAACCTGGATCATGCAATCTTCCATCATCAGCATCCATCAAAGTTCATCTAAGATGAGTCTGGAGCAAAATCGAAGTTAAAGATCAATGCCCTACAAGTTTTAAGTCTTTTAACCGCCCCTGATTTGTAAAAGTAACATTCAGACATATACAAGTACTTTCTTGGAAAACCGGCCGCACCTTCCGGTCTCGAATGCGAAGAGTAGTCTATATCTAGTTCGGAAAGCACACGTTTTCTATAATATGCCGACAGAAAAAACCAAGTACCTTCTCTCAATCACACATCTTAAACATTTAAAAAAAAGAGTGAAACACTTAAACATGAAGTTAACCCCTTGAACAAGTTGTTCATATATGTTACTGTCAACTGCATGTCAATTTCAAACAAGTGCCGTCTCTCATTCACACATCTTATCTTCTCTCTTTGATTCACACCTCACAATAAAATGCAAACCTATATGATAATCAGCTCTATGATCTCACTCATTTCAGACCCAAGGAAATATTAAACACTGGACACAAAAAAACCAAAATCCATAGCAAAGTAGAATCTTTTCATGTTCATCATCTATATGAGATCAGTGGTGATAAACCAAAATACTAGTTTAGCCAAATACATGATCATATTATGGAGAGAGTATTTGATGCACCGAATAAAGATAAAAAAAAGTGAACAGTGCATATATCTAACAGTGAAAAGATAATCAGATGATATGAGATAGACAGATCACATGCATCACCAGTGCACCGAATAATTTTCACATATGCTTGACTTGAAAAGTGCACTACTTGGTCGGTAGTAGGTACTCTTCTCTCTTCCAAGTAATTTCCATACCGGGTCAGGAGAGCGACTCATTTGTCAAGGCAGGCAGGGTCAAGGCAGGCAGGCAGGCTTCACATTGATATCACAAGCTTCCTTTTCTGGTTTCTTTTAGTCAAATGAAACTATGGATTTGTAAAGAAAGACTACTAGACCTGCTGGTGGGGGCTATCTAAGTCACCAAGAAAGAATCTCTTCTCAACTATATATACCAGCATCTTCATTCTAAGCAGTAAGCACAGAGAATCCAACCCAAATTTCCGAAAGATGTTGAAGATGGGAGAAATGTGGCCTCAACTGGGTTCACTTATAGCCAGTGTCATGTTCGGATATGCCATGTTTCAGCAATACTTTCCTTATGAACTTAGAAGCCCCATCCAAAAATATACCCAGAAGCTGTTTGGATATATGTACCCTTACATACAGATCTCCTTTGATGAATATTCCGGCGAGTGGCGCAAGCGCAGTGAACTCTTTACTACCATCCAGAGCTACCTCAGCACCAAGTCCTCTACAGAAGCGAAACGGCTCAAAGCTCAAGATGTCAAGGACAGCAAGTCTCTAGTCCTTGCCATGGATGATAATGAAGAGGTGACAGATGAGTTTCAAGGAATTAAGCTGTGGTGGATTTCCAGGAAAAACACACCAATAAAATCTTCCTTCTCCTTATATCCTCAGACTGATGATAAGAAACAGTACAAGCTGACCTTTCACAGACGCCACCGCGATATAATCATGGGGTCTTATCTTGACCATGTGAGGAAACAAGGCAAGGCCATAGCAGTGAGCAACAGGCAAAGAAAGCTTTACATTAACAATCCTGCTTCGAATTGGTATGGATGGAAAGCGACTAAATGGAGCCCTGTAATCTTTGAGCACCCTGCAACATTTGATACCATAGCAATGGAGCAGAAAAAGAAAAAGGAAATTGTCGACGACCTCATCAAGTTCAGCAAGGGGAAAGACTACTATGCGAAAATAGGGAAGCCTTGGAAGAGGGGTTATCTTCTGTATGGGCCACCAGGCACTGGTAAGTCCACTATGATTGCTGCCATGTCTAACCTCATGAACTATGATGTTTATGATCTTGAGCTGACCGCGGTGAAGAACAACACTGAGCTGAGGAAGTTGCTGATTGACACTCCTAACAAGGCTATTATTGTGATTGAGGACATTGATTGCTCGCTTGATCTCACGGGGCAGCGGAAGAAGAAGAAGGACCAGGATGAGGAAGGAGATAAAGAAAATGATCCGATTAAGAAAATGAGGGGAGGAGAAGAAAGCAAGCCCAGTGAGGTTACTTTATCTGGGCTATTGAACTTCATTGATGGTATCTGGTCAGCCTGTGGAGGTGAAAGAATCATTGTATTCACAACAAATTTTAAGGACAAACTTGATCCTGCTCTCATAAGAAGAGGAAGGATGGACAAGCATATTGAATTGTCCTACTGTTGCTATGAAGCATTCAAATTGCTTGCAATGAACTATTTGGATTTGGAGTCGCATGAACTGTTTGGTACCATTGAAAGGCTGTTGGGGGAGACCAACATGACTCCAGCTGATGTGGCAGAGAATTTGATGCCTAAATCTGATATACAAGATGCTGATTCTTGTTTGAGGAGCTTGATTGAAGCTCTAGAGACTGCAAAGGAGGAGGCGAGAGTAAAGGCCGAGGAAGAAGTGAAACTTAAGGCAGAGGAAGAAGCCAAAGAGAAGGCAGAGAAAGAAGCAAAATTGAAGGAAGAGGTAGAAGCAAAATTGAGGCCAGAGAAAGAAGACAAGGAAAAAGTTGAGTCTGCTAAAGATGAAGTGAAATGTAAATTATGCAATGGAACATCAGCCAAGGAAGATGGGAAAGAAAATGGAGTTGTTCATTGAACATGTGGCAAGAGAGTCGAATAATCTGCCTAACCTGAACTCGTATTTACAGTAGTGTGTCAAGAATCATGTCTTCTTAACTTGAACCTGTAGTTACAGTAGTGTGAAATAAGAACCATTAAGATGTGTCTTAGAAATTGTACTTTCTGCAAGCAATTGATGATCAATTTTATGAGTTTTGATTACATAAATACTACAGTTCATCTTTGATAGAACTACTGTCAATTGAAACCGAAAAATCATGTCATAATCTTACTATGCAAAGCTGAAGCAACAGCGGAAAAGCTATGTAGTTCAATAAATCACAACCATATATATGGAATGACTGAAGGGGGAACCTGAACAAATAAGCAAGTTATGAGGTGTAGGCAGGGCCATGTTGCTATATGGCAGTATCCGGATTTGAGCCCACAAAGCCTATGTTTTCAAGATTGGGGATTCGTTGAACTCGTTGTAGTATGGGTATCCTATCCTCAATAACCAGAATAGAACTCCGGTACCTAATAACTGCCTCAGTATGCTTAGCGTGCATTGCCCCTGGGCAATATATAAACATGCAAATATATATTATACATAGGGTGCTAGCGGAAACGACAACCCGCAACGCAGTTGGTACTTGTAAACCAACGTATACCCTGCAGGCAGGTCCTGGAAGTATGCATCTCTCAGAAGTCGCAGTAACACTTCCTTTGGTATACGCCAATTGCTTCTTAGTGTCGCGAGCTCCCATGACGTCAGACTCTCGTCAGGAGGGTCAAATGTCATCACCACTTGCTTCGCCATCACGATCTCTAATTCCTGCAATAGTGGGTTAGCAAAGAACACGTGAGAACTCGCGTCCTCAGCAGGGCGTCTATTTCAATGACCCATAGCATAGCGAGCACTTCATCCATACTGGATGTCTCAATCACCTCATTGCTAGACACTCGCGTTGGATCTGACATCTACACCTAAAACAGAGTCAAACTCTTGCAATCCCAAAACCTAGACCTCTAAGAGCAGAGAGCTCGCCACCTACCCAGATTCATCCCAAAATCAAACAAAACCCAGAAACATGCAATACCAAGCAAACACATACAAAACCCCATTTCAATCACACAAGTAAGCCGAGTACATAGAAGACGTGGGATCATACCTTATACGATCTGGATGTGTGGTGGGTCAGTGATGCTGGTTGCAAACGGCTGGGTTCCACCACAATATAGATTACAGGGTAGACAACACGATCTTCAGATCTCCTTGGCGCCGCCTTGGTCTACTTTGATAGATTTTCACTCAGACACTCTTCAAAATCGCCTCGTTCTATACTCTCTGCTTCTCAATTTTCAATCGACGCAAAACAATAAACTCCCACTTCTTTTCCCACATCCTCTATTTATACTGGCATAAATTCATATCGACCGTTGAATCTAAAACGACCCAACGACTCGATGGCTACCACGCCAGCCTCAATCATCACGCGCATAAACCCATGTCATGCGTGGGTGGCACGCCCATTACGTTACGCGCTATAAATGCGTCTTTATTACGCAGTGGACCATTACCCGTGTCACATGTACCATAAATGACCATGTGACCCTCTGTTTGCTCAAAAATGGTCTCGGCCGAAGCAAGACCTAGATTCTTGACTACAATGTCTTTCTGATGTGCGCGGGCGTGCCAACTCGCGGTCGAACGGCCAAGTGAGGTTTTAATTGATGTAGTGCGCTTGATCTGACTTCTTCAAGTGATTGTAGGCCAAGGAAAGAACCCTCTCGGCCGTATGGTCCTGAAGCCTGTGTTTCAAGGACTTTTGGCTAGGCGTCGCTGAGATCCTCGAATGCATTTACTTTTGGGTGAAATCGAACATTCAGGTGACGGCGCGAGAGATCTATTAGATGAAGATACTCGCAAATCACCGTGAACACGAAGGTGAAACAGACTCGGTTGTCGAATCTTTATGAAGTGATGTGTGTGGACAATGAATCGCATCAACCCAATCCGGACTGGCCGAAAGAGATCAATGGACGAGAATTCTATGCTAAAACTACTCCTAAGTGCCATAAGTAAAGAACCTGTAAAGTAAAGAACAAGAAATTAAAGTGCGAGAATATAAGAACAAGAAAATAAATTACGAGAAAGTAAAAGATTGAATCAAAAGTAAAGCTAAGAACAAAATTGAGATTAAAAGTTGAACGGAAGGTGAAGTACCTATGCGATAAATAAAGATAAGCTTGTGTGAAAAATTGTATATTGATTTGTTTGTGTGGTGCAGGACCCTTTACAAATGAGCTATAAGGTTCTATATATAGAAGTCAAAAACCCTAGCTAGCTTGTTTTCTACATCATAAAATCTCATCAATATTATGTTTCCTTTCTTGGGTTGGATCACACATGATTGTCTTGATTTGGCCGAATTTCGAGATACTCTGTGAGACCCCATATGTTTTTACCATGGTTAACGACGAGTTACTGAGGTTTAAGCCGCGTTCGGTAACTTCACGAGTGAACGACCACGTTCATTTTTGATTTTTTCCAAACTCTTCAAATTTCTCATTTAAAGACTCGATGTTGTAGTACGTGTCGACACGAGTCTCTTAGTATTTTTAGAATATTTTTCGGACACTCCGTCTACGCATTTCCGAAGCTTTGGGTAATTTTATAAATTACCATTCTCCATTTTTATTTCCACCATTTACAATTTTCAGATTTTACTCTTCTACCTTTTTAAAATCCTATCCATCCATTTTCACCTTCCAATCCTCACCATTAGATTAGAGTATAAACGCAAAAAAAACTATCTCCTTCCTCCCATTTCTGTTGAAACAGAAGAGAGAGTCAGAGAGAGAGCTCGAGAGAGACAGCGACGCTGTTTGCCACCCAGCCGCCGCGCCGCCCTCCTCCGGCCACCGCTGCCGATCCAAGGCCACCAATAGGCTCGCCTCACTCTCCTTTCTCTATCTCTACCAACAATTTCGAATGAAACCCATTTTTTTAGGAGATCAAAATCGAATCCCTAACCCCTTATTCGGGTTTTTCAGCCAAATCCCTACATCTCCGACGAGTTCAAGCTTCCCTGAGGTAATCTCTTCTTCCTCCTTAAATTTTCGAACTCCCCTAGCCCTTGAAGCCAGTTTAGGAATTAATTCCCTTGTTTCCTCCATTTTTCTGGACTCTCGGTGTCTCCGCCGTCGACGCCGTCACCGGCAAGTCTTCTCCCTCGGTTCTCGGCCGCAGCGACGCCATGACAAGGAGGAAGTGGCTGGAGCAGGACCCAGCAGCAGCGCGGTCGCAGGGCCTCGGCAGAGGTTGGAGAGGTGGAGCAGGACTTCGGCAAATCAGGGTGAGGTGAGATGGTTCTTGTGTTTTGAGGCTTTGGATGTGTTATTGGTGACGATGTTGACCCATTGAGGATTTGGTTGATGGAGGTGGAGGCAGGGCAGCTTGGTGGAGCTCAGGAGGTGAAGCTGCAACTTTGGAGGTTTTGGTTGAAGCTGGCAGCAGCAGCAGCAGCAGCTGGGAGCCTTAGCGACAGGTTTAAAGCTCGGCATGGAGATCGACTTTGGGAGCTTGTGTTTAAAGCCACATGCCTCAACAAAGTCCTATTTAGGCAGAAGGTAGACTTAATCCGATTTGGAATTTTAGTTGTGAATAAATAAATTGGTGATGTTAGATGCTGATCGGTTGTTGTTTTGATCTGTCATGTCGATAACTTGGAATCGAAGAAAGCGGGGAGATTATGGCCGTTTTTTCTAAAAAGTCGTCGAAATTTGACGAATCAACAGAAGGTTCCGGCAAAATGCCGAAGAGGTAGAAATCGGTTCCCCTCATTTATTTTGGAGCCGTAGAGCTTTTAAATATAAAAATTGGAACTACGGAAAAACCGGAAGTAGGAAGTTTCCATTTTAGGAAACTTTCTATTTTTGGAAAGGTGACCGATAAAAGAAAAGTCATTAAGGGTTAATCGGTTAAATGAAGTAAAAATGAAAACTTACTTATTTGGAAACTTTCTATTTTAGGAAAGCTTTCCAAATAAGGGAACCCATCTTGGGTGAACATAGTAATTTTCAAAGTTTCCGAATTAACGTGTTTCGATATGTTCGAGTTAATGAAAAACGTAACATTTTGGTTAAACGAAATCGACGATTACTTAAATGGATTGTCAAATGTTAATGTGGGTGTCCTTGGTAATTTAACGAGTTACTAAGTGATGCCTAAGTGTTTAACGTTTAGTAAGAAGTAAAGTAAAATGGCTCGAATCGTTTAATCAGAAGTTAAGTCGAACACGTTGAAAGAACGTTAATTTGTCAACCCTTAGTCAAATGGTCAATTTCTGGTCAACTCAGGAAAAAGTTGGTCAACCTTTGGTTAAACTTGGTCAATCCTGGTCAAACCAGGAAAATGGTCAAAGTCAATGATATTTCTAGAGATTTGTATTAATGGAATCGTTTCTACTGTTATTGAAGAAATTGAAGTACGACTCGAGAACATGAACGTTTTGAGGAGCGCGAGATTGATGTTTGCTTTAGAGTCCGCATTTCCAGGTACGGAGAGCACACCTAATGGGTGAGCCGTAACCTTTCTAGGTTAGAGGCTTTTTATTTATAAAAGTAAGAGCTTCATGATTTACTGTTTACCATACGCATTGGTGTGTGTGTGTGTGTGTGTGTGTGTTCTGGATCGAAAAGTAGTACCGTTTTTCTGATTTCCGATGCTTGGTCTGAGAGTGACGGGACCTAATATTTAGACTACGTTTCCCGTGATGTCTATGACCGTGAACCTTCGGAGGGGCAATACTCTGTTTATTTTTTTTTCTCGCTTACGCTCGTCTCGTACAGAGTTATGCGAGCTGTAAGTGTGGTGTGTTCTATGAGTGATCTGTTGGACATTTGCTGTAAATGGACACTCTCGCTACTACTCGCTTTCGGGCGCATAGGTAGTTGGTCCCGGTTTGCTGTGAAGACAACCCCGGGATTCGGCCGTCTAGATCTAGAGGAAAATCCTGCAAGTGTTACATTCATTATTTATTTGAGCTCAGTGTGCACATACATACATATACTCATATATTTGATTATTTTCCTCATGATTTGAGATGAGTTTTATTGCCGAGGGTTTTCTCTCGAGTATTTTCTCTTGACTATTATTCTATTTGGATTTTACACTTTTGGCGCCACCCTTTTATATATCTCGCTTTTAGGGTTTTCAAACCCTAGCGCGGTTAGGTTTTGACCTCATCTAGGTTAGCGAGGACGAGTGTTCACCCTTACAATAATTCATGGATGCAGGTACTGTGTATTGAGACGGAACAAGCATGTTGGTGGTTTGGGGGCATGACCTATCCATTTTGTCTTCATGTTTATTCGAGTGTTCACTCCTAGTATGATGTGTTTTTCTTCACTCGGTTGACTCATTTTATGATTTCCTTAAGTGTGGAATTTTTTATGTGTTGTCGCATGTTTTTAAAGTTGGCCTATGTTCTATCACTATTTTCCGTACTTCAGCTGTAAATTCTGTTTTTACCTCGTGAAAATGAAAATATGGTAGATTTTAGTTTTACTTCCCCTAGCCTTGTAATTTCGGCCTAGTGGGTGGTCAATACGTCAGATCGACGTATTGATTGCACATTAGACCGGGATTACGGTGGTTACTGTCGTATTTTAGGCCGATAAAGGTTTCGGGATGCGACATACTCATATGACAAGTTTTTTTTATTTGGTTAGAGACATTCCTTGTAGCGATTTCATCCATGACACGATCTCTCGCTTGCAATTGATGTATTGGGTTTCGACTGAGTGTCCATTGTTATTTTGTTTTCACTTATCCGAATTAAATGTTATGGGCTCTTTTCTTTCCTCAAACTATATGCCCAACTTATTCATTTTCGTCCACGTGGACGAATTACTTCACTGCGTCTATATAGCCAAGATAAATATTTGACATCATCCATACGTCTATGAGCTAGCTATTTGACCTCATCTATACGTCCACGAGCTAGCTATTTGACCTCGTCCATGGTCGGATTCACTTTACATCGTCCGAGCTAACTTTGTCTTGTCCATGACCGGGTTCACTTCACCTCATCCATGGCCGAACTAACTTCACCTCATCCATAAGGCCGAGATAACTTTGTCTCGTCGATGGCCGGATTCACTTTACATTGTCCGAGTTAACTTTGTCTTGTCCATGACCGGGTTCACTTCACTTTGTCCATGGCCGAACTAACTTCACCTCGTTCATACGGCCGAGCTCATTTCACCTCGTCCATACGGTCGAACTCATTTCATCTCGTCCATACTGTCGAACTCATTTCACCTCGTCCATACGGCCTAACTCATTTCACCTTGTCCATACAACCGTGCTTATTTCATCTCGTCCATACAGCCGAGCTCATTTCATCTCGTCCATACGGCCGAACTCATTTCATCTCGTTCATACGGCCGAACTCATTTCAACTCGACCATACGGCCGTGCTCCTTTCATCTCGTTCATACGACCGAACTCATTTCACTTCTTCTATACGACCGAGCTCATTTCATCTCGTCCATGCAACCAACCTCATTTCATCACGTCCATACGGCCGAGCTCACTAGTAGAAAAAAGGGCAAAAGCGACGACTTTTATTGTGACAACCAAAATTTGTCGCATAAGCTTACCGAAAGCGAGGAAATCTCACTTGTCGCATACGATCTCATAAGCGACAGCCCATTTATCGCAACAAGCAGGTATTTGCGACAAATTAAGTGTTGTCGCTTATATGTCATTATGCGACAACCGGTTCCTCCTAAAATGTCAATTATGCGATGATTTCGGTTAGTTGTCGGAAAAAAAAATTGTGACGACTTTAGTTTCCTCGCAAAAGATTTATTTGGCGACAACTTTTGCGAAATGTTAGTTAATGTTTATGTGACAACTGGAATTTTATCGTTGAAGACTGATTTGGCAACAAATTCTATCGGTTGTCGGTTAATGTTTATGCGACAATCTTAACTTCGTCGCCGAAGATAAATTAGGCAACAACTTTAAAAGGTCGTCGCTTTATGTTTTTTTGACAACTTTTACTTCCTTGCAAAAAATGAATTAGATGACGACTTTTATGAGATGTCGCTTAATGTTTATGTGACACATTGATATTCCTCGCTGAAAACTTATTAGGCAACAATTCCTACTAGTTGTCGGTTAATGTTAATGTGACAACTTTAATTTTCTCACAAAAAAAACTAATTAAGCGACGTCTGATACCGGTTGTCGTTTAATGATTACGTGGCAACCTGAACTTCCTCATTGAAACTTAGTATTTAAATCTGATTTAATTTTTCTCATCTTATTTTTTTATTTACCTAAATACCCTTTATTAATACACCTTCATAACCACATTAATTTTAAAGGCTAAAGAAGTCAACTAACAACTAAAAATATGTACTGCAGGGAATTATAAGAGACTGGGTATGAATTATTGTACAGGCTGCAAGCATGAGCATCAACTGAGTTTCATTGAGCTTTGCAATGATTTCCTATATATAAGTGGATATAGTACATGTGCAAGTCTACATAATACAGAAGATGGAATTGAAAGCATAGTAGTATGCACAGACGTTGTTTCCTTTAGTTTTGCTCTTTTGTTTGAACTGGTGAGTAGTTTCTTTTTTTAAGGACCCTGCTACATAGAGCCAAAGTGCACCGCCGCAACACAAATCGAACAGCTCATTATCATTCAAATATATATATACACGTTCACATCACCAATCAAAAATCGTTGCGATCAACTTTTGGTTCCAATCAAAGTAGTTTCTTTGGAGTTCATAGTTTTCAATCTTATCAATAGTTGGCTTCAATAGTTTCTCCAAGTCTTCCAGGTCTTCCTTCAAGGACTTGCGAATTACATAGATTACCTTTGTTTAAATTTTCTTTTCTTATTCTCTTCTTTTCCTACCAATTCAATCATTTCCTCTCGTACATACGGCCGGACTCATTTCATCTCGTTCATACGGCCGAACTCATTTCAACTCGTTCATATGGCCGAGCTAACTTCGATTGAATTTGAGACCAATAACCGATTTGGCTATGTCAAATCTAGATGTAAACATATCCCCCCAGTCTCATGATCACCGGTTCTCAAGCCGAGTGGTTATTGAGACTTGAACTGATTAATCCGGCCACATAGACTTTAAGGGACACTCTGCACATTTGATTAAACTCCAATCTAAATTATGGGTGAAGTTATATAAAAGATACGAGTCAAATTGAGACCTCGGCCAAATTAGGACCTTGGTTGAAGTCCATAAATTGTAAACTCGATTTGTACCCACGAAAACAACCTCAGGTGAAACCTTGACTCGTTTAAACTGCAACAATACTTCGATTTGACCGAACACTAAGCTTTAATATCTCGACCATGACGAACCCAAAATTAACACAACCTAGTTGTGACTTCGGCCAAAATAATTAAAATGAAAGCTTGGGTGAGATGTTTAGGTTTTCGGCCAAGACTGATGCATCTTGGTTGCAAGGTATATCATTTCTTTCATCACAATAATCCAACTTGGTCATGCTGCTGGTTAACCTTGATAAACATCCGTCAAATCGGCCGAACTCATATAGTTTTAGTATTCGGCTGAGACAGACCCAAAGTAAATCAACCTAGTTATGACTTTGGCCGAAACACTTCAAATGAATTCTTAGATGGGATGCTTGGAGGTTCCTCGGTCGAACTCATATAGTTTTGGACTTAGCGGTTTGGACGAATTCAGTAATTTTCAAGGACTGGTAAATTTATGTGCAAACACCCTCATAGGCTGGCCTTCTATGAATGCACAAGATATATGGATTAGTGTCGGTATCGAGATTCCGCTACATATAACATGGAGCCCCAAGAGCGTGCATCCAAGCCCCAAAGCAGCATAACCCGATAGCGACACGTTGCTACTTCACTCCCGTTGCCCCCGTCACGGGACACCCACCTTAACAAAAACAAGGAACAACGGGGATGGACCCTAACTTGTAGAGGCTGGAATTGCTCTTCTACTGAGCGTGCAACTAAACGGCCCATAACACGCCACGACATACTAACATGTGATACTCGCTACCCACGCGATACTCTCGTTGCCCATGCAATACACTCGCTATCCACGTGACATGTCTCCAACACACTTGGACACAAGCACTCTTCGACTCCCGCTTGTCATAATAGCACCCCAGTCGCCCTACGAACTCACGCACGGAGACTTGGGGACTCACGACCATGCTTTACTCCCGGACGGACCATACTTCAGGCACACAAACTTGATGATCTCCCCACTCGAGAGTCCTCATCGACTAGGGACTCAAGGACTTGTTAACATAAGGAGGAAGCTCTCCTCTTGTGCCGTAAAAACGGTCTAAAGCCCAGTCACCGGAGGCTGCAACGTCTTACCTACCACCTTTAGAGGCAACCCAAATGCACAGACCACAAGATCGGAGCCAAGCATGCCAAGTCAATCCTCCCCAGGACGCCTTCTAGCCTCTCAAACAGAGGTGCTGGGAAGGGCCTCTTATCCAGTCCCACATCGGGGAGAGATGTGCGGTTCCCAATGTGCATCTATATAAGTCACAAAGGGCTTCAAAAAAGGTAAGAGGTTCTTCTAGCCAAAACTCTGTTAAGTCACTCACTCATAGCGACACTAACTTAGGCATCGGAGAGTCGAAGACTGGGCTCACCTCAGTCTCGACTCCTGACGTTGTTGCTACTTATACAGGGCCTCAGATAACGAAAACTTGTGGTACTTTCTCGTCCCGAACTCTCGATACGCGGTAGAGGAGTAACACTCCCTACTCTTCGATCGCTTCTCTGTTTGAACACAACTGTGACAGTGAGGGCTAGCTAGGGACGGTAAATAATATTGATTGTTCGAGACACAGATCACCTATATATATATAATACGTCACATCACCTATTATACGTCATTTCTATATGTACGTATATTTATCTAACCCTAGGTAGAAAGGAAAGGAATAAAACTGAAAGAACAAGAAGACATTTATATACATAAGCATTCAACGATACTCGATCAGCTACTTACAAAATAAGAAGCTAGGTTTTCAATTTCCCCTTCACGTTTTGTATTTCCCCGTTGGCCACCGGTCTCGTGTTCTATCTGTTTAATAGGCCATCACACGACGTTATTAGGTCATCAGATGAAGCAGCTGCCCGGTTGCAGCAACTTTACCTGGTACCGTAAAACTTTCACTGCTCAGTGAACGGCTGCCATCCTCTTTTACATTTCACCTTTGAATTTCATCATCCACGTGTGATCAAAATTCCATTCACAACTTTCTTACAGATACGAGTCAGTTTCTTCGATTCATTTGGAAAGTTCAGAGCTAGGACGATGGAACAGTTCGGTTGCATGGAGTACGTAGTCTAGCCTCTTCATATATATGCACGCCGCAGCGGATCATTAAGAAACAGATTGGGGCACGTATCCTATTTAATTTTTGAATAAATTCAGTTAAGTTATTAAAATTTTAAATTTATAGGGTGATTCAGTGGTGGAACTTATGATTTGCATAAAGATAATTTGGGGTTCGATTTTCCACACAACATCATTCTTTTTTACATATTTTGTTTTCCTATATTTCATTTTGTTATACATTTTCTGTTCAGTTCTAATTAAGACACACACATTTCTTTCTTGTTTAACTTAGTTAAATAAAATTACACCGTGCTATTTAAGTAGAATTACTCCATCTCTTTCAAGGTTTTCTCTTAAAATATTTTTTTGGTTTGTTTTTAAGTTTGGTTATGTTTCTCTACCATCACCAAAAATTTATAAATGAGTTAGGGAAATTATAACATATATTTCACTTTATATCGTCATATAAAAGAAATCTGACAACGATAATTCCTCTAATACTTATATATGTTGATAACACCATTGTATTAGTATAGCAAGAAAACGATTACCGTAACATCAATTAAATATATACAAATTTCATTTAGAAAATTTTAAATTATGTCCGCCTCTAATTTTGGCTCTGCCACTGCTACATAGCTCTTCGATCTGGCTTATATATAGAGACAATAGATCATACGAGGGGCATGGAATGAAAAAAAGAGAAAGATAGCTAGAGAGGCAATAGATCAGAAAAATATATATAGGAGTTGAGGGTTTCTGGGTTTCTTGTAGCAAGAGGGATGACACTGGCTACCGAGCTCATGCGAGCTAGAAGTGGATCATGCACGTATTATTTGACGAATTTATTTATTTTCGTCACATGAGTGTGAACTAATGCGACGAAAACAAATTTTCTCGTATGAGAGTGAACTTAGAAAATTTTGTGAACTAAAGCTTGATTGTACATTTAGAAAATTCCTTGCTAGATACTTACAGGGTCATATGGTCTTCGATTAATTATTTGGAAAGATGACTAGAAATTTATACACCAACATTTTCCTCAAGAACTTCCTTCGCAGTTTTACAGAAAAGAAAAGTCGAAGCAAGATGAATGACTTGGACTATATCAGGTCATCAACAACCATTAATTTGTAATGCTCGATCTTTTAGCAGCTAGCTGGAGTGCTGGAAAAACCTCACACATGCGTGCTTCTTTTCTTCCGGCCCCTTCGCTTTTGACTGAATCGAAAAATATCCAATATATGAAGAATCAAGCAGTCATGGAGTTTATTGGAGGTTTCTGGAAAGAAAAAATCTGCTATACAGATCTGTATATTATACAGATCTGTCGTGAATCGTTCGATCAGTTGATTTTTTAAATAGGTTAACAAATCAAACGATTTACAGTTATGCAAATCTGTATATAGCAGACAAACTCTTCGGAAAAATATTGTCTTAGATTCTAGTTATAATTAATATCAGTAAATCAATGGAAGATGGAATATTGTATAATATATTACTACGTACGAATAAAGTTTGTAATTTGACAAGATGAACGACCAATGAGATGGATGTTGAATTGAACCTGGAAACTTTTAACAATTAGGATTCATCACCATCCGTCAATTGCGTGCTTAATAATTGTTTCGGATTGCTGCAGGATACATCGACCGAAAAGCCGTGGAAATTCAAGAGAAACTTCATGCCATTTGTATAGGCAATTTCCCATACATCGTTCAGAGAGAGAGTCCAGCTAGCTTGCTATAAATAGCTAGGTAATATGGATGGTCTCTCAAATACTCAAACCCATACTTAGAGAGAAATCAAGAAACAAGAGATCGAGGGATTCTATGTCGCAGGAGAGATGGTGCAAGTTAGCTATCTGCTATCTATTATAAGAGCAGCATGTTCCATCCTCCTGTGACATAGAAACCCTCCAGCTCTTAATCCATTCTACTGTATGATATCCTCTACATCATTGGAAAACCTAGCTATGTATGAGAAAGTTAACCATTTTAGCTTATTAATTTATAGCTAGCTAATAGGCTGTGATATGTCATGTTCCCCATTACGATTGAATACAAGTACGATGTAGTTCATATATTGTGTAAGTATATAGCATACATATTTTACCAATGTAAGTCGAGACTATTTCGGTATACATTCAAGTTATGAGTACCTAAAAGTTTCATTGGCTATAATTGAGAATGTTTCAGCATACATTCATCGAGCTACAAGTGTCTGCAAGGTCCGTTCGTGACAGTCACAAACAAGCTTTGTGAAGAATGAATGTTTCTTGGTTTACCTAGGAAACTAAGTCTAAATCAGTTTCTGTAGTAAATTTGTAGTAAAACAAGGTATGAATTTCAATGATAAAAGGTATGTTTTATCTTAACTAATCTAATAGATTAATAGAAATATTGACTGAGTTTTATAAGGAAATATAAGATATTGAAATCATATCTCTTCGTGTGATTTAACTCAATCTGTTGCAAAATCATATCTGTTGTTAATGTAAAGAATTTGCAACGGTAATCTTCTATGCAGAACTTCAGTCGAAAATAAAGGAGATTCGATTAAGGAGAAAATCTCATCTTCCTCTATATATACATTCCCAACTCATTTGGAGAAATGGAGTTCTCTGGACATAGTTTGATGTTCATATGTGTTGAAGTCTTATGCAGATTCAATATCAGAACTCATAGTTGTCGTTTGTATCTTTACACTGTGTTCATCATCGATAGTGAATCGGATCAGTGTTGCAAAAGTTGAAGACTAGTTTAGATCTTTCTGTCTTTCAATTCCTAGTGAGTAGATTATGTGATTGTTGTAATAGATCAAACTGGTTTGTGCTAATAAACGTGATAGTGATCACTACATGATAAACTGAACTGATTCTTTATAATAGATTGAATTTAAGTGTGGACTACTATAAATTCTCGCATTGATATTTTCTCGAGGAAGGTTTACAATCCAGTGAACAATTCTTGTGTTCTTTAATTATTGTAATCTGTATTGTTCTAAGAACTTGAAACAAGAACATGTTTATTTTCAGACCTTCATATTGGTTCTTAATTTCTACGTTTTTCTTTCATTTTCTGCAACTTATCAATAATCCATGGGTTTCTATATATGTATCAGAAGAGATGAGAGAAATTAAAAGGGTTGGGGCCGGGGATTTATAGTCAGGAGATACGGCGTATCACCTTTTAGTACTGAGTTTATGTGTTATAAATGGACACACTACTGTCTTCTTATCTAATTACGGTGTCATTCCTCTTGCGATGTGAAATTAACCCTACAGCCTCTGATCCTCAATCTCAGGTGCGCGTCATCAACCAAGAAGTCCCAAATACGAAAAATGGTATATATACCAACTTGTATCTGCAATGTAAATACTTCTTGATGTTTAGCTAGTTTTCCTGCTCTGTACGTATACGTACGTAGTTTCTATTCCCAATATTGTCATCCTCCATGATATACTTCGATCGCTTCTCTGTTTGAACACAACTGTGACAGTGAGGGCTAGCTAGGGACGGTAAATAATATTGATTGTTCGACACAGATCACCTATATATATATATAATACGTCACATCACCTATTATACGTCATTTCTATATGTACGTATATTTATCTAACCCTAGGTAGAAAGGAAAAGGAATAAAACTGAAAGAACAAGAAGACATTTATATACATAAGCATTCAACGATACTCGATCAGCTACTTACAAAATAAGAAGCTAGGTTTTCAATTTCCCCTTCACGTTTTGTATTTCCCCGTTGGCCACCGGTCTCGTGTTCTATCTGTTTAATAGGCCATCACACGACGTTATTAGGTCATCAGATGAAGCAGCTGGCCGGTTGCAGCAACTTTACCGGTACCGTAAAACTTTCACTGCTCAGTGGACGGCTGCCATCCTCTTTTACATTTCACCTTTGAATTTCATCATCCACGTGTGATCAAAATTCCATTCACAACTTTCTTACAGATACGAGTCAGTTTCTTCGATTCATTTGGAAAGTTCAGAGCTAGGACGATGGAACAGTTCGGTTGCATGGAGTACGTAGTCGTCTCAAACCCTAGCCTCCTCATATATATGCACGTGCCATTCTCAAGTTTATATTAATTTGCACAAATGCATGCAACTAGGCAGGGGATTTAATTTTTGACCAAATTCAGGTAAGTTACTAAAATTTTAAATTTGTAGGGTGATTCAGTGGAACTTATGATTTGCATAGAGATGATTTGGGGTTTGATTTTCTCACACAACATCATTCTTTTTTACATATTTTTTTTCTTATATTTCACTTTGCTATACATTTTCTGTTCAGTTCTAATTGAGACACACACATTTCTTTCTTGTTCAACTTAGTTAAATAAAGTTACACCGTGCTATTTAAGTAGAATTACTCCATCTCTTTCAGGGTTTTCTCTTGAAGTATTTTTTTGGTTTGTTTTTAGGTTTGGTTATGTTTCTCTACCATCACCAAAAATTTATAAATGAGTTAGGAAAATTATAACATATATTTCACTTTATATCGTCATATAAAAGAAATCTGACAACGATAATTCCTCTAATACCTATATATATGTTGATAACACCATTGTATTAGTATAGCAAGAAGACGATTACCATAACATCAATTAAATATATACAAATTTCATTTAGAAAATTTTAAATTATGTCCGCCTCTAATTTTGGCTCCACCACTGCTACATAGCTCTTCGATCTGGCTTATAAATAGAGACAATAGATCATACGAGGGACTAAGGCATGGAATGAAAAAGAGAGAAAGATAGCTAGAGAGGTAATAGATCAGAAAAATATATATATAGGAGTTGAGGGTTTCTGGGTTTCTTGTCGCAAGAGGGATGACACTGGCTACCGAGCTCATGCGAGCTTGAAGTAGATCTTGCACGTATTATTTGACGAATTTATTTATTTTCGTCACATGAGTGTGAACTAATGCGACGAAAACAAATTTTCTCGCATGAGAGTGAACTTATGCGACGAAACAAATTTTGTCACATAAGTGCTGACTCATGAGACGAAATAAAATATTTTGTCGCATCAGTTCTGGCTCATGTGAGGAAATTTGTTTTCGTCACATAAGTTTACATTTATGTGACAAAATTTGTTTTCGTTGAATTAGTTCACACTCATGCGACGAAAAAATTATTTCGTCGTATAAGTTATTTTCATCAAAAATTTTGAATTTTGAATCATTCCGCCAAAATTCTTCCCCCCCCCACTTAATTTTCTTCTTCTTCCTTCTACTTCTTCACCACCACCACTTATTCTTTTTTTCTTCTTCTTCTTCACCACTACTTTTTCTTCTTCTTCTTCTTCTTCTTCACCACCACGACCCCATCACTCAACCTCTTCTTCCTTCTTATTCACCACCATCCCCACCCATCTCTTATTCTTCACTCCACCTCTTCTTGCGACAAAAGTTCATGCGACAAAAGTTTTCGTCGCATAAGTTTATGCGACAAATTTGTTTTCGTCGCATAAACCTGTGTGACGAATCTTATTTCGTTGCATAAATCTATACGACGAATCTTATTTCATCGTTTAAGAATCACTTATGCGACAAAAATTTGAGTTTTCGTCGCATAAGTTTAATGCGATAAATTTTTCGTCGCTTAAAGTCTTATACGACGAATTAAAATTGTTGCATGAGCCTTTTATTGTACTAGTGTGTATAGACTAGATTCATCATATTTCTTTCAATATATATATACAACTTACATATATATGTGCGTACTAATAAGCATGCAGACTAGTAGAATAAAGGGTTCATATGACGAAATTTTTTTTTTCATCGCATCTAGTAGAATAAAAGGTTCATGCGACGAATTTTTTTTTTCGTCACATAAGTTCACACTCATGCAATGAAAAAAATTTTGTAGCATGATTCTGAACTGATGCGTCAAAGCACATTTTGTCGCATAATGCTAACTCACGCGACAAAATAATCAGTTCACGCTCATGTGACGACATATTTTAAATTTTGTCGCATCAATTTTAGCAATACCAGAATAACAAGACAGAACTATTTTCTCATCATGTCAAACCTACCATAAGTAGATAATAGCATCTGAGGAAACATGGCATTCAGAAAACCAGAACAAAAGAAACAGAAACTGCAGATATTTTGATATCATAACAAACAACAAAAAGTCCCAAACTGAAATCCAATCCCACATAACATATACCAAAATCCTGTTTTCTACTATCACTAGCTCCTCCATATGGCCGTATATCTGAGGCCTCTTAATCCTAAAACTTCTGAAATAACATCTATGAAGCAGCGATGCTGATCTCTGCTCACTTCTTCAAGTATAGGTATATATTACATGTACCTAGGTGATATAGATTACATGTATAGGTATATATATCAAATCAGCAATATACCAAGTATATGCCGATGATAACTAGCAATATACCAAATCACAAACCATTGTCATTTGCCATTGAATCCAAACCATTTATAGCATTTAAGCACCAAACCATGGCATTAGGTACTGATACTTACATAATGCTCAGCAGCTTTATCCTGTTTGATGTCGTATGTCACCGGGTACACGTCAACCACAGGTATTTTAGCACCCTTATCCCTAAGCTCAGCCACCCGGTAAATGATAGGTTTCCTCCCTGAGTGGTGCTCCAAGTCCTTCTTACCATGGTTGATGGAGTTGGCAGCCGATCGTTTCTGCACAAGACCAAGTACTAGTACAAACCAGTTAGTATTCTAAGACAAAATGCACTCAGCAAACATTAACACGTACAAACTGATGTTCCTACTGAAACATTCCTGCAATCCTCTCATTAAGAATTTAAGATTATACTGTTTTGTTAATCTTCTCTTTTCCATTAATCCATTCACATACTATAGACAAGCAGTGAATAATATATGATACAAATTGGTCGAAACTATAACTAAATGCTAAGAAGAGTTCTAAATTTGTAATACTTAACTGACATTTACTAAATGATTAACTACTAATCATGCAGAAAGAGGCTTATCTGAAGTAAGCTATATAACATACACTCAAACAAGTTTATAGATGCATGCTATATAACAGACAACTTATCCCAAGTAATCTTATACCTTGAACTGATCTGATTCAAAATGCGTGCAAAGCCACTCCCACTCATCTCGTCTGTGCAAAAGCTCTTCTGGAATCACGTTTCTCGCCCGAGCTTGTAAAACTCGTACAAGCCATGCTTCCATTCTCTGACTCTTTCATTGATCCATCGGACATATTAGGACATATTAGGAGCCGAATCAGCAAACGACGGTATCTGCGCTGCCGTCATCGTCCTGGCTTGGTATTGTTGCGCACACTCCAGTCGCAAACGCTCCTCCTGAGCTTTCCTTTTCCCGAGGACTGGCATCTTCAGAGGAGGATGTGATTTCAAATGGTTTTGTGAGCGGTGGAGGTCAGATCATTAGGGGATTTCGATCGGTTGAGGTTTGTAGGAGGAAGAGAGAGTTTGGGATTCCAATCGATGGAGCTAAGAGACTGAACGATTTAGGAAGAGAGTTTGGGATCGATTCAGCAACTGGATTAGAGATTGGCACCAATGGATTTAGTTTGGTATTTTGGCGAGAGGAGGAAGAGAGTTTGGGATCGATAGCAATTAGGGTTCTCGATTGAATTGGCCGCTTCAAATACATATAGTTACAACATTTGGGAGAAAATTCAAATCTGGCTCGCCGATATATTTGGGCTAAACCGACGATTCTCTTTTCCTTTGTCGCCTTAGTGGTTTAAATTTTCACAAAACCATGTTGAAAAACCATTTTTTTGTTTCACTTTCTGCTAATAATAGTCATAAAATGATAGTAAATATAAGAATCAATCGGAAATTAGTACATCGATGACAACTAATAGAATAGGTTTGAATTCATTACAAAAGTTCATGACCTAATAATTAAATCAAAAGTTTCATGTTTAACACAACATTAATTTTCAATCACTATTATCGTAGTCTTTGTCTTCTAGATCATCCTCACTCACTTCATATGAAGCATCGTCTGAATCTTCCTCTTCATCATTAATGAAGTCCTCATCAGGTGGTGGCATGAATGGAAGTGAACCGAAATCAAGCTGTAAATCAGAAATGGGAACATAATCACAGGGTTGGAAGCGGATGTCGTTGTTGACACGAATAGTATCTGTGTCGGGGATATCAGACGTCGTGGCTTCTTGATATGGTTCAAGAGTCACATTCTCAATATCTCTATTTGCAATACCCATCTCAAGTGTAGTTGCAGTGTAAATACCTCTATGTGACATCACGTTAACAACCTTCCAACCCCCACCCTCCTTTGGGTCATCAAGATAAAAAAAACTTGTCTTGCCATTGTGGCAACAATAAATGGTTGATTCTCACACCAGCTTATTCGTGTGTCCACTAATAACAGACCGTGATCTATCTTCGTACTCCTCGGTACATTGGGTCGTTGAACCATTTACACTTCAATACCACAACTGGCATACCGGTTGCGTAGATTAGCTCGACAATAGTTACAATGACCTCGTAATATGCATATCCGTCTGTATCGACACACATGAAGCCACTGTTTTGTGTCTTTCGACCATAATCCGCAACGTCAAATACTTAATGCCGTTGACCACACAAGCAGCATATATATTCACTTGTTACGGCTTACCAGCCAGATACGACAACTCGGGTTTGTAGTATACACTATTTTCTTCTTGCAACTTTGCAATCTGCAAAAACGTCAAAACCATGTCAATTTTTGATGTGGAATAAGCAGAGCGGACAAGCTTTGTACCCTTTAGTTGTATAAGAGGATAACATGCCGTAACCTGGAAAATCACTAATAGTCCATAATAGTGCTGCTCTCATGGTAAATGAAGTACATGTATGCTTGTCAAAAGTCAATGCTCCATTTAAAAATAAATCAATCAACTCATCAATCAGTGGTTTCATATACACATCAAGACACTTTTCTAGAGACTTCGGTCCTGAAATTAACAGAGCCAACATGTTAAATACCTTCTTCATTAACATCTAGGGAGGCAGGTTGTAACAAACAACAATAACAGGGCAAATACTGTAAGACAAGTTCATGTTCCCGAATGGATTAAACCCTTCTATTGAGAGTCCAAGCCGTACATTTCGAATGTCTGCAGCAAAATCAGGAAATAGTAGGTCAAACGATTTCTATGCTTCCCTATCTGCGGGGTGTATCAGTGCATCATCATCTTCCCTCAGAATACTATGTCATCTCATATCCTTAGCAGTTTTCCCACACATGTACAGACGTTGCAGCCTAGAAGTCAACAAAAAATAATGAAGCATCTTCACAGGAATGGGTTTCCATTAGGGGAAACAAAATCTTTCCACCTCGATGTGTGGCATGTAAGACATTCTGATGCGTCTTTGTTATCTCCGTAAAACAGAACATAGTCATTCTTACAAGCATTAATTTTCACAAAACCAAGACCAAGATCGTTTTTGCCTTGTAATGACTTGATGGTAGTTTGTTTTCAAGAGGAAGCAAACGTCTGATAAATCTTGACATGCCATCAAAATATTTGTTTGATGTCTTGTGCTATTTTTTCAAACTCATATGCTCTATGAGAGAACTCAAAACAGTTTCTGAACGCCCCGAGTAGACTGGGGTCTGCGCTTCTTCCAACATCCTGTTGTACTTATCGTAATCAGCAGTGGTTGGGTTTGAGAAAGTAATATATGTTTCCTGGGATGCAGCATGAAATGTATCTTCTTGATGACTTGTTGAAGCATATGGAAAAGCATCATGTACCATGTTCAACGTGGGATTCATAAAAGAGCCGGCAGAAGCACTAGAAGAGCCAACCTCATGCATGTAATTTTCTAGGAAACTGGGCATTATAGGATCATTAACTAGCACTTCATCATGTTCTGTCCATGTAGTATAATAAGGATCCATGCCGTAATGTTACAGATCGTTCTCTATACCCGAAATTGTCTGCCAATCGCCGAGGCAACATCTTGTACACGGACACTTGTACCATTCCTTTCCACCACCATATTATTCGACAAAAGAAAGAAAATCGACGATCCCTTTAATATATAAAGGGTGTCCTCTATTGTACTGCATCCAGCTCTTGTCCATTTTTTCTATATGCCTAATACAAGAGGGGGAAAATAATCTCATTTCATAAAAAATATAAAACTATATATTCTCATCAATTAAGAGACTAATACTACCAAAATTCAACTAATACTAACAAATTAAAAATAAAACTAAACCACTATTATTTTCATTCCTCTAAACCAAGATTGTCACTTTACTATATAGTAAATGAGCAATAATTTACCCATTTAATTCCTCTGTTATATATACGTACCCATCTCATTTCATTCATCTGTTATATATACCCATCTAGAACTCTAAAAACTAACAATAATTAATTAATGAGCAATATGAAAACAATGTAATATATAAACAAGAGACAAATAGCTAGCCAATATTCATCATAAAATCAAGACATCTAACATCATTAGCACTCTTTGAATACTAAGAACCGACCGAAATACTTCACCGAAAAAAATGGTGGAGAAAAAGGAGAAAGAACAATCCAAACAAGAAACTAGTATATGGGTGAAGATCATTAATGTTGACTAATAAATTCTTGAATTATATAAATAAGGCAGAGAGTTCCGAGAAGAAAACAGCAGATTTTTGTTTTTTCACTGTTTGGGAGTTGTCTCCCTTTGGTTTCTCGATCTAGAAGTGAACCAGAGGATATAAAGCAGATTTCACTTAAGCGACAAAACTATTTCGTCGCTTAGCATAAAGTTTTGTCGCTCAAGTAGAGCGGAAAAAGTTTTTTCCTTGACCTTAAGCGACAAAACTTTCGCCGTATAAGTATTTTTGGTCTCTACATAAATCGTAAGCGACGAATTAAATTTCGTCGTTTAAGATTAAACTTAAGCGATGAATATTAAGCGACAACCTATTTTTGTCTCTTACTAAATCTTAGGCGACAAAATATCTATTTTAAGTGACGATTATAGTTTTGTTGCAGAAGATTTCACTTAAGCGACAAAACTTCATGTTCCCGTCGCTTAAGCCACTTTTTCTTATAGTGAGGAGTTATTATATTATCGATAAATGAATAATTTATTCATATATCGAGGGTTTGTTGTAAAGAGTTTCCTTATTTTGCTATAGTTTCATCATTTTTTCATAATATAGAGGAAAAAAACAAAGGAATATATAAGGATAATTCGAGAATAATTAAATTGAGAAATTAAAGTTGTTAAAAGTTTCCTTAATTTGCATTATGAACATTATTTACTCTCTTTTTTTATGTATTTTATCAATTATTAATAATTTTAATGATATTTATTTAATTAATTATTACTTTATATATTTGTTGGGACCTAAAGGAAGTCTAAAAAAATTATTATCTTATGCATTTAGGGTACCTAGTAATATGAACTGGTCTCGAGTTGGGACTAGAGAAAATTATTACTTAAACGAGATTATTAATTTATCGAACATTCATTTATCTAGGTTAAACTGTACTATAAACTCTCTAAATTCCATCGGAAAATTATGCTAGAAATGAAACTTTTAGTCCTACAATACTCAAATTTGTTCTAGTTCCTTCAAAGAGACTGGACTGTTATCGAGACTGGCAACTACATAAATTCTTTATTAAAAAAATATTGGACTTTTAACTATTAACTCTAATTCTACTCTCACGGCGAGCTTAGTTCCCTAAAATGTTGTGGTCAATCCTCTGACCCTTCTTGTGTACTGTACGTAAAACCCACTAAATAAATCAAAACCCCTTAATTACTACACATAAACAAATACTTAATTAGTCAAACAATCCCTTTTTAAACCCCTTTTCAGTTTTTTTACCCAACAGGCCTGCTCGGCGCTGGATAGCTGTGCAGGACGAAACGACGATAACCGTCCGATCTTTAATGAATTGATCAAAAGAACAGGATAAAATAGACTCAAACGAACATGATCAATTTAGGGAGAATCACATATAAGAAACTAACTAAATTTATAAAACACAAAAAAACCCTTTTCTATAATTTGTTATACAAATTAGGACACCAACCCAAACCCAAAACCAAATTATAATAGGCATGACCCAAATTTTTATGTGAAAAGACTAAAATGCCTAATTTTTTAAATAAAATTCCGTAACCAAGTTATATCATTCTCTTCTCAGATATGGTTATCTCTTTCTCTCTCAGCGTGGACCAGAAGATCAGACATCTGAGGTCGCTTTGAGAGCGGGGCCACTGTGTTTGAAGGCATTGGTGATTCGTCGTTCTGGGTTGCTAAGAGACGTGCGCTGAGCTGGTGGAGGCGCATCGGAGATGGGTTATCTCATGGGAAGAAGGGCTCAAAGTCAAGGGTGCATACACAAGCGAGGAGGATCGAAGCAAAGATGTTGTGAGGAGCCAGCGTTCGAGGCGAACCTGGGCGATGTCGGGAAGAGGCTCGACACAGCTAGGGCTCGACTCAAGCTAGGCCGAGGATGCTAACTAGTTAAAGAATTATAGTCGTCCTGGGGTAGGTTACGGCTTAGAAAGCCGACGTCAAAGAAGGTGGGTGCTCAGAGTTTTTTTAGGTTGCATGGTTCTTCAATCTAGAGAGGCTAGAGGCCTCGACAGGTGGCAGGAGGATTGGCTGTGTACGAGACTCAGCTGGTCCAAGAAAAGGTTGCTGGGCTTGAGGTGCTTAAAGAAAATGAGTCGTGCCTGTGACGCCTTTGGGTGGTGATGCCATTGTTGTTCTCTTTTAAGATCTACTTTCTATAAGATTTGGCGAGTAATTGAAATCTATAATTAACAGTAGCACTGATACAAATACGATATGCTACTGCCTCAGTTTCGATCTGCTACTACCTCGACGAGGTCGTCTATTCGATCTGCTATTGTCTCAGATCTGATCTGCTACTACCTTAGGTCTGATCTGCACTGCTACTGCCTCGATGACAAGTCGCAGTGATTTGTCAACGACAAAGACATCGATGGTAGGATGACAACGACAATAGTAATTTTGGCTGTATTGGTGTAATTTTTTCTAGGTTGGTATAATTTTGTTTTGGTCTCCCATGTCTTTTCAGTGGACGGTGCTACTACGCGGTGGTGATGTACACATTTCTGGTCGACAGTATGTGCTACTATGCTACTCGGTAGTAACACACATTTCTGGTTGACAATAACAGTTGATATGTAATTATAGGTATTCTGATAAAATTACAATAACATATAGACTTACAGATATTAGTTTGTTCTAATTTATTAATATTTATTTTTAAAAGTCGGTTTCATGCCAACGGTATCCCGTGCAAGAGTAATCGTGTTTTACCCAACTCAGTAACAACACTCAAAAATCTGAAAACAATAGCTGAACCAAACCAAAACGTCACACTTCTTTACTCAACTCCCACCCACCAAGATTCAATCTTTCCCCAAAACTGAAGCCAACCCATTCCCTCTTTACAAAACCCAGAACCCGGAATTCCGATTTCGGAGCTCCGACGAGTCACAATGAAGAAGCTAAAAAGCTATTACATGCATATGAGGCACCATCAGCAGAAGACCATGGAGCTGAAATGGATCTTCCCTCTCGCAATCGGCTCCATGGTCTCTCTCTTCCTCCTCTTCCTCACCACCCTAACCTCCCCCAACGGCTCACTCTTGCTCCCCTTCTACCGCTACTCCGTTTCTCTCTCCAACTCCGTCTTCATCGAATCCAAGCTTCACCCCTTACCCATTTCCACGCTCCCGCAGCCGCCGCGGTTCGCTTACTTCGTCTCGGGGTCTAACGGCGACGGCAGCATGCTCAAACGGACGTTACAGGCGCTGTACCACCCGCATAATCAGTACGTGCTGCACTTGGACTTGGAGTCACCGCCGGAGGAGCGGTTGGATCTGCAGAATTACGTTTCTACCCATGAGGTGTTTGCCAAGTTCGGGAATGTTAGGATGATAACCAGGGCGAATTTGGTCACTTACAGAGGACCGACTATGGTGGCCAACACGCTCCACGCGGCGGCGATTTTGCTCAAGGAAGGCGGCGATTGGGATTGGTTTATAAATCTCAGCGCTTCTGATTATCCACTTGTGACTCAGGATGGTGAGTCAACTGGGGCATTGACCTTTTTGTGTCCATGTTTTGCTCTGATCGGTTTTGTCTTACCCTGTTTGTTTTGTGATTTGGTTAGATCTGCTGCACACATTTTCGTACCTGCCTCGGGATCTTAATTTTATTGATCATACTAGCAACATTGGATGGAAAGAGTATGTGAAACTTTCCTTTTTGTTTAGTCTCCATAATTGTTGGTGTTTGGTTTGTTGTGTGATTAAATTATTTTGCTCATTGGTTTTGTAATGCCGTGTTGTTATAGGTTCCAAAGGGCCAAGCCTCTTATTGTGGATCCTGGGTTGTATATGACAAAGAAGACTGATGTGTTTTGGGTTACGCAGCGCAGGAGTGTGCCAACAGCTTTCAAGCTTTTTACAGGTATAAACGTATTGATATCTGTCTGAATTTGTGAGCAAAATTGTCTTTTATTGGATATTTGAGGATATAGAAGGACTAGATTTGAGTAGATAATAGCAATGTTAGAATCTTTGTGTTGCATACCTTTAATGCAATGCAAATCATTGTCCTTTTCTGGTTGGAGGGTGTGGTGAATAAGCTTGTTTAGCATATAGAATTATGAATTGGTTTTAATTGGAACACCTTTGACATACTGATTGTTGCTGGCTGTGTGTTCAAATGCAATGTATGAGGACATTGGTTTCAATCTGATAGCCTATGAATAACTTGAGGATTAGGAAGCATTGACTCTATAGGTCCTCTGGAAAATTGATCTTATTCTGCTTAAAAATTCACCAACCACTAGGTTGTAGTTCCTTTTAGCATCATTTTGAACCTATGACCTTTTCCTTTGTAGGTTTTGGATATTTGAATATGTGTTTAAGTTAAATTTGCCCATGTCCAGTCAGTTCTCCGTTTGTTGCTCCTTTCCAACTGGCCTTTAAAATACTCACGGTTCTCCAATCAAAACTGTTTCCTGTGTCTTTCTGTTCAGAACATATTATGTTCTTAAGATTATTAATCCAACTAAATTTTGGTTTCCCTCATAGGTTCTGCTTGGATGGCACTTTCAAAGCCTTTTATTGACTACTGTATATGGGGATGGGATAACCTACCTCGAACTGTTCTCATGTATTATGCAAACTTTATATCATCCCCAGAAGGATACTTTCACACTGTCATCTGTAATGCGCAAGAGTTCTGCAACACAACTGTGAATACTGACCTACATTTCATAGCATGGGACAATCCTCCCAAGCAACATCCTCACCACCTCAATCTTGGAGATTTCCCAAGGATGATTGGCAGCAATGCTCCATTTGCAAGAAAGTTTCAGAAAGATGATCCGGTGCTTGACAAAATTGATTCTGAGCTATTGTTTAAGGGTCCAGGCATGCTTGTTCCTGGTGGCTGGTGCACAGGAAGAAGTGAAAATGGATGTGATCCATGTTCTGTTATTGGTAATACCACAGTTCTCAGGCCTAGTCCTGGAGCAAAGAGACTAGAACTTTTGATCAGTTCGCTTATGTCAAACGAGAATTTCCGACCAAAACAGTGCAAATGACAAGAACTTAAAACTGTTGAAGCGTTGCCCGGTTCTACAGTTCGTTTATACTTGACATGACACTGGAATACAGTTCAGGGAAATGGTATTTTTTTATAGTTGGAGGAGATAATGGATCAAAGTATGCACATAGCTTTTGACATGGTAAGTGGCTCGAAGTATGCACTTCTGATTTACAGAGCCAAGAATGTGGTGGAATTGTATCAATTATGTACTGAGCTAGATTGCTTCGTGCTATGATGACATGGTATGCACCACTAGAATGGTTTGTAGATCACCATTTCCCTTTTACATTTTTTCTTCCCTCTTTTCCTTTGAAATGTTATATTGTATTTCACTTGGTCCAGTAGTAAATTGTTTCTTGAGGCTAATGCTGTGGTGTTAGAACAACTGGGAAGATGTATATTTGAAAGAGGAAATTCAAAGATAATTTGTCTGATTCAGTATAGTGCCTCCATAAAATGAATTTGCTCATCTTTCAGTATAACAAGTGAAACTGCATGTGAAAATCAACCTGCAGCTGTAATTAGAAAAAGTCATCGGAGTTCTCGAGTGCCTACAACTTTCTGCTTGTATGTAGATAGTAGACATTCGTGTCCAAAATGTGAGAATTCTGGTGCTTTCATTTTTGTCTGGGGATTATACAAAGTCAGTACAATATCTACAGATGGAAGCATAAGTTGGCAAATATTAAGAACACAAATGATGTGGACATCAGTACAGGTTCATGATTTCAACACTCAACTTTCAAATTCTATTATTAAAAAGTATAGAAAAAATTATAATTTATGATTAAAACTATTACTAAATTGAGTGGGAAATGAAACTATTGTGTATGGCTATAATAATAATTAAAGATAAAACAAAACCATTTCACTCTTCATCAACAACTATTAAAAGAAAACAACCATATATTAAAAAGGAAAAGAAAAAATGCAGTTGATCAACTCTCTTTCCACTCTCAATTCATATATATAGGCAAAAAATCATCAATAGTCACTAAATTTTAACACATTTGACAATTTACTCATTCACATTTCAAAAACCTAACTTTACTCACTCACTTTTTACACTTAAACTGTTAGAAAATTGTTACATGACCTATCACGTATAGTTATTAGTGGAATATAAATGTCAAACTTCTCCTTTGCTCAATATTCTACAAAATTCTCTCCAAAATGAATCAAATTTTACCGTCAAAACGAGTGAAATTTTCCTAACTAATTAAGTTTTCCCTCCACATGTGTTATTGTCATGAAGTTATAATCTATATATAACAATAAAAGATGTCGGAAACAAGTAGACAAACAAAAGAACATAAACTACATGATAATAAAATGTAATATAAACCCAAATTTTTTTTGTTGAAGCTTAAAAGTTAACAAAGGTAATATATGAAATACATGCATGTTATAGGCTTATATCAGTCATCAATCATGTATGAAGCCTAACATCAATTTTGATAACAAAAACCTGACCTTAAATAAACAAAGTGAGTTAAGTGACAGACGGTGTATAAAGTGAGTGAATAAAGTTGGTTTTTCTAAATGTCAGTAAGTAAAGTGTCAAAAGTCAATAACCTTTGGTGATTTTTTGCTATATATATATATATAGTATTTTTTGTGATTTTAATAATAGGACACTGGTGGGAAACTACTATACCAAAACTTGGCTGTAATTAGATGACTAAGTCACGAGACCCACCGGGTCTCTTACTCCCTCCGCCTGTGCAATCCGGTGGTTCCTCTTAATCTAAACCTTCTTCACAACAGTTCAGCCCCTCTCCGGCAACGGTATACGTAGATTCTCGGTAACTCTCGCTTCTCGACCTGCAAAGACTCAAGCTCAACACTTCTCTCAGTTCACTATACCCAATTACATGATTTAGTTGCCTACTTGCCTTAGAGCATCTCTAATAGAGATGTCAAATTGTTTGTGTCAAAATTAAATTTGACATATGAGATGTCAATGTTATTTTTTGACAAATTTATGCTCTAATAGATATGTCAAAATTTAAATATTATTTTATCATTATAGAATTTTATAACCAATTCTTTACTTAAATTAATGGAGAAAGAAGAGGGAGTATGTGTTGAAGAGATGAGAGAGAAGAAAAAGAAGAAGAACAAATAATAAAATAATAATAAACATGTTGAGATGAACTTGTCAAATTTAATATGAAAATTGAGAAGTGTCAAATTTCATTTTACCAAGTAACATCCAGATCCATATTGATTTAACATGTCAGTTAGACACTTCTGTTGGACACTGTCAATTTATGTTCCCTTCAGGCACCTCGCAGACAGTCAGACACCAACAACATCAGCCTAAGAATTTGCTCTTCCTCTCTTCAGATCCCATTACACCCACAACTCATCTCTTACTAATAGATCCCCCGATTTCAAAAACAGTTCCAAGTAAGCTGGAATCCCATATTTCTCAGAATATTCTCCTCCGATCTCGACCCATCATCTTGCTCTCTCCTGAATGGAATTGATCCATGAATGGTTAGAATCAGTGTTCTAAAAGGCCCCGCTTAGCACCGCCTAGTCCCCGCCTAGGCTCTAGGTTGTAACAAGCCGCCTCGCTTTTCTTCAAGACCTTTGTGCCAGACTGTGGGCAATTAGGCGGCCGCCTAGAGGCCGTCTAGGGTTCTAAGCTCTCCGGCTAATTTTATTTACATTTAGTGGTGGAGTTGTTACATTGTGGGGAGCATGCGAGTATAAGAGTAAATGATGTTTTTAGAATTAGAAATATATGTGTTTATTGTTGTTGTTGCTCACTTTTACATGAAGTTATGCTAAATTTTAGCTATAATCTATTTTATAAATAGGTCTAACAAGATTTATGTCGAATAATTTATCCATATTTGACTGTTTTCAAATATTATAGTACATAAAATATATATTTTTAATTAATAAATATGTAAAAAGTAAATCGTCTAATCCCCGTCTAGTTCCTGCCTAGATTGTCCAGACGCTAGGTTATGGGTCGTCGCCCGTCTACCGTCTAACGCTTTTTAGAACATTGGTTAGAATTGTGGATGAAGGATTATGATCTGGGTACGTAGTAAACAAAAAGACAGAAGAGAAAGAAGTGGTAGAAGAAGAGAAGGAAAGAAAGAAATTTACAATTCTGTGAGGAAGAATTCTCAGCGAGAAAGGAGAGAGAAGTGAATGAAGAAACAATAAAAAATTAAAAGACAGCCCGAGTTTGGACTGTCAAATTTGACAAGGAGAAGGACACTGTCAGAGAAACTTGGCCTGTCTTTTTAGAGCCGTTTGTCCTATCTGGCAGAAATGACATCGATGCTCTTAGCAGCCTATATCTCTCAACACGTATATGAACTTTCGTTTCTGGTGTGGGCACAAAGTACAAAAGCAACATCAAAAGTGCCAAATTTCTTCAGCCTCATGAGAGCCCGTGCCCTCACTGGTCCTCAAGTGCCTCGCCAGTACGTACTGAAGTCGATCCAAAACAAAGTCTTTTGCTGCTTGCTGAGAGTTTGTCTATAGTACTCTCGAGACATTTGCAAAGCATAATGGTATACCATTCAGTTAATCAATTCCTTATATTTCATCCCTAAATATGAGAAAATTTTCACTCTACATTTTTAAGATTACTTCACATGAGTTAAACAACAAAGTAAAAATGAAATAGATCCTGATCATGCAAACTCTGTATATCATGAGTATAGTGTGCAATTGTGAAAATAATGAAATGCAATATTCAGTCTTCCTCCAAAGATTGATAGCGTCACATCGATCTCTAGCTTATTATCGGAACGTACAAAAAGAATGTGCCGGTAGCCCGGTACACTAAACTATCAAAATTATACGTGTAACCTTCAACAGTACTGAATCAAATCATAGAAGTGAAAGGAAAATTTAATCAAAAAAATGAATCTAAGAAATTAACTCAAACAATGAATAATTATTACTTCAGTTGTCTTCTAAAGCTATTTCAACACTAGCTTGTTAGACTGAAGCATGCTGCTGCATTCTTGAGGTCATTCTGAGAGACATGTTCTAACGACTGTGTACCCATAAACGTTGACTCCGCACTGCATATATACAAATTAAAAACATTATTCATGATACATTTATCGAAAATTTTCTAGCAGGCTAAAGCATAACGAAACCTCCTAGTGACACGACAAAACATATTGAAACACAAAATCTAATCAGTATTTTTTAACTGGTAGACCGATACATGAAATTGGTCTATATCAATGTTGTAATATACACCAAATAAATTTAGTTTATCTGTATGAATGTATACCTCGATTCACAGGCTTCTTTAGATTCGATATACGATTGACGATCATCAGCAATTGTATCAAATGGAATGTCATCATAATCATGAGGAACATCCATTTCTTGTTGAATGGGAAACCCTTGGGATGTCATCAGATTATGTTGAACCGCCACAGCGTCAACATTATTGTTCCCATGATAAAACTGCTGAACCCTACGAGGTTTTACCATACTGTCATTCTCATCGATGTAAATCCCATTCGCCAGATACTCCGACATCCCACCACCGCCGACGCCGGTGCTACCGGCGGCATAGCTGTACTGATGATACTGGTACTGCTGCTGGTAGAGCTGCAGCGCCTCGTGGTCGTTTGTTTGAAGCCCTAATTGTAACTGCGAAGATGGACAGGAAGGATTGTACTGGTAATGGCACTGATCACCCCAGATGGCGAGGTGGGACCGGACATACCGGAGCTCCTCGCAGGCTTGCTGGATTTGGAAATACAATTGGTTGATGGCTCCCATGCATCCGGTGACCGGAAACTTGGCTCGCATGTTAGATTCGTAGATAATGGATCGCATCGCCTCTCCTTTCGCCTCTGGGGGAGTCTGCCTCAAAATCTTCATGATATTTGAAACGCCGTAGAGGCGATGAGCGTGCTGGAACATTTTGGGCTGGTCGGCCGGAAAATGAGGAGCGAGCTCGCAGTCCTTGGTGCACCGTCGTCTCTGGTACTTGCACGCAGCACAGGCCTGGCTTGTGCCTCCTTTGATTGTCATAGTCGGAAAATACGCGCATTCATCGACTGTTTTGATGATCATGAATCAAAAATATTCGAAAATTTAAAGAATGTTGGTGTTGAATTGAAGCAATATATTCATGAGATCTTAAGAAATGAAAATGGGGCTATATATGTGGCTTGGTTTTGGTGGTGATCTGGATTAGAATGAGTTGACCAAGTAAAATTTGAACGTTTCTCTATTCAAAGGTGGATCTTCTTTTAAACTGAATTTTAAGTATCTAGCTCCGAGTCATATGTTTACGGCAGTTGCATTTACGGTTCAGCTAAGACGCACACTCACTGTTTGGTCTTTTTTTCTGTTTCTGTGTGTGAGTGACTAGTGTACGTGCCCTAGCTTCTTTGAGATTCAATAGTTAACTATCCTCTAATTGTAGTAAACTCTACCAAAAAAAGCGTGGGTAATATTCAGGTTCTTCTGTCATGCCTGTGACCTATGTATAGTAGAGCTTTATCAAACGTGCCGTAATGCTTAATTTTTGCTACCACAATGACCTATATTATTTCCTTTTTCATTTTGTACAAAATTATCTGTTGTCTTGGCCAAAAAAACGAAGTATATATATATATATATATATATATATATATATATACTTGGCCAAAAAGAAGTGTGTGTATATATATATATATTTAATTTCACATTGAATAGAAGTCTAAGGAACTTAATTTTTCACTCTAACTTTGTATCCAAATTGAAAAAATAAGTGGGATAAGGTAATGATCTTAAATATATGTGATCTATAAGACGAGATTCAAATTTCATATATACCATGCATAAACCATTTAAATTTAAAATGGTTTGCTAGATGAGAATACTCATGAATGGATATGATAGTTATCACATAATTTGCTCAGCATGCGAATATGCGATGGATCGATCGATCATAGATGAGAATGATATAAATAGGCTAATATACGTCGCGGGCCGGAAGAGACAAAATTGGAAAATATATAAAAGACAATCAAATGGGATTTTGCACTCTAAATGTTTGATCACTCGATATATACCTCACTTTGTGATAGCTAGCTAGCAAGAGCTCACAGCTCTGGTTCTCCTATAGCTAGATCCTCCGGAACTTAGAATGAGATTCCAACTCAGCACCCTTCCTTTTTTATTTTTGAAGAACAGCACAAAAATATTTAAAGTTGGGGGCACCTACGTTGCCACACCCTACTTTAACCCCATATATATGAAGAGCCGTATTAGCATTTCATCACCCATTCTTTCATCTTCAACTCTCAACTATTGGCCACCCTAATTCCCCCTCTCTCTTCCTTTCCAAGAATAGCCAGAATTTCCATTTCCTATCCAGCTAAATGAATAAACTACTTTCTCCTAGCTCATCGGAAAATAAATCACCTCTCCGGCAAAAGAAATAGAAATATTTCTTCCCTGAGAAGTAGGTATCATAGTTTGGTCTCTAACCTAGCTAATAGGCTTCGTCAACGCTGTTCCGGATTCCAGATTAGGGCACAGATTTTAGTTATGGAGTTTTTCAAGAAAGCCAAGGCCGTACATTTGCGGAGTGATGGTTACTGTAAGGGGGAGTATCAACAACAAGGTTGAATATGTATGTCATAAGGGGAAATTGTAAGTATATGACATACATATTTTACCTTGGTTAGTCAGGAATCTTCCCGTGTACATTCGTTGAGCTATAAGTGTCTGCAAGGTTCGTTCGTCACAGTCGGGAATGTTCTAATATACATTCGCCACACGATAAGTACTTGCAAAACTATGCATTCGCAGGTTATAATAATGTATGCATATAATATTCATATATTGTCATTCCTATACATAATTAAAATCTCAACAAACTGTAATTTTGCTTATATTAATATTTGATTAACGAGTTTTATTGTATGTGATATTCATTCCTTATAAGGAGTGTATTTTATGAGTTATTGTTGTGTGAGAAAATAAAGAAAACCTAATTTGATTAGGTTTTATGTGCTTGAATATATGATTCAATATCTAATTGAATTTCCTTATTGATTATGATTTGATTCACATTGATATTGAGATTGAATTCCTAATATTCTGATATGCTAATCTTAAGGAAAGAAGTCTAATGTGATATTTGATTATATTCTCTTATTGACTAATCAGATTGTTTTAGAAAAGGTATTTATTCATATCAGATTGTATTATTATGAAAAATATATCTGATTGTGTTTTCAAGATTGGTTTCCATGTTTGACCCAATTAGTAATCGATTGTGTGGGAGCTTTATCTCCCTCTATATGTAGATATGGAAATACTTTTTCAAATTGTAGAGGTTTTCGTATGTTAATAGGATATATCATATGCTGCATAGTCTTTAATAAACTCATGTCAAATTATATGATTGTGTCATTATATTTGTTATTCTTGTGGTGATCATGATTAGTGTCTTGGAAAGCTTTGAAGGCGTGTTCAGTTCCTTCATGTATGCAAATCGAATTCAAGAAGATTTTTAGAATAAGGTTAGCAGTTCATAGATCGAGTTAGTTTTGAGGCTTTGAAGTGTTTACTTAAAGATGTTAAGATGTTAATTAAAAAGACAATGACTTCCAAAAAGGGTTCAAAATCAATATTTGTTGAAAAACCAAAGTATTGTAATTGTAGTGTTTTTTATCATTCTTTGTGCAAGTGTGATAATAGGTGTTCTGGATCAGAAAACAATGATGAATTGAAGTCTCAAAATCAGCCACAACTCAGCCTCACGAGTCATTTAATGACTGTAACAAAACAATATGTACCATTAACCGAAATTAAAGATGTGGTTCCAATCCCTGAACTGGCTGATTTCAAGCATAAACTAGTCTTTGTTGAGAAGTGTTCTCAAAATAATTCGTACATAAACTAGCCTTTGTTGAGAAGTGTTCTCAAAATGATGAATTGAAGTCTCAAAATCAGTCATAAGTCAGCCTTACAAGTCATTTAATGGGTGTAACAAAACAATATGTACCATTAACCGAAATTGAAGAAGTGGTTCCAATCTCTGGCTGATTCTAAGCACAAACCAGCCTTCGTTGAGAAGTATTCTCAAAACCAGATTTAAAGGCGTGTTAAGTTCCTTCATGTGTGCAAATCGAATTCAAGAAGATTTTAAGAATATGGTTAGCAGTTCATAGATCGAGTTAGTTTTTAGGCTAGTAAAGTAATTATGTGATTTCACTACTTGATAGATCTGTATTCATTCTTCTCTATAATGGATTTGATTTAGTGTAGACTATTTTAAATGTCTCGCAGTGATATTTTCTCATAGACGGTTTACACTGTACTGAACAAAATATTGTGTTCATGTCTATGTTGTTTTAATTTGTCTACATATTTAATTTCTCCGGATTTTGTTCCTTTTGAATACCTTCAAGTGGTACCAGAGCAGGTCACCAAATATACTTGGTGAGATCCGTTAGGAAGTAAAAGATGGAACATAAAGCTGCTAGTGATCTGATCAGTTGCTATATTTCATCAAATGATGCATTGGTAAGTCATTCTGAGATTCTTGAGGTAAGAAACAAGTCTCATACAAAGGTCAAATCTTATTTATTTGAAGAAGATGATTTTGAAGTGTTTACTTAAAGATGTTAAGATGTTAATTAAAAAGACAATGACTTCTAAAAAGTGTTCAAAATCAATACCGGTTGAAAAACCAAACTATTGTAATTGTGGTGTTTTTGATAATTCTTTGTGCAAGTTTGGTAATAGGTGTTCTAGATCAGAAAACAATGATGAATTGAAGTCTTAAAATCAGCCACAACTCAGCCACACGAGTCATTTAATTACTACAACAAAACAATATGTACCATTAACCGAAATTGAAGATCGATATGGTTCCAATCCCTGAGCTGGCTGATTCCAAGCATAAACCAGCCTTTGTTGAGAAGTGTTCTCAAAATAATTCGTATACTTGTGTTGATAATTCTCATAAGACTAATGTCTGTTTTTGTGTTACATCATCTTACACTCCAGGGAAAGTTTTTCAATATGTTGAAAACACATATCTTGCAATTTTAACTGATCTATCAAATATGCGAAGTAATTCATGGTATATCGACACTAGATGGTCAAGGCATATGCCTGGATATAAGGGTTTGCTTGTGACTTCCATAGATAAGTTCATAAGCGGACCAACAATATTTAGAGATGATCCAAAAGCCAAGGTTATTGGTAAGGGGATTGTAAAGGATCCAGATTTAACACCCCCGCCTCAAAATTTACCTTTTTACCGAGATCAGACGGGTTACACAAGGTTGTAACCGTGTTGTTAGTCTTTTCTGAACTAATATTCGAGTTTAATATCGAGATATTCTCGATTTTGGGAGAAGATATAATTAATGTCACGAGGTGGTAGATTATGTTAATACGAGTCCTCCGGTATGTCTGAAATATTTTTTGAAGCTTTTATCTATTTTCTGTGAATTTCTGAAGTTTATGGTAATTTTAATTACCATTCTGGTAAAACAGTTTTACCATTTAACCATTTACCTTTTTACTTTATTTGAATATGGGTGGTTGGATCGATTTAAGAGTTGATATGGGCCGTTTGTTTCTTTATAAAACGAGAGAGGTTTGACCCGAATCAAACACCCATTTCGGGCGTTGACCTGAGTTTCTCTCTCCTCTGCTCTCGAAAATTATTAAAATTCGTCGACTAAAGTTATTTAAAAATTCAAATTTTTTGGCGGATATTTTTAAAATTTTGAAATTTTTTCGACTAAAATTTTGAACTTTAGTCGACGAAATTAGGGTATTTTGTCGGTTAAAGTTCAAAATATTCTATATCTTTCATTTTTCTGCTCCTCCTCTACATCTTCATTCCTCCTCCTCCTCCTACTCCGACGGCAACAACGTACTCCTCATCCTACCTCCTCTCCTCCTCTTTCACCTCCTCTAAATCATTCTCCTCCTCCTTCCTCCTCTAAATCATTCTCCTCTCCCTCTCCTAACCTTCTCCTCCTCCCCTAGCTCCTTTCTCCTCCTAGCCTTGCTCCTCCTCTTCTCTTTCTCCACCACTGGTGAAAAAATGAAAAAGAAGCAAAAAAATTTAATCAAAAATACAAGAAATAAAAAAAGAAAAAAATATATGAAATTAAAATAAAATAACTATAGCCGACGAATTTTATAAGTTAAAAATAATAATAATAACTATAGCCGACGAATTACCCTAAAATTCGTCGGCTAAAGTTTAAAAAATAAAAAAATAATAATAACATAAAAAAATAATAAATTTAGCCGATGAATTACCCTAAAATTCGTCTGCTAAAGTTTAAAAAAGAAAAAAATAATAACTATAGCCGACGAATTACCCTAAAATTCGTCGGCTAAAGTTTAAAAAAGAAAAAAACATAACTTTAGCCGACGAATTTTAGGACAATTCGTCGGCTATAGTTAAATAAATAATAAAAATAATAGCTATAGTTGACGAAATTTAATAAAATTTCGTCGACTGAGGTCCAAAAATTCGTCGGCTAAAGTCCAGAAATTATGCGACAAAAAATTTCTTCGTCGGCTAAATAAATGACTTTAGCCGAAGATGAACAATAATTTGGTCGGCTAAAGTCTTGGCCGACAGCTTTTTCCTGACGACTTCTTAGCCGACGACGTTTCGTCGACTAAAGTTGTTATTCCACGCTTCAGCTAAACTTCACTACCAGTAAAAAAACTTTAGCCGACAAAATAATCAAAAACAGGCTGAAGAATTTTTTTCATCGGCTAAAGTGGACTTAAGTTGAAGAAAAATTATTTCGTCGGCTAAAATATATTTTTTCATCAGCTATAGTCTATGAACTTTAGCCGACGAAATTTGAAAAGTTTACTCGTCGAAATTAGGGTATTTCGTAGTCTTTACATTTTACTTACAAAATTGCACTACAGATATTTTCGGTGTCCGATTGACTATTATGATACCAATCTGGATGCGAAACGGGCATACGAGTCAAACTCATCGCTAATGTCATGATATATGGGGTTTTTGGTCATCCGAGTTCGTTTAAGGCTTCAAAATGCAGTTTTTCTAACCACTTAACAAATGAAAATACCTATATCTGCATCTCTATAGGGTATTTTGGGGGAACCTTCAACACAACAAACTGTCATCATGATGAGACGCAACTATACATCTAAAAATTTTGAGAAATTTACCTCTTGATGATAGGGCTCCCCATAGGGATAAATAATGGTAAATAGTAGGCATGTTGTGATTCTGGTCATCAAAATTCACAAACAAAATACTACCGTCAGATATCATCAATATGTTGAAATGTGTCTATGGTGAAAAATTCAACTTGATCCGATAAATTTAAGGGCTTCATCCAGACGGTCAATCTCGTAAGTCAAACCCCTAAATTGTATTGACCGCAACTATCTGCACCGAGATTTTACCGGAATTACGTGATTTTTCAACCGTAGACGTATTTCACAATTCCGGTCATATCTTATTTCATGACTTTTTTGCGTTTGAAGTTTTTACGTAGAGTTTGTTTTTGAAACAAAACATTTACTTAAAACTTAGTAAACTTATACAACATTAGTAGGCATGTTGTGATTCCGATGATCAAAGTTGAGAAAAAAAAAATCCGACTGTTTGATATGATTATTATGTCGAAATATGTCTATAAGAAAAAATTTAACTTGATTCGACAACGTTAAGGACTCAATCCTTACGGTCAATCCCGTAAGTCAAACCACTTAACGCACGGAAACGGTAATTTGACCTTCTAAATTACATATTTTGCCTGGACCTTCAACTAAAAATAGTTTCAAATTGATGAGACGCAACCAGTGGTATAAATTTTTTATGAAAAATAACCACCGAAGATAGGGCTACATCTAGGGAGAAAGAATGGAAAATTTCATTGACAGCAACTATCGGCACCGAGACTTTACCGAAATTATATGATTTTTCAAACGTAGACGTATTTCACCATTCTGGTCATATCTTATTTCATGACTTTTTTCGTTTGAAGTTTCTACGTATAGGGTTTAGGGTTTTTTCCGACGAAATTAGGGTAATTCGTCGGCTAAAGTTAAATAAATAAATAAATAACTATAGCCGACGACATTTATTAAAATTCTTCGGCTAAAATTAATTAAAAATTCAAAAATTTCGCGCGAGAATTTGAAAATTTTGAATTTTTTCCGACTAAAATTTTGAACTTTAGCCGACGAAATTAGGATATTTCGTTAGTTAAAGTTCAAAATTTTTAAAATCCTTGCCGAAAATTTTGAATTTTTTCTCTATCTTTCGTTTTTCTCCTCCTCCTCCGACGGCAGCAACTCCCCATCCTCCTCCTCTAACTCCTTCTCCTCCTCTTTCTTCTACCCCTCCTCTCCCTCTCCTAGCCTTCTCCTCCTCCTCCTCGTCCTCCTCTTCTCCTCCTTCTCCACCACAGGTGGAAAAACGAAAAAGAAAAAAATAATCAAAATACAAGAAATAAAAAGAAAGAAAAAATAAAATAACTAACTATAGCCGACGAATTTTAATAAAATTCGTTGGCTAAAGTTAAATAAAATAAATAAATAATAAAAAATAACTAATTATAGCAGACAAAATTTAATAAAATTCGTCGGTTAAAGTTAAATAATAAAATAAATAACTATAGCCGACAAATTTTACTAAAATTATTCGGTTAAATTTAAATAAATAAAAATAAATTAAATAAATTACTATAGCCAAAGAAATTTTAAAAAATTTCGTCGGCTACGGTCCAAAAATTCGTTAGCTAAATCCAGACTTTAAGCGACGAAAAATTTATTCGTCGGCTAAATAAATGATTTTAACCGACGATGAAAAATAATTTTGTCGGCTAAAGTCTTGGTCGACGGATTTTTCTCAACGACTTTTTAGCTGACTTAATTTTTTACTTAACCGATAAAAATTTACTAGTTGTTCTGGTAGCTTCCTACTCTTCATGCATATCCTGTTTCAAGCCTGTGGTCTACACTCTCCCACTAGTTCAAACTACTGGGCTACGGCGGCGAAGTGGTCCTGCCACAGTTTCTGGCTACAGTACCAGAGCCGCGGAGGCAGGAGCCATTCTTGACGTTTTGACCACGTTTGTCAATTTGATTCCGCACGTGTTTGACCACGTTTTGAGTATCTAGACTTGTAGCGGTCAATTTGCAAATGACCAAAGGGCCCTTGACAAGCAAACAATAATCAAATCTACAAAGGCAATGCTGTCCCTGCCTGTTTCATACTTTTCTGCAGGTGGAAAAAGGAAAAGTCCCAATCTTATCATCATGAAAACAATAAAGCCTGGTTGGGTTGTCCAATGTTTGCAAATCATGAAAATCTTAGATATAGATAGCATTTACTAGTGATCTCATCTCAAGGCCCCATATTTTCTGCTTTCACAAATTTAGTGTAGAGGCAAAGTGGCAAACGTACCCTTCACGTGTACGTCCGGTTAATCCTGTCTCTTTATTCCGTATTAGATATTTATAAATAAGAATTGACAGACTTGTTTACTTGAAATGTAATAGAAAGATTAACGACCATAGTTAGTAAAATACGAATTATAAATTAAAAATTTATATGTGTATAATTTAAAAATTTTAATTAAAAAATATGTTTAAAAATCCGGCAAAAAAAATATGGATAAGACAAATTTAAAAATACGATATGTACGTGTTTAATTCGAAATGTAATGAAAAATATGAACGGAAAAATACAGATATATATTTGTTATTTCTAATAGTTATACATATTTTTATGACATCTAAAATATAAATAGTCATGGTTTTATATACAAAAGATCATGACATGTTAAATATTTTAATGAATAAGAGATGTAAATAGAACTATAATAATAAAAGATTCAAAATTCACTTTTTTTTCTTAATCGACTTTCTAAGTTGAACAAAAAATATATTTGATAAAAAATTGAATATATATTTTTTATTTTGGCTTTTTTCTTTTTAAAATACGAAAAAATATGTATAAGCGATTTTTTCACTATCTTTAAAACAATTTGGGAAACATATGTATAATTTGAGAATAATACGATACGCGTATAATTCATGAATTATACGTGAATTAACTAACTAGGTTAACAACTAAAAGAAAATGTAATAGAAAGACTACGGGATATCCAAACATTTATCATTGTATTTTTACTAAATGTGGCAAAAATATTTAAACATTTATCAGGACTCGATTTCTGAATATTCAAGAATTACGAAATAGAGAGTTGAGCTTATGAGTCAGTCATCTTGGGAAGTGGTTCTAATGAGGACCACTCAATTGAGGATTTCTTCGTTTTATCTTTTTTTATCACATATTCACATCTCGATCCTTTAATTTGTAGATATATATGAGTAAAAGTATCTTTACAAATTTTCAACCAAATCAAAAATCGTTAAAACATTTATAAATGTGATTTATAAACTTGAACGGTTTTTGTTTGAAAGATTTGGATCGTCCATTGATTTGATTTAGTTACATTCTTTACCGATCATCAATTTAATTGAAAATTTATTGAAATAATATTTTTTTATATAGACCTAAAAACTAAACTGTTAACATGAAAAAATGTAATTAAAAAATAAATACAATAAACCATTAAAAAAGATTATCAATTAATCATCAACAAAATAATCCTTATTAGAACCCTCACGACGATCTTCATCCATGCCCATCTTCATCCATGCTGATTTATTTTTTGTATTAGTACACCGACTCCATTCTATAATTATTTCTTATTTGAAGTGACGATCATTTATGGATATGTATGTACTAGCAATTTTGAACTGAGAAAATAAATTTAGATTTGTAGAGGCAGGACCAAACAGACGATGTGACGTTAAGACCGTCAAGTCATTAATTGTATTCCTCATGATTAAACAAAACACAGAGAAGAAATGGACCCAAAATAGAAAGAATCCAAAACCTTTCCACGTCCCTTTTAAACAGTGCATATTCCAGAATCCAGGAATGTGTATCTCCTCAGCTCTTTTTTATTTTCCGTTTATTTCTTTATTCCCGAAATTCTCCTAGCTCCGCTCTGGCCGTTGAAGCAAGCCCCCGTGCTCTCTCTCTCTCTCTCATAATTCTCGTGACGACTCCCGAGATTTCCGCGCCCACAGCACTCGCTGGCATGCCGTATAAATAGCCACGGCGGTGTGGTTCTTTGGACTTCTGGACAAAAGAGAGTGAGAAATAAATAATGGAGACGAAGATCAAGATTGGGGTTTGTGTTATGGAAAAGAAGGTGAAATGCGGCTCCGAGGTTCTCCTTTTCTCGTTTTTTTTGTGTATGCAAAACTCCGATTCCGGCAATGTATGCGATTGCACTGAAACGTTTCCGATTCTCTGTGCGCAGGTGTTCTCCGCTCCGATGGGACAGATTCTCGAGCGCCTTGAGAAATTTGGCGAGTTTGAGGTACTGGTGCTTGTTTTCGTTTGAATCTGTATAGTTTTGGTTCAGATTGAAATTTGTGAAAGATGAACATGTATGAAGGATTTAGAGACTGTTTTGTGTTTTTTATAATCGGATCATGATGCAAATAGTCTGTTTATTTGCTTTGTAGATTACGCATTTCGGAGATAAGGTGATTCTGGAAGATCCGGTTGAGAGGTGAGTTTTTATGTATGATTTATGTGTTTTTGAGCATTGTGTGATTGAGAATAGTGTGAATTACTGAATTTTGTGTTGGTTGATGTGCATGTATTCCGGAGATGAACAGTTACTAGTGTTGTCAACTTGATGACTGTTCCGGTGTTGCGTGAATTTTTAAGTGATTAATTTGTTTGAATGTTTCAGCTGGCCTATATGTGATTGCTTGATTGCCTTCCATTCGTCTGGCTATCCTCTGGAGAAGGCCGAAGCATACGCGAATTTAAGGAAGTAAGCTCTCTGTTTTTTCATGTACGGATTCTATTTTGATGCATTTTTTCGTATGTGAGGATACATGCATGAATTTACTGTGCACAAGAGTTTGTATGTCAGTAAGGAACAGTATTTTCTGATTATCTGTTCTTTCTATTCAGCCCTTTTCTCGTAAATGAGTTGGAGCCTCAACACCTCCTTCATGACCGGACGAAGGTATATGAGGTATGCTTCTGAGATCTCCTTGTATCAAAAGGTTGTGCCTCTCCTCTTTTGATGTTTCCTGACGATATTCGTTAGAAAATTACCATGCCATCATGTATGAACTTAATGGTTCATTTCTCTTGGTCTGTTCTCGTGGTCAGTTACCGACGGTAGAAACCTTAATCAATCACCTTTGTATCTAGATTCAAGGGCAGAAAGAAAACATATAGATGCTTTGAGTAGATTTGTTTCACTCTTGGATACAAGATTACCTAGTAACTGACCTGGAGAACTCTACAGTAGAATTCTATTCCCAATGAGTATATTTTATTTAAATAGAATGTCAGAAGCTGATGCATTACTTAGGTGAATTGCAGCGTCTTGAAATGTTTGGAATCCCTGTTCCGAGATATGCCCTTGTAAATAGAGACAAACGATATCAAGAGCTCGACTATTTTGTTGAGGAAGAAGATTTTGTCGAGGTTCATGGTCAACGTTTCTGGAAGCCATTTGTAGAGAAGCCTGTTGATGGTCAGCCTTTTACTTCTGCTGATGAATAAGTTATTGTGTCCAAGCTGATTTTGTCATTTATTTTGGCGCTCAAGTAATTTATGATTCTTTCTTGTTCGAGTCTTGTTTTTGATAAATGGTTGAACCAAATTTACTATTGATATGAGTTTATTGTCATAAGATTTTATATTTCTCTCTGCATAATCTCTGTATTTGTAATGTGTGTGTGTATGTTAGAGTTATTTTGTTAACTTCTCTTATATATGTTTTTTGTTAACTCCTCTATTTAAGCTTCATGTCAATTTTCATATGTTGCTTTTCAAATCAAAGATCCTGACACTTGTGTTTGCTTCTATTAAGGGGATGATCACAGTATAATGATATATTACCCTAGCTCAGCAGGTGGAGGAATGAAGGAGCTTTTTAGGAAGGTTTGTTGTAACTGTGCATTTCAGGAATATAGCTGTAAAAGAGAGTTTATGTTTGCGTGCGTGTGCATATGTGTGAAACAGAAGGTTCTTGAAGCATATTTAATACTCTACAAGGGTAGGAAAGTCTTGTTTGTAGCCTGTCTAGATTTGCTTTACTTTATTTGAATCTTTCTTCCAAAACCAAACTTACCCTCTTTGTGGTCAAATGTATTTAGGGAATTATGGTTTCAAGTATGTCAATGTTACCATATATTAGTCATACATGGCTTTTAAGTAAAATATGAGCAGTTCTCAATCATCTAATGTGTAATAATAGGATTATAACTTGCAGATCATTCATAATTAGTTTGATATTATGGTTATGTCTAGTCTATATCTATCCTTAAATGTTTTTGTTGTCTGGCTAGGTTGGTAACCGATCAAGTGAGTTCCATCCAGAGGTTAGAAGAGTGAGAAGAGAAGGCTCTTATATATATGAGGAATTCATCCCAACTGGAGGAACAGATGTCAAGGTTGTACAATTTGGGTTTGCATTTGAGATCTTTCATATTCTCTATTCTAAACTAATAAGACAATGAGGTCATCAGTTTCGAATAGAAAACTTTTCATAGAAAAGGTGAAATGCACTTCCATTACTATTTTGCGTCCCTAATTGTTTTCTTCTTCTTTCCGGATATATAATTAAGCGTGAACTTTTCAATTACCAGTCCTTGATACGTACTGACAGCATGGAATGGAAGTTTCCATATAAACTACTGAAACGTATTGCTCGCTATTCTATGAGCACTTGTTTCCTGTGAAATTTTAGACATGCTCCAAGATATATCGCTTTGTTAATATGAAGGGAGTAAAACTTAGAATGAGAATAGTAAGATATGGCTCTCCTTTGTCTACAATTGTCCTGCCCTCATCATGCTCTTTTCTAAATGAATATGGGGGCTTTCTCTTGAACCTCAAACCCTTTCTGCTTTGTTTTATTCCCTTGGATTGTCAAATTAAAGATCTCTGGAGTTGTTGTTATACTTATGCTGGGTTAGTCAATTACTTTTCTCTGAGGTAGTTTTTTCATGTATTGCTATATTTATGCGATCATTATTTCACTTTTGTTTCTCTAAGCATTTGTATCTTTGTCAATTAAACTAGGTGTACACGGTGGGCCCTGAATATGCGCATGCTGAGGCTAGGAAATCTCCTGTTGTAGATGGTGTTGTCATGAGAAATCCTGATGGCAAGGAAGTAAGTACTACATTTGATGGAATTAGATGCTGCAAAGAGGAATAATTTTGGTGAAATGATGCATTGAAAAATGATAAGATTGTTAACTAATTGGGCAGGTGAGATATCCAGTTTTACTGACACCTATGGAGAAGCAAATAGCAAGGGAGGTCTGCATTGCATTTAGGCAAGCGGTATGTAATTTACATGTGGTATCTACTATTGTCACTTCTTCTGTTGTCATGATATTCTCATTTCAGTTTAAACTTCTGTCTTACTTTGGTTTGATTGTCAGTTTCATTCTCCGCTTGCAGGTTTGTGGGTTCGATCTTTTACGTTGTGAGGGACGTTCCTATGTCTGTGATGTTAATGGATGGAGTTTCGTGAAGAATTCCTACAAGTAATGTTTACTGTTATCTTTCTACTTATTTGGTTGATGAAGGTGTTACTTGGTTTTCGTACTGTATTTTTTAGTTTTCATAAATACTTGGTTCTTTTTTCTGAATACAATTTGAGAATTCATGAGAAGAACAACACCAATTCATATTAGCAAACTGTTAAAGAGTTTAAATATGATGTTTTGACTCTAAACTAAAGTAGCTCTTGGTTTGTTTAGTTTGATATATGGTTTTTTCCGTAACCATTTCTTGGCTGGGTAACAATGTTCAACCTTGACGGTGTCACTTTCTTGCTGTTGTCGGAAATGCAGGTATTATGATGATGCTGCTTGTGTGCTGAGGAAAATATTTTTAGATGCTAAAGCTCCTCATCTGTCTTCTGTAATTCCACCAGCTTTACCATGGAAAGCCAATGAGCCAAGCCAACCTTCTGAGGGGCTAAGTCGCGTAGGAAGTGGAATCATTGGGACATTTGGGCAGGCTGAGGAACTACGCTGTGTAATTGCCATTATTCGTCAGTACGTATTTCCTCTCATTTTCCTTTTAATTATTTTTTTTTGAAAAAATGTCCTATTTCCCTTCATGTCTCTGTTTTGGTCTTGCAGTGGTGATAGAACTCCCAAACAGAAAGTAAAGCTGAAGGTTACCGAGGAAAAGCTTTTAAACTTGATGTTAAAGTACAATGGGGGCCGACCTAGATCTGAGGTGATCATCTTTTAGACAATTTTGCTATTCTTTCACTTGACAAATCATATGAATTGATAATTGGTATTGGTTCTCTTTGTAGACAAAACTGAAAAGTGCTATCCAATTGCAAGATTTGTTGGATGCCACACGGATGCTTGTACCTCGTTCTAGGTATCAATTTTCACATTAAATGAATAGCTTGATAAGATTATCTATTTGCTAGCTGGATCTTTTATCACCACGCTACATGACATGCTACCTCTTTATTTTGTCTAGACCAGATCGAGAAAGTGACAGTGAGGCAGAAGACATTGAGCATGCTGAAAAGCTTCGCCAAGTTAAAGCAGTGCTCGAGGAGGTAATATAATCTCAATCATTTTTTTTGGATTTTTAATGCTTTCTCTTCCCCTTAGTTCATCCTAAGTTGAATCACATTATATTGTTACAGGGTTCATTAGTATGTAGGGAATTTCTTATAGTTTATTACTTGGGGCTCTTTATTCATGCCATTGGCAACAAAAAGTGATATGGACTTCCACCCCATTAGAAGAGGATTATGTTTTGTTGAATCTGCATTTTGCTCAGAGAGTGATCTGTTTTGCTTTTCATATGAGTTATGTTATGGGATTTGTATAGGCTAGAGAAAGTATGTCTTGAATCCTGATGCAGAATGAAATAGGCACGCACACATTATGTTTTATTGAATCTGCATTATGCCTTATAGGAGAGTGATATGTTTTCCTTTTCATGAGTTATTTTATGAGATTTATATAGGCTAGAGAACGTATGTCTTGAATCCTGATGCATAATGAAACACACACACACACGTATCTGATTTACTATGTAAATAATATTTGACATCTGTTTCACTGCTTTATGGTCATAATCATGTGCTGCTTTCATGCATATGTTTATGAAGGGGGGACACTTCTCTGGCATTTATAGAAAAGTTCAGCTAAAGCCACTGAAGTGGGTTAAAGTTACGAAATGTAATGGTGAAGGTGAGGAAGAACGCCCTGTTGAAGCTTTGATGGTTCTCAAGTATGGGGGTGTCCTTACACATGCTGGCAGAAAGCAGGTATCTATTAATAATAATCAACAGTTAGAATGCCCAGTTTTATCATTGTGTATAACAAGACATCCTTGAGAACCCTCATTGTCATAGATGCATACGTATTATTATGCTTCATTTTTCTTACGCTCACTGTCTTAATCTGTCACTTGCAGGCTGAGGAGCTGGGTAGATATTTTCGGAATAACATGTATCCAGGTTATAGTGGCAGTTCCTATCGCCGTCTTTTTGTGAAACCCTTTTTTTTGCTCTTCAGTGGACATAACATACATCAATATCTGATTTTCCCATTTATTCTTATCCTTCAACTAATTAGCTTTCACTTTGCCCCCCCACACCCCAAAAAAAAGATCGTATATGGTTTATAGCTTGTGTACTTAAATTGTCATGCTTGTTTTTATTTTTTAGTGCATCCTGAGATCTCTGTGCACCTAAAACTATTAAATCTGTCATACAGTAGTAGTTAGCTTGCTGTATATTCATCCTGTCAGTGTGGAAAATTTGTCTTTCCAACATGCTAGTTTTTTGTGTGGATGAAATATCTCATGGCAACTAGTTAATTTTACTCCTGTGCTACTCGTTTCAATCAAGTGCAGTTCACAAGTTCCGGACAAAGATCTAGATGATGATATGCTTTTAATCGTTTACTGGTCTGATGGGTATTTGAACTTTTAAGGATTAAAATAAATAAATAAATATAAATTCACCATCTTTTTCAAGTGTTCTAAATGTGCTAGATGGTATTCAAAGATAGCAAGGTCAATTGTGATGTAACTTCAGTTGTGTGTTTTCCTTGGCTACTTCTGATGATGAATTAAATACACAATTGCAGGTGAAGGTACTGGCCTGCTTCGCCTCCATAGCACCTATCGCCATGATCTTAAAATCTACAGCTCTGATGAGGGCCGTGTGCAGGTATAGCCTTAACAGTGTTCACTAGCTTATTGGCGTGTTACATTATTTACAAAAGTTTCGTTTGTAGATGTCTGCAGCTGCATTTGCCAAAGGTCTACTTGATCTAGAAGGGCAGCTAACACCAATCCTGGTATGGCTTTTTAAACATTTTTGGTACTATTGGAAATTGAATTTTCATGACTGATTTTATTCCCACGTTTTAGGTTTCTCTTGTTAGCAAGGACTCCTCTATGTTGGATGGACTTGAAAATGCAAGTGTTGAGATGGAGGAAGCAAAGGTTTGTCTTGTCACAGGCTAGGGGGGAATCAGGAAAACCGATAGTTGTAATCTGGGAAGCTTCTATTAAGATATTAATTGAGAAATATTTGCAGGCTAGGTTGAATGAGATCATAACTTCAGGTGTAAAGCCATCTCAAAGCAATGGAACATCTTGGATGTCTGATGGAGGTGGACTGCCTTCCAATGCTTTGGAGCTTCTCCCAAAATTGGTAACTATGTTCGATTTGCTCAACTACTTATTGTATATATTAGCATGATAATGTGTAAGATCCAAGCTGTAGTAGGCAGTTAGAAATGTTGGAAAATAGATACAAAAGTATTAAAAATGTAGGCAAGCTTTATATCATCCTGGCATTGACTTCTAAATCCACTAGAGTCACCAAGTGTGGGATGGACAATTTTGTTATATATGCCTATGAAACTGTAATTTGGACTGTATTCTTTCTATTGTTTCATCAAAGAAAGGGTACTGAACTATAGAGTTTAACCGGGACGCATTACCACCAATTTAGGAAAAAATCTATTAAGAAAAGGGAAAGAAGAACAATCACCTCGGCTCACCCATCTCACTCCAATCTGTAAGCAACAAAACCCATTTATCTTTGTTGAATGGAGGAGGAACAATAAATAGTCAGAAACAACTTTTACTTCTTTTTGTACCTCAGTTAGTTCCTCTCCTCTCCCAGAACTACATTCGCCATAGCAGTCTTCAGACGAACAACCAAAGCCATTAATGTCTTGGTGCTATATATTGAACACAACAGTAGTGTTCACGTAATTGACCAGAAGTTTCATGGTCAGTCACCGTTGGATGCAAATCTAAGAGTTGAAAACCAAACAACTCAACTTAAAAATAATTATCCTCACCTGTGAACACTACTGTTGAACCTAATTACAGAATCTGCACTCACTTCTACCCGAGTCATGCAATGGTTTCAATCTGTTGTTTTGCATGTTCTAATCAGATTGCAACATTTTTTGCATAAGCTTGCAATATAATCCAGTGCACTAGACTATATGTTTCTTATTATCTCTTATATAATGTGTAGGTTACCTTAACTAAGAATGTCACTGAACAAGTGAGACAGCTTGCCAAAGATGAAGATGAGGAACTTACAACAAGCTCATATGATGTGATACTTCCTTATGACCAAGCAAAGGCTGCCCTTGGTAAGACTAATATTGACGTTGATCGTATTACTGCTGGATTACCCTGTGGTAGCGAGGGATACCTTTTGATGTATGCTCGTTGGAGAAAGCTTGTAAGGGACTTGTACAATGAACGAAAAGAGTAAGTGCTACCATCTTTTTCTATTTGAATGTGGCTTTCTTTAGATAATTTCATCTATTCGTTCCTTTTTATTGAAGGATTTTCATCTTTTCTTTAGAACATGCAAGGAACTTTGACGTTCTGAAATCTCTTCTTTGCATCAAAACAGATTTACATTGACATTTGACCTTTTTAAATACTTGGATTCTTTTTACCTATCAAATGGAATTAGGGAAAGAAACTTGTGTCTAATAAAGAATAAATGCTGAAAATAAATTAGTTTAACTGTGAGACTAATAATCATATTGACATGTGGATTTACTAATGAACGTCTCCCATCATTTTCTGGTAGACGGTTCGACATAACACAAATTCCAGACGTTTATGACTCCTGCAAGTAAGTTGTCAATTATCATTGCCTTTAGATTATATACCAAATTTATGCAATAGCTAGTAGTTGTATTTTGACTACGTTGATGATATAACTATCTTCAACCTGTTGAATGAATTTGAAATCCAATTTTACTACAAACTGAGTTTTGAGGAACCTTGTTCATGATCATGTTCTTATATTTGCTTATTAAGTTATAAATCAAAATCATCAATCAATCACTGGCTTGTGCCGTTATGGTCTTGTAATATTTTAGGCTGTCTTTGTACCGAGTAATATTTTATCTATATTCTTTGTTTCCACGTGACAGATATGATATTCTACACAATGGGCATCTGAAGTTAGACGGGCTGCATGAACTCTTCAAAGTTGCCCAGGTACAGGAGTTAGGAGATAATGATATATGATAGCTGTCCGCTGGACCTCCTGGACATGTTATCCCTCAACTTATTTCCAGCTATCCGTCTTTTATTGTTTTTCCTTGGCTATAGAAAAGCTCATTCTCCTTCCATTAAAAAAACTCGGCAGTTTCCGTCAGAAATGTCCAGTATAAGCTTTTACAGGAAATGGACCTCTTATAATCATATAAAATGCTAGAATTTGTGGGTATAAATCAGTATATCACATTCAGCCTGAGTCTTTTTCTGTGTTCTAATTGCAGTTACTTGCAGATGGTGTCATCCCAAATGAGTATGGCATTAATCCAACACAGAAGCTCAAGATTGGTTCAAAGGTATGCTGCCAGGATTTTCCTTTCAGAATACTTTTTTACATAAGCAGAAAGAAAAAGAAAATTGAACCATGTTGTTCTAAGTCGTAGACAATATATGCACATAGAATTCTTGTTTCTGGTTGTCTTTTAATGAAATACAGGAATCTATATATCTACCTTTTTTTCTCATCAAGTAATTGGCTTCTTGTACACTGACCTCTTTAGATACCTTATCCTTAAGATCAAATTATGTACTCTATTGATATGCCATATTCTTTGTCTTTTCATTCAGATCGCTCGTCGTTTACTGGGTAAAATAATGATTGATCTGAGGAATACTCGTGAAGAAGCCATCAGCATTGCAGAGCCAAAGAGTAATCAGGATGAACCTTTGAAGTTAGCAAATTCGGAGAAGAATGAAAAGGAATACCACACAAAGCATAATGTGAAGAATGATGACAAAAAATCTAGCATAATTGATATACCAAAGCCTTACAATAAGAATGAAGATGTGAGAAGATCTAGTATATCAAGTGACAGATCAATGGATCAGGAGGAGGATGACGATAAAGAGATCAAATATCGTTTGGACCCAAAGTTAATATATGACCCTTTCTATTTGTTACTATTCATTTATCTTTTCCATAATTTTCTTAATATTAAGAAAATTCGTCCTTGTTGCCTCAGGTATGCAAATGTTAGAACACCTGAACGTCATGTTCGAACGCGCCTTTACTTTACATCAGTGAGTAATGTATCATCCTCTCCAGTTCTTTATCTGAACATAGTTATTCTTGTAAGTTAATATGAACTTTTGAATTGTAGGAATCTCATATCCATTCTCTTATGAATGTTCTCCGCTACTGCAACCTGGATGAATCTCTTCAAGGAGAGGATGGCCTTATTTGTGGAAGTTCTTTGGAGTGTTTATACAACATTAAGGAGCTTGACTACATGAGTTATATAGTACTGAGAATGTTTGAGAACACAGAAGTAATCTAGTTTCATGTGTTGATTTTTTGAGAACACATAAGACTCATCTAGATTTACTGGTTAAATATGCCAGAGTATGTGTTATGCTTATATACTTTCTACACTGAAATTGCAGGTAGCCTTAGAAGACCCAAAAAGATTTCGAGTAGAAATGACCTTTAGTCGTGGTGCAGATCTATCACCATTGGAGGTAATGCGTTATGAGTATACAAATGAATAGAAATAAGTTGTGTGAATTGTGTCCTGGGAAGTAAATTGTGCGAGTTGGCTTTGCTCTTCAGAAAAACTAAGTTGTGTGTTTTCTTTCACTTGGCAGAAAAATGACAGTGCGGCTGCTTCGTTGCATCAAGAGCACACACTACCAATAAATGGTCCAGAGAGGTTGCAGGAAGTGGGCTCGTATCTCACGTTGGATAAAATGGAGAAAATGATTCGGTCGTTTGCTATGCCAGCAGAAGATTTTCCTCCACAATCAACTCCAGCTGGATTCTCGGGCTATTTTTTGAAGAGTGCAGCAGTGCTAGAGCGCCTGGTAAATCTCTGGCCTTTCCATAAGCATGCTAGTGCAAACGGAAAGTAGCAAATACCTCGCTCCCTACCAGTCGACCACCACCCCTTTTCCTTTACTTTCACATTCTTTTGTTGTTTTCATCTCTCTATCCACGCTACTTTGCTTGGTTGAACAACCGAGGTCGATTTTGAGAACTTGTAAAGAAATTTTGGAAGCCTGAAAAGGAAAAATGTTGGTGAAAGTAAATTTTTTTCCTGGGTAGTTGTCCTATCTCGATCCTTTATCAACGTTCTGGTCTAATAGATAATTTACTTGATTATCTCTTTTGACAGTGGTTGGAAGAGAAGCAACATTCTTTCATGTTGCCTTGTGTTGCTCAAATTAGCAGTTGTTTTTCGTCCAAGGCACACCCTCTAAAAAGGTCAGAAGTTTGCTGGGTTTGTTTATTGAAAGATTTTGCTGGGTGTATATTTGTTAGTGGTAAACTTGGAATATTCAAGTTAATCTCAGTCACTGAAATGGACCTGGAACGCCTAGCTTCTTGTTCACAATAGCCATTACCAAATAACGAGTACCCATTCCGATGGGAACTTTTTCGTCAGGACCCTCCCAGAAGGGAGCCTCACCTTCTCCGACCAGTTGCCAGTACCCTGACCTGAGAGATTCAAATTGTTCCCTCTGTGCAGTTCTGTAATAATGCTTCCACTAGGAAATTTATGCCAAGTGACCCAAGGAACTGAGAAAGAACAAAACGGAACCTAAACAATGTTTATGAGTATTTTGTAACTTCTCCTGAAAACACTAGTTCTATCAGACATTATATCATAATGTTACATCCTTACTTTGAATCTTCTGAAACATCCACCATTTTCTCTCACCAGCCACGAGAAGCCCTCTGTACAGAAAGATGAGCAAGTGTGATCAAGAATAAGAAGCTTTGCAGAGAATGACCATTTGATGACACAGGGTTAGAAAAGACCATACGAACCTGAAATTGATGAACTGGTAAAGCATCATAAAACTCATGGGCGATGATGATAGATGGTACTGACATGGCAATGAAGAAAATTATAGTGAACTGTAGCTGTCAGGAAAGAAACAAAACCTTCATATTCAATCTTCTCATATCATACACCATCCTAATAATATGGTAAGACAAATCAAAATAAGCTATTTAGCTTCAGAATAGCCCCATCATGAAAACACAATGGTTACCATAAACGTATCTGATGATCATTATGTTATGAGATACACAATAGTCTGAAATATGAATGATGTAAATCATCTCGAGTTAATTGAGTTACCTTAAGCATGCTATATATTTGAACAGACAGTGAGGTTAAAATCATATGTCAAATAAGTAAAGGGACATAATTTATCTGTTACCGCATGATATCTAGTGCCATTTTCTTATTAGTCTTCAGAAACTTAATACACAAGCCTCACTTAGAGAGATAACTGGAGTATGCAAAGAAATTATGCAAACAGTCACTGCTAACACAAACACCATTCGAAATCAGCTCATCTTTCTTAAAATTTCAACTTGGCATGCAATCTTATATGGGTTTTTTTTTCTATTTAGAATATATAACAACGAAAAACATGTAGCTTGATGTGTTGTTTGGAATAAGTCAGTTATTTACTTCTACAGTCTGTTTGGATACAAGTGAATTCCAGAGAATTTAATTAAAAAGAATGATTTCTCAATTCTAAAGGTTTATTCTCTCGTTTGATATTATCAGATAAAGAATTTGAAATTTCGATGGAATCGAAAACGAATGAATTTGTGGTTTAAATTCCTTAGTTGAAATTTCACCAGTAATTTACAAATTCTTTTGCTGAATCCATTTTTATTTTCAAAACAAAACTTTTTAAAATTTTATTTTTATAAATGTATTTCAAATTTTCTTAATCCACATTCCAAATCCGAAAGAAACATATCCAAACAATGAAGATTGCAATTAATAGATTCTCAAATGATGAAAATCTAAATACTATCATTTTACAATTTCATAGGAATTGAGAAAACTCTCATCCAAACACAACACTAATGAAATATGAACATTGTCATTTAATTTTTGAATTTAAAGTCAGTTTTATTTGATGCATCAAATGGATATCGGGAACTACTAAATGTTGAAGAATTAGGCGCGCTACTAGTAAAGTAGTAATGATCTTAGATATAAGTAGCACAACCTCAACTACCCATTCTGCCATGTATTATCATCACAAGAACCCCAACAAATTGTTAATATATGAATGACAAAAAAATCTTTGAGAAACGATTTTAGTATTTATGTTTGGTCATGGACAAGGATATGGGGATCTAGCTCAGATGGTAGAGCCGAGAGCGCTCGCATAGCATGCGAGAGGTACGGGATCGATACCCTGCATCTCCATTTGTTTTATTCCTACACAATATTTTGGGCACTTGGTACATGATTATGCTTGTTGCTGCTACTCTTCTTCTGATCATCAGCACAAGCATTATATCCCTTTTGATCATCGTTAATATAGTGAGCATAGAACAGCAACAAGCTGCTAGCAATGGCTAGACAGTACATCAGCACAACCACGGTCCCGGGCATGAAAGTCCCAAACTCCAGAGCAAATCCAAAAAGCACTACTGTTGGCAAAAACCACAGAGTGAACCTCAGCAGCTCTTTCTTGGTTGATTTTTCGCCCTTGGGAAGTCGGCTGTAGACCTCTACACAGTTATGGAGGATGAAATAGGATGTGTAGACGAATGCGAGGAAAGCGAGGAAGGTGATGTCTTGGTGCTGGTGGGCACGGTACATGGTTGTGAGGGTTGTGATTGTGAGGTTAAGGAACACAATGGACGGCAAGGTAATAGTGAATTGAGCAACCTGTGTAGGAGGAGGGTGGCAGTTGTTGGTGCTCGTCGGGAGGGTTGGTTTTGTCTTGCTCATTTTTAAAATCTTTGTAAGTTGAAACTGAACTGGAAGACAGTGGAGTGTTCGATTGTGTTGTGGGGAATGAAGGGGTTCGGGGTTTGGGACATTTATATGTGAAGATCAGAATTTGTGGAAGCTGAGTAGTGGAAACTAAGAAATATCGAAATCACTGCCAAGCAACTTCCAAGCACAATCGTTGGTGTTTTCTAAGGTAGTTTCATCAACTTTATATGATCCGACTTTTGTGCTTTTGCTTTAGGCTTGGGTAGCTTCATCGATGTTTCCGTATCTTTACTAAAGAAGAGCAATTGAAGGGAGACTTGGAGGACATGAACGCTTTTGTTTCAACAAAGATCAATTACAAGGTAAAGTTCATTGATTTATGTATGACCTTATTAACAAAGTAGCACCTTATCATGAAGCGTGTATTCTCTTTGACTAGATTATTGGTTGAATGTTGAAAATAAACCTAATTTTATTTTGTACAATTGAGCAATTCTAAAACTATGCATGCGTGAGCATAAACTCAATACAAGAATCGGTTTTGAGACACGCTTGTAGAGCTACAGTGCATCAAAAGTCAATTGATATATTATAAACTATGCTAAGTTACATGCTTAAAAGAAGGAAAAATTTTAGTTTACATTCCTAAATTTTAGGTCTAAAATTAGTTTCATGCCTATACTTTTTCTTAATCAGTTATATACCTAAACTTTAGTCTAAAATCAGTCTCATACCTAAACTTTTTTTTAATCAGTTTCATACCTAAACTTTCAAAATGACATCAATCTCAACCAAATTTTAGGTATAAATCTTTATTTATAATTTGGTCCACATCAGCATTTTTGACCAAGCATGACGTCATATTTGGTCAAAATTGATGTTATTTTGAAAGTTTATGTATGAAACTGATTAAAAATAAATATGAGATATGAAACTGATTTTAGACTAAAGTTTAGGTATGAAATTGATTTTAAAAAAATTTAGGTATGAGACTGATTTTAGGCCTAAAGTTCAGGAGTGTAAACTGAAAGGAAAAATTTCAGTTTACACTCCTGAACTTTAGGCCTAAAATCAGTCTCATACCTAATTTTTTTAATCAGTTTCATACATAAACGTTTTTTTAATCAGTTTCATTCCTAAACTTTAGTCTAAAATCAGTCTCATACCTAAACTTTTGTTTTTATCAGTTTCATACCTAAACTTTCAAAATGACATCAATCTCAACCAAATTTTAGGTATAAAACTTTATTTTTAATTTGGTCCACATCAACATTTTTGACTAAACATGACCAAGCATGACGTTATGTTTGGTGAAAATTGATGTTATTTTGAAAGTTTAGGTATGAAACTGATTAAAAATAAATATAAGATATGAAACTGATTTAAAAATTTTTATGTATAAAATTGATTTTAAACCTAAAGTTTAGGAATGTAAACTGAAATTCATTCTTTGATTAAATTCCTCCATATTTTCTCTCATCCAAACATACTTTTTAGTTTTTACTATATAAACTTAATTTGTGTATAAACTGTATTGGAAATATGTTGTTTGTTGAAAAACGGTTGATGACTTAGAAGCTTGAACTTGAATTTTTCGTTAAGGAAATGTAATAGTGCCCTATTGTTTTTAAAATTAGGTTCTCTGGAATTGCCTCCATACATTTGAAGTTTTACCAGAAAAATATTCAGGTAAGCCTGATGATGGAGACTCAGATTTACAATCAGATGAAGGGCTGAACTTTGTAGTTTGTATGAAGGACAACTTTTCATTTGAGTGTCCATACTTTTGCCATATTCCAAATCCCAAGAAAGTAACTGTCCGCAAAGACTATAAAATTTAGAAAAAATTACACAAACAGTACACAAATTTTGCTCCACTCATAATTAAGGTGTATAAACTTTGTTAAATAACATATTAGTACATGAACTAACAAGTTAAGCCTAATTTTCGTACATGTCATTATAATACCGTTAAAGTTTACTGTTTTTTTTTTCTTTCTAAGATCTCTTTTTTTTGTCTGAGATCTTTTTTTTTCTTTCTTTTAAAGGGGATCAAAGAATTTCACGCATACTGTTTATAGGTGGAACCTAATATTTCACCTTTACCGGGTTACAATTAAATGTGAAGCCACTCTGGGCCCTTTGTCTGGGCCCAATTCGCCATAAAGCTAAGTAAAGCAAGGGAAACTACTCCCACATTGGAAAAGGACAGGAATGCTGCCTTCAATGCTACTATAAATACCGGCACATGCCTCCCCATAAAGGGACGATGAAACTTCTTGACTATTCCCGAGTTTTATGCTTAATTGACAGTGTCTAACTTAAGCATCGGAGTGGCTTCCCTCGGTAAACCCGGGGACGCCTCTTTGACGTGTTTGTTCTTTACACAGGAAAACTCGGAGTACAGGGAAGTCCGCTATTTCTGGAGCCGTGCAACCCGCTAAAGGGGCCACGAGCCACCCGGAAACAATTGGTGCTTTCACTGAGAGTCGAACTCAGGGCCTCACGCTTACCAAATGGACGCCAGCCAGACTTGCTAAGGTAATAAACCCAGTAGGGAAACCTCCGGGTTATGGAAACCCTTGCTAAGGTAATTTTGACAGTGCGTACATCCCAAGTAGGTACCGAGTTATCTGCAAATGTTCAAATTTATTATATTTTGATGTTATATATAGAGCCTTTTCAGGCCCACATAAAACCCTACCGGGTTAGGTTTATCAATCAGTTTGTTGAGTGAATGCAGGCGATCTCCATATGACGTGAAATATTGCAAGCCTTAACGGCCTTATTTCACTGTCAAAACTCGACAAGCTCCGATAATCTCCGATAATCTCCAGTCTACATGACGTGAAATATTGCAAGCCTTAACGGCCTTATTTCACTGTCAAGCTCCGATAAATCTCCGATAATCTCCGATAATCTCCATTTGACATGAAATATTGCAAGCCTTTCACGGCCTTATTTCATGGTCAAAACTTGTCAAGCTCCGATAAATCTCCGATAATCTCCGATAATCTCCATTTGACATGAAATATTGCAAGCCTTTCACGGCCTTATTTCATGGTCAAAACTTGGCAAGCTCCGATAAATCTCCGATAATCTCCGGTAATCTCCATTTGACATGAAATATTGCAAGCCTTTCACGGCCTTATTTCATGGTCAAAACTCGGCAAGCTCCGATAAATCTCTGATAATCTCTGGTAATCTCCATAACTTGAAATATTGCAAGCCTTTCACGGCCTTATTTCAGTCTTTGAAAGTCTTAACGGACCCATACAGCCCTAGCGGCACTATTTTTACTTACATGCCAAACCGGCATTATATGTGTAAATTTTATCACATTTGCATATTTTGCATCAGATTACCGTGTTATTTGGCAGGAAGCCCTTGGAAGTCCTAACGGACCCGTAAAGCCTTACCGGCCCTATCTTCACTTTATAATGTTAACATGTCAACCCGGCACTATATGTGAATTTTGTCAACACTTGCAGGTTATGCATCGGGTTGGAAGTCCTAACGGACCCGTAAAGCCCTAGCGGTCCTTGAAAGTCCTTATGAACACGTAAAGCCTTAGCGGCCCTATTTTTATTCACATGCCGAGCCGGCACTATGTGTATATTTTGTTAACACTTGCAAATTATGCATCAGTTTAACGTGTTATTTTACAGGGAAAAAACCCGTGTTATAGAAAGACATTTTCGCGCAAGGCCTTAGCGGCCCATGGAAGTCTTAACGGACAAGTATACCTTAGCGGTCCTATTTTTATTTAATCACATTAAACATGCCAAACCGGCAATATGCGTAATTTTTTGTATATTATGCATCACATTACCGTGTTATTTGACAGGAAGCCCTAACAGACCGGTAAAGCCCTACCGGGCCTATTGTTATTTTATGACGATAACATGCCAGACCGGCACTATGTGTAAATTTTGTCTACACTTGCGAGATATGCATCAAATTAACGTGTTATTTGACAGGAAAAATTATGTCAACAGCTTGAATGCTTTTATTCGAAAGTCAGCTACAAGGCAGAAAGCCGCTACAAAAATAAAGACTAGTCTACAAAAGCAAAGACAAATCCTCCGAGAGAAGCTCCAGCTCATGGCGCTGCAGACCCGCTACCCCCGCCAGTGCTCGAGCCGCCACGTCCTCCCCGGGGCCGTATGATAAACTGTCCCCTACGAAGCGGTGGCCGGTTTTGAGGACCACCGACAATCCCGCCACGGGATGTACCTCTCCGAGCTGCTGAAGAACGAACCGGGGGAGTCCGAACCGGGTTTGCAGGAGCCCTAGGGTTTGCAGCCACAGCAGGAGTCGACCGGGAGGTGCCCGCAGCCTCGTCGGGTCTGACATGACCTTGGTGACCATCATACCCGGCTTTGTCAAGCCAGCCTTGGCGAATCCCAGCGCTCACTATTTCGGCACGAGCCTCGGCTCTTGCCGACCGCATCTTCAATTCAAACTCGGGACTCGCTAGAAACTCGGTGACAGCAGAGTCCCTGGCCCGGGAAACGGCCTGCACCAACTCTCCTTTCTGCTGCTCCACAGAAGTCACTTGTTGCTGCAGCGCTTGATTTTGTTCAGTAAGCTGAGCAATGGCGGCATCTTGAGCACACCGGTCCTCCCGGTGACCCTCGATGACTTTCTTCAATTCCGAGTTCTTGGCCACCAAGTCTGCTACGTGTTCTTCTGCCTTGGCCAACTTTGCACTCGATGCAATGGCTGATGCGCTTGCGAATTCCCGGACCCGAGCCAGGTTTTCTTCGCTCGCCGTCACCTGGTCCCGGGCGGCCCGGAGATCGTCCCTGAGGACTCTCTCTCGCTCGGGGATGCCTTCGGTTATGAGCCGATCAGTTGCCAAGTACGACAACCTGACAGCCTACACAAATCAAATAACGGGTTAGTACAAGGAAACAAAAACAAAAGAAGAACGGGTTAAAAGAAAAAGACAAACTTACCCGCATCAGTTTCTCCTGCGCCCTCCGGGCTACAGTCAACGGGTCCTCATGCTCCAGGACATAGGAGTCGGCGGCGCAGTTCTTCAAATCCGCTACCATTCTCTGGATGGCCACGTCCGCCATTCCTGCGCCCGCCAACTCCTCCATGATTTCAGTGGTGTCCCGGTGCTGCTTTCTCTCCCTCCTCTCTTTCCTCTCCTTCCTCCTCTTCTTCCTCTCGGACCTAGCCGAGCTGGATGCCTCCCGGGTGCGTTTTTGGGAGGGGACGGGTTCCACTTCGTGCACTTCGTCGCTCCCATCACTCCCCTCAGGGTTCTCACTCGCCACCCCTTCGAAACCGACAACTTCTTCACCCCCGTCGTCATCCTCTTCGGTAAACTCCTCCTCACCCGGGAGCACAGACGAGGGAACCGCGCTCATCACCGGTTCTTCAGTCTCTTCATCAGCGAAGGTAAATCGAGTTCCCGGCTCTTCAAATACCGGGTTATCATCCGCCTCTGAGGGATTCCCTTCAACTTCCTCTCCCTCCTGGTAAACCTCTGGCCCGAGAACCTCAGCCAAGTACTCGGGGACCTCGTTGTAATGCACGGTATCAACATGGAACTGCTGAAGCTCCCCTTGCTCGGCTTCCGGGCGCAGAAAAGCCGCTTTTGTGGTCAGATTGATGTCATAGAGTAGACCATCCGCTGCTTGTGTCCGGATCCCGGCCCATACAGCCTTATCCTCAAAGCCGTCATATATTCCCGGGTTCTTCCGTTTGGTGAACTCCATCGGAAGAAGAGCTGCAACAAAAAGACATAACTCGTTAGACAAGGTTAGACGAGCATTGGACCAAAATTTAAAAGGACACTGGACAAACCTGGTAGCTCCATCAACCGGCACCTGCTGTACACGTACAACCTACAAAGCCGATATGAACTCCGGTCGTCTTGCCCCCGAAAAGCCCACAGCATCCTCCGGATCCTCTTCTCCATCACCGGCTCCAGAGGAATGTCGGGGACATCTACAACACAAACAACATAATTATAACCCGGGATAGAGAAAAGAAAGAAGAGTCTGGAGAGAGAAGGACTCACTCATCAGTGGCTGGAAGTCACCCGGTACTTGAAGCGCGTGTCCCGGGTCTTGAAAGTTTCTCATTAAGAAACTTTTCTCCCTCCAAGTCCTGCTCACCGAAGATGGCAGGTCCTCGACGATCTTCTTAAAAACCGCTTTGGACTTCAGTTGAATGGTCCCGCTGAAACCCGCCTTCCGGGAGTACTCGGCCGGTACATGGCGTGTAACTCGTGATAGGTTGGCATCTGCTGCTTCAACACCTTGTACATGACGCACAACCCGAGTAGCTGCCTCCACATGTTCGGGCCAATTTGCCCGATTGCGAAGTTGCTCGCAGCTAAGAGATACTGCACCTCTACCTTTAGCGGGAGCGACAGGCCGCAGCGTAGCTGATACTCGTGGCACAGCGTCCACCCGTCCCCGGGAGCGAAGAACTGGTCCTCGGGTTCTAAGGGCCGTATTTCAACAGACTCGGGGATCTTCCAGTTGCTCCTTAGCTCCACGATCTCCTCCGCTGTCAATGAGTACCCGGGAGGGTCAAGAGCGGTCCCATCAGTGAAGGTTACGGAGGCAAACTCGGGGACGTGAGTGTCCATTGTTTCGTTGGCCATCTGCAAAACAAGAAAACACGGGGGCGTCAACAAAACCCAGATAACCCGGCGTCACGAAGCTAAATTCCCAGACGCAGAAACCCAGAAAACGTTCCTGGGAACCCAGAAACAGTACACATCGTCCCAAAACAATCAAAAAGGAGGGAAGAAGAAACAGTACCTTACTTTTGAGGGTTTGAAGGGGTTTTTGGGATCGATTTGAGATTGAGAATCAAAAGAAACAGCGACAAAAGAGAGCGAAAGCAAAAAGCACGAAAAAGTTATCGGTTTGGAGGTGAGACAAAACTGTCACCCTCAACCCCTATTTATACAGTTAGGGGCGTGCACTGAAGGAACGTTTCAGTTTCTCGAGGGAAACGACACGTGTCACGCATGCCGCTTCACAAAACCGAAAAACTTTTCAGTTTCCTCCCATTACAACCCGGAGACGTCGTTTTGAATTCTCAACGTACAGAGTGTCTACGGGTTACGCTTGCGTACGGACTTGGGGGACTGGGTACCCCGGGTTTGGTTGCTAACTTTGTAACCCGGTAAAGAAACGATTTTAAGTCCCCACCCAAGCGTACCCCTTGACTGAGGACTTGGGGGACTTGTTTATAGGTGGAACCTAATATTTCACCTTTACCGGGTTACAATTAAATGTGAAGCCACTCTGGGCCCTTTGTCTGGGCCCAATTCGCCATAAAGCTAAGTAAAGCAAGGGAAACTACTCCCACATTGGAAAAGGACAGGAATGCTGCCTTCAATGCTACTATAAATACCGGCACATGCCTCCCCATAAAGGGACAATGAAACTTCTTGACTATTCCCGAGTTTTATGCTTAATTGACAGTGTCTAACTTAAGCATCGGAGTGGCTTCCCTCGGTAAACCCGGGGACGCCTCTTTGACGTGTATGTTCTTTACACAGGAAAACTCGGAATACAGGGAAGTCCGCTATTTCTGGAGCCGTGCAACCCGCTAAAGGGACCACGAGCCACCCGGAAACACATACCCTCATGCTAACTCGAACTCATGACTTCGTCAATAGGTAATGAATGCGCTTAAGATCTCTCTCTCTTACCAATGCTTTAATTAACCTCTTTTGCTCTCTTACCAGCAAGCAACTATCCAAAAAAAATTTCTCCCTCATATACCAACAAGTAGAAATCCACAAAAACGGAGGTTAAATTGTAATCAAAATAATTTTCTTCTAGATGTCAAATCGATTAACCTATTTGATCGTTAACACCTTAATTAGAAAAAAAAAAAGATCCTCTTAAAAAAATAAATGTGTGGATTTGACACCGATTTGATACCTAGAAGAAAAAAGATCCTCTTTAAAAAAAGAAAAACAGATCTCAGAAAAAAAAAAAAAGATATCTTAGAAAAAAACATTAACTTTTAACGGTGTTATAACGGCATGTACAAAAATTAGCCCTAACTTATTAGTTCATGTACTGATGTGTTATTTAACAAAGTTCAGACACTTTAATTATAAGTGGAGCAAAGTTGATGTATTGTTTCTGTAATTTTTCCTAAAATTTATTAACGTTGCTGTTTTGAGTCGGATCATGACCACCCTGATGGAAGCTGGATTGGATTTACAGGGAAAATGAGAACACTTAACCCAGGTCAAGAAGCAGATGAAGAAGACTTGGGTCATGAATCAGAGGAAGAAGACTGGTTAGATGATGAGCCTTGGCTTTGTGGTTAGACTGGTTAGATGATGGAAAGTGATACCTGAAGACATACAATGATGTAGCGATTAACTACTTGATTCTCAGGAGTATTTTAGATTTGTGAATAAGAACCTCCAGAAGTGTGTTAAGAAGATCCTATTTTTTAGGATTAATTACAAAAAAATCATTCTAATTATGATGTTTTTTTCATTTTCATACCAAGCTTAATGGGAGTGACCAACAAGAAGGGAGCCAGGAGGTTGAGGAGAATCCCTCCAAAAAAGATTCCTCAAGAGCTGTTCAGAAAGAGAAAGGAAAGGAAGTTATGTGGAATGATAATTTGGTGGAAGTTCCAATTTTGACGATTCTGGTGAATTGGGGCTGAAGAGGTTTATTAGGCTCAATACTTGTGGGCTCTCACAGTCCTCTTTTATCTTTGGCAAGCCAGTTCAAAACCGAACCAAAACGAAAAATCAGGTTCGATCCAAAAGTATAGGAGGCCCAAATGATTCAGGATATGCAGGGTCTACTAATTCTACCCCAAAAAAGAAAGCAGACGGTGGGGATTTATGTGGGAGGTAGTGGAAGACCAAATAGGAGTGGGTTTGGAGATTCACCTAGCAAGCTATCAAAGTTTCGTTCTGAACTTATGTGAAAAACCGTGATGGGCTTCGGTTCTAGGGCTTATCACGAGAAATGATTCTGTTATGTTGGAACGTGCGGGGATTAAGAGACCCGCATAAGTTCCTTGCTTTAAGTAAATTACTTAAGGCTCATGACCTGATATTATGTTCTTAATGGAGACAAAGAAGAAAGAGATGGATATGGTGCAGACTTGTAATAAATTGGGCTTCTCTCAGTGTTATGTGGTGGAGAGACAACACCACTATAATGGTGGGTTAGCTTTGGCTTGGAATGACCAATATAAAGCTGATGTTGTGGGCCGATCAACAGGCCATATTGATGGTTGGGTGACCCATAATGGGACAAGGATAAGAATTGTGGGATTCTATGGCAACCCTTCTACCTCACAACGCCGCTTTTCTTGGGAGCTTCTTTGAAGAGTAGTTGTGGGGTGTGCTAGTCCTATTATCGTTTTGGGGGATTTTAATGAGCTTATGGAAAAGAATGAAAAGTTCGGAAGTGGGGATAGATCAGGCACACAGATGCGTCAGTTCAAGGAGGTGATCTCAAATTGCGATCTGACAGAGGTGGACTTTGAAGGTCCGAGCTATACATGGAGTAATGGTTCTGTGATGGAAAGGCTGGATCGAGCTTTTGCCAATGGAGCAGCTTTTGTGTTTTTCAGCAGATTGCAGGTGTATCATGTTGATTTCAGTCCCTCTGACCATTATAGAGTCTGATTCAGAAGCGGGGGAGAAGAAGAAATCTATTTGGAAGTTTTTAGATAAAGGAAGAGAGCTGTAAGCGAGTTATAGAGGAGGTATGGGGCAGTGAGGAGGCAAGCAGAAGGGGTATTGGTCAGAAGTTGGTTAGTTGTATGGAGTCATTGGAGAGCTGGAGCAAGCAGAGGGTCGTAAATGTTCCCAGAAGAATCAAAGAGCTTCACTTAATGTTGAAGGATGTTTCCTTTGATAATACGGAGGTTGGAATCCAAGAACAATGAAAGGGTATGATCCTGGAGATGGATAAACTAGAGAGATATGAGGAAGAATTATGGAGACAAAGGTCGAGGGTCATGTGGCTGAGGAAGGTGACCTATAAGTTTGTGTACGGTGTTATATAAGCTGATTTCCAAAACATTGGTGAACAAAATGAAAGGAATGCTTGATTTGATTATCTCTCCTACTCAGAATGCTTTCGTTCCAGGTCGACAAATACATGATAATATAATTGCGGCTTTTGAGACTGTCCACTCAATAAGTCAAAGAGGTGGAAATGGTGATGCTACTTTGGTGTTGAAGCTTGATATTAGCAAGGCGTACGATAAAGTAGAGTGGTCTTTTTTGGAACAACATTATGAGGAGATTGGGATTTGCAGAGAGATGGGTGGAGTTGATTATGAAATGTGTGAGCTCTACTTCTTTTCGGTATTATGGGATGGTCTGCCTACTGGCTTCATTAAACCTACAAGGGGGTTGCGACAAGGGCATCCTCTGCCCTCATACCTGTTCTTATTGTGTTCTGAGAGGCTTTCGAGCATACTATCTCACGCCGATATGATGGGGTTTATACATGGAGTGCAAGTATGTAATAATGCTTCTTCAATCTCTCATCTACTCTTTACGGATGACAGTCTGATTTTTTCAAGAGCTAAGAAGCAGGAAGTGATTAATTTGAAGCAGATGTTATTATTGTATGAAGTAGCTGCTGATCAGAAAATTAATTTTGACAAATCAGCATTAGCTTTTGGGCCGAGGGTTAATCAAGAGCTGAAGTCAGAGTTACAGCAGTTGTTAGGAGCCGAATTGTGTCATTTCATGAAAAACATTTGAGATTACCTACAATGGCAAGAAGAAATAAAAAAGAAATGTTCAAGTGGTTGGAGGAAATGCTTGACCATCATTTAGTAAGCTGGCAGAGTAAGTTTCTTTCGAAGGCTGGAAAGACGACTCTTGTGAAAGCGATAGCTCAAGCTATTCCTACCTATACAATGATGTGTTCAAATTATCTAAAGGGGTTCAAAAGACTTTCCAAACGAAAATTACTCGATTTTGGTGGAGGAAGGGTGGAGGAAGTAAGGGGTTGCATTGGTGTAGGTGGGAAAAGCTATGTTGTAATAAATGGGAAGGTGGTTTGGGCTTTAGAGACTTAGAGTTGTTTAATCAAGATCTCCTAGCAAAGACATTTTGGAGACTGATGCAGACTCCACGTTCTTTAGTACGGAGGTTATCGAGGGCCAAATATTTTCCGGGGTTGGAATGGATGAGTGCTGTCGAAGGAAGAGGAGCTTCTCTGATTTGGAAAAGTCTTGTTTGGAGAAAAGAAATTCTAAAATTGGGGACAAGATGGAGGGTTGGCAATGGTACTCAAATTCTGATGCGTTCAGATAGATGGATCCCACAACCGTTCAACTTCAAAATGGTGTCTCCAGTTTTAGATTCAAAAGTCTCTGAGTTGATTACCGAGGGTGGAGAGTGGAGAGCAGGCTTTATTTGCCAGCAGTTCCTTGAGTTTGAAGCTAAAGCAATTCTCTCGATTCCTCTGTCTCGAGTTGGTGAGGTTGATAAGCTTATTTGGCATTACAATAAGAATGGTCGATATTCAGTCAAGTCCGGATATTGGTTAGCGGCCAACACAAGTCGAGGATTATGAATGCTTTAGCATCAGGAAGTCGGAGAGGAGGTGAATCTATCACACATCAAGGATGGAGAAGGCTATGGATTCTGAAACTCCCCAATAAGGTTAAAGTTTTTCTATGGCGAGCTTGTAATAATTTTCTTCCTTGTGCTGCTGCTTTAAGGAGTAGGAAGATATGTGAAAATGGGAGGTGCATGAGTTGTGGATTTAGAGATGAGTCAGTCATTCATGTTATGTGGGATTGTCCTCTTGCTCGGAAAGTTTGGAAATTTTTTTAGGGGATGTGTGTAAAGTCTGGAAGGAGAGAGACTTTTTTGATCTTTTCTTGCATGTGGCATCGGTGGCTAGAGAAGGAGAGTTGGAATGGTTTGGGATATTTGCGCGGAATCTGTGGCATGAAGGAAATAACAGAGTTCATGGCAAGTTTGGGATAGAAGGAAGGGAGTTGATTTATAAAGCTGGAGGTTGGCTAGAAAGTTATAATCAGATTATTCATGAGTCTAGCTCTAAGGTGGTTGGGGATGGAAGGGTACGGATGAGCCAAGAGCTGAAGTGGGTAGACCTAGCCAGGGTTATATCAAATTGAATTTTGATGGTGCGTTGAATGCAAACTTGGGTTTGTTTGGTACTGGTGTTATTTGCAGGGACGAGCATGGTAGTTGTGTTGGGGTGCTGTTCACACCTGGCGTTGGCTTTGTAAGTCCTCAGGCTTGTGAGTTTATGGCATTGGTTAATGGACTTCACTTCTGTATTCAGGCTGGTTTTACTCATATTGAAGTAGAGGGTGATGCGAAGAATGTCATTATGGCTCTAGACTCTGATAAAGAGGATCTCAGTGAGGATGGATGCTTAGTAGAGGAGGCCAATGCATACTTACAGTTTTTTCAGTTAGTTAAAGTAAGTCATATACCAAGACAGTGCAATATGGCTGCACACTCCGTAGCCAGGTTTGCTTTATCTCTTCCGTTTCCAACTTATTGGTGGTTACAAGTGTCGGATTGGCTTAGTCCTATAGTACGTTGATCATGAATCTGGGGTTTAGATTTTTCAGTTTTGGAGTGTGGTACTCTTCTTAGAGCTTTTTAGGTTTAATGAGGTCACCCTATACTCTATGATGTAAGTTATCATTCTCTTTTAATAAAATTCCTACTTTGATTAAAAAAACTATCAAAACATTGCATTTATATATCTCAAGTTTCATTTCATTAGCATTTTGATACCTTGACCACTAACACCGTTAAATTTCAAAAATATTTTCGTCATTAATTTCATCAAATTTATCATTTTTACATTTACTTTTAAAAACAAATGATATCCATCTAGATACCCATAATAGCAAACTTCATAACTACAGATCACAAAGGTTGGTTACTCTTCACCCCAACATTAAGAGCATAGTTGATGAAGAAACCTGCTACCTGCCGCGGACATGTTGGCAAAATGCAGTGAATCAAAGGACCTATTTATGGTTTTGTATCAGGATCCTGATTTCGCTAAAAACCAGAAGAACCGATTCGAAGGTTTATTTCGAGTGCTGAAGTTAGAGTATAGCAATGTTACTACAGTAGTCCTCAATGGGTAGAGATTGCTGACCTTCGTGATGGAGCATTGTTTATCGGCACACTCAACATTGTTATCACTTGTCATGATAAAACTATTAAGGATTATCCACATGGTCAAAAGGGTTACAAGGTCTATAGTTTGAAGGAAGAGAAAGTCCTAGTTTCAAGGGATGTCTTCTTCTTTGAGAATGAATTCCCTTATCAGACTGATGTTAGTCCGATCACTCGCGCAACGGATCTTCCTCCCGCGAGCGAAATTACTCTCGCGAGCGACATCTCTCCCGCGACCGAAACTACCCCCGCGAGCGATATTACTCCCGCGAGCGAAATTACTCCCGCGAGCGAAACTACCCCCGCGAGCGAAATTACTCCCGCGATCGACAGTCGCGCGAGTAAGACTGTTCCCACCACCACTTCCGCTGATCTACACCAAATACCTGACACAACATCTCTTCCCTCCTCTCAAACAGAAACACAACCTACCATTACCACTTCACCTCGTCGCTCCACCCGACCAAACAAGACCCCAACCATATTGCAGGACTTTCACATTGAGGCAGCCCTCCCTTCTAGGCCTGTTCCGTCGTCTTCGTCGAACGAGGTAATTCCTTCAGGCACTCCTCATTCTATCTCTCATGTATTATCGTATGATAGACTCTCTCCAAGGCATAAAGCTTTTACTGTCAATATAACTCTCGACAAGGAGCCTCAGTCTTTTTCTCAGGCAATACACGAACCAAAGTGGAGAGAAGCCATGAACAAAGAAATTGAAGCTTTACAGGCCAACAATACATGGAGCTTAGTGCCGTTACCCCTGCATAAGAAGCCAATTGGTTGCAAGTGGGTTTACAAGATCAAGCATAATCCGGATGGAACTGTGGAAAGATATAAAGCTCGATTAGTTGCAAAAGGATACAGTCAAGTTGAAGGAGTTGATTCCAGAGAGACTTTCGCACCTGTGGCCAAGCTAACAACTGTACGCGTTCTTCTTGGTCTCACTTCCATTCAGAGTTGGCATCTTCATCAATTGGACGTCAATAATGCTTTCCTCAATGGTGACTTGTTTGAGGACGTCTACATGCAATTGCCACCGGGTTTCAGACGAAAGGGGGAGACTAGAGTATGTAAGTTGCACAAGTCCCTGTACGGGCTCAAGCAAGCTTCGAGGCAGTGGTTTTTGAAGCTTTCTCAAGCTCTCAAGAGTGCCGGTTTCAAACAAAGCTGGTCAGATTACTCATTATTCGTCCGAAATACACATGGAAAATTCACAGCATTACTTGTCTACGTTGATGATGTGATACTAGCAGGTAACAGCTTACAAGACATAGAAGATACTAAAAGCTTCCTTGCGAAACACTTTAAGTTGAAGGACATGGGAGAGCTCAAATACTTTCTTGGGATAGAGGTGGCAAGATCCAAGCAAGGAATTGTATTGTGTCAACGAAATTATACACTAGAAATTCTGGAAGATGCTGGTTTCTTAGGTGCCAAGCCTTCTCGGTTTCCTGTGGAACAAAGTTTGGTACTTACACAAGGAGATGGAGCAGAACTGCAAGATGCTTCACAATATCGAATACTAGTTGGAAGACTTATATACCTCACAATTACAAGGCCTGATCTTGTATATGCAGTGCACATTTTGAGCCAATTCATGGACAAACCTCGACAGCCACATCTAGATGCAGCATACCAGGTTCTCAAATATCTTAAGCAAGCGCCTGGACAAGGAATTCTCTTGCCTTCTACATGCCAATTGGAATTAAAGGCGTATTGCGACGCTGATTGGGCTCGTTGTAGGGATACAAGAAGAAGCATTACTGGTTATTGCATCTTTCTTGGGAATGCACCTATTTCATGGAAGACGAAGAAGCAAGGGACAGTGTCTAGCTCAAGTGCTGAAGCTGAGTATAGGTCCATGGCCACGACATGTCAAGAAATAACTTGGCTTCGCAATATTCTGAAGGATTTGAACGTAAGCCAACCACATGCAGTAAAGCTCTTCTGTGACAATCAGGCTGCTATTCATATAGCGTCAAATCCCGTCTTCCACGAGAGCACGAAACAAATAGAAATTGACTGCCACGTTGTACGTGAGAAGGTAGAAAGAGGATTGATCGAAACTCTTCATGTTCGAACAGAAGAACAACCTGCAGACTTGTTCACCAAGCCATTGAGTTCGAAGCAGTTCACTGTACTGTTAGACAAGTTGAATGTAATCAATATACACTCCAACTTGAGGGGGAGTATTAAGGAAAGTATTAAGGAGAGCAATCCCAAGTAATTAGGGATTCCTAGAATAGATTGGTTACCATGTTTATCCCTAGAATAGTGGATCAGAATAGAACAAACTCTATATATAAGAGGTGTAATACGCATGAATAAAAAATCAAGAAGTCTTTTCTTCATCTTAATCAACTGTATATATTTTGTTTTAACGCAAGGACAGGGATATTAAACCTCTCTGGGATGTTTAGGAGCTTCAAACGTATAGCTCTTCCCTTGGTTCGTCACGCTCGCATGCTTAATCAGACTACTTGGTTCACACCAAATCCTTGCTGGCTAGCTCTTCATTTAACCTTTTGTACTGTATTAGCGTCTCAAACTTAAAACAACAAAGGGAAGAGTACGTTACATTTGTACTGCCCCTGGATCTCTGTAATCTGTATTTTGTGTTTTTGGGTTGATCATCTACATTCCACCAGGGTTTGATGACCATGTATCTATCAATGAACATGATCGACATCGGTCATGATATTACCTAATTGAGATTAAATATTCAATCATGTCTTGGATTCTGCCTTCAATCTTGATGTAAAATCAACAGGAGACCAGAGTTAATAAGAAATTACCACCAAGCACTTACAGAATGGGGGAGGGGTGATGAATTGCTATTTACTAAGCCTGAGCAATGAGCAGAGCATACATGCATGCAAAGAGGCTTGACCTTCAATTAACAGGCAGTCAGATGCTGGCGAGTACATAGCAACAAAAGAAAGAAAGACTTATTTTGTGCAACAATCTGAAGAAGCCAAGCTATCACAATTGGATAGTCAAATCTATGATCATATGCATAGAGAATAGCTCAACCCATATATCATTCTTTTGAGTTAGGTTTTGGTGATTTCTGAGGATAATATGGAGATGCAGGACCCTTTGGGCTTGACAAGCTCCTTACCGGTTGCCCATTCCTTGGTAAAAAGACTGATTGTGTTCTAATGCCGTTCTTAGCATTCAAGTTGGATCTGGTACGAGCTGCTTGCATGGTTTGAAAGTGATACGAAGAACTGGCCATGTCTTTAAGGCTTGGTAAAGGCTTTAGGGCTTCAACAGCTTCACTCATCATTGGTCTGGCTTTTGGGTCACGGCTGAGGCACCGAGCGGCCAGTAGGATAGCTTTTTGCGCACCCTTGATAGAAAAATGGCCTTCAAGACGGGAGTCAATTAACTGGAATAACCTCCTCTTGTCTCCAAAAAGTTGTCTTGCCCATTCCACAAGATTGTGTTCCCCATTTGGTCTATTTTTATCCATGGATCTTCTTCCATTTAGCATTTCAAGTAGGACTACTCCAAAACTGTAGACATCACTTTTTGATGTCAAATGTCCTGAATCAAAAACCATGTTATAATTCTAGTATGTCAATCTATGATCAAGCAACATAACAAAACTATTAAGTATATGACCTTGGCAAGTGATTACTCATGAACAGCAAAAGTCCCCTGAGGAACACCAAATACTGATCCTTTATTAAACTATGTTTCTGGCATATTAGATGGGCCTGCGACTTTATCAAACTATCTAAGCCTGAGGATTGGTTGTAAGAGAGATAATTCGCAACTTCATGGAAGTTGTTTGCATTTGAAAGAGTTATAGTTTAAAGGAATACATTTTGTTTGGTTTGTTTATCACTAACCAGTAATTCTCATTGTTGGGAGTAAAATTACCAAAACCAAAAATATGATTAAAATCAAACTCACCAGTCATGACATATTCTGGGGCTGCATAACCATATGTTCCCATGACTCGTGTAGACACATGAGTCTTATCACCTTCAGGACCATCTTTAGCGAGTCCAAAATCAGAGAGCTTGGCATTGTAATCCTAGATTGACATATCCACTTTCAGAATGCAATAGGAATGTAGAAATAAAAGCAAGTTTTTCATCAGCCATAGTAACTTACCGCGTCTAATAGGATATTAGATGTTTTGAAATCACGGTATATGACTGGTTTTTGAACTTCTTCATGAAGAAAGGCAAGGCCCTTTGCGGCTCCAAGTGCAATTTTCATTCTGATAGACCAAGGAAGAGGCAGGGATCCTTCACCATGAAAAATGATTGTTACCATAGATCCTTAGATAAAGGTTAGATACAGTACTGCATAACTACTTTTTGACTCATGCAGGACAATGTCTTAGTATTACAAGAGCTAGTTCCAAAATACATGCAGTACAATTAGAGATTGTGAAAAGAACAGTTGCATACTTCTGAATAGGTGGTTTTCCAAACTTCCTCGTGGTAAAAACTCATAAACCAGCAACCTCTGATCATCTTCAATGGAGTAACCAATCAATTTTACCAAATTTGGGTGGATGAGATCACCAAGAAAATAAATTTCAGCCTGATACACAAAGAAATCAAGATTATAAAATAAAAAAACACTGATTGGGAAGAAATATATAGTAGAAGAACAGGAGAGACAAGCCATACAAGCCATTCTTTGTGACCCTGAAGTCCATCATGGTTGAGGGTCTTAACTGCAACTGTAAGCCCAGTACCAGGTTTCACAGGCGCAGTTCCATTCTCCTCTATCCACCCCTTGAACACACAACCAAATCCACCCTCACCAAGAAGACTCTCCGGTCTGAAGTTTCTAGTTGCCAACTTAAGTTCATTAAATGTGAATTTCCGCAGCTGAGAAGCAACCTTCTGCTCCTCACTGAAATAGGGTGTGGATGTAGTACTTCCAGCATTACTAGTAGTTGTGGAGGAACCTCCACGGGTAAGCTCTCGATCTCTACTTTTCTCATTCGAAGATTTAGTTTCAGCTGATTTACATACGTCAAAAACACTTCAGTGAATGATCGACATAAGTACACATGAATGAAAGATGCTGGCATATGTTGTCACCTATTAAATCAAATCGAACTAATATACTAACTATTTGCGATCAATCTGCCATTTCTATTAAAAGTTCAACAGATGCAAAAAGCAGTAAATGCCGAACTTCATAGCTTGATTGTTTGAAAAATAAATCATGAAAACATTAAACTCTGCTGATACTTCCCCTCTTCCCAACACAGTTAGAGTTTAAAGATATGGAGTGAAAATGATATGATTTTGATGTAGTATAATTTGCTTAAGACACCAAACATGCTTGAGCTGAAACCATCTCCACAAACTATGATGTTAACATTTATTGCTCAAAAACAGAACAACCCCATCCTAGAAATTAATGCAGCTTGACAAATACTTGCCAAAACAGAAAAACAAGTACTGTAGCAAATTACCAAAAGACATAGTAGTCCCAGTCATGGTGCTATCAACTTTGGATCTTGAGGAAGGCATGCAAGTCCCAAAAGAGAACTTAACCCAACATCCAGTTTCCTCCAAAGCCTCATCTTTCTTCTTCTTCCTTCCCTTTGATTTGTTCCCATCCCAAGTCTCCACCTTTACCAAACCCATCTTCACCAACTCTTCCAGATTCAAACTCCCATACTCACAGACCCAGAAATTTCACACACACCACAAAGAACCCACCTTTCAAACCAACCAATATGCAACCCAAAAAGCCAAAACTTTCACATAAACTCTGAAACCTCACCAGAAATGTGTTGCAACCCGAACTGAATCAGACCCAGATGATCAAAACTGGAAAAGTTCTCACCTTTACCAAACCCATCTTCACAAATTTCACATACCAAACAGAACCCATCACAAACCAACCTCAATGCAATCCAACACAACAAAAAGCTCAAAGAAATGTGAGCTGCAGCTGAATTTGAATCAGACCCAGATTGGTCAAAAAAGAAGAGAGAGATAGAGAGGGCTAAGAAAGAGGGAAAGTTGTTTCTCTGTTGGGGCAGGTTGGGCGCTTGAAAACTGGGGAGGCGGGCAGGCCGGGCAGGAGAGAGAAACAAGAATGGAAAAACAAAAAGTTTTCTTCTTTCTTCTTATACAGTGTTCCAGAAACAGTGATTCCGAACAAGTCACCCGTAAGGTATTGGAATACAGAATTTGGTTAAACTCACTCTCCTTTTTCATTTACCTATTTGCTCTGGTGGTCCAAGTTAGGTTAACTATATTGGACGAATGTTACAGTGATACTTTTAGTAGTAAGAAGCTCACTGGTTCGATCATTCACATTATAAAAAATCTCATGAGAGAGCTCTAACCTTAACTCCTTCAACGACTCAAAATGGTAACTCACCTAACTACCATTTTTGAAACCTAAAATCAACATGACAAAAAAAAGAGCACATTGGGGGCAATAATGCAAAGTAGCGTCATGTTAGCCTAGAATTTCTTGCTTTGTCATCTTGTTCTTCATATTTAGATATGGATGAACTGAGCAAGTAGGCTGGTAAACTATTATACTACTGATAAAGTACTATCCAATCGGGTTTAAACGACTTAAATATCTGGAGTATAAGAATTAGTGATGGCAACTCTTATCATATTGGAGATTCTAAACCTTACGTCAGTAACATTGTGTAGTGTCATCTATTGGTTTATTTATGATCAAATGATGTTATGTTAGACGACCTGATAACGATGATTCACAAATTATAATGTATGTTTAGTTAGTTATATGCTAGATAGCACGGACACTAGAAAATGATATGATATGTATTTGAATTTGATACACAGTAGACATATGTATTTGAATTTGATACGTGTGTGTCTAAAATTTATAGGTTTGAATCTGTAACACTCAGAATTTCACTTTTTAGAAGCTGTGCTCAGCATTTCTTCTGCTCTTTTTCTTCTTCGACAATTGCTTCTGTTTTTTTACTTCTTCTCGATTTGGTTTAAAGTTAGGTTTGATCAATTCATAATTTTTAATTATCTCTAATCTGATTTGGAATTGAATTGAATTGAGTTTGAAATGAAATTGTGTTATAAGACGATGATGAAATCAGAAAAGCTGTCCTGGAGAATGAGGAAGGAAAGAACCAAAATGGAAAATACGTGAAATGGGTTTTGGGTGAGAATGGAACAAACAAAATCATCGGTTTTCTTTCTTCATTTAGAGCATCTCCAACAACTCATGTAAACATAGAATAATCTTTATTTTAGAGGAAAACATCATTTTGGCTCCAATAGCTCATGTAAATGATCCTCCATAATGTAAAAAGTTAGAAGAGAGAGAAACATATCCTCTAAATCTATAGAATTTTTACAAATTTGTATTTACATGTAAACTTTATTGCTTGCTTTTTTAAATTCATTTTCTTTTCTAAAAAAGGAACAAAACGTCATAAAATTAAAACAATTAACGAGATAATTATGGTTTGATTTGAATCAATTTATATATTTCTATAGATTTATTAAATTATACAGGAAACATTTAATTTTGTAAATAAAATAGAAGAGCTATTAGAGTTTAGCTCATTTATTTATAGAGATTTAATGATTTTCTCCTCTATAATAGAGAATTAATACAAGAGCTGTTAGAGATGCTCTTAGTCTGGAATTGAATTGAGTTTTAAATGTTTAATTATAGAACATTTTCTCCTTTCAAAACAAAAACTATGAATATTTTTAATTATATGTATATAAATATATATTAAAAATAATTTTTATTAATGTGTCTATCACGTGTCCGTGTCTAAATTTTTTAAATTTGACATGTCCGCATATCGCCTTGTGTCAGATACAGATAGGTGTACTTGTATTCGTACTACTTAGGTTATATGGGATGATAAGGAAGCACCCGTAGCATTGCTCATAAAAGTGGTACGGATGTCATATATTCTCACATATATTTGGCCTTTAAACTGCTTAATCATTTTGTAATTTTTAGATACGTTGATGTTTTACTCTTTTTAAGTTCTAACTGATATTTATATCTTACAGAGTTTTCTTTGTGGAATTAGGGAGAGGTTAAAGCATATGGCATTGTTTAAAGCTCAAATATTATGCAAAGCTTCTCCATCAACCTAGATCCAAAGAAAAGCCTCGTGTATCATTTATTTTTTATTTTCAATCATTTTTTGTAAATTTAACCTTTTACTCGTACAAGAGCATCGTCTATTAGAAGAAAATGTGAGTCCCGTCTTCAAAACTTGAAGAAAAAGAACTCTTCTTTGAATAAAAAGCGGGTGTTGAAGGAGAAGAAATTGCTCAATTAAGAGTGTAAAAGAATCAAACAAAATAACCATTTTTATGTTGTTACAACAAAATTACCATCTTTTGTTCTTGGATGTTACATTTACTATCTTTGGTAAATACCAGGAGCCTTAATTATGAATGATTACATAGCGGTTTGCAGTTAGCCAGCCATGGAATTTCCTTGTGCCCCCCTCAAATCACATCGTCTTCCTCAAAATCTCAAATTATAACGAACATAATACAGTGCAATAGATTCACAGTAAAAATGGAAACACTGCTAGCAGTTTAACATTGAAAGAGTAACTATAACATAGAATTACAGAATCATTTTACTCTCGGGTAGTTCACCTCTTAATACACTCCTTACATATCTATGTCAAGCTACAGGTGGTACAGGTGATACTTAATCAACGAATAATCCAAGAGTACTACAGTCGGTCAAAGATGCCTGAAGCATCGTCGCTGGGTTACACCCTTCCCATGCAATGTATATTCACACAAGCCATAGCAATCAGTCTAAACGCAGTCTTTGTGTTTTCAGTCGTGACATCTTGAAATGCTCATGTTTCAATCCATGTCAAGCTTCCTGCTATCAAAAATTTACCTGGAAGTTCACCAGTGGCTGGTGCAAGGTAGGTAATTGTCTTCCTGAAATGCAATCACTTGGTTAGAATAGAAAAGACAGAATTTGAAAGGTAATTCAGAAATCAAACCTTTCAACGCTGACATCTGTGACATGGATAAACCCAGCAACATTACTGCACACAAAATTCATTGCTAAGCAACAAGCGGATATATTGAAATCTCTGACATCGACAGATTGAGATTCAAATCAAACAATTCAAAGTCAAATTTCAAATCTTTAGAGACGGAAAAGCTAGGGAAGTGCTACCAGACAATTATAACTCCTGTAAGAGGGAAAGTAAGCATCTCTTCCAATACAGAACCTACTGTCCAAATTTAGTCTTCACTGATGGCTACGAGATTACCTAGAGATAATTTCATCAGGCTCCTTGGCATATGAAATAGCGAGAACCATCTGGAGCAAATCACGGTTAATATTTACAGGAACCACTCTTGTAGGATCAGCAGCAGGCTCAGCACCAATTGGCAAAGCTGAGCGAGGGGCCTGTGGGCCACCACCGATTCGAAAGACAGATACATCACTGAAAATTGCAGTGTGAGAATGTGGGCTGAGCTCATTTGCAAGGCCATAAAAGTATTCCTGTCAGAAATATCAGTGTATATGAGCCCTATGACAGGAAGAATAGCATGAGAATAAACTGTGCGCAAATTTTTTTAAGGACTTTTTTCAATTTGGTACCATAGAAGATGATACGGTTGGATCCTTTTGTTTTGTTTTTCCAACATATATTTACCCTTATCCTATGACTCCTGGATTTTTGACGGAATTTTATATTCCTGGATACAACTCCGCCTGATTTTTGAAGTTTAACAACATCCACGTTGGGCTTGTTCTTTAGTACATCTCTGAGCATGCTGCAAAGCTTTTCCTACATAAAAGAAATACAGCATTGTCAGGGAAACGTAAACTTAGGGCACTATAGCACTTGTAAGAACTAAAAATTTTAGAAAAGTATATAATTAAAAGCTAACAGACTTGCTGACAATCTCAACCCAAAGAGCACAAATTACAGAAAAAGGATGTTTCCTGACAGATAAAAAGAAGGTAGCATCACGCACAAAGACTTGAGCATGACAAGAAAAGATCTCGGCATCTTGGACTAAAAGGATTTACCTGGCCCAAGACCAAGACAACATTGGCATTGAATGTGTCGATTGCATGAAGAAGCAACTGCAAGAAAGAAGAAGGAGAAACTATCATAGCAATCTTCAAATGTATTAAAATCACAGTCATTTTTGAATAATCAACAGACACCCCTTTTGGTCCAAGAACTCTTAAAGTACCTCATAGCCGGCACCTTCAATCCATCCCATGGTGTTGATTACCAATCCAGCAGCTTGAGATTCAGAATTACCAGCAAGTTGTTTCTCTACCATTTGAGAAAGCTCCTTGACAAGCACTCTGTACAAATCCACATTGGTCCTGAAAAAAAAACACTCAGAAGATGGAATCACTAATAGCAACACAGCATATCACTGATAACTGATGTATAGCTACCATAAAACTGTTCTACCTTGACATATCCTAATACCGGCGGAAAACACTAAATCGGATACATACGTGGGAGTAGTGTGCCCATAGAAATACACGAGGGGCATGTCAAGTGGAATCCCTTCCACCGGATCAATAGGCATTTCAATAGGAGTAGCAGCAATGCTCCCTGGAATTGTTATAGCTCCTTGTCCAATATCCAAATCAACAAAAGTAGGTTTCCATCCTTGCTTAGCTGCCCAACTAAGCAGCATTTTCGACAACGAACTCTTCCCAGAATCCATAGGTCCCACAACAATCACCCTCGGGCCCTAACCATCGTAATAACAAGCCTATCACCCTTAGATAAATCATACACCAAACATTACACTAATTCACATAGCTGTGCTACCTGAGCGTGAGGAGAATCGGGATCATTAGCCGAAAGTGTTTTCGCACGGTTCCGCCGCGCATCCAGCACAGCATGCACATTCACATAGCTGATATTCGGCGTCTACAAGGATATTGACATCAATTATTCCAAATTCATGAAATTGTGAAACGAGAGCTAAAGAAGTTTAGAATCACCTCGTCGGCTGTGTAATCCGTTTCGGTGGGGCCGTCCATCTCGATTGTGGCTCCATACCAAGTGAAAACCTTAACCGAAATTTTTCAATTCAATTTCACAAAACACAGTTCAATCCACAGACTTGGTTAAAGAAATTCGTTCAATTGTGAGAAGAAGGAAGAAGGCTTACAGCGAATTTGAGGCTGGGGGGGAAAGTGAGCCAGATTTCAGGGGGGAGCTCGGTGCCGAAGATCTCGGCGTTGCCGTTGAGAAGGCGGAGCTTGAGAGGTGTGTCGTTTCCGACTTCGATTCTGAGTTCGCACTCTCGCTCCAGTTTGACCTGCCGTATTCCGGTGCCGGCCATCTCCTATTGTGCCAGCTCTCTGGATTTTTAGGGCAGGCAGGGGCTTTAAGTTCGCCTTTTTTTATTTTTCCGGGTCGGGTCGGGAGAGATTCGACGGGTGTCCGAAAATGAGAAGCTAGTAGAATTTGCCAGAGATTGTTTGCAACGCACTCTCGTTCCTTGCAGCTTCACTGTGTATTGTTAATCTAAACCGATCTTGATGTACATGGTACGTTTGTTCATCTTTTACTATTAACGTTGGAAAGTAACACAACATGACAAGGTAAGGGATCCAATTCTCCATTATGTATAAGCTAAAATAAACTACTAGCGCACATCTTTAGATAAGAGTATGATTTTTTGGCAGGCAGTCATGCATTCGAGGCTTGTCATGCAAATGAATGAAGGATCGATTGATAATGCTTCTCATGGTAACGCACTTGATTGCTGTCTTTAAGCAGTAAAACTAGATCTATAAGCAATCAAGTGCAAACCGAAACACGCATGTTCACAATACATACAAGTGATGTAGAACGAAGGGTGATCACTTTTCGGGTCAGGTCGGGTCAGTCAACTACTGGGTCCAGTCGGGTCGATTGCAGAAAAACCCAGATTTTCTAGGTTTTCGCAAAAGACGTTGAACTACGCGGAGCTGTGACACCGGAGTTTGCCTCCTCCTCAGCCGTCGTGTTGAGCTTCAACACCACCAGAGGACCGCCCAGAACGCCTTGGGCATCCTTTCTGGGCTGGTTTCATGTCTCGCCGCCACCACATGCCGAAGAACCAGTCGGGTCGAAAACCGGGTTTCGACGCCGTATTGTTCAAGCTTGGATGCGTTGATCCAGGCCAAACTGGACCACGCCACCATCATAAGGAGACTCGCACGGAGAAGAGGAAGAGATCCCGACCGGCCTCGACGTCTTCGGTGGCCGGAGCACGCCGCAAAAGTCAGGACATGTCGGCCGGGTTCGGGTCGGGTCAATTCAAATTTTCGGATAGTGAAGGAACGCGCGCGCGCGTGGAAGGGGAGAAGAAAAATGGAATATTTCTATTTTTGGAAATCCACCCTTTCTATTTGGAATTAAATTTAGTTTAACCTCATGAAGTTTATGGGCAACTTCATGTTAGTCCTTAAACTTTTAATTTCATCAAAATACCCCTTAAGCTTTCTAAATTCAATCAGTCATGTCCAATTTAACAGATACCGTCAAACTTACATGTGTGATTTTCTTATCTAATAGTTGTGGTAGTGTGGGGGCCGGCGAGAGAGGTAATGTTTAAGAGGTGAATGAATATTATAACATTTGAAATTAAGGGAAGGATGATGAAGATTGCTCAGATGTCATTAAGAGCAATTTGGGAAGATTTTATGGGGAAAATCGAAGAAGAAAGAGCATTGTCGTGTGTGTTTTTTTTCTTAGTAATAAAATGACCCTTCTAGCTCTTTCAATTGGCCATATTAATAGACTTAACATCTAATTTAGACAGAGTTTGTTAAATTGGGTACGACTGATTAAATTTGGAATTCTTAAGGGGCATTTTGATGAAATTGAAAGTTTAAGGACTAACATGAAGTTGCACCTAAACTTCAATGGGGTAAACTGAATTTAATTCTTCTATTTATATACTTTCTAAAAAGAGAAACCAACTTCCGTTGACCATAACTTCCTTACACGGTATCCGATTCACACATGTCTCGTGTCCACGGACTCGTATCGTCGAGCACTCTAACTCTTGTGAAGGAAGTTTTTTGAGAAACTCGACGTAGTAAAAAGTCAACCTTTGACCCCTTCAAATAAGTCGTTTCCTCGCGTCCCTTAACTTCGAACACTTCGGCACTTTTCCCGAAGGTACGAATACGTACCAATAGCACTAAAATTTTCAAACTTTACACTCGTTAAAACTCCAAGAAAACTAACAGCGCAGTTATAACCCGTCTAATCCCAATAAAAAGGTAAATTTCGAGACGAGGTGTTACAGTTTTAGGTGTATCTACACTTAGGTGGACTTCCACTAAAGTGAAAATGCACTTAAGTGAAGATACACTGAATTGGATGGAGTGGACCGGGTATGTGGTTGCTAAACCTGATCTAGTTTTGGACTCGGGCTCAAACTAAATAAAATTAAAAAAATGCAGTCGGTCGGGTTGGATCCGGGACGGATTGAGGAAATAGAGCCTAATCGGATTAGAGCAGGGTTGGGTTGGAGTCCAGGTCGAAAATCGAAACAGTTTTCGTCCGGATCTTCACCGGAGGCTGGGCTGGGCTCGTCGGATGACGCCGGAGGTCAGTCTTTAGTGGTCTAGCTCGTGGTCTGGGCTCGCTGGCTGGAGGAGTCTCGCTCGTGATTTGAAGATATGGAGCGGGTCTGCCGGGAAAGAAACGGAGCAGCAGGCGTCGGATCAGGCGGCCGGTCCGGTTGAAATGATGCCGGAGGGATGACGATGCTATGGTCCAGTTTGAAATTCAGGTGTTAGACCGGTTGGGATTTGAACAGGTTCGAACAGCTACAGATTCGAACAGGTTTGAAAACCCCAGGTTTGAAAATTGATTTTGACACCCCAGGTCTGCGTCTTTGCAAGGAGAAGCGCGACGGAGACCTGTTTTGGATTGAGAAGAACAATACCGGATTGAGTGGTGGATATGGGATTTCGCCGGTACAAGAGACAAGCTGGATCGATCTGAAAAGACAAAACTTTGCTTTTCCACAATCAAATTAATATAAAAGACCACAAAAGTAATTCTGACAACGGGTGACCAGACTGATAAATAAGAAAACAAGCAAACCCTAACAATGGGTGCTATTATCAATTCTTCAAAAATCGAAGAACGAAAAATAAAAGAAGAAACAAAGAGACAAAGTCATTTCGGATATTTGCTCTGATACCAACTCAAATATAACGATATTGAGAGAATAAATTTTCTAACATTTTATTCATCTCACCCTAGAGGTTTATATAAGAGTTTACAAGGTATACAAATGGTAAGTACTAACTATGATATAACAGAAAATAATCTATGACATAACTACGAAATATTTACATTCCTATTATTACTTATGTTAACAAATATAGCATTGTACATGGCTTCTGATTCCTTATTCCCTAGTGAACACCGTCGTTACAGAAGCGTATAGGGAATGGACTCCACACCCGCCTCAAAAAAGCACCAGAATTTGATTTAGTTTAATACCAAACATAACTGCACAACAAACTCTGCGATGAAACCTATGGAATGAAGCTTGGAATACCAACTGTTTAAGCTTGACAAACATTCCGTTTACCATTTCTTTATTCATAAGAAACAAACCTTCAAGGGCATTCTGGATTCTTCTTGTACTGGATAGGTACAATCGATGGGTTGTTTAATCACCATGATGATGAACTAAAGCCAGTCAGTATCAAAGACCAAGAGTAGTCAGAATTAACGCATTGAGATTTTACCTTTTTGTGTTTGTTGGGTCTTGTTCATCACCTTCAAGCCAGCTGCATTGAAAGTTGCAGTTGCCACTGAACTTTGTTACCAATCTGGATTTTCATGGTCGTTTTCTTGTAGAAAATAGATTCCATTTCTGGGTTTTACTTCATATCAGCCCATGAAATGTTGCATCAGGAAGAGAAAACACATCTGTGACATAGGTAGACGCTAGAAACTCTTAAATTTCACAGAATGTGGATGTTACATGCAGAGAACAATCGGAGCACCACACGAGGGGATTTGAGCACAACTAAAAGGTTGCGTGAAATGGTGATGTCTATAAAGCAGACCAAGTTTGGATCCTTCAAATATCCAGAGTAAATGTAGTGATGCATCAATGCATTTATACCTTTACCAATCAACCAGTGATATTTCTGATACTGTTGAAAAGCTTGGTAAATAACTTGATGGTTAAGAATTGGACTAATTTAACAAAATTGCAGAAAACCCTTCTAGGATTGAGATGGTACAAAACTTACCCATGGTTTACAGCGGCAGAACTAAACCAACCAAACCTGCCCTATGAGCAAATCCAAAACCAATTGAAAACCACAGGACTTTTGGATCTTTGTAGGGCATAGCAAACATAGTATGGACATTGAAATTCTTTGGTACCATCGTCATATTAGTTGTAGCAGCACAAAACAAAACAGCATGAAGCCAAAACAAGCACACAATTTATATATGCACTCCACCATTCTTCCAGTTCAAGCAACCAGAGAAAAGAAGAACAAGCATTGAGTTTTTAGAGCAAGGAGAGGAAGTTCAGAAATTCCATCTGCTTAAAGAGATGGATCAGCAGCTGATGATGGTTAAGAATGAGGAGACCCCAGCAGGGAGGCGCCGCTTGAGAGCTGCTGATCGCGAGGCAAATCAGACAGCAAGGTGCATTAAGAGACGCCGAAGAGATCCACCTGTTGTTACTGTTGACATTAGCAAGACTGAGCTGCCACTGCCAGAAAAGCCAGCTGATCCAGCTTCTGTAGCAGCCACAACGAAGAGGAGCTCAAGGTTTCGCGGTGTCAGCAGGCATAGGTGGACTGGCAGATTTGAAGCTCACTTGTGGGACAAGCTTTCTTGGAATGTAACACAGAAGAAGAAAGGGAAGCAAGTCTATCTTGGTGAGTAACAGCCTAACAGGTTGATACATACTAACTCAAACCCAATCACAGACAAATGGAAACTTATCAGTAAACTTTTTCTTCTTTATTTAGGGGCTTATGATGAAGAAGAATCTGCTGCAAGAGCATATGACTTAGCAGCACTCAAGTACTGGGGAACATCAACTTTCACAAACTTTCCGGTATGACCATCAGCTACATAGTATAGAGCCTCTTGTTTTTTGTTGTTGTTGAGAAGATACATAGTATAGAGCTTATTTAAAAAAATAAAGAAAGTGTGTTTTGATATGAACATAGGAGGGTACTCATATCTGATCTAACACCATGCTGTTCACAGATATCAGACTATGAGAAAGAAATTGAGATCATGCAATCAGTAACAAAAGAAGAGTATCTGGCCTCCCTAAGAAGGTAAGACTTCATACATGCATATTTCTGTAGTCGAAAGATTTTTTGCACCAAGGAGTTTTCCTGATAGATTGTTTTGCTTCTTTGTTTCAGAAAGAGCAGTGGCTTTTCAAGAGGTGTGTCTAAGTACAGAGGAGTAGCAAGGCACCATCACAATGGTAGATGGGAAGCAAGAATTGGAAGAGTTTTTGGAAACAAGTACCTCTACCTTGGCACTTACAGTAAGTTATCTTTTTTCCGTATTTGATCAAAACCTCATATATGCACTAGAAGCCTAAATGAAAAACATGAGAAAGAGAAGTTTGCACTTACTAAGCAATGCATCTTCATCTCATTGCAGGCACCCAAGAGGAAGCAGCTCGTGCCTATGACATTGCGGCAATTGAGTACAGAGGGATCAATGCTGTGACCAACTTCGACTTGAGCTCTTACATAAGATGGTTAAAGCCGAAAGTGGACAGCACAATATCAGCTCAAGAATTAGAGACAGTTGCAGAGACTGAGAATATGCCATTCATGGCCAGCAACTACATCCCAGCAGATGAACCATCCTTGTCACAGACAAACCCTTTTGTCTCCAATTACTTGAACTCACCTCGAAAGCAAGAAGTCTCTCGGAGCAACAACGTTCCTCTCAGCACAAGCAGCAAGTCATCCTCTCCAACCGCCCTTGGCCTCCTCCTACAGTCATCAATATTCAGAGAACTGGTGCAGAAGAACTCAAATTACTCGGAGGATGAAAGCACGGATGGAGAAGACCAAAAGAACCAAGCACAAGGTGGGAGTGACGACGAGTATGGTGGACTTTTTTCATATGACCAAATTGGCGCCAATAGCTCTTTAGTTTCCTCTTCCAACGAGGAAAGCATAGAACTGCAAGAAAGAGAGCTCCATTCCCCATGGAACAGCTTCACAAGCACTATGCTGCTTAATCCAACAACAAAAGAAGATGCTTCCGAGTCTATGTTCTTCTTTTCTTAGGAGGCACTCATTAACAAGGTCTAGTTTTGAAAGGTTAAGAAGTACTAGCTAGTTTCATATGGAAGAGTTTCGTTTTACTTTTTGTAAATAACAAAGTGGCCCATCGAAGGTACATATCATGAGTTCGATGGTGCATACCAATGTAAATATCATGTCCAACCTTTTTGATCATGCACTGTTTTCATGTAATGTTTTGCGAAATGAAATGTATGTCTAGTCCTTTGGAATTTCAATCTCTCCTACTTAAAGTTTGCCTACTGGATCTGAAGCAGTATCAGGAAACAGAAGGCATGAATGATAAAAACTAATAGTTTCTGGCTTGATAATTTGATATAAATTCTACACAATAAACTTCCATTCAGACTTTGGAACCCTGTTGAAATATTCCCCTAAACTGAAAACACCCACCTAGGAGGACGGCATCAGATCCGTTACCGTCTCGGGGGATAGAAATGAATTTTTGGAAAAGGGAAACAACCCAGAAAAACAAAGCCAAGTCCAAAACAAACTAAGCAGAAACAACAATAACAGCTAAGCTAGAGCATCAAAGCTACAACGAAAGAATAAGCAGAAAGCACCAGGCAAATCACAATCTCAATAATCGTAGAAAGTGAGTTTTAGAAGAAGATATCATTAAAAAAATGTCTATTGTTGCCTCTTTGAACACTTTCTTTTCACCACCGGACCACCTCTCCCCCTCCGATCAACTCTGCTATGTTCACTGCAACTTTTGTGATACTGTCCTCGCGCGGTAATTCTACTACCATCTTACCCCTCTTCACTCTCTTTCTGTCTCTCTCGATCTAACTTCCTCCCCTACGATCTGTCTTCAGCTAGTTGTATGGAAGAATTTTCTTTAGCTTGGTTCCTTTGCTTCGTCGTTATAGTTTCATTGTTTAATTGCTTATATCTAATTTCTGGGTTGTGATGTATGTGTTGGTGTTCGACGTTTACGTGAGCGTTCCTTGCAGCAGTCTGTTCAAGACTGACGGTCTGATGCGGCCATTGCAGCAACCTTCTCAGTAATGTACGCAAGTTGAGTCCATGAAACTGTTCCTGAAATTTTTCCAAAAAAAAAATTATAATTGGAATACGTAATTATTTGGGACAAGATAGGCAAACAAATGCAACTGCACCCATCTCGGCGGTTCATTATGGGGGCAAGATGGGGGTGGAGGGAAGAGATTTACAGACGATTATGCTGAAAGATCAAATAATAATCACTACTGAACTGTTCTGAGTTTAGACGCAACTAAAATATGAAGACCACGCTGTCATGAACTCTGGACTTCTGGTTCTGAGCCACACACTCGGATATCCACATCAGATTTCTGATCTCCTGCTCCTTCAACCTCATGCACGCAAAGAAAACTCCATAATGAAACTGCAAGTCAGAGGAGAAAACTGAGGATTTGTTTTTGAACTTTTTTATTAAATAACTCACACCTTACATATGTCCTGAGCTTTGAACCCGTGACTTTAAAGTTGTCAGTTAAACACCTTAACCAACCAAGTTACGGCTTACCAATGAAAAAACTGAGGATTAGTAAACTGCTAACGATATAACTGAACATTACCAAAAATGTGATGAGCTGTATGAAAAATGAAATAGCTGCAAAATAAAGGAGATACAGACCTGTTGCTCAAATGCTAAACAAAGCCTTTTCACCTCCTCTTCATAAAATGCCTTGTCAAGCATCTGGCTCTCTCCATAGGATAGTTTTGAAATTATAGCCTGATAAGGAGGATACTTTTCCATGACACCACGGACCTACAAGCAAATAAGTTGACAGCTTAGATAAAACTTTCCTGTAACTTGAGATGCTGACTAAGGATGAATATATGGTAAAGAAACAATTGACTGATGTCGGTTTTCAATGGAATATGTACTAACTACTATGTACAGACATCATCCAAGGAAGTTAAGCAAAGTTTTAACATTTTGAATGTCATTAAAATTTCCCTACAAGCACATAAAAAACAAAAGGTATTGCCTAAAGTAGGACTTCCAAAGAAGATGGACTAAGAGCTGCAGCACTTTTTAGGCAACTACTAAAACCAATTGAAGCTCACACCATACCTGATCAATGTCCTCACAGATAGCAAGCTCCTCATGGCCATAGGGATAACTGTACAAAACCAGCAAACAGAAGTCAGAGATACCAATCCTGTATAGAAACATAGTACACATTCACCAACAGATCACAAAGGGAACTTACAGTAAACCAAAGCTAGAATATAATTTCTTGCAATCATCTCGAGTAAGCTCGGTTCCAATGCTGCATAAAGTGAACAATAGTAGAATGAGACCATGAAAAGAACCTTCTAACCAAAACAATAAATCAAGTATATCTGTCATCAACTCGCAAAACTATACCTGTTTATGGTTATATTGACAGCCCTTCTGTCAGCCTCAAAAGCAAGCAAGTCAGACATGATCTCTCCAGTAGCACCACCTAGTTTCTGTCCAACATATGAAAAGCACACTAATGAGATATACAAACTATATAAAAGTGAAAAACTTCACAGACCAACAATAAATGAAAATCTTCACTTTGCAACGAATATTTACCTGACAAAACCTGTAAAAGTCTTCAAGGTATGCCTTGTAAAGAGTATTCCTCATGATTTCAATGTTCATGTCATCCAGATCCTGAAAAGAGAATGATGAAGAAAAAAAATGAAAAGACAATAAAAAACAGAAACCTGAGCCCTAAAACCTTACATAAATTTCAAGTATAATTTAAGTTTTTAGAATATAAAATGACGGGCTACTTATCACTAGCATAAATCCTCAATTTTTATTTTTTTCACCTTACAAAGGGGGTATATTTATATTATGAGATCGATTAATCCCAATAGAAAGGTGACCCAACAGAAAGGGAAAAGGCTGGAATATCTATGTAAAACAAAGCATCCTAATCTGTACCTCAGATGTAATGCACTCAGAAAAGTATGGAGCAAGAGGTGTGTCGACAAGCACCAGTCTGTAAAGCTCCCGCATATTCTGTGCAACTGCCAGGGTAGCAATGCTGAGGAGACAAAAACGAATGTCAGATGGAGATTCTATAGAATGTTATAAGTCATAAAAAATTACTTCTGCTGGGTGTGGGGGAGGGACAGACAAATCAATGAAAAAGAAAAAAAATGTAAGGGGATCATGATACCTATCAAACATGCCCAAAGGGTGGCATTTTTCCAATAGTTCCTGAACATCTCTCTCATGCAAAGTTCCAGTAACAATCAGGACAACATTGTCTATCATGTGACCATATCTGGACAAAGAGAAACATTAAATCCACAATTAAACCACAAACTAAAGATACTAATGATGATAAATATCACAAATTTCACAGTTGACAAGGCTACTCCAGATTTAAATGGGCTGGTTTAGCGCCAATGTTATATATTAAGTACTCCCCACCCAAGACCCTCATCAGATTTATATGTTCAACATCTTTTCTCAAGTTAAACACAAAAACAGACTACAAACTATTGCCAACGCGCATTAATTGGATGATAAAAAATGTCCTCTATTTTTTATAGTAACAATGACATGAAAAGACAACTACATACGTGATATACTCCAAAAAATTTGACAAGGGCTCTGTGGCTTGGCATAGCATGTGCTTGTACTCATCAACCAACTTAAGAGTACACTTTTCCACAATGGTAGTTGTATGCAATGGGGATGGTTCTGCAAAGCAGGAACATTTAAGGCCATCAAACACTTAGAGATAGAGATACAGACGTAAATGTATGTATATATATATATATATATATATATTGTGGAAGAGAGAGAGAGAGAAAGCATAACTATAGGAAAACTATGCACAGATTCTAGTATCTATACGTGGTTGACTCATACACACAACACATGAAATATTCTCCGGTGAGCATATCCTCAAATTCCTACTAGCTACCTTAATTACGATATGCTCTACAAATTCTCACAACTACTTAACTGCAACACTTTCACACTAATACTATCCCTAAAGGAGGAGAGGTGAATCTATCTACTTTCCATTAAGTACAGCTTCTCTTCTACTACAATTTCACGCACTTATACTGGAAACAGTTTCATATTCACTCTCTAATCACTTTATCTAGTGTTTTATTTGAAACATAATAGAAGTGCCAAACTCTCTCCACTTTCTTAGCACAAAATGAGGAAAAATATCGAACACTAGGAATCGAAATCGAAACCCCTAATTCTACTACAGACGTCCAGAAGAAATCTGTTCACATACATGCTGGAATATCCAGCGCATTCAAAAATAGACCACTTCCAATAGACTTAAACACACAATAAAAGTGTTCCTCATACTAATTCTAAAATGAACACCAATAAAACCAGAGCCAAATCATTATCTAAACATCCAGATCAACAGGCAGCACTACCAGTAAGAAACTACGTCAAATCAAAACTGTAAGATCCACAATTCAATCTCGGATTCTATTCAATTACGAAACAAAATAGAACGCTAAGCAAAAACGCACCGTTTTGGAGGTAGGGGCCGTACTCGGTGGCGGAGAGGTGCATCTTAATGTCGTCGAGGGACTCGCACTGGCAGAGATTGTTGTAATCCGCGACGGTGAGAAGACCGGCGCGATGTCCCCGGACGATGGCCTCCAAGTAGCCGCCGTGAATGTTGAACGTCATCGCTTCGAAGCCGTACATTTTGAGTTCCCGATCTGAAATGGAATCGCCGAGAAAGGGGACGATCGGAAAAACCAGAAACCCCCCTCGGAAAATTGGTGACAGGAACAACTGAAAACCCTAACGATCCAGACGGAGCTGAATTGCAGGTTTAAGAGGAAAGAGAGATCAAAAGCCTTGTTGGTGGTACCGAATCTCCTGCATGCAGAGGTGGCAAATGGGCACGGCCATGTCACGTCAAAAAGTGATCCGATACGGTACGACCAAGGTACCAATCTGATACGGTCCAAATATACTATTTTGATAGGTTGGGCCGAATCTAGAAAAATGAGCTCACAAATCTAATTCAGCCCAAACAGTTAAGGTGAACAATCTATATATATTTATGTTTTATAACATAAAGATTATATATTTATAAATAATATAAAATTTGTTTTAAATGTGAATAATAATTTATAAATCCTAATAATTATTCATTTTGATTCTCTTAAACCCATAAAAAGTTTTTTCTAAAATATTACCAAGTATAAATAATGATCATATAATTCATATATCATATATTTCTTTAATTTGTTGGTAAAGAAAACAAATGGTTGATAGAAAATGTGAGTTATTTTTCATTTGTTTTTGTTTTGATATACTGTGATATCAATTTGGACTAATTTCTATTTTTAACTAAAACGAGCTCGTTAATGGGCTCGGCCCAATATGTTATGAGATGGGCCTTAGATTTGAGTAAATGGGTCGGCCCAAGCTATAGCATGTTAAGACATGGACCGTTGTGGGCCGGCCCAAACACGGCCCGAAGCCCAATTAAACGGGGGCCACCTCTACCTGCATGTGGTTTTAGGATTGGGGTGAATTACTTTTATGCCCTCGTAGATGTAGGTATTAGCCTGGTTGGGTTTTAGGATGCATCGTTTGAATGGCGGATGGCCCGTGGCGCGTAAAATTTATTTGGCATTTTTGTTGTTTTATGGACCACATTGTTCAAACCAGTAAATGATATTCCTCATATAAGAAATAGTCGTGTTCACCTGCTCAAGGAATGAAATTGCGTTCAATTTAATAGTAATTTTTATATACTTTTAGCTTAGCATCAAATGGCGTTTAAGAGCATGTCTAAGTGTTCAACAACTTTCTCATTTTTTTGATTTTCTTAATTTTGAGGAATATTAAATTATTTTTCAGTTCAACAGTTTTTCCAACTCATTCTTCAAAATAGAAAAGGTGATGAAAAACAAAGGTTTATTCCCTAAATTTGTAGCAATGTCTTCCTTCCTTAAAATTAAATTTTTCACGTGTTACAACAATAAAAAGTTAAATATAGAATATTTTTAATTAAGTAGTGTATTTTAATAATAAAAAATATATCTTTTTAATTATAATTAATAATAGTGTTGTATATTTTATTGTTGTAATAAATGTTAAAATCTTTAAAATGAAGAAGTTGGTAAAGTTTGAAAATAAATTTTTTAGAAACTTTAAATTTTACTTTCTTATTTAAAAAAAATTGTTAGACATGTCCTAAACATTATTCTTTCTGATCCGTTAAAACATTTTTGTGGTTAGGGGTGATGTACGTGTTACGATGGCCTTTAGCGAGTAGATCAAAATGCATGAGTATAAGAACAATTATAACGACCGGTTGGCCTGTGAGAACAATTATAACGACATAATCTTCTTTCGGCAAATTAATCTTTTTTGGCAAATAACGAGGTTAAAATGTGGTCCAATCTTTTCTTTAAATAATTTCCCGCAGCTTTGTAATTTGTGGTTGTTTTGCCACGTAAGAGTTGTATATAATTCTTGACCACGAGGTTTCCATGTGGAATCGTAGGCCAGACCTCTTCCGCCGTGTGGCTATTGCGAGCATAGTAATCTATGATTAATCATGTACAGTGGAGGATTCTTAATTATATAACTTTTCCACTTAGAGCCCATTTTTCACCAAAACTTCAGATATATTAGTCTTCCGCCACATATAGTTGGCTATTCAACATACATTACGACAGCGAGGGAGAGACGTGTAACAATTGTGGGGTACAGACTTCATTCAACATTTGATCTAAAAAATTTCTTCTAAATATAATTTATAAAAATAATTAGTGCCTCACTAATTATTTTAGATTCAAAAAAATTATATATTCCAGATTAGAACATAAAAAAGGTGCATGTGTTTCTCTTTCACATGATACTCAATATATTTTTTTCTTCAAACTACGTTTTTATTTTATTATTTACTATGTCTTATTTTTTGTGATATTAGACATTATAGTTTATTAATATTATATAATTTTTATGTTATTACAGACAATAACATGTTTCTCTTTATTTCATGTTCTCTCTATAAAGCATGTTTAAGGGATGAGGGTATAATGATACTAAAATAATATAGATGATTAAGAATGTCTTAAGAGTTCACGAATTAATATGTTGGAATGGAATGGAAATTAATATGTCAAATTTTGTATTAAATGGACAGTTTTCTAATATATAAAATGTCAGCTATAGATTGTTGTTTGCAGCCTTGTGTGGTGGAAATATGGTTAGTTAGCAACAGCAAGGTCTTGTGTTCGAATCCTCAGATGCATAATTGGCCATTTTTTGTCTTTTTTTCGTTCTTTTATTAATTTCTTCCTTGTATTTCTTTTTCTAGTATGAAAAATTTTGTTCTTTTCACCGGGTTAGTTTTTTTCTTTATAAAAACATTAATATTTCGTTAGTGCCCCACCCAAATGTAAATTCTGGCTCCGCCACTGTATGACAAAATGGGTTAAATTAACTTAAATAAACAGTTGAATTGTATTTATCAAATTATTTAAATTTTTAAATAAAAATAAATATTAACAGTTGAGAGTTACTAATAAATGTTTGGTTCGCTTATATCTTGATTTATATGAGAATTTTCAATATCGACGTTCGAAGTGATTCCTTATCATTTTATGATTTTATCGATCTACCATATGTCTACTCGAGTTCATTTGCGGCCATGTCCGTAATTAAGATACTTATAACCTGAATGGTCAGTATAATCCACTATCATTAGGTGCGAGAAAAACTTAATTACTCGTCGGTTTGCTAGATATTATTGATTATGAGATTTGTTGATTAATTATTTTTTCCATACTTTAAACCTGTAACATTCATATATTATATTTAGAGAAAATTATAGTAACAATACATCAACTTTACTACACTGATAATTAAAACGTCTGAACTTTATTAAATAACATATTAGTATATAAACTAACAAGTTATGCCTAATTTTCGTACATATCGTTAAAACACCGTTAAAAGTTACTGTTCTATTTTTTTTCTTAGATATTTTTTTCTTATTTTTTTAAAGATGATCAAATGATTTCACTTATACTCTCATGGTGACTCGAACTCATGACTTCGTCAATAGGTAGTGAATACGTTTGATATATCTCTCTTTCTTACCAATTCTCTATTTAACCTCTCTTGCTTTCTTACCAGCAATCAGCTATCCTGAATTATTTCTCTCTCATATACCAGCAATTAGCAATCCGCAAAGAGAATGATAAATTGTAACAAAAATATTTTTTCTTCTATGTGACATATGAAGACAAATTAAGTGGAACTGTTCATGCTCTAGAACACGTTGGATTATGATTTATATCAAACACCAGTGGCCAAACCAGGATTCAATGGTAGATGGTTCGAAAATAGAAATTACTATTATTGATCATATGTTGATGAATTAATTGACATTATTGAATGTCTCGAGTCGTATATTAAAACACAATAATTATTATGTTAAAGAGCAATCACGTTGTCATTCCAAACCCACTATACAAAGGCAAATCTTTCAAGGCATTTTACTAATTTGTAATTGAATTAAAAATGGTGTAATTGATTCCGGAATGACTGAATTCTGACGTTTACTAACATGTCAAGATATTGGAATGAGTGTGAGTCTCACTTGTTTACCAGAAATCGATTCTTGATGAAACCCTTTATTTGATACCGAAGGGGGGAGATGAGTATCAAAACAAGATAATAGAATTAACTTTTTATCTTAAAAATATCCTCACATAATTTATATTTTTAAATTACCCAACCCTAAAAATATATATTATATTTTAAGGGTACTTTAAATTGAGGCTATTTCTAAATTATTCAACCATATATATATATATATATATATATATTGTATTTTAAGTTTAGGATTAATTTCAGTTTATTCACCTGAGATTTGAGGCTAACATCATTTCATCCTCCGTACTCTTAATTTTGAAGTTTACCCCATAAGGTTTTCAATTTTCATCAATCATGCATAATTGTTGAAATTTCGACAAATTCGGACGTTAAATGCATATGCTAATATGTAGTATTAGAAAAATGGTTTTAAAAGACGATTTTTGTTGATAGATGACTATATTTGTCTTTAAAATGAGTTATAAAGTTATAATGAACGTCTAAATTACACAAAATTTCAACAATTTAGCATGATTGATGAAAATTGAAAACTCTAAGGGTAAACTTTTAAAATTAAGAGTACGGAGGGTGAAATGTTGTTTGTGCTAAACCTCAGGTGGGTAAACTGAAATTAATCCTTAAGTTTATTTTAAATTTATTTCTTGCAGGGGTATTTTAGTAATCAAATAATTTTTTATTCTGATTCCATATGATAAGTAAACAATATCAATCGTAATTAGTTTCATTATTATTTTGATTCCTTGTGATATGTAAACAGTAGAATAGAATGAAATATTCTCATACCGATTCTTGTTAATTATACCGATTCTTATTGATACCGATTCATGATAAGTTCTATTCCAAGTTAGTAGACATGTCCTCAAAGTCTTCAGTTCTGCTCAATTTTCGGTCTTCTTTCATATAATGAGCAACTTCATTTTCTTTGTTCTTTATCCTTTTTACATGCTTGTTTTCTTTGACGCACTCGTATTCTATGCATATCCCTATGCTTGATTTCATCTTGGTTGACACTCAGTTGAGATTTCACTTTAGTAGAAATTTAAATACTTGATTCACTACATCTTGATCATACTTTAAATATGTAACATTTATATTGATCGTAACTTGCATTAAGCTATGTGCAAATTACATGCAACATCAAAGTGATCATCGTAACTTGATAGCTAGACTTACCAAGAAACTCGTACGTGTGTTGCGAAGGTGTAAAGGGAATTCCCTTTTTACTAAATTCACTGATTTCTCACGGCAAAGAGGATTGAACACCAGTGTGTTACATTTGTAAATTAATTGGAAGCACTCTTCAAATTACTACAATGGCCTCCTTGTTTAAGTCCCCTATTATTACTTTTGTAAATTATTTTATAAATACAAAAGAAGTGGGGATGATAATTGTGTGAAACATTTTGTTGTCTCTTCTTAACCTCTACAGTAATTCATCAAAAAGAAAAGACTCTACAGTAAAATAATCGATTCTCTTATTCTTACAGGTGGAGTACACCATCTCGCACCATTTGGTCTGAAAACCTTTTTAACAATAACATCTACCAAATCATAAAAAAACTCCTATCAAATCGTAACCGTTTAAACATATATCAAAAGAAAGAAATTGTAGAAATTCAAAATGTAACCATAAAAAAACAATATTTCTAACTAGTATAATGATCTACAATTTAACAATAAAATGAAAAAAGGATGAACATTTTTCCACTGACATACCAATTATGCTTATGAGATGTTGCGTTATACAATTTGATTTAGGGAGAACTAGGGTAAGTGAGCTTGTTAGCACATTGTTTACAAAGTTGGTTTTAGATCATTGTAATCAGAGTGACACTCACTACCGTATGTGAATGCTACCATATTTATATACATAAGACACAAGGATTGTTGATATTATTCTCATCACATTGTCTTTAAATCAGAGTGTATGACACTGGTAACCTTGTACAACCGTTACATAATTACAATATAAATGTTACGAAATGCATGATTATACACTTTATAATCCCAAAAGTTGCATGGACCATGTATGAACACTGCTTTAGATTACAAGATGATTACCATATATAAACAGACACGTTCCAACAATTTATAGCCATAAAGCACAGGGATTGGTAACTATTTTGATCTAAAACATTGTTTTCGAAACAAAGTTTATAGTACCTTTAGTCTCAGACAACCGTTACAAAATCACGACACAGTTAAAAAGGAATGAATGATTTTCAACTTTACATTCTCAAAAACTATAACCACACAGAACACTGTTTTAGACTATAACGGATAATTAAATGAAATTCACTACTTCTTGTTGACCTCAACTACATTTTATGCAATTTTGAATTAATTAATTCTAAAAAATATAAGAATTAATTAATATTGTTTTGGAGAAAAACTAGAGTGGACTTTGTGAAAATGGCTGAAAAAGGAGGGGCAAACATAGAAAAGAGGAAGAGCGGATAAAAATCCGCTGTTGGAACAGCCCACTGGAATGGCGAGCATGGCCCCTGGTTTTCACTTCCCTGACGCCAAAACCAACTGTCTTTCTCTTTCAGCTAACCCTAAAACTCCTCCATTTCTCCATCTCCCCCTTTTTATATCCATCAAATCCTCCCTACCCTTCTCTCCTTCACCACACCTCCCTCTCTCCACTACAATCCACCCTGTGCATCACCATCCGTTCCCTGTTTCACCAATGTTGTCTTTTACTTCTCTGTTCTGGATTTGAATTTCGCATTTTCATTTTCTGGGGTGAATTCTGCCGAGTGTGAATGGGGATTGAGACGACGTTGCCGAATCGAAAAGAGAACAAGGCGCTCCATCCCTCGCCGGATGAGACGAATTCGATCAGCAAGCCCAGGAAGACCCGGCGACGTCATCGAAAGACGTCGCCGGTGCAGAAGCTTTACGAGACGTGCAAGGCTGTGTTCTCTGGTTGCGGCGCCGGGATTGTTCCATCCTCCGAAGATATCCAGAAGCTATGTGTTGCTTTGGGTACGTCGCTTCTTATAGTGCATGGTCCTCTTGCTTTTCCCCAGCTGAATTTCAGATGCTTATATCGGAATTTCGTATCCGAATTGAATTTAAGCCGTGTTTTAGATCACAGTTTTGTAATTGTTTTTGTCTTTGGACAATGCACTATGTTTAGATTATCATCAATCCTGCAGTCGTGTGCTTTTTAATTTCGGTTTGGTTAACCAGGTGGCTTTTAAATGAGAGTTTTAAATAGGTCTGATCAAGTTGTTTGCATTCAATCTGAGAAAACACTTGGCATTCATAGCACCATGAGGTTGCTGGGACATTGCCTTGTTTGTAATGCTTTTAATTTCTTGCCTAAATTGCAAATGTCACCCACTGTACACAATGTTGTTGATATTCATGGCCTGTTTCGATGCAGATGCTATGAGACCTGTCGATGTTGGCCTGACACCGGAGCTGCCATACTTTCGACTCACAACAGCTAGGCGAACCCCACCGATCACATACTTGCATCTGTTTGAGTGTGACAAATTTTCTGTAAGTTTCTTTGTGGTACTGCAAGGCAACAAGCAAAATTAATCAACCATTGCTTATGTTGTTGTCTTAAAACAACTATGCAGATGGGGATATTCTGTTTGCCGCCTTCAGGTGTAATTCCATTGCATAATCACCCTGATATGACGGTTTTCAGTAAGCTTCTTTTCGGAACAATGCACATCAAGTCTTATGACTGGGTGGTTGATGCCCCTGAGAAAACATCAACAACTGAGAATCAGCAACTGGCAACTGAGAATCAGCAACCGGTAACTGAGAATCAGGACCTGACAATTGTGAATCAGAAGCCAACAGCAGATAATTCGATTCCTTCCCAAGGTATGTTTTTCCTTTAGAAGCATTATGCTGAAACTCTTAGATGGTATTATGCATTTTCTGATTTTTGATTACTAGTTGCTGCAAAAACTAGGGAGCCTTGACCAAAGATCGTTAGATTAGTAGAAATATAGGAGCATTTCTTTAAGCCTAGATCGTCACACTCGAAAACTAGAAAGAGAACACCTGTGTTATAAGCAAGGAGTTGTGTTTTTACTCGAAAATATGTAGAAAAATCGTTTATTTTGTGAAATAAGCACCACATTGTTGGCACATTAGATTGTCATAGACCTGATATGTTGACCAACGGACCATCTGCCTATAGGAAGTTTATGGGAAGATCAAATTGTCTGAAATCGTTATTTTGTTTGGATACAACCAAGTCATGCACAAGTCATTTTCATGCTGAGACATTAAGAAGATAGTTCAAGTAGCTGATCGTACACAACTTTGACATTTGAACCAAACTATTTTGCATCAAGTAAAGTTTTTGACTGGATCACGACACTTCCTGTTACTCGTCATATATACATGATTACATATAAAAAGTCCCTGCCTTTGCTTTTCAACATTTATCTGTTAGGTAAAGACTAAAGAGTGCTTTCTTGCTGACTCTTGAGTGCCAAAATATTGTTGTTGTAAAATCAAGTCATGAGGACCACCTATTGTTGCAGTTACCATCTTCATTGTTTCATAGAAGAAAGCTAAACTTAAAACTTACCAATATTTGATGCGTGGTTTCATTTTTGCAGTTAATGCAGTTGCACCTCCTGGTACCCGCTTGGCAAAAATGAAGGTTGATGCCGACTTTACTGCTCCTTGTGAGACTTCGATCCTCTATCCAGCTGATGGAGGCAACCTGCATTGCTTTACTGCAGTGACAGCATGTGCGGTGCTTGATGTGCTCGGTCCCCCTTATTCTGATCCCAATGGTCGCCACTGCCAATACTACCTTGATTTCCCATTCTCTCAGTTAACAGGTACCAAATTTCAATAAGATGAATAATCTCTTTTCTGACCGAAGTGAGGAGACTTCAGTTGCATTTGCTTATTTTATTTTCTTTTGTGAATTTTCAGTTGACGGAGTATCGGTCCCGGAGGAGGAGAAGGAATGTTATGCATGGCTTCAAGAGACCGAGAAACCAGACGACCTAGCTGTAGTTGGAGCGCTGTACAGAGGCCCGCAAATACAGGAGAAATGAGATTTATCTCCCTTCCATAGGCTAATCTACATTATGCCATAAAAGTGACCACTCCATTTCCTCGTCCATCTACATAAGACATTATGTTGCCCCAAAACCATGTCGTCTGCCGCATAAATTCTGTGCATCAGCAGTAGCCACAGTAGTAGAGTTTTTGTTTTTTGTTTTCTCTCCCCCTTTGTTTTGCTCTGTATGTGTTTTTTTATCTGTTGTGGGACATGAACCACAACTCTGCCGGTGCTTTTTAATTCATGTACATAACTCAGAAAGGCAAAAAAAAGAACAGAAGTACTGCGTTTCCTATGTAGTAGTTCCCCAGAAATGAAACTTGCACCTTGTTCATCTTACTTGCCTCTTTCCCTCCAATTATTTTAAATTTGAAAGAGAAAATATAAAATGAATCATGGGAGCAATGAGACAAAATGATGACATGTCATACCGCTTTCCTGTCTCCTAGGTTTATGAGTGCCCCATATACGACCAGGCTCGGTCAAAGTCATTGTCTTGTACTCCTGTTTGGTTGGTTTGTGGTGTCGTCACCGTCGGTCATGAATACGACCGAGGCGGTAAAAGGTCATGGTGATCTGACAGGACGGTTTGTCGTAATCGCAATCAGAGATCGATAGGTGTGTCTGTCCAGACAAGTCGAAGCCTGACGTGATGCCATGGCGGCTTCTAGAAGACTAGTGGAAGGGATCAAGGAAGTACAACATAAAATTCATGGTTTCAACCTTGAACAATAGATTGTTGTATTTTATAAGACAGATGTACATCAAACTATAAGCACAAGAGTAAGAACAAAATCTATCAATAGTGAACATACATAATTGGTTCAAGATGAAGATGGTATCCTATTTGGATTGTAGCCGGTCAGACTCTCTTCAGTGGTAGCTGGTTAGAAGGACCCTTCTAGATAGAGCCGGTCAGAACCCTCTTCGGTGGTAGCTGGTCAGTTGTTTTCTCGTGGTTATGGTGATAGTGCCCCACATCTTTAATTATGGATTTGAGCCATGAGAATTGTTTTATGTTTTATTTAATTGTTGTCTTTTGGTTGCGTGCATAAGGAATTTTTGGAAAATCCAAAGGAGAGCATGAATGGATATTTACTTTTCATATTTGATTTTTTGTCCACTCACGCTAATATTTTTCAATGTTTCTCCCCTGAGCCCTTCGTTTTCAAATGCCCAGTGTTGCAGAGTTCCTGAGAGGAGGTCGCGCGTACCGAAGTCGGGGCTTAGTCAATTAATCCGTTGTTGCTCACATATTTATTTAGGTATAACTTCCATGTAGATTGCTCTGATTACCCCAAGTTAGATAGTTGAATAGGATAGTGAAACGTAGTTGTGACTTGGGGGTCAGGTTGGCTCCAGAAGTTGGGTGTTGACTTAAATTATTCATGGAAGTGTTGAGTTGGTTTGCAGGAAGGGTTGTCATTTCAAGGGGGTTTCGGTAGGAAGTTCCCTTGAGGTGGTCCTCGCATGATTTACTTTAGGTTAAGGGGGTTTAATCCGACGGGGGTCCTGACAGTTGGTATCAGAGCATTAGGTTATCGTTTCCTGTTACTACCTCATGTACTTGGTAGCACTTTGTGTCTATAGAGTGATGGTCCGACCGCGGCGAATCCATCGACATTTTATGCTTTGGACGCTTAGTGTTTATTAAGGATATGAGTTAGTACTTCTTGGTTGGTTTATGGACCGAATGGTTCCATAAATATTTGAATCTCTAAGACTATGCCTCAGTACGCCGACCTCTCAAAGTACCCTTAAGGGAAAAGTAAATTATCTACACTTTTCTTATGAGTTGTTGAACTCTGACCGGAAATTTGAGTCTGGATGAAGGATATGAGTTGAGGACTCATGAATCCATTGTTTGATTGGTTCTTGATTTAAGTGCAAGGTTGGACATTAGTGTTTATTAAGGATATGAGTTAGTACTTCTTGGTTGGTTTATGGACCGAATGGTTCCATAAATATTTGAATCTCTAAGACTATGCCTCAGTACGCCGACCTCTCAAAGTACCCTTAAGGGAAAAGTAAATTATCTACACTTTTCTTATGAGTTGTTGAACTCTGACCGGAAATTTGAGTCTGGGTGAAGGATATGAGTTGAGGACTCATGAATCCATTGTTTGATTGGTTCTTGATTTAAGTGCAAGGTTGGACATTTGATATGTATTTTAGTAATTGAAATATTAGATCATGCCCCGGAGGTGTCGGATAAATTGATCAAAGGCGAAAATTTTGGAAATATGATATTATGTCTGGGTATCAATCTATGTTGCTCTTTGGGGGTGAAGAGCTGAATGGTTTTGTTGTAGTTGTGCTTATTGATGTAAAAAGAGAGTGGAAATATGCATAGTGAAGGTATTCTGGAAAATGAGTATTGTGACTAGCTGATTGTTTAGTCACTACCAAGGAATTTCAGAAATTGCAAGGTGTCACTCATGTGTTGACTTTCGATCAATCTTTGATTGACGAGAGTGACATTTGTCGGGTAAGCATTTTAATTATGAGGTCATGGTAAGATCTCCATGATAGTTGGATTAGGTCAGACATATTGTTGGATGTTTTGGTAAGGTCATAAGGTATGTAGCCTTATGTATGTGGTACGTCGGAAGTGGGACAGAGAGGTCATTCCGAACTGAGATGAAGTTACGAGAATTTAAGAAAGTCAATAGCGACTGATCTAGTGCATGTTGAGTCAGATGCACGGAATTCGAGGAAATGACAGCAAGAGAGAAAAACCCACTGTATCATGGACTAGTAGTAGACCATATTTATTTCAGGTGGTATTGCTAAATAATTATTTCTATAAGCCTTGAATTTGTGGTGGAAGTGGATTATTGATATCATTTCTTTTTCATTTCTCTCGAAATGAGTGACTAGCTGTGTGGTGTTAAGATTAAGGTTTATTCACCCACTTTATTGCTGTTTAAGAAAGTTAGACTAAAGTCCTCGATGGACGTGTTTTGGGGAATGTGAAATTTGTTGTTGCTACAGTTTGGGCAGTCTTAGCACTTATTGAAGTTATAGTGTATACTCTATAATTTGAAAGTGAAAATTTCAGGTTGATTTGCTAGGTTTGTGAAATAAATAATCGATCATTTTCCTTGATCGAAGTATTACGATGTGGCATGTGAGGATACATAAGTTATCCCCACTGTATTAATAGATAGTATCCTCGAATTTCGAGTCTGTGGAGTACGGACATTAGTGTCTGGAGGATAAGGTTCTGATATAATTTTATCGGAAACCTAAGAGGAATAAAGAAACGATATTAGTGTGTAGTCAGGGGTCAATTTAGTAGTGACCCTACTTGATCTTGATTTTGATTTGGTGAAAAATCTTAGAGTCTCATGTCTCGACGGATGGCAAGAGAGTCGCGAGAAGTGGTTTACCTATCGGTTGCAGTACGGTGGAAATGTCTTGTGATGATTTCGAGAAAGGAGTTTCCTGGTCGATTCAGAGAGTATTTCTCGTGAGAATTTGTGTTTGATGAGCAGATTGCCAAAAAAGGGCGACGTTCCCAATAGATATCTTTGAGTGGTGAGACCACATACTAATCTCTGTATGACTTGAGAGGTCATCACATGTTGAGTGAAGCGTAGACTGCTCACATATTGATTTAGGTATAACTTCCATGTAGACTGCTCTGATTACCCCAACTTAGATAGTTGAATACGATAATGAAGCGTACTTGTGACTTGAGGGACAGGTTGGCTTCAGGAGTTGGGTGTTGACTTAAATTATTCATGGAATTTCTTAGTTGGTTGCAGGAAGGGTTGTCATTTCAAAGGAGTTTCGGTAAGAAGTTCCCTTGAGGTGGTCCCCGCAGGATTTACTTCGGGTTAAGGGGGTTTAATCCGGGGTGGGTCCTGACACATGATAACTAAAATATAACTTTTATGTGGGTGGATCATTCCTAATTTTACCGAGGCCTTTTGTAGATAAAACCTAACACCTTAAAGATGGTTAAGTTGAGACAGTATTGGTATACGGATGATCCACGGGCCACGCTTGTCTCTGTTTAACTTGGTATCAGAGCGGATCCCTCTCTAATTGCGTCTCATTGGTTGGTGGGTTTGATAGGTGTGGCATATGTACACGTGTTAAACCCTTGAGTCTGGTTGCACGTGAGGATTAGTATTTGTGTGGATTGTCACCAAGTGTCAGATGGGTCGGGTTAGTGGTCGGATTGGTTTAACCATTTTTACACGTGCTAAACCCTTGAGTCTAGTTGCACGTGAGGTTCGTGTTTGTGTGGAGAGGGTGATAGATTCACGTGCAGATCTTGTCAGGTTGCACGTGAGAGGGCATGTTGGTGAGGAGCGATTCCACATCAGAAACAGGATAAATAAAATATAACTTATATGTGGGTGGATCATTCCTAATTGTATCGAGGCCTTTTGTGGATAAAACCCAACACCATAAAAGTGGTTAAGTTGAGACAGTATCGGTACACGGATGATCCACATGCCACGTTTGTCGTTGTTTAACTAGTCAAACAGCGACAAGCGTGGCCCGTGGATCATCCGTGTACCGATACTGTCCCAACTTAACCATCTTTAAGGTGTTGGGTTTTAATCACACGGATGAGGGTTATTGTTTGTGTAGATTGCCACCAAGTGCCAGATGTGGTCGGATTGGTTTAGACATTTGTACACGTGCTAATCCCTTGAGTCTGGTTGCACGTGAGGGTTCGTGTTTGTGTGGAGAGAGTGATAGATTCACGTGCAGACCTTGTCAGGTTGCGCGTGAGGGGGCGTGTTGGAGAGGAGCAATTCCACATCAGAAACAGTATAAATAAAATATAATTTATATGTGGGTGGATCATTCGTAATTGTACCGAGGCCTTTTGTGATTAAAACTCAACACCTTAAAGGTGGTTAAGTTGAAACAGTATCAGTACACAGATAATCCACGGGCAACGCTTGTCGATGTTTGACTTCGCTATGATTCTTGCATCTTTCACTTCCAAACATAGTACAAAAGCACTACACCTTAGTCTCACCTCCACGAATCAAGAATATAAGTAGCCATTAGGGAGGTATGTATATGGATTTGACCCTTGTTGCTTGAATTTGTTTGAATGTTTTATAACTAGTAAGGATGGCGTGACGGCTCATTTTGTACTTGATCAAAAACATCTAAGCAAGTCAAAGCAAAGAGAAGACAAATGCGCAATACATTTGGGTAACAAACGAGCCTACATATATTTGCCTTATTAGCATCTAATGCATGAAGATATTGGGCCCTAGATGATATGCATGGTCCATCGGGCTGAAAGAAGAGTTTCCTGTTTCCAAGTGGATTTGCATAACCCATATGTGGTGATTTGCATCCTTTGGGCAGAGATCGTTTCCAATGTTTGTTTTGCCACTCTTCATTTCCTCATGTAAATTAAGTAAACCAAGATGTGAATGAAGATCAATGATAATTAATCAAATGAACAAAACGTTTACTATTAGTCGTTCCAATAGAAGTTTAAAATGAATGATTAAGATTATTAAATTACTTTATTAGTGATCTCACACAAAGATAGCAAAACCTTGCTTTTACGACTGTTATAGAATTACTTAATATCCGTAGACTCATGATCATAGATCTCAGAATACACACTAAACCAACATAGTACTCTAGCCTCCAGCCATATATTAGTATAGACAACACTCAATATAATGATGAATTGATAATCCTAGAAACCAAGTAAGGTCTGCTGATGTGATATTATACAAGAGCTGTTGTGATTCTATTCAATTTGAAAATTGTAAATTGTTATAGATTTTATAAATTTCTCTCTCTGCTAATGAGAGTCAATCCGGCCAATATTATGCAAACGCTAATACTTAAATCTGTTTTAAACATACAATTAGTCGAATGCACAACTTAAATTAATTAAGCTGTTTGGTGTATCTGATATATATACAAAAAATAGTGTTAAGGGATTTGTATAGTTAATCAATATTCGTACTCTCGATAATCGAAGGTTTAATTTGTTCAGTATTCAGTAATACTACTACACGTCTTTCAATGACGATTAAAAAATGACGTTTTTCAAAAAATGCCGTAGAAAGTGTCTATTAATGACATTTTTTTTCTAAAAAAACGTCATCAAATATGGCCACAACAGAAAAATAAAGACAACTAATTTAATGACGTTTTGAAATCGTCATTAAATGTTTTTTCAGTTGATGACGTTTGTTGAGAAACGCCATTAAGAATATGGTGCTCAAAAAACGTCATACATCTTATATTCTCGATTTTTTTTTGAGTCTCCTCCTCCTTCATCTTCTTCTCCCTACGAACAAAACATCTTACCATTCTTTGGGTTCACCGAAAATCCACGCTCAAACATCAATAAGATTTGCTGTAACATATATGATTTGCATGAATATGATGTTTGAGCGTGGATTTTCTGTAACATATATAAACTTTAAAAAAAAATATATGTTACAGAAAATCCATGCTCAAACATCATATTCATGCAAATCAATAGCAACTTATTTGATTCAATATATTTTCAACAATCTTAAGTGAAGACTGATGTACTAAACCTGAGGATTAACAACGGAGTCGACAACGATGTTCGATACCAACAACCGCGCCTGCAGAGACTTCGAATGTGCGAATCTGTGAGATTTCTGCAATGTTCCTCATCCACGATGTCCCCAAACGAGTCCTCGCCAACCTCCGCCTCCGTCTCCAAAGCAAATCCGACATCCAATCCAAGCACCATTTCATCCTCGACGCCCAGCTCCTCGTCCAAGCCAGATCCGCCGTCGAATCCTCCTCCAAATATGCCGCCTCTCTTTCCAAACAAGCCCTTGAACACGCCAACAAGGCCATCGCTCTCGATCCCAAAGACGTCGCCTCTCACATCCTTAAAGCCCTCGCTCTCGACGCCCAGGTCTTCAAGACCTTTGCGCTCGACACCATCGACATCACGCTCTCTCCGCTTTGTCAGAAAAGCCTTGTCGATGACGATTACATTAAATAAATGATAGTTTTTCGTGGTTAAATGTAATTTTATGGCGTTTTTTAAACGTCATGAAATGTAATTATATAGTGTTTTTCAAACACCGTAAAACTCTAGAGAAAAGGACGATACCGGTTTCTACAATATCTTAGAACAACGTTTAAAAATACCAATAAAAACATTCAACAGCGTTTGAAAAAAAACGTCGTTGGTGTGTATGTGTGTAGTAGTGAATAAACCTAGTTTTTAGTATAATTTTGACACTAATCATAAGTAGATTTGTCGTTGTTATATATTTATGTTTCTATAACAATATACATCGATCACCTAACTAATAAAGTACTCTAGGCATCCCACTTCCAATTGATTATGTAAATTGTTTTAACAGATTTTTATATATAAGCGACATGTATGGATGATGTCATGACGATCGACTTCTAATTCTTATACCAAAATCCTCGTGATATATATATATATATATATATATACATATATATATATATATATATATATAAACTCCTTATTAATTACTTGGTAATTACACGATAGAAAACTGTTTCGCAATGAGTTAATTGTCCATTGAAGAATCAAAGAGACGGTCTTCTGGGGTTATATATAGCTCGATGTCTATTCAAAAAAATTTCAACAAGCAAGTTGTAACAAAGAATTAACTTTAAACACTTGACAGTACGTCGTGCTAGCTAGTGTTTGATTTTATTTCATAAATTACAATTAGCTAGGCTTATTTCATGCCAATACGTAATTAGACAATTAGTATATATGCTAGTTAATTTTTGGATGGTATATACGGATGTTCTAGTACTTGGATCTGTATCATCGGATCGAGAAGTAGTCCATCAGTTGCGACTAAGTGATCGATGGACCAGCTTCAGTTCCTTGGTTTAGATTAATTAAGCTTCTGTGTGCAGAAATGAGTCATACTAGTCATATATATGACCCCTTTGACAAGTTTTCATTAAGCGTTTGATTAAGCAGGTTCAACTTTTCCAGTCAGCAGATGTTTCCATATGGTGTGCTTGCTCTTATTAGTCGAGATCAATCACAACATCAATTATATACCATAAGTTAACGGAAAAAAGCTCAAATTCTCAAAAATGCGATTCACTTATTTGTTGTATATATATATATATGTAACAGTTCACGTAATTACTTATTAGTTATATTCTTATGATATAAACCTTACTCTTATATAAAGTGGTCTAATGAGAATGAATGAGAGACTTTTCCTCCTCCCCACATTCTGTCTCTCTATTATCTCTTTTTTCTTTAATTTATAACACGTTATCAGCACGAATTCGCTCTTCATCTTTCTTCTTATTCTATGTACTTCATGATGATCCAAATGTCTATAGTGCAACAAGATTGTTTATGATTTATGACCAATGACCAACTGAAGTCCTTAATAATTAAGGTCCATTTGGTAAAGCTAATGTGATATATAATCATCAAGTTATAGGCATTTGATGCCATTTTGTTTGTGGTAAAAAGGAGAAACAAGATGCTGGTTATGCATAATGCTATTATATATCAATATCAATTTCAAAATGAGAATGTTAAGGGAATGAACTCATACCAGTCCAATTACAAGGTGATTCATCAGAATCTTGCCAGATACAAAACCCCAAATTTAAAACTACCCAATAGTAAATCTGAACACATCAATGTAAAACAACAAAATAAAAAACCCATTTCAAAAAATTGCAACTATACTGCAAGACAACTCGTCATCATCAGCAGAGGAAAAAGAAGAAAGCTTTAACCCAAAATAAGCAAAAGAAATGGAGATTAGGAATTGAGGAGAGAGTAGTACTGAATGGGGGATCTGGAAGGGACATCGGAGGACGACTCGTCGTTGTTGTTGAAGGAGAGTGGGTGGGCTCGAGAAAGGGAAGCTGGGGTTGACTGTTGGAGGCGCGGTTGGGGTCCGAGATAACGCCAAGGACAGGGCCAGAGTTCGGAATGAATCGAGAGGAATAGGTTCAGAGGTGGGAATGAATCGAGAGAAAAGAAAGTGTGGAAAGCTAGGTCGTCGTTGCCAGGCGGAGGAGAAACAGAAACCGCTATGAGTCTATTTCTAGTTGCTGGCATGGATAGAGAAACGAGAGAGGCAATTCTGATGGTGGAGATGCGACGACAAGGGGAGGCTAGAAGACGGCGTCAAGGTGGCTGGAAGGGCGGCGACGCGACAGTGTCGCTCTCTTTGGGACTGCTCTCTTTCTCTCAACAAAAATGAGAGGAGTTTACAATTTTTGCCACGACATTTGCCGTCGCAAATTTTAATTTTTTTTGTCACAGCGAAAAATGGTTTTGATTTAACCACAATAGCTTCGCTGTCACAGGGTCATTGCAAAATTTAGACCAAAGGCGATGACAAATCGAAGTCGTGACAATTTAGGGTGGCTAATTAAATTTTTTTTGTAGTGTACCCGTATAGACTGCTGTTATAAACTCAATATTCGAATATATCATTTGACATTTAATTTCTTAGCCAAACAATACTATGAAGCTCATGTTCATAAATATTTTGGAATTCCTTAAATGACATTTTTTTTCATATTAAAGGCTTTGATTTAAATTATAGATATCCATGATCACAAATATTGCAAAATACTGCACAAAGTCCAACTATAGACATGATACTTTTGAAATTTACACCTAAAGAGGTAACATCCAATATCTTGATCAAGAGTTGTTGATCTTGATAGATAGCTTCAATTGAGCTCAAGTATGTTACTGATATGAAATATCATTGTGTATATTGGTAAAGATAATTTCCACCTTATTCGGTTGTATTCATCAACCATAGTATATTATAGTATACATGAATTATGTGTTTCATTCAACTAAATTAATTTTAGCCGGATATTGTTTTTGTCAAATATTATGTCATGTAGACTCATCTACATATTATACAATGTTGTAAGATATTGACCTTGCTCTCAAGAAAATATTATTGCATATTTACTAGTTGTCACTTTTATATGATATATTCATGAATCCTCATTCATGAGGGGAGAATTGTTTATTCTAAAATCGGTGTTGAGATATTTATCCACCATGTATGTCTCCTTTTACTTTTGAGGAAATTGATCTCAATTAAATGAGAAAGTGACAAGTTTACAATATTACATGATTTGACCTAAAATTCTTGGTTTGGGCTCGCCACCCACCAAATTCAGTATTGGTTTAAACACATATTTACGTATGGTTAAACTATAGTCATCCCGCCGTTAGAGACAGAATAAACTAGTGTAACGGCATGACTTTATGTTGTGGAATGATATCCATCAAGTTCAATGTGATTAGTTATCTCTAATTAAGAAACAATTATACAAACTCTATAACACTGTTTTTGAGGTTATGTAAAGATCCACATTCTCAAATACGTTGTCTTCTAAGAGACAATTATTCGCCATCTAGAGGCATGACTACTCGATATGATAAAGCTTTTTATAGCTTATGCGTGTATGTTCATGTGAGATCGAAAATTGATGATTATGATATCAACAGTAGCTACTAATATCATTAAAGGCTGTGTATTGTTCCACGTTTTGTTATGTCGGCAAACTATATATATTATTGGCCAAATTGGAAAGATGCAATTCCAATGAAATCTATTACCGGAAACGTGATGAAATACTTGAACTTCACAATCCCCTATATTTGAGTTTATTTTAGTGAATATGACACAATCTCTCTTTACAGAGACATGAGATTATCATTCTTCTCTAAATAATAATTTTTCTCTAAGTGCAATGCTATATTAAAGAGAGACTTATGACAAATTGTCTTGTTTTATTATGAAGATGAATGAACATTGAATTGCTAATGCATATCCAAAATCTTATTATGTTATTCTATACATATTACTTCACTAAATCCTTAAACGATTGATATGCCTAAAGCAATTCCATAGATGTCAAGAGCATTAAGCTCACTCATAGAATCACATAGACTGAAGCTCATATACTTATTATACTACAGTCAATGTGATGTATTGTCTTTTTAAGTATTATGCATGACAAGACTGACAAATCGAATTCAGATCATAATGTTACAACATGTTCTAACTGTCACAAAGTTATGATTTTGGCTAGAGCTGCCATTGAGCCTAGATGGAATTATCAATTGTACAAATTGATATCTATGGCTAAAGTGTGCCAGACTTAATTGTTTTGCTTAAAAATATCATATGATGGTAAATGTGTCAATTTTTATTTATTTATATCTTGACGCTTTAACTAGCTAGTGTCTTTATCAATGATTTGAACAGATAAAATTGTTCTCACCCATATGAGGTAAGATTTATTCATTATAATTTTGTTGGTATTACTTTGACCTTTGCAGGATTTCATATTTTATAATGAGTCTCATATATGCAAAGCTCACGTTTCACTTATTTGACTGACATATCATTTCTACTATACACGAGATATGAATGTTATCAAATACATGATATTAGAGCTTACATCAATCATTTAAAGAGAGATTCTCATCAGGGGGAGCATTCAAGATTATGCTACCTAGGACATATACGCTTTGTATTCTTTTTCTCCTTCGACTAGGGTTGTTTTTATTTCACAGGGTTTTTATTACCTGACAAAGTTTTTAAAGAGACAACAATAAGTGCGTCCAACATCATATCATTCATTGGTGGACATCTAAGGGGGAGTGTTATAAATATTATATATGTGGCTGTCAACGCAATTACTCATTAGTAATGCCCTTATTATGTAAACATTACTCCTATATAAAAGGGTTTAATGAGAATAAATGAGAGATTTTTTCTCCAATCATCCTTCATATATTCTGCCTCTCTCTATTATTATTTTTTCTCTATAGTTTATAACATTATTATTATTATTCAAATAGTAATATGAATTACTGTAATGCGATCAAATTTTCCATCATAATAATTTGAGCTGTGGTTATATGCATAAATTTCGTGTGCAATAATCATATAATATCGAGTTGAATTGATAGTTGGTGGGAATGGCACCCAGATTGTTGTTAGCATTTGTCTTAGTTAGATGGTCATTGTACGTATAATAAAGACAAACCCTAATAGTCATATATATGTAAGACAATTTGGTTTGTATCAGTCTCTCAGATGTGTCATAAAATTTAATTTATTTAAGAACCAATGTGAGTCATGCGCGCAATTTATTAACACAAACAGTCGTCTCTCATAGTTTTCAAAACATCAGTAATTTTCTTTCTGGGATTATAGTTTCAAAAGATCATGTACATATTGATATTCAATATATGCAAGGTGTCGATCACAAACAGTAATGGATGAGATTTGCAGGAGCAGATCCATTATTGTTATTACAAATCCTGCTATAGTACTCGATCAGATCCCAAGATGATTAATTAAAGTCTAAAACATTAAGAGGTGGCCGGGTTTTAATCTAAACTAGGTCGTTCATTGATTAAAAATACAAGAGGGAAAACCTTCAAAGTGATAGTATTACTGTATACACGTACATGTTATTACATGCCTACAAAACGAGAACAAATATGAGAAATTTGACATGCCGATCGATTAATATTAATGAAATCAATTTCTACTTTCTAAAAAAAACTTACGGTATAATTAACCTTTTTTTATAACTTGAGGGATCTAGATTTCATGTAAACTGATATCTATACTGCATTTTCTTCTTCTTCTTCTTCTTCTTCTTCTTCAATATTTGTGTGTGATCACCAAATAATGGTCAAGTAATGAAAATATAAAGATGAGTGAAGTACTCTGAAGCCTCTCACACCGTGTAAGGCAATAGCGTATTGACTGCTGACAGTCATGAATAACTCAATATTTTTAGGCTTTCTTCTTCTACTTCATAATTCATATATCTATAAATCTATAATCTATATATGTATCTGTGTATATGTATATATTGTATAATACATGGATACAAGTTGGTGTATTAAGCTCTCTCTGGAAGCTCATCGATATGTCCCTCAACTGTGGAAGTTGAAACATCAAAATCCTCGTTAATTTATTAGTCGTAGCTAAGAAATTTTCTAAGGTATCTACTTGTTTGTGTTACCTACATTTACTGATATAACAATAAATTTGTTATCATTTTGATAAATGTAGTTATTATTTAGGTAATATTTGTTCTATTAGAAGTAATTACTCAACTTAAAATAATTTACAAGTTTACATACATTTTGTTGTCATTTATAGTAACTTAATACAATTATATGTATATGTAGAAAATAAATATAATAATTTTATTGTCGTTGTAAATATTGTAAATTTTATCTATTTAACTATTTATTTTTATTTAATTAATAATAAATAAATATATGATATAGATGAGACAAACCTCTTAACTAATCCGGAATAAGAGGTACGGTATTATAAAAAAGAATGGCTAGCTGCAGAGAGTTGACATTTTTTCTGTGCCTGCGTAATGAGCTGAGATGATTACCTGTTTCGTCGACTTCGATAATTTATACTAAAACTCTGAAAGTAATGGGTAGTTAACTTCATCTCTTCCTCCCGTGGATATTTATAATCAACTTGTTTGTGTTGTAAGCGAGAATAAACTGGGTTAGAGCAAAAGTACAAACTTGCTGCTGTCTGCTGTATATATAAAGCAAGAGAGAGCTATATCATAGAGAATGCCAAACTCTAATTCAACAGCAGCAGCAGTAGCAGCAGCAGCTGTTGGAACCAAGGTTGAATCCTTTGGCTACCAAGAAGGACAGGTATGTCTGTTCATGTCTTAGTTACCTTCATCGATCTCCTAATTTCATTGATGTTTTAAAGTTTGATCTTCTCCTAGCCAGGATCGAATCGATCGTCGTTGATCATGTTCAGATGGCTAGTTTCATTGTGTTACTCACTGACATCATCTTAGTTAAAATCACTCTATATGAAAGAGATGCATGGAGATAGTTCTGATGTTAATTAAAGAGTAGAACCTCGATTTATTTGTTTCATGTTTATTTTGATACAGGAGAATTATGATCTTGTTAATGCCAAAGCTGAAATGAGTCAGGTCAGAGAAGAAAATGCGAGACTGAAGAAGATGTTAGAACATATGACGAAGGATTACCAATCTCTACAGTTGCGCTTTTTCGACATCCTCAAACTAGAGTCTCATTCCAAGAAGGCGACAATGAATGCCACCACCTCCCGTGTTGAAATTGAAGAACCTCATCATGATCAGTTCTTGTCTCTTTGCCTAGGAAGAAGTCCAAGAGATTCTAAAAATGTTAGTGATGAGGGTAAACTTGTACAAGCTGATGATCATCACCAAGACTTGAAGGCCAACCTTACTCTTGGATTAGGCTCTAAGCTGCAGTTGCCTACCGAGCTTGTATTGAGCGGTCCGATTCCGGAGACTAGTTCCGAAGAGCCTAAGGAATCAGAAGCGTCACCGTCAAGTACTAAAACCCCAAAGACAATAAGAAATGAAGATGATGAAGCTTCGCAGCCGGCCAATGCTGCAAAAAGAGCTAGGGTTTCTGTGAGAGCTCGATGTGACACCGCCACGGTACTACTACACTCCAGATGAATTTTTTTCTCATATAAGAATTGCTTTTGTTAAAATACTTCTGCTTAATTTTTTTAACAGATGATTGATGGATGCCAATGGAGAAAATATGGACAGAAGATTGCGAAAGGAAATCCATGCCCTCGAGCATACTACCGATGCACGGTTGCGCCAGGATGCCCTGTTCGAAAGCAGGTAAAATCCTTGTTACAAAGATGAAATTCAAGTTCCTGTTACTACAATTGAACATTTTTTGAAGCTAATGTGTTGGAACTTTTCATATGAATTTTCAGGTGCAAAGATGTATTGATGACCTGTCTATCTTGATCACCACCTATGAAGGAACCCACAACCACCCACTCCCAATGGCAGCCACTTCCATGGCTTCCACCACCTCTGCCGCAGCTTCCATGTTATTGTCCGGCTCTTCAACATCTCAGCTTCCAGGTCTTGGTTCCAGTAATGGACTAGGTTTTGGTCTGTTTGATAATTCGAGACAACAACAGCTTTACATGCCTAAGCTTTCCTCCTCCCCTTTGTTTCCCACAGTTACTCTAGACCTTACATCTTCTCCTTCCCCTTCATCAAACCCATACTGCACATTTCCTCCAAGTCTAAGCTTTTGTTCCTCAGAATCTAACATCAATTTACCAACCAGTTGGGGCAACGGGTACCCTAGATTTGGGACACCTTTTGACAGAAAGAACCAAGAGTGTTTCCAACCCAATCACCAAGCCTCCTCTCAGGTGTCCTTAACAGAGACATTGACCAAGGCAATCACATCAGACCCAAATTTCAAGTCAGTCATTGCTGTAGCGCTTTCATCTATGGTTGGAGGTGGTGCTGCAAGTTATGGAAGCCAAGGAATAGGGGAAAGATTAGGGCAACACTTGACACATAATGGGAAAGGCTGCGCATCAAGCATTTTCAACAGCTTGTCATCTTCTGATTCTCAGAAGGCAAACTTGACACTTCTCCAGCCTCCACTGCCATTTCCTGAGTCCAAGAGCACCACATCTTCCCCTGCCACGAGGGATAAAGGTATCTAAACTATGTGATCGGAAATTGAATTTCCGACAATCTCAGATGTTATTTTGTCAGACCGTCAATATGGACTACCAACAGAGACATGTTACTCAAATGCGTGGTCTAGACCGACAGTTTGACAAGATCACATGTTAGATATGTCAAATTTACTAGTAGTTACTGTAATCAAAAGATGTAGGAGCTTATTCACAGGCACACCCTGTTCTGAAAATATGATTGTCGATCAATAATTTTTTTTTGGCAAATGTCGATCAATAATATTGCAGCACACTACCAACTGGCTGCTAGATACAAAGTATGACTGTTCTTTAAAAATAAATCAGCTCTGATGGGCATTCTGTATGCATCAAAAGACAGTTGAAACTTAGACAGTTTATTCTCAACCAGAGACATTATTTGACCAGGATCTATAAAATCAATATACTACAACCACAGCGTAATCTGTAAGGAAAAACTACCAGAATCGATCAAAAATTGGACTTTGTCCACTCTAACACTGATTACTCGTAGCCTCTTTGAAGCCAATGCAACACATTATTTCATTTTGATTCCAACAGCTTCTACTACCTCGTTATGTTCCTCACCGTGAAGGTTAGCCAAAGTACTCTTTTTCCGTATAACCCTGAAGGGTGTGGCACCAACAATAAGCCATGCACATAAACTCTAGGCCTGCAAAAATGGGTATCCACATGCAAGTGTACCACCAAAAGAAACCTTGTAAGTTTGTAATTAATTTCATTAATCCAAGAGACTAGAAACATTTGAAAACTTCCTCTGTGCTATTTACTCAGTCGGACAAAAAATTTAGTAATGCACTAATGCTATTCGTGCAATAGATAATTTTTACAACATACAAATGCAAAAGGAACATACAGTAAGAATAGGTCTGTTACCATTGGCTATTCACAATGAATCCTATGAACTCTTTAGCAGTTCGTGAAATGCCTCCTGAGGTATATCTATAGAACCAACACGCTTCATTCGCTTCTTCCCTTCCTTTTGCTTGTCTAATAGCTTCCTCTTTCGAGAAACATCACCACCATAACACTTGGCAAGGACATTTTTTCTCATAGCAGAAATCCTAAGACAAAACATAGAGAAGTTTAGCTGAACAGTAGATTTTGAATAGTTGTAGCATGACAAGCAGAAATTTAAATAAACTCACGTCTCCCTTGCAACAACCTTTGTTCCAATTGCAGCTTGAATAGTTATCTCAAACATTTGCCTGCTCAAAATCAACTATCTCGTCATACTGGGAAAAGGAACAAAGATGGAAGAAATTACAATTCAGTATAGCTCAGCATACCTGTCTATATATTTCTTCAGCTTCTCCACCAGTTCACGACCAATACGTTGTGCCTTCAAATTATGAACAATAGTTGCCATAGCATCGACTGGTTGCCCATTCAGAAGGATATCAAGTTTGACCATATCAGATTGCTGATATCTGTTGTATTTCAAAAGACATCAGAGGGAATGAAAGGATTGCAGTTACCAAAATAAAAGTTCATCCTAGCTAAGCAACAGCAGTGATGAAACCATCAACTACCGCGAGTATAAGCCATGATAAACAGTACTATAGCACTACAAATGCAATAGGTTCAGGTTTTCCTTTCATTTTAAAGTTTAAACCATAAACTTACAAGAGGAACTGCTCTACTTAAGCATTTAATAGTAGTATGCTACTCATTCTGATTATGCTCACTTAAAAAGTTGCAGCACCAATTTATCAGATACCAATCAACAATTAAATCCCTTTGCTTGGCACTAGTATATTATCCTTATCTGACTGGTGGGTTTTTCTATTAGATGTGTGGTGTGTGAATGAGAGAGTTGAAACTTACTCTGAGTCCTCATAATCAAATGTTGCATATCCTGATGTAATACTCTTCAATTCATTGTAGAAGTCAACAACAATCTCCCTCAAAGGCAAGCGGTACTTCATGAAGGCTCGTTGACTGCATAGATCAGATTACAATACCTCAATCCCAGATATGCAGAATGAGCAAATACTGTATGAGCAGGTAAGGTAACATCCCAGAGATCATGTATTTGTCTCAAACCAACACATGTCCAGCAATACACACAATTTAGATCTTATGAGCATGAAATCCATGCCCACCAAACTTTGGATCAAAAAGTAACAGCTGATAACAAAATTCTGTTAAAGTACTATTTTTTTATAAATAAATGTTAGCAGCTGGACTTTGATTCAATGGTTGGTGAGGAAGGAGACAATACAACAAGATGAAGCGAAACCTTAAAGTAAAACATGTAAATATAAGGGGCCTGTAGGGATATTTTCATCTTTCCATTTGACATTTCATAAAAAAAATTACCTGTCTATGAAAGTATACTCCAACTGCTGACCTCTCCGCTCAGAGCAGAGGGTGATTACAGCCCCCACATACCTTCAATTGGACAACAAATTAACTTTAGAGTCTGCTGTATGAATAACTGCCACCCAGGGTGGAGAGGGAAAAAAAGACATGCTAAGGGTGTGAGAGCTTACTCACTAGGAATAATGATGGTAGCTAGAACTGTAGGTTCCCAACAGGCTGTTACTTGCTTCTTGGAGTTTGCAACCAATGCTGCAGGATTCTGAACTTCTACTTTGCTAGAATAGAACCAATATGTTTGGTAACCAATATTCTGAACCATATGAATGAAACTATTACAAAAAGTAGCACGTAACACATACCTCCCATCACAATACTCATAAATATAGGGAACAGTTGGAATGGTAGAAATTACATGAGCTCCATGTTCCTGTCATCCACATCATTTGTACGTGAATATTAAATATGCAATCAATCAGTTCTTCAATGAAGTTCTTTCTCTAAAAGAAAATGCTTCAGATGAAAATTATCATTGTCCATTCTGATGTATTAAGAAAAGTTCTTTTTCATACAGAAGTGATCCCTTCATTAGGAAAAGTTCTTTAAAATCGTTAGAATCGCTATTTGGTTACCTGTTCAAGTCGCTGGTGAAAAACATCCATGTGAAGTAAACCTAAGAAACCACACCTGCAGTTCAACAAGTTACTCATCATAACATTTAAAATATATCGAAATCTTGAATATCAATCATGGTAGACGCAAATCCTTTTTTTTGCATGTGCAAAAAGGTTTAACTGGTTTAGTAACAAGTTACATACCTAAAACCCAGACCTAGTGCTGTGCTACTCTCTCTAGTAACGGACACACTAGCATCGTTGCAGGTCAGTCTCTCAATTGCATGGTTAAGTGCCTCAAAATCAGATCCATCAGCAGGGTAAAGACCAGAAAATACCATATGTTTTGCAGGCTTGAACCCTACAATTTGAAGGTCATCAGGAGCTGGACGATAGAATACCTTGACCACATTATAAATAGATATACAAGTACCTGACAGGGGCTGGACGATGGTTTTATTATGATGAAGTGTGTCCCCAATACGTGCCTCTTTGGTCGAACGCATGCCACTCACAACATACCCAACTTGTCCAGTATGAAGGACTCCTGTGGAAGTAAGCTCTGGATGCATGATCCCAACATCCAAAATATCATAAGCTTGGCCAGTTGCTGCAGATGCAATTTTGTCCCCCTTGCACAGCATCCCATCAACAATAGCAACATGGCATATAACTCCTTTATATTCATCATAATAGGAATCCAACAAAAGCATCCGCAAAGGCAAATCACTCTTCCCAGGAGGAGGTGGTATGCGTTCTATGACTGCGGGAAGAACAAGCTCAAGACCCTGTCCTGTTTTAGCAGATGTTAAAAGAGCATCACTCGTGTCCAGATCAAACATTGATTTAAGTTGAGCTTTGACACGTTCAGGATCAGCAGTCGGCTGGTCAATCTTGTTGATAACAGGTATTATCGCCAAGTTAGACTCAAACGCAAGATAAAAGTTCGCCACAGTTTGCGCTTGAACACCCTGAGCAGCATCAACAACCAAAAGCGCACCCTGGCAAGCGGCCAATGATCTCGATACCTCATAGCTGAAGTCCACATGTCCAGGCGTGTCAATCAGATTCAGTAGAAAACTCGGTTCTTCACTACCTCCATCCTTATCCCCACTATGAAAATTGTGCTTATGGAACATGGTAGCCGTCTGCGCCTTTACAGTAATCCCCCTTTCTCTCTCCACCTACCATAACCCAAATCAAAACTGGCATATAAAACACAACTAATTTTCTATTTCTTAATAATAAAACAATCTCATTCCTAAACCATTCTAAGAACATTAAGAGCTTAGTATTACAATGCTTTCATTACTAAACGGTTATAAGAACATCACGAGCTTAATACACCAACTAAACCACACTAACAAAATCGTCATATGAACAACAAACACAAGAGTTCAAGTCATAAACTTTATGCATAGAACATCAAAAATACAACACCATTCAGCAAACAAAACCAAACCCATTAACAAAGCAACAACCTTTCTTCCTCCAAAATACCAGAAACAAACAATGATCAAAGTTTGATATACCTGCAACTTGTCAAGGTACTGAGGCTGACCATGGCCTCTCTTAATGGTCCCAGTGAGCTCTAAAAGCCTATCAGCTAGAGTAGACTTGCCGTGATCAACATGGGCAATGATGGAGAAGTTCCTGATCCTCTCAGTTGGGTACTGGCTCAAATCCACAGCCTCTTTGCTGTTCTGTTTTGAATGGGAACAAAAAGCTTGGCTGAATCTGAAGCTAGAACGAATTGGGTTGAGTCGTAAATGAGAAGAAGATAAAGGGTTTAAGTGGGTTTGGAGTAAAGTTAGGTTCTTTGGTGTTTTCAGGGTTCTAGAGGCTACTCTGCTCAGAAAACCCATCTCAGGGTTTAACCAGAGAACTGAGACTACGGCGGAGCTTTATTCATTTCTGTTGGATGGAGATGCTTCGAACGTCGTCGTTTTAGTTTGGGCTGGATATCCAGTTCTTTACCCGCTGGGCCCACGCCCACCTAAACCGCAACAACGTAGCAATTTCCCTCTAGCCCGCATAAAGCCCGATCTATCAACGAGACGGTCGAGACCGCCGTTAATGGGTGGGACCCATGATCCCTGGTCCCACACCCACCTCAACGGCCACAACGTGGCATTTTTTCCGTTCTGATTTAATTTTTTTTCTTCTATTGTCACCTTAATAATCACTTTGTTCACCTTATACATTATTGATTTATCGAAATACTAAAATAATCTAATGTAAAATTACAGTAAGAGACAATAAGTTGTTATAAATTACAATTTTTTTTCTTTATTTATCATTTTATTTTGGATGAACACATACTCATAAACCCTAAACCAAATTTATCAAATTCAATAGTTATATAGATCTGAAAACGCTAACATTCAACTTGAAGAAAAGGTGAAATGTCTGTAATTCTTTTTTTTCTTCCATTTTTTCTTTGTTGATGCTTCATATATTCCTTTACTTATTATTTTCCATCTTTTTTTATTTATCATTTTATTTTGGATGAACACGCACTCAAAACCCTAAACCGCCAAATTTATCAAATTCAATAGTTATATGGATCTGAAAACGCTAACATTCAACCAGAAGATAAAGTGAAATGTTTGTAATTCTTTTTTTCTTCCATTTTTTTCTTTGTTGATGCTTCGTATATTCCTTTACGTATTATTTCCATGTTAATTTTATATGTAAATTCTCATGGGCAGCTCATGATTATCGCATAGAACAGTTCAAAAAAACTTAGAAGTATTGAGTAACGAGATTTAGAGTTTGTAGGGTAAACAAAGTAGAATTGACAAAAGTGTATTTTTGGTGTTGTAAATGGGTGAATGAATTATAACTGAGAAATGGGTATTTTAAGTATTGAAAATTGGTGAACAAAGTAGATTAATTTACAATCAGAATTATATAAGTGAGGTATGAAAAGAATGTGAGGTGAACTAAGTGGTTCGTGGGGTGGCAACAGACGCACCAATGTGCGTCTATTGTCACCCTACAAACTATTTTGTTCACCCCACATAGGCCTCATCATGGGTCGGGTTAGGGCCGGCCCGATCCTAAATTTTAAGGCTTAGGCTAGAGTTCGATAAAAGTCAACAAAATTTAGGGCCGGGTAGGGTAGGACCGAGGCTTGAATATATAAACCATAGCGCGCCCTAGCGGCCCATTTTGTTAGGGTTAATAGGACCGGGTAGGGCCGACCCTTTAAATAGGGCTAAACAGGGTCGAGATGAGCTTGTTATTTTTTCTCACAATTTAGCTTTAAAATTATATGTGATGAACTTTATTTTTTAGGTTATATTTAACATGTATTCATACACATTATACTTAATTTAAGACATCTATCTATAAACTAAGTGGTTATACTCATATATCTCACGAACTATTGTTCTAAATTATCAAAATACGATCGTTAATCAACAAAACAAAAGGAAATCAAAAGAACAAAGCTAGCAAATCAACTACAAAAGAGAAGATTAGTTGTATTGTATCTAAAAAATAAGAAACATATTAAAACAATAAAAAAATAAGAAATTATTAAGGCCTAAAGGGTGGGCTTTTAGGACCGGGCCGGGTTCTGCCCTAAATGGCTCATTAGGGTAGGGTCATAGAGTAGGGTCGGGTTTTATTTGCTCAACCCTTACCCTACCCTACTCAAGAAGGGCTAGGGTCGGCCCGTCCTAATGAAGGGTCGGGTAGGGCTTCGACCCTAGAGGGTAGGGCGGGTTTTAGGGAGGGCTAGGGTCGAATGGCCAAATGATGAGGCCTAATCCCACACGTTGTTGATTTATTCAAAGACTAAATTTTCTTTATGTAAAATTACAGCAAGAGATAGTAAGTTGCGTCATAAACTCTAACTTAAAATTTCTCATAATCAGTCGTTTCTATAGAGTCTGAAGACACTATCATTGATCAATTTGAAGATGAGGTAAACTATTTTTTCTTTTCTTTTTTGATGCCACATTTATACATTCACTCATTATTTCTTATGTTGATTTTGTATATAAATTTCTATGTCTTGTTGCACTTAATTCAATTTGTTTTTCATCGACGTCAGATCCTTTTTCAAGTAATGGTTATTTGAACAAAACATGTTTGAAAATTGAAAAACTATATGTAAAATGAGAAGAGAATGTAAGGTGGACAAAGTAGAATTAGGGAAATGATATTTTAGGTATTGTAAATGAGTGAACAAAATATACTTGCAATTAAAAATATATAAGTGATGTGAGAAGAGAACATGAAGTGAAAAAATGATTTTTTTTTGAATAAAGGGCTTGTGTCGCTGTCCTCAAGCCTCAATTAATAAAACTATTGAATACAAAGGGGAACATAGAGCCTAAACCTCTACAATACTCATGTACTTAAACAGACACCAACTAGCAAAAAATATTATTCTAATGATGACTCTATTTGTTTTGAAATTACGGTGACATTCTGAAAAAAAAAAAAACAGTAAATCCAATTAATTCTAAATTTGTTGGTGACAATAAACACACCAAAACCAGATTTTAAACACAAAAACCAACTTTCATTCATTTTTACATAATTTAGAAATCTGAATTATACCTATCAAATGACCAAAATATCTAATGTACAATAAAATTAGTCACATTGTTACCCACATGATGAGCCATCTTGTCGCTTCATCTACTAAGCTGAAATGTTGAATACTTTTTCTTTTCTTTTTTGAATTCCAAATACACTATCAGTCATCAAATCTGCTATTACAATCAACATGCAGCGCATCATATAAGCAAGAAGTAGAAGTCTGGGAAAGCCACATTATACTATTTTGATCCTCATATATTATTGTAGCCAACCTATGAGCAACAGCGTTGCAAATTCTTGAGCGTACTTAACATAGTGAGAAGAGAAAGTATCCAGGACCTCCTTGATGTCATCTACTACTCCAACTCCAGATACAAAACCAAAGTTGATTATGCTTTTACAGTAACACCAAAATTACATCTCAGAAAGAGGTTTCAATGGAAACAACGTTGGATAAGCAAAACAGGTACATGCTCTTCCACAAAAGTCGCATCAGGGTAGGCATGAATGTTTGATAATGCCGAAGCAAGAAGCTTTTTCTTTATTTGCTCGTTGTCTTCACATGAAACAGATATTTCTTGTATCTGATAAATTAAGTAGTTTGAGATTCACATCCAAAACCAATTGATAATGAAAAGAGTAGCACAAACCTTTATAAGCCCACATATAAGGTCTCATATTCAAACCTAACACGTGGACAACATTATGGATGACGTGAAGTGCGTGTGGCCGGTAACGCTAACACATGTAGACATTGGTAATCCGCTCTCTATGATAAAGTAATCCGAGATTCACATCCAAAATCAATTGATAATGAAAAGAGTGGTCCAAACTCTTATAAGCCTACATGCAAAATCTCATATTCTCGATGTTTGATAGATATCTTAACAGTATCATATATGTATGCAAGGTTTTGAAGTTCTAGGCTGCTTTTATGTGATTAGTAGTAAATGTCATTCTGATTCATGAAATTGCTCATCATTCTGAACTTCAGTTACTTACCAAGCTTACTTCAAAGACTGGATCTATTTATATATGAAAGTTCCGAAGATACACGATCCCATAGAGTTCTTCACATTAATATTTTAACTTTCGAAAAGAAAAAACAAGGAACAAAAAAGTTAGTTCAAGTAACAATTACAACGTGATGATAAGTAATGTATGAAGATCTCAAGCCTCATCGTTTGTTTTGTTACTTGAACAGCTACATCACTTTAAATATCTCAGTTCAAATTTTCACAATGGCCGTGCAAGATTATGTTCTTGTTACATGGATTGGTTTACTAGCCTTTAACCTATGTAGATAAGGAAAAACGAAGGTCCCTATGTCTCACTAGGAAAACAGTGTTTGTGTTGAAACTCAAACCGACACGTCGTTTATAGTCTCTTGTTGAAACAAAGACACAGATAACATCCCCATCGGAGAAGAACAGAGATGGCTTCTGCTGCTCAGGTCGGAATCTGCTCCGTCACTCCCCCTACAGGTTACCGCGCCCTTTTACTTTCCCTCCAAAACCAAACTGTAAATATTTATTTTTAACCTTTTCTCTTATTTAATGCTCGGCAGATAAATGGAGTAACATTTGCAGATTGAAACACTCAATGGAAGCTAAGGCCACCCAAAACCCATCAGTCACTTCTTCTTCCACGACGTCGTTTCAGAGCTCGAAGAAGACGGTGTGGGTTTGGACGGAGAGCAAGCAAGTCATGACGGCCGCCGTGGAGAGAGGCTGGAACACTTTCGTGTTTCAAAGTCAGAAACTCGCTGATGACTGGTCTTGTAACTCAACTCAAGCTTCAACAGTCTCTATTGATCTGGGTTTTTGATCAGTGTGTGAGATTTTGATAAAGATCAGAGCTTTATGTGGAATTGCATTTGTTTTTTTTCCTTTTTGTGTGTGATATATGGAATTTGAGTCTCATTTGTGGTTTTGGGCAGCAATTGCATTGATAGATCCACTTTTGATGCAAGAGGGAGCGATTTTCGATAGCGAAAACACTATAGTTGCCACAGTTTTTGAGGTTTCTAGTCCTGAAGAGTTGGAACAGCTTCAACGTGAAACTGGGTTGGGGGAGAATGTTGTGGTTGATTTGGTGGATTGGCAGGTGAGGTTTTAGGTGACTGGTTGGATAATGTTGCTACTTTTCAATGCATTAGGCTTGTTTGGTTTTGTTTTTGATTGAAGTTTGAGCTTGTAAGGTGCTGTTTGTTAGGTGATACCTGCTGAGAATATAGTTGCAGCATTTCAAGTGAGCCAGAAGACGGTGTTTGCTGTATCGAAAACACCTGTGGAAGCACAAGTCTTCTTTGAGGTAGAAATGAGATGTGCTAAGATCGAACAAGTGGAGAGGTGTCTCACTTATTAAGTACTGATTTAAGTTCAATGTGCTTGTAGGCGCTCGAGCATGGTCTTGGTGGAGTTGTTTTGAAAGTCGAGGATGTTCAAGCAGTTCTTGACCTAAAGGTGACTACTTATTGGCTAAGGGCTTCTTGGTTGGTGTAAACATGGTTTTTGTTTTTCTTACTTTAGTTAATATTATCAAGACTATTTTGACCGAAGAGACGAAGTGGGCAACATATTGAGTTTGACCAAAGCCATTGTAACTGGAGTCTAAGTAGCTAGAATGTGAGATTGGGTTTGTGTTGATCTCTGTAGTCTCATGAGACCTGGTGAAGCACTGCTTGTATGTATCCTTATTTTTCTGATTTTGTATTGCTCCCTTGATTGATATTCCACAAGTAATATGCATGTCACCATTCTTATAACCGGAGTATGTTTCAAGGTTGGATCCTTTGCCAGAGGACTATTCCTAGTTCATTCAGAATGCTTGGAGTCAAGTTACATAGCCAGTAGACCTTTTCGAGTCAATGCGGTGAGTTTGGTCTAAAAGTTGCTACTGCTTAGAAGCAGTAAATATCAGGCCTTTCTGTGTTGATAAAAGAATTTCTCAAATGAGTGCTTAATTAATATAGTAAACTATAATTTAGTTATCAACCAAATTTCTCCCTAATTAATATTCTGTTTGTAAAATAAGCAGGGACCTGTACATGCCTATATTGCTGTTCCAGGAGGAAAAACAAGCTACCTCAGAGTTGAAAGCAGGAAAAGAGGCGATTCTGGTTGATCAGAAAGGTCATCAACGAACAGCAATTGTTGGACGTGTAAAGATAGAGACTAGGCCACTAATCCTTGTGGAGGCAAAGGTTTGTATTAATAAAAATGAAAAAAATGTGATTAAGAGATTATATTATAATTGAATATGCATCAGTTTTAGTTTTCTATATGCTAGGTAGCAAGTAGGTGAATTTATACTCACAACATCAACAAGTTAACTAGATTGTGAAAACAATATCTGTCATAAAATGGAGGACTTTGATATCTTAATTTGGTGATATAAGGTGCTAGCTAGATGGTAGAAACTATCTGAACTTTCAAGAATATCAGAATAAACTAAATGTGATACACAGTTCCAAAGACAGATTCGAAAAGAAATGAAATTTGATTCTTATAGAGCTTATGCACAGTTCAGACTGATAAAGATAAGCTATGGATTTACTGAAGTTTCATATGAACCACAATGATAACTTTTACTTAGCTGGTTGCTGAAACATTGGTTTGATGTTTTTGCCGCTTAATTTGGAAGTAGTGAACTAACAAGAAGAATGGTTGATAGTACACTGCCCCTTGTTCTTACCTTCCATTTTCTAAATTTGTGTCAAATTTGTTAGAACTGCTTACATTTTCCGTTTCTTGAACTTTTTTTTATTGATATTGGCATCGTATATGTGCTTCAGCTGTATTTGGATGATCAAACAATCTACAGTATCCTTGTACAAAATGCAGAAACAGTTGCCTTAGTTTGTCCCAAGAATGGTCTATTCTCCCCGTCTTCTCACCAGACCCGGATCTGAGATTTTCAGACCTGAGTCGAACTTTTAAAAATGGGTCCTTAAACTATATTATTCATTTAAATTTATTTTCTTTTTTCAAAAAATTCATGAACTAAAACTATAAACTCAAAATCTAACGACATAAAACATTAGAAATCTTTTTATACCTACTTACACTACTCATTTTTTTTTAAAAAATAGTAACTACTGATTGTAATATAATACTTATTTTTTACTAAACTAATGTGTTCACACAATGAGAAAAAAAAAATTTTGGGCCCTTAAAGGTTCGGGGCCCTGAGTCTATCGACTCTTGAGACTCTATTCAGGTACGGGTCTGCTTCTCACTTGTCTCAGTCATTGAGCTTCAAAATTTTTATACTTGGTGCAGAAGGCAGAGGGCAAAAAACTACAATCCCGGTGACGTCACTTAGAGTCGGAGATGAAATTATGCTCAGATTACTTGGAGGAGCCCGACATACGGGAATTGAAATTCAAGAATTCATTGTGGAGAAATTAGGATGGAAGATTTAGATGTGTGGAGAATTTATAGCGTTAGAGATGTAAATTGTGAACCACAAAACATTAGAACTTGTCTAATTATTCCTTTTGGAACCCAGCTATCTAGTTTTTAGCATCTTTAGAGCTGGCTAAAGAGGAAAGTATATAATTTGTTTCTTGGTTGCCTGATAAATGTTTCTCATCAAAAGCTAGTCGGTGCTAGAATTGATGCTCACGGTTGATTTGATTTTCTTTTTGAAATGATTCGCGGTTAATTTGATTAGACATAGCATTGGTGAGGATACTGTCGTAGATATATATTGTAGCTTAACATGTTAATACTTAATAGTGGCACAAAGAAAAATTACTCTTAAAAACGATATACTCGACTGAGTACCTTAATTAGAAGAACTTGACTTAGAAGTGCTGTTTTCATCGGTTTGATTAATTATTGTCTAAATTTTTGCTATTCGATTCAATTATTGTGTAATTTTTGCTATTTGATCAATTATGGACAGTTTTCACAAATAACAACTATCTAAAGATGGTAATAAAAAATGATTTTTATCACAAATGTAAATTTTATTTTAGAAGAAAGCTGCGCAATAATCAACAACGAAAATTTATAAAATACATGTAACAAGTTGAAATATCAATAAATATCAAAATTGATAAATTTTGATAATACATGTAATAAAGAGCATCCATCAACAATAAGTTAAATATCAAAATTGGTAAAACGTGTTAACTATGGATGTATGTTAGTTGTATAAATTTTATTTACCTTTTCTTTTGTAAAGAAACCTCTACTATTTTCTTCTTCTGAAAGGAAAAAAACTTCAAACTCTTTTATTGTTGACGTGAGTCATAATCCTAGTATGATTAGAAAGTATAATCAAACTAGGATTGTGTAAGTCTTTTTGTATAATTAGTTTCCTTCTAGGATTACAACTATTCTTATATATAAATATGACCTTAGAGGCATAGTTTTAGTGGTGTGGTGTGATGTAGATCGTTGAGAGTTCTGATCTTGGGAGCTGAAAGCTATGGTAGATCATAGTAGATCTGTCCTGACTATCTTGACAATCTGAATCTGTCCTGAATCTGAATCTGATTTGTTCGCCTTATTGAATTAACCCTGAATTGAAGTATTCTTTTCTACTTGGTATCAGAGCAGGCTCAATCCTTTAAACTTGCTTTGAATCCTTTGAATCCTGAATCTCGAAAAACACCCAAACTACCACCACAAACCGCTGCGTACCACCACTCTCACCACTACCACCATTGAAATCGAACCATCTTGAAACCCTGAATTCCATCACTACCACAATTGAAATCGAATTGAAACCCATAAATCCACCACTACCACCATTGAAATCGAACCATCTTGAAACTCTGAATTCCTACAACCCTGAATTGAATTGAAACCCTAAACCATCTTAGAGCCAAAAAATCCTGAATTGACGGTCCAGGTTGACGGTGATCTGTGTTGGAAATTGGGGAGGATGCAGATAAGGAAATTGGTGGGCTACAAGTTTGCGCGGGACAAGATAAGGAAATTGGGGAGGATGCAGAATTCGAAGAGGTCTCGCTAGTCGCTACTACGTGGTTGTTAAGGTTGGCTGCATTTGTAGCAGGCATGGCCTGGGCTTGAAGTTTTGTCTTCTCACCAAACTTGATTAGAGACGAATAGTTGGTTACTGAGTTGCAGAGAAATGGGTAGTTTTGGTATGGGGATATTGTGGTGGATAAAGAAATATAAAAATATACAATGTGGTGTGTAGAATGCAAAATGGGGTGTGTACCCAAACAAAATTATATTTCTGAATTCCACGTCTTTTTTTGGCACAAAAATAAGATCTCTTTTTGACACTTAAACCAACTCCTTTGAGCAGGGAATGAGAATCGAAGGTAAAAATCCTGAAACCCTATTCGAAATTTTGTTATGAGTTGTTGGGTTTTGAAAGAGTTTTAACAATTTGCAATTGCGGGTTTGTTTTCTGACTTTTGTCCCCGACGTCTCCTTCCTCGATCTACAATTCGGGCGTCGTTTCTGGTTTGTGTGCGTCTGTGGATGAAATATTGGGGAGCCATAGTTTGTGGAAATTGAGGTTTTTCTTAGGTAAATTGGAAACCTAACTGTTTGGGATTGTTGTTTGAATATGATTTTACCTCTTGGTGGTTTTCTTAGGTAAATTTGAATGTTCTTGGTTTTAGAAATGGAAGAATGGAGGAAGTAGCATCTATGTGATTGTGCCTTTCGTTTGGTTACGAACTGCGAGAGTTGGAGAGTATTTACTGTCTTGTTCTAGCTCTTGACTCGGGTATCAAAGTATAGCTGGACACACTGTTTGTTGTGTGGAAAGAAATAAGAGTAGAAGATGAGATTGTCTTCCTCAGATAGAATCAATATTTCAGCGAGGACTCAAAAGCTTGAAGTCGACAACCCTTATTCTACGACAGGTAAACTATATACTCCTAACTAATGTTGTAATTTTGTTACTCATATTCCATTAAACTTAGATTTATGAAACTAATTGATCTGCTTTGAAACTAAAGATTTAAAGCCAAGTAAACGATTTTTGAATCTTTTGATTACTTGGGCAACATTGACCTTGTATCTTTCTAGTCTTGGCCAACCTAATGGTGATCCAATTCAAGTAATTCATGTTCTAATGGGTTCAAATGCCAATACTATGTTGTACTTCTCGAAGTTCAATATCGCCATTGACTTTAGATTCAACTCTATATAGTCGATGACCAAATTACCTTGTTGACAGAGATCAATAATCTAAAATGTATAGAGCTAAACCTCAATAATTTTATAGTATGATTTCTCTTATGTTTCATGTATTTGAAACTTTTGAATATGTCCAAGAGCATAAAAGTTTGATAGTTTATATGAACTTGTCAATTTGTGCAACTTGGTTACAGTTGTATGTGTGTGAAAAGATTTGTAATTTGAAATTCTGAGTCCTGGCTCAAGCTAGAACTTTATCATATGTGCACAGTTGAGTTTCAAAGGAGACAAGGGTTATAATATAGTTTAGTTTAGATATGAGTTTGTCTTTATGTTCTTTTCTGAGAGGAATCAAAGTTGAAGGGGGTGTTGTTATCCTTTAAACATCATACACAACCTTTAGATGCTACAAGTTTTAGTGAATGATGCACTTGTACACTTTGAATTCCTAAATTTGCAAGAGCATCAACCACCATGTTAACATGACAGACTTGGCAAAAGTGTTCAAGAAGAAGCAAGAACTCTACTTTTCTTTTATTATTTTTTTATGTTTATTTGTGATTTAGTTTCTGCATTTGCAATCAATTCTATTCTTGTTTCTAGCCCTAATTTTTCTTGTTTATATATGTGAGTTTTCCTGAGGAGCATTACTGAGGAGGCATTAGTACCAAGGAGACATTACCACGTAATAAGGCTCCACTTCACTTATTGGTGTTGAACCTTATTTACTACAGAATTGTTAGCATAATCATTGCTTCAGTACCCATATACCTTCAATATTTTCCCTGGAAGAAATTTAGCTTGTTTCACTTAATGGTGCAATTCTGAAAAGCTTGTTTTAGTTGAAATTTCACTATTTCTAACAGGTGTCCTCTTTGCACTGCTATATGTAGGTAGTCATGTTCTTAAGTACTTGGCAACTGGTGTATGTTATTTGGCTTACTCTTCAACATTGACCTTGAGGTGACTCTTATCAATTTAAAATCTATATTCCATATCTTTGCTATGATGAACATTTATGTGACTAAAATGGATAACTAACATGAATTTGGTTTGCATTTGTAGCTCTCTGTTGAAAGGTTGAGTTCTATTTCTGCAATTTTCTCCTAGTTGGGTTAAGCTATTCTCAGGTAATTTTCTCTTAGTTCCATTTGCACAATAACAAAAAGTTGATAGAGTTGTTTGTTGGCTGACTCCTCTTTTGGTTATAAGCAAGTATAGCAGACCTGTTTGTTGGCAATGGTAGCAATTCATGTTTGTTATGTGCAATAATAACTGTAATGAAATATGGGTTGCTCATGTTGTCTGTTGGTTAATTAGTTTGATAAGCTTGGATGATTTTGTCTGTTGACAGTTATCATTTTGTCTATGTTGTCCATGCTGACTAAATAATAACTGTAATTGCTCATTTTATGAAATTGGCTTGGATGCATATGTAAGTTACCAGGACTTAGTCTATGTTGGTATATGTGGCTATTCATTTTACTACGTGTTTTGTTTGATTGGTTTTTTCAGAGGCTAGTTCTTCACCAACCAACTCAGTACACGACCTCTGAAGAGTTGAGTATATGCAAGATTATGCAAGATAACGTTCAAGACCTTTGATTTGGGTGGGCATCAGATCACTTGCCGAGTCTAGAAGGATTATTATGCCAAGGTTGTGAAGTTACTCATAAACTAGTAGGTGTAGTTATAGCTTTGGTCAATGAAATAGGTGACTTTAAACTTGCAAAAATGTATTGTAGGTCATTTTACAGTAATAACTTATTGTTGTTATAGCATATGTCTATTTGGAACAATAAATCTTTGTAAACATTGTTGGTTTTGGTAATGAGAATGAATTTATATTTCTATTTTATAAATTAGTTTGTGCAAATGTTTTTGGTGACATCCAAATCAAGATCAGACAATAGATATCCCAAGAACTTTGATGTCTTACCTCTTCGAAACGATTTTTATACGTCATTTTAAAGTAAAAAGAGACAATAGTGTATGTCGTCTGAGATACATATCAGACGACAGACAAGTAACGTTTGAATTGATATGAGATGATATAAAGATAATAATATATGTCGTCTGAGATTATATCAGACGACAGATAAGTGATGTTATAATATGTCTGAGATGACAGACATGTTAAATCATTTGCAGCTTCAGGGCTTTTACAATGACAGTAAACTGTCGTTGTAACGTTCTGTAACAACATATACATTTGTTGTGTTACAAACAAGGATTATTTCAGACTACATATTGTCTGTCGTGTAAAGATTTATTAGATGACAGACAATGTCTGTCGTCTGAGTGCTTATCAGATGACAGCTGGATAGAAAACACGTAAAAAAACAAAGAGACGACTGGCATTGCCTGTCGTCTGAAGCATAAATTGGTTTAGTGTTTGTTTTTTCTTTTTGCATGCTTTGATTCTTTAGATGGTAATGAATTTTTATTTTTATTTTTATTTTGTGAAGGTTGGAAATTTATTAGAGTCAACATAGTGTCACTATTTTTCGGTACCAAATAGTGGGGGAAGAGATAGGTAATTTGTTGACCAAAAAAGATAGTTGGTAGTTTGTTTTTTGATATATCTGATGAATATAGTAGGTTAATAATGTGGGTTATTTCATATCCATTGGATTCACACTCATGGGGATGGTCCCATCTTTTTGTTTAATTCAATGTTCTTATAAATGAGTTGGCAAATTAAGCTGCCCTCAAACAACACTGCTCACAAAACATGTTCTAGTTTGATGGAGTTTCTCACATTAAGGTCTTATATATGAGCACAAAACATGTTCTAGTTTGATGGAGTTTCTCACATTAAGGTCTTATATATGACGCCACCTTCTGATCCAGTATAGCTTCCTTTGACCGATGGTGATGCTATGTTGTAAGAATATACAGTTGAATCCATTTTGATAGTTCATTTAAGAAAACGAGAGGGAATTGTTCGGTGTGAAAATGTATTTTTTCGAACAACCAGTTTTGAAGTGTGTCAGTACCTATGGGTTAGGTACAACCTTGTTCTTGGTGCTTGTACGCTTTTTGACTCATCTTCTGACGTACGGGCGCTGGTCAAGCAGGCACTCAGGTTCTTCACAGACCTAGCTGAAGAGCTACTGTGATTTTCCTCCTCTTCCTGTGAAGCGGACATTTCTTACTCAAGCCGGTGTGGTTGAGCAGAGCGATAAACAAAGATTGCGGGGCGTTCGCCAAAGGATTCCTTGACAAACCGGGGATATTTGTTAGATTTCTTACTCCAACAATGATTTTACGGTTATTCATCTATGGATAGGGCTTTATGAAGCGGTGGTAGACTGTTCGCTTACGGATGAGACTTAGTGAGGTAGAAACAGGAATTGCAGAAGGATCAGGCTTTGGTGAGTAGCAACGGCGAATACCTACAGATAGAGCTTTGGTGAACAAAAAGATTCAAGTAATTTTTTTTTGTAGAGGTGCTCCAAGGGAGGTTTGTTTTGCAGTGTGCAAAAGTTGTTTGTTAATTGATTGATGATTCATCTCTGTAAACCATTGACTTCCTTATATAATGAACGTAGGGTTCACTATTCCTTACATATCAAGGTAAACCAGATTTTCTTAATCAACTAGGAAAGAAATCTCCCAAATGATTATGAAACAAATCCTTTGCATTTTTGCAAATCAGCCAAGCATGACTTCAAAAGGAAAAAGAATATGTACAAATATTTTGACCGCAGGAATCTATCCATTGGGCTCGAAGAATAAGCATTCACCGAAAGATATTATTTTGGCCCAAACATTACCCTCAGGCCTTGAGATTAAACCCAAGTCTATCGATAAGGGCTAAAACCCTGACCTAGTTTCTTTAAATTACTGAAACGCCATATCGTTCTCCTTTTGGTCGCCGTGTACCTTCAGCAAACAACAATTTGTTTCAGTAGAAACCCTTTCAGTTCCTCTAAATGTCCAGATGCCAAATCTCATTTCCAAACCATCTTTCCACCATGACTGACATCCTTACTAAAAAATGACCATAGATGGTAACAGAACCTCCGAAAGACTGAAAGCCATCAATCACCCAAACCATTCTCATCTGGAATTAACCCTCAGAGCCACTACCGGGCTGGGTCTGTTTATGAAGAAATTCCTAGAAGCTCAGCACTATTATCACGAATTACGGTCTCTAATCTTCCTATTCCAGAATGTACTTACTGATGGTACTACATGGAAAAAACAGAACGACTGTCCAGCCAGGATTGGAGCTTGGCCATTCCCCAACGATCAAATAATGAAGTGGTACCAAAATCGTCGCGCTCTTGATTTGGATCGATGGAAGCTGGAAGGAATCGTAGATGCAATTGATCTGAGTTTCACACTAAACAGTCACGGTGTGAATCGACCCTCAATGATTGTTGCTGCATGCTTCTAGAACTCTTTCAGCAACACCTTCGATTTCAGGTTTGGTCAAATTGCCATCACCCTTTTGGATATATATGCTATCACTGGTTTCCCAGTTGTTGAGGAAGCGTATCAAGAACATCTCAACGAAGATGCATATATTTTTCAAACTGTTTATCCAATAGACTACCCCACGCATTTCTCTTACAAAGGATGAGTTGAAAATTTCTACGTTCGCGGATACGAACAAAGCAGTATTGCATTTCTAGACTTTTGGCTTCATAAATTCGTAGTCTGCACAGTAACCCAGAAACTAACCAAGGTTTAGACTCGCACTGCAACTCTTATTTTCAATGGGCACCTGCTTGGTCTAGCACAACTGGTATTGGGGTTCATGTATCGAGCGTTGTATAAGCTGTCAGTTCATCAACTGAACTACGACGATGTATCAGGCCCGCTTTAGATCTTAGACCTCTGGTTGTAGATCTACTTTGTTCAGTTCATAGACCAGAACGTTCTCGATTTCCCTGAGCACCAAGTATTAGGGAGAGCATTCGCTGACGATTTTTCACCTCCAGCTATAGGATATGCTCGGTCTCTTGAGTACCTGTTTAACTTTGATGCCACCACCCTAGATTCTAGTCTTCTAGTTCTCAACCGCAAGTGGGGTTATGTGGTCTGTAGCACATACCCTTGAAGGGCGAATGTTATTCAACCAGTCTATCTCTCTCATGGATATTTCTCTGTCCAAATTGGCTGGTTTTGAACTCTATGCATGCAACCATTTATGCCGCCAACTTGGTTTATACTAGCGTGTGCCTTTCCCTCTTACCAATAACATAAACTACTACAACTTTTGCGAATAGAGAAAACATCGAAGCAGATAGTAGGAGATCCTCGCTTTCGGTCTAAACTGTCTCCTTCCACACCCACTGTGCACAAATTTGAACTACTATTCTCCACCAATATGGCTTTTCAAGACTATGTAGAATGGTGGAACTCTCTCTATGGCCACCTCTGGTCTAAGGATATTGGAACCTTCTTCAGAATTATCTTTAGGAAAGCCAAATCCATCCTATCTGCTGATGACAAACTTGTACTTAATGGAGCTGCCATCCCCGGAAAGCTTGCACAAGTTGGTGCTCCAGACCTAGATACACAGGTAATTATGCTTTCAAGTGGTTTCATACTTATACTGACTGAAAACCACTAACTGGTTTATAAACTACATAATCAAGTCCTAGATGCATCTTCAACCCAAGCATCATCATCACCTAAACCCAAGAAGAGAGGCATGAAAGTAATCATTCAAGATTCTGATGAAGAAGATATTGATCTTCATCTAGTATGTTTTAAAGATTCCTAGCACTTTTATCAATGTCTTCTTACTTATTAAACACCATTTGCTGATATTTTGACATGTTGTAGCTGGCTCATAAAAGAAGAAATACGAAGATAGATGCATCTTCCTCACACCACATTCCAAATCCAGCTCCAGCCCCATCACTGCGAGATTGGGAGGCTAAGAAACAAGCAGTTGTATACAATGTTCTAAAAGGCCTCGTCTAGTCCCCTCCTAGGCTCTAGGCTGCAACAAGCCGCCTCGTTTTTTTCAAGGCATTTGTGCCAGGCTGTGGGCAATTAGGCAGTCGTCTAGCCCGCTTAATCGCCACCTATCCTCCCTAGACACCGTCTAGCCACCTAGGGTTCTAAGCTCTCTGGCTAATTTTATTTACATTTAGTGGTGAGGTTGTTACATTGTGAGGAGCATGACAGTATAAGAGTAAATGATGTTTTTAGAACTAGAAGTTTATATGTTTATTGTTATTGGTGCTCACTTTTACATGAAGTTATGCTAAATTTTAGCTATAATCTATTTTATAAATAGATCTGACAAGATTTATGTTGAATAATTTATCTATATTTGACTGTTTTCAAATTTTAGAGTACATAAAAAATATATTTTTAATTAATAAATATGAAAAAAATAAATCGTCTAATCCCCACCCAGACTGTCTAGGCACTAGGCTATAGGTCGCCACCCGCCTACCGTCTAGCGTCTTTTAGACCATTGACTGTATATAACGTTTGGTCTCAGATCACCAACCCATCTGATGTTGTTCCAATTAGTGTAATGCACTCATTGGATGTAGAAGCTTCTTCAAACCCTGCCTCCACGACTGAAACTGAAGATAGTCTCTCAACGCAGAGTGTTCCACTAAGATTAATGACCCCAATGGCTTGATTATCCTAGTTGCAGTTATACATGACATGGCGAACAATCCAAATCCCACCACTTCTGAGACTCTAGGCACATATCTTGATGCAGAAGCAACTAATGTCCCTGCTTTCCCAATAAGAATATAATCATGCTATTTTAATTATTAGTTTCACGAAGAAACTTATTAAGTCGTCTCATGTGTTCCACAGCAAGATACAGTTTTGGTAGAGACGACAAATACGTCTCTGGCTATTATCCACACCGATCCAGGAACACAACTTGTTCATGAGGTAGCCTTTTGTGTCCCTGAAAACTGTGTGAAACCCTTCAAGACACTAATTGTCCAGGTATGATAATTTCCACTTATTTAAATAAGTTGCAAAAATATCATAAAACTCATCTCCAGTTTTACTTCCAAGAACCAATCCTTTCCTCCACCGCGAATGCACCTGAGATGCTTGAGAATAATCTTCCCTCTACTTCTGGAGCACTAAAGGATGCTTCTTCTGCTAAAAAAATGAGACATTCATCTAATAACTGACTATGTTGATAATATACTTGTATTTTACACTTATGCATGTATATGTTTTAACTCCAGGCACCACTGAATAGGGAAGAAATCAGTCCCGTAATAGAGAATGCATCAGGTTCTAGTGACCCCGCTGCTAAGGCATTACTTGGAAAAAACCTTCAAGCTCTCTTCAAACCTCCTACCATTGACCCTGAAGTAGCTGCAACTGGAGAGTTTTTAGATAACCTGGACATGGTGGATATCACTTCAGCTGATCATGAAGATAAGATTCTTGAAGCCATTTCAACCCTGATAGACCATGTAGCTGAAGAAAAACTAGAGCTTCTCGAGAACAGCATGTACCACCATCCTTCACAGATCGAGCATTATGAGTCTGACAGAAACACGGCTAACACCATTCGCAAACAAAGGTGTCAGTTGTTATCATCCTTTACTGAAGCTTCCAAACAAATTCAAGTTGACTATCAAGAAGCTACTACAATAGCAGACCAAAGGATAGCTGAACTGGAAGCCCAACTGAAAGTAGCTCGCGAGGAGCAACAAGTTAAACTATCTGCCCTCTAAGCTTGTGTTTCAGAAATATAGAATCTGAAGGACCAACTCCAACAAGCAGAAGATTTAGAGAAAAGGCTAATGAGAAGACCTTGACATCCAAAGCAGATTTAGAGAGAATCCACATTGACATCATGTTTGCGGGCAAGTTTTGTAAATCTGCCCATCGGGTTTAACTCATTTGTAACCAACTCTGACCCAAACGTCATTGATTATCTGTAACCAACAGCTTTAATTCTCTCTTTAATGTATGATCTTTGAAAATATCAGTGCCTGATCCTTGAACAATAACTATGATCCTCAAAAGATGCAAAACGTAATTACTTTTGACCATTTATCATTTCAGAGTTATTTGCCAACTGTTAGCCCTACTCACCATCCCCTATAGATTGAAGAACCCAGAACAGTTCTTTTTACTCTCATCTCACCTTCTTCAATGGATTTCGTTTCTTGTATTTTCTTTAAAAAGCTCTTTCCACCACATGATAGCATTGTAGAAAACCTATCTATGTTTAGTGGCATGTCCTCATATGATACATAAGTTTAATGACATGTCCTCATGTCCTTCCACAATATGTGAATCCAGTTGTAGAATCTGTCTGAACGTGTAGCATCCTCACAACATGGTCTATAAGAGGATAATGGAGATAGCCAACTTGTACCTCACCTATTTTGGCTTGTGTTCATTTCTTGACCAGCCTATGGCCTTCCAGATGGTATATATGATTCTTCTTTCACCGGCAGCATCATCCTATCTTGTACTTCTTATTATAGATAGCGAATAACACTAGGGTTGTATGCTATGGCATCAGAGCCACTTTCTGGCTTTTTGTAATGTTTCCGGCCATAAATCCGTAGCTGAATAAAAACACTTGATTGTTTTCTTTATAGCATTTGTATTAAAAATTAGTTTCCTAATCGTAAAACCACAGGTGTTGGTTCAATATATATATATATATATATATATATATATATATATATATACAAAACTGAAACTCAAACAGTTACAGCTAATACAAAACTCTTCGAAGTTCCATAAAGTTGAAAATTGTGAAAAATGGGGGTATTAAAATCTTCTGCATGGTGTAGTGTTGCCCCCAGTTTGAATTAGTTGCCGCAAATGACGCCAAACCAAGAAAACTCTATGTATGGACCTATACCCCCCACAATAAGAACTTAGAGGAAGAGTAACGTTGGATCTGTAGACTATTGGTGGAGGGTCTTAATATTCCCACATGCTAGCCATGTACTTCAGATGACGGTCGTTGATAGGATTAACATGTATCTCTCCATCTAGATCTCTAAGATAATAAGCACTTGTAATAACAAGTCGATCAATAACGAATGGTCCGTCCCAAGTGGGTGATCACTTTCCACGTCCGCGAACATGTTCGTCGAAGAGCAAAATAGCTTTTCAGACCAAGTCCCCAACTCCAAAGTTGCATCCTCAAGTTCGTTTATCATATGCTCTGTCATCTTTCTTCTTTTCCATAATCAAATTGTCCAAGGCTTCCATGCATTTATCATCCAAATCTTCGTGCTCTTGATACATAGCTTGAGCATAATCTTCTCTAACTAAATGATGTGGTTCGCGAACGCATAAGGAATGAACATTTATCTCTATAAGAAACACTGCATCATGACCAAACATCAAGGCATATGGAATAGTACCAGTAGGGGTCCACTTAGAAGTTCTGTAGGCTCACAAAGTGTGATCCAATTCATTATGCCAATCTCTGGGATTGTCTGCTAACATTTTCCTTAGAATGTTCTAGATAATATTGTTTCTAGCTTCTGCTTGTTCATTCGATTGAGCATAATAAGGTGTAGAATGTAAAAACTTAATGTCATAGCCCTCAAGAAACTCCTGAGTTTCTTTAGCTATGAACGCTGCTCCCGGTCTGCCACCAAACATTCTAGTATACCATACATGCAAATGATATTTTGAAAAAAAAATTGGCAAACCGTCGTGACGGTTAAGCCTTTTACAGGAACTGCCTCTACCCATTTTGTAAAGAAATATGTTCTCACCAAGATGAACTTGTGTTGCTTGGAGGCATTTGGATAAATAACCCTAACAAAATATAGTGCCTAGCCTCTTCCAGGCCAATTTTTAATAATTGGTTGCATGAGAATATCTGGGACATGCTGAACTGGTCCGCGAGCCTGACACTCGAAACAACCCTTAGCAAAGCTAATGCAGTCTTTAAGAATAAAAGGCAAGAAAAACCCATATCGATGAATGAGCCACCTCATCTTAAGTCCAGCTTGATGAGATCCGCAAATGCCTAAGTGTACCTCTCTCATCAGTCTTTTAGCCACTTTGCCATACACACATCTAAGGTCGACACTTTCTTCGCCTCGTCGAAACAGCTCTCCTACTTTGAGGACATAATTGAGTACAAAGTATCTAACCTTCTTGTCTACTGGAGCAGCTGGATTTGTCAAGTATTGCACGATGGGTTGGCGCCAATCAACATTGATAGGGTTCACTGTAGCCATTAACCATTCATCATTAAGTTTATGGTGAGCCATAAAAGAAGGTAAAGTACGTTTCTTAACTTTTATGATCTGTTGGCGAACGCCATTTGCTAGGCTAACACTAGTAACAATCTGTGCTAACTCATTTGCCGAGAAATTCTTCTCCCTAAGGATGTAATCGAGCATAACATCTGTAAACTCATTCAATAGTTTCATTGCTCGCTCCCATAAAGGAATTAGTCTAAATGCAATACACTTGTACACACATTTTAGCTGATTGATGATCAAGATTGAAAGCCCTAACACTTCAACTGCTCACATTCCCATCTCCATAAGTATCTCCAGGCCAATTATTAATGCTTCATACTGTGCTTGGTTGTTTTGTACACTTCCATTACAGCTAAAAACAATAAGAGAACTTGTCCCCGGCTAGATTAACAAAGAAATTTCAGCTCCAGATAAAGAATCTATGCTATTGTCATCAAAATATAGAGTCCAAGGCTGAGTGTACACTATACTGACTTCTGTCACCTGGTGCTCCATTTGTTCTTGAACAAGATGATGTAAGAGAAAATCTGAAGCAGTCTGTCCAGTCTGCGCTTGAAGTGGAGCATATTGGAGTGAAAACTTAGACAAAGCAAACATCCATTTGCCATCCCTGCCTCTTAGGAAAGGCCGAGTTAACATGTACTTCACGAGGTCAGTCTGTGCTATCACCAATGTATTGAATAAAAACATGTAATGCCTTAATTTGCAACAAGCAAAGTACAAAGCCAAACAAAACTTCTCGATTGACGAATATCGATTTTCAACATCTTATAAAACCCTACTAAGATAGTACACCGCGTGTTCGATGGAGTAAAAAGACACTGAAATGTATAACTTTAAAGGAATTCCTAGACTTGATGGCCATAACATAGGAGGACTTGCCAAATACTCCTTTATCTTATCAAATGTTTCCAGAAGTACAGGCTCCCAAGTAAACTTTTCTTCGGTGTTCAACTTCAAGAGAGGTGATAAAGGTACAATTTTCCCTGCAGAGTTAGAAATAAACCTTCACAAGAAATTAATCCTGCATATTAAACTTTGTAACTCTTTTTTGTTCCTTGAGGCTAGAGTTTCTACTACTGCTTTTGCTTTGTCCCCTGGAATCTCTATGTCGTGCTGATGCACCACAAATCCCAAGAAATCTCCCAGATGAACCCTAAAAATACACTTAGCTGGATTCATACGAAGTCTGTGCTTTCTCATTCTGATGAACATCATTCACAAATCTTCAATGTGTTCTTCTCTCTTCTTGGACTTAACCACGACATCATCAATATAAATCTCTATTTTGGTACTAGGGATATCATGAAAAATTAGGTTCATTGCTCGCTAGTATGTAGCTCTTGCATTCTTAAGTCCAAAAGACATGCCAACATATTCAAACGCTCCTGTGAAACCGGGGCATCTTAAAGCTGTTTTATGTCCGTCATCTTCTTCTACATGTATCTGGTGATAACCAACTGTTCCATCCATAAAAGATAACATCTCTTGTCCCGCTACAACATCCACTAACATACCTATCATAGGCATAAGGTACACATATTTGGGTGTTGTTGTGTTAAGGTTCCAGTAGTCCACACTTACTCGTATCTTCCTATTTTTCTTGCAAACGAGAACAATATTGGATAACCATTGTGTATATTTAGCTGGCCTGATTATCCATGCTTTTGACATGTTCTGGACTTCTGTTTTGACAGCTTCTGATGTGTCTGCATTCATTCGCCGTTGTTCCTGCTGCACTGGCCTGTAGCCACATACTATAGGTAACTTCTGACAAACCAACTCAGGTGTCAGGCCTGACATATCTTCATATTTCTCGATGAAGCAATCTTTAAACTCCTGCAACAAATTAATCAGTTGTTGTTGTGGTTCTAGAAATTGACTAATACCAACCTCCATTGGTTCCTCAAGAGAACCCAGATTGATTTTCTCGACTGGATATTTTACGTTAGGTGGAGTATCATCTAAGGTTGCAGGAGCTGGTTGAATAATCTCTTCCTCGTCACATTCATCATGTATTATGTCATCTTCGATACACCCGACTACGGCTATATCATTTCAGGCTTCTTGTTCTTCTCTAAAAATAGACAATCTTAGGTGCAAGAACGCATAAGCCTTTATATCTTCATTGCTGAGATGTTTTAACATTTACGAGTGTCAGAGTTAGGTACGATGAAGCCAGGTCTGTTGGTATCTGCCCTAGCCTGGACTAAACCTCATCGTGAAAGCTCTGAAGAGGTAACCCTATACAGATTGCCTTTGTTGTCTATTCCAATAACCTGAAGAGGGCGCATATCTCTATAATAAAACTCTGAATAAAGTATGCATGCAGCCACTAAATATGGTCGCTTATCAACCTTAACCAATTCTGTCTGGTCTGTAACTAGATTCAACATAAGCAATTCCTGATGCATTGAGGATGAAACATAGTATGTTCTATGAAACCAATCCCTTTCAAGGATAATACTATAAGAAGCAGTACAATCAGTGAGAAAAAATGACTTGAAGGAATTAGATGGACCTATCTTTATCTTGAGAATCAAAACCCTAAAAGTTTTGGTTACATTGCCTGCAAAGCTCCGAACACTCAAGTTGCTGCTAACAATCCTTTCTTTAGGGACAACGTACGCCTCAAATGTTCTCATTGTGCTGCACCAGTATCAATTAAAATCCTGTTGACCTCCATTTCAGCTGTGATGTACAAAGGTTTAAGGTGTTGAGACATGGATACATTTGGTATAGAGAACATCATAAATAACCTCCTGAGATCAAACTTCTCACTCCTATCTTCAGGCTTATCTATTTGGACTTTCTACACCTTGGTTGTCAATTGTTCTATCTTCTCTGTTAGAGGGAGCTCTTCTTCAATGTTTTCTAAGTTTAAGAAGACATGAGATGACATGGGGCTTGACAGGTCGTACTTCTTAGAAAAGGTGTATGCCATATTATATTCCACCTCTCGTGCATCATTAATTGGAAGGTCTGAATTTGCCCCCATGTCAAATATAACATGTTACAGTCGAGGCTGTCTTCCTGTCCCTCTGTCTCAAGTTCCTCACCCTCATCACCACTAAATTTTAGCTCTGCATTACTGTGTTATCGCGCCATGATAGGTGTTGTTAGCTAGTCTGGCCAACTTCTTTGTTAATGACTGGATCCTCAGAAACAAATTTGCTTTTCAAAATGGCCTCAGGTGTAGGCCTCTGAGCAATCTTCTCCACGATTGCTTCTTTTCCTTCTTGAGAAATCACTTTTGGTTTCCATTCCACTTTCTGCTGTCGTATCATTCTACTGGGATTAGTGTCCATTCTAGCTCTCCTCCTTCTAGCTTCGTTAGTCTTGAATTCTTTCGTGAATGATGACCTGTTGAGTGCAGAAATCCAATGCCTTTGATCACTGTCTACTGGTGGTCTTGACAATCTACTGAGAGCACTTTCTCTTCGCTGGTCAGGTTCTCTGCTCCTGTCTCCATGGAGAACGTGCCCATAAGGCCTAGCCGTCGAATGTTCCTCTACTCTTTAGAGCTGTTCTGACGTTCGCCATATCTGACTAGGCTGAATGTCATCTCTTTTCAATGCCTCTAGCATTCGCTTTGCTTTCTCATACTTCTTTTGTACTTTCCTCGTCTGAGTTTAAGTTGCTTCAACCACTTTTCCCTTTTCACGCATATACTATATATCTTCTTTAATACATGCTTTTGAAGCAGGTGGTATATATGACTTTATCAAAATATCTGGTTGAGGTACTGAGCAAGACCCAACCCTGGCACTGATAGATGCTTTAGACTTTTGAAATATTTGACTTACTTGTCCGGGTGTCTTCACATTCCGTAGTCTAGTTGGTGCATAATGATTTGTTGGCGAATGCAGTACAGTGGCTTGTGATGACTTAACGATCTTCTCAAATTTTTCATAACTCATTTCAAACCACACTCTACCTTGCATCATGAACAAAGCACCACTGTAGATCCTTCCACAATAGGCGATACTTTTTGCACTATAATTGGTGGTTCTGAACACTTTTCCTTGTTCAGATTTAAAGTTAGCTTTCGTGCTCCTTTGTGGTTAAAACTGGCATCAACCATGGACACTTCTGCTTCTGGTTCACTTCCAAAGTTTAGGTATCTAGTCTTTCAATTGAACACAAGTCGCAGTGTGATGAGTCCAAACATTGTAAAATTTGCAGTATGTCCTGTCTGCAATAACCTCTTCAGTTGAAACTGTTTCCCATAGGATTTCCATTATTCATGCATCTATCATTGTGTATAGTATAATGTGTGCCAAGTGAGCATCATATGTATGTTCTAAAAATCGAGGCTTGACTCTCTTCCATATTGGGGCGACCACTAGCTTGAGATCAACCATAGATACTGTAGGAAATAAATCTACATCAACTCAGACTGTTGTCTTCTCGCCATCAACGTCCAGCTTACCATTGTTGATCCATGTTTGGAGTTGATCCTTTAACCTGATGCATTCAGAAGTATTGTGATTCCATAGATTATGATATTTGTTCTTACCCCTGATCTGCTCTGGTTTTGGACAGGTCCTGAAGTCATGTCTTACTTTTCCCTAAGCGAATAACTCATCCAGGATCTCTGGAACCTTGTGAGCATTATATGTGTAAGATTCATATCCCTGTTTAGCGAAAGCTCTTGTCGTTATCTTGACTGAGTTCTTTTCCAAGCGTAAAGCTCTAGACCTCACAACCTGTCTCCTTGCCAACTCTACTGCTGCCACATCTTCTTCATCTTGAGTGTAGACCTGCGGCTCCACATAATGGTGGTGGACTATAAAAAGGATTGAGATGTGAGTATACTGTGGACACCATCATGTTCTTCCTAGGACCATACCTCGGCTTCAGAGTGCTTGGAATATAAGAAGTTGGTGGCCCTTGTGGAGCTTCAACACCTCCATCTAGTTCATCCAAAAAGTTCTGATAGCTGACCACTTTACTTATTAGTTCAGCCATGCTTGCAAAATGGACGTCATGATATTTGGCCCCTGGCTTCTCTCTAAGCCCTTGATAGCTATGTCAATGACATCTTGTTCTGAAATTGGAGTCTTGCACTTGGTTTGTTGGATCTTAATTCTCTTCAAGTACTCCACTGGTGATTCCATTGGTTGCTGGTACATGGAAGTTAAAGATGACAAATCAACCTTAGGCTCAACTGTACCAAACGTTGTTCTGAATATAGCTTCCATAGTTGATCAATTAGGAATTGATCTTGGGACCAACTTATTATACCAAGTTAATGTGGACCATGCAAGAGAAGACCCAAAAACTCTAAGTTTAAAAATATCATTGGTTCCATAAGAACCACATTCGCTGTAGAAGCGATAAACATGCGTAGCTGGATCTTTTGACCCCTCTCTAGAAAAGGTTGTAAAACTAATTTGCTTGTAATGGTCAGGGTTTTCGTACACTATGATGCATCTACCGTCTCATCAAAACCCTGCTGCTCTGGCTCTTCTTCAACTTTTCCTTTTGCCATAGCATTCTTGTGAGCCACGTTTTCTCTCAATTTCTAGGATTTTCTCAATCTCTCGAAGGCAATCAAACAGTCTATCGATCTTATCGTTTGTATCAGCAACATCCTGAGTTGTAGCGCATTGCAGCTTCTCCATGATCATGCTTTTTGACTTAATCTTCTGACTCTGTTGAACTTGGATATGTCCCAGCTGGGAGTGCCAGATGTTCGGTGCAAAAATGAATTTTCTCGAACAACCAGTCTTGGAACGTGCCAGTACCTATGGGTTAGGTACAACATTGTTCTTAGTGTTTGTTCGTCTTCCGACTCCTCTTCAAAACGACTGACGTACCGGCGCTGGTCAAGCTGGCACTCAGGTTCTTCACATACCAAGGTAAAGAGCAACTAGGATTTTCCTCCTCTTCCTGTGAAGCGAACGTTTCTTACTCAAGCTGGTGTGGTTGAGCAGAGCTATAAACAGAGATTGCAGGGCGTTCGCCAAATGATTCATTGACAAACAAAGGATATTTGCTAGAGTTCTCACTCCAACAATGGTTTTGCGGGTATTCGCCTACGAGTAGGGCTTTATGAAGTGGTGGTGGACTGTTTGCTCATGGATGAAGCTTAGTGAGGTAGAAGCGGGAACTGCTGACAGATCGGGCTTTGGTGAATAGCAGCGGTGATTGCCTACGAATAGAGATTTGGTGAACAAAAAAACTCAAGAAATCTTTTTTGTAGAGGTGCTCCAAGGGGGACTTGTTTTTCCGTGTGTAAAAGTTGTTTGTTGATTGATTAGTGATTCATCTCTGTAAACCATTGACTTCCTTAAATAATGAACGCTAGAGTTCGTCATTCCTTGCATATAAAAATCTCTCAAATGATTATGAAACAAATCCTCTGCATTCTTGCAAATCAGCTAATTATGACTTCAAAAGGAAAAAAGAATATGTACAAATATTTTGACCGCATGAATAGGTCCAGTGAGCTAGCTTGAAGAATAAGCATTCGTCGAAAGATATTATTTTAGCCCAAACATGAATATCCTAAACTGAATAATGGGAGCAGTGTTTTTTGTTGAAAGATGAGTGAAAGAGATAAGAGACTATCTACCATCCTTATTGAATTAATACAGAAAAAACAACAAGAGAGGTGGACCAAACTCAAACCTCTCAGGCAAAATATAATGACAAAACTAACTTGGAAAGAACTTCAGTGCACTCGGGATGTTTAGTAGTCGATCGATAAATGACTAACTTTACAATCAAAGGTGCAAACAAGAACAAGGTTTGAATCAAATACACTGTCACTCAATTCATCTCGTTCGTTAAGATAACCAAGTTACACATTTTTTGACAAATAATGTCATCGACTCTACAAATTTAGATTGGTAGAACATAACACTCACATTTCTCTTTTCGTTACTTCTCCATAATTTCCGATTTCATAGATTGTTTATCTGACAAACCTGTAGATATGAGTTTCTTCTCATCATGTCCCTCATGTTTTCGTGTATTTTTCTTTTCCTTGAATGAATGTCCTTTGTTATATCGTATACTCAGAAGCACTGTTATCAATAATGTGATCAAAATAGTAACTCTACGGACTCTCAACCGCTTGTTCTGTACAGCCATGATAGAGAGCTTACAAACTTGCTGGTTTTGGAGTGAGGGAGTTGGTGTTGGGTGGGGGTGGGGGTGGGGGTGGGGGTGGGGTTTTTTTTTGTTGGGTGATGTTGAATGATAGGAAAAGGATATAATGGCAGAAAGGTCACATGGTTTTATGTATTTGCCACAGAGGGGAGTACGCAGATACTTTCTGGTGTCAGATGCAAATTTACGAACGTCACCTTCAACAAGAACCTCAAAAACCATAACAGTGACCATTTCCTAACCCTTCCTAGCTCTTCTGTTTGGCTTCTTCTTACTTGGACTGTGTGTTCAGAATCTTTACCTCTTTTAATTTCCCCTCTCCCTGATGATAATGGTCCTTTCCCTTAGGTACCTCTATCTTCCACTGAAATTTTCCCCTCACCCTTTTCCTCAGTTAATTTTCATCATCATCGCTACTTCTGAATAATTCTGATGCATGAAGTCAGCTTTTTTCTCTCTTCTGATTTGTGCTGCTATAATTACTTCAGCCCAATTACTAATTTTGATTATATAATATATACAAATCGAAAGCACCAACTATGCCGGAGCTGGAAACCCACTCAGCTGGCACATGTTCATGTGTGTGTTTCTCCAATATATTAATCCCTAATATGATATTAATACCAAGCAAGCAAATGTAGCATAACATTTATGCAGAAGAAGAAAAGAAAAAAAATGTGCAATGGAAATTTTAAGTGTATTATTCAGAGGCAATCGATTTCCCAAAATTAATGATGAAATTAGCAAAAATATTTAACTCTGTACTTCAATGTTCGACAGCCAAAAAACTTGAATTGATAATTGAAATTAACTCATAGGAATTTGAGCCATGGCCGGGAACTGCGTAATGGGGTTTGATCAATGAAAATGGTCAGGCTGCTCAGCAGGCCATGGCCAGAAGCTACCTTGGTGGTCTTGGTCAATGGAGCCATTGTTGAACATTGTGCAGAAGGTTTGGTCTTCTTGAATCATCTGGTCAACTTTGAGGCAGTGGAGGTCTGATGACCTTGAGGAGCCTTGGAGGAGTTGGGTTATGCTACCATGTGGTGGCCTGCATAGGGATGATGGGAACAGGTTTTTTGATCCATTTGTGATCTGGGTATTTGATTGAGGGCTGGTAGCTGCTGGAGTGGTACTTCTTGACATGTCTAAGTTGATATGATCAGAACTGTTGTCATCAGTACTGTCATTACTCCATGAACCCTGATCAGTCTCTTTCTTCATGTTATTGCTAAGCGCCCCTTCAAAGTGTGAATCTTTACTGCCTTTTATGGCCAACAACTGCAACATCCAGCATTTTGAACTCAAGTAATCAAAACGAAGTACCAAAGAATATATAAAAATCGATCCGCACATAATTATATACAACCGGTGATGTTATGGAAAATGGTCATTAACATAGCAATATATAGTATTCAAGGAGTTAAAAAATACTACAACAATTGAAAGCAACCAAGATTAAACTACACTCTTGTTGATCATCAGATGCACATCTGACAGACGTACAGACTAGTTAATTATAAGAGAAATTAGGGAATATTAGTATGACTTTTGGATTTGATTATATATTTTATTGTACATTGGATCAAGAGCTCCAACAACTAGTAGAGAATTAAGATGTCCTAGTAATCATAATGCACCATAATCAAAGCTGATCTTCATCTAACATAGATAAATGACTTAACGATTCAATCGTAATCTAATCAACTCCATGAAAAAATGAAAAAAGGATCTGGTTAAGCATACTAGTACTGTTGATTACCTCAGCCTGAAGTTTCTTGTTGTGAGATTGAAGGGCATCATTGTCAGCCTTGAGAGCATCAAACTTCTTCTTGAGGACATCATAGTCTTTCTCCAACTGCTTTGTCTTCCACCTAGCCCTCCTGTTCTGAAACCATATGGCAACCTGTCTTGGCTGCAGACCAAGAGCCTTAGCAAGCTGTTGTTTCCTCTCAGGCTCAAGCTTGTTCCCCATCTCAAAGCTCTTCTCAAGGGTCTTAACCTGCTCAAGGTTCAGCCTTTTCTTCTTCTCCCCAATCAGCTGTGACCCATCATCAGACAAATCATCTTGATCTCCTCCTCCATGCAGATCTTGGTGATCATACTGATGGTGATTACTGCACTTATCATCAACCCCGGAAAAGGATAGCGATCTCTTCATCATGAAAGGTATTCCAGCACCACCGCCTGCAATTACATACATAATGTCAGACTCCATAGAATAACTTCAATTACAGAAAATTAGAGAGAGAGAGAGAGAGAGAGAGAGACCATGAAAGTGTTGCGGTGGACATGAAGGAAGGTTGTTGAGGGAGGAAGAAGCTGCAGAGAGATGGAGGTCTGGATCTTCATGGGTTTGGAACATGAAACTATGACAAGGTGGGAAGGCCATGATTCATGTCAAGAATGCAATCTCAGGGTTGCATGTTATTGCTAATAGGCTAGGTATGAGAGTACTGATTTTTGAAGCAAATTTAAGGGGCTTTGGGATTATGGTCTGGCTCTCACTCTCATGGTGACAGAGCTTTCAGAAAGAGAGAAGAGGGTGATGGGTGCTGCAGAGACTGAAAGACAGCGATTTTTAGGTGAAGAGAGAGAAGAAGCAATGAAAAAGAAAGGAGGGAGAGATCCATATCCTAGGATGGGTCCAAGAAACCTCTCCAATCTCTCTAGTATATATTATACACAACTCTCTCTCCTATATCTCTCTCTTGCATACAAAATGTATACTAACAAATCAGCTGGTGTACTTAAATGAAAACAAATCCCAGCCCAGAAAATCATTTAAATCTAAAATCACAGAGAAGAAAAAGAAGAAATTAGATCCCATATTACAGTTCATCAGCAACATGAATTTATAGAGAATGAACGTAAATCTGGCATTGATCAAGTAATTAAAGAGAAATAAGGGCAAGGCAATATGAAAAGTGAAACCCTACGATCACATTGGCATCACATATTTGATTCCACATGGATCACATCATGTGTGACGAGGAAACTTGTCAAACATGAAAACCCAGAATCCAAGGAGAGGAAAATAATTGACAATATATAGAAAGCAATAAGCTAATTTGTGATTTAGCACCATGGATGAACTAATTCATCTTGGTGGACATTGCGTTATCGATTAATTTAGTGATCCGACTCTGTCATTTGCTGGAGAATTTTGGTGATTCTGTGTCAAAGAAGTCGATATTTTATACTCATCAGCTGTGTCCTTGGGATTTCGACCACGGTTACTATAAAAATCGATTCGACCCTGGTGAATAAATCAAAGGCCATCAAGTTATTTTGGAACTCGATCCTGAGCTCAATCTTATACATGGTGAATGTTCCTCCCTGTCCTCCGTGATCATGGCAATGCAAGGGGTCGAGGAGAACTGAAGAAACTCATACTTGCAATACTATGCTCATGTATCAAAATCTTGGCTCCGTCCCTGTATCTATTAATCTATAGCTTCGAATCGTACATTGTTCTTCAGTGTAGTATATAAACAAGTCAGCACGTAAACTATATTGCTCGTTTCGAGAAAAAAAATCTCAATATGTCACATGAAATGAGAAAGAACTAGGGTTTTTAATGTTATTGTCCACGGATGTGATTAAGGAGATGGAAGTGCTTACCTAATTAACCTACAAGGAAACACTAAGCATGATTATCTTAATATATGAATCACCAACTGCTACCCCGACATATAATGTCCTGAGGACATGATTAAGTGGGAATAGTACGTAGAGAACACATGAGATTCCGTATTGGTTGCAAATGGATCATCTCTTCCCACTCCTAAGCCTCCATCTTCTTTGAAAGCTAAGCAGATATGCCCTCAAAAGGAAAACTGATGGGACTCTCTGTGTCATTTTTCCATGGATGCACAAATCAGTGGTTGCTTTCACTATACCTAGAAAAATTCTAACACCGGTGTGATTATTCTCTTTTTTCCCAGGTTTACATTAGCTATTTCTCAGCAAGCTTTTAAGCACTTATTGTTAGCATCTGTAACTTATAAGGACATTACATGAGTTTTGTTTCTTCGCTGAACACCTTTTCTTCCAGCCGACCAGTCCGTTTATCTTGGATGCATCATTAAGTTTCCAACATCTCTCGATAGTCCATACGTACTATGATATATATGTCGGTTAGTTTCATTAGCTATCATTATTGTGGGTTTTCGCCGTTATCACTTCTAAACTAGACGGTAATGTCAATCTATCTATGAATTACACTACAAGATTGTCGATATATTGATGTATCGTAAACAATCTCATCAAAATCAATTAGGCCACACATACGCGGGTAAATTAGCAATCCAAAATCGAAAGGTAAGAGATTATGATAGCCTTAGACATGGGGTTAGGTTCTTTTGGGGAAGCAGGTTTGTGGTTCCCACGTAAGGGGGGAGAGGGGATAGTACTGCTGAATCAGCCTGTCCTACAACAAAGCTCCTCTTACAATCACATGCCTTTATTGGAAGTTTAGAGGGTACCCCTCCACCCTTGGGGATAGGTTGCATCCATCCATGTTATTGCCCTTTGTTGCTAAGCTTTGCGCAGCTCATCAACACCTCTAAAAAAAATTGAAATTAAGCAAAGTGATGCTCTTTCTGAATCTTCCCCACATGGCCTTCTGTTTCCATGTGCCCTTCCCTTCAACTCCTCCCTAAATGCTATTTAAACTTTTAGTTTCTTTTTCAATATCTGCTAGCTTCTTCTATTCCCCAACCATACATCCCAGTTTTTTATGGCACTTCTCAGTGTTCTGATACACAACATTTATCATATCATTTAATCTGATGGAGACCTTTCCTTACAGGGTCTCACCCTTATGTGATCAGTTGGCATCAGAAGGGAATCCAATTGAGTTTCAGTTGCCTTAAGCAGATGGGAGTATTCTGGATTGGGAAAGGAAAATAGACGTGGAAAGATTATGGTGCTTCTGTGCTAATTAAAACATAACATGAGGATGGGTGAGGGGATGATAAGACTTTTTATATGGTGTTTGTTTCTACTAACTGAGCAGGCCCCAGATACAACAATACTTCTTAACAAGACATTATGAAATTTCTATTTGCTCGACCCCTGCTATAAGTTACTTGAAAAATATGAAAATCTTATAGTTCAAAAGTTGAACCATAAGAAGGTAAATTTTCATGGCTCTTCTAGCCGTGGCTTTTACCTTTTTCCCTCCATCCGTACTGTTCTTCATCTGGTTTTTTTTTTCAGCCATTTCTCTCGTACCCTTGTGGTGAATTTGTTCTAGCCATGTCTAGCACGGATTGGTTCCTCGTTTGCTCTCTTCTTTTTTTTGGCATGTTAAAGTGTCAAACAATCCCGCATGTTTTCAGGTAAAAAAAGTCATTTAATATAACCACACAACACATCGATCTCATCTTTCTGCCCACATTAATCTACTCTATGCGGGCTCTTATGGCAGAGCGACCACAAAGCGCATGTCACATATTTGAGTATGAGTGTTCACGTCTGAGTTATTCACCCCTCATTCTCTATTATTAGTATTTGTTTTGGTTTCGTTTTCAGTTAGAGAAAAGATAATACAAATACATAAATTAAAGTGCAGAAAGTAAATTATACTAAAATTAAAGAAGACGTAGGCGTGCCACCGCACGTGTGCGGAATGTAGAAAGTAGTTGAAGAGTAAGAGTGCGCGCCACCTATACTTCACGTCAAACGAATGTAAGTCACCAGTGTCACCTTAGAGGTAATATTTACGAATAGTCTGCTACCACTACCAGGATTAGTATTTTAGCCGACGAAACATCGTTGACTAAGAAGTCGTCGGCTAAGACTTTAGCTGACGAAATTACTGTTCATCGTCGGCTAAAGTCAATTATTTAGCCGACGAAAAAATTTTCATCGTTTAAAGTCTAGACTTTAGCCGAAGAATTTTTGGACATTAGCCGACGAAATTTTAATAAATTTTGTCGGCTATAGTTATTTTTTTATATATTTATTTATTTATTTAACTATAGCCGACGAATTTTAATAAAATTCGTCGGCTATAGTTATTTATTTTATTTTTTTAAAATTTATTTATTTAACTTTAGCCGACGAATTTTAGTAAAATTCGTCGGCTATAGTTATTTTTTCTTTTTTTTCTTGTATTTTTGATTAATTTTTTTTATTTTTTACACCGGTGGTGGAGGAGGAGAAGAGGAGGAGGAGGTGAAAGAGGAGAAGGAGAGGAGAAGGAGAAGGAGAGGAGAAAGAGGAGAAGGAGGAGAAGGAGAAGGAGAGGAGAAGGAGTTAGAGGAGGAGGAGGAAAATGAGGAGAAGGAGGATGAGGAGTTGTTGCCGCCGGAGGGGGAAAATGAGGAGGAGGAGGAGGAAGGAAGATAAAGAGGAGGAGGAGAAAAATGAAAGATATAGAAAAATGTGAACTTTAGCCGATGAAATACCCTAATTTCGTCGGCTAAAGTTCAAAATTTTAGTCAGAAAAAGTTCAAAATTTAAAAAATCCCAGTCAAAAATTTTGAATTAACTTTAACCGACGAATTTTATTATTTTAATAAATTTCGTCGGCCATAGTTATTTATTTATTTTATTTATTTAACTTTAGCCGACGAATTACCCTAATTTTGTCGGCTATAGTTATTTATTTTATTTATTTAACTTTAGCGGACGAATTACCCTAATTTCGTCGGCTAAAACCCTAAATCCTAAACCCTATGCGTAGAAGCATCAAACGAAAAAAAATCATGAAATAAGATATGACCGGAATGGTGAAATACGTCTACAATTGAAAAATCACGTAATTCTGGTAAAGTCTCGGTACCAATAGTTGCGGTTAATGCAATTTTCCATTCTTTCTCCCTAAAGATAGCCCTATCTCCGATGGTTATTTTTCATAAAAAATTTTAGACCACTAGTTGCGTCTCATTGATTTGAAACTATTTTTAGTTCAAGGTCCGGGTGACAATTTTCGTGCGTTAAGGGGTTTGACTTACAGAATTGACCGTAAGGATTGAGCCCTTAATGTTGTCGGATCAAGTTGAATTTTTTTGTATAGACATATTTCGACATAATGATCATATCAGACGGTCGGATTTTTGTTTCTCAACTTTGATCATCGGAATCACAACATGCATACTAATGTTGTATAACTTGTTTACTAAGCTTTAAGTAAATATTTTGTTTCAAAAACATACTCTACGTAGAAACTTCAAACGCAAAAAAGTCGTGAAAATAAGATATGACCGGAATGGTGAAATACGTCTACGGTTGAAAAATCACGTAATTCCGGTAAAGTCTCGGTGCCTATAGTTACGGTCAATACAATTTAGGGGTTTGAGTTACGGGATTGACCGTCTGGATGAAACCCTTAAATTTATTGGATCAAGTTGAATTTTTGACCATAGACATATTTCAATATATTGATGATATCTAACAATCATATTTTTGTTTGTGAATTTTGATGACCGGAATCACAACATACCTACTATTTACCATTATTTATCCATATGGGGAGCCCTATCATCGAGGGGTAAACGTCTCAAAATTTTTAGATGAAAAGTTGCGTCTCATCATAGTGAAAGTTTGTTGTGTTGAATGTTCGACCAAAATACCTCATATAGATGTAGATATGGACGTTTTCATTTGTTAAGTGTTTAGAAAAACTGCATTTTGAAGCCTTAAACAAACTCGGATAGTCAAAAAAGCCCAAATGTCATGGCAACAGCAATGAGTTTGACTCGTACGTCCGTTCCGCTTCCAGATTGGTATCACAATAGTCAATTGGACACTGAAATATCCGTAATGCAATTTTATAACTAAAAGGTACTTTAGCAGACAAAAAAAATTTCGTCGGCTAAACTTTTTAATTTTCGTCGGCTAAAGTTCACAGATTATAGCCTGTAAAAAAATTAGTTTGGCCGACGAAAGTTTTTTGTCGGCTAAAATTCCACTACAACCGATGAAAAAATTAGGTTAGCCGATGAATTTTTTTTTCATCAGCTACAATTCCATTTTAGCCGACGAATTTTTTTTCGTCAACTAAAGTGGACTTTATTAGCCGACGAAAAAAAATTTTAGTTATTTCGTCGGCTAAAGTCTTTTTTCTGGTAGTGTACTCCAATCGATACTCGTGTAGAGACGAGCAAAACTATCAAAGGGAATGAAGCAGAACATTATTCTGAGAATATTCGCACCGTGGATTATGACTCCGGGGAGTCTGAAGGATTTGTTAAGGCGTAAGGCTTTAGCGTCTGCAGGGTCGGTCCTGAGATTTTCGGGGCCCAAAGCAAAAAGAAAAATTGGGGCCCTTGTTGATGAAGGATTGGTTCCTCATTCACCACCATATCTGGTTCTTCTTCTCCACTATTATCATTAATATGTTGATGAAGGATTGATTTCTCATTCAAATTTGATTCGTCATTCAAACCTTGTTCCTCATTCAAATCTGGTTCCGCACTCAAACATTGACTTGCATATGCATTCTCATTCACATCGGTAGAAGTTTGTGCATGTTCTTTACTTCAATTTAAATAATTACGAATAGTCATCAATCTCAACTCAAGTTGTACTTCTAAAATCAACTGAAGTTCTCAATCTCAGTTGATAGTTCAAATTGCAAAAACCATGGAATTAGACTCATTGGAGAAGGAGGAGGAAGGACTTACCTGACTTCTTTCGTCTGAAAAAATTCAAGGACTTGAGGGCTGCTAGCCGGACCGCCAGAGACGGGAGACCTTGATAATTGATATGAGAAATTGAGAAAGTGTGCGAACGATGTGGATCTCAATCAAAGAAAAAGTTGCAAAAGGTGTGCGTTTAGTATGCCTATATATAGGCATTGGGTGGTGATATTAACACACCACATCTATTTTTCAACCAATCATGAAACAAATTTTAGTAGCAAACTTGTAAATAAAAATTAAATATGTGGATAGGAAAAGAGATGAGGTGTGTTAATAGCAACACCCTATATATTTGGCTAGATTTTTAGGGGCTCACGAGCGGTGGGTTCCCGGTTGTAGAGGTCTCATTCGGGATAGATTAGATGTCATGTCATCAAACATACTGTTACAGAGGAGCTGATATCACAAATAAGATTTTTTTTTAAAAAAATTGGGGCCCCTTAAATTTGGGGGCTCAAAGCACAAGCTTGGTGGGCTTCCCCCAGGGCCGGTTCTGAGAGTCTGGGTTTGTACCGACGAGGTAGAGTTGTTTGTTGCATGTAGTTGTGGTTGATTGATTGTGTGTAAGTTGTGTTTATAAATTGGTCTTCGAACCTTTCTTTTATAGTGATTCGTATAGTAGATAAGGATATGATCTTTGCTGCATAGTTGGTTAAGTTGCTTAAGATTTCGTCTTACTTGATAACTACGTAATTGAGTGATGTAATTCCAATCACGTATGAAGACTTAATTTAAAACTACATGAATTGGACCCATGCTAGCCAAAGACTTGTACATAGTAGTCTCTAACGTTAATGTCTTAGGATAATAGTTTGCTGCCTCTTGATAAGATTTCACTAGCTAGATAATGCTAACGAGCTCACAATGCCTTCACGGAGAATTTTGGAGTCCTACTTGACATACATATACTCCGCTTGCGGAGCCGACTACAACTCAAGCTGAAGACTCATCAGCTGTACATGCTTGTGTGACGTGCACCACTGCATGAATACATATACAATATGTATATCTCCCTTAATTAAATGGACAATTGCATCCAGACGTGTGCATCTTCTAGGCATCGTACAAGTGCCCCTTGAACTTCTGAAGTGTGGACGTGCATGCAATATTAGATATAATTTGTATCAAATAGGGACTCGTCTATACTGTTGAACCAAATAGGGACTCGTCTATACTGTTGAATATCACTCCCGTCCAAATCCTTCTGCATGCAAACTCTACTGCTCGGGTGCAATACGGACTTCGCCAGTCCCTGCCACGCGACAAAGAATCATTGACCAAGGCAACTTGCACACTTTGCCTCTCTTCGTCTGTCTTCTGTGCGAAGTCTACAATTAAGACTCCCTCTAATGTGAAGTCAGTCATCCAGCTGTGTCTTCCTAGTATAGGAATCATCTCTAAACCTAATATTATTTAGGTTGGCCGATTAGGTGTGACATAAATCAAGGACTTAACCCGTATTAACACAATACATTTACAGTTTTATTTAAAATATAAATTTAGATATAAACAATATTATTGTTAAAGTTCTTATTATGGTCTTGTGAAGCCTAGGAGCAAGACAGGCCCAGCTAGAGTCTACAGCCTCAAAATATTAGAGGCCTCAATTTTTTTATCTAGGAATAAAGTAGATATATTTTTTTATTCATTCTTTTAATTTTGTTTGTGTTTTACCATTCAAATTAGCTTATTACCATAAAAATGTTTAATTACATTTCATTATGAACATTAGGGTCTTAAATTTTTAGTTATAAATTCATAAACATTTTCATAAAAGTCTTTTTTTATTTATGGCTGGGGTGAGCACAGGACTGGCCTCTTCGATCCTTGTCGGCTCTCATGGTTTCCTTTTTTTGAGGAAAATATCTAGAATTTCATTAACGGGGATACAAATTACAACCATAAGGGATATCGGTGGTGGAAATAACTTCTCCACTTTTCTCCCTACCTACCCGAAAAAGCAACAATTATAGTGGACAAGAACCGATATCGAAAGGTTTCAACTGTAACCTAACCTAGTCCAGAAGTCTCGATACATCATTCCAGTCAATCTTAAGAAGAACAACAATTTCAAACACTACATGCCAAACTTACCAGCATATATATACATGGAACCTCCCTATTACATTGACAACAAGAACTAACCGACATTAAGTAGTCCCTGAACATGACACCATAACTATGGCCCACCCCGCGACACGACCCCGACACCAATCTACCTAAAAACCCTAAACCCTCACTCCATGAGGAAGAACGACAAAGAAAAAAACCCAAAAAATAAACTAAAGACCTAGGCCCAAAAAAGACAGCCCAACCATCCCACCAGTTACTATAGGGCCTAAAGCCCACCAACAGTGCACGGGCCCACTATCCAGACCAGAACAGCCACCCACCTCCCTGATCTGACGTTGTCGCTGCACCACTGCACTATCCCCTCCGCCACCACTGCACCACCATCGTCGGGTCTCGATGTGCCACCGCTGCATGTCTGCCGCTCGTCGAAGAGCCATCAAAACAATATACATTGAACAGAGATCAAAAGTCTCAATTCTGCATTCATCCTTCAAACCAGCACTCCTCTTACCCATCAAACACAACCGGCTCTTAGACCGCCACAGAATGCCGCTTCAAACCCAACAAGACACCGTTCTCAGCCCAATCCCAAACCACCGCCGCTAGTCTACCGCCCGTCAAAAAGCCATCAAAACCATATACACTGAACAGAGACTTAAAAGCCTCAATTTTGCATTCATCCTTCAAACCAGCACTCCTCTTGCCCATCAAACCCACCAAGTTACCGTTCTCAGTCCAATCCCAATCCATGACCACTCCATAAACCTAAATTGAGTCAACTCGTCAAAACTGAGAGAGCTGGAATCCATCCTCCAATCCGATAAACCGAGCACAGTGACCATCCTCCACCAGAAAGTCCCGTCCGGCCACACCAAAACAAGCGCGGGCACAGCGCCGCGGCGCAGCCGGACAAGAGAGGAACCAAATTTTTCTGAAAAACCCTAGCTCCGCCTTTTTAGTAAATTTTTTCAGTCCCAATAATGTTATTTACGCGTGTAGTGGCTCTCATGGTTCTTCTGTCTCGTTCATGGAGAAAATGATGTTAGTGTGAAGGATCTCATCATTTGGCTGTTGGTTCTCTCTTGTCTTGTGTTTTGGGATTGATCATATCTTTATATTATAATTTCCAATTGCAACCCATATGCCGATGATAGGCGTCGCAAAGCCCAGATTTAAGATTAACTATTGAGATTAACGTGGACTAAACACTAGTAAATGACAGCAGAAATAGAAGCCCAAAAACCTAAACATGATATACAACCCAACATCAGCCTGCACGAACATCAACCCAACATCAACTTGGTGGTCCGTTGGCTTTGCCTTACTTGCAAAGACCATCAGGTCCCAAGATCGACGGGCACGAACCGAACAACCCTAAACAACCAGAACCCCCAAATATCCACAAAATAAATTTCCTCCTCCCATCAACCCTTCCGACATCTGAATGGCGAGACTTTGCAGGCCTTTTAGGAATATATTTTGAACCTTCCACCTCTTGATCCTAAATTAGTCTCAACTTCTCTTATTATGACAAAAACAAATCTTCTATCTTTGTTAGACCTACTATCTAGCAATTAACTAAACATAGTTTTAATGTTGTAAAAAAGCATACAAACACGAAAAAATACGCAAACATTTACTCGACTATCGAAATAGAAATTTCATATGGGTGCAACTACATCTCGCTCAGGCTTAATTTTAACAGTTAAATGGAGGTGGATCAATCAATCAAACATCCTCCACATGAACTATGAAACACGTACTATTAGTGTAAAATTCACCAAAAAATATGCAACATGTTGACGAAGAGATTCAAGGGAGGGATTACCTAAGGTTAGATGAATCGAATGAGCACTTAATTTGGCCATGGATCGACATGCAACATTCTATGAATACATATAGTAATGCAATTTGGTTTGTCAAAACTAAAAACTTCTCCTTCTAATCACCATCTCAAAAAATTAGACATCCACTAGAGCCTCCACCGTCGGATCCGACTCTGAATTGTCTAAAGTAGTTTGTTAAGCAATGGCTTAATTACTTAATGGGTTAGTGGAAGCCATGAACAATGCCCCAGACTGTGGATAGAAGCACAACGCAGACAAAAATTCCACCCAAGAAAGCCACCCATTTTCTGAAACCCACAAAACGTGGTCAGCTCGACTTTGTTTAATAGTTTCTGTAGCCGTATGCATTAGGGTTTTTCTAGGGTTTAAGCAGAGAGAATAAGAGAGAGAGAGAGTTCTAACGTGGAATGTACTGAAAAAGTGTGACTTAGATTAGAGTCTTTTAGAATCTCATATAAGAAACGTGAAGAGTTATTTTTGGTTTATATTGAATGGTACCACACACACTAATGTCGAGATCTTTTGTAGTAAAACTCATATATGTTTGCATCTAGGTGGCTAAAATGAGGATAGTATCGGCATTTTTGGACCCGTGTGTGTGACCTTTGGGGCCCGTCTGTAGCTTCCACATAATAAGTGGTATCAGAGCCCAAATGACGCCTGAGACTTGGTGTCTCATACGATAGAGTTTCAATTTGGTGGAGCTCCCCTTTGGATTATTATTGCAAGATTTGAAATTTGATGTTTGCAATCGTGGTTGACCTATTGGACTTGGATCGTGAGATTTAGAGATGACTTGAATCACGTCAAGTGGAGATTATTGAAAAAGTGTGGTTTAGATTAGAGCCCTTTGAAATCTCAGAAACGTGAAGAGTTATTCTAAGTTTATATGAAATGGTACCACACACACTAATGTGAAGGCCTTTTGTAGTAAAACTCATACATGTTTGCATCCTGGTGGCTAAATTAAAAATAATATCTGGACCCGTGTGTGTGAGACATTTGAGACCTGATAAGGGTCGTCTACCGCTTGCGTGTAACAGTATATATGAATGTCAATTTTGTATATTCATTTCATTGTTGGCTTCTCTAAAACCTTTGCATAATTGATTATTAGCAGCAACAATATTCAAGTGTATGCGTTTGCTTTCATGGATCATGGTGGTGTCAGGTAAATGTGAAGAAGAAGAAGAAGAGGAGTCCAGGTGCCCAGGGGCGGATTGACATACAGGCGAGTCTAGGCACTTTCCTAAACTGGAATTTCAGTTTCCCTTAGATTTGTAGCTTGGTTAGAGGCAAAAATGACAAATTTCACGCAAATTCTGGACAAAAACTAAGGAATATGATGACTTGCAGGCGTCCTATTTACTTTTCTCCCACAATCACTCAAATGTCGTCTTTTTGGCCTCTTTCATGAGAGCTAAAAAGTAAAACAGTGTCGTTTCAATAAGTTTTTTTGAGAGAGAAAGAAGAAATCAATAGAAAGAGCAAGGAAAAGTCAAACAGGCTAGGATTCAGAAACTGACGGTGTAACATCCCGTACCTAAAAGTTATCTTTTCACAGTGGTTTACGAGTTACCGAGAGCTGTTAGCTACGAGCGGTGAATTATAAAGTTATTGCTCGAGTTTATTTTCGAGTTTTTCTAAACTCTTCAAATTCCTTAATTAAGGACTTGATGTCATAGTACGTGTCGACACGAGTCTTCCGGTATTTTCAGATTATTTTTTCGGAGCTTCCGTTTAATTTTTACGAATTTCCAAAGTTTCTGGCAATTTTTAATTACCATTCCGGTAAATAAGTTTTATCATTTAACTATTTAATTTTTTCCATATTTAAATCTGGACCGTGAGATTGATTAGGGTTTTAATCTTGGCCGTCGATTTCAATATAAATAGTTTGGAGAGGGTTGACTCGGGTCAGACCCTCCCTCCGACACTCTCTCTTCTCTGCATCCTTCTCCTTTCCTCCGATCGCCGAACGACGGAGAGCCACCGTCCAGCCACCACCCACTGGCGTACCACCACCAAATTGACCCCCTCTGTCTCCTCTACAAAACCCAGCCCTCAAGTTCCACAGACAACCCAATCCGAGAGAGATCGACCCAAGGGCAGCTCCGCCATGTTAGCCGGTCTCAGGCGAAAAACGACGGCGACGGTAGCAAGGAGAGGTAGGGTTTCGTTTATCCTTTCTCCTTCAATTTCATGTTTGGGATTCCATGAATCGAACCCAAATCCAGAAATCCCTAATTCGACATTTTTGGGTCGTTCGACGAGGTGCTCCGATGAGTAGTTTTTCAAGTTCTGGGTGATGTTTCTTCGAGTTTTCTGTCTATCTTTCGGAGTTCTGGTGAGGCTGCATAACAGTGGAGGGTTTTGCAGCAATAACTGCTGCTATGCTGCTCGAAGTGAAGGGGCATCAACTCGGTCTTGGCAAGGAGAAGCTACTGGAGACCGGGGAGAGGTGTGGGGAGCACTGGTGGTGGTCAGGCAGAGACAGAGGTTCTGCCTGTGAAGAAATCCGACGAGGGAGTCAGCTGATTTGAAAATAAAGGTGAAGCAGTTCTGTGAAATTCCAGAGTTGTAGGTTTGTATATTTGTATGCTAATTTGTTGTTGTTATCGAGAACTTGGAAAAATTGAGCTACGACGAAGCCATAGCTGTTTTCTGGCAAGATTGCCGGAATCCGGCGAAGCAGCAGTTTTTTCGGCAGAGAGCCGAAGAGGTAGAATTCGATTCTTTCGATAACGTTATGGTCGTAAAGTTTCTGTTAATTACTAAGTCGGGTTAACTACAAAAAAGTCATAAATTGGGAAGTTTTCATTTTGGAAACATTCCTTTTTTGGAAGGTTTCTCATTTATAGAAAGTTGACCAGTAAAAGAAAAGTCAATCTTAGTTAACCGGTAAAAATAGGCCAATTGGATCTTTAAACGAGAATATGGTCAACTCACGATCTTGGTCAAAAATCGAGTTGATCGTTGTAATTAATTCGAATAATTTCATACTCGAAATATCAACTCACAATTAGTAAATTGGTTAAGCAGTTGATTGATTGGGTGTCCATAGTAATTCCACAAATTACTATGTATTACCTAACATCAAATGAGATAGTAAGGAAAGTCGATATGCTAAGGTTGTGTTTACGAAAAACTAAATGTCGAGTTGATAGTCAGAAATATTTCTACTAGTCGCAAAGTCGTTAAAGGAAATGAGTTTGGTCAACTCCTGGTCAAATTAGGACTTCCTAGTCAAACTAGAAAAAGTACAAGTCAACAGTATTAAAGACTGATATATTGGATTAATTTTACAGTTTATGGTTGAACGTGGGACGGATTCGACCATGTAGAAGTTTTGAGGTAGCTCTCGAGGAGTATTCCGAGCAATGATGAGGTCGCATTAAGAACTGTGAGTGGACCTTTGTTTTGAATTAATGCATGTCGTGTTTTATGCTAAACAACATGATTTTTATTAACTTAATGAGCCGGTGGGGCCGGAAAGGTAAGTTGCTCCCCTTCCATAAGCCCCTATGTTTTGTCTGCTGAAATCAGTGTTATATTGATTAAACTTGGAATGTTTGTTTTATGGCCATAGTTTTGAGGACGGTCGGGGAACCGTGTCTTATGCATGAGATGCATGTTTTAATTTACGGGGCAAGAGTCATATATTAATGACTTTTCGTATTTGTTTTATTCATCATGAAGGGTCGTTATATATATATATATATATATATATATATATATATATATATATATATATATATATATATATTATCATCGCTAGCTAGCCATACGAGCCCCCCACTTTAGAAGTGAAACGGGGCAATAGTAGCCTTATTTGGCTCCGACCCTAGCCTGAGAGACTCATTGTCATGGTGGAATTTCTCCACCATGAAGGGTCGTTCATTACTTAGTAGCCTCCGAAAGGCTCCGACCCTAGTCTGAGAGACTATTCGTCATGGTGAAACATCTTCTCCTATTTTTAATGTTGATTTACAGGCCAATGAGATTGACATCTTACGTTTTGGTTTTCGAAACGATTATTTGAGATTCTTTCCCGATGAGGCATGCAAATAGATTTTTCTGGAAAATCAAAGGGAGAACTTAAATTGATTATTTTTACACGCTTGGATATTCTTTTTGTCCACTCACTCTAACGTCCTGTTTTTAAATGTTTTCCCCTGGGCCCTTTGTTTTCAAATGCCCAGTGTTACAGGGTTGCTGAGAGGAGGTCATGCGTACTGAAGACGAGGCATAGTCAAATTAATCTGTTGTCGCTAGCTTGTTTATTTAGGTAGCATTTCCTTGTAGATTTGCTCTGATTACCCCGGCTTAGCTTAGTTTATTTTATTGGTGAAGTGTAGATGTGATTTTAGGGGCAGGGTGGCTCCGGGTGCTGGGATTGAATTTTATACTATTATGGAAGTTCTTAGTTGGGTTGCAAGAAGGGTTGTCCATTTCAAAAGGGTTTCGGTAAAAAATTCCTTTAAAGTGGTCCCTACAAAATTTACTTCGGATAAAAGGGGTTAACTCGGGATGGGTCTTTGACCCTAGCCTTATTCACTGATTCAGACATCTAGCTGCTTGTATATGACTGGTCTTCATGACAGTTATCTTCTGCTGATTTTATAGATGCCCATATGAATTTCAACTTCTTTACCAGCATCTCATCAATGATTGCTCTTCTTACAACTCACCTTTCTCAGTTAAATTTCCACTACATAATGTGTGTAGTTTTTATATGAAGAGGCAAATATATGATCTAGGTGAGTGATTAATAGGGAATGGACCAGCCAGTTTTGTGCCTTTGTTAAATAGATTTCAGGCATGCACTTCTCAAATTGTTAGAGGCGGGTCCATTCCCCATTAATCACTCAGCTAGATCATAACTTTGACCAAAATCCCAAAACCAACTGTTAGCTGCCAAAATCAATAGCAAGCAATCTCTTCTGACTCTAATTTAGAGATCTTCTATTCTATTGGGTTTTTCGACCATTGCATGCCACTGAACAAACTTGTAGAAATGTATTTCCCATAATTGAAATGTGTTTACATGCTTTGCATATATATAGAACCTACGACAGACGACCATCTTTATATTGGCCCTGAAACAACAGACTACCTGAGCGTAAGCAATATATTTGATAGAAATCAAGAGCATGGAAACAAAGTTATCATTAGTAAACTTGGCGATAGACAAACGATTTTTACGAATAGAAGAAATTTGAAAGACATTATTAAGAGAGAATTGAGAATCTCCTAAAGAGAGTGGGAAAGTACCCATATGAGAAATAGGTATAGAGTCACCGTTACCCATATAAACATTATGAGGAACTCCGTAATTTTGAGGATTATTAACTAGCATAGAGGTCATATGATGAGTAGCACCAATGTCAGGGTACCAGAAAGGATCATCGGGTTGGGTAAAATGAGTGTCGACAAATGGACATGAAACCGATGAGGGCATTGAGTTGGCCCGTGAAGAGAATTCATGCATGTGGGACACCATGGTTGATTGGGAGTTCCAAAAAGACCTTGGGAAGAGACAGACTGAAACTATGGCTGTTGGGCCCAAGGATTAGATTGATAGTAGCCCATAGGATTAGGAGGTGGGAATTATGGTTGATATGGCTACTGGGAATAAGTGCCAGAATGATAAAACTACCCATTAGTACTCTGATTCTTGCCCAAGCTTCGCCCAGCACTGTCGTTCCTAGAATAAGTGAGGTGACCAGATCAGTTGGAGGAGGAAGGACCACCGCTATTAAAGAGAGCAGTGGTTGTTGGTATAGCTGCCGACGATGGTTGTTGCGCCTCGAAACCTACGATTCAGACGACGCGAAAATCAGAGAAGGTGGGTAGAGGACTCTGTGACAAGGTCGTACGAACAGGGGCGGTCCTGTGCTTGTCGAGGCCCAAATCGCAAATTAAAAATTAAAGATTTTTATGTAAATGTTCATGAATTTATAACTAAAATTTTAAGACCCTAACATTCATATTGGAATGTAATTCAACATTTTTATGGTAAGAAGCTAATTTGAATAGTTAAAGCACAAACAAAATTAAAAGAGTGATTAAAAGAATACATCTAAACCATTTTAAAAAATATAAAATATAGGGTTATATAGGAAAAAATCGAGGCCGCTCATATTTTGAGGCCCTAGACACTAGCTTGGCCCGTCTTGCCCCAGGGTCGGGCCTAAGTAGGAAGCCAAAACCAAGACCATGAAGGGTAGCAATTACCAGATCTGAGTCCAAGACGGGCTGATTGATGGAGGCAAGAGCATCAGCAATCAACTTAGCATGTTGCAGGTAAGCATCAAAAGATTGGTTCCCTTTTGAAGCTCAAACAGTTGAAGCTTCAAGTTTGTGGCATTTGCAACAGACTTTTGGTTGAAGAAATTGGCGAGACAGTCCCAAATTCATTTGGATGTTGTCTCTCCAAAGCAGATCTGGGCTACTGGTTCTGTGAGAGAAGTCGTGAGAATGCTAAAAATCTTTTGATTTTGACGTACCAGTTTATGTACTCTGGATTAGGTTTAGTGGATGCCGGAGTATTGTCACTGGTCAGGACATCGATGATGTCCGATGGTTCTGAGATTGAGTCATCGACGTTTCCCCACATTTTAGCACCTTTGAAGTAGATTGGATGGGAACAATCCAAAACAAATAGTTGGATTCATTGAGTTTTGGGAAAGATGAAGTATTTTAGGTTATGGAGGAAGAGGAAGCCATTGAAGAGGAGAGGAGAGGAAGGAAAGAAGAGAAGACACAGAACAAAAGGAAGGAGAGAATGACACATATATGGATCTTCATACTAAACTGATACTATGTAGAAATGTATTTTTCATAATTGAAATGTGTTTACATGCTTTGCATATATACAGAACCTATGGCTAGGAATTTACACTGATGATTCTACCATCAATCTAGGAGAAAGTTAGTTAGTCAAATCAGGCTTAGATTTGTGTGAAAGATATTTTGTCTTTAATAAAAGAAAAAAATTCATCATCAATCCCTCAACTCTTGTGACAAAGCTAATGTGATACCCAAACTCTAAACTCTATCAATGTGATACCTGATCATTTGTTATAATATCAATGAGATGCCTATGTCCATTTTCTGTAACGGCACCGTCAAATTAGTGACGTGGCAACTCTTGTGACAATGTCAATGTGATACCCATACTTAATTTTCGCTATTAATGTGAGACCGGAGGCCATATTCCATCATATCATCGTTGGTTTAGTCAAGTGACGCGCACGTGGCATTCATAAAAAAATTAATTAAAAGACCAAAATGACCTTTATTTGAACTTTTTGTTAATTCACACTTCGTTTTCTTTTGAATCAATATAGTCTCAATTGTCATCTCCGTTTGCTAACAACACTATTACCAAATTCCTCATTCTCTATATATCATCACATGCATCTCATCTCTCAATGGCGATTGAAACACCCCAAAACAAGATTATCTACCGCTCAAAGCTCTTGGACATCCCCCTCCCAAACCATCTACCTCTCCACTCTTACATATTATTTAATATTTATTAATAATATTATATTTATAAAAATATTATTTAATTCTTCTTAAACGGATCTGGGTCCTTAACGGATCTTTTGAGATATATATCCCACATCGGGAATATGAGACCTTACCTGTGGGTTTATAAGAGTTTGTGTCACTCCCTCTATTGCCAATTGGTTTTGGAGTTGAATCTCAGACTACTTTATCTTGATAACAGAGCGGGTTACCCACATACACATGTGAAGCCCAAAGGCCACACGAACTCCATGACCACCCAAGTTGTTGTCCATGTGTTAGGCTTGAAGATTAGCCACACGTGTCGGAGTGTGTTGAGATATATATCTCACATCGAGAATATATGACCTTGCATGTGGGTTTATAAGGGTTTGAGTCACTCTCTCTATTGCCAATTGGTTTTAGAGTTGAACCCTAGATTACTTTATCACTGTTAAAGATACTCGATCTTCTACATTGATCAAGCTATTGATATCTTCCTGATTTGCTTTTATATGATTAGCTGTAAATTGTTTTGATTGCATTTCTTACGTGTAGATATTCCTAAAATACTAGCTATAGGATTTGTATATAAACAACCCCTGTAAACCTTGTTGATCATGAAATATAATCCTACAATTCTATAGTTCTACATGGTATCAGTAGTTTAGGTTTTATACATTATTCGATCCTGTGTTCGTTTCTCTTTTCTGTTCCTCCAATTTTCTCTACCTTTATCTAACTCAAATCAATAGTTCTACTCCTTCAATTGTCCTAGCCACATTACCTTTATACCTTCTTAAAATTGTCTCATTCTCATAATCATGGCTACCCTAATATTCTGTTATGCCAACCATTGTGATCACCAGCCCCTTGCCAATCGTTCTTGTAATGTTGGCTGGATATGTACCAACAATGAGCAGCAGCAACAATACGACACTCTCGAACCTCAATGGTGCTCCAATTACTCCTCTAATCAGTGTGGGTTCTCTCCATATCCCCATATGCTTTCTGGTCGATATATTGCTGCCCCTTTTACTGGAGCTCATTATGCTCCTGATTCAAATTGGTATCCTAACAGGGGTGCAACATATCTTATGACATCCATGCCGGTAAATGATCCCCAACCTTATGGTGGTCCTCATAATGTTTATATGAAAAATGGGGACTCAATGTCCATTTCTCATACTGGTAACATTCCATGTCATTGGGCTCTTCCAATTTCTCCTTACAAAATGTCTTTCGTATTCCATCAATTCGTAAAAATCTTCTCTCTATTGCTGTTTTACTAAGGATAATCTTGTTTACTTCCTTTTTGCTCCAGATTTTTATCAAATCTACTGCTTACGTATTGGTCGTCTCTTGTTTCAGAGCCCTTGTCAAGATGGTCTATATCCTCTTCGTTTATCTTCCAAGTCCACAGTGCCTCATGCCCTTTCATCTGTACATTCGTCTATTTGGCACAATCGCTTGGGCCATCCCTCCTCTTCTGTCTTGGCTCGTTTAGGGTCTGCTATAGGTTCCAATCTCTCTTTCAAGTCTTTTTGTGATAATTGTGTCCTTAGCAAGTCGTATCAATTGTCTTTCCTATCTAATCATATTTTTACGTCTTCTCTCTTTTCCATAATTCATAGTGATGTTTGGATGTCTCATGCCTTGTCTGTATCTAGTTTCAGGTATTATGTTCTTTTTACGGACGAATACTCTCGTTATACATGGCTTTATCCCATGAGGCAGAAAAATGAGGTTCTTACTCACTTTCAAAAATTGGTTGTCATGATTCAAAATATTTTTCACGGTTCTGTCAAATACCTCCAAAGTGATAATGGCACCGAATATGTCAACAATACTTTCTCTCATTTTTGTGACTCTTAGGGTATTCAACAACAATTTTCTTGTCCATACACTCCACAACAAAATGAGCTTGCAGAAAGAAAACATCGTCATATTTCCACAACAGCTCGCACTCTTCTTCTCACCTCAGGTGCTCCTCAAGATCTTTGGGTTGAGGCAATTTTAACAGTTGTTTATCTCATTAACCGTCTTCCTACTCCTACTCTTAATTGGGATACTCCTCACACACGTCTATATGGTTATTCTCCTTAATATTCCTCTCTTCGAGTTTTAGGGTGTTCATGTTTTCCACATCTAGGTTGTCATCCCTCTAATAAATTGTCTAATCGTAGTGTCGAGTGTGTCTTTATAGGTTATATTCCTTAGCATAAAGGTTATCGTTGTTTAGATCCAAAAACTAGTCGTGTGTATTTGTCGCGTCATGTTTTATTTAACGAAACAAATTTTCCATACAAGCATTTGCAGGTACAATCACAATCACCTTCGGGTGACTTTGAGTTCGTCTTATTGTCCAGTCCATCTGCTCCATCGCAAGCCTCCCTACCAAGCCCATCATCCTCAGGTCCAAATAATTCTTCATCAGGCCAAAGTCCACAGTCTCAGTCCTCAACAACTCAATATGGTCAAGTCTCACCAATAGTCAATGACCACATTCCTCTTACTTTTCCGCCATCTCAGCCGATTCCAATGGCCACACCCAGCGTTGCTTCTCCAGCTAGTGCGGTCGCTACCGACCACCATGTTTCCGGCACCCCAGTCCGCCATCATTCAGCGTCGACACCGTCTATCCCTATTTCAATTCGTCCAGATCACCGATGTCGAAATCAGAAGCAATGATCGGCGTCCCCTCTCTGCTTTACAGTCTGTCTGAAATCTCAGAGCCCAATCCATCAGAGATATCCCAGCCTATGTTCTCTTCACTGGCGGTCTCACAGCCTCCGCTAGTTGTTATTCAAACATATCGGCGTCGCCACCATATTCTGGACGTACCACCACAGCACCCTGCTGCGCCACCCGCGAACATACCCTTGCCCCCAGCGCACACTTCCACGCCCTCAGTGCGCCCTGCCGAGCCCCCAGCACGCCCTGCTTAGCCCCAGGCGCACCCACAACACCTAGTATGCAGCCCAATGAGCCCAGGTGTACCAGTTCTTTCCTCCACCTCTGAGTCACTCCACTCCGGCTACACCAACGCACTCTATGACCACCCGTCTTCGAGATGGTATTCAGCAACCCAAAATTCGAAGTGATGGAATAATGAGGTACTTTATTCCTAAAGCTCTACTCACTATGGTTGACTCAGCTGAACCTACTTGTTATTCCCAAGCTTCCAAGAAAGCATAATGGTGTGTTGCTATGGTAGAAGAGATTAATGCTCTCTTGAAAAACAGCACCGACTCTGGTTCCACCTTTTCTCTAGCAAAATACAGTTGATTGCAAATGAGTTTTTAGAATCAAGGGTAATCTTGATAGCTTTTTCGAACGCTATATAGCACACCTGGTTGTCAATGGCTTTCATTAATAGGCAGGTATTGATTTCCATGAAACTTTCAGTCCTGTTATCAAACCTGCTACAATACGTACTGTGATTAGTATTGATGTGTCTCGTGGTTGGTCCCTTCGCCAATTAGATGTCAAAAATGCTTTTCTTCATGGTTTTCTTATGGAGGACGTATATATGACCCAAATGCCAGGTTTTGTTGATTCATCTCGGCCAAATTATGTATGCAATTCATAAATCCCCCTATGGCCTCAAACAGGCACCTCGAGCGTGGTTTGATAGAATGCGCTTGTTCTTGATGTCTGTTATTCAAAGCTTGGCAGATCCTTCTCTATTCATATTCAAGAAGGACCAGCACACAATTTGCTTCTTGCTATATGTAGATGATATCGTGGTTATCGGCACCGCTGATCGCCTTCTCCAAAACTTCATTGATTCTCTCGCCAATAATTTTGATATTAAAGACTTGAGACCATTGCATTACTTTCTTGGATTGCAGGTTCACACCTCCTCTCATGGTCTTCATTTAAATCAAATCAAATATGCTCATGATCTCCTTACCAAGCATGATATGTTGTTTTCTCAGCCAGTAAGTACTCCAATGTCAGCCAAAACTATCCTTACTGCTATTGATGGTGATTACCTAGAAAATCCCACAGAATTTCGGGCTCTTGTCGGTGCATTACAGTATCTCACCATTACAAGACTAGATATAGATTATGCAGTCAACTCGGTTTCTCAATTTATGAGTAAACCGCGTCTTCCCCATCTTGTTGCTGTGAAACACATCTTACGCTATGTCAAGGGCACTCTTTGACATGGTTTATCTTTTACTCCTCAGAGAAAACCGGTTCACCTCTGTGCTTACTCTGATGCAGATTGGGCAGGTTGTCCTGACTCCCGAAGGTCCACTTCTGGTTATCTTGTATATCTAGGTTCCAATTTGGTCTCATGGTGATCTAAGAAGCAGCCTACAATTGTGTGTTCTAGTGCTGAATCTGAATACATATCACTCTCTCATTCTTGTGCCGAGACAACTTGATAAGCCTTTTACTCCATAAATTGGGTGCTAAAGTACAACTTCACATTCTCCTACATTGTGAAAACCTTAGTGCAACATACATGACCTCTAATCCATTGTTTCATGCCCGCACCAAACATATTGAATTGGACTCACTTTGTTCGTGAAAAAGTGGTGCTTAGTAGCCATCGTGTTTGTTTTGTGCCCTCGGTTGATCAGCCAAGTGATCTTCTTACCAAACCTCTTCATAAGAACCACCATGCTACTCTTGCTGGCAAACGTGTCCGTCCATGTCCGTCTAATTTGAGGGGGATGTTAAAGATATTCAATCTTCTCCATTGATCAAGCCATTGATATCTTCCTGATTTGCTTCTATATCATTAGCTGTAAATGGTTTTGATTGCATTCCTTACATGTAGCTATTCCTAAAATACTAGCTATAGGATTTGTATATAAACAGCCCCTATAAACCTTGTTGATCATGAAATATAATCCTACAATTCTATAGTTCTACAGGATCAACGAGTCAAATTTTCGATCCAAACCCGTTTAAAACCACAAATCTGGAGCGGTCTGGATAAGATCTGGTTCATTTACAGGTCTACGTGCGCGTCACTCGACTAAACTGACATTGATAGCGAAATTAAGTATGAGTATCACATTGACATGTTTTAGAATTTGGGTATAACATTGGTCATGACACAAGAGTTAACGGACTGGTGGTTATCCACAGTTGTTTGCCATGTCACTAATTTGACGGTGTCGTTACGAAAAGTGGACGGAGGCATCTCATTGATATTATAACAAAAGATCAAGTATCACATTGATAGAGTTTAGAGTTTGAGTATCACATTGGTCTTGCCATAAGAATTGAGGGACTGATCGTGAATTTAACCCTTAATAAAACTAACTGATCCTAAGTAAGAATTTTCGTCTAATTTAAGGTCGAATGCCATGCCTTCTCAGCTCCTAAAAACCAAAGCAAGTACACAAAAACATGGTCTGAAACCTAAGCAAGAGAGATATATACCAGTCAATACTAGACTGAAAATGTGACAAGATACAGCCTTACCTATAGTTCAACAACAGCAGCTGTAATTCTTCTTGAGGTGAAAAGGAAAGCAACGAAGCAAGATCACCACCTAACTTCTCAAATTTGGGTCCCCATTGATCCTGGAAAATCATTCAAAATAATTTGGGGTGGTCAAGATCCAAGTGTCCCACAAGCATTATGAGAACATGCATTGCATTATTCATCTCTGAATCTTGTACTTGAAAATTTTAGGAAGTGAGTGGTATGAATTATTATGAAGATGATGCTGATAACCAAAACTGGTACGGCCTGAAAAATGGGCTGGAGCCTGTGAAGTGTTAGTCTGTGTCAGAGCTTGCCATTCATATGGACATAGCAGTCAACACAAACAATGAAACAAGAGAGATGCAGATTCATATAGAGGGAAGGGAATATGCTATAGGACCCTTTAAGAATCTTACAGGAAAGGACCTGCACTAGCTACCGAATTTCTTTCCTGACATTGTCACTTTCATTTTCACTATCACTGTCTATTTCCAGTCACAACTTTTGTAAATCCAACTTATACTGATGAGAACTTTTAAGAAACTTTAGAGATCACCATTCACAATGCAAGAAAGAAATATCAGTATTATACAGATGCATAGTAGCAGCAGCTATCTGCAAATAGTCTTTTAATCTGTTCAATAAATCCTACAGTATAATAACAAAGAGAGAAATAGTACTCCTATAGCCACATCCAGATACAGACCCAGCAGAAATATCGCCCTAAGATATACAGAAGAAGTTGCATGAAAATATATAATTGAGATTGCGGACTGCTGTGGGTTCCTCATCATCATCATTCATCATCATCCCCATTCCTTATTTTCAATCTGCCATACCTCTCTTCCCCCCCTTCTTTTTTAGCCCACTGTCTCACTGCCAACTCAATGAATTGAACTGTCAAAATGTAACAGGCACCAATGCAGCATCTATTAGAGCCTTATCTTTCTCCAGTGACAAATAATCCAGGTACATTTCTGACAGCAGCACTTATTTCCTATATGGTTATTACTATGAATATGCAGTTAAATCTGAAAATAGAACAAGATGAAAAGTTTAGTGTATTTCAGTGCTTCAGATTATTGAAGATCCAAAATCAAGAGTCGGATTAGTCACTGTTTAGTATTTATGGTGTGATCCACATGATAGACTAATCTAAACGCTCCTGCTCTAAAGTTCTAATACTCGAAATCACTTTGTAACATAGCAAACAAGATGCTCAAACTCTTACATGTTGGCATCAGATTTTCTGATAGCCCACTAAATCACCACAGTCGACCAAGGGAACCTAAATGATGAAAGATTATACAGGCGCACTCAATGAACTGTATAAAAGTTGGGCCCTCGCTTCTTCAGGAAGGGAAGGAAAGATGAATATGAATGGAAGGTTGGTTCATTATTGCCTTTAGCTCAACACATTCTTAAGCTTCTTTTCCAAGTTCTAAAAGAAATTATCTATCGCTTTATTATAATTCAAACCATCTGCAACAAATGGATGTGCCTTCTTTATCAAAAGATATGCGCTTTGACCCTTGCTGAGGTTTAACTGTCCCAAGGTGTCTCAAGAAAAAGGGTCACTCCCTATCTAAAACCCAAGAAGATCACACTATGAAACACATGCAATGGTAAAGGCAAAATCCAGGAAAGTTCTAAGATTCTGGCCCTTTGTTGCTTTTCACTTGTGTTATATATATAAATCTTCACTCTACAAAAGGAAGAAGCAAATAGTGAATAATCACACCAATGAGCCCAAACCCCCAACTACCAGCATTAGTAACATGCTTATGAAAGATGAAAGGTATTGATAATATATATAATACTTGCTACTTCATTGAGATTAGAGAAATTGTTCTGAGCATGAGCCATATCTACAACTAGATGAAAAATAAGATACATGAAGGTTAATGGGACATACATAATCAACACCACCCAACAAGGCCATGCATGCTGCATTTGATTGACCAAAACTGATTATCTTCTCATATACGATGATTTTGCAGCTGCAACAGTCTCGAATACGCTCCATCTGGGCGGCTCACAAGTTCTGAGTGGCTTCCATGTTCCACAATGCGGCCATCTTGCACCACACCGATGTTGTCCACCCCTCTAATTGTTGATAAACGGTGGGCAACCAGCACCGTGGTTCGGCCCCTCATGAGCCTCTCCAGTGCTTCTTGTAGCACACATTCTGACTCTGCATCAAGTGCACTTGTGGCCTCATCCAGCAAAAGTATTGTTGGGTCCTTGAGCACAGCTCTTGCTATGGCAATTCTTTGTTTTTGTCCTCCTGAGAGCTGAACCCCTCTCTCCCCAACTGGAGTTTTGTACCCATCAGGCAATCCACTAACGAATCCATGCACATTGGCTGTACGTGCAGCTTCAATCACTTCTGCTTCGGTTGCGCCTTCTTTTCCATAGGCAATGTTATCGAAAATGCTTGATGCAAAGAGAGCTGGTTCTTGTTGCACCAACCCAATTTTCAGCCTAAGAGACTTCAAGTTCAGACGTCGAATGTCTTTGCCATCAATCATTACCTTCCCAACTATTGGATCATAGAACCTCTCGATCAATGCAATCACGGAACTTTTCCCCGAACCACTAGCTCCAACAAGTGCTTGGCTTTGGCCAGTACGGATTCTGAGATTAAAATCTTTAAAGATCATAATATCCTGTCGTGAGGGGTATGCAAAATCAACATGCCTAAGTTCAATTTCCCCACGAATTGTTTCAACCACCTCGGCCTCAGGGTCATCAGGGTCAATCCTGGTTTGGCGATCAAGAATTGAAAACACAGAGCCAACGGCTTCACCACCCCTAATAATTTCAGGGGCAAGGCTAACTGTTTCTGCTACTGAATTGGCAGTTACAACCAGAACCACGAAAACCTTGATGACTTTGGAGAAGGTGGAGACACCTTTGCTCACAAGGTGGGCGCCGTACCATAATATGAGAGCTTCAGAGGCATATAACGCAAGCTGTGAGAGGCCAAATAGGAGACCAGCAGTTTGGCTCCGACGAAGGCTTCCTAGTTGTGGGATACGAAGCTCATGGCAGAAGAGAGATAGGATCTTGTCTTGTGCATTGAAGGCTGCAACTGTTCGAATGTTGCTCACTCCTTCCCCTGCAATCATGCTCGTCTTTGCATGAGCCTTGGCGGTGTCTCCGGCAAAGCCTTTAAGCGAAAGTTGCTGTGTAATGCACAAAACAGCAGAATTGCCGGTCAGAAACTTGTGTTAAACAAATGTCAAGTTGGTTTTCTGGGTGCTGAGCAACCGAACTGAAATCATACAGTAGTTTTTTGACAGCTGCATAAACATACCGAGTAAAGTGACCAGGGGCTGCATAAACTATTCATTAGTCACAATTCTTATCGTCTTTTGGAATGTTTCTGAATTAGTTGAGAGTTATTTACTTCGCAATAAGATGACCAGGGGCTGAATTTTGTGACATAATGTAGACCCACCAAAAGCAACAAAACAGAGCTCTTCATGAGTAGGCCCACGAGTAAAGGGCAGGGGGTCTTCATGATTTCTTACAGGACAGAAACAAGGACATTTATTTGTAGAAGGTACCGTCCTTACTCAGGTAGGTCTATTTCACTACTACCATACAAGACAAACACAGTCTCACAGAGGGCTTTGGTTCACAACTAGTACAGTGTGAAAAACCAACCCAACAGTCTCCCAAAGGCTCCAAAACTGGAGCTTCTTCCCAAAAACGAGAAAATAATAAGGTGCACAAAGCACAAGTAAGCCAACACCATCCTTGTTGGTCAATAATCTATCAGAATGTGTATCACGGACGGGGATAGAGTTCACTGGCAACTCTCATATGGCTGTCTTGCAGAGAATTGCAAGGAAAAAAAAGGCCATCAAAAAGCTCAAATGCATTGAAGAAATTAAACAACTATATAAAGGTTCAACTTGGGTAGTCGGACAGAACCAACTATACACAAACACAGTAGCTCTGTAAGCAGTGTCCTCTGGTGGATTAAATCTATTATACGGAGGCCAAAAGAAGATCCAAAAACCAAACTAGGTCAAACTTGACTGCGACCAATCAAAACCAAAAGAAAGAAATGGGTCACAAGGGCTCTAGAAATAAGCAACAAGGATGATGATGATGTTGTTTATCAGTGACAGATTAGAGAGACGGATATGAACCTTCCCTTGCTAAATTAGCAGTGCTGCTATGGGGGCATGGGGATTTCTAAATCCAATCTTAATAATTCTATGTTCTTGTTACGAGTGTTTAGTATTATATATACTTGATTATTGTTGCATGATTTCCTAGAGCCATTGTGTGCTGACCTTAGCAGTTTTGTTTTGTCGTTTAATCCTGGGATTGGGGATGAAGTTAAAGATTCCATGATGCAACAACATACATTAAACTAATAAGGCCATTCAAGCGAAAAAAATGTCCGTTTTCTCAAGGCAAAATGGTTTTGTTAGTCACGGCTGTAATTGAAAGCTTACCTGAGCAAAGTTGGCAAGAACTAGAAGAGGAAAAGTGGCTAGGATAAGCAGGGAGACTCTCCATTCCACAATGAAAGCAACTATGAATGAAGTTAGCAGTGAAGTCATGTTCTGCAGTATCACAGAAATCCTCTCAGCAATTGCGGATTTCACATCAGCAGCATCTGTGGCCAGTTTAGAAGCTAAGAGACTTGAGTTGTTCTCCTCTTCATCATACCATCCAACTTCGTTCCTTAAAATCGCTGTAGTAGAACGAGTAACGGTTAGAATCAAGGAGCAAAGTGAAAAAACACGATGAAAGAAGTAAACTTCAAAGTGTAAAATTGAAGAAAGACTGAATCTTCATACCTGCAAGCATCATCCTCCTTACTCTAGTAGTGAGGTTCTCTCCCATTATGCTGAAGAAGTAATGTTGAATCAAGTATGCAACGACAGCATACAGCCCAGCTCCTATGTAAACGAAGACATACTCCTTTGTCTTCCTCTCCATGAAAGCAGGATTTCTGTAGTAGAACACCTCAATCATGTTGCTCATTACAATGGCAAAGGTTGGACCAATAAACCCGGACAGTACTGATCCTATGGCACCCATGATTGAATAGGGCCATTCAGGTGCATTTAGCTTGAGAAGCCTAAAGAAATATCCCCTCGGAGCTCGAGTTTTCCTGTCTGTCTCTGCATTTGAAATCATCTCTATCCTCCCATCAGCACCAGTACTGTAACTGTAGCTCAGGCTCCTTAAGCTGCCAGACCGGAGGCTCAAAGACTTGGTCGACAAGGAGTGGCTAAGTCGTGATGATCGTGAACAACGAGTAGATGGATTGCTGAAATCTCTGTTTCCAACCATTTCTTGGAACCTAATTAACGAAGAATAAGCCCCTGCTTTGGCAATTAGTTCTTCATGAGTACCTGTCTCCACAACTTGCCCTTGTTGTATAACTGCAATGCTGTCAACATTTCTTATGGTGGAAAGGCGATGTGCCACAACTACAGTTGTCCTCCCTACCATGAGACGGTCTAGAGCTTCCTGAACAATGCTTTCAGAGCTTGCATCAAGGGCGCTGGTTGCTTCATCTAGGAGTAGGATCTTTGGGTCTTTCAACATAGCTCTAGCAATTGCGATTCTCTGTTTTTGTCCTCCTGAGAGTTGGACTCCTCGCTCTCCTACCTGATTTTTCATAGGCAGTCAGTTAAAAGAGATGTTAGTGGACGAACCCAATGCAAATTTCACTTGTCCAATGCTATTCTTCAGAATGAACTTTCACACTAACCTGAGTGTTATACCCATTAGGAAGCAATGTAATGAAACTATGAGCATTAGCTGCAGAAGCTGCTGCTTCTACTTCATCCATTGTTGCATCAGGCTTTCCATAGAGTATGTTCTCAAGAATGGTAGTGGCAAAGAGTGCAGGCTCCTGGTTTACCAGGCCCATCTGATCACGTAACCATTTCAGTTGTAGTGTCCTTATGTCCACACCATCCAGCAATACCATCCCTGCTAAGCCAACAAGAAATATTAGCAATATGATACAACGCTTACAATCAATGCCAGTATCTCCATATCAGAAAAGTCTCCAACTTACCGTGGTTAGGATCATAAAACCTTTCAATCAAAGAGACGACAGTGCTTTTGCCTGAGCCGCTGCCGCCAACTACGGCAACAGTCTTTCCAGCCGGGAAGAAGATTGAGAAATTTCTGAAAATGATAACATCTGGCCTCGATGGATAGCTGAATGTCACCTCCTTGAGTTCTATGTTTCCATTAACCTCCGACATGCGCTTTCCATCCAATTGGTCCTCAACTATGGTGGGCTTTTGCTTGATAATCTCCAACAACTTGTATCCAGCTGATTTACCTTTGCTGAAGGCCCCAAGATTGGAAAATGATTGACCCAAGCTCCTGAGCAATATTTGATATTATTATCACAGACCTATTCGTCCGATAATAAAACCATAAGAACATGAAGGTTTTTGGGTTAAAATCTTACATGCCACCAACAATAGCCGAAAAAATGGCTGTGAATGCTTTCCCTCCATCCGTCTGCCCATTTCGAATAAACACACCGGCATACCAGAAAACAAGAGCCCACGACATACAAGCTATGCCATAGGTACACCCCAACCCCAGACCTTTGGCCATTCCAGCCTTGTAACCAAGCTGCAAGGTGTTCTGTATGGCATCAGAATAGGAATTCAAGGCCTTGCTTTCACCCACATATGATTTAACTGTTCGAACTTGTGCAATGGCCTGATCAGACATATTAACAAGCATATAAGCTACACACTCATTAGCCTATCCACAAATTTTCATAACAAATTACATTTAAACTGAAACAAAGAATCCAACTTATTGATCATATGAGGTTTTAGTCAGGCTAAATCAACTCACTTGCTCAGCCATAATGCCCGCATTTGCATACGATTCTCGGCTTTTGGATGTGAGCCCTGTAAGTGTATAAGCATACAACCCGCCAGCAAAAGCGATCCCGGGGATGACTGCCACACTCAGCAGCGCCAGCCTCCATGCTGACACAAACCCAACCACCAGTCCCGCCAGAAACGTTGAAAGATAGTGTATGAAGTTCCCCACCTAAAATCAAATCAAATTTACCAAAACCCATAATCAAATAACCAAAAAACATCCTAGAATCATCATCCAAAGCTCCACGGACTAGACAGGTCTCCATGATCACAATTTAAAAACAAAAACAAAAGAAAATATCACAAAAATAGACTTGGGAGAATATATTAGAGACCGGCCAGCGCACGTCAGGTCAAGCTTTGCTAACGTGAGCGGTCAGAACTCTGAGGATTTGGTACCAGGACCCAGACACCCCACATTATAATTCAAACGCCCAACTACCCCATTACTCTGAAACCCACGCCAGAGTACACTCTACCCAGATTACGCATTCGCGAATTTAACACCACCCATCGCTAGATTTTGTGACAATAAAAACGTGAAGGCTGTCAAAACAGAGAGAGTGGAAACCAGAAAATATGGTAAATTTTTGGACATTAAGACCCAGAAAGAAAAAGGAAAGCAGAATGGTTGTAATGAATGCGGGGATAAAGCTTTACCTTCTCGCTAATGGCATCTTGGACCAGAAGGGTGTCCGTTGAGACGCTGAAGACTATGTCACCTGTTCTTGCATCTGTGTCGAAGAATCCCACGTCTTGTTTCAGCACCGCTTCAAGATACTTCTTCCTGAGAGTGCTCACTTGTCTTTCTCCGGTGTACATCCAGCATGCAATCTCTGATAAAACAAAACCAGAAATGCTATGTAAAATCGATGACAGTAGAGTATTTCATGATGCATTCTAAACAAAAGCATTACCAGCGTAGGACGCCACGCAGACGATTAAGCCAAGGTAGACGAAATAGAAAGCATACTGCGGAAATATGAAAGAAAAATGTTTAGAATGTTAGATTTGAAGGGAGGTAATATTATCTGACAGAGATGGAGAACCTTGGCAACTTCGGCGGTCATCTTGTGCAAGTCCATCTGGTTTTTACCGAAGCCATTAACCATTTCACCGAACAATAAGAAGAACACGGGCATGGAAGAGCCGTGAATGATGGCTCCTATGCTGCCGGAGACCATGAGAAGGCAGTCATACTTGTCAGCAAAGGAGAAGAGCTGGTAGAAAGGGAGGCTCTGCTCTTTCTTCTTATCTGCCTCAGGCAATGTCTTGCTTGGCTCTGCGCTCTCTCCCATTGCAGTAAGATGAAAAAAGAAGAAAAGGGTCAGGGGTGGATTGACTCAGGAGTTGAGTGAGAGGGTGGGTGGGTGGGTGGTGTTTAGTTCTTTGCCATTGATTGTTGAGTCAGAGAGGCTTTGTTTCTTTGGCAATGAAGAGGAGAGAGGTCTACCATTGTGTGTATAAAGAGGCCATCTTTTTTGTCTAAGGAAGAGATGTCAATGTTGGGTGATCAGCCGGAGACTGACTGGCTTTGGTTGCCGGAAAAGTGAGAGTGAGGGGGTTGGACTAGTGGTCAATGGAGGTGGAGGAAAAGTGAGGTGTGATTTGAAGAGAGAGGTGCGTGTATTTTGTGTATATATATAGTGAAGTGAAGCACAGAGCTTTATTTAACTGCGGTGAGCTGTGTGGAATTTACAGGTGGGTGAAGGTTTTTGTAGAATCTGGGTAACAGTTTTACACTGTGTCCTACACTGCTCTCTACTTGGGCTTTGCCTCGATTCCCGTTGTTTGTTTTCCTTTTTCTGGTATCAGAAATAGAAGATAAGAAACATGAGTTGGTTCCAATCAGTGAATAGAAACATGGTCTTTTCCTTGGCATCAGATACAAAGAAAAAGATGAACTAGCTAGAAGCTATTATCAGCAGCAAGATAACATTAGATCAAAAATGGCAAAATGAAATGAGGATTTTGGAAGAAAATACCAAAAGATCATAATGAAATTTCAAAAAAATCATACCAGAAATGATGATAAAATTGAAAGATGATGCTAGACTAACCATTTGATGGTGTGGTACTATAAGAAGTTAATTTACCATTACATGGGTGATTGGTTACTAATGAATTGGTAAATCCTATGAGTGATATTTACCCTAAGTAATTTCCTCCAAGATTTTGAAATCTTCCATATAATATGTTCCCATGTATGCATTCATATTGGTAGAAGCAAACCTTTTGACTGACATTGTATGTGTTCTGTTGCAGTTTGGTTTTTTATGCAGTTTTTCTAGAGGTGCCAACTAATTCCTTCTTGTACAGACAGTCCATTTATCCTTGAAAGAAATTTTTCGTTTTCTCAATTAAAAGACATTAGGTTAGGAAGATTTGTTTTAAGTCGACAAAAGTTTAGGTGAGAGCTTGGTTACGCTACACCATTATCATTAGGGCAAACCTGTAACCTTAACTCTGAAGGACTTACAGTGGACACGTACCTGTCACACTAGCCTCCAGATATAAATTTCCACAAGAGAATTTATAGATCGCGAACCAACGAGGCATGTTGGTAGCGGGGATCGAACTCGGATGGGGTCTCCACCACAAGCTCGCCCTTGTCAACTGAGCCAAACCTCGTTGGCAGGTTAGGAAGATTTGTTTGATTCACTGATAGTTTGTTTCACTGATAGAATGTAATTTGATTACACAACTTGCAAGTCATTAACAGTCTGTTATATGGGCGGTAACAAATTTGTCGTTCACCTTTTGCTTGCTCACCCTCTGGTCCATTTTAGAATGTTTGATTTTATTATTACAATAAATGTCCATTTAGTATTAATTTATTACAATAAATGTCCATTTAGTATTAATTTCAAGAAATTATAACCCATTCTAATACAAATTTTTTTCATTGCTCACTTCAATTAATCTTATCTAAATTACAATTTTATCATACACCTAACCTTATCACTCTCTCCCTCCACCACACATTCCAGATCTACTCTCTCTTCTTTCCTTCTTTTTTTCTCTCTATGGTGAATGACACAGAAGTCGTTGACGTAGCCTTGACACCGATGCTGAAGTTGGTGACGGTTGACGACACCGTCGAAGCCTACACACTCCCCTCCTGCCCTCGGTTGATCTCCGCCAGCCCATCTAATCTGTCAAAGTTGTCGTCTCCGTCCCTTGACCGTCGTTGTGTTCCTCTGATCCGTCAATGTCGAGGGTGTCGACACCGCCGTCAAAGCCACGACGCCGATGCTTCATCATCTTCTCTCCATCTCCGACGACCTCGTCCTCGTCTCTCTCACACACAGATTCATCGCCTCTCTCTCGCACAGGTCCATCACCGGAGACCTCGCATTGCCTCCAACCGTATCCGACGACCTCGCCTCACCTCCACCATTTCCAGCGACGTGAAGTTGCCTAGACGCCGAAGCTAGAACCTTATCTCTTTCTCTGCGATCTGGAAATTTCCCTCTCTCCAAATACTTGAACTTGGTTTTGATGTATACTAAGGTTAGTAAACTTGGTTTTGACTTTTAATGTATACTCGGGTTAGTATACATAGATTTGGAGTATAGTGGGGCTTATTAAACTTGAATTTGATGAAATACTAGGGTTAGTAGACTTGGTTTTGGAGTATACTGGGGTTAGTAAACTTGGTTTTGATGTATACTAGAGTTAGTAGACTTGGTTTTGATATATACTGGGTCAGTAAACTTGATTTTAAAGTATACTGGGGTTAGTAGATGTTTATAGGTGGAACCTAATATTTCACCTTTACCGGGTTACAATTCAAGAAATAACCTCTAAATGCTTAGTTATTTGTTAAATATGCATTATTTATTGTGCTTGAGTTGTTATTTATAGGGTGAAGACCCAATTAAATGTGAGAAGCCACTCTGGGCCCTTTGTCTGGGCCCAACTCACCATAAAACTAAGTAAAGCAAGGGAAACTACTCCCACATTGGAAAGGGACAGGAATGCTGCCTTCAATGCTACTATAAATACCGGCACATGCCTCCCCATAAAGGTACGTTGAAACTTCTTGACTATTCCCGAGTTTTATGCTTAGCTGACAGTGTCTAACTTAAGCATCGGAGTGGCTTCCCTCGGTAAACCCGGGGACGCCTCTTTGACGTGTTTGTTCTTTACACAGGAAAACTCGGAGTACAGGGAAGTACGCTATTTCTGGAGCCGTGCCACCCGCCAAAGGGACCACGAGCCACCCGGAAACAATTGGTGCTCTCGTTGAGAACTGAACTCAAGGCCTCACGCTTACCAAATGGACGCCAGCCAGACTTGCTAAGGTAATAAACCCAGTAGGGAATCCTCCGGGTTATGGAAACCCGCGAAATTTTGACAGTGCGTACATCCCAAGTAGGTACCGAGTTATCTGCAAATGTTCAAATTTATTATATTTTGATGTAATATATAGAGCCTTTTCAGGCCCACATAAAACCCTACCGGGTTATGTCTATCAATCAGTTTGTTGAGTGAATGCAGGTAATCTCCATTTGACATGAAATATTGCAAGCCTTTCACGGCCTTATTTCATTGTCAAAACTCGGCAAGCTCCGATAAATCTCCGATAATCTCCGATAATCTCCGGTCTACATGACGTGAAATATTGCAAGCCTTAACGGCCTTATTTCACTGTCAAACTCGACAAGCTCCGATAATCTCCGATAATCTCCGATAATCTCCGGTCTACATGACGTGAAATATTGCAAGCCTTAACGGCTTTATTTCACTGTCAAACTCGACAAGCTCCGATAATCTCCGATAATCTCCGGTCTACATGACGTGAAATATTGCAAGCCTTAACGGCCTTATTTCACTGTTAAACCCGACAAGCTCCGATAATCTCTGGTAATCTCCATAACTTGAAATATAGCAAGCCTTTTACGGCCTTATTTCAGTCCTTAAAAGTCCTAACGGACCCGTACAGCCATAGCGGCACTATTTTTACTTACATGCCGAACCGGCATTATATCTGTAAATTTTGTCAACATTTGCATATTTTGCATCAGATTACCGTGTTATTTGGCAGGAAGCCTTTGGAAGTCCTAACGGACCCGTAAAGCCCTAGCGGCCCTATTTTCACTTTATAATGTTAACATGCCAACCCGGCACTATATATGTGTGAATTTTGTCAACACTTGCAGGTTATGCTTCGGGTTGAAAGTCCTTATGAACCCGTTATGCATCGGGTTGGAAGTCCTAACGGACCCGTAAAGCCGTAGCGGCCCTTGAAAGTCCTTATGGACCCGTAAAGCTTTAGCGGTCCTATTTTTATTTAATCACATTAAACATGCCAAACCGGCAATATGCGCAATTTTTTTTTGTATATTATGCATCACATTACCGTGTTATTTGACAGGAAACCCTAACGGACCGGTAAAGCCCTACCGGGCCTATTGTTATTTTATGACGATAACATGCCCGACCGGCACTATGTGTAAATTTTGTCTACACTTGCGAGATATGCATCAAATTAACGTGTTATTTGACAGGAAAAATTATGCCAACAGCTTGAATGCTTTTATTCGAAAGTCAGCTACAAGGCAGAAAGCCGCTACAAAAATAAAGACTAGTCTACAAAAGCAAAGACAAATCCTCCGAGAGAAGCTCCAGCTCATGGCGCTGCAGACCCGCTACCCCCGCCAGTGCTCGAGCCGCCACGTCCTCCCCGGGGCCGTATGATAAACTGTCCCCTACGGAGCGGTGGCCGGTTTTGAGGACCACCGACAATCCCGCCACGGGATGTACCTCTCCGGGCTGCTGAAGAACGAACCGGGGGACTCCGAACCGGGTTTGTAGGAGCCCTAGGGTTTGCAGCCACGGCAGGAGTCGACCGGGAGGTGCCTGCAGCCTCATCGGGTCTGATATGACCTAGGGGACCATCATACCCGGCTTTGTCAAGCCAGCCTTGGCGAATCCCGGCGCTAACAATTTCGGCGCGAGCCTCGGCCCTTGCCGTCCGCAGCTTCAGGTCAAACTCGGGGCTCGCCAGAAACTCGGAGATAGCAGAGTCCTTGGCCCGGGAAACTGCCTGGATTAAATCTCCTTTTTGTTGCTCCAAGGAAGTAACCTGTTGCTGCAGCGCCTGGTTTTGCTCGGTCAGCTGGGCTATAGCGGCATCTTGAGCACACCGGTCCTCCCGGTGACCCTCAATGACTCTCTCCAACTCCGAGTTCTTGGCCACCAAGCCTGCTATTTGCTCTTCGGCCTTGGCCAACTCAGCACACGACGCGACGGCTGATGCGCTTGCGTATTCCCGGACCCGAGCCAGGCTTTCTTCGCTCGCCGTCACCTGGTCCCGGGCGGCCCGGAGGTCGTCCCTGAGCACTCTCTCTCGCTCGGGGATGCCTTCGGTTATGAGCCGATCAGTTGCCAAGTACGACAACCTGACAGCCTACACAAATCAAATAACGGGTTAGTACAAGGAAACAAAAACAAAAGAAGAACGGGTTAAGGAAGAAGATAAACTTACCCGCATCAGTTTCTCCTGCGTCCTCCGGGCTACGATCAACGGGTCCTGATGCTCCAGGACATAGGAGTCGGCGGCACAATTCTTCAAGTCCGCTACCATCCTTTGGATGGCCACGTCCGCCATTCCCCCGCTCGCCAACTCCTCCATTATCTCGTCAGTGTCCCGGTGCTGCTTTCTCTCCCTCCTCTCTTTCCTCTCCTTCCTCCTCTTCTTCCTCTCGGATCTTGCCGAGCTGGATGCCTCCCGGGTGCGTTTGTGGGAGGGGACGGGTTCCACTTCGTGCACTTCGTCGCTCTCATCACTCCCCTCAGGGTTCTCACTCGCCACCCCTTCGAAACCGACAACTTCTTCACCCATGTCGTCATCCTCTTCGGTAAACTCCTCCTCACCCGGGAGCACAGACGAGGGAACCGCGCTCATCACCGGTTCTTCAGTCTCTTCATCGGCGAAGGTAAATTGAGTTCCCGGCTCTTCAAATACCGGGTTATCATCCGCCTCCGAGGGATTCCCTTCAACTTTCTCTCCCTCCTGGTAAACCTCTGGCCCGAGAACCTCAGCCAAGTACTCGGGGACCTCGTTGTAGTGCAAGGCATCAACATGGAACTGCTGAAGGTCCCCTTGCTCGGCGTCTGGGCGCAGGAAAGCCGCTTTTGTGGTCAGGTCGATATCGTAAGCTAGACCATCCGCCCCTTGCGTCCGGATCCCGGCCCATACAGCTTTGTCCTCGAAGCCGTCGTATATTCTCGGGTTCTTCCGTTTCGTGAACTCCATCGGAAGAAGAGCTGCAACAAAAGAGATAACCCGTTAGACGAGCATGTGACAACAAAAATTAGAAAGGACACCGGACAAACCTGGTAGTTCCATCAACCGGCACCTGCTGTACACGTACAGCCTACAAAGCCGGTACGAACTCCGGTCATCTTGACCCCGAAAGGCCCATAGCATCCTCCGGATCCTCTTCTCCATCACCGGCTCCAGAGGAATGTCGGGGACGTCTGCAACACAAATAACATAATTATAACCCGGGACAGAGAAAGAAAGAAACCCTGAGGGAGAGAACTTACTCATCAGTAGTTGGAAGTCACCCGGTACTTGAAGCGCGTGTCCCGGGTCTTGAAAGTTTCTTATCAAGAAACTTTTCTCCCTCCAGGTCCGGCTCACGGAGGTTGGCAGGTCCTCGACGATCTTCTTGAAAACCGCTTTGGACTTCAGTTGGATGGTCCCGCTGAAACCCGTCTTCCGGGAGTACTCGGCCCGGTACATGGCGTGTAACTCGTGATAGGTCGGCATCTGCTGCTTCAACACCTTGTACATAACGCACAACCCGAGTAGCTGCCTCCACATGTTCGGTCCAACTTGCCCGATTGCGAAGTTGCTCGCAGCTAAGAGATACTGCACCTCTACCTTTAGCGGGAGTGAAAGGCCGCAGCGTAGCTGATACTCGTGGCACAGCGTCCACCCATCCCCGGGAGCGAAGAACTGGTCCTCGGGTTCTAAGGGCCGTATTTCAACAGACTTGGGGATTTTCCAGTTGCTCCTTAGCTCCACGATCTCCTCCGCTGTCAGTGTGTACCCGGGAGGGTCGAGAGCGGTCCCATCGGTGAAGGTTACAGAGGCAAACTCGGGGACGTGAGTGTCCATTGCTTCGTTGGCCATCTGCAAAACACAAAACACGGGGATGTCAACAGAAACCCAGATAACCCGGTTAAAACCCCACAACGCAGAAACCCAGAAAAACCTTCTTCGGAACCCAGAAACAATACAAAAGTCATTCCGAAACACACAACAAGGAAGGGGAGAGGACCCATACCTTACTTATGAGGATTTGAAGGGGTTTTTGAGATCGATTTGAGTTTGAAAATCAAAAGAAACAGCGACAAAAGAGAGCGAAAGCAAAAAGCACGAAAAAGTTATCGGTTTGGAGGTGAGACAAAACTGTCACCCTCAACCCCTATTTATACAGTTAGGGACGTGCACTGAAGGGACGTTTCAGTTTCTCGAGGGAAACGACACGTGTCACGCATGCCGCTTCACAAAACCGAAAAACTTTTCAGTTTCCTCCCATTACAACCCGGAGACGTCGTTTTGAATTCTCAACGTACAGAGTGTCTACGGGTTACGCTTGCGTACGGACTTGGGGGACTGGGTACCCCGGGTTTGGTTGCTAACTTTGTAACCCGGTAAAGAAACGATTTTAAGTCCCCACCCAAGCGTACCCCTTGACTGAGGACTTAAGGGACTTGTTTATAGGTGGAACCTAATATTTCACCTTTACCGGGTTACAATTCAAGAAATAACCTCTAAATGCTTAGTTATTTGTTAAATATGCATTATTTATTGTGCTTGAGTTGTTATTTATAGGGTGAAGACCCAATTAAATGTGAGAAGCCACTCTGGGCCCTTTGTCTGGGCCCAACTCGCCATAAAACTAAGTAAAGCAAGGGAAACTACTCCCACATTGGAAAGGGACAGGAATGCTGCCTTCAATGCTACTATAAATACCGGCACATGCCTCCCCATAAAGGTACGTTGAAACTTCTTGACTATTCCTGAGTTTTATGCTTAGCTGACAGTGTCTAACTTAAGCATCGGAGTGGCTTCCCTCGGTAAACCCGGGGACGCCTCTTTGACGTGTTTGTTCTTTACACAGGAAAACTCGGAGTACAGGGAAGTACGCTATTTCTGGAGCCGTGTCACCCGCCAAAGGGACCACGAGCCACCCGGAAACAGTAGACTTGGTTTTGATGTATACTAGGGTTAGTAGACTTGGTTTTGATGTATACTAGGGTTAGTAGACTTGGTTTTGAAGTATACCGAGGTTAGTAGACTTGGATTTGGAGTATACTGGGGTTAGTAAACTTGGTTTTGAAGTATACTACGGTTAGTAGACTTGGATTTGATTTACATGTAGCCCCCAGTAAACTTTATGTAAAACTTTATTGCCCTTAGTAGAAAAAAAAATCCTGTGAAATTCCGGCTACCAATAATTTTTCGACGTCCGGTGACCGGAGTCCGGCGATGGTGACCAGAATCCGACGATTAGTGACTGGAGTCCGGCGACCGGCAAAATATTCTCTCTCATTTTCTTTCTTCAAGTGTGTATAAGGAACAAGGGTAAAATTGTCTCAAAAATATTATTTTATAATGAATTTAATAAACATTTGTATATTTTGACATTAATAACTACATCTTATATTAGAATGGGCGTTTGACTTTTCAATTCATTGGTTTGAGGTCTTACTTTTATTTTTTTGTGAAAATAGTCATTTTTCCTTATTATTAGTAAGAAATATGTGTCATTAATTAATTTAGAAGGTAGGAATTTAGGTGGACAAGCAGAAGATACATAGCAAATTTGAGAAATTTTTAAATGCTCTCAGAGGACTACGTGACAATCTGACATAGTCCTTTCTCACCAATTAAATTTTGACATGTGGATTTTTTACAACTAAATTATAAGGTAAAGTTTCCTATATTTTGTGAAATGACTATCATGAGTCTTTTGTGAGTTTAGACTAGGTTTAGAGGATAGGGTATAGGGTATAGGGTTTATCGTTTTTAGGGATAAGGTATATGGTTTAGGGTTTAAAAATCAACAAAAAACCTAAAATGGTATTTGATAAAATCACTAAAATAGTTTTTCATCATTAAAATCCACATGTCAAACATTGAATGGAATGGAAGACCAAACTTGCTTCAGCAAATTTGGGATTACTAAAAAATCCCTCAGCAAATTTGCTTCCGAATATAAATTGAATCTAACTAAACACTTTAACTATAGTTTTTATTTATCTTTCGATCTAAAAAAGTTTTGTTAAAAGAAAATTTGCACAAACAATACATAAACATTGCTCCACTCATAATTAAGGTGTCTGAACTTTGTTAAATAACACATTAGTACATGAACTAATAAGTTAATCTTAGTTTTCGTACATGCCGTTATAACACCGTTAAAAGTTAATGTTTTTTTCTTAGATATTTTTTTTCTTTTTTTTATATATTTTTTAAAGAGGATCTTTTTTCTTCTAAGTGTCAAATCCACACATTTATATTCTTTCTTTTAAAAATGATCTTTTTTTCTAATTAAGGTGTTAACGATCAAATAGGTTAACTGATTTGACACCTAGAAGAAAAAATATTTTGGTTACAATTTGACCTCCGTTTTATGGATTGCTACTTGTTGGTATATGAGGGATAAAGAATTCTGGATAGTTGCTTGCTGGTAAAAAGAGAGCATGAGAGGTTAATTAGAGAATTGGTAAGAGAGAGAAATCTCAAGCACATCAACTATATATTGACGAAGTCATGGGTTCTAGTCACCATGAGGGTATGAGTGAAATCATTTGATCCTCTTTTGAAAAAAGTTAAAACAGATCTAAAAAAAGTGATCTCAGAAAAAAAAAATAGAACAGTAACTTTTAACGGTGTTATAACGACATGTATGAAAATTAGGCTTAACTTGTTTGTTCATGTATTAATGTGTTATTTAACAAAGTTCAAACACCTTAATTATGAATGAAGTAAAATTGGTGTACTATTTGTATAATTTTCTGTTCCTTAAATAAGTGTATCAAAACAAGGTTGGGTTGAATGATTTTGGCTTCATTGTTTTAGAAGATTCTTTTCTTAAACACCAGAATTGAACTTCATCTTCCTTTTGCAACCTCTGACTACTGGGGCAGATACAATTTTAAATTTGTAACGCATTTTTTTTACAGAAAAATCACATTGTTCTTTCATTCTATTTCAAACAAGTTGAGTTAAACACTCTAAGAATTTAAATTATCATGCACTAATCTTGTCTGTCAAGGGTGACTCTAGTTGCAGGACATGAATGCTAAACAGAAAAGAACTCTAATGTTGTTTTGGCCATATAATATGCCCTCAAATGATTTTAGATGGTCTGTTTGGAATCATTGCAATATTATTTTTTGCTTTCAAAATCATGATTTGAGAGTTTAAAAACCTATCACTATGTTTTGTCTGCTCTCAATAAGGTCAAAATTGCATGTTGCCATGTTAGGAATAGGTGGGGTGGCAAATCTATGTGAAGGTGAGAATTGCTTGTAGCTGTAATATCAATCTGTCACAACTGAAAATGCAACTTACATTTGATATGTCTACAAATAATCTCAAACAAGTTCTTCATATGTCACATCTAATATTTCGAATCATACTTTTTTTAAGACCATGTGAAGGTTGAATATGTGCCAACAACATCTCCAATAATATAAATAAAATTATTTTAAATTAAGTAATAATCATGAGAATTATCAAAAACTATTGTCACCTAATAAATCGTTTTGCTCCTTTCATATTCTTTTCACACCTCACTTATATATTTTTATACTTTATTCACTTATTTACGATTTTTAAAATACAATTTTCTCAATTCGATTTTGTTTAACCTACAGTCTCTCCTCTATTGCTCTATAATTTGAACATTTAATTAGCAATGGTTAAATTCAATTCACTAATTAACTTACATTTTTAGTTTTCAACCAAAGAGAGCTCTGCACCTTTCGGAGCACCCTCGAACCAGTGAAACCTAGTGTTTGTTTTGCAGCGGCAGTTCTCCTCTGAAGGGCGGCTTGATCTTGGTTTCAAGGGTGGCGACGAAAGCTTTGTGGCCTGTGTCTGATCTTGTTTGGGTTGGTCTCAGACTGTTTCGTCAATCTGGCGGTCTCTTGGCGATGGTGCTGGGTCGAAGCATTCATAGTCTAGTCCATGATTGTGGTGGTACAGCGGCGGAGGTTTCTTGTCGGCGTTGTTGATCGAAAGGCGAATCTGAATCGCGGTGGAGGCTCTGATCCGTTGAGGCGTGGTCTGAGGGAGGCGACTTGGTCTGGAGCTTTGGTTTCGGTTGGGAGCATAATCCTCTGACGCGAAGCTTTTGGCAACGGGACTTTTGTATGGTAGGTTTTGGTGGATTTGGATTTGAAGGACAGAAAGGCAGCAGCTTGAGGCAGTTCATGATGGTGGAGGGGCGAGCCCGGCCGTCGGAATTTGGCGGTGCTGGTTTTTTAATGAGCCAGGAGGAGAGGGTGATGGGTATGGCCTTGGGCCTTTAACCATTTAGGCCACATTTAGCCCATCATTATTTTCTTTTCTTTTTTCGTTTTTTTCCTGCTTAGAATAAATATGTTGCCATAGGTTATAGGTTTGTTTTTCCTTTTGTTTTGTCTTTATTTTTCCCTGTTTATTTTTTTGCATGGTTGCTTGTAACTTTGGTTATAGATTCAATTGTGGTGGTATGAGAGCTGAAATTTGTAGTGACGATGCTACCTGCACGTGAGTCATTTGATCTTATTTTCTCTTTGTACGTAAGACAGTAGATTGATTCATGATTTATCCTTTTGTATGAGAGTGAAATACCTTTGAGTCAAAAAACAATAATGCTCTATAATTCTGAGTTTTTTAACTGTTTTTCATAAATACGGTACAAATTACATGAAAATCGCCATAGAAAATAATGAGTAAAATGATAGACGGAGTATCAACAAAGAAAAAAGAAAAGAAAAATACAGTTTTCCCAATTATGTTTTGTTCACCCTCTCTTCTCCATTACTCCATAATTCTGTGTTTTTTAAAATAATCTGTGTTTTTCATAAATACAGTTCAATTTACATGAAAATCGTCATGGATAAAATGATAGACGAAAATCAAAACAGAAAAAGGGTGTTGCTAAATGTACCCAAAAAACATCTAAGTGAACCCAGCATACATAATTTCCATCTTACATTTCCATTTATATCCTTATCATTCTAAAAAACGGGTGCATCTATTGCTACCTCACAAACTACTCAGCTCACCCACATGTTGATTTAGTAAATGACCAAAATACGTTGATATGAAATACAATGAGGGACAATAAATTGTTACAAATTACAAATTTTTATTTCTTATTTTATATTTTTGTCTTGGATAAACACTTTGGTCCACACCCCTATTGATATATTTTTAACCGTGAGTCTACATATGCTACTTTTGGCCACACCGTGGAAACCAACGACGAACGCGAACTCAAAGCTGGGTGTTGTGTGTAGAAGGGTGAGTTGCTGGGTTCACTTAGATATTTGTTGGGTACATTTAGCAATACCTAGAAAAAAGAGAGAAGAAAACAGAAAAAAATACAAACAGTTCACATCATCTTCAAGTTGAATTGTAGCGTCTTTAGACTCCATAGAACGACCGAATATGATAAATTTGGATTAGGGTTTATGAAATACGTGTTCATTCAAAACAAAAGGATAAAAAATTGTAATTTCTAACAACTTATTGTCCCTTGTTGTAATTTTACATCCAAGTATTTTGGTTTCAATGAATCAACCACGGGTGAGCAAAGTAGTTTGTGTGTTTATCAATTTTAAGATTTAGCAATTGTTTAGTTATTCTGCTAGAGCTCTTATTCATCAAAAAATACAAATTTGATTTCAATATACAAAATGTAATTATTCACATAAATTTGATCTAATTTGTGTTTAAGTATTTAGCAGACTGCCCTAGAAACTACAAATTCAATTAATTTGTTGCCCACACTCAACCGAACTTCACTATCTTTGTCATTGACAAAACAAAATGCAGTCCAAAAATATGAAATTTTCAACCTTTTAATCATATTATAACTTTTGTATCACATGGAGATAATGTGTGTTTTCTAGTTTATTTTTTGTTTGTTTTATAATTGCAACACCACATGAATGGAGCTTGTGACTCGCATCTTCTTGGAAAGCTGTTAGCAAGCCATTATCAAAACTCACTTCAAAACTAAACAATGATGAACAGCTGGCTGTTATTATCACATGTATAGCAAGTTTGGTTTCACTCAAACACCATGCATCAATCTGGGTTTTACTTACTCGTATGAAAAATTTTTAATGAATTGCTTCATAAATTTTTTTGGACCAATCCATTCCATCATAACTATGATCTGTAATCTTTCCCCTCTCTCAAGTGTGACAGCTTCTTCAGATTTGATCTTTATCACCAAAAAAAACCTGAGCACTTCCTCTAAAAGCCATAACTCATAAGTGTGACAGCAGTCAAGCCAGATACAAGCTGCTCAATATATCATATACAATTGATTGAGAATCCTAAAACAAATAGAAAGATGCTCAAAGATTTGATTAAAGCTCACAAAGAGGCAAAACTGGGTCTGTTCTTAAAGGTTTGATCAAAACCCATTTGACTGTCAAAGTGTACTTTGTGCAACCTCTAGCCCCAATTGTCCAAAGAAATTCTATTTTTTCTGAGGTTTTCATATTTAAAGCAGCTATGTATAAAAATAAGTCATAGCCCCCAATTGTTCTAAAAGGATTTCTCTATGAAATTGAAGTGGTTTTAGTCTCATTGTAGCTTCTTTTGGAGACACTAGATCCGTTTTGGTGAACTAATTTTGTCCTATTTTATGTTTTTGCCTGCATTACATAAAATCCTGGCATGTGATATGCTTCTAAAATCAAGGGTTTAATTCATTTTTCAGTAGTTCTTAAAATATTTAAAATAGATTAGTAATAATTGAACTTTCTCAATTTAATTTCTGGCCCAGTATGCAGAAGTTGAAGCTTCTAGGAACACAGAAGGACCACAATCTGGAGGCGAGGGTCTAATTAAGGTCAAGGACCACATTTTGAAGTCTGTTCCCTCAACTGCACTCTGTTCAAGTATCATAAACTATAAGTTCAACTATTAGTGTGCTATTGGAACTTCAGTTGTTAAGAAATGAGCTAACAATGTATAACAAGTTAGACTCGAATGGAAGATTCGAGCTCATGATCTCTTGCGAACGAATTCGAATACAATGGAAAATAAGTGAAATAACCATGTACCTTGAAAGCTTACACCCCTTGGTGATCTGTGTATCGAGCTAGCGCGCGAAATTGACATGATGGATCTGGTGTAGTGAAGTATTTGTTGGTGACATTCTTGTTTTGAAGAACACTTTTTGTGTTCAAAACCTAGGTTCATAAACCATGACAGCAGATGGACATATACTGTTGAAATACTAATAATCAAAATCATGGAAAAAGAAGTGAAGTGGTCCATTGTACTCCAAGTTCTACATACAAAATCTAATCTTCACCACACCATTTACTTGTCACAGTCTTGATTATTCTGACTAATTACATAATATCTATTATTAGTCCTACTTTATGGAGTATATATACAGGTTCTATGTTCTTGGTTAAGAATAACTCTCCAAAACATTGCATTTAAAAGTGTGAAATAGAGATGTGGACTTGTTATTGCAATTATCATGAGTAGTCATGCTTGAGACTGACTAGTCAATCTCCTCCAGTTCAATTCTGGATTTATTTGGAAGAAAATTACATTAACCATTCATACTTGGTAAATAATTTTGCTGCAAGTGAGGAATCTGTATGAGCCAAAACACAAAACATCATTCAGGTTGTATTGTTATATAAGCTGATACAAAAATTTGAGCTTTACAAAACAAGCATGGGATAAGCTAAAACTTTCTGTAAAGTTTGTAGGGTTGGTTTATGCTTGAGTTATATCTGTAAAGTAAGACAGTAGAGAAACTAAGGAGTAAACACTGCATGTGTAGATTGTAGAATAGCTCATATTGGACCCAATAACAGAAAGAGAATTTGATCAATGGAAGCTAATAATGTTAGTTACTTTTTCACAAAGTGCTAATGACTAATAGTTGTGGGATAGGTGATTGCTTCCAAAGTAAGAGCAAGCTAAGCCTGGGAGAGAGCTTTACATGCATTTCTAAAGTATCTGTGATCATTATGTTCATGATGCTCTCTGGCATGTGTTTCTTTCTCAGTTCAAGCTCATTGAGGTCTTGGATTTATGAGAATGCAAGAAAAGGCAAGCTACCTTCAAGAAATTGGAAGTGCGGAAGCTGAATAAACACTTGCATTTATGAGATGATAACTGGGGATGCTAATGGCAATGATCAGTTGAAGGCAAAGATGCACTTTTTGAATGTTGGATCCAAGGATTTCAATGAGGCAGCAAGGCATTAATTCTGTGAGCGACAAAGCATGCTCTTTTGTAATAGAGTTTTGTATGTCAACATGAAACAGAAATTTTATTTAAACAGGTCATGAAATTCTGCCTAAGTGTTGATATATATATATATATATATATATATATATATATATATATATCACATCGGGAAAATGAGACTTACATGTGCGCTTATAAATAACAGATTAGGAATGATTTTGAAGAACTAAGGGCACCAATCCCCACCATAACAGCGCAACGACTATAACAACTTGTGATCTTGCTTTCAAAGAGTTTGAGATATTCATCACACACATGATAGATGAGGGGATAGATATGGAAATGTTATGCATCTAAAGATTTGGCCTTGATAACATGTGGTTGTTCTACCTTTTAAAGAGTTTTTGACATAGACATACGGTTAATAAATCTCTCTAGCATCATTTGTTTCTACGCGAGTAATTTTAGGCAATAGTTATTCTAGAGAACATAACGATCAATAATCAAACTAGAAAACAAGTTGAGTCAATGAATTATGATCAACAGGAAAAAATAAAATGAGCACATTCAGCATGTATAAACATTTGATCATTTCGCACAATACTTCATCTAAGATTCAAGCAGAACAAGTCAATTAATGTTGTGCTTCATGCACAGAAGTTTTCTAAGCTCACAGAGAAATACGCCAAGCCAAAACAAGCTTAAGTGGATTGTCTGTTTGATTGCAGTTTGAACAGGAAAAAAGAAAAAGGCATTTGATTGCATTTGTTCCTATTTTAACCCACATTAGCATCAAAACATTCCCACAAGGATACCAATTAATTTTCGAATCTTCTGGTAGCTGCTAGCCATTCTAATTCTTGTGTATTTCATATGACCTTAACTATTGCAGCCCTTCCATGATCTCTAGGTGGCTTTTGGCTCTAGGCGGTTTTTGGGCGAGTTTAAGCGGATTTAGGCAGGTTTAGGCGGGTGTAGGCAGTCTGGAAGCGGTCTAGGTGTCCAAGGCGGGTCTATGCGGCAGTGGCGGATCCAAAATTCAAGAGTCGGGTGGGCTTGAATTTTTTTAATAACTGTGATGGTAAGAAAATTCAGCTCATTATAAATATTTAACTAAAATATAATAGATATGCACTGTTTTGAGATGAACAACTAGAATCATCCAAACTACTATTTAATCAATTACTTGAAAGAAATTTTTTGAAATCATTGTTTTTTAATGAATAAACTTTATTAAAGGATAAACCCAAGAGCCAAACTAGCCTAATAACCAACAGATAAGGAATAAAACACAAAAACTAGTCTCTTAAATCAACAAAGATACAGGAACAGACAGTTTTCATGCCAACACAAAAAACCGACCAAGAGACCGAGGTCATATTCCATCGGTATGAGGGCAAAGGAGCCCATCATTCCTGAGGACATGAGTGAGGGAAGGTGGTGGCTGTGAAGCCCATCACAGAGGATCCACCGATCCGAAGTCAAGCGAAGCAGCGTCATTTGCTACTCTATTCGCTTCTCTGGGAATCCAATCCCACATGCAGCTGTCAAACATAGAGCTTCTCTGTCTAATCTGTTAGATGATAAGATGAGTTCTCTAGTTAACTCTATCAGAAATCATTGCTTATGAAGAGAAAAATGAAAGAGATAGAGAGGAAATAAAGTAATAAATGTTAAAATAGTAAGAAATATAGTCATGTGACTCAAAAGAAAAGAAGTTTTTTTGTGAATAAAGAAAAAAGAAAAGAGGTTTATTTAAGAAGAAAAAAATGAGCCAATGTGGGTTGGTTCAGTTGACAAAGAGCGGACTTGAGGTGTAAACCCACACAGGTTCGATCCCCGCTACCAACAATCCCTTATTGGTGGGTAATCTATAAAATGTCCTTGGGCCTTCGTAAGAGGGCCGCTGGGTGAGGATGTGGTCTCCTTAGAGCATGCCTCCGGGCCTTCAACAGAGGGTGTCACCTCTCTTCAAACGTGGGTGAAATTTTCCCTAGACGGAAATCTTAAAGTCTCCAGGCCTAGGTTACAGGGTTTGTCCTGGTCCTACTAATATAAGGAAGTCTCCTTCTTACCTAAACTTTTATGTACCAAAAAAAGAAAAAAAATGTGAAATGAGCAATAATGATGTTGTTGTAAAAAGTACAAAGAAACAAAGATTAAAAAAAATCTAATGCGGAAGAAGAAGACAAAATAAAAGTAAAAAGAAACAAGGATTAAAAAAAAGTTGATGTGAATCGAATACGGGCTTGGTGCAAATTAAAAGACAGTCTAGCTTGCCACACTTCAAGTTGTATCAAATTTTTCTGTGCTAACAAGTTTAATAACAGGCTCGGTTGGGCTTGAACTCAACTAAAGCTCTATGTAGATCCGCGCCTGCTAGGCGGGTCTAGGAGGTCTCTAAGCGGCCTCTTGGGTGTCTAGCGGCAATTAATCTATGTAACCTAGGGTTAGCTGTGTACATGAGCATAACTTTATAGCTATGGATGGATTTCGTGATCACTTGACTAATTTTGCTGAGTCTTTGAACAAGGGCAATGATCTACCCTCCTCCAGAGAAAGCATCCAGAGTCCAGAATAGGCGAAATTCTGGCTGGCTTGAGTTGCTTCTTTGGCAGACTGTAGAGAGTGAACATAGAAGGCTTCAGTCATTGAGAGAAGGAAGGAAGGAAGAACAAGAAGGTGAGGAAGAGTAGAGGAGGCTCATGCAACAGAACGTAACTGAAGAGGCATAGACAAAAAGGCTTGCCACTGAATCTGAATTAAGGAAGAATCAAAGGTTCCCGAAGGAAATAGAGGAAAAAAAGTTGAAGCACAGAAACTTGTTCAAGACGTAAACAAAAAGAAGGGCAAGCCCTTGGATTGCTTCCCATCATCAAACCAACTAGGGCAAGCTGCTCGAATTGTAATAAAAATGGGCCTATTTTGAGGCTAGGCCCAGTCCAACAAAACCCCAAGCTCTCTCCCGCTCCCCGTGACACGTTCAAATTTCAAATCCCCAAAACCAAACCTAACTGTCACGATGAGCTGGCACCCACCCCAATCCAATTTTCAAAATTTAAACCCCACACCCCCGAATTCCTCGCCGCCGTTACCGTCACCGTCACAGACCCCACACTTTCTTTATATACTCTCACACCTTCCCCATTTTCACCGCATAAAATTTCAAAAATCCCAGAGACGTCTTTGTATACGTCACAGGGTCTCTCACTCTCCAGATCTACTGTTAACCTCTCAAAATCTCAGATCTACTACCACCGACCAAAATGAGAGAGTGCATCTCCATCCACATCGGCCAAGCCGGAATCCAAGTCGGCAACGCCTGCTGGGAGCTTTACTGCCTCGAACACGGCATCCAGGTCCGTCTTCTTCTCTGATCTTGTTCTCCTAATCTGTAACCGAATTTCATGTCTGACCAACCGTTGACTTTCCTTGTAGCCTGATGGCCAAATGCCGAGTGACAAGACGGTCGGCGGCGGAGACGACGCCTTCAACACTTTCTTCAGCGAAACCGGCGCCGGAAAGCACGTCCCACGCGCCGTGTTCTTGGATCTGGAGCCCACCGTCATCGACGAGGTGAGGACCGGAACTTACCGTCAGCTCTTCCACCCTGAGCAGCTCATCAGCGGCAAGGAGGACGCCGCCAACAACTTCGCCAGAGGCCACTACACAAGTAGCGATCTAATCTCAATTAGAACACTAATGTATCCAAATGCGAGGATTTTAATTCGAATTTTGGTTGGATCTTTCTTCTTTGTGTGAATAGTTGGGAAGGAGATTGTGGATCTGTGCTTGGACAGGATCCGGAAGCTTGCGGACAACTGTACTGGACTTCAAGGGTTTCTGGTGTTCCATGCCGTCGGGGGTGGTACTGGATCCGGGCTTGGATCTCTTCTCTTAGAGAGGCTCTCTGTCGACTATGGGAAGAAGTCTAAGCTTGGGTTTACTGTGTACCCTTCTCCTCAGGTGTCCACTTCTGTTGTGGAGCCTTACAACAGTGTCTTGTCAACTCACTCGCTCTTGGAGCACACCGATGTGGCTGTGCTTCTGGACAATGAAGCCATCTATGATATATGCCGTAGGTCGCTTGACATTGAGAGACCTACCTACACCAACCTCAACAGACTTGTTTCTCAGGTATACAACTCTACCTCGACATTGTGCTCACTAGATTTATAGCTCTATTGTTATGCATGCACAATTTTAGATGAATTGCTTGGATCTGCTATTGTGCGTGTTAGGTGATCAATGAAATGTGTAGTTCTGTATTGTGTATGATTATTTTCCTAACTGTGTTTATGTTAGGTTTCAGATGATATGCCTAGATCATGAGTTCAGGTATACCATGTTTGTTGTGCGCATTAGGTTTTGATATAATGCGCAGCTCTGTTATTCTGTACATGAGTTCTTGGATGATTTGCCTAGCTCTGTTATTGTGAACATTGGTGTGTGTGATAATATGCCTACTGCCTAGCTCTGAAATTATGCACAAAGATTTTGACACTTTGTATGCCTATCTTACTAATTAGTAATTGTGAACATTCTGTGTTTGATCCCCCCACCCGATAAGGATGGGTAGCAAACCACAACAAAGAAAAGAATGCCCCTAAACCCTTGGGGCAGAGGGCCCCCACTCAATATTGGGTGGGTAGCAAACCACAACATTCTGTGTTTGATAAAATGCCTACTGCCCAGCTCGGATATTGTGTACAAGGATTTTGACATTTTGTATGCCTTTCGTACTAATTAGTAATTGGGTGATTGTGACAGGTTATCTCCTCACTCACTGCTTCTCTGCGCTTTGATGGAGCACTCAATGTGGATGTGACTGAGTTCCAGACCAATCTGGTGCCATACCCTAGAATCCATTTCATGCTTTCATCCTATGCACCAGTCATCTCTGCCGAGAAGGCCTACCATGAGCAACTCTCTGTGGCTGAAATCACCAACAGTGCCTTTGAGCCTGCCTCTATGATGGCCAAATGTGATCCTAGGCATGGGAAGTACATGGCTTGTTGTTTGATGTACCGAGGAGATGTGGTACCAAAGGATGTGAATGCGGCTGTGGCCACAATCAAGACCAAGAGAACCATTCAGTTTGTGGATTGGTGCCCAACTGGGTTCAAGTGTGGTATCAACTACCAGCCTCCTACTGTTGTGCCTGGTGGTGACTTGGCAAAGGTTCAGAGGGCTGTGTGCATGATTTCCAACTCCACAAGTGTGGCCGAGGTGTTCTCGAGGATTGATCACAAGTTTGATCTGATGTATGCTAAGCGTGCTTTTGTGCACTGGTATGTTGGTGAGGGTATGGAGGAGGGTGAGTTCTCGGAAGCTAGAGAGGACTTGGCTGCCCTTGAGAAGGATTATGAAGAAGTTGGATTGGAGTCTGCTGAAGGTGAAGATGGTGAGGATGAAGAGTACTAGATATTCGTTCTTGGAAATTTTGAATTTGCGTATCTTCAAATATGTGTTATGGGTGCTGCCAATGGACTCATTGGTCTGTCAACCATGAACAAGCCACCGTAGTTTCTTATCTGTGTAATTTCGGATTAATTGAACCTTTGGTTTTCAATGATTTGGTCTCAAATTTACCATCCCATGCAATTCTCTATGCCCTCTTTGTGATATGCTACATCCAAGTATTCTGCAAGTAATTTTCCGAAGAAAGGTAGGATGTGAGTTGCTCACATCTTCATCTCATGTAATTGCTACATCTAAGTATTCTGCAAGTAATTTTCCAAAGAAAGGTAGGATGTGAGTTGCTCACATCTTCATCTTATGTAATTCTGCTGACTGTACAGAAACGTTTGCTCAACAAACGACTAGACTCATTCATCTTCTCTCAGATAGCTGCTCCCCCTTAAAAACTCGTAGCTCATAACCTACATGGACCAAACTAGAAATCAAGAAATTAGTACCAAGTTCAAAAAAAACAGAAACGAAGATCTCTGCCAAGGCCAAAGACCAAAAATTTTACACATGGTCAAAAAAAGTTGCGGTAAAATTTCTCGGGAGTGGGAGACTGGTTGGACTGATGGGTATAAAATGTGGTCTTCGTAAATCTTCAACGGCCCCGTTCCGACGGGCAATCTTGGTCGTTAATCTCGTAATTGTGATTAATCAGTTGGGTCACTTGTCTGCGTTTCGATTACAATGCAATTCGATTATGAGACCAATGTAGGAAATCAGCAGAGAAACGTAGACTAGCGCCACAGGTTTTGATCAGAGGAATTCCAAACCAAAACGTGGGCTCCAAAGGGTGAGGCAGGGCAGACAATGTATAGACGGACAAACCCAACGGATAACCAGTGGGCTAAAAACCAAGCAAATAGCCCAACAAGCACTGGATGGCGAAACCAAAATAACCAATGGATATCCAGCAAGTAAAAAACCCAAGCACAAATAGCTCAATATCAGAGAACCTGTCATGTTCTAAAATAGGGTATTACCACAAAATTCATTACCTTGAGAACCAACTATATGGGGGATGGTAAAAAAGTAAAACATGGAGTTCTCATGCGAATTAAAACCAGCAGAAGATGGATAGTTTGACAAACATTCACTACAATAATAAACTAGTCTGGGAAGATAACTAGCAAGAAATCCAAAAGGGGTATAAAATTAAATGGGTTTTTAGGGAGAGGACGCTTCATTGCTCATTCCTCGTCTTCCTCGTCGCCATCACCGCCGGCAGCCTTCTTAGCAGCAGCCTTCTGGTTCCTTCTCTTCACTCTTCCAGGGCGACCACCTCCAAGAGGACTAGTGATGGCAAAGTCGATGTGCTTCTCAGAGTCAATTCTCACCATGAAGGATGGGATGTTGACAACCTGCCTTCCAACCCTGTCAAGGACAAAAGAGAATTGAATTAAATACAACACTTCAAGCTATTATATCTGACCTTCTCATACAGAAAATACTATATACTGACAAAGTGACAATGCTGTGATGATACAAAATGACCATAAACAATAGAACAAACACAGACCAGACCAAAAATCCAAGAACACACAAGGAAGCCATAGAACTAAACAGAGTCTAAATAACCAGGAAGCATGATCAATCGGTGAAAAAATAATGGAGGTTGGTTAAAAGCTGCAATTGGATTCATGCAACAATTTCAAACAAAAATTGACATTCAACACCAGTGCACCACCTAGATTAGGTTGCGATCAAAGTACTTTGTGCCAAAATTAGAACTCCAGTATCATCAAAACATTTTGAGAACTGGGAAAACTTGGAGCAGTCACCAATTCAATATAGATATCAAGTCACTTTACCCACAACATTATTTATAAACATGCAACCTCAATAAGCAATTAACATATTAAAACACGCAAACACCTTCATTATGAATTCAAATCCAACTTGACCAACCAGTAAAAGCAAACTTGGTGTATACCTGATATGCCTCTGCCTGATAAGAACCCTGGCATGGTGAATGGACTTGGCCATACCAGATTTGAACACCTGGGTCTGAAGACGCCTCTCAAGGAAGTTCTCAACAGTCAATGCAAGGACGTAATCGAGCTTGTTCTGGCTCTCTTCCAGAAGCCCATACCTGTTCATCCTTCGGAGAAGAGCCTCACCCTCAAAGATACGGCGAGGGTTCTTCTCATCGAGGGTAAGAAGCTCCCTGGCAGCATTACGGATACGGCTCAAAGCATACTGAACCCTCCACAATTCCCTCTTGCACCGAAGCCCATACTCTCCAACAAGCTTCAGCTCAGCATCCAAACGTTCCTTCTCATAAGGGCGTCTGGGCTTCTTAAAAGTCTTTCCATCTAATCACCACCAAAACAACACAGCATCCGCTTATCAAATTCCATAATCACATAAACTCACTTTTTCATACATACCCAAATATAAATTTATAAATTATCAACCAAAGTGGATCACAACATCAACTATAATATTCATTTTGAGAGCATGCACACTTCAATTCAAAAGAAACATGATCACTTCAATTTAACCAAGAAAACTTCAGGCCAGATCTAACAATGTACATAGACATTTTGATCCGAAAAATGGACGAATAATCGATATTACACACTTCGAAAAAATTAGTGGATCAATCGCTACTCGTATCGTATGTCAAATAAAAGTTCAGCCTTTGGAATAAGAGCAAAGCAGAGCAGATATCATATAAACCCTAACTACCTTAAAACACAGAGGAACAGTTTAATCGAAACCCTAATCGTTGCAGAGAGATTGAAATAGAGAAAGAGATGAGGGGCTTACAATTGCGGTAGAAGACAACGTGAACCATGGCTCGGTTCCTCCTTAGGTCTCAGATCTCTGAGTGAAGCGCGCGAGCTGCAGAGAGTGAAAAGAAGGCGAGAGCGAATGAGGCAAAACAATGCGGTGCGTTGTTTATATGCAATTAGGGTTTAGCGTATTCACGCAATGACTATTTTGCCACTATAGATGTAACTCGGTTGGGCTTTGCCTCCCAACTTTCAAATGTATTTGATGGAACGGAATGTAGAGGCCCGATGGCTAATAATATGACTGCTTTCGGGCCGGTCCGGATCATAAAAAACGAATTTTGAGCCCGAACCTAGAATTTTCAGGATAGTCTGGTCGTTCGGGTTGTGTATTTTTCATGTGAAACCTGATGATTTCGAGCGTAGTTTGGGTCGGACCGGTTTTCTAGGTTTTTGGTTAATTTTTTTAAAAGTTCAAACCTAGGTTTACTAATAAATAAGGTTTGCAAAACACGTTTTTTTATTATAAAATGAGTCTAATTAGATGTTTTTATAGTAAATAAGTGAGCATGAGTTAATAGAAGATAGTGAACAACAATACAACATAATATACTTTGACTAGATTAAGGAACGAGTGGGTTTTTGGTTGATGTATGATCATGTTTTCTCTACAAATAACAGTCTTCTTAGATTAAGGAAAGAAGAAGTGAAGAGGTTTCAAAACGGCAGAAGAGAGAGCCCAACCCATACCTGCAACCACTTCGCTCTCTCAATCACATAGATCTTCAATCTCTAGGGTTCAGATCCACTGCTCCCTCTGTCAAGATCCACCCTAGGTTAACCCCTTTAACCCAGAGTAAATCTTGCAGGGTCCACCTTAAGGGAAAGTTAGTCCGAAAATTTCGGCATAACCTCCCCATAAAATGGACAACCCTTACCTACAACAACCCAAAAGAAAATGAACACTTCTAGTAAAACAACATCCACCCTCTACTCCTACAGCCATCCTGCTCCCCAATAAACAACATCCGTCACAAACAACAAAAATCTCAAGCACAATCTTAAAACAAATAACAACAGGTCTAAGGAATTCATGAGTGTTAAGTCCCTACTACTAAGTTGGAATTAAACACACAACCGTAATATTACAAATCCCCCCATAAAGTTGTCAGAGCTCTAAAGACGATAGAAGGAAGCGAGAAAATTACACAAGTAGGTATACATGAACCTATTACAGAAAAGTGAGAATGTGGTAACTATGCTTACCTCCTAGCTATGGCCGAGCCGAACACTGCAATATGGGCATTTTAAAAACGAAGAGCCCAAGGAAGAAACATTTAAAACATTAGCGTGAGTGGACAAAAATAATGTTTAAGTGTAAATATAACTTTAATAATGTTCTCCCTTTTTATCCGAAAAATCATATAAGCATGCCTCACTAGGTATCTACTCCCAAATAAATAAAAAGAAACAATTAACGCCAATCTCATTGGCATGGAAGAACAAAACTTACAGAAAATAGAGGAAGAGGTTTCACCACGACGGAGAGTCTCTCAGATTACGGTCGGAGCCTTCAGGAAGCTACTAAGTAATGAATGACTCTTCATGGTGGAGAGATTCCACCATGACATTGAGACTCTCAGGCTAGAGTCGGAGCCAAATAAGGCTATTGTTGCCCTGCTTCACTTCTAAAGTGGGGGGCCGTATGGCTAGCTAGCAATGAATGTGTGTGTGTGTATATATATGTATATATATAACGATCTTTCATGGTAAAGAAAAACAAACAAATAAGAAAGTCATTATTATATGACTCCTCCCCCGTTAATTAAAACATGCATCTCATGCAGGAGGTACGGTTCCCCGACCGTCCTCAAAACTATGACCATAAATAAGTAAATTCCAAATGCAGTCAACATGACATAAATTCCAGCCGACTAAATAAAGGAGCTCATGGGAGGGGAGCAACCCGCATTTCTGGCCCCACCGGCTCAACAAACAATTAAAAATATGTAAAATACATTTTTCCAAATGTTGAAGCACACTTGGCTTTTAAAACAAAGTTCATTCACCGACTGCTAGGTCTGACGACGATCCCTAAACCCCTCACCAGAAGTCACCGCTCCCGACAATGTTGTAAGTCAACAAAATTCTCTTTTTTCCGATTCGAATCATTCCTAATTCCACTGTATCAAAACTGGCAAGAAAGTGTTTTAAGGACTGTTATCTGATAACTTTCTTTGGGGATCACACATTTTCTTGGATTAAAGCACCAAATATCGCATGTTCTTCCATATCCATGGGACAAATTCATAAATTTAGGGGTTAGAGTTTTCTACGTTTTTTGACGAGAAAGTGGACAGACAGAGAAAGAGAGGCGCTGAAGAGTAAAGACTGAAGGAATAGGGTTTTTTTTGCTATTTATTAGCTGACAGTAACCTAATAAGAATACGACACCTAAGCTAGCAATACATACATTTCAGGTTTTTGAGCAGGTTCGAATATTAAGATATGAAACCCGACCCGGTAGTATTTAATTCAGCCTGAGTTTAGTCCGACCTGAGAAATTCACTTCCAAAACCCGACTCGATCGATTCGGGTTTAGGCCGGGTTTCCGAGTTTCAGTACAAAAAAACAGCCCTAATGGCTAAACAATAGGTCCATCAGATCCATTCCCCGTAATATCTCGAATAATACAGTAGTAGATTTAATTCGTTAACATATACCCATGTAATATTAAAGTGACAATATGAACTTTACCACACATTAGCATGATAGTTAAAACCTGAAATATTGTGTTCGGCTTGTGATTTCACGTATCATATCATTCACTGTCTCTTTATATTCTAATCATAATATATTTAAGTGAAATTATATTACCGACTCGCTCACTTGTTACATGAAGATAAGACCTAGTAATCATATATAAGTGAATGAAATCATAATATTGTCTCGACATAGTTGAAACTCATGATAAATAGAAAATCAATATAACAAGATCTTCATTATGATGTAAGAGAAAACTAATCTCAAAGATGGCTCGCATATATACTGTATTTATATCAAGATTATCTGAGTTAGGGCTCATTATGGGCCGGGTTAGGGCCGGACCAACCCTAAATTTTAGGGCTTAGGGTAGGGTAGGGCTCGGTCAAAATCAACAAAATTTAGGATCGGGTAGGGTAGGGTCGATACTTGAATATGTAAGTATTAGCCCGCCCTAGCAACCCATTTTATTAGGGCCAAGATTGACTTGTTATTTTTTTTCTCACAATTTAGCTTTACAATTATATGTAATGAACCTTATTTTTGGGGTCATATTTAACTTGCATGCAGGGGCAGCCCAAGGGTTGTGCCCGGTGTGCGGCGGCACAAGGCCTCCGATTGTCAGAGGCCTAAAAAAAATTTCACTTAGATATAGTTTATATAAAAAAAGTCAAATATACATAATTTAGTTTGTAGCTCACTGGCTTATGAAAGGAAGGAGTTTGTGCACAGATGTAGTTGTTGGTTCAATTCCCTCATCCCTCACTTTTTTCCCTTGATTTTCTTACCTCTCTCTTTTTTACCCTTATGATTTCCCCTCTTTTTTCTCTCTGTTCTTCTGTTTTCCCTTAATTTCTTACCTCTTTCTCTCTCTTTCTTACCCTTCTCTCTTCTTTACTTTTCATTTTCCTTTTGTGCGGTTTTCCTTTTCTTGTTTTTTTTCTCTCTCTGTTCTTTTGTTTCCTTTGTTATTCTTCTCACATAAAAGAAAAACCCTAGTTTAGCTAATAGCAATTGCAAGATTATGTTCAATTGATCCACATCGGGCACAGCCCTTGGGCCGCCCCGTAATTGATCCACAATCACCCAATCAACAATTTTGAAAGGTAATCTACTTATTTTTGATCGAGTAATTCCAAGTATTTTTTATTTCTATAATTTTTCCTATTTTCTTTTGTTCATAGATGTTTTTCAATTCAATTAATCAATGAATACCTTTATAGAGTTTTGTATCATTCTTGATTCTTGGATATGAATACATGATGAAACCCTATGATCTAGTTTTTTTTACATATTGAAAACATTTGATATTGATTGAATGATTGATTATTGATATTTTTATTCCTTTTCTTTTGTTGCTGTGATTACTAGAATGACTCCTACTAGAAAATTTGCATCCTATTATTCCGAAATCCTAAAACAAAGAAAAGAGGATCAGTTTGTTGCAAGTCAAACAGGAGCTCACGACAAATTTGTTATAAGAAAACCAAAATTTCCAACCAATAGAGTCATTCCATGTAGAGCAAAATGCATGTGAAGAGGATAGTGAGGATGAAGAGGAACTTGCAAAGGCAGTTGATGTTGGTGTAGAAGAAAATATAGAGCCAATGGAGGAACTTATGGAAGAAAATGTTGATGTTGTGGAGAAGAAACTGTGGTGCCTAGTTTGAATGATAATTGTGATGATATTGGTGATCTTCCCTTGAACATTTATGATCCTAGAAATTAGGATAATCTTGATCCTAAATGGAGGAATTTATTAGTGAGAAAAGGTCTTGTAAGAGACTTGCTAATAGGAAAGGTCCAAGAGATGGATATATTGAAAAGACGTTTCTCCTCTGAATTTTACAATAAGTACATATCAAACGGAGAAAAACATCATTGGGATTGTCTTATGTATTATAATGATCTTGATAAAGTATGCTGTTTATGTTGTAAAGTTTTCAAGATCAAATGATAGCCAAGTCAATTAGCACATGATAGATTGAAGGATTGGGGGCATCTTTCTCACAGCTTGAAAGCACATGAAAGAAGTTTCTGATCATATCAATCATATGTTGATTTGGGTTGAGTTGCGTTAAAACATTGGAGGAAGGTACTGCGATGATTGATTGGAATAGTGAAATATTTAGCTAAACAATGTTTGGCATTTCGTGGAAGTAATGAGAAGATCTACGATGAAAACAATGGAAATTTTATGGCTTTAGTTGAAATTGTTGCTAAATGGGATTCGACCTTGAAGGAGCATATCTGAAGAAAACAAAGTCATGAAATTCAGTTCCATTATCTAAGTCACAAGATCCAAAATGAGTTGATACTCTTGATAGATGCTGAAATCAAATGTGCAATCCTAAACAAAATAAAAGAAGCCAAATACTTTTCTGTAATACTCGACTGTACTCATGATATCAGTAAGCAAGAACAAATGACATTGATATTAAGGTGTATTGATGTCTCCAAAGTTCTAATATAGATACAAGAATATTTTTAGAGTTTTTAGTTGTGAATGACACAACAGGTCAAGGGTTGTTTCATGAATTGCAAAATGTGCTACATAATCTTAATCTTGATATTGATGATGTTAGAGGGCAGAGCTATGATAATGGAGCAAACATGAAAGGGAAACACAAAGGTGTACAAAAAAGCTTCTAAATGTTAATCCAAGAGCATTTTATACACCTTGTGGTTCTTATTCTCTTAATTTGACATTGTCTGATGTAGCAAAGTCTTATGGTAAAACAAATTACTTTTTTTTGGAGTTGTGCAACGAATCTATAAATTGTTTGCAGATTTTATAAAAAGGTGGAAGATTTTGAAAGACAATATATCAAAAAAAGGTTTCACTTTGAAATCATTGTCGACAACGCTGTGGGAAAGTAGAATGGACAGTGTGAAGGCAATAGTTACTCAAGCTCCTGAAATAAAAGTTGCTCAACTGGAACTTGCTGAAAGTGATCCAGACTCAGATATTAAAAGTAAAGCTAAATGCTTGGCAAAGTATGAGCTTGGAAAATTTGAGTTTATCGTAAGTGTGGTTATCTGGTATCACATCTTGGCTAAAGTTAATCTTGTAAGCTGTAAAATTTCAAAATTTTTAAAATTCTTAAAATTGATTTTTCTTCTTATAAATAGAAAGTAGAGGTCACCACGAGTTCGTCATATTTTTCGGTGATTTTTTAGACTTTCGAGCTATTTTTAACGATTTTTCAAAGTCATCGAAAATTGCTCAAGTGATGACGTGGCACTTGGCAGCAGATCCATGACGTCTACATCAGCTTAGTCACATAACCATGTGTTGAAATGGTGTGTTGGTTGTAAGAAATTGACATGTGTCATCAATTGGTCAATCATTGACTGACACGCCGATTTCCCTTTATAAATAGGCCGCCTTAGGTTCATTTTTCCTTTCATAAATTCTTCGAGAGCTTTCCTCTGTCTAGAAGTTGTTTCTGTATGAGAGTTTTGACTAATTTTTTGATGGATCATAATTTTTGATGCGCAAGTCTAAATTTTATTCTGTGAAGGGCTACGAGCTCGTATCGATGTCCTTTTTCTAATTGTTGAGGTTTTGATTGTAGCCATAAAATTTTTTAGATGACCCGTTTTAGGAGGCTTGGTTTACTATCAATATTCTCAGTGAGGTGAGTGGATTCTTGTAATATGTAAAATATTCTTATATACTTTTAAATTAGTCAAAAACATGTTTTTAACATTTTTCAAAATATCTTTCTATTTTATAGTGAAGCATGTCGATATTTGAGAAATGTGTAGTGAATTATATTATTATAATGTGTTGGATCCGTTGTTTGACTAGTCATGGAACATGTGAAATTCTTGATTAGTTATACTGAAGTAAAGATGTGACACACGATGGTATATGACTTGAAGGTCATTAGGTTCCCGTAGGGATCACTAAATTGAAGGATAGCCAATAAAAATGGATTGTGTACGATATAATGAATTGCTTGATGCGATGTGTATACGATATACGTATTTTATAGCGTGTGTAAAATGACATGGCTTTACGGACGTATTACATTGGTTCACTCATTGAGTGCGTGGTTATGCTCATCCATCCATATCTGATATTTTTTTGCAGATAAGTACTTAGCTTGTGCCGAGCCGAGAAAGGGCAGCCGACGAGCCTAGAAGATAGTGTTCTATTTACATTCCACTTTGTAACACTCATTCACGCCTCAAAACTGACACCCGGTGGTTAAATCCTACCGACGCTGAGACTGGGGTGTGACTTGTCAGCAAAGTATTACAATCTGAAAATATGTGTATTGATGTGGCAATGGATGGTGTGAAGGCACATATAGAATTTTTTAAATAGTACAAAGAAGATGGGTTTGACAAGGCTTTGACTTGTGCTATTAATATTGCTGCTAAACTAAATATTGATCCGGTGTTTCCAAAGAAAAAGAAGAAGAAAAGAATAGCTCGTAGGAAGAGACATTTTGATGAGATTGCCACTGAAATTGAGTCATCTGAACCACTTCAAGAAGAATCAAGTCAAGAATCTTTCAGAATACATTACTTTGTATACATAATTGATCAAGCAATCGGTTAATTGGAGAGAAGGTTTGAGCAATATGAGCAATACGAGAAGACCTTTGGATTCTTATTCATTGCAAAAAAGATAAAATCCTTGGATATTGATGAATTGAAGAGAAGCTACAACAATCTTGAAAAAAAGTTGGAGAATGACAACATTTGAGACATTCATGGTGAGGATTTATTTAATGAATTAGAATTAGTACAAAAACATCTACTAGAGGAACATGATACAACTAGTGTAATACTAAATTTCTTAAGGAGAACTAATTGGTATCCTACTAGTTGTCTTGCATATATAATTTTGCTGATAATTTCTGTTATGGTAGCATCAACAGAAAGAAGCTTTTCAAAGCTAAAGATCTTAAAATCTTACTTGCGATCAACCATGTAGCAATAAATATTAAATGTTGTGGCTTTTATTTCAATTGAGCATGAGTTCTTAGAGAAGCTTGACTATGAAAGTTTGATTGATGATTTTACATCTAAGAGTGCAATAAGATCACTGTTCAGAAAGCAGTAGTTGTATTTTCTCTTGGTAAATGTTTGGTAGGATTGGTGTTTCTCTGTAATACAATGATTGAGTTTTTTCCTTTGTGAAGTTAGTCTAACTTACTTTTAAGGATAAAATTTTACCTTTTGTCTTTATATTTGGTATGATCCTACGTATTTTTTTTTGTTCTAAAAAAACTCGAAATGTCTCAATTTTTTCACACAAGGTCTCTAAATTCAACGGACCGGCCCTGCTTGCATGTATACACATTATAATTAATTTAAGACATCTATCTATAAACTAAATGATTATACTCATATATTTCACAAACTATTGCTCTAAATCATCAAAATATAATCGTTAATTAATAAAACAAAAGGAAATCAAATGAATAAAGCTAGAAAATCAACTACAAAAGAGAAGATTAGTTTGATTGTATCTAAAAAATAAAAAAAATATTAAAACAATATAAAAAATAAAAAATTATTAGAGTCTAAAAGACAGACTTTTAGGACCGGGTCGAATTCGGCTCTAAATAACTCATTAGAGTAAAATCGTAGGATAAGACGAAATTTTATTTGCTCAACCCTTATTTTATCATACTCAAAAAGAGTTAAAGGGATCATCCTAAACGGCCAAGTAAGGCTTAACTTTAAAAGGTAGTACAAGTTAGGATTAAAAGATCCAAATAGAGATCTTCAATTTCTTATCGACCTGGAGGCGTACGGGGGTTGGATAGTCTCGATCTCAGTTTCAGGGGCAACACAAACAAGTAGGAAAAAAAAGAAATACTGTACCTCTCGTCTTCCTCAATCCTCATCATTGTCATCCATCCCCAATTCTCCTCTTCCAATCCCAAGCCCTAACTTCCAACTCCTCAATCTCCAACCCCATCTCACCTACTCCACCAGATACTCAAATCTCGCGATTTAGGGTTTTCTAATTGAAGTCGTCTCGAGCTCGGTTTAGGTTTTTTTTTGCGGACATGAGTGCCCAGAAGAAGAGGAACTTCCAGATTGAAGCGTTCAAGCATCGGGTCGTCGTTGATCCCAAATACGCAGAAAAGACGTGGACGATCCTGGAACATGCGATCAAGGAAATCTATAATCATAATGCTAGCGGGCTCAGTTTTGAAGAGCTTTATAGGTTTGCTTCTGAACTCAGCTTAGTTGATGTGTTTTCTGATAGTATTGATTCGGATGCTTGCTTTTGATTTCATTAGAAATAGTTGGGGATTAGGGAATTGTTTACTTTTGACGCTATTGGTTTTAGTATTGATCATGTTGAAGAGAAAGCTGTTGCGAATCTGTTGCTGGTTTCGCGGGTTTACTTGGTCCTGTTCCTATTCAAACTGTTCAAAGTCGTTGCTGGTTTCGCGGGCTTTTTGGCTCTGTTCCTTAGTTCAAATAAAACCCAGAGTTTGGGATAGAATAGAAGTCGATCACGAACAGCTGTTTGTAGCTGAAAGTGAGGAACAATGATAGCTATTTATGTTTTCTTGTAAGACTATATATAGCCGAGTTGTTAATAAGATTTGCAAGCATTTTTGATTCAAACCAGTAAAGAACTGGGAGCTGTTCTTCATGTTTTTCAGAGTTCCTAACATTTTGGTATCAGAGCCCCACCAAGGGGCCTGATTGTGAGGGATTAGAAACCGCAGTATTCTAATCAGAAAGAGAGAGAGTGCAGAGTGAAACACTAATGGCAACAGATGAGAATTTCGTTCCAGCAGCAATTCCACGTTTTGATGGCCATTACGATCACTGGGCTATGCTCATGGAAAACTTTCTTCGATCCAAGGAATTTTGGGGCATCATCGAGCATGGAATTACAACTGCACCGGAAGGCGTAGCAGAAGCAAGGACCTATTCTGGAGTGGTGGTGGAAAGAACTCAGCTTACAGAGAATCAACGTAGACAAGCAGAAGAACAGAGGCTAAATGATCTGAAAGTAAAAAACTATCTCTTTCAGGCCATCGATCGTACAGTTCTTGACACTATTCTCAAGAAGGACACTGCCAAAGATATTTGGGATGCCATGAAGAAGAAATTCGAAGGAAATGCAAGGGTGAAGAGGTCACATCTACAAGCTCTCCGCAGAGAATTTGAGACACTAGATATGCAGATTGGTGAAGGAGTGAATGCATATTTTTCCAGAGTCATGATAATCGCCAATAAGATGCGAGTGTATGGAGAAGAGATGCAGGAAGTGAAGGTGGTAGAAAAAATTCTACGCTCTCTAACAGAGCAATTCAATTTTGTAGTTTGCTCCATTGAAGAGTCTAAAGATATAGACTCTTTGACAATCGATGAACTACAAAGTTCACTCATAGTACATGAGCAGAAGTTTCAGCGTCACAAAGGAGAGGAGCAAGCTCTGAAGATCACGTCTGAAGGAGGAAGAAGTCGTGGACGAGGAAACTACAGAGGTAGGGGAAGAGGCAGAGGGCGAATCAGCTACAACAGAGCTACAGTCGAATGTTATCGTTGTCACAAGCTAGGTCATTTCCAATATGAATGTCCTTCCTGGAATAAAGAAGAAACCAACTTTGCACAGCTCAATGAGGAAGATGAGATGCTGCTGATGTCTTACATAGAAATGAATGAAGCCAGTAGAGAAGATGCCTGGTTCCTAGATTCAGGTTCTTCTAATCATGTGTGGTGATAAGACCATGTTTAGTGAGATTGATGAAAGATTTCTACACTCAGTAAAGCTAGGGAACAACACCAAGATGAAGGTAGAGGGTAAAGGAAGTGTGAAGTTGCTCTTAAATGGGATCAATCATGTTGTATCTGAGGTATATTATGTTCCAGAGCTCAAAAATAACCTCCTGAGCATAGGGCAACTGCAAGAAAGAGGTCTGGCCATCTTGATCGAAGGAGGGACATGCAAGATATATCATCCAAACAAGGGACTGATTATACAGACTAACATGAGCTCAAATAGGATGTTTATCATATTTACTCAGTCCCAGATTTCTTATAAAACACAACAACAGAATTGCCTTCACACCAGTACTCAAGAAGCTGATCTTTCTCTACTCTGACATCGAAGATATGGACACTTGAGTCATAAAGGATTAAGGATTTTACAAAACAAGAAGATGGTACGTGGACTTCCAAAATTCACTGCTTCAACCATCACATGCACTCACTGCATCAAAGGAAAACAACACCGAGATCCTATACCAAAGAAGAGCACTTGGAGGGCAGCACAGAGGTTGGAGCTCATTCATGCTGACATTTGTGATCCAATTACTCCTACCTCAAACAGTGGAAAAAGGTACATTCTGTGTCTTATTGATGATTATAGTAGAAAAGCTTGGACCTATTATCTGGTGCAGAAGTCAGAAGCTTTGAATCATTTCAAATGCTTCAAACAAATGGTTGAGAAAGAGACAGATTTGAAGGTCAAGTGTCTGCGTACAGATAGGGGAGGAGAATTCACATCAAAGGAATTCAATGATTTCTGTAAACATCATGACATCAAGAGACAGCTGACAACTGCATATACACCTCAATAGAACGGAGTGGCTGAGAGAAAAAATAGAACTGTAATGAACATGGTTCGTTCTATGTTTTCTGACAAAAAGATCCCCAAAACCTTCTGGTCAGAAGCAGTGAACTGGACTATCTACATTCTGAACAGATGTCCTACCTTGGCTGTCAAAGATATCACACCAGAAGAAGCCTAGAGTGGTGTGAAACCCACAGTTGAACACTTTCGTATGTTTGGATGCATGGCACATGTTCACATTCCTTCGATAAGGAGAACTAAACTTGATGATAAAAGCTTTATTTGTGTTCTACTAGGGGTCAGTGAAGAATCTAAAGGTTATAGACTGTTTGATCCTATATTTAAGAGAGTGGTTGTCAGTAGAGATGTTATATTTGAAGAAGAAAAAGAATGGAATTGGGATGAGAGTTACAGTGAACAAGTTCTTGTAGATTTAGAGTGGAAAGAAGATAATGAGGCAGTCTGTGAAGAAGAAACAGTGAGTGAGAGTGAGAGTTTACATGATGAGGAAGAAACAGGAGAGTCTAGTAAGAGAAGTATAAGGATAAGAAAGGCACCAGGGTGGACAAGAGATTATGTTAGTGGAGAAGGGTTCTCAGATAGTGAGAACATTGATGAAGTGAACATGGCATTGATGATATCAGATGATTCTTGCACTTATGAGGAAGCTGTAAAAAACTTGCACTGGAAGGAAGCTATGGATTGTGAAATACAGTCCATAAAGAAGAATAAAACATGGACTCTTACTGATATACCAGATGGAGTCAAGAAAGTTGGGGTGAAATGGATATACAAGACCAAACTCAATGAGTTTGGAGAAGTGGAGAAACACAAAGCCAGATTGGTGGCTAAGGGCTACACACAAAAGCATGGAGTGGATTACACAGAAGTCTTTGCTCCAGTAGCAAGGATGGAAACAATAAGGATGATTGTGGCATTTGCAGCTCAAAGAAACTGGAAGATATATCAGATGGATGTCAAGTCGGCTTTTCTTCATGGAGAACTCAGTGAAGATGTATATGTTGAACAGCCAAGAGGATATGAAGTGCAAGGAAGTGAGAACAAAGTTTACAAGTTACACAAGGCATTGTATGGGTTAAAGCAAGCTCCACGAGCATGGTTCAGTCATATAGAGGCATACTTTATCAATGAGGGTTTCGAAAAGTGTCCAAATGAGCAGACTCTCTTTACAAAAGGAAGCAAAGAAGGTAAGATACTTATTGTAAGTATTTATGTTGATGATCTAATCTACACAGGAGATGATGAAGATATGTTGAATAGTTTCAAGTGTTCAATGATGAAAATTTTTGAAATGACTGATCTGGGAAGAATGAGGTTTTTCCTTGGCATAGAAGTATTACAACAAACAGATGGAATCTTCATCTGCCAGAAGAAATATGCAATGGAGGTCCTGAAGCGTTTTAGAATGCTTGAAAGCAATGCAGTCTCTAGTCCAATTGTGCCAGGATGTAAGCTGAACAAGGATGAATATGGAATCAAAGTTGATGAATCATACTACAAACAGATTGTAGGTAGTCTGATGTACCTAACAGCTACTCGACCTGACATGATGTATAGTGTGAGTCTAATCAGTAGATACATGGCACATCCTACGGAATTGCATCTACAAGCTGCCAAGAGGATTCTAAGGTACCTGAAAGGAACCTTTGATTATGGGATCAGATACAAGAGTGGAACCTCAGAAAATCTATTTGCCTATACAGACAGTGACTATGCTGGTGATTTGGAAGATCGAAAGAGCACGTCTGGCTATGTTTTTTTTGTTAAATTCTGGAGCAGTATCTTGGCTTTCGAAGAAACAACCAATTGTCACATTATCGACAACTGAGGCAGAGTTTGTGGCAGCAGCAGGGTGTGCCAGTCAAGCAGTATGGATGAGAAGAGTCCTAGAGAAACTAGGACATGTTCAAAAGGAGTGCACCATCATCATGTGTGATAATAGCTCTACGATCAAACTTTCAAAGAACCCTGTCATGCATGGAAGGAGTAAACATATTGATGTTCGATTTCATTTTTTGAGGGAGCTTACAAAGAATGGAACGATTAAACTTATGCACTGTGGAACACAGGAACAAGTCGCAGACTTGATGACTAAGCCACTGAAGCAAGAAGCTTTCATGAAGTTCAGAGAGAAACTAGGAGTATGCAAAGCAGCTGCTGAACTAAACTAACTATTGAGAACAGTTAGTTTAGGGGAGGGATTGAAGAGAAAGCTGTTGCGAATCTGTTGCTGGTTTCGCGGGTTTACTTGGTCCTGTTCCTATTCAAACTGTTCAAAGTCGTTGCTGGTTTCGCGGGCTTTTTGGCTCTGTTCCTTCGTTCAAATAAAACCCAGAGTTTGGGATAGAATAGAAGTCGATCACGAACAGCTGTTTGTAGCTGAAAGTGAGGAACCATGATAGCTATTTCTGTTTTCTTGTAAGGCTATATATAGCCGAGTTGTTAATAAGATTTGCAAGCATTTTTGATTCAAACCAGTAAAGAACTGGGAGCTGTTCTTCGTGTTTTTCAGAGTTCCTAACACATGTTAGGGTAAAATTGTTGGATTTTTGCTTCTCATGCATGTTAGTGGTGTTCTATGTAATCGTTCGGCAGATTATGTGTTAAATAATGGTCTTATCTGATGTTTGATGGACTTATCGTCCTCATGTTATAGTTGGAAGCTGCATGGTTCTTTGCTATATGAAGAGTTGGAGTGTCTAATGGAGTGTGGCGAATATTTGTTTCTGAAGTGGAGACTGCTCAGTTTTAGTAGAAGATGAGAAATACAAATATAGAAAACAATTAGTGCAGATATATGTCAATTTGAGATTGTGGTTGTTATTAGGATTACTAGGAGAACTTTTGTATTATCTAGTAAGTGTTGCACCGTGCATCTCATATAATTTTTCTGTCTCTTCTGATCTATACTTTGGGTTTTTTCTTGACAGAGAATGTTACTGTCTATTACGGTCTAGTGCATTTGAACTGTTATCATTCACACACTTTGCTTTCTGCACTTAAATGTCTTAGGTGGGTTTTCTTCCTTTGTAAGTTCACTTCTTTTGTTTCTATTTGTAGATGTATAAAATTTCGCATTTTCATGTTTATGGGAATGAGCTTGATTTTTATATCTGTCAGGACAAATTTGGACTCTATGGTCTGCCCCCCTTTTGTACCTTGATTGGAGATTTGCATCTAGGAAATAGGATCCTCATCTAGCTCTTCTCTCTTTTACATACAATATATATGCATGCCCTTTTTTGACAAGTTTGTGGAGGTGATCTATCTGAGAATAGTAACCTTGTGGTTGAGTGTGAAAGTAAGGCAGATTGAGTTAACAATGAGAATACAGGGGAAGGTAAAGAAAAGAGGTAATTACGCATAACTACATTTTAAAGCCTATATTTACTAGTAGCAAACTCGTATCAAATTTTCCCCATCGGCAGGGGCTTCACTAACAGAGATTAGTAACCCCGTCTCTGCTTCGACTTGTTGACTCTCATCTCTGCTTCGACTCCTCTGCAGGTACGATCTCCTCTCTCTCTCTCTCTCTCTCTCTCTCTCTCTCTCTCATCAGAATCACCACCTCCAACAAGTTGTCTATGTTGGATTCCCTCCGACCTCGATGTCCACCTTATCCTTGATCTGTAATCAACAGCACCGACGAGGTCGACCTCCACTTGCGGTGATGAGCAATAGATCTGGGCAACGAGGTGTGCAAAACGATAGCTGAAACCGAATTTAGATCTAGGTCCTCATTGATATGTAAATTGACGGCGCCAAGGAGATTGACCCCCACTTACGGTGATGAGCAGTAGATTTGGGCAACGAGGTATGCAAAACAACTACTGAAATTCTTGAAATCGAATGTTATGGTGATTTGGGGCTTTAATTTGGTTAGGTTTCATTGGGAAAGATTAGATTCAAAGTTATGTTTGGTGGTGTGGATGAAAGCTGGGAAGAATGGTATGGTTTGAATTCGTTAGTTTTGTATCTTGAGGAGGTTCAATAAAAAGAAAAAAAAGAAGTTCAGTAAGCTACTGATGTTCAATACTCATATATTTGTATTTAATCATAATGCTACTTACAGTTAGTATTGTCGTAAAGAAAAAGTATGTATACAAACGTATATTGATCGTACTGAAGGTCAGTATTTATAGACAATAGTTTGATTCTACTTCCAGTAGTTCATGTATAGACAATAGTTTTATTAATTCTATTAAGGTTCAGTAAACTACTGACGTTCATTAAACATATTTAATCGTAATTCTGCTTACATGTAGTAATACAGTAAAATGTTTGTTAATCGTACTGAGGGTCAGTATTCATATATTTGCACGTCGTAATGTTTACATTAAGTAGTATTTTACAAAAAAATATAACGAGCAATGATTTTTTAGTCCTATTGAAGGTCAGTACTCATATATTCTAATATTACTGACACTCAGTAGTATTATAAAAATATAACGAACAGTGATTTTTTAATACTACTAAGGGTCAGTATTCATATATTCTAATGCTACTGACACTCACTATGTCATACAAAAAATATAAAATGACAATTTTGTAATTTACTAGTTAACAGATTCAGTTAGTTAAAATGGATGAAAAATGAGTTATTGGTAAAAATAAAAGACATGCTTACTAGTGGTAATTATAGTCTCAAAATTGTTGGAGTAATTGTTTATAAAGAAAATATAAACACCAAGCTTAAGTTAGAGAGTCATGCAATAGAAGTTGATAGCCTGAAAAACTTGTCTGGAATGGTAGGTGAACTTTCAATTGAGGCTTTTAAATACTCTCAGGCTTAATTTTGGAGCAATCATTTTTTTTACCTTTTCTCCTGTGAAACGACTTGTGATTTATACTGCTATCAAACTTGGCCAATTTGTCTCATGTCTTTCTGTTATGCACTTCATATGAACAAAATAAGGTTTAGGTTATAATATTAACCATCATTGACTGTGAGATTAAAGCTTTGTAGCTCATATACATTCTCTTAATCATGCCGTTTCGTCTGTGAGAAAGTTGTCTAGAATCTATATTTAAATAGTTCAGTCTATATTGTTATTGTAAGATATGTCGAGCGCTTAGGATGGTACTTTGTCACTGCAGTTTGTTTCAGATATTCAAACTCTGCTTCTGATGCTAAGTGTGTTTCTTTCAGGAACGCTTACAATATGGTACTGCACAAATTTGGAGAGAAACTGTACACTGGTCTTGTGAGAACCATGACTTATCATCTTATGGAAATATCCAAATCAATTGAAGCTGCTCAGGGAGAGCTGTTTTTGGAAGAGCTGAACAGAAAATGGGCAGAGCATAACAAGGCGTTGCAGATGATTCGAGATATATTGATTTATATGGACAGAACTTTTATTCCAAGCACCCACAAAACCCCTGTTCACGAGCTTGGTCTGAACCTCTGGAGGGATGTTGTTATTCATTCTAGCAAAACCCAGTCTAGGCTGTTGGACACGCTTCTTGAAAGAAATGGTGATGTAATCAACAGAGGCTTGATGAGGAATATTATAAAAATGTTAATGGATTTAGGTTCTTATGTTTACCAAGAAAACTTTGAGAAGCATTTTCTTGAGGTGTCAGCTGATTTTTACCGCTGTGAGTCGCAAGGGTTTATCGAATTATGTGATTGTGGAAACTATTTAAAGAAGGCTGAAAGGCGCCTAAATGAGGAGATGGAGAGAGTGTCCCATTACTTGGATGCTAAAACTGAAGCTAAGATTACCAGTGTGGTGGAAAAGGAGATGATTGAAAGTCACATGAACAGACTAGTTCATATGGAGAGCTCAGGTTTAGTTAATATGCTTGTAGATGACAAATATGAAGACTTGGGGAGAATGTATAACTTGTTTCGCAGAGTGCAGAATGGACTTGTAATTGTAAGAGATGTTATGACTGCTTAAATCAGAGATACTGGTAAGCATCTAGTTACTGACCCAGAAAGGTTGAGGGATCCTGTTGACTTTGTGCAGCGTCTCCTTGATATGAAGGATAAGTATGACAAAATTATCAGTTTGTCATTTAACAATGACAAGACATTCCAGAATGCTTTGAACTCTTCTTTTGAATACTTCATTAATTTGAATGCCCGGTCCCCTGAATTTATTTCTCTCTTTGTGGATGACAAGCTTCGGAAAGGTTTAAGAGGGGTTAGCGAGGAGGATGTAGAGGTTGTACTGGACAAGGTCATGATGCTTTTCCGTTACCTTCAGGAGAAAGATGTGTTTGAAAAGTACTACAAGCAACACTTGGCAAAGAGGCTTCTTTCTGGCAAAACTGTTTCTGACGATGCAGAAAGAAGTCTGATTGTAAAGCTCAAAACTGAGTGTGGATACCAGTTTACGTCCAAGTTGGAAGGTATGTTCACTGATATGAAGACCTCTCAAGACACAATGCATGGGTTCTACACAGCAGTTAGTCGATAGCCCAACACTAACTGTCCAGGTCCTCACCACAGGTTCATGGCCTACTCAGTCAAGTGTAACGTGCAACCTTCCAGCTGAAATTATGTGGGTATGTGAGAAGTTCAAGAGTTATTATCTTGGGACCCATACTGGGCGGAGATTGTCCTGGCAAACTAATATGGGAACGGCTGATTTGAAAACAACTTTTGGAAAGGGCCAGAAGCATGAGCTGAATGTTTCCACGTATCAGATGTGTGTGCTGATGCTATTCAACAATGCTGACCGGTTGACGTATAAGGAAATCGAGCAGGCTACTGAGATCCCAGCCACTGACTTGAAGAGGTGCCTGCAGTCCCTGGCCTGTGTTAAGGGGAAGAATGTTCTTCGGAAGGAGCCAATGAGCAAGGACATAGTTGAGGATGACACCTTCATCTTCAATGACAAGTTCACAAGCAAGTTCTTTAAAGTAAAGATAGGTACAGTGGTTGCTCAAAGGGAGTCTGAACCAGAAAACCTAGAAACCCGGCAGAGAGTGGAGGAAGACAGAAAGCCCCAGATTGAGGCAGCTATTGTGCGGATCATGAAGTCAAGGCGCATACTGGATTACAATAATATAGTTGCTGAGGTCACAATGCAGCTGCAGGCGCGATTCTTGCCCAACCCTGTAGTAATAAAGAAGCGCATCGAGTCCCTCATCGAGCGGGAGTTTTTGGAGAGGGATAAAACAGATAGAAAATTGTACAGGTACCTTGCTTGAAGAAGCACCATATGGTTAGTTTATTTTCTTATGGTTTATGGCAAAAGCCTGTATAAGTATCCGACATTTGGCTAGTTCGAATATTGTTCTTGGATTATTACGGACTTTGGCTGGATTCCAATGAAGTTCAGTTCACTCCTCCCCCTTTGTTTTTTTTGTTTTTGATTAGTTCACCCCCCTTTGTTTAATTCCCACATTTCAAATCTTTCTCTTCATATTTGTTAAATTTGTGAATGTGTGTTTCAGGGATTGTTCTATGCATGTTTAGAAAACAACTTCAAAATTAAAACTACCGACCCTATAATTGTTGTGATACCGACTGCTTCTTCAACTCTTCGAGACCTAACTTTGGCCATAGTCCTCTATGATTAGCAATTTGGCATTATTGTTCAGCATTACTCTGGTTCTAAGGTTTCTAGTTTGGTCTGTTGCAATATTCATATAGACAGTAAAGGTGCGGATAATTTCAGACGTACAAAAGAAAACAAACTGAGAATGGCATAGAACCCTCTCAGGCAGCAGTGAACACCAGAGTAACAAAGGCACTGGGAGTTGCCTGCAACATTTTCAAAAGCTCTTCTAGGAATAACTTAAGAAGTTGGAGATGAGATGTTGGAGAAAACCAAACAAATTGCAGTCATTGTGACGTCAGTTTGTTTGGTATCCTCCAACCCTCACATACAACTCTTAAGTGGATAGAACAAGATAGCTTGCTTTAGAGGTTGGAGATAAGATATTAGAGGAAATTAAACAAGTTAGACATTGCTATTTGAGATTTTGATTTGCTTAATTTCCTCTAATTCTTACATCCAACTTTTAAACGTAGTATGTACACAAGAGTGGCACTTTAGAGGCCGGAGATGAGACATTGGAGGAAACTAAACAAAATGGTTAATTTGTTTTGTCCCCTCCAATTCTCACATACACCTCTAAACAAATCAAAATATTTAGCTATTACTTTCGAATTTAGATGCTGCAAATGAGATATTGGAGAAAACTAAACAGACTAGGAACTTTCTTCACTGAGCGGTCTGATTTGTTTAGTCCTCTCCAATTCTCACATACAGATACCAAATGAGCAAAGGATTTCCGAGAGGAGGTATTAGATAAGATGTTGGAGGAAACCGAACCATTCTAGGGGTAGACAGAAAGATTTTTGGCCCAGAATTGGTTCATCTTCCTTCAACTCTTATCTACAAGCTCACTCTTTTGGAGTCTAAAAGCTTTGTGGGAGCTGTTGCAGACGAAGAGCAATCATGGGTCTATTTATAAGGATGCTCAGAAGGGAAGAACCCAGTTTCATTCATGCATATATATTGGTGCCATGGAAGCAGAATTTGCATGCTATTGACTGAGTGTGGTACAAGTATATACTGGGGAAAACCTAACCAATTCTGATGAAGTTAGAATACAAAACTTATGACCCATGGGACACCCAAGAGTTTGTTAAGAAATATTTTAAAGTGTACACCGTATGATTGCTAATAATCTCAAAAGCTGGGTTCGATTCCCAATTCTAGCAGTGTTTTTTTCCTTCTTCCCGGCCCTCATTCCTCCTTACAACCTTTTCTCTTCTAGTCTTCAGTCTTTCCCTCATTCTTCACTGTTTTTTCTCAAGAAAACTTTTATAATTCATTTTTCATCTACTAAAATTGTAACTCTGAGTTTCATTGAAATCTATTTAGTTCATACATTTTACATGAAGTTTTTTTGGCCTTCGGCCAACACACTTATTTTGAAGCCCACCCCATTCACAAATTTTAGATCCGTCACTGGACACCCAAATACTAAAACAATCTTTTGCCTAAAAACAACAGGCAAATTTCTCAATGGGACTAGATAATTTCCAGATCTTTTTGAGATTCAGGTGTCAAAGATTCTTATTTAGGTTAATATGTGTGGTAACTTAAGCTCTACCTAGCTCTCTTCACGTTTCTACACAAGTGCATAACATACAAATGATTTCGATCTTGATATTTTTTTTCTTTTTCAAATTGCCTATCGCTAGTTACAGTGTTCCACATAAATGAATCTATTATTTCAAAGTTCTCATTAAAAATTCGATTATTTTAAAATCAAAGACGTCAGGTGAGAAAACTTAAGAGAGTCATAACTCATAAAGAAGGGTAAAATGCACTAAATGTGTCTAGACTTTTAAGGAATTATTAAAACGATACCTGAACTTGTAAAGATATCAAAATGATACATAAACTCTTAATTTGTTATCAATAAGATACCTACAAGGAATATTTTTTAAGAATATTCTGTTTTTTTAGAAAATTACTATGTTAACCTTTATTTTGAGTATTTTAGTGTTTTCTTTTAAATTTTAACGGAGCATGGTTGAATGAAATTCTCAGATGTGTCAATGACAAGTTCTCTGATCCAGAGGTCTACATTAATGGGCACACACTAGTATTGACCCATTTGACCCTGGACTTTAACATAGTTGAACATGTATTGGGTAGCTGCGAGTGCGGGAGTGTATAGCTATAAGGGAATCGGTAGAAAAGTTGATAAAACCGGCGGGGACTGAGTCATCGATCAAGAAGTTACTGAAGAGGGTTCGAGTAGCTGCCTTGATGATAATGAGGATTGTCGAAGAAAAAGAAGTGGTAACAAAGTAGGCGCAAGGCCAAGTGATAGGGATGATTGAACTATCTGTAGTGATGAGTTTACAGCCGGAAAGTATGCTGCTCAAATGCCATGTCTGCATTCGTTTCATAAAACGTGCATTCAGACATGGCTGAGAAGGAATCACTATTGCCCTATGTGCCGCTACGAGATGCCTATTGCTGGTGATGGTCAAGATGTATAGACATTCCTAAGCATTCAGGTAGCTGCAGCAGCTCCAATTCCATAGATCAGAAGTCTTCCACTCCTTAGTATAGTTAAGTATTGATAATGTCTCAATATATGTTATTGTTCTATCTTCCAAATCGTTTTCTCAGTTGTAACAATGATTTGGAGGTTGATAAAATTTTTGTTTAGAATCTAAACGAGGGATTTGCCTCATTTCCTTCCTGAACTTGATGCATATGAAAGTACCAAAGATTAGTTGATACAAATTTCACAGAACCATAAATTTATATACGGTAATTCCTCATTGTACATAGACCGAGAACAATAATATACTCTCAAACAAATGAGTACAAGCTAGGCCGATTAACAAAGTAAAAATCATCAGCATACCCAATCATTAACTCTTTTCCTCTAACATTACGGGAACCTCTAAATTTTCACCGCTTCTCTGAATATTTAAGATTACTTTCTCTCCCACGCTAAATTCATCCAATATGCTGTTCAACTCTGCTTGGTTTTTAACCTGGTGTAAAATATAGAATCAAGCTAAAGTAACATTTCCATATAAGGGGTCAGGATTATGTCCAAATTTACTGCAAGTAATTTTGTACTTTAGAAAAGAAGAGAGGAAAAGAGTTTGAGTAAGCTATCTTACAGGTTTGTTGTTAACTCCGACAATGACATCCCCCAGAACTATGTTACCCGCAAATCCCCTTGTGGTGGGAAGTAGGCCAGCCTTGGCTGCAATGCTATTTTTAGGGACCTGAAGCATTGCAAAGTTCATTAAAAACTTTGAATTAGGGACCTGAAGCATTGCAAAGTTCATTAAAAACTTTGAAGTAACCTATCAATGAATGGATATGAACACATGACACATGGAACATATATTAAATAACTAATTGACTTGCAACTCGAGATCCACATGATACCTGTAGGATAAGAGCTCCATATCGAACATTGAGTTGATTTGCAATCAGGTCTGGAGCTATATCTACATTCAAACCAGCTCGTACAACCTGACATGGAGGAACCAGAAGGAAAAGAATAAGCATGCACGTATTTTGTGGTATAATCCAAATGCCCCTGTAGATAGGTGTTTTGGATAATCTATCCGCACAAAGGCACATGTCATCCAGAAAACAAAAGTATTGCGATCAAGGAGCAAATAAGATACTTTGTTAATAAGCAACCCATTAGGAGAGCAACAATAAGTCTATTAGGTGGAGGTTTTGACTTATGAAATGAAACAAGAAAAAAAGTTAAGAATCGTGGAAACTATAAAAACGGGGCAAGTATACATACTTTGCCAAACTGGATCAACTGTGGAACAATTTTTAGCACAGTTGATGATTGGATAGCGAATCCTACACCTGCTGATGTTCCTGCGAAACCAATCAATTTTGAGGAAATCATCAGAACTGCCATATCCCTCTAATTCCAGTATTTTTTAAGGGCTAATTCCAGTATTAATATGCTTCAGATTTTTAAAATGGATTTTACCTTCAAATTACTTACCTGTCTGAGTAAAAATTGCAGTATTTATCCCAATCAAATTTCCTTTTGAATCTAGCAGGGGTCCTCCACTGGCAGAGTAGGAAACCAATTAAGAGCAGGTGAGGGCCAGTACTTTAATACTATTTAATATCTTAAATGACAGAAAATGTATGTCTGTGTGGGTGTCTATCAAGTTCAGAAATTCAAAAATTACAGAGCAGGTGAAGTTGCAGTTGCTGTGAGTTGCGTCATGTCAAAAAAGAAAGTGGGATGGGAGCTTCTCCACTAACACTCACAATATAATGAAGAGAACTAACCTGTTCCCAGGATTGATAGCTGCATCGGTTTGAATTCCACCATTAATGGTGACTCCAGCTTGACTAAAGATGTCTCGATTCAGTCCACTAATAACTCCAACAGTGAGGGTATGATCAAAACCAAATGGATTTCCAATTGCTAAACACTGCTGCCCAACTCTTAGAGAAGATGACCCCCCCACAACAATTGGCCTCAACAGATCTTCAGAGGCTTCTACCTAGTAATTTAGAGCTATCAGTCCCTGGCTACTAATAAACTTCTAAGACACAGCAATTAGAGAGGGGAACCACAGAATGCTAGTGACGAATAAAACTTCAAACTTCAGGTCGATGGTTCAAGAAACTAACAGAGGCAGAGGTTAATTGAGATGACATGTTAATTAAGCCGATAATTGGTACACGAGAGCAAAAGTGGGCAAAAACCAAGAACAGTTTCATTGAACAAAAAATATCCATGGAACAAAATGATAAAGAACACCTTCAAGACAGCAAGATCCTTCGCACGATCAGCACCAACTAAGGTACCCTCAAAATTCTTCTGTACCCTATTTATACAATCAAGAACATGAGACAGTTGAATTTATGGAGTAAGACACTGCTTAATAGTCTCCATAAATACTCTTAAATCTTACCCTTCCGAAGCTAGAATGTTAACTCGTGCAACAACAACCCCAAGACCTGGATTTCTTGAGAGTGCATTACCAATTACTGGAAGTAAAAGAAACAACTGTTAACTTCAAATCTCAGTAAAATACCAAAATTACAAGTTTAAATCTAAATCATATCAAAAGAGCCTTCACAATGCAGGACATAGAATGTTATATTAAAGATAAGCTAAAATTTTCATGCAAATATACTTCTCAAGTTTTATTCTTGAAACAATAAAGATGCTGAACGATATCAGAGAGCAAGTGAGAACTAGGTTGTGATTCATTAAATATGTAGAAGGAAACGAGTATGATGTACCACACAGAGGGTATCAAATTGCAGATGGTCAGTATTAGTGCATGTGAAGGCGGCAAAATCTTTCTAGCAATACCATAAATAACATCACTAGGGTGGAGAGAATAATGCAAGATATAATCATTTCATGAAATGAGGCCTGCCACACCAGCTTATACATAATAATTCAAGTTGCATCACCTGCAGCTCTTACCATGATAATTTGTTACAATGTGTCCTTGTTTGTCCCAAATTACTCCTGAACCATTTCCTTCAGGAACCTGCTGATACATTTATAAGATATTATATGCAATGAAAATATATTTCAAACTTAAGCATTGAAGAGTTTATTACTTCAAAGGTAGTATTGATACATATCATAAGAACCAATGAATTAAAAGAAAAGTGAAACAAAGTTGAGTCCTACTTCCAGAAACGAAGATATGAGGGAAAAAACAATCACACACCTCGACCACGCCGGTTACATTAAGTTGAGGGCGCAATGTTACATCAAAAATGTTAACAACAGAATATGTATTCTTCTCAAAGAGTTCGACAATTCTCTCCTGTCCATCAGACAGATATCATAACAATCAAGCCACTAAATCAGAAGAAAGGATGATAGAAAAAAAAACTCAATCCCGACACAAAAATGTGGCGAAATACAGACCTCAGTGGGGAAGAGTGCCCCAGAAGCAAAAACTGGGGGAGTTACTTCTTCAATTGTAACAGATGGATCCCCTAAAGCTAGAGCTGTAAATCCATAGAAAATTGCATCATCAGAAGCTAATTGGCAAATAACTAATAAGTACTAAGGTTACATGAAGTATCATAGCTCACGCTTCTGACAACTATCTACATTGCATATGAGAACTTCATCATACAAAAAGTCCAAACATCACAATTTGGATACGACATTCTTGACAGCCGCAATAGATCATCATCCAAATAGAAATGAACACAGCCGAAAAATGTGCGAACCTGACAAGTACCTTGAAGGATCATACAACGAGTACATGAATATACTCGCAAACAAAGCCCTCCTAGTTGTGAAGGGAGTACTCTCAAGCACCAATGGCTCGATATCCTTGCTCAGTTCTCCAACACTCCTAAAAGGGTCAAACCATACAATACAACACAATAAGCAAAACCCAAAAACCTGAACCATAAATAAGAGCTTACTATTACATGAACATACATATATACCAAAGGAATTGTTCAATTTAAGGAAGTGTAATGCAAAGTGGAAAAGACCTCTGAGTGGAAATGGGGAAGGGTGAAACAACGCTGTCTGGAGAATGAGTACAGTTTGATTGAGATTCAGAGAACAGCTTTTCTTTAATGGCAGAGGACATGCCATTAAAGAAAAGCTGTCTTCTTCCGATGAAGCGGCATTCTGGGGTGCCCAATCTCAAGCATTGAGATTGCAGAGGAGTAGAATTGCATGCCGACACTTGCATTTTCAGTGGTGGCTCTGCAATCCAAGTTTCCAGTTCAGTAAAGAATAAAGACAAAACTGAGAATCTGGGAGTGAGAGGTTTCGTGGGACTTGAGAAGCTTTGGAAGTGAACCTAGTGAGACCAACAGAGATAAGGGTTGGTTGGTCACTGACGCATAGCGATTTACGATTCTACCCTTTTGCTTCGAATTGCAAAGTTCCGGTTACATTGGTACCGGTAGTAGTGAAAACATCAAACATTCTCAGTCTAGAAGTGCTTGGTTTGAACATACCACAATGGCGGCTCAACGAAGCTATACGGAACAGATCGCTAATGAGGCTAGAAGAACTATCAGGAAGATTTTGTTAGGGTAGAGTACTATGCGCTTTCACTGTCAAACGAGTAATAGTACTCTTCTGATACTGTCCTCACTTGCCGGAAAAACCATTTCATTCTTCCCTTCCCGGCAACCAGGCAAGGAAGTTGAAGATGATAACAGTTTTGGCCCACAAGTTTTTGCCACAACCATCTTGCAGCCCTAAGATTTCTGGTTGGCGCATAGTTGTGCAAGCAAAATCCAACAATTTCAGGTTGTTTTCATGGATTAGAAAGATTAATAGGGGGTATGATTTAGGCAGAAATTTATCACGGAAAAGAAACACAATTGATCTGTCATTGAAATGAAATACCCAAGTAATCGAAGTAGCAAATAACAATAAAAGCATAATTTAGCTCCAAATTGTTCATCAACACAACCCAAGTCAAAATCTCTCCTCAAACATATCTTATAATTCAAAAGGCTTTTGCTTCATTGCCGCATCATTTAACTCTTGGCTGCCTGTCTTTCCTTGGCCTTCTGGATCTTCAAAACCTTCTTCACAATCTTTTGTTCTTCTACCAAGAAGGCTCGAATAATCCTATATAAAATTGAAAATGTCATGCCTCAATTACTAAATGGGAGAAGAGGAAAAACATAAGAAATGGAATTATGAACAGTTACAATGATCCAATATACCTCTCTCTGACAGCACCTCCAGACAAGACACCACCATAAGCTCGGTTAACAGTCCTGCGGTTCCTGGACAATCTGGACCTCTTGTACTCAGCAGGCCTCAAGTGAGGAATCTACAGCATGGAATTTAAGGTAAACAAAGTCAGACACCATCTCCATGAAGATCAAAACTATACAGTAGCAAATAAAGTTTGAAACTAACTTCAACACGGCCTACTTCTACATATCTGATAAATCAATAACACTGACACAGAACTACCACCAAAAATAAAACTCACATCAAAATGAACCATGCAAACTAGATTTTAATCTATCATTCCACAGTCGACTACATATTTACACACATTCCTAAATCGCAAAAATTGAGGTAACCAAACTAATTCCAGCTCTTAAAGACGAATGCCATATCTCATCCAACACTAAACAATCACATGTTCACATCCCTGCAACTCTCTACCATCCCCAGTTTTTTAACTTACGAATATCAGCCCAGTATTAATATCAATTTCAGCCTTATTACTACACCCCAAGTGTGGAATTTGGATTACAAAATCTACAGCGAAAGATTGAATAAACCACTTCAAAACACCTAAATTCCAGCAATTAAATACAATCCACACATAATTTAACAATCAAATTACAAACCTAACCTAATAGCTCATATAAACATAAACAGAAATTGATCAAAAAAACAAAGGAAACCAGAATCATACTCCTTGGATTCTCTTGCCAGTCACAGGGCATTTTGGTCCACTGGCTCTCTTCTTAGTAGTCTGATACACCAACTTCCCACCTACGATTCAAAAACGCACGAAATCAAACTCAGCTCAAGCAACAAAACGACGCCGTAAAACAGCTAAACACAGCTAGTTGAATCTGAAACAGAAATGGCGAAAAATCGGAGAGATAGAGAGAGGAGAGAGGTACCGGGGGTCTTGACGACGCGGTGCTGGTTGGACTTGGTGGCGTAGCTGTGGCGGGAACGGTAGGTTAGCCGCTGCACCATTTTGGAGAGAAGCTCTTTGCTTTGTGGCTCTGGGTTTGGGTGCGACGGATTTGCAACAAAAGGTTTGATGAGAAGAAGAGTGAGGTTATATAGGGTCTTCGAGGCTGTCAAACCCTAGATCTGACGGCTTCGAGGGGTCTTTTTTGGATTCGACGGTGTGATTTAAACTGAGGTAGGATGAAGTTTTAAGAATTGTGATTTGGCCCTGGTGTAGTGAAATGCTAATGTAGCCGCATGTTTAAACTTTTATATCGAATACGACTTCAAGAAATTAGACATTCGGGTGTTGGAATTCTGTCGTGTAGACATGTAAATAGATCGAATCTGGACATGATCGATCTAGATTTGGATCTGAATCCGGATCTGTAATAGAAATTTTAGATCTGCATCCAATCTGTTACCCGTCTAATCTTTAATAGCTCGATCCAAATTCAGATCTGGCGGGTTAAACGGATACCCGACCCGTTAATCCGATCCGTTTATAATAATAAATATTTCAAATTTTAATAATAATTTCATAATTTTATTATAAAACATTGATGAAATTTTATAAAAAAAATAAAGGTTTACATCAAAAATTAAATTACATGCCGAAAATATTTTTTATCGGACAATAATATATATAATTAAAATATTTGACCTCCAATGTTTTTTTAGCATATATACATTGGTATTAACAACTTTCAACTTCATTAAATCATACTTTAGAGGTAATTTAGATATGAATGTTTATATTATCTAGATAATTATCATATTATTTAATATTTATTAATAATATTATATTTATATAAATATTATTTAATAATTTTTAAACGGATCTGGGTCCTTAACGGATCGAATCAACCAAGACCTGTAACTAATCTGTTTAGTAAACTAATTAACGGATCCGGGTCTTTAACAGATCAACTGGTCAAATTTTCGATCCAAACCCGTTTGAAAATTAAGAATCTGGACCGGGTCTGGATAAGATCTGGTCCATTTAGAATCTCCAGCAGCTTCCCCATTTTTTTGATTTTGTCAAATTTGAAGAATATTGAGTGTTTTTTAGGTCTAACAGCTTCCCTATCTCATTCCCTAAAATGGGGATGGAGAAGAAAAATGAGCATTGCTTTCTCAAATTTGCAGCAAAGCATTCATTCCCCAAAATTTAATTCTTCACGGGCTTCAACAAAATTTTTACAAAAATAGAATATTTTATTAATTATTTTGTTATAACAATAAAATATATAATCTCCTTTGGTCATAATTAATTATGATGTACCATAATAAATGTCAAATCTTTAAAATAGAGAACCTGTTGGAATTGGAGCATAATATTTTTAGAGAATTTGGTTTTTGCTTCCCCATTTTAAAGAAATTTTGAGAAAGCTGCTGGAGATGTTACCGATGCTAATATGACATTTGTGAATTATCCGATTGTAGGGTTATTCTTTCATCGGATTACTATTATGAATTTTGTGAAAATGTTTGTTACATGATCGAACCCAAAACAAACTAATACAATGAACAAAAACTACAATGACATGAATCATAAACATTGTGACGTGAAAGGAGAATTGCGACATGTACAAAAGTATTGTTACATAATCCAATCGTCTAAAAATGTTCTGTCAGCAACATTTCAATTGTTGAAGGATATGTTTTTGTTGTTGTTTGGTTTTGGGGTTTGAGGAACAAACAAGCTAGCTTGGCGCCGTCACACCACGACCATCATCGTACCAGCTTTCGATCCCCTCTAACTCGTGAAAAAGGCGAAGGCAGCCTTAACCTCAAAGCTAACGGGAAAGCCGGTTGCTGAATGAAACGTTGGGGAAGTTGTAAGGCAATAATTTTGGTAACTTATAATAGAAAAAGCGAACCTATGATAAATAGATCGATGTAATCAGAAACTTATTTGAAATGTATGATACCATAGACAAACTATACCGTACATTCAGGAAGAAAGTTATATAGCTCATCATATCAATGCATGCTTCCTTAACAAAAACATGTCCATATATAAGCATTTTAGTCGTACGGTCAAACGTGATAGTGTTTAGAATCCAATCTAGTTGCTACGAAGCAAAAACAATAAAAAGTTCAAACAATGCTTTGATAAAGCATAAGATCCGAATTAAAGATAAAGATCAAGATATATAGCTGTTATGTAGCTGGTGAGAATCTGATATGTGGCTGTTATGTAGCTGATGAGAATCTATTATGTGGCTGGTGAAAATTCAAGCCATTAACTTGGCAAGTTGGGTATTGAGACATCTAAGAGATTCTAACCTGATTAGTTGTAGCTAGTTATCTTTACATTATGGTAACAAATCATGCATATCTCTTTCCTTTTTGTAGTTAGCTAGAATCAAGGAGCAATTAACTTCTCTTCTTGTATATATTGTAGACATTATGTCGAAATCAATATGTGAATAAAATTTACATCGATATTAGATTTTATATGGTACCAGAGCATTGATCCTTGGCCAAAATCTCTCAAACACAAAACTCTGCTAAACCCTACCATCATTTGATATGGGGACGAAGAGAAGGAACAAAAACTCATTCTATAGTTTCTGAATGATGCTCTTCTCAAAGAAGCTTTGAGTTTAGGCCTTCCGCGCATAGCAGAACCTTGGGAATATCTCAATCATCAACTGTATCTTCACTACTCTAACCAACCAGGTGCAATACTCATGCCTCAGTCACTTGTTGAAGATAACTACTCGGACTGGAGTCAATCCATGACAAATGCCTTGACTATCAAAAACAAGGCCGGTCTCTTGAATGGAAGCACTCATAGACCAACTGAACAAAACAACGAGCAACTCTAATGGGACCTTGTTGAAACGTTGGTCAAAACCTGGCTCACCGGTTTCATGTCAAAAGAGATCTCGAAGAGTGTCAAGCATTACAAGACGGCCTGAAAAATTTGGCTTGAGCTCCAAGAAAGGTTTTCTCAAACTAATATTGTGCAATTATTCAATGTTGAGAGTGAAATTCATGATTGTAAACAGGGCAACGAGACCATCACAGCCTTTTACAACGGGTTTAGGGGTCTTTGGGAGGAAAGAGATGCTCTATGTGACTTGTCCACAGAAGGGATCAAAGTTCAGAACTATATCATGACTCATAAGACAATTCAATGCAGTTTCTTATGAGATTGAATGACAATTTTGCAGCCATTCGTCGGAGCATTGTTGCTATTGACCCTATACCAGCGGTGAATAAGATGTTTGCCATGACACTTCGTCATGAAAAACAAGCTGAGGCCATGACCGGCAACAAGGGAGTCTCTGCACAACCTGAAGGTGCTACTTTTGCAGCAAGTTTCAACCATGGAGCCCCTGTGCTACATTTGCATCAAGTTGCAACCATGGATCCCCATGCAACCAATGTTCTAAAAATCCCCGTCTAGACCGATTAATCCTCCGCCTAGGGCTAGACGTGTTTCACCGTTTTGGTTGAAACCGATTAATCTTTGTCATACAACCGATTACTCCTTGTCTAAAAGCGATTAATCTTTGTCATACAATCGATCAATCTCCGCCTAAAAGCGATTAATCGATTAATCGCCTAACTAGCACGGTTGCCCGCCCGACTAGTGCATAGCATTTTTTAGAACATTAAGTGCAGCGCACAACATCTTGCAGCAAGAACCCTCCGACAGTAGGAGAAGATGTGTAAAATGTGGCCGAGACCATCATTCCACCAAAAACTACAAAGCACACCTCAAGTACACTTTTTGTGGTCTCAAATACCATGTGGTTGAAGATTGTCGAAAGAAGAAGAAAGCACTTGAACAGTTGCAAGCACAGGCTTGTGGAAATCATGTATCTTCGTTGTTTGACAGTGAAGACAGTCTAAGTAATTTTCTCAAAGGCAGAGTGTAATGAGATCTATGACCTGCTCAGTAAAAATTGCAATGCTTCGGCAAACCATGCTGGTAACATCTCAACTTATGAGAATCTCTCAGGTAAAGCTTTTAGCATTCGAAATAATGCAAAGACTAGTGTATGGATATTGGATAGTGGTGTCACTGATCATATCGTTTGTAATCCTTGCTTACTCACCCATGTTGTACCTAACCAGCCACATTATGTTAAACTCCCTGATGGTAGTCATGCTAGGGTAACTCATATAGGCACAGTAGTTTTCTCTCCTTAGTTCAAACTCTAAAATGTCCTATGTGTTCCAATGTTTTACCTCAATATTATTTCTGTCAGCAAACTTGCTCATGATTCTTTCTGTGTCACAATATTTCTTAAACAAGTTTGTTTTGTACAGGATATACGATCGGGGAAGATGATTGAGATGAGTCATGAGAAGGAGGGATTAAACTGCCTCAACGAAAACAAGCAAGGAACATGTCGTGCAGTCAGCAGTTCATCCTATAATGTCTGGCACCAGCGTCTAGGTCACCCTTCTAGTCGTGTCCTTTCTTTATTTTCCATTCATGCCAAATCATTCTTGCGATACAAGCAAGTGTCTCATTTGTCCTTTAGCCAAACAAACAAAAAGTTGTTTTCTGTTAAGTACAATTTCCAGTGCGTCAGCTTTTTCATTAATTTATGTAGACATTTGGGGAGGATATCATAAACCTTCACTTTCTAGTACAAAATATTTTCTTACAATCATCGATGATTTTACACGGTGTACTTGGGTTTTTTTGATGGTCCAAAAGTCTGAGGCCAGACAACTTCTTGTTGATTTCATTCAGCTTGCTGCAACTCAATTTGAAAAGAAGATTAAAATCGTATGTAGTGATAATGGTTAGAGTTCAAAATGGATTGCTTTTATTCGTCCAAGGGTATTATACACCAAACGAGTTATGTCAACACACCACAATAAAATGGTATTGTTGAACGCAAACATCGTCATCTAGTCAATGTCGCTCGTGCACTCATTTTCCAAGCAAGCTTACCAAAAACTTTCTGGGATAACACCATTTTCATTTCTGCTCATCTCATAAACCATACACCTACACCTCTACTCTCGGGGCAAACCCCATTCGAAAAGCAATTCAACAAGCCTCCTACCTACACTCATCTCAAAGTGTTTGGTTGTTTGTGTTTTCCATCTACACACCCTTAAAAACCCTCCAAATTTGATCCTAGAGTGACTAAGTGCATTTTCCTGGGTTATCCAAACAAACAGAAAGGTTATCGGGTTTATGATTTGGAAACATAAGATGTTTTCGTATCACGAGATGTCACATTCCACAAAACAGTTTTTCCTTTTGAAACAAAGTCATCTATTCTGCCTCCTATTCCTATTCAAACTAGGATGGGAGGTCAACCACAATCTCCATCTCCACATAGGGTTTTCGATGCTGATCTAGATTGGGTTCCTCCTTCAGGTTCAACTCCTACTTCCCTTACTAATCTTCCGCTGCCTCCAACCCAATCTTCTCCAGCTGTCATCTAGCCTACAGTGCCTCCCAAACAAGCAGACACACAATCTCCTATCAATATCGACACCCTACCATCGCCAAAATCCCCAACCCACTCCACACCTCCACCATCTGCTCTTAAGCCGTGTCGGTCATCGCGGCCAACACATGTACCTACATTCTTGCATGATTTTCATGTTAAAGCAACGCTGCCCTCTCGTGCCCTCCCATCGTCTTCAACGTCGTTAGGTACTTCTCACTCTCTTGCTCATGTTATCTATTATCATCGTCTCTCACCTACACATAGAGTTTTCGTTGCTAACATTTCCACACACAAAGAACATACCTATTTTTCTAAGGTAGTCCAAATTCCGGAAATGGTAAGCTGACATGCGTGCGAAAGTAGATGTGTTACAAAGTAATGAGACTTGGAGTTTGGTTCCTTTGCCACAGCACAAGCGACCTATTGGCTGTAAATGGGTTTACAAGATCAAGCTCAAACCAGATGGCAGTGTTGAGAGGTACAAGATAAGACTTGTTGCAAAAGCTTTTGCCAGATAGAGGGTGTGGATTACAGAGAGACTTTTGCTCCCATTGCTAAACTCACTATAGTGCGTGTTCTTCTTAGTATTGCTTCTTTCAACGGGTGGCATCTCCACCTACTTTATGTGAACAATGCATTTCTTAACGGTGATTTGCATGAAGAGGTGTACATGAAACTTTCACCTGGTTTTGGTGGAAAAGGAGGAGACTAGAGTTTGCTAACTGTATAAAAAGGTACTGCTTGAAGCAGGCCAGTAGACAATGGCATTAAAATCAGCTGGCTTTCATCAATCTTGGGCAGATTACTCACTATTTGTTCGAGCAAATGGAAGTAAGTTTACTGCTCTACTTGTTTATGTGGATGACATGATACTAGCAGGAAACAGTCTTGACGAGATTACTGCAACCAAAACATTCCTATCCAATCAGTTCAAGCTCAAGGATTTTGAACAACTCAAGTACTTTCTAGGAATAGAAGTGGCACGTTCAAAGAATAGGATTGTAATTTGTCAAAGGAAGTATGCTCTCGAGATACTAGCAAACGCAGGCTTCCTAGTTGCAAAACCATCATTATTTCATGTCGACCAAAATCTGTCCTTGACTCAAGGTGATGGAGAATTGCTCACCAATCCCTCACAATACAGACGGCTTGTTGGAAGGTTAATCTATTTGACTATCACAAGGCCGAATTTAGTTTATGCAGTGCACATCTTAAGCCAATTCATGGATAAACCACGTGAGCCACATTTGAGTGCCGCTCATTAGGTGTTACACTATATAAAGTGTATGCCTGGACAAGGTATCTTTATGCCCTCTACAGGAAATATTGAACTAACAGCCTATTGTGATGCAGATTGGGCTCGTTGCAAGGACACAAGACGATCTATCACAAGTTATTGCATTATGTTGGGAAATGCACTACTATCTTGGAAAACTAAGAAGCAGACAACAGTGTCTTGATCTAGTGCTGAAGCTGAGTATCGTTCCATGGCTACAACGAGTTGTGAAGTCACATGACTTAGGAATTTGCTTAATGATTTGAGTGTTCGAAAACTACAGCCTACGAAGTTATATTGTGAAAATCAAGCAGCTCTATATATAGCTAACAATCTGGTATTCCATGAACGTACCAAACACATTGAGATTGATTGCCATGTTGTCAGAGAAAATATTCAAACAGGTATAATCATAACTATGCATGTTCGAACTAAAGAACAACCAGCAGACCTCATTACTAAACCACTCGGCTCCACACAATTTAGAGCATTACTTAGCAAGTTGGGTGTCATCAATATCCATTCTAACTGAGGGGGAGTGTTAAAGCATAGGATCTGAATTGAAGATAAGGATTTAGATATGTAGCTGGTGAGAATCTGATATGTAGCTGCTATGAAGCTGGTGAGTATCCAAGCCTTTAACTTGGCAGGTTGGGTATTGAGACATCTAAGGGATTCTATCCTAATTAGTTGTAGCTAGTTATCTTTACGTTGTGGTAACAAATCATGCATGTCTCTTTCATTTTTGTAGTTAGCTAGAATCAAGGAGCAATTTACTTCTCCTCTTGTATATATTATAGACATTTTGTCGAAATCAATATGTGAATAAAATTTACATCAATATCAGATTTTATAGCAAAAGACCATTGAAGTAATAAAGCTGTGTTCAGTGCGAAAATAGATTTTCTCGAACAATCAGTCTTGGAGCGTGCTAGTACCTAGGGTCAGGTACAACCTTGATCTTGTTTTGCAGTGCAGTGTGCAAAAGTTGTTTGTTGATTGATTAAAGATGTCCTTCTCTGTTTACCATTGACTTCCTTATATAATGAATGCTAGGGTTCTGCATATCAAGGTAAACAAATTCTCTTGATCAACTAGGAAAAAAATCTCCCAAATGATTATAAAACAGATCTTATGTATTCATGCAAATCAGCCAAGCATGGCCTCAAAATGAAAAAGAATATGTATAAATATTTTGACTGTAGGAATCGGTACAGTGGGCTCAAAGAATCAGCATTCACCAAAATATATTATTTTGACCCAAATATTGCTCCCCACGCCTTGAGATTAAACCCAAGCCCATTTGTGAAATAGATAAGGGCTAGAAACCTGACCTAGTTTCTTCAAATTATTGAAATGTCATATCGTTCCTTCTTTGTCGTCGTCTACCTTCAGCAAACAACGATTTGTTTCAGTAGAACCCTTTCAGTTCCTCTAAATGTCCAGACGTCAAATCTCATTTCCAAACCATCTTTGCACCATGACTGAAATCCCTACCAAAGAAAATGGTTATAGATATTAAGAGAATCTTTGAAAGACTGAAAACCATCGATCTTCCAAATCACTCTCATCTAGAGTTGACCGTCAGAGCCACCACTGGGCTTAGTTCGTTCATGAAGAAATTCTCAGAAGTTCAGCACTATTATCACAAATCACGGGCTCTAATCTTTCTATTCCATAATGTATCTACTGATGTTACTGCATAGCAGAAACAAAGCGATTGTCCAGCCAGGATTAGAGCTTGGCCATTCCCTAACGATCAAATGATGAAGTGGTACGAAAATCGCAGAACTCTCGATCTGGATCGATGGAAGCTGGTGGGAATCGTAGATGCTATTGATCTGAGTTTCACACTAAACAGTCGCGGCGCGAATTGACCTCCAATGATGGATGCTACATGTTTCTGAAATTCCTTCAACAACACTTTTGATTTCAGATTCGGTCAAATGAGCATCACCCTCTTAAACATATATGCTATTACTGGTTTTCCAGTTGCTGAGGAAGCGTATCAAGAACACTTCAATGAAGATGCAGATGTCTTTCAAACTGTTGATCTAACAGACTACCCCATGCATCTGTCTTACAAAGGATGGGTTGAACATTTCTACGCTCACGAAGACGAGTAAAGCGGTATTGCCTTTCTAGACTTCTGGCTTCATAAATTAGTAGTATGCACAGCAACCCAGAAACTAACCAAGATTTGGACTCGCACTACACCTCTTCTTTTTAATGGGCACCGGCTTGGTCTAGCACAACTGGTATTGGGGTTCATGTATCAACCACTATACAAGCTGTCACTCATCAACTGAATTATGGGGATGTATCAGGCCTACTTTGGATCTTAGACCACTGATTGCAGATCTACTTTGTCCAATTCAGGGACGAGCAAGTTGTTGATTTCCTTGAGAACCAAGTATTATGGAGAGCATTCGCCGATGCTTCCTCATCTCCAGCTATAAGATATGTTCGGTCTCTTGAGTACCTGTTTAACCTTGATGTCACCACCCTGGATTCCGGTCTTCTTGTTCTCAACAACAAGTATCATGAAGCTTTGGTGAATGAATTTATGTGGTATGTAGCACATACCCCTGAAGGGCGAACGTTGTTCAACCAATCTATTTCTCTCATGGATATTCCTCTGTCCAAGTTGGCTACACACCCAACCACTTTTGCCGCCAACTTGGTATGTACCAGCGTGTGCCTTTCACACTCACCAATAATATAAACTGCTACAGCTCCTGATGAATAGAGAAAACATCGAAGCAAGGAGTATCTTGGTGTGGAGTGAATAAATGTGCTTCTCTTATGTGGAGAAGCTTGGTGTGGGGAAAAGAGTTGTTAGAGCTTGGGGTGCGCTAGAGAGTAAGGAATGGAAGGCTGATTAATGTGAAGTATGACAAGTGGATCCTTCAACTGACGACCTTAAAGGTAATTTCACCCAATGTTAATCTCCTGAATAAAAAGGTTTGTTGATGAAGTGGGTATTGGATGGAAAGTGGATCTGGTTCGTAATAGCTTTTTAGACTTTAAGGCAAGAAATATACTCTCCATCTCTTTGTCTATTAATGATTGTTGTGATAAGCAAATTTGGCACTACAATAAAGATGGGAGATACTCTGTAAGGTCAGGATATTGGGTGGCGGCTCAAGAGAAGTCTAGAAAGGAGGGTGGGATAGAAGGAAGTGGTGGTGGAGATAACGTGCTGTTGAAAGGATGGAGAAGCTTTAACCTACCAAATAAAATCAAAGTCTTCTTGTGGAGGGTCTGCCATAATTACTTGCCTACTGGTTTCGAATTGAGAAGAAGACACATTGGTCAGACAACAAGGTGCTTTAATTGTGGCTGCAATGATGAAACTGTGCTTCATGTTATTTGGGAGTGTGAGTGGGCTAAAAAAATTTGGAGGTCGACTTTCCTAAGAGATGTGTGTAAAACATGGAATGAGAAGGACATGCTGGGCTTATTTCTACATGTTAGCATGGTTCCTAGGGAGATGAAGCTGGAGTGGTTTGCAGTTGTCGCTTGGCACCTTTGGCATGAGCGAAACAATAGAGCCCATGGTTGTAATGCTTTGTCAATCCAAGGTTTTCCTGAGAAGATAGTGGCATGGTGGGAGATTTTTGAGCATTCTAGAAATTTGTAGAATAAGGCGGTGAGAAGTCTAAATGCAGGGAGAGGTTCTTATGTTGCTATATGGAAGAATCCGAGTCTGGGTTGGGTAAAGCTGAACATTAATGGGGCAATTGACGCTTAAAAATGAGTTTATAGCACATAGGTAGTGTGTAGGGATGAACATGATATTTGCATTGAGGTTCTTGCTAGCCCAGGTTTTGGTTCCATTAGCCCCCATGTCTGTGAGATCATAGCTCTAATGTGTGGACTTAATTTCTACATAATGGCTGGATTTAGGAATTTGGAAGTGGAGGGAGATGCACAATGCATCTTGGCTGCCCTCAACTCATCACAGGAAGACCTCAGTGTCGAAGGTGCATTGCTTGAAACAGTTAAGTACTATTTGAGTCTTTTTGAGTCTTGCCAGTGGAGCTTTATTCCTAGAGTTTGTAATAAAGCTGCCCATAGAGTAGCTCTCTCGTATCATTTTCCTACCTTTTGGTGGCAAATGGTACCAAAGTGGCTAGACCATGTCTTAGTTGCTAAATATATTGGCTAGTTGTGTTATAGGAGTGGTATTCTTCTTAGATCTTGTCTAGGTTTAATGAGGCCACTATGAGCTCTATGACATAGTTTTGCCTTGATTGAATGAAATTTCTGTTGATAAAAAAAGGTCTGAAGGAGGTCATTTATCAAAATATGGTAGATAAAATGACCAGATTTATCATCTATCACAGGACGGCTTTGGAATTGATCACTACACCGCTTCCTCATGGATCCCCTTTCCTTGTGAGGATCAAGAAACGGAGCAAGATGTTCGGCTAGAACTACACCACTCTTGGAGATGATACGATCATTGATCAGCTTCCATCTCTCTTCTTCGATCTCGCTATTTGGATCTTTGAAAAAATCCGCAAGCTTAAGACCTCTATGAATATTCTCTTCACCTCTGTTTTGTGAACTCGCCATATCGATCGTGCTACTTGAATATGGTTGTAGGGCATCATTCTTCAATTTACTTCACCTCTATGATTGTTGCAGAAATATGATTATCAAAGACGTGAAGACTTCCTCTAACCTTCACATTACACCATTTCCAATTTTCGGAAGTTATTTTCGTTTGTAGGGATATAGCTTATGGTAACTTGATCATATAGTCTCCTTTTCTATGACCCTAAAAAATGCCACTCAAGATATATATTATGATGATTATGTGCTTTGAGAAAGCTAGTGTGGGTGGTTCCATGAGTGGGGCAGTCCTCTCGCTCTCGGGCTTGAGAGTGAGACATGCTCCCTAAATCATTCGCTTACAAGAAGTTGATATCGCGTAATCATTTATTTATTAAAAAAAAATTAAACTAATCTAAACTGACTCAGGACCAAAAAATATGACTAATTTTACCAACATGGAAATAGTAAGAAAGATGGATCTACACGAATTTTCCGATTCACAACATGTATCCTGCTTAGCTTATTGTGACACCAGACCAGTTGATCAGTTGTAATGCTTGACATGTTTAAAACCCTCGACACTAATCTGATATCAACTTGACAAAAGAAGTAGAGGTGTTCTGGGCTCTCTTCTTCCTCTTCATGTTGTTGCTTTTTGAATCTCTTTAGTATGCAGTTCTCACTCCTCAACAGCTCTTTAAGCTTCCTCTCCTTCTGCATTTCCAAATAAAAGCAAGTTATTTTCATGGTTAAAAAATTAACATTGATCGAAGTAGTACTACAATATGACAACATAACACGTCAAATTAATGGTAGTATAACTAACCTTTTGAAGATCTGCTTGAACTTCCACTAATAGCTTTGGATCCAAGGAGTCTTCAAGCTCCAACTTTGATCTTTTTCGATAAGCATTCGTTGTGTTAGCAGATTTATCAGCTCGTATGAATCGCCACATTGTCCTTATTGATTCCTGCAATATCTCTACTAAGAGATCACTACCAATTGCATCATCAACGTCTTTTCCTTTTCTCTTTGCTTTCTTTTTCTCCTTCAAACTATCCTCTGCATTGCAACATACAGGGTTAGTCTGTCCATGTTAGTCTGAATATCCCCAAATACACACACAAATTTGTATTTAGATTTCTCACCCCTAATCACTGGAATTTGCATAAGATTCCGCATAACACATCGATTTTTGACATAATTTTCAACCCTTGGCCCTTGAAAGCGTTCATTCTCCACAAATCTCTGCATAAGCACTTCAAACTGTTGGAATTCCTCAGCAACTTCATTATACGAATGTAATCCATATTCGTCATATTCCCAAATCTCCAATGCCTTCTCATATTGCCATTGAAGGAATTCCCAAGAAAGGCACAACTGTCCAACATAAACCACTTCCAGCTCACTATGCAATTCTCTAATGAACTTAACCATTGGGTCAGAATCAGAATTTGTCTTCGGTTTGCATAGCCCAAAGTTCTGCAAAAGAAATGATTTTATTGCTGGAGTTGAGGATTTGCAGCTTGAAAAGGTTTCTAATGTGTCCTTGGACTGCAAAAATCCTATACATGGGAATCAAAAACCTAAGTAAGACCACAAATACAATCCAGAAGTATATGATCAGCTGACAGTAACTTTAATTGAGTAATTAGACAGTAACTTTTCTTGCAAAGGATCATGAATTTCTGCATTTTGTCATTATAATAGAAACCAACATCATGATAAGCTCATGAAACTGGTGGAGCACTAAAGCAATTCCATGATTTGGTGGAGCTAAGATCAGCATGCTGAAACAGTTTTAAACATTATGAGCACTAATGGACATGAACTTTTAACTTTTTAAGAGTCTACCATATAGTAAGGGTAATGGTGAGCTCTAGGTACTATGTGCATATCCCACTAGAATGTATGGGGTACTTATCACAATATTTAAACAGTGACACATGCAAAGGAGCGTTTGTTTTTCTCCTAAGTGCTGAGAATTGAAAAGCATGAATTGGTATGTCCTAATTAGTTCATGTATAGGTACTTTAAAAGTTTCAAAGTAATAATCACTCTTAATGCTTGGGACCTAACCAGTATCATGCTTATTCTGTGATCAACCAAACAGATTTTGTGGGTCATAACTAGATAAAATCACCTAAGGTAGGTTGAGTTAATCATATTAATGAAATGAATGGATTACAACAGCTAGCACATTTTTTTTGAACTATTTTGGGTTCTTGCAACAAACCTGAAATGGTAAAACTGGGGAAGAAAACACAAGGGCAATGTTTTTGAGTTTCGGAACCTTAAAGAAATGACAAGCAATTGAAGGAAACTAAGACTGATAACTGACCTATTGCATATAACTTCTGATAGCTCAAAATGTCGAATTTTCGCATTCGTTCTCTGTAGCACTTGTAGAACTTGTGAAGCACACTCATTCTGTCTCCATGATGATATTTTTCATCAATCTTCCATGGCTTAAAATCCTCCATATTTGGAGACTCAGAATCTTCAAGGATAGTAGGCAAACCAGAACCTCTGACTTTCTTGAGCTCCATTTTCAACTGTTCAATTAATTCTTGATGTTCCCACAATGTTTCCAATGTGTTTGGATCCTCAGAATCATTAGCTGCCAAATCTTGACCACTGACCTTTTCAGAATTTTCAAAACCCTCATTTGGTTTTTCATCTTTGGCAGTGAACCCTTCAGGTTTGGACTCTTTTGGGTTATTTTGTTCATCATTCCTAGTTGACTCTTCTAGCTCTTCAAGTTGTTCCATTAGATCTTCATCTTCTTCATCAAATTCATCAGGCTCATATCCAACATCCAAATTCTGCAAATTAATGTCTTCCAAAGCACCAAATTCAACCCTTTCCCTAAACTCTGTTTCTAACAAGAACCCACCACCACTAAATTGACCCCTAAATGAAAGCTCAGGGCTTGAACAAAGAGAACTCGAATCAGAATCAGAAGCAGATTCTACTACAACAACTTCCTTCTCTTGCAGACACTTATCTTCCTTAGAAGGAACTTTTTTCACATCATGTTCTTGAGGCTTCGATTGCTCATCTTTATCCGAATGAGAATCATCCCCAACTTGTTTTCTCTCTGGATCCTGAGGAATATGTATTTCTTTACGAACACATTCTTCTGCAACCATTTGCTCAACACCATCATGTTCAGTAACAATGGAACCAAAATTTGAGTTATCAGCAGATTCTTCTTTGGGAACAAAGCTTGCAACTTTTTGAACACATTCTTCTGCGACCAATTCATTAACACCCTCATTTTCAATCACCATGGAATCCCAATTTGAGTCATCAGCAGATGCTTCTCTGTCAACAAATCTTGCAACTTTCGCTGCTTCCTCATAGAAACTAACATGCTTGTCTGCTTGAAACTCGTACCTTCTGCTGCTAAATTTCTCAAGCAGGAACTCATTCTCTTTCTTGACAAGGGAAGAATGAGCATAAGCATTCACTTTCTCCATTGCTTCTAATACAGCTTTAGTCTGATACTCAAATTTGAACACAAAACTTGGCTCCGGCGTCTCTTTTTCTTCTTCAACATCATAGTATTCCGAATCATCGTTGCTTCTTGAAACGTCAGACTGGCCTTTTTGGGACATAGCTGCTGGCTCGATATAAGAACAAGACTCATTCACCAAAGAACTCTGTTTACCAAATCTGCAAAACACACAAAAACCAAAAACAAAGAAAATTATTCAGTGTCAAACTTAGTAATCAGAAAACTTCAAAGCCGGAATTTACAAACCTGACAAAGATTGAGCTCAATAATCTGAACAGAGTATGCAAAAGGGAGGAGACAAAAACCGAGAAAGACCCAGAAAAAGGAGACATCTTCTGAAAACCAAATCAGAAGAACCACCCATGTTCATCAAACCATAGTTGGTATTAATCTAGAGCAGACTTGTCTGAAATCCATTAATCGCTTTATCAGTTTGAAGCAAAAAAAACAGAGCAAGTTCATTCCCACTGTTATTCCAACGTTGAAAATCTCATCCACGAGATAGACTTACCACCTGTAAGAAATCCAAAACGAAGCTAGAATCCCAAATGGGTTGCATGGAATGCGATCGAAGGAGGTTGAAATCCAACCTAACCAGGTAAACGAGGCAGAGAAATTAGGGAAGAAAAGAACGTGGGAGCGACTTGGGTGGGATTGAACTAATCTTTGGGTTGCTTAGATGCGAGGAATTCTGAGGACCGTTATAGAGGGTTTGTGAGCGATTGACAATTGGACGAGGAAGGATTACATTTTGGTTGAGGGGTCTGATTTTGGCTTCTGTTTGAAAGCTTACGGGTTTTCTATTTTGTTGTCCGTCTTGCCCGACCTCGGGCTCATGAGTCATGGAAGAAAGTTGATGTTGATGTTGATGTTGATGATGACCGAGTTAACACATCTTTCCTAATTTTTGACAACCGTGTTGTGTTTTACCGGACCAGAATATTAAAGAACACAACTATTTTCTTGCTTTGATCTTAAACCCTAGATGATTCCCTAGATCAACTATGAACTTGCAACAGGGCATTCCTCATATTAATTACCTTGGGGTTTTTGGTTGTTTTATTGTGTGGATCAAGTTTACGGTACTTTCCTTCATGTGTGTTGTGATTCTCAATAAAAAAAAGAAATTTTGCCATTTTCAAACTTCCATCTATTACGATTCGATTACTGAAACTAAGAAAACCAAAAAATTGAACCATACTTACTCGTTTCGTTTTCGTGAACAAGAAAAAACTAACAATATTTCTTTCCCTTCTCACATTTGTTGAATAAGAAGAGCAATTGAATCATTGATATCGAAATAGAAATAAATTAAACACTATGGACACTTCTTCGACAAAGATCAAAACCCTGTTGATGTAATCAAGTTAAGGTTCCAAGCCGACTTAAGTGATGAGCTCTTTGTACGCCTCAATTGCTAGCTAGCTAATTAATTCGATCGTCACCCTATATACAGTTATCTTGTTGTGTTGGTAGTCCATTCACATCAACCAAAACAGACCAGAAACATTAAGAGAAAGCCAAAACCATGCATGCTCAAAACTTTTTGCGATTGCTTTGGCTCTATTATTGCATAGTTAGTAAAATAAAATTATACGTTTAAAATTCGTATTAGTATAATTTAGAAATTATAAATAGAAAATACGTTTAAAAATTTGGCCAAAAAATACAGATACGGAAAATTTAAAAATACGATACGTACGTGTTTAATTTGAGATGTAATGAAAAATACGAACGAAAAAATGCGAATATATATTTGTCATTTCTAATAGTTATACGTATTTTTATGACGGGAGGGATTCTATTAAGAACCTTCTTATTGAGGACTAGTTGATGACTTTTTCGTTTCCATATATTTTTGATCGCATATTCATATCTCGACTGTCTAGTTTGTAGATATATATGAATAGATCATCTCTACAAATTTTCATACAAATTGCAAATCGTTAAGATATTTATAAATATGATTCATTGGGTGTAATAAACCATTAAGGAGAAAGTCTTCAACTAGTCATCAACAAGAAGGTTCTCATCAATGGATTCCCTCCTTTTTATGGCATTTAAAATATAAATAGTCATGGTTTTATATACAAAACATCAATACATGTTAAATATTTAATAAATAAGAAATGTAAATAGTACTATAATAATAAAGGATTTAAAATTTACTTTTTTCTTAATTGACTTTCATAGTTGATTAAAAAATACATTTGACCAAAAAAAATTGAACAAATTTTTTTTTTAATTTTGGCGTTTTTTTTCGTTTTAAAATGTGGGGAAAATATATATACGAGAATAATTCGGCTAGCTTCAAAAATACGTGAATTTTTTCGTATCTTTGAAACAATTTGAGAAACGGGTGTATAATTTGGAAATAATATGTATACGCACGAATTATACGTAAATTAACTAATTACTAAAAATATTTTCTTAGTGATGTTTGATTAATCAAGTAATTAGTTAGATTTAGAGACCCGATCAGGTACTATATCGTTCTTATTTTATGCAGAAATATAATTTGGTCCCGATTATAGTATCAGTAGCAAACAAAAGTATTAAGAGTATTCATGTATCCAAGCCTTGTCTCCTCTCATATATCAGTCATATGATTACATTAACAAACAAACAGCCTAAATCACTTACGGAGTTACGGAAAACGCTTAAAACTATTTTCAATTATGCAAATTAAAGAGCTGTAGATGTACCTCCATATTTGACTGTATCAAAATGCATGCATGTATAAAATCAATGGTTTATAATCATCTGCATGTTGTTTAGATAAAACGAATTAGATGTTTGATTGATTTCGTATAATAAGTTAGCATGCATGTTTGACAAAATGAAAAATCCAAAATGTATGAATACGTGGTCGAGGCCAGCGATCGATCTTCTTGTTAACTATTTTTCATATAATATGGACGATGAGGAAAAGAATTCAAATCTCAAACTGATGTACGTATTTGTATCGAAAAAGACTTCTGTATGTTTTCCGGAAGAGAGAGGCTAGGCTTTGTGTGGGTGCTAAATGGCATTTATACCTAGAAATGTAGATTAATTTGCTTGGATATTGAGTAATTTTCTTTAGTAATGAAAGAATATCGTCGTATACACAATACTCAAGTTAATTAAGCGTCTCAAATACATTTTAGTTACATGTACCGAGAGTTACTAATTCAATATATGATTTACACGAAATTAAAAAAAGAGTTTACTTAAGACTTGACCATATAACAAAACATGACTGTTTTCTACTTTCTAGAGAGTAAGAGTATGAGAAGGCGTTGCGTTTGTTGAAATTGCCGATCTCGACAAAAAAATCTAATCTAAGCATCACTCGACAAACAAACATATACGAGTGAGAATTGAATGTTTACAAAGGATGAGAAACCCTAATCCGCAAACTATGTTGTTGGTGTACCAAATAGTAATATTCTGCAACTCCTCAAGAAATCAAAAGCATAACCCACAATTTGAGCAGACTTGTTGAATGGAACCTTATCAAATATGAAACATTGAAACATGCATGCAGACTGCAGAGGATGATATAGCAAAATGTGTATAGCTAGCCGCACTCACACTCTCATTTTCTAAATAACGTGTGGGCTATATATGCAGCATACATATAGGTAAGATGTCAAAAGAAAAGTCATGTACACGAGTCAAGCAAAAGAAATATCATTCGAGGTTTCTTAAGGCCGGGGTCGCATTTTCTTACCTTCCCATGGCGGAAAATTCCTTTTTATTTATTCCAATTCTTCTCAGTCAGCTTGAGATGGAGTCGCTGGAGAATATTAGGCTAGAAGCTAAGAGAGAAGAGGACCCCGACCCAGACATGCCCGGCCAAGACTTAACCTTCGATTTCTAGAAGAATAGAGAAAAAAATAAAACCATGAAAGAGAAGCCACCTCAAACCAAGTCAAACTAATAATGCTCTTCCTTCTAGATGGATCACTAAATCTATAAATATCACGTATATCAGTCTCTAAATATTTATATATACACTGCATACTACGCTATTGCGATCGTTAGTACTTTAGTCTTGTAGTCCTAGTCGTGAGGGGAAAGCCTAGAGCTAATACCAGTGCAAGATCTTCGTCGTACTTTGATTCAGAGTCTCAAATTAACCTCTTGATTTTACTCGTATTATTTCTCACTCATTTGCTTCAGTTGAGTGAGAAAATGGTCATACACTGAGACAGACACACACTGAAATGGTCATCAGTTGATTGCAATTTCTTTCTTCCTCTATATGGAGAAAAATGGGGTTGGGAGGGTTGGACATGAGAGAACCAAGTGACAAATTCGGACGACTGGACTGGTCGTAGTCGTTGGTGGGCTTATTCCCTTAATCGTTGGTGGGCTTATTCGTTGTCTTATGATAGCAAAGGATAAGTCGTAAGACGGAGAATTCTGTTTCGATGATGTTCGACTAATCTCTAGAAATTTGATTTTATAACTTTTTATTCTGTTCGGCGTGAAAATGAATTTTCTTCGAACAACCAGACTTGAGGCGTGCCAGTACCTATGAGTCAGGTACAACCTTGATCTTAATGCTTGTTCGCCTTCTGACTTCTTTTCAAACGACTGTCGTACGGACGCTGGTCAGGCGGGCACTTAAGTTCTTCACAGACCTAGCTGAAGAGCAACTAAGATTTTTCTCCTCTTCTCGCGAAGCGGCCGTTTCTTACTCAGACCGGAGTGGTTGAGCAGAACTATAAATCAGGATTGTAAGTCGTTCGCCAAAGCGTTCTTTGACAAACAAGGGATATTTGCTAGAGTTCTCACTCCAACAATGGTTTTGCGGGTTTTCGCCTACGGATAGGGCTTTATGAAGCGGTGGTGGACTGTTGGCTCACGGATGAGGCTTGGTGAGTAGAAACGGATAGTGCTCACGAATGAGGCTTTGATGAGTAGCAACGGGGAATACCTACGGATAGAGCTTTGGTGAGGTAGCAGCGGAGAATGCCTACAGATAGAGCTTTGGTGGACAAAAAGACTCGAGAAATCTTTCTGGTAGAGGTGCTCCGGAGAGGCTTGTTTTGCAGTGTACAAAAGTTGTATTGAATCGTTAAGATGTCTATTGATGATCTTGTACCCTGACCCTTTCATATAGTGAACACTAGAATTTGTTCTTTCTTGCGGATCAAGGCATCAAATCTTCTTCAGATCTTTGAAGGATTCCTTAAGCAATCGCAAATCTTTACCATGGAAAGAGAATCTTTACAATTACTTAGACCGCAAGAATCGGTCCAATGGGCTTAAGGAGTCAGCATTCGCCAAGAAATATTATTTTGGCCCAAACATAGCCCCCCAGGTCTTAAAGGAGAAGCCATGCATCTTGACTGAAAAGACCTATAGTCCTCATCCATCATTTACACTGACGAAAATCACTCACTGACTCAACTAACAAACACTAATTTCAAACGTAGGTCTTGACTCTTGAAGCTTCGACAGTAATGAACAGTAGCTAGGTAGCCCATATAGCAGCACTATTAATCACCAACATGATAATCATGTAATCAACTTGAATACCTTGCCTTCGAAGATGATGAAACACGTTCTGACGAAAACATGCCTTAAGCGCACGTTGACCAACTGGATTCAGATAACCAGCCCCCATGCTTAATTAAACATAGTAGAAAAACAACAAACATTAGTCTTGGCAATAATTGATAGCAATAAACCAATAAAACTTAACTTTAAGGTAGACACAATTGCACTGCATGTAGCCAACTTTAGATGAATAAGAAATGCTTGAACCAACCACCAACTGGTTGTTTTATAACTTGACGTTGTGCTTCAACATTATAGCCTCCAAGATGAACCAACTCCCTCACAAATAACTTTTTAGAAGACTAAGAAACCACCCCCAAAATAAACTTCATAAAAAAACTGATGACATTTTGTTGCTTAGAAAGCCAACTTTAGGCATGATTTGCACCATGCTTGAATGATGATTCTGATCGGTTTTTGGCTTGAGAATGTAGTAAAATATATGTACTTAAAGGATTGATAAAGGGAAAGGACAAAGAAACCTTGGAAGATGGCACGAATGGTCTCCCAAAACAGCCCCAAGAAAACTATTTTCTAGAAATTCAGCTTTTTCTTTTTATTTGGTCAACTTGAATAGCTTATATCTTGAGCTTCCCATCGTATTTCTTGATTCTAAAATGCTCTACAACATCCCAACTTGATTTATAAACAAAAACCTCAGTGATAGATACATGTTAAGATGAAGAAACAAGGCCACCAAAACTCATTGTAGTTCAGTATTTCTGGAATGGTTGCTTCAAGATGTCAACTTGTAGACCTCGTAACTCACTCCTCAAAGCAGCGAATGATATGATTATTTTTCCTACTTGTAGTCTAATATACTGGCTTTAAATTGGTGTATGGCAAATACGATTCTAACCCATGGAAGGAGGAGCGAATGGACCACAAAAAATCCAAAAATAAGCCAAATATGAAATTTCCAGATTTTCTTCTATGCAGTGGCTGATTTGGTTGGTGATTTTCATAGATTTTTCTTGTGATTTCTAGGTAATGGAGCAGCCAAACATGTTCCTTAGCATCAGTAGTACATGTCTAAAGTCTTGGATGCTTGATTTAAACCTCTAGGAACCTTGAAACCATCTTGCAAATTAGTACTTTGAGATACCAAGTTTTCTTGAGTTTTGATAACTTTTTGCTGCTGCTAATACTTTCAAAATAATAGGCCACAGGTGTTGGCCTTGAATTATAATGATCAACCTCAAGAATAGATTGACTAAATAAAGTGCAAAACCATAAATTGGTTTAGATAAACCACAAGGATTGGTTTTGGAGAACCACAAGGATTGGTTTAAAAATAAAATGAATACTGAAACTCAAAAAGTTTCAAAAATTTGTCATAGGAATTGACAGAATATGTATAGTGTAGCCCCTAGTTTAATTGGATGTAATGAATGTAGTGAGAGTATGCTGATTAAACTGATCTTGCATGCTTCCAAGAATATGTCTTCTTTGTACGTAGTGGAGCTGCATATGTAAAGTTGAGACTTATTTCTTTGCATGTTTGCGCTAATTTAGCTGTATGAATGAGAATTACAAGCCTTCTTGTGGTGATCAGATACAAATAGACTTGTCTTGTTGCTTTGAACTTTTTACCAAAAACATAGCATTCTTGTACTGTGTCAACTCTGTCTCCATTCCTTCAAAAGATATTAGAGCGCCCCCATACTTCCGGCGAATTACAAAGTTCTATGTCTTGTATCAAACTCATTGTGTTCCATCAACAACTCCAAAAATTGTTGTTAAGGGTATGACTAAATCAAGGCAGTCGGGTTCGCAACTTGCAGTCCCCCAGTATAAACTTGGCTAAGAGATCAAAAAAGTTGCTGGTATTCTGCTTTATTACGGTAGAAAATACTATAGGACTAGTTATAAATTGATTTTTACTCCACGCAAGAAACCCTTAAGAAAGCTGCAGACTCTCTTCCACCATCTTGCTGTGAATGCAACATTAAACACACAATGACTTATTTTAAGATCTTTGCTGTCAATATGAGGTTTGAAGCCCCCCAGTATAGTAGAACCTTCAGCGAATGGCTGCTGTAAATTTTGTGAACCCCAATACTGGTTTCAAGACTATTCTTCACATTAGGTAAATTCATAAAGACACCTTGGACTTTGAATTACTCCTAGCATGATCATGTTGGCGCCTCTTCTTTGAACCTTTTCGTATATATACAGCAACACACATTTGTTGCTGCTAGATGGACATCTGCTGTGCATGAAGCTTTATGAATACCAGAGAAGTTAATTCTCCTATGATCACAAACTTGGCTAGTAAGCTGGTCTAATATTCTTTCTTTCTCAAACTGTAGTCATGCATGCAATTATACAATGTTTGCAAGTCTCCACTGATGTATGACACATGAGATATGCCAAGAAATATGGTACTAGTGCCTCTTCCATCTATATTCATGCATCATTACTCAACAAACTCGAGTGAACGTATGTCATACCTTCACTGCACTTTAGCTTCAATGCTCAGTTCTGCTTCATTGTTTAGGAATATTCTAGGGCACTATTATGCAGAAGGCTCTTTTCTTAAATCCACTTTCAGGACTTATGCCATAGTAATTTGGCATAATCAATAGAAATCTTGTCCTCCTAGCAGCTCCTTCTAGTAATCATCTCATCTCAAGTGGGATCATTCTTATGGATATATCAATCCCTACACACACCACTCAGAACCACCATGTACCAAGTTACACTAATATACTTACAATATTCAGCGAATGAAGTAGCTATGCATGATCCCATTATGTTAAAGCGTGCTAATAATCTCCTCGAATTTATAGTCACAAGTCTTCGCTTAATATAGGAGTTGTTGTCCATCTTCATGTCTTCAGGTGTAAGGAACTTAATCATGTCATTGTATTCGCATAACTTCATTGGACACCATAGGTGTTGTCCTTAAAAATACCAAGATAGTACCAAAACTCTGTGAACAAGAATTCAAATTTTTCAAAAATTTCATTGTAGCTGATTTCTATCCCTATGTGCCCCCCAGTTTTGGTGTCCGAAGTTGACAAATGAAGGAGAGCAAAACTTGATTCAAGCCCCCCATGTATGTAAGCATGAATATAGAGCATTCATGTGTGCATTCTCCAAGCTATTAGTGTATGCAAGTCCGTTCGCCGTAGTCACAAACACAAGACACAGATTCTCGAACATTCTGACATTCCGGTACTCAAACTGCCATAACTTCTTCCTGGAATGTCGAAATCACGAACCGTAAATTACGTTAGAAACTAGACATCCATACCTTTCTACCAATATGCAGCTTTCTCACTGATTTGCTCGGGATCTTCCCAGGTATATCTGCAAAGTTACAGCACAAAAGCTGCCACTGAAATTGGTTGAACATCAACTGTTTAGTTTTAACATTCTTAGTGAGGCGAAGGAGGATATTGAATCTTGAGTATCAAGCTCCCCAAGCACATAAGAACATGTATTCAAGACACAAGTATATATTCACCAGCCAAACAAGACCTTTAATGCCCATTCGCCATGCATATATGCATGCTGCCAATGTTTCGTTCATTTTGACATTCATGTTTTCAAACTACAATAACTTTTTACTGGAACGTCGGAATCACAAGCCGTAAACTCCGTTAGAAACTAGACATCCAGGGCTTTCCACACATATTAAATTCGCGAACTATTTCTTAGTATATCATCACCAGTGGTTCAATGAAGTTGCTGCACAGTAGTATAGGCTGTTGAAAAGTGTCTTCTGACCTTCCGAGACTAAAACTGTCATAACTCCTTTATGAAATATCGAAATCATGAACCATAAATTGAATTGGAAAGTAGACATCTAGGGATTTTCGTGCATATAAAACTTGTCTTCTAATTCTTTCGGGATCTTCCCAGTTTATTCCGTGAAGGTGAAACACAGAAGCTACTGCTGTAAATTTGCTGCACTCTTGCTTCAAATTTTTTGTACTCTGCTGGCAAAATGGATGTAACTATGAAACACATATATTGTTTCTTGCATCCAAGACCTCAGAAATAGATCTATAATAATATAGGATAGAATTCAAATCTCTGTCAGGTAAGAACATTGTCTTGTATTTCAGCAAAACACAGAATGTCTTTTTGTATATTTTTGTTTTTTCAATGTAAGAATTGAAATGAAATTTAAAAGGCAAAGAATTCAAGTGAAGAAGGAAACTCAATATGATTAGTTAACCTTCGTATGATCACGGGAGAGGCCACCAATAGCAAGTATTGAACAAAGATGCTTAGTATCAACGACTTGAAAACTTGCAAAGGGTTGTCACTTGTAGGGAATGTTGCATAGCCCCCATGCATCTTCATAATTTGACTAAGCTTGACCTTCAACTGCATCTTCACGGATGACTTGTCACCGACTACCATGTCGTAGTGTATAGTGTAAACTGATGCAGCAACATATTGGTCTTCATTAAAAACCACTTGCTGGTTCATATTCTCAACAAGGGACTCCATGTAATTGAACTCCTCTGCTTTAGATTTGCTGATTTTGGAGCCAAGAGCCAACCTGTAGTCATTATCGTATTCATCGTAGGTTGTCTCTATATCAAAATAACAATCACCATATATTGGTGAATTATCTTCTGCCTCAGACAATGACATATTCCTGTTATAAACACCATTCAATACCATCTGTAAGGCTTGGCCTGTGTCATCACAAATAAACTTCTTCTCCACATATTTTGAAGCGCAGCAGCTACAAGTCAACAGATCAACTTCTTCGTTGTTGGAGCAGCGTAATTGGATATAGCCTTCATAATTGTGCTCCACATGAGATTCACCACAAATTGGCAAATCGATTTTCTCTAACTCGACTAGAGAAAAGATTTCGCCGCTAGATTGATCAAAACCCGATTCAACCTCTTTGGCGAGAGTATCTTCGTCAGCTTTAGGTTCTACTTCTTGGGATTATAAAACCGATCCGCGGTTGCATTGATTTTCTCAACTTGTTCAATTATAGCCTTCAATTTCTGCTTCAACTCGTCGCCCATGATCAACTCACTACAACCAGTTGGCTGGTAATCATCCGAAACGCGAAATCGTTTCTTCTACAATCCTGACACGTTATATCCCACCGGGCGTGCCAAATGTTCGGCGTGAAAATGGATTTTCTTCAAACAACCAGGTTTGAGGCGTGCCAGTACCTATGAGTCAGGTACAACCTTGATCTTGATGCTTGTTCGCCTTCTGACTTCTCTTCAAACGACTGTCTTACTGGCGCTGGTCAGGCCGGCACTTAGGCTCTTCACAGACCTAGCTGAAGAGCAACTAGGATTTTTCTCCTCTTCTCGCGAAGCCACCGTTTCTTACCCAGACCGGAGTGGTTGAGCAGAGCTATAAATCAGGATTGTAAGTCGTTCGTAAAAGGGTTTCTTGACAAACCGAAGATATTTGCTAGAGTTCTCACTCCAACAATGGTTTTGTGGGTATTCGCCTACGGATAGGGCTTTATGAAGCGGTGGTGGACTGTTCGCTCACGGATGAGGCTTGGTAAGTAGAAGCGGATAGTGCTCACGGATGAGGCTTTGATGAGTAGCAGCGGGAAATGCCTACAGATAGGACTTTAGTGGACAAAAAGACTTGAGAAATCTTTCTGGTAGAGGTGCTCCAGAGAGGCTTGTTTTGCAGTGTGCAAAAGTTGTATTAAATCGTTGAGATGTCTATTGATGATCTTGTACCCTGACCCCTTTATATAGTGAACACTAGAATTTGTTCTTTCTTACGGATCAAGGCATATCAAATCTTCTTCGGATCTTTGGAGGATTCCTTAAGCAAAATCGCAATTTCTTGCCAAACAGGATTTCAAATGGATAGAGAATCTTTACAATTACTTAGACCGTAAGAATCGGTCTAATAAACTCGAGCAGTCAGCATTCACCAAGATATATTATTTTGGTCCAAACATATACATGTGTGTATAGAGGTTCAATTTCGTCCTTCATGCTCAAGCTAGCTAATCTTTGTCTATCATCTTTGGTTTGGTTTGGTTGGAGAGAGTAATTCTTCCTACTCTAGAAATCTCGACATAATCTTTTAGAATATTATCTTACATATATTATGTAATCAAATCTTAGATTTTGCAATCCTATCCTAGTTAGATTTTCTAGATTTGCAAGGCTTATTATACTCTATAAATACAAACATTGTACACAAGTTTTATTCAATGAAAATATAATTTCTACAAGTACCAAGTGAAAGCTTCGTTGTCTATAGACGTCAGATTCCTTCTTGAATCAGAAAATAATTATCTGACAATGAACCTATATGCTGGAGGGCAGGTTAGAGAACCCTCCTACTATATTTTTAAGGTAATTACAAAGAAGTCGAGATTTTCTCCCATGCAGTCCACTCAATTATTTTTGTTCATGTATATAAGTTTACCTCTATTTAAATAGAGTTTTATATTAACTATTAAAATTTAACAAAATTATTTAATTAAAAAATAGATTATCTCTTTATATTTACAAAAATATCATTTTTTCTAAAAAAAAAATCTCCGACCGACCTTTAACGAGGTCTCCGGCCGACTTCTGATGAATTTTTCGGTTAATCTCCAATGAGTATTCTAACAACAATATAAAGCTACTACTGACAACAAAAGATACTACCGTAGGCAATAAAAGCTACTACCTCTAGAGTAAAAAATTACTACTAACATAAACAAAAGATACTATCACCAACAATAAAAGCTACTGCTAAAAAGACCAAAAATTACTACAAAGACCAAAACCTACTACTACCCACCATCATCGGTTCGATAATCCAATTCCATCTCCGCCATGCACAATCTACACTGCTCAAAGACTCCCTTCCTTCAAATCTCAACAAAACCTGAGCCTCATATCATCCATGCAAGTTTAACAGAATAGCACCATATCGACCATCAACTTAGGCAACCCCAAAATCACTCTAAACCAGTAATCTCAAAACGAGCAGTAAGGCCCTAATTACTTCAATCTTAACAAAATTCAAAGCCAAGCATCTACAAATCATTCCCCCATCTTCAACATATTTACAAAGCTAGAAAACACAATGAAACAATCACCGTCGTTGCCACTCGCCGCCGTGCACATGAACTTCACGGCGGTGAACCCTCTGCCTAAATCCCAATGTTAATATATGCCTTGAACCAGCTATTCGGGGATCTCGCTGCCTGGTCAGCGAGTCGGGGTCCATGGGCGACGCGCCCTGGTTTGGGGGTTCGGGGGCAACGCCCCCGAAGCCCACGAAACCTGTTGTCTGTTATGCTGGGTTCCGTTCGCGCGCATCAGTCGTTCGCGCGCATCAGTCGTTCGCGCACATCAGCCGTTCGCGCGCATCAGTCTCGTTCGCGGGATCAGTTTCGGTCGCGGACGTTTAGTATATAAACGTCCTAAACCTAATTGTATCTGATATACTTAGTAGTGGGTTGTTAGCGCCGCACTCTCTGTATCTCTGTATTTCCGCACTCTGTATTCTGGGTTCTTCCTCAAAATCAATAAAACTGTTCTCCTTCTGCCGTGGACGTAGCTAACATATTGTTAGTGAACCACGTAAATCTGTGTGTTCTTTCTTCCATCCGTTATAACACCCAACTTCTCCTAAACTTAACCAAACCCAATTTCAGTTTAACAGAAAGATAGAACTCGAAGACCAGATCATCTTTCATACCTCACTTGTCTTCGCCGGTGACTGGAGAACACCAAACCATGGCCAAAATCTCAAATCACTCATCTGCTTTGTTCTCCCTCCTCAAGCCTCTTCTTCGAAAACCAAGAACACCTAAAGAAAAAGGACGATGAGGCGAAGCTAACACCACCTGCCATGCTTGCCGACGTGAGCAAGATCGGAATCCCGATCGGAAACCCAGCCACCTTCTCTCCTCCTTTTCTCTCTTCTCAAGGCTTCCCATGGAAATCCAAGACTGCAGGGACGTCGGGGACTGCGAGGCGATGCCGCAGCTACCATTTTTGTGTCGAGAAACGCTGGATGGTGGAGGAAGAAACGGAGGTCTTCGTCGCTGTTCTTCGGGTCGAGACCGACTCGATCGGTGTTCAAACTGATCATCCAATCCCTTTCTCCTATTTATATAATTCATCCAACAACCCAGAAACCGACCTTAAAAGATCCAACGACCCACAAGCTGCCACTCAATATTCTATTTTTAATTAAAATTATTGGATAATATCAAACTCCAAAATTAATTAAAAATAATCTCAACGTCCAAACGATGCTGCGAAAATATTCCGACAAACTCGTAACGATGTCTATGTTAATTTTATTAGCTCGAAAAACAAAATTCAACAAACTAAAAATTTGAGAAATTTTCGAAAGCTATTAAATAATTTAGAGAATAATAGAAATGGAAATAAATAATATTTTTCTTTTAAAAATAGGAAATGAAATTTTCGAGATGTTACACAAATAATAGAAAATCAACTCAATATGTCAAAATATACCATGTGTTGAAAATTAAATTAGAACATATATAATTACATTAGTCTTTGATTAGTTGATAAATAACTTACTGAGTTGTTTCATCTATAAAAAGCTCGAGCTCATCCATAAATCCATATACATCATACATGTCATAAATGACTTACAATATGCTTACGAATTTCATGAGGCCTATCCTGCATGTATACTGAGAATTCAAGTTTGTAAGTGATCCCCAATGCCCATAAGTAGTTCTCCATTAGTCTGTCGGTTGAGAAACTTGTATTGGATTTGAAATCCAGCTCTCTCCAAAAAAAACCACACACTACTGGATTATGGATCTTAGCCGACGAAACAGTTCCGTCGGCTAAGAACAATATTTTGTCTGCTAAGATCTTAGCCGACAGACAATCCGTCGACTAAGATTCGTCGGCTAACCATCGTCTGCTAAGATAATAGCCGACAGAAACCTATATTTTGGTCGACTAAGAAATAACTCAGTCGACGGATCTTAGTCGACAATTATTCCGTCGACTAGGTCATTGAATCCTAAACGACAGAAAAATTCGTTGGCTATACTTCCGTCGATTAACATTTACCTAAACGACAAAAAATAAGATTCTTTACAGACCAAATATTCTATCGGCTAGAATGTCAGTTTCTTAAACGACGGAAATTTTCTGTCGGTTAAGATCTAGCTGACGATAGGGTCCTGGTTCTGTTCCTTCGTAGCCGACAGAAAATAAAGTGTTCCGTCGGTAATGGTTGTCTCATTACCGACTGAAAGAAGGCCTTTTCGTCGACTAAGAAGGTCAGCGGTCGGTCGTTGTGCACTCTTAGCCGAAGGAACAATTTATTTTCCGTCAGCAAGGTTTATATCCTTACCGACGAATTTTTAATTTTCCGTCAACTAAGGTGATCAGAATATTTTTTACAATTGTTTTTAGAATTATTTTTTTACCGATAAAATAGATATTTGTTTCGATTGTTATAGAAATAACTATATAAAACTAAATATATAGATCGAATCATTAATAATATAAAAATTATACATTAATAATTAAAATTGTGTTCATACAAACTAAAATTTGACTAATAGAGGTTCAAAAACTAATCGTCGTCAACAAATGTCGGAGACGACTGAGTAGGAAGAGGAGGCGGCGAAGACTGAGTAGGAGAAGGAACCGGATATGACTAAGGAGGACCCGGAGAAGAATGAGGTGCCATAAAGGGTGGAGGAGGGCCCGTAAAAGGCGAAGGAAGAGGACCCGTAAAAGACGGAGGAGCCGGACCTTCAGGTTCCAGACCTAGACGAGAGAAGACCTGATCCATCCGTGAGTTAACATGAGTGTACTGATTACGGTACCACACAGACTCGGCCTCAGCCAACTCAGTCTGCTCCTTATACTCACGGACCTCCCATTCAAGGCGTTCAATCCTTTCCCTGTCTTGATTTGGAGGAGCAATACTCCGCATGGTGTGGGCTGGCCGGCAGTAGCCTGGTTACGTAAGGCCTCCATCATCTGTTGAGCCCTCTCCGAGCGTTGCTTCCTCTTCTTAATGATCGGCATCCTGAAAAAATTTTTAGATAGATAGGTAAAAATTAGAAAGTAGAAAGTATGAGGTGCAAAAACTAGAAGGTATGATACTTTAAATCATATACAGACAGATAGGTAAACCTGCAAATTGAACAAAAATTTAGAAATAGCATATCCATCCTACTGATTATCCATCCTACCACTCAAACATTTCCTTTGTGAACAATTTAATAGCATAGTTCCAGAAGCTTGATCAAAACATCCATACACATGGAGCAAGTCCTAAACTCGATCACACCAACATGCATATAAACCATATTTTCAATATAAAAACAGGTTCACTAACAAGTCTATAACCTTAATTTTCATCTAATCAGACCTCTATATGTTGTACCCACCGACATTTTCCTAAACAAAAACAATAAAGCCTTCTGCAAATCATCTTATCACAACCCCAAATTATCAAAATCGTTTTCTTTGTAAATCAATCCACTCCTAAATCACAATAGCCATAACAACAACAACCGCCAAAAACAACAACAACAAATAAACCAATGAATCAGCATAGAAAATTTACCTGCTAGGGCCTTGAACAATTCCTCCTCGACTTCTCTCAATTTCGTTGTAGTCTCTCCATCTCTCCCTAAATTCGAAACAGACAACCAATTTATATAAGCTTAACAAAACATTGTAATCAGTAACAATCCAAATAGCAAAAAAAATAAAATTTGAAATAAGATGAAGGATAGATTTTCAGTTGGAGACTTGCCTCAATTGGGGGATGAGGCGGTCAACGATGGGAGGAGACGGTGGCGGCTAGGAGGTGGATTGGGTAGTGGAGGAGGGCAATCAGTTGAGGAGGCTAAGAACTGGTGGAGGAACTGGTGAGGGCGAGAGAGAGAGAGAAAGAGAGAGAGAGAGTCTTACTATACCTGTCAAAAGTATGGACTCCATTTTCATATAACTACAGAAGCTCGTCGATTAATAGCCTCATGTACACGTCCAAGCGCTTTCCCGGTGAATACTTGCCCGGAACTAACAAAGTAAGAAAATTGTACTCCGTCCTAATGCACATGTTCGGAGGCAAGTTAAGCGGAAATGCTATCACAGGCCATATACTGTAAGAGTTATTCATGTCTCTAGTAGGATTGAATCCGTCTGTTGCTAATCCAAGTCTGACATTTCGACATTCAGAGGCAAAATAAGGAAGTGAACGGTCAAAGTGATTCCAAGCCTTCCCGTCTGTGGGGTGTGTGAGATTATCCGGATCTACCCTAGGCCTATCCGGCCCCTGTTGGTGCATTTCATGGTGCCATCTCATATGCTTGGACGTATGTGAAGACATGTAGAGATGTTGTAGACGAGAACGCAATGGAAAATAGCGAAGAACCTTCCTAAGAATGGGGCTTGTCTATCCAGAATGAGCGTGTGCTTCATACCTCGGCTCATAGCAGTGTGGGCACTCGAATGCGTCCTTATAAACTTTGTAGTACAAGATGCAGTTATTGACGCATGCATCTATCTTGATGTACTCAAGACCGAATTCACTCAAGATGCTTTTGACCTTGTCATAATTTTCTGGACAGTTGTTATCAGTAGGAAGTAATTCCTTCAAAAGTACAATGTCATCGTTAAAACAAGCAATGGTCTTTTCCACTTCTTTTTGATACTCATCTGCTTCATAACAGTTTTCAACACAGTATGCTCACTTCCGGGGTACAACGGTGTATGTGCTTGCCGCATAAGCCTGTTATAACATAGTCACTACTGCCGACTAGGGAGACATCAAGGAATTTTGTATTGCTGTTGCCCTGTGGAACACTTTCATTGTATGCTGAGGCGGATGGAAATGCATCGTTTAGGAAATTCATAACACCAGGGTCCCCGTAATTGGCACTAGAGGAAGACTCGCTCTGGTTACGTTGTGCTTGAATATCTGCAAGTGTGGGCATATGTTCATTTGCTTCACCATGCCATGTCCAAGTGGTATAACTGGGACAAATACCATATTGTGACAAGTGAACATACATGTCCTCAAAAGTTACAGAATTGACAGATTTGTTGGGACATTTTTCGCAGGGACAGATGTGGAAAAGTTGTCCAGAGAAGTCTTACATCGGACAAACTCGATAAATTCAAAAATTCCTCTCATGTATCGCGGCTGCCCTCTATGTAACTGCATCCAACTCCTGTCAGCCATGTTGTAACCTATAATAACAGGGGAAACGAAAAATCTAACTATAAACGTATTGCTCACGTAACGGTACGTATTCACCACAAAAACATAATGTGCACGAAAATAACTGATTTAAACAAAAACATAATCAATCAAATTCTTAATTTAAGACCATATATATATGCATGAAAATATATATCGATATCTTCACGAAAATAAATGATTAACTATATCTAAGCACAAACTGAACATAAAAATTTAATGTAATTAAGCATAAACAAAATGAAATATATATATATATATATATATGATCTCAAACACAAATTTAATATAATATATATATATATATATATACATAATATAATCTATATATACATATATGATTTGCATGAACAAAATTAATTTATATAATCAACAAATTAAAAATTAAGACACATATATATACATCTAGATATATACAATATATGTATACATGCATATATATATATATATATATAATCAATAATCCACACACAATTAATATATATAGAATATATTAATCAAACCATATATAATTAATATGTATACACACACAAACACAATAAAAATGCAAATTAAACGAATATAGCTGGAGATTTCGCCAGAAAATATGACCGGTGAACCGAATTCCGTCGAAAATGTATAGCAAAGGTTGAAAAATATGTACCAACGATCAAAATGCTAGCTAGCTATAGATTAGTTGCTGAAACTTCAATTCATGGCGAGAGGTGTTTTGGCAACGTCAGGGAGGTGTTTTAGAGGTGAGGAGGAGGTGTTTGCAGGAATAAGATGCATTCTGTGCCGAGCAGAGTTGAAATAGCAGATTGTAACTTAGCCGACGGAATATTCCGTCGGCTAAGATTAATTTCCGTCCGTAAAAAAAATCTACGCGTTTTCAGACAATACTTCAGCTTTATATTCTTAGCCGACGGAAAAAATCCGTCGGTAAAGAAACTTTTCGTTGATTAAGTAAGTCTTAGTCGACGGAATATTTTTCTTCGTCGACAAAAAAAGTTCTGTCGACTAAACCCATCCTAACCGACGAATACTTACCGACATGAATTTTTCGTCTACTAAGATTCACTTTGGCAATGGAAAAATTTCGACGGGTTTTTCCGTCGGCTAAGATAAACTTCTCTGACGGATCGGTTTGTCTTTCCTAAAAAGTTGATTCGTCAGCTAAGATTATCTTAGCCGACAGATCTCCGTTTTTCTGTCGGCTAAGATCCATAATCCACTAGTGACATTAACTAATCCTAATAACATGGTGAAAATAATTCAAAACATATCCTAATCCCTATAGACTAGGACTTTATTTGTAGCACCCCTGGGGGGGTAAACTACAGTAGCCACGAATTTAAGCCAATAAGAAGCCAACACGTCCGAAGGACGTGCCAACAACTTATTAACCTAAAGTCGTAGGCTTTTTAGTGAGTAAAATAAAATTTAAACTTTAAATACTTTGAGTGGCACCACATGAAATCCTTAAAACAATCATCAGAGTTTATCTAATTTCGCGGAAGGTGGTCAAAATAAAGGGGACAATTTAAAAACTTTAGCGACAACAATAAAAATACACAACATGGTTAACAAATCGGGATGACACCTTTACTGTTTATGTAGTAAGCTCTGGTAAATGACTCAAAGGGTAAAACCGGAATAGGGAGTACACTTGGACCGAACATCGAGAAAGGAATGAAGCTCCACTCATAGCTCTCTCTATCTTTTCCGTCACAGTACCTGCAAACAATCTGTTGTAGGGGTGAGCGTCGTCCTCGCGTGCTCACGTAGGCCCACCAATGATAGGTTTGAAAACCAAAAACCGTATATATACATATAGATTTGAGCTCGTAATAAAACCATTTATAAAATCCTTGGCACACAAAAACTATCATTTTATATCCTTTAGGAAAACAGTGCAGTATGCTAAAAACATAGGGGCCCAGAGCGCTCAATGTACAAGTACAGCCTGCAGGACTTCGAATCTCAATGACTGAATCCCGGGTTTGTCTTCACAGCAAACCGGGGCCAACTACCTATGCGCTTGAAAACACATAGTAGCGAGAGTGTCCATTTCCAGCTAAATGCCCAAACAGCGCATCGCACTTACGTCTCGCTTAACTCTGTACGAGACGAGCGTAAGCGGGATATTTAAAATAAACAGGGCATCGCCCCTCCGGAGGTTCACGGTCTCGACACCGCGGGAGTGCTAGATACTAGGTCCCGTCACTCTCAGGTCACACACCAGAAATCAGGACAACGGTGTTCCACACATCTCACATTGACGTATAAAAATCCTTTACGTCTAGCCTCGGGTTTTCTTGGCCCAATCATAAATCATTTATCATTTAATATAAAGAAAACTTTCCCGAGGCATCGACCATGAGCATACACAAAAACATGCACTTTCTCATACATATATAAAACCACTACCAAGGGGGTTCAGATTCCCTACCTGGAATTGCCGTTCCATACGTAAGCCCCAAGCTCCCAGGAGCTGCCTCGGTGAACCGAGATCACCGCGTAAGCTACCTCGTCCAATAATCACTGCAGAATTAAAGTAGCTTAGCAACCAAGATATAATAGCAGTTCAGTTGACCACAGCATTCCTAGTTTGACCAGGAATGACCGCATTGACTAAGTTGACCAACCAAATTCCTTTTATGGCACTTTAACCTTTTGACTTTCTTTTCTAGTTATCGACTCTTTACTCATTTACCGGAAGTCCGACTAAACTTCTGAACTTTCCTTAACCACTTTAACTTGACGTTAGGGTGTCACGTAATAATTCGTTGAATTACTATGGACACCCAACGTGTCACACTAACCAATCTATTTACCGAGAGTCGATTTACCGATTTACGTGAAACACCAACTTTACTTAACATTGTCAACTTAACATTTTCCAGAATTTCAGTTATCATTTTCCGATAACAATTTAACACTTTACCAATTTAACCAAGCTGTGTTAAACTTCTTTGAACTTCAATTCTTTACTTAACCATTTTTCTGAAAATGTAACTTTCCCAAAATGGAAACTTTCCCAAAATGGAAAGTTTCCCAATTTAGCAGGTTTCCAAACATGGTTAGTTTCCGTTTTTATACGTTTCCTTACGCAAATTCCAATTACGACTCTTTAACCCAACTAAACGGAAACAACACACTTGAAGGATCAAAGGACTACCTCCTCGGCATTTCTGCCGGTTTCACTGCATCACCGGATCGTCACCGGATTCCGGCAACTTGCCGGAATCCTCTGCCGGATTCCGGTCAACTTTCCGGAAATTCGCCATAACCTCCTCGTTTTCCTCGTTTACCAAGTTACGACAACACATGCAGGAAAACATCCAATTATCAGCAGATCAACATCAATTCCAACACAGTAGCATAAATTCACAGTAGCTAAAGAAACCAGTAGACTGCCTCTCACCTCCAAAATCGTTTTGAAGCATACAGCAGCCTCCTCTGCTCCTCTGCTTCCCTCTGTACTCCACTCCTCAGCTCCTTCACTCTCCACTGAGACCAAGCCTCAGCCTACCCTGCTGCCTCGAGTCCAAGCAGCTTCTCCAGGTCTCCTTTCATCCTCTGCGTTCACCTCACTTCCATCTCCAATTGCCTAGGGGTGACAAACCTTCTGAAGCTTGAAAACAACCCAAAATCCTTCAAGAAACCGTCGCCGGAGCTGCAAGCCTCGAAACCCAGAAAACAGTAAACACACAGTGGAAAGGGAGTTTTCGAGCAAGGCTCGCATCGAACGATCAAGAGCAAGGAGAAGGAAGAGGAAGAAGAGAGAAGACGAACCATACCTTCCACGCGCCGAACCGCCGCCTGGAACGCCGGAAATCCGGCGTTGACCGTCGAGCCAGTGGGGTTCGATCTCTCCTCTCAGTGGTTGTTTAGGGATTCTGAGGGTAGGGTTAGGTAGAGGAGGAGAAGGGGGAGAGAACGAAGCTGGTCCGCAGCCCTGGGGTAGCCGGAGTCGCCGGCGCCGGGCGGAGAACAGGGAGGAGACGAGAGCTCGGGGAGAGCTCGAGCTGACCGGTTTGGTGAGTTTTGACCGAGTCAAAACTCACCCTCTATTTATAGAGGAATCAACGGCCCAGATTCAATCTTGAAAAGATCCAACGGTTCAGATCAAAAGAAGGTGAAAAGTGAAAGGTAAAATGGTAAAACTGATTTACCGGATTGATAATTAAAAGTTACCGGAAACTTCGAAAATCCGTAGAAAATAAACCGAAGCTCCGAAAAATAATCTGAAAATACCGGGAGACTCGTGTCGACACGTACTATGACATCGAGTCATTAAATCAGGTATTTGAAGAACTTTGAAAAACTCTAAAAGAACGTGATAGTTAACTCGCGAAGTTACCGAATGCGACTTAAACCTCAGTAACTCGTCATTAACCACGGTTAAAACGTGCGGGGTCCCACATTATTAACAGAAAACAACAAACACAATCCTCTAATGTGCCAAATCTTATTGGCTTAGCCATCAAATATTTTGAACTTTAACACTAATGCCATAAATTTGAAACTCCAACACTGATGTTATTAATTTTACCAATTAGCACGAGTATGTATAGATAACATCATAAGCACATAAAAATACTACCATTATAGTAGAAAGATACTATCACAATTATAGAAAGCTACTCCTCTGGACAATTACAATCTTGTAGTTTCTTATCTGAGAGTTTATGAACAATTATAGTTATCGAACTGATCCACCTGCATTACCTAATCAGATCCACATAATCAACATAAAAAAATCAATTTTCGACTGCTTGAAATAGAGGTGGGAACAGTTTGAAAAGGTCCGGTTTAGGGCCCAAACCGGAGTTAAAATTCAGTCTGGTCAGGTCTGGTTTTTCACTTTTAGTCGTACCAAATCGTGAACCAAACCACACTTACGGTTCGGTCCGGTTTCGATTTTTTTTTTCTGGTTTTTTTAATTTTTTTTTCAAATATAGTGTCTAGTAAAATGTTAATAAATTAATCGACTTTATTTTTTTTAGTTCCGTAAAGCCACAAACGTACCAAATGTCTTACCAAAAAACAAACCAAACTTTTTATAAAAAACCTACAAACCAAATACCAACTATATAAAAAGTAAAAAAACAATAAAAAAACTAAAAATAGTTTAAAGTATATAGTTAAAGCCCATATATATTAAACACAATATAAAGTTTATACATCAAACCACATAATCCAATAGTCCTTAATTTCCAAGCCTCATGTAATTCAGGTAACGTATCAATGCCGATAGTAGTAGTCACATCTTATTTCACGATATTTTTGAGGTGTTCAGTTCTATGTAAAGTTGGTTTTCAAAGTTGTGCATTTACTTAAAACTTAATAAACAAGTTATACAGCATTAGTAAGTATATTGTGATTCTGACGATCAAAATTTACAAAAAAAAAATTCAACCGTCTGATATGATCATTATGTCAAATTATGTCTATGGTAAAAAATTCAACTTGATCCGACAAGATTAAGGGCTCGATTGGGACGGTCAACCAGAATCTTATAACCACTTAACACACGAAAACGCCAATATCTGTATTTATATTAGGTATTTTGGTCGAACCTTCAACACAATAAACTCTCATCATAATGAGATGCAACCGACTATATAAAAATTTTGGGACATTTACCCCTCGAAGATAGGGTTCCCTATAGGGATAAATAATGGTAAATATGGTTGACCGCTATTATCAACACCGAGACGTTACTCGAATTACGTGATTTTTAACTATAGACGTATTTCATCATTCCTGTCACATCTTATTTCATGATGTTTTTGAGTTTTTCAGTTCTATGTAGAGTTGATGTTCAAAGTTATGCATTTAATTAAAACTTAGTAAACAAGTTATACAACATTAGTAGACATGTTGTGATTCCGATGATCAAAATTCACAAACGAAAATCTGACCGTCTGATATGATCATTATGTCAAAAGATGTCTATCGTAAAAAAATTCAACTCGATCCGACAACATTAAGGGCTCGATCGGGACAGTCAACCCTAATCTTATAACCACTTAACACATGAAAACGCCAATATTTGCATCTATATTAGGTATAATGAGACGTAACCGCCCATATAAAAATTTTAGGACATTTACCCCTCGAAAATAGGGCTCCCTATTGGGATAAATAATGGTAAATATGGTTGACCGCTATTATCGACACTGAGACGTTACCCGAATTACGTGATTTTTCAACCATAGACGTATTTCATCATTCCTGTCACATCTTATTTCACGATGTTTTTGAGGTTTTCAGTTCTATGTAGAGTTGGTTTTCAAAGTTATGCATTTACTTAAAACTTAATAAACATGTTATACAACATTAGTAAGCATATTGTGATTTTGACGATCAAAATTTACAAACAAAAATTCGACCTTCTGATATGATCATTATGTTGAATTATGTCTATGGTAAAAAATTCAACTTGATCCGACAACATTATGGGCTCGATCCGGACGGTCAATCCTAATCTTATAACTAATTAACACACGGAAACGCCCATATTGGAATAAATTTGGAATAAATATTCTTAAAATATATCAAATGCTTCTTGAGAAAGAGTGAGGGAGAGGGAATGAGGCAGATTTAGAGTGAGTGGAGTCGGGAACACTCGGCTTAAGGTTTTTTTTTGCAACAAAACAACGGCGTTTTTGTTAGTTTGACCGTTGATCTGTTTGAACGGTCCGATTCGGTTTTTGAGGGAGTGAAACCGGAGACCAGATCATATTGACCAGTTCGGTTTGGTTTTTCTCTTTCGTTCCAGTTTTTTTCGGTCCTGTTTTTAACGGTTACGGTTCGGTTTTTTCCGGTTTTCGGTTTCGAAGTCCCACCCCTAGCTTGAAACTCCAACGCTGATGCCAAAAACAATTCATATACACTATAAGTACACGTTTTCATGATTCATCTATTGAATTAGATGCACCAAACGAAAACCAATATCATCTCAAACTATAAGCATAATCATTGTTTACATGTTCTCAAAACCAAAGAAAGAAACTACAGCCATATTACACTCATAGTCTACCAAAACACTCACTTCCAATCAGAGATCTAGATCTTCAGGTCGTCGACCAGATCTGATATTTCTATATCAGAAGTTGTGCATCGAGGCGCATGTCATTGATCCGGAGGTGTCATCGTTGAAATGAGGTGTCGAGGTCAAATAAGAATTAGTTGTTGATGGAATTGGACGAAGTCGAGTCATTAACGTCACCGACTGTGTCGAGGTCGAGGGAGGCGTATCGACGCCGGAGATACAGGCTTCAACATCGAGAGAGAAATATATATATATATATATATAGACGTAAAAATATGAGATGGATTTAGACTGTAAGGTGGACGTGGATGGATGAACAAAAAATTTTAAATAAATTTATGAAGGATAAAATGTCGGAAAAATGACTTTCATGACATTTTCTATATTTTTTCCCTTCAAATTAGCCGGAAAAAAGGCTAATATGGACTCGTGCAGCCCAAAGTGAACTCGTTTTCCTGCATACCAAGATGATCCATATCATATTCTCTTTTATGCTAGCTTTCATATTGGGCTCGATCACAAAACGGGAAACACAGTCAAACACACACACTTCTTCTTCTTCTTCTTCTTCTTCTTCTTCTTCTTCTTCTTCTTCTCCCATACCTATAAAGCTATAACTCTTAACTTGCTTTGTTGATTGGAGTTCGAGTTCACTGGGTTCAATCATCAATTCACTCTGATATACCAAATGATTGATGACCGGCCAGAATGCATATATATCAGCGCGCTATCAGCTAGTTAAGTTCAATGTACAGGTTCGAATTCGTTGAAAGTCCATCCCCAGCTTCAAAAATCCTGCCACCTCTACCCTTCAATTTATTGTTTCTCATATACGTGTGAGGTTACAACTGGTTTTCATATTTTGGTACAATCTAACTCTCGTGGCTCTCATATCATTCTCAAAAACCAAAAGAAATACATGAAGGAATGCACATGGACTACTCTTCTCTGCTTATGAGTTATGATCAGTATGGGCATTTATACTTCACAGTCGACCCGGACCACGCAATACGTAAGACGAACACTTCTAGATATGGGTTTTGGACTTGGAAACGAAAATAGAAATAGAAATTGAAAAACAAAACAAGGTCGGCTGTCGAGTCGCTTGAAATTAAACATGCATTGCATGTAGAATCTGTGTACTGATTTAATTGATTTCCTTAATACAATATATTTGTGAAAACCACACGATATACTAATTTAATCTACCACCCGAAGAATCGCACAGAGATAGCACATAGATAAGTGTTGATCAGAAAAATAGGTGTATTTAAAGAGCACATGGAAATTTGATTCTTCTGTGTATTTAAAGAGCACATGGAAATTTGCAGTACTCTGCAGAATGATATATATATGGAGTAGTGACCAAATAAACATTCACATACAAACGGAGAGGTAGATCGATCTGCCATTCTTGTATATCTGCGCCTAGCTAGCTAGAACCCAGCAGACGTCCAGGTCCAAACTAGATGAGATATAATGAGCGAATTATTAAACCAATTGATCAGCATCTAAAATTACTTATTATTATGTGTTCATTGTAATAGATGGGAAATTGAAATGGGAGTGAAAGACATTAATTGCTTGATTCAGAAGAAGCACGCACAAATTGGGAACAGATAATTTGCTTACTTATACTGTACATTTCTTCATAAGCCGACAAGCTTAATTTGACACCGTCTTTGGTAGAAAATCGGTATTGAATTCAAGGTATGCGAACCAATAGCGCTATTCATTAGCGGGTTTGAATTAGTAGCCGGTTTGAGTTCTTGTCAAGGTTGAAAGTCGATCACAAATCGGTATTGAATTCAAGGTGGGATCGACTTTCCACCCGCATTTGTGATCTCTCTTTTCCTTGTCAAGGTTGGTTGAACCTTCTATTTTTCATTGTTTTAAGTAAAAATTATTTAAATAGTGTTTGATCTTTTACTGAATTAAAACTTCAGTGTCTCAGGTTTTAAAAATTTCAAAACGGTATCTCACTTTCTTACCCCGATTGAAGAAAAGTATCTAGAACCGTTCGTTCAGTTAAAAAACTAACGACATACATTTTTTTACTTGTAAAGACTGATTTACCATTTGTTTTTGAAAAAAAAAAAATCCAAACAGTATCTGACCTCTTAAAGAAGCAAAACTTTGGTGTCACGTTTTAAAAACACTTCAAAACAGTATCTCACGTTCTTACCCCGACTAAAAAAATGTATCTGAAACTGTTAGTTCTGAGTCACTAACATCCCCTGCACCATCACTCCCATCTGAGCCCCTCGTCCTCCTCCAATCCATTCTTGGTCCTGACTTTATCTTCATCATCAAGATCGTATATTATAGATGGTTATTGTAGAATCCGGTGCAACATCTGAATCTCAAATTGACAACATCTGGCTACTTTTGTTTTTGATAACCAACAATTGATAACATACGTTCTTCAATTTTAGCATGAACCATAAAGACTTTGAAAATATGATTGATACAAAATAGTTTAGGTGACTATGGTTGTCTAATACTGACTATCAAGTGAATAAAGTCAAATGTTAGCATTAGAAACTGTATTATTCTCTGAGAGAGAGAAGTCGCCGTGACGAAGTGGAGAAACCATGGTTCACTTTGATTGCTATGAGTTTTTGAAGGGACATAGTAAGCTTGATTATGTTTTGGCTTTGACTGTGAATAACTTTCTTGAGTTCCAACTACAAACAATTGTGTTTAAGAAGAGTTTACCGGTTTGGCGAAGTCTATTCGACAATTACTATCACGACAAGATTGTTTTTAAACGGTGACGCTGCTATTTTCTCTCTTCTCCTCCAGCCGCATCTCTCTTGTCTCTTTCACCGACGACGACGCTTCTCTCGTCTCTTTTTCTCCCATAGATCGAGACGAAGATGACAAACTTTTTTCTTTTTAATTTACTAAGTCATATTCACTCTTACATAACATTTTAATTAATTATTGTTCTTAATTTTAAAGACATAGAATTTTAGAGATGAAAAAGGAATAAAAAGATTTTTTTAACGGAACTAATAGTTATAGATACCTTTCTTCAGTTGAGGTAAGAACGTGGGATATCGTTTTAAAGTTTTTGAAACGTGAGACACCTCTCTTCTCTCTTTCTTCGGTGACGACGCTTCTCCTTTCTTTTTTTCTCTGATGGAGACCAAGATGACAATCTTTTTTCTTTTCTTTTCAATTTACTAAGTTATATTCACTTTTACATAAAATTTTAATTAATTATTGTTCTTAATTTTAATGACATAGAATTTTAGAGATGAAAAAAGAATAAAAAAAATGTTTTTAATTGAGCTAACGGTTCTAGATACGGTAAGAACGTGAGATACCGTTTTGAAGTTTTTAAAATGTGAGACACCAAAGTTTTGTTTCTCAAAAATGTTACATTGTTAAAAAAGGGTAAATTACTCTTTTCACGTTAAAAAATGTTTGCCGTTAGTTTTTAAACAATATTAATGGTTCCATATACATTTCTTTAGTCGGGGTAAGAATGTCAGATACCGTTTTAAAATTTTTAAAACTTGAGATACCAAAGTTTTGGTTATCTAAAAGGTCAAATACTATTTGGATCATTTTTTCTTGTTTTAAGGTTTGGTGGCCTTCTTATTTTGTTGCATAAAACTTGGCGTGTGGGTATTTTTGTTTCATCTTAGTATTTTTTTTGTAATAAACTCTCTTGTATCAACAAAGTTCACCGACGAAAAACCAGCACTTAAATTACAAATCTAAATCATTCAACGTCCTCTTTAAGGTTGGAATAAATATAGACAAGTGCATCCATAACAAGAGACAATAATAGCTGCCATGAAATGTACGTGTAAACTATAGTTGACGGGTAATGGCTCTTGCTAGCTAGCTTAAACTTGTTAAGGACTAATAATCAGTACGTCAATGCTCGAATGCTCGAATGCTCGATAAGGATGTAACACGAAAAGCACAGTACTAGTGTAGCAGCAGCTAGCTTCCAAGTGTTCTCATCAATATCATCTATCGCCATCCATCGCACCGCTACCTCATTGACAGGTACACGAGAAAACGAAACCTTTTTCGATATTTTCTTCTATGTATTATATTTCAACAACCGATCATTTAGTTTCTTGTTACAAAAATGATAGTCGGTGAGTTAATATTCTGGGACCTGAAAGATTGTTTGGTTTCTAGATCCTTATAAATATAAATTGATTTGTCATTTGTTTGTGTGAAGTTTCAGTTGATCTAGAAATTGTTAATAAATTAACGATCATGATTGATATGAGTGTGTGGATTTGTATGTCTTTTGTATATATGTACGTAGATACTAATCCCTCCAACTAGCTGAACAAGTTAATTACTTCAGTACTTCAGCGACTTCAATTAGAAGAGAATAGAGTTATCCATCGATCGATCGTAGAGTTTATCAGAAATCCAGGGGACAAATCCAACACCCCGAATCAGAGATTATTATTTTTTTCTGGTTTATAGCTAGCTATACATAAACAATAGCACATGATTCTTTGGTAGCTGTATAAATACTAATTAGCATATGATATAAAGATCCATGATTATGTTTTTCAAATTTATTCATTATATCCATGTGCTCATTATTTAGTTGCCCCCTTTCCTAAACTCGAATCTATGTTCTACTTCAGACATTTCATTTGATTATGTTTAATTGTATTTTTTAGAATATGGAGAAATTTCTATTGATCAAAGATGATGACGACTAAAAGGATCAAGTATGTATAGTCTGAAAATCATACACACATCTACCAAATTACGAAATGAAAGAACCCATACTAAATTATAAAAGGGGACGTCGTCGTCATACGGGCAACGACGTTCAACATTCCCACCAATGAAAGGCAGCATTTTTGGGGTCGACATACGACTGAACTACTTGGTTCCTTCGCAAGGACTATACGGGTTCCAGCCGTGATTCTCTTTAGTCATCTCCGATCTAGACCAAGACGACGACAACAAGCATGTTTGGAGAGGACGACATATGCTTATTGTAATTTGGGGTCAAGGTATCACGTCCCCGTTTGGTATTATGCGGTTTCATTAATGATCAAGGCTTGAGGGCAGCCTTATTAGTCCTGTTTAAAAAAAACTTATACTACCAACAATTGCTAAAAATAATCGTATTATTGACTAGCCTAAGAAAGCAACAAAAAAGGTACCGCCGAACAAAAAAACACCAGCATTTAATAATCTCAAATCCTACTCTAACCCAAAAATAAAACCATTGTATTGATCCTATAAAAGCCTAAGACCATTGGTGTATGTTTCGAAAATTACCCGAACAAAAGGTGGCACTTAAGAGCCAGCAATCGTGCATGGGTTAAGTTTGATTATATTTAGGCTTCATTTATTTCACAAATTTTTGAGTTTGGAAACAAAATTCAATCATTTTTGATTTATTGTAAAGACCAGTATAAACGGGTGTTTAGATAGACAAATTTTCTTACATATACTCTCAGTAGGATTGTTTTTCCTCGTCAATTTAAAGTACTTTCAACTAATATACGTGTTAGATTGTAAGTATCGTATGCACTTTGATTTTGGACTCTCACCTCACATACGTTAACAACTATTTCTACGCGTTAGGTCACTAGATCGCATCGTCCGTGCATAATAGAATTTTCATTATCGATATGTGATTGAAAATTTACAATAGTTTCTTCACCATCAATATCAATACTCGTGCAGAGATGTGCAGAGCAACCAAAGAAAAATAGACGAGAATGTCGCTTTAGGGAGTTTGGAAGGAAAAAATACAAAGGGAAGATGCTTTAGCGTCGGGTTCGACTAGGTCGAGGTTTGTATTGTATTGTTGTAGTTGTTTGTAAAATTTTGTGTAAGTTGTGTGTCCTTGATTGATCCCCAAACTTTTGTTTTATAGTTGTTCGTATAATAGATAAGAATACAATCTTTCTGCTAGTCGGTTGAGTTGCACAAGGTTTCGTTTTACTTGAAAACCACGTAATTAGATGACAAAGATTCAATCACGTATGAAAACTAATTTTAGAGTCACAAGGATTGGCCTCAATCAAGTCAAAGACTTATAGAAGCCTTCACCGATAAGATACTGTAGGCAATAAAAATTGCCTCTTGAATTGATTTCACTCCACTAGTAGGTGGCGAGATAGTGTTCGAACTCCATATGAAGAATGACTAACGCACCTTGTCAACTTGTACTACTGAACTACGAAGCACTTATACATAATTAATCAATATCATTTGGGCTCACTGACTATATGTGTCATAGTTCACGGACTTGGCTCGCTCCACTCGAGACATTTACTGTCTTGTCCTGAATGTTAATTTGGGTGTAAACAATACCAATGAATACGAAAGTTGTCGCCTAAGATCGCTCTTTATGTGAGTGGTTGTATAGTTTCTTTCTGCTGTTTCGGATCATATAGTGCTTATCGTTTATGTTTCCTAATTGTTAGTTGATTAGATGTAGTAAGAACCTACAGGCTATTTGTTGTTGGTAACTTGGTATCATAACCAAAGTCACCGGTCCTACTGTATATATGATATTAACCAATTTATTTGGACTCTTTTTATGTTTTTGCACATCTCTTTGAATGTTATTGTATCAGTTTGGCACACAGAACGGTAAGGTAGGTGGCAAATTGAAACCTATATCTCATTTTCCTTCATGATTTTGCTAAGGTCGGTTATTGACATAAGTTTAGTAATTAGTTGAACTTAAATATTGTCATTCTAAATATATGAGCTGAACCTTACTAATATTTGTTTTGGAAGGATAGAACTTGAAACCTTGATTCATGTTTATTTGATGATTTGACAACATCAAACTCACATTTTCTTATCAAACTCATTAACTAAAATAAATTAACAATCTATTTTTTTTTGGTATTTGATGTTACATCTAATTTGATAGATCCAGTTTAAATTACACAAATTTTAAAAATTATTTAGTGTTGCCTTGACGGCGAGTGCTGCCTCGACGGTGCATCTGGCGTCGATCATGAGGTACCGGTTTGAGGCCTGGCTATGGTGAGGTGAGGTGGCGTGGTGGTGTTTTGAGATGGGGAGGATGAAGCAGTGTTGGCCATCCGGTTCTAGGTTTTGTTATCTTGTTTTTGTCCTAGTGATGCAGAAAGATGGTGGTCTGCCTCTCCATGGCGGGTTGGTGACACAAGGCTTCCTCAAGGAGAAAGGTGTGCCGATGTCTGGAGATGCAAGGCTTCGACTAGGAGCAGATCTGGTGGGCCTGGTCTGGGCGGGATAGAGGGTTGGGCCCACTTGTTGGGTCTGACCTTTTTTTGTTGATCGAACAGGAACGTTGGCCTATCTCTGCTAGGGTTTTCCAAAGAGAGAAGGGTGATCGAGCAGGTGGTGGCGACGATTCACTTTGGTTAAGAGTGTGCGGTCCAGATCGCGTGTTTTTTCTTTATTTGTTCTTAGAATAATGTCTTATAATTTATATTTTCTCATAGATTATAAGATTTGTTTGGGTCTTATCTCTGCTAGGCTCATGTTGACATGTGCGTAAAGTTTCAATGTAATGATGCTTGATTGTCCTCTTTGTCAGGGCTCTTGTATGATGACATTCTGGCTTTTGTCTATCAATAAAAAATCCATGGTTATATTTTAAAAATTCTTTAAGATTGTTTTAAAATACACCCAAACTTATTAATTAAGTTTGTCTAAACAAAATAAATTTATTATTTATGATAAATAATAAAACCTATTTTTTTCTAGAATTACAGAAGTTGTCATTCTCTCTAATCGTTAATGAAATGGTATCACATGAATGTATGAACCACAAACCCTAAACCCTAACCCCTAACCTAAAACATATACCCAAAACTCAATTCCTCTATTTGTAACCTAACGTAAAGGTAGAAAACAAAATGCATGGTTGATACTGGCACCATAATAACAAATTAAAATGTAAAAAAAAAATGCATGGCTGACTTGAAAATCTACTAAAAACAAAATTAAAATCGGAAGGGCGAAACCTTCAGGAGAAAAATGGGGAAAATTTTCAGTTTTAAAAATAATACTTATTAAAAATGTTAAATGATTTGAATTGAGTGTAAATTAAAATAAATTATGTGAACGGGTTTATCTTAAAAGAGACTCAATTTTTTAGATTTTTCTCTAATTTTCTCTTTTTTGCCTCGTTGTTTCATGATCTAACATTTGTAATGTGTTCTGCAAGATGCTTTTTGGGTATAAGAATTGCATCTGGCATTCGAAGATTTTTTCCTAATTGAATTTCATGTCTTGTTCAGCTATTTGCTATATGTGGGTTCTGCTCTTCTTCTCTAATAAGTTTTATATTTGCAAAATTGGATTTCATGTCTATCTTTTCAGCAGTCAGCTATCTGCAAAAGAATACAAATTTTCCTTTCCAATGAGAATTTGAGAATATTATGGATGTGGGAGATAATGATCTCTATCTTTTTCTTCACTTCTCTCTTAGCTTTTGTCAGTGAAGATGAAGATAACTAAAAGATCATATTATTTCACATATTTTAATAAATAATTAAAAAGTCATTTTGCACGTGTAAAATGCGCGTGTATGAGAATGCTAGTTTATCTAAACCCTTCCAAATAAAAAGTGATATATAATTGATTAGATTATTTCCAGTCAACACATTTTGACAGAGTTAAAGTGTGCGGATTTGGGAAAAGTTACCAATGGGCATAGGATAGCTCTCCTTGTTTTTACTAGTTACTAGTAAGGACTAAAATTTCAGCAATCGTGGAAATATCGACGGTCTCAAATATAGATATTTTTACGGATATATCGTAAATATATCGATATACATAAAATTTGAAAGATATTATACAAAGAAACACTACACCATACACAATCATTTATACCGGCCAAAAAACGCTATCGTATCCTATGATAGCGTTTTATGTAACTTTAAGTTAGCTCGCGCTATCGTAGGTCTATGACTTTAGATAGCAGTTAAGGAAACACTATCTTTGCTTCTGTAATCATAGCGTTTCTGAATATATATATATATACATGGCCCTTGTATTGAGGGATCCCTTTTTTGGTCATTTCTAGGGATAGGCCCACACCATTAGATCTGTTTTTAATGGGCTTGGATGATTGAGATTAAAACAAAAAACTTAACACTTACGTCAAACCTACACCGTTCAAGATCATTAAAAATAAATCGAAACTTTGGATGCCTTAACGATCACCAAATCATATGAAATTTTATAGAGGTGATCTACTCATATAGCCCAACAAATTGAACGGTGGAGATGCCGAAATTTGATAGGGAAGTTTGTGTAATAACTTATCCCTAGAAATAGTTAAAAAAGGGATCCCTCATTGGAAGGATGTTGTATCTCTTTTTTAATTATTTTTAGGGATAAGTTATTACACCAACTTTCCGATTAAATTTTAACATCTCCACCGTCCAGTTTGTTGGGTATATATATATATATATACCCAACAAACTGGACGGTGGAGATGTTAAAATTTAATCGGAAAGTTGGTGTAATAATTTATCCCTAAAAATAATTAAAAAAGAGATTCCTCATTAAATAAGGCTATATATATAATTAATTACCATCTTCTGCAACAACTATTGTCATGGCCTAGGACCGGCATTTGGTGCACCAAATGTTCCCCTCAATAGTTATCTTACGCCGCAGAGACATTTGTTACATGACTAATCCGAGTAAATGTTTGAGGACTTTTAGACACACAGTGAAAGAGTAGTAGATTAATATACATTTATATTATCTTGACCAAACTGTGGGTTCTCCAAGAAGAGAGATAAGCATGTTCTTGCTGCTAAATCTAGCAATGTAATGAGTAGCTAGAAAACTGAGTCTGTCTTTTATAATGCAAATGTAAACATGTCTTTTCTAACTATCATCCCAGACACAAAAAGGCGCTCCGCTTTCTAGTATGGATAATTCTATAGGTACTCAATGTTAAAGGGCCGACCATCAAATAAGAGTGAAAAAGCATTACACACACTTGGGATATAGTTATATAGGATGACCGATGTCTCCAAAGCATATTTTGAAATTAATTAAACAGTATGATTCTCATATAAATTTTCATACCTGAATTGTGCCACCCTTCTCCATGTGTAGGAAGTGCCAACAACCTACTTCCACAAGTCAAGTTTCTATTTTCTCATGTAAATCGAAAAGTAGCAATATTAATTGTACTTCATTTATACCAGTTGTTTATAGTGTCATATACTGGCTTTCAGCATATGTATGAAAGTCACGTGATAACCAACTATTGTCTTCACACCCTACAAACAAAGCCAAATGATCAAATAAATTAATTCATCAAAGAAAAACAAAATAAGTTGATAGTAGCAGTCCACTGCTCACAAATCTCATCCTTTCTATTCCATCAAAATCGGAGAATTTGGTCATGGGAGATGGCTTTATTCAATTCACTGTAACTCCATGCCCTCACATAATATATACAAGAACAGTGTTTTGTGAGTAGATGCACAGTGCTAGAGTGAACAGTAAAAAGCGAGATCAACAAATATATACTAGCCTTCAAACACGCGCTTCACGCGCGTGCAGAGGATTTTGTTCTCATCTGTAAAATATTTAGTTTTTATGTCACTATCTATAACCCTCAGTAAATAATGTATCTAAATTTTAAAACTTAGTAATACTAGCCTTCAAACACGCGCTTCACGCGCGTGCAGAGGATTTTGTTCTCATCTGTAAAATATTTAGTTTTTATGTCACTATCTATAACCCTCAGTAAATAATGTATCTAAATTTTAAAACTTATCAATCATATTAATTATATATTTACATTGAGATGTAGATAATTTGAATAAAAAATTGATACACGATACATATGAATTTTGTAGTTTGATCAATATTATGTAACAATTATCTGAACCTTTAATAAAAATTACACAATTGATTGAGATGACGTTAATACCGAATTTATATTAATAACTAAAATATCTAGAATTGCAAGTAAGGAACATCCATCAGTTCATGTCATAAGCTGAACTGATAAACTTAATCAATAGAGAAATTAATTGCTGGCCTAAACCCTAAACCCACATATCAACATTCATATGCATCGTCAAAATGAATATTTAAAAAAAAATTAATATAAATGAATATAAACCCTAAAAAATCGATACAATTATTAATCGATATCATAAACCCTAAAGACGCATGTCAACATTCATACGTATCGTCAAAATAAATATTTTGAAAAAATGATATAAATGAATATAAACTCTAAACAATCGATACAATTATTAATCGGTTAAAATACACTCAACACAATTATTTAGTTTTAGAGCTGATTCAATTTTCTTTCTTTCTATTATTATTATTATGGAGATGTTATTAATAAAACCGGGTATTTAACAAACTAATCAACCTATTATTATTATTATTATTATTATTATTATTATAATTAATATAAATTATTTTTAAATGAGTGGCAAAACTGTAAAAAATATAAAAAACCGAAACAAAACAAATCAAAATTACAGATCCACAAAGAAACCGAAACACTCACCATCTCAGTGAACTGGTCAATCTTCACAAAATAGACGCCAACTAACGAAATTTGAGAAAGAGATCAGGTGTTCATGAAAACAAAGATCAATAAAAACCCATAAACTCAATAATTTGAAACCAAATTCTAAATTCTAAAAACAATCCTATGAAATAATTCCAAGCTTTGATCGGTCTTCTTCACCCATCCAAATCTCATGCGACTTCAATGTCGATCTCAAGAATTGTTGTGATTTTTCCACCTGCATCAATATGATGTCAAGCCATTTTAACAATTGCTCTCTGTTGCCCGTTATCAATCCCATGACCTTACATTCATGTTTTAATTTGATATTGGGAGATGTATATAATTTGATAGTGGGTGATGTACATAATATATTGACATGAGGTATAGAAAACCAGAAGTGGAACGAAATCATGATCTCCAAGCCAGATTATCTTCGGAAAAGTCTTTCGTGTTGGCGTATGTGCAGTTTTTGAAGGGTTTGGGAGGAGGTTCAGCCTGCGTCTGAATTTTATTATAAATTTAAAAATGAAATTACATAATACGAATAAAAAATAAAATAAAAGAGAATCTAAAAAAATAGAGATAACACAACTCCATATGTAAAGTAAAGAAACACCATAGTCCTAAGACAAGATTATACGCGGGAGTAAGAGAATTATTCTGCATACATTCACAAGTATGAAGAGATCTCAAGAGGAGGAAAGACATGCCAAATCATTGAAGAAGAAGCTAAGCCCAAGTTAGTTAACTTATCTGCAAATGAGTTACCTTCACGAAGAATATGAGTGCAGTGAAATGTTATTAACCGAATGTGGGATAAACAGTTTAACCAAGCAATGTGTAATGACCAAGGAGGAGCAAAAGAGGAAGAAGTGATACAAGCTAGGACACTTAATCACACTTCAACCATAAACAGTGCCAACCCATTTGAAAAGCAATTTCAATCCTTATGATAACTCCCATTAACTCAGCAAAGAAAGCGGATTGACGACACAAGCCTAGACAGTAACCTACAAATTAATGGTTGTTAATTACCAACTCAAAAAAAAAACCACATACCACAAGCTGCAGGACCAGAATTACCTTTAGCTAACACATCAGTGTTGAGCTTGATCCATGGAAAAACCGGTAGGTGCCAAATGACTAATCTTTGAGCAACAACTATATGAGAAACTGGTTGGATTTCTAAGCTCAACAATAATTGAGAATCCAAATACCACAGGAATAGCCAAGGAGATGAGGAGCAGAAAACTGCAACCAAGATTTAATAGATCAGAAAACACGCATAAGAGAAGGCATTGTATTATCAAAGCAGAGCTTATTACGTGTTCTCCATATAGCCATAAAAGCAAAAAGGAAACCCGTAAGCTAAACATTCTTTAATTGAGGAGAGAAAGATTTACCAACGATAGGTTGCCATAAGTCATCAATTGAGCCTTAAGATGGTAAAGAAGTATCAAAACAACAAGACAACTATTGCCATACATGTTGAGCAAAGGAGCAAGTAACAAATACATAAGTAGAATCCTCCACAACACAAAAAGAGTAAAGTTGACATACCGAAACTGAAGGAATGCCTCGCCATTGGAGCTGAACATCTGTTGGCAACTTGTCTTGTAGAAGGCGCCAAACAAAAATGGAGAACATTGGCGGAATAAAGTGTTGCCAAACCTTAGCATGCAAATCATTAGGAGCATAACGTGGACGAATAAGATTATAACCATCTGAAAAAGAAAACAACTCATTACTAGACTCTTCCCAAATCAAGAGGTCATCTTCAGGGTCAATAGAAAGTGGACAACGTTGAATGTCCTCAATCAAACCTGGAAATAAAATAGAAAATCGGTGTGGAAAATTTCATTGTTGACTAGAAATAAAAGAAGCCACAGTAGTGGTTAGAGGCTTAGGCAAGTGGCTAGCTTGCAACTTATCAACAATGGAGGAATCAAGCCAATTATTTGACCAAAAAAGAACAGACTCACCATCTCCTATAAGCCATTGGGAATGCTGAGAAATTATAGGAATAACAACTTTTAATCCATGCCAAATTGAGGAGCCAAAGTACTGAAAATTCATGTAACGGGAAATTGAGAATCTCTTATAAGCATAAGAGCTCCATAAAGAGCTAGTACTGAGGGTACTCCATCCCATACTCAAGAGAGCAGCTGTATTGAGAGATTTTCAATCTCGCAAACCAAGCCTAGACTCAGCCTTCGAAACACAAAGTTGACGCCACGAAACAATGACCGTTTTTCTGACCGTAATATCACCAGACCAAATATAATTTCGTGCACAAACAGACAAATGATTCAATAAAGAAGAATGCCATAAGTACACCGAGAAGCTATAGAGAAATAAGCTTTGAAAAATATATGTGCAGGCACTTCTTCTTCATGACGAAATCATCAGTTACTTACCGATAACAAAAAGATTAATTTAGTGTGTGAGTTTGTTTTTTAATTGTTAGATTTATTTTGAGGGTATTTTAGAAATAGTAAGAGGTATACTTAGGATTTAAATATGTTTAAAATTAAATTAGAGGTATACTAAGTAATTGAGGTACGTATATCAAATTTAGAGGTGTAACTATAACCACTCTAAACTTATAAACGGTATTGAAAAATGAGCTTCATGCTATCTATAGCACTTGAATGATAAACGTTATCATTCAATGTTATGAAAAACCAGTTTTGTTGTAGTGAAAGTAAAATGTATTTAGAGACTCTATATATATAGAGTTTAATATAAAAGCATTAATATAGACTGAAGATACAGATAAAATGAAGATACAAAATAACTTTTAATAAAAGAAATTGAAATACAACTTACTAATTCAAAACATAATATGCATGAAGGGTTTAGGGTTTTGTTTACAAGAAAGGAAGTGTGAACTATTGACTAAATCACAAAAGTCTCAACACATGAGAGCTTCTGGGTGTTTGGAGAGAACAAAATTTTAGAAAACTGGGAGAAAAAGAGAGTGCTTTGAATGAAGGAGGAATGCTCGTTGTATAGACTGCTGGTGTAGACTATTGTTTTCACAAATCACGTTATTTTGCTTTATTAAGTGTCATGGAATCTGCTTTTACTATTTTTTGTTCTAAAAAATGGACAACACAGGAAGCAGCACGATTAGCTGTGCTTTGTCATGTGAGTGAACAGTAAAAAATGATTTTACTATTCATGATGACTGGATTTACCGCTCATAGGGATCTTGACTGTCTTGGTAATAGTGAGCTCTCAGAATAGTGTTGAGAGTCTTCAAAATCTTCTTCATGAGATGAGCCTCCTTCGTCTGAGAGGCCTGCTGTTGGGCCATTAACTGATTTGCTAACTGTCAGATTTCTGCTGTTGTTAATGGTTTGGATTTTGACGAAGATGATGACTTGGGCTTGGACTTTGATGATTATGAAGATGATGACTTGGGCCTTGACTTGTCTTGAGCTCGGATGATTTTGCAACTGTTTTTCCTCTTGATTTTGACGATTAAGGGGGAGTAATTTGTGCTGATGTAGTTATGGCCGGAGGTGGGACTAAAATAGCTGGAGGAATGACTGAAGCTGATGCGGCTTGGACCGAAAATTCAGAATTAAAGGAATCAATGATACAATCAGATTTGAATTTATCCCACCACTTAATGAGATACTTCCGGCTGACTATGTAGTTCTGTAATTCCAAATACCATTTGAAAATCCAAGGCACTTGTACTTGGCAATGTGTGGTAGAGATAGGTTTAATTGTGTGTTTATTAAAGTTACTAATGTAAACTAAAGGAGGTTCAGATTGTTGTTAAGGAAGTATGCTTACATTTGAGCAGATTGTATCTATTTTAGTTTCTATTTTATCGAGTTGGTGAACAATAGTGACTAAACTTTGATTAGAACAATGTTCTAAAACTCGGCCTAGTCGGCCGAGTACTCGCTAGTCAGCGTCATTCCGAGACGATTTTAAGAAAATCAGAGTATAATGTCGGCCGGAAGAAAATCGGCCGAGTAGTCGGTCCAACTCGGAAAAAATAGGCCCAACTCGGTAAAAAATCGGCCTAACTCGGAAAAAAATTGGCTAACTTGGAAAAAATCAGCCAAACTCGGCATTTTATTGACTATTTTAATTATTTTGGACATTATAATACCTTTTAAAAAATTATATTTAATTATATATTTTAAAAATAAAAATAAATCCAAAAATTAAAAACCGAGTACTCCCCCGACTACTCCTCTACTCGCTAATCCTCGGCCGGCCGACCGACTAGCGACTTTTAGAACCTTGGATTAGAATAATTATTTTGTTCAATAATTTTTTTATGATCTGGATCATATTTTTCATCAGTAATTTTGAATGGTGAAGCCATGACATGTGTGTGGAGATGATCAATGACTATAGTTTCAACTGGTGGATGAGTTGATGTAATTATTGAATTAGTGGTTTTCCATTTAGATTTGGTTAATATTTGTATTTTGTTATTTAATAAATCGATATAATCGAGAAATAATATTTCAGTTTGATTTTGAAGCATATAATTTTTTCAATTTTGGAATAACTGTTTTCTTTGTTCAATTAAAGGATACTGTTGTCTATAAAGATTATGAGGGAGAATGCATGTTTTTATCAGATTATAGATCTTGGTCTAATTTTGTGTATTTAATTTTAAACTGGCAATTAAATGTATTAAGTTGAGGGTTAATAAGAGGAATAACCTCAAAATCTTCGGCTGTAAGGGTAAGAGAAGTGTCCCCTTCTCCAGTTAGATTTGAGATGTCAGTTTCCACATAATGAGGATAGCTGACTTGAGAAGAAGTATTAATATTTTTAATTTTTAATTTTTGTATTTCTTCTTCTAATTCTTTAATTCATAAGTTTTTAATTTCTATGTCGAGTTCGTTATCTCCTCTAGAGATTGATGAATTAGCTAATGTAGAGCCAGCAAAGGAATGTCTGGCTGAGATGAAAGAATTTCGAGATGACTGACCTAATTGTTTGAAAGATTGTCTAGTTCTTGAATTCTGGGATGTTGATTATGTCTGGAATTAAGAAAGTTTATTTTAACTGTACCATCATTAGATTGTTGAATGAAGTTTAGATCAGATATGTTAGGCTAAATTTTGATAGAATGGTTTTCACAAGTAAGGGACCATTGTGAAGGAAGTTGAATTTCTAACCATTTGATTGTTTGTAGAACTCTAATATTGGCGTTGTTGTGGCTACTTTGAATTGATAGAGTTTGGTTTTTTAGACTTTTACTTATAGTTTGGAAGTTCATGTTTGTTCTAGTGACTTTGTAATGAATTCTGTAGATTAAGGCTAAAGGTTGTTCCTTCAAGAACATTATAACCTGAAGTTTTAATATTTAATGTTAAAGATTTTAGCATATGGGGATCACTAAGACTGATTGTAAAATCAGGATAGCAAAAAAATTGAATTGAACCATTAAATAGGCTTGATTCAATTATGCCAAGGCTACTGTCATTGAAGTCAGTAAACCTTGCATCACTTAAACATATTAGGACAGAGACATTCAGACCTTTTCGGGTTAAAGGTTTAACACCAATCCGAACTAGTCTTATATGAAGGAAATTATGGCCATCTTTTTTGTGTTTTTTAATTGACTCAGGGCTGAATAATTTGCATGCTTCATACTGTTGACTAAGAGCATAGACTTGTTCAACTGTTTTTTATGTGATTTGCATTTTTGAAAGCAGTAAGAGACCATTTTTTCTTGTAAATTTTATTACTAGGAATTTTGGGATGTTACAATCGTTCATATCTATGTTTTCATTTGACTGATATTCGAATTGTTTTTCGTTAACTATGTTTGGAATCCTATTGAGGGTAGATCGAGAAGAACTGGAAGTAACTGAGGAAGATCTGAAAAGTCTACTCATAATGGAAGAGAAGGGAGACTGACCAAAACGTTAAATTGGAAAGGGATAACTATTTAAACTAGGTGTGCCTAAAAGGGCCAAGAATTCCTCTGCTCTGCTTATGCCGCATCTGCTCACGTCACACTTGAGACTTATTGTTTTGACCCGGTCTTAATGTTTGGTTGGAGAAATCAAAGTCTAAAGACAACAAGAACAGATAGAAATAACTAATAAATTTAATGAAGAGGAACAGAATCACAATCACTTCATAATATAAATAGATAAACAAATCAATCTCAAAAACTAACAGATTTAACTCAAATATCACTCCTAGGCGGTAGTGCGCCACCTGAGGTTTGAGGAAGAACAATTAAATGAATAACCATCAAATACCACTCTTAGGCGGTAGTCCGCCACCTGGGGTTTGAAAGATTCAAATAAAATGGTTAATAATCGTAACACGTAGGGCTCTGATATATATATATATATATATATATATATATATATATATAATTGTACAAAATATAGGATATATGCAACTTAACAGAGTTGGTTAAGGCGTTTTGATATCCTTAGGTAACCAGGGTCCAAAACTTGTGGTACTGGAGTATAAAACTTGGCTGATAAATAGTGTGTGACAAGAATATTCACTGAATATTACTTCAAATCTCAAACGTATCATTTAATTTGTAAATTATTTTGAAATTTTGAGAAATATCAAGAATCGGACGAGAATCAATTAAAAGAAGAAAAATATATTGCCACCTAAAAAACAAAATTTTTGATTTTTTTAAAAGTCAATATTTAAGACTTTGATTACGAGGGAGTATAGTCAGCTGGAGAGCAGTGATGACATGCAGAGGCTTATTGGGTTAAAACATTAAAGACTGAAACCTCAAAGGGTAAGTCTTTCGCCCAGTAAAGCTCAGCCACATTGAACGCAAGCGTTTTTGCGAGGCTGCAGCCTGCGAGAAAGAAAAGAAAAGAAAAAAGAGTAGAGGATCGAGGAGGAAGAAGAAGCCTGTGCAACTGGGCAGCTAGCTGTACTGTGCTGCTGACTTTTGCTTGCCCTTGGAGTAAATGCCCTTGCTGTCACCTTTTGACTCTTTCCTTACCCTTCCTTCTCTGTCTATCCCTTCGTTTTTAGGTCAGCGTCTCTCTCTCTCACCTCTTTGTTTTCCTATTTATTCAGACCCGGAGTCGCAAGCCTTGAGACGCTTGTCTCTAACGCTTTCCACGGAAGAAAAAGAAAGAAACATTGTCTTAGTTTTCAACACTCTCTCTCAGTCTCTCTTCTAGCTAGGAGTTAAGATTCCCTCTCTTCTATTTGCTTTGAGAAACTTAGAAGAAAAACCAGGTGAAATGGGCAGACCTCCTTGCTGTGACAAAGGAGTCAAGAAAGGACCTTGGACTCCTGAAGAAGATATCATTTTAGTCTCTTACATTCAAGAACATGGACCTGGAAATTGGAGGGCTGTTCCTACCAATACTAGTAAGCTCAGATTTCCCCTTCTTATTTCAGTCTACTTCCTTATATGTTTCATTAGTAACATTTTTGTTTTGGCTTCTTAATTTTACTGTATTTGATTGAACATTATATGATAGAAGTTAATGACTTTCTGTTATTTTGGTTTTCAATTCCTTTTAGGTGAATTTTGAAGTCCCATCAGGGTTTTTTGTTTCTAATTATTTGGGTGTGGTGATCTACAATTTGGGCATCCAATTTGCTTGATTTGTATTTCAGGTTTGCTTAGATGTAGCAAGAGTTGCAGGCTTAGATGGACTAATTACCTGAGGCCTGGTATTAAACGTGGGAACTTCACTGACCATGAGGAGAAGATGATCGTCCATCTTCAAGCTCTTTTGGGCAATAGGTAATTAGACTGAAATACCCCCTTTTTCATAATTGAGTGTTTAATGGTGATTTATACCCATATTAAATTTGGGAGGCAAGGGTAGGTTTGTTTGTCTAAATCTAATTTATGTCTCTACAATTATTTATGTGTATGATGCAGATGGGCTGCAATAGCTTCATACCTCCCTCAGAGAACTGACAATGACATTAAGAATCACTGGAACACCCACTTGAAGAAGAAGCTGAACAAGCTTACCCAATTTGGTGGTCACTCAAAAGATGAGGGATTCACTAGTACAACTTGTTCCCAGCAGGCAACAATAGCAAGAGGTCAATGGGAGAGAAGGCTTCAAACTGACATCCACACGGCTCGACAAGCTCTTCGTGAAGCAGTTTCGCCTTCTGAGAATTACAAGCCTGATGGATTTGCATGTACTATGAGTTTGAGCAGTACTAGCACAAGTACTAGTACTGACTTGAAACCCTTAATTGATCATATCGTAGCTGCTGGCCAAACTGATCGATCACCATCAAACACTTTCAGTACTACCTATGCTTCAAGCACTGAGAACATTTCAAGGTTGCTCAAAGGTTGGATAAAAAATCCGCCAAAGTCAGCCAAGGCTAGTGCCACTGCAGCTTCTGGTGTTCTTGATTCTTCATCAAGTAATGAGGAGGCCACACTATCTGCAGCAAACACTATTTCCCCTACTAGTACTACAGGCCATGGAAATGTCGAATTGTCTAATGCACTTGAAAATTTGTTTGGTTTTGAGGGATCACTAGAAGCTTCACATTCGGATCATTCCCCGACTATGTCACCTGATCAGGGCAGCATATTCCAAGCTGAAAGCAAGCTGGATGTCGACCAAGATCAATTGGCACCGCTGTCATTGCTCGAGAAGTGGCTTTTTGCTGAAGCTGCCGTTATTCATGGGAAGGACGTACACTTTAGTGATTTTATGGCTTTAGATGGTGAACATGCCGACTTTTTCTGAAGATCGTATAGCACTACTTGTTTGTTTAATTTTGGGCACATTGAATCGTCTTCATCTTTGCTTCGCTTACTTTTGGTTGTAGGTCTGTCGAAGAACTACTGATTAATTTCATAGGGCCTTAAGTAACAGAGGGAAATGTAAAAATCTAAGTTATTATGTCAAGTCTATGTCTTATCGGTGATCAGTAATTCAATTCTCGTTTTGATCTCTAGATTTTGTTCTGTAAAATCTATCAGTATATGCTGTTTTGATGAATTGAATGTCTTGATCACTTGCTTATTGGCGGGGATGCTATTATGTTCTTGTGTTCTTGTTGAAGTATAAGAATATCATTATAGACAATGCTTTCACTCTTTTATCCACAACTTAATGCAACATTTTGTCGATATAACTGAGGTTTCAAAGCAATCGTTCCACCACAGATAGCTATATTTGGTTCAAGGGATAGAAAAGATCCAATTCTCGATCGAAGAAACTGAAATGAGTGTATCATCATCATGTACATGATGGTATTCAATTCCCAATCGTGTATCAACTAGTGTATCACATTTATGACTGTACCATAGGAAACCATAGAATTTTCCTATGAAGATTTGGTTTTTCATATTCGCAAGTCATCTGATCCATGAACCAAGCAAGACGAAGTTGAGCTTCACTTATTGGGCATGATGAAAACGAAATGAGGGATTCCATTTGGCAAAAGGAAACCAAGTCAACTACGCAGATAACACAATTGAATGTTAATACACTACTAAATCAACTAGGCCATGCAGCCCTGCATAACTCGAAGTGAATTCAAGCAGTTGCAGAAGCATTCATGAGAGTTTAAGTATCAATCTACACCATCTGAATTATTTTTTAAAGCTTTCACATATACAATATGGTTATGCTTGTAAAACTAGTCTTTGGAGGCCAGTCGGAAAGTTCCATTTAAAATCAAGCACCTTTTTGAGGAAATTTTCCAGCTCTCCGAGTTATGTACAATAATAACAAACTGATTAAATGGGAAGAAAAAGCTTGCAGATTGACCATAAAAACGAACATGTGAAGCGTTTGATGGCCGGACAAGAAAAAAATGTAGAACATGTGAAGCGTTTTGATGTTCATGACTTGTGCTTACCAAGTTGTTGCAGCACTTCAAACTTGTCCAAGCAAATAATCCAGTCTGTAAAGGCAAATGTTTAGAACCCCCACAAGAAAAGAGGGGATGGGAAATAGGATAGTGTTCAAGGATAATTGGACATGTATGTGTGCCTTGGTCCATGCTATGTATGTAGGCTTTATGGGCACTAGTAGAGATATAATCCATGTACTAGTTTCCTAGTATGACTATGTAAAGTCCCTATATAAAGGGCTCCTATCATATGAATGAATAACAACAAGGAACTGATTCTCTATTCCTAATCATTATAGAGTTTCTCCTAGAACACGTTATCATGCACGTAGCTCTAAACCTCAAAAAGAGCAAGTAGGCCACCGAAAAAAAAATTCTGTTGTGCGCCCGTCTGTGCACTGCGCGCGCACTGCTGGGCACCACCGTGCACCGCGCGCACCACCACTGCACACCTCCTGTGCACCGCTACGCACACCACCGTGCACCACCTGGGAACCTTCTGGGCACTGCTGCGCACCCACCAGAGCACCGCGCGCACCCCCTGTGCACCCCCCTGGGCACCGTGCGCACCCCCTGTGCACCCCCTCGGCACCGCGCGCACCCCCTGTGCACCAGCGCACTAATAAACCCTAAAATCTGCCTCAGGTTTCAAACGCCAATATCGACAGAATAATTTCCGAATTGGCTTTCGTCACCAACAGAGAAGTTGAAGATATGACTCATACGCTTCCAATGCCGCTGGCCTCACCCAAAGAACCGGCCGGAAAGCAACCGAACCGGCTGCCGGAATCCCCAGACCGGCCGAAATATTCAAGCAACCGGTTCGGGCACTTTCGGAACTCCGATTTCTGTGAAATTTGGTTAAGTTATGCACAAGGATGACAGGATCTTTCAACCATAAGGAATCCCCCAGAAACGGAGTAAAAGTGGGTGAACCGGTCTTCCTAATGGCTTCAACGCGTATAGGAATCACTTTTCCTTGAGGAAAACTGGTTGTATTTCTAATTTCTCTTTGAATCCTTCATATGGTTGATCTTTTTCAATGATTTGCTACTGTTTTATGGCAAGATTAACTAACCATATGATTTTCATGTGTTTCATGGTCTTCACATGCGACAATTCATGATGGAATTGCGCGAACGATCGCCGAACGCGTATGGACTTAAGCATGAAAGCTTGGAGCAGCTTATATAAATGCAGTCTATTTGACAGATTAGCAAGTAAGCTTTATGTTTTTTGTAATTTCAAGTTCAATAACCTCGGGGAGGATAAAATCGGTTCCTCCCTTTCTCCCATCTCCTTCTATGTTTGGTATTTGGTGAGTGCAGGTTTTGAAAATCCCGGAACTAAGAGTGTTCCTGGGTCCGCGTTGTCTGGTATCCAACACCAGGTTTATTTTGATTAAAATGGTCGCTTGTTAGCACCCGCGTTGTTGGACGGGTTGTTAGTATCAATCCGAAGGATAAACCAATAAAGCATTGTTTTGTGACATCTATCGAGTCTCATCACAGCTTGGTTTTGTATGCAAGAGCAAGGTAACATTCTGCTCATTTGAGTTTTGACATAATTAATGCCGAGATTTCACATCTCACGTGCTCCCATTTGAGGTTTGAGACGCCATTGACATGTGCCAACGGGTATAAAGTCCTGTTGTGCAATTAGTCTCGTGGCTTGATTACCACTGGTTTGACTACGTTGTCAATGATACACTTTGTGGCATTGTCTAGAAGAGAGGGGGAGGCACAGCCAACCATAGTGGTGGTGTTCCCGGCCTAGAACCCTAGACACCAAACTTGTCAAAACAAATCACGCCAGCTTAGAACAATAAAACGGTTGTGGATCTCAAGATCACCGGTTTCAAGGATTGTCGAGCTAATTCGTAAATCATGAATGCATACAAAGAATGTACAAAGAGTGTACGGGAAATCAAACATGAATGTCATCCTAATGATCGTGAACTTCACCGTTTTCGGATCTAACTCTGGAAGCCTCTGACATTGACGTCATTGAGGAACTACATTTGATCTTCTTTCCAAGCAATATGTAATTTGAGACATCGATGAAATCGTTGGCACAATGTCGAAGAATTTTTGATGTTGGATTGAAAGTATTCTTTCATTGTCTACTATGGTTCGACACCACGCTTAAAAGCTTGACATGATTACACCGCTCTATGTCTTTCACAAAGACATGAGACGTCGGCATGACATCCTCACGTAGGAGTGCGCGTGTTTGTGGCTCATATTCCCCCCCTATGTCGTCTTCCCATGGACGTTTAGACTTATGATGCCCTCTCACTACTGCCTCCATACGTTGCCTTTGGCCTGAGAGTAGTACTACAGTGTCATATTGAAGTTTGAAGCTTCATCATGTCAAAATCTGCGAACACAGCAAATCTGTCCCTTTCTGGGCAGTAACTTCGTCTGAGCATTGTGCACAGATCCGGATGAACTAGAACGTAAACCATATATCATTGGAAAGCTCTCTGAGTCTAGTTTCCAACGGTTTTCGCGGTTTGTCCATATCCATCCTGACGTGAGAGTTATGGCTGTTCCAGTGCGCAAAGGTCATGCTGCACGGAAATTGAATTGCACTCGGGATTGCATCTAGTTTTGCATCTTCCCAAATAGATTATTGGTGACTCTTTGATTGTATATCTACTTTTTTAAGGTGGATACATCTCATAGAGACACTGAGTACAACGCAGATAGTGGACTAATTCATGATATTATGAACCAACACCTTATTCGGCTGGCCCTAATTCGAATTTTGTGTCTTGGGATCTCTTGTGAATAAGATGATTGGATCATCACCAGTGACACGGGTGAACTTAATTGTTAATGCCTTATGGCACCATGATCCAAGTCACATATGCCCTCCATGTGTTGAGAGGCAAACGAACCTTGATATGTTTAAGAACATACACGCAAACGTGGTAAGAATGGTGTGAACTTTTGTGTATACTTCTCATGAGTGCTAATGAGAGGGCATCATGAAGAGAAGCATGAGTCAATCTAGTGGACTATATGTCACTATGATTCAATGATCGAATCCTATGATGGATTTTGGAACATTGACTCAAACAAGCTAGGCTATGACACAAAAGATGACATTTCATCCTTACAACCAATCCAAAAAGGGATTGTGTAGACAGACACAACCAACGTATGGACACCGCTTATGCTTTTATGGTGTTGGTTGAAGTGTTAACACACAGGTCACGTGTTACACCGTCGTCTACTAAATGCTGCTTATACTTTTCTGGGCTCACTGCCCATTGAGAAGTTTTATAACCTATTTGGTTCAACGGAACTCGACTACGGTAATAGTTTTGAGGTCGGTAGATGTGAACCAATACATTCATAAAGGTTATACCGTATGCAGCATTACTCATTCGTCCACGACTTATCATCATTGAGTTATTGCACGACAACTTGTAACTGTGTGCAAGGATTGACATGGAGTTGTAATCCTTGAGCTCGGAAGGATTGAAACGGATCTCCAAGCCTTGAGCTTCACAATGTGCCAAGTTGCATCGCCATAGTGCCTAATGATGAGTTGTGTGGGATGAATAAATTCTTAGGTTGGATATGAGTCTCCACCTAAAGTTCGGTTATGTTTACTCCTTGACATACGATCTCTTTGTCACTTTGAGACTGTCTTCCCGCCGTTAGGGGGATATATGAACACCAGTGTTCAAGTGGAACGATGTGAATTGTCGTGGTTTGTCACCACTAAGTCTCATCTTGATTGCTTAGAGGAAAGTGACGAGATCAATGTTGCATATATGTCTGTAAGGAATGATGTCCTATCAAGAGGACATGGCGCGACCAAATGAGGTGGTCTTGACGCCATCACCATGCCAAGTGTTGGGACTGATTCCGAGTACTGCTTCGGCTGCCGAGTATCAGTTTTTCGAGCACTGTAGTGGGGTGATGTGACGCCATAATATGGAAACATGGTGTCACAGGCCTTGTGGCTCCCTAGTGGTTAGGGTGAGGCCCGTAGGTTCGATAACTACTCGCATTAGAGAGAAAGCGAGATTGGCACGACTTGATCCATTGATCAATGATACTCAAATCCGTCTCATGGAGTCTGAACTCTACAAAGTATTACACTAGTGTACATAGTGTACATGAGGACGTGGAATGATGAGTCTATCGAAACCGCACTTTGTTGATGAACATTTGATTGGCCTAATGGAAATATTCGATCCAGAACAATGAGATAGGTCATTGGGCAGGTGATGCCGACACCGCAAGTGTAAACCCTGTCACGTACTGAGATCGACTACGATGAGATACGCTCTCGTAATGGATGTCATTGCACTCCTCTACTTTGTCAGTTTAGTAGTTTCCGAAAAACTGAGCATGCAGCCTATGAAAGTGGTCATAGTAACATCTCTATGGGATTAGAGATATGTATGAAGGTCTTGAAGAGACTTCATTCACCCAAATCAAGTGGAGCATGCGTCTTGATGAATAATGCCCTTGCGTGTGGACTCCGGATTTACCTGGTCTTGATGCAAATGAGATGCCGACATGTATTGAACATCCGATGTTAGAATGAAAATTATTTTGGAAAAGACACAATATCGTAATGAGTCGATGATTGTGTATTGATGATGTTTTTCCATTAATTGGCATAGGTGCTCTATGAGGCCTACATATACTCCTATGATTAGTCAAGATCTTTACTCTAAAGAGAGAGTGATCCGTGTCGTCTAAAGATAGATGATAAAGAAAGACTTGACCTCTCATTCATTGAAAAGCTAAGTGTCGCTTTGCGCCCACACAGTGCCAATAGAATGGCTTAAGAACATCCCTTGAATACTTAAATGTATTTGGCTTATTCAGTCCCTGAGTAGCATACGGCATGATAGAATGATTCTATTGATGCGTTTGCTTGCCATGCATGAGTAAAAGATGCATTGAGAGCGAAATCAGAATCTGCCAAGTTTCTTAGATCGACTTCGACAGGACCTACATGAATGCTCACTCCCTGGAAAATGGTGAAATTGGTACCATTGGAAAGGTCTATGTGTCTAGTTTCCAGAGACACCAACCATGTGATCATATCTATCATATTGAGTGAGTTATGGTCATTCTCGTGAAGGATGACGGATCTGTTCGAGAATCTGATTTTTGTCAAACAGTCAGCTAACTTCGATAGAGCTTTCTGAATAGCTCCGGACGAACCAGAGGGTGAGTGACCCAAATTTGGAAAGCTATGATTGTCTACTTTCCAAAGCCATTTGTGGATTGTCCGTATCTATTTTCTACATGAAGTTAGAGCTGATTTTGTACTCGAAGGTCATGCTGCGCAAGAATCTGAATCTCTGCGTGAACTTGTGTTTTAAGTTCTTGAGCATCCTTCTCCTCCAGGTCTAAGTAAGATACCATGTTGAGGACAATACGGCATGATATAGTCATTGCCTAATGCCACATTTGGAGACATGTTAAAGAGCATTGATATGTCAAGTTATCGATACTTCCGTGGTTACTAAGAATCAGGAAGCTTCCTATGATTGGTGTTAGAATCAGGGGGAGATGCAGACTTGAGAGAGAGTCTAACATATACATGTCATGATCAAATGTGAAGGGTGTGGTTGTTTGTGTCAACCATGTTGCACTCTTTTTCCCTTAGTCAAAGTTTTTTTTGTCCCACTGGGTTTTTGCTTGACAAGGTTTTTAACGAGGCAACATTGCATACACCGCTTGAGGTTCAAGAAGGGCCGCAAATGAGTGCGATGTCCCTGAGGATCTCGGCACAAGATGGTTACGGGACCAGGCTTCTATCACCACCATCGTCGACACCGCATCTGAGCACGATCTCCATCTCTACTCATGGCACCACCGCTATCTCCTATGCTGAAACTCCAAGACGTTCTCAAGAAGCATGTGAAGGGAATTGGAATGTGGAAATTGTCAAGTCTCACGACTAAGTCATTTGTCAGGGGGAGCCTCACATGGTGGAATTCTCAAAGAAGCAGTTGGTGCGTTGTACTCTTTTGTCCTTCGACCAAAGTTTAGTTTTTCCCACAGGGTTTTTGTTACTTGGCAAGGTTTTGATGAGACAACACCGGATGCACCATTTAACATGAAGACGCGCGGCACAAGGGGGAGTGTTCAAGGATAATTGGACATGTATGTGTGCCTTGGTCCATGCTATGTATGTGGGCTTTATGGGCCCCTAGTAGAGATATGATCCATGTACTAGTTTCCTAGTATGACTATGTAAAGTCCCTATATAAAGGGCTCCTATCATATGAATGAATAACAACAAGGAGCTGATTCTCTATTCCTAATCATTATAGAGTTTCTCCTAGAACAGATAAGATTTTTTTAATGGGGGCCAAATAGGATAGGATGTTAGATCGATCAAATTGCTAATTATTAGAAAAGAAGCATATATATGCCTCTCCCGGTCAAATGTGTTAATACTATTGCATATACTCATTTCAAGTTGGACACTAGCTTGAAATTTGCTAGCTTCATATAGTTTTTTGGTTAATATATACATGAAAACAGTGGCGGGGCCAGAATTATAGACTTGGTGGGGCATAATTTAAAAATCTCTAAATAAATTTGTATATGCTTAAATGATGCTACGGTGAGTGTGTGTAATATGATTTTTATATTTAAATTAATTTTTGTAATAGGAATTAATTATTACGCGTATTATACGAATATGGGAAATCATATATGACATTTAGTAATAATTTTACTAACTCATTCGAAAAAAAATGATGGTGATAAAAGAAACATAACCAAACCTTAAAACAAACAAATACCTCAAAGAGATAGAGTAAAATTTAACTAGGTCAAACAGAAAAGAAAAAAATTGAAAAAAAAGAAGAAAAAAAGTTAACTCGGGGTTAAACAGAAGGTGGTGATAAAAGAAACATAACCAAACCTTAAACCAAACAAATACTTCAAAGAGATAGAGTAAAATTTAACTAGGTTAAACAGAAAAGAAAAAAATTGAAAAAAAAGAAAGAAAGTTAACTCAGGGTTAAACAGAAGAAAAAAGAGTACAAATAAAAATACAGCTATGAGATTTGAACCCGAAACCTTGGAGATACAAGTAAACCTTTCCACCACTGAAGCACACCCACTATTTGTGCCCCTTCTGTAATTTGGACCAATTTATTCAAAATGATAAATGGGACACACACCTAACTTCATGTCTTAGTGGCTCCGCCACTGCATGAAAATTTATTTAGTGGTGAAGGGAGATTTCACTCTTATCATGAAAAGAAAATTAGATAAAAACTCATATTATGAAGCTTGTTTTATTAAACACTTATCCATATGTTTGTTTTCATTCTACACCCAAAACATTCAATTTTTATCTTTGCTCATTTTCTTATATGTCTAATTTGCCCTTCAGAAATATCAAAATTAAATAAAATTATTTTCTTAATCTTAGCATCCATTTGAATTTTACGAAGCTAAAGCATTGCTCCCTAAATTTCTTATAATCAATTTCGTCCATGCATTTTTCATTGCTTTAAATTCATACATGATTTGATTTCAAATTTCCATGGAGAAATTTTTTTTTATATAGCACTACTACCTAGGCCATAACACCATCAATTCAGAATACAAACACTAGTTTAGTTCTTATGCATAAGAGAGAGCTTCAAACGTGTCCCATACTTCCTATGGTATTCTACTAATCAGGGCCGGTCTTGAGATTTTAACAGTCTGAGAAAAACAATAAAAATGTGACCTCGTAAACATATATATATATATATATATTTTATAATAAATAGCAATATAAAAAGATGTGTAGCAATAAATAGATGAACATAGTTTATTTTTATTAACACAAAAGTGAACTTTTATTCATACTAAGATAATTTGAAATACATAAATAATTGAACAAAATTTTTTTTGATGGCTGGATCTTAGTGGGAGGCTAAATCATCACGCTTATTAGTTACAATTGTATCACGTAAACCTTGCTCGTCTAGCATTTTTAGCTGCAAAAGTACAGATCATGTTGTCATAATCAAGTTTATCTCTAATAGTTTTCTCTATGGACAACATAGATAAACCATTCAGTCTTTCTTGTGACATAGATGACCAGAGATAAGATTTGATCAACTTCAACTTTGAGAAACTTTTCTCTGCAGTTGCAACTGTGACCGGTGTCATTAATAAAATTTTATATGCAATCCAGACATTAGGGAAGCAACCATCCATCTCTAAATAATTCAACACCTCAATCACCCTTTTTGCCTCATTCGATAAAGTCCCTTTGAGATGTGTCAATTCTGAATATAATTGCTCATTAATGTCAGAAATCCCATCATGTTCCAAAGAGTTTTCAAGATTGGCACAAATACTTCTTCAATCTTTCATTATCTGAGCACGTCAACTTCTCTACGTTGAATAAGAATCCAAACAATTCTTCATATTTTTGAAATTGTTCAAACAGACTTATGAGTGAAGAAAGAGCTTGATCAACTATGTAGGTAAAGTAATTAATCTGAAAGGATTCTTCAGCTGATTGTGTTACATCTTCATATAGCAATTTCCTATATTGTGAAGGAAAAGAGTTTTCTATATTGAGAAAGGAATAAAATTAATTTTGGAGAAGAAAAGTGACGGTTTTTTATTTAGAACAGAAAAAAGGAGAAACATTAATTACTCTTGGGTCATGGCTGAGTTTTTTTATTTAGAACAGATAAAAAATGCACGGTTGGGCCAAAGAGGAAAATTATGGACCCCTTTAAAATTTTAAAAAGTGGTCTCTTAAAAAGTTAAAAAAATGTCAACTTGTGGAGTTCAAACCTGAGTTAGGCGGGAAGAAAACTGACTTCTCTCTATTATTGTAAAGACGCTGTATGTGTTTTTTTTGCAAATAGAATATATATTTTTAAATTTTTGCAACTTTTAAATTTTACATGGCCTGAGCCCTGCCAGGAATTTATGACCTGAGGCAGCCGCCTGAACCGGCACGCCCTAGGGCTGCCCCTGCAACTAATGAGGTATGTTATTTATGAGATTTATCTCTTACAAATATTTTCTTTTTCATCCCAAAATTTTCTTTTGTAAGGTTACGAACATGTTTACACTAAGTGTTCCTCATGAGAAGGTACATTTCATCTTCTTAGATACTTTCTATTCATTTTAGGTATATTTACTTCTTATAAACATATTTCGATATATAATAGAACATAAATAGATCACATAAGTATGAGATATCTAAAACAACATAACTTTTGACAAGGTATCAAAAGAAAAAGAAAACTCCTTGAAGTCATGTATTTTACCCAACTTCAAGAAGTCATGTATATTAGATACGATTCCTACAGGTCTGGTAAATTACATTTAACTTCTACAAGTATGGTGTAGACGTGTAGTCGACACACCTCAATGAGTTCTATGCCACGTATGCCCCCAATGCAAACATTATGCAAAATTTTCTTTTAGACTAACGTACCATTATACAAGCTAACTTCTAAATATAAACTTACCTATATGGCACCAGAACTCTAATTTATTTGAAACAGCAATCAACTCATTTGATTTTAGGGAAGAAACTATGATTGCATGATTCTAGCAACATTAATAAGTATATTAAAGTTGTGAATTGTATATTATATGTAACAGCAAAAGATGTAAATTAGCATGATCTTTTTTGTATTCCAGTGGCAGTCTTTATAATTTTTAGATAAAAATGTTTTATTATTTATCCTACGTAACAACCTAATTAATGAGTTTGTGTATATTTTAAAAAAATTATATAGATGGGTTTAATCTAAAATGTGTATATAAATTTAGATGTATGATCAAATGCCCCTATCATCAATTGTGTCAACAATAATGTTAAGTGCCCTTAGAAACTTATTCAAATCATGCAGGATATTAGGACAATTACTGCTTTCCTCGGATCAGTTTCTTTTCATCATCTCTTCCGTGAAACAAACTTTATGGTGGATGCGCTTGCCAACTTAGGTCAGGTCATGGGTTTATTGAGTTGCATTGTTGTGAGGCCAGTTAGTCAAATTGTTTTTTTTTTGACCTTTTTAGAGCAGATTACTTCAGAGATTTTTTAGGTGTAATTTAGTCTTTTAACATAAAAAACAAAACAAAAAAACACTTCAATGCTCGTGATCTAGATGCTAGGTAGTGTGCATGAATATTCCAAGTTACAGAGCTATCCAAATTAAGATTAGGATATTAAAGTCAAGCTGACCTGATTAGATATGAATTAATTCAGTGTAATGAAAACAACCAGCACTGTATCAGCTTAGAAGTGATGTATGTGATGTGAAGCTAGTTACTCTTGCATCTTGACTTGCGAAGACGCCAATTTGATCGATCTATTCTAGTCTTAGGTCTAATTCTAACTGCATATTGACGTTTATATCTCAAAGACTCAAAATTCTTACCCTACAGTATAGTTTTGTATGCTATCATTCAATCCTTTAGATGTTAATACAAAGATTATTATAATAGGGGCCGTTCGATGACCACTAATATGTATGTCTATCGAGTACACTAAGAATTGATCGACATTTGTCTTAATAATTTGGTAGATATATCGATATCGATCTCCAACCAAAAACCCAGCATTCTATTAATGATCGTAGCAAAAGTCTCCTGAGTGATGAGCTGAAATTGCTGCGATTTTCACTGTTTCTTAGACGAGGTGTCAAATCATGCTAGTGAAGCTTAGTTTTCCAGACTCGATTCACTGCATATTGTAATCCGCCTTGGAAAAACATGCAGTGAAGTAATGAGTTTGTATTGCTTTCTAGAAGAGTGAATGAAAAAAAAGACCGACTGGGATTAGGAATTAAGATGTTGCAGTTGCAGTCACAGCCCAGAATCAGATCCCAACTGGGGAATTTATTTGCTGTCTCTATAAATGCTACCACATGACTGTGTCATAAATTTTAATGTGGCATTCACATGCTCAAGAATAATTTTGCATCCCATGGAAAACATAAAATCAATCCTGCCAGAAATTAAATTGAACAATATTGTCAAAACTCAAAACAGGCTGAGTAGTTTGTCGGTCAAGAACAACAACAAAATAAAAAGAAAAAATAATTCAAACAAATCTGACATTTTAGAGAAACAAAATTTTGACGTCTCACGTTTCAAAAATTTCAAAACGGTATCTCACGCGCGTTCTTATACCGACTAGAGAAATGTATCTGAAACTGTTAGTTCTGAGTCACCAACATCCCTTGCATCATCACTCTCATCTGAACTCCTCGCCCTCCTCCAATCCACTCTCGATTCTGACTTCTTCTTCTTTGTCGAGATCGCATGGTATAGATGGTTGTTGTAGGATCCGGTGCAACATCTGAACCTCAAATTGACCACATCTGGTTACTTTTGTTTTTGATAACCACCAATTGATCATAGACATTGTCTAATTTTAGTATAAACCATAATGATTTAGAAAATATGACTGATACGAAATAGTTTAGGTGGCTATGGTTGGCTAATGCTGACTCTCAAGTGTATAAAGTTAGGTGGCTATGGTTGGCTAATGTTGACTCTCAATAGTTTAGGTATCAGAAACTGTATTATTCTCTGAGAGAGAGGTCAGCGTGACAGAGTGGAGAAGTCATGGTTCACTTGATTGTTATTGGTTTTTGGAAAATGGTCAGAGCAAGCTTAATTATGTTTTAGCTTTGACTAGGGAAAATTTTGTTGAGCGCCGAATACAAATAGTTGTGTTTAAGAAGAATTTACCAGTTTGGCAAAGTCTATTTGACAATGACGATGGCTACCACGACAAGGTTGTTTTTTAAAGGCAACACTGCTCTTTTCTCTCTTCTAGTCCAACAACGCATCTCTCTTCGTTTTTTCTCCAGGGACGACACTTCTCCCTTCACTTTTTCTCTGATAGAGATGAAGGTGACATTTTTTTTCTTTCCTTTTCAATTTACTAAGTTATATTCACTCTTACATTGTTTTTAATTTTAAAACAGAGAATTTTAGAGATGAAAAAGGAATAAAAATATTTTTTTAACGGAACTAACAGTTCTAGATACATTTTTTTTTCAGTCAAGTAAGAACGTGGAAGTTTTTGAAACATGAGACATCAAAGCTTTGCTTCTCTAAAAGGTCAGCACTACCAAGATTAGCAATTTAGCCGACGAAAAATTTGCATCGGCCTGTTACACAAATTCGTCGGCTATGACTTTAGCCGACGAAATAAAAGTGGTCATCGACTATAGTTTAACATTTAGCCGACGACTTATTTTTCTATTTTTCGTCGGCTAAAATAAGGCTAAAGCTGACGAAATATATTGTCGTCGGCCTTAACCTGTGACTTTGGTCGACGAAATATAAATATTTCGTCCGCTAAAGTATTTAATAAAAAAATTAAAAAATAACTATAGCCGAAGAAATATATTATAATTCGTCGGCTTAATATTGAAAAAAAATATAGCCGACTAATTATAGTAAATTTCGTCGGCTAAACCTTGAAAAAAAAATAGAAAAATACTATAACCGACGAATTATGGTAAATTTCGTCGGCTATAGTACTTTTTATACTAAAAAAACCACAAAATTTCTAAATTACCATTCAAGCAAGCTGTAAATTACACAAACAATTTCATATAATAACCAACAACACCATCAAAAGTGGTCTCAACGTTTTTCATTAAATTATTTATTAATTGTTTATAAACCCATAAAACTATATAAAATCTATATCTGCGTCAGGAGGAGGTTGCGGCGGCTGAGGTAGGGGAATAGGCGTAGGCATGGGCAGAGCCAGAAGTCCCTGAAGCTAGACAGCTGAAAACTCTTGCAAGTACTGGAACATCTACTGTTGTTGTGTCTGCTGGGTGACATATACTGCTGCATTATACTCTTGTAAAGCGGTTTACTGTTCCCGTAGCATTTGAACTTCCGCCTCTAGCTGAGTCGTTCTGCTGCTAGCCGATGCTGCCTTTTTTTGAAATCCGGGAGTGGTCTTCAGTACCCCATCGCCCTTCTTTCCTAAATCATGGCAGTAGAAGTTATTTCCTCACGGTGGGAATGTTGTGCCCATGATCCTCGCCCCAACCCTGAGATCCGAAGTGTCGATCCGAGACATGGCTTCGGACATGTTTTTCTCATGCTTGTCTGGCCATGCCTCCCTCACTGTAGCAGTCATCACCTCGTCACTAGCCTACCTCACCTTCGTCTATTAGTCATAAGTATGTCATCTCATACCTTTGGCCTTGTGTGATGACATGTACAACCGCTCCAGTCTATCCCTCAACAGTTAATACCGAAGTACCTTCACGGGTTTCCTATTGCCTGCAGGAGTCAGCTTATACATGTCACTCTTACATATCGGACATGTGTCAAGATCACCAAGGTCATTCCCTTCTGGATCTTTACCCTAGAAGAGAACACAGTCATATCTGCATAGATCTTGATGTAGGAAAGCCCAAGATCTTTCAGGATACATCGGACCTTATAATGAGTGGTAGGAAGACGATGACCGTGGGGCAGCATCGAAGCAGTGTATTGTAGATAATCATCAACAACCTTCAAGGTCGATTTTGTCTCAACTTTAATCTTCATAACGTCCATCACACTTTCAATAACCGTCTTCTGACAACCGGGGTACACAAGGGTCTGTTGGAAAGCAAGTAGTTTGTTATACTTGTCAATACCAGCAGTGTTCACAACTCTAGGGAAGGGCTGCACTGGCCCAGGCATATACGGTCCTTCATAGCATACACCGCTCTCATAAGGAAACATATCTTTGATGAAGGTCGTTGTTATATCGTTGGATGTACTGCCCGTCTTAGAAAATTGTCCATGATCATGCAGACCCCCTGATAATGTTTCATCGTGAAATATCCAACATGTGTACTTCTCCCAAAACCCATTATTACTCTTCAGGTGCTGCCAAACCTTGTCAATTGCAAATCGATGCATATCACTGCGACACTGACATTTAGTGCACAGGCAATAGAAAATTGTATTCCCCTTAGCATTATCCATCACATATTCAATAAAACTAATAACTCCTTTACCATATCTTTTGTCCTATTTTGGAAGCGAAATTCAACTCTTATCCATATCCTGAAAATATAACATAATATATATGTATAAACTCTAATTAATTAATTAAATTTTCAAATCATTTAGTATTCAATCTACAGTTAACGTACAATTAATTAATTAATAACAAATTAATAATTAACACACACATATGTAATTAATATATATATTTATATATACATGCATATATATACTAATTACTAATTATATAACAATATTATATATATCAATTAACATAAATCAAAATATTACTTAATTCATACTATATATATGCATCAACACAATATTATAATTACATTAATATATATATATATATCTACTACTACTTATTAATAACAACAACTTCATATATATTATCAAATTAAAATCGATCAACTCAATCACACTCAAAATTTAATAATTTAACGCAAATTAAAACTCAAAATCAATATATATAACTCAAATAAAACTCTTAAATCAACTCAAAAACAAGATATATATACACATATACGTACCTATATATAGCGTCACAAACTAATTTTGGACAGATTTTGACGACACCCAACAATTTCGTCAACACCCAAACTTTTTCTCCCTTTTTTTTTCAAATGAGCTGCTGTCTAGATCTGGAAATATAAGGACTTTGAGCCGACGAAATTATATATTTCATCGGCTAATTAAACAATTAAATTTTCGTCGGCTATAGTTTACAGACTATAGCCGACAAAAAAATTATTTTAGCCGACAAAAAAATATTTTGTCGGCTATCCATTTTAGCCGACGAAAAATTAACTTAGCCGACGATTTTTTGTTTCGTCGGCTAAAGTGGAAGTTAGCCGACGAAAAAAAATTTCGTCGGCCTGTTTTTTTTTCGTCGGCTATAATGTTTATATATTTTGGTAGTGCAGACACTATTAACAAAGGATAAATTAGTTTTTTCATGTTAAAAATGTACGCCGTTTGTTTTTTAAACGTAACTAATAGTTTCAGATACCTTTATTCAGTCGGGGTAAGAACATGAGATACCGTTTTAACATTTTTGAAACGTGAAACACCAAAACTTTGTTTCTTTAAAAGGTCTGACACTGCCTGGATCATTTTTTCCAAAATTAAAAATAAAAATAAAGGAAAATAGCTTTATAGAAAACAACCGTGATCTAGGAGGGCTGGACGACGAAATTGGATTTGGTTACAACTTACAACAAAAATTGAAACGGATCAGCGTACGATATAGTTCAGGATTCAGGATCGGGATAGATTTGTTATCTGCAGCATACAGTTGTGGGCTGTAGCTGAAGAACAATAATGTATGCATTATGCACTCCATATACCATATATATAGCAAGAAATACTGATAATATGACAATAGCCTGAACTACTCGTATGATAATCTATGGTTAATTGATCGAGCACAAGCTACTAGCTAGTTCACATTCATATTACATCACATTAATCTTACTTCAACTCCACATCGTCCTTCAAACTCATCAGACTTGTCTAGCCAGCTGACCTTAACTTTCACCTCCTCATATTCCTTCTCCTCTATCGATTCAAATTGCCTTCAAAGCCTCAATCAGCTAGCTAACCCTCCTCTCCGACCCATTCCCTCGCTCCTGGACTTGCCTGGCCTCAGTAACACGCATAATACTGTAGTAAGTTAAAGAAGATTTAGATCAGAATTGAAATATCACTTACTTTTCATCATGATCGATACAAAGTTAATTTGAACAAAGAAAGGGAATAAAGTTTGATCCTTTAATCACTAGCTAGATAGGTTTCCATTTTTTGTATGCTTAGCTAGATAGTAATTTCAAGCAAAGGGGTTTTCACTGTTTCTGTGAACAGTGAAATTACGGTTTTACCCCTCATTCTGTTATCTTTTTACAAACCAACCCATAAGTTATGTAATTGACGGTTTTACCATCAGTTTCAATTTAATTACAACTCTGCCACTATTTTTGTTTTTCAAAAAAAAATTTAATTTTTTAAATTGAATTACATGAAAAAAACGTTTTTAATAACAATAATGTTAATGATAATATGATAATATTCATAATACTAATAATCATGTAAAATAAATTAAGTCGCTCTAAACCTAAATAATTGTATTGTTCAATATATATTGATTGTTCATGGTTTATAATCACTTCTATAACTTTTTTAAAATAGTAGTTTTAGCAGTGCATATGAGTTTTGGTATGTGGATTTATCTAGGTTAGGTTTTGAATTTAAATTGGGTTTTGGGTTTTGAGTTTATTACATTAATTAATTTCCCTATTGATTCAGTTTATCATTTTCAGCTTATGACATGTATTGATCTGTGTTTTTTACAATTCCAGACATCTTGGTTAATATAAATTTGTTGTTAATTTCATCTCAATCAATTATGTTATTTTTATTAGAGTTTGAGAGAGTTGTTGCATAATATTGATCGAACTACTGAAATTTCATAATAATTAATCGAATTTACAGAAACACACTTCGGCAGGCACAATAACTTTTCTAGATTTTCTTTTTTCTTTTTAAGAAGAAGAAAATGGTAGGGCTTTCTTTACAAAAGGAAAAGTAAATAAAATTTATACAACTAACATACATCTATGGTTAACACGTTTTACCAATTTCGATATTTTAACTTACTGTTGATGGATGCCCTTTATTAATTACATGTATTGTCAAAATTTATCAATTTTGATATTTATTGATAACTTCATGTAATTTAGAAATTTTTCGTTGTTGATTATTGTTCTGCTTTCTTCCAAAATGAAATTTTCATTTGTGGTAAAACTATACATAATTGATCAAATAGCAATAATTGCACAATGATTAAATCAAATAGCAAAAAATTGGACAATAACTAATTAAACCGATGAAAACCGCACTTCAAATTCAAGTTTTCCCTCTAATTCAGGTACTTAACCAAGTAAATCAACATTAAGAGTTTTTTTCTTCTGTCACTATTATATATTATCATACTAAGGTTAAAATATATCAACCGCTAGTTATTTAAAAAAGAAAAAAAAATCAAATCAGCCGCGCCTGAAATGCACGGGCATCAATGCTAGTTCTAATTAAACAAAGTAACCAAAGAAGCTAGTAATCGAACATATTGTTTACATCAAATAAAGAACACTATCACTCTCTGTGTACATGTATTGTGGTCCAAGGATGATCACGAGCCATCATCTTTTGCTCATTATACGAACACAAATTTTCCTTTGGCAATTGACAAGTCGGATTTTCTACTATAGCACCTGTGAACTAAGTCACTTAACTTAATTTGCAAGGATAAGATATGGTCTACGTCAAGTAGCATCAATCAAACCCAAGTTTCCATTTCCAATTGATCAACTTCCCGTTTTAGATTTGTAATAACTTCCGGTGGAGTATAGCATTTTTATTTCATTTTGTATTATTGATCAGAATGATTAGTGAGCAGTAGACAAACTATAACCTACGTCATAGAATAGCACTACATGTAAATTTACATTCTAAAGGTAATTAAGGGCAAGTACGTGGTTAATTAGGAGCCTAGCTAAGCTAAGTAAAGCTGCTTTCATCCCCAATAAAACCGAAAGACACATAACAAATCGATCACTATGCTTCTGAGAATGAACACCACAAAATTGGGTTGGGGTGTTGAGAGGCAAAAATGCCCCTTTCTTTCTCCATCTTCTCAAAACATAATTACTAGTTTAAAGTCTCTAATTCCTTAAATATATCTTTAACTTTGGGCTTGCATTCAACTAAAATGTAGAATCATCGATCTGATCCAAATCTCACACTTGATATGTTTCCAACTTTAACACAGCTAGATTAATGGTGGAGTTTTACCAAAGGCTTTTTAGCCAATTTGTTACCTTAATTTTCACTATAATGTCAATTTGCTAACCTAGCTTTTACAAATAAGCCGAATTGCTACCCAACAGTCAAATAAATCAATTTATGTTATCTTTTTCGTTCAGATCTCAACACATGTTATGCACGTGAGACTATTTTGGTCTTTGACTCAATTTTAAGATCGTGAAAGGGAGAGCAGTGGAGTTCGTTTAAATATATAATTTTGTCGGCTAAAGTGTCTTATACTTTAAACTTATAATTTAAAGTTAAGCTGACGAAATCAGCTATATTTCGTCGGCTAAAACCCTAAACCTTAGCCGACGAATACCCTAATATTTCTTCAGCTATGCTATAATAAATAAAATAAAAATTTTATACCACTGGTTGCGTCTCATCGATTTAAAACTATTTTCAATTGAAGGTCCGGCCAAAATACGTAATTTAGATGGTCAAATGACCGTTTATGTGCATTTAGGGGTTGGACTTACGTGATTGATCATAAGGATCACGTTGAATTTTCTCCTATAGACATATTTTGGCATAATGATCATATCAGACAGTCGGATGTTTGTTTCTCAAGTTTGATCATCGAAATCAGAGCATACCTACTAATGTTGTATAACTTGTTTACTAAGTTTTAAGTAAATATTTTGTTTCAAAAACAAACTCTACGTAGTACCTTCAAACGAAAAAAAGTTGTGAAATAAGATATGACAGGAATGGTGAAATACGTCTATGGTGAAAATAACGTAATTCTGGTAAAGTCTCGGTGCCGATAGTTGTGGTCAACGTAATTTTTCATTCTTTCTCACTATAGGTAGCCCTATCTTCGGTGGTTATTTTCCATAAAAATATTATACCACTGGTTGTGTCTCATCTATTTAAAACTATTTTCCGTTGAAGGTTCAGCCAAAATACGTAATTTAGACGGTCAAATGATCGTTTCTATGCGTTTAAGGGTTTGACTAAATTTATTCATAAACAAGCCCTTAAATTTTAGTTTCTGGATCAAGCCCTTAAATTTATCGGATTTAGTTAAATTTTTTATCATAGACATATTTCAATATAATGATCATATCAGACGGTCAGAATTATGGTTGTGAAATTTGATCATCGAAATCACAACATGTCTACTGATGTTGTATAACTTGTTTACTAAGTTTTAAGTAAATGCACAACTTTAAAAACCAACTCTATATAGAACCTTCAAACTCAAAAATCGCGTGAAATAAGTTGTGACCAGAATAGTGAAATACATCTATGGTTGAAAAATCACGTAATTCAGGTAAAGTCTATCTGCCGATAGTAGCAGTCAACCTTATTTACCATTAATTATCCCAAAGTGGAGCCCTATCATCAAGGGATAAATGTCCCAAATGTTTTAGATAGGCCGCTGTGTCTCATCATGGTGAGAGTTTGTTGTGTTGAAGGTTTGACCAAAATACATCATATAGATGAAGATATGAGTATTTTCGTGTGTTAAATGGTTTGAAAACTGCATTTGAAGCCGTAAACGGATTCGGATGACCAAAAAGTACCATAGGTCATGGCATAGCCATGAGTTTAACTCGTAGGGTCGTTCCACTTTCAGATTGGTATCAAAATAGTCAATCAGACACTGAAATATCTTTAGTACAATTTTGTAAGTAAAATATACTTTAGCCGATGAAATTAAGGTATTTTGTCAGCTAAAGTATATCAAATTTTCAAAATCTCCAACTTAAATTTTAAACTTTAGCCGACAAAATATTCCCCATCGATTTTCAATATTCCACAACAAATTTTCAATATCTTCCCCTTTGCTCCATACTGCCCATCGATTTGAACAAGGGGGTGCCCCTTTCTCTCCATCTTTTTCCTTTTTCTACTCATCTTTTCTCCTACATATCTATCTATCCACCTTCTACAACATCAATTGATCCTTCACCCACTTTCACCTCTCTCTCTCTCTCTCTCTCTCTCTCTTTTCCACCACACTTCCATCTTCCATTTCAAAGCTCCATATCCTCATCCCCATCTTCATCTTCATCTTCCTCACTCCATCACCATCACCATAACCATCACCACTACTTCATCGCTACCAACTCAAAATTAGGCAAAGAAGCACCCATCTCTCAATCTCCATTTCATCATCATCAACAAGAATTTCATCACTCATCCATTCCACCATCAAGGAGGATCTAAGGAGCATAGATTGAGAAAACCAATGGAGGATCTAGTCATCAATTTGTCAACCTTCAACTAGTTTACTCTTTTCTTAAACTCCTTAATTTTCTTTGATGTATTTGAGATTTGGTGTTGATTTGTATACTTATGAGTGAGTAGTACCTTGTTGGGGTTAGGGTTGAAAACCCTAACCAATCTTGTATGGATTGATGCTATTTTATGATTTGATGTAATTTAGTTAACATTCCTACATGCTAGTTCAAGAGTTGAATGCATATGTTTAGAATTTATCACTTGGAGTATGTGTGTTTGTCATGACATGATGATGTTTAGAGCTTGGTAACCTTTAAATGTTAGAGCATGAAAGCACACTAGGTGTGCATGTAGAGATTGTGAATTACAATCACTTAGAGATAAGCTTGGTTAGTTTGCATATTTTCTTTATCTCAAAGCTTAATGCACTTAGGGTAATGCATTAGGTTCATTATCAGATTGATGCATGACTTAGGTAGTTAAATACTACACCCGAGAGGGGTTGCTTGATATCACAAAAGGAGAATGTCCCTTGTCATACCCGAGCGGGATGCACGGAGAGAAATCGGTTGATTAGCTTAACATCATTCATGTTGATTTGCATCATTACTTGCAAGAGATGTTAGTGGTGGACAATTCAAATCCTAACACAATCCATTATCCCACTAGTTTAGTTTAGAGTAGTTTAGTTTACATTTGAGTATGTAGTTTAGTATAGTGACAACTTAAAAACTCAAAATCAAATCACTACATCCATGTTGCACATATCCACTATGAGCATAGATTTCCTTGTGTGTTTAGGTTTGTGATTGTACATTTTCACATTCTAGTTCTCCTAAGGTTAACACCCTAGCTAGAGAAAGGAATCCAATTCTCATGGGTTCGACAACCTTTCTTAAATCCTTATACTATTATTTGTAGCCCTTATACTTGAGGGTGGCTATTCGGCTAACACTGAACCAAACATAAATATCCAAAAAACCAAAATCAAAGAAATCCTAGAAATTGGGGATTTAGGGATTGGAGATTGGACATGGAAGATGAGGTTCTTTTCGATGCAGCCGACGCGGTGAGTTGCAGGCGCTCTACTCCTTGGTGAGGTTTCAGGCATGGGGCAACCATGAGGGCGATGGCGACGTTGTCGCTGAAGACAATCTCTGGGAGAGGGAAGCGCTCTTGCTCTGTTGAAAAATTTACATTCATATCACGGACATGGGTGAGGGTAGTAAAAACTGTTGTAACCCAGAAATCCATGTAGCAGCAAGATCTCGCTCCGCCCATAAATCGACGTTGCTTTGGATTTGAGAGAAGCCCTTAGAGCCTCACATGGACGACGAGTTCATGACTGTTTCGTCAAACATGTAAAATCAAGTTGATTTTCGCTGAATCTCCACATCTTCTTCGCTAAATAGGGATGGTGAATTAACGATGTTGGGTTTCGTGTTTGATTTCGATAAATTTATTGATAAGGGAGTGCGTAGATTGATTTGTGGCGAGGTGCAGGTGGATCTGGAACATGGGTTTCGTGTTTGGGTTCGATAATGATGAAAAGAAAGTATTTTTCACATAGATATGAGAGTATCGGTGGTGAAGATGAAAGAAAGTCATCACAGCCGGGGGTCAATGAAAAGTACAAAATTACCCTCACGTTATGGGCACGTGTTGGCATTCAGATGGAAAAATTAACAGAAGTAGTCTTATTTGACGGGTAGCAATTGATAATTAATGAATAACAACTTGTATATTGAAATGTATAATCAACAACATTTATCAAATTTAAAAAAGAGAAGAAATGATTTGATTCTCTTATTTTTAATTCACAAACTGAAAGATCCATGAGTCGGTGTCCTAATGCATATACATACAGATGGACCATATGTTATAAATAGATTCGGCCATCAAATTAACTACACCTACAACAATATTACCATAAACAACTAGCTAGGGTTCAATTCGAGGGTTCCACTCCTTCATCACCGACAATTGAAATGATCCTTGGCGTAGGTACATTCTAACTATGTCCGGATCATGATCGATCTTTGTGGATATGTAGATCTTTACATGAATGGTTTTGGTAGAAAAAGCACATTAAAGATGTTGGTATTGGCATTCCTATACCTAAATATCAAAGTGCAATACAGTAACATTGTGGCTTGTGCCATTGATGTGATCTGTTATATGCATACGTCTGTTATGTTATATTTTCTTTATGGTTGGTCTTGTTACGTTGAATGTGGTTATGTCTTCTATATGTATTTGAGTCCTAACTTGGTTAAGATCTTAATATGTGGTTGTTGTGTGGTTTAGAAAGGAATGTTTGAATCAACTTAAATCATTGTGATTTGATTTGCTATTTTTTATGGAAGTCAAGTAAGGAAAGTAATCCTACTTGTATTAGGTTGTTCATTTTATGTTGTTGAATAATGCTCTATAATTTATATCTATGATTCTACTTTGATGGAAATTCCTTTTTGGACAAATACTAGGGTTATTAGCCCAAGAAAACAAACGTAGAATGTGAACAACTATATAAAAGAAATAATTGAAACACGAGGAAATAGAAGATGAAATCACAAACAAGGATTGGTGTTTAGGATGAGTAAAGAAACAAGAATTTGGGATGAATTGGTTCAATGGCAGAGAAGAAGAACAAAGAAATTGACGAAGGAAGGGAGAAGGAAGTCACAAGAATAATGGATATTCGAGGAGGAAAGCAATAGTGGAATCACAAGAAAGATGATATGCAGGTAAGGATCGAGATGTTGGCTGATACCAATAACAATTCTACTACTAGTCTGTTTCAAATAATACATAGTGATGTGTGGATGTCTTCTACCTTATCTGTGACGGAATTTAAGTATTATGTTCTCTTTACTGATGAGTACTCTCGTTTCACCTGGCTTTATCCCATGCGCCATAAAAATGAAGTTTTCACTCACTTCCAAACTCTTGTTGCTCTTCTTCGTAATCTCTTTAATGGTTCTATTAAATATCTTCAAAGTGATAATGACACGGAATATGTTAATAATGTTTTCTCTCATTTTTGCAAAACTTTGGGCATTCAACAAAGATTCTATTGCCCACACACTCCTGAACAAAATGGGTTAGCAGAGAGAAAGCACAGGCACATTGCCACCATGACCCGTACCCTCCTTCAAACTGCTGGGGCTCCACATAATTTATGGGTCGAAGCTGTTCTTACTTCCGTCCATCTCATCAACATTCTTCCTACTCCAGTCCTCAATTGGGTCACCCCATATCAACTTCTCTATGGTAATCTACCGTCTTATTCCTTCCTTCGTGTCTTTGGTTGCTCTTGTTATCCTCATTTACGTCCTTATGTCTCTAATAAGCTTTCCAGTCGCAGTGTCGAGTGTATCTTCTTAGGGTATAGCCCTACTCATAAGGGTTATAAGTGTCTTAATCGTCAAACAGGTCGAGTCTATGTGTCGCGTCATGTTTTATTTAACGAAACAACATTTCCTTATAAAGCTTTGCAGGTCCCATCTACCGGTCCACTTGATTTGGTGTCCATATCACATCCCAATCCTCCTGACGTCATCTATTCTGGGCCCAACTGCCGAGCCCATCGTCATCTCCTCCTGACGTCATCCATTCTGGGCCCATCAGCCCACCCTCATCTCCTTCTCAGTCCTCACCCACCATCGACCTTCCTATTGTTCTTCATTCACATCCGCCCTCCTCATCTCAACCGCCTCGACCTCCGTCGCTTGTCTACTACCGCCGCTGTCCTCCGGCCGCGCCAGTCATGGCGGCCCCTCCGCTGCCACCCCACCATCCATCGTCCTCTCTGTCTACATCAGAACCATTCCCATCAGCAGCTGCCGCTCCTGTTCTCGACGACCAGGAACCCATCGCTGCTCCACTTCCCCTCAGGCCAGCATCCATTGCCGACCCCGCTCTCAACAACCCGGAGCCCGGCGACCCAGCACCGGCAGCCCCAGCACCTGCTGTCGCTCCTCCACTGCCCCAGGGCGTCTCCACTCGTCTCCGTCATGGAATTGTCAAGCCGAAACAACGCACCGATGGTACCATTCGTTATCCGGTTTCTCATGCTTTAATTTCTGTGCTTGAAAGTGTTGAACCCACCTGTTATTCTCAAGCTTCCCAGAATTCAGAATGGCGACGCGCAATGACAGAGGAAATCAACGCCTTACTCAAGAACAATACCTGGACTCTGGTACCTCCTTCATCCTCCCAGAACACCGTTGGCTGTAAATGGGTTTTTCGTATCAAACGGAAGTCTGATGGCTCAATCGATAGGTACAAGGCTCGTCTAGTTGCTAAGGGTTATCATCAACAGCATGGTATTGATTTTGATGAGACGTTTAGTCCTGTTGTGAAGCCTGCCACTATTAGAACTATTCTTACACTTACGGTCTCTAGACATTAGCCTCTACGACAGTTAGATGTTAAGAATGCCTTCCTTCATGGAATTCTTAATGAGGATGTGTATATGGTTCAACCGCCTGGATTTGTGGATTTAGCGAGACCATCTTATGTCTGCAAACTCAATAAGGCGCTTTATGGGTTAAAAGAGGCGCAAAAGATATGAGATGATTCACCTTTGCATGCTTGACGTTTTGAACGAAGCTTGTTTATTTCATTGCATATCTGAGTGAACAAGTTCATCAGTTCCTTGTTGAGTTGAACTTGTAGATTGTGAGTTTGTAATTCTCTCAAGTGTTGTGAGAAACTCATTGAAGAAATGAGAAGAAAATTCTCTGCCTAGTTCTAAGGATTTGTAATAGGGTAGGGTTTACAATTATTGTAAGACTAACAAATCATCTAGTTGAGATCATCATCTGAGCTTGTGCTCTGCTGTGGTTTTTTTCTCTAATTTGAGGTTTTTTACACAACGTCAAAACTTCTTGTTTATTATTTAAATTGTTGTCAGTTCTTCGAGGATTGAAAGCTCGTTTTAATCCCCAGTATACATTTTAGTTTTTACAATTGGTATCAGAGCAGGTGCTGGAAGACTAGCAGATCCTAGGGAAGATGGAACGTGTTGCACACAATACAGTAGTAAACACTCCTCCCTTCTTTGATGGTGAGGATTATTTGGATTGGAAGATCATGATGCAATCATTCTTGTATGCTCAAGATTATTTTTGTTGGTATGCTATTTTGGTGGGATGGACTCATCCTACAAAAGAGGCAGAAAGCAAAGATGTAGAAGGATTAGACTTAAGGTCAACAATTGTGCTGAAGCCGCATGAAGATTGGGACAAGGATGAACTTCAAAAATTTACTGCTGATCAAAAGGATAGAAATAGCCTTTTTCATGCCCTCTCACTCAAAGAAAGGAGAAATATTAGTCATTGAAAAATTGTCAAGGAAGCCTGGAATGTATTGTAGATCGCCCATGAAGATAACAAGAAACTCAAAAGCTTGAAACTTCAGAGGATGATTCAAGAATTTTGAACAATGCCCATGGAGGATGATGAAACAATTGATGAAACAATTGATGAATTCTATGTAAGACTAATGGACATTGTAAGCTAATGTAAAATCTTGGACGCAGATATTGAAGGAGATACAATTGTGAAGAAATTTCTAAGGGTGTTGCCGCTGAGATATCAACCAAAGCAGACTGCCATTGCCATTGAAGAATCTCATGATTTGGACACCTATCGTCTAGAAGAACTTGTAAGTAATCTCAAAGATTATGAATTGAGGATAGGTAAACCCAATAAAAGGCATAAGAATTTAACTTTCTCTTCAATAAAAAATGAAGAAAAACAAGTTAGTCATGTTGAGAATGAACATGTTGATATTGTTTCGCTTACAGAAGAGTTCAGAAAATTTTTGAAAAAAAAAATTCATCCTCTAGTACTTCTAGAGACATTTCAAATCAAAGAAAAAAAACTTTTTCAGAAAATACAAATGAGAGAGGTTTGAATCAAACTAGGCTTTCTCAAAAGAAAAACTTTCACGAAAATTCCCCTAAATATCATATGTGTGGTGGTGTTGGTCATATTGTTGTTAACTGTGGAAATTTAAGATATTTTTCTAACAATAACAGGGCCATGAAGTCAACTTGGAGTGACAGTGATGAGGAATCACCTGGTGGGAACCATTTTGCTCTAATATCCTCATTTCTTGATGATGGTTTAGATATTGATTCAGAAATTCCTGATGATGAAAAAGACTTTGATCCCATTTCAGCCAGAGATATGTAGACTAAATTATACAATGCCACAATAAAGGTGCAAAGGGAGAATGACAAGTTGAAATCAAGTTTAGAGAAAACAAGAAAAGATAAGAAAAGACTTGAGGTATCTCTGCAAACTTATCAACATAACTGGGATATTGAGCGGACTAACTTGATGGATAAAATGCAAAATAAAGTTTCTTTACATGTCACACAAGAAGATAATATTGAAAATGATAACAAAATTAGATCTTTATAGGTAGAGCTAAAAGGTCAAATTCTTTTAAATGTAGAATTAACTTGTGAAAATGAGAAATTACAAGCTGAAGTGATGAAAGCTAATGAGCGCTTTGAAAAGTTTGAGACAAGTTTCAACAAGATATCAAAGATGATAAGTTTTGGAAAAATTCATAATAACATAGAAGAGCTAGGCTTTGGTGGAAAACCTACCATACAGACTACTTTTGTCAAAGAAAGTTGTATGAAGGATTTCAATCCCGAAACAAGAAGTGGACAAAAAAACAAACATCTGCAAAGGTAGTCCATAATACCTTCACTCCGTCCTACTTTCACGCTACTCAGGTAAGGTTTGCTGATCACGCTTTGAAATATCAGCCAAGGTATGACTTCAACTCTTCAAGGTTTGTTCCTACTTGTTTTCATTGGGGAAGATTGTGTCATATTCGACCAAGGTGTAATTTATATAGAAAAGAAAATTGCATGAAACCTGAGTCCATCACTGTTAATTTCAGTGATTTGTTAAATGCTAAAATGGATCAACAAATGAAATTGAAGAACATGATTGCAGAGATGTTCTCAATCCCTGAAGAACTATAAAGAAAATCAACTCTCTTGGGTTAAAAAGAACAAAAATAAATGCGTTGCTGAAAATTCTGGTAGTAAACCACTGGAGATCATTGATGAAACTTGTCTATTTAAATCATGTAGGATCTTTGAACAGATTGAGGAGGTTGAAGAGTTTGAAGTCGTGGAGGCCACATGCTTAGTCGATCAACTAAAATATGGTAAGAATGTGTCAAATTTGGAGTCTATTTCAACTGAAATCAATTGACAGTTTGCTCACAAAACCTTTGGATAATGAGTAACTCTCATCACTCCGAAATGCCATCAGGGTGTGCTACAAGGACTAAAAGTCTCTTTGAAAGTTATGTACATATTCTGCATTTAATTATGTTTTTGTGTGTGTGTGTGTGTGTTTAGTTAGCTTAGGCGTTTTAATTTTAATTTGTGTGTTGTAGTTAATGTTCTTGTAGGATTGCATGTTGAATTTAATCCCGATGTTGCTACAAGGATAAGTCGATCTTAGATTACCTTTATAGTTTACATGGTTTTATCTACATAAATGTGATAAATTTACAGGCAAGTGTGTATCCTATTTGCGTGGTTTTGTGAGTATGTACATATTTGTTTTATCATGGGTATCTTGTTCACTTTTACACACAATCTTTGATGTCGTGGTATGAAACTTTCTTAATGTTTTTTATGTGATAATAGGCTCCATAGAATTAAAAGAGTAAATGTTATGAGTACGTGGAGCTAGACCAACTATTCTTAAAGTAAACATGCATGGGTTGTTATGAACAATATTATGTACTAGGTGAGAAACATGAATGGTTGTGCCACTTTAGAGAATATTTGATGATAGACCGACTATTCGCAAAGTAAACATGTCTTGGTTGAGAACCAATACAAGGTACTAGGTGACCTAAAAACGGGAATATTTGAGTACAAGTGTGAACATGAATGTGATATATGTGTGTTTCAAAGGCGATATAAAGATTAGAAGGAAAATTGAAAGTGTGCAATGTTCACACTGAGGAGATATAAGGATTAGAAGGAGAGTAAAATTGTGAAAAGTTCAATTTGAGAGTAAAATGTTGTATACTTGAGTTGTTTCATACCCCATAGCACTGGTTGCTCACTTTGTACACACCAGACTCATGATGAAATCAAACTTATCATATGCTTGCAGTAATGTCGCAAAACAGGACACTCGTGCATGTAGATTTATTGGTTTTATGGTGATAAAACTATGTCTTGTACTCTGGTTGAAATATTTTGCTTATTCCTTGCAATAAGCTTTGATTTGGTAATCAGCTAACTACATGTGTATTGTGTGGTCTGTGTTTCACTTTGTTTTCTCATGCCTCACTTGAGGGGGAGAGTTTGTCTCTCTAGATACATCATGTATCATTTGAGGGGAGAATATTTATTCTCTAAGTATTGTAACTTAAATCATGCATTTCTTAAGGGGGAGAGTTTTCTCTAGCTCTTGGTGGTGCAAGTAATGACATGTTTTATTGCTCATATCCTTGAAAGGTTTAGTAAGTTGGTCTCGGTCTGAGATTTTGTGAGTTAGGCTATTTCTTCTTTGTTCTTTACTCATTAAATTAGAAATAATAAATAAACAAAAAAAGAAAACAAAAAAAAGAAAATATATATATATATATATTTTTTATATTTGTTGTTCGATGTGTATATATAAAGGTTTGTTGAGTGTTTTCAGCCTAGGGTTCTTAATCTTGTCCATCGTGGGGAGCATCAAACACACTAGAGGAGAACAGTCCTCCACCCATCTGCTGCAGACCCTTTGGCTTCCTAAACAAAAAGGAGTGATCATGATCATTGTCTTATCTTACTTAAAATGAAGAATCACTACCAAAAAAAGACTTTAGCAGACAAAATAAACAAAAACAAGCCGACGAATTTTTTTTCATCTGCTAAAGTGGAATTTTAGCTAACGAAAAATTATTTCGTCAGCTAAACTAATTTTTTCATCAGCTATAGTCTGTGAACTTTAGCCGACGAAATTTGAAAAGTTTAGCCAATAAAATTAGGGTATTTCGTCGGCTAAAGTATCTTTTACTTACAAAATTGCACTACTGATATTTCGGTGTCCGATTGACTATTGTCAAACCAATCTGAAAGCGGAACGGGTGTAGGAGTCAAACTCATGGCTAATGTCATAACATATGGGTTTTTTGGCCATCCAAGTTCTTTTAAGGCTTTAAAATGAAGTTTTTCTAAACACTTAACACACGAAATCGCCCATATCTACATCTATATGAGGTATTTTTGTCGAACCTTCAGCACAACAAACTCTCATCATGATGAGACGTAGCTGTCTATCTAAAAATCTCGAGACATTTACCCCTGCATGATAGGGCTCCCCATACGGATAAATAATGGTAAATAGTAGGCATGTTGTGATTTCGGTCATCAAAATTCACAAAAAAACACGACCGTCAGATATTATCAATATGTTGAAATATGTCTATGAAAAAAAATTCAACTTGATCTGATAAATTTAAGGGCTTCATCCGGACGGTCAATCCTGTAAGACAAACCCCTAAATTGTATTGACCGCAACTATCGGCACCGAGACATTATTGGAATTACGTGATTTTTCAACCGTAAACGTATTTTACTATTCTGATCATATCTTATTTCACTACTTTTTTGCGTTTGAAAGTTTCTACGTAGAGTTTGTTTTTGAAACGGAACATTTACTTAAGGCTTAATAAACAAGTTATACAACATTAGTAGGCATGTTGTGATTCCGATGATCAAAGTTGAGAAACAAAAATCCGACAGTGTTAAGGGCTCGATCCTTACGGTCAATCCTGTAAGTCAAACCCCTTAACGCACGGAAACAGTCATTTGACCATCTAAATTACATATTTTATCCGGACCTTCAACTTAAAATAGTTTCAAATCTATGAGACGCAACCAGTGGTATAAAAATTTTATGAAAAAATAACCACTGGAGATAGGGCTACCTCTAGGGAGAAAGAATGAAAAATTGCGTTAACCGCAACTATCGACACCGAGACTTTTTCTCCTCGACTTTTTACGTTACCAGAATTACGTGATTTTTTAACCGTAGAAGTATTTCACCATTACGGTCATAACTTATTTCACGACTTTTTTTTGTTTGAAGCTTCTACGTATAAGGTTTAGTGTAATTCGTCGGCTAAAGTTAATTCAAAATTTTTGGCAGGGATTTTGAAAATTTTGAACTTTTTCTAACTAAAATTTTGAACTTTAGCCGACGAAATTAGGATATTTAGTTGACTAAATTTCAAAAAAAAAAAATTATATCTTTCATTTTCTCCTCCTATTCCTTCTCCTCTTCCTCCTCATATTCCTTCTCCTCTTCTAACTCCTTCTCCTCCTCTAACTCCTTCTCCTTCCTCCTCATTCTCCTTCTCCTCCTCTTCCTCATCTTCTTCTCCTCCTCCACCACCGGTGTAAAAACGAAAAAGAAGAAAAAAATAATCTAAAATACAATAAATAAATAAAAGAAAAAAAATAAAATAACTATAGCCGACTAATTTTATTAAAATTCTTCGGCTAAAGTTAAAAAAGAAAAAATAATAAAATAACTATAGCTAATGAATTTTATTAAAATTCGTCGGCTAAAGTTAAATAAATAATAAATAATAATAATAATAAATAACTATAGCCGAGGAATTTTAATAAAATTCGTCGGCTAAAGTTAAATAATTAAATAAAAATAATAACTATAGCCGATGAATTTTATTAAAATTCGTCGGCTATAGTTAAATAAATAAATTAATTAAATAAATTACTTTAGCTGACGAAATTTAATAAAATCTCGTCGGCTAAAGTCCAGATTTTAAGCAACGAAAAATTTCTTCGTCGACTAAATAAATGACTTTAGCCGAAGATGAACAGTAATTTCATCAGCTAAAGTCCTAGCAAACAGCTTTTTTCTGACGAAATTTAGGGTTTAGCAGACGAAAAAATTTCGTCGGCCAAAGTAGTTGTTCTAGTAGTGAATGATTATGTGTAACCTGGTTATGTGCTTAAAGAATTAAAATGTGTTATGAACATGTTTGGTTTTGTTAGGAATGTCAAAGGAGAAGATTGTTGGTATTGGCATTTCTATATACCTAAATATATATATCAAAGTGCAATACAGTAACATTGTGGCTTGTGCCATTGATGTGATCTGCTATATTCATACATCTGTTATGTTATATTTTCTTTATGGTTGGTCTTGTTGCGTTGAATGTGGTGATGTCTTCTATATGTATTTGAGTCCTAACTTGGTTAGGATCATAATATGTGGTTGTTGTGTGGTTTAGAGAGGAATATCTGAATCCACATAAATTATTGTGATTTGATTTACTGTTTCTTATGGAAGTCAAGTAAGGAAAGGAATCCTACTTGTATTAAGTCGTTCCTTTTATGTTGTTGGATAATACTCTATAATTTATGTCTATGATTCTACTTTGATGGAAATTCTTTTTTGGATAGATACTAGGGTTATTGACGCAAGAAAACAAATGTCGAACATGAACAACTATATAAAAGAGGTGCAGAAGATATGTGATGATTCACCTTTGCACGCTTGACGTTTTGAACGAAACTTGTTTATTCCGTTGCATATCTGAGTGAACAAGTTCAACTGTTCTTATTGAGTTAAACTTATAGATTGTAAGTTTGTGATTCTCTCAAGTGTTGTGAGAAACTCCTTGAAGATAGGAGAATAAGACTCTGCCTGGTTCTAAGAATTTGTAATAGAGTAGGGTTTACAATTGTTGTAAGACTCTAAGCAAATCATCTAGTTGAGATCATCCTCTGAGTTTGTGCTCCGCTGTGGTTTTTTCTTTTAATTTGAGGTTTTTTACACAACGTTAAAATCTGGTATTTATTATTTAAATTGCTGTCAGTTCGTCGATGATTGAAAACTCTTTTCAATCCCTAGTGCACGTTTCAGGTTTTACAAATGATAAGGTGCGAGCATGCAATTGTGGATCAAAAAATCAAGCACCGAATGAATAAAAATGGACAAAATTTAAATGGATATAGTCTTCCATTGAGATTGATTAGATGCTATATACCAAAAATTGTTACCTAATCACATGAGCATCACTTGTTGAGTCGTTTCTATTCTAACTTTCGAACCAATATTTGGTCTCTCATGTTCATTGAAATAGCTCCTAGCTAGATGCACATGAATACTCATTTTGTCAAGTGCAAGTTGGCGCATGCAAAAATGAAAGAAATTAGTGGCCAGAAATCACATACATACAGTATATATAAAACGCAGATGAAGTGATCGACCAAAGCCATATGCCCATATCCATTGAAATCATCATATGTTTTCTGGCGATTGACTCGAGTCGTGCACTTCGAGTGTGTGTCTGTATGTGATTATTGTATAGTATCTGCAAGTTTTACTTCCCCGCCTTTTATCCAATATATAGATGCATTAAGTATTAACAATCAAATTAACTAAGTTGAAATAGTATTTTCTGACAGTGAAAGCATTAACATGTTGGTGACTAATAATTATGACATGTTGAATGATTGGTCTAGTTGAGATTGTGAAGATTACGGGATTGATTTTGTTTTAGTAACATCGTGAAGAAATGGATTCAAATTAAGAGAAAAACAATGCCATTTACAACCTATTTATCTTCAACGACACAGGTGCTTAATCATGTCAATTACCACACATCCCTATTTATCTTCAACCTTTGATCTTCAAAATATAGCTACTCCGTCCTTCTCGAAAAGTACTCAAACACTCTTAACTAGGGCTCCAACACCCTCGAGTACGTAATGCTCAATCTTCTTCAGAAATGTTGCAGATGCCTCCCTCAAGCTCGATCTAAAACATATGTGTGGCATCTTTTCCGATCAATATTCAATTTCATTTATTTTTTAACGTCATGTATACAACCTATTAAAAGATTCGAAAAGTTTTAAGATTTCAATTTCAACAAAAGATGCTCAATTTCAATTTCAACAAAAGATTTCAATTTCAACAAAAGATTTCAATTTCATTAATTACGTATCATCTTAGATTTGACGAGAGAAAACAATCGACACCGATCTTTAATTTTCTCCTCTAATTAAAAGGTACAATCTAAGCAATATCCTATTCGAGTCATAATCACGAGTCACGTATGACTACTACAATTTGGGTTAATCTGAACCCGTACGCATAACATATAAGTGGAAAGAATAAGGATTAATTTCAGTTCCTACTTAAGGTATGAGACTAACATCATTCCACCCCTTCCGTATTTTTAATTTTGAAAGTTTACCCACTAAAGTTTTTAATTTTCATATCATTAGGGGTATAAATGGGTAGGGCCGGGCCGAATACTACAGGGTTCATCTTTGAAGCTTGTTTAAGCTCGAGCTGGGCTCGAGTCGGCTTGACTCATTTAGTTTAAATTATAAAACATTAAATTTAAGACTATCTTATCTTAATTACTTACTTTTTGTGGTGATTGTTAATGTTTGATTTCATTACTTTATAAATTGATTGCTTTAATATATGTATTTTAATTAAATAATTTGATTCTAAAGGGAAGTAATAAAAAGAATAGAAGATTTAGATTTTAAACAATATATTTAATGTATAACAATTTTTTTAAAGCTAAGTTTTAAAAACGAGTTGTTCACGAGCTAAACGAGCTGAATACAATCTTTTTCAAGCTCAGCTCGTTTTTTTGTCAGGCACAATTTTAAACTCAAGCTCGGCTCATTTATCTTACAAGCATGAGCCGAACGAGCTAAAAATCGAGTCGAACGTGAGTCGAACACGAGCGGCTCGAGCCTACTTACAGCCCTATTAATCATGCCCAATTGCTGAAATTTTGATCAATTTGGACATTAAATGTTAAAATATGTAGTTTTATTAAAAAGGTTTTAAAAGACGATTTTTGCTGTTAAATGACTATATTTTCTCATAAAGTGAGTTATAAAGTTCTAATTAACGTCAAAATCACACAGAATTTCAGCAATCGAGTATGATTGATGAAAATTGAAAACTTTAAGGGGTAAACTTTCAAAATTAAAAGTACAAAAAGGAGGATAAAATGATGTTGACACCAAACCAAACATCAAGTAAACTGAAATTATTTCAAAGAATAAATATTGCCCTCATGGGTATTCACGAGACACCCTGTGTGTTATATCTTGCAAAGATATTACGAGTAACCCCCGTTTAACCACGTGCCTTCGGCCGATCTAAACACGCAAACAAAGAAGATGAAATGGCAGGATTCCCCTACAATGTTGGCAAGCTAAAAGTATCTCCAATGGAGATGTCAAATTGCTTGTGTCAAAATTAAATTTGACATATGAGATGTCAATGACATTTTTTGACAAATTTATGCTCCAATAGATATGTCAAAATTTAAATATTATTTTATCATTATAGGATTTTATAACCAATCCTTTACTTCAATTAATGGAGAAAGAAGAGAGAGTATGTGTGGAAGGGATGAGAGAGAAGATGAAGAAAAAATAATAAAATAATAAATTAAAAGACATGTTGAGATGAACTTGTCATATTTGACATGAAGATTGGGAAGTGTCAAATTTCATTTTGTCATATAGGATTCATGTAGATTTAACATATGGGTTGGAGAAGAAATTCTATGTCATTTCTTAGGTATGTGGCATTTGACATCTCCATTGGAGATGCTCTTAGCTTTCATTTTCGAGTTCTTACGTGATCGATCGATCAAGGCAGACAAATTATGGTTGCCATCTTCCATTGCACCCCACAAAACCACTCCTTTTTAGATTTTCAATCACTTTTACGGAACTCACTTCACCATTTTCATTAGCTAGGCGTAGCCATTGTAAGGTCACAAGGGTCAATTGACCTTTTTAATTTTTTCACAATTTTATTTACCGTAGAACTTCTTTTTACTTTTTAACACACATAATATATATATATATATATATATATATATATATATATATATATATATATATTTACCGTAGAACTTCTTTTTACTTTTTACCGTAGAAAGTTTTATGGATCCTCAAAAATTGCTCTCCAATGATTGTTATACATAAGAAATCATTATTTATATATTTGTGTTAATATATGTGGTAAAGTTGTTTTGTGTCTTTTGACCAACGTATTTCTGGCTATGCCACTAGGTACACGGATGAAAGATCATCAAATGGACACCATCTCTTTCTTCTTAGCTGGTCATTCTATATTAATCCAATCCCAGTTTTGTTCGAATCGAATAGTAGGGTTTCCCAGAAATCCTATTTACCACGCAGATCCGATTTGTGTTGTCTCTCTGGTGATCGAGTTGTAGTGAGGTTGTTGGACCATCAATTCACAACCACAGATTGTAGGGTTTTTCTTACCACAAATAAAAACTTGGTCATGGACCCGTACCCCACCTCCTCTCTATACACACTAATAAGAACAGGAAAAAAAGAAAAATAATAATTAGGAGCGTGCCTACCTGTAACACTAAGACTAAAGCAAGAATTAAAGGAAAGGTTTACATGTTAATATGCTATAAATATATATATATCTAGGGTTAGGGCTTTACCACCCACAAAAGCATAGCAAGCTCTCTCCTATGAAACCCAGTCACACAAATCCTCTCTCTATTCCTGTCAGTCTCACTCACTTTCAATTCAATTACCTTCCCTTGATGAAACCCAGTTCCTGATTAAGGATTTGGGGATCCAGTTGAAATCATGAGGAAGCGCCAGGTTGTTGTGAGGAGAGAGGAGCCTTCATCTTATACCATCAGGAATGTGAGATACGTTGAGTGCCAGAAGAATCATGCCGCCGGAGTCGGAGGGTATGCTGTTGATGGGTGCAGGGAGTTCATGGCGAGTGGAGAGGAGGGCACAGCTGCACTGACCTGCGCCGCCTGTGGATGCAACCGGAACTTCCACCGGAGAGAAGTCGAGACTGTGTGCGAGTGCTCTTCACCTACTGCGACTCAGGCTGCTTGATCTTCAAGAATAAGTAATATCACTAGCTTGATCTATTTGTTTAATTAAGTTGTGGAGTTGATTCATGCATGATGTAGTACTATGCTTGCTCTGGTTTTCTTCTGCTTAATTATCTGTGGGTTTGAGAGTGTTGAGTGTTTAGTTTTCTGGTTTGATATGAAAATGAGTACTAGACCGTCTGTTATATATGTTTATGTTTGGATGGAGATTTTGAGAAATTTTTTAAATTTATGGGATATAATTTCTCTGTTGATTTATGGTGTGCAGCACCAAAAAACAAGAGCATTGGTCCTACCAAAAACATAAAACAGCATCTAGGGTGTATTATCATACCTAATTCTAAATCCCTTTGTCGAAACCATCTTTAATTTGTAGCTGGTGTGCTATAATATATGTAGTGTCTACAAACAACCCTAAACTTGCAGAAGCCAGCCTTATGTAATACATGTTGATTATTCTGACCTAGCTAGCTTGGATCAATAATGAAGTAACCTAACTAGATTTCTGAAGCTGTTTCATAAATTAAAGCTTAGCAATCTACATATTTGATTGTTTAGTTTATTTAATGTATAATAGTTCTAGCAAGCAGGTATTGAAGCCTCGCTCTTTACTTCTGGGCAGAGATTACTGTATATAATTGGCATACAGCATATCTATTCCTGAATGTTGCTGACAGATCCAAACAGCAGTTTCTGGAATTATACCTCCTACACTTACATCAGTAGAATTAATATTGAGATTACTTTGTAGCTAAGACTTAAGGTCCACATATATCTAATCGTGTTGGTTGTTATAATGGAGGGTTTTCGATCTTTAGCAACTACTGGAAAAAGGTGATTAAAGCGCGCTTAATCTAATCAAAACCCACACTTATTTTGGTTGCTCAAACTAGCTATCTCTCTTTTGGTTGGTCAAGTTTTTGATTATCCGCACGAATCTTCGATAATCGAGAGCTAAAACGCATTACAGAACATAAAATTATGAGAACTGCCATGTGCGTTTGTATTGTGATATCTGAAATGGCAAGTGCTGAACAAGAGGAATCTTTCTTTCTTTTTGATAGTTCATAGCAGCAAGGGTTAAATTAGATATGTATTCTTCATGTGAGTTGTTGCAATCAAGTTAGGCCGGCGATAAGAGTATGGAGGGAACAAACATTCAGGTAAACATATACATTCGTCGGGAATATGTCAATTCTCTTTATGAATAGCAAAGCAGTATGTGCACACAGGACCAAGAGGAAAACAACAGTGTGTTCATCATTACCTATATACATGCATGTTCTTGCTTCTAGTAAGGTAAAGAGGCTAAGATATCTAGCCGACACCGCTGCCCTCTTTTAACAAAAGACCAAACTCAGTCTAGTCTTCTTTCTACATGCTGTACATTACTGGTTTCTGTTTTCCATCTTGGTGCTAAGTAGATACTATTATGCCAACTCATTGCCAAATCATCTGGTGCTATTTCCGTCCCGCACAAAAGATCACTCTTTGGAACAAAATTGTACATATTTTAACCTCATATATACGAGTACGGGTAATTAGTGTTAATCTCATTGATGTTAGACGATGACATAACATGAACCGAATTCACATTATGAACCGCGAGTGTTGCTCTAATTGACACGGTATACTACAACACCATTTAACTAGTATTATGTGGAGAAAATCAGAAAATTATTCTTATTTTTGTCTTTACGTTCTGTCGTGTGTTGATGTTAGAGTTGTGTTGCATAATGTCACTCTTAGTTTTAGTGAACATATGCCGCTCAACCCAGTCGATCACAAAGTAATGCCACTCTACTATAGTCAAATTGCATCTTTTAGTAACATTAGCCATGGTCTCTTTGGGAGAAATTAGAAGATTCTGATGGAGCAAATTAATCTTTTATATATATCAGTATGTACAACAGCATATTAGAGATATATACTTGTGTAACAGGAGAAATAAACTGAATGAGAGAATTGGAGAGAATATCGATGATATTTCATTCATAGAATAAGCCTCTATATATAGAGGATACAATATATAAGGAAAGTACATGTATTCCGATTACAACATTGATATCGAATCCTATTCTGATTATACTTTGACTAAGGCACACACTAGGAAACCTATTTTCTTTCAACACTCTCCTTTGTGTCATGTCATAGTAATATGATACATTAAGATGCATTTTATATTGTCTCATTAAAAACATTGCTAAGTAACAATAAAACTTCATGGAAAAAAATAACCTTGATTGAAAGAACAAAAAGAGTACAATGCGTCAATCACATTTGAAAGTAACATGTATGTGTTAGACTCCTCCTGATGTCTACACCTCCCCTTGATTTTTACAATCATGAGAACTTTAAACAAATGAAGCATATCATTGCTTTAAACATGTTTTTCAAAGTGACCTAAGGCAGTGATATAGTAAATAGATATGTCATATTATCCTCATATCTAACTGGTTTCATTTTGATAATGAGAAGAACTCGTTATAGCTGATTACATAGAAGATTTATACAAGGCGTTTCTCAATACATAAATCATTTGGAAACAACCTTTTTATGGGTTAGAGAGATACCCAATATCAGCAAGTTCAACCAAAACATGTAGAAGTCAGTCCAAGAACTCAAAATAAGAGTTTGCGTTAAAAATCAGATTCACGCATGACATGACCTTCATGTACTAATTCAACCATAACTTCCTGCTTAAAATAGGTATGAACGAACTGTAAGAATTTATGGAAAGTATACATCCGTACCTTTCCAACCATATATTAAACATAATCAGATTCATTCTGAGATGATCACAAAGCTCTGTTGAAGTTGACTGATTAGAAAAAGACAGATTTTCTGATTTTGTCTTTGATGCGTTTTTCTTCACGCATGGCTTGTGACAATGACTATGTGATGCAATACAACATGCCATATAATTTCTTCTCTTTGTAGGGATACAATAAGCCCAAAAGTATCATAACTTTTCTAAGATAAACCTCATATCAATTCAATGACTAAATCTAGCTAACAAGTTCACAATATGGATGAGATGTCGAGTCTTGTATATTTAGTTGAGTACAATGATATCCATTATGAAAGAATTATCTCCTCGTAGTCGATCCCAAGATATTATGACAAGCCTTGCGTCATAAGGCAATTCTATAATCATGTTTTATAACAAAGACTTATTAAATTGATAGGCTTTACACTTGGTGGTGTCAGCATAACCAATCCAAATACCTTTCTTTTCAATTTAGTCTGGATTGCTTCTTTCCTTTTAGGCCAATACATACTACGTGACAATTTGCAACGAAGTAAGGTTCGGTATCTCAATATTTCACGTTCTCATGTACACTAGTGTAATATATAGTTTGTAGAGATCTCTATATTTCATGAATTGGTTTTAACATTGAGGCGTCCCCAATGATAACCATAATTTATAAATATTCTTATAAGACGGAATTGAGTATCAATGATAATGGATCATGATGTGCCAAACTTGCTCTCTCACTTGTGCAAGTATTCATCTAACCTATAGGGTCTCCCGCTTTTCCTTAGGGAGCCACGACATGTGACACCATTAGCCACATTATGGAGTCACTATGTCACCATTTATGGTAGCGGCGTCAACACCAAGTTCATTAGGTGGCGTCATACCCTCTTAATAGAACTTCATTCCTTACAGGCATGTTTGCAGCATGTATATATGATCTCGTCATTTTAACAATGTCAAATAACGTATCAGACATCGAATATGTTACGTTATGAACATCAATTATTCCACGCACTTTAATATTGTGCGGTTTGAGGATCATGATGAGACAACTGGGGACAATCTACGACAATTTCCTGTCGTTACTATTGAACATTATATATTCTTATCTCCCCCTAACGGCGGGAAGATTGTCTCATAAGTGACATTCCGTAAATACCGGTAAAGAGATTGCCTGTCAAGATTTCAACATAGCAGACTATGGTTAGAGATTTATATTCAACATTAGTACTTTATTCATGTCTAAGAACTCATCATAGTGCGTTGTAGCCGCACAATTTTGGCACATAAATGCGTAAGTCACAAGCTTTCAACGCATAAAAATATTATATAATGATGGTTCATAGATGAATTAGTATAGCTGCATGCGATATTGCATAACCCCAAGGGGAAATATTGGTGCGCATTACCAAAATTCAAGCTACATTCGTAGTCATTTAATCATGATTTCCCACGAGACCTTTAGAGTGTACATAGAAACATGATATCAAACATAAATCTATAAACATGTACAATAATCATCGAAAATTATCAATGTGAACTCCCTAGCATTATCAAGTCAAATTGACTAATTGGGATGATATGGGTAGTGAGCCCAATATATAAATTTGAGCTAGGAGTTATATTATAAGCCGTATAACTGGTAGACATAAGAAAAGCCTCTATATATAGAGGATACAATACATAAGAAAAGTACATGTATTCCTATTACAACATTGATATCGAATCATATTCTGATTAAACTTTGACTAAGGCACACACTAGGAAACCTATTTTCCTTCAACAACTGGTGTATTATAAAGTTGAAAACAATATGACACCATTTATGCTATACAGCTCTAGATTGTAAGCAAATTCATCTTGGCGTGTATATGTTGTTAGGACTTGATTAGAATTGCACTATTACATCTGAGGCCAGTTATACAAATTTCCCAATTCAGCATCGCTAGTTATCCTAGACAAGTTTGGCAGCAAAAATTACATGTTGTAGAACTAATTTGGTGGTATAAGATTTGTTGGCTATCCCTTATGATCAAAACATAAGGATATGAGCTACATGTTGTAGTATGATAGTGAGCAATGTTCAAGTAAACAACATGGCCGGACTGAACAAGTGAAGAATAAAGAACCTGACAAACTTCACAGACATCAGGTAGTTTCATGCATGTGCATCACATTCTTTCACTAAAGATGGTAGCATCGCTTGTCATCTAGATTTGATGGATACACCTGTTGTATCTACTATATCTGTTGAGTCTCTCATGTGCATATTCAAATGTATTTGCTTCAGTTTTTAAGTATTTGAATTTCAAATTCCTTTTAGCAAAACATTTGTTTATTCGTACTTGAGCTCCAAGTCAGTCTAGGGTTGTGTGGCAAGCCAACCCATGACCACATAACTTGAGCCTTTTAGACCAGCTGGGTTTTGTGATATATAAACCAAATAAGCGGTTGGTCCAAGTGATGCAGCATCAACACTATCAGTTGACCTATGTGGTCCCCCAAGCTACAGAGCAGTCGACCTATGTGTCATATTATACAAAGTGGTTTTATAGCGTCTTTTGCTTGACTAAAACTGATTTACTTTTGCAAAACCTTTTGGCTTATCCCCCTTTGAGAAAGTTCCTTTAGTTGTTGTCTCATGACTGTAGGGATCCATATGATTCTACATGTTCTAGCTTTGTAGACAAGTTACTAGACTCCAACAAATCTTTGTTGATGTGGCTAACGTGTTTGTTTCCTCATAACATGGCCTATAAATAGAGAGAAATGCCTCCTTTGCTCTTTGGTTGTTTTTGTGTTAAAAATTGTCATTGTTGTTTTATTCATTTTGAGTCTAGCATTTTACTAACTGTATATTTATCTCTAAGTCTTCCATGTGATTGTAAATCTTAGTGCTGAGAACCAAAACCTTTTTAAACTCATATAATTGTGCATTGCATACCTTGAGGTCTGTCTAGGTGATGCAACAACCCAACGAAGCTGTCTTCGTGAATTAGCTAAAGACGTTAGTTGAATTTTGCTTAGAAGCTTAGAATAGTGCTATGTGTAAAACATTTGAGTGACAAGAGAACAATTTCAGTTGCTAGTAGTTAGACTACGTAGCATGGCTAAGTGTTGTTTCATCCTCTGAGTTATGGGTCTGGTAAGAAGTATGTTTAAAATAGTAGATAAGTTTGTCTCTTAAGAGTTAGAGACACACAGGTTTTCCCCTAGGTACAAGGTTTCTGCGTTATAAAAAATGGACCGGTGTAATATCCTTACTTTCAGTACTTGCATTTTATATTTATATAACTTAGCCTTATAGTGAACATGATAACCAAAAATTTGTTATCCCTATGTACAAGATAGAACAAAAAAGTTATCAAGACCAATTCACCCTCCCCCTTTAGGACCTTCAAGTGGTATTAGAGTGGGTCACTACCCTAACTAGTGAGATCCCTCTGTGTCTTGAGAATGGACCGTGGTAAGGGTCATACTCCTGTGAATACTCCACCGTACTTTAATGGGACAGATTATACATAGTGGAAGGTGATGATGACCGCTTTCCTTATCTCCCAAGATGATGAGAGATAATGGACTTTGGTTGAAGAAGGTTGGAAACACCTCATGAAACCCATGAATCAAAATTCTGCAATTTCAATGTAGAGCCCCACATCAGAATGGAATGATATTAAGAAAAGTGATTTTAGAATGAACATCAAAGCTCTTAACAAATTGTTTTCTGCACTATCTGAAAACAGAGTAAAAGATGATCATCACTTGTCCTAGGGCGAATAGTGCTTGAAATACCTTAGCTACTACCTATGTAATACTAAGGTAAGGGCTCAGAAACTTCAAAGCCAAATCTTTGAGTTTGAGGAGATGTCTATGCATGAGGATAAGAGTATAGATGATTTATATGGTCGTTTTCTAGGTGTCACTAACCAGGGTCAAAGATTAGGAGATGACATCCCTTCCCATAAGATAGTAATGAAGTTTTTTCAAGCTCTTCCTCCTAGTTTTAAGACTAAGAAAATTTTCATAGCAGAAGCACTTTCAGTGGTTGATATTTTCATTGGGAAAAACTTGGTTTCATGGCACAACAAGAAACATAACTATGTTTCTTTGTCCACTGCCCAAGTGGAGTGCATTGTTGTCGGTAGCTGCTACACATAGTTGTTACGAATGAAGCAAATGTTGTCTGACTACAGATTCAAGCAAGATATACTATCATGTTTTGCGATAACACGCTTGCCATTAATATTTCCAAGAATCATGTGCTTCATTCTAGGACAAATTATATAGAGATTAGATATTATTTCATTTTAAATCTAGTTGAAGAGAAATTACTTGAATTATCCTTTATTCTTATTGAGCAACAATTTGCAGATTTGTTCACAAAATTACTTGATAACGCTCGTTTCACCAGCCTGTGCAAGGCCATTGGTGTTGATAATAATGATTGATTTTTCTCATCTCTCGATTGTTCCAAGAAAATAATAAAAAAAAGTTATGTTGTTGTGGTTTTGTGGTATCCTTAAGGTTAGGATGTATAAGTTTCTAGTATTCCAAGATATTCTTGGGTGATCTTGAGCTTCGTATATGTCTAGGGTTTTCATTAATCTTTTCTACTCTAATCTCTGCATGACTATGTGCACCTGCACTCTCTCTCTTATGTGGTCTGATTATTATGACAAATAGAATAACTATATGTCTCACTTTAGCATATCTAAGATAAATGGGTACAATGAAGTTGTTCCAAGTTAGTCTCAAAGTACATATTTCTTAGTAATGACGAACGATATAAGGGTGAGAAGAAACAAGACTGTTTTGAAGTTGAAGTTTGTTGAACTAAATGTTATTTTCTAAATTAATCTCAAAGTCTACATTCCTAGGTTATGATGGACGATATTAGGATGGATAAAAATAAGATTGGTTGATGGCTCTTGGAGCAAGGTTGGAACATCAATGAAAATATAGCAAACAAATTGGTGAATTAGTTTTTTTTGATAAGAAAGAAGGAAAAAAGAAAAATTACAAGGTGTTGCCTCTTGGGCAACCAAATCTTAGTTGGTCAAAGAGGATAGTTCTAGCAATGGAAGTAGGCAAGGGCTGGTTCCAATTTCTTCTTCCAGTGATGTTGTATCCCAAATTTGTTGTTGCATATGCAGCAAAATTTCTTTTCCTCAAGACGTGTCTGAAGCTAATGTCTTGGAAATCTCGCGCAATTTTTCTGATATCGTCAACAATTTGATTCAGTCTCCATGGTGTGGCGCATTTCTTGTTTACTGCATCAATAACAAGCTTGGAGTTGCTTTCCACAATAACTCTGACGAATCCCTCGTTTCTTGCAAGAATGAAACTATCTCTTAGAGTTGTGGCATCTGTGGTTGGTACATTGTTGAACCAATGTTATGAGTTGTAGTGATAATTAGGGTGCCATCTGAATTTCTGATGATTGCACCGCAAGCAGCAAATGATCTAGAAACTGATCCATCAAAGTTGATTTTGAGAGAGGATGCAGGTAGTGGTGGCCATTTGATGGCTTCAGAGTTTTTAGAATAACCTTCAATGCATCAAGGGTTGTGATCTCTGTAATTCTTCTCAACAGCAGCTACTGCAGTGATGATATACTGGGGAGTAGATTTGCTATTCTTAAAAGCATAATCATTCCTAGCTTTCCAGATCATTCAACAAATGGTTAAAACAAAAGAGAAAGTATCTTTATTATAGTTTTTACCTTTGAATAAAAGATTGAGCTTCTACAAGAAGCTGCTATTTCCTACTAAATTTTTGTTAACATTGGCTAAATGCCAGATATTTGAAGATAACTCACAATCACCATAAAGGTGATCTAAGGTTTCATTATCTGAGGAGCATAAGAGGCAGGTGATTTCCTGAAGCTGGCTGAATCTTGTGAGCCTATCTTTTATTTTTAATCTTTCTCTCAAAAGGAGACAGCTGAACATTTTTATTTTCGGTGGAATGTTTAGCTTTCACATTTTAGTAAAGAGGTTAATCTGAGGATGTTTATCAGATAACTTACATTGTAGCCAACTTGCAGATTTTATAGAGAAGTTCCCATTAGCCGCAGGTCCCCAAACAACATCGTCATTCTGCTCATTCAAAGGAATTGGAATTCCTATAATCTGTTTAAAAATTTTCCAATCAAGCACTTGGATGAGTTTTGTTTTATCTCAAGTTTTCCCAGCAAAGAAATCACTTACAGTAGCATCCCAATTAATAGTAGTCTTTTTTGATCATTTATTAAATTAACAAGCGGATAATCAAAAATCTAGTTAAAAGTCCAAAATTTGATATCTTTACCATTGCCAATGGTCTATCTCATACCTTTCGTTATAAGATCCCTGCTATCAAGAATCTATTTCCAGGCTAGGGAATCCGCAACTTTCTTTTTTGCTTCGAAAAAAAAAGGATAATTCTCTAGATATTTGTTTCTCACAATTTGAACCCACCAATTGGAGGGTTCTTTGATAACCTTCTAGTCAAGTTTGGCTATAACAGCATTGTTAAAAAATGTTACAAGTTTAATTTCAAGGCCACCTATATTCTTAGGAGTGCAAACATGATCCCAAGTAATTGGTGGGCAGCAGTTTTCACCTCCACAAGAATTTCCTAGACTCAGTGTCTATGGCTTTATTGATTTTCTTTGAACACTTAAAGTAGGACATAACATGATTTGACATTCCTGCCACATTGGTTTTGATATGAATCATTCTTTCAGCTCGAGAGAGAGTATTCTTTTTCTAACCAGCTAGTTTGTTTTTCATTCTTAAGAGCAACTCTTTAGCATTGATTGGGTCTTTCCAAAAAACTACATTATGAATACCTAGATACTTTCCTATAATAGCTTTCTGTTCGATTCCTATAATATTTACAATGTCATTTCTCTTAGAGCTAATAACATTAGGAGAGAAATAGATAGAAAATTTATGAAAGTTGATTTTTTGTCCAAAAGAGTTTAAAGTATTAAGAATATTTCTAGTTCCATTGGAGGAAGCTTTAGCAAAGATTAAACAATCATCTGCAAACATCAAGTGAGAAATTCGAGGTCCCCTAGGGGCAGAGATAATCCCTATATGATTTCTTGGTTTTTCAGCTAGTTTATTTAGGGACCTTATGAGGGGCTCCATACAAATGATAAAGATATAGGGAGAGTGGATCCCCTACCTAATTCCTCTTGTTGTCTTAAACCAGCCTTCAGGTTTTCCCATTAATTATGATAGAAAAGAAGACATAAGTGATGCAATTAGTGATCATGTCAAGCCAGTTATTGTTAAAACCAAATTTTGCAAGCTAAGGCATTCTTTGATATAATTCCAGCTTAAGAAGTTATAAGCCTTTTCTAGATCCAACTTGGTTGTCATTAAACCCATGCTTTTTTTTTCTTTTTCTTTTTTTGAAAGTCAGAGAAAAGCTCATGGGCTATAATGTTATCATGAATTAATCTCCCCAGAGCTAAAGCTCCCTGGTTTTTAGAAATGCATTTCTCGAGTAAAGGTCTAAGTCTTCTAACAATGATTTTGGTGATGATCTTATAAGTGACATTGCAAAGACTATTAGGTCTAAGTTGTGTAACCATCTCTGGTTTATCAACTTTAGGAATCAAAGTTATCTTGGCATGATTAAGTTCATTTAAAACAAAGTTATTCTGAAAGAAACTTTTAATTAGATGAACAATCACCTACTTAACTTTAGTCTAACATTTTTGATAGAAGATTGCATGTATGTCATCAGGACCCGGAGCATTTAAGGCTCAAATTGGTGAATTAGTTGGTTCTCACTTCTATGGGTTTGGAGAACTGTCTTTGACATGTCTTTGTTACACGTGTAGCCCTAAAGCCAACTGGTTTGGAAGTCAACGACAATGTTTTCTTGTCATATAAACCTAAAAGGATGATCTTTCAGCTAGGCTTCAACTTGAAATTAAAAGCTTGTCCAGATGTTAAACTTAATAGTGCTGAAGTTGTTCTCAATAGATGTAAGGATGGAAGAGACCTCTGGTCTCAGGACTTTTGTGATATGTCACCACTTATCTTAGTTAATGCTAACTTGTGCCCCATTAAGATTGTTCTTCACACACCTAAATTCTTATATATGTCATGATATATGGATCATGCTATCGTGTTACAGTAATATGGTTCTGACTTATCTAGTCTTAATAGTGCTGAAGTTGTTCTTAGTAGATATAAGGATGGAAGAGACCTCTGGTCTCAAAACTTTTATGATATGTCACCACTTATCGCAGTTAATTCTAACTTATGCAGCATTAATATTATTCTTCACACACCTACATTCTGATATATATCATGTTATCTTGTTACAGTAATATGGTCATGTGTTGAGTTGGGATGTTTAAAGGAGATACTAATGTCCATGTTTTTTGTGTCTATGCACCATGTATCCTGAATATTGGGATGTGCTTTTAAATTGATAATTTTGCTTAATGTGTTAAATTTATTGGTTAATTCCAATTTTTAAATTTATGCACTTTCTGAGGGGGTATAAAATTAATCTTTGTTACCCTCACAGGTTTGTAATGTTTGAGCTACTTGTTGATCATGGTAATTTGTGAATCGTTGCTTTTGATTGGATAGTAGTTGCCTTTTGTATCTCTTATATTGTTTTTGCAGACCTATGAACTTTTGTGTTCTATTAGAACATCTAGATTTATAAGAGGGTTTTGCCTTTTGTGTTGAGATGGGTCGAGGCTGCCCAGCCTACACTCTCTCATAGACCTATGTGTGAGGGTTAACATTTGAGAGGAAGATGAGGAGACTTTCCACAACAGTTGTGGTTTGTGGTTTTCAAGATGTTACGCATCTAATCATAGTTGTTTTTACATGCTTATTAAAAACTATGTTCTCTCCTCTCAGTTCTCCATCTTCTCAATCAATCACCCCTCTCATCCATTATTCAGCCTCCCTATTGTTCTCTCATCTCTATTCTTCTCAATCCTCTTAGTGTCTCTTCATCCATCCTCATGACTCAATCGAGCCAAAATCCCCTATCCCCTGTTCCACATGAAACTAGGTATGTGACCTCTTCTATGGTTTCATCTCCACTCCTAGTGAGCTCTGACCATCTGCTCACCACATCTCAGGTGTTAAGAGGTATTTCTTCCTCTCTGAGCACTACTCCCATCTCTTCCGTTGTTGTTGCTACTTCCCTTTCTCCTACGCAAGTCAATTCCATTGTCGTTACTGCTCAACCATGTCTCACAACTGTTAAAGCCTCTATTGCTACAACCATCAGTGAAATGAGGAAGAGGAATAACATTGTGTATGTTGGGTCTGCCAAGGCAAAAAAGGTTATGCCTTTTTTTTAGGAAAAACTGGTTCGATTCTCTGAGCTTTGAAATCCCAATCCTTGAGATCGAAGGATGTTATCCCATCCTCATCTGGAGTCGCCCCTAAATGGTCAAAGCTCAGCTCCCCAAGATTTTGCAACAGCTCAAGTTTCCAATCCTTGATGATGATGAAGAGAAGCCCATAGAGATTTCTAATTCCTCCAGCTCTAATCCAGAGTTTAGTGCGCCGAAATGTCATTTTATTAAGAATTCTGGCAAGATCGCTGTTGGTCCTTCAAAGTCCTCCAAGGTTAAGCCCACTGGTGTTCAGGATGGGAGATCATCTTTAAATCTTAAGAAAAGGATCTTCGAAGTAATTAATATCCCTTCTGAATCTCATTTCGTCTTAAACAGAGCCATGTCTATTTTCTCCTCCATTATTGTTAGTCGCCCAAGTGTCTATAAAATGTCCTTTGATTTTTAGACTATACCTCTCAGAGTGAAACACTTTTTTGAGAAATTGGGTTGAGTCAAAGCCTTATAGTCTTTTCCTAAGGTCAATATCTTTTTGGTTCAGGAGTTTTATACTAATTTTCCTGAAAATATCTCAGTTATGGTCAAGCTTAGGTCTAGTGATCCCATAACTGTTTGGGTAAGAGGTGTGGAGGTTGACATCTGTCCGGCTAGGATCCGAAATGTCTTATCGCTCCTAGTTACTGAGAAGCGATCCTTGAGTAAGGACTTTCAATTCATAGATGAAGTGATCTTCGACAATCTTGCCTCTCTCATGTACTCCATCACTCCTACTGAGCCAATCCGAGATTTTCATCTTTCTTGTTGCTTCATGACCGTGTGGTATAAGTTCATGGTGTTCCTTGTCTGTCTCTTCTTATTCCTACAACTCAATCTAGTAAGATTACCCATGAGCAAGATGTTTTGATTGCCTAGATCTATGACCAGTCTAAACCTCTCTTTCCAGCTAAGTATTATATCTTCCAAGGCATCACTAGAGATGCTATGACATGTCTTCTGTCTGCCTCTAGCTCCATTGTCTTTCCAACTCTGATTACTCTGCTATGCCTCAAGAGTAATGTCCCTTTTCATGGTAATGATGTTATATATAGCTCTACCGCTTATCTCTGTTGATCGCATCACCATTGTCAAATTTGTTGCTCAAACCAGGATGTATGTGGAAAATATGGAGCAAATCAAGGTGATTGTGGATAAGTAATGCAACATGATGTGCTTGGTTTCAGTGAGATTATTGGTCACAAGTTCTCAACTTTCAAGAAGCAGCTACCTGGGATACTTAGGGATGTTGAGAGCCATCGATATGGGGATACCTTCGGCTCCTCAATTGTTTCTGCTCAAGATACACCTTTTTCTTCCAATCATGTTGCTACGGAAGGCAAGAGTGATGATGATAATCTGGTTGACAGGACCATTGTTGATGACGAGTCATTTTTCTGCTTAGGAATTATGTTTTGTTTTCCTTACAGTAATGTTGTTTGTTTTTCATTCTCGGTATTGGTTGTTAGAACAATTGATCTAATGTTCTATGTTTTTCCTTTGGCATTCACTGCCAAAAAGGAGGAGAACTAGTTGTATTTGTAGGGCCATGAAAAGAATGTTTAATGTAGTGTGTTTCATTTCATGACTCATGTGTTTGGTTGTTTATGTTATTATGTTGGTTACGATATATGAATATCTTGGTATCCCACACCTGTTGATTCATAAGAGTTTTTTTGCCCTCTATACCTTCACTTGTTCTTAAGGTGTTTGTGCAAGGGTTGGTCTATTCATGACTTGTGTTTAAACCATCACAACCTCTAAATGTGTTTTTTGATCAGGAATTTCAAAGGGGAAGATTGTTGGTATAAGATTTGTTGGCTATCCCTTTATGATCAAAACACAATGATACGAGCTACATGTTGTAGTATAATAACGAGGATTGTTTAAGTAAACAACATGGACTGAACAAGTGAAAAAGAGCCTGACAGACCTCATAAACATCAGATAGTTTTATGCATGTGCATCACATTCTTTCACTAAGGATGGTACGTAGTTTGTCATCCTAATTTGATAGATACTCCTAATGTATCTATCATATCTGTTGAGTCTCTCATGTGCATATTCAAATGTAATTGCTTCAGTTTTTAAGCATTTGAATTTCAAATTCTTTTTAGAAAAATATTTATTTATTCATACTTGAGCTCCAAGTCAATTTAAGGCGTGACCACATAACTTGAACCTTTTAGACCATCTAGGTTTTGTGATACATAAACCAAGTTAGCGGCTGGTTCATGTGATTCACCACTCAAACTATCAGTTGACCTATGTGGCAACCGAAGCTACATAACAGTCTATGTATGTGTCTTATTATATAAAGTGGTTTTGTAGAGTCTTTTGCTTAACTACAACTAATCTATTTTTTCAAAACTTTTTACCCTTTTCTTTTCACTTATTCCCTTTTAGGAAAATTTATTTAGCTGTTGTCTCATGACTGGAGGGAACCCTACGATCCTACATGTTCTAGCTTTCTAGATAAATTGCTTAAGTCTAAAAGAATCTTTGTTGATGTGGCTAACGTGTTTGCTTCCTCATAGCTTTGCACTTGACCTATACATAGAGAGTAAGGCCTCATTTGCTCTTTGGTTGTTTTGGTGTTAGAAACTGTCATTGTTGTTTTATTCACTGAGTAGCATTTTGCTAACTACTCATTTATCTCTAAGTCTTTCTAATGACAGTAAATCTTAGAGCAGAGCACCAAAAACTTTTCAAACTTATATCATTGTGCATTGCATAACTTGAGGTTCGTCTGTGCAACAATTTGGCGAAGCTGTCTTCGAGAATTAGCTAAAGACGTTAGTTGAATTCTGCTTAGAAGCTTAGAATAGTGTTATGTGTAAAACACTTGAGTTAAAAGAGAGCAAGTTCAGTTGAGTGCTAGTAGTTAGACTATGCAGTATGACTATGCGTTGTTTTATCCTTTGAGTTATGAGTCTTGTAAGAAGTGTATATAATATGGTGGATAAGTTTGTCTCTCAAGAGTTGGAGGCACACAGTTTTTCTATCTAGGTGCAGGGTTTCTACATTATAAAAATGTACTGGTGTTATATCTTTACTTTCAGTACTTGCATTTTTTATTTACACAACTTAGCCACATAACGAACAAGATAACCAAATCTTTGCTATCCTTACTTTAAGTACTTGCATTTTTTATTTACACGACTTAGCCTCATAACGAACAACATAACCAAATCTTTGCTATCCTTATTTTCAGTACTTGCATTTTTTATTTACACAACTTAGCCTCATAATGAACAATATAACCACATCTTTGTTATCCTTTTGTGTGGGATAAAGCGAAAAAATTTTCAGGGCCTAATTTCCCCTCCTCCCGCTAGGACTTCATAATTGGTAGTGAAAGGTGAAAATTTCCGGCCGGAATTATGGAGTGTTAGTATATCTGTTACATATTGAAGCAGTGAGATCATGGAAATGAATTTAATCAGAGACATCATTGATTAACTTCGGCTGTAACACTCATATATTACAGTTATTTGCTCTCATCATTTTCATTCCCACCTTGCAAATGAAACATTTCTTCTTTCGTTGGACTTGGCTGAAACTCTGAAAGTTTCTTGATCTGATAAACTTGCTAGTGTGCGTGTATAGTACATGTGCATTGTGTCCTAGAAGTGAAACAGGCTAGTTCAACTAGCTAGGTTCTTTCTTTTGGAATTATGGGCCATGAGGCGACTGGATGAACTTCCGTTCGGGCCATGGAGAGCCAAGTGAACTTGACTTTATGAAAACCAAGTTTTCACTGAACGATCATAGAACTAGGAATCTAGGATCAGCCACAGCCAACAGGTTCTGACCAAGTGAATAAACTTTCTGTGAGTTGCGCACTTGCGCTACACATTACTTTTTGTATATATCTTAGTTGCTGAGAAAGATATATATATATACACGTTCAATTCTGGAAAAATATTCATGCATGCAGTCGAAACAAAATAACCCAGAGGACTCGCCGTGAGCTTCATATATTGCTTTTTTCTTCTCCAAGTACTCAGATCATCTTAAAACCTGATAAACAAATAATGGCCAGCTAAGAATTCCAAACTATCAAAACAATGGGAAATTCTAGTATGAGTTAATGCATGTTATGCATCAACTTTTTTGCATATTCTAGACCGTTGGATATAATGAAAATAAGAATAAATCTAACGGCTTAAATTAATCCAAAATGGTAACCGGTTTAGCCCGTAACAAGTTTTTTCTTTCGATTTTCTTAAGTATCAATCCCATTTTATAATTTTATATATGTACGTTCTAAAAAAAAGATATTTAGACAAATCCTAAATCTAATCTAAAGAAGACGAATAAGAAAGTAGATAGCAGAAAGTTTGAGGAGAAGAGAGACGATAGATGAAACGCAGGAATCTTCATTTTTTCCAGAGATAGATGAAACGCAGAAATCTTCATTGTAACCCTAACTAAGTCCATGACGTGAAGAAAATGAACCACGATCAGAAAAAAAAACTCTTCCCCTTTCTTTGCGTCAACCCCAAATCTCATGATTATTAAAATTAAATGTATCTTAATGGTTTTTTATTTAGTAAAAGCCAGCAATCAAAAACCCATGAGAAAGACCCACATATTTGGGTCAAAAAAATGGATGATCCATATAACGTTTATTGCACATGAACAACGTCATTTGAGCAAAACAGAGAAACAGTATCGTCTTCAACCTCTCTCTCTCCTTCAACTTCCGACTCGGCTTGAGTGACAAAATCTGGGGAGATTTGATAACCTAAGCATAAGCTCAACTCTTATGCCTTAACTTTGTCTCCAATTATTAGGTTACATGTCATCCCCAATCCACAACTTCAGTCAATGTAGGTGTTTATATTAAACCACATTTTTGGCTTCATGCACACTAAAGCTTAGTGATCGAATCTACAATTATTTTGTTATGTGAGTGAGATTGTCAAGCACGCTCTCAATAAGATCATTGGAAAACTATAATTAGGATACATATAGGGTTTAGGGTTTATGGGTTTTTTTATCTTCGATAGAATTGGGAAGAGAGAAGACAATCCAAATCAATTGTTTTTTCTTACTATTTTGAAAGGCCAAATCGATTTTCTTTAAATAAAAAAACAGAAATACAAATTTCATCCTATTAGTTAAACAAATATGTATATCAATAAAACAACGGATTTGTTGTTATACAAGTAAAATGTTATTAATATGAGTAAATCGTCGTTGAGAACCTTATGATGTAATAAGGATCTTTATATTGTAAGTCATGCCCTTTAACAAGTTTTTAGTAAAGTGACAACGTTGTTACAAAAGTTATCAACAATTTAGGTGAAAGTAGTAATTAATGTCGATTTCATAGTAATTATTTGTATAAGAACCATTTGATTCATAAGTTGATGAATTGTTGAAAAAGTAGTAATCAAACTTGTATTTTAAGTAATTTTATTAATTACAAGTTTGAGAACTATTTTACTAATCTAACAACAAATTGTCGTATTATTGGTAAAACTGATGTATATATAGTAAATACGTCGTTTGTGTAATTAAGTCAAGTATCTTGTAATTATACCTTTATTTATATAAATTTTGTTCCGAATGAGATAATTACCTCTAATATAATGTCTTTTACTATAAATTACAATAACTGAGGTATAACTGGTAATTAGGGTCGTATTCCTTAAATTACTTGCAATACGATTCTTTTTACGAAAAGAACAACAATTTTACCTCTAATGACAACTAATATTGTAAATATTAATAATCTGACCTAAAATATATGAAGTCGTTAATATTGTAAAATAGTTTTTTTTATTGTAATTATGGTCCTTTTCTAAGTAATTACACCAAACATGATATATTTACTACAAAATACCACATTTAATGTATTTAGTGGTAATTATAGTGGTAAACAAAGTAATTACAACATTTACTACCTTCATTACAAGTTTTTGAACAATTCATATATAACCTAATTAAAAGGTAGTTAAAGTTGTAATTTTTTTACACATGTCATATTATTACTGGACGACATGTTTACCTGTCAACAGGTTATTGATTTTTATATATTATTTTAAAATAATTGATGCATACTATACATCAATTCACCCTAGCCTTCACCCAAAACAATATGTAGCAGATATCGATTAATATTTGTTTCAACATACGTACACACAGAAACCTGATTTCATTGTTACAGACCGCATTAGAAGTCCCATTTACTTGTTACCGCTAAAACCATGTAGTGGATTTCAAACTGTCAATCTTTCAAGATATGTTTCTCAAGCTTTAAGTTCGAAAAAACAAGTGCTTTACCAGAGTAGAAAAACAAACTTGTCTGGAAGGGAACGCAAGCACGTTTGGACTGGGCCACGATGAAGTTTCCAATTTTGGTCACACAGTCGATCTGTTTCTTCTCTTCAATATCTCATGGCCGATTCGAAGTCCATTCCATTACACGTTTACACACGAGGTAGCTAGCTAGAATAGTCACAAACTAACTTTTGGTTCTGGGCTTTCATCGATCAATTTGAATATTTATTTGCTCGGCCGATCGATGAGGAGTTGGTAGTTTTCAAAAAAAGGAAAATATGACTCAATGATCTAAATGATTCGCACAGATAGTTGGATTACATGGTGAACAAACGAAGTCTCCCAAAGAGCTTGAATTTGGAAATAGATATTGATAGGTCAGTCCCACCTTAATTGGAGGTTGAAACTCATATGGTGGCTTGCTGCATGAAGAAAACATTTGTTGTTGTAGCCTTAGTGACCCATTCAATAAAAACAAGGCTGGTTGCTATAGGAATAGCAAAGTGGGTGCAGTGATATTTGAAATGTAAGAAACAAAGCTATAAGCTAGAATTGTGGTGGCAGTAATTTTTGAAGATGTTGAAGACATGCATTGATGAGCCTACAAATATTGAAGCATGAAAAGAGGAAAAAAAACTTGACTTTGGTTCATTTCATCTTAAGTGCATGTATTGCATATGCATGGAACAATACTTATATAAAGGCATAAAGGATTGCAGCAAAACCAACCCAAGGCAGAAACACAAACTACATAAAGAGAGTTTTGTAATAGTAGTAGCTAGTGTGATCCTCACTTAGAATTTAGTGAGAAGAAAATTTCTCTTGAGAGAAAGAGAGGTGTGTTACCACTTTAGTTAGTCTAGAGTGAGTGTTTCTTGTAATCTCATTAATTTAGTATAGTGGAAGAAAGTACTATTGCTGCCCTGAGGACGTAGGCATTTGACGAACCTCATTAAATATTGTGTCATCTTTTTGTTGCTATTTTCGCAAATCACACGAGGGGTGGGAAAGTGAGATCCTGGGATAACCAATTATCCTTCGGCCTTATATTAGGTAGCCACTTCTTTCCCAACAAGTGGTATCAGAGCCCGACGTTTAACGTCTGTGGCATCTTGTGGTGATCAAGATGGCAGAGCCGTCGTCATCGTCAGCAACAATGGTGAAATTGACATCATCAAATTACTCCATTTGAAAACCCAGAATGGAAGACATCCCTTACTGCAAGGATATGTAAGAGCCTCTTCAGAATGGTGGAGAGAAGCCAGCAGGCAAGACCGATGAGGAATGGAGCATCCTGAACAGAAAAGCTGTTGCAGGAATTCATCAATGGGTTGATGAAAGTGTTTTTCATCATGTGGCGCAAGAAACCAATGCCTACTCAATGTGAACGAAATTGGAGTCCATGTACGAGCGCAAGACCACACAAAATAAAGCCTCATTCATTCGGCGGTTGGTGAACAGGAAGTGCAGGGATGGTTGAAGTGTTTCAGAACACTTGAGCGACTTCCAAAGCATAGTGAATCAGTTGACGAATATGAAGATGATGCTTGATGATGAGTTACAAGAACTACTATTACTAAGCTCGTTGCCAGACAGCTGGGACACATTGGTGGTGTCATTAAGCAACTCAGCTCCTCAAGGTGTTCTTACATTAAGCATGGTTAAAGACAGCATGTTCAACGAAGAAGCATGGAGGAAGGAGCAAGGAATCTCGACCGAGTCAGAAGCCCTCGTTGCCGACAGCCGTGGAAGCAGTCGGAAATTCCAAAATCGAGGCAAAGAAAAAGACTGGTCAAAGGGCAAGTCCAGCCCGAAGAAGAGCATCAGATGTTATCATTGTGGCAACAAAGGTCACATGAGGAATGAGTGAAGAAGGTTCAAGGAAGAACAAGCCGAGTAAGGTGGTGCCAAAGATACATCCGCTTCTACCTCATATGGGGACAAGGTAATCATCATTTGTGGAGATGGTAATGTTAATTTAACATCTCAAGATACATGTATGGTAGTCGATTCTGGCGCATCGTTTCATGTAACCTCACGAAGAGAGTTCTTCACATCCTATAATATCGAAAACTTCGGTAATGTCAGAATGGAAAATGATAAGCTGTCCAAGATCATGGGAAGAAGAGATATTTCCCTTGAAACCAACACAGGTCGTTGCCTGGTTCTCAAGGATGTGAGACATGTTCCAAACATGCGTCTCAACTTGATCTCCATAGGGTTGCTTGATGATGAAGGTTGTACAAATATCTTTGGTGATGGAAAGTGGAAGCTCAGTTATAGTCTAGAAATTCTAGCTCGAGGGAAGAAGGAGAACACTCTCTACATGACATATGCAAAAGTCTGTAGTGGGTATGCAGTTACACTCGGAGCAGACTTGCCGGTGGAGCTATGGCATAAGCAGCTTGGTCATATTAGCGAGAAAGGACTTACTATTCTAGCCAAAAGAAAGGTATTGTCTGGTGTCAATCTTAAAGATATGCCTCTTAAATCATGTATGCATTGTTTCACTGAAAAGCAATATAGAGCTTCATTCCATCATTATCCTGCATCAAGAAAATCCAATGTTTTCGATGTTATACATTCTAATATGCGTGGTCCCATGACCACGAGTACTCACAGAGGTGCAAGATACTTTGTTACCTTTATTGATGATCATTCCGGGAAAGTATGGGCTTATGCACTGAAAACTAAAGATCAAGTACTGGAAGTATTCAAGCAATTTCATGCAGGAGTTGAACGAGATACCGGCAGAACCCTGAAATGCATTCGCATCGACAAGGGGGAGAGTACATGAGGGCGTTCAAACACTACTGCAAAAGTAACGAAATCAGGCATGAACGATCTGTTCCAAAGACTCCTCAACACAACGGAGTGGCCGAGAGGATGAACAGAACTATTGTTGAAAGAATCAGAACAATGTTATCTCATGCCAAGCTATCTAAGAGCTTTTGGGGTGAAGCTTTAATGACTGCGGTTGATATGATCAACCTTTCTCCCTCAGCTCCATTGAATGGTAACGTGCCGAACATGTGTTAGACCAGAAAGGACGTCTCATACAATCATCTGAAGGTATTTGGCTCCAAAGTATTTGTCCATATTCCAAAAGACGAAAGATCGAAGATCGATAGCAAGTCAAAAAAATGCATATTCTTAGGATATGGAAATGAAGAATATGGGTACAGGCTGTGGGATCCTGTCAATAAAAAGATTGTCAGAAGCAGAGATGTTGTCTTCTTTGAAGATCAAAACATTGAAGATACTCGGAATATTGAGAAGCCAAAGAAACCCAGAGAATATCCAGTCAACTCAGATAAAGATTCTTCACCAACAAAGCAGGAAGGCAGGAGAGAGACCGGAGACGTTGGTGATGCAGCAAATGACCCGATGATCAATGATCCAGTTGGTGATACAAATAATGATGAGGAAGAGGCACCGATCCCACGAAGATCAACCAGTGAATGCAGAACCTCAAGAAGATACCTTCCAAATGAGTTCGTTACTCTCACAGATGGAGGAGAACCAGGGTCTTATGAAGAAGCTCTGATGGATGACCACAAGGGGGAATGGTTGGAAGCCATGCAAGAAGAGATGCAGTCCTTGCATGAGAACCAGACTTATGAGCTGGTGGAGTTACCGAAAGGTAAAAGAGCACTCAGAAACAAATGGGTGTACACGCTGAAGACCGAGGAGAATAGCTCATGACCCAGATTCAAGGCAGGGCTGGTCATTAAAGGTTTCAGTCAGAAAAAGGGAATTGACTTTAAAGAAATTTTCTCGCCCATGGTAAAAATGACATCTATTAGGGTGGTCCTTGGTTTGGCTGCAAGTTTGAAGCAGCTTGATGTGAAGACGGTTTTTCTTTACTGTGACCTCGAAGAGGAAATTGCAGCCAGAAGGATTCAAAGTCAAAAGCCAGGAGAATCCAGTCTGCAAACTTAAAAAGGGTTTGTATGGAATAAAGCAGGCACCGCGACAATGGTACAAGAAGTTCTATTCCTTCATGATTGAGCAAGGATATCAGAGGACGACTTCAGATCATTGTGTATTTGTGAAGAAATTCTTAGGTGGTGACTTCATCATACTACTCTTGTATGTTAATGACATGTTGATCGTAGGACAAGATGGTGACAAGATTAGCAAACTGAAGAAAGAGCTCAGTAGGTCTTTTGCTATGAAAGACTTAGGACCCGCAAAACAGATTCTCAGTATAAGTATCACATGTGATTGAGAAAACGAGAAGCTATGGTTATCACAAGAAAAATATATCGGGAAGGTACTAAAGCGGTTCAACATGGAGAAAGCAAATCCAGTTGCTACTCCACTTTCTTGTCACTTTAAGCTCAGCTCAAAGCAGAGTCCTACAAGTGAGAAAGAGGAGGAAGAAATGGCAACCGTGCCATATACCTCAGTGGTAGGAAGCCTGATGTATGCAATGGTGTATACAAGACCAGACATAACACACGTGGTTGGCGTTGTTAGCAGATATCTGTCTAATCCAGGCAAAGAGCATTGGAATGCTGTGAAGTGGATTCTCAAATATCTCAGAGGTACTTCCAAATTAGGTTTATGTCTTGGAAGTGGGAAGCCTGAACTGATTGGCTACACAGATACAGATATGGCCGGAGATGTTGACTCGACAAAGTCTATATCTAGATACCTGATTACATTTTCAGGGGGAGCTGTTTCCTGGAAATCAAAACTACAAAAATGTGTTGCTTTGTCAACTACAGAAGCTGAGTTCATAGCAGCTACAGAAACATGCAAAGAAATTTTGTGGATGAAGAAATTTCTACAGGAATTGGGCCATAAACAACAAAGGTATGTCCTGCATTATGACAGTCAAAGTGCAATTCATCTGAGTAAAAATTCGAGTTTTCACTCAAAGTCAAAACACATTGATGTGAAGTATCACTGGATACGTGATGTGCTGGAAGCCAAGCAACTACAACTTGAGAAGATTCACACAGATGACAACAGTTCAGATATGATGACTAAGTCATTATCGAAAGAGAAATTTGAGTTTTGCAAAAGTGCGTCAGGAATGACTCACCCCCTCCAACTAAGTCTTGAGGGTGAGATTGATGGGTCAGTCCCTCCTTAATTGAAGATTGAAACTCATGTGGTGGCTTGCTACATAAAGAAAGCATTTGTTGTTGTAGCCTTGGTGACCCATTCAATGAAAACAAGGCTGGTTGCTATAGGAATAGCAAAGTGGGTGCAGTGATATTTGAAATGTAAGAAACAAAGCTATAAGCTAGGGTGGTGGTGGTAGTAATTTTTGAAGATGCTGAAGAAATGCATTGATGAGCCTACAAACATTGAAGCATGAAAAGAGGAAGAAAACTTGACTTTGGTTCATTTCACCTTACGTGCATGTATTGCATATGCATGGAATAATGCCTATATAAAGGCATGAAGGATTGCAGCAAAACTAACCCAAGGCAGAAACACAAATTACACAAAGAGAGTTTTGTGATAGTAATAGTTAGTGTGATCCTCACTTAGAATTTAGTGAGAAAAAAATCCTCTTGAGAGAAAGAAATGTGTGTTACCACTTTAGTTAGTCTAGAGTAAGTGTTTCTTGTAATCTCATTATTTAATATAGTGAAAGAAAATGCTACTGCTGCCCCGAAGACGTAGGTATTTGCTGAACCTCGTTAAATATGGTGTCGTCTTTTCGTTGCTATTTCCGCAAATCACACGAGAGGTGAGAAAATGTGATCCTAGGATAACCAATTATCCGTTGGCCTTGTATTAGGAAGCTACTTCTTTCCCAACAGATATCTAGACATTACCTCTTAGCACGTAGCAGGTTTCAGACCAAAAGAAAAAAACTCAAGCAGCTTGTGTATATGATCACATTTCACTTATTGATTATCTAGCCATTCTAGACATGCAATTGTTACCTCATTGTCTTTGCTTGCTTAGTTGGATTACATTGCTTAGTTCTGTTATGATGACAATCGATGCCATGGTTTTGAGCTCGATCATATTATGTACGTATGTTTGTCCCACTTTGAAAATATCGGTCAGTTGAGATCAGCAAAGTAAGGTAAGAGTGAATGTACATATAGTACGCACTGATCTTGATCTGTTTTCATTTCAAAGTTCTGCAAAACCTATGATAAGTTTTTCCACGACGACGATTTGCCGCAACCCTAAGCAAAAGCTAGCTAGCAGCCTAGCAGTGGCTCTTTTCAGTTTCTGAGATAAGGTTATTTCCCAGAAGAGAGGAATCTATTTACCTCTAACCCAATTAGGGTACGTTTGTGCAGATAGTTATCAGGTCAGAATTACCACTAATAAAGCGATAAGTGACTATACAAGTAAGGAATATCATAGACAGACAATGGTTATACTGAGATAGCTAGCCTCATACAAGGACCACTAAGTCACTAATGCTTAAAATCTTTATGCTGCAATCGCATATTATTGCGTGGTCCTTCATTGACCTGCAGTAAGTGATTGTAATCTTTTTCAGATTACATGTGTTTCTTCTTCCCCCTCTCGATGAGCTTTATCTCGTCGTAAGCTTAATTAAATAGGGTTGGGACTTCAAAACCGAAAACCGAAAAATAATCACACCGAACCGAATTGTAACTGAAAAAAAAATCAAGAAAAAAACCACACCAAACCGCACTGAAAAAACCGAAAAACTGATATTATATATATATATATATATATATATTAAATAGAAAATTACATATATAAATATTATTTTATATAAATATTAACCTATGGATTATATATGATTAAATTTATATTCCATTATCTTTGTTCTTCGATCTCTAATCGATCATGTATTATATGAAGAAAGGTATGTTATATATATATATATATATATATATATATATATATATATATATGCGCGCGCGCGTGTGTGTGTCTTTAGGTAAGGACACAATAGCCTCCAATCGCCATGAATATTCCAATGGAATAGAACATCACAAGCTTGGTAACAACTGTGTACAACCAAAACAAGTCCACAACTATCGGATGCATGCGTCGACCTTCCTCAATTTGTTGTGGAGCTTTCTTCAGAAGTGGCTCGCAGCTAATTATAACCTCCCTTTATTCGATTAGTTTCAAACTTTCAATTCAAGACAGTGTCCACTAGTCTAGAGACTCTATGGACAGAAGGCTCTATAATGACACTGAAAAGGTACTCTACCAGAATCCAAGGGGAAAATTGACTATGACTAAACCAAGAAGCCAAGATTGTGGCTCTTTGAATTGGCATGCCTAATTTTCCCATAGTTGAGAGATTGTTAACACCATGAAAATTCACCATGTGAGTATCACTATGTGGTTCTATGTGTTCCCCAGTTCCCTGTACTGTTGTCTCTCTTCACATGCTGCACTCATATTATGCACATTGAAAATGTGCTTAAGCATATCTAAATGCTAGCTTCATCCTTCAATTCCAACACATGGGAGCTAGCTAGAATGATGTAGTTTCATACAAATTTAGGTAAAACCAATAGACCTTTGTCTTAGTCACACCTTGGTTGGTTTTGCAATTCAAAGGAAAGAAGATTGGTAGGAGATGAGACATTCCAATATGACTATGAAAGTAAGATGGTGCTTCATGAGTGTATGAATCCTTTCCCAACCCCCAACATTCCAGTTTTTTGCAATGACAATAACATTTTGCTACCGCTTAGTGATTAAGAAGTTTTGTCATATAAATTTGCACAATGTTTAAGTTAACTATAAATTTAAAGAAATCGAAACCAAATATGAATATAAAATATTGTTTAAATCGTCTCGAAACAGTTGAGATAAAGTTAACCAGACAATCAAAAGAAACTTTGTTTCGCTCGTTAAAAGAAAAATTCATCAATTTTCCACTGGCTACAAAGCTCATCTTGTATACGAAGAACACAATATCTTTCCTTCCCAAGCAATTTTGGCTCCAAAAACGATTGCACATACTCCATTTGATTTGGAAAAGTGGGTTCCAATGTTCTAGGTAGGCTTGCATTCAAAATCAAAATAGTTACCTTAATCTTGTGTTATGATTCAGTTTCTCTGACCAAACCCATGTTGTAATTAGTCTTCTGGGTACCAAACCCATGTGAAAAAAGCCTGACGTGAAAGATAAATCTCATTTCAGTCTCAGATTTGAACTAAAAGCTCCTTTTTTGAAACAAATATTACTTGCGATTAACAAACAGCGACTAGCTCATTTTCTTCAATAGGCCTGAAATTTTACACCATATATTACTCTACCAGTTCATTAAATATTTGCACTTGTTGCCTAAACAGAATGAAAATTGTTTCTCTTAACATTGAAGTATGAAATTTCTATTGCAAGATATCGATCGGATTTGTTGTGGTTTTGATCATCACACTAAATCTAGCACATACATGGACCCCAACTTCAACATTTGTTGTATATGGGACAAATTTTCATCTTAATAATTTTTGCCTTACTCATGGTTTTCATTTTCACCTTAATAAATATTTATACTTATTTTAGACTTGTGTTATTGATCAAATGCACAATTAAGCTGTAATATCCTGAGTCAGACTCACGAGTTCTCGCATGCTAAAAAAGACTAATGTCTTCTTTAATTTTCTATTCACACACCTTTATCAATTATGTTTATAAACTAGGTCACTAAGTCTATATATATTGAAATGCCAGTTTATATATTTTGCACACCATTTGGCGAGATATGTTCTCTTTTAAATTAAGGTTTTGATTTAAGTAATTGAATAGACTTTTTAAATCGGACGTAATTGTGCAATCTCGTATAATAGTCACTTTTCGAGATAGTTTTATCTCTTAATATAAATGTCATTGCATGTTGTCCACCATTCGGCAAGAGATGATTTTCTTGTTCAGGTAATAGTTTTGACTAAATAGCTCCATGACGATTTTTAGTAAAATCCTAATTATTAATTCACAAATCGCACTATATCTCCAAATTTGGTGTTCCCCATTATCGAGGTATTTTTTGTCTAAATCTAAATGTCATATTATGTTGGGCATATATTTGATAATATATCTAATTTACTAGGTTTATTTTAAATTAAACTCACATTTTTACACTTTTTTAAAATACATTCATCTATTAATTATGTTAATTTATTGAATATATATATATATATATATATATATATATATTCTTAAAAATAGAACATGTTCAAGAATGAAATTGAAAGATTTGTCACTAAACCCTAAACCTTAAATCCAAACCCTAACCCCTAAACCCTAAAAATCTATTTATATTTAATCTTAAAAATAGAACCTGTTCAAAAATTAAATTGCAAGATTTGACACTAAAACCTAAACCCTAACCCCTAAATCCTATACCCAAAACTCAATTTCATCATAAACCCTTAAACCCTATACCGAAAACCCAATTTCTTCAGAAACCCTAAATCCTATACCCAAAACTCAATTCCTCTATTTGTAACCTAACTTAAAGGTAGGAAACAAAATGAACATTAGAATGGCAAAAATGACAGTGAAAAAAATTGATTTTAATTTCTGAAATAAAATCTATAAGGAATGCTAAATTATTACATTAGGTGCAAATTTAAAAACAAAAAGTGAATAAGTTTATCTTAAAAGATGATGATTTTTTGAGTTTTTCTCTAATTATCTCTTATGGTTGCATACCATTTTGTAATGTCTGGTTTTAAACAAAATGGGTCGGATATATTTTTTTTCTAAATCGTGACGACGCATTGGAGTATCACTTTTCTAAATCTTTCAAGCTCGTAAATCAAATTTTTGGAAATATATCAGTATTTTCACAACAATTAACGATATTTAAATGAAATGATACACAACTAGATAGATTGTATGAAGCATTCTAGTTTAATAGAAGAACAAATTTTGTCAAAAAAGCCACACCATCCCCCATTCCCCAAAAATGAGTTTATAGGGTAATTGACCTTGAGTGAAAGACCCAAGCTTGGCAGTTGGATCCTGAAAGGCATGCAGGAGGACACGCCCCCACAAAAACAAGAGAACTGACCTCATCCGAGGACACCCCCCAAAACAAATCCACAGAAAACCACACACCATTTCTGATGGAAATCACGTTCATGCTTAACTAACCCTTTCGTCTCATCCTAATTAACACAATAATTAGCTTAATTAATCACTAACCTGATCTGGATGAAGTGGTTATAGCGCAGTGGTAAGCGCATCCACTACTTATTGACGAATTCATGAGTTCGAGTCACCATAAGAGTAAAAGTGAATTCATTTGATCCTCTTAAAAAAATCACCAACCTGATCTACTTTCCTTAACAAGTAAGTCTCAAACCTAATAGTCCCTAGCTATTTAGGTTATGTTAATAATTACATATTTAATAGGGAGAATTACATATAAGAAACCAACCAAATTTATAAACACAAAAAAACATTTTTTCATAATTTGTTATACAAATTAGGACACCTGCCTAGGCCCAAAACCAAGGTATAACATGTCTGATTCAAATTAATAGATTAAATTACCATACTACACTCATGTCCATATATATTCTCTCTCTCACCTCATCGTCTTTTTTCTACTCACCCTCTCACCAAATTTGCTTCTCTTCTTCTCTCTCTATCTCTCTCTGTTCCATTCCAAGCTTCGGGTCTATTCTCTCTCTCTCCTGACCAAATCTCCATATTTGCTTCTCTTCTTCTTCTTTCTCTCTCTTCTGTACCATTCCAAGCTTCGAGTCAGATCAGTGAGATTTGAACTAAAATCGAATTGGGAGTGATGATGAGTACGTGCTGCTACTGTACATTAAGCAGTAGCAGATCTGCAGTATGTTTCAATAATAGTAGATATGCAGCAGGTTTCAATAGTAACAGATCTGCAACAGGTTTCAATATTAGCAGATCTACAATATGTACTTGTGATGCTACTATTACGTCATTTTCCAAAATCTCATGTTGTTATTGTTTGCCAAAATCTCTTATTGTTGTTGTTTAACCAATATGTACTTTCAATTTATTTCTATTTTTCTGAAAATTGTGCTGCTACTGTTTGCTAAAAATCTTGTTGCTACTGTTTGTGAAAAATATTGATAAACAGTAATTGTGCTGCTGCTGTTTGCCAAAATCTATTATTGCTACTGTTTGTGAAAAATTTTGGTAAACAATCATCATGTTACTACTACTTGCCAAAATCTGCAGAGTCGGGCAATAGCAATGTGGCAAAATCAAAGAATTGCCAGAAAAATTAGAATATTGCCAGCAATAGCACCTTCCGACCTGATAGTAGCACCTTTAAACTCGGCAGTAGCAGCCCGCCACGTCAGCATCAAAAAATTGCAATAGCGCCGGCAGTAGCACTTTTCAACTCAGGCAGTAACATATTTCAACTCGGTAGTAGCAGCATGTCACGTCAGTAGAGAATTGAATATGTAGTGAAAGGTAGTTTGTTAAAATATATAATGACAGATGACATGTAAACATCAATTTGTCCTAAATTTTCATTAATGATAATTTAGTAAAATATATAGTGACAAATGACATGTAAATATTAACTTATCCTAATTTGTTAATTTGTGTTGTTAAAAATATAAAATATTATCTAAATAGTATATTTATAAACTATAATTTAGTTAATAACTAAATTATAGTTTACTATATTTAATATTAATCAAATAGTAAGTACTCCCTAATTATAGCCTACCATCCAATCCCAAGTTCCCAACAGAAAAGGGGCTAACACATTCCCCATACCTTATTCTCAAATATAAAAACCTAAAAGCCATGATGGGATTTCTCTTAGGACCATACCCAATTAATTATCCAAAATCTAAGCTAACCCAAAACACCCATATTATATGTTGGTTCTTAGATCTCATTCTTCATAATTAAAAGTGAAAAGAATTGCGTAAAGCTCATGGGATAAACCAAAATAATTAACAACCGCCATCCAAAATAATTAACAACCGCCATCCAAATTCCCCCTTGTGTTTTGGCTAAACTCACTTTCTGCTTCTTTGCATCAGACACATGCATGATAAGAAAATCTCTAGCTATCTGTGTTGACGAGACATTAGATTCAGAAACAACAATCTTCTCTGCAAAAAGAAAAAGAGAACACTGCAGGCTTCAGCTAACTTATTATTCTCATAGCTAGGAACAATAAAAATGGATTACTTTTCTTAATTTGCATGAATTAATTAAGAAGAAGAAGATTATGCAGATTAATTGATTAATCTTTTTGGATGATGAACCAAAGCTCTAGCTAAGCTGCTCCCCAGGTTAAACTAAACAGAATGAGAAAACAAAGAGAGAAAGAAACGAAAAAGGAAATTAACTTGATTAATACGTACTGCCTTCTCTTACTCTATGATGATCTTCTCTCTAATTAAGTAGTTTCACCATATTAATTGTTCTTCCAAAAGGATCAAGAAGAAGATGACGACCCTCCGTTAGTGACATCATGCGGATGATCGCGGCCGAACTGGTAGTGACGGTGATTCCGGTTCCGGATGCTGCTCAGGCTCCCAACGCCATTGTGGTGGTTCGGATGTTGATGATCGTCTTCCTCTTCGTCGTCGTTTCTGGTGTTGTTATTGTTGTTACCGTTCATGTTGTTATGGAGCTGATGATCAATAGAACTGTTGGGGATTCTAGCGAGAGCGGTGGCACTAATGCCGTTAACAGCGTCACCGCTACCGCTAATGACATCGCGCTTGGCGGAAGTGTTCTTGTTGTTGTGCATCCACACTTTGAGAACACCTTTGTCGACTCCGATTTCGTTGCAGAACTCATGGATGATGTCCTCGTCGCGCTTCTGCATCTTCCACCCGACTCGCTCCGCAAATTGGAACATCTTATCCTTCTGGTCTTGGCTGAACTTGGTCCGGAACCGCTTCCTCGCATTAGTCCCGCCGGGGGAGACAATTTGACCGCCGTGGAGGTTGTTTGGATTGTCGGAGATTCCGGTGGAGAGAGCTAGCAGCATGTGTGGAGCTGATGGGTAGTAGGAGGAGGAGATCGGCGGCGGGGAAGCTGAATTGGGGCTTTCGTTGCCGATGAGCGGCGGAGGCGGGTGGTGGCGGTGGTGGGGCTGGTACTCGATGACGTGAGTCGCCGGAGCTACAGCAGGGATGTTGTCATCCGGGTCACGGCGGTGGAAGTTACGGTGGCATCCGCAGGCGGCGCATTTTAGATAGGTGGGGTCGGATGGGGTGGCGGTGGGGGAAGGCATGAACTCGCCGCAACCGTCGAGGGCGTGGCCGCCCAAGCTGGCGGCGTGGTTCTTGAGGCATTCTTTGTAGCTGACGACTACAGGAGTGACCGGGATGTTTCTGTTGTGGTGGTGGTGGGTAGGGTTGTGACGTTTGAGGACGCCGTTGCTGAACGAGATAGGCTTCGCAGGCTGGATCCGGGTCGGAGTGTCACTGTCGGCTTCAAGGGACTTTGTGCTGGCGGTGGTGGTGGTGATGATGGAAGGCGCTATATCCATCACTCAAACATCTAACAGTTTCAGAAACCAAGACAAAAAAATGAAAGGGTGGATTAAACAAGATGGAGCAATTAGAAAAGTGTGCTACGGGGTTAGGGTTAGGGATGAGTAGTCGTAAAGATTAGTGTAAACTCGACCCTCCATAGAAGCTAAAGCCAAAATTGGGTTTGGGTTTTTGAGATGGAAAGCAGAGGAGGAGAGAAATCGGGCTGGGTTTAGAAGAACGAGGAGAGAAAAGGAGAGAGAGAAGTTTGAAGATGACGAAGATGATGAGCAGTGATGACTGTCGATAATAAAAATCTGGGTTTTGTGGTTGTCCCATCTTAACCACTTGTTTCTTTCTTCTTCTTTTTTTAACCCTGGTTTTTGTCTAATCATCCCCATGGTTAAGCTGGCGGGCCCCACTCCCGGGGTTAACATTGTTGTGTAGTAATAAATACACCTTAGCACCATATACCAAGTTTTTTCCCGGCCGTTACAAATTTATTTTCATAAGAGTGGTCTCCCTTGGGACTGTTTTCGGACCGATCCAGGCTAAAAAAATGAAACCGGAGTCTCGACCTAGAATTTTCAGATCAGGCCGAGTTGAGTCGGTTTTTTGGGTTTTCAGGTTAAAAAAATTCAGTTCAAATTCAAGTTTACTAATAAATAAGATTTGCCAAACACATTTATTTATTTTTTTATTATAAAACGTGTTTAATTAGATGTTTTTATAGTAAAGAAGTGAGCATGAGTTGGATGTTTAATTTGATAACATCACCAGCGCCCCTTCCACTTACCACGTCTCTACTTTTCTCAACGTCGTTGCTCTCGACAATGTTGTAAGTCAACCAATTCTTATTTTTTTCGATTCTATTCATTCTCAATTCAAGAGTAGAGACTAAAGAGTGAAGAAATATGTTTTTTTGCAATTTATTAGCTGGTTGTAACCCAATAGGAATACCTAAGCTAGCTAGCAATACCTACATTTCAGGTTTTCAAGTCGATCCGGGTTTTAAAATATGGAACCCGACCCGATCCGACAATATTTAATTCGATCTGGGTTTAGCTTGACCCAGGAAATTCAATTCCAAAACCCGACCCAATCAGTCCGGGTTCAGGCCGCACCAGCCTGTGTTTCGATCCGAAAAAGCCCTAACTCATCCTTCTCAAGGTGATGCTTTACGGTCAGACCATCTGACTAATAAATCTTTTTATTTTTTTTTCAAAAATGGTGGTCATGTGGGACTATCCTTGCCGGAAAATATTTGCATCGATACCGGGATTGATGCGTGTGTGCATACTTTCCTTTATTTACATATTTTTACTAATGTAAATCATAATATTAGCCGTTCTAAAAGTTTAATTAACCAATCAATTTGAAAAAAAAAATGTTTACTCAACCAAATGCATCAATTAAATAGACGGTCGTTCATGATGCTGCTAACTTTCACCATAACTGTCCATTTGATTGAAGCATTTGGTTGAACAAACGATCATTTTTCAAATTGATTTTTTGCATAGATGATCTTGATTGTTTAATTAAACTTTTGAACGGCTACGATTATGATTTACATTAGTAAAAATATGTAAATAAAGGAGAATATGCACGGACGCATCAATACCGGTATTGATGCAAGTATTTTCCATTATTGTCGGGTCTATGAGCAACATGAGAATGGCCTCTTCCTATAAATGTTTTTGATTTGTGTATGATCGAAACCTCTATATGGAGAGAATTAATGAGAAAATATAAATTAGAGGACCTGGAGAGAATTAATGAGAAAATATAAATTAGAGGACCTGCAAATCTCAGACATTGGCTGTATCCATCTTAATATTTTTGTCTTGACCAAGAAATACTAAAATCTCGAAATTATTAAAAAAATTATGCAGACTGTCACTAGTTTATCTCATATCTTTCTTTCTTCCTCCAAATGATGCACAACCCTCTTTTTCTCTAAAATCAAATTCTAGATCTAATTGATTCGTCCAAACAGATAAAGGTATCGCATGTGAGACATCAGAGTTGTTGAAGATGCAGCATAGCTCTTTGGCGACGATGGGTTGGGTTGAGTAACTCCCATCGTAGAGTACAACCTCTATGATTCATATTTTTGTTAGGTTTTGATCCTGAACCGAATGACTGCCTGGCAGGATCCAAGTTGAAGTTGTTATTAAAATTAAATAGGTGGTCGAGTCATGTTACTAGTGCTTCGTTTGCATTTTTGATTTACAGTTGCATATGAATATAGTTTGGGTTGCTTAGAATATCTGACACTAGTGGAAAGGAATTTGATGCTACTGTGGTTTGAGGCTTGTAGTGTTGTTTATGTAGTTAGAAGTAAAGTATGCAACATTAGCAACATTGTTGCTCAGTAGCAGTAATATGAACAATAATAGTAGCAGTGATGTAAACATCAAGTGAATTAAACGAGAATGCCAATGTAGTAGGCAGTAGCAGGTGTGAAATAATAATGGTGCAGTAGGTTTGTACGAGTAATAAAGCAATTGCAGGTGTGCAGCCATATATAAAACTACATGCATAACTAATCTTATTATTTGACAACCATATTATCGACATGGAAAAGCATATATAGAAAGACATCTACTAAATCAAATACTTATGCATATGAGAGAAGAATTGTTATGTAAATGAATATAAAGTTGAGTCATTGAAAGGTGATACTATGTTTATGTACCAGAACCCTGCTGCTACTACTTTTACAGGAAATAGTTACTACTATATTAGTTGAACTACTAAATACATGTTACTGTATTTTCAAAAATTGTTGCTACTACACTAACTGAGTCACTAAAAGCCTGCTACTACCTTACTAGTAATACCTAGTAACTGTATTTCTAGAAATAGTTGCTACTACATTAGTTGAGCTACTAAAAATATGCTACTCCGTTTTTTGAAAATTTGCTACTACATTACCTGGATCACTAAAGCCTACTACTACATTTACTAATTGGCTTTGCTACTATATTTACTGGAAGCAGTTGTTACTATACTAGTTGAGCTACTAAAACCCTACTACTATAGTTTTTTTGGAAATAGCTGCTGCTGCATTTATTGGAAATAGATGCTACTGCATCTACTGGAAATAGTTGCTGCTACACTAGCTGAAGCATTAAAAACCTGATAAATATAGTTCTTCAGGTGCGTCCAATTAATTTTTCTACTTTACCAATCCTAATCCATCTCCCACTAACCATATATGCAAATTACTGAAGAATGTTAGTTACGATCAATTGTCAAGTGTTTATATAATAGTAAATTTAGCAGTAGCAGCAAAGTTCGACGACGAACCCAGTAGTACAAAATTCGATGACGATAGCAGTAGCAGTAATATTGATCGTTTTGTTGTTGGCAGTAGCAACGATACATATTTAATGTAGTAGTATACAAACAGTAGCAGAACTGTAGAACAAGAACAATGCAGTTTGAGAATGCAATATCATAAAATGACATTCAATAGGCACTAACATAATTGAGTAGTAAGAATGCAGTAGCAGAATTGATGAATAAAAATGTAAGTACTAGCAGAACTAAAGGATTGTCGAAACACTAAGAGGATTTATCCACTGTTATTACTTCTACTAGAATGCTAACCTCGGTTACTACTTTAATTGAGATGTTAACCTCTGCTACTACTTCTACTGTAATGTTAACCCCTTCTACTACTTTAATTAGGATAGCCCCTATACTACTTCTATTGTGATGTTAACCCCTGCTACTACGTCTACTGGAATTAACTACCACTACACTACACTAAGTTATTAAAACATGTTAATGTATAGACTTCTAAAACATATTTAATTAGTGTAGGGTTAGTTTGGTAAATTAAATCATGACACATGGAAGATAAAGAAAAGATTGTCCTTATTTGTTAAAAATTGTCATTATTTGTTTAACAATAACACAAGTGAGTTTATTTATATTTCAAATTTTTTTGAATGTGGTATATACGATATCCTATAAATAAAAGGTATCTTTATCGGCTTTAGAGAATTTTTTCGACGCGGAAAGGGGTTTCCTTCCCCTCGAACCAAACGACAACGTTTTCAGGTGCTCTATCTATCGCGCCAGTAAGTAAACTGTACACCGTTAAACTGGGCGTAGAATTATTAGACCGTTGCATGAGAACGTAATCTTACTTAATACGTAATAAATCAGCTTGATTACGAGACACGTGCTAAGTTCTTCATATACTGCGACACGTGGGCAACTAAGTGCTGCCACGTTGCTTTGTAAGCCGGTTCGTATGCGAATTATTAAAGTCGTCGTAAGCCGTAATAATGTAATTTTTAAGATAGAGTGGTAACGGGAGGCGTGGTAATGTACGTGTGGTAGCACTGTAGCGTTTATGGTGGTGGCGAGTGAATTTTGAAGGCACTGACTTTTTGGTGAATTATTAGCGTACTTTTCACGGGATCAGGGATAATTAATTAAATTAGGGGGTTAACGGTGAAAAGAGAGGGGTGGGGATTGACGTTAGCCGACCAATGATGAAGTAGCTAAGGTTTAAGCATCGAATGGTGTGTTAACAACCCAAATTGTGGTTGCGTCCACTTGCATCGAAACTCGTATCTTGGGGGTGGGCGAGGTTCCGTTTAGATCGGTTTTGACGCTTAAATTGTAACAGAACAGTTTTTTTTTTCGGTTTTACAATATTTCAAATCTTAACAAAACCGTTTTTTTTTTCAGTTTTCGAATAATTCAGTTACATAATTTTTCGGTGCGGTGCGATTCGGTTTAGGTGTGAACCGATTTATTTATTTTAACAAGCAAAGGATGTCCAAATCTTTGTCCAACAATTCTTATAAGGCATGAAAAAATTTTGAATGCATTTAGAGTCCATAAAAGTCTACAAATATCATCATAATATCAATTAATAACTAAATAAACATATTTGATAACTTAATAAATCAACATATATCAACTATATATCATGCAAACACAACAACTTACAAACTACAAAGTTGAACATAAATGATTTTTTATATATTACAAATAAAATTTCATCAATGAAAAAATAAATAAAAAATAAAAAAACATATAATTCGATGCAGTTCGGTTTATATCGGTTGAATTATAAGCTCAAACCGCAACCAAACAGCTTTTATGCGGTTTGGTACGGTGTGACCATAAAACTACACCGTTTTAATTCAGTGCGGTTACCAAATTATGTTTTTCGGTGTAGTTCGGATCAGTAACTGTATTTTCGGTGCAAAACGTCCACCCCTACTCGTAACCCGTGAGTTTATTAAGGATATTGTTTGATTTTATATAAAATTCTCATAAGCTTTAAATCTCTCCATTTTTCCGGATAACAAAACTAGATTCTAAAATTTTCACTACCCCATAAACTATTTAGAGATATTCCTAATAACAAAAATTTTAACTTTTTATATATTCTCCCCGACCAAAATGCCCTCTCTCCCCAATTTCATTATCTCTTCTCACTCTGTATTCTCTCTCTCTCCACTCCGTTGTCCGCCGACATAAAGCTGCTGTCACCGATACCAGGTTGCCTTGCCGATAATAATAGACTCTGTTTATTTAATTCATAAATGGTATAATTATCTTTTTGTTGTATAAGTTCGCTAGTGATAATTTATAAATCTGATTTTGTTAATGAAAAAAAACAAAATCTTAAATTTAGAGCTTGTAGGCATTAACCCTTGATTTTAGTAAGACATATTAATTTGGACATTTCTTATCCGAAAGTTTTTAACCCTAAATAGAAGTAGTAAAATTCTTGTCCTGTGTAGATGTCAATTTCACTGAGAAAACAACAAAGAGAGGCGCGTTAATTATGGGAAAACTTCCAAGTTTTTGCATGCCTTTGGTCCTTTGAGAGAAACTACAAATCCTCTCTCCTATAGGAAAATCACCTCAAAATATAGTAATCAAACAAGAACAATAATAACGACTTTCTCAAAATGAAATCAATAATTTGTAGTCGGTATGTTCAAACAATTCGTCTAATTGAGATAGCAAAAGCTTGATTGATATCTATAAATTGTTTTTTTATATATATTATTTATAATGAAAAGTTACGAAAACAGTCGGCTTTAATAAAGTTGTATATCACTACCTATATATGTTTTGTCTTTACAATTGTAATCAAACAGTTGCTAGATTCTTACATTCGAATATGTTTTATCCCCTATTGCTATATGATCGATCATTTTGTGAGCTAGATTTAACCGTGTTAATAACAAAGGGTCCAATAATTCTATTATATGTGAAACTATGCGTTGGTTCATGGTTGAGGGTACAAAAGTCACACAGAAACAAACAGATCGAGCTGTATGATGTATGAGATCTCCCTCTACGACTTTTGTCCCAAATATCCTGACTTAACTTGTTCCCGGATTCAATGGTGGAACTCCTGAAAAAACGAATTGCAACTTCTGACCAAGACCAGAGGCTTCAAAATGGACATGCTACCCTTACACCTGCAAGTATCCCATTCTTAGCGACACTCCATCAAATTCTATCATCATCGATCATCTTGATAATCACTTCTTTGATATGATCTTTTATCTCTAGATTTATTCGATCACTAAATCATATCGCGTAATAAATGAAAATAATTAATTCAAATTCAGATCAACGTACATTCTTCGATACAAACTCATGGATCGGATGATAGTAGATATGGTTGCTGATAGTACAGATGCAAGCTAGTTTCCTACATGAGCAATAATAGTGCCTCTTGTTACCCATCTTGCGCAACCTGAAGAGAGTGTGGCACAAATGTTGAAAGCTCAACAACCCAAAATATAAACTAATTATAGATCTTTGAAGGGAAACAACACTCCAATCATTAAATTAACAATCGATCTAGCTAGATAAGTCAACCACAGACAATTCCCTACCATACCATCTAATAATGTTCATTTCACATATAAATACGCACCACAATCATTGAATACAAGTGTGATCGATCGATGTTGATGTTACAAAGGTTATTAGTCTTGATCTTATATTTCAACTCAATTTTAAATCTAATTTGGCCGAATGTTTTTATTTTTTTGAAAATTATTATGATTACATGAAATTACTGATTAAGAGTCGTCCCCTAATACAAATGTGCACTATCATTATCTCTAAAGTTAGGAAATACACAACACAACTGCTCTTAAAGTGATACTGTATATATATTAGGGTGTTAACCAATGAGTGGATAAGAGGAGCTTAACCAGCTAATCCTAGGAATTATTGTCTCGTTCTCATTTGGGTTTTGGCATATTACTTTGTGTGTACATAATCACAATTCTTAGCTAACTAACTGAAACCATACAAGACACAGCTGCCTATCGCTTATAATTTTCTCTGGTGTTGATGAGTCATGTAGCTAAATGATTTGTACTTCTAAAACCAAGTCGCTCAATTACCTAATCAACCCAACTAATAATTGCACCAATTTGACCTTTTTCTTCTTCTTAGAAATACTGAAATGAACAATCAGGTAAATTAAGCAGCATGCGTTTGAAATGAATGTAAATTCGGGTTTTCTGAGAGATTTTTCCTTATAACAGTTTAGTTTTTGTATCATAATTTTTTTTTTAAAAATCATGATACAAATGAAGAGTCGGAAAGCTGGAACAGCTTTGTTCTAGCTTCAAGTTGAACTATAGGGCGAGAAATTATTATTATTAATTAAAAACCTAGGGCAAGCATGTATTAATTATTTTAGGGTTCGTACACTACTTTCTTCTTCTTGTCCTTTCAACCTGGGATCCCAAGGGGGGATTGGTTAGATCTCACATTAACTCGAACTCGATCAGGTCATACGTGGTGAAAGCTGCCTACGTTGTCACAGCTTAATTAGATTTTTCTTTTTAACTACCCCCCATGTCTTTGGGTAGGGAAATAAATGAGAGATCGATCAATTGGTGAAACTTTAGAACTACAAAATCTGATCGACCTGACTTAATTGAGTATAATTATCATTTCAAAATAAAATACAAATTGAAGCTAGTAGAACTATATATCTGGATTTACCATCTAAGCTTACTCGAAATTAAGTTTATAATTTGTACATATAGAGTAACCAACATAGAAGTAGTAGTGTAGTACTGAGTAGAGATGGAACTGTTGGCACTTTTTGCTTCCCATGTAATGGGTTAAGGCAACAACCGGCCAGCATCACTTTTGTAGAGCACTTGCACTTGCGTGCTTCTTCTCCAAGGTAGTATGACCTACACTGATCGACATCCTTCCCATTTAGGCCATCCAATTAGGACTCCTAACTCTAATTGGATTTAAAACCTCATATATACATGGATGAGAGACTCTCCATCTACACAGAGAGATCTTCTTTACAGTAATCCTGCACATGTAAATCTAGCTAGCAGAAGAAAGTGAGTACTAGCTGCAATGGTTATTATGGAAATCGAAATTATTGCAGAGCAGAAATCTACTCTCAAAGATTGAAACTGCATGATGACCTTTAGGCACACAGTTCCTTGTTGATGGAGCTACCTTTGAGTTAGGGTAAGTTATGATGAAAAAAAACACTGAAATTGAATGCTAGCTCGTGGTTTTTACAGTATATATCATCAGCATGATGCAGCAGAATAGTTTTTTTTATAAGAGAAATAAATTACATTAAGAAACCTCTTGAGCAACCAACGTTTACAATATCAAATAGTAAGACATTTGAAGCCTTATAAGGCACCCTATCATTCCAATATAAAAGTGAACTACAAGAATGCCCAAGATTGGTAATTGCATCGACAACAAAGTTAGTTTCTCTGAAGACATGCCTAAAAGTAATAGAATCAAAACTAGTAGAAAAGGTTCTAATGTCTTACACTAGTTTGATCAATCTCCATGGAGGCTCAAAGCAGCCATTCACTGAGTCTATCACAAGCTTGGAGTTTCCCTCAACCACAATGTTGGTGAAGCCTTTCTCCTTTGCTTTGATTAAACTGTCTCTCAACACCACAGTTTCAGCAATAGGGACTGAAGCACTTCCAATGCGGTAAGAGGAAGCATAAATTGGTCTTCCATTGTCGTCTAGAATAATAAATCCACATGCAACTGAATTACTTGTGACAGATCCATCAAAGTTAATTTTAACAAAAGAGTTAGGGGTGCATGCCACTTAATAGTGGCACAATGGTTTTCAGAATGCACCCCAATAACTCTTTCGTTAAGATTACTTTGACATGAAATCATAGAAGCAACGCCCAAGGTAGTTGATAGAGGATTAGGAACAACTCTTCTAAAAATCGAGTCATTTCTAACGTTCCATACTTGCCAGCAAGTGGTAATCACTTTTGCATACTAATCAACATCAGATGGTTGTGAAATAAAGAGTTCCTTAAGGACATTAAGGAAACCCTCTTCCCAATCAATTGGGGGCACAATGTTGGAAAGGTTCCACACATTCTTAGTGAAGTCACAATAACCAAAGAGGTGGTCAGCTGTTTCATTATCATTATTACAAAGGAGACAAGAGTACGTTATCAGCAATAAAACCAAACCTGAAAAGCCTATCTCTTGTCTTAAGCCAACTGAAAAAAAATGAAAAATAAAACCAATGGAGTCAAAGATGAGATTTATATATATTTTACGGGTAAGAAAAACAATGAAATTTTTATTCCTATTTAAGTGATTTTTGACCAAATTATTGCTAATTTATGTATCTGGTAATATAGCATCAGATATTGTTACTGCAAGCAACTAATTTGTCGTCTTATTATTGATTTATGTATACTATATAGGTCTCTGTAAATTTACTAATTCTATGTGAGAACTGATCATCCTCATTTGCTAACTTGTATTAAATAATATATAAATAACCTGTTCACATTAATCAATTAATTACTCTCTTCTTAATTAATTGCATAAAAGGAATCAATTTATTGCTAATTAGCTAGCTAGCAAGTAAAGAGTGAATATGACATTGTAACTCTAAAGTGGACTACTAAATATTTTTAATTATATGTATATAAATATATATTAAAAATAATTTTTATTAACGTGTCTATCACATGTCCGTGTCTAATTTTTTTTAACTTTAACATGTCTGCGTATCGTATCGTGTCGGATACAGACACGCGTACTCGTATCCGTGCTACTTAGCTTTCAATCAAATTTAGAAGTAATATTCGTCTTTAAACAAGGTATAATCACGCATATGTCTATCTTTTTTCTTCCTCTTCTCCAGCACTGATCGTTATTTCATCAGTTTTACAGCAAAAGAACATAACCTAACTCCTAATTTGTGCCTAGCATTAATCATACACCCCTAGAAAAGATCACTCATACATAAATTTCTCCAATACTTTCTTGACTTCAGCTAGCATTAAACCTAATTTCACCAATATATTGTTGTAAGGAAGTAGTACATTCCAGCAGATCAAGAAACATATATGTAAAGCATAACAATCATTTTGTTCCAACCGGTTCACCACGCACTCTGAACCATTACATCTATGGCATGTTGCATATTCATCTTCTGCCTCTTACCATGGCAGCATGCATAAGTTGCCCAGGAAGTCGTAATTTAAAATTGAAGGCCATGAACCCCGATATGTACCATAGTCTAACCAGGGTCTGGGGGATATAATTACTGCCTTATTGATCACTATCAACCCAACTTCAATGAACAATCCTCTACCCAATCATGGTAATCCAATCCAAATTCACATGAGGGATTTTTATTTGAGGAATTGTAGTCACGTAGTCGAATAGATATCAAAGAAACCCCATCCAACACAAGATCATGATGAGGGACGGAACCAGGAGTAAAAAATGAGGCAGGCTAATTTTCTTAGTGTTCCATGTATAGGACGAAGTCTAATTTTTTATTTTTAGAGTCTCCATAAAACTTTCACTAGAAAAACCCTTCAATATCATAACAAAAGACAATTGTAACCAAATGAGAGAATAACAAGTATTAAAACACTATCATCCTTACTTCATAGTATAAAACATCTAATTACAAAGGACAATTATTACTCCAGAAAGTAACCGCATACATACATATATATATATAGAGCCGTTCAAGAGCGAACGTCCTTATTCTAGTTAAAGTGCGGACGCCGGTCGTTTCTCGCTGACAACGGCTTCTCTCCCTCCCGGACGACTGCACAGCCTCCCAAGATTATTTCTCTTCTTTTAGGACTCGCTGACGACGAGTTTTTCAGCCAAAATGAACTATGGACAGGAAACACAATGTTGACCTGAAAACTCGTCACCGGCGAGTTCTGGAAGGAGGAAGGCGGTCTTAGGAGGCTGTGCAATCTTTCGAGAAAGAGAGAAGCCGTTGCGAGCATGAAACGGTAGAGAAACGGCCGACGTCCATACTTTAACCTGAATGCGGATGTCCACTCTCGATCTGGCATATATATATATATATATATATATATGTTGTAACGGATGAAAGAAAGAACACAGACTTACGTGGTTCACTAACTATATGTTAGCTACGTCCACGGGCAAAGGAGAACAGTTTTATTAATCCTTGAGGAAGAACACAGAATACATGATACAATTAGGTTTAGGACGTTTATATACTAAACGTCTAGGGTTTCAGGAGCGAAAGTCGCGCGCGACTGAAACTGCCCCCGCGAGCGACAGTCGCGCGAGCGACAGTTGCGCGAGTGAGACTGTTCAACCAACTGAACCCAGCATAACATTGTTTGGCTGACCGGGTAGCGAGATCCCCGAATAGCTGGTACCCCCAGATGGCTGGTTCAAGGCATATATTAACAAATCTCCACCTTGACTTGAATCCTCTCACAAATAACAGATGTACCAAATGCATCACAGTAATGCCAGATGTACAAATAACTCCTCTGCCTCAGATGTTGCCCCCAAAGGGCAACTAACAGCTTGTAACATTTAGCAAGTCCAAACAATGTTGGAACTTGCTGTGCGGAACCGACTTGGTGAGCATATCAGCGGGATTATCAGCAGTACCCACTTTCTTCACCTTAATTCTGCTCTCACTTCTCAGAAAATGATACCTGACATCAATGTGCTTAGTCCTCTCATGATGAACCTGATCCTTTGCTAAACATATTGCACTCAAACTGTCACAATATACTATAGCCTGATCATGATGCAAACCAAGACTATTGACCAGTCCCTTCAACCATATTCCTTCCTTTGCAGCTGCTGTCAAAGCCATGTACTCTGCTTCAGTAGTAGACAAAGTCACTGTAGGCTGCAAAATAGCTTTCCAACTAACAACAGAGCCACCAAGAGTAAAAACATAACCAGTCATAGATCTCCTAGTGTCAACATCTCCAGCATAATCGCTATCTGAATAGCCTGTTACTAAGCATTTTGTATCACCTTCATAAATGAGACCAACATCAGACGTACCTTTGAGATACCGAAAAATTCTCTTCACGGCTTGCCAATGCTCCTTTCCGGGCTCACCCATAAACCTGCTGACAACACTAACAGCATGTGCAAGATCAGGCCTAGTGCAAACCATAGCATACATCAAGCTTCCTACTGCACTTGCATAGGGAACTCGAGACATGTATTCCTTCTCCTCAGCAGATTTAGGTGCAAACGCAGTAGACAAATGAATATTTGCAGCACTTGGAGTATCTATAGATTTTGATGTAGACATACCAAACCTGGACAGTATTTTCTGGATGTAACCTTTCTGTGATAAGAAAAGCTTCTTCTGACTTCTATCCCTGTAAATCTCCATTCCCAAAATTTTTCGGGCTGCTCCCAAATCCTTCATCTCAAACTCTGCACTGAGGAAACCCTTCAACTTCTGGATATCTGACTTGTTATCTGCAGCTATCAACATATCATCTACATACAGGACTAGATAAATGAGAGAACCATTTGTTACCTTGTTGTAATAGACACAACAATCATACAGACTCCTGATGTAGCCTATCTCTATCATATAGCTATCAAACCTCTTGTACCACTGTCTAGGAGACTGCTTTAGTCCATACAAGGACTTCTTCAACTTGCAAACATAGTCTTCTTTTCCAGGAACTTGGAAACCATCTGGCTGAGTCATGTATATCTCTTCTTCTAATTCTCCATGTAGAAAAGCTGTCTTCACATCTAGTTGTTCAAGCTCCAGATTCTGATGTGCAACTATGGCTAGTAACACCCTGATAGAAGTATGTCTGACCACTGGCGAGAAAATCTCATTGTAGTTTACTCCCTCTTTCTGATGGAACCCTCTTGCAACTACTCTAGCTTTATACTTAATGCCCTCAGCAGGTGACAACCCTTCTTTCTTCTTGAAAACCCATTTACAAGTAATGATCTTTCTCCCCTGATCAGGTCGTTTGGTCAATTCCCAAGTCTGATTTCTCTGAAGTGACTCCATCTCATCTCCCATTGCAGCAAGCCATTGGGTTGACTCTGTACATGTAAGTGCTTCCTTGTAGGTGGATGGCTCATGAGGATCCACCTCTTCAGCAACCTGTAGTGCATAGGCCACCATGTCCTCAAACCCATACCTCGTGGGAGCTTTCCCAAAATTTGCTCTCCTAGATCGCTCATGAGTCAAAATATGCTGATTAACTACCGTTGGTTCTGTTTCTGAATGTAAGTGTCGATCTTCTTATTGTGGTTCACTCTCATCTTCAGTGACTTGTTGCTCCACCTGTCTCTCAACACTACAATTTTCTGATACTACAATAGACTTCACAGTATGGTTAAACATAGAATTTTCATCAAATACTACGTTTCTACTAAGTATAACCCTCTTTTCAGATGAAGACCAGATTCTGAAACCTTTAACTCCATCCCCATAGCCTACAAACACTCCCCTTTTAGCTCTTGGTTCTAACTTTACCCTCACTTACATGATAATAAGCAGTACACCCAAAAACCCTCAGATTGGAGTAATCAGCGGACTTACCAGACCACATCTCATAAGGTGTTTTGAGATGTATACCTGTGTGAGGTCCACGATTTATCAGATAACATGCAGTACTCACCGCTTCTGCCCAGAACCTTCTCTCTAATCCAGCATTAGAGAGCATGCACCTAACTCTCTCCAGAAGTGTCTGATTCATACGTTCTGCTACACCATTTTGCTGTGGTGTATTCCGAACTTTATGATGCCTTGCAATACCTTCAGACTTGCATAACTCATCAAATTCAGCAGAACAGAATTCCAAACCATTATCAGTTCGCAGCCTCTTGATCTTCTTCCCTGTTTGATTTTCCACTAATGTCTTCCACTGCTTGAAGTTCTTGAAGGCGTCACTTTTATGCTTCATCATGAACACCCAAGTCATTCTTGAGTAGTCATCAATCATAGACACGAAATATCTGTGACCTCCCAAATAATCAACACGAGAAGGACCCCAACAATCAGAATGGATATAATCAAGCGTGCCTTTAGTTCTATGAATTGCTTTAGGAAATTTTCTGCGATGTAGCTTCCCAAAGATACAATGTTCACAGAAACCAAGATCCTTGACCTTGTGGCCACCAAGAAGATCATGTTTTGACAGAATTTGCATCCCTCTTTCACTCATATGACCGAGCCTCATGTGTCATAGCTTGGTCATATCATCCTTGTAAACCTCCGATGATGCAACAGCAGCAGAACCTGACAGCGTAGAACCTTGCAGAAAATACAAAGTACCCCGCTTGACACCTTTCAGAACCACATTGGAACCCTTGTAGACATTTAGGACTCCACATGAGCCTTTGTACCTGAACCCTTTGCTGTCTAGTAGACCCAAAGAAATCAGATTCTTCGTCATGCGTGGAGCATGCCTAACATCATTCAATGTACAGAATTTACCATCATGTGTCCGTATTTTGATTGAGCCTATTCCAACCACCTTGCATGCATGGCTGTCAGCCATAGAAATATTGCCTCCATCTATCTGCTCATAGGTTGAAAACCACTCTCTACGTGGACATATATGATAAGACGCCCCGGTATCCAAAATCCATACATCCCTGTGATGTGTGTGTGCATCTGCAACCAAGGCCAAATCCTCTTCAGAATTGGTGTCAACTTCTGCTACAACAGCAGTACCTGATGCTTTCCCGTGCTGCTTCTTCTTCTTTGGACATTCGTTTTTCCAATATCCCTTTTCTTTACAGTAGTTACAGACATCATTAGATTTGGAACTCTTTGAAACTGGTTTCTTGAATTTCTTCTTCCCCAGCTTCCCTGTCCCATACTTCCACTGGCTATCAACCCAGCAGCCTGACTGTCTGAACTTGTACCGGTCGCCTTATGACGCATCTCTCTAGTATGAAGAGATGATCTAACCTCCTCCAGAGTCACAGTATCTCTCCCACCAATAAAAGAATCCACAAAGTTCTTATACGACAAAGGTAGAGATACCAGCAGAATTAGGGCAGCATCTTCATCATCAACTTTAACATCAATGTTACGCAACTCTAATAGAATTGTGTTTAACTGATCTAAGTGATCTCTTAGAGTCGTGCCTTCTTCCATTCGCAGACTGAACATACGTCGCTTTAGAAGCAACTTGTTGGTTAAAGACTTCGTCATGTATAGACTCTCAAGCTTCAACCACAAACCAGCCGCAGTTTCCTCCTCTGCGACCTCGATGATTATATCATCTGCAAGACACAACAAAATTGTCGAGTGTGCCTTCTCCTCCAGACTGGCCATCTCAGCGATTTCTGGATCCCCCAGCTTCTTCACAAGCGGCGCCCACATCCCTTGTTGTTTTAACAAGGCTCGCATCTTGATCTGCCATAAACTGAAACTGTTTCTCCCCATGAATTTATCGATCTTCACGTTCAAACCAGACATCTTTCTTCCCAGAATTCGAACCCCTCCTGGGCTCTGATACCAATTTGTTGTAACGGATGAAAGAAAGAACACAGATTTACGATTAGCTACGTCCACGGGCAAAGGAGAACAGTTTTATTAATCCTTGAGGAAGAACACAGAATACAGGATACAATTAGGTTTAGGACGTTTATATACTAAACGTCTAGGGTTTCAGGAGCGAAAGTCGCGCGCGACTGAAACTGCCCCCGCGAGCGACAGTCGCGCGAGTGAGACTGTTCAACCAACTGAACCCAGCATAACAGATTTCGTGGGCCTCGGGGGCGTTGCCCCCGAACCCCCAAACCAAGGCACGTTGCCCTTGGACCCCAACTCGCTGACCGGGTAGCGAGATCCCCGAATAGCTGGTACACCCAGATAGCTAGTTCAAGACATATATTAACAATATATATATATATATATATTAATGATCAATAATTTAAAACTACTGCAATTTTTTTTGTCCTAAAAATGTGAGGTGGGCTGCAGCATATACCAGCTCTCTCTTAGATCCGTGCCTGATCTTGATGCGCCATGTCATATCTAATTCAATGAGTTGATCGATGGAAGAGGAGGCCCGTAAGATGGTTGAGCAGGGGGTGAGAGGAGGAGAGAACGTACAATTGTTTGTTTGTATGATGAAGATGAAGAGATCAAAAATAAGATAAAAACTAGGGTTTATAAGATTAATTTCAAAAAGTGAATAAAGAAAAACGATTTTTTGTAATCAAGTAAAATGAAATATAAAATACATAACTTCTGTTTTGATGCCAAGATACGGCCATTTAAGGTCTCTAAGTGGTTCCCCAAAAAGGTGTTTTCCCCTAACATAATTCAAAACAGAATTAACAGATGACCGGATAATTTCACATTCGTTTTCGATCAGATTAAGATTCAATTATGAAGGACCTAAGTCTCTGAGCATAACATATTACCTACCCGATATTAGGACGACGATGACGGAGACCATGCATACAGAAGATGCCTGAGATAAGAGACAGCTTAAATATCCTATTAATGGTGTCTGATAAGTCTACCTAAATATTGTTAAGTTGATACGTAGTTTGTGAATTCTTCTCTGGAAGTGATCGAATCCAATAATCATGATGAGGTTTGTGTGGGAGTGGCATACCCCTTTGAACCACTGCCACTGATTCGTCTTCTGCAAGCTGGGCTCACTACTCTAGCAAGATCATTGCACCAACCCTCAACTTAACTAGCTACCTACCTTGTGGCCAATTCAATTGTCGTAGTCTGATCCATATTCCATGCAAGTCTTGTGTCAAAGAAGGGAGAATACATCTCTGAGCGAATCAAGTCTAGTTGAGTAATCAGTAATGAAATATTCAAGTCTGGCATGGAATTCATTGTTCTAGATTCAGAGCAAAAGTTATTGATGTTGGCAAGAGTGGATCTAATTCATGTTCTATTAGGGTTGTGTATTGTTAAGAATATTTAGTAATATTCTTGTATAATTAGTTTCTTATTTGGATTGGTATAATTTTGTATATATACTCAATTCTTGCATAATGTTAATAGATTACAATATTCATATTCTTTTGATACCGTTTTACTATTGAAACCTGCATCAATAACCTGAGCATACAAAGCTCATAAGTAGTTGTATCTGAGCTCGATCAAATCGATGAACCATACAAGCTCGATCTCTTCGAGAGAGCATGCAGAAACTCCGATTTGCAAGTTGAGCTCAAATCAGAACCAATCAAACGATTCAAACAGAACCCAATACAAAACTCAAGCTACAAAACGAGTCATATTTACAGCCCTGAGCTACACATCAGTTGTCTTCCCCACAAGTAGTGACATTATTAGATCAATATTTTGATTTTCACAGATTACTTGGGCCTGTTGTAATTTGGCCCAGTTTGCATTGGTTGTAGACGCCTGAGGCGCCCCAATAACCTTCGTATAAGGGCCTAATAACTTTTGGAACACGGCGGGAGCTTCCGCAAACATTCTGTCAATTAGTAGTTTGATCATAAGGGTGTAGTTCAAGCTAGGTTTTGCTTATGCTTTGCTCGACTGCAAGGTTTTGGATTGGCGAAGACCACTGCATGAGCTCATGACAGAACGTTAGCACAGTTTCACCACAACAAGCACAGTTTGTCTAAGGACGGCGACTTCTGCAATACCCAAGACGAAGATCGTTAAAGAACATCTCAAGCTGAGCATACATTGAGCAAAAAGCTTCAGTTACTTACATGTTGTTTGCGTAAGCGCAGCTCAAGACGATAGTGAAGCAGTAGAAGCTGGTATACCACGAGTCACCGGAACTTCTGAATTTTTACGGTGGGACGTCCTAGCCCCATTAGCCAAGGACCCCCATACCCTGCATGGATTCTCCGAGCCCGCAAGTTTTAAGTTGTCCAATTTTTTTTATCTTTTATTTTTCTTTTTACGGTGGGACCTTCTAGCCCGCCAAGTCCATTGCACCTCCGCCTAGACTGCAGTTTAAAACTGGTTTGATCGTCCTGGTTAATGTTTGAGTGTAAAATATACTTTCTCGTACGGGACGTGTTCTAAATCAGTTTAGTGGTTAGTCGAGGATTTGATCGAACATCTAGGGAGAAATCCGTTTGGTCTAAATCCGAGCAATTATCGTAGTATTGAGGATTTGAGATTAATTGTGACTTGCTTGGTGATCAAGTTTAAGTAATATTGAAGAATCTTGCATTATGAAAGAACTTGGACGTGATAATTGAATTGTCTTAGTGATTAAGGTATATATATATATATATATATACCTTGGTGCATGGTATATATCATAGGAATGTTACTATCTTTAATGGGGTTAAAGGAGACACACGTCCAGATTCATGCAAGCTATAATTGTGATGACTTAAGGATTCATTCCTTAATGGTATTTGATTGCATATATATAATACACGGCTAGAGCATATATTAGAGTAATTATATTGTCAAGATGGTGGATATATCTAACTATTTAAGAGTTAGATTTGAGGTGGATATCTTCATCTATCTTAATTATGCATGGACCGATTCTTACGGTCTAAGTAATTGTAAATATATTCTTTCCATTTGAGGTCATGCTTGACGAAGATTTGCAGTTGTTTAAGGATCTAATCTTCAAGAAATTTGATTTGTCTTGGCCTGCAAGTAAGAACAAATTCTAGTGTTCACTATATAAAGGGGTCAAGGTGTATGATTCAAGGACATCTCTACTCAATCAACAAACAACTTTTGCACTACAAAACAAGCCTCTCTCGGAGCACCTCTACCAAAAAGATTTCTTGGGTCTTTTTGTTCACCAAAGCCCTACCGTAAGCATTCCCCGTTGCTACTCACCAAAGCACGATTCGTTGGTAGTCCCCGCTTCTACCTCACCAAGCCTCATCCGTGAGTGAACAGTCCACCACCGCTTCATAAAGCCCTATCCGTAGGTGAATACCCGCAAAACCATTGTTAAGGTGAATAACCTTAGTAAATATCCTCAGTTGTCAAGGAACTTAGGGCGAACGCCCTGCAATCCTGATTTATAGCTTTGCTCAACCACTCCGGTCTGAGTAAGAAACGGCCGCTTCACGAGAAGAGGAGAAAAATCCTAGTTGCTCCTCAGCTAGGTCTGTGAAGAACCTAAGTACCGGTCTGACCAGCGCCTGTACGAAAGTTGTTTGAGAAGAAGTCAGAAGGCGAACAAGCATCAAGATCAAGGTTGTACCTGACACATAGGTACTGGTACGCCTCAAGCTTGGTTGTTAGAAGAAAAACGATTTCACACTGAACAGTCAGAAGTGTCAACTATTTAAGCTTCATCTCCATTTCTACGTACTGCTTCCTCTTCCCATCTTCCATCTTCATCGATCGAGATCCGTCCTTATGGCCACCTTCCAAGTTTTCATTCTTCACTGCACCAATCTCGTATTTTCTACCAAGCCAAATCACAATGTGTTGGTTTTGAGTTCTTGTTGTGGTGGAGAACGGGTTCATAAATCAAAATCTCTTGGCGAAGCGGAAGGAGAAAGATAGTCAGCTATGCTAGGTTGAGAGAGGTGTGGGAAGAAAATCCATACGAATTGTATCCAGAACCTGGTTAAGAAGAGTTTCCACATGAAGTTTGGGGCCAGAGGTTTTGCTAAAGCTCTTTTCTAGTAAACACAAATCAGACAATGGTGCTGGTTTGGACACTGTTACTTGCATCTTCTCATGTTGCTTCTTCAGTGACAACTTTAGAATACAATTTTTAGGCGTGCTTCTTCAGTGACAACTATAGAATACAATTTTTAGGCGTGTCCCATTAGAAGTTATAGTTCATCAGGGGGCAGCATATAAATCGCAAAGGGATGCCATTTTGGTTTGTTTTGAAGAAATCGCAAGGGATGGATGTCTATATAATTACACATAAAGTAAGTTTCTCACTGCATAATTACGCAGTAATTTGTTTGCTGTGTCATTAAGTGACACCGTTAGTCAAACGGTACTAAGAGAATATAAATATTGCAATTAATTAACATTCTTAAAGAATGGAGTATATATACAAAATTATACCAATTCAAATAAGAAACTAATTATACAAGAATATTACTAAATATTCCTAACAATACACAACCCTGATAGAACATAGATTGGAACACAACCCTAATAGAACAGGGATTTGATTGACTCACGCCAACACTCTCTCTCAAGTTGACGCATACAGATCACAAATGTCCAACTTGTCAAGTGAGTCAAAAAATGTCTTACTAGAAACTGCTTTTGTAAGAACATTTGTTAGCTGCTACTCAGTAGGTACATATGGGAAAACAATAATCTGCCGATCCAACTTCTCTTTAATGAAATGTCTATCAACCTCCATATGTTTAGTTCTGTCATGTTGAACTGAATTATGAGCAATTTCAACAACAGTTTTGTTATCACAATATAAAGACATTGTCTTCGTTTGTCTGAATCTCAAATATCATAGTAAGTGTCTCAACCATAACAACTCACATACTCCAAGAGTCATTCCACGATGCTCTGCTTCAGCACTAGAGCGAGCAACCACTTTTTGCATCTTACTTTTCCAAGTAACCAAATTTCCACCTACGAAAGTGAAGTAGCCCAAAGTAGACCTCCAATATGTAATATTACCTTCTCAGTCTGCATCTGTGTATCCGGAAAAATCCAAATGACGATGTTTAGAGAATATTAATCCCTTCCCAGGAGCAGACTTAAAATATCGCAAGATACGAAACACAGCTTCCATATGTGCCTCATTGGGATTATGCATAAACGGACTCACAACACTAACTGCATATGCTAAATTAGGTCTAGTATGTGACAAATAAATCAATCGTCCAACTAACCTCTGATATCTCGCTTTGTTCATGGGTACTTGATCTAAATATTCAGCTAATCGATGGTTCTGCTCAATATACCGGTTTACAATCAAGTATGTTTCTACCGACAAGTCTAAAACATATTTTCTCTAGCTCAACACAATACAATTCTTCCCACGAGCAACTTCAATTCCCAAAAAAATTTCAAATTACTCAAATCTTTCATCTCAAATTCAAAACACAACCGACCTTGTAATTTTCTAATCTCATCGAAGTCATCACTCGTCACTACCATGTAATTTAAACAGTCACCATGCGACATCGATGTTTAAGGAATAAAGTATGATCAGAATTAATTTGCCGGTACCCGATCCTCTTCATGAACTTAGTGAACCGACCAAGCCATGCTTGAGGTGATTGTTTTAGGCCTACGTTGCACGGAAATGGAAACAGAAATGTGGAAGCGCGGAAGCGTTTTTTTTTCAAAATTCGATGGAAGCGAATCGTTTGGAAGCGTTCTATTAAAATAATATATATATATATATATATATATTTTAGTTAAAAACATATAAATATCACTAGTTTTCCTAACCTTTGTATTTATTGTAAACAATAAATACAAATCAAATAAAAATAAGGTGTCGAGAAGTGCGATGATCACACTAATTAGAAGGTTCACCGTCCACATGGGCAATGCTACATACACATTCACAATGTGTGTGAGTCTAACACCATAATGACATCTGTCCTTTTTGCAACAAAATCCATATAATTTATTTATCTTTCTTTTCTTTGTCCTGCATAAACACAAATCTCTCTCTCTCTCTCCAAACAAACTGAAAACAACATATTGTAATTAATGTTTCAATTCATCTCGTTTTCTCAGTCACAACGATCACCACTTCATTCTTTTTCTCCCATCACTCAATCCATACAGAACAAAATTTCACATTGGGCAAAACTATTAATTAGTAAGTGTAGTATAATTTGTTTTTAGTTTAAAGAAAATTTATTTGAACCAAAATTACAATGTGTTTGTTCTTGTTTTTTTTAAAAAAAAATTGAAACATACTACCTATAAAATAAATAATAAAATCGTGAAAATAGAAAAGAAGATTCTTGAAGTGATTACAAGGAGGAGAAATTCTTATTTGGATGAGAGGTGTTGACGTGTAGTATAGTTTGTGTTGTACAGTAACTTCAACAAATTATAAAATCAGTGTGAAACGGTGTCGTCAGGTAAGTTAATTAAAGAGGATAAAAACAGTTTCACGTCTTCTTTAACCTTCTGCCTGGTGTCTTCTTCAATCTCTTGGCTTGCCTCTCGTTCATCAGAAATTTCCTACAAAAACTTCATATCTCAAAGGTATAATGGCTTGGTGAAAAACCCGAGGTTAGGCAGTTGCATAACCACGCCTACAAGTGGATCCGCCACTGACTCAATCAATCTCACCCAACAACGTCGAGAAACCCTTTTCCCAGCTCTTCGATTCCAATGGGTTAACAATCGGGTCGGGAGACGAATGAATCAAACTGGATTTGGGTGTTAATGTTTGGGATGGTTTGGGTGGATCTGGAACCAACGACGGAGGTGGTGTCGAGGCCTCCTTCAAAGTCGTCGAGGACTTCACCTGGGTCATTCGCCGATGGATTTGGCGTCAAGCTTCCGAGTATTGTCACCGTGCAGCTTCCACTTAGGAAGCGTGCGCTTCCTCCGTGCTTCAAACCAAGGTTTTCCAGGAAGCTCGATTCCGAGCGATTCCGACCTTTTCTGCAACGGATCCGCTTCGATTCCACTTCGGAAGCGGGAATCGTGGGATGTGGCACGGTTCCGTGCAACATAGTTTTAGGCTATAGAGAGCCTTTTTCAATTTACACACTACATGCTCTCCGGTAGAAGTACCATACCCGAAAGACAAATCTGTATAAACCTCCTCATGTAGATCACCATGCAAGAATTGTTACAAAGGCCAATCAAAATTAGCAGCTAACGAAAGAAGTACCTAAATTGTGTTAATTTTAGCTACTGGTGCAAACGTCTCATCATAATCCACCCCATACTTCTGAGTATAGCCTTTAACTACTAACCTGGCCTTGCACCTGTCCACTAAACCATCAGAATTATGTTTCACAGTATACACCCACCGACAACCATCCGTCTTCTTCCCAGATGGTAATGGCACTAACTCCTACTTGCAATTTTTCTCAAGAGCTTCCATCTCGACTTTCATTGCTTGCATCCACCTTTCATCCTGCACTTTTCTGGGTGGAGACACAACAAATAATTGATTCACAAACACAATGTATGATTTAGACAGTCTATGAGTTGACACATAATTGGCAACAGGGTACCTAGTTTTGGCCTCTAAAGTAGGTTCATAGTGTTTCAGAGGTTGACTACGAGTAACACGGCTAGGCAATTTTTTGGTTGACACATTAGTAGGCATAGAAGAAGGGTTAGAATATACCTCGGGTGATGCAAGAGCTGGAGAGACATGTGAAAGAGGGGAGTCATGAGTACTGTTCACATCAAAAATTTTACCAGTAACTTGATCTCTTATTAGCTAACCAGACTGGACTTGAAAGTCAACTGACACAGGTTGACTGGTTGCACGCGATACTTGATCCACTGGATTACTACCATTCAAACTATCAGTATTATCGGTCAAATCACATGAATTCTACTTCTCGCCTTCAGCTGACCGATTTGGCTGGTTGGATTGTGCCTCTTTAATCGCTGGACTGGCAGAGCCATTCCGACCACGAATGTCGGCTTTGATTGATATACTAGTAGACCTCGCCGGACTAGTTGGATTATTCTTACACGGAGCTTCTACTCCGATCAGTGAACTGGTGGAAGACGTTGGTCAAAAATTGAACTAGGTTTGAGTGAGGTCGTTAGGATGATGAGGTTCTGACCGCTGGGTCCGATCATGGTTGTTAGGAAGTCTGGGTTCATACTGTTCAGGGAGTCCTGGTCTGATCATGGTTGTTGGCGCTAACGATCGCACTTGGTCTGTCGACACTTGCGAGCACTCTGGTGAGCCAAGCTGGCCAGGCGACAACTGCGCCAATGATCCTAGTCGGTCAGTTGGAACACTGGTGTCAGGTTGAGGGGCAACAGAGGACGACATGTCATGCAATTGGTCCCTTCTTTTACTTTTAACTTATATTTACTTAATTTGCAGATCCTTTTCAATTTGCTCAGTAAACATATCCTCATAAAAACATGACTTTTCCCCCATGTCAAGGAGTCACAGGAGGTAAAAGTAACACACATCTTCATTAAATGTAACATCCATTGTTACGTACGTTCTTTGAGATGGAGGATGATAACACTTATAACCTTTCTGCTCGGAACCATACCCCACAAACACACACTTAAGGGCTCTAGCATCCAATTTTGATCTTTGATTCTTATATAAATAAACATAAGCAATACAACCAAACACACGAGCAGGAAGAGTATTTGATGACAGAATATGAACATATTATAACATCAAAAGGAACACGATCTTGAAGAGGAGCTGACGGGAGACGATTTATTAGATGAGATGCACACAATACGACTTCCCCTAAAGGTACTTAGGCATGTTAGCACTAAAGAGAAGAGATCGTGCCATGTTCAGGAGATGACGATTTTTCTGTTCATACACTCCATTTTGCTCAGGTGTTTGTGGACATGAAGTCTGATGTATGATGTCATAGTTCTGAAAATATTCACTGAAATAACGATTAGCAAACTCACCTCCATTATCATACTGAAAAATTTTAACACATGCATCATACTGGGTTCAAATAAGATTATGGAATGCAATGAAGACAGAGAAAACATAATCTTTGGTCTTAAGCAACACCACCCAGGATAAAGCGAGTGAAATCATCAATGAACAACACAAAGTAACACATTCCAGAAAGAGTAGAATTTTTAGATGGACCCCATAAATCCGAATGAATTATTTCGAAAGGCATGGTACTCGAATGAGTTCAGAGGATAACTAGACCTATGACACTTAGCAAGAGCGTAAGTTTCACAGTGCAAAGTAGACTCACTATTTCCCAAGACACAATGAAGGCATGGACCTCTTCATAACTCCAAAACACAAGTGGCCCAACCGTCTGTGCCACAACCATAGCTCACTTAATCAATCAGAATTCAATGTTAGGGCCAAAGGTTGCTTCGGTGCTTGTACTGACTCGGCGTACATGCAATCCAGGTGAAATAGACTCTACCTCAGGTCTCCCTTGTCAATGATCACCCTGGAACATAAATTTTGAAACACAACATACATTGGGTAAAAAGTTACGATACACTTATTTTGTGAACTTAATTAGGAGACAGACAGAAATGATGAGATAATGAGGGTACATAAAACACATTACGCAATATAATAGATGGTGTAACCTGAACAGACTCGATATCTAAAACTGGAAAGGATGCACCATTTGCATTTGACACATGAGATATAGAAGAGGATGACATAGACATAAAGAAAGATTTATCATAGGTCATATGATATGAGGCACCTGAATCTATGATCAATGTGCCTCCACTAATAAAGTTAGCAACATGTAAAGCAACACCAAATTTACCACGAGCTTCCTTAGTCAAGGAAACATTACCATTTGAGAGATTTTGTCTTTCAACGCTATATATGGGCAAGCTTTGAGAAGCTTTACTCTTATCTTTGATAACTTTCACAGCTACCATTTTTTTCTTTAGATTCTTTGAATCACCAAACAACAAACTTTCAATAAACAAGTTGCCCAAGTACCTAGACGTCACTGAACCACCTTCTTAATAATAAAAAAAATCTCAAATTCAATCGAACAAGATCACCTCACACAAGTAAACAAAGCCTGTTTGACAACCCCAAATCAACTAAACCAAGCTTGCTTAAGATTCACCATATTAGAAAAAAACTATCTTCACGACTAAAAACGCCAAATTCAGATATCGAAGAAACAAAAAAACTTTGCCAAACTCAACCTCAAAACTTTAATGACCAAAAATAAATAAATTTGCAGCGGAGCAAAACCAACCATGTCTGAATGAATCATGATTGGCTATAATACCAAGTCAAACAGTACTAAGAGAATATGAATATTACAATCAATTAACATTCTCTAAAAAATTATGTATATATACAAGATTATACAAATCTAAATAGAAAACTAATTATATAAGAATATTACTAAATATTCCTAACAATACACAATCCTAATAGAACATGAATTGGAACACAACCCTAATAGAACATGGATTGGATTGACTTCCACCAACACCGTTTAATCACCCAATACACTGACATGGTGTGTAAAAGATATTGTGTTGTTTTTGTTGTTGAAATAATTTAAGTTGTGTGAACTAAATCTTCTTACCTTTCTAGGTCGGTTGTTAGAAAAATCAAGATTTACCAATATAATTGATATCGAACATTGTTACATAAAACTTCAATTATCGGATATTTTAATTTTTAAGCCTCAAACTCTCATATTTTCTTATTTACACGACGTTACAAGCTCACAATGTATCCTAAAATTAAGAACACATTCACAAGTTTTTTTAACACAATCACAAGTTGAACAAGGGTAACCTAGCCTCTTTATAGGTCGGTTGCCAGATAAATCAAGATTTACCAATATAATAGACATCAAGTAGAAATGTCGGTTGAACAAGGGTAACCTAGCCTCTTTATGATTTCACATCGTGACAGGAGAAATGTCGGTGAAGCAGTTGTAAAAATTTCGGCTAGTGTGCATCGGGAGGGAGCAGAGAGCATTAACATAGGTAACAATGTAACATGCAAGCAATGCCATTTGAGAGAGAGAGAGAGGGGAGATCGAGTGATGGAGTATGTATGGAAGGAGATATGGACCAGAAAACGAAGGGGATGGGAGGAGCGCAGGTTGTGCACTTTTGTCATAACGCCCCTGCGGCAGGAGCAAGTGGAGAGGAGGGATAATAGGAACCCCCCCAAGTTGCTTTGGGTCATGTGCTCTCTGCTTACTGCCTCAGTGCAAGGCACATGGTCTTAGAGACACAAAGACCCTGCTCTTTCAGCCCAATGCTTCTCCTTTCCTCATTTTAATACTACTCTTTCTCTCTTCAACCTGACTAAACTACCTCTACCTTGCTTGTTCAATGCCACCGTCCGTACTCTCTCTCAGTAACAGAAGATAAGGGCTACAGTTTGTTCACACTTCACCCTTGTCAAACTAGTGCTCTTATTTTCTGGGTCGGGTTCCCTTTTGTAAGGCTGAGAGCCTGAGATGCCCTTTATTCTTAATGGCTTCATTTGTATCAACCAAACCAGTTCACCTACAAGGTTTTCTCCACATTACGGCTCACCATTTTTGTACCACATACAATAACTGATGCATTCTGGCAGGGTTTGAAGACAAATGTATTCACTTCTGGCTCAAAAATAATTGAGGGATGTTTTCATATTTCTGAGCAGTAGTTTGGTAGTCATTTTCAATCTCATTCGTGTCAAAAATTTTACAGCGATATTTAAGCACTAGGAGACTATTACTTTATGTATTTTACAGTGTATTGGCCTTGAGTTTTTACTACAAAGAAGTAAAACTAAAAAAACTCGCACATTCATATCCCATACTGTTCTATTCTAAACAATTTTCATCTGTGATTCTGCGCAATGAGAAAATTTCCACATTTTAATAACAAATCCAAGACAGTGCAGCTGCAGTAGCCAGGAACCTATGATAATGCAACTGCTATATGCTACGATATTTTAATCTCACATCCCAACTAAGCTGATGAAGATATTTGCTAAAATAATCATGACTAAATCTGACCACTTAGATAATGTTACCCTCATCCTATTTTCAGATAATTAAAGAAAAATTTAAAAAAATGGTACCCATTTTTAAGATAAACACAATCATTATTTTTTTTAATTTAAACTTAATTAATAATTAGCATATCTTATAGATTTTATTTTAAAAATTTAAATTTGTCTCAATTTTTTCACTAACATTTTGTCCGTATGATGTTCATTTTGTTTGTTTAAATAGATTTATACATCCCGTAAAAATATTTGCCGACTTTTGTCAAATTAATGTTACTACATTAATTAAAAACTTAATTTTAGAAATTAATATAATTACCGAGTGCTTTGATTTTTCATTTGGTTTTGTTTATTTTCAGTGTCGTTTGTCTTTCTATTTTTCACTCTCATGTTTGTCTATATAGTTAGTATATGATTGTGTTAAATTGTGTTGGTTTATTGAAGTTGTTAATCATTCTCGAGCATATATATCAATTTTTTTTCTACATTTTAATTTGTGATTATGGTGTAGATATCAACCATACATTTTGTTTTCTACCTTTAAATTATGTTACAAGTAGAGAAATTGAGTTTTGGATATAGAGTTTAGGGATTGTGGTATATGGTTTAGGGTTTATGGAGGAATTAGATTTTGAGCATAGGAGTTATGGTTTAGAATTTAGAGTTTAGTGTTAGGGAGTACGGGCAAAAAACCTGAATAATTGACTTACGTTTAAACAGTGACAAATCTTGTAATTTCATTTTTGAACAGATTGTATTTTTAATATTAAATATAAATAGATTTTTCTAATAAATTAATCTAATTAATAGATGAGTGTATTTCATAAGACTGTAAAGATGCGTGTTTAATCTAAAATGAGTCTAGTAAATTAGATATATTGTCAAATACTCCTTTTAGCTACATCCTTGCCGCCTGATCAATGTGACTAGAAACGTGTCCTTTGATCCTGAGCTTTCCATAACAAGCACCCATGTGAGTATCTATACCCAACATGTTTCCAACCCCATTGAATCATTGTGTATTCTACTATTTATACCCCCTCAAGAACCATCCCAGTACCACCCCACTCTAAATCCAACCCCTTCTACTGTTTGTCTCCCTCTTCCTCTAGCTTTGAGGCTTTGGTTTCGCCGTTTTAGGAGAGGTTAGGTTTATCTGTAGCAATGGCAATGGTCAAGTTTGTTGCTGCTTTGATCTTGTCACTCCTTGCAATCTCCATTCTCCAAACCATGGTATGAATCTCTACATTCACTCTCTTCATTTCACAGACAAAAAGAACCAAACTTTGATTCAATGAAATAAGATTTGACCCACATTCATAAGTTCTAACATATTTTGGTTCATTAATCTGTGCAGGTTATGGCAAAACATGGCCAGGGAGGTCACCACAAAGGCAATGTAAGATCTATTTCTCTTTAATGCTTGTGTCTTTACCTTGTTTATGATCCAAATGGTAGCATTTGCTTAAATTTTGGTACTTCTCTGTGATTTCAGAACCAATATGGGCCAGGGAGTCTCAAGAGCTACCGTAAGTTCTAAACCCTCAGTATCCGTTTCAGTTTATTTGTATTTTGTACTCAATTCAGATCTAGAACAAAAACTTTGAACTTTTGGGGTTTTACAATGAGATTCCTAGTCAAAGATATTCTTGGGGATGTGTTTTGACTGTTCTGAAAAGGCAGAATGACTGATGTTAGTTTGTTTCATTTGGAATGACCAGAATGCCCATCACAGTGCACAAGGAGGTGCAGCAAGACCCAATACCACAAGCCTTGCATGTTCTTCTGCCAGAAATGCTGCAGCAAGTGCCTGTGCGTGCCCCCAGGTTTCTATGGCAACAAGGCTGTGTGCCCTTGCTACAACAACTGGAAGACCCAGCAAGGAGGACCAAAATGCCCATGAAGGATGAAGCCTTTGAGCCCTCTTCCTACTTATCTAGTTTACTCTAACTATTATATAATATATATGATATGTATTCTCTTTGAACTGGGTTTGTTTTAGTGGGGTTAAAATGGACTAGATCAGAAATCTCTTTGATCTAGTCACTGAGAAAGTGTCTACCTAAAATGTGGCTATGGCTATTATTAATCTATAGTCACGGATGCAATTTCTGGTTTTACTTGCATGATTTGTGGAGACTATTCTGTTTGTATCCATGGACATGAAATTGAGGTTACGGAATTGGGATCCAGCAACCAACTTAACAGCAAAGTCAGCAACCAATGACTTTTATGATGGCAAAATAGTCTAAGGGATTACCCTACTTGTGCCCATCATGGCCAACTGCAGCCATGTTACCTGCTTCTCTTTAACCATCATGAATCTCTTTACCTTTTACATTTAGAAGTTTAGGATAGAAAGGGCCAAAGGAGAAATAATATCAAGAAAAAGCAGAGCTTGAATTGACCTCTCTTTTTCTCATCACTGATAGGATGCACTATCCTAACATGGTTTCATGATGGAAAATCCCTGTGCTTTGCATGTAAATGCCAGTTTTCCTATACACAGATGCTAAGACATCATCTCTTTGGGTTTGGGTCAAGAAATGTATGAAATAAGCTAAACTTTTAACAGCTTTTTTATTTTATATATAAAATTAAATTATTTTTGTATAATTTAATTTTATATATAAAATAAAAAAGCTGTATTCAAATCAAATCTTAAATATCAATTTAATTGTTTTAACTTCATGACTTATTATTTTTTTAGGAAATAAAATGAATTCAAAAAACAAGTAATAAAGTTAACATGAACAAACAAATTTATAAAAACTATTTTTTGTAGGAAAAATGATCCAAACAATGTCAGATCTTAAGAGAAGCAAAATTTTAGTATCTCACATTTAAAAAACTTTAAAACTGTATCTCACGTTGTGACCCTGACTGAAAAAAAAGATATCTGAAACTATTAGTTTCGTTTAAAAAACTAACGGCAGTAATTTTTTGACATGAAAACACTAATTTACCATTTGTTAACCGTGTCTGACCTTTTAGAGAAACAAAACTTTATTGTCTCACGTTTTAAAAAGTTTAAAACGGTATCTTATGTTCTTAACCCGACTGAAGAAAGGTACCTGGAATCCGTTAAAAAATCTTTTTTATTCTTTTTTCATCTCTAAAATTCTGTCTTTAAAATTAAGAACAATAATAAATTAAAATTTTATGTAAGAGTGAATGTAATTTAGTAAATTGAAAATAAAAGAAAAAAGATTGTCATTTTCGTCTCCATCGCTGAAAAAGAGACGAGAGAAGCATCGTCGCCGGAGAAAGAGAGAAGAGAGATGCGATGCTGAAGGAGAAGAGAAAAAAGAGCAGCGTCGCCGTTGAAAAACAATCTTGTCGCAGTAGTCATCGTCATTGTCAAATAGACTTTGCCAAACTGGTAAACCATTCTTAAACACAACTATTTGTAGTCGGCGTTCAAGGAAATTCTCCACAATCAAAGCCAAAACATAATCAAGGTTGCTCTGATCCTCTTCTAAAAACTCATAACGATCATGTGAACCATGACTTCTCCACTCCGTCACAACGACCTCTCTCTCTCAGAGAATAATACAGTTTTTGATGCTAATACTTGATTTTCAACATTAGCTAACCATAGCCACCTAAACTATTTTGTATCAATTATATTTTCCAAATCTTTATGGTTCATGTTAAAATTGGAGAACGTCTGTGATCAATTAGTGGTTATCAAAAACAAAAGTAGCTAGATGTGGTCAATTTGAGATTCAGATGTTGTATCAGATCCTACAATAGTCATCTATACCATACGATCTCAACGAAAAAGACGAAGTCGAGACCGAGAGTGGATTGGAGGAGGGCGAGGAGCTCAAATGGGAGTGATGGTATAAGGGTTGTTGGTGACTCGTAACTAACATTTTCAGATACATTTCTACAGTAATGGTAAGAATGTGAGATACCGTTTTGAAGTTTTTAAAACGTGAGACACCAAAGTTTTGCTTGTCTAAAATGTCAGACACTGTTTGAATTATTTTTCTCTTTTGTATTATAGACGATCTTTGACATGAGCTGTTAGAACAAAAAAAATGATGTTTTTCCTTTAAAATAGAAATTATTTGAGTTTTACAAAAGCTGTTACATATGTTTTAAGCACTTGAATCCCAACCTATAAGAAACATGGGCCGCTAGAGGCCCAAAATAACAACTGGACTGGAAAACCCTATCCAGCTTAGTATATATTATTCAAACTAGCCCAATTAAAACAAAAATGAGAATGACAGTTCTCAGACACAAGGCACTGCAAGACAAATACAAAGATTGAATTTCATCACCTACAGCTTAAGCTAATTCCCTGAGAATTTGATACTTCCCCAAATCAATGTCTAGTTTCTCTTGTTCTCACAGTAGTGCTGGGAATGCTAAAAAAGAACCATCATCTATAAGAGCATCACCAATTGTGATGTTATTTTGTGCGTGTCAAATTTAAATTTGTCAAGTGAGGTGGTAAATGTTATTTTTGGCAAATCTTTATACTAGAAAGATTGTCCGGGCGTTGCTCCGGGACTTCTGAGCGTTTCTATTTGTGATTACTATTATATCAGCCTTAAGTTCACTGTTTGGTAAATATGGTAGCAATGCACTGTTTGCCATAAACTAAAACCCCTTCACTTCTACATAACCAAGCGCAACACTTTCAGAAGTTTAAGAGAAAAGCTTCAAGTTGACCAACAGCAACAGTAAAAAGTTTAGAAGGCAAAATGACTTGATTCTTTGATCGTCTTTATATATCTAAAAAGTATTTAAGAATAGCCCTTCATTCCATGTTTTGAAACTTCAGCTGACTCTGAATATCCAGCATCTTCTTTTAATAATCTCATTTCGATGAAGAAGTGACATCAAATCTGTCCATTCTAAAAATGCTCACATGTCATACAGTATCAACAATGCCCTTCCAGCTTCTCAATCTATTTTTCTGCAACCAAATAACGAAAGAATCTTCATTATTACACCATAAATATTGAACATGACAGTTTTTTCTATCATATTGGTGTTAATAATTGTTTGTGAAGGATATATACAGTTTTTTCTATCATATTGGTGTTAATAATTGTTTGTGAAGGATATATATATATATATACACTCCACAATAGCTTAACATTCTATCTGTGAAGTAGTTCAAGAGGGTTAACTTTAATAGCAAAGTATAATGTACGTAGAGACCATTTTACCTATGCTTGTTTACTATTCAATTGAATATCATTCAAAAAAAAATCTCATAACATGCAAGTGTATAAGATTAGCCTTTGCTTTTGTTCATACATGATTGCTCATGCGCGGGAGCGTCGTGCGAGACGAAATGGAAACAGCCGTGCTAGGAAGGGCGGGACCCACGCTGATTTCTGTCACCCACGTGAGTAGCTTCGCCCGAGGAGGCGTGCTCCAACTCGTGCTATCGGAGCTCGACCTCGAGGACGAGCAGTAGGTCAAGGAACGGTCAAGACAGCTCATGCTGATGGGGGAGAGACCGGTGCACGCTGCTTCGAGGGGCTGAAGTGCTTCCTCACACTATTTGGCCTAGGAAACTGGAGAGCTAGTGTTGGAATACTCTACCGGTGCGGATGCTCTAAAAGCTGATGTTTCCATTACTTGAGTGCTGTCAAAGAATGCGATGCTGTTTCGAACTCGTACTCATCATAAGCAGTTGCATATTCATTACGTCAAATATACTGTCAAATTTACTTAGTAACCAACCAAGTTCATATTAGAATCGAAAAAGACACTAACAGAACGAGTAGCTACAAAAAGATTAAAATGATCGGCTGCAAAAAGTACAAAGCATCATAAATCCAGAGAGATTTACCAAGTAAGAAATCATTTCAATCTTTATCAAACAGTAATTAATTCCTTCTAACCGACTACAGGCTCTGACGCCTCTCAGCTACCTACATAAGGATGAGAATGTGTAAGGTATTGTTGCAGAGGAGAGATCTCACATCAGAAACATGATAAAAAATATAATATATATGTGGGTGAATCAATCCTAATTGTACCGAGACATTTTGTAGATAAAACCTAACACTTTAAAGTTGGTTAAGTTGAGATAATATCGGTACAAGGATGATCCACGGGTCACGCTTGTCGCTCACATTTTGACCGAGGTCTTTTGTGGTTAAAACCCAACACCTTAAATGTGGTTAGGTTGGGACAGTATCGGTACAATGATGATCCACGGGTCACGTTGTCGCTGTTTGACTTGGTATCAGAACGGGTCTCTCTCTAGTTGCGTCTCAATAGTTGGTTGGTTAGATTGGTGTGACTTATGTACATGTGCTAAATCCTTGAGTCTGGTTGCACGTTGATGGCGGGTTTTTACTCCTGCATCAAATAAACCATTTTTATCATTAGTAGCGTAAGACAAGTAGGGTTATCGTATAGGGCTTGGGATTGAGGGTACCTGCAAAATAAACGTTAACATAAATTACAACAGTTATTACACACTAAAAAGAAATTACAAAAGTGACTACTGTTCCTAACGAACAGAAGTCGAAAACCTAAATAGAAACCTAACCTAAACTACTTAGAAAATTATGAAAATTTACAGGGATATAGTAGACATACATATAAACAACTGTACAAAATTTCAGGGGGATCAGAGATCGTTTGATACAAAAATAAAATAAAACAAAACATAGGACACAATAGTGACGAAAATCCTAAAACTAAAAAGAAAACAAACCTAAGCTACTATATACAATGGTCATGTCTTGCATACACACAACTTTAAACAAATTCATGACATCAATGATCGTACGACTTCAACTCAAGTGTTTTAACGAATGCAAACAAGTGATAGACTCAAGTTCTAATGTTAAGAGCACTTTACCATCCTGGATTATTTCTACTCAAAACTCTCACAACTCTTCTACATATCTTATCATCCCGGAATCAACACATAGAATCATTTAGAGCAAGAACTTAAACAAATTAGAAAGCCTTTTACCATCCCAGATTATTCTGACAATCTAATATGCAACTTATGAACTCATTATCATTCTAGTTCATGTATTACCATCCCGGAATTAACACAAGCAATGATACAATTTGATTAAGAACAAATCACAAGTTATCAATCACAAGAAAACACGAACTAAAACACTTTAGGCATCATCAATCGCATAAACACATGAAAACCAAAAATCTGGAAATTTCAATACTCATAGCAGAATCATCTATAGATCCAATCCAAGAACACAAATAAAGAGAGTTGATGAAATCTACCTAAACTACTTGAATTAAAACTAAAAGAATACATAAGAACTGAGTTTGAATTACACTTTGAAGAATCGATGAAGAAAACTCCAAGGGATGCACAATATTGTACACGGAAAGGAGGTGAAAAACCTAAGCTAAGGCTTGTGTTTCGGCTAGGGTTTCTGGAGAGAAAGCTAGAACTTTGGCGTTAAAGTGCTGCAAAAAGCGACCATTTTCATGTCTTCAACACCTCCTATATATAGTGCACGAATCAGCAGCTGCAATTAGGGTTAGATAACCCTAATTTTCATTCATGGACTTGCCTATGTGGCTGGGCCTTGAAATTGAAGTTCCGGTCTAAATCTGAAATTTGGGCAGACTGACCTTCTATCATTAAAAAGGTCATAACTTATTCTTAAAAATAGGTATTGACGATCCGCGAAAAGTTATGCAAACTAGACTCATCTAGCTTTCCAATAATATAAGGCTCATCTCCTGGTTCGTTGTGAGCTGCTCACAATCGTCTGTCGAAGTTGATGGATAATTTCTGGCAGCTTTTAGGATTTCATTCCTTGAACAATATGGATTCATTTTCCTTCTAAATTTCTCTTTTTTGCTTCTTTTATGCTCATTGGATTTATTTGAGACATAAAAACATAAACTAAGTTAAAATCAATATTGTTAAAGGAATTATATAGCTAAATAGGGTCAGAAACACATTAAGAGCGTTACATAAAATGTGCATATCAAATTCTTCCACACTTAACTTTTGCTAGTCCCTTAGCAAAATCAAACAAAATACTCAAAACACAAACAACTCTATTGCCCATAACTATTGTCTCAAGATCTCTAATTTCATGGCATCAAAATTAACACTCAATCAAGAATCATTCCATAAAGTTCAAAAGGTAATTGTCATGCATAGATCACATATTTATATGTAGGACACGGAAGAACAATGGTGATGGTTACGCTCAGCATGTTTAAGACAAATATGATTCAATTCTCACATGGTATGCACGCAATCTTCACTCTGATTTTCTAGCTAAATCACTCAAAAAGTATGCAAGATAGAAACGAAAACTTGCATTTATATGAACAAAAGCATGGTAATAATAAACCTCATGAAAGAATATGATAACAAGCACAAATGAACTAACCATACGCTCATTCTTGTGAAAGACTCCACAGAGTCATAAGCTGCCATCTCATGGATCGAGAAAAAAAACTTATTAAGGTTGTAATGGGGCTAGGCTAGGGATACAGATTTAAAGATAAATGAGTTGCAAAACTCCTAAGGACCTAGCAGAGCATTCTTCAAACGCCTTATGTAGCCAGAGCAAGGGCCAAATATCATCTTATTGAGCCCTTCATCATTTTAACCACTTTACAACATCATAAAACATAACAAAGGCCAAATAATATCGTTTTTGGGTCTTCCAACAATCAACAAAACTCTCATTTCATAATAGAATAACAATGACAATGTCTAAATTTCTTTTGTGTCTTATGCCGTAATTTCTTTTGATTGATTTTTTTTTACTTTCCAAGGCATTTTCTTTTCACAAGGACAAATCAATTCTCCCACACTTGTTTCTGATCATCACTTCCAAGCAATATATCGCAAATATGCTCTACTAGGCCTAAAAGACAAGGGTAGAGATAAGCAATACTAAGCTCGGTAAAAATTTGTATGGGTGATGAAAGAAAATGCTTAACGTAGACTCAAAGGGGTTCAAAATAAAGGGTGTGTCGCGCACACAAATAAGGACAAAAGCTTATTTGACAATGGTGTTTATCGTATTAAGTTTTTTCTTTTCATTTCCAAGATCAAGACATTTAATGACTAAAAGTTTTGAAATTCACAAGAAATGAGTTCTAGTTTCTGCAGTCAATTAAAAATTGTTGCATGTATCAATTAATAAGAAAGAATAATGAGGTTTTCGAAAAATTAAAGCCAAGAAACGAAGTAAAATATTTCACTGAACACTCAAAAATAATAGCACATATATAGGCTCAAAATTGCTCACATTGGGTTCATATGAATCAAAATTTATCTTAGCATGCTCAATTATGTACCAATGTTTCAAAACCACATCCACATCCACTACACTTCATATGATTTCCATTTATTTCAATTAACAACCAAACATCAGTTGGAAATTATCTCAATATTGTGATCTTTTCTTTTCCATAAATTCAGAGATAGTAATCATTATCAACAGTTAAGGGCTTTTAAGACACAAAAACAAAACAAAGGCTTAAAACGACAAAACTGTTTTTGGATTTTTCAAATTTTTTAATTTATTATTATTATTATTTTTCTGGAAATGATTCAATAAACATGTAAGTCCCTCCCCCACACTCAGACTCTACATTGTCCTCAATGTTCATAAAATAATGTGTAGAATCAAAATATAGAGTATGAACGTATGACATAACAAACATAACAAAGCAAATAAAAACAAAAATTAAAAGAGAAGAAGGGAGGGGAAAACAAATCTGCGTTGATGGCTCCTCTACAGCTTTGGTTAAATTAGGTTGCCTCCCAAGCAGCGCTTAACGTTTAAAATCTTTCAGCCTAGACTATATACCTCAATTTAATGTTGTGTGAATGGTGCCTCCTGGAGGAGTACTTCCTCCACATTATGTTTCTCAAAAACCTCATAGTAAGACTTCAATCTGTGGCCACTCACCTTAAACTCGCCCCCGGAAATGAGATTTTTAATCTGTATAGCACCATGGTGAAAAACATTAGTAACCATAAACAGTCCAATCCAACGAGAACGTAATTTACCTGAAAAGAGTTTGAGTCTAGAATTGACGAGTAGAACTTTTTGGCCAACATCAAATCTCTTCCCACGAGTCATCTTATCATGAAAAGCCTTTGTTTTTTCTTTGTATATCCAAACATTATCATAGGCCTCATTGTGTATCTCCTCCAACTCATTCAACTAGAGCATCTTGTGTAAGCCGACGTAATCAATATCTATGTTAAACTTCTTGACCGCCCATCATACCTTGTGTTCCAACTCAACTGAAAGATGACATGCCTTTCCATAGACTAAACGAAATGGGGACATGCCAATTGGTGTCTTGTATGCTGTCTTATAGGCCCATAATGCATCATCAAGTCTCTGGCTCTAGTTTTTCGTGTAGGGCCAACAGTCTTCTCTAAAATTTTCTTGATTTCTCGATTTGACACCTTTGCTTGTCCATTGGTTTGAGGATGATATGGTTTTGACAATTTGTGCGTGATATTGTACTTTTTTAGTAGAGCTGTGATTGTTTTGTTGCAAAAGTGAGATCCACCATCACCTATGATGGCATGAGGCATGCCAAACCTGGAGAAAATGTTAGAGCGAAGGAAATCTGCAACAACTTTGGAATCATTAGTTCGGGTGGCTTTTGCTTCCACCCATTTCGACATATAATCAACTGCCAAAAGAATATACAGAAATCCATTGAAAGAAGGAAATGGTCTCATAAAGTCAATACCCCACACATCAAATATTTCAACAATAATGAAGTTGGTTAAGGGAATTTGATCTCTAGAACTTAGGTTACCTAGCCTTTGACATCTATCACAAGTCATACAAAACATATAAGCATCTTTAAATATAGTAGGTCAATAGAAACAACAATCCAACACCTTAAAAGATGTTCTACGTGAAACAAAATGACCACCACACGACTCAGAATGACAAAAAGCAAGTATAGATTTATGCTCATATTCTGGGACACACCTCCTAATGATTTGATCACTACAATGTTTCTACAAATAAGGTTCATCCCAAATATAATACCTAGCATACTTCTTGAGTCTATCTTTATTAGCACGAGTCAAAGTGTCTGGAAATTGTCTAGTCACTAAATAGTTCACAATATCTGCATACCAAGGCACATTGACCTCAATTCCGAAGAGTTGTTCATCCAGAAAATTTTCTTTTATGGCAATGGCATCTTCTTCATGGATCAATCTGCTCAAGTGGTCTGCTACAACATTCTCACTTCCTTTCTTGTCCTTGATCTCAATGTCAAACTCTTGAAGTAGGAGAATCTATCTGATGAGTCTTGGTTTTGCTTCCTTCTTTGTGAGTAAGTACTTCAGAGCTGCATGATCAGTGTAAACAATAACTTTAGTCTGAAGCAAATAAGAGCAAAATTTATCTAAAGCAAAAACAACTGCAAGGAGCTCTTTTTCTATAGTTTACTAATTCAATTGAGCATCATTAAGAGTCCTTGAGGCTTATTGGATGGCGTAGGGCTTCTTGTCTTTGCGTTGTCCTAACACAGCTCCAACTGCATAGTCGGAGGTGTCACACATCAATTCAAATGGTAGAAACCAATCTGGAGGGAGCATAATAGGGGCTGACGTCAAAAGTTCCTTCAACTTCTCAAATGCCTTCTTACAATCATCATCAAAGTCGAACGGTACATCCTTTTGGAGCAAACGAAATAAAGGTCTGGCTATCTTGGAAAAGTTTTTAATAAACCTGCGATAAAATCCTGCATGACAAAAAAAAACGAATCTCCCTCACAGAAGTGGGGTATGGTAAGTAACGAACAAGATCAACTTTGGCTTTATCAACCTCAATACCCCTAGCAAAGATAATATGTCCCAACACAATGCCTTGTCTAACCATAAAGAGACACTTTTCGCAATTTAGCACCAAGTTAGTTTCAACACAACATGTTAAGATCAATTCTAAATTCTCTAAGCATGCATCAAAACTTTTTCCAAAGACACTAAAGTCAGCCATGAAAACCTCAATGATCTTTTCAATGTATTCAGAGAAAATAGACATCACACAACGTTAAAACGTAGCTGGAGCATTGCATGAACCAAAACCCATGAGTTTAAAAGCAAACGTACCAAAAGGGCATGTGAAAGTGGTCTTCTCTTGATCCTCTTGAGTTATACAAATCTGATTGTAACCACTATAACCATCCAAGAAGCAATAGTATTCATGACCTGCTAACCTCTCTAACATTTGATCAATGAATGACAAAAGGAAGTGATCTTTCCTGGTGGTGGCGTTGAGCTTTATGTAGTCGATGCAGACTCTATGTCAAGTCACTACTCGTTGGGGCACCAACTCATTCTCCACATTCTTCACCACTGTCACTCCATACTTCTTAGGCACCACTTGGACTGGTGAGACCCACTTGCTATCTGAAATAGGATAGATCACATCACAATCAAGTAATTTAATAATCTCATTTTGAACTACCTGCATCATGGGAGGGTGGAGGCGTCTCTGGGCCTCTTGGGTGGGTTTGACACCATCTTTAAGCAATATCCGATGCACAGAAGTTGTAGGACTAATTCCCTTGATGTCTGTCAATGTCTAACCACTTGCGGTCTTGTATTTCTTCAATATTTCCACATGTTTTTCCTCTTGCTCTTTCTCGAGTGCAGAAGACACAATCACTGGCAATGTCTCATTGTCTTTCCAAAACACATACTTCAAGTGGTCTGGTAAAACTTTATGTTTAAGAGTAGGGGTCTGTACCACTGAAGGAAGCAATTTATTAGTCGAAATGGGAAGTGATAAAGGAGGATCATAACTTACCTGTGGCCGCATGACCTCAAGAGAAGGCACGGTTTGAATGATGATGGGACTAAAGTTCTCTTCAAGTTCTGCCTTGGTGATGGTGGTGCCATTTTCATTATAACCGGCTAATATCTTAAAAATGGTTATGTTATGACAATATCGGTAAAAAAATGATACACGGGCCACGCTTGTCGCTCGCACTTTAACCGAGGTCTTTTGTGGTTCAAACCCAGCACCTTAAAGGTGGTTATGTTATGACAATATCGGTGCAAAGATAATCAACGGGCCATGCTGTCGTTGTTTGACTCTGTTTATAGGTGGAACCTAATATTTCTCCTTTACCGGGTTACAATTCAAGAAATAACACATAAGTGTGGTCGATTATTAAATGTGCATCGTTTATTATGCTTGAAGTACTGTTTACAGGATTAAAGCCCAGTCAGATTTGAGAAGCCACTCTGGGTCCTTTGTCAGGGCCCAGTTCATTGTAAAATTGAGGAAAAGCAAGGGAGTTTATTCCCACATTGGAAAAGGACAAAGTGCTGCCTTTAATGCTACTATAAATACCGGTGAGGACCTCCCGGTAAGGGGACGGACAACTTCTTAACTACTCTTGAGTTTTCTGCTTATCTGACAGTGTCTGACTTAAGCATCGGAGTGGCTTCCCTCGGTAAACCCAGGGACGCCCCTTTGACGTGTTTGTTCTTTACACAGGAAAACTCGGAGTACGAGGAAGTTCGCTATTTCTGGAACCGTGCAACCCGCTAAAGGGGCCGCGAGTTTACCCGGAAACAATTGGTGCTCTCGTTGAGAGCCGAACTCAAGACCTCCCGCTTAATATTTTGAAGGACGGTGGAAATGGCAGGAGAACAAGATCCAACTAGGAGGCTTAATTTCTCAGGGGATGATAACCCGGGGACCTCCGGGACCCAGTTTGGCCAAACAGATTTGGCAGCAGCATTTGAGCTCTTGAAAAAGGACTTTCTCGCTCAGAAGGAGCAATCTACTCGAGAACATGCCGAGTTAATGACGGTAAGGGAGCAATTAGCAACTATCTAGGCCGAGCATGGGCTTCTTCAAGCAACCTTAACTCAAAGGGCGAATGCTATGGGGACGTCAGCCAGACTTGCTGATATCATCACCCCAGAAGGGAATCCTCCGGGTTATGGAAACCCGCGAACTCTTGACAGTGCATACATACCACCCGCTATTCTCCCACCCACTGCCCACCCTAACCCAAATCCACAAATTATCCATCTCTCCAATCCTTTGTTTAATCACAATCTTACAGGACCTCCTCCACCTCCAGAGCCGTTGTTAAATCAACCACTTCCCCCAGCAGATGCCCAGACCCAGCTGCTTTTACAGTTGACACAAACTGTGACCCAACTTGAGCAGCGTCTTAACTCGGGAACGGGACCACAGCAATACCAACCCTTTATTACCCGTGCAAGCCCATTCTCCACACGGGTTCAAGCAGACAAAAAGCCACCGGAAGCAAAGCCATTTAAGATTAAGAGATATGCCGGAACGGGGTGCCCGTATGCACACCTAGAGTTGTTCCAGTCTCAGTTGGATTCAACCCGGTTCACAGATGCCCAAGCATGCCATGCTTTCCAGGAAACACTCAGTGAGGAGGCATTAAGTTGGTTCCTCAAGTTACCGGCTTTGTCAATAGAAACCTATGGTCAGCTGACACAGAGGTTCCTGTCCCGGTTTATCTTGCTGTCTAGTGCCAACCGAAGCACCACTTCGTTATTCAAAGTCCAGCAAAGGGATGATGAGAGCTTGAAAATTTTTGTAACCCGTTGGCTGTCCACGACTTCCAAATGTGGGCACTTGGACGAGTCAGTAGCATCAGAGGCGTTCTTACAGGCGCTCAAATCAACCCGCTTTGTGGTGGAGCTCAGGAAGCAGCGGTTCAGGTGCTACGACGATTTAATTAATGAAGTAACTCGGCAAGCTCAAGCCGAGTATGACACCTTCAGGGAACGCCGGACGAATACCGGGTTCACAAGCCAGCGAGCTGATGGATGGAGAAAGGAAGGGCAGAATAAGAGTGGCCAGGGATACTACGGCAAAGGTTCAAACAGATCGAGGGAGAAGCCAAGAGAAGCTCCATACCCGAGACCTCCAGCCCAGGAAGCAAAAACTCCTTACATTCCGCGATATGAAGTGTTAACCAATTTGACTGCCTCCTATGAAGAAATTTGGAACCGCCATAGAAATGACATTCCCCCAGCTCCAAAAAGGAAGTTTCCCAAAAGGGCAGGGCCGGACAACGGGCAACACTGTGCCTATCACAACGAGTCTGGCCACACCACCGACTGGTGCTTTTCCCTTCGAAACACCATTGAGTACATGATCCAGAACGGCAAGTTACAGCAGTATAAGTCACCCGCCACAGGTGTCAACTTGATTGAAGTATATGGGGAGATAATGACGATTCACGAGGGTGGCACCCAAGGGGTGTCCGGTCACCGGGCCAAAAGACTCTGCCCAAGAGGCCCGGAGTTAGAGATAATGCAGCTTCGTCAGGAATGCCGCAAGGAGTTGGTTCCTTGGGATACCGTGTCATTTTCTCAGTCTGAAGACACGCTGAAAATGCATCACAATGATCCTTTCATTATCACTCTTCAGATTGACCATTGGAGAACTCGAAGGGTTCTAATAGACACGGGAGCCGCTGTCAACGTCATGTTCAGCAGTTGCTATAAGGGGTTTAAAAGAGGAAGAGATAAGCTCTATAGAAACCACGAGCCATTGATCAGTTTTTCAGGTGAGACAACTCAACCGTTGGGGTCTGATCAGCTAACGGTTACAGTTGGAACCGGGCACCAATCCACAAGAATTGTAGTTCCCTTCATAATTGTGGACTGCCCATCTTCCTACAATGCCATACTTGGGAGAGATGCACTCTGGGGCCTACAAAGTTTTATAGCGGGTCATATGCTGCTTATGAAGGTACCTACACCCGGGGGTTGGGTTACAATTCACGGAGACCAAGAAGCCGCTGTCAGATGCAACGCGATAGCAACAACTCAGTCCCAGCATGAGATGTTTTCGGCCGGTTTTTCCCTGTCCCCATTTGACAAACCCGATGACCCCAGGGATGACCCGGATTCTTTGCCCATCAGTAAGACGGCACAAAAGAAGAGCCAGAAGTATCCTGCCAAGTTCCCCCGGCCAGCCCCAATCGAAGCAACAGAGTGGATTCAGATTTCAGAGGAATACCCGGAGAGGAAGATTTGCATTGGCACAGGCCTTGATCCCGAGGTCAGAACCCGAATGATTGAGCTGCTAACCCGGAAACAGAAGGTGTTTGCATGGTCATATGCAGACATGCCCGGAATTTCTCCAGAAGTTATGACGCATTCCCTCAATATTATCCCGGGTGTTAAACCGGTAAGACAGAAGCGTCGTGCATTTTGCGCAGAGAAGTACAAGGCCATTCAAGCAGAAGTTAAACGTCTTAAAGACATCGGGTTCATTGAAGATGCAATATACCCGGATTGGTTGGCCAATGTGGTGATGGTCAAGAAGGCAAACGGAAAGTGGAGGATGTGCGTCGACTACACAGATCTGAATAAGGCTTGCCCGAAGGATAGTTTTCCCCTTCCAAAGATTGATCAACTGGTGGATTCAACCGCGGGCCACCCCCAGTTGAGCTTTATAGATGCATACTCGGGATTTAACCAAGTTCCGATGAATCCCGCGGATCAACAGCACACATCTTTTACAACAGACAAGGGGATGTATTATTACAAAGTGATGCCTTTTGGACTCCGGAATGCAGGAGCCACGTTCCAGCGCCTCGTAGTGGGCATGTTTGCAAACCAACTCGGGGATACTATGGAGGTTTATATAGATGATATGCTGGTAAAAAGCCAGGAAACAAGCAAACACCCGGATGACTTGGAGACCGTTATCGACATTGCCTTGAGCAAGGGAATGAGGTTAAACCCGGAGAAGTGTGTGTTCGGTGTTTCAGGAGGAAAGTTCCTCGGGTTTATGGTCAGCGCTCGGGGAATTGAGGCAAACCCCGACAAAATTCAAGCCGTCTTGGCCATGCAACCGCCAAAAACCAGGAATGAAGTCCAGCAACTTACTGGCAGGCTGGTAGCCTTATCCCGGTTTATATCCAGGTTAACAGATAAATGTGCCCCCTTCTTCAAAATTCTCAAGAGTCAACACCGCGAGCGGATTACATGGCAGGAAGATCACAATCAAGCTTTTGAAAAGTTGAAGGAATACTTGGCGTCAGTTCCTTCCTTATCCAGACCTAACCCGGGGGAAATACTCTATCTATACCTGGCGGTATCTCAAACGGCTGTCAGCTGTGCCTTGATAAGAAAGCCAGAGTCTGAAGAACTGCCAGTCTACTATACTGGAAAATGATTCAATGATCCTGAAACTCGTTATCCAGATATTGAAAAACTGGCCCTGGCCTTGGTTGTAGCAGCAAGGAAGTTAAGACCCTATTTTCAAGCACATTCTATCCATGTGCTCACCAACCAACCACTACGGCAGGTTCTGCAAAAGCCGGCGACTTCAGGAAGACTGGTCAAGTGGGCAATTGAGTTGGGGGAGCATGATTTGCACTTTAAACCGCGAACGGCAATCAAAGGGCAGGCAGCAGCAGACTTCATTGCCGAATTAATCCCAGCAGATTCATCAGTTGCTGAAACTCTTCCTACACAAGCTGAACCGGAGAGTTGGCAAATATTTGTAGATGGATCAGTCAATCAGAGGCAATGTGGAGCAGGCATTACATTGGTAGACCCGGAGGGTAATATGTTTGATTATGCTCTACGCTTTAACTTCAAAGCATCAAACAACACGGCTGAGTACGAAGCCTTAATCAAAGGGCGCCCGGCATCTCCGCATACTAAGTGATTCACAACTGGTAGTGCAGCAGGTTAACGGCGGATTTCAGGCAAAGGAAGCACATCTTTCGTCCTATCAAAAGTTAGCGGCTTTCTTGCTGGAAAAATTTGACACCTTTGAGGTTACTCAGATACCGAGGCAGCAGAATGTGAGAGCAGATACTCTGGCTAGGATTGCAACAGGGGACGATTCCAATACCAAGTTTAAAGGCTTACTGGTCGAGACATTGGAGAAACCAAGCATCTCACTCTCATTTTCTGAGATTTTCGCAGTGGAAGCAAACCCGCCACCATCTTGGATGGATGAGTTCATCAACTTCATCCAACATGGAACCCTACCTGAGGACCCGGTAGCGGCCAAACGACTACGGGTTCGAGCGACGCAGTATAGTATCCGTGATGGGAAACTGTATCGACGAGGACATACTTTCCCTGATTTGAAGTGTATTACACCCGAGGAAGGAGACCGGGTTTTGTAGTCGCTTCATAGCGGGGTATGTGGAAATCACTTTGGAGCCCGTAACCTGGCTTTCAAAACCCTAAGAATGGGATATTACTGGCCTTCTTTGGAACACGATGCCAGAGTCGTCGTAGATTCCTGTCTTCAATGTCACCGATTTGCAAGCTTTCCCCGTGCCCCATCAGTCCCACCATCAGTAATCATTTCTCCATATCCATTTTGCATGTGGGGGATTGATTTCATCGGGCCTCTACCCACAGCTCCGGAACAGCTCAAACACGCCATTGTCTCAGTGGACTATAATTCCAAGTGGATAGAAGCTCAACCCCTGGCACGGATCACAACCGCAAATGTTAAGAAATTCCTTTGGAACAATGTCTTTTGCCGGTTTGGGATCCCAGAGACGTTTATCACAGATAACGGGACGCAGTTTGACAATGATGAGTTCCGGGAATTCTTACATTCCAATGGGACAAAGGTGCTATATGCCTCCCCTGCACACCCGCAGACTAATGGACAAACTGAAGCTGTTAACAAGCTCATCAAGCAAGTTCTGAAGAAGAAGCTGGAGGACGCAAAGGGTTTATGGGCTGAGAAACTTCCAGAGGTTTTGTGGGCACTTAGGACAACTCCAACAGAAGCCAATGGGGAGAGCCCATTTCTTATGACCTTTGGCTCTGAGGCAGTGATCCCGGTAGAGATGGAAGTCCCGAGTGACCGGGTACAACTGTTTGACAGGGAAACCAACAATGAAGGCATCCGCCTTAACTTGGACCTCCTGGAGGAACGCCGGGAGCGTGCACATCTCCGAAATATCAACAAGAAGCAAAAAGTGGCTAAACACTACAATTCCCGGGTTATCAAGCGCCCACTCAAACTCGGGGATTGGGTAATGAAGGAGGTTATCCCTAAGCCAACGGGGTTCAAAGCTCCATGGGAGGGTCCATATGAAATTGTTGAAGTTGTGGGCCCGGCAACGTTTTACATCAGGGGTACAGATGGAGTTACGCTTCCACGACCATGGAACGCCCAACATCTACATCTCTTCCCCAAATAGGTACCAAGTTATCTATGAATGTCCAAATTTATTGTTTATGATGTTGTATATAAAGCCTTTCAGGCCCACAATGCATGAAACCCCCTACCGGGTTATGTTTATTAAACAGTTTGTTGAAGTGAATGCAGCCTTTAGCGGCCCTACTTGTATGCCTTAACCGGCATTCTCCGATAATCTCCGGTCTACATGACGTGAAATATTGCAAGCCTTAACGGCCTTATTTCACTGTCAAACTCGGCATTCTCCGATAATCTCCGATAATCTCCGGTCTACATGACGTGAAATATGGCAAGCCTTAACGGCCTTATTTCACTGTCAAACTCGGCATTCTCCGATAATCTCCGGTCTACATGACGTGAAATATTGCAAGCCTTAACGGCCTTATTTCACTGTCAAACTCGGCATTCTCCGATAATCTCTGATAATCTCCGGTCTACATGACGTGAAATATTGCAAGCCTTAACGGCCTTATTTCACTGTCAAACTCGCCAATCTCCGATAATCACTGGTAATCTCCTTAACTTGAAATATTGCAAGCCTTTCACGGCCTTATTTCAGTCTTTGAAAGTCCTAACGGACCCGTACAGCCCTAGCGGCACTTTTTATTAAACATGCCAAACCGGCAATATGCGTACATTTTTTCAACACTTGTATATTATGCATCACAAATACCGGGTTATTCGACAAGAAGCCAAAATTGACCGGTACGGCCCTATTGTTATTTTATGAAGATAACATGCCAGACCGGCACTATATATAAATTTTATCTACACTTGTGAGATACGCATCAACTCAACTTGTTATTTTACAGGGAACGTGTTATAGAAAGACATTCCCTCGTAAGGCCGTAGCGGCCCATGGAGGCCCTAACGAACCCATATATCCTAGCGGCACTATATTTATTCACATGTCAAACCGGCATTATATGTAAATTTTTGTACTGTGTATCAGGTTACCGTGTTTTGTCACAGGAAGAGTTGTGCGAAGGAAAAATTTGATTACTTCAAAAAAGATCAATTACAAAAAGTAGCGAACCGCTACAGGTAAACTAATCTATTACAGCAAAAACAAAAAAGCTTAAGGCTCCAATTCATGGCGCTGCCGACCCGCTACCCCCGCCAGTGCTAGACCCGCCACGTCCTCCCCGGGGCTGTATGATGAACTGACCCCTACGGAGAGGTGGCCGGTTTCGAGGACCACCAACAATCCCACCACGGGAAATACCTCTCCCGGCTGCTGTAGAACGAACCGGGGGACTCCGAGCCGGGTTCGCAGGAGCCCTAGGGTTTGCAGCCATGGCAGGAGTCGACCGGGAGGTGCCTGCAGCCTCGTCGGGTCTGACATGACCTTGGTGACCATCATAACCAGCCTTGTCAAGCCAGCCTTGGCGAATCCCAGCGCTAACAATTTCGGCGCGAGCCTCGGCCCTTGCCGTCTGCAGCTTCAGGTCAAACTCGGGGCTCGCCAGAAACTCGGAGATAGCAGAGTCCTTGGCCCGGGAAACTGCCTGGATTAAATCTCCTTTTTGTTGCTCCAGGGAAGTAACCTGTTGCTGCAGCGCCTGGTTTTGCTCGGTCAGCTGGGCTATAGCGGCGTCTTGAGCACACCGGTCCTCCCGGTGACCCTCGATGACTTTCTCCAATTCCGAGTTTTTGGCTACCAAGTCTGCTATGTGTTCTTCTGCCTTGGCCAACTCCGCACACGACGCAATGGCTGATGCGCTTGCGAATTCCCGGACCCGAGCCAGGCTTTCTTCGCTCGCCGTCACCTGGTCCCGGGCGGCCCGGAGGTCGTCCCTGAGCACTCTCTCTCGCTCGGGGATGCCTTCGTTTATGAGCCGATCAGTTGCCAAGTATGACAACCTGACAGCCTACATAAAACAAATAACGGGTTAGTAAAAGAAAAAAAAAAAAAAGGAAGAACGGGTTAAGGAAGAAGACAAACTTACCCGCATCAGTTTCTCCTGCGTCCTCCGGGCTACAATCAACGGGTCCTCATGCTCCAGGACATAGGAGTCGGCGGCGCAGTTCTTCAAATCCGCTACCATCCTCTGGATGACCACGTCCGCCATTCCCGCGCCCGCCAACTCCTCCATTATTTCAGTAGTGTCCCGGTGCTGCTTTCTCTCCCTCCTCTCTTTCCTCTCCTTCCTTCTCTTCCTCCTCTCGGACCTCCCCGAGCTGGATGCCTCCGGGTTCTCACTCCCTATCCCCCTTTCCAACCCTCCAACCTCTTCACCCCCGTTGTCATCCTCTTCAGTAAACTCCTCACCGGGGAGCACAGACGAGGGAACCGCGCTCATCACCGGTTCTTCAGTCTCTTCATCGGCGATGGAAGATTCCCTTCCCGGTTCTTCAAATAGCGGGTTATAATCCACCTCCGAGGGATTCCCTTCAACTTCCTCTCCCTCCTGGAAAACCTCTGGCCCGAGAACCTCAGCCAAGTACTCGGGGACCTCGTTGTAGTGCAAGGCGTCAACATGGAACTGCTGAACATCCCCTTGCTCGGCGTCTGGGCGCAGGAAAGCCGCTTTTGTCGTCAGGTCGACATCATATGCTAGACCCTCCGCCCCTTGCGTCCGGATCCCGGCCCATACAGCTTTGTCCTCGAAGCCGTCATATATTCCCGGGTTCTTGCGTTTCGTGAACTCCATCGGGAGAAGAGCTGCAACAAAATACATAACCCGTTAGACAGGAGCATGTGACAACAAAATTTGGAAAGGACACGAGACAAACCTGGGCGCTCCATCAACCGGCACCTGCTGTACACATACAGCCTACAAAGCCGGTACGAACTCCGGTCATCTTGACCCCGGAAGGCCCATAGCATCCTCCGGATCCTTTTCTCCATCACCGGCTCCAAAGGAATGTCGGGGACGTCTGCAACACAAATAACGTATGTAAGTACAACTCGGGAAGGAGAAAAGAGAAACCCTAAGGGAGACGACTTACTCATCAGTGGCTGGAAGTCACCCGGTACTTGAAGCGCGTGTCCCGGGTCTTGAAAGTTTCTTATCAAGAAACTTTTTTCCCTCCAGGTCCGGCTCACGGAGGTTGGCAAGTCCTCAATGATCTTCTTGAAAACCGCTTTGGACTTCAGTTGGATGGTCCCACTGAAACCCGCCTTCCGGGAGTACTCGGCCCGGTACATGGCGTGTAACTCGTGATAGGTGGGCATCTGCTGCTTCAGCACTTTGTACATGACACACAACCCTAGTAGCTGCCTCCACATGTTCGGGCCAACTTGCCCGATGGCGAAGTTGCTTGCAGCCAGGAGGTACTGCACCTCCACCTTTAGCGGGAGTGACAGGCCGCAGCGTAGCTGGTACTCGTGGCATAGCGTCCACCCATCCCCGGGAGCGAAGAACTGATCCTCGGGTTCTAAAGTCCGAATTTCCACAGACTCGGGAATCTTCCAGTTGCTCCTTAGCTCCACAATCTCCTCCGCGGTCAGTGAGTACCCGGGAGGGTCGAGAGCGGTCCCATCAGTGAAGGTTACTGAGGCAAACTCCGGGACGTGAGCATCCATTGCGGGGTTTGTCATCTGCAAAACAAGAAACACGGGAACGTCGTCAGAAACCCAGATAACCCGGCGACCACAAGGATAAACTCACACACTAACGCAGAAACCCAGATTGGAACCCAGAAACAGTACACATAATCGATCCAAAACACTCAAAAACAACGGAAGAGGAAACAGTACCTTACTTGTGAGGGTTTGAAGGGCTTTTGAGATCGATTTGAGTTTGGAAATCCAACAAGCACAGCGACAACAGAGAATGAGAGCAAAAGCACGAAAAAGTTATCGGTTTCGAAGGTGAGACAAAACTGTCACCCTCAACCCCTATTTATACAGTTAGAGGCGTACACTGAAGGGACGTTTCGGTTTTTCGAGAAAATCGCCACGTGTCGTGCATGCCGCGTCCCAAAACCGAAAAACTTTTCGGTTTCCCCCACTTCAAACTGAAAACTTTTCGGTTTCCCCCACTTCAAACTGAAAACTTTTCGGTTTCCCCCACTTCAAACTGAAAACTTTTCAGTTTCCCCCACTACAACCCGGAGACTTCGTTTTCAATTCTCAAAGTGAACGTGTCTGCGGGGTACCCTTGCGTACGGACTTGGGGGACTGGGTACACCGGGTCTGGATTATAACTTTGTAACCCGGTAAAGAAATGATTTCAAGTCCCCACCCAAGTGTACCCCTTGACTGAGGACTTGGGGGACTTGTTTATAGGTGGAACCTAATATTTCTCCTTTACCGGGTTACAATTCAAGAAATAACACATAAGTGTGGTCGATTATTAAATGTGCATCGTTTATTATGCTTGAAGTACTGTTTACAGGATTAAAGCCCAGTCAGATTTGAGAAGCCACTCTGGGTCCTTTGTCAGGGCCCAGTTCATTGTAAAATTGAGGAAAAGCAAGGGAGTTTATTCCCACATTGGAAAAGGACAAAGTGCTGCCTTTAATGCTACTATAAATACCGGTGAGGACCTCCCGGTAAGGGGACGGACAACTTCTTAACTACTCTTGAGTTTTCTGCTTATCTGACAGTGTCTGACTTAAGCATCGGAGTGGCTTCCCTCGGTAAACCCGGGGACGCCCCTTTGACGTGTTTGTTCTTTACACAGGAAAACTCGGAGTACGAGGAAGTTCGCTATTTCTGGAACCGTGCAACCCGCTAAAGGGGCCGCGAGTTTACCCGGAAACAGACTCGTATAGCGCTAAGCAATACAAAAGAGTTAATATTGACCCTTTGATCAAAACAACATGAAAGACATGAAAATGATATGACTTTCAACAGCTAAAATTACCAACCGAGACTAAAGTAATATGACTTTTTTTTTTCTATCAACAGTGATAAAATATAAGAACAGTCTCAAAAATAAACATAGCTCAACAATCAAATTGAAGGATATCCGAAAATCTGAATCAATTGAGTAAGTGAGGAATCTACCAGTTTCAAATTCATAGATTCAATATCTGAAAAAAAATCAAACTAAGAATCCTTTCATACTTGTTTACCTCAATTTCAAAACACTCCTATTCATTTGCAGCTTCTCACATAATAGAAGCTGTGTTGATGAGCTTATAAATTGATGTTTTAGTTATAATTTAAGTCAGGAATGACCAATCAATAATTTTGAAACAATATCAATTATTGGTCAGGTTGTTCTATCAATTCAGTTACAAAAAATACTGATGCTTTCTTTGATTGCTGGAAGTCAAAATGGATTTAAAAACTTTCAATTATTTCAAGGTTCGCAGAGATAAACAAAAAAATAAGCTCAATGAAAACTAAAACACACTAAATTAAACAGAGAAACTGACGGAATTGTATAAATAAGGCAAAGATCAAATTTAGCAGGTTATATACCTACCTGAGTTTGGAAAAACATTGTTGCCTTTATCACACATGATATCCCTTTTCCTCCCCATATTAAAAACCAAACTATAATTATATATCTTAATACATTATATTTTGGCTCCAACAGATCATGTAAAACACCATCTATTTTATAAAAATAGAAATAGAGAGAAACATATCCTCTATATCTATAAAATTCTCAAAATTTGTATACCCATCTATAAATCTCTAAAATTTATTGTTTTTCTTATAGAATTCATTATGTCTATTCTAAAAAAAATGTCCTAAATTTAACATTAAATTTGGGGTTTAGTTTGAATAAATATATAATAGATACATAAATTATACAGAAAAAAAAATTTAATGTTGTAAAATAGAATAAAAGAGTTGTTGGAGTTGAACTCATTTTTTAGAGATTTTATGATTTCCTCATCTTAAATAGATAAATTATAAAAAAAATTGTTGAAGATGGTCTAAAAACCTGATATACAAACCCTAAACCCCTACAACATAAAGAAACCCCAAATCAGTCATATAAACACTAAATGATTCCCCTAGAAAAAGATAGAATAGATAACCCATGGGGTTTGGTTTGATGGTTGAAATGGGACAGGTCTGCTTGCAAGGCGAATATGTACAGTGACACTTTCGATGTGGGAGGTCACTGGTTCGATCCTTATCAAGTGAAAAACATCCAATGAGAGAGAGTTAGACCTTAACGTGCTCCAACCCTCGAAGTGGTAGTCCACCATAAAATACCATTTTTACACGATGTACCCAAAAAATGAATAGAGAACATCTACAGTAAATTATTTCCCTCCAGTCGTTTTTTTTTCTTCTTCTTCAGTAAGCCATGATCAAATCTCTCGACTCAAGGTCCCTCTCTAATGCTCTGTATCTCATCGCTTACTTTACTCAGTCTTCAATACATCAAACCCACGAAGATCTAATCAAACCCAGAAAACATACATCCTTGCATCTCCTCAAACTCTAATTCGTAGATCTCGCCCTCGAATCCTTTCTCCACGTCCACAAAGATCTGATCGGTAGTGGTCTGGGTTCTGAGTTCTGGGTAGTGGGTGTGAGAATGGTTATGAAGAAATACAAGAGGAGAGAGACTATCAGAGTGAGAGAGAGAATAGAAGCAATAAAGAAAGAAAAGACCAGAAATTTGAGGTATGTCAAATTTGACAGGAGAACCCACTGTCATCCACGGTGGATCCACGGAGGATTTGAAACACGGGTTAGAGTGGCCGGGTTGGTGTCTTTTTATTAGCAAACTACACTTTAATTATCAGTTAAATTATAGTTTATAAATACATTATTTAAATAATATTTTACACTTTTAAATATATAAATTAATAAATTAAAACAAAATGATGACCACATGTCATCTGTCACTATATACTTTACTAAATTACCATTTATTATATAAGTTAAAAGATGTTACTGTCCAGATACTGTCAAAAACGAAACAATAGCAGTAACAACAGTAGCAGTAGCAGACAACATCATAATAACAACACAGTAGCAGAAGCATCAAAGTTGAAACATGAGCAGTAACAACAAAGACGAAACAGTAACATTAGCAGTAGCAGACAATTACATCATAATAACAACACTGTAGCAGAAGCAACAAAGTCGAAACAGGAGCAGTAGCAACAAAGACGAAACAGTAGCAGTAACAGACAACATCATAATAACATCACAGTAGCAGAATCAGAAAAGTTGAAACAGGAGCAGCAGCAACAATAAAGATGAAACAGTAGCAGTAGTAGTAGCAGCAAAGTAGAAACAATAACAGTAACAACAAAGACAAAACAGTAGCAGTAGCAGCAAAGCTGAAACAGTAGTAACACAGCCGAAACAATGACAGTATAATAACAGCACAATAACTGAAGCAGCAAATTCGTAACAGTAGCAATAGCAGTAAAGTCAAACTAGTAGCTGCACAAGCTGAAACAGTAGCAGTAGCTGCAAAGCTGAAACAGTAGCAGTAGCTGCAAAGTTGAAACAGTTGCAGCAAAGCTGAAATAGTAGTAGGAAGCCTTCCTCGAACTACTTGTGCGGCAGATCAAGCTTGGGTTATCGTCAATCTCAGTTCACAGAGAGATTGAGATCACTTGATTGGGTCCTGAATGGTCGGATCGACCTGAATTCGATAGTCGACTAGGTTATGGTCGACCCGAATTCGATACTCCTTACCTATTACGTACTCCTTACCTATTGTCCTTATCTCCGTCTAATTTCTTTATCGAATTTTATGCAAATTTATCGTCTGGTAAATTGGTCATAATGAGAGTTGGTTAGTTCATTACTTCCTTGAAATGGTTTGAACTAGTTCACCACCTGCCTAAACTCAGTGAATGCCCCCAACAACCGCTACTAGCTGGTACTACTCAATTCATCAATGTATCTCGATCAAGGTAGGGAAGCTAGATTTATTCAGTTAATTGATTTTAGGTTTGGGTCTTAGTTCTCTTTGCAGTGAATTTATATATTTGATTATGTACATTTATTTTTTTATTAGGCTGTATTCTTTGTATTCATTACTAGTTGATCCTTATTTTTCTGTTTTCGTTTTTGACTAATCGATCTATTTAATTCTTAGTTGCTTGTTTAGAATAGAGTTGCTTGTTGATTTGTATTACGGAATATCTGCATGACAGCATGCAGAATTTTCTGAAGTATAGTCACGAGAACAATAAATAGTGACCAATAGTTAGGTTTTTGCTTTCTAGTGATAGAATTGAAAAAGAGATTAGTATTTGAAATAAATAAGATTTGCCAACATGTGCTAGTATACATAGAGCACACTACTAGAACACACCCCTAACATTGTGCATCTGATTCTTAAACATAAAGTAGATGCCGTTGATTGATCTAAATACATAAGTTCAAACTGAATCGAGAGGGTCTGTGCAGGTAACAACCTGCCTATCATTGTCGCTCTTCATTCTCCTTAGCTTGAATGAAAACGAGCGCGGCGATATGGCCGGCTTGTCAGTGACTCGAATGAAGTTGTAAGTCCATGCCCCTAGTAGAGTTCCTGTAACAGGTCCAACCATATAGACCCAAATACCCTTGTAGTATGCACTAGCAAGTGCTGGTCCTAGTGTTCTAGCTGGGTTCATGGATCCACCTGATATTGGTCTGTTTATATTCACTAGGTTATTTACTTCGCGAGTTACAACGACAAAAGTATAATGAACTTTGAGGGCCGGATCTGCTTACCCTGCAAAAATTGATGTTATGCATACTGCAGAGCCAACTGCTATACCTGCTAGCTCTCCAATCTGTTGTCAACATGGAAATGTTAGAGAATAAGTGAAAGTCCGTGGCGAAAGAAACTGGGGAGAGAAATGCTGTACAGCTTTAGTATCTGTGGCGACCGCAGAAGTAATGAACATCATGGAAAATGTCATGACTATCTCTACGATTAGAGCTTGAATCTCTGATCCAGAAGGTGATGTAGTACCCACATGCTTCATGGGATGCAATAGTATAGACAGAGTAAAAGAGGCTGATATTGATCCTGTTAGTTGTGCTACTGCATAAATTGGTACCTGAAATAACATGCATGTGAAAAATAAAGCTTGTATGGAGAATCAAAATTATGTAGCTAAGCCAAAATTTAACCTCTGATAAATCGATACCTAAATGAAAGACAAATTTCAGTACAATAATGTTAGTATATTATTTTGTTCTTGTGTGTGTGGAGGGAAATGATCCCATATGTTATGAGCCCCCCTGAACTGACCTCATAAGCACCTTTCAATGTTGGTGTCATGGTCTCCAGATGTGTGTATTATCTATTTGTTTTGTGCGCAAAATTTTAATCCAAGAAAAAAATGGTACCAACCATTCGTTTGAAGCATAGGAATCTCAGAATGAATCAAGAAAGATAGCTGTACCTGTTTCCATGGAAAATGCCTCACCGCAGCAAAAGCTAGAGTGACAGCCGGGTTCATGTGTGCGCCGGAGATGTGCCCAACAGCATAGATCATGGCCGTTACTATGAGCCCTCCGACTATAGAAGCTCCAAGCTTTGAGACCTTGTGTTCATCGCTAGCTGAAAGCGCAGCTGAACCACATGTCACAAACACCAACAGAAACGTTGCTATAATCTCTGCGACCACCTATGTTGCATACCAAAAGAAGACAAATATGTACGTGTTACTTCTACACGTATATACTAAAGAATGTCTACAATCTCAAGATATAAAATTAAACAGCTTACCTTTTTCAAAAAGCCAGGAGGGTAATGTTGTTCAAATAGTGATGATTTCTGGAAGTCGAACTCGTTTGTCTCGTTTCTGAGTTCTATAGGCTCTGCCATTGCTATACAATTGGGTAGAGAGAATCGAACCTGCAGTATTCGGGAATGGTATTGATGGAAGGGAAGGAAGGGTGTAAGTAGTCGAAAGTTTCAAGAACTTAGCGGAAGTAGACTTTTATCTCCAACATGGTAGTTCAGATTTCAATTCCAGTCATCAAAGATTTTGGAAGGCTTCCAAAGCTAGGATGGTGTTTGATGACAGTGGCGCTAACAGTTCACATAAAAAAAAGGCTCCAACATTTTTTGTGGCAAAGGGGAGGGAGTGGTCTTGGTTAGATACTTTATAAAGACAAGGAAAATATGATTGGAAATTGAAAGCGATAGAATAGAATCTACTTTATTAGTTTTAAATTGGTTAATTAGGTATATATACTTCTTGATTTAATTGCTTGAGAAAAGATCTTGGGGATGTCTTGCTTTGTTTACTTTGAATTAGCTAGGTAGTATCGTTTGCCAATGGTTGCTAGCCAGGAAGTGATGAACTCTTGGTGATGATAACTAAAATGTACTAAACAATTGCACCGGGAAAACCCTACTTCCTACCAGGCTAGCATATGCATATATAAAACTAACAATGTTTGAACTCTTGAAGGACTGTGAATGTAGTACCTGAACTTACAAAGTGCACAATGTAATACCCAGACTCTTCTTTTAGTATCAATGACATACCTATTAGGGGTAAATTTGTAATATTTTTTTGCTTGTATTTAGGATATTTTACAACCTAAAACATATTCATCTTTTAATTTAAGAACTAGCCTTCAACATGCCAAAACTTCACCTAACGACTTCTTGTCTAAATAGTTACTATACTGGTGGAATCACTACTGTCTTAAATTGAAAGTTTCATAGATTTTAGTGTGCAAAAATATCTTAAATACAAAATTCAAATTAACAACTTAAAGTAAAATAATTCTAAAACAAAAATATTATTGTGACAGAATTATGGGCACACGCTAGAATTTATTTAACATAACATAGCTACAAATACAGAACCCAGAGTCTCGCTCTTGGGTAGCTGTTTAGCTACTCATAATTATAATTACAAGCACAAGATACCTACTTGTAATAAAAACACATCACACCGAATGATTATAGACTGAAATTTTCACACAATACTTACACTCACACTTTTATACTAGAGACACTGTTTACACACACTACTATTCTGACTTTCTGACTTCGAGAGGAAGGTTGAGAGTGTTTCCAACTTCTATTCCAGGTTTTTCGATGTCTTCTCTCGGAAGCTTGAAGCTCCTTATATAGTACTTGGACTTCAAACCTGAATTAAACACAGCTAAGAGAAAGTGGGGGACAAGAGGAATCAAGCTTTACTTTAGCAAAAGTAAAGTTCTTTGTTTTTATGTGTCGGCAGCAAAGAAAAACGCACAAACTTTAACAAAAGAAAAATCTTTTGTCGTGATGCGTCGGCCACCGTTCATTTCTCTATCATGTGAGCTCACTAACTTTTAACTAAAGAAAAGTCTTTTATCGTGATGCGTCGGCTACCGCTCATTTCTTCATCATGTTGACTGTATTGTAGTATTCTTCATCAGTGCAATCATAATCAACCAACGAATCTTGACCCTCTTATTCTTCTGATGTTTTTTCTTCACTGTCTAAGTCTGAATCATAAAGAAAAGGATAAGGAATCCTATATCCTTTTTCTTTTTCCACTTTTTCCAACCATTCTGTAGTAGCTAGGGTGCAGTATACTTCGTTTCTTATAATGGCTGAGAAAAAATCACAATTCACAGATGGAGGATGATTGTAGCAGGAAACCATTATTTTTTCTCCACTTGCCAGAAGGCTAGACTCATAATCTCTTCGCACCATGTTTTTGATACACATGATTGTCATGGCTTTTATCCATGGAATGCTCTGATTAAGACTGCCATTTCCACTCATCCTGCTTGCTCCTTTAATCAGACCTTGAATTATCCTGAAAAAATGATAAGGAGAGATATAGTTCATTTGTTCTTTCAGCATTATCCATTCTGGTGGAGTTGATATGAACTTTAATCTCATGATACATCCATCTGGCCTAATATTCTTGACAGTTTAAACTATCAATTCGGGGAATCCCTCTAAATCTTCATTAGATTTTGTACAAAGATTATGCACAAAACCATTCTCTAGTAACCAAAGTTTTTGTTTCTGAGGATGTTCAGCTTAGACATTAACTAGGTATCTCCCATAATATGGGCCGGAAACAGCAGACAAAGTTGATGGAAACATTTTTCCATTTCCCAGATGCTCATGGAATTTGAACCATTCGGACATTTTCATTGTTGTCATAGGGATCTTACCACTTTCTGTATTTTCTAGGTATATACCACCTTAGACTTTTCCTTCTCTTTTGCATGGATTCCATGTAATTCTTCTGTAAATGCTTCAAAGGTTCCAAGCAGATAATCTTCATTTTCTTCTTGGAATGCATAAAGAATATTATATATGATAAACTTTTGTTTGAATGCTAACAACCTTTTTGTCTGGAAAACTGGTTCTTTAAAAATCTTCAAAGACTGACCATGAACGGTTTTCTTTCCAGTAACCACATCTGTTTCTTCTAAAAGGGGCAATTCTGCTTTTTGGTAAAGCAGCAGCTATTAACGGACTTGTTATGCCTTTATCGCCTGCCGTTTGAGACGGGCTAGCCGGTCTTTTACCCTGAAACTAGTCAGTTGTGGTTGTATCATTTGGATACAACAAATACTCCTGAGTGAGCTTTCCTTCTTCTTCACCTGATTTCGCGGACTGACTTTCATCTTTCAAGGAGAGGTATGAGCTTTTATCCTTTCAGCTGGATTTATCCTGTCATGACCTGTTGCTTGACTTGTTTCGGCTGCTCCATAATATACGATGAATTGATAACCTGGTCCATCATGGAGATGACCTACAGTCTTATCACCGCTCTTGTATCTTTCCCAAAAAAATTTCTCTCTTGATTTTGGTTTTTTGTTTCTTGGGTTGCGTCTTTCATTTATGTCATCTCTTTGAAACATTGTTGTTTCTCTTGTAAGGGCGTATGGTAGGAAATTCTTGTTACCTGCAACCATTTCAAGATCATATTCATACTGAGATAAAAACATTTGCCATCTCAGCACTCTTCCTCTATCTGTAGCATCAGTTAATTTGTAGTTTTTGAAGTTTTTTTACACTTTTATTGTCCGTCCTTACTTTATACTCTTAATAAAAATTTGTTTCCCAAAAAGGTCTCAGCTCCCTTTATACTCTTAATAAAAACAAGAACTTTTTTGTCTCCAGTAAATAGTTTAACTCTGTTGCGTTAAACTTTCCTGAGAAAAATTTACAAATATTTTCATGATTTGTATTTGGGACAATAGCCAAGACAACTCCTACCTAGTAATAATTATTTGCATGTGAGGAGGTAAGTTGTAAGGAAATACAATCACTGGCCATATACTATAAGACAAATTCTTGTCTCCTGTAGGATTGAATCCGTCTGTTGCTAGTCCAAGTCTGACGTTTCGACAATCCGAGGCAAATTCAGAAAATGAACTGTCAAAGTACTTCCAAGCCTCTCCGTCTGCGGAGTGTGTAGGATTATCCGGATCTACCCTATCCGGCCCTTGGTGTCTTTCGTGATGCCATCTCATATCCTTGAATGTATGTGAAGACATATAGAGACTCTGTAGACGAGGACCCAATGGGAAATAACGAAGAATCTTCCTTGAAATTGAGCTTGTCTGTTCAGAACTAGACTGCGCTTCATACCTTGGCTCATAGCAGTGTGGGTAGTTAATTGCATCCTTATAATCTTTGTAGTAAATGATGCAGTTATTGATACAAGCATCTATCTTGATGTACTCAAGACCGATGTCACGCAAGATGTTTTTGACCTTGTCAAAATTTTCCAAACAATTGTTATCAGCTGGAAGCAATTCCTTCAAAAGTGCAAGGTCATCGTTAAAACAAGCAATTGTCTTGTTCCTCTTGTTTTTGATACTCATCTGCTTCATGACAGTTTCCAACACAGTATGCTCACTTCCGGGATACAATGGTGTATGTGCTTGCCGACGAAGCCTGTTATAATTCTTATAGTAGTCATTACTACCGACCTGAGAGACATCAAACAAGGTTGTATTGCTGTAGTCGTGTGGCACACTTTCATCATATGCTGAGGTGTATGAAAAAGTATCATTTAGGAAATTTATCACAGCAGGGTCCCCGTAATTGGCGCTAGAAGACTCGTCTTGTTTACGTTGTCCTTGAATATCTGCAAGTGTGGGCATCTGTTCAGGAACTTCGCCGTGTCATGTCCAAGTCGTATAACTGGGACAAATACAGTATTGTGACAGGTGAAGATACATGTCCTCAAAAGTTACATGAGTAGCGGATTTGTTGCGACATTTTGTGCAGGGGCAAATGTGTAAAACTTGTCTAGGAAGAGAGTGTCGACGGACAAACTCAATAAACTCAAAATTCCTCTTATGTATGGCACATACCCTTTATCTAACTGCATCCAGCTCATGTCCATGTTGTAACCTGTAATAAAAGAGGTTACAGCTTATTAATTATTAGAAACACAAATTTATATAATCGATCATAAACTATAAAATTATCACGAAGAAAACGTCATCATGAAAATAAATGAAATTTAATACAAATAATGATTTAAACAGACAATTATTTTCAACAACATATATAATATATATACATAATTAATAATTCACACATATATATATACAAACAGAATTAATCATGTACATATATTTATATATATACATCCATATATACAATATATGTATATATATAAATTAACAAATACCCAAAAATATACAAATTAACAAATCTAGAATAATATACCCGAAATTAACAAATATATATATATATATACAAAAATATATATATATATATATATATACATGGATATATATCATCAACAAAACATCATCAAAAAAATATATGAAATTTAATACAAATAATGATTCAACTTAGCCCAATATTTAAATAACATATATATATAATTAATAATTCACATATATATATATACATAATTAATAATTCACATATATATACCTGAAAATATACAAATTAACAAATCTAGAATGATATACCTGAAATTAACAAATATATGTATACATCATATATATATATGCATGGATATATCATCCACAAAACATCATCATAAAAATAAATAAAATTTAATACAAATAATGATTCAACTTAGCCCAATATTTAAACAACATATATATACATAATTAATAATTCACATATATATATATATGTTGTAACGGACGGAAGAAAGAACACAGATTTATGTGGTTCACTAACGATATGTTAGCTACGTCCACGGCAGAAGGAGAACAGTTTTATTGATTGAGGAAGAACCCAGAATACAGAGTGCGGAACACAGAAAATACAGAGAGTGCGGCGCTAACAACCCACTACTCTAAGTTACAATTAGGTTTAGGACGTTTATATACTAAACGTCCGCGACCGAAACTGTCCGCGACCGAAACTGTCCCCGCGAGCGACAGTCGCGCGAGCGACAGTCGCGCGAGCGACTGATGAGCGCGCGAACGGCTGATGCGCGCGAACGACTGATGAGCGCGAACGGAACCCAGCATAACAGACAACAGGTTTCGTGAGCTCCCCGAATAGCTGGTTCAAGGCATATATTAACAAATCTCCACCTTGACTTGAATCCTCTCACAAATCTCCACCTGAAGTACCAGATGCACCATAATAGTGCCAGATGTACCAATAACTCCTCTGCCTCAGATGTTACACAGATGTACCAGATGGCTCCTCAGCCTCAGATGTTACACAGTTGTACCAGATGCACCACAATAGTGCCAGATGTACCAGATGGCTCCTCAGCCTCAGATGTTACCCCCAAAGGGCAACTAACAGCTTGTAACATTTAGCAAGTCCAAACAATGTTGAAACTTGCTGTGCGGAACCGACTTGGTGAACATATCAGCGGGATTATCAGCAGTACCCACTTTCTTCACCTTAATTCTGCTCTCACTTCTCAGAAAATGATATCTGACATCAATGTGCTTAGTCCTCTCATGATGAACCTGATCCTTTGCTAAACATATTGCACTCAAACTGTCACAATATACTATAGCCTGATCATGATGCAAACCAAGACTACTGACCAGTCCCTTCAACCATATTCCTTCCTTTGCAGCTGCTGTCAAAGCCATGTACTCTGCTTCAGTAGTAGACAAAGTCACTGTAGGCTGCAAAGTAGCTTTCCAACTAACAACAGAGCCACCAAGGGTAAATACGTAACCGGTCATAGATCTCCTAGTGTCAACATCTCCAGCATAATCGCTATCTGAATAGCCTGTTACTAAGCATTTTGTATCACCTCCATAAATGAGACCAACATCAGACGTACCTTTGAGGTACCAGAAAATTCTCTTCACAGCTTGCCAATGCTCCTTTCCTGGATCACCCATAAACCTGCTGACAACACTAACAGCATGTGCGAGATCAGGCCTAGTGCAAACCATAGCATACATCAAGCTTCCTACAGCACTTGCATAGGGAACTCGAGACATGTATTCCTTCTCCTCAGCAGATTTAGGTGCAAACGCAGTAGATAGATGAATATTTGCAGCACTTGGAGTATCTATAGATTTTGATGTAGACATACCAAACCTGGACAGAATTTTCTGGATGTAACCTTTCTATGATAAGAAAAGTTTTTTCTGACTTCTATCCCTGTAAATCTCCATTCCCAAAATCATTCCGGCTGCTCCCAAATCCTTCATCTCAAACTCTGCACTGAGGAAACCCTTCAACTTCTGGATATCAGACTTGTTTTCTGCAGCTATCAACATATCATCTACATACAGGACCAGATAAATGAGAGACCCATTTGTGACCTTGTTGTAGTAAACACAACAGTCATACGGACTCCTGATGTAGCCTATCTCTATCATATAGCTATCAAACCTCTTGTACCACTGTCTAGGAGACTGCTTTAGTCCATACAAGGACTTCTTCAACTTGCAAACATAGTCTTCTTTTCCAGGAACTTGGAAACCATCTGGCTGAGTCATGTATATCTCTTCTTCCAACTCTCCATGTAGAAAAGCTGTCTTCACATCTAGTTGTTCAAGCTCCAGATTCTGATGTGCTACTATGGCTAGTAACACCCTGATAGAGGTATGTCTGACCACTGGCGAGAAAATCCCATTGTAGTCTACTCCCTCTTTCTGATGGAACCCTCTTGCAACTACTCTAGCTTTATACTTAATGCCCTCAGCAGATGACAACCCTTCTTTCTTCTTGAAAACCCATTTACAAGTAATGATCTTTCTCCCCTGACCAGGTCGTTTGGTCAATTCCCAAGTCTGATTTCTCTGAAGTGATTCCATCTCATCTCCCATTGCAGCAAGCCATTGGGTTGACTCTGGACATGTAACTGCTTCCTTGTAGGTGGATGGCTCATGAGGATCCAGCTCTTCAGCAACCTGTAGTGCATAAGCCACCATGTCCTCAAACCCATACCTCGTGGGAGCTTTCCCAAAATTTGCTCTCCTAGGTCGCTCATGAGTCAGAATATGCTGATTAACTACCGTTGGTTCTGCTTCTGAATGTAAGTGTTGATCTTCCTGTTGTGGTTCAAACTCATCTCCAGTGACTTGTTGCTCCACCTGTCTCTCAACACTACAATTTTCTGATACTACAGTAGACTTCACAGTAGGGTTAAACATAGAATTTTCATCAAATACTACGTTTCTACTAAGTATAACCCTCTTTTCGGATGGAGACCAGATTCTGAAACCTTTAACCCCATCCCCATAGCCTACAAACACTCCCTTTTTAGCTCTTGGTTCTAACTTACCCTCACTTACATGATAATAAGCAGTACACCCAAAAACCCTCAGATTGGAGTAATCAGCAGACTTACCAGACCACATCTCATAAGGTGTTTTGAGATGTATACCTGTGTGAGGTCCACGATTTATCAGATAACAAGCAGTACTCACCGCTTCTGCCCAGAACCTTCTTTCTAATCCAGCATTAGAGAGCATGCACCTAGCTCTCTCCAGAAGTGTCTGATTCATACGTTCTGCTACACCATTTTGCTGTGGTGTATCCCGGACTGTATGATGCCTTGCAATGCCTTCATATTTGCAGAGCTCATCAAATTCAGCAGAACAGAATTCCAGACCATTATCAGTTCGCAGCCTCTTGATCTTCTTCCCTGTTTGATTTTCCACTAATGCCTTCCAGTGCTTGAAGTTCTTGAAAGCGTCACTTTTATGCTTCATCACGAACACCCAAGTCATTCTTGAGTAGTCATCAATCATAGACACAAAATATCTGTGACCTCCCAAAGAATCAACACGAGAAGGACCCCAACAATCAGAATGGATATAATCAAGCGTGCCTTTAGTTCTATGAACTGCTTTAGGAAACTTTCTGCGATGTAGTTTCCCAAAGATACAGTGTTCACAGAAATCAAGATCCTTGACCTTGTGGCCACCAAGAAGATCATCTTTTGACAGAATTTGCATCCCTCTTTCACTCATATGACCGAGCCTCATGTGCCATAGCTTGGTCATATCATCCTTGTGAAACTTCGATGATGCAACAGTAGCAGAACCTGAAAGCGTAGAACCTTGCAGAAAATACAAAGTACCCCGCTTGACACCTTTCAAGACCACATTGGAACCCTTGTAGACATTTATGACTCCACGTGAGCCTTTGTAACTGAAACCTTTGCTGTCTAGTAGACCCAAAGAAATCAGATTCTTTGTCATGCGTGGAGCATGCCTAACATCATTCAATGTACAGAATTTACCATCATGTGTCCGTATTTTGATTGAGCCTATTCCAACCACCTTGCATGCATGGCTGTCAGCCATAGAAATATTGCCTCCATCCATCTGCTCATAGGTTGAAAACCACTCTCTTCGTGGACATATATGATAAGACGCCCCGGTATCCAAAATCCACACATCCCTGTGATGTGTGTGTGTGCATCTGCAACCAAGGCCAAGTCCTCTTTAGAATTGGTGTCAACTTCTGCTACAACAGCAGTACCTGATGCTTTCTCATGCTGCTGCTTCTTCTTCTTTGGACATTCGTTTTTCCAATGTCCCTTTTCTTTACAGTAGTTACAGACATCATTGGATTTGGAACTCTTTGAAACTGGTTTCTTGAATTTCTTCTTCCCCGAGCTTCTCTGTCCCATACTTCCACTGGCTACCAACCCAGCAGCCTAACTGTCTGAACTTGTACCGGTGGCCTTATGACGCATCTCTCTAGTATGAAGAGATGATCTAACCTCCTCCAGAGTCACAGTATCTCTCCCACCAATAAAAGAATCCACAAAATTCTCATACGACAAAGGTAGAGAGACCAGCAGAATTAAGGCAGCATCTTCATCATCAACCTTAACATCAATATTACGCAACTCTAATAGAATTGTGTTTAACTGATCTAAGTGATCTCTTAGAGTCGTGCCTTCTTCCATTCGCAGACTGAACAGACGTCGCTTTAGAAGCAACTTGTTGGTTAAAGACTTCGTCATGTATAGACTCTCAAGCTTTAACCACAGACCAGCCGCAGTTTCCTCCTCTGCGACCTCGGTGATAATATCATCTGCAAGAAATAACAAGATTGTCGAGTGTGCTTTCTCCTCCAGACTAAACGTCTGCGACCGAAACTGTCCGCGACCGAAACTGTCCCCTCGAGCGACAGTCGCGCGAGCGACTGATGAGCGCGCGAACGGCTGATGCGCGCGAACGGAACCCAGCATAACAGACAACAGGTTTAAGGCATATATTAACAATATACATAATTAATAATTCACATATATATATACCCGAAAATATACAAATTAACAAATCTAGAATGATATACCCGAAATTAATAAATATTTATAAACATCATATATATAAGCATGGATTAAACAAATCTAAACAAAAATATACCTAAAAATAAACGAATTTCGTCGAAAATTAATAAATAAAAAAGTTTAATAATACGTACCAATGATCAAAATGGATAGAGAATTTCAATTCATGAATCAAAAATTTTTGATGGAGAATGGATGAATCGACATGAAAGAAATGGATGGAGCGATGGATCAGAGGAATGGAGGAAACGAGGAAAGATAGTATAGAACTTCAATTCATACGTTCTGTATTTATCAGATTTGATTTCATTTAGCTGACGGAATATTCCTTCGGTTAAGGAAAAAATTCGTCGACTAAAAAATATTCGTTCTGCACCGTGTCAGAGAATTATTGAACTTTATTTTCTTAGCCGACGGAATATTTTGTCAGCTAAGAATACATTTTCGTCGACTAAGAGTTACCTAGTCGACAGATAATATTTCGTCGACTAAGTGCATACTATTCGACGGATAAATATTCGTCGACTAGGTAACTCTTAGTCGACAGATCAAATTTCGTCAACTAGGATACACTTAGTCGACGAAATATGTCAACTGAATTTATCCGTCGGCTAGGAGTTTCGTAGTCGACGAAAAAATTCCGTCGGCTATGATAATCTTAGTCGACGGAAAATTTATCCTTTCCAACGGAAATAATTCCGTCGGCTACTGTAATTCTAGCCGGCGGAATAGTCCTGGTTCCGTCGCCTAAGAGCTCAAATCCACTAGTATTTTTTGTTATACGTATGGACATACAACGTATACCTTTGTCAAAAACCCAGGGGTAAAATGGATGTTCAACTATTGGATTCTCTATTGAGACTAGCTCCGTTCTTGCCATTTCTCGTTTCGATCTATACTACTATACTAGCAAACCCAGAATACTTGGAATAATAGTTTGGTGTAGATAATTAACGGATGAAAGAAATATATATAGTAACTAGCGCTAGTGAAGTGCCAAGGTTGCAGGTGAGCCTTAGTTGGCTAGTAGCAGGTTGGGACGTTTGATACATAAAATATTGGATTATAAACTAAGAGGAAGATTATTTACTCGCTACTTGAAGATTAAAACATAAATTAGATGACTTTAAGTAAATGAATTTTTTTAAAAAAGGTTTTGGTTTTTAGTGTGTGATAATGCATATCCTAAAGTTCTTTATAGATCGGTCGGCATCGTATGCTAACTCCATCTAGCAACTAGCAATTGTGACTACGATTACTTAACTATAAAGAACAAGGATAGCTAGGAAACGATGATACCTCGCTTACCTGTAGTTAGATTAGCTAGGATATATACACCCAGCCAGATTAGCTAGTGCTTTACTCATAAATACAAGTATATACGTTGTATACCACTTATCTATTGTTTGTACGAGTGTATCAGTGGTAATTATGTATGTATATAGCGGGATAGAGATAATGGATACATGGTTTATAGTGGTTCACCCCGCCATCTATGGACAAATGGCTACATCCACCTAAAATGTAATATGAGTTGAGGCGTCTTGACGACACCTCAGAATGTTACAAGTAGCGGTCTACATATCTCCTCCTCTCTAGGAAGGGGGAGTCTCCCTTTATAGGAGAGGAAGACTCCCACCTATTACATGTTTCCGATGTAGGACAAGATGTCCAAAGTGTGTTCCGTGAGGGCATGTTTGTCAGGCTGGCAATGTAGCTTCCCGATGTCGGATGTGCGACTTCCGAGTGTCGTTGCGTAGCTTGTATGATGGGCTTCGTGATGTATGTCGCGGTCGGGTTTACAGATTTAACTTTAGAGATTTTGGAAGAAAATAAGATATAAGAAAGACAGAATGTTATTTTCGTCGTGGGTTTAGAGTTTAGAGACTTTTTGTCGAGAGTTTAGTGTTTAGGGTTTAGATGACTTTTAGACTTTTTCTAGATCACATTTCCTTCAAGGGTTTACAGATTTTTTTGTTGAGGGTTTAGCATTTAGATGACATTTAAACTTGGATTTGAATATGGAAAACATCGGTTTTCATTATGGGTATCACATTGATCATTTTAAAAAAGTTCGAGGACTACTGATGTAGTTATCTACTGACAAAAAATATTTTTGATGGATCTCATACGAGACACGTCATCAAACAAACGGCATCGTGACGAAAAATGGTCTCAGTCCTTTTGTTGGTATCAAAAATAAAGTTTGAGTACCACATTAGTAGTTTTCTAAATTTAAGTATCACTTTAATCATTTCACAAGAATTTAGATACCCACATGCTAAAAACTCTTTTCTAAATGGTATGGGTTGATGAATAGTCTTGTACTTTCGACCACCGAAAGGATCGATTTCCAGTCGACTGATCATATTGCTAAAAAAAGGACAATTTTGAGGTCTTAAATAATGTTGTCGGTATTGTTGTTGCTTTTGGTAATTTTAAAAAAGTTATCTTGGTTACATCATTTTTATATTAGGAGACTAATGTGACTAAATCATATCTATCTTTAAAAAATTATTTTAGTCATATATCTCGATCACTTTTACTATATGTTTGCATTATTTCAAACAAGGTTGGATATATATATATAGGCATCTTTCAATCAAATATCCCTTATTATGATTTATATGAGGAATTAAGCTTTTAACTAACTTTTTGATTAAATTTTTTAATCTCCACCATTATGTTTTTAGATCCTAATATATAGATCATTTTTGTAAAATTTCATCCAAATTAGTGATAGTTAAGGTGCTCAAAACTGCGATTTTCATGAACGGTTCAGATTTGACAGATTTGAATCGTCCATTGATTTAAGCTAGTTTGAAGTCTTAACAACCACCAAATTTGCTAAAAATTTTCAGAAATAATCTATTCATTTATACCTATATATATCCCTATTTTTAGTTTATTTATAGGGATAGACATTCGACAAACTTTTCGACATATTTTTCAATCTTAATCGGTCAATTCTTAGGTCCTAATATATAGATCATCTTGTAGAATAGCTGTCAAATTAGGATTACTAATATTAGTAGGAAACCTTGTAATTATGGATATCATTTTCCTTGTATGTTTAGAATAGCTCTCTAATTCTCGTATCACTATAAATACCCCTTGAGGGATGAATGAATAACATATTGAAACACAAATCAAATTATTCTTTTCTACTTGGTATCAGAGCAGGTTCAATCCTGCATCAGAGCAGGTTCAATCCTGTTTCTGAAAACCACAAATCCGATGCATTGTTACTGAATCAAATACCATACCAAATCCAGCACCAGGGGGATATCCACCATCCCCGTACGGTGTCTCTCCGGCAGCTTCATACCCTCCTGCACCATACCCTCCATCTTCAGTATATCCACCACCTCCACAAGCCTCATCCTTTTACCCTCCACCTCAAGGTCCTTATGGTATGCACCGCCTCCACCAGCAGGCTACCTCGCTCCATCTCCGTACCTTTCGTATTCATCTAATCCCTCATATCCACCCAAATCCACAAACAAATCATGAATCCACCCAAATCCACAAACAAATCATGAACCCTCACCAAAAGTCAAAACTCAAATTTCGTATTCGTATTCCGCTGTTTACCATACCAAAATCCCAAGTCACCACCAAAACCCCAAATCATCATATTTCCCAATTACTTCTCCCAAAACCCAAACGCAAAACACCACAAAAGGCAAACACATCACACCACAGTTAGTGGGAAGACACAAACACATCACACCACAATTAGTGGGAAGACACAAACACATCACACCACAATTAGTGGGAAGACATACCAGGTTTCTCTTCAATTACTTCTCCCAACGTAACGGGGGAAGTCTCCTATCATAATGAGCTCAAATTTGGGTTCATCGAATCAAATTGCTGTCGGAAAAATTCTGATTGGCCCATACCATACCAAGTGCCTACAGTGGGTCTTGGATCGCATAACGGGGGAAAGTCTCCCATCATAATGAGCTCAAATTTGGGTTCATCAAATCAAATTGCCGTCGGAAAAATTCTGATTGGCCCATACCATACCAAGTGCCTACAGTGGGTCTTGGATCGCATACCCCAATTTCAAAAATGGGAATTGGGCCGCATGAATGTACCGATTTCTGATGTGGGAATTGGACTGAATGAATTTCACGTGTCAAACCTAAAAAGTTAGGTTGCACGTGAAGGGGAGAAGCACATCAGAATCACTCCCTGACATAGCAGCAACAATTTACACAAAATTACCGGCTCGACTTATCAAGCACCGGCTCGGCACACGTGTCTCTCTCCAGCCGGACCCACACCACACCGATCAGGAATTCCACAACCACAGCAGCCAGTAATTCCGCAACAACTGCAGCCTTTGCAGGCTAATCCACCCTATGGGACTATTCAATCTCAACAACAGGCATACCTGCAACATCTTCTCATACCTCAACCTCAGCTACAGACCCAACAATCTCAAGCTCAACCCCAACCAGTAGTTCAACCTTCACTTGTGCAGGCTCCTATGGCTGTGCAAACTCAAAACCAGACATCAGACAACCATCAGCTTCAACTTCAGCCTGCTGTGGCACCACATTCACAAATTCAAGCACAGACTTACCCATCAGCTCAAGGGCAAGCTCAATTGCCACCTCAAGCATATTACCAAGCCCAAATGACTCCATATCAGCAGCCCCAGGTTCAACAGATTACACAGACCCAGCTTCAACAGAATCCCCAACTTCACTCATCTCAGCCCATGGATGCTACAGTCCAATCTCAGACACAGCTCCCATCTTCTAATGCATCAACTGGCCATCAGTTGTTCCCTCAATCTCACCCTCATCAACCAGTGCTCTCAGCAGCCCCCCAATAACATATACATGCCTCAAACCAGTCTCAGCAGAATGTTGTATTGTCTCAGGGCATGCAACATATTCACCCCTCAATATTCAGCCCTCAAAGTTTTGCTACATATGCAACAGTTACAGCACTATCACCAAACGGCATCAATTTTGCTAGTTAGTTTCGCCTTCAGCAAAGATTCTGAGAATGTTGAAATGATTGGGGGCGTGGCGGCACTCTGACAGACCAATTAATCATTAAGTCGATAAGACCTCCCTCTGAAAGCCACACCAGTACCAGGAGCGGCAGCGCCAGTAGGTTGGGATCGGCTTGTTGGTGGAGGAGCATCTATCCTATATCTTGCAACTATTTTATGTACCCATCTTGGAGTCTTCAATATGTTCTTGCCACCTGCCAATGGATGCAACACGGTCAAGAAGTGGTACAGATGTCCAACAATGATCCCCAGCAGATCTGGTCAAATTGGTGAACCAAAGATGACGTCCAAAGCAAGCATCGCCCAAGGGAAATAAAATGCCTTAAGTTGGACGAGGCCATATAAGTTGATATTAGCATTTAGATATTCTCTACTCCAAACATAAACAAGCATGAAGACAAGAGATATCCCCAAGAATGGAGACCAAAACATTGGGATGGCAGATAAAACCAATAGTGTCAAGGCTCCAAATATCATCATCCACAAGGAATCAGCAGTACGTCGTTCAAATGGTCCCTTCTCAAGTTGAACTTCATATCTTGCTATCATTAAAAGGCGAATTCCAAAGTTGACAGAGAACTTCCCGAGGAAAAAGAAATTTGTAATCAACCTCCACACCTGGAACTGTGAAAATACTGGTCCATATAATAATGCAATTGTTCGAGGATCATAAAGTCCCAATTGAAAGGCCGCAGTTGCCACTACACAGATTGTCCCGTAAGCCTTGCTTAAGGGGGAGTGACTGATAGAATTTAGCAGATGTTCTTATTAAAGGAGTATCAAAAAAAAATTGTTTGACAGCTCAATTGACAAGTTGGGCATGATTGACATCCACGCGCCCAACTTGAGGAGGAGTGTAGAATAGCTGTCAAATTAGGATTACTAATATTAGTAGGAAACCTTGTAATTATGGGTATCATTTTCCTTGTATGTTTAGAATAGCTCTCTAATTCTTGTATCACTATAAATACCCCTTGAGGGATGAATGAATAACATATTGAAACACAAATCAAATTATTCTTTTCTACTCATCTCTGCAAAATTTAATCCAAATCGGTGATCATTAAGATGTTCAAAACTACGAATTAAAATTATAGGCATTAACGGTTCAAGTTTGGTAGATTTGATCTGTCAAATGATTTAGTTATTTCAAAGCCTTAACGATCACCAAATTTGATGAAATTTTATAGAAAGGATCTATATATATTCATCTACATATTGAACAATGAAGATGTTGTTATGTGATCGAAAAATTTATTAAATATCTATCTTTATAAATAAACTAAAATTAGAAATTCCTCAATAAAAAGCATATATATAGATGAATGGGCCTCCTATTTTTTGTGAATTTTGGGGATTGTCTCTATTACCACTACAACAAATATGACCTGTAGATACCATTTTCTAGCCACTTTTGGAGTAATGGTGACCACACTCCACCATTGTCTCCAGTATTCCACTTGTTATATTAAATAGGGTTTATGACCACCAAATTAACATGTATCGGTGTCTTTTGAAAGTCACCATTGATTTGAATGTTGAGGGTATCTCTACGTCTTCTCCCATGACTTTTACTTAGCCATAATACTTTAACAATATATCACTAAAAAATTATACTGTGGTGCACGTACCCTTTAATTAGAGTTGGTTAGATATTTTAGAGACCAAGTTGGATCTCAGAAATTTTGCCTTCAAAGATCCGCATGCGGAATCATCACATGAATAACGATGAAGGAAAGACAGACCTAGATCTGCAAAATCTCAATGAAGGACCCAACATAAAATTAAAATAAATGGACCCAACATTTGAAACTCAAATATTTGAGTAATTCATGAATTATAAATCGGTGAAGCAAGTCACCAATCCTGCAAACAGTAATCTTAAATTGAGTCACCAACAAAGTGATAGTGAGAGAATGGACTAAGCCAGCAACCAACGAAGGAATGGTGTGAACAGCCGTGGCTCTAGCCTTTAGAAACCAATGAATGGTGTCCCATACCTCTAATCACACCATTAGCAATGGTGCATGTTGGCCACATTTCTGGTAGTGTACAGACTCCTTAATCGACTTGAGGCAGGGCTAGCTTCCATGCATAGTACTGGCATGGTCATTAGATCAGCTTTATTAAGAGCTAGCCCATGTTTCCCCCTTCCGCCTGCATGCATGCTCAACTTTTCTGGTTGCAGAGATTCAATTCACAGATGGTTACAAGTTTGGATATATGATTGAAAGAGAGAGTGCAGATGGAACCTAGGTGAAAAGTTGTGTCCTCTTCAATTCGAAGTCTAAAATTATGAGCTGCATGTCGAGTGTCATTTATTCATAACATACAATCACACTCACGAGTGTACAACTTTCACGTACTGATCGAGTACTTGAGTTTACAAAATCAGCTCTGCAATAATTCTTGGTTCTGTTTGTTCCTCCTGGGAGGATAGAATCGTTCTCTCATCGTACACGTCGCTCGATCATCGTCTCGCACAGTCGCTCACCAAATTAATACAAACTAACCCATCACTACTGATGTGATTTTGATATGTATGATGAATCACACGTTAAACTTAGTAATTCGCAAATCTAATTATTGACATTAGAAAGACGATAGAGGCCGAAACAGTCTCGTGTGCGATTTTGCATTGGTTATATATCTCAGTCTACATCCTTATCGTGTTATACTTACGTACATTCTTATCACCTTCTCTACTTAAGTGACTCATACATTCTCATATATAGCCGAAACAGTTCTACTATACCTACGGACTTTGGTGAGAATTTCACTTCCCTCCCAGATAACGGACTCGGAATAATTCGAGCTAGCCTGATTAATTCAACAGCATGAAGCTAGAAAATGAAATTAACTTTTGGAAAAAAAAATTATAATAAATTGGTTGCAACAGCAAGTTCTAGCCCTATGCTTTTGGATATACTTCAGGATCTCCCGGCGATTTCTTTCTGTTTTTTCATTCCCCTTTCCAGTTGAGGCCCCCATCACAGTACGTACTGTTTCTTCAACTCTTTCTCTCATGTCTTTGTCAAATATGTCATATGCATGTCAGGGTTTGGTTGTCTGCGTCTGCAGAACAATCTATGGAGGCTGAGAATCTTACGTGATGGGCTTTCCTCCCTCCTCATCAACACCCCTAGTTACCAAGCAAAAGAATTCCTATTCGAATTCGAAACATAACGGCGACAACTTAGATGATGTTTCTAGAGGAGGCTGCCAGGCTGGAGGCTAATGCAAAGTTGCAAACTGACCGCCGCAGCTGCGGTTGCAAAACCAGCTCCTCCTTAATTTTGCATGACATGCATGCATGTTTCAGTGGCGGACTCAAATCGTTATCGATCATCAGTTGCTCCATCTATAATTGACCACGCTTTTTATTATTTGCCTTATATGATTGGGGATCTTTGTTTAGTGGGTTAATTTTTGATTTATGGTGGATGATCAACCCTAGTTTTAACTTATGCTCATCAAACGAGTTGATGTTATCCAACAACCCTTATATTGACGTCTAGCTTTCTATAACCAGCTAGCTAGCGCACCTCACATGAGACTTCCGTGGCAAACTTATATATGGAAAATTCGATAAGATGCTCAGTACATAGACTTTCAGATATTTAGAAAAATGTCCCATGATTCATGCTTTGCTTTATATAGGGTTTTAATTATTACATTTTTTACCGCTATTTGATAAGAAATTTACTCCGGTAAAGTCTTTTAAAAAAATCAAAGTTCTTGAGATACCGCGACCTTTAAAAATAATGTCACCACTCTGCACCACTGTTAAGTTTTTTCCTTGATGTTAGTCTAATACAAAAATTGTCATTATTGATCAGTTCAAAGACAATTTTCATCTGCAATATATATGAGGCTGAGGCTTCTGAGTTCTGATTCTCCCTGCCCAAATTACGGGAAAAATCCACACGTCTTATGTTTCATTGAATCTACCATTCAAGTTTTCAGAATAACTTTGCTTATTTGTGTGTAATAGCCTAATAACAACGGCGCCCAAACATCTGTATAGATTAGATTAGAGAGGCCTCTTACTTCCTTTTAGGTCTGAAATCTGAATGACTATTACCTTCAAACTTTTTTATAATTAACTTGGCTTATTTGTGAAGGGGGCCAAGATGACATATTTCTAAGGCAGTATATGCTTCTTTATATGAATCTGGAGGAACTCTCTCTTTTAGGTCAGGATCCACTTAACAAATTTGCAGGATATGCCTTTGCTTATTTGTGTATAGTAATAAAGGGGGCCAAAAACATGTATGACATGCTCCTCTATAAATCTGTGGAGGTCTTCTCTCGTTGCTTCACTATACTGTTTTGTTGTTTTGGTAATGATCACTTGACTCATTCTGGCCCTTCATTCTTAAATAACATATCGTTCTGTCATTGTTACACAATCATGAGTGTTTGAAAATGTTTTTGGCCTTTCTATTGTCGTGAACATGTGAAATTAATTAATCGTTATTGTCACAGTCTAATGAAACTCCATTTGTTAACTCAAAACCAAAACAGTATTTGACCCTCAAACACCCTTTTCTTTGGCTATAAATCCCAGTCAATATTTGTCCTAGCCTACAAGCATATTTGTCCTAGGATCGTTTCGTATCTGCATCAAGTGCTCTCTCTCTCTGCAATGGAAGCTGAGCCGCTCGATAAATCGTCACTGACAACTCCACTTGTCGAGGATGAGCTGCAATATCATGAGCCGGGAAGCAATGTTAAGGTAGTTGAAGAAGATTTAGAATCCAACAACTCTCATCCTCAAAGTAAAGGCACAACATCTACACTCAAAACCTGTTTCAATGGACTCAATGCTCTCTCAGGTACGTTATCTACAGTAGTTCTTATGTATATGTCAGTTTCTTTTCATTTGATTTCATTTTGGACATGCTAGGCTACTAATTAAGCGATAAACTCTCCAACAATTCACTAGTTGGAGCATTTCATGTCTTGGTATTTTGATATCAAGAGATTGAAATGAGTTTTGGGGATCGAACTTATGTGAACCATTTTTGCTGTGCAAGTAATCAATGTTGTATTTTTGAATCATGTAACTCTTCATGAGTGCCAGCTTGCTCAAACAATGATTTGCAGGCACGAATTGTAATGCCAGATTTGTTCTCTTTTCGGTTTTCAGGAGTCGGGATACTGTCAGTTCCTTATGCACTGGCAACCGGAGGGTGGTCAAGTTTAGCACTTCTGTTTTTGATAGCTGCTTCATCCTTTTACACAGGCTTGTTAATCAAGAGATGTATGGATATGGATTCTAGCATAAGAAGTTATCCTGAAATAGGCGAACGCGCGTTTGGGAAAAAGGGAAAATTATTGATGTCAGTTTTCATGAACATAGAACTCTACTTAGTTGCTACAGGTTTCCTGATTTTGGAAGGAGATAACTTACATAACATGTTTCCCATGGGATTTGAAGTGGAGGGTCTTAAAATTGGTGGTAAAGAATGCTTCATAGTGATTGTTGGCCTCATTGTTCTGCCAACTGTTTGGTTAGACAACTTGAGCCTTCTTTCTTATGTATCTGCTAGTGGTGTTTTTGCTTCTGCTGTCATTCTGGGATCAATTTTGTGGACCGGTGCTTTTGATGGAGTTGGATTTCATCAAAAGGGGTCACCGATTAAGTGGAGTGGACTCCCTACTTCCATCAGCTTATACGCCTTCTGTTACTGTGCTCATCCTGTGTTCCCTACCCTGTACACTTCTATGAAACACAAAAAACAGTTCTCCAATGTAAGTAATGCTCGAATGCTCAATTTTTGTTGATACTGCATGTGTTGCATTTTGAAGAGCTTCGGTTCTAACTGAATTTCAACCGGATGTTTCTTTCTTGCAGGTTCTCCTCATCTGCTTCATATTATGCACCATCTGTTATGCATCAATGGCAGTTTTCGGGTACTTAATGTTCGGCTCATCTGTTCAGTCACAGATAACTCTAAACCTCCCAACTAACAAGGTTAGCTCACAAGTCGCAATATACACCACCCTGGTCAATCCGATATCCAAATTTGCTTTGATGGTTACACCAATAATGGTTGCTGCAAAAAGATGGTTTCCTCGTTACCAGAATAAGAGAATCTTTAACATATTAGTCAGTACCACCCTGGTAATCAGCTGTGTTATAGTAGCTTTGGCTATACCCTTTTTCGCATACCTCATGGCACTTGTTGGAGCGTTTTTGAGTGTCACAGCTTCAATAATAATGCCATGCTTGTGCTACCTGAAGATTTCTGGCACTTATCGAAGAATTGGATGTGAGATGTTGATCATATGGGGTATAATACTACTAGGTGCTGCAGTTGTCATACTTGGTACTTACACATCTCTGGAAGAAATAATAGGGCACTTGTTGGAGCATTTTTGAGTGTCACAGCTTCAATCATAATGCCATGCTTGTGCTACCTGAAGATTTCTGGCACTTACCGAAAAGTTGGATGTCAGATGTTGATCATATGGGGGTATAATTCTACTAGTTGCTGCAGTTGTTAAACTTGGTACTTGCACATCTCTGGAAGAAATAATAGGGCATCTGTAGGATGCTACCCATATATTTGTTACTATAGTAGTTTTCTCGCTTACTCTCGTTTCTTCTTAGACTAGTCTATTGTAACTGGCTTGCTGGTGAGTTATAAATCCAGGAAAGTTTTGCTTGTAAGTTGCAGAGTTCACATTTTGAAAGTCTTTCCTGAACCTGTGAAGATAGTTCTTTTAGTTATTGTAACCTTATGAAGCAAAAATATTTCAAGGTCAAGCTAACAAATGAGATTGAATAACAGAAAAAAAATCTCAGTGGAAATCTTATATATATAAACAAGAAATCATAGGTTGCTAACCCAATTTATTGAAGCAAGTCGGTAAAATATGCTCTGATCCTGCATTGGATGTAAATGAGTGACATTTATACTACAAGAGCAGATATTGAAATTTGACAATGAAGGAAAAAAGAAGATATGATGTTTTCTATTGCATCATCAGGTTTTGAAAAGGTCTTTTGTGTTGAGAAAGCTGTGGATTGATCTATCCAAATGTGCAGGCTTCCTAATCTTGTATGTTGTCTATTGAGTATTGAATCAAGAAATTGGATTATTTGGAGACTTTGAATGATTGAAACATGTTATCTTAATCTTATTCAGATAGAGTATACATCCCACACGCTTTAAGCATCACTATTTTGATAAAGATCAGATATGTGAAATGTGAAGTAGTTTTCATTGATTAAACTGGGATGTTGAGGTTAGGAGGTGATGTCAAACCTTAGTGTGGGATCAGAAATGTCAATTTCCTTTACTTTATGGGGTATTACATTTCTGTTTCTGAATCAAATCAAACCTAATATTAGGTTCAACTTACTGAGTTGTGCAGGCCAAGAAGTTATATTAGATTCCTTTCATAGAATTTGATTTTTTAAGCTGAAAGATTTGCACAACTACAGAGCTTATGGTAATCCACACGATTACCCAAATTGTAAGATCTGCCAACCAGTGCTTTAGCTCACCAATCATTAGTCTTGTTGACCTTTATTCAATGTGTAGTTTAATGTTATTCTTTAAAAATTAGGTTACTGTTCCTTTAGGCTAACCCTTAATCATTGGGGTAACCCCCTATTTTCCATTTAGTTGACAACAGATGCCAGATGATCACCATGTTCATGGCTAAATCATCTAGCATATGCCTTGTGATCTTGTCTATGTTCCTTAGAGTATGGGAAACAACCTGTTAATTCCAGTCAGGCTCCAGTCGAGAATTCCGTCCAATGTTCAGTAACTGTTACAAGCAAGTAGAACCAGAAATGGCTTTTGCATCAAAGACCCCTGCTTTATTGACCTCTTCTTACAAAAGGGTACTAACACTTTTCCAAACCCATCAAGAAGAGGAAGACAAGGCAAAATGGGGAACTTGACACAAAAAGCTTGAGAAAGAAAAAGGTGACATGATGAAAAAGAAATGGAACCACATTTGTCGACTACCTTCACTACGTACAAAACATACACTTTGACATGAAGAGATTGACCTTACTTGGAAAATTGAAAGCCATCGAGTTTTGAGGCTGCTGGTTTATCCATAAACCACACCAACTTACCCTTCAGTGGCTGGACAATTCCTGCAGGAACTGATGCGAAGTTCGGATCCGTACCATCTAATGCAAGGTGTGCAGCCTCTGCTTTGCTTTCACCTGTCACAACTATAGCTACGTTGGATGCAGAGTTGATGACAGGCAAAGTGAATGTAATTCTCTCAGGTGGAGGTTTGGGGGAATCAGTTAGATAGGTTACCCACTCATCTTTCTCCTCGAGCACCGAGTGGTTAGGGAATAATGAGGCAACATGGCCGTCGGAGCCCATTCCTAGGAGGATAAGGTCAAATTTGGGGCAGTCACTTATATCTGACACACTGATCACACGAGATTTCACCAACTGTCGAATGACAGACAGATACTCATCAGCTGCCTCCTCTGCTGAAACTGAATCATTAATGGAATGCACATGGCTAATAATAATAGGTACCTGTGTACATAATAGTGACACCATTTACAGAGGACAATTGACCGCTTGCAGCGAGAAGAGGGAAGTTATAGCCGCAAGCCGCACCGCAGCCCAGGGTGGCCGCAGTAGCTAAGGTGGAGCTTCGTCGCATTTACATGATTGACGGCGGTGCTCCACTCTCCAACATGTCTAACCGCAGCAAGAAGCGGTACGCCAGTTCAAACCATCCGCGGAGCATCATAAATGATTTTGGACTACATTTCAACCAACTTCATGTGCAAGCTCAATACATCTAGCATCTGGTAGATATCCTCATAGTCAGATTGAGAATCATAGCCAGAAAAGAACTTATGGATGGATCCACCCAACTCAATGCTACTCTCCCCTGCCCTCTTCTTCATCCGTTTTTCTTTCATAACCTTCCTCAAATTGGCTGCTTTGTCCCACATCCCAGTTTCAGCTAAAAAATTTGCCACCATCACAAAATTCCCACTCCTACTCGGCTCCAATTCAAGCAGTTTCTCTCTAACTTTATTTCCTACCCCTAGTTCATCATTAACATCATGAGTACTGCATGCGCTAAGCAATGTTCTGCATACAATGGGATCAGGCTCAAAGGGCATGCTCTTCATGAAGCTATAAGCCTCCTTCAGACGGCCAGAACGCCCTAAGATATCCACCATGGCACCATAATGTACCACCATGGGTGTAATTCCATAAACGTGTTCCATTTCATGAAAGTATCGGTATCCATCTTCCACCAGTCCAGCATGGCTACAAGCACAGAGAACCCCAAGAAAGGTGACATAATTTGGACATATCAAAGACTTCAACAACTTCTGGAAAAGCTTAAGTGCTTCCTTGGCAAATCCATGCTGAGCCAGCCCTAGAATCATCGCACTCCACGTCCACACATTCCTCCCCTCCATTCTATCAAAAACCAACCTGGCATATCCCAAAGCCCCAGACTTGGCATACATATCCACAAGCGCAGTACCCAGCTGACAATTCAAAACCAACCCTCTCGCAATCACATACGAGTGAACCCCTCTTCCTAACCCCAAGTTCCCAATCTCGGAGCACGCATTCAACACCACCACCATCGTAGTCTCATCCGGCTCAAACCCACACTCCCTCATCCTAAAAAAATACCCAATCCCATCATCCAGCCGCAAATTATCAACGCAGGCGGTCGCCACCGCGTTCCACGACACAATGCTTCTCTCAGACATTTCATCAAACACCTTGACTGCATCCCTAATTTTCTTGCAAGCCCCATAGAAATGAACCAGATTGTTCCCAACATACAAGTCAGACACCAAACCCAACTTCCAAACACAACCATGAGCCTGTCTCCCTTCCCTCAGCGCCGCGGCCATCGCGCCGCATTTGAGGAGGAAGGGGAATGTGAGCTTGTTGGGTCTGATTTCGCGGCGGAGCATTGAGCGAAAGACGAAGAATGCCTCTTTTGGGGAGCCACTGGAGGCGTAGCCGCGGATGAGGAAGTTCCAAGAGGACGGCGGAGAGGCGGAGGAGTGGCGGAGGAGGGTTTGGGCGTAGGTGAAGTTTTTGGCGGGAGAGAGAGCGCAGAATTTGATGAGTTGGGTGAGGAGGTAGGGGTCTGCGCGGAGGCCGGAGAGGTGAATTTGGGCGTGGATTTGAGTGAAGGGTTTGAAGGAGAGGCAGAGGTTGAGGAGGGAGAGACATTGTTGTTTCTTGGAGTTGAAGTTTGAAGTACAGGTTTTGGCGGTTGGGATTGGAAGCCGAACCATTCATTAGCAAAGTGGTGGCAGAGTCGCTCAAACTCAAATCCACCCCACAACTAAATACATTCAGGTGGAATGTAGAAGAAATCCCGAAGGAGAGTCCTGAATTTGGTTCGGGATGGTTAGAACTTAGAACCAAGCCCACAATAAGAGAAAAAAAAATCAATTATTTATAATCTATTTTTTCAATATTAAAAGCTCACTTGATGTTTATTGATGCAAGTGCTCGCAATATGTACATGTTGAGCAATTTTACATGGTGCCGTAAAAATATAAAACAATTTTATATGGTGCCGTAAAAATATAAAGCTGCATGTGATTGTTAAACGAAATAGTAAAGGGTTTATCTCCTTTCAAATACAGAGTTTCAAAGATCCTTGTCGAGGAAAAGAAAGAGAAGAGTCTGCTGCTTTCTTCATCAACACCAACAAGAAGATCAAAGGTGGAGCTCTCTTTGTTCAACCTCCTTTTGTTAGTTACCATGTTGTCTATTGTTTTTCTCTTGTTTCCTACCCTATCGAGATCAAGATAAACCCCTCTTTCAGATACTGATGACCATATTTGGGTTCTGTAGGGATGTACTTCTGAGAACTTTGTTCTCCTAGTTTTCTTGTAGGAGCATGTCCCTTAGAAAGTTTAATCTTATTTTCTCGGATAATCTTAGTGGGATAGTTTATGATGTTCTGAACTACAGTGCTTTCCTGCAGAATATTTTTAGTTTCCATTGTTGAAGATTCGCCTGGTTCTTCTTTTGCTGCTTGATAATTAAGGAATAATTTTCCTTTTGTTTTTTCTCAGTTAGACCTAATAAATCTTTTCAAGCTCCTCACAAATTTCTGCTTGTTCATACAAGCTCTTCAGTTATTCTGACTTTAGCATCATCATAGGTCATTTAACATCTTCTTCCTCGAAAAATTCTTCAAGACAAGAGGTTGTCTTGGTTCTAGAAGTTCTAGCTTCCTCATAGCTAACGAATGAATGCTTATGAAATTGTAAGCTTATTTTTCCTCTCATATCTTCATAGATGGAAGTATTGGTATTTTCTATCTGTCTAGCTGGAGGTGTCAGATTCCATTCTCTTGGAAATGTTATTTCATGTCATTTGTGACATGCTTCTGTTCAGTATGATTTCTTGTATTGGTGAAGATTGATGTAGTAATCTCGGGACTATTGAGAAATTTGGTGTTTGGGGTTGCATTCGAGTTCATCAGGTTATAATAGATTCGATAATCTATCGCAAGCTCCATCATTATTTTCTTCATGGAAATTTCATCTCTCTTGATTCATAATCTTAGACAATGTGTTGCATCTCTGAGATGTATGGTGAAGTTTGAGAAAACATTGAAGTATGCAACTTGGTTGCACAAAGAAGCTTATACTGTTCCTAACAGACTTTTCTTAGTCTGTTATTGTATCGTCTTGTAAGACATATAAAATAGAACAGTCTATACAATCTCTAGCCAAAAGTTTTATTCCCACTTGGAATGCTCTAATATGCATGTAAGAATTTTTTTTCTTAAATGCTTCACTTACTTCTTTTGGAGTGATTAACCTAATGTTAGTTTCCCCTCATGTGACAGAAACTGTTAGTTTAAGAATCTTGAATCTGTAAGAATTCATAAGGAAAGTTCCTCTCTTATAGATCTCATTGCGTTTGAATCTAGGAACTGATGTTTCTCGCACGCTAGATTCAATTTCATTATACTTAAATTATTGAGCATTGATTAGCTGTACAGACATAGTGTTTCTTTTACTGAGTATTCTACTCAACATCTTCACATCTCTTCTGGTTGAAGATGTAGATTTTTACGAGGACCATGTAAGAAGTTTAGGTTCACTAAACTTAAACTCACTTTCCCATTTGGTAAAGGGGTATGATTATTTTACTAGCTACGTTTTGAGCTAGTTGTTCTTCATTGATCCTTTTTTCTTCTTGTATCTTCATTTTTTTTCTATGCTTGTTTGCAGTCTTGCTATCCTGCTGTTTAACTTTTGTAATTGGTTTTTGAGATCAATACTCATCTCTTTAAGATAAGCGATCTTGTAATTCTGCTGATAAATTATTGCCTTGATATTATCATGCACTGTCTCTGTAGGAAGGAAAAAGCTTAGAGTTTTTATCATTTTCTTGTTTTACTTTTAGTTTAACTCTATGATTCATTCTAATTGGGTGATCAGAGTTTCTAAAAGCTTTTTCAGCGATTCTTGAAGACTTTAGCTCAATTGCTTGCTGACGAATGTTGTCAGCGAGATGCTCAGTGCGAACTAACTTCTTTTCAATATCCAATAGATATTGCTTTTCTTTGAAATAATCAAACTTGACTTCAAGCTTGTCAAGTATTGAACTTATCTCTTCAAGTTGACTGAACTTGAGATGAAATCTCTCAAGTTGTATTGCTACCTTGTCTGAAGTCTTGTTCCTAGATAGATGATCTAGGTATTCAATTAAGCTTGGTTTGGAAGGATCAAACTCTTCGACTCCGACTTCTCTCTGGAGGTAGACAAAATCATCGTAGAGCGTGTTTAATACTCTACAGATGTACTATATCGAGTATTGATCTGCTTGAATATGTCTTGAATGAAAGCACTTTTGTCACTTATCAGTACATTTTGTAATACAAAAAGGACTGATAATTTTTAAGTTTTGATTCTCTCTTGTTAGTTAGGAGAAGCCAACTTTGTGGCATAAGCCTAACCTGCTTTTGAGCCAAGCAGACTCTGATATCAGCTATGGTGGATCTAACCGAGCCTCAGAACGTTCAGAGGACTCAGATCGTATTCAAAAACTCTCTGTAGAACTTCAATATGTTCTTCAGTATGTTTGATTATGTGCTGAATTCTAAAGATAATATCCCAGTAATTAGCTTATGTTAAGATTTCTTACAAAGAATTGCAAGACGAAAAATAAGGTTATTTTGATGTTTTTAACAAAGTTAACAGAATATTCTAATCAAATATGCTTTAAATTAGGGTATAGACCATTTGTTGGTAGCAAAATAAAAGTTTAGGTATCACATTGATTGATTTTAAAATTTAGGTATTACATTTGTATTGGCAACAAAGTTTATGAACATATGATGAACTTACCCCTATTTTCTTTGGTGTGCAATTTATCTGAAATGAAGTGAGTATAGCTACGTTGAATTTGAATCTAACACACTTTTTTTAGAAAAGAATTTAAATCTAACAAACAACTTATATTTCATGAATATTGTTGAAGTGAACAAGACTAGTTTTCTTACTTTTGGATTGACCACAAGGTAGTTTCTTTTCATGGATGTGGTAGTTTTTTTATTTAGTTGTAAGATTTATGAATTGGCATCGTTAAAAAGAAGGATGTGGATAACTGGATATGGTCTTTTTTGATATACTACATCAGTTACCAAGTTACTAATAACCGCCAATAACCACCTCAGTTTTGAATTCAAACCCACAAACCCTCTATATAAACATCCCACAAATTCTCAAAAACGGTTCCCAAAAATTGTATATTCTTCATAACTGTTCTTGTTCTTCAGTTACAAACCGATCTCATCTTCTTCAATAAACTTCAAAAATGGATCAACCACAAGACTCCGGAATCAAGATCTACGACAACGCCGTGTACGGCGACCCTCCGGACCCCGAGGACCACCCTAAGCCCAACTCTGCCGCCTCCTCCTGCATGGGATCCTCCAACCCCAAACCACCTTCTTCATCCCTCCCTCTCGTCCGTCTCAACCACCACCAACTCCACGGCCGCAAACGACGCGCCGTCGCCAAAGGAGTCCAGAAAACCATCTCCAAAACCTCCATGCTCGTCAACTTCCTCCCCACCGGAACCCTCCTCACTTTCGAGATGGTCCTTCCCGCCATCTACCGTAATGGCGAGTGCACCACCGTCACAACCCTAATGAATCACGTCCTCCTCGGGATCTGCGCCCTCTCCTGCTTCTTCTTCCACTTCACCGACAGCTTCAAAGGCCCTGATGACAAGGTCTACTACGGCTTCGTCACGCCAAGGGGGCTGGCGGTGTTTAAGCCGGGGATGGTGGTGGAGGTGCCTAAGGATGAAAGGTATAAGGTAGGGCTGACGGACTTTGTTCATGCTATAATGTCAGTGATGGTGTTCATGGCGATTGCGTTTTCGGATCGGCGCGTGACGGATTGTATGTTTCCCGGACATGAGAAGGAGATGGATGAAGTGATGGAAAGTTTCCCGTTGATGGTGGGAATTGTTTGTAGTGGCTTGTTTCTTGTGTTTCCGACGTCTCGTCATGGAATTGGCTGCATGTCTGCATGAAAAACTGGTTACATTTGCTAACTATTTGCTAATTGATTTGGTGTTTAGGTTTAATAGTTCGTGTGTGTTTGGTACGGTTTGCAATGATGGGATTTGTGTGTTTGTAGTCATCGATGATGTTTGTTCATGACGTACGTACTGTTAGTTTGTACGTTATTATTTTTTTGTAACCTTGATTTTACTCAATTTAGTGATGAAGATCATGATCTGGTTTGTCGTAATTTGGTAACTGATGATTACTGTAACTTATTACATCCGGTCTTTTCTTTCTGATCAATTGAGATTTTAATAATCAGTAAATTAAAGACTAGTAAAATACTAAATCTGTTAAGATAATATGAAACCCAAGAAAGAAAATGTGGTGTTGTATGTGATGATGTATTCGGATTACCATATTTGAAAAAATTGGCCAAAAACATGCAATTAGAAGAGAAGTGCTATCAGAATGGAAAATTCTAGTGTACCGGCTGGTATACTATACCTCATGTTTTTAGAAGGCAATTTCACACACCATCACGTGCAAAGCACATGCACATCAAACTTATGAGGGATGTATACCATACCGGCCTGCACAGCAGACAATCCCAGTCGGAATATGCGATCTGATTGCAATAATAGTCCCAGCCGGTATCAAAGCAAGCTCATTCTTTCTGATTGTCAAACTTTCTCAATCCTTGGTCGCGTAGAAGTTTCAATGAGTATTAAATTGCTCGTGTTTGTGTTGGATCCAGAAGTAAAAAGCCCATTTATAGAAAGGCAAGTGGACCGATGCCTGCGGTCAAGAGGGTCAGAGGACGTTTGGAAAGTCAAAAGCGCTCGCAAGGAGCACAGTAACAAAGTACGCTCGCGAAAGGAGATAATTTGTTCGCAGGAGGAAACGCGCTCGCGAAGCGGGACGTGTGTTAACAGAATACGTTCGCGGTTGGAAAAGCGTTCGCGAGGGTATTATAAGAAATTAGACACGTGGTTGCAGGAGGTTAAGTTACCACTAGAATGGTTTTGGGCTTACATGATTGGGCTTTAAGAACTAGTCTTGCACTACAAGAAGGATTATTTGAGGCTATACCTTGATTCGCAAGGAAACATCTACCCTAGTATTCACTATATAAAGGGTTGAGGTGCAAGAGAAAAACACAACGACATCTATCAACAAACAGACAACAACTTCGCCACGCGAAAGTCTTCAAGCCTCTCCGGAGCAACCAAGTCTGATCCGTCAGCAACTCAAGCCTGATCCGTCAGCAACCGTAGCCTGATCCGTCAAGCTGCAAAAGGGACTTAATCCGTTAAGTCTGACAGGTTTCAATCCGTTGAAATCTCTCTACTCCCCTGTTCGATCCGTTGAGCAGTTTTACTCCCGCAATCAGTTCTGGAGAATCCGTTCGCCAGTTTATATCTTGATACCCGCTGCTTAGTTTCTTTGCATACTAAGTAAGATTCGGCCATCCTCAAAGGTTGGAGAAAAATCCTAGAGGGACTTTTCCCTTGTAGGTCTAAGAAGAGAACCTAGCACAGAGGAAGAAGATCGGCGTCTGTCACAGTCGCTGTGAGAAGAAGTCAGAAGAGGGACGCAAGTAGCATCCAACTTCAAGGTTGTACCTGACCCAAAGGTACTGGCACGCCTAGCACAAATTTACAAGCCGGTTGTTTGAAGGACTGCAAATTCTAGACCAAACATCTGGCACGCCCAGTGGGACAGTGTCAAGATTACAGGCTTCGGCGAATATCAAAAGGAATATCCTTCGTGTTCCAAACCAGAACACGTAGTCGCAAGACCACATAATTCGGCTTACTGTAGGAAGCTATCTGCAGAACAAGCTATTAGCAAGTTCGGTGCCATGACTAACGGAGGACAGTCACAGAACCTTGCTGAACAGGTAGGAGCATTAAGCTCATCATTGGATAACCTGACTAAAGGTTTCCAGGAGGTCCGCGACCGAGCCCGGCAACAAGACAAAAAGGCCGAGATTCAGGACCTAAGGTATGCAGACCTAGCAACTAAGATGAATGAAAATCAGCAAGCGCTGAATAAGAGGATGGATATGTTCATGGAGGCTTTAAATGCCATGAGAACTGAGCAGCTTATCCACCAACAGCCTCCAGAAGAAGAGTTGCTAGAAGAGGTCGATCACCAGGTGGATAGAAGAACCGTGCACCGGGAGGGATTTGGTCCACTTCGTGTGGGTGATGACCAATTAGCGGTGCACAATAATCAGAACCCTGTAGGGGCTAGAGGACGACAGAGGGCTCCAAGGCAGCAACCACGTCGTTCGCCAACACCTAATCAAAGGAGACCTCAGCTGGACTGGGATGCAGTCCAGAATATGATACAGGAGGCAATAAGGGCAACTCCCGTTGTTGCTGTGAACACTGCATACGCACACCCGTATCCAGAATGGGTAGCTGAAAGCCCATGGCCGGAACATTATCGGCAGATAAGATTCACTTCATTCTCAGGAGAAGGATCTGAAGACGCAGCCACCCACATCGCAAGATTCACAGGCGAGTGTGGACCATATGGTGCGGACAATGTTTTCAAGTTACGCACATTCGGTGCCTCATTGTCAGGGTCAGCACTGACATGGTATACCAAGTTGATACCAAGATCGGTCCCTGACTGGAACATGATGGAGACCATGTTTAGAACCACATTTGGAACTGTGGAACCAGAGGTTGACTTGTCTTCTTTGACAGCGATGTATCAGCAACCTATGGAGTCATCTGTAGAATTCCTCAAGCGGTTCAAGATTCAACAGGCCAAGTGCAAAACTCCAATCCCGGAGCCTGACTTGATCAAAATCGCAATTCGTGGGTTGGAGAAGAGACAGAGAGCAAAACACCACGATGGAGTGTTCTCTAGCATGGCTGACTTAATGAACAGGGTTGGCAGTTACCAGTACTTCCTGAATGAGCTGGACGAAGACGCTAACAATTCCAGGAACAACTTAGCTCTCATCCCAGGAACGCTGAGGCCCAGAATGCCTCCAGCAAGGCACAAGACTGTGGGGGCAATATATTCCCATATGGATCCCTACTATTCGGCCCCACAAGCTATGCCCTATGCAGACCCATACATGATGGGTTATGAGGAAGAAGTCGCAGCAGTAGAGTTAGCAGGCAGACAGCCTATCAAGTCCCAGGTGTTGAAAATGTCTAAAGAGCCAGTAAAGATCTCGTTCGCCGCGTTCGCTAAGCCGGAGTACGAATCCTATACATATAATGCACACAAGGCACCGGAAATTTTGGAAGATCTGACGGCATTAGGGAAGGTAAGGAATGACTTTGGACCTCCCCCTACACAGGAACAGCTCAAAGGAAAGAAGTACTGCAGGTTCCATAATCTTTGGAACCATAACACATAGGAGTGCATTCGCTTGAAGGACACTATCCAGACTTGGATCAACGAGGGAAAACTCGGAGCGAATGAAGAAAAGACTGCGGCTTGGGTGGACATCGATCCTTTTCCCACCATCAATATGATTGATTTAGCGCCCTGCGAAGGGAAGAAGGAAAAGCCACTGCCAACAAGGCCGAAGTTCAAAGAATACACTTATGATGCCAGTAGGGCTCATATTATCCTGAACAAGCTGATCATGGCCAACGAGGTGGCCATCCCTTGGGGAGTCTTTCCCCCAGAAGAGGCAATAGCTGGTAAGACCTATTGTAAGTTTCATAACTTGTGGACTTACAAGACTTCTCAGTGCATGCAGCTCAAAGATCAGATACAACAATGGGTCAATGAGGGGTCAATCACCTTTTGTGATCCAGCAGTAGCAGATGTGGCTGTGGTTGATTTGGCTCGGGGTAGCAGAAAACTGACGCTTGACCTAAGCACTATAGCTGGAGAAACAGAAGCTGTCAAACGGAAAGAACCAATGGCAGGTACATCAGCAGTCATGTTGTGTGATAGGTGCAAAACTGAATGTGGCATTGCTAAAGAGCCACAACACAAGCAGAAAAGTGCGGTTGCTACACCCCCTGAAGCATATCAGCCACACAGCCCGAAGCAGATGAGGAGATCAGCAGGCCCTAGTCAGAGGGATTCCAACCTCTACTTGCGCTTACGCCAGGCAAGAATGGAGCAGAAGAAGCCAGTGGTCTACCCGCAGGACGTAATAACTAAGCCTTATATACCACCAGCTTCACGGAATATCCTCAAAGACAACGTCTGGATGGTCAGAGAGAGAGGAAAGGTGGTAGAAGCCACACCTACTCAGACTAGGAACGTGCAGCGAAGATATGGCAAAACCAAGAGGCTTTTGGAGGCATTGGATAAAGGCCTAGTCAGCCCAGACCAGATCAGGGAGACTCCGGAACAGTTAAGGCGGAAGCTGGATTTATTGTCAGCTAGACCTTATTGCCCTATCAGAAACGTTCGCGATACCACCAAGACTTCTACCACGAAACATAGCGGACAGAAGAGAGTCTCGCGAGAAGGAAATAGCGGCGAACGAAAGTCTGTATGGTCAAGGGTGAGCATTGACAAAAGTCAACATACGCGAGAACCAGTTTGGTCACGGGTAGGTAAAAAGGTGGTGGGTGAAATATCTATTTCCACCTTTAGTAAGACACCTGAGACGTCTCCGGCGAAAAGGGTTAGGATATCAGAAGTCCCTGAGAGCGGAGACAATATCAAGACGTCGAAAACAAAGGTCGAATGGAGACCAAAAGTAGTTCAGCGTCAGGATCCGGGGTCCCAAGAAACAGATAAGGTTGGACCTATGATTGAGGTTGAGCAACAGAGACCTGTTCCAGAGGTTTCTTTAGTAAAGCAGATGGCTGAAGCATTTGCCCGCGTAGAAGAAGAGTCAGAAGTCGATATACCTCGAGTCATAGAAGATGATATGGAGGAAACTGAGGAAGATGAAACCGGGGGTATGGACGAAAGTTTGCCGTGTAGCATGCTTTATGTGGAAAACGAGCATGGTGAGATGATTTCAGACCAATCTGAATCTGCTCAGGTGTACGTGACGACCGAAGCTGTGATACCAGTTCCAGAGACAAACACTTATTGCAATATGGTGTATGTCTTACCTTCTATGTATGCATTGGATGAGCCAATTTCGTCTGAAGTCTTCCTCAACATGTCAGAAGATGAGACTGGAGTGGAGTCATCCGTTCGCAGAGAGGAGTTGGCTGTAAAGAAGGATAAAGAGGACATGGACCCTGATTTGAGAAGGAAGTACGTTTTGTTCTCCAAGCCCACATTCGCCATGAGGCAGCATTTGCGTCCATTATACGTATCTGCTGATATGATGGACAAAAGGGTCAGTAGGATATTGGTGGATACAGGGGCTGCTGTAAGTGTCCTTACCGTACAGACCATGAATTTCCTTCAGGTTCCGAAGGAGAAAATTCTAGATAGCAAGATGAAGGTGAAAAGTTTTGCTGGAAACATAGCTCAGACACTCGGTGTAGTGATACTAAAAATTAGGGTTGGCCCATCAGAGATGTATCAAACTTTCTTCGTAGCTGAGTGCACTGCTCCTTATACTATGATTCTGGGCAGAGATTGGCTTCATCAGGCCGGTTGTGTTCCATCATCGCTCCATCAAGAGCTCGCTATCTGGAACCCAGAAACTGATGAATCTGAAATAATCAAGGCCGATCCTAGACCGTTCTCAGTAGCAGCTTGCTTTGTTGATGCAAGTTATTACAGTGAAGACATGAGGCCTTTAAGAGTCAGTGGCATCACAAAGAAAGGACATCCATATGGGGTGACCTCCACTGAGCTTACGCAATGGGGATTGGCGCAACTTCAAGCAGACGCCAGTAGACCAATCTCCATGGTTTTACCCCGAAACAATCAATGAAGCCACAACTCAGCAAGGAGGAGTTGGAAGCCTACGCTTCCCTGCATCAGAGATTATCTATTTTTAGGCAGGAGCAAGAGGCTTTCCAACAGGTGGCGGCAGTAGAGTGCGTTAACGATGATGTGTTAGAATATTACGAGGAAGAGGAGGAGATTATCCAGGCAGCTCCGGCAGCCTTGGATGATACTCCACCTAAGGTCAAGGATCCAGTAGAGAAAGTCAACCTGGGGACCCTAGAGGAACCAATAGAGGTTGGAATAAGTGTGTATTTGGAGCCTGAACAAAAACAGAAGCTCATTGAGCTACTTCACGAGTACAAGGATTGCTTCGCAGAGAAATACGAGGACATGCCTGGTTTAGCACCAGAGCTAGTTTGTCATAAGCTACCAATCATGGATGGTTACAGGCCAGTCAGACAAGAACCTAGGCGAATGCATGCCGACACAGCGGCTTCAGTTAAGGAAGAGGTGGAAAAGATGCTTAAGTCAGGAATTATTCGACCTACAAAGTATGCCAAGTGGTTGTCTAACATAGTACCAGTCAGGAAAAAGAATGGTAAGATGAGGGTGTACGTGGATTACAGGAATTTAAATACTGCCACACCAAAGGACGTGTATCCTATGCCCATGGCGGACATGCTGGTAGATGCAGTGGCAGGGCATGAGTTGTTATCGTTCATGGATGGAACCGCAGGATATCACCAGATTCCTGTGGAGGAGGAAGACAAGCACAAGACGGCTTTCAGATGTCCGGGATTTACAGGAGCATTCGAATACCAAGTCATGCCTTTTGGGCTTAAGAATGCTGGTGCCACATATCAAAGGGCGATGAACCTTATCTTCCATGACATATTAGGGAAGATATTGGAGGTTTATATTGACGATGTGGTAGTAAAGTCCAAGATTAAGGCAGACCACATAGAGGATCTACGAAAAGTCTTCATAAGGATGCGAAAACATAAACTCAGAATGAACCCAGCTAAATGCGTCTTTGGGGTTCAGTCAGGCGATTTCCTAGGGTTTGTGGTCCATCAGCGGGGGATCGAGATTCCAGCGGACAAGGTCAAGTCAGTCATAGAAGCTCCTGCCCCAACTAACAAGAAGGAGTTGCAGCAGATACTAGGAAAGATTAACTTCTTGTGTAGGTTCATCTCGAATTCAGCAGGAAAGATTCAACCCTTTACATCTTTGTTAAAATTGAGGGCAGATACGGAGTTTCGTTGGGAGACAAGTCACCAGGAAGCGTTCGACAGAATAAAGCAGTACCTAGTTTCACCGCCAGTTCTGATGCCTCCACGGCCGGGTCACCCTTTGAAGCTCTACATTTCAGCATGCGAGACATCCATTGCTGCACTTTTAGCACAAGATGAACACCAAGAGGATGATAAAGTGGTTGAGCATGCTGTGTATTACCTTAGCAGGACGTTGATAGATGCAGAAACCAGGTACAGTGACATGGAACGGTTGTGCCTTGCGTTGTATTTCGCCGGTTGCAAATTACGCCATTACATGTTATCTTTCACAACGGTAGTGGTGGCACAGACGGACTTGGTGAAATACATGTTAACTAGACCCATTCTTAGGGGTCGAATTGGTAAATGGGTGTTAGCTTTGTCGGAGTTCTCACTACAATATACACCTTTGAAGGCACAAACCGGACAAGCGGTTTCAGATTTTTTGCTTCATCATCCTGTGGAACAAGATTTACAATACAGGGAGTTAGATGTGGTGGCCATTCTGATGCAGCCTTGGGAATTATACTTTGATGGGAGCAGTACTGAGAGTTTATCTGGCGCAGGGATATCTCTAGTAAGTCCGCTCGGGGTTCGTCATGCATATTCTTTCCAACTAGAGTGGAAATGCACCAACAATCAGGCTGAATATGAAGCACTCATAATTGGATTGGAAATGTTGCTCGCAATGGGGGCAACAGTGGTAAGTGTGTTTGGTGACTCCTTGTTGGTGATCAATCAGCTTAAGGGGTTATACAAATGTACCACCTTTACTTTGGTTCCTTTTTGGGAAAGGGCTACAGAGTTGTTGGAGCAATTCAGTGATGTCACTCTGGATTATATCCCAAGAGCACACAACGTCGCGGCGAATGAATTAGCCCAAATCGCCACTGGCATAACTTTGGCTGATGGAGTCTGCGAGCGGATTTTGAAGGTGGAAAGAAGGACGTTACCTTCTTTCATGGCTCGAAGGGTAGACGCGGATGAATGGTACGTCGCTACGATAGAGGCTATCGATACAGATTGGCGTCAACCACTCATTGATTACTTGGATAATCCATCTACTCCAGTTGATAGACAAGTCAGATACTTTGCCACTAACTATGTGATACGAGGTGGCGAACTCTTACGCAGAGGAGAGGATGGAGTTTATCTTAGGTGTATCTTTGGAAAAGAAGCTAAGCGAGTAATGAGAGAGGTACACTTAGGAGTGTGTGGTTCGCACCAGGCTGGACCAAAGATGAGGTGGCTTATCCGTCGTTATGGTTACTTTTGGCCTTCAATCTTGAAAGATTGCATCACCTTTGCTCAAGGTTGTCAGGAGTGTCAAGCGCATGGACCGGTGCGGCATGTTCCAGATGTGCCCATGCAACCCATTATTAAGCCTTGGCCAGCAAGAGGATGGGCGTTGGATTTTATAGGAATTATTCATCCAGCTTCGTCTCAGCAGCATAAGTTCATCCTATTAGCGACCGATTATTTCACAAAATGGGTGGAGGCTGTACCCTTAAAAGATGCATCTGCTCGAACAGTTTGCAGCTTCATCTTCAGCAACATCATTAGCAGGTATGGTATCCCAGAGTGTTTAGTTGCAGACAGGGGGGCAGCATTTCTAGCGAAAGAAACCGAAGACTTCATTACTGACTATGGGATTAAGTTTCTGCATTCCACACCATATTATGCTCAGGCGAATGGACAAGCTGAGGCTAGTAACAAAGTCATAATCAATATCCTGTGAAAGATGCTGATTGATAATCCTAGAGATTGGCATAACGAGCTTGATCATACTCTGTGGGCATATCGAACATCTAAGCGGTCGCCTACAGGAACCACACCCTATGCCTTGATGTTTGGGCATGATGCAGTTTTACCCATGGAGATAAGTGTTAATTCTTTAAGGGTTCGCGAACAACATCAGTTAGTAGGAGAGGATTATGTTCAGGCCATGTTTCAGGAGCATGAACAGTTGGATACTACTCGGGTGGAAGCCTTAGATCATATAATGGTTGAAAAACAACGAGTCGCTCGCGCATATGACGCCAGGACACGTGGCAGAAGTTTTGGAGTTGGCGATTTGGTTTGGAAAGCAGTACTTCCCTTTGGCGAACACGTTCGCGGCAGGGGTAAGTGGTCGCCTACGTGGCAGGGGCCTTTTGTGATTGACCAGATCGTGGGTAAAGGTGCTTATTATCTGCGAGATTTGGATGGAGAAGTCCATAATAACCCTATTAATGGGAGGCATCTGAAACAGTACTTTCCAAGTGTTTGGGCTTCTGACGATCCTTCGTCGCCACAGATGACAGAACAGCCTGTTTGCCAGCAAGGGGGGCAGAGTTTAGAGCCTTAGGATCTTGTTTGCAGAATTGGGATCTTGTCAGTTTCATTCATGTTGCTTAACGCCTAACCTGTTTGAGGTTTTCGGTTTTTTATGCACATGATAAAACTGGGGGGCACCATAGATATACAAACCAATTAATGTGGTTTTTCGACTTTTTTCGAATTTTTTGACAATTTTTGGGAAGAACAAATTGTGTTTTTCAAGCCCTAATTTAGTTTGAACCAACGCCTGTGGTTTATACATAGAACATAAACAATGTGTGTTTATTGCATAGTATTCATGGATAACAAATACAGTGTTGAACAAGAACAAAGCTGCTTAAAGAAAGAGCTATTACGACTCCTTTCATAAAGTCTCTCTTCAAACTGTTGCAGGTTTTGCTTCATCTTCCACCTTGCGCGGCCAGCTTGTTGAAAGCAAGTCGACGGTGATGGGAGTAGAAGCAACTTGGTCTGACCTGGCGCGGAAGAGGCTCGACAAGAGGAATCCTGTCAGCACAGAAGCCTTCTTCGGTCCAATACCAGAAGTCAATCCCCTCATCAAGTGGAATTTGGTTCCAGTGATGCACTTCGATGCGACTTCAGGGCTGGGCGCATCAGATCTTATTCCTGAGGTTAGGTTGTGAAGCCTACCCAGGATTTGAGGTTTGGTTGTGAAGCCTAGAGGACAGAAAGGTTGAAGAAAGAGGTCTGGTGGAACTGCTTTGAGACTGAAAGGAGAATACATGTTCTTGGTTGTTGAAGGTGATGAAAGGAATTAATCGATATTTATAGGCGAAACGCTAGGTTTTCACCAAAGGGAACTGAATGGTTTGCTATTCGTTCATTGGTCAAGCATTTATCACGCGTGCTGTGTTAGTTGAATACGGTAAATGCGCAAGTTAATGGTGCGACGTTGCAGTTAAAGTTGGGAACAGTTTTCGAGTGGTCAAGGATATGGAATTAATTTGAAAAGATCTTCTGCATTCAGAATAATATGCGCGAACAAAGTCAGAACAGATAAACAGTTAAATAAATTTACTAATGTGCTTAATGTTCGCTAAAGCAGTATCAAGGGCGTTTTGGATATTTTCTTCGTTGATCAGGGAATCTTCGATCCTGTCGTCCACCTGGTTGATCATTTGCTGAAGAGTCTGATAGGAGTTCTTCTCTTGCTCCAAGACGTTTAAGTTGTTCTGGGTTTCCTCTTCGACAATTGCTAGCTGGGCCTCAATCTCAGCTTTTTGACGTTTAAGCTCAGCAAGTCGGTTAGGAAACAACTGGGTCGCGTTATGGACAAGTTTGGCAAGATTGGTGGCTTTGGCAACCCGTTCGGCTTGGAACTTCTCTTTCTGTTGATGATACTGAGGAGCCTCCAATCGCGTGGCTCTGGCACGCTCAGACAAAGTCGCAGCTTTGGTTGTGAATTCCCACAGACGCTGCAATTTCTTCAAGAGTCTTTCATCAGCTTGAACTCGAAGGAGACGAACAGCATCTTCAATTTGGACCCTAGTGTGTGGGTGGAGAAGATCTTCATGCTCTAGGTTGCGGAGGAATAGTGTCGCATCAGCGATGGATTGGTTTGCTTGAAAAGGATCCAGCATTAATTGAACTTGCTCGATGAGGGAAGGCGTAGCATGATCAGATGGGGAGGTCATTGAAAGGTTCTCCGGAATCTGGCAAATAAAGAAATAATAAGTGTTTGTGAGAGTACAAACAGAAGCTGCAAAATAAAAATTGTCACCTTTGGGTCAGTTTCAGTTGGGATTACCGGTTGAAGCACTGGTTGAACAATATCAGTCGCGCGATCGGCATTCGCGACAGCAGTTTCATTCGCCGGAGAGACTGTGTTCGCGGGAGGAATTTCATTCGCGCGAGTATCAGTCATTTTTCTCTGAGGCGAACAGGAAGTTGCCTCGCGGGGAAAAGGCTCATTCGCAGCAACAGTTTGAAGTGGAACAAGCTTGGCGCTTTCACTAAAGATCTCTCCCATCATAGTATCCAGGATCGGAGAAGCAACTGACTCGGAGGAAGAGCTAACTTCAAATACAGGAGTTGGTCCCTGAAACGACAGAAGCACAATTGAGCTCAAGATCATTGAAACATCGCCAATTGAATGGTTTATCAAAATAATACCTCTTGATCTGTTTCAGCAGGAGTCCCAGTGTCCAGGTTAGCTCTGGGAGGAATCGCCTCTTGGGCCACGGCAGAGGTTACTTCAGCTAGAACAGTTAGGTTGGGGGCACCAGAAACAGCAGGATGTTGATTGCATTCTTCGAGGGATTGTACGTCTTCAGAGTTAGACTGCATAAGCTGATCCACCTAGAAGGCAATTATATGATTAATTGGCTTGGCTACATGAGCATACGAGTTTTCAAATTAAATGAACCCATACCTGGGGTTGGAGAGCATTTCCTTCTGTAAGAAGATTTGGTTTGAGCCTCTTGAGTGGATGATCTGCATTCTTGTTCGCGCGCTTCTTGGTTCTTTGAGGACGCTGCAAGGAAGGAAGGTGGTCGGAAAAAGGAATACAGATCAGAAAATTGATAAACATAGTTAAAGAGTTTTAAATACCTGGGGGGCAGGAAGCACTTCTGTTCGCTCCTCAGGAACCAAAGAAGATTCAACGCTTTGGCGAGGGCCGTCAATGGCAAAAACAGCCAGGTCTTCGGCATGACGGAATTGTGTCTGATATGGCTGGAAGATCTGTCTAAACACAGATAGGTGGTTTGGTTTCCATTTGCCTTCGTTGATTGATGTCCACCACTTAGTAAACTCATTAGTGGCCTCGAAGCTCAGACGTACTCCGCCGAGGGGATAGGTGTTGACAGGTTGAGCGATGTCTTTAAAACTGGAGGGGATGGAATCAGGATCAATCCCAGCGTTATAGGTTTCTCGCCACGAAGTGAAATGGTTGCGACTAGCCAATGGGGGATATGGAATTTTTTGGCACATTCCGAATTGCCTCGTGAAGAAGTTGGGGGCATAGATTTCTACTTCGGCTCTCCCTGGTAGTTTGAGGTCGCGATTGGAAAGGAGGCGTAGAAAGAAAAGGAGCTGCAGGACGTTGTGTTTGTTGCTGAAAATAAAACCTTCTTTAACGAGAGAAGGGTATGTGCGTCTGCAGATAACGAGAATAGAATCTGAAGGTAGGCTTTCCATACTATACAGATGGTGGAAACAACGCGAATAGCTAAGGGCTGGAGGATGTGGAGCGGATACGATGGTTTGGCCTAAAACCTTATCTTTTAGGAAGCCGGTGACAGAGGAAGAGCGGAAAGCAGGGAAATAGGTTTGAAGCCACAAGTCCAAAATCCAAAGAGGACCGCTAACAGATCTGTGTTTAAAGGGCTCTAAGGATAGAAAGTGTAGTGACCTATATAGTAGTCCAGCGGCTAACTCCAAAAGATTGAGAGGAATACCGTTGTAAAGTAGCTCAGCCGCTCTGGCCCAGGCGAAAGTGGGTTTGTTGGTGGCGCTACATTCAACATATTTGAGTAGCCAGAATTCCAGAAATGCTAGGCGACTCAGATCGTCGTCAGTGCTCCCATAGTGATTGACCCACGCGGCGTATGAGTTGGGGCGAGGCTGATCAGAGGGGATTTGATGTTCCAGAGCAAGGTCGTTGAGAGGACTCGGTGCGCAGGCGAATGGAAATCCGGTAATTGTATACATATCTAGGAGGGTGATACCCATTGGGCCTGCGGGGAGATGAAAGGTGTTTGATGAAGTGTCCCAGAAGCAAATTGCTGCTGCCAGGGGAGCTCTGTTACAACCAGACTTCAAGGAGAAGCAGAGGTCGATAGGATCGGCGATTCCAACGACTTGCCATCGTTCAAGGTCCTTACTACGGCGTTGTTGGTACCACTGGATCTCGGCGTCATTAGTATTCGGCCACTGCCCAAATCTGGTCTGGGCGTCTGACTTCTGCCAGTCGACGAATGAAACTTCTTCCTTGCGAAAGATTAAAGGGGGAATTCGAGATGCATGTTGACGGTAAGGCAGTTCAAGTGGGTTTGGGAAGACATCAACCCAGGGACCAAGGTCGCAGGTTTGATCAATCTTAACTCTCAACCAAGAACCCTTGGGTTTTGGAGCAGGTCGGAGGCCAACCATGGCTTGGACAAAGTTTAGGGCTTCATGCTCAGAAGGGGTTCTGGGTGTGGTTTTCACAGCAGAGAAGGTGTGTTTGGGTGCCATTGATTTGGAAGTAGGAACGGCGGCGGATTATCTCAGGAAGGTTTGAAAAGAGTTGCAGAGGGAAATGATGGTTGAGTGTTCTGAGGAGTTTGACAATGAAAAGACGTTTGCTTTTGGTTAAATCAATGCTAAGGTATAGCTCTTTTCGATTTTCGCAAACGGGCTTAATCTCAAGAACTGGGGGGCAATGTTGGATCCAGAAGTAAAAAGCCCATTTATAGAAAGGCAAGTGGACCGATGCCTGCGGTCAAGAGGGTCAGAGGACGTTTGGAAAGTCAAAAGCGCTCGCAAGGAGCACAGTAACAAAGTACGCTCGCGAAAGGAGATAATTTGTTCGCAGGAGGAAACGCGCTCGCGAAGCGGGACGTGTGTTAACAGAATACGTTCGCGGTTGGAAAAGCGTTCGCGAGGGTATTATAAGAAATTAGACACGTGGTTGCAGGAGGTTAAGTTACCACTAGAATGGTTTTGGGCTTACATGATTGGGCTTTAAGAACTAGTCTTGCACTACAAGAAGGATTATTTGAGGCTATACCTTGATTCGCAAGGAAACATCTACCCTAGTATTCACTATATAAAGGGTTGAGGTGCAAGAGAAAAACACAACGACATCTATCAACAAACAGACAACAACTTCGCCACGCGAAAGTCTTCAAGCCTCTCCGGAGCAACCAAGCCTGATCCGTCAGCAACTCAAGCCTGATCCGTCAGCAACCGTAGCCTGATCCGTCAAGCTGCAAAAGGGACTTAATCCGTTAAGTCTGACAGGTTTCAATCCGTTGAAATCTCTCTACTCCCCTGTTCGATCCGTTGAGCAGTTTTACTCCCGCAATCAGTTCTGGAGAATCCGTTCGCCAGTTTATATCTTGATACCCGCTGCTTAGTTTCTTTGCATACTAAGTAAGATTCGGCCATCCTCAAAGGTTGGAGAAAAATCCTAGAGGGACTTTTCCCTTGTAGGTCTAAGAAGAGAACCTAGCACAGAGGAAGAAGATCGGCGTCTGTCACAGTCGCTGTGAGAAGAAGTCAGAAGAGGGACGCAAGTAGCATCCAACTTCAAGGTTGTACCTGACCCAAAGGTACTGGCACGCCTAGCACAAATTTACAAGCCGGTTGTTTGAAGGACTGCAAATTCTAGACCAAACAGTTTGTATCAAAAGTATCGTAGTGCAATGGATAGTTGTAACAGTTCACATGTGTGAGTGATTAATTCATGTGCCTATTAAGCCTTTAAGAAACTCATTTTCAAGGGAAAAAAATTGTGTGAACTAAGAACTTATGTCCAATTTAACTAGCGAAATGGTGGGCGGTGATCATAGTCCAATTTAAAGAACTTATGTTCTTTTTCTTAGAGAGTTTAATGCAGTTGTGTGTATCTCTGACTTGTATTAGCACAATTTTTAGTTGTTTTTGGATACCATTTGAGTGAGATACTCATTAGTTCTGTTTTTGTTGCAGTATAGCTAACATCTAGCTGAATGGTTGAATTATACTACTGAAGCAGTACTTTTTTAAGAAGAAGATCGAAAAAGAAGAAGAATTGGAGTTCTTCTTTTTCTTTTTTGTACAAATGACTGAACAAATTATATTACTAGATAAATCACAATATTGTTTGTGTATTATTGTGTATGTAATGCGTCCAATGACATTGTAATATACACATTTTGTATTTGGATCCTTTTTGATAATTAAACACATCATTCTAAAATTATTTTTTGTTCTCACAGCACTTTTAAAAACAGTTTATCAAACACCGCAACTGTTTCATTTTATAACAATATCAAAAGTGATTCTACTCACAACAATTTTAAAAGTGACTTTGATCACTGAACAACAATTCCAAACTGGGCCTTAGATCTTTCGAGAGATAATTTGGATGAGAACATTTTGGTTATGGAATCGAGTTGGTCATCCATGACGCTTTTTATTTTGGGGATAATAGGCACATGGAAAGAGGAAGAGATTGTCTAGACCATCACTGTTTCTGGTTTAAGGCGCAACATATATATGAACGTTTTCTAAAAAATAAGTTTGTTTGAAAAATATAATGACATGGTACATAATGTTGTCATATAATTTATTTTGAATTTTCATCACATATGATGAATTGGGAGTAGCAGCTTGGTGTTTGAATCGAAAATATTTTCTCATCATGTTATTCAAATTAAATTGTGTTAAATGAGTTAAGATTATTGATTTGTACATGGTTGATCAAAATTGTTTGGATTATTTGACCAAATTTTGAAATTTACCTCTTTGTGTTAAATGAGTTAAGATTATTGATTTGTACATGGTTGATCAAAATTGTTTGGATTATTTGACCAAATTTTGAAATTTACCACAAGAGGTGCGTCACTCAGTGGCGTAGCTAGAAACTTCAATTAAGAGGGGCAAAACCGAAATAACAGACATTGAGAAAAACATTGTTTGATAACATAATTGCTCATTTACATATCCAACACAAAAATCTTAGTCCATTTTAATCTTTGATTTTGCATGTTGATAAGTTGGCTTAGGTTACAAACAATTCATTACAGTTTAAGTCGGTGATCGATACTTTTAGTCTTTTACCTTGGCTCATAATTTTGTCATATAGGGTTTTATGACTTTTATCCAAATAATATTTTAACAAAATCACTTAATTTATATACTCATCTCGCGATTTAGAATTTTCATATACTTTTTGGTTATAAGTATGTAATTTCATAAAAGACGCAGTGATCTTGAAAATTATATGAAAAGTATCTGAAAATTCTAAATCGCGAGATGAGTATATAAATTAAGTGATCTTGTTAAAATATTATTTGGATAAAATTCATAAAACCTTATATGACAAAATTATGAGCCAAGGTAAAAGACTAAAAGTATCGATCACCGACTTAAACTGTAATGAATTGTTTGTAACCTAAACCAACTTATCAACATGCAAAATCAAAGATTAAAATGGACTAAGATTTTTGTGTTGGATATATAAATGAGCAATTATGTTATCAAACAATGTTTTTCTCAATGTCTGTTATTTCGGTTTTGTCCCTCCTAGTTGAAGTTTTTTGCTACGCCACTGCATCCAAGGCGTCCATAGAGGCCATGGCTAAGGTGGCGGTAGCATACGAGGATGATAACGAATGCAGTATCTGCTTGAATGGTTTGAGGGTTGGCGACCAAGTCAAGGAGATGCCTTGCAAGCATAGGTTCCATGGGGCCTGTATCGAGAAGTGGATGGGAATGAGCACTCTATGCCCGCTTTGCCGGTTCTCTTTGCCTGCAGAGTCAGAAGATGAACAAGTCAGTGATAATTATCATTTTACCGATACTGTTATCTATCATACCGGAGGTGAATTGGTTGCAAGCCCTGTCAATCCCTATCTTGAAATCGATTAAATGCTCTTCCGTGATTCGATTTGGGATTGGTAGCTAGTAATGATCCACTGATCCACTTACCTTAGGGTTGCTGATGAATCAGTAGACGAGGATGCATGATTTACTGATCGATTGAATATTGTATACGTTGCTGGCTTGTAATTATAGAAATATAATGAAATGCATATATGATGCATCGAATCTTTAATTTTTTTTTTCTCTTCATCCATTCTGAAGTTAGATTTAATTAAAAAAACCAACCTTAATTTGGTTTAGAAATCTCATCACAAGAATTTACTCAGCTATTAAAAAAAGTTATTGTACATGTTATTACAGAAGAAGATACCATATGGCCTTATAAGGAAGATAATCGTGTTTTGATGACCAAAAAAGTACAAGATTTAGGTAATTTAGGGTTTTATCAAAGTAAAGATATGAGTACATGACTATAAAATAGTCTTTCTAGCTCGCGCACCTTCTGACCTTCATATATGAACTAGAGTTAGCTATAGCAAACGAAACCATGTCTAGCCACCAAGCATATGATGATCAAATATCCTCATCTGGCTCTTATTTCTTGGACCAACCAAGGACAGAAAACGATCAAATACTAGATTTTCTAAGTGCAGTAGCCAATCTTGATTTTGGAGCAGCATCCCTAGCCTACGATGAGCTCATGTCTACCCAATCAAACATCTCATCAGGCTTCTCCTCCACCAAAGATTTCAGTTACCTTGACTCTCAAGCAACACCCCAAGCCTACGGTACATGCATACCCCAAACTGAAACCGTCAACCAATTTTGTTTTAGTTCTGGCAAGCTATCTGATGTCCCTCCAGTAGGAGCGGAGCGTGGTAACTGCTTGAAGATGGGTGTGGAAGCCAAGGAGATGCCTTGTGATGTGCGTTAGTTTGAGTTGCCGTGCTGTATTGAAAAGTGGCTGAGCAAGAGCACCTACTTCCTGCCATTCAGGTTCACTGTGCCTGCAGCAGTGCTGGTATTGATGATTTCTGTGTTGATCATGGAGACATGCTTGATTACTTGCTAGAAGAATAGACAAGATAGAGGGTTTGGAGTTTTAGTTTCTTGAATTATTTCTTCTATTGATATTTTATGTTGATTAAGTTAGCTAAGGAACGAATTTCATTATTTCACCATCATATTTTCTCATCTTAACCGTTTATATTCTAGGTATATATTTGTAGATCATCTCTACAATTTTTCAGCCAAATCGATAATCGTTAAGGTGTTCAAATCAATGAAACTATCTGAGCTGTTCATCGTGAACAATAACTCTAATTTCATTGATTTGAATGCCTTAACGATTTTCAATTTGGCTGAAAATTTGTTAAGATGATCTGCACATATATAACTAGAATCTGAACGGTTAAGATGAGAAAATATGATCGAGAAGTAAGTCAAATAATGAAATTTGTTCCTTAGCTAAGGAACAGACGTCTGCTATATAAACGATTATATATATATATATATATATATTCGTTAAGACATTCAAATCAATGAAACTATCTGAACTGTTCATTCTTGAACACTAGCTGTAAATTACAGCTTTGAACGCCTTAACGATTATCAATTTGGCTGAAAAATTGTAAAGATGATCTACACATATATACCTAAAATCTGAACGGCTAAGATGAGAAAATATGATCAAGAACTAGGTCAAATAATGAAATCTGTTTCTTAGCTAAGGAACAAATCTTCGCTCCTGATCAAACCTATATATACACACACACATACTATATCAGCCACCTTCCAATGAGGGTTCTCTTTTCTTGACATATATGAGGGATCAAGGATTACATCAACTTTTAATCACCAAATCATATCTCCACCGTGCAGTATATAGATTAATATATAAAGATCATTTATGCAAAATTTCATCCAATTTGATGATTGAAAATTCCACTTGGCTTGCATCAAAACTTGGCTTCTCCGGCATGCTTCATGCCCGCTTTGCAGGTCCACTGTGCCAATACTGCAGGAAGATCAGGACAATAGCTGGAATAACTATTACCAATATGATGATCGTAATAGCATCCATTTTTATTTAAAATTGATGTAATTCAACCTCAATTCTTAAGGCATGGACTTAGATTGAGTTGGACTACCTGGTTTCTTCTCCCCTACCCTATTCCACACTTTCAGCTAATGATGTCATTGTCATTTCTTGGATCACAGCCATCCATACTTTACCTCTATTTTGTTCCTTTTAAGCTTTCATCCCTTTATATTAAATGATAATTATACAACATTCATGTACTTCAATATTACTTTGCTCGTGGGAAGAGATTCTTATTGCAAATTCCGGCCACCATGAATCTTGACTGAATGAGTGGGACTTGGAACTTTTTCATCAACCCTTTACTCTTTGGAGATAACAAATTGAAGCATTACTAAAGCAGAAATGATGGATTGGACCTTCGCTGATTCGATCAATATATCATACAACTATTCGTGATCAAAGCACGAAGAGTTCTGTATGTCAACATGAACCTTCTACTGTAGTTATACTATTGAAAGGGCCACAGGGTAGCCCAAAACCACAGAGCATATTCAAGGATTTAGACTACTGTCCCTGAGATGAATGAAGTACATGTCAATACACGATCTGAGCTTGTGGGCTGCACAGAGGCTCTACATGCCCATATTCTAATCATACCGACCATGCCATTCATAAGTTAAGATAAAGGGAGCCTCAACACAAAGCAATGTTCAAGAGTATTCTGCAAGTGTTCTGATTTTCAAATTCAGCATGTAATCTTCTAAATGCATAAATACAGTTCGAAACATGTTATAATGAACTTTTACCCCCATATACATGTCAAGCAACCAACCATATCTGCAGGTTGACGTGAACCAGAAGAGCAAGGAGATCTTCCTCTGAAATGTGATGACCAAATGATTACACAGGAGGGTTTTGAAAGATGAAACTCCTTGTCACCACAAGCAGATGAATAATAGCAAGAGTGAAAAATGACAAGGCTCAATCTCGCTTCCGAAATCCAAGGAGATAACAAAGTATCTAGTCCCTTTCTACCATAATGAATCTTAGAAACATGTTCAAGTGAAATTATAGTATGCTTCTAGTAACTGCCCCGAAATTAGAAGGTAGAAACATAGTGTCACTACTTGGAGACGTTAACACTTTACACTCTTCATAGCACCACTCTTCCAAGGGATCTGGATGAAAGTATGAGGGAAAAACTCGCTAAATCCTTAAACTTGCCAATTACTTTGTAACTTGAGTTCATCATTCTATACATGATACTACATAGAAGATTGCTTGCTTTGTATAAAGTTAATCTTATTAGAAACATTTGAGCATTAGAAACTTCCGGTGTGATATGTATTCTTATATCAGTTGGCTAATCTGATACAAAATAAATTACTTGAATAAAGCAAGATGAGTAAAGCAATGCAGAGTGATGCAAATGTGAGTAGACAAAGCATATCATACCAGTCCTGATCCCATATTTGTTCCTTTTGAGATGAATTTTTGAGTTTGCCTCATCAGTTCCCACTTATCAAACTGGGAAAGCTTCTTTATGTAAAAAGCCAGGTGCCCAGATTACTGTCATCAGAAAAAATTGAAAACGCTTCCTGCTTTCTATATACATAGCCAAGCAAGATGTAAGCTTCAAGAATAACATATATAGGGAATCGTTGGCATTTTCACCACTTTTCCAGACCACTAACTCCACAACTGAACCACTAAAAGAAATGCTCTAATCAAAGAAACAGATATTCAAGTATCAATCTTTCTCTTTCAAGGTCAGGGCAGAACAAGTAGCTGTCTATGCACATAATATGGAGAAATCATTCAAGAAATACTCTCTTCATAGAATAATCATAACATATAAAATAGAAAAGGAAGGGAAGATGGTCAATAGCAAGACCTCTTCCTCTGCAATTATGGCTACTCCTGTGTTGATAACTTAGCTCCCTATGCCTCCTATGAACCTACTTCTTGATCTTTTTGATCTTCCTCGGCCCCGGAACTTCCAATCTCCCAACAGAACACCCACACCTAGCTCGAAACACCAACACAGCCCTCCCATTGGTCGGCGCCATCTTCTTAAGCTCAGCTTCCAATTCCCTATGATGATCCCTCGGCAACTCAAACAGCCCCTTCTTCACTCCATCCAAAGCCGAATTCTTCACACACTCCTCTGTCTCCAGCAGAATATCAAACTCGGCTTCTTTTCTCAACCCTTTGCAATTCAGATTCCCACATTTCCTGCTAGTGCAGGCCAACAGCGCCCAAGCAGCCAATGCAGCACACCCCATCGACCCGTAAACCAGAGGAGCATGAGAAACCTCCTCCCTCAGCACATACGTAACAATCCCCGCGATTTCGATGGTCTTAATAAAGATTAGTTTTGCGTACGGAAATAAAAGAAACCCACAAGCGCCGATCACGGCAATGAAGAGCACTACATCAATCATTGCCGATCGAGATCGATCGCAGACGAGGAGTTCGGAGCAATTGAGTGAAGAATCGGACATCTTTCTGCTCCTCATTACATGACTGGACTGTTTAGATTTAGTGCCAGAGTCGATTAGGGTCATGGAATCGGATGTCGGGGCTTTTTGGTCAACGACCGAGATTGAGCTGTGCAAATATACCATTTCACTTAACCTAACAGATGAGGAGTATTGTGTTCCACCGAATCCAATCACCTAAACAAATATCAGATCAAATCCCAGATCGACCCAACTCAAAAAGAGAAAGAATTTCAATCGCGCCAGCTGAGAGGCTTGAAACGAATCAAAATCAACACCAAAGCAGCTCAATCAAAAATTGAAAAACTAGTCCAATCGGTAGTATTGGATTATGAAGAATTGGCCGGCGGGAGAGAAAAGCAGAGGAGGAAGAAGAAGGAGAACCAGAGAAGACAAGGAAGGAGTCGTGAGTTTTGGTTATCGGAATTGAAGTAAAAAAAGAGATGGTAAGGTTTGTTTATAGACGCCATGGGAACTCCAAGCGACGTTGTGAGAGATGGATTACGTGGGCTGTTTTTCTGTGTGACTGGGCCTTTTTATTTCATGATGTGTGCTTGATTTTGTGGGGTACTTTTATGGGCTTGGCCTACTTTCTACAATTGGAAACAAAGAATTTGACTGCGTCATTTACTATGGAGTTACCCTCTTGGGGTAATACTACTTTTGGTCAGTTATGACTCGAGCATGACATGACAGAAAAAACTTTTTTTGTGAAAGCGAAGAGGCACCGGTCTTAGCCGGGTTCCTCGTTGCTACATTGAAGATTATTATTAATAAGAGAACGGTACATAGGGGGACGTAGAGCCGTTACCCTTTAAAACAGAAATCATATCCTCGTAGAGAACGTCCTGGAGAATAATAGGAAGGTGTGCAAGTCAATTGGCAACACCGGTTGCTTCACAAAAAATGTGTCGTAATTGAAAAGAATGAAAGGCCGTAGTGTACCTTTTGCAATCTTCTACAATACAACCCACATCAGACAAGTCGACATCATCCCTGGAAAGGGCATTGACAAGCAAGCTGCAGTCTGTCTCCATCTCAATATCATCCCACCCTTCATGAATTGCTAAAAGCCATACCCGCACGTAGTGCCTCCGCTTCAGCCTGAAACACAGAACCCACAAAAGCCATGGGTTTCGCCATTGCAGCCATGCAAGTCCCATTCTCATCACGTATGACAACACCAATTCCTCCTGAACCATGATCAGCCCTAAAACTGCCATCAATGTTCCCCTTGAGTCTCCCCCTTGGTGGACACTCCCACTTCTTTCTTTCTTGTCGTCTCTTCTTACCAACAACCCTTATACCCTGCTGACACTCTTCAAACAGCGAAAGCAACTTGTTGCACATGCTCATAGGAGAAAAGCCTTCACTCTTCCACAGAATTTGATTCCTCTCCTCCCAAATGGACCAGATAGAAAGCAAAAACCAGTCTCATTGCTCCCCCTTGAAGACATCAACAACTTCACTAAACCATTGCCAAATACTGGCAGCTGGGTTTAAAGCAGGGTTAAGTTTAAGTGGACCTAGTTGCCAAAACTCTGCAATTGCTGTGCAGTTTTTGAATAAGTGCAGATTATCCTCCCCGTTCCGACCACAAAACAAACATAGAGTATCCACGGGCACCCTCTTCTTTGATAGTGCACCCTTCGACGGCACTATCTCCTTAATCACCCGCCATGCCAACATACGTACCTTTGGAGGAACCCCACTGCCCCATATCTTCCTCTAAAGCACAGCTGACTTCGTACCATTGTCAGAAGATGATGCTGACCCCTCTCTGCAATTGCTGTGCAATTTGGTTAGTACTAGTTTGCTATAAAAATAAAATAAAAATATTATACTTCGTCATGTAATGTGGAATAGAAAGGAAGACCAAAGTGAAGTTTTTTTGGTAATGAAGACCAAAGTGAAGTTTGATCAAACAAATGAAGACCTAGCTACTCAGTGGTGCCAAATTTCAATGGAAGTCTCGCATGTCAAACAAGCAAACAAGAAGAAACTAACAATGTGATGAGAATATTTGACTTGGTATACAGCATTTTACGCGTTAGGCCATCTTATCTTAGTGAAATAAAAATGATCAGACAATGTATAAGGATTCAATGAAGTAAATAGAGGTGTAACTAGAACTACTTTTATCAATTTTTTTGCTTAGGTTGCATATATACTCTTAATACTATTTTAGATAACTCGAGTATTTTGAACCGTTAAATATTAGTTTGCGCAAGTATTGAGGATCAAATTTGATGTCAATGCATCTAAAATTTTTATGAAAACCATTTATCGCGTATGCAATGCATTCTAATTCATTTCAAACTTTATTTATTCTTACAATACAAGAAACACTAATCATATTAATATTTCATAAATATAGTATTCTCATACAAGATCCGAAACTTTAAAGTTGTAGTTGTTACGTCATATCGGACTTGATTGGTGCCAATGACTTGAGCACTAGAGCAAATGTTGAGGCCAACATGGCTTATGGATCGATTTGGTTGAAAAATATGGCCTCAATTTTTTGTAAAAAATTATTTCCTATTTTACCCAACATGATTATTACCTCAATTTTTTAATTTTTTGTTCTCTCACCATCTTTCTCTCCACCTTTGTTTTTTGTTCTGGATCCCATTGTATTCATTCTCCTTTTTATACCTAATATTTATCAATTCAATCTCTGTTCCATTGAATAACAAACCAAAGAGATAAAACTTGTTATTAAGCCTATTTAACCACAAAACAAATTTGTTGGCTCAGATTATGAGATTGAATTGAACTAGAATCTCAAGAACTCAAATCTCTGGGTTTAATTTTTTTTTTTCATTAATTTGCTTAAACTAATGTTTATGAATGGGTTATGAATTTAGATGCAAGGCTAGGAAAACTTTCTTAAAGTAGAAAGTTTCTTAAAATGGAAAAGATTTCAATTATGGTTGGTTTCCGTTTTAATAAGTTTCCTTAAATGTAACATTATGATTACGACCGTTAACTCGATTAAACGGAAATGACACATTTAAAAGGAGTCGAAGACTACCTCCCCGACATTCTACCAAATTTATTGTCTCACTGGAGCAGTCACCGGATTCCGGCGACTTGCGGGAATCCTCTACCGAATTCCATTCAATTTGCTAGAAATTCGCCATAGAAAATTGTCACAGATCATCATCAAACAAAATTGTCACAGATCAACATCAAACAACACCAAACAATAAAATGCAGAAATTGCATAGTGACCTCCAATGCACCAACTCACCTCCGATCTTCTCCAAGATCGAATACAGTAGCTCCTCAGCCTTCTCCTTGCCCAACACTTGAATCCAGAAGCTCCACTCTACCTAAACTCCTCAAACAGAACCTCCTCTGCCTCCCACAGCCTCGCCTCAGCCTTAGTCCTCAGCTTCCTGTCTCGTCGGAGCTCTAGGAGTCCACCAGAAGCCCATAATTATCCCGTCGGAGGCTCACCGTAGTGCTCGACCAAACCCAGAAAAACACAGAGAAAAGGGGGATTTGAATCAGGGCTCGAATCAGAGGTTTAGGGACATGAAAAGGAAGAAGGAGAAGAGAGGAGAAGAACCATACCATCTACGCGCCTTCACGCCGCCTGGATCGTCGAAAATTGATCGTTGACCGCCGTGCACATTAGAGCTCGATTTCCCTGCACGGTGGCTACTTGGAGATTTCGAGGATAGGGTTAGATAAAGGAGAAAGAGAGGAAGAGAATGATGGTAGTTCGCTGGTGAGCGGTGGCTCGCCGGAGAAGACGAGAGCTCGGGGAGCTCAGGTTGACCGAAATGGGGCAGTTTTGACCGAGTCAAAACTGACCCTCTATTTATAAAGGATTGGACGGCCCAGATTTGATCTGAAAAAGATCTAACGGTCCAGATTTAATGAAAGGTAAAAAGTAAATCTGAAATGGTAAAAACTATTTACCATAATGGTAATTAAAAATTACCATAAACTTTGAAAATTCACAGAAAATAGACGGAAGCTCCGAAAAATATTCTGAAAATACCGGGAGACTCGTGTCGACACGTACTATGACATCGAGTCCTTAAACGAGGAATTTAAAGAATTTATAAAAACTCTAAAATGAACGTGGTCGTTAACTTGTTAAGTTACCAAGTGCGACTTAAATCTCAATAACTCGTCGTTAACCACTGTAAAAACATACGAGGTCTCACAAATCTCATCCGGATCTTCTTCTCCATTGGTGACTCCTAACGCCAACAATGCCTTGCCAAAAGTCCAAGGGCAGCCCTCATTCTTGAAAGTGAACAAGATTATCAAACACCAAAGAGAGCTAAGGTTGAAGGGCTGCCCTTGGACTTTTGGCAAGGCATTGTTGGCGTTAGGAGTCACCAATGGAGAAGAAGATCCGGATGAGATTTGTGAGACCTCGTATGTTTTTACAGTGGGAGAAGAAGATCCGGATGAGATTCTTGAAGAGAGCTAAGGTTGGGTTTGGGAGAGCTTATAAGCTCCTTTGCTTTTAAGCACCAAAGATTTTGGTGTTTGGTAAGTCCAAAAATAAGCTACTTTTAAAAAAAGTATAAAGTGTTTTGAGGGAAAAAGAAGAAGCTACAAACCCTCACCTTCTGCTTATAAGCTAAAAGTCAGCTCTCTTCAAATCTTTCTCATTCTTGAAAGTGAACAAGATTATCGCTATTTCTCCCACTCTGTGCACATTAATCCGATTTTGATCTTGGTGCTCACTTTTTGGGATCTATTGATTCTTCATCCTAGTCACAAACAACTCCAAATTGAAGTTTTTATGCATGAATAACTCTCCGAACATGAATGAACCATATGCGAGACCCGTTCTTTAACTCCTCCTATGGCATGACCACCTCCACCTCGATCTCGCTGATTGCCAGCTGCTTTGCAAAGTTACCGACAACCACTTCCATATCGCACAAGAAGCCACTGATGGCGTTGCAACCTTAGACTAAAGCTGATATTGATCTAAACATAAAGGTTTGAAAGGCTAAGCAGTCGTCGCTCTTCTAGACTATAGAGGAGCAGAAACCCTAACTCTTATGGAGTGAAGGGACGAGCACATGCAGCAACATCATATTGAGTGGATGACAACTATAGTTTTACATGCTCTAAGATGGGCAACCTCGACTATAAAAGGGTGAAGACAGCTGACTCGGATTATGGACCACTCGATTCAGACATTCGATCAAAACCCTCAAAATATGACCAAAATACCCCCATGAGGGTGGGGGTAAAAAGGGAAACAGAGAATCAAAAAATATTTTCAAGGCCACAAAGGCACAAACCCAACTCGTGGCTCAGAATCGCCCGACGTGTCATGCCACCAAAAAAGAGAGAAAAAAAGGGAAACAAAAAGGAACAATTTCCATTCAATGTGGAAAAAAGCAACGTGTCAGTGTGAAGAAAAAAGAGGAGCAGTAGTAATTTAGCCGAAAATGTCGGAGGCGAGGGACCCGGCGATCAAGCTTTTCGGGAAGACGATTCCGCTGCCGGAGGTCCCGCCGTCGCTCAGTGATTCGGCGGCGCCGGTTGAGAAAGTTAAGGCTCCGGATCCGGGGGAACTTATAGCGTCTTCGTCGTCGCCTGGAGGAGGAGAAGTCAATGATGATAAGGACGGCGGAGAAGAGAGGGAAGAGGTCAATAACGGCGGCGACGATGAGGTATGAGCTTTTTTTGGGTTAGTCGGAGTTTTTGAAATGGGGGTTGGGATTGGTTTTCTGGGTTTTGATTGATTTTTGTGGGATTTGTTTGGGTTGTTTTTGTTTCTCAAAATTGCATCTTGGATTTTTGGCCGTGTTTAATTCGGGTGCATCAAGTTTTAATTTTTGCGAGGAAATTGATTTCTACTTGCATTGGATGCATTTTTGAACTGGCTGCATAGACTGCTACAATATTTACTTGTTGAGTCCTCCCTGGGTTTCATTGCGTTCTTTGGTACTATTAGTTTAGTTTCGACTATTTCATTGTGTTTTAGTGATAAGAAAGGGGGTGAATGAAATTGTGGCAAGTTGATATGTTAAGAAAACTTATCTGAAACTAATTTGTCGATTGAACTTCTCATCAGGAAACATTGGGTGAAAAGGCAATTCAGAATAAAGAGGAAGATGAAGCCCTACGTATATCATCGGAAGAGTTGACAAATTCAGATGAAGCATCAAGAATAGGTGAAAGTCCTAAAGTACCTGTTGTCAAGGAGACTGCTGCACTCAAAACTTTGAAGGATGAAGAAGAACAGGGCGAGACAAGCAATTCACAAGAAAAGACCCTCAAGAAGCCGGACAAAATTATTCCATGCCCCCGCTGTAATAGCATGGACACCAAGTTCTGTTACTACAACAACTACAATGTCAACCAACCGCGACACTTCTGCAAGAACTGCCAGAGATATTGGACAGCTGGTGGGACTATGAGGAATGTCCCTGTTGGTGCTGGCCGTCGCAAGAATAAGAATACTCCTCAGTATCGTCACATAACTGTCTCTGAAGCATTGCCGAATGGTCGACCTGATGTTCTAAATGGAGTCCGCCATCCTTCACTACAGTCTAATGGCACTGTCCTAACATTTTGCGCAGACACACCTGTCTGTGAGTCAATGACTTCTGTTCTTCAGCTTGCTGATAAGAATGTACAGAACTGTACTCCAGATGGTTTTCATAAACCCGAGGGATTAATCATTTCAGCTTATGGGGGCGGAGTAAATGGAGATGATCATTCGAGTAGGTCTACGGTCACAGATTCAAGTTCAAAGGAGGAGACATCCAAACCTGGGCCACAAGAGCCAGTTATGCAGAATTATCCTGGCTACCCACCTCAAATACCATGCTTTCCTGGTGCTCCTTGGCCTTACCCGTGGAACCCGGCTCAATGGGGCACTCCAGTAAGTCCACCTGCTTTCTGCCCTCCAGGTTATCCTATGCCCTTTTACCCTGCAGCTGCTTATTGGGGTTGTGCTGTACAAGGCACTTGGAACATGCCTTGGGTTCCTCAACCATCATCTCCAAACCAAACCGCTCCAAGTTCTGGTTCCAACTCTCCGACTTTGGGGAAACATTCGAGGGATGAGAACCCTGTAAAACAAACCAGCTCTGAGGAAGATGAGACACCAAAAGAAAAGAATGCTGAGAGGTGCCTTTGGATTCCAAAAACATTGAGGATTGATGACCCGGGAGAAGCAGCAAGAAGCTCTATATGGGCAACATTGGGGATTAAGAACGATAAAGCTGATTCGATTAGCAGCGGGGGACTCTTTAAGGCCTTCCGGTCAAAGGGTGATGACAAGAATCACATAGCAGAAGCCTCTCCAATCTTGCAAGCCAATCCAGCAGCACTATGTAGGTCACTCAAGTTCCAAGAGAGCTCATGATTCGGTAAGTTTAGGATTTAGGAGCTCAAGATTAGCAGTTGTCTTTTGTTTCAAGTGGCGCAAACAATTCAGCATTGTTCATCTGCTCCCCTCAATATGACACCACCTCTCTATGCCTGGGAAATCCATCCAGATGCTGAAGCTGTCAATGGTGGAAGAGGGTAGGAGGAGTGGTTTGTCTCCTGAGCTGTGAGCCGTCTTACTTTTGCTCAAATAGCCATTGATTTTCCCCTCTTGAGTACTATAATGAACATTTGCAGTTTGTTCAGTTAGATGGGTTGCTGAGTTCCTGTACATATATTTACATGTAAAAGTAATAGTGAGAACTAGAACATAGAACAGATCGGGTTTGTGTAGCATAATCCCAAATGTACTTGAATAATTTGGGGATTTCGAATGAGACATCCTGTTCGTTTATGCTTTTATTTAGAGTAATTGCACTATTTGGTAGCAGAATTGGTGGAATTTCCAGAAATTTTCAGTGAGTTGTACAGAGATTGGTATGGCAATTATCATAGCTTCAATCACAAAAGTAAAACTAAAAGCTTGGTGCGTATATCCACTCAAGTGTGAAGGAGGCTGCTAGGGTTGGATCAAATTGTGAGCTAAGTTGAGGTTGAAAAAGATTAAAGATCCACCAAGTCCTTAAATTGCCATGGATTGAATCATGATTAGGCCAATTGGCCAAGTACATTTCCCTTTCTTCGCGGGACAGACATTCAAACCAAAACAAAACACTGAAAACTGGAAAGTTGATCATAAAACATGCCCTTTCCTTCTTCCATTTACTATTGCTTTCATTTTGAGAAGGTTGAAGCATACAGCCAACTCAAAAGAAGTTCATCCTTTCTGGTGCAAAAGAAAGTTTCATCTCTTTTAATTAGTTTTGCATATATCAGAACTCATGCATTCTGAGAAAGGAAACCTGAGTTCAGCAACAACCTGCAAACCATTTTTGTTAAGGAATTGACATTTATCTACACTAAAAAAAGTGGAATCGATATTTTATAATTCATTTTAAAGACAGATATAGTTAACTAACAGTAAAAATCGTCTTTTAGAACAATTTTTCTAATACTATATATTTGCATTTGAAGTCTAATTAGTTGAAATTTCAGTAATTAAACATATGATTGATAAAAATTGAAAACCTTAAGAAGTAAATTTTTAAACTTAAGAGTACAAGAGGTAAAATAATGTTAAACTCTAACTTCATTTAAATAAACTGAAATTAATTCAAAATTTTAACACATTGTTTTGGGATCGGAACTTGCAAAGTCAACTCCTGCCTGTTGGTTCTTTCCAAGTCATTGAGGTGTAAGACTAATTACTGTTAGTTAATCAAAGGACTTCTAACTCTATTTTTTTTTAAGAAAAAGGACTTCAAGCTGACTAGCGCTTACTTTGCTTTGTCCCCGAACCTCCTCACTTTAAATCTTAAAATACATCCTTAGAGCATCTACACTGGTTGCTCGAGGAAGATCATGAGCACGAGCTCTTGAGATTTTGTTGAGATATATATATATCCTATATTAAAAATATGAGATCTTACCTATAAGTTTATAAGGGTTTGGACTACTCTCTCAATTGACAATCGATTTTGAAGTTGAAACCCAGACTACTTTTTCTGACCTTGCATCTTACGTTCAACATTAAGTAACAAAGCCTCCAAGGCATCATAGGTTATAGGAGTGTCCTCAGCCTGAGCAGAACTCACAGTATTCTCATACATTGCACCAACATTATTCATAATAATTGCAACCAGATTAGTTTCAGGAACAACATGACCAACAAGAGCAAGGTTATCAGCTATACCTTGATTATATCAAGATAATTAGAAATGGAGAGATCACCATGAAGGGTACGGAGCAGCTCGCCACGAATTTAGATGATGCGGTTCTATGAATGAGAGGCATACCGCTTTGCAAGAGAAACCCAGGTAGCATGAGAGGAAGTTGATCGAGCCACAGTGGCGAGGACTGACGGGCTTAGAGATCCATTAATCCAACTAAGAACCATCTGATCCTGTTGGATCCAAGCTTCATAGTCAGGATTGACTTTATCAGTGACGTTGCCATTAGCATCCTTAAGAAAAGCTGGAGGACATTTGTTAGAACCATCAACAAAGCCCATGAGGTTGCGAAAGACCACACGAACTTCACGACTATCCAAGTTGTTGTCTACGTGTTAGGCTTAAAGATTCGCCACACGTGCGGGGCTTATTGAGATATATATCCCACATCGAAAATATAAGACCTTGCATGTGTGTTTATAAGGGTTTGAGCTACTCTCTCCATTGCTAATTGGTTGTGGAGTTGAACCCTATAGTACTTTATCACGAGCAAGAGGTAGAGCCGGCCAGACTGAAATTGCTCGAGGTTGAACAAACTTTGCTTGAGTGATTGCTCTTGAAAGAGGTGGAACCCACCGTTTTGCTCGAGCTGATCTCACTGCTGCGTTTCGCCCATTTTGTTGCTCGATCGGTTGTCAGCTGGGTCCCGTCGTTGCTTGAGCGGTTCGGCAAAATCCTACTCGCTGGTGCGGATGCTCTTATATCGTGAGCAAGAAATTGAAGGGAGGGTTTCATTCAACAATTTCTGTAGTCATTTATTTTCTAAATGGGCATCAGGTGCATCATATGCCATTTCAGATTGAAATTGATGATAAAATATGAACTAGAAATATAATAAACAAACAGCACGAGGCAGATTCTGTTAGAAAATATGTCAAATATTACAAACATATAATAACATAAATTCATTATAATTAAATAAATAATTATAACTAAAAATTCATAATACAAACATGATGATGAACACCAATGTTACCAACTCAGATTCAAGTATAGAATGATGTTGAAGGAAGTCGAGTCGTGTGTCTCACACACTTTTCTTAAGACAAATTATGCCTCCTATTCGGTGCAAAGGGTTGATGACACTTGTCTCTCAGGATACAACGACTGCTTGTCCCTTGAAACTGCACTGCTACTAAGGACACTGAATGAACTTGAAGTACCTTCGTCTATCACCAGAACACAACTTAGAGAGGAAGAGAAAGAAATCAAGTAAAGAGAGATGCTTTGAGTTGGTGTGTTTAGAATGAGGGATGAAGTCACCTATTTATATTGATGAGATTTGAGAAAAACTTGAATGCCATGAATAAGGTTACAACCTTTTATTAGACCACTACCATGTCATTGATTCATGTTGTTACAAAAACCAAAAGACAAGGAAGTTGAAAGATCAACCATTACATGCATTACTTTGGTGACTATTTCCATTTATCTTTAACTATCAAAAAGATTACAAAAAATCTTTTATTTCTATCATTTTTCCAACAGATTCGTGGGACATTGGGAGGGGATTGGGAAGCTTCACTTTGTTTGAAAAGCAAGAAACACAGCTGGGTTTTTAATGGGAAATGGGAAGCCAATGCTGAAACTTTGTAAATAAGCTGTGCACAAAGTTTGATTAGTATAGTTAATTAGCTTTAGCTTTATATACTCAATGGTAAATGTTTGTTTAAACAAAGAAGGCAGACATGAAGAACCTCAAGGTCGAGAAAGATGTAGAGCGAACGTCCGCACTCCAATGTTTTTGGTTTTCCGGTCATTTGGTGTCGAAGGCGGCCCTACTTGCTGTTGGACGAACTCTAGAGACATACCAAACAACAATAGTAGGAAGAAGAACACCATGGAGATTGGAATCAAGACCAATGCTGCGACCTCATCCAAAGTTATAAGATTGATCAAGTTTGGCCAGAAACTTAAGGTCGACGAGGCCATCGGCAAGGAGAAGCTATGTCTTGAGGTCCTTTTGCATTGACATTAGGGCGAGATTGTTGTTCTAATGATCTTGTCATGGTTCTACGACTATTATTTTTGAAGAGTGATTGCGACCTCACAATCTTGTGGTTTGGTTCGGTGCATGCGGTCAGAAACCCACACCATTTTAATTCTATACGGTTACTGTATTTTCGGTGCGGTTCAGGTCGATAACCACATTTTTGTGCAATTTGGTCACCCTAGGTAAAACTGTAAAAGTAGCCCCAATGTTATCCTTACCAGACTTTAGCCGATGAAAATTTTTCGTCAGCCTGTTACAAAATTTCGTCGCCTAAGAATGTCGTCGGGAAAAGGTCGTCGGCTATACTTTAGCCAACGAAATAAATTTCAATCGTCGCCTAAATTTATAGGCTTCACTCCTCCCTCAAGACCCCTCCAGAACTCTCAACGCTGCCATGCAGCCTTACCACCGAGCTCCACTAACACCCTCCAGGACCCATGCCTCGTTCTGCTATTGCTGGTCTGAGCAGCCTCCAAGGCTCCTCCTCGTGCGTGCAGGCGCTGCTGTGACCAATGAACGAAGTGGAACTCATCGAGACATCAAGCCAGAAAATAAGAGGAATGAAGGATAAGGTCTAGAAACTGAAAATCAAAGCTCAAGAGGCTTGAAAATGAGAGGAGAAGGAGGAGGAGTAGGAAGAGAGATGAAGAGGATTGGAGGATGGAGAGAGATGAAATATATAGAAAAAAAATTCAAAATTTTTTTGACTGAGATTTTGAAAATTTGAGGGTATTTTAGCCGACAAAATAACACATGTTATCGGCTATACTTTAGTCGACCACACGTTGTATTTTGTCGGCTAAAGTACCATTTACTGAAAAAAAATTACCACACGTGACATTCAGTGTCAGATTGACTATTGTGATACCAATCAGAAAGCGGAACGGCCCTACGAGTCAAACTCGTCGTTTCGCCACAACCTATGGGCCTTTTTGGCCATCCAATTTCGTTTACGACTTCAAAATGATGTTTTTCTATTTTCGAATAATTATTTAACACACTACTAGGACAAGCACTTTAGCCGACGAAAAATTTTTGTCCGCTTGTTAGCTCAATTCGTCGGCTAATATAATAGTCGACGAGCCTTCGTCGGCTATGGTTTCGTCGGGAAACAGTCGTCGGCTATAACTTTAGCCGATGAAATTAAAAGACTTCGTTAGCTAATGTCCCAGACTTTGGCCGACGAATATCTTATCTGTTACATCGGCTAAAGTTTTAGACTATAGCCGACGAAACAACATTTCGTCGACCATAATCTGAACTTTAGCTGACGAAACATTTAAGATATTCGTCAGCTAAAGTATGTAATAAAAAAACAAAACAAAAACTATAGCCGACTAAACTTACTATTCCAAGCAAAATACTATAGCCGACGAATCAAGGCAAGTTTCTTCGACTATAAGTCAATTCCAGTAAAAAAACTGAAATTTCTAAATTACCATTCCAAGCAACCTATAAAATATACGAAAACAATTTCATATAACCAACAACACCAAAAATGGTGACAAAACACGTTTTTCATTATAAATTTTAAAAATTGTTCATAAACACATAAAGCTATATAGTTGATGAACTACATAAAATCTATATTTTCTAAATCTATATCCGATTCTGGGAGCTGCTGCGGAGGAAGTTACAGCAGTGAGGTAGCGGTATAGGCTTAGGCATGGGCAGAACCGGAAGTCCCTAAAGCTGGGCATCTGAAAACACTTGCAAGTACTGGAACATCTGTTGTTGCTGGGCCTGCTGGGTGGCATATACTGCAGCATTATACTCCTGTATGGGTGGCCATCTGAGCGGCAGCCTAAGCGGCTTGCTCTTCCCGTAGTCTCTAAATTTTCGACTCTAGCTGAGTCGTCCTGCTGCAGGTCGAGGCTACCTTTCGTTGAAATCCTGGAGTGGTCTTCAGGACCCCCTCGCTCATGTGTCCTAGACACTGGCAGTAGAAGTTGTTTTCTCGAGGTGGGAAGGTTGTGCCCATGATCCACTCCCCAACCCTTGAATCTGAAGTGTCGATCCGGGACATAGCTTCGGACATCTATTCCTTCGTCATGTCCGGCCATGTCTCCCTCACTATAGCACTCATCACCTCGTCACTAGTATGTCTCACCTTCGTCTAATTAGATAGGAAAAAAATAATTAATTAACATTTTTACATATATATAAGTAAAATTAAAAATTTAAAAACTTAAGATGACTTACAATACCCTCCTGGGCGTCAGAATATGTCTTCTCGTACGTTCAGCGAACGGTCTAGAACCGATATGATGGTTTATTGTGTTACGTTGCCGGTTCTGAGCATTCGTCTGGGAAACGACTTTCAAAGAAAAAAAAATATTAGTAAAATATTTAAAAACGGACGTAATTAATGACAATTTAACCAATTCATTTTTTAAATACCTGTTTATGAGGGTTGTTGAATTCTGATGTCAGAAGTCAAAGCCACTTGTACTCTTTGTACAGTCACTCAGCAGGGGTACTAGAACGTGCGTAGTCCAGTGGGTCTGCAACTCGTTTTTCTACTCCTTATACCTACAAATACAACAAAAATACTAGAAATATTATTAATATCACATAAAATTTTATTTTTTCATTAACTTCCCAACGTACCTTCCTCCATGCACAACGTTTGCCCGACTATTCTTTAGGTGTTCGAAAACGTCAAACCACACATGCATTTAACCTTTTATTAGTTCAGTTTTTCAACAATTTAACAATGTATTGCATAATATTATTAAGGCATTTTGTAAACTCACCGATATCGCATATGGACCTTGTCCTTAACCTCCTGCGGGACCTCGCCCTAGTCTGACCACAACATAGGGACTCTATCCCTAATGAGTGCTCCTACACGGCTGGAGTACGTCCTCGACTACCCGCCCGATACTATGTGGACATCCTCGTTTGTATCGATGACGATCCTCCCTGAGGTACTGATGGTATTCTCAAGAGCCTTCCCTGTGACGGGGCCTCTCTTCTTCTTCTTCTTCTTCTTCTTCTTTGTCAGCTTGGCTCTGATGGTGCCTATCACATGATAAACCAAATTGATTATTAAAATTAGAGATCCGTTATTATTAATTATAAGAAAACAAATTATTCATCTTTCATTACCTGAGAGCGATGCTACGGACACAGCAGATTCCGTCTTTGTCGCTTATGATGATGCCCTCACGGAAATAAGAGACGTATCAAAAGACATGAATCGGTACACCGTTGATGGAGCCACTGGCGGGGGCAGTGGATAAATCGGCGTCCCTGAGCCATCGACTGCAGATAAGGCCGGTATCATTCTCGGACGGAACAGATGAGGCGACAACACGAAAAAATTAATTTAGCCGATGAAAATAAATTTTTCGTCGGCTAAAGTTGACTATAACTGACGAATTTTTTAATTAGCCGATGAAGTATTTTTTCATTGGCTAAAGTATCAGATGAAGTATTTTTTCCTCGGCTAACTAGGCTAAGCCGACGAAAAATGACTTCGCTGGCCTGTTTATTTCGTCGGATAAAGCCCTTATTCTGGTAGTATATATGGAAACACCCATATCTGCATCTATATGAGGTATTTTCGTCGAAGCTTCAATACAACAAACTCTCATCAGGATGAGACACAACTGCCCATCTAAAAATTTTAAGACATTTACCTCTTAAAGATAGGGCTCCCCATAGGGATAAATAATGTTAAATATGTTTGACCGCTACTTTTGGCACTGAGACATTACCCGAATTACATGATTTTTCAACCCTAGTCATATTTCATCATTCTGGTCATATCTTATTTCACGGATTTTTTTAGTTTGAAGGTTCTACGTATAGATTGTTTTTGAAATGGAACATTTATTTAAAACTTAGTAACCATGTTATACAACATTAGTGGTCACATCGTGATTCCGATGAGCAAACTTGAGAAACGAAAATACGACCGTCTTATATGACCATCATGATAAAATACATGTATGGGAAAAAATTCAACTTGATTCTATAACGTTAAGGCTTGATCCGGACGGTCAATCCCGGAGGTCAAACCCCTAAACGAATGGAAACGGTTATTTGACCGTCTAAATTACGTATTTTGGCAGGACCTTCAACACAAAATAGTTTCAAATGGATGCGACGCTACCAATGGAAGATCTTGACCTTAAACCTCAAAGCTTTAACCGATAAATACCCTAAATATGAATCTCGAAGGGTAAAGCAATTATAGCATAGCCGACGAATTTATGTTATTTAATACCCTTGGTAAAAGCTGCAGATTTGCACCCTATCTATTAAATCTAACGGTTTCTATCCAATTTTCAATCATGTGCTATGCACGTGAGGGGTATAACTATAATATTATATATTTTTTGTTTTAATAATAATAATAGATATTTAAAAGGGAGATTCAAATATACCCATGCAAATTTTTTTGATAAAAAATGTATTATTTATTTAATATATATTTTTTGTACAATTTTATTTACCTAATCATTCATTTAATCTTTTTGGAGGGCATATGCACGAGTCTCCTTTTTAAAGATATTTACGTTGCTAATGTTAATAAGAAAAGTGCATAAAAAAGTAAGAATAAAATTGATTTGATGTCAATAACAATGAACACGATATAATTTGTAGGACTCAACACGATTGACAAAAATAATATTTATAACACATAATTTTTAGATGGATAAGTATATATGAATATTTTTTTTATAGATTTTGTTTTATTATTATAATTAATAAAATAAAATAATATAAATTAATAGTGATATCAGTCACATGTATGACACATGACTAAAAATTAGATAGAAACCATCTGATTTGACGGATGGGGTGCAAATCCACAGTTTTTACTAGGGGTGGGCGCCGTTCGGATCAGTTTGACGCTCAAACTGCAACCGAACCACTTTTCGGTTTTACAATATTTCAAACTGTATCCAAACCGTTTTTTTTTTTCGGTTTTCGAATAATTTGGTTACATAATTTTTTGATGTGGTGCGGTTCGGTTTAGGTGTGAACCGATTTATTTATTTTAACAAGCAAGGAATGTCCAAATCTTTGCCCAACAATTTCTATAAGGCATAAACAAATTTTGAATGCATTTAGAGTCTATACAAGTCTACAAATGTCATCAGAATATTAATTAGATAACAAAATATCATATTTGATAACTTAATAAATCAACATATATCAACTACAAACTTGAACATAAATGATTTTTTATATATTACAAATCAAATTCTATCAGTAAAAAATTAAAAAAAAATTAAAAAAATATAAATCAGTGCGGTGCGGTTCGGTTTAAATCGGTTGAATTATAACCTCAAACAGCTTTTATGTGATTCGGTGCGGTGTGACAATAAAACTACACCGTTTTAATTCGGGACGGTTACCGAATCATGTTTTTCGGTGCGGTTCGGTCCGGTAACCGTATATTCGGTGCAAAATGCCCACCTCTAGGTTTTACCAAGTTGAAGAGGCAAATTGACACAAATGCAAGTTAAGGGTGTAAATTAACAATTAAAACCAAATTCAATATCGGCTATTTTGCCTAAACAATAAGGAAGAACAGCCTGAAGATCAAATCTAACTTCCCAGAAAGTTTTACCCAATTTTCCATTCCTTTAACTTGGTCAATCAGCCAGTAATGCCTAGCACAATTTCACACGGCCACACAGGACAGAGAGGCAGTGCCAAAACCAAGCAGGCTAGGCCTGCTGCATGACCCACCACCCTCCACCTCAATTTCTCTCAAATAAATCCAAAACAAAAACAGTGAAACTTCCTCTGTCAACATTCTCAACGGTCAACACAAGTGCTGGTTAGGCGACCAGTTCTTCCTACACTTTTCCACCAGACCTGCGATGGCACACAGCATCTTCCCAGCCCCCATATTTTGGGGCTTGACCAGATTGCTGTCTTCAAATGCAAGACTCAATCTTTGGATCTATATAAGACACCCTGCATCTTGTCTATGCACAACTCATGTCGATGTAAAACTTAAACCATTCTCTCATATTCCCTGGCTCTCCTAGTTTCCAGAAATTCAGAATATCTAACTTGGTTCCTCACCTATACGATTAGCACGACACCACGTAAAGCCTTTACTACTAAATTACAATGGAGAAGACATCATCATCGACTACTGATCACGCGTCATCTTTATCTTTCGTTGTTCTGATTGATGCAACCATTGGTATATTGCTGCACACAGTATCAAACTGGTTAGATAGCACCCAGAATTGCTTGTCAAAGTTCCAGTCTTTTGTCCAATGCCAACATAAGTGTTGCAACTCAAAGGTTTGGGATGAGAAGTATTTGGATTCGGAGTTGAGTCAGCTGCCAAAGATATGTGAAAAGAAGTATGATGGTAGCATGAGCAGAGAAGATGATGGGAAACTTGGGGATTTTTTACAGTTCAGAAGGGGAGGAACTACCTGAATCATTCTGTTGCGATGAGCCTTCAGGGCTGTTTGATGAGAATGAGCCAAGTGTGCAGGAAGTGAAACAAGCTTTCGACGTGTTTGATGAGAACAAAGATGGGTTTATCGATGCAAGGGAGTTGCAGAGAGTTCTCTGTATTTTGGGTTTGAAGGAAGGATCAAAGCTAGAGACTGCCAGAAAATGATCAACACATTTGATTAAAACAGAGATGGAAGGATAGAGTACTTTGAATTTGTAAAATTCATGGAGGCTAGCTTTTGCTAGACTATTTTTTTCTTCCTTTAAAATCTAATAGCACAGTTATCATTGCCGCATTCATCTTTCTTCTAACATGTACCTTATAATTACTATCTGTAGTTCTGTACTAAACATTGTAATAATGGTTAGTTTGAACGATGACGAATTCGTAAGCACAAAAGAGCAATAGAGCAAAAGAATATGCACTATTCATCACATGTCAATATATACAAGCAAACAGAGAGCTATCTATGTGAATCCATACAGAATAATTCATCGATGTGATGTATATTGATAGGATTGAACTGGAGTCTACAGAAATCATAAAACCTGTAGAAGTTTGGAGCCAGCTTAGATAGGCCAAGTACTTAACATCCAATTTTGGATGGTAGTTGGTATAGTGAAATAACTTAGCCCTCACTCTTCTGAAACTTCCTTCACTTCACCTTGGATTCGTCAGGTGACTAACCCTGCTAAAAGTCGTGATTTGGAAATTATAAACTCATTCAAGATCTTTGGCTATCAACTAAATATAAATGGAAGTATGAAGCTCATAAGTTATTACTCTAGAAAGCACGTACCTCCTTGCATTTTGTGAACTTCTGCAAAGCAAGTCGCCCAAGTTCAGTAGGCTACGAGCAGCCGCACGCTCCACACTTGTAGAAGCTTATATGGGGTAACCTCTATGACCAGAAAATATGCAATTTCCTTCTCTGGTAATTAAGATGTTTACAGCTCTCATCATTGTCACCAGTAATCTGCACATGAGCACATCCCGTCTTGGAACTGATGGAATCTATTGGTATCTCTAACAATTATCACCCTGTTTGTGACGTTCGAGATAAGTTTCACAGCAACATGGCAATCATCACATATCCTGAGGTTCTTAATGACACGAATGGGAGCTTCTGAAGGTGTTTTCATGAGTCCATATGCTATTGCTAGCTTCTCGCTGTGATAACTAAGGTAATATTCTTTCTGTTCATCCTCCACATCATGTAGCACTGCAGCAATATCTGGCACATATCCCAATGGTTTAATCTTAGCCAACAATTCCCCAACCTTTTCATGTATCTGACTAGACTCCGGGTGAGTCTTATCATCGGAAGAAAATATATGGGTCTTATTTCTTATCTCTATCCAGCTCACTCCAGGCTCTTTCTTGATGTTTCTGTCCCTCGTTAATTTCCGGATATTCACAACTCCATCCCACCTCCTGGCCTTGGCATACATATTCGACAATAGTATATATGTTCCCATATCATTAGGATCCATTTGGAGAAGAACCTCTGCTACTCGCTTACCTAAACCGTAACTTCTGTGTACATGGCAAGCACTGAGCAAGGTTCTCCAGGCAACAATATCCCACGTGACTGCAGCAGTCCTCATATATCTCTCAGCTTCATCAAGTTGTCCAGATCTGCTAAGGAGCCCTACAATGCAGGTATGGTGCTCCACTCCAGGTTCAATGCTGAACTGTTTCATTAGCTGGTTCAAATAGTAAAACCCTTCCTGCACCAAGCCCATATGAGCACAAGCTGAGAGAACGGCAACAAAGGTAATATGGTTAGGACGCTCTCCTGATGCCAACATATCATGAAACACGTTTAGTGCTTCCTTACCAAGCCCATGATGCGCAAACCCAGATATCATTGCATTCCAGGTCACGGAATCTCGAAAAGTCAAGTCCATGAACACTTCATTTGCTGCTTGAATGTTTCCGCACTTAGAATACATGTTGATCAAAGCATTCCCAACAATGATATGGTATCTGAAACCCATCTTCTCCACTGTAGCCTGTAACAGATCTCCAAGTTTTAGAGCAGACAACCCTGCAGATGAGTTAAGCAAGACAGCAAAAGTATATTCATTTGGACGAATATCTTCAAGTTCCATTTTTGACAGCATACCTAATGCTTCCTCAAAGTACCCGTTTTGGAAATAAGCAGCCATGACTGCAGTCCACGAGAATATGTTCCGCGTTTGCAAGCCATTGAAAATTTTCACTGCATTCCAAACCTTGCCGCATTTCCCATACATATCAACAATTGCACTACTAAGATACACATCGCACTTCATACCCGCCTTCACCATTCTGCTGTGCACTTGCATACCCAGTCTCAAATCCTTAAGCTGAGCACAAAGGCCAAAAACAGTGACATATGTAACACTATCCCAAGCCATGCACTCACCGACCATCATACCCAAAATCTCCATTGCCTCCTTTACATACCCATGTTCCAATAGCCCATTTAAAACCGAATTACACGAAACAACATCATAACCCGGCACAGTGTTCAGAACCCTCATGGCCCCTTCCATCTCTCCACAACTGGAATACATCTGCACAAGTGCATTCTTAACATACTGATGACACTCCAATCCAGCCTTCAACACATACCCATGACATTGCTTTCCCTCCTCAACTCTCCCACTATCCGAACAAGAAGCAAGAACAGTTGCGACAACATACTCATTCGGGCAAAGATTTTGCACCGAAACCATGGTCTTGAACAAGACAAGAACTTTAAAGGCAAGCCCTTTATGCAAGTAGCCAGCCATTAGAGTACTCCAAGACACCACATTTCTGTGGGGCATTTGATCAAACAGGTGGTGGGCACTTGAGAATTGATCACATTTGGTGTACAAGTTGATGAGAGAGTTAGTGTGGAATATGCTAAGGGGCTGTGTGCTTTGGTTGGAAACGATGAGGTGGGCATGGATTGCTTTGCCAATTGGTAAGGATTTTGTGTCGGCCGCGTTTTTCAAGAGCTTGATTGGGTCTTTGAAAATGGCGGGTATTTGCTTCGGTTTGAAAAGCAGTGGAAAGTGAGAGTTTCGTAAGAGCTTTACGGTGGGCATTGCGTTGCTTAACCTAATCGTGGGATAGGTAAGAAGTGTTAAATATAACGAACCAACTAAATTTGTAAACATAAAAAATTATTTTTTTATAATTTGTTATACAAATTAAGACACTAGTCTAAATTCAAAACTAAGTTATAACAGGTTAACCCAGATTATAGTTAAAAAATGACTAAAATGTCAAACTATATATCAAAAAGTACATACCTCGTTCTTTATCTTCCTCAATCACTCTTCACCACAAATTATTTTCCTCTCTCTCATACCTTCAATCTGCTCTTCTCTCTTTCATCTCCGATCGGCTCTTCTCTCTCTCTAGCTACCGTCACCCAATCCTTAATTTTTCAATCTTGTTGCTACTGTTGCTGCAAATCATTAGGTCCTGCTGTTACTGTTGCTACAAATCATCAAAACTTGCTGCTACTGTTGCTGCAGATCAAAAGGTCTTGTTGCTACTGTTGATGTAGATCATCAAGCCTTGCTGCTACTGTTGCTGCAGATCATCAAGTCTTCGTGCTACTGTTGCTGCAGATCAAAAGGTCTTGTTGCTACTGTTGTTGCAGATCATCAAATCTTGCTACTATTGTTGTTGTAGATCATCAAGTATTGTTACTATTGTTGCTGCAGTTCATCATGTCATGTTGTTACTGTTGTTGCAGATCAAAAGATTTTGCTGCTACTGCTGATGCAGATCATCAAGTCTTGTTGTTACTGCAGATTATCAGGTTTTGCTGCTACTGCAGATTATCAGGTTTTGGATATGTAAGAGTCTTACCAATGTACATTTCGTAGTAGTAGATTTTTTTTATGGTGAATTTGGTAGTAGCAGCAGCTACCTTACATATGCTATTATGTGCTACTGTACACATTTGATGGTAGTATCAGAAGTTTTTTCTTGTGTAAGGTAGTAGCAGCAATAACATCGTTCTATTGAGCAGTACGTAGCAGCAACGAGCATCTAATTTGGCAGTAGCAGCGACGAGCATCCAATTTGGCAGTAGCAGTGACGAGCATCCAATTTGTCAGTAGCAGCGACAGACATATAATTCGACAGTAACAGCGATAGACACCCAATTGAATATGCTAAGAAAGGTAGTTTGGTAAAGTATGTAAATACAGATGGCAAGTGGACATCAACTTGTCCTAATTTGTTAATTTGTGTCCTTAAAAGTGTAAGATATTATCTAAATGATGTATTTGTAAACTGAAATTTGGCTGATAACTAAACTGTAATTTACTATTATAATAAATGTATTACAAATAGTTATGCCACCTAGTTAGTTAATTCGTGTATAATTTATTAATTATACGCGGATATGTAATGTTTCTGAATTATCACTACCAGAAAAAAGACTATAGCCGACGAAATATCTAAAAACAGGCCGACGAAATTTTTTTTCGTCGGCTAAAGTGGACTTTAGTCGACGAATTTTTTTTTCGTCAGCTAAGTTAAAATTTCGTCGGCTAAACTAATTTTTTCGTCGGCTATAGTTAAATTTTAGCCGACAAAAAAAAATTTTGTCGGCTAAAGTGCTTTTTTCGTCGGCTATAGTATGTGAACTTTAGCCGACGAAATTTGAAAAGTTTAGCCGAAGAAATTAGGGTATTTCGTCGGCTAAAGTAACTTTTAGTTATAAAATTGTACTACGGATATTTCGGTGTCCGATTGACTATTGTGATACCAATCTGGAAGCAGAACGGCCGTAGGAGTAAAACTCATCGCTATGCTATGACCTATGGGCTTTTTTGGCCATCATAGAAAATTCTCATGTTGTTTGTATATATATATATATATATATATATATATATATATTCTATGGCTTTAAAATTCTCATGTTGTTTGGGTGATTTGATCAAAGGCTTTTGGATTAGAATTAATAGTGATGAATTAGTTTTGCCCATGTTGGAAGCCTCAGAAAGGATGATCGAAAGGAGGAAGATAAAGAAGGCAAGAGAGGTGGTATCGCCATTTTCTTCAATTAGCTACCTAATACAAGATCGAAGATACCGGAGATTTATTCTCATGTATACAGAGGAGAGAGCGGGTAGTTACATGAGGTTTAGAGAAGTCAATTAAGCCTTCTCATTATGATCTCCAAGCTCTCTATTTTTTATATTTTCACTTTCAAATGAGAGATTATACGTTATTCACCTCATTTTATCTCTTCTAATACTATAGAACATATAGTTTCTTCTAGCAAGTTTATGAGACAAAAACAAAAATATTATGTTTTTTATATCTATTTTTCTCATTTCTATACCTATAGTTGTTTATATTATAGTGTTTATATTTATCGATTATTCATTATAAGTATATATTTTAGAAAGAACATTTTTTGTTTTTTATAGGTCATCAAAGTTGTAAATTATTAATTATGCATGTAAATATGACATATCTTAACAAAGTTTATGCTACACCACTAAGAGGAGAACATCTGAACATGAACTAATCTATATATATATATATATATATGAGATTTGTAATAGAAGAAGAAAAGGTTGAATATTTAGCTTTTCATTCTGCGTTCATGGCTTACGGATCTGAACAAAAGGAAAGTAAGGAAAGTGGGAGAAAATGGTGAAGATAATTACTCTAAGATCTTTTCTTTTGAATAACTTTTTTTAATTTATTTACAAAAAACTTCTTTTAATTAAATACAGTAAAACCTCGTTAAATTAATACTCGATTAATTAATAATCTCGTTAAAATAATAATTTTTACCGGTCCCGAGTCGGAGACAACGTGGTAAATTAATAATTCACTAAATTTATAAGATAATACAAATATGAAAATTCACATAGACCCCAATTAATATATAAATTGATAATGTCTTAATAAATAAAATTTATTACACATGAGTCAATTGTAACTAGTTTTTTTCTTTACGCATTTCATCTATAATCATTGATTTTTTTAACTCCTTTGAGATCGATGAGAAGTCATTTTGTGTTTCTAATGTGTTGTGTAACTATATATGGTTTTTGTTTATTTAAATAGTTTGTTGTTTATTTAATGTATGTTAATCATGTGAACTTGTATAGTACATCAAACTTATATGATATGTTGAATAATATAGTATATTGAATAAAGTTACTCATTGAACAATATATCTATAATAAATTTGACAAAATAAATAAGATTTTTCTATAAATTAATAAGTTATTAATTAATCGATAAATTAATAAATTAATAATTTATCGATTAATTAATACCTCGTTGAATTAAATGATTTTGAAAGTTCATACCTTATTAATTTAAAAAGATTTTGCTGTATGTAAATTATTTAATTCTTTTTGTATGACAGTGGAATTGAGAAGGCAAACATTGACCATGTGTCAACTGCCATATAATTTGGTATACAATTTTGGTAAAAAAAATATGGGCTACAAAGCATTTTCCTATTACAAAATATAAAAGTTACGATTCAACACTATCACACTAATGATTTTAAGTTTTTGATGCCATAAGAATCTGTAAATCTGACTTTCTTATTTTCATAATTATTTTTATTTTTATTTTGGTACTGTTAATTACCTCCCCTAGCCTATTATGTGAAAATTATTCGGTGCACTGTCACCGTCCGTGACCCGCTCAATTCATACCGGCTGATCATCTCCTCACCGTTAAATGTATGCACTGTTCACTTTTGTTTAATCTGTTTTTTTTGTTTTTTAACGGAGCATAGAATAATCCTCCTCAATTATGACAGATATTTTTTTAAGGAGAAAAGGGCAGCAGCCCAACTTTATTGATAAAATCATAGATTCTTACAGTCGTAGCTTAGAACATCTCTAAGCATGATAGGAATGGAATCAAGCCACTCAAGCTGATTCGGTTGTTGAAAAGCAAAACTAGCTATTCTATGTGCTACACAGTTTGTAGTCCAAGACCCAAGGGTGATCTTCACGTTTTGCAAACTTTGAATGCTGTCATGAATATCAGCTAGAATGTTGCCACATTCCATCTGCAGAAAACCTGAGGAGCAGATGTCATGCACAGCAAGTTGACAGTCAGTTTTCACTTCACAGTCTTGGTATCCCAACTTTTGTAGCCACTGTAAACCTGTTCTAATTGCCTCAAGCTCAACTTGTTTTGGAGAAGTCACATATGTGAGGTGATGAGCAAACACAGCGATGGTTTGACCTTGAGAGTTTCTGAGGATGCCTCTAATACCACCTTCATTACCGTTATGCAGAAAGTCTGCATTTAGTTTTAGACTTCCACCTGCTGGTGGACTCCATCTAGGAAAAATCATCTGCAGAAGATTGCTATGGGCTTCTTTGACTCTGTCTAATCTGCTAGTCTGTCTTCAAATATGGATCTTACTCAACTGCCGGTTGGAGTTTCAAGCTTGGTTTTACCACAACATCTCAACTTGTCTTACACTAGTATAAAAGCGTTGCCGATTGAGTTAAAGTGCTTGAAGAGGCTGGCATATTTGAATTTTGAGCATACACCGAATCTTCATTTTCTTTCCCCAACCCGAATATCAAGTTTTCAGATGCTAAAAGTTCTGAGGATGGTACATTCTGGTGCTGATACTGAGGATCAAAATCATTTTGATGTTGAAAAAGCAATGGTAAAGGAATTGCATGGTTTTAAGCAGCTGGCCGACATATATGACTTTGGACATTAGAAGCACCTCTTGTTTCCTAAACTTTGTCGGCTGCGAATTACTAACGTGCTGCACTCAACTTCTATGTCTCCTGGGTTATGACAATCACTTAAGAACTCTTGATATATTATCTGCAGAGCTAAAGCACCTTGAGCAGCTTAACATTAGGCAGAAGTAGTACTGGACATTGATTGGGAAGGAGGACGAGCAGATAATAATCTTCGGAACTCAATAATGAGAATCCACAGCAGCTTCCTTGGCCTTCAAATGATAATGGTGCACTTCTGTGATAAGGATGAGACGGGATCACCATTTTTCATAACTGATCTCGAAGGTCCCGAAGCCCGATTGGATCCAGGACGAGACCGGGACTTATTTAGGATCTTGAAAAATCTTGCCTAACACAAAATATTTCTGCAAGATTGAAACTAACCAGCCAAAATCCAACCCTAAGAATCTCCCCTTCTAATCCTGACAATTAAGGGTGGGTTCGGGAGAGCTTATAAGCTCCTTTGCTTTTAAGCACCAAAGGTTTTGGTGTTTGGTAAGTCCAAAAATAAGCTACTTTTTAAAAAAGTATAAAGTGTTTTGAGAGAAAAAAGGAAAAGCTGCAAACACTCACCTTCTGCTTATAAGCTAAAAGTCAGCTTATAACTTATAAGCCCAGCTGCACCAAACCCAACCTAAAGACACAGAGTCAAAACACATCTCACATGTCCAAACAAACAACCAAACAAAAACTAAATACATCCTCAATATCGTCAACAACTGAAATAATTGATCAAATCCACCAGCAGCTCCAGATTCTTCACTCACCACATGCAACACCACCACCGACACCATCAACTTTTTCATGGATGAAGACGGCTTCGCCTCTTCTTCTCGATAAATAAAGTATGTGGCGTAGTTGGTTTGTGAATGGATGGAGAAAACGCCATGGCCAAAGTAGGAGGCATAGCTGGAAGCTGGTATTGTTTTCCACAATAAGTAATCTATGTGATCTCAAGAGAAAGAAATGAGGATTGTAAAGGATTGGTTGATAAATGATCGAATTTTGTGATCGAAGAGAAGTGAGAAGGATGAGTGAATGAGGATTGAATTAAGAGAAGACTGTAGATCTAGAGAGAACTCAGGGACGGGAAAAGAGAAGAGAGGTCGTTGTTTGACATCTCTTTAGGTTTTTAGAGTTAACCTCTTGATTAATCTTACAATATTAAAGAAGTCACGTTGTATATATAGTCATATAGAAAAACATGATTTCAATAAAGCTTTCTGTTATCGGGTCGAGACGGGCCTGATCGGGATTATGTGGGCTTGTCCCGGACTCGGACCCAATTTTTCACAACGGAAAGGGCTGAGATGGGATTACACTTTTTCACATCTAAAAACTGGATCTCGGGACCGATTTTGAATGCCCAGCCCTATTGTTGGGCATCAAATCGAACGGGTGGTGGGCACTAAGAATTTGATCACATTTTAAGCACAACTCGATGAAATAGAGTTCGATGTGTAGTGTGTCACATTAAGGGATTGAGAGGTTCGGTTGGAAGTGATGAGATGTGCATGAATTGCTTTGCCAATTCTCAAGTTGTTTGTATCAACTGCGTTTTTCCAAGAGATTAAGGTAGGTAATTGTTTTTTTAGCAAAATATCTAGAATTTCATTAACAGGGATACAAATTACAACCATGACAGATATCGGTGGTGGAAATAACTTCTCCTCTTCTCCCTACCTACCAGAAAAAATAACAATTACAGTGGACAAGAACCGATATCGAAAGGGTTCAACTGTAACCTAACCTAGTCCAAAAGTCTCGATACATCCTTCTAGTCAACCTTAAGAAGAAACAACCATTTCAAACAATACATGTCAAACTTACCAGCATATATGCACATGTAACATCTCCATTACATTGACAATAAGAACTAACCGACATTAAGTAGTCCCTGAACATGACACCATAACCATGGTCCATCCCGCGACACGACTTAGACACCAACCTACCCAAAAAACCCTAAACCTTCGCTCTAAGAGGAAGGACAACAAAACCAAACAAAGAAAAAGACCTAAAAACAAACCAAAGACCTAGGCCCAAAAGGGACTAAGCCTAACCATCCCACCAGCTACTATAGAGCCTAAAGCCCACCATCAATGCACGGGCCCACTATCCAGACCATAACAGCCACCCACCTCCCTGATATGACGTTGTCGTTGCACCACTGCTCTATCCCCTCCGCCACCACTGCACCACCGTGGTCGGGTCTCGATGTGCCACTGCCGCATGTCTGCCACCCGTCGAAGAGCTATCAAAACAATATACACTGAACAGAGACCAAAAACCTCAATTCTGCATTCATCCTTCAAACCAGCACTCCTCTTACCCATCAAACACAACCGGCTCTTCGACCGCCACAGGTCGCCTCTTCAAACCCAACAAGATATCATTCTCAGCCCAATCCATCGCCGCTCGTCTGCCACCCATCAAAAAGCCATCAAAACCATATACATTGAACAAAGACCAAAAGCATCAATTCTACATTCATCCTTCAAACCAGCACTCCTCTTGCCATCAAATACAACCGGCTCGTCGACCGCCGCTTCAAACCCACCAAGACACCGTTCTCAGTCCAATCCCAATCCATGACCACTCCATAAACCCAAATTGAGTCGACTCGTCAAAACCGAGAGAGCTGGAATTCTCCCTTCAATCCGATACACCGAGCACAGTGACCATCCTCCACCAAAAAGTCTTGTCTGGCCACACCAAAACAAGCGCCGGCACAGTGCCACGGCGCATCCAGGCAAGAGAGGAACCAAATTTTTTCCGAAACCCTAGTTCCGAGTTTTTAGCCAAATTACGACTTTTGATTGCGGGTAATTGCTTTGGTTTGGGAAAAAATGGTTATATATATGTGAAGATTCAAGGTTTGGGCCTAAGATCTTAGTGGGCTTTTTGAAAAATAAATGTGAAAATAGGCCCAGCATTTGAGCCCATATCTCAAGGTCCAACATGGTGATTATCTCACGGAGCCGTCTATTCAGATAGAAAATTGTTGAACGCAATGAGCCGTTAAATTTACAGTTAACAATTTTTTTCAGATGATCAAAGGATTTCACTCTCATCCTCGTGATGACTCGAGCTCATGACTTCGTCAATAGATAGTGGATGCGCTTACCACTGCATTATAAGTCTATAACCACTTCGTCACAGTTAACAAAATATTGATTTAACAAAGAATGTGTTTGACGTGGTAAAAAACGTCTAATTCGAGTACTTGACATGATCAGATGATCGTGTTTAGAAGTTACTTGTCAGTCAAATCAAATAAATATTGTGTCACGGTTTGAAAGGATTACGGGACAAAACTTACGAAAACTTGCCCACAACCATCCCATTGCTTCTTATCATGTAACAAGAGATCTTAGGTAGTGTCATGAATCAAAATAAAGCGACTTGTTAGAGGTGACTTCATTAAGACAAAAGGACCATAAGAAGTTGCATACTGCTGGCACTCAACACCCACACCCACACCCACACCCACACCCAGCTGGCTCACACACCATCAACTAGTCCTAGAGGACCAACTAATAAATCTTTCAACTGAATCACCTAAACTAGATGTAATGGTGGATTCAGAAATTCGCTTATGTGATGAACATGATGTGACTTTGATGACAGGATTCGTAAAATCCTCGCAAGATTTGAAGCTTCTAAATTTTGAAAACTTTAAAACTTACGAACGTCAACTTTATTTAAAGGTAACATCAAATTTATCACTATTTCACAGCACTCACTCCAATGATTTTAGCTAGCTACTGTCGGTGCCTCTAGTTTTCTTCGTTTGCTACATATAAACCAAGTTTTACATTTCTCATTTGGCATATTCTTGATTCTTCAAATCTATCTCCTTTTACATTTCACTTGTTGAATTTTCGGGGAGACACCTCGTTGTGTCCGATCCGGACTTTGTTGTTTGTAACTAGTCGAATGTAGGGCAACTTCTTCACTCTGATAACTACAAGTGCAAACCTAAACAGCAGTACAGCACCCTAAGACTTCACCATCTCCATTAAAATCCATGAGACAAGTACATCACTGTCTTTAGGGTTCTTCATTTTGCATTGGTGGCTCTGGAGAAGTAGATTTATCATAAGCTTTGGTAATAACCATATATCAATCCCTTACCAACTTCATTGACAGCTTTAGATTTTCCCACAGAAAAATAATTTGTGTGGCTTTGCTCACAAGTTCACGATGACTAATAGATAAAGTAGCTAAAGAATCCACGATTTTACATTCTCAATAAAAAGTGCAAATGCAAATTAGATAAGCAGCAGCAGAAGTTTATTACAGTAGAGCATTACACAAAGCAATTAGCAAATTTGCCTAATTATGGCTTTTGCTATAGCATTACCAGTGTTTTCAAAGGCGAACTGAGGCGGCGCTGGGGCGCGCCTTAGGGCGGAGCGACGGGAAAACGCCTCGCCGGGTGTTTCGCCGCGACGCGGCTGGAAAAGCGACCGCCGGAGCGACGAGGCGGCGCGGGGCGGGGCGAGACGAGGCGCGCTGCAGAAATTTTTTTTTTTTGGTTTTTCCGCGTCAAAACGACGTCGTTTTGGTTTTGTTTTTTTTTTTCGCTTCAAAACGACGCCGTTTTGTTTTTTTTTTCCAAAACGACGCCGTTTTGGTCGTTTCCTTCGATTAAACCCTGCGTCTCTTCTCTGCCTCCATCTCTTCTCGCTGCCTCCATCTGTTCGCTCTCCATCTGTTCCCTGCGTCCTGACTGCCTGTCTCGTCTCTTCTCTTCTCTCTGCCTCCATCTCTTCTCTCTGCCACGATCCTATTCGAACTCGAGCTCGAGCAGATGTAGACAGGGCGAACAGATGCCAACACAATGTATAACAAAAAGAAACATACTTTATTGTTTTGTTGGCAAAGCCAGATATGGAGAAGGCGAAGAAGTCACTGGAGCTAATAAGCGAGGAGGAGTCCAACCTCGTGTCGCGACTCGCCGTTCCAACTCACCGAGTGGACTCTGGGTTCAGCTTCTACAGGGATTTCGCTCTCAAAGGAATCCGGGTCGACCGGGTCGAACCCGGACTCGTCGTCTGTAGCTTCAAGGTCCCTCCCCGCCTCACCGTAAGTCCTCCAAAAACCCCCAACTCAATTTGAGTTTTTTGGCCGAGAGAGAGCGTCAAAGTTGTTTCTTTAGGTTGAGATTGATGGAAGTTGTTGGCTCAAAATGTGGAACTTTGTGATTGTTTGCAGGATAGAAGTGGGAAGTTGGCAAATGGTGCAATTGCGAATCTTGTGGATGAAGTTGGTGGTGCTGTTGTTCATGTTGAGGGTTTGCCTATGAGTGTTTCAGTTGACATGTCCATTTCTTTAATTTCCACCGCCAAGCTTAATGTAAGCAGAGCTTTATTGTCTGAATTTACCTCTCATGTATGTGTAAGATTGTGGCGGTGGGGGAACTGTGGGGAAGAATTGGTAACTTGTTTACTTAGTTCTTTTCATGATTTACTTAGTCTTTGAGCTTTTCAACATGAAACTAGCTAGCTATACAAGTTTGAACACTTTCACTGAATACCAAGCTATCTGTTTTGTTGTTGTCTGTTATAGGTTTCCAAGGATATTGATTTGGTTTATGGAGGAGGGAACATTGGCTTAATTGTTAATTAAAACAAGCAGAAAATGAAAATGCTTGCAACATTACTTAGGGATGAAAGTGAAGATGAAGATGATGAGATAGAAGATCTTACTTTGCCTCCTCATACTAATGAATTGAACATTGATGATTGTGATGATATTCATGGTGTTAGTGGATATGATGCGGAAGATTGAAGTGTATCTTTTTAATTAAGTGTATCTTTCTAAACCTTAAACTCTAATTAGAACCTTGTTTTTGAACCTTGTGAAGTACTATTTGAGGATGAATTTATGGTTGTAATAACAATTAAATATTTTTTGTTATGTATTGAGATTATATATATATATATATATAATGAATTTATATATTATTTGTTGGAAAGGCGGTCGCCCCGTCGCCTCAAGGCTTTCGCCTCGCGGGGCTTCCACAATTCGCCTTCGCCTTCGCTTTCGCCTTTGAAAACATTGAGCATTACTACGCACTAAACAACTCTTCTATTCATAGTGACTTCATGAATTAGCAGCAGGTAGTGAAATTCCAGTACCAACCTGCCCTATTAGCATGAACACAATCTCTTTCTCTGTCTTCAACAGCCTTATACTGCAAAAAAACCAGAATTAACTGAAGAAGGGCCTATAAAACAAGCCCTTCTCATTTTTGACCATATAGCTTCAGCTTCAGCAAACTTACTCCGTATAACTTAACAAAGTGGAAAAGCAGCTTCAATACTAAGCACATAGCTAGCTAGACATTGTTCAAGTACTTAATAACGGTACTGTCTTCCTGTGTATGTCTGACCAAAGGACCAGTTAGGAGGAGCAACATTGTAAGAAATCAATTTGCGGCCATCACTGGTTGTAACAAGAAAAGAAAGGCTTTGTCCATTGAGGTACGAATTGCTTTGCCAGTTTTGTCCCCAGTTTCTTGACATCATTTGCCACCGGGTTCTTGAACCTTTGATGGCCACAGATTGAACATCTCCAGCACCGCCGACGTTCGTCACCAGCACTAGGTTGAAGTATGAGTGTCCATTTATAGTGAACCTTATGCCTCCTGGTCTCCTGCATCTCACCCTGCAAAATATGCACACAAACAATAAGCCTCAAAATATGTTACATTAAAACTGAACTATGTGACAGAGAATTGAACCATTAGAGAAATTTTATTCACCTTCTGTATGATACAGGGACAACTCCAGCTCTGTACTGAGCAATCTTAAGGAATACAGGCTGAGAGAGATCAAAGTGTTGCTGCGGAGGGTCGCACCAACCCCCCGGCGGGCAGAAGTTGGTGGCAGTGACAACAATGGTGCCAGGGAGGCACCACTGTGGGTCATTCACACACCTGAGCTCATAACATGCTCCACAGCTCAAGCCATTGTTGAACAAAGCAGTGCTTAACGCTGCGGTGTTAGTCCCATAGCCTTGGCTGTATAGATTTCCATAGCCACAAGCTCCACCTATAAACATCAATGCCCAAAAATACTAATAAGTACAGTATACAACCAAAGTTCAATCCTTTACAAGGGATACACCGTATATACCATGCATGTAGATTAGGCTCATCAAACAGAATCAAAAGTTTGGAAAGCATGATTATAAGCATTGTGTGGAAGACATACCCATAGTCCCAGAAGCATCACCACCACCATAGAAGGTTGCATGAGCATTGGACCAACCAGAATAATAATACCCATTAACAGAAGAGAGCATAGACATAAACCCAATTAGAAGAATCCCCAAAGAAGCAGCCATTTTGTCCTGCATACAAAGATATGTGAACTCTTTCAGCATCACTGTTATAACTAGTACAAAGTTTTCTTCTGCAAGTTCAAAGGGGGAGAGATAGAACTATTTACAGGGATATGAGCTAATCAGAAGCGGAAGAAATGGAGAGGGAGCTGGGTCTGATCATTTTTTTGAAGATGAATAAATAGAGGTCGGTCAACATCACACCTAAATTGACAACCTGACAAAGTATGAGCTGTTAGGACCAAGCAACTCTCTACTAAGTTGTTTTGGGACTCTCATTTCTCTGTAGAAATAGGAATCAATTGCATGCATATAGTTGTAGTTTTGAGACTGAGAGCGGTGTTTATGGTTCAAACCGCGTGGTTCTCAAGTTTCCATTTACCAATTTCCATGAAACCCCAAGTGTCTGTGAAGATGGCAAAGGTTTGAGATGAAATGTATTTCTGCCGAAAAATGAACAATGTACATCAAATTAACTCTCTCGACTAAAAGATTCTAACTCAAAACCCCTTACGGTTTGATCTCAAGTTAAACATTAACAGTGTTCTAACGACTTCAATTGTGAGAGAATCCGCCGACAAGTGATATCAAGCTAACAGCATTACGACTGCAGAAACTACTCAACTGCATTGTTTATTCATGTTGGGATTTTCTCATAATTAATGGAAAACAGTTCTTGTAGTTGTAAACCAAGTAACTTCAATCTTCCATTTGTTGTGCCTGCAAGTATGTCATCAAAGTTTTCATCTATTTGGTACCCAGTATCACATAACAAGATTTCCAATAAATGTTACTCATGTCCAAACATTGATGGGATAGGAGCACATGTATAATGTTCCATGCTACACATCACTAGTTTGGGGAAAGATACACTCATTTATTACATGCCAAACTTAGAGACAGAGAGTGGGTGCATTCAAATCTACCACTGTATCTTGCTGATCAACACTCCTGTATTGCCAGCTTTATAAACTAGTACAAGGGAAGGATCGAAGAAAGAATATATTAAAATCAAATGTTCGATAAACTATCTCAAAGAAACTAATACATGAAAGATAACCGTATATCAGGTAAATGCACAAATGAAGGTACCGTAGAATGCTCCGATGCCGTTTAATCACTTTAATTTATAAGTTATTGTCACTAATTTGTTTGGCTTTTACATATCTCCCAGTCTCCAACTATGCTTTTTGAAAGTGTAAAAATCTAGGGGTTATAGTATTGTCTGTTTCCGTTATAGGTAAACGTTAGCCTTGTCCAATACATAACAATAGTGACAATCATTAGCGAGAATTAAACATAAAAAATACGTATTTGTATAATTTGTTATATTTTAGTGAAAATATGTATTTATATAATTTGTTATATTTTAGTAAAAAATACTTTTAAAAATTCAGCCATAAAATACGAATTCGATTAATTTAAAAATACGATACGTACGTGTTTAAAACACGATACAAAAAAACTTACGTATGTAAAAATTTGGATACATTTTTATACCAATTTGTTTTTAATATATCACTATTAGAAAATTTTTTACACATTTAAACTCTTAATTAATTAACAATAAATAAACACGGTTACTTAATTGAGTCTATAGTACTTCAATTTGGTCAGATACAGGCGCGGAGCGAAGGCATTGCTTGGGTGGGCTCAAGCCCTACCAAGTTTTTTGGTATTAAAAAAACTGGGTATAATATGTTTGTTTTGCATTTTTGTTCAGTCAAGCCCACCTAACTTTCCGAACGGTTGTGCATATCTCTTTCTCTCTACTTGCCTACGTCTATATTCCTCAGTTCCTATCTTCCTTCTAATTTTCTAGTTTTCTCCTTGAATCTCAAAAACTCTTCAATCTTCTTCCTATATTGAATTGTTGCATTTCAATCCATTCAATTTGAAAAAACTGTGTTGAGTTTTGTGATTTGTTTCCTATTTTCAGAACTTCGCTCTACATTTTTAACGTCTGCTTTCCTATGAATACTTATTAACTTGCATTTGAGCTCCTACACTTTGTAGGGTTGCACTGGAAATTTTTTTTGGCCTTCGGCTAGAATTTAAGCCCATTCCATGTTAAAATCCTTGATCCGCTACCGTTCAGATAAAAGGATTCTTGATTGTCCTCATTATATGATACAGAAGCCACACCTTCTTGTACCCTTCAAAAAGCCAGTGACTTAATTGATGAAACCTCAAGGTCATGGAAACAACAACAAGTTCGACACATCTTTCTGCCTGCAGTGGCCGATAAGGTCTTATGTATCCCTTTGAGCCATAGACGGCGTCCTGAAAGACCCTTTTGGAGTCCTGACAAGAAAGGTATGTTCACTGTCAAATCTGCATATTGGTGAGCAAGAACAACAGTTATGGGAAATGCATTGGCATCTACATCTCAGGTTGATCCATGTAAGGAGTTGTGGAGGAGTATATGCAGAGCTCAGGTGCCTCATACTGTTCAACTCACCATTTGGAGGGCATGTAATTTTATTCTGCCTACTAAAGATAGACTAGAGACCAAAGGTTTTCAAGGAGAACTCCACTGCCCTTTATGCCCTCACAGGTTCGAAACCACTATGCATACCTTGTGTCAATGTACTGCTGCAAGACAGATTTTATCAGATATCATGCTCCCTTCACGTTGGGATCCAGATTGGTTGAACCTACCACATTCAAATGGTGGCTGCTCGAAGTTGGTCTTACGCTTCCCCCACCCACTTTTGAAAAGCTGATGGTTGTGCTGCATAATATTTGGAAAAACCGTACCAACGTGTTATGGAATAATAAACAATGTCCAGTACAGCCATTGTGCTCATCTCATTCTCTTGGCTCCAAGAATTTCAAGAGAAACCTACTACAACAGCACCTTCTAAGATCAAGCCTAAATGGACACCAGTTAGGGAGGGATATGTGAAACTAAATATTGATGGGAGTTTTTTGCCTCAGAAAACAACTGGTGGCACAGGTGGAATTATCAAAAATTCTCATGGCCAGTTTATTGCTGTTTTTGTTAAGCTGGTACCCAATATAGCTTCTGCTAAACAGGTAGAGCTTACAGCTATTGAGGGTCTTCTTTTCCTTCAATCTCTTGCACTACAGGAGGCTGAGATTGCATGAGGCCCTTTCTACAATCAGATCAATAGAGTATGAGGGTATGATCGAAGCTGGTCTAGTAGATGACATAAAGGAGCTGTTGAAACTCATGCCTAGAGTCTCCCTACAACACACTCCTAGAAGGGCTAACGCAGTGGCTCACAGGCTTGCGGCATTAGCCTATGAAGATAACAATAGTGGTACTTGGTATCACTCTCCTAAAGTTCTTATTGATATCCTAACCGTTGATTGTACACAAGTGCATTAACACTATCTCTATCAATAAATTGTCTTTTGAATAATAAAAAAAAGGGTCCAAGGGAAGTACAAAATGTTTCTCGAACAGAATACATATTTTATTCTACAAAAATTTAAAAACAAAAAAAATTAAAATTTCCCTTTTTTTAATTATAAAATACATATACGCGAATAATACACAAATTATGTGTTTAATGTAAAAATACACATAATTTTTAGTATATTTTGAAAAAAAATACAAAAAATGTGTGTTTTAAAAAATACTTATATATACATATATATATATATATAATACACGTATTATACACTAATTAACTAACTACACCGTTGTCTTCTCCCTTCATGTCACCAGAACTTTAATTAGTCTCCATCTTTGCTTACATCTGACGCTCCAAAGTTAATCAATAATTAATTAATGGAAAACTACTTGTCCAGTAATGTGATTCAGTCTTCACCACCCTTTACCTGACCTTAACTTAGTAGAATCAGATATGATATGGATTCTTGCAAAAGCTAGCTATCAAACATTTTGGTCAAGAGCTATGAGTTTTGGAATCTCTATCTGCAATCTAAAGCGGTATATGTTTGAGTGAAAAAATTTGGCGTCAGAAACTGAATAAATAAAATTCAATATATATATGGATGAATCATATCTAATCGTACCGAAACATTTTATGATTAAAACTCAACACCTTAAAGATAGTTAAGTTATGACAGTATCGATGCAATAATGATCAATGAGTCATGCTTGTCCCTGTTTAAGTTAGTATCAAAATGCATCCCCCTTCAATTACGTCTCCTATCATAATGATCTCAAATTTTGGTTCATCGAATTGCCATAAGAAAAATTTTGATTGTCCCATACACCCCTAAAACCAAATCTGAATCTCGAATCACAGCACAAACAAATCGTAACCAGAATCTCGAATCACATCACAAACAAATCGTAACATGAATACCGAATCACACCATTACCAATTTCTAATGTGGAAATTTGACTGAATGAATAATTCACATGTCAACCTAAAGAGTTAGGTTGCACATGAGGGGAAGTGTTGGAGAGGAAAGATCTCACATAAGAAAATAGATAAATAAAATACAACACATGTGGGTGGATCATACCTAATTGTACTGAGGTATTTTGTGATTAAAACCTAACACCTTAAAAGTAGTTAAGTTTAGACAATATTTATGCAATAATAATTCACCTACGAGCCATGTTTGTCTCCGTTCAAGTATATTTAAAAGGCCCTTGAATGTGATAAATAATGTAAAATGAATTTGATAAGCAAAGTTACGAAACCAGGGAGGGAAAAGTATAAATATATACCTAGCCATATAGAAGAGGTTCTAAACATTCTGTAAAGTGAATCATTACCTTTTATATCTATGAAAACACAAAAATCGGACTCAAACTATGTTGGAGTAGCAACTATATGCCTCCACCACAAAGCATAAATAACACCATTTAAGTGGGTCTGCAAGCCATAACAAGACTCAACTATGAAGTATGTCATAAAAGCACTATCAGGATCAGCAGTTTGGTCGACGAAAATCTTTTGTCGGCCTGCTAACCAAATTTGTCAGCTAAGATCTTAGCCGACGAACGCTAAGATCTTAGCCGACGAGTGTTCGTCGACTAAGATGTCGTCGGCTATGACTTTAGCTGACGAAACTAAAAGTAGTCGTCATCTATAGTCTGAGACTTTAGCTGACGAAAATTTTATCTATTTCATCGGCTAAAGTGTCATCCTATAGCCGACGAAATGATGTTTTGTCGACCGTAGTCTTACACTTTAGTCGACGAAACATTTAATATATTCGTCGGCTAAAGTATTTAATAAAAAAATTAAAAAATCATAGCCGACGAAATTTTCTATAATTCGTCGGCTAAACCTTGAAAAAAAATATAACCGAAGAATTATAGTAAATTCGTTGGCTAAATACTACTATAGCTGACGAAATATGCTGTAATTCTTCGACTTAACCTTGAAAAAAAATACTATAGCCGACGAATTATGACAAATTTCGTCGGCTATAAGTTCATTCCAGCAAAAAAAGCCCCGAGATTTCTAAATTATCATTTCAAGTAACCTATAAATTACACCAAAACAATTTCATATAACAAACAACACCATCAATGGTGACAACACATTTTCATTAAAATATTTATAAATTGTTCATAAATACTAGGCGTCAGGATATGCCTTTTAGTACGTATAGACGTACCGGTTGACTTCTGGATATTCCATGGCCGTCTCGTCCATCAACGATGCGAACAGTCTAAAACCGGCATGATGGTTCCTTGTGTTGTGTTACCGGTTCTGAGCGTTCGCCCGTAAAACGGCCTTCAAAGAAAAATAAATAAATATTAGTAAAATATTTAAAAACGGACATACTTAATAACAATTTAACAAATTAATTTTTTTAATTACCTGTTTATGAGTGTTGTTGAATTATGATATCAGAAGCCAACGCCACTCGTACTCCTTGTATGGAACTCAACAGGGGTACCAGAACGTGCATTCTCGTGCGTAGTCCAATAGGTCCGCAACCCGTTCTTTTACTCCTTGTACCTACAGATACCACAAAAATATTAGAAATATTATTAATACCACATACAATCTTGTTTTTTCATCAACTTCCCAACATACCTTCCTCCATGCACAACGTCCGCCCGGTTGTTCCTCAGGTGCTAGGGAACGTCAAACCACACATGCATTTAACCATTTATTAGTTTAGTTTAGTTTTTTCATAAATCAACAATATAATACATAATATTATTGAGAGATTTTGTAAACTCACTGACATCGCGTTGTGGACCATGTCCTTAACCTCCTGTGGGATTTCTCACAAGTCTGACCACAACATAGGGATTATATCCCTAATGAGCGCTCTCATGCGGCCGGAGTACGTCTTCGTCTTCCCGCCCGATACTACGTGGTCGTCAGTATCAATAACGATCCTCCCTGAGGTACTCACGGTCTTCTCGAGAGCTTTCCTTGTGACGGGGCCTCTCTTCTTCCTTGTTGGCTTGGCTCCGACTGTGTCTATCACAAATTTATTATTAAAATCGGCGAACTTTTATTATGACATTATAAGAAAAAAAATATTTATCCCTCATTACCCGAGGGTGTTGGGGCGGACGCGACGGATTCCGTCTCTGTCGCCGTTGATAATACCCTCGAAGAAATAAAATCCGTACCAAAATGCACGAACTAGTACACCACTGATGGAGTCACCTGTGGAGGCAGTGGATAAATCAGCGTCCCTGAGTCATCAACTACAGGTAAGGCCGGTATCATCCGCGAAAAGTAGAGAAGAGACGGCGACATCTGTACCCTAGATGATCCACCATCCAACGCAGTAGGACCCGGAGTCGGCGCTCGGTGTATCTCAAGCATACGTGGTTAGACCTGTAAATAAATCGGATCTTATCCAGACCCGCTCCAGATCCGTGGTCTTTAAATGGGTTTGGATAAAAAATTTGACTTGTTGATCTGTTAAAGACCGGATCTGCTAACCCGTTTACTAAACGGATAGGATTCGGATCTTGGTTGATCTGATCCGTTAAGAACTCTGATCCGTTTAAAAATAATTAAATAATATTTATATAAATATAATATTATTAATAAATATTGAATAATATGATAATTATCTAGATTGTCTACATTCATTTCTAAATTGCCTCTAAAGTATGATTTTATGAAGTTGAAGGTTGTTAATGCCTATATATTTATACTAAAAAATAGTGGAGGTAAAATATTTTAATTATATTAGTGTACCGTTAAGGAGTATTTTAGGCATGTGATTCAACTTTAGATGTAAACTTTATTTTCTTATAAAATTTCAAAGATGTTTTATAATAAAACTATGAAATTAATATTAAAATTTGATATATTTATTAGTATAAACGGATCAGATTAATGGGTCGGGTATCCGTTAACACACCGAATCTGGATTTGGATCGAGCTATTAAAGATCCGGCGGGTAATGAGTCTGATCCGGATCTAAAGTTTCTATTACTGAGTTGGATCCGGATTTAGGTAGATCCAGTCCAGATCAGATCCATTTACAGATCTATACGTGGTGCAGACACCTCTGTCTGGGTCGGAGGCCACAGCTTCCTCGAGGACTGAGAGGCGCCCGGCTGCCTGCACAAATGAGTGGTGTTCGGCTGCCACTTCGCCGTCTCCAGAAGGGTCTCACGTCTGGATGTCATGTGGCCCCGAAACGACGTTAAGGACTCGATCTGGACGGTCAATCCCGTAAGTCAAACCCCTAAACGCACGGAAATAGTCATTTGACCGTCTAAATTATGTATTTTGCTGGGACCTTCAACTGAAAATAGTTTCAAATTGATGAGACGCAACCAGTGCTATAAAAAATTTATGAAAAATAACTACCTGAGATAGGGCTACTACTAAGGAGAAAGAATGGAAAATTGCATTGACCACAACTATCGGCATCGAGACTTTACCAGAATTACGTGATTTTTCAACTGTAGACATATTTCACCATTCCGGTCATATCTCATTTCACGACTTTTTTTCTTTTGAAGCTTTTACGTATAGTTTGGTTTTGAAACGGAACATTTACTTAACACAGTAAACAAAATATACAATATTAGTAGGCATGTTTTGATTCCAATCATCAAAATTCACAAAAAAAAATCCGACCGTCAGATATCATCATTATGTTGAAAGATGTCTATGGGAAAAAAATTAACTTGATCCGACACAGTTAAGGACTCGATCCGGATGGTCAATCTTGTAAGTCAAACCTCTTAATGCACTGAAAAGGTCATTTGACAGTCTAAATTACGTATTTTGCTCGGACCATCATCTGAAAATGGTTTCAAATCGATGAGACGCAACCAGTGGTATAATAATGTTATGAAAAATAACCACCAGAAATAGGGCTACCTCTAGGGAGAAAAAATGAAAAATTACATTGATCGCAACTATCGGCACCAATACTTTACTGAAATTACGTTATTTTTCAAAGTAGACGTATTTTATCATTCCAGTCATATCTTATTTCATGACTTTTTTCGTTTGAAGCATCTACGTATAGTTTATTTTTAAAATGGAACATTTACTTAACACAGAACAAAATATACAACATTAGTAGGCATGTTTTGATTCCGATCATCAAAATTCACAAAAAAAAAATCCGACCGTCAGATATCATCATTATGTTGAAATATGTCTATGAGAAAAATTCAACTTGATCCGACAACGTGAAGGACTCGATCCGGATGGTCAATCCCGTAAGTCAAACCCATAAACGCACGAAATCGGTCATTTGACGATCTAAGTTACGTCATTTTCTCGAACCTTTAATTGAAAATAGTTTCCAATCAATGAAACAAAACTAGTTGTATAAAATTATTATTTTATTTATTTTCTACTAGCCAACGAATATTAGGGTATTCGTTGGCTATAGCATAGGGTTTAGGGTTTAGCCGATGACACATTACGGTATTCGTTGGCTAATATAGTTTTAGCCGATGAAATATAGCCTATTTCGTCGGCTAAGATGGTTTTACCCGACGAAATAAGCTATATTTGGTTGGCTAAGATGGTTTTAACCGACGAAATATATATTATTCGTCTGTTAAAACCATCTTACTTGACGAAATATATTTTATTTCGTCAGTTAAAACATTAAAAAATACATAAAACAGGCTATTTAATGTAAACCATACAAATTTCATGTTCATATATCACTAAAATTCATATAAAGTAACAGAAATATGAATTCAGCATATAAAGCATATCCATTTATTTATTACAAATTAAAACTAAGGCTCGTAATCGGAATCATCCGACGAGTCTTCTTCGGTGTCAGAATTAATTTTTGGTAATTTATACATTTCTTCATCACCAGAGTCGTCGTCTGTTTCTTAATTTAGATCAACATCAATAAGCCTTGGCTCTTCATCACTAATTCGAACTGAACAACCCGCTTTAAAATTATTAAGGCAAATTGTAGAGGAGTCAGAAATATCTATTGTGATGAGCTCTTGATACGCAACATCTTCTTCCTCGTCTTCGGTCTCTCCAAGTGTAGCGCCTGGTAAATGTTTCGAGGGAACACAAGGTCGTCAAGATAAAACACTTATTTTACTGATGTGGTAAAAACGAACGGGACATCTTCGTAACAGCTTGTAGCACTGTTCACCGATAAAAATCTCGTATTGATCGGTCTTCACGCTCTGCGGGCTAGTATCAAACTATCTACACTTGAAGAGGTGCACTGTCATGACTTGCCTATAAACGAGTTCCCCCATTGAATCGAGAACACCGAGATAGTCAATTTCATTCCGTCGACCATGCACCATCACCCTAGAATTTTATGTTCTTCGTCTGTTGTCACTTTGTTCACATATGAATTTCACGTCATATTCACCTTGCACATCGAATAAGCTCTTGACATTATCGTCTTCATCGCTAGAAGTCTTAGTTCGTGTGATCAATTTGGGTGACCATCGAATTGAATATGGTTCATATGCAACCAAACATTCAATGTACTGTAAATATGGATAATTATACAATAAAAGAGTCATGAACAGATATAAAGAATTACGTACCCAGCCGTCAAGATAGTTTGTGAACTTCTTGTTGTGGTACTCGAGATCACCTTGAATATCTAGACAGTATAAATGGATGTCTTTTCAATATTCAACTTCTGGACAGTTAATCAATACCCACCAGTGGGCTATGGCTAGCTCATGTGGTTGCAACTTGTAGGAATCTGGCAAAATTCCATAAACTTCAACATCATTGGAGACTATGGAAAGATTGAACTTCGGTAAATCTACCGGTATGGTTTGCGGAGTTTCCTTCCACGGTCCTAAATACAACTTCCTGTAGGTGAAACATTCGTGCGCAATATATGCTTCAGTTATACATCATTTAGGCGCGGATTTATTAGTCACATAAGCTCTGTAGTCTCCAAGTTACCTATAAATCAAGTTGTAAAGTGTTATGATTATATATTGAACATGTATAGTGAGGAATTTAGGTGTAAAAAACATACATTTCCATAGGATACATCCAAGTGTAGTGTACTGGACCAACAAGCAACAATTGCACGGGTAGATGGATCATCAGGTGACGCATGATGTCAAAAAAATTTAGAGAAAATATTCTCTCAAATTTACACATGATATAAATGATGTCCTCTTGCATTTTTCGGAGGTTGGATTTTTTCACTTCATGTGTGTATAACTTCTGAAAGAATCTTGACAATGTTACTAACGGCTCCAACTCATGACGGGGAATGAACAGTCGAATGAAAACAGGGAAGAGACGTTGTTGTAGGATATGACAGTCATGACTCTTTAACCCGTACATCTTATTGTCCCGGAAGTTCACACACCGGGTTATATTTCCTGCATAGCCTAAAAGATACTTCACACAACTTATCCACCTGAAAATTACATTCTTCTGGTCAAGCTTCACGGTGTAAGGAGCTTGAGGCATTTTTTCTTCCCTTATTTAAACCACAGATGTCTTCGTATATTCATTTATAAGATCAATGTGTGCCTTATGATGAGTGGTAGGAAGATGATGATCATGGGGCAACATCGAAGTAGTGTAGTGTAGATAATCATCAACAGCCTTCACGGTCGATTTTTTCTTAACTTTAATCTTCATTACGTCTATCACACTTTCAAGAACCGTCTTCTGACAACCGGGGTACACAAGGGTCTGTTGGAAAGCAAGCAGTTTGTTGTACTTGTCAATACCAGTAGTGTTGACAACTCTAGGGAATGGCTGCACCGACTCAGGCATATAATATCCTTGAGAGCATACACGTACCGCTCTCATAAAGAAACATATCATTGATGAAGGCCGTTGTTGGATCATTGGGTGTACTGTCCGTCTTAGAAAATTAACCATGATCATGCGAACCCCCTGATATATAATGTTTCACCGTAATATATCCAACTTTTATATTTCTCCCAAAACCAGTTACTTTCAAGTGCTGTCATACTTTGTCAATCGTAAATCGATGCATATCGCTGCGTTACTGACAATTCGTGCGTGAATAATAGAAAATTGTATTCTCGTTAGCATTAACCAGCGCATATTCAATAAAACTAATAACTTCTTTACTATATCTTTTGTCCCATTTTGGAAGCGAAATCCAACTCTTATCCATATCTTGAAAATATAACAAAATATATATGTATAACTCTAATTAATTAATTAATTAAATTCATATATAAAATTTCAAATCATTTAGTATTCCACAACAATTAGTTAATAACAAATTAATAATTAACACATATATATATATATACATACTAATTAATAATTACATAACAATATTATATATCAACATCCATCATCACAAAATCATAATCAACATATCATCAACAACTTAATTCATACCATGCATCAACATAATATTATAATTAAATTAATTAACATATATATATATATATATATATATTCTGGATCTAGAGTGCACCGTGCGCACTTTATTCAAGTGCAGACGGTCACGTGTCGCCAACTCCATGTAGCGGGAAGAAAAAACGAGAGGAAACGGACGGCGCAGATGGCGACATGCAGACCGTGCGCACTTTAACAAAGTGCAGACATGCGCTTCAGATCCGGCATGTGTGTATATATATATATATATATATATATACTACTTATTAACATCAACTTTATATATTATCAAATCAAAATCGATCAACTCAATCACACTCAAAATCCATTAATTCAACTCAAATAAAACTTAAAATCAATATTATATACTCAAATAAAACTCTTAAATAACTCAAAATCAACATATATACACATATACGTACCTATATATAGCTTCACAAACTAATTTTAGACAGATTTCGATAACACCCAACAATTTTGACAACACACAAACTTTTTCTCCAGTTTTTTTTTCCAATGAGTTGTTGTCTACATCTGTAAATATAAGGCACTTTAGCTGACGAAATATATAATTTTGTCGGCTAAACTGTTAAAATTTCGTCGGCTATAGTTCACAGACTATACCCGATGAAAAAAATAGTTTAGCCGACGAAAATTAAATTTCGTCGGCCTGTTTTTTTTATTTCGTCGGCTAAACATATTCTCCTTGTAATGAAGCTACGCAACGACACTCGGAAGTCGGTTATCTGACTTCAGGAAGTCGCATTACCGGCCTCACCATCATGCCCCCATGGAACACGTTTTGGACCTCCTGCCCCACATCAAAAATGTAGAAAAGGAGAGTATTCTCTTCCTATAAATAGAAGACTTCATCCTTATTAGTTCTCTTGATGCCAGATAACTTCTTAGAGCATCTGCAGCGGTGCAGTTTTGGGCATGAGCAGAGGAGCCAAGCGGTGGGCCAGCCGAAAAATAGCAGGAGCAGAGCTGAAGCTTCCGTGCAGCGATGAGGCACGGTTCCGGCGACTGCTCGTTGACGGGGAGGTCGAGCAGTTTCTCGAGCAATCTTTGCTCGTTCCGTTGCTCGTCCGACCTGGTGGAGCCCACGCATGTGGGTGACGCCAGGGTTTATATTTTTTTTGTTTTCGGCGCGTGTAATGCACGCACCATTAAAAGATAAAAAAGGGACCAATAGGAAAGCGCCACATGTGCAACACTTTTCAGATTTCGACCCCAACGGTCAAATGGATCTGGACAGTCCATTTCGAATCCAAAATTCGATTAAACGGCCCAGATTCAAAGAAAACGGCTATAAAACGGGCAGATTTCATTTTTGAGAAAATAAACCCTAAAAATTACTAAAAATCCAAAAAAAATCTCAAAAAATTGCAAATAACACCCTACAATTTTTCTATAAATACTACATCAACTTCATTCACATCTCACACCAATTTGTGCACAACAAATTTCTCCACTCCTTCCATCTCCTCTCCCATTCCTTTCTATTTTTTGCTAGAAAAATATTCAATTGGCTTGCTTCCGAAGATTTGCAATTGTACATTTCTTATTGTCGTAATAGCGTTTTTCCTATCACCGGCAACATGCAAAAGTCCGATAAATTATGGGAAAAAGTACATACCGATTTTCATGAAAATTGGGAGATTGCGCCTCATGAGTCAAGGCTGGAGCATAAGAGCCAAACCGCGGTTTCTTCTCGTTTTACTATGTTGAAGCCGACTTTGAAAGCTTGGGGTGCCGCTCTTGCTTATGCACGAAGGAATTCACAATTCGGCTCAAATTTGCAAGATGAGGTAAGAGTTTATAATGTTAACATTTCTCTAAATTTATGTATGTTTACTTAAATAAATGTGTCATCTCTATTTATTAGATATTATTGTGACATATAAATTTGTTATTGTTATTAGATAAGAAAAGCTCAATCATGTTATGTGGCACAAAAGAAGAAAGAGTTTACGCTGTTTGATTGTTGGGAAGTGGTGAAGAACCATCCTTATTTTAGAGAAGTCCAAACTAGTACTCCACCTTCTTCATGTGTCAACTCCGTCGCCTCTACTCCGCTTGTTAGCTCAATGCCTCCCACAATCGATGTGGCTGAGGATGAAGTGATTGCAACACCACAAATTGCAACACCACAAAGCAAGCTTGAAGCTTCCTCAAGTCCGGTTAGACCAATGGGAGTGAAGGCGGCCAAGGAAGCTAAAAGAAAGGGAAAAAGGTCGCCTCGACTTCTTCATATGAGGTAAGAGATGAGGTTTTGAAAAACATTGTGGAAAATCAAAAATCTTGGCTAGCCGCGCAACAAACAAGTGATGCTATGGAGCTTGCTTTATACGAAAAACAACTTAGCCTTAAAGAGAAAGACTTTAAATTGAGGGCCTTAGCGGAAGAATCAAGGATTATGGCAATGGATACGGAGGCTATGACCCCAAAATTAAAGAGGTATTTTTCAAAGAGGAAAGCGGCAATTCTTAAGCAACTTGATGTCGATGAAGGAGATGCTAGCGAGGAAAATTTTTCAAATTGCTATCGCCCACTTTTTCCATAGTTATGTATTTCTATTATGTACTTTCATTTCTAGTTATGTACTTTAAATTATGTATTTCCATTATGTAATTTCATTTCTAATCATGTACTTTAAATTATGTATTTTCATTATGTACGTTACATTTTCAAGTAATAAAATCACACCTTCTTTTCAAGTCATGAATTTTTTTTAAAAAAAAAATCAATGAATAGTAATAGGAGGTGCTATTTTTTCCCACCGTTGCACGAAAACACTGCACTGCACCTCCTATTGCTCAAATAGTAAAAGCACTTGCTCAAATAGTGCTTGCTCCTCCTCAAAATAGGAGGAGCAAGCCAAAAAACGGGTGCATATGCTCTTATAATCGTCGTTAAAGCATCCAAGACTAGTACATATTAAGTGGACGTAGTCTTACCCACCGAAGATAAAATGAACCCCTATAAATCCCGTGTCATCCACAATTCGCCATCACATATTGTCATTACACACACATTACGCACATATATCACCGAGTGGTACAAAACCAGTTCCAACAAACTATCTATTTTACATAAAGAAAGTGCAATTCAAATGGTGTCAAAACCAATTCAACCGAAGAAGATGTGGGATATTCTTCCATTAACCGAAAGGGATATCCAACCGAAAGTATTGCTGAGAAAACAATTGACAGTGGTTGCTCTGAAAGAAAGAGGCCAGACTTATTCACATTACGGATAAATCATTTCGGCCATGATCAACTGACATTTGAATCGATTACCCTATTGGAGTTGCTCTTACTTTTTGCACGTCTTTGCGCTAGGAGTATTCTTTTTCGGTAAGTAGGCACTTGGTTTTTCAGCCCTTGCTAAGCATGTGGGGATTCTTGGCAATTAAGCAACTAATTGTGACCCTAACTGACTGACACTGACCTCATTTACCGCAACATATATAAGAACGAAGCGTGATCATCAGTCAAATACATAGTTGCAGTTTGATGCAGATACTGCATATACATATATGTGTGATGTGTTCGTACTCCGAAGTATACTTTTGCCTTGCACATCCACATGCATCTGTGTTCTTGAGAGGGGGCAAGTGAATGTTATACCATTAAACTTCTGCTCTTTTCGAATGTGACGTAAAGCCTAATTCATATCCCATGTGTCCACAGAATGCGACTGTGCTGTGTGTGTTATCCAGAAAACATTGTGAACTAAGAACTAGCTACTTGTAAGTTGTAACTAATTAACTAAAAACACATGCAACTGTTTGCTGCATTATTTCTAAGATAACACGTCTAGCTCATTCAGAACACACAGGAACCCGAAATGCATTTCTAGACTGCAAGTTTTGGCATAGCATACAGGATCCTGTGGCATGGAAAATGAAATGTGTTAATATATGTCTTGAACCAGTCATCGGGGGTACCAGCTATTCGGGTCCAGAGGCGATGCATCCTGGTTTTGGGGGTTCGAGGGTGCAACGTGACCCCCGATGGGGGGTTCGGGGGCAACGCCCCCGAGGCCCACGATACCTGTTATGCTGGATTATGGTTTTCTGTTAGGCTTAGTATACATGGTTTAGTATATAAACGTCCTAAACCTAATTGTATTAAGCATTCGGTGTTAAACTATAAGCTCACATAATGTGAAGAGATGTAACCTCACAGAATGTGAAAGGATGTAACCTCACAAAATGTGAAAGGTTGTAACCTCACTAATGTGAAAGGTTGTAACCTCACCAATTCATGGAAATTCAAGTAATGGATGATTTCCCCATGTATAAATAGGTGACACTTTATTTGTTCTAAACACAATTCAAAACATCATCATTTGAAACGTTTTTTCAATAATCATCTCCTCCTCTCAAAGAGTTATTCTTTCTCTAGTTTATAGCATTTCGGTGACATATTGAATGTACTACAAGTTCGTCAGGTGTTCTTGACAGCAGTGCAGCTCTAAAGCACTAGTAGTAGGTCGTTGTATCATGAAAGACAAGTGTCATCAAATATTTTGCACCGATAGAGGAGGCATAATTTGTCTTAAGAAAAGTGTGTGAAACAAACAACTCGATTTCATCACTTTCCTCGTATTCTTCGTTCTAAGTGTTCCAAGACAGACAATTCGCTTACACAAATTTCATTTCTCATTGAATCAAGTGTTGTAACCAATGTTCATAATAATTATTTTATGTTCATTTCATTTCATTATTTATAATTATTATTTAATTATATATATATATATATATATATATATATATGCGCAATATCTAGTTAGTCGGGTGAATTACTTGCAAAACAAGTAAGCCATGTTCGTATGTATTGAACAATTTGCAAAACAAAATGGGTTGTTAACAGTACAATGTTAGTAGAGATCGATTTGCCTTACTAATTGAGGAACAAAAAATCTACCACGTACCGACACAAAAAATACAAACACGTTTTCGATCTTCGATGCCCACTTCTCCTCAAGTACGCAATAAAAGAAATTGACATTGTGGTATGATTGGTACCACGCTTTTGATGTACAAAGGTGATGAACGCAGAAGCTTCAATGTATTACAAAGACTGACGGAGAATCCATTAAACTAAATTTAAAGAGAAAACAAGAATATTAGACAGATTAAGCAAACTGTAATGTATGAACCGAAGGATCAGTGAGATCTCTTTCTTGTTATATTTACTGACATTTCTCAGTGAGCTTTGCAGGAAACAGATTCACCGAGGCAAATACTGTGATGCTAACATCAGACCCCGATCAATGCTACCTGGGTTTGATTAATGTTGGCATATCTCGAGGTGTAAACCCTCACATGAGATCAACAAGCTGGGTTGAGGGTGTTGAACTTAGTCGGACATTAAAGTTATCGATTGCGCGATAGAGTTCAAGCCGAGTGAATGAGACGATATAAGTATCTTCATCATCGGGTGATGTTGAAGTCGAACCAAGCACGCTCCCTTGCATGGTTTCAGTGAGGCCTCGAGGATGAGAAGCACGATACCACATACTTCGGTGCACAACTAGCATTTGGTGGAGTCTGAACCTAGTTGCTAGCTTGGACAGGTTAACATCGGGGTGTCGAAATCCGAGAGCTATATACAGTACATATGGCACTACATTTGAGTACCCAGTCCCACAACGACTGTGTCACATGGTAGGCATCATGCCCACTGTAGGAAGTTGAAGGTTGAACCCTGCGACAACACAACGCTGCTCTTGGTTATAAATGAAAGTATAGGACAACACGGAAATGACCTTTCATCTCAGGCTTTTGCAGTTTTGGACAACCAAATAAACGATCATTTAGGTCCTTCGTTGCTGAAGTCCCTCATTTGGGTCAGTATTTACTGTACAATCAGAAATTCAGTACGGTATGGACCATTTTGTAAGATGTAAACCAGACTCAATTATGGATGGTAACAAGGTGAGGTGGGGAAGCATAGAACTTAGGTCATCGTTGTAAAATACTGAATTAAATGTCATAATCAAGACAAATCACAAGATATTTTAGTCCAACCAACGCACTGCAAATTGAATTTGGAGTGTAAATTCATTCCAATTCCCGACAAATTACCACCAAAAACTCATAAGATAGGGCCAACAATAACTAGCATATAGGTTTAAGAGGTGGAGAAAAATACATCATATTATTCAGGATTGGCTGTAATAAGAAGGCGAAGCACCAGGAGGTTGAACATCTGGGGGTGGCACACCGCCTGGTCGCACATGCAGCGGAGCACCTGGCTGATGCATTGGTGATGAACCTGCAGGCATAGGTGCTGAGGCATATAGATGCATTGGTGATGAACCTGCAGGCATAGGTGCTGAGGCATATACCGGGCCACCTGATGATGTGGGATATATCTGACCAGGAAAGGTGCTGGGAACAGATACAAACGATGGTTCACCTGCTTGCATGTTTGGATCCCATGATGGCACTTGTCCAGGAGGACCTTGAGCCGGTCCAGCTGCTGCAGCACTGTATTCATTTCCATGGTACACTGGAGCAGCCTGAGCATTTTGCCAAGCTGCAGGAGCTGCAGGGTAGCCAGACTGCACCGCAAGCAAACTAGCGTCTGGGATTGTATAATCTCTACTTTTGTCACTATAAGCCTGAAAATAGGTATAAACAAAACCAAAACAAAATCAAAAGCAAGACTTCTAAAACATGTTCACATGAACAGATAAAAATTTAAGTGTCAAGAGGCATACATTTAAGGACCAAGTCTGTTTTCAACCAACATATCCACATGATGTCTTTCAATTTTCCTCTCATTTTTATTCTGAACTTTTTACTTTAAGCATATATTTTATACCTTTACATTGAGATCAGTATGACGAGAGAATGATAGATGAAGCTTACAATAGCCACCATCATATATGCAGTGCCCCTCTAGAGCTTCTCTGGCAACGGCTGCAGTAGCAATATCTGCAAATAAGGACTCACGCATGAATGCCAACCGAAACTCTCATATAAATGACAATTGAAAAGCGCTTTAAGTTATGTGAAATTAAAAGGTCACATGTCAAAGGGAAATACCAGGGTATTGAACTAACGCCTGTGTTTGACCATTCTTCTCAAATATAGCAATTTTTTGTACAGTTCCAAACACTGAAAATACCTACAACATGCAAAGCAACAATGTGATATCTGTAACATCATCTGTATAAATTCAGCACTTGAAATACACAAAAGGAATAAGCCCTAACCGTGTGAATAACATCCACAGTGACAGCATACTGCATATTTTCAATGGAAGCCAGAAGCACATTACTCTCCATCTCTTTCTTCTTTCCATCAGGACCTACTGCAGGCTGGAGATAACCGCTAATCAGCAGAAGTTTCAGCTTAGATGCTATTGCTCAATAATATAAATAATAGTAAATATTGTTTAAACAACAACATACATGTACAACTCCCTCAATTGCTGTAGGAATCAGCGGAAGTTTCAGCTTAGATGCTATTGCTCAATAATATAAATAATAGTAAATATTGTTTAAACAACAACATACATGTACAACTCCCTCAATTGCAGTAGGATTTACAGGAAGGTATGGATTTGTGTAATCCCTGAAGTACCACCACAAACGAAGAGAGGATTTTATAAGTTAAAACTATGTCACCAGTCAAGTCTGAAAACTCAAAGAACATGCACATGACAGATATTCTAGCAAACTTTCACTGAGCAGACTGGCAGCAGAGATGCATTAAACAACATATTACTCAGCTTACATAAAAGATGTTTGCAGCCTCTTAAAGGAAGTAAGAACATACATCGAGTACCAACTGACACACATAAGTGAAGTAAAGAGGGTTGTTGTTGTTGTTTATTTTTGTCTTTGTTATTCCAGAAAAAGACTAACAATTCATTAGGCATTTCATCTCCTAGAAGTATATTTAGCCAACATTAATACGAAAACTGTCCGTGTTCTGACAAAAAGACATCTCAATCAAGGACAAGGATAACAGAAACATGTATGGCAAAAAAATCTATCTAAATGGCTGAAAGAACCAATAGAAGAAGCAATTGATATAATCAGCATGACTACAAAAAACAAGCAACTCCACAATAAAATAACGAATGCATTAATCTAATGCATAAGATCAAGGAATTACTAAATGTCCATGACAAGACATCTGTGTTCTGGTTACCAGGCGCACTAATCCCTAGATGACAAAAAACACACCAATTAGCAGTTCATATAACATGCAACAACAGTAGCAAAAGAGAGAGAGAGATAACAACAACCAAGAAGGGAAACACGAATTCAAAAAACTACACCAATACAGATTATAGATGTGTTTGCTCTTCTATTACCTGCTTCTATGTGACTGGAACTTGATGTTAAGATCAGTGTGCGCAGAATACGAGATACGCAAGTGGCATGAACCGACATGCTCGGGAAGCAAGTACCTAAAGGTAAATGATCACATCAAAAAGTTAAGAACTCTGTAAAATACTCCAAAGACACAGAAATTAATGAGGGTAAGTATAATTGGAGGATAAAGAAATGGACAGTGCATGCCTCGGTATACTTCTTCCATCCAAGGCGTTCCTCGCCGCAGATGCAGTGTCAGCATCACTGAACTGAATCAATGCCTGCAGAATAACACAGATTAAAAAAATGACAGGCCATGAATGCAAGATGTTCGCAGTACTAGGAAAGTTCAAGTGCAGACCTGGAAACCGGCAGCCTTTTCAAAAGTAGCAATCTTGTGTACAACCCCAAAAGCAGAAAAAACCTGAAACACAAAAGAAGTCTCATTGCTAACCACAAACACACCATATGAGCACAAAAGTGAAATAACACAGCATCAGAAACCCCCAGATGAAAATGCCATGGGACAACAAAAAAAATCAAACAGACGAGTTATAAGTGCAGAATGACACCTGTGCATATATGTGTGACCATAGAAAGGAGTATGACGTACAAGATAATAATTCCAAACTGCTTCCAAGAAAAGAATTTAAATAAGAGACATCACCATATGTGAGTCAACCAATTCAATAAAAAACACATAAGAAGAACAATTATAATTTGACAGATTATCCAGAATACCCATAATTCAAATTCAGCATTTTGTGTTTCTCTATACTACATTGATACAATATTTGCAATATCTTACAAGACGGATCCAAAACAAGATAACACATTACCAAAACGCACTTACCAAGTGAATAACATCAATGCTGACATCACCAGCTTCAACACCCTCGACGGTAACCAGCAACACATTCCCAGGAACATCTCCGGGGCTTTTGTTGTTCACAATTTCGTGTCTATTGGAATACTGGATGTAAACTGTTTTCCCCCGGACCTGCGCAGGCTCTGACGACGAAGCGTAATACGAAACCATATTTATGGCCTGGTTTAGGTCTGCCTGCAAAAAGTAATCATTGTCTTCAGTAACATACCTCCCCAACAATGCATAAAAGAACATATGCACATTCATAAAATTACGCAACTATAACAACTCGGATTCTTAAATTTATATCCAATTATGTTTCCCTAAAAACGAAAGTTTTTCGCAAAACTAGATCAGGCAAATTCAAACAAAGCATTTCATATCTTCATACAACCAACCGTAGCTAACACAGATAACCACCAATTCAAAAACCCAAAAATCGTGAGGGCCAATTACTGTAATTCAAGACTTAATAAGCCGATTAAGTCTAACAAATTGAGCTGCTGAAATTGGATGAGGGACATACGAATTCGACGAAGGCCTGGTTGCGATTGGCGCCGACGTTACATTTGGTGTTGACGATCTTCCCAAAATGCTTGCAGAGCTCGACGAGCTCTTCCTCGGCGCATTCCCAGGGGAGATTGCGGAGGTGGAGCACCTTCGATGGCGTCTGCGTGTACCTGAACTGCGGCGTCCCGGAGGTCGACATAGAATGGGCGGTGGCCGGAGATTGATTTGATCGATTGGGGTTAGGGTTTGGGTGATAGAGGGAGAAAGATATATTGGGGTGTTTGTTTCGATTGGATGACGGGCTCGTTTAACAAAAATATCTGTTGATGTGGACAATTAGGTGCACGTTTGTTATGCAGGGTTATTGTGGATCTCCTTAAATTTTGACTGTAATGGATTTGTGGGAGTGAGCTTAAGATGCATTAATTTTATACAATGTTTGGTACGGGGTGAGACTAAATTTCTGATACTACCCGGTTTATGTTTTGTGTTCTGAAGAAAAGAAGGGAGCCAGCGAATATGTTCCATTAATCATCATCTCCATATAAAAAAATTGATCTCTCTCTCCAACTAAGGACACAGAAAATCACCGTCCCTCAATTTCTAATTCGATTATGTAAATTGGCCAAATTCTAACACCAGCTGAGTCAGACCCCTCTTCTTGCCAAATCCAACAACGGCGGTGAAGAATCTCCGGTTGTACTGCATCCTCACGCGGTTTCTCAAGAGTTTGACCTCTCACCTTTCCTGCACGAGCCAATGAACCATGAACCTAGACATGAAACAAAATTGATCAATCGTCTATGGATCGATTTATTCTTGCAAAACTAATCAATCATTTATGTATCAAGCAAAATCGTCTACGGATCAAGCAAAATCGTCTATGGGTGCAGATCAAACTTCTCAAGAATAAAGAGATAACTTATTACTCTCAATGTGTTTAAGGTTTAAGAAATTGAATATTTTCTCTAAACCTATGAGTCGCCACACCGATCTGAAATTTTATGCCCGGTCCGATGACATGCCTTTGCAGTGGCGCGCGTCAGACGGATTAACAAGGACCAAGAGTGGTGATGTAGGGTCCAGTCTAAGAGCATAATGAGGGTCAGTTGTCATCATTATCTCAGGTGCTTGCAAGTTTTCTCGGCAATTAGCAACAGCAGCGTGATGGCTTGGATGCGGGTCTGGGGTGGCTTTGTATCAAGGGGAGAACATAGTGGTGGGTCGAGCTCGGGGTTCATCAAAAGGTGACGGCGGAGGGATGATCTTGTTGCATGGGTTCAAATCGGATTAGGTTTTGATTCGATTTGGACATTGTGACTCCAGTTTGGTTAAGGGAGGTGCAGCTTGCTTGCTGGAGGTTAGCGGCGGCAGTGTTGACAGTGGTCGCAAGGCAACGATAATACTACGAGGTGGATGACATCAGGGACTCAACATCCGGTTTCTTCGGTTTGGGCTTGAGGGCCCATTATGGCTATATGTGAGTTGTGGATCCAATTATTTGGCCATGTCTTTACTATGTTATTTGTCGTTGTTTTGATATTTTGTTATCAAGTTATGTCACACCTTAAGTGTGCAATAAGTTCCTGTATTAGTTGTGCAGGATGAGTCAGGCTTCGTACCTTGGTGTGCACTCAATGTGCCTTATCTGCTTTAGGTATGTGGCGAGTTTCTTACTTTGTAAAATTGTCGTTTCCACCTAGTGATAGGGTGAAGCTGAGTGTCGTTGGATTAATCTTCCGGCGGCAACATAGTTGGAAAGCTGATTTAGAATTGGATATTAAGATGTGTAAACGTGTTACATATCTACTGATCTGCCCAGAATGTCATCAATATGTCAAAGCAAATAGAGTAGTCATTAGAGCAGTACTCTTTGCTAATTGGTGTTTGTTTGAGTACAAAAGTATTGTAGAGGTTTCTGATATTATTTCAGATCTTTGTAATCATGGGTTTAGGCTTAATGTCCTCCCCCTTGTATTCATCAGTTTCATTAATCGAGGCTTAAGGGCAGCAGCACCAGCCTTTTTATCTAAATAAATAGAGATAACTTTGATCTCTTTGTTTTTTTGCTTTAGAAGATCAATCGTCCATGGATCGATAGAAAAAATAATAATTCACGAATGAAAGAGAGAACCGACGAAATTGATGAACTTCACCTGCTGACAAAGTTGAGAAGAAGATAGCGGCGAAGTGACCGAAGAGACCCGAGCATTGAGAAGAAGATAGTTGTCGAGACCGATTGTGAAGCAGAGAGTGAGAAGAAGATAGCAGGCGAGAGTGATAGTGAAACAGAGAGAATGAATGAAGACAATCTTAGCTAAGGGTGTTTAAAAGGAGAACCCACGCTAAGAACGCCTACGGAGGACAAATGGAAAAACATGCCCAAGTTACTACTATTTATTTTAGTACTGATTGCCACCAAATATTGGATTAACAGTTTTAACTTCTTATTTAGCACAGTCTTAATTAATACCATGTACCAAAAATGCACCAGGTACCCAATGTATACAAGCGAAAATTCTTGTATGGATCAAGTTCATATAGACCATGATTGTGATTGGTAGCAATTAGGTTTCCGTTTTCAATCTTGAAGCTCATCTCGAGTGCTCGATCTTGATAATCAAAGAGTGATCAAGTTTACAACATAAAAAGATGGAAGAGTGATGAAAAAACATTAGGCGCGTGTACATCACTCTCCAATTTGCAAATGTGGTCTATATTTAGGGCTATGCATGGGACGGGATGGGACGAGATTCGGCGAATCTCGGCCAGTCTCAAAAATATATTATCAGGACAGGACGAGATTTTATTTTTAGAAATCTATCCCGCACTGGACGATCTCGTTCGGTACCGGGACGGGGTCAGGATCCCGCAACAATAGAAAAAAAAAAATTAAAAAAAAATTAAAAAGAGAGAAATTGATTCTAAATTCTTGAAGAAATTTTATATCTATTTTTATAAAGTCAATGTGTACTCATCTAATATTGATAAGGGTTTATTGTGTATAATATTCTCATATATATATATATATTTCATAGTGTTATTTTTTTTCATGGTATACTTGTCCTAGTTCTAAACTTCTAACTCTATATAAGTAGAAGATGAACAAAAATTGTAAAAATGAAAGGGAGTCAATAACCAATTAATTAAATGCTTGTAATTTACATCTAACTAATTAATTAAGATCTCGAGAAAACTCTCAAACTTGAAAAATCAAAGGAGCTTTATCTATCACTACATAAATTCGTTGTGGTCGATATTTTTCATATGATCATCATCACCAAATAGGAATGAATTATCTAACTTTTGTCATGTGAAATTAGTACTTTTAATTTAGGTTTAGGTTTTGGGCGTCTCATTGAGCGTGCTTGAGTTCATTGTAAGAGTATATACCCTAGTAATTGGATGGTTATGAGACGGTCTTGTCCCATCCCGATCTCGTCTCGTCCCGTTTTCAAACTATCGGGACGGGATGGGACGATACATATCATGTCCTGTCCTGCCAATTTTCTGTATGAGACCGAGACGAGATCGGGATTGCGGTACGAAGTGCCCAGCCCTACCACATGGATCGTGGTCCACACAAGACACTCTCGTATAAAATATGAAAATTTGGTACCTCGAGTTTTGCTTAGTTCGACAATTTGGTACTTCTGGTAACTTTTTCGTTAAATATGATAGTAAAATCATTATTTAAATTCAATTTATAAATATAAAAAATATTGGTTTTGTGGATTAAGTGACCATTAGTCTTGGGTCTTCATTATTTTCTAGGTCTTTTAGGACCACATAAAAAAAAATTAATATTTTTGGTTAAGTTGATAAATTATAAAATTGTTTTAGAATATTATGTTATGTGTGTTTTGGCCTTATGCAATTAGGATAAAGAATCTATATTTCGTATATAGATAGGTTTACTAGTTATTTAAGGATATGTCATATGTAATGCTCTATAAATAGAGGCACCTATCTATGAATAAAGTACATCTTCTTCACTATTCTCTATTCGCATTATTCTCATACTTCATCACGTTATCGGAAGCTCGAGTAGATAGCAACCATAAACCCTAAAATATAAAACAAAAAGCCTTCAAGCCCCTTCGGCTCCTCCTCCTAAGATTCTTTCTTCTCGACTCCACCGCCGCCGCTTCCCGACCACTCATCAGCCGCCGTCGGCTCCGAGATCATATCGCCCAATTTTAAGACCCATCCGAGACGTTTTTTTCTATGTGTTTTTTTTTTCATCTGACATTTACAATTAGTAATATCTGTTAAAAGACATATTTTAAAATTTAAAAAAATTAAAAAATTATACGGTTGATCAAAACTAAAAAAAGAAACCCTCTGACTTCATTAATAGAGATTTTAAGAACAAGTTAAAGATAGACCCTATGACCTAAGGAAATAAAGAGCGGCCAAAACCCTAGAAATTCTAAATCGAAGAGATAAATAAACCTCAATCTCCAAATCCCCAAGTCTTCACCGTCGTCGATTTCAGTTTCCGATATCCATGGCGGGCCATAGAAACAGTTACGGCAAGCGCTCCCATTTGCAGTCGGATTACTCCGACAACGGCGTAGGCGGTAAGAGACGAAACAACGGCGAGGAGAGAGAGCAGTTCATCATCGACGCCGAGGACACAGTGTACCGCTTTCTCTGTCCGGTGAAGAAAATCGGTTCCATAATCGGAAGAGGCGGCGAGATTGTGAAGCAGCTCAGGGTGGACACAAAGTCCAAGATTCGGATCGGCGAAACGGTCCCTGGCGCCGACGAGAGAGTCGTGACTATCTACAGCGCGAGCGACGAGACGAACGGGTTTGAGGACAGCGGAGAGTTTGTTGCTCCGGCGCAGGATGCTCTGTTTCGAGTTCATGATAGGGTTATTGCTGAGGATACTCACGCCGAGGAGGAGATGGATGCGACTCATCATGTCACGGCGAGGCTGCTGGTGCCGTCGGACCAGATTGGCTGCATTATTGGGAAAGGAGGACAGATTGTTCAGACTATTCGGAGCGATACCGGTGCGCAGATTCGGATACTTAAGGATGATCACTTGCCTACTTGCGCATTGAACTCTGATGAGCTTGTGCAGGTATAAGAATGCTGAATTCTGCTGTTATTTTGTTTCAAATTCTGTCCATTTGTATTTCAAGGTAATTGCTTGGACTGTAAGGCTGTGTAAATCCGCACATTACAATAGTTTGATTATTTTCCGCTATTTTTATTTATCAGTATTGTCCGTCTGTTACTTTGTTTAGGTTGTTATGCTACTTTTCCTTATGTAGTATTTGTTATTGTGAACTACAGGTATCAGGGGAAGCCCCGCTTGTGAAGAAGGCTCTTTTCCAAATTGTGTCTCGCCTTCATGATAATCCATCTCGTTCTCAGCATTTGCTTACGTCTTCGGTGCCTATGTATGCTTCTGGTGGTTCCCTCATGGGTCCAACTGGTGGAGGGCCTATAGTTGGGCTAGCTCCGATGATGGGTCCTTACGGAGGAGGTTATAAAGGTGATGCTGGAGACTGGTCACGCTCGTTGTACTCAGCTCCTAGAGATGAAGGTTCTTCAAAGGAATTTTCTCTTCGCATGATTTGTCCGACAGCAAATATCGGAAGCGTGATTGGGAAGGGTGGTGTCATCATTAATCAAATCAGACAGGAATCTGGGGCTGCGATAAAGGTTGATAGTTCACAATCTGAAGGAGATGATACCGTAATAACTGTTACTGCAAAGGAGGTGAATTACTAAGTCCTGCTGATTTATGTTTTAAGAGCATCTCCAGCAATGGTTGATAAAGTAGTTGATAAATTTGGACCAAAGTTATATTTATCAATCCATTTTAAGAGTTGTGTTCCAGCAGAGTAGTTATCATAGAATATTCATTGACAAATTTTCTCTCCAGAATTGATAAATTTGTCAATTTTCCTTATCAATTCATAAATTTGTCAACTTTTTAAGTTTTCTGCTGGAGCAAAGATTCACTTAAAAATTGATAAATCCCTAATTTTTTTTTCAGTTTATCAATTCTACTGGAGATGCTCTAAGCTGTATTGTGGAGGAATTTTGCATAACATATGTAACTAATGTAACACTTACTATTTCAGTTCTTCGAAGATCAATATTCGTCGGTTGTAGAAGCAGCAGTACGTTTGCAACCCAGATGCAGCGACAGAATTGAAAGGGATTCAGGAATCCTCTCATTCACAACCCGCATACTTGTCCCAACCTCACGAATTGGCTGCCTTATTGGTAAAGGAGGAGCTATTGTAACTGAGATGAGGAGAATAACTAAAGCTAATATTCGCATACTTTCAAAAGAAAATCTTCCCAAAATTGCATCTGAAGACGATGAAATGGTGCAGGTAATGTCTTTCTCATGGTGCTCAAATTTTTGAGATTTCTATAATTAATTTTCCAATTTTGTGACAAAACTTCCTTGTTTATAGATTTCCGGAGACCTTGATATTGCCAAGGAAGCTCTTATACATGTTGTAACACGATTGCGGGCAAACTTTTTCGACAGGGATGGTGCAGTATCATCTTTCATTCCAACAGTTCTGCCTTATCTTCCTGTGGGTGGAGGAGAGGCACACGGTCCAAATTATGACAGTAGAGATGGTAAACGACATGGACGTTATGGTGGCTCAAGTGATTTTGTAGCTAGTGACAGTTATGGAAGTTATGGTGGTTCACAGGTATGCTTATTTTATATTTATACATAGTCCATTGCTTGAGTGTCCTTTCTTTACTTAGATTCATCACAGAAAATCATCTGTTTTTTAATTGTAAACCAATATTGCATAATCAATTTGATAGAAGATGTTCGTGATTTACACCTCTGTGCATAGATGGTCTTCTGTTAAATCTCTTTGTTATATGATATCATAGGTGGGTGGTAGCGGCAGCACCTATGGAGCTTATGGAGCGTATTCTTCTGGACGTACTGGTAGTTCTGGGTAAAACTCCAATGATTCTCTATCTGATTCTCTATCTACTTGGCTTGCCTTTTCTTAATTTTGGCTTTGCTGCTCCCTTGTTAGTTCTTTCTTTTTCTTATAAATGTGTGTGCATAGTCTTGGATCTCTAGTTGAATATTCATATTACTGAAAACTTGTAATAACGTTCCATGATTCTTTCAAGGTTGTCTTCAGTTGCATTGATCCTGATTTGAAACTTATGATATCAGGTTATCTAGTCAGAACCCTGGTTCTCGGCGGAGAAACTATGGTTACTAGAGTTGATGGTACCAGCAGGTAGGCTATGGTTGTCTTTTAGATATTCTTGTCTATTATTATAACTGGCAGTCCCCTTGTCCAGTCATTTGATAACATTAACCTATCCAATCTCCATACTATAAAATTCTGATGCTCTTGTTTTACCTTTTTTTTCCTTTCCCATCCCATTAAAACAGCTGAGTTCTATGAAGCCTGAAGCTAGCCTACTGCCTGCCTAAACCGGAAGATGAACCAGCATATGATATAGTCATGTCCCACATTGACACTTCTACTTAAAAGGCCAAGAAACCAAATATCCCAAGCTTTACTTCTATGTTCCCTAGAACCTAGTTAGCCAGCATGCCTATATGGCTGTTTTTCCCTTTACACTGCTATGATTATGAAGCCATATTACTTCCTACTTTCCCTTGTGCTACTATTTATTCTTTCATGCATTCCCGCTATGTGGTTTATTTCTATGGTTTTAATTCCTGTTTGGCTTATGGAACTTAACAATTTCCTTTGTGATGTAGCAGATTATCTTATCTGATGGCAGCCATTTTATGCTTTTATTTTACCAAATTGTGGAATCAACCTTATTGATTTACAAATTTTATTAGTAAATTACATCTGCATAGTTTTTTTAAGACTACCAATTTGAAATCTTATTTAATTATGGTGAGAATTTGGTAAGACACGCACATACACATCTATGCATATCTTTCAGCTTTGCAGCCATTTTTTAAAGTGCTTGGTGGTGCCTTATAACTTGTGTTCCTGAATATGTTTTGCTGCATGCGTTTTTAAACTGATTGTTAAGTGTTAAAGTTTCGATATTTTGAAATAAGATTCATTCAAAAGAATTCTTGGTGGTTGTGTTTAAGAATCAATTCATAAAGCTATCTTCATCTCTGAGCTTTAAATGGGCACCTGGCTTATCATGTAATCCAAATATGCTTTAGTGAGTTTAATCGAGTTTGCTAGTATTGTGCAATTTTTGGTTGAGTTGATGTACAGGTAAGTGTTGGATTGATGGACGCATGAAACTTTGGTTCAGGAGATAAGTTTGGGATCTTTGTGGGTTTGTTTTTGACTTGGATCCAACTGGTAGGATGATTTATCTACTTGCAGGTTCTATCAATCAACGTTGGACATCTTTTGTTTGATGGTCGATTTGAAGCACTTATCCTCATTTGGTTGAGTGCATGGCTAATGCTTTAGGGGCTGTATTTACCTGGGGAATTAGCTCTACTTTAGTTTGATTGACGGTGTTGTATTTGTTGGGGTATTAGCTGTACTTTAGTTTGATGGAAGTTGATGGATGGAGATACGGAATCGTTGTGGTACACCGTACATGTGTTTGTTTTCTCTCTTTGAGCCTTCACGACTATCATGGATGTGACACCTAACCTAGTAAATCACCTCACCAACTCACTGCTACTCGATAGACAATTCCGATATCGATCCTGATCATCCTGTATCGAATCTGATCGGGTCGGGACACAAAGTGAAAAGTGTTGTCTTGAGCCGTATTGAATCTCGAATTTAGTAATCGGTTTGGGATTGGAATGAGTCAAATATATACCGAATGTTTCAAACCGTCTTGAGTTTTCTCAAATTTATAATTTTACAAGTTTTAAAGAAAAAAGTATGTATTTATAATGAAGCATTAATCATCTTAAAGTGATGAAGTCGTTTAATTATGTTAGTTTGTTGATTTATGTTAAGAAAAAGTGTTAAATATTGTATAAATATAGTACAAAAGTGATTGTTTAATGTATAAATATAAAATCTTAACTTAAAACCTTATATCTTGATTGGTCCCGAACTTGTTATGAATTTTTCGGTATCAGGATAGTTCGGTACCAAGTCTTAAAATCACGCATCCCGTAGCGATACTGAAAAAAATCGAAATCGGTATTAGGATAGGTTAAATCTCGTACCGTCGCATACTGATTCTACCTCTAGAAAAGAGTACAGCTAGTCTTAGAGGAGCCATACCATTGAACCGAAGCAATCATATAGAAGCTAGGATTAAAACTTCGGTGATTACGAAAATGTCGACTTTTTGAAATATCCAATCGACTTTCTGAAAAATGGATATTTCGATGAAAATTTTGAGGAAATATCGATTGTAGTAAAAAATGAGAAAATTGACGAAAATTAGTAGAAAAGCATGAAAATTTTAAATGAAATTTTGAGAGATGTTTGTTATCTTGATTATCTACCATAGTTGATAAAGAAATCTTGAATAGACATTAATCTTGAGTGAGTTATAGTTATTCAAGGTGAATAACTACGTGCTGAACTAATGATAATTCATAATTTTTTACTGTAAATTTATACATTTAATTTTTTATGGCTTGAAACCCAAAGGGAGGCTAGACCATCACGGCTTATATACATATGATATACTTCACATGGAATTACATGAGTGGTTTAAAACCATATAGAAGACCTATGAGGTACAAAATTTTCACTATCTTCATCGTTTGTTTGTGTAGATTAATTCTTCAGTACACTGTGAAAAAATAGTCATTAAATGATCATTATCTTTGTAGTTTTGCATTCATTGACTTACATGCTAACCGTAAAGGTCAAGGGGGATTGACTGTGGACTTCTGTATTGGAAGAAGAATGAAGAGTGTAGTGAAATATAGAAGAACGAAATGGATGATAACAATGATTAAAAGTGGGATGTTATATATGAAATATCTTTAAAAGGTTGTTGTTAAAAGGTTGTAAATTCGTTATGGTAGAAGAAACGAATATATACAACAAAAAATGAGAGATAGTCAAATTCGAATGAGTAGTAGAGTTGGCTAAGGTGCTAAGTCTTGCATCATGATCAAGGTTTGAGACCTAGAGGGAGCAACTTAATGGGTGACAAACTGCAGTTTCTGCATGGACCGACAAAGTGATTCACAAAGGATCTGATCGATAAAGACAAAGTCAAAATGAGGCGCGCATTTTTAAGACCGACAAATACAAAAAAAACATGTGATCTGTAATTTTAAAGAGATATCGATGAGATTTCCAAAATATCGCTGATATTATCAATTTTTTTAGACCTTGGATCGAAGGTAATGCCTTTGACTAGTGTGGCTGAATTAGAGCAAAGCCCTTCTGAAAAAGGAAATGAGAAAGTAGAACTTGATGCTGATGCATCTTGAGGCTTACACCGCTTTGTTACATCTCTTGGTTTAAGCACCCATGCTTAGTCACATCCGCTCATCTATGAACACTCTGAATTACTCCATCTCTGAGCAGACCCTATTGGATAATGGGGTTCAGATCGGTCAGTTCTTGAGCTGTTCTACTGCTACAGTGGTCTGAGGCCATTTAATAGTTGCAACTAAACTCAGAAGTTGCTTATAAAGAGTGTCTCTTATCTGTTGCCACCTCCAACCCTCATTCGTCCAAACACTGTCATTAGGGCTTTCCACCCAATAGGGTTTCTTCTTCTCTCCCAGTTTCCCGTGCTTCGTTTTCTTGTAGAAACAGAGAGAGGGTGTTTGCTTCTCTTTTCTTGATAGGGAATGTTGTCTCTCTTCTTTGGGAAATATGGCATCTTTCTAATAATACCCTTCCTCTTTTAAACCCAGCAAAAACCGAATTTCTTCACCAGCAAAACCAGTTTCTTTCTCGAGTGAAGAACGAGGAAGAATAAGCTCTGGGGAAGAATCTTCTTCAAAAAATTTCCAATAAAAACTAAATATTGTTCATCAAGATTCTCAAGCCTGGTTTCTGTGAAACGAAATTCAAAATGCAATTCCTACATTTTCTAATTTCTCAAAGACATCGGCGCGGAAACTCAATATTGATCTTCTTATTATTCGAATTGGATTTTGATGATGGGTTAATTTTGATCATGGGTTCTGGTTTTGCTCGAATGAAAAATCTGGGTTCAAGAGTTTTATTTTGATTGTTAGATCTGTTATTATCTTGATTAACATAACATGACTGTTAATGTCTTTTTGCAAGAGGATCAAATTGTATTTTTTAATTGCTGGGTCCAACTTAAAATTTTATTAGGTTCATTTAGCAAAATTCTATTCTTAAATAAAAATATAGAACTCCAACAAAAGTGTGCATCTACATCAATAAGGTTAAACACAAACACCATTCTTTCTCAGAATTTGTTCATTCAAGTATACAAGGGAAAAGCAAAGATTACAAATCTAACTAAGAAAAGCCAGATTTTAGTGAAACCAACTCGGTGGAGATAGAAGAGGGATGGAGCTAAAAGGATATGAAACCTTCCTTGACAACCAAGCCAAACATGAGAACGAGGAGGCCGATTGTGATGCACTGAGTTGAAGACACCACGGTCTGAGAGTATGCAGACAAGGTGATTGTTGCACCCGCCAAACCGATCATGAGAGCACTCACGTTCTGATTCATTTTCGATCTAATTCCTTAATTTCCTGTCCTTGTTGCTTCAGAGGCGACTGAGATGGGAACTTGAAGCTTTACAGATATGAGATTGATGAGGAAAAGAGAGATCAGCTTGAGCTTCTTATCTGCGTTTGGAGTGGTAAAGCTAATCCAAGGTCAACTCTTTTCTAGGCCTTCTTGCATCACATGAGAATATGCCTCTTCGGTGTTGTTAAGAACACCCATCATAACTAGTCAAACCCTTGTGTGGATTGTACTCAACTTCTCATTATTTAAAAATTCTGGAATCTTACGATGCAGTGTTTACAATATTAACCTGCAAATAGTTACGTCAATATCGGTATTGACGCGTGCGTGCATACTCTTTTTTACTTACATACTTCTAACAATGTAAATTATAATTTTAGCCGTTCTAAAAGTTTAATTAACCAATCAAGATCATCTCTGTAAAAAATCAATTTAAAAAAAAATCGTTTGTTATGCATCAATCAAATGAACGACAGTTCATGAAGCTGCTAACTTTCACCATAACTGTCCATTTGATTGAAGCATTTAATTAAGTAAACGATCATTTTTCAAATTGATTTTTTACATATGTGATCTTGATTGGTTATTTAAATATTTGAACGGCTAAGATTATAATTTACATTGGTAAAAATATGTAAATAAAGAAGAATATGCACATACGCGTCAATACCGGTATTGATGCAAGTATTTTCCATATTAACCAAGACAACAATAGATATGTTTTAACCCTTAGTTATATAAACGAAAGATTCTTATTCCACTCAATCTTTAATTATACAAACGAAAGATTCTTATTCCACATTCGCCTCCTGTCTGTCGAATAAACTATCTCTCTAAGAAAACCTAGAGGACGTCGCCTGTTGTCCCCTTGCCTGTCCGGCTGCGCCACGACGTCGGCAATGACCTTTTGCCTAACTGGCGGTTGTGGCCGGACGAGTGCTTTGTGTTGGAGAAGTTACTCAAGTTTAGCGGATCGAATCGAAAGGTAATCTAATCTATCTGTCTAGGTTGCAAGCCGTGGTTGATTCATGGAGGTGGGTTGAAATCAGAGAGGATTGGGGATATTGTAGGGGTGAAGCGGCATCATGTGACCATCAGTGATTGGGATGGAGGGATGGAACAGCGCTAAGGTTAAGTCAGACTGATGGCTGGTCGGGATGGCTTGGAATCCAGTTGCAGACTCTCTGTGTCTTAGTCGGTGGATGGACTAAGATGCTCGATGTCACTGGTCGACGATTGGACGACAACGTGGTGGACGTCTGACGCTGGTGATGGGGTGACAGGGCAGAGCAATCACGGTTGTGGGATAGGAAGAGGATTCAGTACGTGTTAGGTTTGGTATATTGGGCCTGGGTTAAACAATTAAGCCAACTTGGGCAATTATTTTATTAGCTTTATGTTTATTTATTTTACTAGATTTTAGTTATTTACTGTTTTTAATAAGAAGAGGTGGGCGTTGCCCGGTATTGGCACCTTGAGTGCCTTGTCTGACCTAGGTAAGTTGCGAGTTTCTTACTATGTCAAATGGTCGCAACCTCCTAGTGACAGGATGAAACAGAGGGTTGCCGGATATGATTATGTGTGACAACATAGTAAGAAGGTTGTACTATTAGCCGTTATGATGTTTGTTTGTAGTATAATTATTCTTCTGTTATGTCACCGCTTTGTCAAAGTAAACATAGTTGCCAATGAACACACTCGTTACTAACTGGTGCATGTTAGAATACATTACTTTTTGTAATTTAGGGTTTAGGCTCTACGTTACCTCTTATATTTTATGGTTTCATTAATCAAGACTTAAGGACAGCCGCACAGGCCTTTCTTAAAAAAATGAAAGATTCTTTGACAATCTAAGCATGATGCAACGTGAGGTAACATTGTATATATCATTGGTGATGCATAACGTTACACGTCGAGTTTAGATTCTGCTGATAAGGTGCTAATCTTGCAGGATGAAACTAAAGCATACAAGCAAATTGTTGGATATGGTCTCTGTGATACCAAACCACTCTCCATCGCCTTGTAGAATGATCTAAGTGGACCAATCGGTAACACGTGAGCACTTTCAAGTCATGCAGGTGAAGCAAGGAACCAATTATCAAATATAAGCACACGTTACACATTCTCAAGGTGAGGCTTTCAACAAGCGAACAAGCAGATGACAGATGTGCCAAAAAATTTGGATCGAGTTCGACATCATTCAGATAAAGAGTTGTTAGCTGAATGAATCTGCCAAACTCAGTAGTAGGAGGTCTTATAACACATCGATAAAATGACAAATGCTTTAGGGTTGATGCGCTCGAATCTACAAGGATCCAGTGAGGAAATACCGGATATATATATATATATATATATATATATATATATATATATATATATATATATATATATCCGGTATTTCTATACAATCGAAGATCTAGCTTTTGAGCTCCCTTTGTAATTGCAAAAGAAACTCATTTGCCAAGAACTTCAGTATCTTCTTGATCCAAAAAGAATGCCACTTTGAACGAGTCTAGCTTCTGGCCAGAGGAGCTCCAAAACGTTATCCAATTTTTTTTTTAAAAAAACTATTTCTCAAACTGAGGAGTCATAGATCCAAAATAATAGTATCTCTCATGTCTAATGCAAGATGGGAAGACCTTGTATTACAAAGATCCCTCCACCGGGAGCATACAATGCTAGTCTCCGCTGCATCTTTGATTGTTAACAATGAAAGTATATGATAGAATGCTAGCCGGCATCTCATTTATCCAATCTTTAGTCTCGCCCGCTGCCTTAAAATTCAAACAACACAGTAAGTGAACATCACTCACCATTCGATATGGCATCACCCGTATGGATACATACACACTAACACAAAAAACCCTAAAACTACCCATCTAAATATGTATGTATAACTGTGCAAAATGGGTATAACAATATTATCAGAAATATAGAGAACTTGCAAGACATGACCAATATTTGCATTTAAATGTAAGTGTTTGTGTGTTAAGAATGAGAATATAGGAAAGCTCACCCTTGTAGATTGCGACGAAGCGTCTGCGATTGTATGAGGGTTGTTGTAACTTTAATAAAAAGGTTCTTTGAACCTGAGTCGGGTTTTATTATTGGGCAATCTAAAGCCTCAGCTTGCATAGATGAGAGGGAGCACTAGTACCCCCATAGCTCTACAATGAGCTGCTTCAAGTTTTGTCTGCCTCTTCACTCGACAAGCCTCATATCAAACAGGTTGGTTCTCTTCGCTGTCTCTTCTCATCATAATTATATTCAACAACACAAAACACCAACACCCAAGTAGATTCAAATCCTAATTGTTTCAAGGGTATAGCTCAATCTGTCATTTTGAGATGTCCCCAGTATTTTGACAAGAGTAAAGTTCAAAACTTTGCCAATTCTTCTCTAAAGGACCTTTTGGAGATTTCAAGGTTAGTGCCTAAACTGACTCGTAGGCTTAGGCGGGTTTTGGAGCGGAAACCTAAAGATTTGCTTGAATTATTGTTGGGTTGTGAATTGCAGTGTGGGAAAGTTGGATTTGATGCTAGAAAGGTTGAGTCCTTGTGGGGAGTTTTCAAGTGGGTTAGTGAGAAAGTTAAGGGTTTTAAGAATAAACCTCAGTCATGTGAGATCATGGCCTCAATGCTTGTCAGAGTGGGATTGCTTAGAGAAGTTGAACTCTTGCTTTCCACAATGGAGAGTCAAGGAGTTTTGCTGGATAGTAGAGAAATTTATAGTGATTTGATTGAAGGGTATGTTGGTGTTGGTGTTAGTGAGTTAGATACGGCTGTTGCGGTGTATGATCGAATGAGGGGGCTTGTAGTGCTGTCTTTACAGTGTTGTAGTGTGGTACTTGATGAAATGGTGGGAATGAGGGAAGACCCAATTGGTCTTTCCAGTTTTTGGTGATATGGTGGTGTGATAGGGTTCTAAACCCCACTAAAGAAAAGCTATTAAAAACTAAGGAAACTAAGAAATTGAAATTACTGATTTTCATTGATTATCCTGCACCATGACTCTAGGGCAGTATACATAGGTTTTACAACTGAAGACCAGGATTACGACACATGGCCAACATCCATCAGAACCCTAATACAACTGGCTACTTTAATTAACAGCTACTAAGATAATTAAGGTAACTAAAATTACTAGATGTCAGACCCAGACCAATAGAGTGAAACCAGGCCCACGACTTAGGCTCATGACAGGTTCATATCATTTCATCTCCCACAAAAACAAACTTGTCCTCAAGTTTCACTTTCAGAATCAAATTCTTAACACCCTCAAGCTTCTCCCCGAGTTCAAATGTAAGACACTGCAAGCACAACAACCACAACTCCATATCCCGCAATAAACATAAGGAGTAGACAAACCTTTAATGCTGCAACAAGGAACATGACAACCTTCATCAAACCAGCCTATAGGAAATTTGGAGATAGTTGTGAAAGCTGAACCAATGGATGATGAGCTCCTGCAGCAGTGTCCAATGGCTGAGCGTTTGTCACCATACTCCAAATGGCTAAAATGAGATTGTGATGAGCAGCATGAAGGATGTGAGCACATGTACAACAAGAATAGAGGAGAAAATTAATCTTGTCTGGGCTGAAACACCAAGTAACTTCTCCATGCAATGCTTTTGAGACTTCAGAAGATAAAAGCAATGCTCCAAAAGTGAGTGTCGTGAACACCCCAAGCAACCGAGCTACAGATCCTACCAAATATGGCATGAGGACATCCTCCAAGAACTTGAGCACACCTTCAGCCACACTATTAATCACTATTTGAGAATCAAGCTATTTTTGGAAGCTATAATTCACAAATGCATCCAATAGAACTAGCCATGTACACAACTGATAACCAAGGGCAAGACAACTTGAGACCAAGTCTTGCGAAAAGTTTGACGCAAGGAAGAAATTGATTAAGAGCTCTTCGTGGGAGTTTGGACAAGCTCCAGAAACTCAAAGTAGTGTGACTGTAGCTGCATAAGCACTCTGCTTCTTTTTGTGTCCAAGACAACCAAATCAGTTTTTCTTGAAGTGTCTCTCTTTGCAACTGTTCCCCCAAATATGTCACCAAGTATAATCATTAATAAACTCACCATAAAATCAAGGAAAAGTGGTACTGCATCTTCTTTGAAATGTGGCAATGCGTAAGAGTGACTGAACAACTGATAAAACAAACTTCTATGTGGGAAAATACCCTTAAGGTGCCTTCCTTGGGACTCAGTACAGGGCTGGAAACCACCAGTTCCATTAGATGGTGATGAGAACAATACGTTCCAATCCAAATAGCAACATAGCTAATTGCAAGGCCTCGTTGAGTAGACCTCAAAGATACTAGCTGAATGGTCACCAAAATTCCAATGATAAAGTGGTGATCACCTTCCAATACGTTAGTCAAAAGAGAACCCAAACATTGGATATCAGCCATAGGTGAAAAAAGAAGCAATTTTCTCACAAGTGTATAGAATGGTGAGTAAAGAGCATAATATTATGGTACCATGAAAAACATATCCGAATGAAAATTGCTCACTATGTATTGAAAACAATCGTTCATACGAGTCATTGAAAATACCACATAATCTCTTGGAAGAATCGAAGCATAATAGCAACTCATAAAGGATAACTCTGAAATGTTGTGAACAGAGGCAATGACTTGACAAACATTGGCAAGGGAAGGACACACAAACACTACACATAGGGAAGGGTCGCCTCTAATAGTATCTACCATAGAAGTTGTAGGCACACTGAGTGGGAGTGCAGAAACAATACAAGCCCATGAAGTCATGAATAAATAATCCAATTCATGCATATGTATAAGTAGACCTAATTCATGCAAAGATGAGTGTAGTTGAAGAAGTATAGAAATCATTACATAGTGGGTTCGTAACTGAACTAAATCTATGCAGATTGGAGCAGAGCAGGAAGCATTAGGTAGAGCAGCATGGTGTAAAGTCCTCAAATAGACCCATTGCAAAAGAGTAATCGGTTGTCTGAAAATAAAAACTGCAAAGACTTGAATTGTGAACTGTTGACACTTTCTTGGAATATCCACAACCTTAAATGCCTCTGCCATCGTTCTAGAAGACTTCTTACCTTCAAAGTTCAGTTGAGGATGTGCTATTACAATGCCTATATGCCTTGTAAAATCATTATCAGAGCAAGCATGATACAAGTGTCACACCAACCGGAGAACAAAGCTAAATGTAGCTTCTTGGAGTAGCACATGATTAGCACCAAGTACTGGTATATATGAGCTGTCTTGATTGGGCCATTTGATCACAGGGACAAGAAGTAGAAGTAGATGAACAACAGCCATAGAGCATATATGCCATTTGAGAGAGAACCCCAATTGCAGTGCCAAAATGCTATCATAAGATTTAGGTAATCCATTTAAACTTTCATAGACTAGAAGAGTATCAACAACAAAAGAGCATTTGCAAGTGGACAAAGCAGTGAGCAATAATTTCAGCAATTCATCCGCACCGAACACCGGTACACCACTCCATGGAATGCTTTCACACCACGTAGAAAGAGGCACACTCAACTTTCAATAGCAATAATCATTTAAAACCTCAAGTTCAATAATCACATAAGTGCAGTGCCATTCATATTTAAGCATAAACCTCAAGTTTGCCTTTCTTCAACTCCCAGAGGTGTAGGCTCTTGACGAAACCATCAAAATGAAACTGATCGTCAGGTAGCTCAAGAAAAAGCTCAATGTTGTGGCAATGGAGTTTAGTCGCTGCAAATATGTGAGACAACAAATTAGGGTCACAAACACCTAAATGAAACTTCGATGTCGAGATAGTTAAGCTCCGTAACCATCAATTGCAGAGAAAAGTTGTTCGCATCCAACAAAAATTGGGGAAAACGAGTATGTGGTACAATTGCACTGTCTTCATCAGATGCATGATAGTGAGTTAGATAACTCAAACCAGAAGAAACATCATACGTGGAAATCAGGACCTTAGACAAGTCATCACAAGAGCCATCCTCTACGGTTGTGACAGAGAGGCTCACGAGGTTGTTCGACCTCCGAAGATAATTAAGGTAACTAATATAACTAGATGTCAGATCCAGCCCAATAGAGTGAAACCAGACCCATGACTTAGGTTCATATCATGGAGATGGGTTTTCATTTGTGAGACGTGAAGAAGGCCACATTTGAGAGTTTCATTAGGCTGCTTTGCAGGGATGGGAAGATTCAGGAGGCAAGAGATTTTTTTCAAGAAGGTTATGGTTTTAGGAATCAAGCCTAGCAACTTGGTTTTAAATGAAGTTGCAACCTCATGATGCTGAAACATATAATTTTATGGTTCAGGGTCATTGCAAGGTTAATGACTTGAAGAAAGTTTGGGAGCTACTTTGTGTTATGACAAGAAAAAGTTCCAACATTTCACTCTCAACTTACCACAATATGGCACGTTTGATGTGTCTGGAAGGTATTGCTGTTCATGCATGGAACTTGACTGAGCTTATGATTGGACAAAATTATTCTCTTGATCTGAGCATCTACAATATTCTGATATTCAATATTTTCCCAACAGGGAATACTTTACTTGTCAAAAAAGTTGTAGAGCGGTTGCAAGATACGAAAATGCCACTTGATGAAGTAACTTACAACTTTTTTGTACATGGGTTTTGTCGATGCCAAGATGTGTTCAGTGCTGTGGACCATCTGTACACGATGATTTGTAAGGATTTCAGACCAACCAACCGCAATTTGAGAAAAGTTATAATGGGCCTGTGTGATATTGGGGAGATTGAGAAAGCGTCAGAATTGAATCGACAAATGAAATTGAGAGACTGGATTCATGATTCAATTATTCAAAATGCATTAGTTGAGGGACTTCTTTCTCATGGTAGGTTGCAAGAAGCTGAAAATTTTCTGCACAGAATGGTAGAGAAATGTTTGATTCCAGAAAATGTTGACTGTAATAATCTAATCAAACTGTTTTGCTCGTATGGAAAACCGGTTAAGGCAGTTAGTCTTCAGGATATAATGCTGATGAAAGGGAGTGTTCCATATTCTACCAGCTATGATTTGATCATCAGTTCTTTCTGTTTACTTGATAATCTGTATTGAAAATGAATTTCCCCGGTTTGATTCAATTACAATGTGATATATATATATATATATATATATATATATATATATAACCATCTATGGTAAGAAATCTTTGTTAATACAATTGATGATAACTGCACAATGATAGGGATTCAATCAATCAAGATTGATTGAGGCGTGAATCACTCTTGGTTTGTGGAGAGGAGTGATTCACTCGGTGATCATAGTGATTACTGCTACACCACCTTCAAACTTGGCGTGCCTGCATGAAGAAGTTTGGTGGAAAGAAGAAGATGATGTGGTTTAGGAAGAGGCTTTGTTAAAAGATCAGCATGTTAATCTTGAGAAGGAATGGAGCACACTCTATGACTGCCCATTGCAACATTTTCCCAAACAAAATGATAATCTAATTCTATGTGTTTGGTACGAGCATGAAACACGTGATTTGAAGCCATGTATGTGGCATTAGGTTGTCACAGTGAAGTATGATGGGAAACTGAATTTAGACACTAAGTTCATATAGCAAGTAGGCTAGCCAAGTAGTTTCTGAGCAAGCATGAGCAAGACTGTTGGCTGCTTCTTGAAACACCATGATATGAGATTAGTACCAAGAAAGATGAGATAGCCGGAAGTTGATCGACGAGTGTCTAAACATCTTGCCCAATTAGCACAGATACGCAGGTTGGAGTTGTGGAGTGAATTGTAGTCCTTGTCAAGAGTGCCTTTGATGTAGCGTAGTATACGCTTGATGGTTGTTAGATAAGCAATCTTTGGTTGACTCATGAATTGGGAGATTGAATTGACCGCATATGCAATGTCTGACCTAGTTATGGTTAGGTACTGCAAAGAACCAACCATCTCACAGAATTTTGTAAGATTAGGAAGCAAGGCACCTTCATGGGCAGTAAGAAGAGCTTTAGCAGACATGGGTGTACTGGCCGGTTTACAATGCAACAAATCATGCTTCTGCAAAATATCATGCACATATTTCAACTGGGTTATATGGATGTCACTAGAATGAGGTGTCACCTGTAATCCAAGGAAGTAGTGAAGTGAACCAAGATCTTTGAGATCAAAATATTGAGCCAATGTGTCAATGAATCGTTGTAGAAGCATTGGATCACTACCGGTAACAACAATATCATCGACATAAAGCAGAAAGGATTGTATGGGCACCATGCTGAAAGATAAAAAGGGAAGTGTCCGCCTTAGTATGTTGGAAACCCATAGACAAGAAAACTGCTTATGCGTTGGAACTAGGCTCTAGGGGCTTGTTTGAGCCCATATAATGCTTTGTTAAGTTTGCAGATGTGGGAAGGGTGGTTTTGATCAACAAAGCCAGGAAGCTGGCACATGTATACATCCTCGTGCAGAAAACCATGTAAGAAGGCATTGGTAACGTCCAATTGGCGTAAGAGCCAGCCACGAGAAATAGCAAGAAACGGTACAGTACGAATGGTGGCTGGTTTGATCACGGGACTGTAAGTGTCTGCATAATCAACTCCATGTTTTTGATGAAATCCCTTTACGACCAGCCGTGCATTATATCGCTCCACAGAACCATCTGGTTTACGCTTGATATGAAACACCCACTTACATCCAACAACATGTTGATGAGGAGAAGGAGGAACCAGAGTCCAAGTTTGGTTTTTCATCAGTGCATTGATTTCGGTGGACATCACAATGTGCCAGTGTTCATCCTTGGACACCTAAGAATAGCAACTAGGTTCCATGGAATTAATTGTTGAGAGAAGAGCATGAGGTATTGGATACCAGACCATACCATCCATTCGAGTCACTTGCTTTGTGATGTCATCTTTTAGCCGAGTTCGCATAGGGTGTTGCGAAGCCGAATACGGCTGAGCAATTGATGTCGACGGTGGCATTGGAGGCTGTGGGGGAGCGGTAAGGGGTGGTGGCACCAAAACTAAGGACGAAGCTGTTGAGGTGTTAGCGGTAGTACCGTCGTTGTTGGCAAATGATACCAGTGTGGTTGATGGAGAATGATGTGTTGCTATAGAGGTAGAGGTGGAAGGCTGCAGACGGTGACGGCAGGAGTAGGTGAGGACAGGTGCAGCAGAGGGGGCAGCAGCACCTCAGACGAGGATGGAAGAGATGTAGATGGATGAGGTTTTGATTTGAGCTGAAGAGATGTCGATGTAGAAGGGATTCGATGAGGATTGTGGACTTCAGTGGATGGCATGTTGTGTGGATCTTAGGCCTGAGTGGAGTTTGGGGTCAACTGGGAAACCTGCAAATGGATGGACTGGTCTCAATGCAGAATTTGAGTGAATTCAACTGTTGTAGGAGGTTTTGAAGATGAGACCTGCAGATTTTTATAAGGAAAATTAGTTTCGTTAAACAATACATGATGAGAGATGTACACACGACCTGACTTCGGATCTAGACATTTATAACCTTTGTGATGGGGGCTATACCCTATGAAAACACATTCGACACTACGACTAGATAATTTATTAGAGACATTGTGACCGAGATAAGGAAAACAAGAACATCCAAAGACTCGAAGGGAAGAGTATGAAGGAGGTGACCATAAAGACGGAGATGTGGAGTTTCCCAATTGAGTGTAGAGGTGGGTAGAAGATTGATGAGGTAGACAGCAGTGAGAATAGCTTATACTTAAAGATTTTGAAGGGCACCAGAAGCAAGAAGAAGAGTGCGAGATATAGTTGCAATGTGACAATGTTTTCTTTCTGCAAGCCCATTTTGTTAGGGAGTACAAGGACATGAGAAACGTTGCTGGATACCTAAAGAAGCAAAATAGTAAGAGAAAGCATGATTAACATATTCAGTTTCGTTATCACTTTGTAGGAATTGAACATAACCATGAAAAATATTGCGAATCATTGCAACTAATGTTTGGAAATGATTCAAAACGTCATTCTTACGTTTCATCAGATAGACCCATGTGTATCAAGAATACTCATCAGTAAATAACACATAATATTTGAATCCGGTAACAGATGAGATAAGAGACATCCAAACGTCACTGTTAATAATAGAGAATAAAGAAGATGCAAAACTATTATTAGAAGGAAAAGGAATTGTGCGAATTGCTAAGTGCATAATTATTACAGAAAGAAGTAAATGAAATTTTGGATCCAACATCAGATCCGAGATGAGAAAGGACTTCAGACGACGGATGATCAAGACGATTGTGCCAAAGAGATGAGTGAACAGAAGCAAGTGCATGAGGGACGGTGGATGTGGAGGTGGAATGAAAAGAGATCGGATAAAGACCATCTATACATGGGCCATGAAAAAATAAGCGACCAGTGCGTAAACAATAAATTTGATAGTAATCAGGAGCAAACAAGAAGAAGACAAGGTTGTCTTTGGTAAACCGAGAACAAAAAGAAGATTTTTACGAATGAAATGAATACGAAAGATATCACGAAGGGAGAAATTAGAGGAACCAAGTGAAAACGGAAGGTTACCAGGATAAGAGATTGACATGAAATTACCATCACCCATATAAACATTGTATAGACCACCATAAGGATGGGCATTGAAAAGAAGCATGGCAGCCATATGATGAGTAGCACTAATGTTAGGATACCAGTTGGGATCACCAGCCATATGTGCACCAACAAAAGGTGGAGTGGTTGGAGGACCATTGTAGCGTTGAGGATAGCGGGCTGACCCATGATGATTAGTGTGACAGTTGGGGCACCATTGGGGTGCTGGGCTAAGATGCCTGAGTTCCATGGGTTAAGGGTAGCCCAACGTTAAGAATGGAAGTTTTCTGGTTGCATAAAAGGCTGACCAAATTGAGGATTAGTAAAACTTATATTATTGCGCTTGTTACGACCTCCTTAATATGGTCGTTCGCCATTGAAATTGCGGACTCCTTGCTGATATGGTCACGAAGAGGACTCATATCGATTTGTAGGCAGATTGGAAGGCTGGGCTTGATGGACAAGAGCAACAGGTGGATGAGACTCGGAGGGTCAAGGCTAATTTTGGGATTCAAATGCAAGAATACGAGCCCGAAGTTATGTGAAATCAGGAAGGGAGGGATGCTGTGTGAGGGCTGTGCGGAGCATCATATACTCGTGTCCAAGACCATGAAGAGTTACAAGAACACGATCATCAAAGGAAACTGATTTATCAATGGCCGCCAAATTGTTTGCAATGCTTTTTGCTTGTTGAAGATAATCATCAAGAGACTGAGTGTCTTTTTGTAATTCAAGTAACTAGAGTTTGAGACTGGAGGCACTTGCAGCAGATCGTTAGGAATAGTGACGAGCCAGACAATCTCAGATGCTTTTAGAGGTATCAAAGCCCACAGTGAGCTTTTTAACCTTGCTATTGAGTGTGCTGATAAGAAGGCTAACAATTTGTTGGTAAGTGGTAAACTATTTTTTGTAGGCAGGGTACGTTGGTGATGGATGCTGCAGGAGTGATGTGGTCGTGATTGTTTTCTCAGGCTCTGGAGTAGAGTCATCAACATAGTCCTAAAGTTCTTACCCATTGAGGTGAGATCGGATCTGACGGGTCTAATCAAAGTAATTTATTTTTGATAATTTCTCAAAATTAGTGATGTTTGGGGTTAAAGCCATGAGTGCAGGGAGGAGAAGAGAGGGGAGATGACTGTTGGAAGGTAGTGGATAGAAGAAAGAGACGCACAAGGAGGAGAACAGAAGAAGACGAGAGGGGAAGAAGACTGGAAGGAGGTAAGCACCTACCTAACCTAAGCTGATACCATATTGAAAATGAATTTTCCTTGTTTGATTCAATTACAATGTGATACATATGTATATGCTATACAACCATCTATGGTAAGAAATCTCAGTTAATACAATTGATGATCGATCACTGCACAATAATAGGGATTTAATCAATCAAGATTGATTGAGGCCTGAATCAGTCTTAGTTTGTGGAGATGAGTGATTCACTCGGTGATCAGAGTGATTCTGCTAACAATCTGGAGCAAGCAATGGATTTTCATGCCGAGATGCTGGATAGTAATCTTAAGCCAAGCATCCACACTTGGCACATTCTGGCCCATAACCTTTGCCAATATGGAAAAACAGCAGAGGCAGAAAGGCTTTTGAATTCAATGGTTTGTGCGGGTGAAACCGTAGCAAGGGCTATGAGCCAGACTTTGAGTCACATTGGTCTCTCATAAGGAACTTAAGACTTTCTAGTGACAAAGACAATGCAAACAGCAGCAAGGGTTTCCTGTCAAATCTTCTGTTGTCTGCAAGTGGGTTTTCGTGGCAGAAGTATTCCAAGGCCAAACAAGGGTAACAAGGATTTGTGGTTCATTCATTCTTTTATATGGTCCACAAACTTCTGTAAAGGGTGTTAATGCCAAAAAGACAGGGCCAGCCGTCGGGATGCCCAGATGGATCAAATGGTGGAAGGATCTGAGCGTCTTGGGGTAAAGAAAGAGCGAGCATTCTGCTGTGTGTTAATGTTTGGGGTAAAATCTCTTACAAGAACTGGAATCCAGTGGTACATAAACTAATACTCTGCTCAGTTGCATTGCGGAACAACTCGGGGTAATGGTCATGGATCCATATGGAAAGCTCTATTACTGTGGTGGCGCAGGTGGACCAATATCAGCTGTTATTATGTGAGGGGGATCAAGGGAAGGAGAAAAATTTCCTGCATGGGATAGAGGACGTTGTGGATTTGGAGTTTTTGCAGGAAACAAAGAACCAATGTAGTAGTCCGAGAAAGGCTGAAGGAATTCACAACTAATGATTGATGCCTAACTGCCCAGGTGATAATCCTAGTATCCTACAATGGCTGTACTGTTGTACTTGTGGGCATGTATCTATATACGTGGTACATGTGTGTTATCAAAGTTGTATGCTAAAATACAACTTTGGAACATTGGTACATGTGTTGACTGTTGTACAATAAACTAGCAGAAATTATTCGGCGCACCGTCATCGTCCGTGACCCGCCTAATTTGCACCGTCCGATCATCTCTTCACCGTTAAATGTGTGTACTATTTACTTTTGTTTTTTCTGTTTTTTTGTCTTTTAACGGTGCATGGAATACTCTCCTATAAACTAGCCTGTAATGGTTGTTGTTTCTAGCATATGCAATTTTTCAGGTAAGGTGAGCAAACATCTGCATCGATGCGTGTGACCTGCTATGTAATTCAATCTGAGTTTCGGCTTAATTCATTCTAATTTTTCATGGTCACGATGTATTTGTAATTTTTTTTCTCCTGTTCCTTTTATTATATGACTTATATCAGTACCTGTGTTCACGAATTGCATGCAGTATATAGAGTTTAAGCATTGTAAGCTGTAATTTGAAGTCTTGCTATTTTTAAGTCATTGATATGTGATCATATATAAACGAGGATAGTGCAAAGGCGGCAGTGGAGTAGAGAGATCATCAATTCTGAATCTGGTTTAGTTTCCAGCAATTCCAGCTATTTTTAGGCATAGTTTTTGCCACAAAAAGGATAACATAAACCCGGAGGGCACACCAACTCTAACAAAAGCCACTGTTACTAACAGAGAACCAACATTCAAGATCCAAGCACCCTTTGTCCAACTGCCCCAATTATATTTCACATTTCACAAGCTCACTCCAACATGATAAGGTCCCTCTTTTGATCTGCTTCATCAGAGATAAGCATATGTATTTGTTTTCAATTTAGTCCAAATTTGGGTCCTAGAGTTTGGTGGAGTTGGAAGTTGGAAGAGGTGATGATCTCATTGTTGGCCTAAAAGTATATGAACAACAAAGAAAGTACGATTAGGTAGTCTTTTAAACTCTGTAAATCATGTGATAGGTCCTCGCTGGAAGAAAATTTCCTATTTTCTATGGGTTATTAACAGTAAGGTCTTGAATCATGATGCAAAAGCAGACTTTGGGGGCTTTGTAGTCTGAAGACCACCAAATGCTACTACAACACCCTGTTGGTGCATTAAGACAATGCATGTATAAATACCACTAGGACTATGCTCTTCCATGCACAGCTCAAACTTTCCAAAACAGAAGATACAAGAGTTTGTTTAGGAACTAAATCCAGAGAGAAAATGAAGGGAGCAGCAGCAATGGAAATTAGTGAGTCCAAAATTGGTTCAACGGCAAGAAGCGGGGTGAACAGAGGCGCAGCAATTCTCGATTTCATTCTAAGGATAATTGCGTTACTTGGTACCTTAGTGAGTGCTATAGCTATGGGAACAACCAGGGAAAGACTTCCATTCTTCACACAGTTCCTTCAGTTCAGGGCTGAGTATGATGATCTTCCAACATTTACGTATGCCTAACCAACCTTCGAGTTTATATTGTGCTTTCATACTGATATGTTTGGTTTATGTTGCTAAACTCTGCTTCTCTTGATGACAGATTCTTTGTGATTGCCAATTCCATCGTATGTGTCTATCTGATGTTTTCCCTGGCTCTTTCTATCTTCCACATCCTAAGAAGCCATGCAAAGAACAGTAGAATTATCTTGGTCTTCTTCGACACGGTAATAACTAAATAAGTTCCTTTGTAGTTCAATCGGTATAACTTGATCTATATTCATCATATGTGTGAAACAAATTTGGGAAGAGAGTTCATGCCATATTACCTTAATTTGGTTTAGATAGCAGTCTTAAATATGCAATTATGCATCACACTCAACCCAATTTCGGACAAACATATGAAAGTTAGAAAATAAAGATGAAACATTTTCAAAGGTGTCGTAACTGCTTATCAAGCTACCCTATTGTATTTTAGCATACAACTTTGATAACATACATCGAAACTTTCTAGTTTTCTACTATCAGCATCGGTCATTATTTGCTCAACTTTTTCTTTTAACATTCTTATTGGATAACCAGCAAGAAGCCAAGAACTGCGCCTTGCTCTTTAACTTATCTAACCGAAATGGATTTGAACATACTGTTATGCAGGGAATGCTGGCTCTTCTGACAGCAGGTGCTTCGGCCGCTACAGCTATTGTGTACTTGGCACACAAGGGGAATGCCAAGGCAAACTGGTTCGCAATCTGTCAGCAATTCAATTCTTTCTGCGAAAGAATCTCTGGCTCTTTGATCGGATCTTTCGTGGCAATTGTGATTTTCGTTCTCTTGATCTTGATGTCAGCTGCAGCCCTGTCTCGACGTTGAGTGCCATATGTTTCAATGATATATACACACATGTTTGTTACCAGTGTGCATCAGTTTGCCGAAGTGTCTATTTCCAAATGACAGTTTGAAATGGTGTGGCTCGTGTGCCGTTGAAAATGTTTGTTTCTCAATCTCATATGAAATCTTTAATGTAATCCAATATTGTATCTGAATCAGATTCTTAATTTGAGTTCAGTCTTATGAAATGCAAACACGGCAGATTTTATTAGGGCTTGAGAATAGACACCAAACTGAGAATTAGTAGAAAATAATGGTTTGATAATGATTTTCGATGATATTATTATTCTTCAATGGAGGTATATATACAGATACAATCATAGATTTAATAGGAAAACAATATCTCATATATCTATACAGAATATTTAACCTCTATCTACAAGGAAAGTATATATTTGAGAATATTCTACATTCTCACTCAAGTTGGTGCATATAGATATCAACCATGCTCCTCTTGCCTACCGAATTGTCAAATATTTTCCTTGACACTCCTTTCGTAAGAACATCTACTAATTGGTTTTCTGTATGCAAAAAAAAGAAAACGAATGATTCTCCAGTCCAAGTTCTCTTTAATGAAATGACGGTCTACTTCCACATGTTTCGTTCGATCATGTTGAACAGGATTATGAGCAATCTCGATAGCAAACGTGTTATCACAATGCAAGTCCATAGGATTCTTGAGCTTGAAACCTAACTCATTCAACACATTACGTATTCATAGCATCTCACACACTCCATGCGCCATACCTCGAAATTCTGCTTCAGCACTTGACCTGGCAACAACCTTTTACTTCTTACTTTGCCAAGTCACAAGGTTTCCTCTAACAAATGTAAAATACCCAGATGTAGACCGTCTGTCAGTCTTATCACCAGCCCAATATGCATCAGTTAATCAAACAACATCAAATTCTCCTTTTTTCTCAAACAATAATCTTTTGTCTGGTGTCATCTTCAAGTACTTCAAGATACGATATACCGCATCCATATGCTCTTCACTGGTACAATGCATAAACTGACTGAAAACACTTACAGCTAAGTAATATCAAGTCTAGTATGAGAAAGATAAATAAGTCTCCCCAATAGACGTTGGTACCTCCCTTATCAGTTGGAACTTGATTCGGGTAGATGGCGAGGTTGTGATTCATTTCAATTGGTGTCTCAACAGGTTTGCAGTCAAGCATTCCAGTTTCAGCTAGCAAATCAAGTATATACTTGCGTTGGGATAAAGAAATCCCCTTCTTTGATCTTGCAACTTCAATCCCAAGAAAATATTTTAACTGTCCAAGATCTTTATCTCAAATTCCTTCCAAAGATACTTTTGTAGAGCTTCCATCTCTTTCAAGTCATCTCCTGTAACAATCATGTCATCAACATACATAATTAGAGCAGTGACCTTACCCTGACTACGCTTGATGAACAAAGTGTGATCTGAGTTGTTTTGTCTGTAACCAAACATCTTCATTGATTTGGAAAATCTTCCAAACCAGGCTCTCGACGATTGCTTAAGTCCATACAAAGACTTTTTCAACTTACTAACTTTGCCTACATCACATGATCTACATTTAAATCCTTGCGGCATGTCCATGTATACCTCATTCTCCAAATTTCCATTGAGAAAAGCATTCTTTACATCAAATTGTCGTAGGGACCAATCTTTAGTTGCTGCAAGGGAAATTAAGATTCGGACAGTGTCAATCTTCGCTACATGTGGAAATGTTTCTTCGTAGTCAATTCCATATCACTGAGTGTATCCTTTGGCAACTAGTCTGGCTTTATACCTGTCTATACTCCATCAGCTTTAAGCTTTACAGTGAATACCCAACGACATCCAACAGTCTTCTTCCCAGCAAGCATAGTCATAATATCCCAAGTCGAGTTTTTCTACAATGCCTCTAGTTCTTCATTCATCGCTTGAGTTCACTTGTGATCTACCATTGCGTCATGTATAGTACTAGAAATAGAAACATTGGATAATTGATTAATAACAAGAGTATGTGACCCAGACAACCTATGGTTAAACATGTAATTTCCTATAGGATATTTAGCATTGGCTTTGATGTCTGGCTCATATTGTTTTTTCGGAACACCCTTAGTAACCCTCTGTGATTTTCTAAGTTCTACATTATCTACCCGAGATGAATTTAAAGGTACCTGAGGAGGGACATTCGCGGCGGATTCTTCAGTTCTTGGTGCAGAAAAGGCAAAATTATTAGACCGTGGAGGACCTTGTACTGTATGAATATTCTCTGTCAATGGAGCTGACATTGTAATATCGTGTGACCCACCTACGAAAGTTGTCCCTTCTACCTCGACAACATCTGCATCACCATCTTCCTGCCTACCACGTGGTGCGCTTTCAGCCTCTCTCTCAGATTTGAACGACTCAACTAGCGGCTGGCTTGGCACATCTGCGTGGCATTCACCAGTTTGCTGGTGGGTCGGCTCATTGCGGCTCGCTCGTTCCTCAGTGCAGCTCGTACGGCTCGCCCCATGTGTGTCCCAATGTGCGTCAGCAGCTGTTGATTCCACATTCTGATCACATGTACTAACGGGTCTTTCATCATTCTGTGCAACATTGTTTCCTCGATTTGTTTCGTGATTTTCAACTTCAAATCTGGATTCCAACGCTTCTAATTCATCGAATTCGTTGAATTCAAAATTAATTCCGAGTATTACCTTCACAACTTCTCTCCTCCTGAAAGGAAGACTTTGAGACTCCCCCTAAGTAGTAAGGTTCAGATTCACGAAAAGAAACATCAAGGGATACATGAATGGTGTCTATGAGTGGATCATAACATTTGTAGCCTTTTTAAAAATCGGCATACCCAATAAAGATACACCGTCTAGCACAAGGATCAAGTTTACTTCGTTGTGGCTTGGGAATATGAACGTAAACTACGCATCCGAACACTCGGGGCTCCAAATTAGGTAATGATGGAACGGAAAGAAGATGTTGAAGTTGCTGTAGAGGGTTTGGAAATTCAATTACCCAAGAAGGAGTACGATTAATGAGATATGCAACAGACCTCACAGTTTCTCCCCAATATTCAAGAGGTACATTCATGCCAAATAAAGAGGCACAAACAACTTCAAGCAATTGTCGATTTTTCCGTTCAGCTAATCTATTTTTCTGAGGAGTATAAGAATTTGAAGTCTAATGTCAATTTCCATAGGACTGCATAAACTCGTGCATACGACTATTAACATACTTTCCACCATTGTCAGACTGGAAGACTCGAATAGCTTGTTGAAATTGTGTAGACACCATCTTGTGAAATTCTGTGAACTGAGAATAGACATCACTCTTATTCATCAGTAGAGACACCCAAGTCATACGGGTACAATCATCAATAAATGTTACAAAATATCGATAGCCACTGTAAGTAGGAATTTTTGCAGGCCCCCAAACATCGGAATGAATCTTCATGAATGGAACATGGCTTCTATGCAGACTTGAGGAATATGAAATACGATGGCTCTTAGCCAGCTCATATATGTCGCATCGAAAATTTGAATGGTCGACACCTAAATAATTGAGAGTGCAGTTTCTTTAGATAATTGAAGTTCAGGTGTCCCAATCTATAGTGCCAAAGCCACACATCTTTCTTAGCACTCTCAGCTCCATTGACTTGATTAGCTTGACCCAAAAAATGCTTGTGTTTTTCTCCAATCTCTGTCAGATCTAAGTAGTACAATTTTCTCTTCCTAACACCATAACCTAAAATCCGCCGAGTCAGAATGTCCTGAAATACACAAAAAACGAATAGAAGGTGACAATACATGAAAGAGCAAGAATAATTTGACTGACAGATAGAAGATTATATGCTAATGAAGGAACAACCAACACAGAATCAAGGGTTAAAGTATCAGATATGACAACATAACCTTCTCCGGTAACTGGAGTTGGGGTACCATCAGCGGTAGAAACAACATTTTGAGAGGAGGATTTTAATTTTTCCAAGAGGCTAGGATCATTAGTCATGTGATCAGATGCTCCTAAATCAATAATCCAGGAACTATTCATAGATACCTTACCGTTTATACCTGACTGTGCGACATAGGCATTAGACTGTTGCACTTCCTTTATAGTAGCTATAACAGCTTTTCTAGACTTTTCCGGGGTCTCTTAGCGAAATCTCACCAATCCAGATATCTAATTACTTCGTAGCACCGTCGCGTGTTATGCCCAAACACTCCACAAAGAGGACACTGTGTGTTTGCATATGAATTTGGTTTGCTGCAAGGACGAGGTGGCGTGGTGGTATGATAATAATTGATGATGGGAGACATGCTCTTGAGTTTAAAGGGGTTACATCTGGGTTCAAGGTCTTCGAATTGGTCTACCATATATATGATTAATAAACTAAATTCACTGAATGGTGATATAATGTGGGGCCGCTGTTGCAAGTTTGCTGTGGTGAGTGCTCGAGCCGAGTCGGCAAGCCAAGCCGGTTGCTTGCTAGAGAGAATGAGCAGATGACAAGAAACTTTGTGGCAGACAAAGTCTGCTATGGTGATGTGATGTGAGATTTGTTTGGATTTTAGGATTTAGGGTTTTGGTGGTGATCGTGGTGGTACGTAGTGGAATACAAAATTTATGGGTTTTTGGCTCTGATACCAAGTAGAAAAGAATGGTTTGATTATGGTTTTCGATGATATTATTATTCTCCAATAGAGGTATACAGATACAATTATAGATTTAATAGGAAAACAATATCTCCTATATCTATACAGAATATTTAACCTCTATATATAAAGAAAGTATATATTTAAGAATATTCTAAGGAATTAATAACATATATCTGGAATCTAACAAAAAAATGCTTGAGAGCACTATCATTTGCTTCAACCATGCTAAAACCAGCCTCTTTTTTCACCCCACTGCCGTCCATTTGCTTTCTCACCTCCTCAGCTCCATGTCACTCTCCTCGTGAAGCATATATATTTGATAGGAGTACAAAATTCCCATTTTCATCTCCTCTAAATTCAAGTAGCCGCTTGTTTGCACGCCTGCCCAACTCAACATTTCCATGAACCTTACAAGCCCCAAGAAGAGTCCTCCAAACAATGGCATTGGGTTGCATCGCCATCTCCATATTTTCGATGCAGTCAAAAGCTTCATCAAGTAGCCCTGCACGCCCTAAGAGATCCACCATACACCCATAATGTTTAATATTTGGCTCAATTTTGTACTTATTCCTCATGAGACTATAATATCCACTCCCCTCTTCAACCTTCCCAGCATGACTGCAAGCTACCAAGACTCCGACAAATGTGATCCCATCAGGCCTGACTTTCAACCTCTTCAAACAGATTAACCGACTCTTCAGCATGGCCATGGAATGTCAACCCTCCGATCACTGAATTCCATGAAGACACGTCTTTCTCCATCATCCCCCAAAACACTTCAAGTGCTGCCACACTTGGAATACATATCTATAAGTGCATTTCTATGTATGATATGCTTATCTCTCCCGAACCCATCTCTAGCAGAGAGGAATGTATCCTCTCTTAGCTGAGCCATCAAAAAGCGCAGTGGCAACACTCAAATTCCCACATTTAGCATGAAAATCAATAAGGGTATTCCTCACAGAGGCATTTGACTCAAAACCAAACCTCACAACCTTGCCATGAATCCCCATTCCCATCCTACCCAACAAAGCTTATTGCAGGCCTTGAGAACAAACGGGAAAGTGAAGTCATCGGGCCTCGAACCTCGGCTTTCCATCTGGGTATATAACACCACGGCATTGAGTGGTCTCAGGCTCTGAGCTGAGCCTCTGATCATAGTGTTCCACAAGAAGGTGTTTAATTCAGTTATTTGATCGAACATTTTTGTGGGCATAACCAATGGTGCCTCAAATGGTCATTGCGGTGGCGAAAATGAGCTCACCGAGAGCGGAAGGGTTTGAATTGAAGCCATGGACGACCATGGAAGCATTGACCTGCTTCAGAGCTTTGAGGTTGGTGCATTTTTGAAAAAGGGTTGACCGTTGTTGAGGGTTGGCGCTCCTGTCGTTTGGTCTCCTTCTGATCATCACAGGTTTTTTTTTCACTGGAATATTTGTACAAAAACTACATACCGAACCCAAAAAGTACATTGGGCTTTAAGCCCAAGTTTTTTTTTTCAGAATCAAAGTTTTGGAGTGTGAAAAAATGTAATTTTCCCAAAAATAGGACTCCTCTTATATTTAGTCATTTACAACAACAATAGTATCATCAGCGTCACAATAGATAGATAAAGTGATATTGGAAACGATGGTGTGGGTGGACAATACTCGATGACTCGGATCAAATTTATAGGCGTTATCACTTAACGAGATATAAGCTCATATTTCTTATCACGAGATGAACAAACATATATAGTCAATTAATTGTGATCATGAAACTAAGTTGTAAGATCTAAATCTACTTGTAAGTCTCACATGACCTCAATATACCTCAATTATTTCGAACATTTCTTCACCAAATGTATGTAATATGCACTTTGTTTTTAGACTTTACATTAAGCATATATCTATCTATCTATATTAATAAAGTCAGAAGAGATTTGGAAAACAGTTGGAATAGTTAAATTTTTGAACTTCTAATTATGCTTTTGATTTATTAAAGTTAAAATCTAATAATTTAAGAAGGTATAGATAAAATAGACAATTCATGTTATTGGAAATGAAATTCTTTTTCCTATAGAGAAAAAAGTGAAGGTGAAGTATGAATAAGTAAATTTACAAAAATATAAAAACAAGTTAACACACATAATGGGAGTCAAAATACTAGTATAGATAAACATATAAAGAAATAAACTGATGTAGTTGCAGATCAATGATTTAATGAAAATATATATACAAGTAAGCAGTACAACTACCCACAAATAAAATTTCAACACCATGTCCACTATTATCTAACATGACAATCTGTCAAACAGTCTTAATATTCTGGATTCTCATCAATAGATAATAATACCAACTGTACAGTTTTCTGATAAGAATATAGGGAATTGCTGGAACCCATGGCTGTTATAAAATCAAGATCCAGTCCTGCGTTTCCCAGATCCTATCTTATCAACCATATAACAACTTCTGCTTGAGAATCAAATACATATACAGGTCATATATGATCAGTTCATTTTAAAAGTATATAATTCTTACCTCTTAGAGACTAAATTAGGTCATCATCATATCTCACAGAATATAAATATTGAAGTTAATTAGTTTAGGATAAAATTCAGTTTAATACCCTGAATTTTATGGTTAAAATCAGTTTATTCAATCTTTTAGAAAATCTATCATTTTAATATCCTTAACTTTTAAATGCCTACAACTTAGTCCAAATTTTCATGTTGGGTTCCAAATATGATATCAAGTGTTGATATGGAGCTGACAAGGAGACTGTACATACTAGTATTGGCTCTCGAAATATATGAAACGATAAAAAATAACTCTTATGACGGTTTTCTCTTATGACCCATAAGAGCTATTCTGGTCATTTTCATACATATTGAGAGCTAACACTAATATGTAGATTGAGTCTCCTTGCTGACTCTACATTAACATCTGACGTCATAGTTAGAGTCCAAGATGAAAATTTGAACCAATGTGTAGACATTTAAAAGTTAAGAGTACCGAAAAGATAGATTTTTAAAAAGAGGAACTGAACTAATTTTAACCCTAAAATTCAAGGTAGTAAACTGAATTTCATCTATTAGTTTAATAAGTCTCACCGGACGAATTTCTTGGATATACTTATACATGTTATCCTTCAAATTATACCTGGATCTCTAAATCCATATGTTGTCATTGACTTGAACAATATATACCAGTGAAATCTATATATTTTTTAAGAAAAATTTCAACAATATTTTTCTTCCTCTGAAATAATTTGGTTTTAGCTTCTCCTAGTTATACCAATTTCTGCCATTATATATATCAAAGTTCAAGCTATGGAAGTGACAAATAATAATATGAGATATACCAACAAAATTAAGGATGCATTATGTGGTGTGGGTTTTGTTCACGTTTTAATTTTTCATGATTCTTATGTTCTAATCGATCAGTTTGTTAATCGACTCGGAAGATCAGATATTTTCTTTTTAATCTTTCCCTTTGATCCACACCACTCAAAAGAAAAATGAGAATTTGATATGCCAACTTTGTTTCCGGTTTTGATTAAGCAGAGCAAAAGCATGGCATGGACTTTCCCCGATTTGTTAGTTAATTGTTTGAACTTGGTCTCTAATGGAAGAGATATTTTGAAACCATGTTCCCAGAATTCTTCGAACAGTGAATAGTTTATCTCAAATAGAGCAGCAGAACTTAAGCATTGCTACAGATACCTAATATTGGACCGACTTTAATTAAGATAAGACTAGTCATGAATCATGATCAACAACAACTAATTAATCTAAAGGATAGATGGTGTGGTAGTAACATTGAATCTCATTCATAGTGTGCTCGTATATATACTTGGCACTTATAGGGTAAGAACTTTGACCTCATACCCAATCTCATTCTAATTTTCTTGTTCAACTAATTAATCTAATGAAAAAGTATCAAACCAAAACCCTAGCCTTTCCCCTTCCTCCACAAACGTGGTCTAATGTCGGAACACAAGAAGCAAAACCCAAGCTGCCATTGAATTTCGCGGTCAACGTAAATTTTAAACTGTTCGCCACGAAGCTTCTCGTCCCAGCCAATCAGAACTCGCCACCTTGATTTCCCCGTCTGCAATGGCGGCACTGGCCATCCCCTTTTCTCGGACTCCACCGAAGGATAATGTTATTATATTAAGGAATTGACCGCATTAGTGAATAAGAGCCGTTGGATAGGTTGCCAAGATGACTGCATTATTATAATATTTCCTGAAAGGGAAAGGGTTAGATTGGTATGATTATATATATCATCCTATGATTATAATCTGGCGTACAATAATTTTATGTATGATTGTGTGTGACTGTAATATACAAAATAATAATTTATAATCACTTTTTCATAACCCTTAACCCTTAAAATACCCAAACCCTACCCAAATTTCCAATCAACAATAGTTATTTTTTATACTGATGTATGGTGTAAATGTAAACAAGTTAAATTTATGATTGACCGATTCGATCGATACCCATATTTGACCGAAAAATCGTGAATTTTTTTATATTGTTATAACTCACTATCATATTTAATCACATCTAACGGTAGAATTTTCTTTATCTAAATCGTAGACATCTAAATCTAAATAAATATAATAATAAAGTATAACATGTTTAATATGTGGTACATAATGTGTCATAGCATGTGTAGTACAACTTATATGAATGAACGTTTCTTGAAAGATTCATGATCGAGAATATAATTTTTTTTTTTAAATCAAACCGTCAAAACATGTTGATGATGTTAAAGAATTATTGTGGTGCAAAGTTCATAAAATTTTAGTATTTTATCGATGAAGTCAACCTTAATTAATGATGCTTACGTTTCACTAAGGGAGCCAAACTATAGGGATGAAAATTTCGTCAACTTTTTACATGAGTTCATACAAAGTAACATAGTGAAGCTACAAATGTTGATTAAAAATAAATAAATAGTAGTGATATTCCAAATCAGCGTGTTTTCATGTGATCCTAATGGTTGACCAACTAGTTGGTCATATTCAGACAACATGCATATGTTGTTCTTCGTTGTGTGATGGAGTGACATGTAGTCGTGAGAAGTGGAGGGAAGTTTCCCGATCTTACACTTTAAAAGAAACCTCATCTTTTTCTCTCATCTCAGACAACATAAATTTGTATTAACATTGTGTGATATAGAGTATGGAAAACAAACAATTTAGAGTGAAATCTGTAAGCGGAAACTCTCTCGTCTCTACGTTTTAGAGGTGCGCCCCTTTTCATTTTTTTCAGATAACACATTCTTGTTTCTGATGTTGTATAATATGCAAAATACACTTAGTCAAATTAAAGCCACAATTACTTTCTGAAAACCTAAACACTTATTACAAACTCTACGTAGAACCTTCAAACGTAAAAAAGTCGTGAAATAAGATATGACCGGAATGGTGAAATACGTTTACGGTTGAAAAATCACGTAATTCTGGTACTGTCTTGATGCCGATAGTTGCGGTCAATGCAATTTGTCATTCTTTCTCTCTATAGGTAGCCCTTCTGAGGTTATTTTTCAGTAAATTTTTATACCAATAGTTACGTCTCATCGATTTGAAACTATTTTCTGTTGAAGGTCCGGCCAAATACAAAATTTAGACGGTCAAATAATCGTTTCCGTGCGTTTAGGAGTTTGACTTATGAGATTGACCGTCTGGATTGAGCCCTTAACTTTATCGGATCAAGTTAAATTTTTTTCCCATACATGTATTTTATCATGATGGTAATATCAGACGGTCATATTTTCATTTGTGAATTTTTATCATCAGAATCACAATATACCTACTGATGTTGTATAACTTGTTTACTAAGTTTAAAGTAAATCTTCAATTTGAAAAACAAACTCTACGTAGAATTTTCAAATGCAAAAAAGTCATGAAATAAGATATGACCGGAATGGTGAAATACGTCAATGAATGAAAAATCACGTAATTCTGGTAAAGTCTCGGTACCGATAGTTGCGGTCAACTCAATTTACCATTATTTCTCCCTATGGGTAGCCCTATCTTTGGGGTAAATTTTTCATTAAAATTTTATACCACTAGTTGAGTTTTATCAATTTGAAACTATTTTCTGTTAAAGGTCCGGCCAAAATACTTAATTTAAACGGTCAAATGACCGTTTTCGTGCGTTTAGGGGTTGTGTTACAAGATTTACCGTCCGGATCAACCCCTCAATGTTATCGGATCACGTTAAATTCTTTTTACATATATGTATTTCATCATGATGGTCATATCAGACGGTCATATTTTTGTTTGTGAACTTTGATCATCGGAATCACAACATGCCTACTAATATTGTATAACTTAGTTACTATGTTTTAAATAAATGTTTCATTTCAAAAATAAACCCTACGTAAAACCTTCACTTAAAAAAGTCGTAAAATAAAATATGACCGGAATAGTGAAATACGTCTACGGTTGAAAAATCACGTAATTCTGGTAAAGTCTAGGTGCTGATAGTTGCGGTTAACGCACCATTGGTTTCAACCCTCTCGAGTTGCATAACCCTCTTGAGTTTCAACCTCAATTTTTTCATATGACTGATCTTAATCTGTATCTACATTCTCTTCAAAGTATTAATCATCATATATTTCATATGGTGGAGCTAAGAATGTCATGACTTCAAAATTCTGCTCTAGACTTGTAGTAGATGTAGGATGGTGCTCCATAGGTATAATGACTTCAAAGGGTTCATCAACTGCTGCCCAGTTTTTCTCTTCACTCACCAGAAACTCTTCACTTGATTCTTGCTCATGTGACTCTTGATTTAAGAAAAGCCAAGATTGTCTCCACATGTCGCTCAATTTTCTTAACATTTTTCTCAATATTCTGCCTATAAGAAGAAGCATTATTAACAACAAAAGCAACCAAGATTTCAAGAGAATTACCTTGAGGTGATTGAAATTGATGATCATGGTATGCATTGGAGAATCCTTGTTGCATGTTGGGAAGATCATTCGATTCATAGTAAGGATATTCACTCCACTCGGAATCATATGGTGATGTATACCAATCATTCCAACCACATTGACTCTCTTGATAACCATCCATCATGTACTGCATCTTCAACAGAAAACAATAATCAAGTTAGTGATATACAAAATAAAAAAAAGACACAAAACTAGACTAGCAATTAAGAAAAACAATCTCTGGCGACACGGCGCCAATTTGATAAGCCTAAAATAAACTTATAAATAAACCCTACAATCATAATTAACTTATCGATGGTAGTATAGGAAAGTAGGGGACCCCCTCAGAGGATTATGTCTAAATTACCAATCTAATACTCGATCTAAACTAAAAACCTAATCTGTCCAACCAAAAAGAATTGATCGGCAGACGACTCTAAACTACTCCAAACACGACAAAAATATACATACACAAACTAGACATACTAAACTAACTACTGACAAAATTTCATGATTTTTAGGGTTTAATTACTAAGCTAAATAAATTTGACAAAACAGAGGACAAAAATCCTACGAAAATAAAAGAATGTTTTTGAGTTTTGAAATAGTTAAGAAAAACAATAGATAGGAACAACCATACACTACTATAACATATTTCACCAAAGATTTGTCATTCTACATGCTCCTATTCAATTGAATGTCTTTATTCAAGCTAAACCAATGACGTGTTGAACTTAACCTATCAACCTTTCTCAGTTGGTATGTTAAGAGAATGATGTTTTCAACTTAACTTAGCTTCTAACATGGAACCTAGAGTGATGTTCTCACACAACACTCACATAGAAGTCATTAAGATCGAAAACATTATGAATAAAACTAGGCAATTTCGGTACTGATGTTGTCCTAATCTACCTAGATGCCAATTCATATGAATTGAGCTCAAGTCAGTCATGTGCTACTCTAGATAATATGCTTGACATGATGATCAAAACACAAATTAATAGCAATAAAACTCTAGCATGCTTACTACGTTTGCAACCATAATAAATGAAACTAGAATTCATCAATGAGAAACCAATAAATCAACAAACATTTAATATCCAAGAAACAATATAATCAACGCCAAAATGTTGGTTTACATATGTCTAGGGCTTAGACATCCCTAACTATCAAAGACTACTAGAAAAACATAGAGAAAATAAAATAAAACATTAGAAGGGGAATGAGAAAAGGATGGCGGCAATACACTGATGTTGTACGTCCAAAAATAGATGTCTCCAAACTCCCCCGAAATGATTTCAAATCATCCTTTTATGTATAAGCACCTGCTATTAGGATAGAAAACCCTAATTTTCATCCATGGACTTGTCGTTGTGGTCTGGGATTTGAAATTGAAGTTTAGGTCCAAATCAGAATTTCGGACAGACTGATATTCGGCCACTAAAACGGTCATAACTTCGTCCCAAAATAGATATTGATGATCCGTAAAACGATCTAGAAAGTTGACTCTTGTAGCTTTCCGTTGATATAAGGCTCATCCCCTAAATCATTGTGATCAAGCTAATTAATCACAATCCTATGTCAAAGTTGACTAATGATTTTTAACAGATTTTCTAATTTCTTTCCTTGCATGATATAGATTCCTTTTTCTTCAAGATTTCTTCTCTTTTGCTTATTTTGTGCTCCTTGACATTATTTGAGACTTAAAAACACAAACTAAGTTATAATGAATATTGTTAAAGGAATTATTAGCTAAATAGGGTCGAAAATACTTTAAGAACGTTGCATAAAATACACCTATCAGTTTTCCTACATACATAACAAAGATTTATCACGTAAGGTAGTTGCTCTCTTACGGCGACTACCTTACGCGATAAGGTGACTGGAGATTTTTTCAAAGAGATGAGGTGAGTCTTCACCATGGGCATGACCGCATGACCTGGTATGAAGAAATTCAAAGAGATATGGATTTTATGGCGTTTTAACTAGTGTGCTCATGTTTTTCACTTGCGACGTGTCGCACATGCAGTGGGCGGCTGAACGGTTGCTAGCTTTATGACGTGTGTATTCGTGCGTCACAGTCGTTGGCTAAAGTCTACACTTTTGCCAAAGATAAAACTCGTCGTCTTCTTAAAGTTTAGACTTTTGTTGACGAAAGTCTTTATATATCCTCGACTAAAACTTTGTATATATCGTCGGCTTAATTATGAAACTCATCGGCTAAAGTGTGCATATCGTCTGCTAAAGTTGCTGGTTTTTCTAAAAAAACTGCAGATTCTGGATTTCTATTCCCATAGCCTGCTAATTCCACCATTTTATTGTCGACGGTTGTGACCCTCTCTCTATCTCCAAAACAACCCAATCCAAAAACCTTCCCTAACCTCACCAAATCCTCCCAAATCAAACACAACACATCCTTAGCAATGAATACAACTAAGAAATTCGATCTAGGAGGCTAGAAACTCACCCAAAAACCAACACAGTTCGAACTCGATATGAACCGAGTAGACTTAGTCCAACTCGGAATCTCCTCTGATTTGATCCATGCTTCAAATCGCGTTGTGGCTTGTTCCAACACCAATAGAAGGAAGTGACAGGCTTGAATCACCTGGTTTTAACCTCCATCGTCGTCGAGAAAGAGGCGAACTCCAGTTAGGCGACAAGCTCACTATGTGCGGTGGGCTGGCGATATAACAGAGAGAGAGAAGGGATGGATTAAGATCAAAAACCCCTATAGCTTTAGCCGACGATATAAAAAGGTCGTTGGCAATATTTTAGCCGACGACAGGTATCTCTTTCATCTGCTAACGTCACTTTAGCCGATCACACGTGTCCTTGTCGTCATCGGCTAAAGTATAGCCGACGATATGTGTCCCTTTCGTCTGCTAAAGTATAGCCGACAACACGTGTCACTTTTGTCTATCTGCTAAAGAATAGCCGACGATTTTTTTTCATCTACTAAAATAATAGCCTTTAGCCGATGAAAAAAATTCGTCGGTTAAAGTATAGTATAAACGACGAAAAAAAAATTTACCGGCTTGTTTTTGGTTATTTCGTCGGCTCAAATATTTTTTCTGGTAGTGAATTATTCCGTTATCAGAGGTCGATATTCGAACCGCGCGTGAGGGCGTGTCTATCACTGTATCATTTAGGTGACGGGTCATGATTAATTATAACTGACACTGTTATCTGTTTATTACATGTCTTGATTGTAGCTGATTTAACAGTTATAATTGGTCAAAATAGAGTTAAAACATATTATTTAAACACATGTCTACAACATTATTACTAGTAATGTAGGTATCCACTCTGTAATGCGTGTTATTTGGAAATGATGAATTAATTTTGTTCTATTATTTTCACGACCTTATCTAGGATTTGTACCACTGCCACATGATAAAACGAGGAAATATTCCTACTCATTGGCGTCGAACACGTATATATATGAAACCCCGTTATTCACGTTCAATATTGGTGAACCCCATGCTCATTAAGTAATATTAATCATGAACCACAGTAAATTAACGACGTACGTTAGGCCGGGTCGACACAGGGACAGGGTCCCATTTTCTTAATTATAATTAATCGCTTTAGGACCAATCGATCCTACTTGTTGTAAGCAAAAGCTAAGGTGCCAATGAGGGAAAAAATCACAATTACTTAAACTAGTTTGGAAAGTTCAGCGGGAGATTTCGATGCCTCACCGACTTATCCAAAACGACTACCCTATGATCATGAGTATACGATGAATGCATGTACATATAGAACTTGAGTACGTATATATGGTGTGCTGCTATTGCGTTTTGGTTAGCATGGGCTAACTATAGCTACGAGTCCGTTTGGCTAATTCCAGTAGCTGCGCAGCAAAGCTAGCTGTTCATGAATCACGCATGTATTTAGACCATGATCGTCGACTACCGGAAAAAAAAACCCGAAAGAGAAATAGTGAAATACTTCGGGACACATGCATCATAACTGTGTAGTGTTGTGATGATGGTCTATACCTGTAAGATGTATATATTACCAGAAGGGAGAAAGAGCTAGCCAGGTTCACACCTCGCATGCATATTATGAAGAAGAAGTAGTGAACAGAAAGACAATGTCGTCACACATTGCATGGTCTTGTTTGTCTACTAGTATAACAAACCAAGCAGTCCTTCGTATGATAATAAGCTGGAAGCTAAGCGCTTTTTCTTTTCTTTGAAATGGAAGTTGCTACGATTTGTGTTAGAAATGATATATGAAACAGCTAGCTAATCTATTAGGTGAACGACATGTTGGGAGTGAGGGCATTCGGGTCGGTTCAACGAGTATGCAAGAAGACTCGATCTCTGTGTTACATTTATGTTAGTCTTTGACAGATGGGGGATGTGGCGCTCTATAATTGTTTGACTGGGTAAAGAAACTACTGATGATAATGAAAAACTGGTTCATTTCCTACTAATAATATCGTCATAAAAACACTTTTAATTAAAATTTACAATAACGAGAATTATATTAGGCAACAACATGGTTTTATCCATAATAATAACGGAACTTAAGAGAATTAAGCACGTTTTTTTTAAGTAATATATTATTTATAGAAACGAAAGGTAGAATGATGAGATTACAATAATCACAAAGATCACATTAAACATTTTTCTTTTTAGTGTGTGCCAATATAATTGAGAATCAAACCCATTTTACGAATGAATCCATGCCTGTAAAACTTAATTTTTTTTTAATTAGAAATTAAATGTGCTTTTTTACTTCTAATTTCTGCTATATTATCATAAGTAAAAGGTCGTGAGAGACTCATAGAATGGTATACTAGTTGTAATTTTTAGTTATTGATCTGAAAGAAAATCACCATGTCGTCTTCAAGTTCATACGAAATGTTATGAGCTAATGTCTATCTATTCAAAAAAAAACAGAGAGCTAATGTCTGTATTTTAATCTGACACATACATTAGAAATATTTAGTTTGTGTTCATGAGATTGTATAGATATGTAACAAAATCAGTCATTTATTTGGTGTATTTGCATGCAAAGATATCAATATTCGATACAGTACTTTACCTCGTTTTTTATTTAAACTTTAAAGTTTCAACCTCACTAATCACGATTTAATGACACAATAAACAAACGCTAATAAATCAGCAACCATTTCCAAATATCTAGATTCATCAAAATTCTTTATTTACATTATACAAAGAAACACACAATAAAGAAACGCTAATATAGTATCAATACTTTATACATTTTTGGCCGAGAAATCCCGCTTTACACAAAAATAACTAGTTTTTCTAAGATAGCAAAATCTCTCTTTACATATGAAATTAGTTAAGATTACATGTATGTTGGATATACATATATTAATATCAGCCTAATTAATCTGAATTAGAGAAAGAGTTACTTTTTTTCCTCTGCTTAGTTTGTTTTTAATCTTGATTAAGAAAGAAGAGTTCATATTTTTCACATTTACATTAGATGCAGGTCACACATGCCAATTGCTAGCCCAACCCGGTCAAATAAAATGGAATTTATTACAATAAAAGTTATAAGGGGAGAGCTGGAAGTTTGAAACTATCTACCTGTTGCCTTTCACCCCACGCTTTTTTTCCTCATAAACTATCTACCTGGAATTTATATAAGGCTCTTCTCTACCTCTCTACCCAATTTTTTGTTCCTTCAACAAATCCCTCCCAATATCTCAGTTCATAGTTTTTTCTTCTCTCTTCTTTTTATAATAGCAAAGCTGTATAGCTAGCTTACCTTATCTGACAAATTCCCAGAGCTTGTAGGCTTGTATCGTTTGCTAAGTCCCTGAATATAGTAATCTTCGGTAGAATCAAACCCCTTCGCAGTTGGATTTGCTTGGTTTTCTGTGTTGATTTTGGAGTTCAGAGATTTCAGATTAAGCAAAAAAAATTTAGGCTAACAGTTTTTGTTGAGTGTCGAGAGAAGAAATGGAAAACGTTTCAGCGTTTATCAACAAAGATGACCAGATGGGGTTGCCTCCTGGATTCCGATTTCACCCAACGGATGAAGAACTCATAATTCACTACCTTTCCCCGAAGGTGCTTGACAGCGGCTTCACCGCTAGAGCTATTGGGGAGGTGGATTTGAACAAGTGTGAGCCTTGGGATTTGCCTTGTAAGTATTCGAAAACCGTAACAGTTTTGTCTCTGTTTTCCCTTAGTTTTCAAATTTGGTTTGTTATGATGTTTTCTCTTATTTTGTGTTCTGTGATTGTTCTATGAAGGGAGGGCTAAAATGGGTGAGAAGGAATGGTACTTTTTCTGTGTGAAGGACAGAAAATATCCAACCGGTTTGAGAACGAACAGGGCAACTGAAGCTGGGTACTGGAAAGCCACCGGCAAAGACAAGGAGATTTACAAGGCCAAAGTCCTTGTTGGAATGAAGAAGACTCTGGTTTTCTACAAAGGAAGGGCTCCAAAGGGTGAAAAAACCAACTGGGTCATGCACGAGTACAGATTGGAAGGCAAATACTCAGCCTATAATCTCCCCAAAACAGCCAAGGTATGAAACTTCATCTTGGTTTTTGTTCCCTTTGCTTACCCTGTTTTCCTCTGTTCCTTAAAATTTTCTGATCTCTTTTGGTTTTGTTTTGGTTTTTCAGAATGAGTGGGTGATATGCAGGATTTTCCAGAAGTGTAGTGGTGGGAACAAAACTCATATTTCGGGGTTGGTGAGGGAGAGCCCTTCCGGAAGTGATCGATTCCGCCCTTCTTTACTGCCACCATTAATGGATTCACCACCCTACAACAACAGTGACACAAGAACCACCACCATCGGGGGCGAGACGTCGCATGTGTCCTGCTTCTCCTATCCGATGGAGGATCAGAAACCGCAGGAAGACATTATCGACAGCTTCAACAGCAACAACAATATCAACAACAACATGAGCAGCAACAGCAACAACAGTCATATCGATCTGTTAGCTTCATCATTTTCATTTCCATTCAAGTCATCGGTTCAGAATTCTTACTTCTCCAACCAGATCGCACCAAACACCGGAAATGTGCAGTATCTGGATTCCAGTTTTATGCAGGATCAGTCTATTATGAGGTTGCTGACTGAGCCTCAAGCTCCAAGCTTAAGGCGCAGCTCATCAAATTACTTGGGGGGTCAAGATGGTCCGTCGTACTCATCAGCCACTCCTATGGACTTTGATTCCATCTGGAATTACTGAACTCAAAGATCAGTAAAATCTAAGATTTAGGGAGAAGATTTACTGGGAAAAATCTAAGATCATTTACAGTTACTAAACTATTGTGTACTTTGTATAGATTAGATCCTCCTCGTCGAAGCACCGAGCAAACTAGTCATGAATGTGAAGGAAAAAACAAGCTTGAACAAATGTTAATCGAATTATCAAATGTGGTCTTGTGTGTTGATAACTTGGTAGTGTGTTTGGGCCTATATTAATATTTTCGGATAAGACCAGTTATGTAATTTAAGTGATATCAGCGGTCTATATATATATATATATATATATATTTAAGTGATATCAGCGGTCTATATATATATATATTGTTTTTATTCATGGTTAAAATATGAAAAATTATTTGTGAATCTATTCATGATTTAATTATATGGAAGATTCTTTCCTAATTAAATTAAGATTGAGGTCTGATATGTCTTGATCTACAAGAATATAAACCCTAGTTCGAGGGTCAAGGTGAATGAGCAAAGGACAAACAATATATTCAACACACAAACTATTTGCTAAACTTGAATATCAATTCTCATAAGGAGCACCCATACAAAAAGACTTCTTTCATCCTTTTTTTAGCTTTTTGATCTCTGCTCGAAAGTTATCTACCTTCTGATCCCTGCATAGAAGCTATCCACCATCTGATCCCTGCTTGGAAACCTATCCCGCTTCACTCATTAGCTTGATCCTTATTCGACACAAAGTCCATCCCCACTCCATAAAGTCTGATCCCTGCTCAGCGAATTCCCGCAAAACATTGTTAAGGCCTGAAAACCTTAGCAAATATCCCACTTTATCTTGACCATATCTCTGATTGCCCTTTGCGGGTCAAGTAGGATCCGTCCATCTATAGAGATGGAGAAAAATCCTAGACAAATTAGTTAAGGGTTATTCAGGTCTAAGTAAAAAACCTTGCTACAAGTTTGATCACGCCTATACTCAAATGCTTGGACAAGAAGTCAGAAGCGTGCAAGAGAAGAAGATCAAGTTTGCATCCGACTAAAGGGGTGCTGACATGCAACAAAAGCCGGTTGTTCATAAGGAACCAAATTTCACCGCGAACATTTGGCACGCTCATAAAGAGACATAATGTGTCAAGATTACAAACGGAAACACATACGCAAGAGTTCCTACCGTGTAACAAACCAGATCACAAGCATTGTCATCCTCATAATTCATCACACTCTAGAGGCTTGTCAACAATGGACACAACTTTGCACTTAGGAGAAATGTCTGGGAATGATGGATCATGTAATAATGGAAGAAGAGAATTTGGAAAGGACATAACAAGCTTGACCCTCCTGATCTAAGGCATGATCCAGAAACTGGAAAAGCTGGAGAAGTTAGGCAGGTTGGAGCAGCAATTAGAGGATATAAAAAAGGCTGGATGGAAAGAAAACAGGAATTACCAGCCAGAATTAGAATATGTCCAATACAAAGAATTAGGAAGATGTATATGAAATGTTAATCGAGACAACGTCAGAAGTTTTCGATCACGAAGAGCAGCCATCCACTGCAAAAGTCTTAACTCTAAACAACGAAAGTCCATTGAAGCTTCAGCTAGCCAGATGAAGTGCAGAGGAGGAGCAAGGGTGTTTGCTGCCAACCCGTGGTGCGAACGGTAGAAGGAGAAGAGGTCAAGATAGAAGGCTGGAGCAGAAGTTGCAACAATTAGCGCTGCACTCAATAACAAAGTGATAGGTGTATTTTATGCAATATTCTTAATGTATTTATGACCTTATGTAATTTCTTTAACAATATTCATTGTAACTTAGTTTGTGTTTTAGATTGAAAATAAAGCCAACAAGCAAAAGAGAAGAAATCTTTAAGGAAAAGAAATTCATATCGTGCAAGGAAATAAATCAGAAAATCTGTCAGAAATCATTAGTCAACTTCGTCTGAGTATTGTGATCAGCTCACAAAGATCCAAGAGGTGAACCTTATATCAACGGAAATCTAAAAGAGTTTAGTTTCCAGAACTTTTTACATATCATAAATTTCTATTTTGATGAAGACGTTATGACCGTTTTAGTGGCCAAAGATCAATCTGTCCGAATTGTTTCATGCAAGGCCTTCAATTAGGAATACAGTTCATGTATTATCAGGTCCCATTTGGAGAACTAACTAAAACATTCAGGGTAGTGTAATTAGGTATGTATGTACATACAAATACTTGTTCTAAAGAGGATTTTTATGTTGAGGACTGGTTGAAGACTTTTCGTCTTATATCTACATCTAACTATCTAACTTGTAGATATATATAGATAGTTAGATGTAGATATAAGACGAAAAGTCTTCAACCAGTCCTCAACTTAAAAATCCTCTTTAGAACAAGTATTTGTATGTACATACATACCTAATTACACTACCCTGAATGTTTTAGTTAGTTCTCCAAATGGGACCTGATAATACATGAACTGTATTCCTAATTGCAGGCCTTGCATGAAACAATCCTTGTCATTTTTCTCCAATATAGAAGTTGAATTTATTTCTGCAATTTTCTCTCTTCCATTTAAGATAGCTTGTGTGGTACGGCGCGCAGAAAGATACACAAAAGTCCAGTGTGTATATAGTTCATATATTGAAAGTATATATGTATGGATATACGACGGCCGGGCTTGGCGCAAGTGCCAACACTGCACCCGAACTGTGCCCAACACCAAAAGACATGAATTTTGGGTCTTTAATTTTTATTTTTACTGATTTGTTGTATATATTATATAAAAAATATATATTAATAACACAATAAAAAAGGCATACTATGTCATTTAATATTCATAAATTACATTTTGATTTCTTCTAAAAACTACTTAAATGGTTTTCATTTTGATAATTTGGAGTAATATTTATATCCCTTAATTTACTCTTAAATTCATATACTTGGTGCATTAATTTACAGCGGTAAATGAGGTTACTTGACTAGGGCTGGGCACGGGCTCAGCCCGGGCTATTTTTTTCAGGGCTCAGGTGTGGCTCAGTGGTAGTACGACATGCCGGGATTACTAGTTAAAAAATCAGGGTCGGGATCGGTCGTTAAAAAATCAAGGCCCGGATAAAGCCCGGCCGGGGTGTGTTATTTGCATGGCCCAGGTAAAGCCAAGACTGGTATAAAATGGGCCGAACCCGTCGGGTTTTAGTGCACAAACGAAATTTTTCAACGAATTTATGAGAATTTAGGGTAGGCTTTCGATGTAGTTGAATGTATGATATTAGTTTAGGACACCCAATAAGAGAATTCCATATAGGGTACCGGGCTTTCAGGTTTTTTTAGTTAGAAATTTGAAGGCCCGGCTAGTACGTCATCTAAAATCACATGAGCCCGGCCCGGCCAGTCTGTCTGGTCCGGGTTTTTTTCTTCTTCGGGCTTTTTGCCCACCCCTACACTTGACTATTGACTATCTCCGCAATTAAACAAATTTAGTATGCTCACTATAAATTACTCTTATCTTTCAAATTTTTCAATCATCTCTCCATTCCGCATCTCTTGTGAATTTCAATTTGTTAAAAACTTGACGACACATTGCTACGAGTTTTCGACATCCAAACTTTTCATTTTTGATCTCCAAATTGCACTTGGCCGGTAAGATTTAAAAGACCAAAAACATTCAACATATACTGTATAAGTCTTCCTTAAATAATCAGTATTTTTTAATAAAAATTATATGTATATATATATATATATATATATATATATATAGGGCACACACAAAAAGAATTCGGTATCTGATGAAACAGTGCTTGTTCGTCCCTTACTGTTTCATCACATATCGTTAGTTGTTGAGTTACGTCAAACTAAAACATATCCTCCGATACCTTTCACCCACTTGGCCCCTTAGTTTATGTGACTACGAACGCAAGACTAGTATCCTCGGTCATTCCAAACTACTCCCTCGCCGCAATCCATTGTACTCTAGGTGCATGTATCACATAATTTCACCTCATTATTAAGGATGCGGCTGTTATACCGTGCGGCATCTCATGTGTCGGTTTCTCTGACGTTTGATCCGCATGCGGGGACCAGCAGGGAGGGAAGTGAGCGGCCGGATGGTGATCTGCATGCCATGCCGACCGGTATACTAGAATTTCCCCATTATTAAAACAAGAACAAGAAAACAACGTCCTTAATATATAAAAAAATTGTGACAAAACATGGTTTTATACGCATGTATTATGAATTTAGGATTCGTATCGTTAGATTGTATTCGATATTTTCTCAATAAATCTATCAATATTTTTTTTTATAACCAAAATTTTCATTATCGTCGATATTTTTATTGTCGCGTATTAAGTGTTAGGACGCCCATCCAAGAGTGACGCTGGCAACCAATGGAAGATAAAAACGTGTAGGTCCCGCATTCGTCATTCTGGTACGGGTTTTTGTCTTTGTGCAAGCCAATGATTTTGCACCAATTGGCATGTTGGCGCGAAAGAGTTGGAGGTTTGCAGAGAGAACTGAGCTCACGATGTTTCATCATCATCATCGACTGGGAATGAAAGAATGAATGTGAATTCTGGGTTGTCTGTTTGTTTGAGATAGAGAAATTGGAAGTTCGGTGGCCACAAGAAACACAGAGATGGATAGCATAGATGCCAGATCCCTACTATCACCACAGGCACAACTAAATATAATTACGTATAATGGTATACTTGGGAATCGATCAGTTTACTGTGATTATACGATTAGTTCTTCAAATTTGTCTTCATACAAGGTATATATTTAACATGTTTCTTCGTTAAAAATATGGTACAATCGCTTAGACCCTAATATTTTGAACATGTATCTGGATCTTTGATTTGCTTGGGTTTAATTTCTCTCTTCTGCTAGCTAGGGTTATAAGACATTAATTAAGACAGCGAAGCTGGTATCGTGTTTTACTTCAATGGGGTCGAATAATAATTCTGCAAAACATGAAATTCAAACAATAATGTGCTGCATATGAAGCTGGTAATCAAGGTGGTATGATTTTAGGATGATAAATTTTGTTAAATGTGTATCGATCTAATGTAATGAATGAGCTATATCTAGGTTTTTCAGTGTTTCTGATTTGATTTCTTGAACGAATCGATCTTGAGGGTCTGTGGGAGGTTTTTCTCTGGTTTGGTGTTGCTGTTGATGGCTGGGCTGGAGGAGATGACGCGACGGCTGGAGGAGTCGCTGGTGCTGACAGACAGAGAGTCGAGGGGAGTGCGGCTTCGGCCGAGCGCGGTGGAGGCGGCGAGGCGGTGTCGGTTTCTGTTGGTGTGCAAAGTGGTAACGCCTCGAAAAAACAGAAAGCATTGCTGATATGGAGGATAATCGATTTGCTGCCCTGTTTCAATCTGTGAGAGATATGGAGAAGGTGCTGGATAGAGAGCCATGGGAGTTCGACAAATCGTTGGTTGTCATGGGTGTTCTTAGAGGTGCAGACTCGGTTAATGACAAGGTCCCATTCTCTTACCTTAATTCTAAGGCAGTCGAAGACATTGGGACAGAGGTGAGACAAATTGTGAAAGGCAAGCAGGGGAGGGAGGAGGATCGAGTAGGAACTTTCTTGAGAGCCAGGGTTCGAGTGAACCTGTGCAGCCACTGTTGAGGAAATCCAAGATTGACTTCCCTGGTGTGTGTTCAAGAATAGTTGAATTCCACTATGAGAGCCTTCCTGAATTTTGCCAGGAGTGTGGGATCATTGGACATCCTACCCGTATTTGTGAACGATTTACAGAGGGTCAGAGGGAAAAAAGAGGAAAGACGGTACAGATAATCGCTTCGGGCTCAGAGGGACTAACATGGTCGAATGATATTGGAGAGGTTTTTTAGGGTTCACTTTGGAGATGGAGGCAGTGAAAGTGATTTCAGTGATTATGCATGTGGCTCTCTTAATCAGTGAAAATTATTCGGTGCACGTCGGTGTACGTAACCTTTCAATCTCATACTGTTTGATTGTATACTTACCGTTAGATGCATGCATTGTTCACATTTATTTTTTTTTTATTTTTTTATTTAGTGCACCGAATATTCTCTCCTTAATCAATCTTTCTACGATGACTTCACTGATACTGTTCAAAGGGGTAAGCAGGCTTCAGGGGAGGCAAATCGTAGAGTGGGCTCGCTGGGACTTGGGACTATGGAGGGGAATGGTGATAAGAATAATGTACATAGCTGGGAACTCATCTACTGTTGATGATTGAGGGCCCTTGTCAAGATACGGCATCTTCACCGATTAAAAGGGTGCAGCAAGAGACTGGGGCAGAGGTGGTTGATTTGGAGAGGCAGTGTCAAGAGGAACTGGATACGGTGCTACATACAGGGATGCCTGCAGGTTGCCTTACAGACCAAGCAGTGAGTGGAGGGGATAATTCAGTGGTTGCAATGACGTCTAGTCAAGTGGTTCATGTGCAGGTCCAACCCATGAACAAGAGTGGTGGTGTTTAACGTTATAATATCTAGACTAATAATTAATACTAACTTAAATATTCATGAGTTATTGGTTGTACAACCTACAGAAGTTAGTAACTCTTCCGTTACAAGATATTAAGGAGGGAGTTACACAAATGAATATAGATGGTTATTTAGAGTTACGGTGTCATAAGTTACGGGAGTTACATGAATCACCATTATGAGAGAGTACTAATGATGGTTCCTCCTTATGCCTATAAAATTAGAGGTCATTTGCTCATTCTAATACGTCGAAGCCAATCAATCTGATCCATCACAAGAATCATCTTCCAAGTTGAGAAGAGTGTCCACTCCAAGTTGATAGCAAAACAAGTGTGATACAGTGTTTCTTCCAAGTAGTGTTCTTGAAGTTGTATGTCTCTTGTGTACACATTCTTATAGTGGAAGTTCTTGTTGTTGCTACCCCGTGGACGTAGGCACATTGCAGAACCACATTATATCCGGTGTTCAATTTTCTCTATCCTTTATATATTTGCATATTTATCTTTTGTGGTGTTTGAGTTATCACTTTAATTATATTAATTAATTTTTCCAACAGTGGTATCAGAACCCTGTTTATAGGGCGTGGGTGTAAAATAGAAGGTTCAAGGAATACCATGGTTCGACTCAACCACACAAATTGGATCACATGAAAGCCGTAAATGGAGAACATCCTCTATTGCAAAGATTTGCATGAGCCTATCGAAGGAGTTGAGGCTAAGCCGGAAGACACCTCGGATGCAGATTGGAAGAAAACGAACAGCAAAGCAATTGGTCATATTCGAGAGTGGATGGATATATGATAGTGTGTCCACCATGTGGTGAATGAGACCGATGCGCATGAGTTGTGGACAAAGTTGAAGTCATTGTTCGAGAAGAAGACCGTCACCAAGAAAGCCTTTGTAATCAAAGAGCTTGTCAATATGACGTACAGTGATGGTGTGAGGGTTATCGAGCACTTGAATAATTTTCAAAGTTCAATTAACCACCATGGAAATGACGATTGATAATGAATTACAAGCACTTATGTTGTTAGGATCGTTACTGGATAATTGGAAGACTTTTGTAGTCACTGTAAGTAACTCTACTCTAGATAGTAAATTAACCATGAGTAGTGTTAAAAATAATTTGTTGAATGACGAGACTAGAAGAAAATCTTCAACCTCTGAAAATAACCAAGTTTTTATGGCGGAAAATAGAGAAAAGAGCAAAGAGTAGAGGACCCAAAAATCATGGAAGGAATGCAAGCCGTTCGAGGACAAGATTCAACGAAAAATGTTATCATTGTGGCATTTTTGGCCACATGAAGAAAAACTGTAACAAATTAAAGAATGAGAAGAAGGATGACTATACCTACCAAAGGAGGGAAGACAAAAATACTACTGCCGCTGCCATATCACATGAGAAATGTAAGGTTCTTTGTCTTAAAGGTGAATACATACATGTCGATGATTCTCCCTGTTCTGATGTTGCATGGATCGTTGATTCCGGTGCCTCTTTCCATGCCACTCCACACATAACGTTCTTCACTACATACAAAGATGATGACCTTGGGATTGTGAACATGGGCAACAAGGGTTATGCTAAGATTGTAGGAATTGGAGATATTTGTTTTGAAACCAATTTGAGCTATAAGCTTTTGTTGAGAGATGTTAGACACATTCCTAGTGTACGTCTTAATTTAATGTCAACCGGTGTGCTTGATCGAGAAGGATATCATCATCATGGAGGTGATAAAAAGTGGAGGCTTATCAAGGGATTACTAGTGGTGGCTAGAGAGAAGTTGTGTTATACCCTCTATAAGACTTATGGCAGGATATGCAAAGGGGAGTTAAATGTCGTGAACGAATATTCCCTAAGTCTATGGCACAAGAGGTTTGTGGTGATTTTAATGAGATTTTAGCTCTTCATGAGAAGCTGGGAGGTAATCTACGTTCTCAGCGACTGATTGATAATTTTCAGAATGCTTTGGATGCATGTGGTGTGTTTAGGTTTGAATTTACTGGATATGAGTGCACTTGGGATAATCAGAGGGAAGAAGCGGATAATATTAAAGAACGGATTGATCGTGGTTTTGGAAACCTGGCACTTATTCAAAGATGGGGTGGCTTTCCTTGTCACCACCTTGTGTCAATGTCCTCTGATCATAGCCATGTTTCTATTGAGCATGAGGCTCCGCATATGTTGGATGGTGATATTCATAATATTCTTAGGAGGTTTCCGTTTGAGGAGGGTTGGACAAAAGAGGCAGAATGTGGACATGTCATTGAATAGAGCTGGAGGCGCGGTGACTCTACTAATATCAGTGTGCATTTTAAAATGGTGGCAACTAACTTAAAGCTATGGGAAAATGACAAGTTTGGTCGTGTAAGAAAGAAAATTAAGGAGTTCAGAGAAGAACTATATGCTCTGCAACGTTGCTATCCTTCGACGGATGTATTACAAAGTCGGAAAGTGGTTGAAACATAGTTGGATAAATTCTTGGAGAGAAGAAATAATGTGGCACCAATGGTTAAGGATTAATTGGTTGAAGTATGGTGACTGGAATAAGAAGTTTTTTCACAGTTTTGCGAAACAACGGGGAGCTACTAATAAGATAATGAAGATTCTAGGGGAGGATAATCGGTGAAGAGTAACTGGTCATGTGAATGTGGGAAGTGTCTTTGTGAGTTACTTTCGACAACTTTTCACTTCTGCAGATTCTGAGTTGCATGTGAGTATCTTTGAGAAGGTGGTTGGTCGTATTACGGTGGAGCAGGGGTTTCAGTTAAATCAGCCCTTTACTAGAGGTGAGATTGAAGTTGCCCTTAAGGATATGGGTCCAACAGTCATCGGGACCTAATGAGATACCTCATATATTCTATCAGAAATATTGGGCTACAGTATGGGATTTAAACCATACTTTGATTGCATGTATCCCTAAAGTGGCAGATCCGAAGAAGGTGACAGAGTATAGGCCCATAAGCCTTTGTAATGTGATATACAAGTTGATGTCAAAGGCTTTGGCTAACAGATTGAAGATTGTTTTACCTTTCCTGATTGCGGAGTATCAGAGTGCTTTTGTGTCATGGCGCTTGATTCATGATAATATCATTACTGCTTTTGAGTCGGTCTATAATTTGAAGATAAGGGTAATAAGAGTCGTCAGAAAGCAGAAACTAAGTTGGATATGGAAAAAGCTTATGATAAAGTGGAATGGGTGTTTCTGAAGGGTATGATGCTTGCGATGGGGTTCCCTCAGCAGTTTACTAATTTGGTTATAGAGTGTGTTCATACGGTCTCTTTCTCAGTCTTAATACAAGGTAGGCCACTTGGCAGAATTGTTCCCTCATGAGGTCTCCGGCAAGGAGATCCTATCTTGCCAAATTTTTTACTTATAGTTGCAGAAGGTTTTACTTCATTATTAAGAAGATCTGAAAGAGATCGGTTGTTGCATGGGGTTTCTATAGCTCGGGAAGCATCTTTTGTCACCCATCTTTACAGTTTTGTAATGCTTCGATCCGGGAATGTGGAAAATTGAAAGAGATATTTGCAGACTATGAGCGAGCTTTGAGGTAGAAAATAAGTGTTAAGAAATCGGCAGTGTGTTTTTGTCCTAGAATGAATTTAGATGTAAAGAGTACTTGTAGTGATGCATTAGATATGAAGATTGACTCGTGTCAAGAGCTGTATCTTGGACTACCCATTGCTACAAGACACAGTAAGAAGAAGCTATTTAAGGGATTGGTGGATAGAGTATGGAAGAGGGTGCAAGGTTGAGAGGGTAAGCTCCTCTCAAGAGGTGGAAAGGAGGTGTTGATCAAAGCCGTTGCACAAGTAATCCTTACCTATACAATGAGTGTTTTTCAACTCCCTGTAGGTATATGGGAATAGATCAACAAGCACTTAGCTTGCTTATGGTGGGGGAAATCAAATGGGAAGGGCATTCATTGACATAAATTAGGTAGATTGTGTGTTCCAAAGAATGAGGGTGGTTTGGATTTTAGAGAGTTCCAAAGCTTTAATCAAGCTTTGGTTGCGAAAACTAGTTGGAGGTTAGTTCAGGAGGAGAGCTCGTTGATTGGTAAGATGTTCAAGGCCAGATACTGCCCCAACAATACTTTTCTTGAGGGTGGTTCTGGTCAAGACCCGTCTAATTTTTGGAGAGCAATAACATGGGGGAAAGAGTTGTTGCTCAATGGCTTAAGGTGGAGAGTGAGTGATGGATGCAAAATTCGAGTGTTTCAAGACCCCTGGGTTTATGGTATTACTGATTATAGAATAGCATGAAAGATGGAGTTGAATAGGGAAATACTTGTCTTAATTGATAACTGAATATGGTTCTTGGTGTTTGGAAAAATTGGAGCAGATTTGTAGAAGGGTTGAGATGGAGGCTTTGTTAAGTATTCCCCTAGTTCGAATAGGTAGGAGTGACAGATTGATATGTTCTCAAGCTAGAAATGGCAAGTATTCGGTCAGAAGTGCGTACTGGCATGGTTAGCAATGAAGGAAAAAAGAATGGTAGCACCAGTCATTTCTGAGCACTGGAAGCATCTTTGGAAACTCAAAGTTCCACCAAAGATGAACCATTTTCTCTGGAGATGCTCGACGGGTTTTCTTCCTTGCTTGTAGTCTCTTTATCAGAGATACGTTGTTTCGAATCCAATATGTCTGCGGTGTCAATTAACTGATTAAACATCCTTGTGCGCAACATAATATTGTTGTTTCTGTGGTGCGGTGTTGGAGGGGGTGAGTTTTTATTCGAAGTTGACTCCGGGCTTATCGGTGAGTTTCTTGGAGTTTTTGGAGCATGTTGCAGGTGTGTTAACAGTGGATGAGATGAAGTTGTTGGTTATCTTACTGTGGAGCAATTGGAATGAACGAAACAGTGTTCAACATGGGGAGAACTCTCGGCCACATGAGGTGATTTTTCAACAGTGTGTCAATTTGGGAAACTTTCTTGGTTATGCGAGTAAGGGATGAAATTGGGTATAGGGTGGGGGCGGGGCAGCAAGTGACTCACTGGTTACCGCCTAGTCCAGATATGTTGAAATTAAATTGTGATGCCTATGTAGTTATGTTCTTGATAATGGGGCTCATGTTGGAATAAGAGTGGTGATCAGGAGTAGTATGGGTGACATAGTGATGGCGGTGGGAGAGAAGTTTGCTGGTCTATTCCAACCATGTATGGTTGAACTCTTGGCAGTAATTATGGGTTTGGAGTTGGTGATTGGCAAGGGGTGGCGGGTTGAAAGGGTAGTCTAATTGTTTAGATGCTATTCATTTAGTACATGATGTTGGGGAGTACTTTGCTGCAGAGGGTGAGTTAGTGGAGAAGATACGAAGACTTATGGCTACATCAGGTGTGCATGATCTTGTTCATGTTTCAAGGAATTGCAATGGTGTGGCACATGCAGTTGCTCAGTTTGTAGCCCGTTCTGAGAGGCGTTTTTCGTGGTTAGGAATTAGGTTTGACTGGTTCATGGACGTTATCAATTGTGACGAACCCATAAGTCAGTCTAATGGTAGGGAGGAGAGTGTATCCATCATCGAGCAGACTCCCTTTGTTTTATAGTTTTAGTTTTTATGGTTGAATAAAAAATTCTTGATATCTCTCAAAAAAAAGAGAACTCAAAAGAGATGTATTGAAATTTTAGGTTCGGCACAAATGATGATGAAGATGCTAACTAAGTTAAGATTACATCAGATCATAGTCAAATTCCAAGAAGGATTGTTATATTGGGATCATGGGATTGGCTGCAGCCCACTTAACCCTGTTATTAGAAGAGAATGCATGCCACTATAACAAAACATTTCGTTTTAGTACCTGGTAAATTATCTTCTAGAAAACATTAATTTGGTTTTGGTAATTCAATTGGAAAATCACGGTAACTAAGAGAGCTGCATTTATCTGCTTCCCTGTGAAGGTCATAATGGTGCAGCACTTCTCTATGCCGCCTCTAAAGAGCTGGACATGCTACAAACTAGTACAAACTACTACAAACAAGAGTTTGAACTTTTGTTTTCATTACGTTCTCAATACTAGCTCGTAATATGAAAACATGAAATCCAAAATGTTGTGTTGTAACCTAACTAGCTAGCAATTTGTAGTCCTGCCAAGATCAACATTAATACGGTGTTGAATGAATTGAACTCACATTGTCGTTTTTTTAGAGGGTTAATATATTCGAACTTGATGAGAAACGTGTAGATCTGTTGATCCAATATCTTCCTCTTAGAAACAAAAAAAAACAAAAAGCATTTCCAGCAAGAGAAAATCTAATAATGTGGGCTTAGAAAAGGCCCAGAAGACATACAGCCCAAATGAGAGGAGAAAACAATGCATGCAAGCCCACATACATACACCCATTGACACGAGTGACGGAAAAATCAGCAGGTTGGTGCGCGACTAACCCACAGGTTACATCAAATTAATAATTGACAAAATGTTTTTGGCTAATCAAACAATTGATTATTACATTGACAAATTTCTTCATATATAAATGATCATCCACCGCTGAATCGATTGCTCCATTTCAATAACCTTCTGCTAATGATCATTGATTATCAGATTATGCAATATATATTTGTTGTTTGGATACACATGAATTCTAGGGAATTTAATCAAAAATTGAGAATTATGAATTTCTTAATGTTATTTTCCCCGTTTGGATACTTATTTCATGAATTTAGCAATTTTCACGAGAAAATAATTGTGAAATTTTAGAGTTTAAATTTCTGAGTTAAATTACTCCTAAAATAAGTGTAATTTCTCAATCCCCAGGTTAATATAAATATTAATTCTTGGTAATTTAAAACTCTACATCAACAAATCTAAATAATGAAATTTACAATTAATAGAATTTAAATTCGTGCAATTATAATTCTCATGACTTTGAAATTTCTATAGAAATTGAAATTCCCATGTTGCTCCTCTTTTCCATTTTCCCTCCTATTAATACAAACACCAAATCAACATTTTTGTTTTATGGGTCTTCGTAATGTCTCTATTATACAAATTTGTTGCTTAACTAAAATGATATATATCCTTTATCTAAAAAAAAGGTTAATGCCCACTAACTCTAAATTTAAGATTTTTTCCCACTAATAAAATCAGATTTATAAATTCTCACTAGCCAATTTATACAATAAAAAAACAATTACACCCTTCATGAATTAAATAAACTATAATATACCATTATAAGAGTCTATTATGAAATAAAGATTTTATGACCGGATTCTGACGACCGATGACTGTTGATCGGACTCCGGTGGTCGTTAACCGGACTCCGACAACCGTTGACCGAACCTCCTACTGGGGTCCAATGTACTTGTCACAGAGCAGGTCCTATTAGCAGTAGGACCTCCTACTAGGGGCAGTAAGACCTTCTACTAGGGGCAGTAGGTCTTAGATACTTGTCACAAAACATGTTCTATTAACAGTATGACCTCTACTAGGGGCAATAGAACCTCTTACTAGGGACAGTAGGACCTCTTACATAAACTATGTAATATAGGCATGCTATTTGGTGTTGTGGACTAAGCAGATATTACTCTCAAGCTTTTTAAAGTGATAAAACATTAATTGGTGCTCTCTAGACCTAGTTGCAAGACTAAACTAGGAGATAGAGGAAGCTTATCAGATGAATGGATAATATTGGTCGTAGAAAACAAACAAAAAATTCCAAAGCAACTCGAGTTGTACTACCTCTTCCTCTGCCACGACAGAGAGAAACTTTGCTCATTGTGAACTCACCACGCTCTCCTAGCTCGGCACCAACAGTTGCGGCTCCAAATTCAACACCCCCGATGACGCCGTTCTTCTGGAACGTATCGCAAGCTTTGCCAAGGTGCTAAATTCAAACCAGAGCCAGTTCTAGATCTTGAGGTTTGAACTAGAGCCTAAAGCAAAACCGCAATTGATGGTGCAAATCTGTCCATGACGGAGGCGTCGTTGTGTAGACGGATGTGTAGTCGGTGAGAGAGAAGAGAGAGAACAGATCTGAGAGAGAGAGAGAGAACATATATGAAAGAGGGAGACGGACGAGAGAAAAATGAAGGAGGGGCAGATTGGTAATGAAAAATATAGAAAGATGTAATGTTTGGCTGACGAGAAGAGATCTCTAAGAGTTTTAAGGGCTAGTGGGAATTTCATATTCTCTTTTTGTTAGTAAGAAAAAAAATCTCTACAATTAGGGCTGGTGAGAATTTTCTAAAAACAAAAATTATAGTAGTAATCAAGGTTCTAAATAACGTTAGGCGCTATCAGGGCGGACATCCAGCGCCTAGCTCCCAAGCGACGCCCAGGTGGTGTCTAGGTGGTTTTGTATTTTACATATTATTTATTTATTTGATAAATATGATTATATAAATAAAATTTACTATAAAAACACTTTAAGTTCTAAAATAGCAAAAAATACTTTTAAAATAGACAAAATAAGACAACAATATTCTTAAAACTAATAATTTTACTAATGTTTGATAGGCTTTTATGTATTTCATAATTTAATAATAAAAAAGCCCAATCAGACTGCCTAGGCGCCGCCCAACCTGTCCAAACGCCGCCTAGACAGCCGATTTTGAGTCGCCTAACCTATCCAGCCCATCAAGATGACAGATTTTTACACCGACACCCAACTTGACCGATTCAAGGGAAATCAGAATGGTGACCTGTCGCCCAACGCCTAGGCGGCACTGCGCCGATTTTTAGAACACTGGAAGTAATGCTCTTATCGCAAGATAAATCATAGATGTACCAACACTTGCTTAGCTAGTACTCGTACCAATGGTATACAAAATTCAACTATCCATTTATACTTGAAAATGACTCTAGCTTCAATTGCAAATATTGGTCGAATTACTCACACCAACGCATAGATCACAATATAAATCACTTTGACATGCTATCATAAATTATATATATTTAATATACGCTACTTCTGTGCGTTATATTTTACTAAATTAGAGTAACTTAATCACATATTACAGTTAATCATGTAGTAATTCCTTCGGTAGTTGCGATGGACCAAAAAATTACAAAAAATGATCATTTCATACTAATTATAGGGATTAATTGCTCATTTCAATGAAAACAGATTTGACCTGCTCATTTACCAAAAGTGTAGCAAATAGACAATCCTATTCTTCTTAAATATACACTACGCCTCTCTCCTCTATTCTCACGCTCGATATCAGAGCGCTTTCTCTCTCTGATCCAGCGAACTATCGCAGCCAAGCTCTGATCTCTTTGCCTTAAAACAGCCGCGATGAAATGGCAGCGAGCTGATTGTGGTTTTCCTCCACATGGCGATGTGAACAAAGCTGGTCGATCTCCGCCACGCACCATAGTTTCTTCCGATCGGAGCTACCTCGTCCTCGGCTTTTGAACCAGATCCAAACCCTATCCCTTTAGAAGCTCCGACAACAACAACAACCCTTCGATCAAAAGCCGATATGTACCTCCATGATGTCGCCGATGAAGTCGATCTGGACCTCCACGATGCCGCTGATCGGAAGCCAATTTGAACCTCCACAGATGCCGCTGAAAGCCTCTATTGAGAAAGCCAACACGCAGCGCTTTCAAGTGGATGAGCACATCAAATTGAAATGTGCAGATTGATGATAGTGTTCATCAACAGATTCAAGCTAGGTCGAGGTCGATCGAAGTAGAAATCATGATATGTGCATCACTGCCTGCTTATGGCTTACCCACCACCACTAACGATGTTACCGGTAAATAATATTATGTTGGATTAGTTTGTTGATACATCTATGTCCAATATATGGGACACAAAGCCTGAATTCGACATCGACTAACTATTTTCAACTTGTGGTCACTAAGGTTAGTATACTGGGATTTGATGTACCCTGTGGTTAATAAACTTGGTTTTGATGTATATTGTTGTTAGTAGACTTTGTTTTGATGTATACTGGTGTCAATGTTTTAAAACTCGGCCTAGTCGGTCGAGTACTCGGCGAGTACTTGTTAGTCGGTGTCCACCTGAGGCGATTTTAGGAAAATTAGAGTACAAAGTCGGCCGGAAGAAACTCGGAAAAAAATCGGCCTAACTCGGTAAAAAATCGGCCTAACTCGGAAAAAATCGGCCAAACTTGGCCTTTTATTGACTATTTTTATTATTTTGGACATTATAATACCTTTAAAAAAATTATATTTAATTATATGTTTTAAAATAAAAATAAATCTAAAAATTAAAAACCGAGTACTCCCCCGGCTACTCCTCTACTCGCTAGTCTCCGACCGGCCGACCGACTAGAGACTAGCGACTTTTAGAACCTTGACTGGTGTTAGTAGACTTGATTTTGGAGTATACTGAGATTAGTAGACTTGATTTTAGAGTATAATGGGGTTAGTAGACTTGGTTTTGGAGTATACTGTTGTTAGTAGACTTAACTTTGGAGTATATATTGTGGTTAGTGGATTTGGATTTGATGTAGATGTACCCCAGTAATTTTTCTGTAAAAGTTTATTGCCACTAGTAGAAAAAAAAATCTGGTAAAATTAAGGCTACCAGTAATTTTCCGACGTCTGGTGACTAGAGTCTAGCGTCCGGCGAGGTTCCGGCAAAATATTCTCTCACATTTTCTTTCTCCAAGTGTGTATGAGGAACAGAGGTAAAATTGTCTCAAAAATATTATTTTATTATGAATTTTATAAAGATTTGTGTAGTTGGGTATTATTAAGTACGCCTTATATTAGAATGAGTGTTTGACTTTTCAATTTATTGTTTAAGGTCTGACTTTTTTTTTGCAAATGTTCATTTTCGCAAGAAATTAACACCCTAGCATGAACAAAGGTAATTGAAGTGATATGTATGTATACCCTAGCTAACTTGGAATGGACCATGCATACTTCCTTTCAATTTTTACGAACAAATATAGCAACCTCGTTGCGTTTCACTACTTTGACAAGTGTAATGCTACTCAATTTATGAGGGACCTTAAGAACTTGTTGGACCATAGACGATACAACTAGAGCTGGCAGTGATCGAGTATAATTTAAGGTGTCCCCATTAACAATGGCCAATATCTTCATCATCTTCTTCTTCCTTGGTTTAGTTTTGCAGTAGTAGTCACTCCACACGCGACAATGTGTTTCAGAGAGTTTTCAATAAGAAGGGACCCTTGTGTTGCCTCTCGTCAAGAGCTTCAAATTATCAAGTTCATCCCCACAAAAACCGTAGAGCCCCATCTCCATAACTACGTTTCTTCAAGCTTCAAAGATTACCAAACTAACCTCTGAGTTCTGGGATGGTTTATGCAGCAGCGGCTAGGTCACGGTCACTCTCATTATGTGCCTAAGTACCTCTTTCGGCAGGGGACCCTTTTGGACCTGGTTCAGTAATGGCTACTCAGTCCCACCACAAAGATTAATAAGCTTATTTATACGTACATACCAACCGGTACAAGTAATGCCAATCTTTTTTCTGGTGATGATATGAAATTTATGTACTGAGTTTAGGTGAGAGCTTGGTTACGCTACATCATCATCGTCATGCCAAACCTGCAACCTTAACCCTGAAGGGCTTACAATGGACACGTACCTGTCACACTAGCCTCCAGATATGGATTTCCACATGAGAATTTATAGATCGCGAACCAACGAGGCATGTTGGTAGAGGGGATCGAACTCGGATGAAGTCTCCACCATAAGACCGCCCTTACCAACTGAGCCAAACCTCGTTGTCCTATAGATGATAGTATTTTACAAAGAATTGAGGTTGGACAAAACTGTGTTTGGGTATAGTATAGGTCATTTTTTTCCGGTCTGCCCAGCGTACGTAGTTATTCATTATTTAACTGGATGACTTTATAGTCTGCTATATATAGTACGCTGCCTAGCTTGTGTAAGAATAAGGTAAATACATCCAATAATGGATCAAGTAGTTATTTATTATGTTGTTAAATCAGACTTGTAAAAGTTGGAAGTCATACATCCAACCCTAACCCTAGTCGAGTTGTTTCCCGTGTGTAATTATGTTCTGAAGTCTAAACATGCACACTCATAGTTACACCAGAGTCGTCTTAAAGGTTTTAGAGGCCTTGTGTGATATTGAAAATAAAGCTCTATTTTCACGAATGTATATAGATATATCATTGAAATCTAATTATATCTACATGAACAAGTATAATTCAAATGATATATTTTTTTATCTCAAATGTCTTTTATCTTGTATTCTTACTCCACTTCTAAACATTTGCAAATAAGTAAACTAGTACATCAACTTTGTACTCCAAATGGTGCGTACATATGTGAGGTGAGTAAAGTGGTTTATGAGGTGACAATAAACACACCATTTCTCTTTTGCCCTCCATTATTCTTCATTTATCTGTAAATACGTACTACATTTATCACATTCATTCTTGATGTTTACAAGTTGTACTAGTACATTTGATATAAAAATGTGCAGCGAATGTGGGGACCTTTTATATCACATTTTTATAAAAAGGTAATAAATTTTTTTTTATCTCAAATGTCTTTTATCTTGTATTCATACTATTCTAAGAAATAGTATTCTTACTCCACTTATATATTTTTATATGTAAATCAACCTTGTTTACACATTTACAATACCTAAAATACTATTTCTTAATTTTACTTATTCATCTATTTACAATACCTAAATTACATTTTTCTTGAATTCTCCTTTATTCACCCTATATTATATCTTTCTTATCTATGTGTTGTTCATAAATAAGGTACAATTGTCCATGAGAATTTACATACAAAATCAACATAGAAAATAATAAGTAAATGGATATACGAAGCATCAAAGAGAAGAAAAAATACAAAACAGTTTACCTCATCTTCAGGTTGAATGCTAGCATCTTCAGACTCCATAGAAGAATCGAATATAATAAATTTAGGTTAAGGTTTATGAAGTATGTGTTCATCCAAAACAAAAGGATAAAAAAAATTGTGATTTGTAACAACTTAATGTCCATTTTGATATAGTTTTATATCAGGATATTTTAGTCTTTTAATAAATCAACGTGTGAGGTGAGTAAAGTAGTTTGTGAGGTAACAATAAACACACTGAAAAGAAAAAGAAAAAAATGAAGGAGGAGTCTCGAAGAAAATAGGGTACGTACACTTAAAAGAAAAGAGGGAAACAGACAAAAAAACAAGTGACCTTGAGAATCGAACTCCAGTCTGAGGTAATAACAGCAAATGTAAAATCAACTGGTAAGCAACTTCTAAAATTAGGACCTTTTAATGTTAATAAACTCTTAGAGATATTTGAGGGCCCTGTGCTGGTGCACTTGTTGCATGTCCTCTAAGCCGGCACTGAGTTACACTATGGTGAACTAAGATTTGAAGTATTAGATTATATTATACATATACATGGTCAGGAACTTTCGATATAGGAAATTCCGTGAATTATCTTCATGGAGTTTTCTTCACACTAAAAATCAGTTAACTGATCGAAACTTTGTAGAGGTATGTAACGGTGTTGCTGAAGCAAAACGTGTTGTTATTCCAAGGGAAATCGCCAAAAATCTCACCCAAATTTGCGAATTTTTATGCTACAAAGACTTCTGCAACTTAAATGCGTTTAACAGGTTTGACAGAATTGAATATGATCGATCGACAGTAATTGAGACTGTTTGGGCTAAAATAATATTTCTTGACGAATGATGACTTCTCGAGCCCATTAGACCGATTTTTGTGGTCTAAGTAATTCTAAAGATTCTCTTTCCATTTGAAATCATGTTTGACAAGGATTTGCAGTTGCTTAAGGATTCTTTCTATGATCCGATTAAGATTTGATATGCCTTGATCCGTAAGAAAGAACAAGTCGTAGTGTTCACTATATAAAGGGGTCAAGGCATATGAAGAAAAGAGACATCTCAATAATTCAACACAACTTTTGCACACTGCAAAACAAGCCTCTCCCCAGCACCTTTACCAGAAAGATTCATCTAGTCTTTTTGTCCACCAAAGCCCTATGCGTAGGCATTACCCGCTGCTACCTCACTAAAGCCCGACCTGTCGGCATTATCCGCTGCTACCTCACCAAACCCTCATCCGTGAGCACTACCCATTTCTATTCACCAAGCCTCATCCGTGAGCGAACAGTCCACCACCGCCTCATAAATCCCCATCCGTAGGCGAACACCCGCAAAAAACCATTGTTGGAGTGAAAGCTCTAGCAAATATTCAGAGTTTGTCAGAAATTCTTTGGCGAACGCGCTCCCCTGAATTATAGCTCTGCTCAACCACTTCGGTCCGAGTAAGATACGTCCGCTTCGCAAGGAGAGGAGAAAAATCCTAGTTGCTCTTCAGCTAGGTCTATAGAACCTATATGTAGGCCTGACCAACGCATGTATACAGTCTTTTGAAGAGAAGTCAGAAGGCGAACGCGCATCAATACCAAGGTTATACCTGACCCATAGGTATTGGCACGCCCTCAAGCTTGGTTGTTTGAAGAAATCACATTTTCACACTGAACATTTGGAACGCCCGTTGGGACATAACGTGTCAAGATAGTAGAAGAAACGATTTCGCGTTTCGGATGATTACCAGTCAACTAACTGTAGTGTGTTAAATATGGACGACCAGTTGAAACAGAAATTGAAGGCTCTTATTGAGCAAGTTAAGAAAATCATTGCAACCGCAGATCAGATAAATGCTTCCATGGATCAACATAAGAAAGAAGTTAAAGCAGCTAATGAGAAGACAATAACGCTGCAAGATGAAGCAAACCATGATGTTTGCAATACTAACTAAGAGGTTTTAAAATCTCAAGAAGTAGAACCTAAAGCTGACAAAGATACTCTCGCCAAAGAGGTTGAATTGGTTTTTGATCAATCTAGTGGCGAAATCTTTTCTCTGGCCATGTCAGAAAAAATTGATTTATTAATTTGTGGTGAATCTTATCAAGAGCACAACAATGAAGTTAGCAACCAACAAGACTACTCTAGAGGCGAAGTCATTCCGTTCGCGCATGATACTGTATATATGGACTCAAGTAAAGCCGAACAAATGGTCCTCAATGATGTTTATAGCAAGAATATGCCCATGTCTGAAGCATAAGTTAAGTCACCAATATGTGGTGATTGTTATATTAACACGGAGACAACCTACGACAAATACGATGATGACTACAGGTTGACTCTCAGCTCTAAAATCAGCAAGTCTAAAGCAGATGAGTTCGATTACTTGGAGTCTCTTGGTATTAAAGATATAAACCAGCAAGTGGTTTATTATGCAAGCCAATTGGTGGCTGCAACTGTACATAGCATGCACCACAACATGGTAGTCGGCGACAAGGTGGATTTCCACATTGAGCCATCCGCGAATGTGTAATTGATGATCTTGCTTTGTCAAACAATGAAGATGCATGGGGGGCTATGCAGCAGTCACTTCAGAGTTTTCAAGTAGATGACACTAAACATCTTTGTTCAATACGTGGAGTTTCTCGCCTGAGAGAATCTCATGCTGCAAATATCAAGACGTCAAGGCTTGGAGTGAAGCATTGGTGGCCACCCCCGTAGACTTATAAAGGGTAACTAATTCATGATGAGTTTCCCTCTTTACCTTGCTTCTAGCCATTTTTATTTTGTTTCAATTCTTGCATTGAAAAATAAAAAATACTAAAAGAGATTCTGTGTTTTGTTGAAATGCAAGACAATGTTCTTACCTGACAGAGGTTTGAATTATGTCCTATAATATTAAAGATCTATTTCTAAGCTCTTAGATACAAGAGACAGTCCATATGTCTTGAAATTACTGCCCTACTGCCATGAAGCGCAAGACAAAAAAAGATTTGAAGCAAGAGTGCAATTCAGCAAATTTGCAGCAGCAGCTTCTGTGTTGCACCTTCACGGAATAAACTAAGAAGATCCAAGAAGAATTAGAAGACAAGCCACATATGCATGGAAATCACTGGATGTCTACTTTCCAACGCAATTTACGTCTTATAATTTCAACGATCCAAGAAAGGGTTATGGTAGCTTAAGTCCTAAAAGGTCAGAAAACACGTTTTCAGCAGCCTATACTACTATGCAGCAAGTTCATTGGATCACTGGTGATAATATACTAAGAACTAGTTCGCGAATTGCATATGGGTGAAAAAATATGGATATCTAGTTTCCAACGGAGTTTACGGCTTGTGATTCCGACGTTCCAGTAAAAAGTTATTGCAGTTTGAAAACATGAAGGTCAGAATGAACGAAAAATTGGCAGCATGTGTATATGCATGGCAAATGGGCATTAAAGGTCTTGTTTGGCTGGCGAATATATACTTGTGTCTTCAATTCATGTTCTTATGTACTTAGGGAGCTTAATACTCAAGATTCGCTATCCTCCTTCGCCTCACTACGAACGTCAAAACTAAACAGTTGCAGTTCAACCAATTTCAGTGGCAGCTTCTGTACCGTAACTTTACAGATATACCTGGAAAGATCCCGAGTGAACCAGTGAATAAGCTGCATATTGGTAGAAAATTATGGATGTCTAGTTTCTAACGCAATTTACGGTTCATGATTTCGACATTCCAGGAAGAAGTTATGGAGTTTGAGTACCGGAAGGTCAAAATGCTCGAGAATCTGTGTCTTGTGTTTGTGACTACGGCGAATGGACTTGCATATACTAATAGCTTGGCGAATGTACAAAGGAATGCTCTATATTCATGCTTACATACATGAGGGGCTTGAATCAAGTTTTACTCTCCTTCATTTGCCAACTTTAGACACCAAAACTGGGGGGCACATAGGGACAGAAATCAGCTACTCTGAAATTTTTGAAAATTTTGAATTCTTGTGCACAGAGTTTTGGTACTATCTTGGTATTTTTAAGGCCAACACCTATGGCCTCCAATGAAGTTGTTGTGCGAATACAATGGCATAATTAAGTTCCTTACACCTGAAGAGATGAAGATGGACAACGGCTCATTTATTAAGCGGAGACTTATGGCTATAAATTCGAGGAGATTATTAGCACACTTTAATATAATGGGATCATACAAAGCTACTTCATTCGCTGAATATTGTAAGTAGATTAGTGTAACCTGGTACATGGTGTTTCTGAGTGGTGTACATGTGTATGGATTGATATATCCATAAGAATGATCACACTTGAGATGAGATGATTACTAGGAGCTGTCAGGAGGACAAAATTTCTATTGATTATGCCAATTACTATGGCATAAGTCTGAAAAGTGGATTTAAGAAAAGAGCCTTCTGCATGATGGTGTCCTAGAACATTCCTAAACAGTGAAGCAGAACTGAGCATCGAAGCTAAATTGCAGTGAAGGTATGGCATACGTTCAATCGAGTTTGTTGAGTAATGATGCATGAATATAGAGGGAAGAGACACTAGTACCACGTTTCTTGGCATATCTCATGTGTCAGACATTAGTGGAGACTTGCAAACATAATTGCATGCATGGCTACAGTTTGAGAAAGAAAGAATATTAGACCAACTTATTAGCCAAGTTTGTGATCATAGGAGAATTAACTTCTCTGGTATTCATAAGGCTTCATGCACAACAGATGTCCATCTAGCAGCAGCAAATGTGTGTTGTTGTATATATACCAAAAAGTTTAAAGAAGAGGCGCCAACATGATCATACTAGGAGTAATTCAAATTCTAAGGTGTCTTCATGAATTTATCTCATGTGAAGAATAGTCTTGAAACTAGTATTGGGGTTCACAAACTTTACAGCAGCCATTCGCTGAAGGTTCTACTTATTGGGGGGCTTCAAACCTCATGTTGGTAGCAAAGATCTTTAAAGAAGACATTGTGTGTTTAATGTTACATCCACATCAAGATGGTGGAAGGGAGTCTGCAGCTTTATTAAGGGTTTCTTGTATGGAGTAAACATCGATTTATGACTTGCATTCGCTGCAGCAATGAAGAAGAAGGCCAGGAACCTTTTCGACTTCTTGGCCAAGTTCACATATATTAGGGGGCTACAAGCTGTGAACCAACTACCCTGGTTTATTCATAACCTTAAGAACAACTTTTGGAGTTGTTGCTAGAGCACAATGAGTTTGGAATAAGGCCATAAATTGACATTCAACAGAAAGAGTATGGAGGACGCTCTTGTATCTTTTGGAGGAATGAAGACAGAGTTGACAACAGTATAAGAATATTACGTTTTTTTGGCAAAACATTCAAAGCCACAACACAAGTCTATTTGTGTTTGATCATCACAAAGAGGTTTATAATTCTCATTCATGGAGCCAAATTAGCGCAAGCATACCGAAAAGTAAGTTTCAACTGTACATATGCAGCTCAATTCTCTACATCATGTTCTACAAGAGAAGCCTATTCTGGAAGCCTGCAAGATCAGTTTAATCGGTCTACTCTCACTACATTCACTGCATCAAATTAAAATGGGGGGCTACACTATACATATTCTGTGCCAATTCTTGAGGGTAAATTTTTGAAACTTTTTGAGTTTCGTGGTTCTCTAAAACCAATTTGTGGTTTTGCACTTTATTTAGTCAATCTATTATTGAGGTTGATCATTATAATTCAAGGTCAACACATGTGCCATATTATTTTGAAAGTATTAGCAACAGCAAAAAGTTGTCAAGACTCGAGAAAACTTGGTATCTCAAGGTACTTTATCGAGTAGTTCCAAGCTTTTGGGAGGTTCACATCAAGCATTTAAGACTTTGGATATGTACTATAAATGCTAGGGAACATATCAAGAGAAGCTTATGGAAATCACCAACCAAGTCAGCCCCTACAAAGAGAAAATCTGGAAATTTCAGGTTTGGCTTATTTTTGGGCATTTTTGTGGTCCATTCGCGCCTCCTTCCATGGGTTAGAATCATGTTCGCCATACATTTCCTTGAAGCTAGTATATTGGTCAACATGTAGGAAAAAGAATCATGTCATTCGCTGCTTTGAGAAGTGAGTTATGAGGTCTCCAAGGCGGCATCTTGAAGCAGTCATTCCAGAAAAACTGAACTGCAATGAGTTTTGGTGGCCTTGTTTCTTCATCTTAGCATAACCTATCATTGGGGTGTTTATTTATACATAAATTTGGGATGTTGTAGAGCATTTCAGAATCAAGAATCATCCAAAAAGACCATGAGAAGCTCAAGGTACAAGTTCTTCAAGTCAACCAAATAATAAGAAAAAAAGCTGAATTTCCAGAAAATAGTTTTCTTGGGGCTGTTTTGGGAGACCATTTATGCCATCTTTCTGGGTTTCTTTGGCCATTTGCTTCATCAATACTTCAAGTACATATATTGTACTACATTCTCAAGCTAAGAACTGATCAGAATCATCATCCGACCATGGCGTAAATCATGCCTAAAGTTGGTCCCTTGAGCAGCAAAATGTCATCAGTTTTTTGATGAAGTTTATGTTGGGACTAATTTCTTAGTCTTCTTGAAAGTTCTTTTTAAGGGAGTTGGTTCATCTTGGAGGCTATAATGTTGAAGGACAACGTCAAGTTATAAAACAACCAGTTGATGGTTGGTTCAAGTCTTCCTTATTCATTTAAAGTTTGCTTCATGAAGTGCAATTGTGTCTACCTTGGGATTAAGTTTGCTTGGCTCATTACTATCAATTATCATCAACACCAATGCTTGTGGTCTTGCTACCATGTTTAATTAAGCATTGGAGGCTTCTTATCTGCATCCAGTTGGTCAATGTAAGCCTAAGACATGTTTTCGTCAGAACGTGTTTCATCATCTTCGAAGGCAAGGTATTCAAGTTCATTATATGATTATCATGTTAAAGATTAATCGTGTTGCTATTTGGGGTTCCTTAGCTACTGTCATTGAAGCTTCAAGAGTCAAGACCTACATCTGAGTTTGGTGTTTACCAGTTAAGTCAGTAAGTGACTTTTTGTCAGTACGAATGATGCATGGGGACATAAGTCTTTTCAGGCAAGACACATGGCTTCTCCTTCAAGATCTGGGGGGCTACGTTTGGGACAAAATAATATTTTTTGGCGAATGATGACTTCTCGAGCCTATTGGACCGATTCTTGCGGTCTAAGTAATTCTAAAGATTCTATTTCCATTTGAAGTCATGTTTGGCAAGGATTTGCAGTTGCTTAAGGATTCTTTCTATGATCCGATTAAGATTTGATATGCCTTGATCCGCAAGAAAGAATAAGTCCTACTATTCACTATATAAAAGGGTCAAGGCATATCAAGAAAAGAGACATCTCAACGATTCAACACAACTTTTGCACACTGCAAAACAAGGCTCTCCGGAACATCTCTACCAGAAAGATTCCTAGAGTCTTTTTGTCCACCAAAGCCCTATCCGTAGGCATTCCCCGCTGCTACTCACCAAAGCCCGACCCGTCGGCATTATCCGCTGCTGCCTCACCAAAGCCTCACCGTGAGCACTATCCGCTTCTACTCACCAAGCCTTATCAGTGAGCGAACAGTCCACCACCGCTTCATTAAGCCCTATCTGTAGGTAAATACCCGTAAAAAACCATTGTTGGAGTGAGAACTCTAGCAAATATTCCCGGTTTGTCAGAGGATCTTTTGGCGAATACCTGCAATCCTGAATTATAGCTCTACTCAACCACTTCGGTCCAAATAAGATACGCCCGCTTCGTGAGGAGAGGAGAAAAATCCTAGTTGCTCTTTAGTTAGGTCTATAGAACCTATATGCAGGTCTGACCAACGCCTGCATACAGTCTTTTGAAGAGAAGTCAGAAGGCGAATGCGCATCAATACCAAGGTTGTACCTGACCCATAAGTACTAGCACGCCTTCAAGTTTGGTTGTTTGAAGAAACCACATTTTCACATTGAACAGAGACTTCTTGGCTTGTTTCGGTCAATTATTTTTGCAGCAGCCAATAACTTCGAGGAGATGAGATAGAAATCACAGAAGAGTAAATTTGATATGTCTCTGGTTAAAGAAAGATCAGAGACGATGAAAAAGAGAGGAGCAGGGTCATTGATTCTTTTCTTGCTAGTGTGGACATCTTGCAGAGATCGACGATTAATGAGATCGATGATGCATCACACTATGTAGATAGGTCACTAAACCAGATCGAAGAGGACCACTGGGGTCTCTGGTGTTGCTTGCATTAAATCCTTACCTCTTTTAGTACTGTTTGAAACCCTAAAGCAGATATTGGGGGAGATCCTTTTGAACCAGTAAGAGCTAGTGTTAAATTTGGCGTAGGAATAATTACAACCTAGAGGCGGCCAATGATCTTGTTCTAGGAGTTATTATATGGCTCTATATATATGCAGCTACTGCTAGCTAGCTGAAGTTACTCAGATCGATCTTCTCGATCTGATTGTCTGCCTTTCTTTATACGAGGAAAAATATTTTATACATAACAACGTACAAGATTAAGATAAATCCGTGGCTTAGCTTGGTCCTTCTCAGTAGATTGCAGGCCATCGTCCGGCGGCTTCCGTGCTGCTTAGACTCTTGCCGATAAACGATGAGTACAGCGGGGCGGGGAAGATTGAAGGGTCTTTTTCATGAGCAGTTGTAACGTATTAAGATAAAATACAACAAAATTATCTAGATTTTGATTTTGAACTAGGGTTTATATATTCATTTTTCAGATAATTGAGCGCATGTAATATAAGTTGAGTAGAGTGAAATTATTAAAGGAATGCCTGCATGATGTATCACAAATTAATTACCATACTCAAGATGATAAATCTGAGAAACAACAAGAGAAATAAATAAGTGAAGAGAATGAATATTTAAGTTTGAATTGAAGAGGCGGTTCAATAATGTAAGGGGGGAGTACTGCTATTACCTTCTTAAATGATGAGTCTACTGCACACTGAAACTGCAGGAAATGAGAGTTTCATTGCAAAATTTCAAAAGATAATAATAAAAATGAGGAAAATCAAAGAAGCAAAAAAATAAAAATAATGGAAACGAGGAGGGAGGAGGATCCTATATATGCAATTATTCTTGGTAATGGCTGCCAAGAAATCCAGTCCTCTGTCCTGTACCTTTCTAGGAAAAGACAATGAAAACCAGTCTTACACAGAGTAAGAAATATATAAAATGGTAAAACTAGGGCAAAGAACCAAGGGTAGTCCTGTCATTAGGAGTTATACATATACGACCTCTCTCTGCCAGAAATTAATTTGTGTATCACATTCATGTCACTGACCTTTCTTTCTCATCCCTCTCTGCCCATTTCTTTCGTTTAATTTTGCAAAACCAAAGACTCATCATGATGCCTTCTCTTTCGACCTTCGTATAAATATCCACAAGCACTACCTACTTCTTCCCCTCACTCATCACTCTGCTCAGTATTGATTCCATTACTAGTTCAATCTATCTGAACTACTCTGAAGTTGTCGAAATGGGTCGGTCACCGTGCTGTGACAAACTCGGGTTGAAGAAAGGTCCTTGGACTCCAGAAGAAGACCAGAAGCTCTTGGCTTATATTGAAGAACATGGCCATGGAAGTTGGAGAGCTCTTCCGATCAAAGCTGGTGATATTCACCACTACTACTAGTACTTGCCCTTCTTATTTTTCAGTTTGATTCTGAGTATGACTGTTGATTTCATTGTGTAGGGCTTCAGAGATGTGGAAAGAGCTGTAGACTGAGATGGACTAACTATCTGAGACCAGATATCAAGAGGGGAAAATTCAGTTTGCAAGAAGAACAGACCATTATTCAACTCCATGCTCTCTTAGGCAACAGGTATAACCAAAACTAAGAAATCTCATCATACTTGTTTTTGCATAATGTAGATCAAGCTTCTTTTCATCTTACTGATCAGTTTTACTTTCCTCTGCATGATCAAAGATTCAAAATAGAGATAGAAGAAATTTTTCGGTGTTTTTTTAGGACATTCATGATTCTTTGTAATTTGCTTCAGATACAGTTCTCTATTTTGACAAGTACATCATGTAGCTATTTTCTTCATTTTCAAAACCATTTCATTGTTTTGATCTGGAGTACTGCAAATTCAACACAATATATGATTTTACTGTAGCGGATATAGAACTGGAAGAGCTTTGAATGTGTAATCACTTCTCGCATTTAGTTTTCAACTACTCACTACTATAAATCTTACCTATATATCATCACCTATATTTGCAAAATTTCATTTTTTTGACCTATGAATTGACTTGTCATTATTTACTGTTTTTCCTGACACATCTCCAAGTTCATTTACTGTTCAATTTCAAATCATGAAAATGAAGCCCTGGATCTCCAAAATGCATCTCTTCGGAGTTCAAACTTTTAAACATTATGGTACTTTTTACTGATCTCACTCGTAAAAAATCACTTGACACTCGTGTAGAGATTGTCAAGTCTGTTTTTACGTAACATATTCTTGTAGAGATCGATGATATATGCAGCTGTGTTTTCATCTATAGTTTTGGGGACTAAAATTACTAAGAAGTTGCTTGTCTTATATAATTTAGGTGGTCGGCGATAGCAACTCACTTGCCGAAGAGAACAGACAATGAGATAAAGAACTACTGGAACACACATGTCAAGAAGCGCTTAGCCAAAATGGGAATCGATCCGGTCACACACAAGCCGAAAAATGACGCCCTCCTATCCTCTCACGACGGTCAGTCTAAGAATGCCTCCAACCTTAGCCACATGGCTCAGTGGGAAAGCGCCAGGCTCGAAGCTGAAGCGCGGCTAGTTAGAGAATCCAAGCTCCGTTCACACAACTCCCTCATCAATCAGCTCACCTCAGCAGCTGCGGCCGCTGCCTCAACTTCATCCTCATCTGCTCACCAGTTGCTTCTCATGAAGGGTCAAAGTCTTGATTCTCCAACATCTACACTCGCTACTTACAACTCTGAGAATGTGGCACAAGGGATTATGCCGTCGTCTATGATTGAGTTTGTGGGTTGTTCCGGTGCTTCTTCCCGTGATCATCACGATCAGACGGCTGCAATTAACGCCAAACAAGATGAGACCGTACAAGTACAAGACTGGAAACTCGGGTTTGGGAACATGCCCTCATCATCAACACATTTCGGCCTTCATGGCAATGTGACATGGACTAGTAATTCTAATGAACAAGTTCACCATGATCGGGGAATTGGCGGTATTGATGAGATGGCGGATCAAGAAGGGTTTACCAATCTCTTGCTCAATAACTCCGTTGATCGTGATCAGAGTATGTCGGACGCCGGCGGTTGCGATTCGGAAAACAGTGGTAGTGCCGGGAGTGACTATTATGAAGATAACAAGAATTACTGGAATAGTATTCTGAATTTGGTGAATTCTTCTCCCTCTCATGATGACTCTCCAATCTTCTAAGAGAAGTGCATTTGTGATCTTGATTATTAGAAGTTTGAGTTTTCTTTCTCAGTATAGGATTAATGCGCGCGGTACTACCAGAGCAGATTTTGGTTGCTTATGCAATGATTTTAATTCATAGCTAGCTAGAACTACAAGAACTACTAGAGACCAAAATTGTAATAAGATGCTTGACATGCATATCTGCATGTGCTTAATTAGTATTCTTGTGAAAGCAAATAATTACAGTTTTGGCTGTATTAAGCTCTCACATCCATGAAATGTTAATACTACTACTACTTAATTCATCCTCTCTATCGGCTTTTATTGTAGTAGAGATATATGTGATGCCTTTGGAATCTATGCCAAACTATGTTATATATCCGAGTGTTTCTCTCAAATTGTATAAACCATTCTGCTTTTGATTTGCTTAATTACTTGTATTGCAAACTAATACAAATCTAATTCATAGAATCAAATGAAAGCAGATTCGTTGATCTGATGGCGTACAGTGTAACTAAATTAAGATCACATTTGGAGAATCTTAACCTGAACTTAGGAAATGTAACAAAAACGTACATAGATATCTTGATGTAACATCAACTTTGTCAATTTTTGTTCTTTATGTTCTTCCTATTCCATCTACCATTGCGGCTTTCCTAAAAAACATCTAACAATGTGGCAATACTGTGAAACTTAATGGATACTAGGATAATGCCTATTGAAATTATTTTGAAGTTAAAAAGGATTAACTTCAAGCAAATCCAAGCAATACGTGACCATATTGTACTCAATCCAATGATTTTAAACCATCCAAGCAAATACAAGTAACACAAATTCATTGTTAACCACACATCTACCTAATTAACAGAACAGAGCCATTAAGTATATATATGTATTGTTCATGATATACACATATATTTGCACACATTGTTAAGTAGAGTCAAAGCAAGATTAATTGAATAATTGTAGTTTAGATTGCGTGTATGATGACGATATATAATTAATAGAAACAATATATGTTTCTTAATTTCCTTTTTCATATAATCGATCATTTCCCTTTCATGGTTGTCCTTTTCTCAAAGCTACAATATTAGGTTTTATTGCAAATCCAAATATATGGTATCTTTTGTAGCTTAATCTTGCATTCTATTGCAAATCCAATGAATAATGAATCGGATAATTCTTTGTAAAGTTTTTTTTAGGGAAATGAGAGATGGTTCCCAGTGATCATTGATCATTATGACTGAGAACGGTCAAACATGAGAAATCTAAGGATCCTCAAGCTAATAGCGTACGCTTACAAAAGAAGACTATAACTAAGAATTGAAAAAAAAAACCTCAGAAACTACTTCCAATAAGGTGGATCTATCAAACTAAAAAGCAATGAACCTACTAGAACTCTAATGTCATTCTCTTCTTATCTAATTAGAGGCCTAAAACCCCGATGATATACCTTTCATCGTTAAGAGAATGCAAGAAAGACAAAAGAGCTTTAGTAGGGATCTTTGCCCTAATTGAAGCCCACTCCATGTCAGACCCATAGGCATAAGAAGACAAAAAATTGGACCAAAAGGAAACCCAGCCCAGTCTCCATCCACCGTAACAGACCTGACTGCATCATGCCCTAAATTAGGGTTGTAGAGCCGCCGTTGTCATGACTTAATCCTGCGACCTTCCACGTCGAGATTCCATGATGACCAGCGGCACGCTGGTGCCTCTTCCGACTAACGTCCAAGCACCACCTTCTTGAACTCAAGTCAAGCTCTTGCCTTCAAGACTTTGCAATTCACCACCGCAAGGAACTCCCTGCATAATCCGATCACCAACCCTCACTGGTTGTATGTCTCTACAACGCGATCTACTCCAACGCCTAAGTCAATCAACGTTGGCCAACCAAACTTTGTCTTCGTTGAAAACAGAGTTTTTTTTCGTCACAACCGGCGCTAGACCTCCTGTATCATATCAGAACCCTATCACCTCTCTTTGATTCGTTAACTAGATCTGAAAACCCAAGATGATTGTCTCACCAAACCGTTGTCAATTTTCCTAGCCGCCGCTTTCGTTGAAAACTTTCAAACCTGTCACTCACTCACGGGTCGACGCCTGAGAAACCTCCTTCGCTGAAACCTCAGCCTTGACGATGTCGTAGACACATCCTATAGAGCACGCAAGCTAAGAACCGCTGCCTCGCCACCAAACGCTAGGGTTTGGGGATACACAGCTCCTTCGAAGGAAAAGGAGGCAGGATTGGATAATTCTTCCTAAAGTAGTAAACTATGTTGATGTGTAATTGTGTAAATAAACCTTAGACTTTTAATCACTTCAAGCAATATGACAGAAGAGAACTTCATTGCTAATGCTCTCCCCAATCGAGGACACAAGCTCTTTAATCTTTGTTGCTGGAAGTGGCCAGCTTTTCTATTGTTGTTAGTTAAGCTTTGAATTTTGTCATCTTTAGAGCAGGTTGCGCAAGAAGTTCTTATTTGTACTTTAGACGTCATTTAACATCAAATAAATGATCAAGGTGAGTAAATTTTGATTGAACAAACTCAATTACAATTTGAATATATTACGGTCTAATCTCATGAACGTTCCTCCAAGCCATGGCCATCCTCATGCCCATATTTAGCTTCTGTTGCCTAACACTCTAACAGTGCACCGTAGATCGATGAACCAAGCTTTGTCATTGAAAATAAATGTCATATTGAACAGATTAAATCATCATGATGGCACGCAGATATCAACAATGGTCTAACAAAATCTGGTCCATTTAACCACCTACAATAGCAATTTAGAGAGTGTGTGACAAACAAATCGCAAATTTATATATGGACCCCCGCTTTGGGACTCATTTCTGATCTGCTTATTAGTAATCTGATGAGAAAAGAAAATGGAAATTAGCTAATCGAAGTAGATGATTGATACGTCTTCGAAGTGTATGCTACTATTTCAAGGAGGGGAGAGGGATATGGGACAATCGCGAGCAAGATGATGCTTTGATTTGAATGGATGTCCCTCTCTATATAATCATAGATCTATTCCAACATCTTCTTTTGCTCTCTCGATGAAAGAAAACCAAGCATCATGAATGTGACAATACAAGATAATTGTGTCACATTTCTTAGGCTCGAGTGCTTCACTAAACAAATAAGTACCTAGTCATATCTAGGTTTTAGGTTTTTGGAAGAATATTTGAGCAGGTTCTGATGGATACTTCGTTCCTAATTTTGAGAAAACTTGTCACGAAGAAGAGTATAATTCAGAGTCCCGGTTCAACTTTTGACATTACTCTTCTTTTATATACAACTTTTGCAAGAAACAAAAGCGCTACCTCTTATATAAAAAATTTAAACTAATGAACAAGTTATATTAAAAAGCAAACTCACCGATAATAACAATGTCGTACAAGCTAAATTTGTCCGAAGGAAACTTTGAGATTCATGATCGAGTAAGCAGTCAAAGAATATGCGAGAGGGTGGCAAACTTTAAATGCCAAGCATAGCACTTATATTTTCCAAAGCAATTTCACCAACATAGGAGGACTCGGACTACATGCATTTAAGATTTAACATTTACAGATTTCCCAGGTCTTCTCTTGCTCTTTTGTCGGTGGATTTTACATTTGTAAAAGCACCCATGTAAAACCACCACATACGTCAACTTTTTTATTATGTACTTAGGTTATTTCAAAGATGGTGTGCGTACGCATATGAAGAAAATAAGAAACTAAAAGTCACTCTCTCTCTCTCTCTGTCTCGCATTGACTGAGATCGGAGGATGGTATGGAGAAGCCAGTCTGGTGTTTGCAACTTGAAATTAAGGTAGCTGTGGGAGTTGAGGTTGGAGCAATGGTGTCCATCGAATATCCTCCACGACTTAGATGTCAGAGACAGATCTTTTTCTACATCCCAACTTAGCCATTGCAGTCTTCGTTTTTCCGTTTCTCTTTGTTTTCTTCTTCTTGCTTGGTGAAAATAAAAACTGCACATGAACTCATTGATTTCAGTGGCTATAATGGCACTAGCTACTTCACCTTCACATGGGTCTTTAATCTCCTCGACTGCAACTACACACCAGAACATAATAAATAAGAACGACGAAGAGCTAGCACCTGTCGCCATTTTTGTCCAGGGTGGGATTTCGATTCATGTTTAGCATCAACTGTATAAACTGATGCTGCAACTCTATCATCACTTTGTACCAGTACCCTTTCTTTGCCTTCCAAGTTCAACGTAGTAAATAGGGGTTTCCATGACCATGAAATATCAGTCTCTCTGGACCTTGATAAATGATGATGATGATGATGCACAGAAGCCTCACTGCAGTACTTGAATAACTGATTTGCAGGACGAATTGAATGGTACAAGAATTCGGTGAAACCAATAATTGTTATTCTATACTAATAGAGTTGAGCTCATGCATCCTCGTGGTAGAATGATAGAGGGTAACGAATTTTAGGTATGAAGGTAGAAGGGTCCAGGATTGACCAGCCTCATAAATATTAAATAGAGTTCCAAATGAAGCAGGCAGCGACTGCATTCTGGAAAGTGTTCATAACTAACGATCGTTTGTAAAGATAGTGTGTTCTTTTGTGAAGGTAAGACCATAAGATTGGAGGGGAAAGCAACACATCCTCCAAGTTCGAAGTTAGATGCACAACGCAGCAACGCAAATCCACGGGATGTTTGAGAGCCCAAATTTCAAAAATATACCCAATTCAGGCGCCCAACTACCTGCCTGTTTGGACTCTACCACACAAGATTCAAGATTTTCAAGTAGCAAATACAGCCCCTTGTAGTTCCCATCCATCATTTCAACAAATTACATAGACAAATAGTAAGAGTTTACATAAATACTATAGTGATTTGATCTTTATTCCATGAGTTTAACACAGATTTTCCAGAAAACTCCATCCACACTGAGAGTCTGAGTGCCTTGATTGAGCTGCCAAATGTAACAGCTCCTTACACATCTTTCGTTGATGATATAATTTCTTCATTGCGAAAAAGTGCTCCTCTCCTAAATGCAATGGAGCTCCTTATATGACACATTTCTCTTATTGATAGAAAGAATTCTTCATAGTAAGAAAATGGTATTAGCTTGTTGAATGCAACAGTTGCTTCGTCATTTTTGTATGAAAGTTGCTCGATCAAAACATTGATGATGCGCTTTCCTTGACAGCTTAAAGCAACCGACTCCTTAGCTGTTCTTCTCCTTTTGATCCTTTGTCAAAACATACATTATTGCCAGGGTTGGCATGGAATTGTGTACCATTGCCAGCCCTATTTCACACAATACTGAGTTACACTGCAAAGGATAGCTACATCTACAAATTTATACAGTCCCATGCCTCTCTAAATTGATAAACTCAAACAAATTCGATATCCATTTCTAGTAACATCATAAGTTAAGAATTACTGAAACATGTGTGGGGATATATGGCAGCAGATACATTAGAAGTTTAAGCTGCAAAGTGAAGCCCAACATCCATTTCTGCAATTCAGACCAGGCAAACCAATAGTTTGATGGTCATGGAGCCTTGGTCTAATGCAATACAATATCAAACATGATGCCACTTCACAAAATCAGTGAGTTTCTACACAGCCAGAGAGAGATATGGAAGTAGACCTACCGAACTAGGTTCCCTTTTCTCTTCAAGTACAGTAATGAATGGAATTACAATAGAGGGTCTTACAGGCAGCAGAACACTACAAATTTAAGCTGCATAGCGGTTCCCAACATCTATGTTTGCACATTGATAAAAGGCAACCAATAATTCCACAAGTCATGGAGCCTAGGTAATAATGTAATAGTGCAATAGTCCAACTTAATTTTAGTTCACAGATACGTCACCCAACTGAGATTGGAAATGGCAACTAGATTAGAGTAAACAATTATAACCACACAGAGCTCCCAGTGAAACGAGAACCCATTACTATACCTTGAAATCTCCATGAGCCAAATTCATTGATGAGGAAGTTTGAAATTTCTAAAGCCTTGAGGTTTCGGCTGCTGTAGAGACCGCTTAGGACAGAGACGAGCTGTATTTATACACAGGTTTCTAAATTAGGGTATTTCATTAAGAGATGGGCTCTTGGTTTCATTCGGCCCATCAAAACTATAACCCAGTTTATTCCTTTTCTGTGAGTCGGCCCAGATGAATCTATTCTTGCAACTTGAAAAACAAGCATAATGAAATTATAGTTTTTTTTGAATAGGGGCTAAACCGACAGCACTCACGTTAATCATTAATGAAACTGGAAAATACAAAGAGGAAAGACATTAAGCCTAAACCCAATAACGTAACAACATCCTGAAATAATATCAAGAGTGACTACCATACACTACCGGAATCAGTAGTTTGGCCGAAGAAAAATTTTCGTCGGCCTATAAGCCAAATTCGTCGGCTAAGATCTTAAATGATTACTCATGTAGTGTAAAATGATACATCAAGGAGGCAAATCTAATGACATCATTTTAAAAGAAAATGAATAAGAATTTGCTAAAACACTGAAATGAAATGTCATAATGGAAGGATCTTGAACAAATGGTTATTCTAACAAACTCTTAGGGGGTGTATTGTGTTCAGATTTTTGGAGACTTTTTTTAAGTGCTGGATTTAAAAAACTAAATAATTGTGTTGAGAATATTTTAACCGATTAATAATAATTGTATCGATTTTTCATAGTTTATATTCATTTACATCACTTTTTCAAAATATTAATTTTGACGATGCATATGAATGTTGGCATGTGGGTTTAGGGTTTATGATATTGATTAATAATTGTATCGATTGTTCCGGGTTTATATTCATATATATCAATTTTTTAAAATATTAATTTTGATGATGTATAAGAATGTTAATATGTGAGTTTAGGATTTATGAAAATAATTAATTCCCTATTGATTTAGTTTATCGGTTCTTATGACATGTGAATAGTGAACGGTCAAAACTGCCCCTATTTTTTTTACAATCTAGCCATTTATACACGAATTGACAAATATTCTCTCAGTTTTTTAAATATTTTTAGAGTTTTGCCATGCATTTAAAAATAATAATATTAATTATAATAATAGGTTGATGTGTATGTTAATAACAAATAGTAGGTGTTTTTAATAACATCTCCATAATAATAATATTCATAATAATAATAATAATAGAAAGGAAATTGAATCAACTCTAAAACTAAATAATTGTGTTGAAGATATTTTAATCGATTAATAATTGTATCGATTGTTCAGAGTTTATATTCATTTATATCACTTTTTAAAAATATTAATTTTTACAATGCATATGAATGTTGGCGTGTGAGTTTATGGTTTATGACATCGATTAATAATTGTATCGATTTCTTAGGGTTTATATTCATATATATTTTTTTCAAAATAATAATTTTGACGATATATATGAATGTTGATATGTGGATTTAGGGTTTAGGACAACAATTAATTTCTTTATTGATTTAGTTTATCTGTTCAGCTTATGACATGAACTGATGTGTGTTCCTTACTTACAATTTTAGATATTTTAGTTGTTAATATAAATTCGGTGTTAACGGTTTCTCAATCAATTGTGTTATTTTTATTAAAGTTTAAGATAATTGTTACATAACATTGATCGAACTACAAAATTCACATATATAGTGTAGCGATTTTTTATTTAAATTGTCTGCATCTCAATGTAAATATATAATTAATATGATTAGTAAGTTTTAAAGTTGAGATACATTATCTACTGAGGGTTATAGACAATAACATATAAACCAAATATTTTACATACGTAAACAAAATCGCTCTACACGCGCAAAAAGTTTGTTTGAAGGCTAGTACCGTATAAATCCCTAGATAGAGAACTTTATGTTTCTAATACATTAGCTTGAAATTTTCATTCCGACGTCATAGCAGAACACAAATCAAAAATCATAAACAAATACATAATATACTTAACTTTATAGAGAAATATTCTCTAAAAGGTATACATCTAAATGAAATCAATAATTCACGAACAATAATTTTGGTTGTTTTATGTTGCCACGTCGACACGAATCCAAGTATCTAATTGGACAATGGTATTTATCTGATTAGCTACTGACTAAGAAATATATGGTCAATCACCGTTGGATCTAAATTCAAGGGTGAAGAACAAAACAACTTAACTTTAAAATAATACTCTCCACACTTGGATTTAGATCCAACGATAATTGACCATAAATCTCTTGGCCAGTAACTGACCAGGTAAACACTACTGTCCAACTAGACCTAGGTGCTTCTTCTTTGATTGTTTTTTTATAATTAAAAAACAAATAGACACTGAAAACGTGGAGTATCTTCAATACACGGTCATGATACGTGTGCACGGTTGTGATTAGATAATATAATATTAATATATAAATAATTAAATATATAAATTATTATAAATAATTAATAAAGTAGGGTGCACATCCACGTTCATGGATAAAAATTTCTCCTAAAAATAGTTACGAAAAATCCCTGGACCGTAGACTAACTCAAACCATTTTCCCGAATAATTAGAAACTCGCTCCAGCTAAATCCCTGCTCTCTCTCTCTCTCTCTCCACCATGGGCGTGTACACGTGTCCTAGGGTTTTCACCTCCCCATCCTCCTCCTCCACCTACTGCTGCCGCCACCACCCCGACCTCGCCACCCGAACCGCCGCCGATCCCCGCCCCCGCCTCCGCTTCGCCGCCGTCCGCGTCGACTCATTTCACTGCCTCTCTTCGCTCATTCTCCGCTTCCCTCCCAACTTCGTCCGCCAGCTCAGCACCAAGGCCCGCCGCAACTGCAGCAACATCGGCGTCGCGCAGATCGTCGCGGCTTCGTGGTCCAACAAAGACTCCGACCTTTCGGCGGTGCCGGCGGCTATTGCCGTCGATGCCGCCGCCGATCTGGTCGTCCCGGCTCAGATCGGGGCCGACGATGACCTGGCGGCGGTTGCCGTCAATGCCGCTTCCCCCGCCGCCGTGGATGCGGTGTTTGGAAACGGCGTACAGTTGGGAGCCTTGCCTGATTTGAAGGACGCCTCGTTTTTGAGCTCTGATGGGAGCATAGCGATTCATGCTGGTAATTAGATTTATGTTTATGCGTTAATCGATTTGATTATTTTCAATTCGATTTGTTTTTGGTTTGGATTGATTCATTTCTGAATGATTATGCTATGATTAGCGTGTCAACGATTGGATTTGTGTGTGTAGGTGAAAGATTGGGTCGCGGTATAGTTACTGATGCAATTACAACCCCAGTGGTTAATACTTCTGCTTATTTCTTCAAGAAGTCTGCTGACCTCCTTGATTTCAAGGTATATGCAATCATGATAATCTCGTTGCGATTTATAATCCTATTATATAGCTCCTGTGTTTGGACTGAGCAATGCATGGTTCATGGTCAGTGATGTTTTGGCTCAATTATGCTTACCTTGTTGCAGGAGAAGCGCGCCACGAGTTTTGAATATGGGCGCTATGGAAACCCAACAACTGTGGTTCTTGAGGAGAAGATCAGGTTGGTATCCTGGTCATTTAGTATTCCAAAGTCTGCATGCTTCAAATCTTTGTGGGGAATGTTTATTGAGGAAGTGTATTTTTGTTTGATACAGTGCTCTTGAAGGGGCAGAATCAACACTGCTGCTGGCATCCGGAATGTGTGCTAGCACTGTCCTGTTGATGGCATTGGTCCCAGCTGGAGGGCATATTGTGACAACAACAGATTGCTACAGGAAGACTAGGATATTCATCGAGACCATCCTTCCCAAAATGGGGATCACGGTATGGTTGGTTATTACTTTTGAAATGTTGAGTTATCCTGATTTTCTAGTAATAGGGTGTCTGCTGCTACTTGTCATATTAATGGTAATATTTTTGTTATTGATTATACTTACCCTATATGTAGGCCACAATTATTGACCCTGCTGATGTTGGAGCACTAGAAACTGCACTGAATGAGCATAAAGTTAGTAACAAAAAGTTTTTGGATTGTTTTCTAATTTATGTACGACTCAGAAGATCACAGGGATCCTTACATTATATTGTACCTCTTTGCAGGTTTCACTTTTCTTCACAGAATCTCCTACAAACCCTTTCCTAAGGTGTGTGGACATTAAGTTGGTTTCAGATCTTTGTCATAGCAAAGGGGCAGTAGTCTGTATTGATGGCACCTTTGCCACACCTATGAATCAGAAGGCCCTTGCCCTTGGGGCTGATCTTGTTGTGCACTCTGCAACAAAATATCTTGCTGGCCACAATGATGTAAGTCAGTTGATATCAATGCAAGTCATTTGAAGGAGTGCAAATACTGAATTGGTTGTCAATTATTGCTAAATGAGGCATTAAGCAACTGCATGCATTCTATTTCAGGTCCTTGGTGGCTGTATTAGTGGTTCCATGAAATTGGTTTCCGAAGTTCGTATATTGCATCATATTTTGGGTGGTGCTCTTAACCCGGTGAGTTATGTTCAGCAAGAAGTATTGTGGATGACATGTTAATATACATTAATTATTTCTGATAGGTCATTATGAGGAGATACTGATCTTAGTTTCTCATAGGTCAAGTATAGAAGATTGTAGATTTTTTACTTTTCTTAAGCATTTTGAACTCCATCTGTTATGGAATATCCTCATGAAACTTGAGATTGCGTGATGATAACTGATGTATGTTTTTTTCCTGCCAATAGAATGCTGCATACCTGATTATTCGAGGCATGAAGACTTTGCATATTCGTGTACAGCAACAAAATTCTACTGCATTGAGGATGGCCAAAATTTTAGAGGCACATCCTAAGGTATTCTTTTTTCCATTAGGGTAGTGGAGGCATTGCAAATGTCTTCAAAAGGGAGCCCAATTGCGAATCTATGGTTCAAACAGATCCACCTTTTTTGGATTTTGGTTGCTTGCATTTGTTTGGGATATATAACCTTGGATTTACATTCTGATATGATGAATGGTGCTATCCAGGTGGTGCACGTCTATTATCCTGGTTTGCCAAGTCATCCTGAACATGAGCTTGCCAAGAGGCAGATGACTGGTTTCGGTGGTGTTGTCAGTTTTGAGGTGATTTTAATTGGCAGTCATCATCTTCTGTGTGCTTGTACTATTGTCAGTAGGTTAACATAGTCTCTTACTTTGCAGATTGATGGAGACTTGAAGAGGACGATTAAGTTCATTGATGCCCTGAAAATCCCATATATTGCCCCCTCCTTTGGTGGTTGTGAGAGTATCGTGGATCAGCCAGCCATAATGTCTTATTGGTATTCCCTTTTTTCCTGATCTTTTGGTGGCTAATAAATTCAGTTTTCTAATGTTTTTTTGAAATAGAGACCAAAATTTCTTATATGCCAAATTCTACTTGTGGTTGAGGTGTCAACATTATAATGTTAAAATCTATCCATCGTGTGTGATAAGTTAGGTAGATTATGATCTATTAGTCTAGGATCAGGTTTCACTGAAAGTTCATTTCTAAAGCATGTATTGCTGGTGCATGGAAGTGCTTTGGCATTGCAGAACCCGACCATTTAAGTTACTTAAGTTACTGCTTTACAGTGATTCTCTCCGAATGGTAATTTTATTATTTAAATTGCGTACACATCTTGTACACTGATATTTGTGTGCATGTCGGTAATTGCAACAATGAGCAAAATAATGTCTCCTTTTCCTGACTGGTTTTTGTTATCTTGCTTTTGAAACAGGGATCTCAGTCAGTCAGAGAGGCTCAAGTACGGAATCAAGGATAACCTGGTCCGTTTCAGCTTTGGTATCGAAGACTTCAATGATCTCAAGATTGACATTCTACAGGCCTTGGAGAAAATATAGAGCGAGCCGGCCACCTATGCGGATTTATGTTTAATTTTTCTCTGTTGTTTTGGTGTTTCAATTGTTGTTTGATCACCGAAAGCAGTTATCAATTCCATTAGGACCCAAAACCAATCGAATTTCCTTTGTAATCTGCTCTTAACAATTCCTTGTCATTATCACTATGCTGCTTTTGTTTAGTTTTAATGCTCGTTGAATGAGAATTTAGGAAGAAAACCAACATCAAATAAAAGGATTTGCATTGTCTGATATGGGCATCCCATTTCTTACATGTCCAAGCTTTTATGGTGGCGGATTAATCAAGTGAATGCAGACTCACTCACCCATTTCATTTTCTGGGTAGTGAGAGTGCGTCGGAATTTTCCAAATGTCATTGAAACCCAAATGTTGATTGGATTGCACCAATAAACAAGATTAGTGAGAATATTCATGTTGGGGAGTGAGTTTCTTGCAAAAGGATAGATTAAAGTTAATTCTGGGTTGTTCAGTGATTGATACTATTGTTAGTAGGGTTCGGCCTTTCGCACCGTAATTCTGATCCCGTTCCGGTCCCGTATCGAAAATTGACGGGACGGGACGAGACAAAATTTTAAAATGGCGGTACCGTTCCGTTCCGATAGTTTGAAAACTGGACGGGATCAGGACGGGACGAAACCTTCCCGAAAATATAAATGTATTTGTAACCGATCATAACCGTTTGATTTTTAAGGTGTATAATATCTTACAATGAACTTAAAACCACTCAATGAGACGTCCAAAACCTAAATATAAATTCACAGTACTAGTTTCATACAACAAGAGTTAGATAATTCATTCACATTTGATGATGATAAACATATGAAATATATCAGCCGCCACAACGAAGCTATGTAGAGATAACTTGAGCTCATTTGATTTTTCAAACTTGAAAGTTTTCTCGAGATCTTAATTAATCAGTTAGATACAAATTACAAGCATTTAATTAATTGGTTATTGATTCTCTTTTCATTTTTACAATTTTTGGTCGTCTTGTACTTATATAAAGTTACGAGTTTAGAATTAAGGCAATTATATCATGAAAAAAGTAACACCATAAAATATATGTATATATGTATATGAGAAATTAATACACCATCCAAAATCAGTCCAAGACACAACACTCCTCTCCCCCATTTCCTCCAAAACCCTTCTCGCCATAACTCACCGCACTTGACATACATATCCATAGCTGCATTGCACGCTTTGACACCAGAACTCAAACCCACCTTCACCATCAACCTATGTCCTTGCACACTAACCTCAACGTCCCCCAACCGAGCACACCCACCAAACAAGCAAACCACGGCAACGTACTCCACCGTCACTCCCTCTCCTCATTTCCACAACCAAACCAAGCCCATTTCGATGCATGCCTTGCCGAGCAAGGCATCCCATCATGATAGTCCAGTCCAAAGTATCTTTGTGCGACTTAGGAATTTCATCGAACACCTTGCGTGCATGAATTGGACTTCCACAAGCTGCATGGAAATGGAGCAGGACATTGTAGAGGAACGAGTGCTGACACGGCAAGCCTGGTGGTGATGATGGCGGCGTGGAGCTTCTTCCCCACGTCGATGGAGGAGCGGCGCGTGCAGTCTCGGATAAGAGAACGGAGGTGGCGCTTGGAGAGTGAGGTCAAGGCAGTGTGGGCTGAACACTGATTATACTGAGGAAACTTGATGAGCCTTTTACTGAAGGATAGTTCTGTTCAATCTGACCTAGAAATCGAAACCAATGCGAGTGACAATTTGTAATTGCCGGAATTTAGCATCAGTGGCCAGAGTTGTTTATTAAGATCCGAGTAATGACAGCAAGCATTTCTTTGAAATAGTGGAATACATCCAACAAAAGAACGAATCGATGAATGTCATTAATACACTCGAGCATCAACATTACAACAGAACTCAATTTGCACACAGAAAAAAAGGAGAAACAAGAAAATGAAGAAATCAGTCGGTTTGGGAACACTAACAAGCTGAAGAAGAGGAAATATGCTGTCTATCTAAGTTTGAAATACAAGATCAAGGCGATAGCAATGACAAGAACTGCAATAATGGAGCCAATTATCCACTTGTTCTTGCTCATCCTCCTTGTCATGGATGTCAAAATTTTCTTGCTTTTGCCTATGTTGTCATCCACGCCATGAAGCTGCGATAGAAGAGAATAGTCAAAACAGTTGTGGTGATGACTTTATCTTTGAATTGATGGCAAAACTTCTATGATTTTCTTTGATTCAGTACTTGTTGTGAATGGAAGTAATCAGCACTCCTTAAACAAATTTCTATCAGTGACTGGAATAGATGAGTCTGAAAGGTGGCATGTTCAAGAACACTAAAAAAATAGCATAAAATGACACAGGCTACAAAGATTATTACCGTGCCATGAGCATGTAAGAGAGACTGTCGCTGTGAATGCAAATCTTGAAGGATTGAAACACCAAGCTCTTCTGTTTCCAGCATGGTTTTTCTACTGTTCTTAACTCTATCACTGGTCTTGTCTAATTTCTCTGTCGTCGTCATCAACCTTGTTCTCTGATCTGCTGATGCCTAATGCATTTGCATCAAGTATTGGTGTCAATTATTATAAAAAATGCAATAAAGCATAGTTGTAGCATTGCAATAGTAGAAAATAAAGAAACAAACTATATATCCTTTGTGCTATTTATGACTACTAAAGAGTAGACACAAAATGTTTCACAAAGATGCCTCTTTGGATACTGGTGAGAATGTTCAGAATCTACTTCTGGAGTAGGTAAATTAGGTGACTATAACTAATATTAAATAAAAGTTGGACGCTCCTACAATAATTGAAAGATAAAAAATCCTAGTTTGATTGCAACTCAAAATCCATGAGTAACTCACTGCCTAGTATTAATATCACCCTCACATAAACTAATCAAAAGTTAATAAGAAGCTATCAAGATTCAAGACATACCGTTAAAGCATCAGCCATGCCTGATTCCAACAACTCATCCCGGGCAGCTGCATTTAAGTTGCCAGATACAAGTCTTTTAACTTCGCTTTTCAGATTATTCAGATCTGATTTATATTCCCGCAACTTAACAAGAAGCACAGCCCTAACATTTGGCTGCAAACTTCTTGCCTCAAGGTCCATTTTCCGGATCTGAAATTATTAAGAAATATCACATTCAATACCAGGCCAATAGATACATAACCGATCTTTGAAAAGAGACTAAAGCGATTAATTACCAAAGCTTCTGCTTCATCTATTCCAGCCTTTACTTCAGAAATCTTTTGCTTCTTTTGCTCTACAAATCAAAATAGACAATTGTGTATATTCTAAGTAAGTATCTATTGGCTCAAAAGTGGGAAAACATCAAAAAGAATTGTTCACAACAAAAACTGTAACCAAGTCATAAATCCAGGAAAGGTAGAGTATTTTCTCAGTCCCCTTACTATTTTTCTCAAACCATTTATTTCATACATATACAAACTTGTAGGTAATACGTACATTTAGTGAATGGACATAAGTTTAAATGAGTCAAAAAAAACTAATCTATGTAGCTTTGCAAGTGCAGGCCTGTGCTCAAAACTTCAAGCGTGAGCAGAATGGGGACTAATTTCCCCTTCATATACCATCCAAACTATTGAAGATTATGAATGGTATAATAAATTCAGCAGATTTGATATTAGGCATACAGGACATGCACAATATTGGATCCCTCGAGCTCACTTTAGTCCTTTTCCTTCCTACTTCCTCTCAGTAAAAGAAACCATAGGCAAAGTAAAATATCAGCAGAGTACCCACACATCCCATATCAGCGACCTTATTCAAACCAATGGCACATGATCGGCCTCAGCTAGCAACCACTAAAACTACAGCTACTAATCCTTTCCCCGTAAAGAAACAATCACTATCACAATGCAACACACCGTTTCGGAATAAAACCATACCAGTTAGCCTCATCTAAAACCTAATCAAATACGGAAAGCCTAAGTAATACAATTGACACATCTACACAACACACACCAAAAAGATAGAAAACCATTGTGGCATAATCAAGCAATACATAACACACATAACTAAGATTTTTTCCATCACCCTTTACCACCCCAATCCTAAATCAACAAAAAGAATCAAACTTTAAGCAGAAAATCATTCAACCAGCACAATCAAATGAAAATTGAATCCATTAAAGAGGAGAATTAGACTAACCTCCATGAAGCCCACCAGCTATTGTACACTTCTTGCTGAGATTAGCGGAAATCTCGCTGTACTGGCGCTCGTATCTTTCGAATACGTCACTCATCTTGCCCTAAATTTATCTCTGCAAACACCAATCGAAACCTCATCACCAAACCGAACACAATTTCAATTGATGAATTACGACACTAATTACATCGATCTGAAATTGATCGTGTCAATTGCACGAACCTGAGAAGATCGGAGAGTTAGAATGATCGCCGGAGGCCGGTGAGCGGTGTTGGAATGAGAATGTATTCTAGAATATTGATCAAGACGACAATGCGCGTCAAGACTGAGAAATAGAGATGTGCTATACAATTATGTCGTCCACGATGAGATAACCTTACCCCACGTGCTACGCTCCCGTTTTACCAGTCTTTGGACTCGTTTAGTGTTTCGAACGTTTTTTTCTCCAAAATTTAGTTTCATATTTCTCATTTCAACATTTTTTTTAAAACATTGATCATTTAAACTTTTAAAAGAGAATTTGTGCACGTTAGGTCTAAACTCTTAAGAATCTATATTATTTTAGAATCATTATACCCTCACCCCTTAAATATGTTTAGAGAAAGAAAATGTAAGAGAGAGAAGGGTTGACCGGAACCTCATCGACTCCGGTCACCGGAATCCGATCGTCGGTTGCAGGATTACGGTGACTAGAATCATGTGGCCAAAATTACTAACCCCTAGTAAACTTACTTCTGTTCTTAAAAACCAGACTCAAAACACCAAAACCAAGTTTACTACTCCTAGTAAACATATTTTTGTTCTTAAAAAACAGACTCAAAATACCAAAACCAAGTTTACTAAAAGTAGTAAAAGTACTCAAGACTAGTTTACCCCATGTGTGGTGATGCAGTGCTACTTAAGGTGGGATAGTGCAATGAACAACCCTCTTGTGATGAACTACAAAACAACTACTTAAATAGCAGCAGAGACTATTCCAAGATATCTCCTTCACCACGCGCCCACTTCCTTCTCCCATTTCTCAAACCCACTCTCCACTTCATTCAACAACCTAAGAGCTACTCTACGTTATTGATCTTCTTCTTGTTCATATCTTAATTGCAATGAAGTGCAATCTCTAGAAAGAAAAGAAAAAATACAGCAGAACCTATACAGATTCCAATCAAAGTTTCCAAATCCAAACCATAGATTTCAAAGATGCATGGAGATCAAAGTACACACCATATAACCCAATTGAATTTCCAAATCCAAACCATAAAACTCATAACTATCCATCAGAAATCTGCTTTCAAATTCAAACCATATTAAGAAGGATGACCTGCGCCTGTGACAGAAGATTGTGGAAGACGTCGCTGGGCTCGAAGAAACGAAGAAGTTGATGATGCTTGGTTATATGGTGTGTACTTTGACTGAGGGAGATCGAAGTGGTGGTTTTTCGAGGTAGTGACGAGCATGGTAATTCTATTATGAGGAGTCCCTGACTGTTTATTTTGGTTTTCCAAGGTTATGGACTTATGGGTTCATTTTTGTGCAGCATATATTTTCAGTGCATTCGTCTGCTATCTTCTTTACAATGTAAGTCAGATCTTGATTGCTTTGTTCCATTGGATTTTGGTGGATTATTTAGAACGACTGGATCAACAATATTCTTTTTTTTTTAATTTTTTTTCTTAAATCTCTTAATACAGCCGCTCTTATGAGTATGGGATGGAGTACCCTCAGTACTAGATCTCTATGGAACTCTTATGCTTGCAAAGGATTCTCACTTTCTCGTCACATGAGTTATAGGTACTTTGGCTCCTCAATTTGGTATCGATTAAAAGCTGTCCTTATAATTTTTCAGCACTCCAGATGGATCATAGAAGATGGTGAGTCTGTTCTTTTTTGGTCAGACAAATGGCTTGATTCTTCCATCCTTGATAAACTGCATGTTAGCCACTTTCCTAAGCCTCTTCTCACTAATGTGGCTTCTTTTATTTCTAGTCAGCAATGGAATTTGCCACACCGATTTTCTATTTTATTTTCGGGATTGACTGAGGGCATTCATCGTTGTCCGCTTCCTATTGACCTTGAGGATGACCTCTTGATTTGGAAATAATTTAGTAATGGATTGTTTTCTTTTTCAGATGGTTATAATCTTATTCGTCCACATTTTGCTCCAATACTTTGCATGCTAAGGTTTGGCAGAACTTCATCCTGCCGAGATTCTCCATTCTTGTTTGGCGCCTTTTGCATGATAAGTTGCTAATAGATGATCAGCTTTAACGACGAGGCATCCATTTAGTTTCGGTATGTCAACTTTGTCGTTTTTGTGCCATGAAAGATTCTACTTATGTTTTTGTTACTCGCTCTTTTGCTCAGCATGTATGGCAATGGTTGTCTTGTTGTTTTGGTACTTCTTTACCACGTCAAGGCTCAATTGTAGACTTATGGCGCGCTATTGTTGATAAGTCTTTCTCTCCTCAATTAAAGAATGTTGGCATGCGGGTTGCCTTTTTGATTTCATGGCTATATGGAGAACACGTAATAAGCTCTGTTTTGAGGATAAGAAGCATTTTCTTATACGAGTTTTTCGATCTATTAAATCTTGGTTGCGGTTTTCTGCTTCTCATCTCCCTGGTTATTCTCGTGGTGTTTTGGATTCTCAATTATTGATGAGTTTAGGAATCCATCCAGTTTCTCGTAAAGTTGTTGCTCAACGGTTATTCATTTGGCACCCTCCAAGCTTTCCATGGATTAAGCTCAACACTGATGGGCAAGCTAAATGTAATCCAGGTCCTGCAGCTTGTGGTGGAGTCTTTCGAGTTGGTAATAACCATTACTTTGGAGGTTACTGTCTAGGCTTGGGTCAACAATCTGCTTTCTTTGTTGTGTTAACGGGGGTTATCATAGGGATTGAGATTGCTTTTCAAATGGGTTGACATTGTTTATGGTTGAAGTGTTATTCAACAAGTGTCCTGACTTGTATCACATCCTCCTCTTTTGCTCCGCCTTGGCCGTTGCACATTGTTTGGTTAAATTGTTTATCACATATTCAGTTAATGACGTTTCACTGCACCCATGTTCTTCAGGAAGGCAACTCAGTCGCAGATAACTTGGGTTTGTCTTCTTCGTCTCTGATTTGGCATGCCTCTCCTCCTCTTGAGATTTCTTCACGTTTGCGAATGGATACAGAAGGGTTCTCTTACTCCAGTGCATAATCTTGTATTCGGGCTTTGGTGTTTTCTTTGCTTCATAAATGGAGTTGTGTTCTCTCCATCTTTTCGTAGTTTCTTTTTTGTATTTTTCGTACTATGTAATTTTTTCTTCTTTTGCTTTATTAATAAAATCCCGACATGGGGCTGAGCCTTCCAGTTAGGCTGGGTTCCAAACTCCTTTTAAATAAAAAAAATAAAAAAGGATCAACAGTATTCAGTTCAATTACTATGCAGGAGTACAGCTATATCTCTTCAAGAAGAATTGCTCACTTCTATTCATCCAAACCTCAGCCTACTCAGTTCACAATATTGGTCCGTGGTAATCTGTCCAGTGTGGGAGCAGCTGCAGTGAAATCATTGACAATTTTTTTACACACGATGGTTCGTCGAACAAGCAAATTCCAACGTCTAACTGTAAGCCCATCAGCATAATATTTTCCTCGTTTTTTTAAAGGCTTGGGGATTTGTCTGTAATTGCAATCTCTGCCTCCTTAGTTTCTTACACATTGGATGGAAAGCATAAAAAAGATTTGTAATTTTTACTAAAAGATGTACCAGTTAAGACATCCTGTTACATGAAATCTTCAAGAAAGACTTGTAACTTTTTCCTTCTTTCTAGACAGATGCAGATAAGGTATACAGAACGCTTGCCCGTATCAAATCAGAAAAAGGATCCACAGCAAAGATTCAAGCGTGATGGGCTTTTTGGACAGAAAGCTGATGCTTTGGATCACTATGGAAAGAAATTGGATGATTTAGATTAGATCAATCATCATTGGCAGGAAAGGTTTGCTGCTATTCTTGTCCTTAATTAAGGAGAGCTTGACAATAATTCTTAGCATATGGTATAAATAAAATTCTCATTCACCTAATAAATTCCTTAGCATCAACTTAGATGTAGATGTTTTTTCTTTTTAGTTTGTATTTCAACAATTTACATGTAAATGTAAAACAAAATTATTTGGGAAAGATCATTAGAGATGAGCAACCTCACACATACAAACTTAGAATGTATAAACAAAACATGTGACATTTTATGATTACTGATGTAAATGATTATTACTGGACATAACTTGTCTTGGCTATTGCCCCAGATACAAATCATGAGAAGATAAATACTGGTATATCCTTATAGTTTACATTCAAAAACAGTTTTGTTCTCTAAGTTTTATTTTAAACAGTTTTGTCCTCAAAGTTTTAATAGCAAGACAGTTGTCTTTTTTAACTATTGTGTTTTTGGTGTTTTTTTAAAAATTGAAGGAGCATGGTGGGCCTAAATCTATGAATTTGTTTATCTAGCACACTGCAAATACAAACTCATGCTCTTACTCAAAGGTAAACATCTATTTTTCATTATCAATAGCAAACTTAATAGTCACTCGGCTTGATTTATTAGCTTATGCTAAAATTTCGCATAAATAATTGCAAGACGAAAAAAGAAAACTAAGAAGGTTGAAAAAAATATAGAGATCATATTCCTATAAAAACAAAAAAATTACTAGTATATTATCCTCATAGTTCAGCAAAGAATCAAAAATACTGAAGAACTAATTGAAGTTCTACAAGAAGTCTTCGAATACGACCAGACTTCTCTGAACATTTTGAGCATCGATTAGATCCACCATAGCTGGTATCAAAGCTTGATTAGCTCAAAAGCAGGTTATCAAGGTTTATGCCACAAAGTTGGCTTCTCTTGACCAACAAGAGAGAATCCAAAATAAAAAATTACCAGTCATTCTGTATTACAAAAGATACTGATTAGTGGTAAAAGTGCTTTCATTTAAGGCATATTCAAGAAGATCAATACTCAATAGAGTACATATGTAAAGTATTAAATACGCTCTACGACGATCTTGTTTACCTTCAGAAAGAAGTCAGAGTCGAAGAACTTGATCCTTCTAGACAAAGTTTTATTGAATACTTAGATCATCTGTCTAAGAACTTAGACAAGGTAGCAATAAAACTTGAGAGACTTCATCTCAAGTTCAAGCAACTTAAAGAGATAAGTTCAACACTTGGCAAGCTTAAAGCCAAGTTTGATTATCTTAAAGAAAAACAATATTTACTGAATATTGAAAAGAAGTTAGTTCGCACTGAGCAGCTCGCCGACAACATTCGTCAGCAAGCAATTGAGCTAAAATCTTCTTAAGAATCGCTGAAAAAGCTTTTAGAAACTCTGATCATTCGATTAGGATGAATCACAAAGTTAAACTAAAGTAAAGCAAGAAGATGATAAAGCTCTAAGCTTTTTCCTTTCCACATAGACAGTGCATGACAATATTAAGGCGATAATTCATTAGCAGAATTACATGATCGCTTATCTCCAAGAGATGAATATTGACCTTGAAAACCAATTCCAAGAATTAAACAGCAAGATAGCAAGAATACAAACAAGCATAGAAAAAATAAAGATACAAGAAAGAGAAAGAATCAATAAAGAACAACTAGATCAAAACGTAGCTAGTAAAATAATCATACCCCATTTACCAAAGGGAGAAAGTGAGTTTAAGTTTAGTGAACCTAAACTCCTTACATGGTCTTCGTCCAAATCTACATCTTCAACCAGAATAGATATGAAGATACTGAGTAGAATACTCAGTAAAAGAAACACTATGCATGTACAGTTAATCAACGCTCAAGAATTTAAGTATAATGAAATTGAATCTAGCATGCGAGAATCATCAGCTCCTAGATTCAAACTCAATGAGATCTATAGGAGGAGATTTTTCCTTATGGATTCTCACAGATTCAAGATTCTTGAACTGACAGTTCCTGCCACAAGAGAAGAAACCGACATTAGGTTAATCATTCCAAAAGAAGTAAGTGAAGCATCTCAGAAGAAATATTCCTACATGCATATTAGAGCAGTCCAAGTATGAATAAAGCTTTTAGCCAGAGATGGTATAAAATGTTATGTTTTATGTGTTTTACAAGACGATAGAATAACATATTTTAAGAAAAGTCTGTTAGAAACAGTAGAAATTTCTTTGTGCAACCAAGTTGCATACTTCAATGTTTTTCCAAACTTCACCACATATTTCAGAGATGTTGCGCACTATCTAAGATTACTGATTAAGACAGATGAAATTTCCATGAAGAAAGGGATGATGAAGCTTACGATAGATTATCGAATCTATTATAAGCTGATGAGTTCGAATATAACCCCAAACACTAAATTTCTCAATAGTCCCGAGATTACAACATCAATCCTCACCAATTCAAGAAATCATACTGAACAGAAGCATGCCACAAAATGGCATGAAGCAACATTCCCAAGAGAATGAAATCTGACACCTTCAGCTAAACAGGTAGAAAATACCAATGTTTCCATCTATGAAGACATGAGAGGAAAAAATAAGCTTACAATTTCAAAGACATTCATTCGCTAGCTATGAGGAAGCTAGTACTTCTGGAACCAAGCCAACTTCTTGTCTTGAAGAATCTTTCAAGGAAGAAGATGCTAAACGACCTATGATGATGCTAAAGTTAGAAGAATTGAAGAGCTTATATGAACAAACAGAAATTTGTAAATCTAGAGAGGAGCTTGAAAAGATTTTCCAGGTCCAACTAAGAAAAAACAAAAGGAAGATTCTTCCTTATCAAGCAACAAAAGAAGAACCAGACGAATTTTCAACAATGGAAACCGAAAATATTCCTTAAGGAAGCACTGTAGTTCAAAACATCATAAACTACACCACTAAGATCATTCGAGAAAATAAGATTAACCTTCCTAAATGAAAGGCTCCTACAGGAAAACTAGGAGAACGAAGTTCTCAGATGTACATCCCTACAAAACCCAAATGAGGTCAATCAGTATTTGAAAGAAGAGGTTATCTTGATCTCGATAGGGTAGGAGACAAGAGAAAGACAATAGACCACTGAGTAGCTAGCTTAAGGCTAACTCAAGCTTTAGTGTTGTCTAAATATGCTTACGAGGAAACTAATACATATTATGAGTTTACCTTAACCGGCATAGTCTAGAAATGGTATCAGTCTTTCAAGCGAAGCTCTTAATGGTGACTGGGCAACCAAATTGGCTCAAACCAATAATCATCTAGATTTCACATGTCCTATCTATGCACAATTTTGTGGAGACGTTACTGGGCATAGTGATCAGTCTACAGAAAGAGCTAAAGCGAATATTCAAAAGTTGAGCATTTCTAACATGAAATACTTTGAAAAGTACACTAATAAGTTCCAAAATTACTACTGTATCATTGGAGACCTAGATAATTAAGATCTGGTCAAAACCTATTACAGGAAGTTACCGGAACTATGGAACGATGCAGTAGCACAATATTTGAAAGAAAATCTTTTGCCGTTTTTACGGTGGGAAGAATTGCTGAAAGAGTCAAAGATCTCCTGAGAAAGCAATGCGTTGAGAACAGAAAATCCAAAACTGCGAAGAATCAACTCAGATGAGTTGAAATATGTGTCCCAAGATATTGTAGACGCCAACGCAGTAGAGAAAAAATACAAGAAAATGTTTTCTAGCAACAAGCCGAGAAAGAATTTTGCTTATAAAAAGAAGTATAAATTCAGGAAAAGCTCATTCAAAAAGAGCTCTGCAGGGGAAAGATCTCCTCTTAGGAAGAGATTTTTTAGAAGAAAAAGAACCAATTTCTCAAATTCCTTTCGAGAAGTGAAGAAATACAGATGTTGTCTTTACAAGACCGAAGGACATTATGCAAATGAGTTTCCTAAAAAGGACAAGAGATCTGCAAAGGTTCTAATTGAAGAATATGATGCAGCAATAGAATATGCAAACCTGAAGGGTTTTGAGATAGCCTATTCTAATGAAGAGAATGATTCGATATATTTTCTTGATTATCCATCAGAAAGTGAAATACATCACACTTCAGAAAGTTCTGAAGAAGAAGAAGAAGATGACGGATCTCATTCTATGTTTGTCCTAAAGGTTCTAAATTAGAAGGAAGAAACTACTGATATTATCAGTAACTTCCACCCTAATCTAGGAAGGTTTACATGTGATTATTGTAACTGCGGTGATAGTAATTCAATTCATATGCACTGTAAAAGTACAGGGGAAACCTATCATCAAGAATGCTTCATTGCAGAATTACGAAGAAAAACCAAACACAATGAAGCTCACACCATAGTAGAACAAGAATATAAAGAGTTCTACGAAGCTAAGGAGCAACAAGGACATAACTTGAAAGAAGATTTGAAGAGAATGAAGTTAGTAACTTCATTAAGCCAGAACAAGGAATTAAAGGAGTCTTTTGATTCCATCAATGATTCTGTAATAAGGCTAGAAGAAGACCTTATCATAGAACATGTTATACAACATGTTAAGCCTTTTGATCCCATCAACATGCCCAATGAAAGAGAAATCAATCATTTCATTGAACTGCCTAGCAAAACTACAGAAAATAAAGAACAAGTATAACATGTCTAGACAAGCAGATTCAACAATTACATCACTATAGGATTGAAATTTCTCAAATATAGGAAGTATTATCTACATGTCTTTGTAGATAGTGGATCAGGGTATACTTTTGCCGAAAGATACGCCAAACCTGAAGAATATTAGGAAAATGCTTCAAGATCAGTGACTGAAATAGCCATGGAAGAAAATGAAATAATCATAGATACTATGGCTCGTGATATTAAAGTTTCTTTGGGCGGAGGGACTTTTGTCATAAAAATCATCTGACAATAAGAAAGTCAAGGAGTAGATGTATTAATTGAAAATGACTTCCTTCTTCAACAGAAGATAGTTCAAAATTCACAAATGATTGGTTTTGAAAAGAATAACAAATCCTTTTGGGGATCTCGTCTTACCAAAGCTATAAGCTTTACAAGTCTGGGATTTACAGACCAATATCAGATATCGTCAGCGAAGAGTGGTGATTATAAGCCAGCTTTAAAACCAGTTTTGCTGTTAAAAGACCATTTGAAGGGTCACAATGAAATATTGGTAAATAAATGGTTGAATTCAGAAGATTCTAAGTCAGAAAAAGAGCATGAATCCCCTTTAGATGAGTCAGATTCAGATTCATTAGAACAAGAAAGCTCAGACGGAGAAGAAGAGTTTATCAGAGAACATAACCTAAAGGTGTATGCTAATAAGATCGAGCAGAAGAGAATGTAAACATTACAGAAATAGAAAACTTGCTGAAACCAGTAATTAGTGAATATCCTCAGTTATACTAGGAAAGAGATCCAGTATACTGTCAGCTCAAAATGCATGATGCAAATATTATTTGTCATGTTAAAGCAATCCCCCATTACTGGAAAGATGACAGAAAAGAGATGGAAAGTCAAATTCAAGAGTTGATCAAAAAGAAGCTGATCAGACCTTCCAATAGTCATCATCATGCTTCAGCCTTTTTGGTAAGAAATCATCCAGAGCAAGTAAGAAGAAATGCTAGAATGGTAATTGACTACAAAGATGTAAATAAAAAGACAATCAAAGATGGTTACCAGACTTCATTGCTTTAACGACATTTGGAACACCTCAAGGGCACTATGAATGGTTGGTCCTGTCATATGGCCTCAAGCATGCCCCGTCTGTTTTCTAAAGAAAAATGGATAATATTTTTAAACCATACTCAGATTTTTGTATAGTTTATATAGATGTCATTCTTGTCTTCTCGCAAACTATGAACGAACATCTAAAGCATCTTGAACAAGTATGCAGGTTGATTGTCCAGAAGGGAATCATCCCTAGTAAAATGAAGATTCACCTGATAAAAGGAGAAATCGATTTCTTAGGTATTCATGTTAAAGATTGAGAGATTCGTCTCCAAGATCATATTGTCAAAAAAATCAGTCAGTTTTCAGATCATATTCCTGATGCAAAGTCTTTGCAAAGGTTTTTGGGAGTTGCCAACTTTCGAAGAGATTTTATTCCTCAGGTTAGTGGTCTTACTGCTCTACTCTCTCCAAAAACAAGCTCCAAAAAGAAATGGTCATTCATAGAAGATGACAGTAATACTGTTAGAAATATCAAAGTGCTAACCAAGAACCTGCCTTCTTTACAGTAATTACCTGAAGAAGGAGATTCGATCATCTTGCAGACTGATGCAAATGATTACTACTTGGCAGGAGTTGTCTTGGCTATTGCCCCAGATACAAATCATGAGAAGATTTGTAAATTTCTCTCAGAAAAGTTTAATGCAGCAGAGTTAAACTATTTTACTGGAGACAAAGTAGTCCTTGCTCTTATTAAGATTATAAAGATGGCTGAGGCATTTTTAGGGAACAAATTTTTAGTCAGGATTGACAATAAAAGAGTAATTTTTTTTAAAAAAACTACAAATTAACCGATGATGCGAATAGGGGAAGAGTGTTTAGATGACACATGTTTTTATCCCAATATTAATATGATGTTGAAATGGTTGCATGTAACAAGAATTTCCTACCAGACACCCTTACAAGAGAAATGACAATGTTTCAAAGAAATGACAGGGATGAAGGAAGCAACCTAAGAAACAGTAAACCAGAATCAAGGAAGAAGAATCTTTGAGAAAGATATAAGAGCATTGATAAGACTGTAGGCCCTCTCCATGATGGACCAGGTTATCAATTCATCGTATCTTATGGAGCAGCTAAAACAAGTCAAGCAGCAGGCCATGACAGGTTAAAACCAGCTGATTAGGATAAAAGCTCAGAATTCTCCTTGCAAAATACAACCACAATGATCGGTCTCAAGGTAAAAGACCGGTTAGCCCGTCTCAAACGGCAGACGGTAAAGACATATCAAGTCCGTTAATGGCTGCTGCTTTGCTAAAAAGCAGAATTGCCCCTTTTAGGTGAAACATATCACATGTAGTTACGGGAAAGAAAACTATTCATGACCAGTCCTTAAAAAATTTTAAAGAACCAGTTTTCCAGACGAAAATGTTGTTGGCTTTCAAGCAAAAGATTATCATAAATAATATCCTTTACAAATTCCATGAAGAAAATGAAGATCATCTGCTTGGAGCCCTTGAAGCACTTATAGAAGAATTGCATGGAATCCATGCAAAAGAGAAGGAAAAGCCTAATGAAGTATACCTAGAAGTACTAAGATCCCTATGACAACAATGAAACAGTCTGAATAGTTCAAACTCCATGAGCATTTGAGAAAAGGAAAGATGCTTCCATCAACTTTGTCGGATGTTCCTGGCCCATATTATGGGAGATATCTGGTTAATGTCCAAGCTGAACACCCTCAGAAACAAAAACTATGGCTAATAGAGAATGATTTTGTTTATAATCTTTGGACAAAATCTAATGAAGACCTGAAAGGATTCCCTGAATTGATTGTTCAAGTTGTCAAGAACATTAGGTCAGACGGATGTATCATGAGATTAAAGTTCATATCAACTCCACCTGAGTGGATAATGCTGAAAGAACAAATAAACGATATCTCCCCTTATCATTATGTCAGGATAATTCAAGATCCGATTAAAGGATCAAGCAGAATGAGCGGAAATGGCAGTCCAAATCAGAGTATTCCATGGATGAAGGTCATGACAATCATGTGCATCAAAAACATGGTTCGAAGAGATTATAATTAAAGCCTTCTAGCAAGTAGAGAAAAAATAATGGTCTCTTGCTATAATCATCCTCCACTAGTGAATTGTGATTTCTTCTCAGCCATTATTATGAGAAATGAAGTTGATTGCACTCTAGGTACTACAGAGTGGCTTGAAAAAGTGAGAAGGAAAAAAGATTTAAGTTTTCTTATCTCTTTCCTTATGATTCAGACTTAGACAGTGATGAAAAAGATGAAAAAGCATCAGAAGGGGAACAAGAGGGCCAAGATTCGTTGGCTGATTATGATTGCGCTGATGAAGAATACTACAATACAATAAATATGATTGAGAAGTGAGTGGTGGCCAACACATCACGACAAAAGACTTTTTCTTTTGTTCAAGTTAGTGCGCTCACATAGTGAAGAAAATGAATAGTAGTCGACGCATCAAGAGGAAAGACTTTTCTTTTGTTAAAGTTTGTGCGTTCTCTTTATTGCTACCGACGCATAAAAACAAAACTTTACTTTTGCTAAAGTAAAGTTTGATTCCTCATGTCTCCCACCTTTTGTTGTGTTTAATTCGGATTTGGAGTCCGTGTGCTATATAAGGAGTCTCAAGCTCCCGAGAGAAGACATCAAAAACTTAGAACAAAAGTTGGAAACACTCTTCACCTTTCTCTCGAAGTCAGAAAGCTAGAGAAATAGTGTGTGTAAACAGTATCTCTAGTATAGTGAGAAATAAGAGTGTGAGTACTATGTGAAGATTTCAGTCTGTAATCATTCGGTGTGATGTGCTTTTATTACAAGTATCTTGTGCTTGTAATTATAATTATGAGTAGTTAAACAGCTTATATGTGTTTACCTAAGAGCGAGGCTCTGAGTTCTGTATTTGTAGTTATGTTATGCTAAATAAATTCTATCTTGTGCCCATAAATCCGTCAGAAAAATATTTTGTTTGGAATTATTCTAATTTCAGTTGCTAGTTTTAAATTTGTATTTGAGATTTTTTGCATACTAAAAACTATGAATCTTCCAACTTAAGACAATAGTGATTCCGCTAGTATAATAACCATTTAGACAGAATGTCGTTAGATGAAGTTTTGGCATGTTGAAGGCTAGTTCTTGAGTTGATTGGTGATTAGTTTTTAGTTTGTAAATTATCCTAAATACAAGTGCTTGTTAAAAAAATTGTTCAGTTATTTTTCAAGGATTGGATAAAACTGTCGATTTTTGAAAGTTTGAGAGTATGTCTGATTAATTTGAAAGAAGAATGATAAAACTGTTTTTTAAGTTAAAGTTTGAGGGTGCCTAAATACTGCATCAGCAAGTTTAGGAGTATACTTCCGATTTATATATAGTCTAGTGGTTGATTAATCTGGCTTGAATTGATGTATTCAACTGTTCCGTGGTGCCAAAAAACAAAAATAACTGGAAGCTTCAGCCGCTTTTGTGTCATTCAAGTCCCGACTTGCTGCTGCAGTAGCTTTACACATTCAGCAAGGAACAAATCCCACAGAGTGGGTCACAGAGAGCGCTCCTGAGCCCCAGGATGTTCATTGGCCCTTGTTTTCTTCATCTTTTATAAAAAGATGGATCAGCAAGCTGGTGGTAGTGGTTGCATATGTTGCTGTTACACTATATCTCATTCCAGTTGTAATCGTGCAAGGCCTCGCTAATCTTACAACTTTAGAAACCTGGTTTCCTTTTCTCACAATAGCATACTGAGTTTGTAAGTGCAGAATCTACAACTTTTAAAAATGGACTCTATTTATTCCATGATGCTGAATTATACAATTTCTTTATTTGCAGAACAGTTGTCAGTCAAGACATAACTGGATATCTTCCAAGTCTTATTCTTCAGTTGTTCCTTAAACTTGTTCATCATGATAGTGCTGTCATCTATGGAAGGGTACGTACATCTCTAGCTTTCAGTCAAATACAAAACGGTGCATGCATGAAGATGTTGTTTACTATATGGAACATTTTCTTTGCAAATGTACTATCAGGAACAGCTCTCTATCGATTTGATATCCTTCTTGAGCCCAAAAGACACCTTTTGAAACTTCATGACTCACAGTATACCATTGGTTCGCCTGTCCTTAAATTTAATTAACTGCAAAGACATTTCAAGTTTTTTCATCTCTCAGTCAATAGCATGTGATTTTGTTATGAACTACTTGCTGCCTTTCTGGTAGAATATCAGAGTGATCCTTCAATGGAGGTATTTTATGATAAATTAAGCACTGTGTATGAGGATCCAGCTTTGATGCCAAGACGTCGAAGAAGCACAAATGGCCACAACTCTTATAATAACCTTTGGTTGCCAGACTTTATAAAACACCCTTATAATATCATACTGAGGTTCCACCTGTCTTTGAAAGCAAACCTCTTGTGCAATTCTTGGAACCATTCCATCTCCATCTTCTGGGGACAGGAATCTCAATTGAATTAGACCCTTTCTTTCTTTTTAATTTTCGTTTCGCGAACAATAGACCTTTACATATTTGTCAACCATTACCTATTTTTATATCACATTCATTTCCTTATTTTCTGGGTTTTATTCCCTCTAAGATAGCAGCTAACATATGATAATTGAGGAAAGCAAAAGAAGTAGAAGCAGCATTGCCAATAACATAAAAGGGTTTTGGTTCCAACTATAAAGCTTGACAATTTCTCGGCTTGTTCAGTTTCTAAGGAAGTCTTCTCTGCTAGAATATCGATCATATATATTTGACATACATATGCTTTGAGTGCATCCAGTTCCAATTCTTATATGAACTTTAACTGTAAAGTTTGACAATTTCTTAGCTTGGTCTGATCTTAAAGAAGTTGGTTCAGTGTGTTTGACATTCTTTAGAGAAAAAATGAAAAATACTTTGTCTTAGTTTTCGATCTTCCACGTGGAGCAAGAACAAAGGGGTTTTTGACATTTTCTCTTTAGAATCATCATATTCTGGTTTCCCCTGACGCAATCAGAGCTTCCTTTCTATGTAAACATCACATCTGAGATTTCAGCATCAGCTAAAAGTGCAGAAGTCTAATCTTTGTTTTTCTTCTTCATAAAACAATACAGAACCATGAAGAAAATGTTCATATTGATGAAGTGTGTTTGTTATTTTCTTGGCCAGACCGTTATATATATTATAAGCTTGGTGGTTAGAAGTTTCTAATTTATATATCAATGTTTACATGGTGAGCTCCATAGTGGTATAAGACTGATTAAAGTAGTGTGAACTTGTAAAGATTCGACTCTAGGACTTGTTTGCCTTTGTTTTGCTGACGGCACCGTGCAGCTTCAGATTTCCTACCCCATTTATCTTTGGTTTTCCTAATTGTTTTTTCTGCTTGTTTTTTTTGTAATCTACTTCAATGGTGTGTTCTACGTAAGTTGTCCTTTAAAAGATGTCATTATCAGGCTTCCCCTACAAAGTTGATTACTGTTTGATCCAAGTGATCATCAACTTAATGTCCTATTATAGGAAAAATGTGACAATCTATTAGAACTATCCATCATAATATCTAATAAAACTGAAACATTGGGTGCAGTGACTCCCTGAGTTTATGTAATCAAGAAATCTTTAGTAGCTTGCAAAATATGTGTTCCAGTGTTTTGAGAAACACGCAAAAAAAGATTAACGAAGATGTTCGAATAATTGTCTCAAAAATTCGAAGCAAGTATATCCAAAGAAATCAACGTACTTCTTAGTCTTTCATTTGTCAAATGTCTCAAGATAACTTAAGATATTAGTTATTACCAACCAACAAAATCTACAAAACTTCACATAACAGATCACTATTTACCATCTAGTTGAATGTCATTTCAAAGATGATGATATAGATAGGTTATTTCATGGAGGATTTTCATATACACCCAATTTTGAAGAGTGATTTTAAATAAAATCCAACATAATATTCTTTTAGGATATACATCTAAAATGTATTAATTTTAATACACATTATGTCATATTTTTTCTAAATTTTACACAATTATCATCATTCAATTATAGCATATAAACACTTAATTGATGCTGTTTTAAATAAGTTGATTATGATTTTTTTAACATTAACATTTTTTAATCAATTTGCAAGAATTATGCAATTTTCTTTATTTTTAGGAAAAATATCATCTACCTATACCCTAAACCTTATACCCTATACCCTATACTTTATACCCTATACCCTAAACCTTATACCTTAAATCCTATACCATATACACTGAACCCTAAAATTGAGAAAGATACCAAATTTAGTTTTCTAACGTCTGAAGGGCAAATCAGATAAACCAAAAAAATGAAGAAAACTATTAATTATAGATATATGCACTATATGAGAAGTTTGTTTATGTGAAGTGGGTGTAAAATGAAAAAAAAATGTATGGGTTTATCTTAAAAGAGGTCTAGTTATTTGGATTTTTATCTAATTTCCTCTTATTTCATACCATATAACAAGATGATGATAATAAGAATTAAAGTATTCACCATGATGTTTGACATGCTCATTGTTTGTTGAGGAGGCTTTGGGGTAACCGTCTATTTAAATTTGTTCATCAAAATGATAATATGGTTATTAGGGGAGTTCAGTTAATTATTGTATGGTTAACAATCCAAAGCAATGAGACTGACCTTATTAGTTAACATTTTAAGTGACATACTACGCGGTATTTCACAAGTCACATCACAGGTGAAAAATCATTTCCCCCCAGAAATTCCATGATTCTTGTGTCTATGTTTGTCTTTTTAAGTGGAAATTACTGGCATGGTTTGTCTTATAACTCAGATGAAGATATAGATCCTCCGGTTTTGTTTTGATGGGGGATAGAACAAACAATTGAAACTATCGCCAAAACAAGTACTCAGAAAAGTAGTGCTGTTGGTATTTGATGGAAATCCCATTGTTTCAGAGATTATATTATCAGCATAAGTACAAATGAACCTTTCTGAGATAATGACTAGTCTCATTGTAAAGAATGATTGCCTTTTCCACTTTGGGATTAGCAGTAACAAACTATTAATCCTAATAGAAAAGTTGGATGGGAAATAGTTTGTTCTAAAATTTAGTGAAAACGTATCAAGATTGGTAAATTTTCTCAGTTGAATTATGGTGAGTAAATTTCTGAAATATCCCATTTATCAGAACCAATGTATTGGTATGGATTATGGAAAATGATTATATAATATGTATTGGCTACTTAGCCTCCATTTGTTCTTCTTGGAGATCATTTGCATTGCTTTGCTAGTCATTTGCATGTTTGCTTCAGTAGAAGGGTACAATTAGTCCCTTTCTCTACAAAGATTACATCTATGCTTCTATCTTCTTGGTGATCAGAGATATTACAGTGATTTATATTCAGACAAAGTGAGATATGCTCATTCAAGCCTACAATTCCCAATTATGCCTACAATTCCCAATTATGAATTGCATGATGTTTAAATAATGTGATAGAAGAAACTAGATAGATTTAAGATTTAGGCATCTTTGGCTGGGTCAAATATACCAATACTTGTGGCTTTCATTTTCCTCAAACAGAAAGAACCCCCATCTGATTCTCTGGCCGGGGATAACAGAAACAAAGACATAAAAACAATTAAGACCAGTTCAACCCTTCCCAATCATTTGACAAGATCTTTCAGCTTCCCCAGCTCTACATATAAATTCACATGCCAACAGAAACCAAATCTCACAAAAGCATCTCAAACCTTCAGCTTCAAGTAAATCACTTGCAAGTACAAAGAAGCCTAGAAACTAATCATAACATCACAAACAACATTAGACTATATATATATGGCAAGGAAGAGAAAAGTTAGTGAAGGAGTGGAAGAGACCAAAAGTTGCAGTGAAGGAACCATGGCTTGGGATGAGATGGTGAAGGACGCCTCAGCTGCAGCACTGGGAGGAGCAGCAAGAAGAGCTCGAAAGCGTTTTGTTGGTGTTCGCCAAAGACCCTCAGGAAGATGGGTGGCAGAGATTAAGGACACTATTCAAAAGATAAGGGTGTGGTTGGGGACATTTGACACAGCTGAGGAAGCAGCCAGGGCCTATGATGAGGCTGCTTGCTTGCTCCGCGGTACCAATACTAGAACAAATTTCTGGCCATGTTCCCCATCACCGTCTTCAACTCCAGCTCTTCCCTCAAAGATCAAAAACCTTCTTCTCCAGAGGCTCAAAGCAAGGAACTACATCACCTCTTGTACTGCTCCATCTGCTGCTCCTTTGCCTGTTAACCATCAACAAAAGCAGTATCAGGAAGAAGCTGCAGCAGAGTTCTCGGAGAACCAGTACACAGATTTCCTTAATGATCCAGAAGATTACATCACAAGCAACAATGAAAACATCCCTGAGATTAGTGCAAGTAGCATCGACTACATGACATCAAGTTTTGAGTCCTGCTTGACTGAAAAGGAAGAGTACTCCGCTGTAAGAGAAGCTGGTCAACAAATGGACTATGGGAGTTTTAGTGAAGTGGCTGGGACTACTTATAGCGGCGGGGATGCAAATTTTGGTTGTGCAGGATCAGAGGAAGATAGTGAAGAAGAAGAAGAAGAAGAAGAAGAAGAAGAAGAAGAAGAAGAAGAAGAAGAAGAAGAAGAAGAAGAAGAAGAAGAAGTGAATGGTCAAGTGGGTGTCATAGACTTCCAATTTGTGGATGATATTGGATCAACAGACTACTATTCTCCTTCTCCTTTCGAGATTGTTGAAGAGATAGAAGAGGCAGTGGAGCCGGAGACCTATGCAGATGAGTCTTCCATGCTTAGAGCAGCCATGAAGAGAATGAAATATGAGAGGAAATTCTCTGCTTCTCTCTATGCCTTCAATGGCATACCCGAATGCTTAAAGTTGAAGATCGGATCTTCGACAACAGGAAACACAAGAATGAGAGGAATATCTGACCTGCAGAGGGCCTGCAGTCACAGGAACAAAGAGGAAGCCGCAGCTAAACAAGAATATGAAGGAAAGAAAGAAGAGCCCCAGCAGACATCAACTGATATGGGATCTTCTTCCTCCTCTTCTTTTTCTTCTATGAGTAGTGCTGTGAATGATGATGGTGAGTTGTCACTTTGGAACTCACTTGATCTTCAGCCTATCTGCTTTTTGTCTACTAATTGATCAAGAACCTTTACCTTTAGTTTTTAACGAATTCATGCTCTAATTAGTTAGATTCCACAACATCTGGAATTCACCATTATTAATTCTTTGCAATTGTAATGAAACAGGTGACATGCCCGCGCCAGCGCCAGCGCGGGTTGTAATTGCTTAATTATTGAAATTGTGTAATTTGATGCAGTAAATCTTTGCATTGTTTGAATATTTGTCATTTTGAACTCTTTTGGAAGAATTTATATTACATGAACAATTGTAAACTGGAATCTTTGTCGTTTTAACTCAAACTCATATAACACGCATATAATGCATAGATAAATAACATGAGTCCTTACTTTTGAATCATTTGGAAAGAATTGTCCTTGGACGCACAATTCCAATTCTCAATAGAAACATTCCTCAAATTAGAATACATGATCAGATGACCTCCAAAATGTAAATTGAAACAAAAGATATACCATTTAACTATGGGAATAAAAGAAAGCGGTTTATCAAAGACGAAAAAAAATTTAAGTTTCATGATATATTTTTGCACTAAGCCCTAATGGCCCCAGACCCTAGTTTTTGTTCCTTTTTTGGCAGACAATAATTTCCGGTAATAAATCTAAATTTTGTATTCGCCCATCTAATGTTCAGTCACTTTATTTCTAAGGAAAGAAATCAATGCAGTTGTTTGTTTTTACCAAAAACTGGGAAAAAATTACATGATATAAAAAGGAAATTCTTCATGGCCTTTAAATAAATAAAGAATTTAATTGGTAAAGAACCCAAAGTTTTTGACAATAAGCCAAGTATCAAGGTTTCAATGCTCAAAATGCTTTAGAGATCAATATGCAGGTTTCTCTGTGACACCTAGTTTGTGTCTCAATTGCTTCTCTACATTCTTGAAATAACCCAACTGATTGAGTGTAAGCCTATCATGACAAAATTTAAATTTAATTTCGAAAATCAATTTTTGATTAAATAAATTTAAACCAATATCACATACATCCTTGAAACGCCACAACCACAACACCAACAGAACACAAACAATCCCACACCATACCCAGAGAAACCTCACAACCACACAGAAACCCATGCAAACACACACCCACAGAAGCAAAAACCAAAATTGAGAATCAACCAAACAAAGAAACAACGCAAAGACAAACGAAGAACAATAGAATAAACGCCACTTATCCGACACACAAAAAACAACATAGGAAACACCAAGTTAGCCCCAATGACCCATATCAGAAGCGTAGAAGCTAGAGCAAGCACATATTAACTTGAAAGTAACCCACAGGTCAAAGCAAGCTCAACTTTAATGCCTAAGACACGCAACCGCACTGTGAGAATACAATTATGAATTGTCAGTTACAAACTTATAATCAGTTCATATATTATATTAACCTTTTCAATTGAGGCTTCCACAATTTCACAGTCAATCCCACTACTCTTGAATTACTAATTTGTACCCACTGTTACATGTTCAGTTTTGTGATCGAGTTCTTGATCATATCATTACACATCACCTTTGACAATAGAAATGGATTTAATTTAAGTTTACTGAAGAACAACCATATTGAGATAAGCTGAAACAGTGGACCAAGTAAATGAACCATAAATATTTCTTTTCAATTTCATTTAGCACAACACAAATCATGTGTGATTGATTCGATATTGAATGTCAAATTAAGCCATATATGTCATTGAATACCAAAAAATATAAGGTGGAGAGATAAAGTTGGAGATGGTATGCCCGAGCCAATACCTCAGAACTGAAAACAAATCACCAACAGTAGAAAACATAAGACCTTTTATTTTCTCTTTTTAAGGTCATATCTGAAAATTACAGGTGAATGCAACAATAATTCACAGGCAAAGGTAAATGCAGGAATAATAAATTCAGAACAACAATGATCCTAAATAGATTATGGTAATTCGAAGTAAAAAGGTCAGGTTACACGTACCGACCATAACCATCAAATATGGAATTCATTCCTGATTAAAGCGTCTCAAAACAGTGCTAATAGTACCTATTGTAGTCTCACTCTTACATATAAACTGTTTCAAATTAAAAAAGTTTATTCAGAATGAAGGTTATATTGCTGAAGTCATCAATGTACGTAGCACTTGATGGGGTTTCATTTCTGATGATTCTGTCAATATAGGTTAGAGACTTGGAGTTGCATTGGCTTAGTCGGGTATATATTGCTACTTCATCTCTGATAGTGTTGTATAACACTTAATTCTAAAACCTAAATTGAGAAATAACTATGATGCATGGCATCTGTGAAGCCTATAATTGCTATTAACAGTGTGGACAGACATCCTTGTGATGATAGGCAATGACATACTTTCGTAAGAAAACTTTAAACTTTCTTGAGCGAACATGGTGATTCCATTTACTGATGAGTACATATTAGGTGCCAGAGTACAGTCTTAGTACCAGTTAAATATACAAATTGTGTTCCTGAGATTAATATAAATCATTATATAAGAGTTAATGAACTGTATTAATATGGTACTGAACAAAATAGCCAAAAAAGTTAAAGGTAAAAGGGGGAAAATATATATTCATAAAACATTCCACTGCACATATGCATTATCTATATATAGAACCTAATCAAATTTTAGTTTCTTAGTTTTATTTTACAATATATCAAATTCATATAATATTGCTGATAAGTCAGACGCAAAATATATATTCATAATACAGATTCCAATTTAACAAAGTAGCATTGGTTCATCACTCCAACTTATACTACACAAAAGACTCAAATTCTAACTTTACCAATAATATTGACTAAAGACATCAAATTACATTTACTGCATAAATCAAATGTCAACCAAAAACCCACCAACTCCACAAACATTAACTATTAAAAAATCATGAAAAAAGAGGAACATTTTTTAAAAAGTTAAATGTCAATTTCTAACTATTAATAGTCACAACATAATTCATGACCAAGTTCAAAATAGTTATAAAACTTTAAACGAAACTATATTTACAGTCAAAGTTAATAAACTTGGTATCTTGCTATTATTTTATTCTTTTGCAGGTGAAATGGGATTTAATATATGAGCCAAACTATTGGAAGAAATAATATCGATTGGGAAACAATCTATGTGATCTATTATAATTTCAACTTTATAAATTGTACCTAATATTAGATCATATGAACGAAGCCAAACTATTGGGAGGAATAATAATAATAAAAAACGGGAAACAATACATGCGATATATTGTAATTTAAACTTTACAAACTGTACTATGAATATGTTGTAGTATTAACAAAATTTAAAATGAAATCTGCCATGTATTCAAATTTTTCATGCTGGTCAAGTTTTTAGTCATTTGGGGCATTTGGTTTACAATAGCTTTTAGCTTTCAATGATTCAAAGTATAGTATACAGTGTATGATAGTCACCTCAATTGTCTGACTAAATTTTAAGTTAATAAATGTTCAAAGGCAATAAGGACTAAATTTTAGAATGATAAAATCAGCTTTGAAACCATATCAGTCTGTACAAAATATAATGAAATGTAACTAAAGGCAAAGTACTGGGTTTGGCTTATTCAATTGTATGTTAAATGAATTTTTTTCCCACTAATCACAAACTCATTAAAGCTTTTTATGTATTTCTCAATTTAGTAGTATCCTAATTCAAGGTAAAATTGAATACCACAAAATCACATCCACTGGACCAAACAATGGACAATCAGTTACAGCTATGAATTACTTAACAGCTAACTCATGCACAATGGACAATCAGTTTCTGCTACTACTACTTTCAATCAACAAAAGAAGCTACCATTGTTAACTAACCCTTAAAATCAATGAAAAACATAATCAAATACCAAGTAAACTATGGAATTGAACCTCATGATCCAGAACATCCTCAATTTTACACTATAAAAGTAAACTATTCTTGTAACTATGAATTAATTTAGGAAAGCATGGAAATGGATGGCAATAGACTGATATGCCTTCACCATCAGCTGCAATAGATGACATGTAAAAAGACATGTATGGATGACATAAAAATAAACTTGCACAGATCATAAGCAGCAAAATTGTAGAATTAATTTGCATTTGAAATGAATTATTTTATGTTATATTAGAAAGACAAATGTTTTTTTTCATTGAAGTACATGTTTCTGATCATCATTCATTCTTGAAAACCACAGATAGAGCAAAGAACCCAAAAAACATGCAGATCACTTACAAAAGATATGTGTATAATTGAAGTGTTCTCTATTTATCTAACCCGAAAAACATTCAAGTAACCTTAACCGAGCAAGAAAACCACAGATTAATGAAAACAAAGAATTTGAAAAGAAACTAACTCACAGTCGGTTGCACTTTTTCTCACAACAGGGAAGCTAGCTTCTTGCTCCAAACAGAAATCTGCAGACAGACATGATTAAAATATTAATAACTCAGATAATTACATATATCAGAAACTGACATTATAAATCAATACTAAATGACATTATAAGCGGACGAAAGAGAAAGTGACAGTCACAGTTCAATACTCAAATAAAATTAAGATCAGGGATCAATTATAAATAAAATTACATCACATGAGATGATTGAATTTCTAAAGCTGAAATAACATGAACTATGAAGCAACGAATAGGAAATGGGATCATCAAATGTACTTGTGAAGATTCAAACCTAATTAGTATGTTAAAACACAATAAGATCCAACAACACAAAGAACACCTACTGCTCGTTCTCTTTTACTCTGAATACTGATTTATATAAATTGATTGCAAAGTAAAGATTTTGCAAACAAAAGAAGTATAGATACATAAATTTTCACTTGGCCATGAACTGGGATAACTAAAGGTGTTCACAAATGTACACATACGGTAATGGTTGCCTGGCCTGATTTGGTTGTGGCAGGCGAGTAGTATGCAGAGGCTGGCAACTGGCCTGATTTGGTTGCCGACAGAGACCAAGACTGCTGGAAGAAGCACCAGAACCAAAATGCTAGGGTTTGGGAATGAGCTCGAGTTCTTAGGCCTGGGTCCAAACCCGAACTCCAAAAAAGTCAGGTTAGAAATTGAGTCATTGGACCTAATTTTAAATTGATTGTGGTCTAAATTGCGGTGTTTAGTTAACTTAGCAGACTGAGCGAGCTGACTGCAATAAGATAGATTTATAAGGCTTGGAGTACTACAATTGAGCGCTTTGACTCTGGTTTTATGTTTCTCTAGTATCTTGTATGTAACTAGTTTTATTCTCTGCTAAGCTCACAATAAATGAGCTAAATGTCTAATGTAATAGCTTTATTATAATTCTTGAGTTCATTATAATATGTCATTAAAATGACAATCTATTTCAAAAAAAATAAAAAATAAATGATAAGATCAACAATTATGAGGGATTTCACTATATGTGGATTCCACTTCGTTTTTCGTCTTCAAATAGATGGCAGTATTATCATTTCTACAAGATCACTATGTAGGGAACTGTCAAGGACAATTTTGATGGAGCAAAAATGAAATAAAGCGTTTGGAGAAGAATTATTACAGTGTAAGTCTGTATCATATGAGCACTGCCATCCTCAATCCCAAGGCATTCGTGAACACAAATTCAACAAATAGAGAATAGTACTCCAAAGAGAAGGCTGCTTTAGAAACTTCTATTACACAGATCTGGCAAGAAAATTTGCATCAAAGGCACATCCTCCGAAGAGAGGTTAGTTATTTCATACTGTTTGTGTTTGTATAGGAGCAACCCTCATAACGACAGACCACTTCAAAAACCCAAAATAGAAATGACTTGGCCAATACCAGTGTTATAGATCGGCACAAACAGAACTATTACCCACATAAAACTGGGATCAACAAGGAAAAAGTAGAGTGATCCAAACTGAAGGAGACTGTACAAACTGAAAGTTTTCTTTTACACAGCATCGAGACAGATTCACAGAGAAGTTGTTCTGGGACTAGTCATCTAGCTTTAAAGAACACGAAGCTGTGCAAGGAAAGCGGCACATAGATCCAGGAAGAGAAACTGCGGACCCTGGACCCTCTGCAGATCTAGCAGGTACTTCTCCTCCCGAGTTTTGAAAAGCTGTCAAGTCCCAAAAGAGCAGCAATATATATCAGCAGTAGAAAACGATAAAAAAAATCAGTACACCTATGTTACTTGGCATCATTGAAGGCAACTATTTTCAATAGAACGAATAGCAATTACTCCAGTACAGAATGGCATACTATCAAATCAGGTTTTTTCTTCTTGGCCAATAAATCACCGATTAAATTCTTTTGAAAGACCGAAAAAAAAGAAGTAAACTATAAAATAAAAGGTGGAAAATAGATATATTTCCCGTCAAAGTTGCTTGTCGATTTACCAATCTTGCAGCAATCAAGAGTAGTGTATTTCTTAAAATCAAAAACAAATTGGTACATACTGATCTGAGGCTTACATATGACATTTAAAAAGCCATCAATCCAAATATCTTACCTGCACTTCAAACTTGACAACATTGGGTGTCTTCATTACACCATCATTTTCTATGATGCTGGATTCATCCCCAAAATAATGGTTATTGTTTACAGGATTGTCGACCATGCCTTCATGATGACCAGGCGCACCAGGAACCCACCTACACTTCATGTTGTAGTGTCCTATCTTCTTCCAACACACCCGCAGTTCTTGTAAAGCTTTAAGGACTTCGGTCATTATTTCACGAGGATGAGCCCTAGACTGCAAGTATAAGGCAACACCTTTGATCAAAAATCAAGAAATTATTGCTTCAGAAGTTGACACCACTCAACCTGCCTTTACATGCTCAGAATGACCAAGAAAACTATGTGAACTCAATATATACTAGACTTCCTGCTAATCAAGGACCACAATCTATTAACTACAGCTATAGCCTTGACTATTCTAACATACATACTAATTTAATCTGGTCACACTATTATAACAGATCAAAATAGATTATCAACACTAGTCCAATTCCCACAGAACAGTTATGAAGCAAAAGAAATATTAACCTGAAGTCCAAGAGCCCATTTCCTTTCAACAGGGAACTGCTGTCTAAATGGTGAAGAGCCCATTCCTTGAAATTCCATATATCCTGGAAGGCGGTGCGCAACAGGTGAAGAAGCAGGCTCACCTTGATGCATACGGTTGAAACCAGATTCCTAGACATACAATAATGAACCATGAATCAGAAAAGAAAATGGAAACCAAAATATATATCCAAATGAAGACAACTATTGCAGGAGAATGCAAAATTGCACAGCAATGAAAAGACAGAAATGAAGATGAAACAAAAAAAACCAAGCATCCAAGAAGTTTATTTCTCAATCATGTGAGGAAAATCTTCAATGAATTCACCACAATCATGTGAGATATCGTGATATAGTTTTCTCTTGTATTCAGAAATCATCCTGTTACTCAACAATTGTAAGCAGAATGTCTCCATAATCAGTTATTGGCCAAAGGACTTTCCTTGGGCATAAAAAGATGAAATTTTATTTTCCACCCAATTGGTTGCTAGTTTTTCCACCCAATTGGTTGCTAGTTGCTACTACATCAACAAGGGGCAGTGAAACAGAACATACCACAGTCTCCTGAAACTCAGCCCCAAGATAGCCACTGGATACACGAAACCGGTTGTCCAATAATAAGTAGTAAGCAACAGTTCCCTGGAACACGTTGCAACACAGCAAGTAATGAGATACCAGCTAAAAATCACAGAGATAACTAGTTTTTAAAGTTCCCACCTCATTTTGTAATCTACCACGAAGAGATTCAACAAGATGGTTCCTGTCAAATCCCATCTTTACCACCTCCTGTAAGATTTCTTCATCAATCTGCAAAAAGCAAGGAAACACTTCACCAACCTGTTATAATACGTGTATCCCCACAACTTATGTTATAGAAAAACAAACAAAATAAAAGGTCCAAAGAGTCGCAATCAATCCTTTTATAATCACAGAGAAAAAGGCCGAGGTGATGGACCATAGCTAAAGATAAACAGCCTACAGGAACAGTAATAAAGACAACTGTCGTTTGTCAAGGTGCATGAACTAGGCTATGAAGCAATAAATTTAACATAAGGACCACAAGCATGATACAAACATGTCACTAGGAAATTCTGGGGGGAAATGGTATAATGATCTATTAACTTCTTGTTACGCAAGTAGAGTTGTAGAGACCGATAATGCCCAAACAGTTATCAGCAAAACAAGCTAAAAGCCATATTTTGAAACAAAATCAAAGCAGAGCGTACAACGTAACTCAAACAGAAGAAACTATCCAACCTTCTTCGCTTGCTGCATTGTATCTGGTGGGGGCACAGCTAAGTAACGAGGAAGATGAGCCTGGAACCATATATGCTGACGAATCTCAGGAATGGTCATTCGCTTCATTGGATCCACCACAAGCATTCTTGGGATTAAATCCCTTGCACCAGGTGACAAATGGCTGGGAAGAGTGTATATCCCGCCCTGTCGCCAAAATTATGTCATTTAACAGAGATAGTATATGACCATTAAAAAACTTGAATATAACCTAAAACTAGCTTAAGTCTGAAGAAACATATACGAGGTATAATCCTGAGTAAATATTGGCGTAAAGTTAACTTATATTACCTTAATTTTCTTGAACAAGTTGGGAATGTTTTCATCGTCAAAAGGAAGAGTACCGCAAAGAAGAGCATATAATATCACACCACAACTCCATACATCTACTTCAGGCCCAGCATATAGTTTGCCAGAAATAACCTACACAGAGGGAAATCAAGACATGTTAAAAAGAAACTTAAGTTTTCTACTTAACAAAATCACAAGTCATCTAACACAGTACACAGTCTCCATACCTCAGGAGCAGCATAATTTGGGCTTCCACAACTTGTCTTAAGAAAATGGCCATCACGCATAATATTGCTAAGGCCAAAATCAGCAATCTTCACATTGCATTTGGAATCCAGAAGCAAGTTTTCTGGCTTCAGGTCTCTATGAACAACCATATTCCTGTGACAGTACTCCACGCCAGATATTATCTGCCTCACAGGAAAAAAACCAAATCCCATACATAACTGATGTAAGATGAAATCTAATTGCAGTGAAAGATAACAAGATTGTCACACACCTGCTGAAAAAAGTTACGAGCTTCATCCTCCTGTAACCTACCCTTCTCTACTATATAATCAAAAAGCTCTCCAGACTTCACATACTCCATAACAACAAAAATGTCCAATGGTGTTTCAATGACCTCGTAGAGTCGTATAATGTGAGGATGCATAAACAGTCTTAATATTTTGATTTCTCGCCTCACTTCATCAAAATGAAAACAATCAAATTCAAATGATAAACAACAACCATGGACGTTAGAGGAAAGCATCAACTGAGCAGGACCTACCTTTCTCTTCCATTTCCATGTTCTTTATCTTGCGCCGGTTAAGAATCTTAATAGCAACTTTGTGGCCAGTTAATGCATGCTCAGCAATTTTGACCTTGCCAAAAGAACCAATACCAAGAGTTTTTCCAAGCTTGTAATTCGGTAAATACGTGTCTGCGTTGCTGCCTCCACGGCCAACTGTTCCATCCATTTTCCTATGCCAGGGCATGATAAAAATTTCAATGAACTGGCAAGAACTGAATACAATAACACAATTATAGCTACAAGGATAATATTAGGTTAACAACATCAACGCATCTTTCAGCTAAAGTTAACAAACAATGTGTTGTCGACACACTCACTTTGCGCAACAAAGCATTTGCTAACATATACATGAAAGTCAAGGTGACCAAGTGTTTCCATACATACGCTATCATTAACAGGACTGCTTCGAAAAATAGAGAATCCCCACAGCCTCAAGAAACTTCAGTAACAGGAACCATGTATGTTCATTAATTATTCGCTCTCTTTCTACATTAACCCTCTACTCTTAACTCTTATCCTATTATCCCCAATTTACATACAGCTTCCTAAATCACAAACCAAAAATCACAAAAAGCCCAATTCGAATTAGACCCATAACCCAACCATATAGGATCTCATAAACTCAAAACAAAAACCAAACCATTCATGCATGAACAAAGAGAACAAATTAAGCGAGATTGAGAAGAGAATTACAGAAACTAGAATCCGAAACAGAAGTGAGGGATGCAAAGGCGAAAAGGGTCTCTGTGGAATTTGAAGGTGGGATGAATTAGGTTGCAGACACCCCAGACTCGAATTGGAGAAGAAGCAGATTGGGGCGCACTTCTTTCTTCTCTCTTCTTTATTTTACCTTGACTCCGTCATCAACTTGTTTATATTCATATTTTCATTTTATTTTTTCTTAATTATTAGTCGGGTGAAGTTACGGATTCGCCCATGGGACTTGGGGTAACGACGGTTGCGTTGAGGGTAGAGTGGGAGTTTGATAGGAAGTGATTATGGGAATGAGGGAGTTCGAGGTAGTTGTGGGGCCGTAATAGTTGCCGTTTTGATTCCCAACTTCTATATTTTTACTGTATCATTGTTCTTGCCAAACTCCATTGGCATGGTAAAAAAATTTAATCTCTGCACTTCACAAAGGTGACAAAATGCTAGTGAGTTAAACTTACGCACATTCTAATGGATTCAGAATTCCTACGTGCACTTACATAAACAAAATTTACAATCTCACTGTTTCTAGGACGCTTGGATTGATGTTACCGTGGTAGTATTGGACTACCTCTCCATGGAAAATTACCTAGAGCCTTAAGAAGGTGACCATTTTGTTTGTAGATGTTTCACCTGCAACAATATATTTCGACGAATAACTCATTAGATGAGCTTATTGAACTGTTACCTGTGGTCTAAATATTTTGTATAAATTTTACTTCTTTTATAAATCATGCATGGCTGGATTTGTAGATTGCATTAGAATCTATTTATGTGATCTTTTAAGAAGATGTCTTTCTTTTTTGATCAAGAGGTCCGATACGCTTTGATCTGTAATGAATAAACCTTAAATATTCAATATATAAAGGGGTCGAGGACGAATGAAGAGAAAAGCAATTCATACACAAACAAAACCTTTACATCTTGCAAAACAAGCATCCCTCGGAGCACCTACACAAAAAGACTTATTGAGTTTTTTTTCTATCAAAGCCTTGTCCATAGGTATTTTCCGCATCTACCTCACCAAAGCCTAACCATTCGGCAATTCCCGCATCTACCTCACCAAACCTCATCAGTGAGCAAACAGTTCATCCCCACTTCATCAACCCTTATTAGTAGAGGCGAATACTAGCAAACGCATTGTTGGAGTGTAATAACTCTAGCAAATATCCTTGTTCGTCAAAAAATCCTTTGGTGAATGTACTGCAATCATGATTTATAGCTATGCTCGACCACACCGGTTCAAGTAAGATTCGTCCATTTTACGATAAGTGGAGAAAAATCCTAGTCGCTTCTCGGCTAGGTCTGAGAAGAACCTGAGTCCCGACTTGATTAGCGCCCGCACGTCAGTCGCTTGAGAAGAGAGTCAAAAAGCGAACGAGCACGAAGAACAAGACTGCACCTAACCCAAAGATGTTGACACGCTTCTAAGCTGATTGTTCGGAGAAATCCAAATTCATCCCAAACAATAGAGATAAGACTGAACTAACTTCCTCAAAACTATAATGCTAGCTGAGTCAATTACAACTAAGACAGATGTGACGTTCATATCAAGATATTCTCTAAATCTTTCTTTCATTTTCTTAAACATCGCACATTGCTTTCAGACTTAACTCTAAGAGACGATGGATTCTATTGAACATGTAAAATATACCAATGACATCGTTTCTCACTCAAATTTCAACAGTCAGAACTTCTTGGATTGCAACATGTTGGGTTTGCCATCTTAAGCTCCATCACTGATTTAGTTAAATGAACATAATATAGCTGCAACCGCCTGCAAAGATTTGAAACCAAAAACATCTGATAGGCTTGATTCAGACGGGCTAGATAAACAGTAAAGCCTAGGAACAATCGTAGTAGGAAGTATGAACAAAGTGGGTGTTAACTAGCTGTTTAAAACCCTCTTTGCCGTTTGCAGACGAATCATTTGGCAATAAAGAAACAACCAAGCTACAAATATCATTCATGTGGCTCTTTACAATGTGGATTCAACATGATTGTGTCTACTGAAAGTGTCAACATTACAGCATTATTCGCAAAAGTTTGAATAACAACAGCCTAGTAGTCAGGAATGGATGCAAAACGGAACCCCTGTGCACCTCTCCATGCATAATAAGCAATCCGAGTTTCATAAAAGCCTGCATCCATAAAATCATTCAGTCAGTCAATCAACCTCCTGGAAAAGTATCCAGAACTTCAGCAAGATAATGTTCAAGAATCATCTAAAACAGCCAGGCACACATGCATGCAGAATCTAAAAAAATCCATCCCATGTAGATGGTAATCATGCTCAGATATATGGTTTAGGTCTTAACTTAGGCATATAATCAAGAGAGAATTCAACATGGGAATATATATATATATATATATATATATATATATAATATGATAAAGTAATCTATAAGAATAAAATTTTCCGATGCTTGGAATAAAGTCATTGATACGCATAAAGTTAATCAACAGAGAATTCAACATGGGAATATATATATATATATATATATATATGTGATAAAGTAATCTATAAGAATAAAATTTTCCGGTGCTTGGAATAAAGTCATTGATATAAACTGTAACTCCTTAAATTAGATATCAACGTTATATAGCCAATGAATTGTACAACAATGAGTTCACAGTAAACCAGGTACACAGAAGAGTATGAAACAAATTATATATTGACATACCTGGGAGGAAGGTGAGAATTCCCAGAGCGAGAAGGCCATAGGCTTGGGACATCTCCCCTCCCATGTGACCAGTGAAAATGAAATAGGACAGAAAGAGAAGCAATGATCCAAGAGAAAGAAGGAAAAGAGCAAGGCATATGGATTTCCATGGAACTTTATCAAAAGACTTTGGTGTATAGTCAAACCGACGGTCATTGCCCGTCCCACTATAATCATCATCTTCATCAGTAGCAAGACGGCTGTACTGGACATTGCGCCTAGATGCCATACCAAAGGAAGTTCAACAAGGCCTGAGATCAATAATGAAGCCGATTAAGTAGCTTAAAACATACACAAGACATAATTTGTTTGAACAAACAAGCAAAATCCAGCAATGCATGCAAATAGAATAGGACAGTGAAATGTTTAATAAAGAAAAAAACATATCAACACCAACTTCCTCTAATCACAGCATTGAAGCTAAATCGCACAGCATCCAGAAATACAGACACAAGACCGAGAAACACCCAAATTGCATTATCAAGTAGCAAAATCAACACACTAAACCCTTAAATAACCATTAGGATATGCACGTCAATCTAGGAACTAACGACAACCTATCAAAGATGAAACAAAAAGGGTCGATACAGAACTCCAGTACAAGCTCAGCTCGGCACATATATTGAGTATGGAAAGCTCAGAATTCATCAAACAATAGAGCACCCCTTCCAGTTTTTTGCTTCAGCAAAACAAAGCTATGTTCAACTCTTTCATGAAGAGACATTTACAGAATGAATTTATGTTATTATTTTACTCCTGGATTACATGTTTCCAGTACATTTCTGGAGGTGAAAGGTCAGATTTTACACACTTCAATTGAAAAGGGCCAGCAATATCATTAACACTCCCGTCAGTCAATCATAACATTGTAAGAACTAGAAAAGCTTGAGCCTACTCACAATTATGCAAAACAGTAATAGGGAATCAACGGTACACAATCAATCAAACAACCCTAAACTTGTACGCTAGATAACCCAATTGAACAAACATAGTATATCAAAGAACAAAAGTACCCAATTGAAATCAAGACTGCAACTTTAGTGTAGAAATCCAATCCAAGTCACTGTACCCATAAAACAAATGAGAACAAAACATACGGAATCTACTTACCGGAGACTTGTGGGTTTCTACCTGAACAGCGATAGCAGAGCTGAAAACTCTTCTCTGCAAATTGCGCAAGCCCTAAACTCGATTTATTTTTTGGAAAAAAATGAAGATCTTTTTTGGCGAGGATAGAAATGAATATTTGAAGATTGGAAGATGAAGTGCTGGGAAAGGAAGAGTGGGCCTGGTGATTGGGTTCTTTCTTATTGGGTTTTATTATCTTAATTTGCCCGAGGTAATATTATAATTTTTTGTTTTTTTCCTCCTAATGGACAAAGGTAATGTGCACATCATCGTGTTCAGTTAACAAGAATATGAACATACTATTAAGCCGATATATGGTCACGCATTGTAGATTATTAAGAGCTATTATGTTGTTGCTGTCAAGAACATCCGACGAACTTGTAGTACATTCTTTCTATCACTAAAAAACTATAAACTAGAGAGGGAGAGAGAACTCAATAAATGAGGAGATGATTTTTGAGTTGGTGTCTCGAATGTGTCCGAATATTATGAATGTGTATCGAATGGCGTGTTTGAACAAAGAAAGTGTCATCTATTTATATATGGGGAAATCTTGGAGCCACTTGAATGCCATGAGTGACAATACATGAGTTACAACCTTTCATTTCACCACTATTATTCCATTTAATCTTTTGTTGTTGTTATTGTTACTGAATCCCAACAGACAACTAGAATGCACAGGGTCGGTCCTAAAATTTTGATGGCTTGAGACGAACAACTGAAACTTGGCCTCGTAAAATAAATAAATCAAAATAGAACAATTTTTTTTACATATAAATTATTGAAATTAATAGGAGTAAAAATAAATAAATACATTAAAAATTAATCAAAAATAAATGAACAAACAACGGTCAGTAACAAAAATAAAACCTTAAATACTTGCATTTATATGAAAAAACAAAAGAACATATACGTTTTTTACCTTTCTCTCTAGAAAAACAAACTAAAGAAAACAGAAGGAAAAAAAAGAACAAATGAGGAAGGAAACAAAAAGGAACAAATGCAAGCAAATTAAAATGGGAAAAATAAATTAACGGTAAAATGAGAAAAAAGAAACAAGAAAAAAAAATTGGAAGCCAGTGTGATTTGAACCAGCATTCTTTTAGAGGCCATCAAGAATGTTTTCCGCTGGACTACACCAGCTATACTGATGTTGGCGGCATGATATTTATATATAATGATATAAATTTCTAGCTATAGTTAAAAAAATATGCAGGAGGCTGCCGGAGACTGGTGGCCTGAGGCGGCCGACTCAACCTGCACCCCTCAGGGGCGACCCTGAGAATGCATATAGTTGGTTGAAGATGAAAGTTTAAAACATTTCAAGTAACTAACTTTGGTGACTAAATTTCATTTACTCGCTTAACTAATCATAGGGCGCCATAATGTTATGTTTTGTTATGTTGATAGGTTTTGTTCAACAGCTAACTGTTAGGTTGGAATAAAGCACCAAATCTAGGCAGAGAAACAAAAAGCAGTTGTATGGAGCTGTAAACCATATAATCTTATAGACCAAACCATTATGCAAAAACAGAAAGACAATTTCTTCAATTGGTTGGGGTTGTATTTGTAGAAAATTATAATTCACTGGAATAATATTTTCATTGATACAAACGAGATATATATACAAGAGTGTCCTTGTGAAACAAGGTAACCTAGAAAGTAGGGGATTACAACAAATGTAACTAACTAAATACAAATCCAATTACAATCTACTTTCCTAAATATATTCGAAGACTTTTAACACTCCCCCTCAAATTGGAGAATATATATCTAAAATTCCCAACTTGCTCACCAAAGTCGAGAATTGGTCCTTACCAAGAGGCTTGGTAAAGAGATTGGCTACCTGTTCCAAAGTACCAACGTGCCGAGTAGAAATAGTACCATCCATAATCTTCTCCCGAATGAAATGACAATCCATTTCAATGTGTCGTGTACGCTCATGAAAGACCAGATTAGCTGCAATGTGCAATGCTGCTTGATTATTACAAAACATCAATGTTACACCTTGATGTGACAAATGTAAATCTTCTAACAAAAATCACAACCATGTGATCTCACAGGATGTGCCAGCCATGGACCTGTACTCGGCTTCCGCCGAGGATCTTGATACTGTCTTTTGACGTTTTGTTTGCCACGAAATCAAGGACGTTCCCAAGAAAACACAGTAGCCCGTGGTGGAGCGTCTAGTGACAAGACAACCCCCCCAATCGGAATCACAATAAGCAATCATATTCAAAGTACTTTTAGAGGAATAAAGAAGTCTCTGACCTGGCGCATTCTTCAAATATCTCACTACCCTCAAGGCAGCTTCCATGTGTGGTTGTCTTGGTTGATGCATGAAGCGACTTAAAACATGAACTGCATATGTAATGTCTGGTCTTGTGATGGTCAAGTAGATTAACCGACCAACTAACCTTCGATACTTGGCTGGATCTTGAAGAACATCACCCTTTTCCGAAAGTTTTTCATCTTCCATAGGAAATTCCACCGGACGAGCACCAAGATAACCACAATCCTTAATGATTTCAAGAGCATACTTTCGTTAAGAAATAGTAATACCCTTGCTCGACCGACAACACTCGATACCTAAAAAATATTTCCGATTTCCAATGCCCTTAAGCCGAAAACGTGTATGAAGGAACTTCTTGACAGTGTCAATAGCATTCAAATCATTCCCCATAATCAGAAAATCATCAACATAAATTAGTAATGCAGTAAAGGACTCCCCATTCTTATAGATGAACAAGGAGTAGTCGGCTTTAGACTGAGTAAAACCGGCGGCTAATATGGCCTCTGTAAACTTAGCAAACCATTATCTTGATGCCTGCTTAAGTCCGTACAGGGATTTGTGGAGGCGACATTCAAGATTCTCCCCCTGTCGCCGAAGTCCGGGAGGAGGGGACATGTAGATTTCCTCATCAAGATCACCATGAAGAAATGCATTGTGAACATTCATTTGATGAATATACCAGTTCTGACTGGCGGCAACAGCAAGTAAACAATGCACGGTCACCATTTTTGCCGTGGGAGAAAAAGTTTCGTGATAGTCAACTCCTTCAGCTTGAGTGAAACCACGAGCAACCAAACGGGCTTTGTATCGTTCAATAGAACCATCAACATGACGCTTGATTTTATAGACCCATTTGCAGTCAATAGGACGCTTGCCTTGGGGAAGAGAGGTCAACGTCCATGTATTGCTGAGGGCAAGAGCCTCGAGTTCAGAATCCATCGCCTCACGCCAACGGGGGTCTTGTTCAGCCTCGGCAAAAGAAGAAGGCTCCACATCTCGACTAATTTGAGCAACAAAAGTAAGATGTGATGGTGAGTAACGATGATAGGAGATAAAGTTGCATAATGGATATCGGGTACCTTTTTGTGGAGATGGTGACGGAGATGACGAATATGGATGTGATGGCAAAATCACCTGCGAGCATGCATAGTCCTTAAGACGGACATTAGGAACCGATACTCTTTGTGAACGTCGGGGAACAACGTTAGAGTTCGATGTGAGAGGAGACTCAAGATGTGGAGAAGGAGCGGATTCAATAGAGGTGGGTGACGGATGAGACCGAATGGAGTTGGATGGCGGAGGAGACTCAATAGAGGTAGATGTGGAGGAAGGATGAGACTCAAGAAGAAGAGGCATGGAATCAGACTCTAGAAGTGGAGAAGCAACAGAAGACTCGGTGGATGAGGGTGAGAAAAAATCAGTATTATCATGAATTAAAGGGAGAGATAATGAAGGTGAATCCGAAGGATCAAGATCAACGTTATCCGAGAAAGGAAAGACATGTTCATAAAAGATAACGTCTCTATTGGTGAGTATTTTATGAGTGGTAAGATCATACAATTTATATGCTTTTTGACCAGAAGGATACCCAACAAAGATGCATTTATGAGCCCGGGGGCGAATTTGGAAGGAGGATGAACAGAAGTGGCGTATGCAAGGCAACCAAAAACGCGCATGTGATCATATGTGGGAGATCGGTGGTGGAGGAGTTCAAAAGGGGTGCGCCATTGGAGGATTGGCGTTGAGAGTCTATTAATGAGATAAATGGATGTAAGAATGCATTCGCCCCAAAATTTTATTGGTAGGTGAGCCTGAAAGCGGAGGGCACGCGCTACCTCAAGTATATGACGATGTTTGCGTTCTACAACGCCATTTTGTTGTGGCGTGTAGACGCACGAATGCTGAAAAAGAATGCCCTGCTCATTAAAAAAATTACGAAGGGAAAGGAACTCCCCACCATTATCACTACGAAATTGCTTAACTTTAGCATTGAATTGTGTCTCAACATAGGCAGAAAAGGTTTTAAGAATCGGTTGTGTCTCACTTTTGTGACGCATAAGAAAAACCCATGTGAAACGAGAATAATCATCAACAATAGTCAAAAAATAATGTGCACCTGTAATGGAGGCGGTCTTGTGAGGACCCCAAATGTCACAATGCAAAAGAGAAAAACAGCTTGAGATGGAAATAGAACTAGTGCCAAAAGGTTGCCGAGTTTGTTTGGCTAACGGACAAACATGACATTCATGATTTGGCGGAAAAGAAATATTTAGAGTTTTATGACCTAGAAACTGCAAACGAGCGGAAGAAGGATGTCCTAGGCGACGATGCCACAAATCTGTGGAAAGAGAGACGAGATTGCAAGAAGGTTGGCGAGAAGAAGGGTTTGAGAAAGCCAATGCCACAAGGTAGTAGAGATCCCCTTGACGCTTACCCACACCAATCGTCATCTTCGAAACCAAGTCCTGTAAAACACACCAAGAAGGAAAAAAAGTCACCGAACAATTTAATCCATCAGCAACTTTACTCACAGATAAAAGGTCTACTTTAAAAGTAGGTACACACAACACATCTTTCAATTGTATTGTAGGACTCAAATTAAGGGTGCTGGAAGATAAAATCAGAGCCTTCTCCCCACTAGGCAATAAGACCGGCGGTAGAGAGGGATTTTGAACCACATGTGTTAAAAAATCAAGCGAATAAGTGATATGATCCGTTACCCGATATCGATAATTCATCGACGGGAAGCAAGCAGTAACAAACCTTTAGAGAAGGCAGTGAGGGAAGCGGCGTTGGCTTGTGGTTTTGGATCGACTGCACAAGGTGATTGTGAGCCGAGAGCTGCCACAATCTGCTGGTATTGTAAGTCAGACAGGTTCGGCATGGCTTGCTGCACCTCCTGAAGAGTCGGTGTGGTCACACTGTTGGCTTGAGGTGGTGCTGATCCACCGTTGCGACGTGAAGAACCGCTGCTGCCTCCATTGCGATTGCTCGGTTTGAAGTTCAGGTTGTGGCGAGGATGTCCAACTGGGTAACCATTGAGTTTCCAGCATGTCTTCTCGATGTGATTGTCTCCATTGCAATAGGTACAATGTAGCGGCGGCTTATCAGTGAATTTTTGGTCAGTAGACGGCTTCTTATGATATGTGTTCATGGCTGCCGGTTCAGAGAGACGAATAGTGCCGACTTCCCTATGTGACTCTTCAGTAGTGATCGAAGCATACGCCTGACGCACGGGCGGTAAAGGATATTTCAACAAAAGTTGTGCCCTAATGGGAGCAAAACTCTCATTGAGACCCATGAGAAACTGCATGAGCTTGTTTTCTTCTTCATCAACGCCACAAGAACATGTTTTGGTGCTGCATGAAGCCAACTCATCCCATAGACTCTTAAGTTTGGTGTAATAGACGTCTACGGTGTCCTGCCCCTGCTGCAAGGAAGATATGTCATGCCGAATTTGAAAGATTCTCGGCGCATTGCTCCGCTTAAAACGCTCCTTAAGATCCTCCCATACTTCATAGGCGGTGGATGCACATAAAACGCTGCAGTGTATGTCTGGTTCGAGTGAATTCCACAACCAAGATAAGACCATATCATTGCAACGCTGTCATGATGCTAGGGATTCGGGTTTCTTGGAAACACTCGGAGCTTTAAGCGTTCTATCAATAAAGCCAAGCTTGTTCTTGGCACTGAGAGAAACTTTTAATGCACGGCTCCATGAATGATAATTTTGTGCATTCAGACGAATGGACACAAGTTGAAGGCCAGGATGATCCGATTGATGAAGATAGTAAGGGTCAGAGAATGTATCTCCGCCCGCAGACTTGTTGGATGGTTCTTCACCGCCCATATTTTTGAGGTTGCGGTAAAGAGAAAAAGATGGAGATAGGATTAGGGTAAAACCTGCTCTGATACCATGTAAAAAATTATAATTCACTGGAATAATGTTTTCATTGTTACAAACGAGAGATATATATATATATATATATATATATATATATATATATATATATATACAAGAGTGTCCTTGTGAAACAAGGTAACCTAAAAAGTAGGGGATTACAACAAAGGTAACTAACTAAATACAAATCCAATTATAATCTACTTTCCTAAATATATTCACTTTTAACAGTATCCAATTGCTATATTAATATAGCATGAGCTGCATATACAAGTAATACAACCATAAGGCTCAATGCTAAACCTTACTTGGATGCAGTAAGGGATTATACTGTCTAAACCAAGTTTAAACCCGGCCCTTAATAATTCTCAGGTGGAACTTATATTAGTTATGGGTTAATGGTTTGAGCATCTCGAATGAATGATGCAAATTCTTTTGTCAAATTCAAAATTTGGCATATGACAACGCAAAAATAACACCTCCTCGTTTGACTAATCTCATGTCAAATTTTAAATATTTACCATGCATTAAATAATCAATACAACTAGTAAATAAGTAAAAACACATAAGCTTTTCAACACATAGTATATTATCACAAATAACAAGTCCTTGATACATTATATGTGCTCAAAACAAATATATTCAACTTACAGAAAAAGGGCAGACTACAACTTTCATGAGAAACACAACTAAAAACCTGAAAACTTGGGATAAGATGATAAATGAAGGGGAAAGCAACATGTTACTACTAACCAAAGAAAAACAATGTGAAACTAGAGAAACACCAGCTGCAACCAAAGAGAGGTTGACCACATAATTACACCATTTGATGGACTTCAAATGTCACCTTGCAAAATTTTCATTTGCAATTTAGAATAAAGTGTCATCTGCTCATTGTTCATAATAGAAGTATTCATGACCATAATCTTCATCTCGGCTTCAAACTTCTTGCTCTCAGCCTTAAGTTACCTAATTCTTAGTTTCTCTTTATCAACTTTAACTTTCTCTTTCATAATTTCTAGAGGAAATTAGACAAAACCCCAAATTATCAAGCTTGTATTAATATACACTCACCTACATGTTTTCTTTTATTTTACACCTAAAAGTTTTAATTATTGTTGTTGTTTGTTTTTTAATATGTCTAATTTACCCTTCTGATATATAAAAAGTTTATGCATGTTTTCTTAAAATAACTTTTTTTTCTTCTTCTTTTTTGGTATATTGTCACATTAATCCACTATACTAGGTATAATACATTTTTCTTTAAGGAATAATAGGTATATATATATATATATATTAGAAAATCTAACGAACATGTATATTAAACTTGTCTATTCTTTAGATTCAACAAGTTGTAATTAAAAGAAAAACATATTAGCTAGGTTAAGAATTTAAACTTCTACCTAAGTTAGGTTTCAAATAGATGGAATGATAGGTTTTGAGTTAGTGGTTAGGGTTTAGGGGTTATGGAATAGGGATTAGAAAAGCAACAAGAAAACTGAAATAGTCTTTAACAAAACAGTTTAAATAATATTTCGTTAATAAAATATGTGTCAAAATTTGATTGGAATCTTCCCGTAGCACTAAAAAATATCTTAAATCTAGCAATAATACCTATTTAAAGGAAATTTTTCTTAATCATAAAAAAACTATATCAAGGTTTTTGAAAGATAATTAAATTCAAATAGTTAACTAATCAGATTTAAATAGTGACAACATGTAATTTTTGCTAAAATGAAAAACATTATATTATTAATTTCTCTATAAAATTTGGTACCTATTGAAAATGTACATTTGGTGTAAATCGAATTCCCCCTAATTTCTAGTTTCCTTTCATCTTTCTTTTTTCTCTAGATGCAATTTCTGAATTAACTCAAATTGATCACTAGTTTCTTTAAACTTCATTTTCTCAGTTTTCTTACCTAGTGGTCTAGACACTGGATTGCAAATGTTAATTTCTTCCTCAGTGTCTATATCAACACCTATACTTGAAGATGGTGAGATATGAGGTGTCCTTTTTTTCTTACTGGTCTTGTTGTCTAGCTCTTGACTTATATGTTTTCACTTTGGTTGGTGCCTCAACAAAATCCAAGCATGATCAAGGTTCTGCTTCTTATTTTCTTGTGCTTCAAACAATCTTTTTGCATCTGAAATCTAAAAAAGGGTAATAAGAAAGAATTATATTAGATACATTTAGAATGGCTCAACAATATGTAACTCTTACACAAGACTTACATTGTCTTGTTCAGTCTTGCTACTTTCATTCATTCTATTTATGCCTGCCACAATTCTTGAATACTTGTTCACCCGCCTTTGAATCTTTTTCCATCGTTAGGTCAGCAATAATTGTGAACGATCGCTATCAAATATTTTGTACGCGTTGTAATAATCGTGTATTTTCCCCCAAAATGTATGAAGTTTAGGGTCATTACCTTGTATAGGATCATAACCACTGTTCACCCAAGCACTGATAAGGAGTGTATCTTCCTCTGCATTAAAGCCTGGACCTCTAGGTTTTTTGGATGTAGCTTGAGAGACTCCCTTAGTATAAACATGCTCAAAGTCCTCACTCTAACTTCCAACTTTTTTGAATCAAGGTCTGCAATATAAATCAAAGAATTAATAAGCATTCTGCAATATATGCTCAAAACACAATTCCTTTGTTATACAACTCCAGCTAAAGATTTCATTAGATCTGCAAAGATAGCATCCTTAGTTAGAGACAACTCCAGACAAAAACATATATAGACAGAAACATAGACTTAAAAAGTAATACATACCTGCAAGAGTCATGAAATTTCACCCCATCTAGAATTTAGAGAAAAAGTGGTCTATGCATCCTAAACGTCCTCTGAAATACTTCATCTCCATGAACGGGAATTTCAGCAAAATAATCCTATACAATATTCGGTGGCCTTGAAGTTCCTTATCCTTATAGATGCGACTGAAATATAGCCTCGACAACTTCTCCTTCCCTTCTGTGAGACCCCGAAATTTTAATTTAATTTTCCGACACACTTAGGGTTTAATTCCGATTACTTTTCAGTACGTCGTCATTTCGTCTAACGTTTTTACGTTAAGACACGCGTCGCCACATGCGTGAAAGTATTTACGGAATATTTTCCGGCACTTCACGTATTTTTCGTACGACTTACGTTTAAATTTGACGTTTGGTTATTTGAAATGAATTTTCGAAAATGGTTTTGGTTTTGAAATTTATTTTGGGATCGGGAACGAATCGTGGCCGTTGATTCGATGGACGAATCGTGGCCACTCCTTTTTCTTTAAAAACCCTATCTCTTTTCCCTTCTCCCTCACCTCTCCTTTCTATTTCTTCACTTTCCTTTTTCTCTCCACTTTCCCATTCTGTTCCTTCCTTTTCGAGCCAAAGCTCTCTCCTCCCTCTCTCCTCGACAGCAGCCACCAGGCGCACCGCTCCGGCGCGCGTCGTGCCTCACCACCACTCCTATCAGCTTCGCACAGCTCCGGCGACTCCAGCCAGACCACCGGTGAAGCCAGCGCCGCCGCCAGCGCCGCCCAGCCGAGAGGAGAAACCCAGAAATCCCTGTGCAGCACAGATCGAAGCATTTCAAGCCTTCTGAGGAGCAAGGGACCTCCCAGGAGCCGCCCAGGAGCAAGGAGGAGGAAGGAGAAGGCCGGTGGAGCTCCGCCGGAGGTGTTTCGCCGGAAAACACAGTGGAAGCTTCAAGGGTATGAAAACTTGATCTTTTCCTTCGATTGTGATGTTGTTGGATAGCCTAGGATGTGTAGAAGATGTTAGGAGTACTCAGGGGACTCGATTTGGCCGGAAAAGCTTCGAAATCCGGCCAAAACAGTGGTTAGAACCGGCACGGTAAAAACCCTGGTTTTTACCGTGTCAGATTTACTTTTTACTTTAACCCAGGGGCAGAGCTACCATTTTGCCCCTAACTGTTTAAGTTATTTACGGTTACTGTTTTTACTATTTACTTTTACTGTTTACTGTTTACTTTTACTGTTACAGTTTTACTTTTACTGTTTACTTTTTACGGTTGACTTTGACCGGTTGACTGTTTGACTTTGACTTTTTGACTTTGACCGGTTGACTTTTTGACCGTTGACTTTTTTGACCGTTGACCGTTGACTTTACTGTTGACCGTTGACTTTTACTATTCCAAAGTTGACTTTTCTTTTATGCCGTAGAACACCTATTTTACGTTTTCGAACACTACGGTTAAACGTTTTAAAGACTTTTAGCTTGTAAACGTGGCAAAAACGACGTAAGTACTGAATAAGAAACAATTCCGATTTCACACCGGTTCGAGAATCGGAGTGTCAAACAAGTCAAACCCTAATGTCAGAAAGATAAACAAAGAGTGTTTATCGAGTCTTAGTCGTAGTTAGTAGATCCTCGAGTTACTTATACCTGACTATCACTGTTGTCTCACCCACAGACTCAGGAGCTCGTCTACACAGACTTCAGGTGGACCAGGGATTGGAGCGCAGCCAGCTGTACCATCATACCAGGTAGGGGGAGCACGCCCATTGGGTGAGCCGAAACCCTCTTGGGTCGGCGGCTCTTTTACTTTTACGTACCAAATAAAGATGCATTGTTTTAAGCTTGACCACATGCTTCTTATAGCACTTGGTGTGTGTGTGTGTGTGAGTTATGGATCGAAAAGTAGTACCGTCGTCCTGATTTCCGGTGCTTGGCCTGAGAGCGACGGGACCTAGTATTCTAGCACTCCTACGGTGTCGATGACCGTTAACCTCCGGAGGGGCTATGCCCTGTTTATTTTCATTCATATATCCCGCTTACGCTCGTCTCGAACAGAGTAAAACGTGACGTAAGTGTGGCCTGCTATTTGTTGGGCGTTAGCTGGAAATGGACGCTCTCGCTATTCTGCGCACTCGGGCGCTTAGATAGTTGGCCCCGGTTTGCAGTAAAGACAAACCCGGGATTCGGCCGCTCAGATCCAGAGAGTTCTTTCATATGTGGTCACATGATTTACCGAGCTTTGTGTGCGTGCCGTGCATTTACATTTCCACATGCTCTTTCGTACTTACGAGTACATATACATATATAAGAAATGTTTTCTCATGGGTTTTAAACCCCGACTTGGATGGCTTTGGCCCCATTTGGGTTAGCGAGGACGAGTTGCTCACCTCTACATCTTTTCAGGTCTACAGCACCCGACACTAGAGGAGCTGGACTAGGCCGCGGAGCGTCGGTTATCGTGCACTTCACTTTTCGAGGACTCCCATTCTGGTGTGGTTTTCATGTATCTTGATTTCCGTATCTTTATTATTGTTGTCTGTTGGATACTCTGAGACATTTATTCGGGCCCAGTGTACCGAGACTTTTTCATGTATTATTTCTGTCTCGGGTATTTTCTACTATCTTCCGCTTGTAAAACATTTGTGTGCTACTCTGATCATTTGTAATTCAGTATTTGACATTCATATTATTATTCATTTGTTGTATGTTTCATTCATAGCCTTGTGGTTTCGGTCCGGTGAGTCATCAATACGTCGAAAGACGTATTGATTACTTGCTAGATCGGGGTCACGGCGGTTACCGTCGTGTTCCGGGACCGAGAATAGTCCCCGGGATGCGACAGTAATTACTTGGTATCAGAGCATCGTTTTGGTACCTTCCATGTCATTAGTGTACGACCGGTTTGTTTTCTTCGAGTCGTATGCTTCGAGTTATTTGTGTGCGATGCTGACGTCATTGCATGATCTCATGATGTATTCATTCATACGGAAGTCAAAAGTTCATTCATGTTCCAGTTGTTGCCATTCTCATTATCTTTAATCACTGGACATTGTCTCGATGACTAATCCTTGTTTCTTTTCAGTCAGTCACGATGCCGCCGCGCCGTGAGGTGGATGAGGTCACTCGTGCGTTCCGAGCCATGGGGAACGTACCACCTCCGACTCCGCAGGACTTGGAGAGGGAGAGGAGGTCCAACTGCTTGGCGACCTTCCTGAAAGTTAGGCCACCTAACTTCACCGGTCTTACAGAGGCCGTAGATGCTGAGATCTGGCTCAAGCATATTAAGAAGCTGCAGGGGACGGTCAACACCCCTATTGAGTACCGAGTAGCTTTTGCAGTTCACTGCCTCACAGGAGAGGCTGATAGTTGGTGGGACACCGTTGCAGACCGCCATGATCCCGATCAGATGACTTGGGATCAGTTTGAGGACTTGTTCTACGAGCAGTACTTTCCCCCGGTCCTGAGAGACCAGAAGATTGGCGAGTTCTTCGGCCTTACACAGGGGAGCATGACAGTCCACGAGTATGTGGTGCGGTTTACTTCTCTGCAGAAGTATGTCCCAGGCCTCACCGAGAAGGTGAAGTCCCAGAGGTTTGAGTTTGGTCTACGGGACTCAGTTCGCCGCGAGTTGCTCTCTAATACCACTCGCACCTACAGGGAGATTGTGAGCGCAGCTTACAAGATTGAGGCTGATCAGGCGACCTTTCCTCAGGGCAGAGTTGACTATGGCAGTAGTGGCAGTAGGTCCCACTCTCGGAGCAGAGACAGAAAGATGACCAAGAGAAACAACAGGAGACCTTTCGGCGGAAACGTCAGTGCTGGCAGTAGTGGCAGTGGGTCCTCAGGAGGCCGGTCAGGGCCATATACTTGCTATGAGTGCGGTCAGGTGGGACACACCCGTTGGCATTGTCCCAACAGAGACATGGGTACGGCTTCAGCTTCAGGTTCTTCCGGCCGTATCCAGCCTCAGGGTCAGCAGCAGTATCAGCAGGGATCGCAGCAGCAGTCTTACTCCCAGGTCCCACAGCAGCAGCAGTATCAGCAGGGCTATGCACAGCCATCTTACCCTCAGGCACCTCAGCAGCAGCCTGCCCCGAGTCAGGGCAGTCAGGCTAGTCAGAGTTCACGCACTAGAGGCCGGAGTGGACGCAGTGCTAGGGGACGTGGACAGGTCTATGCTTTTGCAGGAGGTCAGCTAGCTCTCGATGCCTCGACAGCTCTAGATGGTACGATCATTGTTTCTAATTCAGAGGCTAGAGTATTGTTTGACACAGGGGCTTCTCATTCTTTTATTGCCACGTGGTTTGCGGATTCTTTGGGATTAGAGTCTGAGTCCACGGGTAGTACGTATTGTTTTAGTTCTGCCCTTGGAATGGGGGCAGCCACAGACAGGATCTTTCGCAAGTGTCAGCTGCTGGTCAACGAGGGGAGGTTACTAGCAGATCTTTACCCGTTAGACATTGATGGGTATGATTTGATACTTGGGATGGATTGGTTGGAAAAATACCGAGCCCTCATAGACTGTGAGAAGAGGACAGTCACAGTGAGGACTCCAGGCAAGGACAAGGTGATGGTGATCAGGATGGATGAGCGACTCACACAGCCGAGTCCACTCTTGCGACCATGTTTTCGTGGGAGGAGGACTTTGACTTGCTACAGTATTGTGAGGTCGTCAAAGGAGAAGGATGAATCTAGTGGGGACAGATATATTCCGGTTGTTGATGAGTATCCCGGAGTATTTCCTGAAGATTTACCAGGATTACCGCCACATCGGGAGGTAGAGTTTCAGATTGAGTTGGTTCCAGGAGCCACACCGATTTCGATTCCACCTTACCGTATGGCACCAGCTGAGTTGCAAGAGTTGAAGCTTCAGTTGGAAGATCTCATGAGCAAGGGTTTTATCAGGTATAGCTCATCACCGTGGGGAGCACCGGTGTTGTTTGCCAGAAAACATGATGGAACCCTTCGACTCTGTATAGATTATCGGAAGTTGAACAGTGTCACTGTGAAGAACAAGTACCCACTTCCGAGGATTGATGATTTGTTTGATCAGCTTACAGGAGCTCAGTTCTTTTCCAAGATTGATCTGAGGTCCGGTTATCATCAGCTTCGGGTACGGGATAGTGACATAGAGAAGACAGCTTTCCGTACACGCTACGGGCATTTCGAGTTCCTCGTCATGTCGTTCGGGTTGACGAATGCACCCGCAGCTTTCATGGATCTCATGAACAGAGTCTTCCGACCATACCTGGATCAGTTTGTGATCGTGTTCATTGACGACATCTTGGTCTACTCCAAGACCCAAGCAGAGCATGAGTATCACCTTCGCACCATTCTCCAGACTTTGTGGAATCATCAGCTTTTCGCCAAGAAGTCAAAGTGCGAGTTTTGGCTTTCAGAGGTGCAGTTTCTTGGGCATGTAGTCTCAGGAGCAGGCTTGTCAGTGGATCCTTCCAAGATCGAGGCAGTTTTAGATTGGGAACATCCTCGAAATGTCACAGAAGTGAGGAGTTTCCTTGGTTTAGCTGGATACTACCGTCGGTTTGTGCAGGACTTCTCAAAGATTGCCACGCCACTGACCAACTTGACAAAGAAAGGAGTCAAGTTTGAGTGGAGTGACGCATGTGAAGAGGCATTTGCAGAATTGAAGAACCGGTTGACCACAGCCCCAGTCCTCGTTCTCCCCAACGGTGTAGATCCGTACCAAGTGTATACGGACGCTTCAGGGACTGGTCTAGGTTGTGTACTGATGCAAAATGGTGGGGTAGTGTGTTATGGCTCTAGACAGTTGAAGCCACATGAGAAGAACTATCCTACACATGATTTGGAGTTGGCAGCTGTTGTACATGCTCTTAAGATCTGGAGGTGTTATCTCTACGGAGCCACTTTTGAGATCTACACGGATCACAAGAGCCTACAGTACATCTTCACCCAGCGTGATCTTAATCTACGGCAACGGAGATGGATGGAGTATCTTACGGATTATGAGTTCACCCTACGATACCATCCAGGGAAAGCCAATGTTGTTGCCGATGCCTTGAGCAGGAAGCCGAGGTATGAGCTTGCGAGTATTTTCCTCTCTCGCATGGAGGCTTTGGAGACACTGGAGGATTATGATTTGGACGTACGGTTTGGGGATTCTCACGGATTCCTGGCCAGTGTGTCACTCAGGCCCCACATCCTACAGCAGGTGGGGGAGTATCAGTGGAATGATCCAGAGAGCCACTTGGTTCGAGCACAGGTCTACTCAGGTGAAGCTGACAACAAGTGGAGTGTCAGTGATGATGGGCTCATCAGGTACAAGGGACGTGCCTTTGTCCCCAGTGATGATTATATCCGAAAACTAGTGTTGGAGGAGTCACACCGGACTAGTTTCACCATGCATCCAGGAGCCACCAAGATGTATCAGGATATGAAACGCCAGTTTTGGTGGAAGGGCATGAAGCAGAGTATCGGAGAGTATGTGTCTAGATGTGATGTGTGCAGGCAAGTGAAGGCTGAGAACAGACATCCAGCAGGACTACTTGAGCCTTTGGCAGTTCCACAGTGGAAGTGGGACCACATCACCATGGATTTCGTCACCGGCCTACCCCGTTCACGGGAGGGTCATGATGGGATTTGGGTGATAGTTGACAGGTTGACGAAATCTGCACACTTTCTACCTGTCAAGATGAGCTCTCGTACTCAGTACTTTGCAGATCTGTACATTAGTGAGGTGATCAGACTTCATGGGATACCCAAGAGCATCATCTCAGACCGTGACCCACGTTTTACTTCCAAGCTCTGGAGGTCGTTGCAGAAAGAGTTGGGTACCGAGTTGCATTTGAGTACAGCGTATCATCCACAGACGGATGGACAGTCCGAGCGTACGATCCGTACCTTAGAGGACATGCTTCGTTCCTGCATAGTTGATTTTGGTGAAAAGTGGCATGAGTGTCTATCTCTTGCAGAGTTTGCCTACAACAATAGCTACCACCGTAGCATTGGTATGGCTCCATTCGAGGCACTGTATGGACGACCATGTAGATCACCTACATGTTGGTTGGACAGAGAGGACAGAGTTCTACTTGGTCCAGATGTGATACAGGAGACTTCAGAGAAACTCCAGATTGTCCAGGAGAGGCTTAGAGCAGCCCAGAGCAGGAGCAAGTCGTATGCAGATACACGTCGGACACCCCTTGAGTTTGCAGTGGGAGACTTTGTGTACTTGAAAGTCAGTCCCCGCAAGGGAGTTAGACGATTTGGGGTTAAAGGGAAGTTGGCCCCAAGATTTGTAGGGCCCTTCCAGATAGCCCAGAGAGTTGGATCAGTTGCATACCGGATTCACCTGCCACCACGGCTGCAGCATATACATGACGTGTTCCACGTCTCACAGTTACGGAAGAGCCCACCGGGTGCCCCACAGAATGTTATTTGGACTGATGTACAGCTGCGCAGCGATGCTTCGTACGAGGAGAGACCGTACCGCATCTTGGATCGTGATGTGAGGAAGCTCAGGAACCGAGAGGTTCCAGTGGTGAAAGTACAGTGGGATCACCATAGTGAGGAAGAGGCTACTTGGGAGCTTGAGTCAGTCATGCAGCAGGCTCACCCACACCTCTTCTGATGTCAGGTAAATTTCGAGGACGAAATTCAATTTAAGGGGGGTAGAGTGTGAGACCCCGAAATTTTAATTTAATTTTCCGACACACTTAGGGTTTAATTCCGATTACTTTTCAGTACGTCGTCATTTCGTCTAACGTTTTTACGTTAAGACACGCGTCGCCACATGCGTGAAAGTATTTACGGAATATTTTCCGGCACTTCACGTATTTTTCGTACGACTTACGTTTAAATTTGACGTTTGGTTATTTGAAATGAATTTTCGAAAATGGTTTTGGTTTTGAAATTTATTTTGGGATCGGGAACGAATCGTGGCCGTTGATTCGATGGACGAATCGTGGCCACTCCTTTTTCTTTAAAAACCCTATCTCTTTTCCCTTCTCCCTCACCTCTCCTTTCTATTTCTTCACTTTCCTTTTTCTCTCCACTTTCCCATTCTGTTCCTTCCTTTTCGAGCCAAAGCTCTCTCCTCCCTCTCTCCTCGACAGCAGCCACCAGGCGCACCGCTCCGGCGCGCGTCGTGCCTCACCACCACTCCTATCAGCTTCGCACAGCTCCGGCGACTCCAGCCAGACCACCGGTGAAGCCAGCGCCGCCGCCAGCGCCGCCCAGCCGAGAGGAGAAACCCAGAAATCCCTGTGCAGCACAGATCGAAGCATTTCAAGCCTTCTGAGGAGCAAGGGACCTCCCAGGCGCCACCAGGAGCCGCCCAGGAGCAAGGAGGAGGAAGGAGAAGGCCGGTGGAGCTCCGCCGGAGGTGTTTCGCCGGAAAACACAGTGGAAGCTTCAAGGGTATGAAAACTTGATCTTTTCCTTCGATTGTGATGTTGTTGGATAGCCTAGGATGTGTAGAAGATGTTAAGAGTACTCAGGGGACTCGATTTGGCCGGAAAAGCTTCGAAATCCGGCCAAAACAGTGGTTAGAACCGGCACGGTAAAAACCCTGGTTTTTACCGTGTCAGATTTACTTTTTACTTTAACCCAGGGGCAGAGTTACCATTTTGCCCCTAACTGTTTAAGTTATTTACGGTTACTGTTTTTACTATTTACTTTTACTGTTTACTGTTTACTTTTACTGTTTTACTGTTACAGTTTTACTTTTACTGTTTACTTTTTACGGTTGACTTTGACCGGTTGACTGTTTGACTTTGACTTTTTGACTTTGACCGGTTGACTTTTTGACCGTTGACTTTTTTGACCGTTGACCGTTGACTTTACTGTTGACCGTTGACTTTTACTATTCCAAAGTTGACTTTTCTTTTATGCCGTAGAACACCTATTTTACGTTTTCGAACACTACGGTTAAACGTTTTAAAGACTTTTAGCTTGTAAACGTGGCAAAAACGACGTAAGTACTGAATAAGAAACAATTCCGATTTCACACCGGTTCGAGAATCGGAGTGTCAAACAAGTCAAACCCTAATGTCAGAAAGATAAACAAAGAGTGTTTATCGAGTCTTAGTCGTAGTTAGTAGATCCTCGAGTTACTTATACCTGACTATCACTGTTGTCTCACCCACAGACTCAGGAGCTCGTCTACACAGACTTCAGGTGGACCAGGGATTGGAGCGCAGCCAGCTGTACCATCATACCAGGTAGGGGGAGCACGCCCATTGGGTGAGCCGAAACCCTCTTGGGTCGGCGGCTCTTTTACTTTTACGTACCAAATAAAGATGCATTGTTTTAAGCTTGACCACATGCTTCTTATAGCACTTGGTGTGTGTGTGTGTGTGAGTTATGGATCGAAAAGTAGTACCGTCGTCCTGATTTCCGGTGCTTGGCCTGAGAGCGACGGGACCTAGTATTCTAGCACTCCTACGGTGTCGATGACCGTTAACCTCCGGAGGGGCTATGCCCTGTTTATTTTCATTCATATATCCCGCTTACGCTCGTCTCGAACAGAGTAAAACGTGACGTAAGTGTGGCCTGCTATTTGTTGGGCGTTAGCTGGAAATGGACGCTCTCGCTATTCTGCGCACTCGGGCGCTTAGATAGTTGGCCCCGGTTTGCAGTAAAGACAAACCCGGGATTCGGCCGCTCAGATCCAGAGAGTTCTTTCATATGTGGTCACATGATTTACCGAGCTTTGTGTGCGTGCCGTGCATTTACATTTCCACATGCTCTTTCGTACTTACGAGTACATATACATATATAAGAAATGTTTTCTCATGGGTTTTAAACCCCGACTTGGATGGCTTTGGCCCCATTTGGGTTAGCGAGGACGAGTTGCTCACCTCTACATCTTTTCAGGTCTACAGCACCCGACACTAGAGGAGCTGGACTAGGCCGCGGAGCGTCGGTTATCGTGCACTTCACTTTTCGAGGACTCCCATTCTGGTGTGGTTTTCATGTATCTTGATTTCCGTATCTTTATTATTGTTGTCTGTTGGATACTCTGAGACATTTATTCGGGCCCAGTGTACCGAGACTTTTTCATGTATTATTTCTGTCTCGGGTATTTTCTACTATCTTCCGCTTGTAAAACATTTGTGTGCTACTCTGATCATTTGTAATTCAGTATTTGACATTCATATTATTATTCATTTGTTGTATGTTTCATTCATAGCCTTGTGGTTTCGGTCCGGTGAGTCATCAATACGTCGAAAGACGTATTGATTACTTGCTAGATCGGGGTCACGGCGGTTACCGTCGTGTTCCGGGACCGAGAATAGTCCCCGGGATGCGACACCTTCTCTTCTTCTTGCAGAGAAACTATTTGCAGATTCAACAACTTTTCATCTAATGAGGAATTTGCGAGACTCCAAAACTCTTCATATGCATATGAAATGAATCGGACAATCAAATATCCAATAATTGAAGAAAGAATGATGATGGTAGAGAAAGAGATCTGATCTGAGGTTTCTTCATGGGTTTTTCTCCGATGAGTTTTGTTCTAGGCTCTGGGAGAGAGAAAGATGATATATAGTATTAAACGGTGACAAGTGTCGCTCGTGGATCATCTGTGTACCAATATTGTCCTAATTTAACCACCTTTAAGGTGTTGGATTTTAATCACAAAAGGTCTCGATACAATTAGGAATGATATACCCACTTATGAATTACATGTCTTGTTCTTAATCGTCCTCTTAAATTATCAAGATGGTGTTTCAAAGCATGAGTCTACAAAGTGTCAAGCAAGATATTAAACGGTTGTGCTGAAGCTATAACTTTCATTTGACATGCTTTGGGGATAGACATGAGAAGAAGATATCTGGTGTCTGAAACAATGCGACTAATTAGGAATGATCTACCCACTTATAAATTATATTTTATTTGTTACTTTTCTGATGTGTGATCTATTACTCTCCAATATTTTCAACATATAGAAATGGAGAGAGAGAGAGAGAGACAATGTGGATAATAGAGAGGAGATAGAGATCGAGATGATAAAGATAAAGATGATGGTAGAGGAAGATATGAGGTTCTGGTTGATCGTAGAGATTTTTTAGGTAGAGATATTTTCCTGATAGATAAAAGTGAGAGAAAGAACGAGTAAAAAAAGACATTTCCTTCAGCCGATGTCAAATTTGACATGGTTGGGCTCAATACCAATTTCACATGAATTTGGCTTTTTAGTTAGAGGCACCCCACACAGTCAAAAACAAGTCGTTGGGCATAGTTGGCAGAAGTAACTCATTCATTGGAGTTGCTCTTTTTAAATATTTTATTAAATAATTTACACACACTACATATGTCATGATGTTTGAATCTGTGACCTTATAATAGTTAATTAAAAACCTTAACTAATTATGACCTTATAATAGTTAATTAAAAACCTTAACTAATCATATCACACCTTATTTATTAAAGTTGCTCCTGATACACGTGACGTTGTAGATTTCAAAGAATTTAGGAAAGGACCAAAGGTTGCGCAATATCATCAAATTCCATGGAAGAATTGACTTAATAACTTGAAGTCAACATCATCAATCACACATACCTAAATTCATCCCCTCAAAACCAAAAAAGAGACTTTTGAAACCAAAAATACAAAGAAAGGTCCCTCCAACAGTACACCACAAAGTGACAACCTGACATTCCAAACAGAGCAAGTGGGAAAAAACCAAAACACAAAAATCTGATACTTCCGATTTTTCTGTGGAAGAAACAGAGACGTGGATCCAAGGCCAATGCCGAGTGTGTTTGACAACGTCAACTCTCTTTCAATCTGATATTGTTTGGCCAGCGAAATCTCGGACACCATTGCTAATCTCAAGGACCGAGACGATCCCATATACCAATAACAGCAGAGGAGCCATTTCTATATTTCTATATATACACACATTTGCTTCATCTATCATTCCTTCTTTTCCTCTTTCATCCCTTTCCTCCAATCCAAACCTAAAAGCTTCATCAACACAGGAAAAACAGAGCAACTATTCGGACCCGGATCCGACATTGTCGGACCCATCCGCTCCCATGCATTGATTCTCTCTCTCTGGTTTTTGGGTTTGGTTCTGTTTGTGTTTCAGAGAGAGGGAGTCTAATCATCAATCTAGATACAGGTATGGTTTCTGATTGCTTTTGATTTCTGGGTTTATGTAATTTCCGTCATAGTTTAAAGCTTTTCTGTTGGGTCTGTAAAGGAATCACCTTCTTCTCTGTTTTGGTGTTTAATACATTGAATCATATTCTGCTGCTTTTTTCTGTTTATGGTTTCTGTGGGTTTTCTTTTCAGTCATAAATTGTCGGTGTGATGATGATGAATCATTGGTCTTGTTTTGTTTTGGTAAGGTAATGTTTATGCATGATTGTTTTTCCAGTGGTCTTATTTGTTTGTCTTCTTGGTTCTGGTTGGATGTGGGTCCTGTGCCGTTTCTGCCACCTTTCTTTCGCCGGTTTTAATAGTAAACAAAACAGAAGCTTGAGCTTCCTTGAAACTCGACTCAGAGGGTGACCCTCAACTACTTTTTATGCATATGTTTTCCAAAGCTTAGAAGATATGCTGAGGTTTTGTGTGGGTGGAATTCTGAAGTCACAAGTTTTGAAACAGTAGACTAAGAATTTGGGGTTTGGAAAGAGTTGGCCTGACTTTGTTTTGAAAGGTATATTGTGACACTTGATTTTCATGTTCATTGCAGACAATTTGATGTTCAAGTACTAGTTTGGTATTCTATTCTTTGATGAAATCATTGTATTCGTTAGTCTTATATGTGTCTGTGTTATGATCCTTGTGCTTTCTTAGCAATCTTTCGTTCTTCTGTGTGATTTGTCTTGGTTGTTTCATGTTGTTAGCCACGAAAGTTGGAGTACTGTATGAACACATTTGTGTCGTTCGGACTTGCCTGATTCTGAAGCTGCAAAATGGGTGGTTGTGTGTCAGCCCCATCTAAAACTATTAAATCACAGAAGAAATCACAGAAGAAAAGACTTAGGGGGTTTAAACGCCATGGGAAGATAAATGTTATTACTAAGAAGAGGAATAGTGATGGAGGAGCTCGAGTAGCAGATTATTCTGTTAGTGAGATCGTGCATATGGGGTTTGAGAATGGTGCAACAGCTACTTGCACAAGGTCTAAGGTTTCTAATTCAAAATTCCATGTCACGGAGCTGCAATGGCACCACACTCCTAATAATGCAGATGGTTTGTGCTCTCTTTACCTTTGGAAATTGAACTATATTTTGGCCAAAACTCCAAAAGTACTGTCTGAAAAGTTACGTTTCTGTTAAATCTCACATTATAGAGTTTATTCATTTGCAGCAATTTGCCAAGATGAATCTTGGTTCGACTCCGTCAGTATTCTGGATTCTGAATCAGATGACGACTATGTTAGTCTACAAGGAGGTAATAGCCTTTAATTGACTAAATGGAACTTTCTTTCGTGTAGACAATTGTGTATCGTATATCCACTAACATGGCTTATGGCATAATCTGGACTTGGGAGTAAACTTAAGTTGGTTTAACCTCAAGATGCGTATTGAGATTTCCATGACTCACAATTACTGCGTCTACTGAATACTTAGGTCATTAGTAGCATACCTATGATCATGTCAAGTTTCATCCACATACAGTAAGTATAGTGGTTCTTGGTGGTTTTAAATTGATTGAGGTGCCCCAGTATGCTGCTCCTTATATCTTTTCTTATTCCAACAAATTCAGTGTTCTGCACATATCTTTTCTTGTTGATTATGAAATGTATATATCATACATTAATTTTGGAATTCTGAAGCAAAGTTTCTCTTTCTGAGATACTTATTGGAAAAGGGTTTAATTTGATTTTTTTCTGTAATCTTACTTTGTTTTACAGATAGTTTTCCAATAGCATGCAATGCAATTGGGAATATCCCTGGTGGTCAAGTACTTCAGTATGAAAGGTGTGCATGCTTTGTTGATAATGGGTGCAAGTATGAAGAATACCAGAGCTATACAAAAATAGATGGAGGCAAAGTCATGGGGAAAGATGAACTCAAGGATTCAAATCAGTTTCCCCGTACTAGTATCCAGGGCTTAGATAGGAAGAAGTTGCTAGATCAAAATCCTCGAAGCTTTAAAGGACTGAGGGAGGATCGACGTGATTCTAATGAGAAATCTGGCTTAGCTCGACTGATACATTCTCTAAGTTTCAATGATAAGAACTCACACGCACAAACACATTCTCAAAGAAAGCCATCATCAGTTTTCAGGCTTTCTTTTAAGAGGAGGTCCTGTGATGCAGAAGAAACCAATGAACAATGTAAGTGCTCACATAATTCAATTTTTTCTGTGTAGAAGGAAATTACATTTATGCTCTTTGCAATTTCACAAGGTCATTTATTTGTTCTCAGTTAATTGTTGGCCAGTATATGTAATTTTTATACATTACTTGGTACTACTGGTTGTAGACTTTGTTGTCTTTGTTGCATGTACACAGCTCACAAATGATATATCTGCAGGTCAATCAAAGAGGTTTCTCAGTCGGCCTAGAGCAGGACTTGCCATTCCCTGTTGTAAAGTAGAGAAGATGACTCCAGGATGTTGGTCTGAGATTCCACCCTCCAATTTCAAACTCCGTGGCGAGAACTATTTCAAGTATATTTCTTTAAACCACCTTGACTGAAATTAGAGATTTGCAGCTAGTGCCTAGTTACTCAGATCATGTTATAACTCTCTATTGGCTTTGCCATGTAGGGATAAACGAAAGGCACCTGCTGTGAACTACAGTCCATATACTCCAATAGGTGTTGATCTATTTGTGTGTCCTAAAAAGATACATCACATAGCTCAATATCTCGAGCTTCCTAAAGTAAACACAGATGTAAAAGTGCCCCCACTCCTCATTGTAAATATTCAGGTATTTTTGCAGAACCTGCTCATGTAGGTATGTGCTTTTATTCCTGAACAACTTATCATGATGTTTCTCTGTCCTTTGTTGCAGTTGCCTACCTATCCTGCTGCCATGTTCCCTGGTGATAGTGATGGAGAAGGAATGAGTCTTGTACTATATTTTAAAGTCTCCGAGAATTTTGATAAAGACATCTCTTCCCAATTCCAGGAAAGCATCAAGGTAACTTCACTGATTTCTTGATTACACTTACTGCTCGGGACATAGAAGGAATCTAATTGTTCAATGAGCAATTTTGCCTGTTCTATTCAGATATCGAGTTGTAGTATTCAATTTTTTTCTTAGATATGACTAGGTCCTTAACCGATGCAATGTGCTTTCACTTGCTGCTATAATATTTCATCAAGTTTACTTAAACGGATGATGTATTTGAATAATGCTCCAGAAAATGGTTGAAGATGAAACAGAAATGGTCAAAGGATTTGCAAAGGATTCGACTGTACCTTTCAGAGAAAGGCTAAAGATCTTGGCTGGAGTGGTTAATCCTGATGAACTCAACTTGAGTTCTGCCGAAAAGAAGCTTTTACATGCCTATAATGATAAACCAGTACTTTCACGCCCTCAGCACCAATTTTATAGGGTATGACTTCTTTCAATTTTATTGTACTGCGATATTGTGAGTTACAGATGATGAAAGGTACTGTGTTGTTACAAGGATAGACTTTTTTGACTTCATCAAGCTCACATGCAGGGTCCTAATTATTTTGAGATTGATCTGGACATTCATCGGTTCAGCTACATATCAAGGAAGGGACTTGAATCTTTTAGAGAACGTCTGCAAACTGGAATACTAGATATGGGTTTAACTATCCAGGTAGCCAGATTGTTTGTAGCATTCTTTCATTTTGGGAAGAAATTTTCTTGGTTTTCTAAAAATAACCAAATTCTTGTTAGCATCGTCAGTTACCCTATTCCCTCTCATTTTAATTTTATAGGCACAAAAACAAGAAGAGTTGCCGGAGCAAGTGCTGTGCTGTATGAGACTGAACAAGGTTGATTTTGTTGATCATGGTCAAATACAAGGTCTGATCACTAATGATGAATGACTTAGATGATTAGATGCATGGCATGGAATTCAGAAATGGCAGATAGTCATGAAATTCGTGATCAAGCTGCAAATTGAAGAAGAGAAGACAATATTCATACCCAGCCCCAGGAAAGTCTTTGTATCATTGCTAGAATCACTAGTTTGAGTCAATGCGACTCTACTACCCCGAGCAGCTTTGTATATATTACCTTCATAAGCTGCTTAGGAGTTGGGAGTTAGGACTAGGCTTTGATATTGGTTCACATGTATGTAATCGCAACAAGGTCTTTGCAAGCATGCTCTCCAGTCTCCATCTACTAGTCCCTTATGTTAATCAGTAAAATTAACTTAAAATTAACCTTTTTACTCACTGATCTGTTACTTTTGTCAACATCAACAAGATAACCATCACGACAATCCGTTCCTGATCCTGAAGGGCGTAAGCCTCGAATTCCTGTGTGACGGAGCAAACAATTACCTGCCGTGGACTAAGCCAGAAGGGCCATTTCCCTTTGTAGTGCTCCAAAAGTATACCAAAAACCCAATGAGTAACATATGGAGTGAGAAAGGTTGATAAGTTAATTTAAACAAATACTTAGATTGGATAAAGGCATTCAATTGAATATGAGTTTATATGTTGACAAATCTTTGGTGACATATGTTCTAGTAGTGTATGATTGTTCCTAGCTATTTTTTCTTATCTATTATATAACCCTAAAACCAGATCTTTATGTTATTATTTAGTTAAAGGCATTCAATTGAATATGAGTTTATATGTTGACAAATCTTTGGTGACATATGTTCTAGTAGTGTATGATTGTTCCTAGCTATTTTTTCTTATCTATTATGTAATCCAGGAGTAAAATAATAACATAAATTCATTCTGTAAATGTCTCTTCATGAAAGCTTTTCTAGGTCTTTTGTTCTCTGTTTTGTAGAGAATTTATTCAACCCCAAAAATCATGAAATATTGTTAGTAGTTAGTTTAGTGAGTCTAATTCGTGTCTGCAAATTTTCATCTTGTTTGGAGTAATTTAAAGTCGTTTGTCCATTAGTTCTTTCTGACTGGACAGATCATGTTTTAGTTTCAGATCGAGTCATAGATTATGATTTAGACAATCTTCTACTGGAGACTCCTACTTTCTTATACTACCATCAACAACTTATATTTGATTGTAGTGTTTATTTATAAGTCTATTTTAAGCTTAGGAAGAAGCCTAATACAGCTATGTGTATCATTACAGGTCTCTCCCCCTTGCCTCGTTTATCCTCTGAAGTGTAACGCAGTCGAACTGCTAACTATCAGGTAGCTGAAAATCAAGACGTATTGTTGCACATTGAAATTTTTTCTTCATAGCAGTACACACGCCAAAATCTATCTTTGGTCCAAAAAATGCACCATCCCCTTCATTTATCTGCCAACGCATGCCAAACTCATGTAGTGCTTCTGTAAGAATTGCCTCGGCTTTATCCCATGTTGCCCGCTCTCCATGGGAACTTTCCGGCCTTGTAGATAGCTCCACATCAAGGGACAGACCAAATATGTCATATGTATACTATTGGTTAGTAAGTCATCTGTGATTATCTATGATGTATTCTACGGGGATAACATTATATTTTGTTAATGTTTTTAAATCTCTATCTAGAGCTGTTTAATCTTCACCTAGGGGCTAAGTAGTATTTCACCGTTTCGATTAAAACTGATTAATTCCCGTTTAAAACTTATTAATTTTCGATTAATCCACCGATTAATTTAGACGCTTGTCATCAGCTATCCGTCCGACTAGCACTTAACGTTTTTTTAAATTGATTTTATCACGATTCTATAATAAAGGTTCAAGTTTTATGTTCTCCTCAATACATATTATTAATATAATAAATGGAAATTCGTGATCAAGTCGTACTTGTGGATTAGATATGTAAGGCATGGAATTTATTAGAGATGGCTATCTACTCATGAAATTCGTGATCAAGTCTTCCTTCTGTAAAATCGAAGAAGAGATGATAAATATTCATACCCAGGATTGTCTTTCTTTGTATCATTGCAATAATCACTGGTTTGACTGTTTGAGTCCATATGTGACTCTATCTCTACTCACCAAGCAGCTTTGTATGTATTACCTTTATAAGCTGCTTAGCCGCTTAGGAGTTGGGAGTTAAGACTAGGCTTTGATATCGATATTGGTTCATGTATGTAATCGCAACAAGATCGATCTTTGCAAGCATGCTCTCCATCTACTTGTCCCTTGTGTCGATCGATCAGTAAAATTAACTTATAATCTGCTTATTAATCTCAAGTTCCTGAGCAATTTCGTTTTACAGCCTCACCAAGTCATCAGTAACGAAAATAAAACCGAGACCCGCTTTCATTATATTGTCAATTTGCTAGCATACTTTTTTTTTCTGTTATTTTGTTACCCTAACTTTCATAAATTTATCAAATTACTACCCAACCATCATATATGTCTTTTTCTATTAGGTGTTCCGTCAATTATTTTTTCCTATTAAGTGTGCCTTCGACGTGAGAGAATTTTCATAATTTTGAATTCAAATTGAGTTTTTTTTAACAATTGAATTTGTCTTTTTATATTCTGAACTTCATTTAGGAAAGATAAAATAAAATAATACATAGATTTCGATCAAAAAAGAAACATACATCCACGTGAAACTATGAAAGGCACACCTAACAGGAAAAAAAATTAACGGAACACCTAACAGAAAAAGGCATATATGACGGTTGGGTAGCAATTTAGCAAATTTATGAAAGTTAGGGTAGCAAAATGACAAAAAATAAAGATAAGGTGGTAAATTGACAATATAATAAAAACTAGGATACTAAAAAGCCTAAAACCGAGAAATGAGAAGAGGAACAAAAAGACTAAGTAAAGCCTCATAATCTATAGAAGTATGAAATATAGTGTCTTGCACAAGGAAAACAGGCATTATATAACTAGTTACCTGCAGAAGAACACGAAACCTGAGAAAAATACTAATAATATGTGAAGCTTTAACTTCGTTTTTCTGTTCCCTTCAGAAGATCATAGAGACTCGTACCTCTGATATGTTCATCTTTTTTATCTCTAGCTCGTACGCTCACCTCACCTGGTCACTTTTGGTTTCGGGGCGTCTCACCACGGATGTTGTGATCGGATCTTTTCGACCTTGGTCACTTTCGCTGCGGTTCACCACCGATGCTACATATTGTTGTTGCTGATCAATGGGTGCTGTAACTGGATCTTTTCGACCTCTGGCTCTTCCTAAGAGGTAGCCTCCTAAAGCACCAATTAAGACCAAACAAAAGGAAGAAGTTTTAGAGGGAAGCCAATTTCTCGGCTGATGCTTTAGAAAGTCTTGGACATTCTGTTTCATCGTGTATCTCTTGGTTTTCTCAAATTGCCACTCAGGTGCAGCCTGCTCGCCACTTGATCTTTTAGGATTCGGGTTCCACCTTGGGTTCTATTTATAGTTTTCTTGTTCTTCTGTATGCTGTCCAAAAGGAAAAAGTAACTGAGGAAGAGAAAGGAGTATTTTTTCCCTCGGATATCGAACGATTATGAAGTCGATTATGAACCCTAAACTACATACAGCTTTGTCACTCCTGTCTTTATAAGGTTTCATGGTTTGATGCAATTAGGAATCAGAGTCATATATTATTCACAATCCTCAATCGAATTCACGATTTTATTAAAAATTAAAATAAAATAATACCGAAAGAAAAGTATTTGAAAGCTTCTATTCATACCTCTCAAATTACTACATAGACCTTTCTAGTTTTTTGTAATTTTTAAAATCCTATTTTGTCCTCAAGCAAAAAAAATGATATAATTTTATTTTTCTGGTCTTCTTCCCCTAAAATCAATGAGGAACAAAAGTAAGTTAAGTACTGGTTCAATTATTTTCAAAGAGGGGATATAGGCAAGGTTGGCTACGTCAGAGTTTTTCATGTTGTTGGTATTAGCAAGAAGAGAGGAGATGAGACATTGAGCAACGACAACAATGGGCATAACAAAGACGATTCAGTCAAACAATTCAAGCTCTAATACATTCCAATAGTGACCTAGGACCATGACAACAAGGGACCAGACTAAAGAATTAAGAGGAAGCAAGTTTGATTGATTGGGGTTGTGTAATTGTTCAGGAGATTTTGTACAACATCAATACACCATTTTACTTGTCCAATTAAACCAATTAACAATAATTTCTAGTTAATTGTGTGGTTGACCCATCATCTCTATTCAATTCTATTGGGACTCAAGATGCAAAACATCTTCTCAAATTTCTGTAATTGCAGACTGGGTTTGTGGTTCCCGAAATAAAAAAGGAAGTTGCAAAGTGGAAAAAAATGAGGTGTAGAGATAAAAACTATACTGGCTAAAATTAGAAATTGTGGTGTAAAAATTTTAGTGGTGATCTAAATATTATTTTAGGAGGTATGAATAGAAACTCTCAAAAGATTTTATAAGAAGCGGTCTTCTTGAGTGTAATTATGGATGGTTCTAAAGCTTATTTAAATAGTATTTAATCGTACACATTTTGAAGGCATTGCATGATGTTTCACTAGTAGAGGAAATAACTCATGCAACGAAAATATATTTTTTCATCGTATGAGTTCAAACTGATGCGACGAAACACATTTTGTCGCATAATGCTGACTCATGTGACAAAATTTTTTATTTCGTCGCCTAAGTTCATAATCATGCTACGAAATATTTAAAATTTCGTCGCATTAGTTTTGAATTTTTTCGCTAAAATTTTCCCCTTAGCGCTGACTGATACGACGAAATATTAAAAATTTCATCGCATTAGTTCACACTCATGAGACAAAATTTAATCATTTCGTCGTATAAGTTCTGACAAAAATTTTGAATTATTATGCCAAAATTTTCCCCCACCCCCTCCCTTCTTCTTCCTCTCTTTTCTTCTTCTTCTTTCTACTTATTCATCACCACCCCTCCACTTCTTCTTCTTCACCATGCCACCACCACCACCCCCTTCTTCTTCTTCTTCTTCTTCTTCTACCACTGTACCACCCCCTCCTCCGCCACCACAACCTTCTTCTTCTTCTTCCTCCTCCTCTCTTTTCTCTCCTCTCCTCATTCTTCTTCTTCTTCCTCCGCCACCACAACCACCTCCTCCGCCACCACCACAGTCCATCACCACCACCTCTGGCAAAACAAAAATATAATAATTTTTTAAATTAAATTATCACTAAATTGATAATTAAATTAATAAAAATAATATTTTTTATTTACTGAAAACTTTTAAGCAAAGAAAATTTTTTGTCACATTGGTCGAAGCGACCAAAATTTTTGTCGCATAAGTGTATATGACGAAAAAAATCAAAGCTTTATGGACTTTCGCAGCAGACAACACTCTGCTTTCTTTTTCTTCAAGGGAATATGCTTATGAAGGTTGTCTTTAACTTGCTAGAATGCTATATATATATCTTCTAATGAGGGATCTCCTTTCTTGACATATATGAGGGATCAAAGATTACACCAAATTTTTAATCACCAAATCACATCTCCACCTTGCATCACACATCTCAAACCCTAATTGATGACCCTAATTTCAGCATCAAGGACCAGGCTTAAATAATTCCTTTCAGAAATCTGGAGAATCAAAGTCCAGTTTTGTGGAGCTTCAGGCTCATTATATATATATTGTGAACCTCCATCAGCCCCTCCTTCTTCGTTCCTACCACCTCCCCTTCATCCGGTTGCTCCGGGCGCCCAAGACCTCCTACGCTAGCGAACTGGCAGAAGGCTTGAACCAGCAACTGCTCTGACGATAGAGCTCGGGATAGCACTTCCAACACCAGGAACGAGGATCCCTTGAACAAGGTAAGAACCGCTTGTTCTACACCTTCTCTAGCTGTACGATCTTGGACCTCTTTCCTCCCTTCCGAAGACTTCACTCTTTTGTGAGAAGTAGTTGCACGCTTCTTCTTCTCCCTCGCAGCAAGAGTGGTACGCTCCAACCTCCTCTTTCTCTACACCTCGGCGATGTTGCCCTCATCTTACGAGGGCTCACCTTCCCCACGTTGCTGAGCAATTTGCGGATGAGGCAGCAAAGACTGTCTAGACGCTTCATCCTAGTGATTATGCAGAGGAGGACCAGAAACCTCCACTTCAGTGGTTTTGTGGACGACATGGCCCTCCGTAATCCTCAACTTGGACAGCTGGGCACGCTCCTGTAACACGTGTCTGACAGCAGCATTCATTATTTAACCAAATGAAAGGTTTTCTAAGGTTTTCTCTTCTATGTCCGGAGAAGGATACCGCAACAAAAACTCCAGATACAGCTTTTGAAGAGACGACTTGGAGTGGTGCCCAACCTTGAATCCGTCAATTGCAAATAACAAGCACATGTTAGATAGCGGAAAGTCAATTTTCAGACTCCATGAACATGGCAAAGTGACATCTACCTGGAGATCTACTCAGTCCGTAAGCGATTAAGCAGGGCCATCATGCAACGACACGTTGATCAGTAGTCTGCTTTCCTATCCAAAGTACCTTTACACGACGTAATCTCTCTCACTTGATATCTGACAGCGGGAACACTCTATTTTCTGCATAAGCAAGTTAACATATTAAACATATTGCATGCACAAATACGTACATCAAATAATATATCGCTATTATGAAACCCACCTCATATTGCTTGAAAGCAAGACTTCAACCTATAAGGCGAACCCCCATAAGAGTCACTGCCTCCAAACTCCCAGCCTTTGACAATGACAAATACATTGGTGTACCATTCATTTTCGGACTCATGCATCCCCTCAATGCACAAGTTCAGATGCTTCTTCCGGTTATCATTTCGCAACACCAATGTCGTTGTCCATCGCTTCCCGCTTCTTCTTGAGTATCTCAGGTCGTAGAAGTGCGTGATTTCCGCCATTGTATGGTGTTGACAGCCACACATCTCCCAGACCACGGCCATCGCCATTAAGATTATAAACATGTTTAAACCCATTTGTCTAAGGGCGACTCCAAGCTCAATCAGCACATAGTGCACCCATGGGTCAAGGGGAAGCTTCAGCCCATGCAGAACCAGAACCTCGCTCGACAGCTGAGTTGCTAGCTCACTATCTTTGATATGGTGTAACACCACTGTCTGAGGCATTCTATATTGAGCAATCAATGCTTCCACTCTTCACGCAGGCAATCGAACAACGGGTTCGTCTACTGCAGTTCCATCTGTAAGTCTCTAGGACACGAGATTCGTTTCTACGTGAATCCGTCCTGACGAACTTGCCTTCCCGCCTCCAGGATTCGCCATTGATTTTTCGCTTTGCCTCTTCTCATGACGTTCATGACCGTCAGGACGCGCCATATACTCCTCCGTTGGGTCACTCATCGCTATTGGATTTGGCTGCTCACAACCTTGACCACGCTTTGCCAGTTCACTGAGAACGAACAACTCCAGCTCGTCCTTAAAAGTCCGCGCTGTTAGGGACGGCTGAAAGCCCAAAATAAAGTTGGCAACATGATTTAATGACACAGTCTGATTATGGTGTAACACCACTGTCTGAGGCATTCTATATTGAGCAATCAATGCTTCCACTCTTCAAGCAGGCAATCGAACAGTGGGTTCGTCTACTGTAGTTCCATCTGTAAGTCTCGAGGACACGAGATTCGCTTCTACGTGAATCCGTCCTGACGAACTTGCCTTCCCGCCTCCAGGATTCGCCATTGATTTTTCGCTTTGCCTCTTCTCATGACGTTCATGACCGTCAGGACGCGCCATATACTCCTCCGTTGGGTCACTCATCGCTATTGGATTTGGCTGCTCACAATCTTGACCGCGCTTCGTCAGTTCATTGAGAACGAACAACTCCAGCCCGTCCTTAAAAGTCCGCGCTGTTAGGGATGGCTGAAAGCCCAAAATAAAGTTGGCAACGGGATTTAATGACACAGTCTGATTACTCGGGGATTCCGCTTCCTCTGAATCCGCTACAACGATTCGTTTTTCGGGCATCCGCCACAAACTTCCTAAACTTAAAAATGTCAGCCGAGTTAAATCTAGTTAGATCTAGCCTAAACTATACTTCAACCTCTGTTGAACTCAGTAACCTATCCAACCCTCGCATTGCTCTACCCAACAACATGCATAGATAAGGCATATGACAGAAGAACAAACTTGATTATACGTGCACTCGAGTCCCTCCTTCGACGTTACTCGATAGCTCCTCGCACTCTCTCAACAATTCAGTAGAGCTTTGGCTTGCACAAATGAAGAATGAAACCTGAGCTCCCCATCCCCCTATATATATTGACACCGAACGAACGCCAGCTGTTCCGTGTTTTTGCTCCAACCGTCGGATGAGTACCATGATGCCTATTTAATGCTGTAACAGAACGTCACCAAGTAAAAAAGCGACACGTGCCACAGGACCGTTCAATCTCCACTGCTTTATTACCATTGTAAGCACTTACGGGCCTCACAAGATACATCGTCATCTCCTCTACCGCGTATCGTTGTAAGAGTTCTAGAACTTTCGTGCATTCGTATTCTTTGTGCCTTTGCTACATGTGCATATATGCTCCACCGAATGGCATATCGCTGTAAACTAATAATGTCCTCACACGATGTGTCCCCGGCATATCGCTGTGAGCTAACAATGTCCTCACACGATGTGTCTCCAGCATCTACTGATTCACTCATCATTGTAAGTGATCCACTACCAACATTCTCTTTGTTGCATATGTGCAAGAAAACATACATATCAATTGGCGAGAGCCCGCCGTTAGCGTAACAGGCGAACATGCAAAAAATGAGAGTTTGGCATCAACGCCAAAAGGCGAGACATTGCCACACGCAAGAAAAGAAAGACTTCACCATTGACGACACAAGAATAAAAAGACAGCGAGACCATTCTTGATTGTCAAGCTAAGGGACTAGTAGGGCTAGGCGACACATTGGTATTACTTATGCTTGGAGACTTGATTTTAACTCCCTAACTAAGAATGTTTTCTTACTTGGAGACTTCAAAGACTTGTTGGAGTAGACACTATATGTCTCCACCGCCAAGCATAAATACCACCTTTTATGTGGGCCCATAAACTATAGCTGACTATAACATACGTCATGAAAGCAGTCATATAAGCTACACAACGACACCCTGAAGTCGTCGATCCGACATCAGGAAGTCATACCGCCGGCCTCACCGACATGTCCCACTAAACACATTCCACAGATATAGTCCCACATCAGAACTATGTAAATGGAGGGAGCTTCCTCTTCCTATAAATAGGAGACCCCTCCTCCTCAAAAGAGATGTTAGAATTGCATAGATAGAATATACAATAGATAGCGTTCTGTAACACTTGATAAAGACGATTCGCCGTACAAACCTTAATACAAGTTAAGTGGGCGTAGCTCTACCCACCAAAGGTGAGATAAACCACTATATATAGCGTGTCGCCATAACATTCCGCCACAGCGCATCGCCATAACACACACACACACACACACCGCACATACGTATCACCGAGTGGTACAAATCTGTTCCAACAATACATATATATGTCAAACTTTAATATGAAGGACATGAAAATACCATGTTTGTTAGATGCCTAGTTAGTTAATTCGTGTATAATTTGTAAATTATACATGTATATGCATTATTCTCGAATTATACACACGTTTTCCGAACAAAGGATAGGGAAAAATTCGCGTATTTTTGAAGTTAGCCGAATTATTCGCGTATATGTATTTTTCTCATATTTTAAAACTAAAAAAGGCCAACCCTAAACTCTAAATATTTAATGAATAAGAAATATAAATAGTACTATAATAATAAAGGATTCAAAATTCATTTTTTTCTTAATTGACTTTCTTAGTTGAACAAAAAATACATTTGACCAAAAAAATGAACATTTTTGGTCAAATGTATTTTTTGTTCAACTAAGAAAGCCAACTAAGAATAAAAAGTGAATTTTGAATCATTTATTACTATAATACTATTCACATTTCTTATTCATTAAATATTTAACATGTATTGATGTTTTGTATATAAAACCATGACTTTATATTTTAGATGTCACAAAAATACGTATAACTACTAGAAATGACAAATATATATCCGTATTTTTTCGTTCGTATTTTTATTACATCTTGAATTAAACACGTACGTATCGTATTTTTAAATTTGTCGTATCCATATTTTTGGCCAGAATTTTAAACTTATTTTTTATTTAAAATTTTCAAATTATACACGTACAAATTTTTAACGTATAATTCGCATATAGTATTTTATTAACAATGGTTAGATATGCTATACTTCTTACACGTTTCCTCTATTAATATTATCCAAGTACCATTATATTTGCCTTCGACTCTAGGTCAATGTTCATATCTGAGTCTTTTTCTAAAATAAAAAAAACAAATATGAATTTTTGAGTCTGTTGTTATATACCAAATGTCCAAATGTATGATTTTTGTTCGTAATTATTTAGTTTGATCAAATTTTTATTATAAAAATTTCGACACGCTTGAGCAAAGCTATGTAAAGGCTTAAAAAACAAGAAATGAGTGATGGGCTAAATGATTAGAGCCAGTTCTACGTTTTCCAGAAGATATGAAGATAAGAACCCATCTTGGTTGTCATGCAGGATTTCTCGTTAACATGTCAACGTCCGAACAACACTGAACAATCAATGACTAATAAAGAGAATCTAAATATCATCATCATAATGAAAAACGTTAGAATACACGGTACTACCGTGCATAGTGTAAAACTGAAACTTGTGTCATTTTTTTTTATAGACAGTGAAAATATTTGAAGGACAATGTTAAAATTTCTCAGTTGACCGTGTAAGGGTAAACTGTCGAGCGGGCGCTCCTGGGTATTATGATCAAGGCCAGAAGTGATGGGTTGCCTGACTGTATTGGGTTTCCAACGACAACTACCAGCAATTAGATTCGACTCTGATCTCCCGCAATGAGATTCATCGCTACACTCTCTGACTCTTCTCTCACAACATGATGGCGACGAGCTGAATATGCAACTCTTTTCTGGGTTATAAGATTTCAAATCTATACCTCCATCGAACTAGTGGAGGACGTGAAACCGGATTCTCTTCCCATAAGAGAGTTCCTAATAACTCTATTGATATTTTAGAAATCTCATCATCTTATCAAATTCTTGTCCTCTCTCTCGTTGCCGAGCACATGCCGCCGGAAAGATAGGACGACATGCAACTTGATTTTAGGACCGTCCATTTTCAGCTCCTTGGAATGGTACTTGCTGCCGAACATGCTCGGAATTCCCAGATATGATATGGTCAGTTCATAAGGGAGAATCTCCTATATTTGCTCCATGGAGAGCGTAAACAAAGTGAGCTTCTATTATTATTATTATTATTATTATTATTATTATTATTATTATTATTATTATTTTTGGGTTGATCGAATTGGTTTTGGTGGATGTTATTTGATTGCAAAGGTAGAATATTTGAGATGCTGGGGATTTAAAATTGTTTGTATTTAATTGAAACTTTACTTGCCTTATTTGTGATTTGGGATGGAATCTGAGTTTTTATTTATAACGAGCAAGTGATTGTGTGATTGAGGGAGCTTGAGTTTTGCAATTGTTGCAAAGTATTAAAATGGTGGTGAACAATTTGATTAAGATGTATGCGGACCATTCAAATTTTGTTGACAGCTTTCGAGCTTTATCAAAGATCATACATGTCTGGAAATTTTGTGTACCTGAAGCACAGAGATTACAGGATGAAGATCATATTAAATTACCAGGTATAGATTGATACATGGTGATTCTTTAATACACTTACAAGAGCAGTTGGGGATTTAATTTAGTTTCTTTAATTGATGCTTAGAGCTGATGGCAATGGTGAACTGGAATATTGACTCGGCAACGAGAGGCTAAGAGCAGAGACGAGAATTCAAGAAGAAAATGGGATTAAAGACCACCTTGACATAATCGATGGTTAAATTACCATTATGCCCTTCCGTCTTCAGTGAACGATTTTGTCTGGAGTACGGTACTTCACGGGTATTCCAGCATTTGCCATCTTCAAACATAATTGCCATGATGCAATACAAACGTAAAACAAAATTCCCTGATAGAAATGGAAGAAAATCCAACCAAATTTGGATAAAAACTAAACAAGAAAATCTCCATTTTCCTTTTTGCATAATTGCAACCTAACTTCAGTGCAAATCCCAGTTTACTTTCTCTAATCCGGTTCGGGTCTTTTGAAGCAGATAAGATTATGATTGTTACTTTAGCTAACTCACACGCATTAACGGTGGCGCGTGGATAAGACGCTCCGACCACCTCAGACAGGGGGACGTCGTCATCGTTCAAAGGACGGTACTTGCAGACAAAGGAAAATCTTTCCTGCGAGAAACACGCGCGAGTGGGATTTAAGAGTGAGAGAAAGATCCAAGGAAGTAGGGTCTGAGACACATTAGGAAACAGTTAGGGTTGTTGCTTCAGTAAAACCTAGGTGCCTACATGTTTTAAGTACTTTACCTATTACATATAATATTGAGTTTACCGAAGGTGGAGAGAATCTAGAAACATAGAAAAGGAAAAAAAATGTGGAAAAACAGTCCAGATCTTTCACATCTTTGAAAACCCCAGAAAAAGAAAAGTCATTATTAAATTGGGGTAGGAGGAGAAAGAAATCATTGAAACCAAGGCCATAGGTGAAGGAAGATTGTAATCTTAAATAAATTTTTTCATTTTTATTTTAAAAAAGTATTTAGAATAATGGCAGACCACAAGTTGACAAAATTGAAGTCATTTGTAGGAAAGATCTTCTTGTGTTTGGGATGTGGGATCCCTCCATTTCTCATCAGATTCTGGCCCAGCAGATCTGAAACAAAACAGCTCTTATCTCTCTGTATATTCTTCTTCTGTCTGGGGATAATTTAGGCTAAGTTTTCTGCAAATCTTCAATGGCAGTAGAGAAGTACCCACTTCCTTGTTTGGCTTGTATTCACTGTTTGTGTCTGTGTTCTGGTTCAGGAAGAGCTTAGAAGAAGATCACAAATTCACCATATGAGGTAGATTCTAAATTTTCTGTCTTTATTTGGAATTTGATGCTTTTTTGGATTTGATTCTGTATGGCTGTATTTCTCTCTATTTTTGCTTTGGTTTCTTGGTTTCTCTCAGTATTGATTTGCTATCTTCCAGCCATGACATTAACATTGATTTGGGTAATTGATTTTATATAGACCACTCTTCTCATGATGATTAGCCAAGTTTTTTTTTCCTTTTGGGGGTTCTGTATTTTGGTTTGTTGGGATATAGCTGGATATTCAGTCTTCGTTTGGACATCTGTAAATTCCCAGAAATTGTATTACTTGAGACTAAATAAATTCTTCATTTCTGAGAACCTGAGAATCAAATAAAACAAATATATCATATTCTTTTGGTCACATGATGTGCCATCACAATTGAAATTTGGTAATTTTGAGCTGCACTGGGATTTTAGACGATATGTTATTTCCTTCTCTGATGCTAAGAAGATCGGCTCAACGCTGACGTGTAATCAATGGTTATCACTAAAAATGAATGCTATTTTTCCGTCACTTGTGCATGATTGGATAGTGAATTGTTGCCGGTTTGCGGCTTTAATGAAGATGGTAGTGTCAGTAGGACTAATGGAAAGGAAAAGAAAATGGAATCTTTCTGATTTAGTCGATCTGTTGAGACTTCTGCTCACTCAATCAGTTAGTTTTCTGATATGCATTTCACTCAGCATTAACATTTGTGAATTTGGTTGAGTTATTATTAACATTAGTTTTCGGAAAATAAATATTGTTCTCGGATCTTGTCAAAATTTTGGAGTACTCTTTCACCTCTAGTTTCAAACTGTTGATTAAATCTGCTGATTGTTTTGGTAAAAGATACCTAGTATTCTGTTTCTTTATTATTGATTTTGACACTATATCTAAACCAATTCTCACAATATTTATTGAGTTAACTGCAGGAATGGGAACTGAAATACAGTCAAAGATGTATCTACCAGGATATTATTCCATACCGACTCTAATTAGCAATGTTGGCCATGGTGGATGGTCCCTACTCAACGAGAACAAATCCTTGACGAATGGGAAACAATTTGGCATACCCTCGGTGAGGCCATCTGTCGATGGGCATGAATGCAGTCAGGAACAAGTGAGGCAAATGATATTGAAGCATGAATCTACTTTCAAACATCAGGTCTATGTGCTACAACCTTTGTTTTTTGTGCTTCTAATTTTGTGTACCACAAAACAGTCATCTAATACTATCCCATGTGTATCTGTGATTTTGTGATGCAGCTCAATGAACTTCATCGTCTTTACGAAAGACAAAAAGACTTGATGAATGAGATCAAAAGCAAAGAGTTGCTCAAAAGTAAAAAAGCAGCGGCGGCATCACAACTACCTCTTTTTTCAGCTGGCTTTCCCTTGGTTGGTTCAGGTTACCATAGACCGTCTATGTCAGCTACTGCTATTAGCAGCCAATCATATTGTAAATCTATTGGAAACACCCTCCCAACTAGTGCTGTCCCTAGCCAAAGTGGAGTCAAGAAGCTTCAGAGGAGATTGTTCAACCTGGAACTTCCTGCTGACGAATACATCAGTGATGTGGAAGAACCAGAAGGAGTTTCATCGGGACCTCCTAACAGAAGAAATGAGGCTAATGTGTCATTTCATCACATTGGTGAAGCATTTGACGATAATGGTGGTGCTTTGAGTTCTGGCTTGTATTTAGAAAGAAGCTCTTTGACCAGCATGATTGATCCCATTCAGATTGACAAAATGTCTGTCTCAACAGATGATGTTTACAGAGGTGTCTGGCCTTTTGTAAAGAAGTTCCCAGAGAACCCACAATTGGGAAAGAATGGAGGAGTTACTAATCTGCACTTGAAGAATGAAGGCAACCAAAAGGAATGGTTAACAAATGCTCTCAATGCTGGTAAAATTTTAGTTATTTAATTTCTTGTTTCTTCATCAGAACCAGACCTCTGTCAATCTCTAAATTCCATAATGTTTAAATGAACCCCATTTACTAGGTTTGCCTGAAGTGTTTTCAGAGTTAAACTAAAAGAAAAAATGGTTCCTTTTCAGATCAAACAAGAACGTCTTTTGGTGGAAGTTTTGGCCTTCCAGATTTTAAGAAGCCTTGTGAACCATCAAAAATTGAAGCTGGGAAAACGTGTGAGCCTGCCAAGAGGACACTTTTCGGTATAGAAATCTCGGATAGAGATTCAAATTCGTCTGCTCAGGCTTCTAAATCTGATTTGGCCATCATTTCTGAGTCACATCCTACTTGGGCAAGACCTCCAAGTAGCTTGAGCAACAACTGGACATCAGTTCAACCGAACAGTTTGTTTAATACCTCCACACACTCTAATAGGGCTTCAATCATGTCGCAGCATAAACCTGAAGTTACTTGGGACAGATTGCTTTTAGATTGCAATTCCAGACCATTCACTCCAGGTCTAAACACTGAACTGTCACACCAAAATGGTGTCTTCTTTCGCAGCAAGTTTGAGAGCAATGAATTACTCAGTTATCAGCCTTCAATCGTCGGACGCTTCCCCTACGCAGACATCAGCCATAGTTCTGCTTCTAAAGAATTTACACAACATGGTGCCCAGTGGCAGTATTCGAGTGTAGGTTGCAGGGCAGATGCAAACCCTTCAACTGATGTGCATGATAATGAATTTGTGAACAAACTGGGGAACCAAGATACCCCACAAGGAAGATTGCATTGGCTTGAAGCAGCTTTGCTTTGTAATGGTTCACTTGCTTCAGCAGTTGACAACTATTCTGTTGAAGTTGGGTTTGTGAAAGGTGATACAGTTCATGATCCTACGCCACAGATGTGTAGAGAGAAACTGAAAGCGCAGAATGACGAAGCTTATTCTGGGCACCATATAGACTTGAACAGATGTTTAACTGAAGAACCTCGAATAGATGTGCAGGTACCACTAGTAGTTGCAAGAGATGTCAACATTGGTGAAGCTTCTGAGGAAAGAATCTGCAATGAACTTTTTCATTCATCTCATGATGGCCCAATCAGGGTTGCAGCTGAGACTCTGGTTGCCATCTCATTATCGCAAGCTTATGAGATGCAAGAAAATGCTGCACATGGTCTTGAACAAGTCATTTCTGCTTGTTGTGAAGACAATGCAACAGTAGTTGACAACTCCCTTCTGTGGTTTGCAGAAATAGCTTCTTCAAACGAACAAAGTCTTGGACAGACGGATAATGTTGTAAAAGTTAATGAAGTGGGTAGTTCTGTTTGTGATGAAGATTCCTCTCTGGATTCAGTGGATTACTTTGAGCACATGACATTAAATCTGGTGGAAACCGAGTTAGATCAGTGCCGCAATGTCGCTTCAGACAACCCAAAAGAAGAAGTGTCATTGTTGAAACGGCCACAAAGGGGTCCGACGAGGAGAGGGAGGCAAAAGAAGGATTTCCCGAGGGATGTTCTCCCCGGTATTGCTTGTTTGCCAAGAAATGAGGTGACTGAGGATTTTCAAACATTTGAAGGTTCAATTAGAGCAAGTGGTGGCAGTTGGCAGTCAGGTTTATCCCAGAGAAATGCTGGTAAGGTTGGCTGGGGAAGAGGGAGTCAGTGTTTGGGAACTTGCACTCTATCTACTACTAGTACTGTTCAGGCTGCAGTTAGTCAGCCGCAGACGGAGCAGCAGCCTCAATGTGGAGAGCTGCAGGAACTCGAGGAAAGAAGTATGGCAGTGACAGGTTGGGGTAAGAGGACAAGGCGTCCACGGCGGCAAAGATATCCGATTAATAGTTCTCCTGTTTCTCAAAAATAAGGGAGGACTTGTATGATTAATCATAATAAGTTTATAGAAAAGTTTGCTGAACTGAAAAGTGTCATTACAGCAAGAGTGTTATAGAGGTGTTCAGATAGATTATATTTGAGGTTGATTTGGGTGTCCATTCTACTTTGAAATTGATTTGTCTCTTTGTTTTTGTGTCCTGAGCACATTTGGTAAAAACCTACATAGCACTATATCAGAGAGTCGAGGAGTCTGAAACTGGCCATGTATGAATTTTCTTTTGTTTGTCCGAACAGGATGGAGAAGAAATCCATAACACCTAAGGTTTTATTAAGGAAGATGAAAATTACAAAAGAGGTGAACTAAGCCATACGAACCAAAAAAATGCAGCATGGAAGAAAGCTAACCGAATCGAAACTTACGAAGACTCGAGATTTGTGTTTCCGTTTTTGAGAACAAATGGCAACTGCAAGGCTCATTTTCTAGGGACTTTTACAACTCATTTTCTTGGTATATGATATGTGCTTGCTTCACCTGATTGTCATATTAGACGTTGAATATCTATTGAAAATTTGATGATGTAAGGTTCATGATGCCGCGTTGCATCTCTACCACTAGAACTGAAAGGTTCTACCAAAAGGAATGAAAAGTTTTACACCATTCTACTAGGACCCTGCCGTAGTCCAATATTAGTCTGACGATAACGAAAGGAATGGGCGTCATCGGTGTTCATATAGAGGAAGATTACGGTCGTCTCCTACGCATTCTTGATTTTGGTACAATATAGTTTCTTGTTAGCTAGTCTGTAGTATAGCGCTACTTCCTTTGCTTCTGAAATAGGTGCACATTACATCAGGTATTCTTCATAGAATGATCACCTTTGGAGGTTGTTTCTTAGATTACAAATTTCTGCCTCCTCGGTTCTCGATAAACCTCTAATAAGCCCAACTGTTCTTACACCTCCTAAAACACCAACCTACCAGAACTGAAGACTCATGCGTAAATTTGTAGGGGGTAAACGATGGACTAGTACCAAGACCTAAACTAAGAATAGAAAATAAGCACATTCAAACAGAGCTACTCAGTTCCATTTTTCAAAGAAAAATATCAGGGAAATAACATCAAAGTTCTAAATACTGAAATGAAAACGAACCCACATTGCGTAGAAAGAAAGGGGTTAACGAATCCTTAGAGAAATAAACAAAGAACAAAGTTTTTCGATGAAATAGCATTCAATTGTTCAAATTTTGCTCTAGTTTACTCAAGTTTTTGGTAGCCGTGCATAGTTGTTATGTTATGGGATTATTTGCTCTCCTTTTATATATTTCTTCATATCACAGCCATGGAATGGAGGAGTTTGCCAATTGGAGGAGTTCTGTAATGGCATTGCACAAATGCATTTTCTTTCTCATCACCCTTTAGGCATTTTGATAGGTGCATTTTATGCAACGTTCTTAATGTATTTCTGACTCTATTTAGCTATGTAAGTCCTTTAAAAATATTCATTGTAACTTAGTTTGTGTTTTTAGATAGCAAATAAAGTTGAGGAGCACAAGAGAAGCAAAAGAGAAGAAATCTTGAAGGAAAGAAATTAGAAAATCTGTCAGAAATCATTAGTCAACTTCGACAGAGGTTTCTGATTAGCTCACAATGATATAAGAGATGTGCCTTATATCAACGGAAATCTACAAGAGCCTACTTTATAGAACATTTTCCGGATCGTCAATACCTATTTTATGAAGAAGTTTGACTGTTTTAGTGATTGAATGTCAGTCTGCCCGAATTTCTGATTTGGACCGAAACTTCAATTTCAAAACTCAGATCACAAACGCAAGTCGATAGACTAAAATAAGGGTTTTCTAACCCTAATAGCAGCTGCTTATATATAAGGGTTTTTGGAGACATCTATCTTTGGACACACAATATCAGTCTATTGCCGCAATCCTTTTCTCATTTCCCTTCTGATGTTTTATTTTATTTTCTCTACATTTTTCTAGTAGTCTTTGATAGTTAGGGGCTGCCTAAACCCTAGACATGTGTAAACTAAGATTTTGGCATTGATTTTATTGTTTCTTGGTTATTGAATGTTTGTTGATTCATTGGTTTCTCATTGATAAATTCTGGTTTTGTTTATTTGCAAACGTAGTAAGCATGCTAGGATTTTATTGCTATGATTTTGTGTTTTGATCATCATGCCAAACATATCATCTAGAGTAGCACATGAGTGACTTGAGCCTCATTCATATGAGTTGACATCTAGGTAGATTAAGATAATATCAGTATCAAAATTACCTAGCTTTATTTATAATATTTTTTTATATTAATGACTTCTATGTGAGAGCTATGCCAGAACATCACTCTAAGTTTCATGTTAGTGTTGAGATATATATCCCACATCGGGAATATGAGACCTTGCCTGTGGGTTTATAAGGGTTTGACCTACTCTCTCTATTGCCAATTGGTTTTGGAGTTAAACACTATACTACTTTATCATGGTATTAGAAACGGGTTACACACGTACACGTGTGAAGCCCAAAAGGCCACACGAACTCCACGACCACCCAAGTGTTGTCCACGTGTTAGGCTTAAAGATTTGTCACATATGCGATGACGTGTTGAGTATCTATCTCACATCGGGAATATGAGACCTTACCTATGGGTTTATATGGGTTTGAGCTACTCTCTCTATTGTCAATTGGTTTTGGAGTTAAACCCTAGACTACTTTATCAGTTAGAAGCTAAGTTAAGTTGAAAACAATCTCAGGCAACGAAGCCAATGTGATAAGCCTAAAAATAGACTTATAAATAAACCCTACAATCACAATTAAGTTGTCGATGGTAATATAGGAAAGTAGGGGTCTCCCGCAGAGGATTGTGTCTAAATCACCAATCTAAGACTCGATCTAAATTAAAAAACCTAATCTGTCCACTCAGAAGGAACTGATCGGCAGACGACTCTAAACTATTTCAAACACGACGAAAATTTACAGACACGAACTAGACATACTAAACTAACTACTATCAAAGTTTCACAATTTTGGAGTTTATTTACTATGCTAAATAAATTCGAAAAAAAAAACAGATGAACTTTGATAGTAGTTAGTTTAGTGTGTCTAGTTCGTGTCTGTAAATTTTCGTCATGTTTAGAGTAGTTTAGAGTCATCTGCCGATCGGTTCTTTCTGAGTAGACAGATTAGGTTTTTTAGTTTAAATCGAGTCTTAGATTGGTGATTTAGACACAATCCTCTATGGGAGCCTCTTACTTTCTTATACTACCATCAACAACTTAATTGTGATTGTAAGGTTTATTTATAAGCCTAGGCTTATCACATTTGCCTCCAACTGAAGTTCGCAACTGCCTCTCCATATGTGCCCGACTACAGAAACACTGTACTGATGAGGCTATTTATCATTGACATATCCGCTTACTGTGGATCATTTGGTGTCATGATATACTCCAAATCAATCACAGTAACACAGACCTTGGAGAATTCATGAATAACATCAGCCTTTTTCTCGGAACTCTTGCTTCTATTTTAGAGTTGCTCATCTTGTTTCCGCCTTTCGGATGTGTCACACTCTGCTTCTGGAGCATCAGTTTTGTTACGCTTGCAATCAAGTCATTCCAATACTCGAAAATACAATGTGAAAATACAGTTGCCGGACTCGGTCGTGTTTATGAGAAATTGAAGGATCTGATCAAGAGGAGGCGCTATTCGACAGAGCATGAAACCTACTCAGACACTCAAAATGACACTGTTATTACAAGAAGGCCTCGCTTGGATAGATTAGGATCGACTTGATATTCTGGGTGAGGCCTACTGCTTGCTCGCAGCATATGCTCGATCTGTATGCAAATAGAGTTAGGCCATAAACAACTTCTCTTCGTCGTAAACAAAAATCTGAAGACCAAGAGAAGACAAAAGGCAGCTTGAGAATCTTTACCATTAGACTAATTAGAATTATACCAAAAGTAATACGGTAGACAAATGAAGGCACTTAGGCACAGATGCAAACAGTTTAAATATTTGAAACGATTTCTGGTTCATTGTGGAGGAGTAAGAAGATGGGATCTGGTATCCCAGTAGAAAAGCAAATAATTCCAATACAGGGAGGTCCCTTGTTTGGAAAGAAAAATAGGAAGCATATACCATAACAGGGTACTCCCTCATTTTGGCAAACAGTGCGCTTTGGCATGTATACCTTTGTTCTCATCTCATGGTCGTCATTTCACCAAACTTTAGATTCACACTTTCCAAGTTTAAATGAAGTTGCCAGAGTTTAATTTTGCTATGAAAACCTGTGGAATGGCAGACACCACTGCGTTTCTCTCTTCACCTTCACAAGGGTTGGTTCAAACTGAAGTACTATTTGGTTTAATTTCTACTTCAATTACAGCATTATGATGTCTATATATTTCAGCTAAATCTAACTAGTTAATTATTTCAACTTATTTCTTATAAATTGCTAATCTTCTCTGTCATAGCACCAACACAAGGAGAGAGGCTGCTCTTACCGGATATTCTATAGTGAAATTACATACATGCATAATTTCTCTGGTCGGCGTCTTGGGATTCTGCCTGCAACTCAAGTTTCCAAACGTGTCTCCATATACGACGGCTTACGGCTCTCAGCTGATGGACGCATTCATTATTTTGACATGCATTTACATCCTCTCCTTGATTTGGAAGATCCGATTAACAAAATTAGCCTCTTATTGGGAAGTCTATCACTGAATTTGGAGCTGCTCGTGCTTCTTCTACCTTTCGGAATGATCCTACTCTTCTTCTGGTGCATCTGCCTTCTATGGTTCGTGTGTAAGTCTTACCAGTCTCTGAAAACACTCTGTCATAGTGTAGTTGCACATCGTGTTTTAGAATTTGGAGAATTGAAACAGAAGCTGGTTGATTTGAATCTTCGATTAATGGACAGTAACGCAATTGCAGAAGTTTCTATTGCCTCTCAGAAACTGAAGGACCTGATCAACTGGAGCATGAAACCCAGAACCATAACCACACCAACAATGAGGAACCTGTTTAATTTCTGAAGCTAGAAGGAATAAATGGATAAATTATTCTGAAAATTAAGGCTTTTGTTGCAATAATATAAATTTTTAACCAAGTTTACTCTTCTTGATTGAGTCTTCTATACATAGTTTTGATTTGGGAATTTCCCAGTACTTGGAATTGGGGATGAAAACAGAGACTTGATAATTTCGCGGAAAAGAGCGGGGAACAATTTTTTTAAAAAAATTTCAAAAGTGGGCTGATCCAGTATGGTCCAATTCCACCTAGAATTCTTATTATATTAGCCCACATACAGGCCACTCGACCGACCACGAAGGCACGAAGACAAGGGCTGATTTTCGCCGTCTTAAATATTTAGGCATTTTGATCTCGTTTTACGTGGTAGGTTTATTTGTTACGATGAACTATGACTGAGGATAGCTTCATGAGAGAAGAAATGAATAAATATCAATTTCGGACGATTGATTATAAACTCATCTTCCAGTAATTAGATTTTGGAGTATTTAAAAACATACCAAAATAAGAAGTAGACGAATTTGGATTCTCTTCTAAGAAGTCTCTCATAATATTACCTAATAAAACCATCTCCGATCGTTTACTTTTAATCGAATGCCACGATGTCTCCTACACTACTCAAAAACAATTTTCTCACTAATCTCCTATTTCTCTCTTCCGATCAATTTCTCGTCCTGTCATTCTCTCTTCCCAAACTTAAAAGAACTCATCTTTCATCCACCCTCATGATGGAATGAACTGAAAAGTTTGATTTGTATCTGGGTTTTCATGAGTGGTTAAAATGATGTAGGACGATAGCGACATGAAATTGGTTTAAAGAATATAAAAATAAAGAAGCGATGTAGAACCAGGAAGAATGATTTGAGGATTGGTAATACTCGTACAAAGAGGTTTCTAACTGCTAGAATATTGAAGAAATTTGTAATTTGGACTTTTCGGGTTTCCCGTGCGAAAAGTCGGATATTGACTGTGAATCAAAATTAAAGTAGTTTTTGAGCAGAAGGTTCATTCGGGAAGCATAACACCTTTTCGGAATGAGGTCGACGAGAACTATAAGACTTACTATAGTGAGCCCTGTCAGATTTAGACCAAATAATATCGTTTTAATATTTCGATTTGGGATTTAGTGTTTTTAGGTTTTACAGTTTATTTTGGATTTGATTTTCTTGTATGTTTTGGGCTTTTAGGCTTGTGTTAGTTGCTCTAAGGTTTTCTTATCATTAGGGCTGAGCATGAGACGGGATTACGCTTGTCCCACGTCCCGTCCTAGACATTATATTCAGGACGGGATCAGGACAGACCTTCTATTTATAAGAGTTGATCCCGCTCAAGTCCCGTCCTGGACGAGACTAGTCCCACCATCCCGCTCAATGCTAAAATAGTAAAACACTAAAACTAGAAGATGCAACCATTGCCTTTACTCTATCTAGCCGGAACAAGCTCAGATGTCAGGCAACAATAACTCTATATTATATAATATATACATCCATAACTCTATACAAACTAAATAACTTACTAGTTGTACATAATCCATAATAAAGTTCAACTAGAATTACAAAGTCCAAAGTCCATAATTTGATTACACTACCTGCTTTACCAAAGTCCATAATTTGATTGTACAACCTGCTTTACTGCTTACATTCATAATCTATAATAAAGTTCAACTAGAATAACATTCAATCATCCAGAAGACCAGAATCATCACAATCCAGAATTACATAAATTCACAAATCATAAAGTTCAACAAACTGACTAAAAATAACAGCAACAAATCAGTGATAGTACATGTGCACAACAATACAAGTTGCTGCTTCAAAATGCAAATAATATCACCCTAAACATCAATAACAATACCTGTTGCAACAGACTTTCTATTCCCTTTCACCTTTGGAAGAGGAGGTGGGCAATTATTCTTGCTTGAAACAGTGCTCTCATGCTCTCTAAAAGTGAAAAAGAGTTTGTTTGAATGCACATTTGAAAATAGCCAAAAAGTTTAAAGTATAAAAATACTTCAAAATTTTTACCTCGTTCAACATCATAATAAAACTCTGTGTTTTCAATCGTTAGTTCATCAATATCTTCAACAATCTCTACAATTTCATCCCTAACATCCAGTTTAAAAATAGAAGGTTGAGATTGAAACATCAAAGTAAACCTATGGTTGAGATCAATTCTTATTTTTAAACGGGACGGGCGGGCCTTAAAATTTTAGTCCCGCGTCCCGTTGTTTCACTAACGGAACGAGACGAGACGAATGTTTTTAGTTTCAAATCTCACCGGGATCGGAACGAGACCGGGATTTATGCCCACCCTTACTTATCATTATAAAAACATCCTTAAACAATTGTAGCCTCATTCTATTCTATCAATTTTAATCAAAACCTAAGAGTTATTATCTTATTTTCTGTTTAACTCCAGATTTATCTTATAAAGTTTTTCGTTTGAGAACTCTTTACATATGGAGTGTAACGCTGGTTAGCTTTCCAAACGTTACACAACATCATAAACTGTCGCACGATTTTAATCTTGTTCATCTATGGGTTATCACTAAATCTCATACCTTCGATCTAATTAAGATTCTCTACAAATCATAAACTGTCTACACGATTTTAATCTTGTTTGGTCATTTCCGCATGCGGGTTTGACTCTGTGCCGGCGGAGCTTGGAGTGATGTTTAACTCGAGGCAGTGCCGAATAGGGTGGAGGCGTATTTGAACTTGGAGAGTGAGAAGAGGATTGCGGGGAACCTTGGGACGTTTGAGTCGGCGGTGTTGGGTGGAGCTCCGGCGGTCCAGGCAGGCCGCAAGTAATGAGTTTGATTATATTACTCAACTTGTTGATTAGTTATGTTGTTTGAAGTCGAAAACTTTGCTGATATGTTCTGTTTTTTGGGAAATTTTATAGATTTATAGTTCTAGTTCAGTTTATGTTATGGTTAGTTAGAAAACAATGACAATTGAAGCTTGTGTTTCTTTGTTCTTTGTTGTATCTTTTGTTCAAGTACCCTTACGGACTTAACCAGTTGTTTGCTTATTGATGGTTTAGTACTGTAATTTGATACCCCTGCACGTCTTTGTACACTGTAATCCAACTTCTTTTCTCATAACTAGCCATATGAAATTTTCGTAGAATGGTAGCTAAGACAATGTAGAATGGCTTACTCACGCATTTCCTATTGCCGCATAATATAGAAGATTCACATTTTATAGGATAAAATTACTAGGAGTTCTACTTCAAATGTTTGCCGCTATAGACACTAAAGAATGTAGCTTTTCAGTTTGAAAACAATGAATGGTATGTATCTTAAATTCTTAAAGGCCTAGGAGTTCAATTGATTGATCATGATTTACTTTCTTCGTTTGCAGATTCCTGGTCCTCCTCCTCCTAAAGTACCAATTGTTGAACACCAGAAAAAGATTGGCCTTTGGGATGTGAATCTACCTTCAGCAGATGCTATTGTTGTACGAAGGACACTTGGAGCTCTGACTGAAAATCCTGGTGGCCTTCCAGGAGGAATGAGAGTGATGAACATATCAAAAAAAGAGAAGCCTTCTGGTCAACAGTGAAGCCGGCTCATTTCGGAGTGAAGTTAGGCACCAAGTCTCTGTTGGGCATTATTCGGATCATGATTGTTGGACTCTTTCTTGGGCTCTTGGGTCAATTTTCCTTTGGGAGATGGTTTCTTTTAAAGTTTCCCTCATTCTTCAGTGTTGGATGGTTCAGAAAGGAGGGTCCATCTGAAGAGGAGGTGAGAAGTGCTTCTTTTAAGATTTGGTTTGTGGGACGTGGTTTCAGCGGCATGAGTCGTGCTTCTCAGGGAAACACAAAACCTGATACGGAAATAGTAACAAGAGTTATGGGACCTGAAATTGGCTACCTAACGACCCTGATAATTTTACTTCAGTGCGCTCTTATTGTTCTGAGCCAACACGACAACATTCCAAAGGGAGGAGTTTTCCCAGCTGGGATTGTATTTGGTCCAACGGATCTCAAGAAAGGCTTCAAGAAAATGGAGTTACTTTTGATGTTATATCGAAGAATGCTATTTCTCAGTAACAGGTACATACTTTCTGAGAAAATAAATCTGTAGTTGGAACTTGGAAGTACAAACAGTAACTTATAATAAAAGAGTATTTTTTTGCTTGCTTATTACAGTTCGGTTGCCTGACAAAAGTGCTTAAAAACTTGATGAGGTTACAGTTTGATCTTTATTTTATTGCATGGTTGTTTCTACTATGTCTTAGTACTGTAAGTCATCTGTAAATGATGATAGGTTCAGAAAAGGGAAGGTTTAACAAACTCGAAACTCCTTCCATGTCTTAATGAGAGCAGTGAGTTTCTTTGTAGAACTACCACTATCTCCTACTGCCACTCTAGCCTCTTATTTGATGTGAAGTGCTTTCAATCTCAGTGAGTCATTTCTCATAATCTCATTTACCCTTGCTGCAATGTCCTCTGCTTTCACCACCGTCTCCTCCTTACCCCAACCCCAACTTTTAACCCACATTCCCAGCCCAATTCTCTCCACTAAGTTGGCATTGATTTTCTGGTCTCCATGTTGCGGCCATGCTAATATTGGCACACCATTCCACAGAGCCTCACTAAATGAATTCCAACCACAATGGCTTAAAAACCACCAATTGCGGGATGCCTCGATACCTCTTGGGTCAGCCATTTCGTCACTGCCAATCCTTTTTCCTTCACCCTTTCCAGTAACTCCTTTCCTAGCACCTCAGTCAGTTCCTCGTCGTCTTCCATGTCAACTTTCTTATCCTTCACAACCCACAGAAACCTACACCCACTCCTCACCAGTCCCTCACCCAACTCCCTGATTTGCTCCCTTGACATTGCAGTCCTACTCCCAAAGCTGTGACATAGAACACTGATCTAGTTGGTTGATCATGTAGCCAAGCTAATTGTTGGTCTGTCTCAGAGTTACACAGTGGAAGTGGGCCAACTGCAATTGCTGATGGTAGCCCTTTTATCACCCTACCCTCGTGTAGTGCAGATAGTGTTTTGTGCTCTAAACTCTCATATGTGTTGATCAGAATCCCAGTCGATTCCATCATTTTCTTACCATTCTCTATGAAAAAGCTCTTCAGAAGATTATCACTGCCCTTGAGGAGTGGGGGAGGAATCCATGCTTTTGGTATCGGCTCTAGACCTGAAACTTTGAGACCATCTTTGATCTCACTGTTTGCGCCGATCATGGTGTGGAAGGACACATAGTGTCAACATTTTGGCAGATGATGTGAAGAAAATGTAGTTAGGAAGTCCATGAGAATTGGTTATAGGAATTACTATGGAGGAGAAGCTCATATCTGTGATCGTAGCAGAAAGAGGTGGAGAGAGTGAAGATAGAAGAGGAGGGAGCAGGTGAGAGGAATGGCGGGTTAACTCAAAATGGTAGTAAAAGGGGTCTTCTGAGTTAGCAGTCGACTCATCTAGTGGAAGGAGATGAAGATGCTTTTGATTGATCTGAGGGAAGGTGGTGGACAAGTGAGACAAACTCTGTGACTCCGCAAATGAGATGGTGAATGGGAGTGATGAAGGTAATCCGAACATTGTGTGCAGTGAGTAAAGCAGCGAGTCGAAGAAAGGGCGTGAGGTGACCCATGCCAGCACTCGGAAGGAGAGCGACATGAACAGAACTTTGATCACTGGAATCTGACATTTTAGAAGGGAAATATACGGGGTTTGATTTGGTGAGAAATCCTGATAGTTTCAGAATATATAGACTAGGTATATGTATGGGACACGGCAGAAGCAAGAATCTATGACCAGGTGAGTTGCATTGGATATCAAATAGGAAAAGGGTTGGAAGGAGAGGGCAGCTAGAAACAAACTTTGCTTGATTGCCAAGGAAGTTTGAACCAACAGACCATGCTGCTAGGTGACTATCAGATTTGTGTCCACTCACACTACTAGACTACTAGTATAGTATTTAGGATGCCGGTCTCTTTATACCTGGTTAGACTCTTGCTGTGTCATTATCAAACTTTGTTTTGTTTTGATTTGTTTTGTTGCTCTTAGAGCAAGTTCACTCGTTGGGTTAGAATGAACATAGTGACCTGTGTCACTTAAGTGACTTGGGTCACTGTTATTGGACAGCAGTTGTCACCGGTCAGAAATGTGAAATTGCTGTCACGATTTATTAAATTTTAAAAAATGTTTTTAAGTGATAAATAGCGATTATAAAGAATATGAATTGTTAAAATAATTTTTATTTCATGGCATTCAGTTGACAGACCAAGCCTAGAAAACTTAAAAAAAATACAATTTTTTGAAATTTCCTAATGAAAAGCACACAAACATAATAGAAAACAGAATCTAGACATTCAAGTTTCTACCACTATATTCACCAGCCCAAACGGATGGACAATTCTTCCATTGTCAATGCATGTAGTCGATGCTCCCCATCATTCCTAGTAAGCCTCTCTTTTCATCTTTAGCGAGAAGTATTTTGAGATCATCTGGATTAGGAACTTGAAGAAGTCTGCTGAATAAAGTGCAATAATTTCTTTATTTCTTTAGCACCCGCCCAGTTTATATCATCACAATTATCCACTAGAATTCTGTTTGCTTTTTTACCCTCCATCTCAGCTGTGACATATATAGGTTTAAGGTGTTGAGACATGGTCATAATTAGCTTACTAAACATCATGAACAACTTCTTTAAATTAGATTTTTCACTTGTTCTCTTTGGCTCACTAACTTGGACTTTTTACAACCCAAAAGTTAGTTGCTCTAAATCCACTGCTATAGGAATTTCTTGTTCTCCAGTGCTATCTGAGTTCAAAAAAATGTGAGATGGCATAAGTCTTAACAGAGCGTACTTTTTAGAAAGAGTATAAGCCATGTTGCACTCCATCTCATGTTTTTCAATGATTGGGGAATCAGAATCTACCCCCATGCCAAATTACCATATTGCATTCTAGGGCAGGTCCCTCATTTTCTACCTCAAGCTCTTCCATATTCTCATTATCACTAAATTTCCAATTTAAATTCTCCCAATTATGTTGCTTTAAGTTTGGTGTAACCATTGCGATCTGTGCAACTATATTTTCAATGACAGGAACCTCAGAAGCATATTTCTCTTTAGAAATAGCCTCAAGTGTAGGCTCAAGGGTGACCTCAGAACATATCACTTCATTTTTATCTTGAGGGACCACTTTTGGTCTCCACTCAAATCTTGATTTGTGTACCTCTCTGTCAAATGAATTCTCAATTCTAGCTTTTTTCTCTCTACATCATTAGATATAGTCTTCTTTGAAAAGACAGCCTTTTAAGTGTCGAAACCCTGTGTTCATGTCGACTGTCTGTTGATTTTCCCGAGAGCCTACTATGGACACTTTCTCTTTGATGATGGAGTCTTCTACGATCATTGCCATGGCGAACATATACATACGGCTTGACCTTCAGATTTTTCATTATTCTCCGCAGCTGTTCTAGCGTTCGCGCCGAATCTGCTCAGGTTGAACATCACCCCTCTCCAAGGCTTCCAGTGTTCTCTTAGCCTTAACATACCTCTTTTACATATTCCTTGCTTGGGTTGAAGCAAGAGGAATGCATGGTTTCGTCAAAACATCAAGTTGAGCCGATACACAAGAATCAACCCTAGCACTAGTAGAAGCCTGAAACCTTTGCACTGCCTAAGACTCTTGACAGATTTGATTTACGTTCCCTTATGTTTTAACATTCTTTGGACTAACATGTGAATAACATTCTGGTGGCAAATGCAATACTATAACTTCTGACGACTTAACCGTCTTTTCAAATTCTTCGTAGCTCATTTTAACCACATTTCACTTTACATTTGTAGCAGAGCACCACTATACACCCTTCCAAAGCAGGCTCTACCTTCTTCACTACAACCTGGGAGTCTGCACACTTTGCTTTGTTCATATCTAAGGTCAACTTTCGAGCTCCCTTCTGGTTGAATGTAACATTAATCGTAGACATCTCTGCTTCCGACTCATCCCTGAAAGTCAGATGCCCTTCATTAAGTCATTGTTGGATGTGGTCCTTGAGCTGTATATAGGTTACGGTGTGATGAATCCACACATTATGGAATTTACAATAAGGTTTGTATGCAATAACATCCTCAGCCGGTACCGAGCCCTATGGAATATCCATTATATCTGCCTCAATTATTGTGTCAAGTATAATGTGCGCCAGATAAGCATCATATGTGTACTATGAAAAGTGGGGTTTGACATTCTTCCATGCTTGGGACACTAATGACTTGATATTAGTCATGGCCATTGTTGGGAATGGATCAATATTCACCCATGTTGATATTTTTTTCACCATCAATGTCCAGTTTACCATTATTGATCTATGTCTGGAGTTGATTCTTTAACCTGATACATTTAGAAGTGTTGTGGTTCCAAAGATTATGACACTTATAATATTTCTTACCCCTGATCTGCTCCGGCTTGGGACAAGTCCCGAAATCATGTCTCACCGCAAATAGTTCATCTAGGATATCTGAGGCCTTATGAGCATTATATGTATATGACTCATATTACGGCTTGGAAAATGCCCCAATTTTTATCTTTACTGGCTCATTCACCAATCGCAAAGCCCTAGATTTCACAACCTGTCTTCATGTCAATTCTACTGCTGCCACCTCTTCTTCTTCTTCTTCTTCTTCATGAATGTACTCTTGTGGTTTCATATAATGATGTTGTGGACTATAAAAATGATCCAAGTGAGAGTAGACCGTAGATAGAATTATGCTCCTGTTGGGCCCGTACCTGGGCTTCAAAGTACCTAGAATATAAAAAGTTGGTGGTCCTTTTGGAACACCGGCATCTCCATCCAGCTCATCCAAAAAGTTCTGATAACTAGCCACTTTTCTCATCAAATATGCTATGTTTGCAAAGTGCATATCATAGTACTTAGCTATCTAGCGGCGTTCTATGTCCTTGATCGCTACACGAATGACATCCTATTCTAAAATTGGAGTTTTGCACTTGGTTTGTGAATTTTAAATCTCTTCAGATATTCCACAGAAGACTCTATAGGTTGCTAGTACATGACAGTTAAAGAGGATAAGTCAACTTCTGGCTCGGTCGTACCAAAAGTCATTCGGGACATAGTCTCCATAATTGACCAATCAGGAACTGATCTAAGAGTCAACCGAAAACTCTTAACTTGAAAACATCATTGGTCTCATAAGGACCGCATTCGTTCTGGAAACAAGAGATATGAGTAGCTGCATCTAGGTCTAGCAATAGTACATAATTCCATTCCGACCATCTGAATCATTTGCATCACCTGGGCTAGAGTATAAGCCTGACCATTCACCACTCTATTTGGGACCTCCATTCGCGGTTCAAGACCCCTAGGTGGATCCTGATTCTTCTGCTGCCTCTCAATCAACTCTTGTCGCAGATGTGTCCCTACTACTGGTTCTCATGTGTCTGTTCGAACTAATTTGGAGTCATTGTCTGAGAAGAAGACTGCCGCCAAGAAATCCTTTCTAATTAAAGAGCTTATCAATATGAAGTAACGTGATGGCGTAAGGGTCACCAAACACTTGAATAATTTCTAAAGTTCAATTAATCAATTAATCACCATGAGTCAATGGGCATGACGATTGATTATGAATTACAAGCACTGTTGTTGTTAGGGTCGTTACCTGACAATTAAGAGACTTTTGTAGTCACTATAACTAACTCTATTCCTGCTAATAAATTAACCGTGAATAATACTAAAAATAAAACCAATCTTGCATGAAAGGTGAACAATCCCGATGGATAAATTGTCTCACAAGCAAGCAACTAAATTTTGAGGTTAGTAATTGGGCCTCAATGGACGCCATCATGAGCCCAAATCATGAAGCGCAATATACTAGAAAGAAGTAAATGCCGACGTAGAGATTGACGTCGTAATCAACCACTAAACAGAGCCATCACACACAGGCTCTTCCAACGGTGACTCCATCTCTACTCTCTATTCATTATTCAATTCCCCCAAAATCAAAACCCTTCATTTCAATTTCAATTTGGTATGCACAGCGAAATTGGGATTCTGAATCTGAGATTGAGGGTTTTGTGAACTCCCCCTATCTCTCTCCCATGTCAATTTTGCCGCGAAATCAATGAGTAAGATCGCCTCTCCTTTCTCTTTTGGTTTCATTTCGTCTTCATTTACAGAACCCTCTAAATTTCAACGATGGGTTTTGCATTTTTGCCTTAAAGTTGTGATCTTTCTTTGTGTTTATGTAAATTAGGTTTCTTTTCTAATCAGGGTTATGAGATATTGATTGTATTTGGACGCTTATTGTTTGCTTGGTTAATTGGTTATTGGGTTTCAATCACTGTTGAGTTTTGGTTACTAGATGAATTGGGTAATGCTCTGTGTGAATCTGCTAGCTTGAAATTCTCGAATGCTGTAATTTTTCATTTGAATGCATGTTTTTTGTTCGTACTTCATACTAATGGAGTAATGGAGTCATTTAGTTGCTGAGTAGGTGCAGTGGTTTTGTTAATTTTTTGTTGAGTTTTTGATTTGTATGTGGCTTGTTATTTGAACTCATAGAGGTAACTATATATGTGATAATGAACTAGAAGATAAAGTTATGAACTTACTACCTTGCGTTACATCTGCAGGTTTGCATTTTGGGAATGCATGCTCGTGGCCGTAGTTATTGGATACTGGAAAACTTCAGTGCCTTGGTTAATCATAATTGTGCGAACTTTTAAGCTAGTGGTTATGTATTAGCGAGCACACCTGTTGTGGTCAAAATGTGGAATTTTGAATCCAATTGCATAGCTGGAAATGTTGGACTGCAAAATGACTCTCTAAGGCCAACACAAGTAACTCCTGACTGCTGCTCCGATGATGAGGGTTCTTCTGGTGTTGGCAGAGAGGAAGGACTGGAGTGCCCTATATGCTGGGAATCTTTTAACATCGTTGAAAATGTGCCATATGTTTTATGGTGCGGCCATACGCTCTGTAAAAATTGCATTCTGGGTCTGCAATGGGCTGTTGTCAAATTCCCCACCCTACCAATTCAGCTTCCGCTTTTTATTTCCTGCCCATGGTGCAATCTGTTATCCTTCCGGCTGGTTTACAGGGGAAACCTGAAATTTCCTCGCAAGAACTACTTTCTTCTGTGGATGGTTGAAGGCATGAATGGTGACAGAGTGAAGTTTCATTCTACCGGCTCTGGTGATAATCAACCAGCCTGGCCAGTAAATGGAAGTACATCTGCTGGAAGTCAACTGAACCACAGGAGGGGACAATGTGTTCGTCATCCTGAGCCACCAGGGTCAAATCATAATCTTGGCATTGTGAATAATTACCTCAATATGGAGCGATTGCATTCTTCCCTTCGAAAGTCGCTGTTTTTCTTTGTTCATTTGACAGCAAAGTTCCCACTGGTTGTCATATTTCTTCTGATCATCTTATATGCAATACCAGCCAGTGCAGCCATATTGGCCTTGTACATACTTATCACGGTGCTGTTTGCTCTCCCGTCATTTCTCATCTTGTACTTTGCATATCCTAGTTTGGATTGGCTTGTGAGGGAAATCATAACCTGAGGTATCGTTGGCCTCTTGTTTTCAAGCACCATGAATATAAGTTTGCTCGACATGAAGGTGTCTCGTGTCCGTGTGTTTACTATGCAATTTGACGACTTTACTGTTTCCAAGATGCGTAGTTATCGCTGCTCTTCATCTTGTTGGAACCATTTCAGCTTTTTTCAGTTGTTGGAACCATTTCAGCTTTTTTCAGTTGTTGGCTTAGTCGTGTTAGCTTCTGAAGTTTTATTCAAGCGGTAGATGGAGGACAATCATCAGCCAACAGATACTTCATGGATGTTCAATGCACTTTGTAGGTTAAGTCAAATAGGTAACGAGCAAGGATTTTGTATCTATGGAGACTGTATCGGTTAAATATAATTTATAGTTCTGTACCTGGCTCTAGTGCTGGTACCGGGGCTGGACATGTCACATTTGTTAAACCACTTGAATGTGTGATCAGAATCTGATTTGTATCCAAGAAATGTAATTGATGAAACTGATGTAGGTTATTCCCCAGAAATCTGAGGAGCCTCGGTGCCTCACTTTTCCTTACAAGTCCTCGACATAAATTGAAAAATGGTCACAGAAGCTTCTCCTACTACTGTTTCCCACCATTTCATCCACAAAAAATCTTAAATTTCCAGAAAAGTCCATGTCATACTAGATCCTCCACGTGTCAAAAGCATGGCCTGGAATGCAACCCATGACTGAACTATGCACCACTACTCCACCCTGAATGAGTTTAGCTCGTCTATGGCAAAACATTGACTTGATTTCAAGAAGCAATGGCAGCCATTACTGTTTCTTCACCAAAATCTACCATTTTGCAGAACCATGTCTCTTTCAGAGAACCCAGTTCTAGCTTTCTTGGTGGTTCCTTCAAGGGTATTTGTTTGCAATTCAAACCCAGAAACAAAAACAAAGATGCCACCAATTTGGTGGTTGCTTCAGCAAAAGTCAGCACCAAAGAAAGCATCAGTAGCACTAGGTCGGGAGGTGGCCGGTTTTACATAAACTTTACTGGATTTCCTTTTCCTCTGGGACCTTTTCTCAAGAGGAGCACTACTAGGACTGAGGTCAGCTTCTTCTATGCTTTTTCGTTTTACATATTGAACCTATCTGTGATTGTTTCAGTTAGGAGTGTGGCATGCCGCATGACAAGCTTCCTTCTTTATCTTTCCCATGTTTTCAACTTGTCTCTTACTCAGTTAGAAGCAATGTTAATAACAATTTATCGAATTTTGATGAAATGATGATTAAAGAGAGACACTTTGAAAGTGTAAATACTTGTAAATTGTGGTACTTAACGTGCACATTGCTGCAAGTGCCAGTACATTAGTGTGAATGTGTTTAGGTTACTTTGCTAAAGCATAATGAGATTCTGAAGGTTATTGAAAAATGGGTGCAAACACTCTTTTTGTAGGATCCTTTTCTTAACAAGTTACGGACAGATAGTGTAATCTCAATTCTGAATAGCAAATTTCTGCAGCTACCATCTTATCTCTTTTACACCGACTCTGTCTCATTTGGCCATTGTTTTAGGCTGTGAAAGGCTCCATTTGGTTATTTGAGCAAGAGCAAGCATTAGGCTTCAGCAGCGTGTCAACGAACATTAGAATGACAGTAGTGAAACTTAAATCTGGAGGATTATGGGTCCATGCACCCATTGCTCCAACCAAGGAGTGTATTCAGGTTAGATTTTGGTTATGATTATAGTCAATTACAACTATACCGATAACCAATTATGCTTTTCTTATGAGTGCTCTTGTCTCTCCAGCTTCTGAAGGAGTTGGGGGCACCTGTAGAATACATAGTGCTGCCTACATTTGCTTACGAGCACAAAATATTTGTTGGTCCATTTTCTAGAGCATTCCCTCGAGCTCAGGTATGGGTGGCGCCAAGGCAGTGGAGTTGGCCTTTGAATCTGCCACTGGAGTTTTTTGGCATCTTTCGTGCTAAAACCTTACGAGATGAAGATTTGTCCACACCATGGGCTAATGAGATTGAGCAGAAAGTACTAAGTTCTCCAGAAGTTGGTAATATGATGTGCAAAAGTAATATCTGAGACTTCAGTTATATTACGTTCAAACTCATTTGCTGATGACTTTCAGGTATTGGACCCTATGTGGAAGTAGCTTTCTATCATAAGCCTTCTAGAACTCTACTGGTGACAGATGCTGTAATTTTTGTGCCACGGCAGCCACCTGATTGTATTAGCAAAGAATTGTTGCTGGCATCTGCAAAGAATGGTTTGGCTGTGAAAATTCTAAGTAAAGGAAAAGAGGTATCTGAAGAACCAGTCATAGACAACAAGATGAACCGTCAAAAAGGTTGAACCTCTATCTTACATTTGAATCATTGACCAAAAGAAAAATCTTTTAAATTAAAGATTTTTTAAGGGAAGTTATTAATTTCTCATCCATTTTGAGGGTCGTCATGAATGGTTGTGAAAAACTGAATAAGACTTTTTCTCTGTGTAGGATGGGAAAGAATGGTTCTGCAAATTTTGTTTCTTGGTCCATCAAACCTGTTGGAACCTAAAGCTAGCTTCGCACAGATGTCACAAAAGCTGATCGTTTCACCCATTGTGAAGACTCTTGTCTTCAGCAAAGTTCCTGAAAAGGTAGTTTAACCATTTGAGATGCAAATTTCTTTGCCGACCGTGTACATCTTGTGTATTCAGTGGTAGACGAGTTAATCAGTGAAACAACCAAAAATAGCATGCTTAACTAAAACTATCTCATAAGCTGATGATGCTCCTTGGATTCATATGTTTCATGTGCTCACAAGCTACAGCAATTGAAATGAATCTTTAGGGTTGTGACTATTAGTTTCTCAAAATATAATCATTTTTCATTTGAATTATTCAGGTCAGGGATTGGATTGACAGAATTTCACGGGACTGGAGGTTCAGGAGGATAATCCCTGCTCATTTTGCCGCACCGGTTAATGCAAGCAGGTCTGACTTCCTAGCTGCATTTGCATTTTTGGATGATCTTTTGGATGAACGTTATGCCACTCGGCCTTCACTCTCTTCTCTCTTCACATCCCTGATGGGAAAGGCGGCCAGTTACTTCCCTCCTGATGACATGAAGACTTTGTCATCTCTCGATCAGTTTCTGGTCTCGGTGGGAGCTGTGAAGAAGACTGTCTCTGGTCGGAAAAGATGACAAAAAAATGGATAGGAGTTTCATGTGATGAATTACATACTTCTGTAAAGTACGATGTTTTTGTCCCAAAAAGGTAAAACTTTCCGACTCACCATTATTTTGCAATTTAACATCCACAAACTGTACTGTTCATCTGTAGACTATAGTAGAAAATGCATGACACAATACTATAATAGTGAAAATTGCAGACCTTATCATTCTTATAGTTTCTCTCTATAAGCTTTGCCCTAAATTCTGTTACATAATCCCGTAAAGAATGTTAAAAACAAAACACCTCAAAACACACATTGTGTTATGGATGTTGTTGGTCATCCATTACTGAGTAATATCAGATTGAAGAAGTATTTCTATTGTTGGGACTGGATTTGAGCTCAATGCATTTGCAAATGGACAGAACTTGCCAATGTTATTTCCAGTATAATTTAGGGTTTGATCCTCTCCCTTAACACGTTTCTTTGTTATGAAAAAAAGAATAATATAATAATAATATGCCCATCAAAGAGCCTTGTCAAGGACATGTCCCTCATTTCCTCTGCAGAAATGAGCATTTAAGTAGGAATTCTTCAAGATGATGCTGAAACTAGAGCCTAATTGGGTGACCTTCCTCCTTCACTAGTAATTAGGGATTGCTGAGAGTTAGGTAGCCATAGATGCTCAAACTGTTTTGTCAATTCATGGGATTAAATCAAGTTGGTGAAAGATCTAAAGGAATCACAGCATGTATCAGCTAGCAGATAGCTGGAGAATGGAAATTTTGTTCTCTAATGCATGTTCTAATGACCAATTTGTGTTCGAAAGAGAATCATAAACTGGGATTAGACATCGATATTCCTACGCATCGAAAATGTCGAATTTAGTCGTTGGAAGGTCAGCTCCCCAACTAAATTCTGCTATACCAACTCTGTATTTAGTTTCTGGAAAACACTGCTGATTGATGTGTTGTTTATAGCAGATTTTACACCACAGAATGAGTTTGATATTGATCAAATTAAATTGTCTTTTCCCTTTGATAATTGCATTGCCTATATCCGAAATTTTGAAAAGTTGAGTCCCCTAATGAGAATCCTGGGTGACTTGTGCCTTCTTTATGCTATCTTTGCTCCATTTTGGCCACAACTTTTCAAGCTTTAGTGCATGCCTTCATGAACTGATCCAACCACCTTATAGATTATTTTCGTCCTCCATGCTTTGCTCAATGACTAAAGGCCATGACTTTCACCCCCAAAAGGAAGCTGAGCATCACCTTGGAAAAACTCACATGGCCTTCCTCCAAGTCTGTGAGAGATGCTGTACTTGAAACACTACGCAAACTTTCCTCTGGTGGGGAACCAGAGAAGAAAGTTGCTCCCATAGTGTCCCGGAATATGTAGAGGGACATGTAAGCATTACATGAGCCGTGTGCTAAGGTAGCATTCGTTTCACGTGCACGTCTATAAACCGTGGATCGAGTAAACAATCTCATTTTCGGTGCGGGATTCATGTTGCCGAAACATCACCATTCACCAACGTTTTCTAACTGCAATGTTGTGTGACAGTTTCTTACCTGAGAAATGGTAGATCCGATTAACTTACAGTTAGCTTTTCAGGGTTTATTAAAGGTTGTTTACTAAAAGGCTCGGTGTTTGCTAAAGAAACTCGATGTTAGCCATTAACAATTCAGAGAAGAATCGCAACTAAAGCAACGGACCACCTCTTTTCGTATTGCGAGAGGATTAACAATTCAGAGAAGAATCGCAACTAAAGCAACGGACCACCTCTTTTCGTATTGCGAGAGGAACCGACCTCTTTAATTTTAAATTTGACCAAAGAAGAAATATTTTCCCAAGTTTAACGTCATAATCAAAGAAATCAGAGCCCTTTCTTTTTCTTCATCAAAAGAGATGGTATCACGTCGTTAACATCCTATCCTTATACTATTTCCTATATAACAACTGCGGTGTAACTGTTCACCGTAACTGTTTAAATGAAGTCGATCAAATTTATCAATGGAGCCGGCTTAATATTGATCAGTCGAGGAAGAAGGTCGACAGACCCGGTCAATCCCGTATATCATCAAGCTAAAGTTAACTTTAGCCGATAAAATAAAAATTTTGTCGGCTAAATTAATTTTTTCGTCGGCTATAGTCTGTGAACTTTAGCCGACAAAATTTTAAAAATTTAGCCAGTTTGCTGCCAGTTTTTCTTTCGAATTTGAACAATCATAACTTCATCAATTATCCACCTTTATGGACAGTTCTTAGCTCTAAATTGAAGTACTCTCTCTCTTATCTAAAACTTTGTTGAACAAACAATCCAGAGAAAAAGTATTCATGATGCCGTAAAAATGCTCCAAAGATTTCCTGCCACTGATTCTACCGGATTTTCAGTTTCTGAGTCCAACTTTGAGGGCTTGTAACTTGAGCTTCTCGTCCTCTTTTTCAATGATTCTTGGCATGATAATGAAGAAAAAAACCTGTAATACATCTTTGAATTGAGAACTAGCCAAAAGGAATGTACGAAGCCCCTCAAATTCTTCATTGAAAACAGAAGAAAATAAGCTGCTTCAAAATTTAAATATATGCTTATTCGAGGATGGTTTTGCACACATCTTTTCTTTAACTTCCTTTATGCTTCTCGACCAATGGAATGACCATTCTCTATGCTCTGCAATACTACTCCATAGACGAGGCCTTAATTTCCTGGATTTAGCTCTATTTTCTCCATAATCGCTCCACAAAGTACCTACGAAAGAAACTATGTTAAAACGAAATTTTTAAGGAATAAACCAAGCAAAAGTGTAAGAATTTTGCTATCAATTTGTCGCATAAATTACTCCTATCACTGCTACTGCCGAGTTGAAAAGTGCTACTGCCCGAATTGAAAAGTGCTACTGCCGAGTTGAAATGTGCTACTGCCGGCGATATTGTAATTTTTTTCGGGTAATTCTTTGATGCTGACGTGACGCGTTGCTACTGCCGAGTTTAAATGTGCAACCGTCAGTTTTGAAGGTGCTACTATTAGCACTATTCTAATTTTTTCTAGCATTTCTTTGATGTTGTCGCACTGCTACTGCCCAATTATGCTGTCGGTGCACTGCTACTACCACCATGCAATAGAACCGCACATTAACACTACACAATAGCAGTCTGCATCACCACCCGCATAGCCTACATCACCACCGCGTAGTAGCAGCAAGTCGTACGCAGCACAACGGTGCAGTAGCAGCACACAATCAATCATATATCAAGTTGCTACAGTCGCTTAAAATCATCAAGCTGCTATTGTCGCTTAAATCAACAGTGCAGTAGCAGCACACAATCAATCATATGCGCTACTACTGTCAACTCTGATAGAGCACTGCTACTGCTAAACTACTATTGTACATTCCTAAGCTATGTTTAGAGTAACAATAGATATGTTCAATATAAGAAGAAAAAAATTGAAAAACATCACAAGCACAGTAGCTTACATTGTAGAGATTGAGATTGCCGTGTAAGTCTTCAATATCAGAAACCAACCACCACTAATTAAAGCCAAAACAAATCAAAGCAAGTCACACTGAGCTTCATATCGCTCACAGTAGCAATCCCCCCACACCTTTATGTAATCAAAAATTGATAACCATGCTGTTTTCCGAGAAAAGAACGACTATGTGGCTCTCGCGGTGGTGATGTCGTATGCGGTGGAGAGAGAGAATGAGTGGCAGACATCTAGTTGTGTGAGATTCATATGAGTCACCGCCGCCTCTATTCTAAGGATGGGAGCAGCAACGAATTCGTTCACGTTGTCATAGGAGATGAGATCCAGGAGCCAGAGGCCATGGGTTGCAAGCGTCGTGGTCGAGACAGCTACTGTCGTTCTGGCGTTTGGAGAGAGAGAGAGGTTGACTGGTTGTGAAGAAGGGAGAGATATTATATGTCATTAATTAAATTAAAATGAATGAGTATAATGTTAAGTTGATGAAATGTCACCCGATAGATAGACGAAAGAATTTCGACATAGAAAAAGGTGAAGCACGAGTCTCCTGATCGGTTAGGGAGTGAGGACCGAGTCAGCAACTAACATTACAGGTGCAAAGATCCATAATTTTTGTCCAATGATGCACAAGACAACGAGGTCCCTACTTCTTTCGCCTCCAATACGTGGCACGACACCATTCGTGGTCTCTCAACGCATAGAACACAGACAGGTAACCTTAATAATTTTTCTCGTAATATACGACTTTCTATTCCAGAGCCGGCCTTCTCATCTCCACCACCGTCTTCTGTCTCACTCTTTTTCCACCTGGACATTTCTGCCCCTGCTCTAAACCCTTTATTCCCTTCTTGCCTCCTTCCTTACTATCCATTTTTTGGCTGCGAAAACCCTCATAATCTCTGCTCAATTTCGCAGAGTTGGGTTTTCTAGGGTTTTTGGCACTATGCTCAATCTTCTCTGTGGCTTGTGGTGTGTCAAATCCAGTCGTTGGATTAAAGCTGAGGTATGATTTTGTGTTCCCTTTTTCTTCATGATTACGATCTGTTTCAGTTTGAGTTTGGTTTGTTGGTTTTGATGTCGACTTGGTTTTGTAAATTCTTTGTCTTTTTGATGAAATTCGTGTAATTGGGTAGCGAGTCAATGTGGGTTTCATCTGGATTGAGTTGGTTTTGTGTGAAAGCTTGGATTTTTATGTGGAGGGACTTTTGGATCTACCAAAATGTTCCAGTACTGTGTTATTTGTTATCTGGAAATGTTGCAGTACTTGAGTATGAGACACACTTTGCGATTGATAATGTTCGAGTTAAGTAGTGGAAATGTAGAGCTACTGTGCTTTGTTATGTTGAGACAAAGTTGTAGGCTCTAGTCGAATGCACAGCTACCTGATGATACAGTATTACATTACAGATACATGGTCTTTGTTTGGTCATAGTTGGGTAAGATATATGCAGTTTGAGTATATTGGAGGTGGTTCCCGCCGAAACTCCTGACCTGGGTAGAAGGAGTGAATCATGCTCTGAAATGTGTCATGTTTGCAACCGAGTGAGATATGGTGAATTTTAGGTGGATAAGATGATTGTTTAAACTTTGAATTAGATAATGCTTGCTTCTCCCTCTAGGTTTTTCAAATCTAACATTTAATAGAATTCTTCAGTTTTGCTCATAGATTTTCAATCTTACTAGTCAAGGAAATGGTTCTGTAAGATGGTCCTTAAAGCTCCTGATTTAATGTCCTATTTGGCTCACAAACTATTATTTCTATGTCTATGTTTTACATTACCACTTAGTTGAATTAAGAGTAAATATTGTTGTCTGAATCTTAATAGGTGGGCAAAATGATTCTCACGAAGCAGTATCGATGTATACATTCTGCAAGCTGTCGATGCACAAAAGGGCATATAAGTGAAGATGCAATATTCCTAGTATTTCAACAATTGAATTGGAATCCCAAGTTAATTGCAACACTTTCTTGTGTCTGCAAATGGTTTGATGATCTTGCCAAACATGTACTGTGGAAGGAGTTTTGTAAAACAAGAGCACCAAAGATGATGATTGATTTGCAATCTAGTGGGAGCCACAGTGTAGATGGAAACTGGAGGGCACTTGGGAAGCTGCTTATTTACTGTTCAGGAAGTAAGAAGGGCGACCTCTTTAACACTGTTCAAATCCCTGGTCACTTTGTCTATAGGACCAGGTTTTCTAGGACATCGGGGAAGAGCTTTCTTTTGCCACAATGCAGAACAGATGTATTGTATGTTTCTGACCCATGTGAACATCTTGACCAAGGAGAAGAGGGAGATGTGGGGTTCTTCCGGGGATTTTTTAAGTCATTTTCAATGTCAAAGGTCCGGAAGATGTTAATCAAGAGGGGGGCCGAACTTCATCCAACAGAGGTGTGCCCCTATTGTAAGGCCAAGTTGTGGAGCATGTTGCAAGCCAAAATGATACCTCAAAGTGCCAGCTGCTGATTGGGTGCTTATGAGGATTGCATCGAGTATTTTGTTTGCCTCAATGGACATATGCTCGGGATCTGTACTCTGTTACCGTTATCTGATTCGGAAGAGGTATTGGAGTTGGAGTGATATTTTGAAACAAACAAAAAAAGAGGTATGCCCCTGCACCTAGTGTGTTTGTTCATTTTTCCCCTTCCAAAATCAAGTTAAGACATGATATGGAACCATATTATAAGTTCAAAGTTCAAACCAAGCAGCTGTTTCAATTTAGATATAAGAAAAATAGTGTACCAACGTGTGAAAGTTTCCTCACCATTTCATTCATTAAAGAAAAGAAACAGCTGAAGCATATCTTCAAGTATTTGCTTTGAGCTCCCAAGAAACTGTCCTATATTATTGCTAGAATCATTTTTGTTGAATAACTTTTCTTCCTCTTCTCTTGGGCAGGTTTCTTGCCATTTTGCAAGAATAAAGTTGCCTAGGCTGGACATATTAGGGGGCTTGAGCTGAAATGAACCAACAACCCCTGTCCAAGCATTCTGCCCTTGCTCTGATGTTGTACAATGGAAGTGTTAGAAGCTCTTGCTAACCATTTATTTCCAATTGCCTTTCCATAAGATGTTACTGTGATACTATGTACATTTATGTATGCTCTAATATGTATGTGGTCGAAAATTGGTTTCTGCAATAATGTTACACACTTGTTCAAGATGATCTATCCATATTGTTATGTAGCTACAGTCCATCTTTCAACATGCCGTGTATAAGGATCTGTTGAATCAACGTGTGCAACCTCATTATAAGGCGTCTTCTAGAACAATGTGTCGATTGGTAGTTGCAAGTAATGATATGTGCCTTCACTTAATGGCATCTGCACAACTCAGTTTTGGCATGCTAAACAGACGAGGCAGCACGATACAAGTGTGGCATCTAAATTCCAAAGCCTATAGTGATGGACAGGAGAATGCAAAGATTGTATAGAATCAGAATTGAATGTGATAAAGAAAAGAAGCCGGTTTGCAGCGACCAACATGTATTGAGGAGTTTGACGCAGCAATTCCATATGATCAAACCCTACTTTCGGCATATGAGTCATGGACTGATGGGGCGTGGAGACTCGAAAGTCGGAAGGGTTTTAGGGTTTACAGTTTACGGTTTACTTATTTAAGAGGAAGAAAAAGAGGAACGAAAAGAGCTCATGTAAAGAAGTAAAAACTGAGAAGAAATCAATTAAAGAAGAAAAAACGAGGAAATAAAACAGCTCTTGAAGTAAATAAGTAAAAACTGAGAAGAAATCAAATGAAGAAGAAAAAGAGGAAGGAAAAGAGCTCATTTAAAGAAGTAAAAATTGAGAAGAAAACAATTAAAGAAGAAAAAGAGAGTGAAATAGCTCTTGAAGTAAAGAAGTAAAATAAAAGAGGACGCAATGGCTGGGATTTGAACTCGAGTGATGTGTAACAGTTTAACTAGCTAGCCAAGCCTGGAATGCCTTCCATAATGCACATCAAACGTATGTTGTTTGCTTAATTATTTCAAAAATCTAAGGCTCTCATGTAGATCCGCGCATGTTTAAGCCCATGTTCGACCCCAAATGTATAACGATGTCGTTTTATCATTTTAGTCCGACTATATAGTTGGAATCTCATTCTCTATCAAGGTTTAGGTTTGTTTTGATGTTTAGAGTATCTCTAACGGCTTATGTAAAACTATCGGTGTGTTTTTCAGTTTTCATTATCTTCGATCAAGTTAAAGATGAAATATCTTCTAGGTTGCTTCAGGCCTTACAAGGATAAGCCGCCCGTGGATTGTCCGAACAAGGAGGAGATCAGGCAGCGCGTTGTCGAGCTCCCTGAATAAATCATTGTTAAAATTCTACTCAAGTTGCCCTTCAAGTATATGATCCAATTTTGTTGCGTTTCGAAGCAACGGCGAGAGAACTGGAGAGAGAATCACCTCACATGTCGCTGAGTTTATTTGATGATGCCAATAGTGGTTTTGGTTATGTTAGCGCCTCTGATGACTACAAATACGTTGTTTTAGCTACACCAGTAAAAAAAGGGACAAGGGCTGAGATCTTCTCTTTGAGAACCAAGCGTTGGAAAAGCATTGATGTCCCTTCGAACATGTGCTGTATTGGGAAAGGAACAGTTCCGGCAAATGCCATTGCCGTCTGTCTCTATGAATATGAACATTACCTAAACGCAACGGAAGTTTTGGTTAGTTTAGGAGAATGCCTTTGTCTATGGCGTTCGAACAGTTATTATATTGAATTATGGTTCATGAATCTTGGAACTTGCTCTATTCTTTCAGGACAGCTGATTTGCCTGCGAATGTTGCAAATAAGATTCTAGAACCACTTTTCGTGACAGAACGTGGTACATATTTGCTCAATGTGTCCAGTGTGTTTCAAAGGAATGAATTTTAATCAGAAATGAATGTCATAAAGAAAAGAAGCCGGTTTACAGCGACCAACATATATTTGAGGAGTTTGACGCAACAAATCCATATGATCAAACCCTACTTTCGGCATCATAGTTATGGAATGGTGGCGCTTGGAGACTCGAAAGTCGAAACAGCAAGAATGGAGCACATCAGATGCTGATCTTTAGCAACTAACATCTACTAAAGTCCTAGGATTCTAGGAATAAAATATACTAACATCTGCCTAAGCAACTGCAGATGTTCAGATCTTTAGCTAGATACATGCAAGTGATGTTACTACTCTGTAAGTTAAACAAAAATTCCTATCCATAAGTTATGAGAATGGAAAAAAGAGGCCTTACACAACAGCATCTGGGCCAGCTAATTTGGGCAAAAACTTGCTGATATGATCTTGTGCTGCTTTGTCAGATTTGAGCGTCTCACAGTCTCACAGTCGAAAGAAAGCACAATCTTGTTCTTCCCGTGCTGTTCATCAACCATATCTACAACATCCTTCTCCCAACTGCCTACCATCCAAAGCAAACAAGAGATAAAACATGTTAAACCACACATGAAGATCAGTCGTGAAAGGAAGATTGTACTAAAACCAAGAACTTCAAAGTTGAAACGAGGTAGTCTTGGAGAGAAGATGCTTCTTTCATGTTAAAATCCTACTATATATCAATTTGATCATGTTACAAAAGATTCTTTTATAAGTGTAGAAATTTAGAGCGATGCACGAGTACAAGACTATAAAGACATAGCCTTTTCACCAACATAAAGCTAACTATCTCTGAATTCATAAAGCACCAAAGATACAAAATTCCTAAGAAATCTTCCACAATCCAAAAACAAGCAACAGAAATCTAAAACAACTTACCCATGAGCATGATCAACGCTATTCAATCTAGCAGCATCATGCCCTCTACACTCCACAACAACTTTTCCTTATTCTTTTTCTGCCACAAATCATACTCTAAACCCATTAAAAGAACCAATACAAAGAATCACAAACCCACAATCTTTATGAAGAAAAAAACAATCACGCATACATTGTAGTCTATGATTGCAAGCTTGATGAGACAATAGTCCTCCTCTGCTACACTCCATTTCACAAGCCAACTCTACAAAAACAATACAATAAATTCATAACTAATTAAACATCCAAACAAAACAAAGAAAAGAAATTACCAGTTCCATGAAGACCATAGCAGATGTTGGTGTGATCATTCACTTTGATGAAGTGGCCTGATATAGACCCACATGGTAACAATGCTATTGAAGCCACTCCTTCCATTACCTCCCCTACTTTTGATTCCACTTCGCCTCCTTCATCTGCCACAAAGAATTTACCAGAACATAGAAATATAAAAACCCAACTTCTAACCATTTTGTCATGAAGATTTTACGGTTAACTCAATTAGAAATCAATACAAAAGTAGACTTGATAAGAGAGACTTACCCATTTCTTTCTGCACTGATGAAAGTGGAGACTTAAGAGTTGGCGGCAAAGGACAGACGAGATTTATAGGGTAGATTTACTACTCGGTTTTGGTCTCTTTTTTATTTCATTTTTTATTAGATTAAAAAAAAAAGATGTGCCATTAACACATCTTTTTTCTATTAACATCCCTGATGAGCAACAATCATAAAACAAATACACGTGGTAAATTTATAAATAAATTTAAAATGTGTTGATAGGAAAATACAACCAAAAAATGTGTAAATTAGCAACAGTAAAATTCATAGATTTCTGTTGATAGGAACGTAAAAAGTCTTACATGAAATTTGAGTTCTCTCGGATAATAATAGTTGTAATATTTAAGTTGTACATGTTCAAAACAAGAAATTACACAACAATGAAAACATGTAGAATAATGTTAATTCCTTCCAGTGTCGTTAACTCATTCGTGTGAATGTGTTCAGTTTAAATGAAAATATGACCAAAAGCATATGCCCTCTCGGTAACAAGCTTAAAAGATCGAGTACAGCTTCTGTATAGCACCTAAACCTGTGTAGATACAACACAGTAATGAACAACAGTGGGCAATTGCCCGGCACTCCTGACCTTTACACAAGCAAGGATGGGGTATCTTATGTGTCTCATACTCTCATATAGGACTTGAAATTGGTGAGTAGTTTGTTGAATTTATATCAACTAAAGGTTTATAACTTTATAACATACTTTGGAGCTTGTACATGTGGAAGAAAATGTCATATACAAGAGAGTAATTTTAAACTAGTTGAAAAACTATACTGGCGTGCAGATTCAAAAGCCTCAGACGGCCCCTAAGAGCATCTGCAGCGGTGGGCTGCTCCTCCTCCCTGCTCGTGCTCTCAAGCGAGCAATCTTTGCTCGTGTAAGAGCTTTTTAGCTCGGTCAAAGAGCAGTCGCAGGGCCCACCAATATTCCCTCTGCTCGTGCTATAAAACTCAACCGCTGCATATGCTATGACAGAGCTCCCTTGTTCTCTGCTGCAGGAGATGCTGAATCAATATCAAGCGTCTTGAAGACTAGCTTTTGCTGTCCTCCGGCGAACCCCTGTCAGCTGTCCTCCCTCTTCATACCCCACAGCCAGGTGGAGCACCTATCAGTCTTGAGACAGCATGCTTTTCCATATACTCACTCATATCAATTCTAACAAGAGCTTCTTCAGTGTTGAAGATGTAGGAGGCAAGGGTCTTGGCTAGTTCTGTCTTCCCTACACCTGTGGGGCCCATGAACATGAAACTAGCGATTGGGCGGTGAGGATCTGAGAGACCTGCTCGAGACCGCTGAATAGCTTCAGCTACTGATTTCACTGCAGGATCATGTCCTACAACACGTTTATGCAGCTCTTCCTCCAAATGCAAAAGCTTTTCCCTCACTGCAGGATCCATGTTGCAGATTTTCTTTTCCTATTTATAGAGAATATATAATAACAAAACACTAAGATGTATCAAAGTTTGAGCTAAATTTATTTCTTAAAGCATCACATGTCATGTCAAAATGTATATACGTGTGCAAATAAAAAGGAAAAGAAAATCCCCACAAAATTCTGAAAGATTAAATGTTGCATCTTGTTTGTTTTGTCCAGAATATACATAATAGCATATGATCATAGACGAATAATTTTCTATGTGTGTTTGTGATGGAAATTACCTTTGTCGGGTAAAAATCTCCCACTGATGTAACGGTCTGAGAAAATTGCAGCTTCCACAAGTGCGCCATCAGAAATGCGGACCCCGTGATGCAACTCATATCATTCACGCAGTCTTCGGAGTATTGAGATTGTATCCTCAACTGTAGGTTGATCAACATAAACTTGCTGAAAACGACGCTCCAATGCTGTATCTTTCTCAATATATTTCCGATACTCATCCAGTGTTGTTGCGCCTATACACCGCAGCTCTCCTCGACCAAGCATGGGTTTTAAAAGATTTCCAGCATCCATTGCACCACTAGTAGCTCCTGAAACAAATAACAGTGGACCAGAGATTCAATGTCAATGTAACTTTTAAATAAAAGAACTATCCAAAATTAAATCATCAGCTTTTGGCCCAAAAGAAAAATTAGCCGAGACAAAAAAGGAACTCATAGAAAGAAAACTAAAAGCCCTTCCACCTTTGAATAACAAGTTAAATTTTGATCTATACCTGCCCCAACAACAGTGTTGTTCCATCAATATATTTTCAATATCCCAGCTAACTAACACCGTTAACTTGAAGAGTATAACAGAGCTCTAACTCTTAACAAACTGGAAGCAGAAAAACTGATCTCTATTGAATTGAAAACTTGGCTGTAAATATAGCCTACAACTGTAACAGAAATCCTAAAGACTAGCTCATGTTCAAAGCCATAAGCTGGCTTGAAGAGACTTATTCAAATTCACAAACAGACTTGGTAAACAGTCTGCATGGTTCTAGGACACTTATGACTGCAACAACTACTAATACAAGCAGACTTGGTAAACAGTCTGCATGATTCTCGGACACTCATGACCTCTTCATACTCTCCCTTAATCTGAACATGGTGCAACTTGTTCAGATTACCTCGCTGACTTCACACATTCCCATCATGCTTCTGAGTTTGACAAAAGCCTCTGACTTGAGGGGTTTTGTCATTATGTCTGCAACCTGTTCAGTACTCCCACAATATGAAAGAGCAGCAGTACCTTCCTTAGTTAAATCTCTAAGAAAATGATACCTTACTCGTATATGTCTGCTTCGACCATGTAGAACTGGATTCTTCGACAACTTGATGGTAGAGGTGTTGTCACACATGAGATTAGTGCATTCTCCTTCTTTGTATCCGAGCTGAACTAGAATACTCTTCAACCACATAGCTTGACATGCACTAGATGCAGCAGCAACATACTCTGCTTCTGTGGTAGATAATGTAATAATAGGTTGTTTCTTTGAACACCATGAAATGGCACCTGAACTCAGCATAAACACATAGCCACTGGTGCTTCTGCTATCCTCTATGTCTCATGCATAATCACTATCTGTGAATGCTACAAACTTGTTCTGAGTCTCACGTCGGTAGAGTATGTCATAATCCACAGTTCCTCTTAAGTATCTCAGAGCTCTTTTAGCTGCTTGAAAGTGAAGTTCTGTAGGACTGCTCATGTATCTACTTAATAAGCCAGTGATGAACATCATATCCGGCCTAGTAGAAGTCAAATAGAAAAGGCTACCAACAATCTGTTTGTACACTGTTGCATCCACTGCATTCTCATGTTTGTCTTTGTCTAGCTTCAAACCTGGAACAACTGGAGTACCCACCTTTTTGCTCTCCAACATGCCAAACTTCTTCAATACTTCGAGAGCATATCTCTTCTGACAAATGAAAATGCCTGCCTCTCTTTGCAGTACCTCTATTCCCAAAAAGTAGCTCATGTTTCCCAAATCAGTCATATCAAATTCTTTCATCATGGATTCTTTGAAATCATGCAATACTTGCGAGTTATCACCCGTAAAAATCAAGTCATCCACATAAACACTTACAATGATCATATGTCCTCCACTGCTTTGCTTTGTGAATAATGTCTGCTCAGTTGCGCACTTTTGGAAACCCTCCTTCAGAAAGTAAATTTCAATTCGACTGAACCAAGCTCGTGGAGCCTGCTTGAGACCATACAAAGCTTTGTGTAGTAGATACACCATCTGCTCCTTTCCCTTCAGCTCGTAGCCCTTAGGTTGTTCAACATACACCTTCTCGTCCAACTTCCCATGCAGAAAAGCTGACTTTACATCTAGCTGGTATATTTTCCATTTTCGGTGGGCAGCTAGAGCAATGATGGTTCGAACAGTGTCTAACCTTGCAACAGGAGCATATACTTCTGTGTAATCAATTCCTTCCCTCTGAGAATAACCTTTTGCCACAAGACGAGCTTTGTGCTTAACTACTTCTCCATTCTCATCTCGTTTGGTCTTGTAGATCCATTTGACCCCTATTTTCCTACCTTCACTAGGTAATGCTGTTAGAGACCAAGTCTTGTTCTTTTCAATTGACTGTATCTCTGCGTCCATGGCATGCCTCCACTTCTCTTCTCTAACTGCGTCTTCAAAGTGGACAGGATCTTCAAATTCTCCCATCACCATGTATGCAGCTTCTTCTGCTTCTTCCTCACTTAAGCCTTCTCCACTTTCATACTCTCTCATCCATGTTGGTGCTCTCCTAATTCTTGAACCTGTATTAGTGTTGGTACTATTTGGATTAGTACCATTTTGCTCTGCTCTTTCATTCTCTCCATCATTTCCTTCCCCATTTTCGATCCCATGTCTTCTTCTACATCACCATTTACACCTTCATCCCCAAGCTCTCCCTCAGTCTCATCATCACTGAGGCTGTCATCACCCCACTGCAACTCTGCTTCTATTTGCTCCTTGAAGTTGTTACCCCATTCCCAGCTTCTTTCTTCTTTAAAAATCACATCTTTGCTTACCACAATTCGCTTTGTTTTTGGATCAAACAGACGATACCCCTTAGATTCATCACTGACTCCAAAGAAAACACATGGAAAACTCTTATCATCGAGCTTGCGTCTCTTTTCTTGTGGTATGTGTACATGAGCAACACATCCCCAGATTTTAAAATGATCTACCGAGGGCTTGACACCACTCCAAGCTTCTTGTGGTGTGATGTTCTTCACTGTTAGAGTTGGACACCTGTTCAGAACATAGAATGTCCAATTCACTGCCTCTGTCCAGAAAGTCTTGGGGACCTTTTTGGCTATAAGCATGCATCTCACCATGTTCATAACAGTTCTGTTCTTCCTTTCCGCAACCCCGTTTTGGTGTGGTGTATATGCAGTAGTCAATTGTCTCTTGATGCCTTCCTTTGCACAAAATACTTTGAACTCTGTAGAGGTAAACTCTCCACCTCTATCTGTACGTAAGCATTTGATGAAAGTCTCTGTTTTCTTTTCAACAAAAACTTTGAACTTTTTGAAACATTCTAGAGCCTCAGATTTTTCAGCTATCAAATATGGCCAGGCTTTCCGGCTAAAATCATCGATGAAACTAAGTAGGTACCTTTTTTCTCCATTAGAAGTTGGATCTATTGGACCACAAATGTCTGCATGTATGAGCTCCAGCACTTTGTTGGCGCGCCACTTACTGCTTCTCGGAATGTCATTCCTGTGTTGTTTGCCAGCGAAGCAATCAGTGCAGGTTATGGTGGTATTCTCCAAGTGAGGCAGTCCGTGTACCATCTTTTTGGTTTGTAGTGTCTTCAACCCCTTATAGCTCAAATGACCATATCTCTGGTGCCACAGGTAGGTGAGATCGGATGTAGTGTGCAGACATTTCTCAATGCTAGTAGTTGATTTGTTTGTGCTTTCATTGAACAGGATGAACATTCGATTCAAATTCATTTTGGTGTGAGCAACAAGACCCTTGCTAGGGTGATAAATGTTGCATGCACCATTGTGAATGAGGACTGCCAGCCCTTTCTCTTGTAACTGTCCTACACTGAGAAGGTTGTTTCTCAGTTCAGGAACAAAGTACACATCCTTAACAATAAAACCAATGCCTCCAAAAAATAGCTTCACACTTCCTTTGCCAGCAACTGTCATTCTAGAATTGTTTCCACATTTCACAAAGTGTTTGCCACCATTAATCATGTCAGTGAACATACATTTGTCTCCACACATGTGATTTGAGCATCCTGAATCTATGAACCATGCATCACTTCGTTTGGCTTCATGTTCCTCCATAAGAGCCATTAAGCACAGCTCATCTTCCTCATCTAACTCTGCATAGTTGGCTTCTCTTCCCCATTTTGGACATTCATACTGAAAATGTCCGAGATTGTGACATTTGAAGCATTCCACTGTGGATTTCGTGAACGATTGTCTGCCTCCTCTTCCACGTCCTCGACCACCTCGGAACATTCCTCTTCCTCTGCCTCGACTGTTTTCCACCTTCAGAGCTTGTCCATCATCTTCTGTGACTACTTTCTTGAACTTCTGTTCATGAACCACCAGTGAGCTTTGAAGACTGTCAACAGACATTGTGCTTGTGTCTTTTGACTCTTCGATCGAAACTACCACATAGGTGAACCTATCGGTCAGTGTTCGAAGAATCTTCTGCACTATCTTGTAGTCAGGCATGTTGGCACCATTGCTTCGCATTTTGTTGGCCACTGCCATGACCTTTGCGAAGTACTCTTGATGGTTTCCCCTTCTCTCATTTGCAGAACTTCAAAATCTCGTCTAAGAGCATTGAGCATAGTTCTCTTCACTCGCTCATTTCCACCAAATTTGTTTTTCAGAGAGTCCCAAACAATTTTGGAAGTTCGTCGATCCAAAACTTGTTCGAACACTTCTCTGTCAATAGCTCTGAAAAGGTAATGCTTTACCTTGTGATCCTTCATTCTTGCATTCTGCAACTGCTCCTGCTGTGCATCTGTCAATAGCGTCCCCTGTGGAAGCTCCTCAAAACCGTTCTCAATTAAACTCCACAATCCTTTTGCTCTGAGCAAATTCTTCATTAACTCACTTCAATGATCATAGTGTTGACCATCAAAATGAGGAATTTTGGCAGCAAGCTTCTCTTCACTCATCTCTGTTTCTAAGTTGCGGCTTAGTTAATATATCAGGCCCAGTGGGGGCTCTGATACCAATCTGTCACATCCCGGACCATCTCAGTCGTAGCACGATATTGTCCGCTTTGGGCCCGCCGGCCCTCACAGTTTTGTTTCCAGGAGCTCTCAGAGCAACTTCTTAGGGGGTCACCCATCATGGGATTGCTCTAAGCTTAGCAAGCTTAACTTTGGAGTTCTCATCCCCTCCAAAGTCACTGAGCTCCCAAAAGGCCTTGTGCTATATGGGTGTCACCGATGTACATATATGGTATATCACCCTCTCCGTTGGTCGATGTGGGATGTTACATCCACCCCCTCTTAGGGGCCCGACGTCCTCGTCGGCACACTCGCACCCCTCGGCAGAGTGGCTCTGATACCAGTTTGAAGAGTATAACAGAGCTCTAACTCTTAACAAACTGGAAGCAGAAAAATTAATCTCTATTGAATTGAAAACTTGGCTGTAAATATAGCCTACAACTGTAACAGAAATCCTAAAGACTAGCTCACGTTCAAAGCCATAAGCTGGCTTGAAGAGACTTATTCAAATTCACAAACAGACTTGGTAAACAGTCTGCATGGTTCTAGGACACTTATGACTGCAACAATTACTAATACAAGCAGACTTGGTAAACAGTCTGCATAATTCTCGGACACTCATGACCTCTTCATAACTCCGCTAACGTTACAACGGGCGAATTCTCAATTTGAATGTGGCTCAAAACCCAGAAAGTATATCCTACCAAATCTGATCACTCCGAACGTGTAGTCGATCCATGAGAATATACTTCGGAGGAGAGGGTTGCTCGCATCGCTGCACTTGAAGCAACTTTTGATGAAGTTTTACTTGAAATAGTCAACCGGACCTACCGAAATTATCGATGCTATGTTTCAGTTGGTACCGAGGGTGAATATGGGTTCTACTAATGAAGAAAATGGTAGCAAATGGGATACATGAGACGAGGCTATTATTGTTGAGAGAGGACAAGAATCGTGGATTCATTTCTGGGTGATAGCAAATGGAATTCATGGTCATGAAAAAGCTTCTGTTGATTGACTTGATTCCAGATTTGATTGAGTGTTGAACTCAAATCTCCATCCTAACATGGGACTCATAGGGTTCCATTTGGTCGGGACTCTGGGAATTGAACCCTTTTGATTGCTCTTGTTACAGACGACATACCAGCAGAGACCAGAAAGAGAAGAAAATTATGAGACAAAGAAAAATATTTAGTTAATAAATTGACCAAATTATCTTTTAACATAAGTCAACTAACAACATCCTAACGGTGGTGGTAGACGACTGTGACTCTAGATAAGGATTAAAACTTGAGATATGATTTTGATATATCTTAAAGATGAGATATAAAAGTTAATAATGAAGTAAAGTTAAGATACTATTTTAGTAATTTTCTATTTTGTTATCATACGAGTAAAAAAGAAATTTATATGTTTGTAATGTAGACATTAAAGTTGTGTCATCCTATTTCTTAATACTAGCCTTCCAGTGCGTGTGGCTTGCGTGCGTTTTTTCCGGTTCGATTAATTAATATGAAATTTTTGTTAGTTAGATCCATATTGTATAACAAATCATTGAAATCCATATAAAATAACACAATCCCTAAACACTAAATTATAAACCCGAACCCCTAAATCATAAACCCGAACCAAACCCAACTTACATTTTAAATCAAACCTATCCACATAACAACATTCATATGCACCGCCAAAACTATTATTTTGAAAAAAGTGATAGAAATGAATATAAACCGTAAACAATCAATATTGATTAACAAAATTATTTAGGTTTAGAGCGATTTAATTTCCTTTTTATTATAATTATTATGATTATTGTCATTAAAAATCTAGTTTCCTCTCCTGCGATTCAATTAAAAAAAATAAAAAAAGAAACACTCATTAAAAAAAATTTAATGACAAAACTGTAATAAATTTAAATTGAGACATAAAACGATAACGGGTGGAATGAAAATAACACAAAAACTGAGGCACAACCACCGTCACGACCTTATTCCTGTGAAACCCCATCCCTTTATATATATATAGATGATTTGTAGTCCGAAAGGAAGTGTAGAAACCAGTATACACGTACTAGTGAGGAATCACTATTTGCATCAATCAAATACTGAGTTATTTAACTTATTTTCATTTGGGAAGTCCAAGTTTGATGGCTGAATTTAATTGAATCTTTGTGCTTAATCATATACAGATCTATAGGGGTTAACCCCCAAACCAAGACAAAATTTTCATCTTTTATTTCTCAAGATGGCATATGGGGGGATTCAAAGAGAACATGAAATGTAAGCCTAGACATAACTTCAGAAACACGCAAAGCATAAGGTGCTAAGTTTAAGATCGAGCCTTTAATTCAAACTAGTTAAGCATCTCCTCCTGTTATGTATTAAAAAAATCACCCTCAATTGCTTTGCTTGCTTCTTAATCTTGAACATAGGTCAGACTAAGAGAACTGTGCAACTTGAAGTCTGGAACTAATCTAATCCAGAAGATCTTCAGAGACAAGAGTAAACAATCTAAAATGAAGAATGCAGTAGCTGGATTTTACATCAACATATTACATTGTGAAGGTCAAGTCAAGAAGTGAAAAGTGAGACACTTGGGCAACTCAAAGAACACTGGCAATCCTCTGTGACAGTATGATTCCCAAGAACATCCATCAACATTTATACATGGTGAATGGATCCATTGGAACGTGAATGCAATGTATGAAAACAAATGCAGTAGGTACACTCATTAACTTTTTACATAAAAAATCTTATATAATATTGTTTGATTTAGGATAGTCTAATAGAGTTGAAAACATACAAGAGTATGTTTGGACCTGAACCAAACAATGTATGATTCTATGAAGCCTGCATATTTCCAATGTAGATGAGTCAGTGTCACCAAATCCATTTTCTTCACTAGCTTCAACTCTCTCGACCTACAATAAGAAAAAAAAGAAAAAGGAAAGACAATATTAAGGCAAAGGCTTCGGAATTTAGAGGTGCAAGATAGATAATAAAAGGGATATCAGCATAAAAAACTCACCTAAAAATGATGTAATTCCCACTATTTGAACTGCAAAAAACTATAATATAACACAGACGCATTTGTTCTGCTTTGGCTCCCTTATCATTTTCTTTTCTGCTACAGTCAAAGGACACAAATTAAATGACAGAAAATATAGAAGAATAAAAGAAAATGATCTCTACTAGTTAAGACTTTTCTGTAAGTCTCATTATATACTCTTACCTTTCTCCAAAGTTGGCGGTTGAACAACGACATGCATAGTTGTAGGAACATCACATATTGGGCTTTGGCATTCCCCAACTGTTCTGTTGTTCTCCAATATTTTTCCTCCGCTTATCAACTTGACATCTTTCACAGTCCTTGGACCATTTTCCTTCTCTGTCCAAACAGAGAAAATTTTGTGATTCATTGAAAATAATTAAACGAGTAACAGGAATTCATGCATAAGAAAAAACAGAGGAGAAATCTTCTTATTGTGATTCTGAAAAATTAAAGAGCATGGAAAACATGGATTTCAAAATTTTGTAGTTTGATATTTCATAATGCTCTTATCCCCTCCCCATCCATGTTACCAGCCATAATGGTCTCAGAAGTGCAAGCGTAAGTAAAGACTACCTTCTCTGTCACATAATCATTTCAATTTACCTAGATTTTAAGTTTTAAAATGGCTACCCCTAGAAAGATATACACATGTCATTGGTCAGTGTCCCAGGTAACAGAGAGCCTCATCAGTACACTTTAGCACTGACATTGTTGCTCAAGTGAAAAGCTATTTTTTAAGAGAACCACAACTGGAATTGGAACAAACTTAAATTCACAACTAATTTCAACTTTCAAATTTCCCTAAAGAAAGTCTGAGAAGAATATGAAGTATACAAACTTTAAAACACAGAAGACTTCAAATGCTACAATTCTCCATCACAATGGTTAAACTTAAGAAATGGAAAAGAGTTCTCAAGCTTATTATATATGCCATGCAGTAATGCATGGGTTTCCATCAAAACAGCACACCTATTGCTAAAATTATACAGCGTTCATATATCAAGTGTTTATAAGACCATCCCATAGAGACAATTATAAGCTTTCCTGGCCTGATACTGGTTAAGGTACGGATTCAGAAAAGAAAACTAGGATAGTCTGAACCATAATCTGATGTGAACTATTACAAATCCAATCATGAATCCTGCTTGCCGAGATTGATTCATTCCGTAATCCAACACCAAAATACACCAAGAATGTAATCATTGCTTTTAAGCTAACAAGAAAAGGATACGAAACCAAACCTTTAGGCCACAGCGCAAGAATACTTTCTTTCAAGGTTGACACACTTGTAGCAGCAGGAAAGCTTTTGGGGCCAATATCTGATCCATCACTCAATCGAAACTTGATCTCCAATTGGTCTTGTACTCCAGCCATCTCCAAAAACGTCTCAAGCTTTCTCAAACGAATCAAAACCCCTCAATTTATTGGGGTCTTGCTACAAAGCAATGAATACACTAAATTCAAATTCAAAGCGTTTCAAAGATCTCCAAAACGAAACAATCCAAACAAGGAAACACCATAATCCCAAAAAAGCAAGGAAATTTAAGAATCACGGTCAGACCAAAACTCATGCACAAGTAAAATCAGTAACAGCTACAATTCAGCTGTGAATTAAAACCATTATCCATATAAAACCAACCAAACTTTCCATACGGGTGTTGCTAGAATCCAATAAAGACGACACCTTTCTCAACTGGGTCGTCTCACACAGCTATGATTCATCTCTGAATCATCAGCATCAATCAAAGCAGCAACCTTTTTCAAATGGGTGTGACCAGAATCCAATAAAGACGACGACTTTATCAACTAAGCACGAAGCAAACACTGAAACGAAACGAAATTCACAACCGGGTATTCTTACTTGGCTGCAGAACTGATCTGGGTCTCAGCTCAAAGTTGAGAGCGAGGTTCACAAACCCAAGAAGGAGAAGAAGTCGATTTGGGTTTAGATTAATTTAATGATGAATAAGTGAAATAATAAGCAAGAAGACTGTTTCGGAGTTTTAAATCGGTGGTCAATAATTCCATTCTTGCCGTCTCCTTCCAATCTTCCTAGGCTTATGGAAATGGACACATTTTCCTCTTATTTAATGTGAAACCCTTTGGCCTTTGCTACCTTCTAATTTACGTCTCTATTTCTCTTTTGCTCTCTTGATACAGTAAATTAGAGACAGTCACCAACCTATATGTGTGTGTGAATTTGTTCTAGTTGTGAAATTCTTTGGGACCCTAGTCCTTGTTTGTGGGTTACTCTTTTTATCTTTGGAACCAGTCATGAAAGAGGAAAAAGGAAAGTGGGAAAGATGGGAATGGTGAAAGAGAAGAATGGACCGGCCGCCCGAACATTGAAGAGGTAGTGGACATAAGGAGAAAGGTCGTTGTTTCCTCTATCTGTCAATACTACATATTTTTTCAAAGAAAATATTTATCAAATAATGATTTTTATATGAAAAGGTGACTGTTTATTTTACTTGATAAATTTAGAATCGTAAATTTATGAAATTGTAATGTTCTTTTACATGTTCATTTTTGAAACAACAAACGAAAGTATATATATTGGATAAATATTTGAGCCAACCTATCAGCTAGACAGCATTTTATATTGGGAATCATTTCAGGCCTTCAAGTCTTAAACAAGTCTTTCATGACGGAATGAGTTGTGAGCCTTTTATGTGTTCAAAAAAAGAATGCATGTCTCACCTCTAAATCCTAGCCGTCTTGGTATAAGAAAGAAATAGGGAGACCATCTCTGGCCTCCTCTCTATCATGATGGCTTTTGTCGACTTTTCCTTTATCAAGAATGAAACTCTCTCCACTTCTCAAGCTGCTCTATAGCGCAGCCACCAAAACTCAAAGGCCGTCGCGTTTTTGTGCAGTCACCAAGCCGGACACCCTCCGACACCAAGCCTCTCAAGTCCTCTTGTGCAAGACCCCTGCAACCCAGCCGTTTGTGCATGAGGATCCAATATCGATGACTAATCCCAGCCATCAGTCTGAATGGAGAAGCCTCCCCTACATATTGGTGTCCATGCCAATATCAAGAAGATCTGAACTATATGATTGGAGATGTGTGACCTCTCATACTCCTATGGCGGCATATTCTGAGCAAGCATCGATCTAAAACATGACTGGATGGATGCGTGATTGGCTCTGGCATCGAAATGACTTGCAAGATTGGCTTGGATGGATGCGTCATGGATCCCTCTCGGCCTCAAGACTTCCTGACATGTGGAGAGGAAAGGCAGCAGGCTTATGACTAATCGATCCTGGTAGGCACAAGCTCATCAAGGCATCCACGAATCTAGGTGTCATTGAAGCAGCCACAGAAGGCGGCGAAGTCATTGAAACAACCAAGGGCGGCAACTGCAGCACTTACTATGACGCGACAACGGCAACGTCTAGGAACAATGCTGGACCTATTGGGCCTGCATACTCTTTCTGGGCTTGGGATGAGGTCTTCGAACTTCGTCTTGGGCCTAGAAAGTCGTGGGCTGGTCTTTTAGGGTTAGTTTTTATTTAATTTTCTTTAACTAGCCTATAACTAGCTTGTCATGCTTAGTTTGTAGGCTCTCAATAAGTAGAGCACTTTAATGTGTTAATGATTAGACTTATCTCCTATGTATCGTTGTGATCTCTGTATCACAAACTCTTTATTTATCCTTAGTTGGTGGATGGAGGGTATGTAACAGTCTTCTCTGGCTTGAGCTTATATATCATTCTCGATATTTTTCAGAAATAAATATTGATAAATTAAGATACACTGCGCTCATTTCTTGCAATATTGCACACACTACTCTGGTTACCATTAGACCTATAAATGGACCAAATCTTAATTTAGACCTGCTTCAGATCTGTGGTTTTTAAACAGGTTTGGATCAAAAATTTGACCCGTTGATCCGTTAATGACCGGATCTGTTAACCCATTAACTAAATGGATTGGATCCGGATCTTAGTTGATCTGATCCGTTAAAGACCCGAATCCGTTTAAAAATAATAATAAAATATTTTTATAAATATAATATTATTGATAAATATTAAATAATATGATAATTCTTTGTATAACCTAAAAATTAGTATCTAAATCGCCTTAAGTATGATTGGATGAAGTTGAAGGTTACTAATGTCTATGTTATTTATGCTAAAATCATTAGATGTCAAGTATTTGGATTATATTAGTTTATCGTTAATGAGTATTTTGGGCATTTAATTCATTTTTTGATGTAAACATTTGTTTTGTTATAATATTTCAAAAATATTTTATGATAAAATTATAAATTATTATTTAAAATTTAAAATATTTATTATTATAAACGGGTCGGATTAACGTGTCGGTTATTCGTTAACCTACCGGATCCGGATTTGGATCAAGCTATTAAAGATCCAGTGTGTAATGGGTCATATCCAAATCTAAAAATTTTATTACGGATCTGAATCTAGATCGATCCGGTACAGATCATATCTATTTACAGGTCTAGATATCATTCACATTTCACTTTGTACGTACCATATCATCTTTTGGAATTTATGGGTTAGCTCTGAAGGAACAAACAAAACAACCATTGACAAGTGAAGGCCGCCAAGAATGAACGTTTGGTACATGATGGTACGTTCCTTTCAGCAAAACTCTGAAATCCAATGTTCAAATCTGTCTCAAATCTCAAATAAATATGCACAAGGGGTTGAATGATAGGGCAGGCAGCAGCTAAGGCCACCATGACGTCTATATTGTCCAAAAATCTTTCAAATTCTTCAGTTTTAACCTTTCATCTTTGGAATAATCAATTAATTGTTTTACAAATCCAACCAGTTGTCATTAAACCATTCATCCACCAAATTACACCCAGCATAACAAAAATGGGCATATAAGGAATATTCCGTTAAATTTAGGGAGATATCTAGTTAATGTCCTTGACCCTTATTATAGAATATATCTGGTTAATATTCAAGCTGAACACCCTTAAAAACAAAAAATGTTGCTTATGGAGAATGATTTTGTTCATAATTTTTGGACTCCTTTTATCTATTTATAGTTGTTCATCTACACTACAGATGTATCTTTCAACACAATAGTTATATGATAGGTCGATCTTCTTATCGGATAACTCTGATCTTGAACTCGAGGTCTTAATTTTTTCACAATCGTGCCCTCGTTGACTTCAGCTTTACTAATGATTAAACTTGTTTCATTCAAACCGTTATTGTGGAAATCTAATGAAGACCTAGAAGGATTCTCAAAATTGATAGGTCAAGCTGCTAAGAACATTAGACCACACTGATATATGCTGAGATTGAAGTTCAAATCAACTCCACCTGAATGGATAATGATAAACGAGCAAATGAACTATATCTCTCTTTATCATTACGTCATGATAATTCAAGGTCTGATTAAGGGATCAAGCAGGACGTGTGGAAATGACAGTCCAAATCATAGAATTTCATGGATGAAAGTCATGACAATCATGTGCATCAAAAACATGACCCAAAGGATTATGATTCAAGCCTTCTAGCAAGTGGAGAAATGATTATGGTTTCTTACTATAATCATCCTCCACCAGTGACTTGTGATTTCTTCTCAGCCATCATAAGAAATGAAATTGACTGTACTGTGGCTACTACAAAGTGGCTCGAAAGAGTAGAAAATGAAAATTGATATATGATTATATATTTATCTTTTTCCTTATGATTTAGATTTGGACAATGGAGAAAAAAAAGACATCAGAGGAATAACACAAAGTCCAAGATTCGTTGGCTGATTATGACTACACTGATGACGAATATTACAATACAGTAAATATGATAGAGAAATGAACAGTTGCCGATGCATCACGACAAAAGGCCAATCTTTTGTTAAATTTAGTGTGTTCCCCTTTTTGTTGTCGACACATGAAAAGTTGAAAACAAGCAACTTTATTTTTACTAAAGTAAAGTTTGATTCTCCTTGTCACCCACTTCCTCTTAGTTTTGTTTAATTTGGGTTTACAGTCCGCGTGCTTTATAATAAGGTTGAGGCTTCAGAAAGAAGACATACAAAACTTGAGACAAAAGTTTGAAACTCTCTCACCTTCTTCAAGAATCAAGAAGTAAGATAGCTAGAATACAGTCCTTCTAATATAGTGTGAGTTAAGAGTGTAAAGTGTGAATATTGTGAAGAGTCCAGTCTGTAATCATCAAAAGTGTTGTGCTTTAATTTGTTACAAGTAAATTGTGCTTGTAATTATAATTATGAGTAGCTAAACAACTTATATCTATTTATCCAAGAGCGAGGCTCTGAGTACTGTATTTATATTTATGATGTGATAAATAAATTCTATCATCGTGTGCCTTATAATCCATGACAAAACTATTTAGGGTTTGTATGTTTGTTTTAAGATCACTTTGTTTTTTTAATGTTTTACTTTCAAGTGAACTATGTTTTTTCCATGGTAAGACAACAATGATTATGTCATAAATAATAACCATTAGACAAAGGTCGTTAGGTAAAATATTGACATGTTGAAGGCTAGCTCCTTGTTGTGGTAAGTCTAGTTCATTGATAATAATAATAAAACTATGTTATAACAGAAGTTGCTTGGAGGTACACATTTCCCTATATACTAAAGGAGGTGCAAAGTGATCTCCTATTCACCATCCACTGTTCAAATGAAGCCAGCGGGTTTATGACGGAGCTGGAGCCGACACTATTAAGGAGCCTCTTTTTATCGCTTAAATCCAGTCAAGAAGCCGCCATACCCAAATCTTATGAGAAGATCTCCATCGCCATATCTCATATCGCCATCTTCGAAAAGTCATGACCAACCACATCTTTCATTCCTCATCAATTGCCCACCATACCCAAATCTTATCACCTACCAAGCACCATGCCCAGATCTCATTAATCATCACCTGTCACCAAATCTCACCTATTCTCTCTCTCTCTCACCTATTCTCTCTCTCTCTCTTTGCATTGCGGCTTCAGCCGAGGCAGTTGATGGTGAAGATACCATTTACCCCTCACATAGCCTTCATTATATGTCTTCCTTTCTTTTCTTTCGACCACATAATCCAAAAGCTGAATCAACAAACAAGAAGCCAGGTCCCGATCCCGATCTCACTTCAAAGGGAAGGAAACCCCCATCATCGCTCACCGCCAACTACGTTTCAGTGATTCGCTGCCAAAAACGTCGTCAGCCGTCGTCTTGCCCGCATTCGCCTTCCAGATAACTTATGCTGGCTCCGTATCTCTTTCGATTTGGTATATCCTCCAATTAGCCTGAGTTGGAAACAGTTGCTTCGTTGATTTGTTAAATCAAAAATCCCGGTGTTAACAGGTTAGATCTTCTTTTAATTTGTCTATCGATTGGTCCTACATTAATTTCTATACCAGATATGTGTTTGGCCATGGTCTTAAAGAGTTTTGTACATTTGAAAGATTGACTGGCTTCATTTGCACGCGCTCTATCTAGCGAAATTGAAGAAATTCGATTGGGGTTTTGTCCAATTTATTTTTTGTTATAGTTTTAAATTGGTCAGCTTATTGTGAGCTTAGTGCTATGTGTGCTGGGTTTTCAATTTCTTAAAAGCAAATTTCAATAAGGTAAATTCCTAACATGGCCAGCATCAAATGTTTGATCAAGATATGAAATGTGGTTGTTGTTGCTTTCTTGAGTTTCTGTTTACTTAGTTTCAATGAAGTATAACTATTAATGGATGAACAATCAGAACAAGTTGTTGAGCTAAGGTTCCTTATAACATCAAGGTCTTGACTGAGAATGTGAAGATTGTTCAATGTTATCATTTATAATAATTTTAATGAAAGTTAGAGGCTTTATTCATTATTTTGTTTGTTCCTTTGAAACATATAAACATTTATTTTAACTAAAATTGTGCATTTACCTGTGTTTTGTTCTGATATGCCATTACGGCTTCATCACCAAACTATCAAAGAACAATGTGTGGCTCTTCTATTTATATGATTATTCTGTGTTTAATGTCTATATTGGGTTTTACAGTTAAATTAAGTCATTTAGTTTAAGTGTTGACACACAGGATTCAAGATCTGAATTGTGAAAGGCATTGCTGAGGTTCCGCTATATGGAAAACGTTACTAATAACGCTTTGTAAAGTAGAAAAAGCAAATCGGCTTGATTATGTGGTTGAGAGGTTTCACCAAAAGGGGTTAGGTTTAGTGTTTGATCTCTATTGTTCTTCTCAGTTATTGGTTTTCCTATTGCATAGTATGTTTAATTTTTAATGTCTATTTTGTTTCTTCACAAATTGTCAAGCTTGCAAAGTTATGATTCAGATTCGGGCTCACATATTCTCAAATATATGCAGATAAATATTGGAGTCGGTACCAAATTCATAAATAGGTACGAATTTTACCTTCACCTCTACTTTTCAAAGTTTCAATGGCTTTGTGTTAGCGATAATGACATTTATGTAGATTTGGGTTGATAGCAGTAATGATTGGGTTTTTTAAAGATTGCAGTAGTGATTGGGAGTTTTAATTTTTGTGGGCTAACATGGGAGTCTTTATATATTCTTTAGCATCCAAGATTTTCAAAAGATATATAATGAACTTCATTCACATTGCAGAGCAACATATGTTTGAGTACACAGACCCAAGAAAGATTTATACTTTTCTCTTTCTGAAATACCCATTTGATCATCAACGCCAGCCATAGACTACTTGAGTGTAGGTGCTCTTGATCCACTTAAAGCTTTTCTTGAAAGACCCCTTCATCTTCTCCTCAGCTGAATAGACTTTGTATCCAGCAACCCTCTTCTTCCTCTGCAACTCTGGTTAGATAGTGATTTTGGTGTTCACAATGTGGTTTCATAATTTTTTTTTTGACATTTGGATGTGGTGAATCTTTATGTCTGTAGAATGTTTGCTTCCCCGGTTCAGTGTCCCACATCTAACCACATTTCAATGTTCTTTATATAAGAACAACATTCAATATGATGTTTTATTTAAACATACAGTGTGATATTCTGATTCTTGATAAATTGTTATGGTTTCAGTCATGGCCTCTTATGGCAAATCAAGCAAGAGGCAGAAATTCTTCCAACAATTTCAAGATATGCAACAACACTTGACAGATAATCAGACAGCAACAAACTTGCAGTGTTATGAAAATGAGGGCACAAGTGGATCAAGTCAACCTAGCAAACAAGCTGGTGAAAGAAAGCCTAATTCTGCTAGGCAAAAATTCTTTGAAAATTTTCAAAATTCGCAGCTGTTGACAAACCATGACTCATCCACAACCTTGCAGTGTGGTCAAAATGAAGGCACAAGCGGTTTCTATCCTTACTCAGTTAACACATACGATGCGGATACAATTATGACAGGTAACAATACATAAACAGTAGCTATTACAGGTCATTATTTTTCAAATAACATGGATGACATCTATTTTATTTGACATCAGATGCAGTTGTGTGTGCGGTTCCTTTTGGTCAAGCATCATATCAAAAAAACAGACAAGGTTTGTCATTTTACATTTGATCTTTTAAATCAGCAAAACAAATTACTCTTTTACTTAAATATAAAAATGTGTCATTACAGGTATGGTCGTGGGATATGAAGATTGTGGTGATAACTCATTTGTATGTAATCACTGTGGTGCGTACTTTTGGATTGGCGAAGCTATGAAAAACAGTATTCGGAAAAAAAATAATGACCCTATTTATACTGCATGTTGCCATAAAGGAGAAGTGAAAATTCCTTTTGCTAATCCGACACCCATATTTCTTCAACAATTACTAAATCCAGAGAATGGTCGTGAAAGCATGCTATTTCGTGAAAATATTCGAGTTTACAACTCAATGTTTGCTTTTACCTCGATGGGTGCCAAGATTGACAGTGACATAAACAAAAGATCAGGACCTTACGTTTTTAAAATATGTGGTCAGGTACATCATTTAATGGGTTCTGCATTACCAATTGAAGGTGAACCCCCTAAATACGCACAGTTATATGTTTATGACACCAGTAATGAAATTTCAAACCGCATGAATGCCATTGACCCATCTCATGTGAATAAAAAAACCAAACCTGATATTGTGCAAGGATTGATGCAAATGTTTGATGAAACTAATGAATTGGTAAAACAATATCGAAATGTTCGAGATAAATTTGAAGATAGTTCATTGCCTGCATTTAACACAACTATACTTGGACGACAGCCAACTGATGGTAAACAATATGGATTACCGACCGGAGACCAGATAGCTGGTTTAATTGTTGGTGACATTGGACAATTTAATTCCAACAGAGATATTATTATCCAATCAAATGATGGGAGTTTAAAACGAATCTCTAAATTACATCCGAAATACATGTCACTACAATATCCATTGCTATTTCCGTATGGTGAAAATGGATATAGACTTGGGTTAGAATTGCAACAGGTTGCGAGTGAACGTGGAAAAACTAGAATTAAACTCACAATGATCAAGTTTATATGTTACCAAATTCATGATAGACAAAATGATGAGAGTACCCTGTTAAAAGGAGGGAGATTATTCCAACAATACTTAGTCGATGCTTATGCAACCGTTGAAGAAGATCGTATAGAATATGCAAGAAATAATCAACCTAAATTGAGAAGTGAAATCCGCAAAAACATTTATGCTGCTGTTTCTACTGGAATTCAAAAAACCTGCGATGTGGGAAGACAAATTCTTTTGCCAAGTTCTCATACCGGGGGTCCCAGAGATATGATCAACAACTATCAAGATGCGATGGCAATATGTAGGCAATATGGTAACCCAGATTTGTTCATAACTTTCACTTGCAATGTTAACTGGCCAGAGATAACAAGATATTTCAAAAACAAACCAGGATACAGACATGAAGACCGGCCTGACATCATCTCGTGAATATTTAAGTTAAAATTAGAGGATATGCTAGCCTACATTAAATCTGGGCAGCCATTTGGACAAGTTGAAGAAGATGTTTGCACAATTGAGTTTCAAAAGCGAGGATTGCCTCATGCTCATATGTTATTTTGGCTTAAAATATCGTACAAATGTCATAATCCAACTGATATTGACTCAATTATTTCAGCCGAATTACCTGATAAAAATATTAGTCCAGAACTTTTTGCAATTGTTGGTCAATTCATGATTCATGGTCCGTGCGGGAAAATAGATCCTAAGGCTCCATGTATGCAAGATGGAAAATGTACCAAAAGATTCCCAAAAAAGTACAAGCTTACAACCAAATTTGAAGCCATCAAACCACCTGTATATAAACGACGCGATGATGACACAAAATTTGTAGTCAAAAATAAAATTAATATTGGCAACAATTATGTTGTTCCGTATAACTCAAATTTGTTACTAAAATATAACGCTCATATCAATGTTGAGTCATGTTCTCAATCTATGTTGATCAAATACTTATTCAAGTACATAAATAAAGGTCCTGATCGAGCTCGAGTTTCGATATATGAAAATATTGATGATGAGATTCAAAATTACCTTAATTGTCGTTATTTAGCTCCTCATGAATCAGTATGGAGATTATTCGAATTTTCGATTCATTCTCGACACCCTGCAGTTCAATTATTACAAGTTCACATGCCCACAGAACAAAATGTTGTTTTTAAAGAAACTGATTCTCTTGAATCAGTGTTACAAAATCCGATTACAGAAATCACTATGTTCACAAGGTGGTTAGAGAAAAATGTCATTTGTGAGGAAGCAAGAGAATTAACTTATGCAGAATTTCCTACAAAGTTTGTTTGGGACGCAAAAACTAAATGTTGGATGCGAAGGCAACGATATCAGACGATTGGAAGAATTGCGCATGTACCACCTATTGTAGGTGAGTTATATTACATGAGAAAGTTACTTAATATTCAAAAAGGATGTCGTAACTATAGAGAGATAAGAACAGTAAATGGTGTTACTTATGACTCTTACCAAGAAGCCTGTCGAGCATTAGGTTTGTTGGATGATGATAAAGAATGGATTGATGCTTTGACAGAATCTTCGTTTACTGCAACATCTAACGAAATGCGCAGATTATTTGTTACAATCATTCTATTTTGTAATGTTTCAAATCCGCAAGCTTTACTTGATGCACATTGGATAAACATGTCTGATGACATCTTATACAAAATTCGATCAGAATTCAATATGCCTAATCTGACTATACCTGAACCAGAACTCAAAAATAGTCTTTTATTTGAACTTGAAAAAATATTCAGTATGTCATCTACCTCATTAGAAAATTTTCAGTTACCAATGCCGAGTGCAGATCAAGTACTACAACTTAATAATAAACTACTAAGAGAAGAGCGTGACTACGATTGTGACGCATTAAAAATGCAACATTCAAATTTAATTACTAAATTAAATGGTTGTCAAAAAATCATATACGACGAAGCAATCAAAGCAGTTCAAGAAAAAAATTGCAAAAGCTTTTTTGTCCATGGTTGCGGTGGAACCGGAAAGACATTTTTGTGGCATACGATAATTACTAGATTAAGATCCGAGGGAAAAATTGTTTTGGCTGTAGCTTCATCAGGTATTGCTTCATTGCTACTTTCAAATGGTAGAACGGCACATTCCCGATTTAAAATACCACTTAAAGTAAATAAGTTATCGACATGTGCAATTAAAAAAGGTACTCATCTTGCTAAATTACTTGAGAAAACTGAATTAATAATATGGGATGAAGCTCCGATGGCTAATAAATATTGTTTTGAATCATTAGATACAACCCTTCGAGATATTTTGTCAGAGCCCAGAAAACCATTTGGAGGCATATCTATTCTATTAGGTGGAGATTTTAGACAAATTTTACCGGTCGTACCAGAAGGAACAAAAGAAAAAATAATTGAACACTCATTAAATAATTCATTTTTATGGCCTTCGCTTCAAGTGTTTAGTTTGACAGAAAATATGAGATTGTCAAGAAGTGGTTTATCTAATGAAGAAAAGCACAAAATAACGAATTTCGCAAATTGGATATTACAAATAGGAGACGGCCGAGTACAGTCAATTTATGATACTGATGATAGAGACACATCTTGGATTAATATTCCTAAAGATTTACTCACCCAATCAACGATAGATCCTATAGGATCAATCTTTTTGGCTACTTATCCAGACTTTAACATTAAGTACAATAATGCTGACTATTTAAAAGAACGTGCTATTATTACACCTCGAAACATAACAGCTAATGATATCAATAATTATGTGATTAATTTGCTACCGGGTGATAAAAAAACATACTTCAGTTCTGACACAATATCATTCAGTTCTGGGAGTAACAAGAATAGCGACTTTTTATACCCGACAGAATTTTTGAACAAGCTTGAATTTAGTGGGATGCCTACACATGAATTAGTTTTAAAAGTCGGCATGCCAATTATGTTACTAAGAAATTTAAACCAAATAGACGGTTTGTGTAATGGAACGAGACTAATAATTACAAAATTGTATGATAGACTTATAGAAGCAGAAATATTAACGGGTAAGAACATAACTGATAAAGTTTTTATCCCGAGAATTGTTATGACGACAGTTGAAGATAAATGGCCATTTACATTTAAAAGGCGTCAATTTCCTATTAGGCCCTGTTACGCAATGACAATTAACAAAAGTCAAGGTCAATCATTAAATCAGGTTGGAATATATTTGTCGGAACCAGTTTTTACACACGGACAATTGTACGTTGCACTATCAAGAGTTACATCAAAAGAAGGTCTTAAGATTCTAATTAATAATAGTGATGACATACCGAATAATTGTACTAAAAACATAGTGTACAAGGATGTATTATACAATATCTAAAATAACATCCGACCCTATAGAAACACATTATTTTTTGAGACCAATTTTGAATTTTTTGTGTATGATATGGATGCTACAAATAAACAAGTATTGATTCTTATACGCCACATTTTTTGAGGATCAGATCTGATAGTCTTGGCTAATTCTAAAAACATATGCAAGATAGTAATATACACCTTTGTTTAGAAATGTTGTCAAGTTCTTCTTTCCCCTTCAGAAATACATACCTATCTTAAAACAAAAAGAAAACAGTGATGTATTCAATTATTTCCATTCTCATATACAAAAAAATATACGTTCAATTTCCCAAATATTTTACCAAAATATTATCGTGTGACAGATTGGGATTAGACCCGACGCTCTCTATTCTCTCAGTCAAAGCCCTCCATCGCCATACATGTCTGTGTAAAGTATGCCAGAAAATCTCTATCACCCCCGCACCATACTCAGATCTCAATAATCACCAACCCAGACTCAGTTGTCATGACCAATAATCGCCCACGATGCCTAGATCTTTCAGTCCTGATCAATCGCTCACCATAACCAAATCTTAATCATGACCAATCACCTATTAGACACCATGCCCAGATCTCAGTCAGCGTACCCATACCTCCATGAGACTCTACCATGACTAACTACCTGCCATGGAACAGGGAGGAGGCTGAGGATGGAGCATTATCATCAAGCCCTCGAGAAGAACAGAAAGAGAAGATTGATTGAACTTCAATCACACATGTTCTCTTCATTTTGCTGGACTAATATCTTTGCTGCATGTGCAACTATTGTAACTGTTTTTACTTTTTTTTAGACCACTGTTGATTGCCTAGAGTCTGTAGGGAGTTTTTTTGTTGTGGGAAACTCCTAATCATACTCAAGTGTGCATCACAGCTATTTGTGGCAAGTAAAAGCAGTTTTTGAAAGCTTTAGCACATGAACAGAAACAAAGATGTAATATGTAGTTGTCCATGTCCTATCCTTAATGCATGTTGTAAAATTTGTGATGCAATGTAACAGAAAATTATTATGTATTATAATGTGTTGTTTTCAGTTTTATCACGTGTCCTCTAATTTGCTCTCATGTACTTATGAACCTCTTAAAGCTCTCATGTTTTGTTAGCACATGACATTTCATCATGTGTGCTCTAATTTGTTATATTGTGTACTGTTAATTGTATGAAGCTTTCTATTTTATAAAGCTCTCTTAATATTTTGTGAGCATAGTTGCTATCTCTTTATATTTTGTGAGCGTGGTTGCTATTATCATCCTCTAAGTTAGAACCTTAAAACAATGTTACAACTTGCTATTATCATCTTCTAAGTTAGAACTTTAAAGAAATGTTGCAACTTACATTAGTTTATCATTCTTATCACTCATTAACTACTATCATTACACGTTCCCAACCCGCGCTGGCACGGGCACTTAACCTAGTTCTTACAAAACAAGAAGTCCATGCCATGTACTATTTTGTCCTGTTTGAGAGCAAGTATCATTTTGTATGTTTGCAAGGAAGGCGGTCCTAAGGGCTTTAAGGCCCGATGTATAGAAAAAATATTAGGCCCCTCAATAATTTTTTTATTTAAATAGATTTGAATAATATAAAAAATATGCACATATTTTATTTTATTAAGAGGAGAACGAGAAGAAATATAAGAAATACAAACAATCAGTCCATTTAATGTTATTAATTTTTTTCCAATTCATATATATATATATATATATATATATATATTATTGCTAGTGTTTCTTGATTCAATTCAAGACTAACTTCATGGAAAAATTCAAAACTACTTAAATTACATAAATGTCAGTATCCTTTAACTTAAATTTTAGAATTAAACGGTAATAACATCTCCAACAACTCAAGTAAAACTAGAATAATCTCTATTTTTGAGGAAAACATCATTTTTGGCTTCAATAGCTCATGTAAATGATACTCTATAATACAAAAAGTAGGAAGAGAGAGAAATATGTCGTCTAAATCTTTAGAATTTTTACAAATTTGTATCTTCATGTAAATTTTATTACTTACCATTTTAAATTCATTTTCTTTCCTAAAGAAAAAACAAAATGTCATTAAGTTAAAATAATTAACCAAATAATCAAGGTTTTATTTGAATGAATTTATATATTTCTATAAATTTATTAAATTATATGAAAAATATTTAATTTTGTATATAAAAATAGAAGAGCTGTAGGAGTTTAGCTCATTTTTATAGAGATTTTTTGATTTTCTTCTCTATAATAGAGAATTAATACAAAAACTGTTGGAGATGTTCTAACAAATTAACAATATGTGTGCTGTTTTCATGTACTTATAAGATTAGAAGAAGATAAGATCTTCCGTTAATAAAACTCTATTGATTACTCTAAAAAAAGAAGAATCAAAACTCTACTTAAAACTGCTTCTTTAGGCTTCAAAGGGACAACATCTTACCAGAATTAACAAATCAAAACCCACAAATTCGTGCCCTTCGCTGGCTGGGCCGCAATGCAGTCACTGGCTGCACTGCGGTCAGGACGGCCCTGTTTGATGCATAAAATTCATATTATTAAGAGGAAAGCAAACTGCCAAAGGGGCACACAATCAATTCCCTTTAGTTAATGTGGAATGTGTAAAGCACAAGGAAAACCCCATACACAATGAAATATCAGAACTAAATTTGCTGGACCAAATCAAATTAATATAGATGTGAGTTGCTTGATTGTCATCATCAACTAGCAAGAATCTTGTACGAACGAAACAGAACAGTACTGTTGAGGGGAATCTGGGATTAATATATTGTGAAAGATATTTGCCGTCGGCTATACAGGTATATTTTCCAACTATTCAATAAGACCTGTCATTATAGACCTTTCTCCATGGTGGCCAATTGACATAGGTTGAACCTTCGAAGCCTCCAGGCTTATACTAATCACTCTGATCTACTAGACGAACGACATGAAACAGCGAAAATCTGCTAATACCCAAGAGATTGATTATCCTGTGACATCCATATCTAATGGGTAACTTGTGACGCAAGAATCCAGAAATATTAAGAACCAGGTATAAGAATCGGCGAAAAAGAATTTATCTTCACATTTAATAGTCTCTTGTGAACAGTACATTAACAAATACCCATATATGACCTAAAATAGCTCCCAAATTCAATGGGAACTGTAACAGAGCAATCTCCATGACCTACACCTTGTTCAACATATCATGACAATCAAATAAAAGGGAGGAAATGGGTATGCTAACAAAAATGAAGGCAGCAAAAGATTTGGGAAAAAAAAGAAAAAGTAATTGAAAGTGAAAAACATATCTGGGCCAATGGGAGAGAGCCTCACAGAAGACCTGTCCTAGTCTTTCTCTTCCCTATAACCGTATGATTCTATGAATAGGCACTTGTTCCAACTTCTGAATTTCACTTTATTCTGATATATGTGATAATAAATGAAGCAAAACCCCCTTTCCAGGAAGATCAATAATACTACCTTCTCCCAACCAAAAAATGTGAGCAGATTGCTATGTTACAGAACGAAAGAATGAATCTCAGGCAGTGTGATCGATGCTGGTCATTGACCGCAGAAGGTGAAGGTATGACAGTGATTCTGGAACTGGGATGTTTTTACTTGTAAGTGAATTGTCTGTATATCTTCTTAAATAGATCTTGAAAATTTTCCGAGCTGCAAAAACTTCATGAATTTTGTATCAGCGGCATCATTTCCTGTTCCTATCTCTCCTGTTTTAAGCTCTTCCAGATGCTCAACTATGACTCCATGATGTGGCAGTTCCTAACAAAATCATTGGAGTAATTGACGTATTTGGTCCAGAATGGCCGAAGATGCTCAAAGCCAATCTGCAACCAGGGTTTTGACTGACCATTATAGTGGATAACTGCAGCCTTTTCAATACTTTCAATGATGGTGTTATTTTGATAACCCAATCCAAGCAGATGCCACGATGGATCAATTGGGTGAACATGACCCCTAAAGGCAATTAAAGCTGGTGGTAGGGTTCCAAGCTTCCATATAGTGAGGTTTGACTTCAGATTCTGCACAGGAAACCCAAAATTGCAGCTATAAATACTTAGCCAGTAAATGCTGATTTGTACAAGTGGAAATTTGCAATTGAACATGACTTAGAAACAAGATGAACAAAAGCCCAATTGTGTAGGAAAAGCTTGAGTACTTCATGTTTACCTCTTTCAGCCAGGAATGATAAGTTTCTCTTATATTTGTCTTTCTCCAGGTACTAAGATCAAAGATATTCATCCCATACGCCCATGCACATTCTTCAGGGTCCAAATTTTTTGCTACGAGGGGATGGGAAAAGTTGAAGTAGTTCCTGAATCGCTTGGACATTACCCACTCATCTTCACCTTTACAAGTTTCGACAGCTCCATTGACCTTTCCCCCAAGGTCAATGTCCCAAAGTGGCGATAAATCTCGTTGAATCACAACATCATCGTCCAGGAAAACCACCTTGTCAAGGTTCGGGAATAGCTGTCCAAAAACAACATGGTTAGCTCACTCACCTTTTACATCATTCAAAATCTTCTATATATTACAAAATAACCATTGCTATCAGACCAGAAGAAGAAAATACCCAAATTGCTTAACAGAGTGCCTCACCAAAGCCACAGACAAAATAGCTAAGTGCTCCAAGAAGAAAGTTCTTACGATAAAAGTTTTTAAAAAATGATTATTAAGAATCATTTCCAACGATTGTTGTAAAACATGACAAAGGGCACACTTACAAAATTACGATTTAAATACTTGATCGGGTAAATGACCTGTTCCTGAGTGGGAGCATTTTCATTAGATATTTACCTAAAACAGAAACTTCTTCATTACTACGCATCATCTATTTATCCCCCCATAATAGAAGATTTCCAAAATCTCAAAGATCAATTTAGGGGAGATTACCTCTGGTATATATATGCGAAGATGATTGAGTAAGGATATATATTTGGGACTTCTAGCCTGCAATTTTGATGCGAAAGTTCGTGGAGTTGTAGCACTAAGATTGGCCCTGGCAAGATGATTCCCATGGTAATAATCCCGGATCACATTTTGATTCTCAACAGCTTCGAGAACTGGAACATTTTCTCTTGTTAACCAATCAAACTGGTGGACACCCTTCACTTCAACAATAGCAGGGGAGACAGGGTTTAATGCAAACCATGAGTGCATGCCAGCGTAAGTTTTCTTGTCAGTAATGACATGGAAGACTATCTTTTCAGGTCTCAAAGATGACTGGACAGCAGAAGCAACAACAACTGAAGCAGCCAATATGTTATCAGTTGATAGGATAAAGTGGTGGTAAGAGTTGTCAGAGAGCAACGGAAGTAACTCTGGAGGAGGCAATTGCTTCCGGGCATGAGCATTGGATGAATATTCATCAGTCAAACGCAAAGACAGACAGTGGATGCCTTTGGGTACGGAGCTTGCCGCAAAGTGTTTGTTCATCAGCTCTGAAAACTTAGTCTCTCTGATTTCCTTTTCAAAATTCTCCATCTACAAAAAATAAAAATTCAAAAGTTCAGCATTATTGTTAAAAGGTGACAATAGTTCAATTTCTTTTAGGGGTGGAGTGTAGATTGTGTTTGATGGTGCCCCCTCTCTCTTTCATGCACACATCTCACCCACATACAAACAGATCCTTCCCACCAACCTCCCATATATAATGAGATGTGACATGACATGATAAAAGATCAAACATAACTACTCCCACTGGAAAGAAATAATGTAATATAAAGAAACATGACAATAGTAGTATACCATGGCTCTCAGCATGAAAGCAAAGGTCCTTGCATCATACTGGTTGTTCTTCATTTCCGAAACAAGTTTATTAAATGAATTTGGCAGCTTTAAACCAGCTGGGATTTCTTCAGTGTTCACTTGGTTAAGAATCTTGTAAAAGTCCCTAACCAGTCTCTGCAGTCACCAAAGAAATACAAGTTAGATAATGTGAAAATGGACTGGTTTATTAAAATTAAAATTGAAGTATACCCTGTTTTACATGGAATCTCTAGATAAAGAAAAGAAATCAGCATTTGAGTAAACAAGTCAATTACCCCTGAATCATCAACCCTACCAAGAAGCCTTGGTCCCAAGCGCCTACCTAAACAATCTGAAACAGGAGAGTAAAGCAACAATGAAATCTCAAGTTCAATATCAAAGCACTACATAAATACAGCATATGCAATCAGCACGCATAGAACGGCAAAGACAGGGTTAACAGTACAAAACAGAAAGAAAATGGTTGTCCATCAAACCAGGGAAAATGGCAAGTATATGAGGTTGAAGTATTAGAAAGCAAGAGAAAAGAACACTATCCATCGATAAGGATAGTAAACTCATGGAGGTAAGCAATGAAAGAATCAGAATTTAAAACTAGTGTATTTTGTATCAGGGATACCCAACACATTCACGTACGGTGTCAAGAATATCAACCCTTCTGTTTCAATTTTAGTGGAGGTGTATGAGTTGGTAGATCTTTCCAAATCAGTTGCTGTTTTCCAGAGAAACAGCATAACTAGAAACACTCCACCCATTAGCTATTATAGTTTAACAGAAACAAAATAAATAAAAACATTGACACAACAAAGTTATTAATCCTATCACTCAACAAAACTAAAGTTAAGCAAAACAGAAATTACAACCAATGTACATCATAACAGAACAGTTCAAACACTGAATTCACAGAATGTTTAATCATTCATTCAACATATATTCTAGCGTGCCGTGTACCGACAGAAACCCACATCAGAAATTTCCTAGTCAACCAATCTATACAATCAAACCCACACGGGATTGATTCAGTTCAAATCTAATCAAATACCAGATATCTAGTAAATGGCTTACAATTAGTCCTAAACAATGTGTACTCAACAATACTAATTCGATTCAGGTATCCAATAGGGTCTATCAAATCAACCTTCCTAACGACAAAGACAATCGAAAACAAACATCTGAGATCCAACAAACACAGTTACACACAAACCAATCCAAGCAAACAAAAAGCGATGAAAAAACTAAAAGCTGGGATCAATATATGAGAAAATCGAAAAAAGGAGGTACCGAATGAGGAGCACTTGTTGACACCTTCAAGAGTAACAACAGCAGTGAGAATGAAGACAAAGGGCAACAAAAAAGCGAGGACAAGAATGGTGTGGAAGACTGTTCTATAAGAGATGTGACGAGCTGCGACCTTGATCTTCATCAAGTCAATAAACCCATTGCTGCTCGAGATCGTTATGCTTCTCATACTCGGCGAGAAGTGAAGCTGCATCGTCGTCTATGCAGCCCCAAAAACAGCTTCTCCAAATCCCTTTCAAAACCAGCACCCCAACTTTTCACCAATGCGACCCATGCCCTCACCATTAGATCCAAACCCACCAACCCTAACGCCCCAATTCCCCAAATCGAATTCAGATCCCCCTCTGCTTCTTCTGGGTCCTCTCACAGACCGCATTGGAGACTCAAAGGCTCAAACTTTTTATGTTTTTCGGATACCCTTTTGCCTCAATTAGAAAACCAAGTTTTCAATTTGGGTTGTTTCTGGGTTGGGAAACCATGGATCAAACTAGTATCAAAGTTTTGGGAGAGAAAAGGAGGAAGACGAAGAGGAATGAAAGAAGAGAGAAAAATAAAATTTGGGTTTTGATTTTTGTTTTTGTTTTTATTTTTGTGAGGACCTTTGGCTTTTTGATTGGTCGATCAGTCCGATCTAATTTCGTTTTCCTGGAAAATTTATTTTTTAATTTATTTTTTTTCAAGTCAAAATTACAAACCGTGTTGGGGAGAATTGTGGGAGCTTTGACCTTTGACACCGTGGGTAGGCCTGTAAAATGGGCCGGTCCGGCCTGATCCGATCTTAAGGTATGATATCCATATACTACTCGGTTCAGGGTTTTTTTTACTCTTGGTGTTAAAGGGGCAGGGCAGAGCCGGTCCTATCACAAATATGTGAAGCCCAAGCCCGGCTCTTGGGCGAGTAAAGTCAGGATCGGGCAAGGTTCGCCCTATTTTTGGCCCACTATTTGTATATAATGAAATTAATTTTTTTTAAAAAAAATTGTAGTTGTTAAGGGTCCCACACTCTTGGAAATATAACTACAACACATTTAACAATTGAACTAAAACATTTTGTTAGTCTATCAATCACAATTATATGATATTAGGAAATTAAGGTGAGTTATTTTATTTTATTAAGGTGAGTCATTGCTCAATTATATACAATGATTTTTATTTTTATCTTTATCTTTTTTCCAAATCTTGCCATTAATATTGAAAATCTTATATATTGAATAATAATTATTCTTAACTATGTCCTTAGGTAGCCGTTGCACAATTATAGACAATTGATATTTATTATTCAATAATTAATAATTAGTTTTTTACTAATATGGGCCGAGATTGAGCCGGGCTTTGGGCCGCACAGGGCTTCAAAAGTATTGCTCATACCCTACCATTTCTTAAATGGATCGGGTAAAACCCGCCCATTAGCTTGGACCGGGTCGGTCCGGCCTGGCTTTTGGCCTATTTTTTAGACTAAATTCGGGTATACCCGTCGGTCCTAGGCTGAATTTACAGGCCTAACTGTGGGGATCATAATATTTAGACCCAGATTTAGAATGACCCAAATTGGGTAACTATTGTGAAGCTTCTTGCGGGTAATGGGTCTGTGGTTAATTTTAGTTAGGAGGGTGATTAGTGGGGTAAAATAGTGACGGTAATAGTTTCAGTGGCTATATTTGGACGAGTGTAGGATTGGGATGGTAGTGTAAACTATAGAGATGCAGTTGTGGAAACTTATGAGGTTGATGGAAGTAGTGTAGGGTAGAGGGGATCTATTGTTGCATAAAACAAAGCATTTTTTTCATGCTTTCTTTGGGCACAAGAATGAAACTGGTGCTAGATTGGGAGTATTCAAAGCTTAATAGGAGATTTTGTTATATGCCCCTTTCTCCATAGGGATTACTTGGGGATATAAGGTCTCTTTTTTGGTCAAGTATTGGAGATTTAAAGTATTTATTTAGTTTTGTTGTGATATAATATATTTTTTAGTTAAGTGTTACGTCTTAAGTATGAAAGTCGTGAAGAAATTCAAATACATTAGATCATATAACTGAATAACTTCAATGAGCATTTTTTTATATGTATGTTTTGATACAAATAGATACAAGATACATTAAGTTTTTCATGTCATTCTAATTTCAATAATATATTTATTTATATTTGTGATTCTGTTATCTATAAATAGTCTTTAAAAATTAGAACATCAAGCGATTCTCTTTTTCTATTACGTGTAAATATTTAATTTCTTAAGTTATATTAGTGCTTCTAAATAACACTGACAACTAAAATGTAAGCATGATTGTGAAGTAAGCAACGATCACTTAATATATTTCTAAAATCAATTATCTAACATTGATGTATCATAGAGTAAAATTGCTCAAATGTCATTTTGTCATTTCACCCGCAACTTTTGGGTAAATTCAATGTTTGGAAGTCTTGTGCATTGTCGGCAATCCGTCATCAACTTAGCAAATCAAAATCATGACCACATCAATGACAAATTCGTCACCCCTTTCAAGACTATAAATTGATATTTAGCAATTCGAAAATGACCAAAGGCAAGTCATCAAGAACCAAAACAGTAAACCTGATGTGGTAATTAATTAGTTGGTACAGAATCATCTCAATTCAACCTCCACATGAATCTGACTAGCTTAGATTCTCGTTTCCCCTGCAGAAAGAGTAGACAAAGACTAGAAAGTGAAACCAGTCAATTCGTGGGGGCTGCAAATTTGTTTTGTATGCTTCCTGGTGCAAACTTAGTTGTTGCCACAACTTGATAAAATGCCAGGGTTGATTTGCAGAGACTGGGATAAGTCGGCATTACCGAGCTTGGACATAGTAGTTGGCTGTTATAAAGAGAGCATCTGGATTTTCCCTTGGCCAGTAGTGTCCTACATAGCATATCTCTCTTTTGTCCATGACACTTGCTCATCATCCTAACATGCTGGCTGTTGGTGTGGGAAAAATTGGTAAGGAGAATCTCTTCCCTAACTTATTTTGACTGAAATGAGAATGGAAGTTTCTTTTGTTTATAATGTAAAATGGGTTGGACACTTTTCTGGTGTTGGTATTTCTTTTTTTCTCTTTTTTCAATGTCATAAACCGATGTCACTTTTTCTATAATGGTGTGGACTAGGCATTTACTTGATGTTGTGGGCTTCACTCGCTAATTAAGTGTTTCATGGATCTACGACTCTACATATTATGAGTTCTGTTGGAAAAATGATAGAAATAAAAGATTTTTTGTAATCATTTTGATAGTTAAAGGTGAATGAAAATATTCACTAAACTAATGCATATAATGGTTGATCTTTCAACTTTCTTGTCTTTTGGTTTTTGTAACAACATGAATCAATGACATGGTAGTGGGCTAATGAAAAATTGTAACCTTATTCATAGCATTCAAGTTTTCCTCCAATCCCACCAATATAAATAGGAAACTTCATCCCTCATTCTAGACACACTAACAAAAAACATCTCTCCTTATTTAAGTTCTCTCTCTCTCCCACTCTAAGTTGTGTTCTGGTGATAGACGAAGGTACTTCAAGTTCGTTCAATGTCCTTAGTAGCAGTGTAGTTTCAAGGGACAAGCAGTCGTTGTATCCTGGAAGACAAGTGTCATCAAACCTTTGCACCGAAGAGAATGCATAATTTGTCTTAAGGAAAGTGTGTGAATAAATTCAACAGTTGAACCTATGGTTTAGAAGTATGAGATTTTGCAAATTCTAAAGGTACAATCTTGAATCCAACGTCAAAGATAAGTCTGTCATATCCGTCTTCAAAAGATTATTCAAAGCTCTCATACTTGTATTATTCAATGACTTCTAAATCTGAATAATTTACTTAAAGTTGCAAGATTTCTTCAACACTAATAACCATGTTAACATGTGAAATTTCTTCTATAACTTCCTCATGGATAACTTCTGGTAAAGATATGTCCGTTGGAAATTTATGAAAGATTTCTAGTGGAACTGCTTCCATTAAAGATTTCTCATAAATTTCCTTAGTTGAAATATTATTCTCAACATGAAAAGAAATCTGTGTGGACTTTAACTTCTTCTTTTCCACCTTTGAAGGGTACTTCCTGACAGAAAAATCTCTAAGTAGAAATTTATCTTTAATGAGACATTTCATCTTTCTATATGTTTTAATAAGTTCATTACCTTGTAACTTTCTGACTCTTTCAATTCATCCCACCAATTTGCAGCTGTACCTTTATGACGAGAAGCCACATTTATGACCTGGTTGTAATCTGGAATCTCCATGATCATATAAATTTATCAACCTCAACCAACCAATCTAGAAAATCCTTCACTGACATGTGACCAGAAAAATAAGGAATACCCACCAATATACTGAAATCTTGTCACACCCCGATCCTGGCGTCGGCGGGATTTAACCACCGGGCGCCGTTCTCGAGGCGTGAACGAGTGTTACAAAACGCAATGTAAATAAAAGTAAAACTTCTAGGTTCTTCACTCTAGGCTTGTTGTCTATCCCGTTCTTGGCTCGGTCAAATCTAAATATTTCTCTACAAAAAATATTAGAAATAGGTGGGTGAGCAAAACCACGCGCTCAGTGAGTAGACCAATGTAATATGCCCGCAAAGCCATGTCGTTTTACACACTATAAAATAATATATATCATATACACAACACAATTCATCATATCTCATCCTCCCTTCTTATTGGTTATCTTTCAATTTAGTCCACCATGGGAACCTAATGACCATCATGTCTTATACAACCGTGTGTCACATCCTTACTTCGGAATAACTAATAAAGAAGTTCACATGTTCCATGACTAATCAAACAATAACTACCAACATATTATAATAATATAATACACCACATATCTTAAATATCGACATGTTTCACTATAAAATAGAGAGATATTTCTAAACAGACTAAAAACATGTTTTTCGACTAATTTAAAAGCGTATAAGAATATTTTAAACATATTACAAGAATTCACTCACCTCGATAGCATAGAAACTCCACATATGATACTAATCGTAAACTGAGCCTCCTAAAGTGGGTCATCTAAAAATATTACGACTACCTTCCAAACCTCAATTGTTGGAAAAAGGGCATCGATTCAAACTTACAAAATAAAAATTGGACTTGCAAATCAAAAGTTATGATCCTCTGAAGTTTAAACATAAGCAACATCAACTAGAAAAAACTCTCAAAAAATGGGAAACTGCCCTATTTATAGGTTGGGTAAACCACCATAGTAAGGCAGTTAACAATTAAATGAGCAAATCACTGAGTGACACATCAAAGCATCCCATGTACGCCATTATTTTCTTGGTCAACACTCATGGATCTCTTCATCTTTATCTCCACCTGTCAAGTTCTAAGGTAACAAGATGCCCTCTTAAGCACACGTGATCAGCTGTTCCTTAGTCTCTAAGTAAAAAAGAATGGGCCAATGGAAACTTGCCATGTCACTAGCTCGAAATAAATAAAGGACAGTTTGACCAAACTTCAGAAAATCGTTAAAAATAGTTCGGAAGTCCGAAAAATTAACCGAAAAATGTCACGAACTCGTGACGACATCTACTTTCTATTTCTAAGAAGAAAAATAAATTTTGAGAAATTTGAAAATTCGGGATGTTACAAATCTTATTAGCATCTTTACTCACCTTATTTGATTCTCTTCCTCAATTTCTTTTACTTTTACGATCATTATTGTTGCTGTTGAGTTACAACTTCCGAATTTCTTCCAACTGTGCAACCAACTCAGCTAGATGTTTTTTCTGAGCATTCATCTCTGTTCGGGTAACAAAAACTTAATCAACCATGCATGCTAGTTGATATTCACCAGGAAACTTCTTTTTTCCTCTTTTTCTTCTTCTAATGTTTTTTTGGGTCAAGCCGGATCTGATCAGTTTTGGGTCGGGCCAGATCATTTTTGGGTCGGGTCGGTGGTTACTGGGTCGGGCTAAGATCTCTTTCCAAGTCGAGTCGGTCAAGCTATCAGGCCGGGTTTGTTACAGAAAACCCAAATTTTCTGGGTTTCGAATTCTGCAGATTTCTCTTGGTTGCGTCGCCGAGATAAGGTTCTGCTAGGCGGGGATGAGGTAGGGCTGGAGATGGCGATGACGACGAGGCTTGGTGGCGACGTCGAGCCTCGGCAGGGGCTGTGATACGACGTCAAGGCTAGGTATGGCTGGAGCAGCGTCGAGGTTGGGATTGGTTGAGTTTCATTGGGTGGGGGCAGTGAAAAAAATCGATGGCGGTTGCTTCTCTCTTGATCGATTGTGTAGTTTTTTTTTCTTCTGTACAATCAAAATGCGTTTTTTTTTCTAAATCGAATTGATAAATCACTCACCTGGAATCCACCAGAGGCTCTGATTAGCAATTAACACCGCGAAGATATATATGAAGGATAGATTGATTGAAATCCATTAATCGGTTTTGACCCGAATCCATGAGTCGATCTCGAATCCACGAGAGGTTATAGTTTTTTTTTCTATGCAATCAAAATGTATTTTTTTTTCTTAATCAAATTGATAAATTACTCACCAGGAATCCATCAGAGGCTCTGATTACCAATTAACTCATCAGATATATATATATATATATATATATATATATATATATATATATATGAAAGATAAATTGATTGGAATTCACCAATCGGTTTTGAATCGATCCCATAAGTCGATCTCGAATCCACAAGGTTTTGAGAAAAACTTAAAGATTTTTTTTATAAAAAGATAAGATTACTAATACAACTGATAGCGACTTCTTATATAATAGCAAATAAAACTCTAAGACATCTAACAAAAAAGCCTAGAGCATATATATTAAAAGAAAACAAAATCTAAAATAAATTAGAAAACTAAAACAAATACTAAATGCCGAATTGGACAGTTACCCTTTACCGGTAAAATACAACAAATAAGTATTTCAACACCATTTGTGGAAAAGCAAAGAGCTAGTACATAAGAATATTCACTGTATTTCAGGAAGAAGTCTATGAATCTCTTTTATTTTCTATGAAACTAAGTGGAGAGGATGGAGGAACCTGATACTTATAAGGTAGGAAGAATTGAAGTATTGTCTGTGTCATAATTTGAATGAAATATTACGTTTGACAATTTAACCTTATACACGTGATGTGCGTTGAAAAGTTAAGGACTCAACGAGGGACTACGACTTTTCAACGCAATAAGGAACCCAACATCAAACAAAACACCCACTCATGGTCAAGTAAGAGACCTTGAAGGAGGAAGGCGAGCTCATAAGTCCCGCAACTTTCAATCCGTATTCATCCAGCACGAACACACATTCTTCGAGCGCTAACACACATTCCTCGAGTGTTAACGACAAAAGTTTGGAGTCCTTCTAGCTAGCCCATGCCTCCAAGAATTACAATGTCGTAAACATGTCCGGTAGACTTCTTGGACACAACTTGAGTAACTATGTGTGTGTGTATATAAACTTATAAAATACAGTATAATCTCTATAAATGAATGTTCGATAAATTAATAATCTCGTTTAAGTAATAATTTTCTCCGATCCCGACTCAGGATTAGTTCATATTACTAGATACCTCACTAAATGCTTAAGATAATAATTTTTTAGACTCCTTTTAGGTCCCAACGAATATATAAATTAATAATTAATTAATTAAATATATAAAAATATTATTAAAATTATTAATAATTGATAAAATACATAAAAAAGAGTAAATAATGTTCATAATGCAAATTAAGGAAACTTTTAACAATTTTAATTTCTCAATTTAATTATTCTCGAATTATCCTTATATATTCTTTTGTTTTTCCTCTATATTATAAAAAATTAATGAAACTATAGCAAAATATGGAAACTCTTTACAACAAACCCTCGATAAATGAATAATTTATTCATTTATCAAAAAATAAATAATTTATTCATGTATCGATAATATAATAATCTCTTTAAAGTAATATTTTTTCATAGATCTTATTTATTTATAAAGATTTTACGGTAGCTAACAAAAAACAACCCATCACTAAAACTCTATAAAAGATGAACCCCTCGACCCTCATCCACAAAGGGACGGATTCTTCCTCTCTACTTTACTACCCCATACCTCTCTAAAGCCACCAGAAGGAATAGTGAGGTGACACCCTCATGTTCAAGAAACAAGCCACTCTCTTGATAGCTAGGGTTCATCGACAGACCTTCATACACACCACCATCACACCCACCATCTTTACTGCTACCTCCATGCAGTTCACCACCACCACCACCAACCACCACCTTTACAGTTACCTCCATGAAGTTCACCACTCACACCATGGCCACACAGGCTTTCATTCTCTAAAAGAGAAAAACACCTTCACTCTAACATCATCACCAGAGAAAGAGTTCGACAACCAACATGTGTTCAAACAAGAAGTCATTCTCATGCTAGCCTCGCAACGATCCACATCGAAATACGACGGAGACTTCTTTGACTGAAGTATACAACGAAATTTTACATCAACAAGTATAATTTGTGGCTTTTGCATAGCTGAACTTGTAGCTAGTTGTATTAGCAAACTGTCCGAATTTGAAGGGATACTCTGCGAATGCTAGTCGTATTCAAAGCTACAAATGTCTTCAATCTCCCTCAGTCTTATATCTTCAAGCGAAAAATAGCAAGAGGCGATATTGGTTTTGGGCACTGAATTACAGGGCAATTACAAGAGCAGGAAGATGCAGTACGATATTCTGTATCAGGAGGCCATCATATGGAACAGATATTTCAGGTGGCATTAAGCGCATCAAGAGATGTGCTAGGATCACTTTGTTTTCTCTTCACACACCAATAAAAAAATGAAAAGAGGAGCTACAGATGCGTACAGAAATAGAATGGAGTGACTCAAACATGAAAAACAAGGAGAAAGTGGAACAAAGCAACTTGGTTAAACTCATTCAATAAACATTACAATCAGATCTTACACAACAGATCTAGATAATCCCTCAACAGCAAAGAGGCTGGGTAAAACGCACTACAAACCTATTTCATGGTTTCTAAATGGTTAGAATGACACTGATTGAATAGCATGGACCGAATATCAATCCCAAGCCCCAAAAATTTGTAGAACCTACACTCTTCATGTGACAATCTTTACACCCTTGTTCCCTTTCACCACATCTTCTTTAGGATCCATCTTCAGAGGTAAAGGAGCAGAGAAAAACGAATGATCAATCTGACCCTGACCATGGCTTCTTCTCTGAGTCATTCTGGCTTTTGGATTTCTTTCTGCATCACTGGTGTGCGGTGATGCACCTATTTCGAAGTGTTCATCATTACCATCCTCAGTCTGTTTAGCAAAGCCCCTAGCATCTTCAACTTCACTACAGTTCCCAACGCGCTCTCCATGATCATCACTAGAATCACTCCCATCCCCACTTGACACCGTTTCATCACTGTTGCTAAAGACCCTAAACACATTCTCATTCTCCGCAAAGCTCACACACTTCATCTTAGGTTGAAACCCACACCTCTTCACTGCTTCCCCACTTTCATATTGACCTACACTCTCCTCCTCATCATCACTAACATGTTGAAACCCTTCCAGCTCCACATCCTCCTCCTCATTCTCCGAAACTATAGCAAACCCTCGAATCTTCTGAATCCTCTCCTTCAATTTCCCAATCACCTCCCTCTGATCCTTCCCCAAACCCCTGGACTTGCTCACATTTTGAGCATGCCTCACAGTAGGTTTCACATTCGACATCACATTCTTCACCGGTTTCAAGCAAATCCCCTGTCTTTTCACCACAACCCCTTCGATAAACTCCAAGAACCTAACTAAATCTCTACTTAAAGACCTCCTCCCATCTCTAACAATCGGATCACCACACTGTATATACACCATTCACAAGCAAATATATCTTAATACAACCCGAAAAAGATTCAAACCTTACCAAAAAAACAAATGAAAAAAGTAAATGCCCATCAACTTAAAGATTCAAACTAAACTAAAAACAATGAAAACGTAAATACCCATGAACGTTTTTACCTGAATAGAGTCGAGCTTGACAAGTAAAGCCAATGCTTTCTGAGAAACAGAGTAAAAATCGAAGTGGGTCTGGTTGGAAATGGAGGACTTGAGAGAGACGAAAGAGGATTTGATAAAGGCGAGGTCTTTGAGCTGCCGGAGAGTCCTTGATCGGCGAACGAGGAAGGCACGGAAATGGGTCTGGATAACACGAGCGGCATAGTCTCTGAGAGAGTAGGAATCCGAAGACCGAGAGCGATTGGAAGAGTGGTGGTGGAGGGAAGCTTCTAGGGATTCGATCCTGGAAAGAAGAGAGTGGAGTAGTTGTTGGTGTTGATTGTGGAAAGTGTGTTTTGGGTGGTGGGATTTGTGGGTTTTGTGAGGGTTTTGGTGGTGGTGGAGGTAGGGATCTGGAGGGTTGGAGATGAGGAGTTGAGAGGCAATGGCTTGGAGAAGTGGGTCTTGTTGTGGTGGAAGGTAGGAGGAGAGGTGGGATTGGGTGCAGTGGCAGGATGAGTAGGAGGTGGTGCAGCAGCAACTGGTGGTGGTGAGAGGGTGGTTTTGGTGGTGGTGGGAGTGAGGCTGGTGGTGGTGAGAGGCCATTTGGGGAACTTGGGAGGTGAAATTGTAATGTTTGGGTTTAAGGTATAGGGGTTTGGTCGAAAAGAATGGACCCAAGTAGAGGGATTTTGAATTGAATGATCGGTGATGGTTTTGATCACTGTTCGAAAAAACGGGTGCCACCGATTAGGCGGCGTCTAGAAGCAAAAATCATACATACAGCTTAATTTTAGTGTTAGGTGGATACATTACTGATTAATTAGTAATTAAGCAGGACGTTTAACGATTAGGTTGTAATTAAACGGGATTAGGCGCTGTAATTTTTTTTTTTATAAAATTAAACCCTAAACAGCCTAATTATTTTTTGTGTGCTTTTATTTGGATTTGTATTTTTGAGTTATTGTTTGATAACATTATTTTGAGACAATGTGTTTTGAATGTTTTGTTGACATTTCTTTATAATTTATATTATAATATAGCATATAAATATATAAAAAATAATACGTCTAATTACCGTCTAATCACCGATTAAACTAGGGGTGAGAATTTAGACCCGAAATCCCGATCCCGGACCCGTCCATCCCGTACCGATACCGAACGAGACGGGACAAAAATTTCAGATACGACGTCCCGATACCGAACCCGATCCCGAATTTCTTAAATGGGTCGGGATCGGTATAGGCTCTATCCGTCACGATTCCGAACCCGTCCCGAATTTTTAGTAGAAATGTAGCTATTTAGAACTAAAAATTGCATATTTTCGGGATCGGGATTGGTCCCGACATGTCCCGAATCCTGACCCGTCCCGTACCGAATTTCGGGATCGGGATCGGTATCAGGATTACTATATTAACTTCAGGATCGGGATCGGGATCGGGATAGGTCAAATCCCGACCCGTCCCGTACCGATCCCAGCCCTAGATTAAACTCAACCTAAACTGTTAAATGCTAGGCAGTAATTAAACCGTCTAATCTCGCCTAACGCCTTTTTTACCTTGGTTTTGACTATTCTTTTGGCTCTCTGAAACAGTGGAGGATCACATGACTGGGCAGAGAGAGAGAGATTCCTTTTCCATAAATAGAGACAGGGATTAAGAAATGTGCCAAGATTTTGATGGTTTTGTGTCTAATTGGGTTTATAGATAATAGTCATGGGCCTAATCACGAGCTTGATCAAAATCATTATTCCTTTTGCCATCCTTGTTGTAATGTGAGGCCTATTCACATTGGACGAGCATGTAACGGGCCGGGTCATGGATAAGGTCGAGGTTTTGAACCTTCCGTCTTAGTCCGGTCTTATGTCCTATGGACTGGGCCGAGATGAGTTTTTTACAGACCGGACCGAGCTTTGACCATTTGGGCCGACGGGCCACCCACGGGCTTTAACCTTTTGGGCCGACGGGTCACCCACAGGCTTTTAGGCTGGCGGGCCAAATGGAAGACAGACTTGGAGCACCTAATCAGGTTTCTACGCATATCTGTATTTTTCTAGTTCATCACTTCGTTCTCCGATCACGCATTTATGTCCTAAGTTCAACGTCTCTCATCAAACTTAACATTCATTTGTCATGTTTATTTTCTCTAAATTCTTTAGTTATATTTTAATGAAGTGTAATGAGCAACGGTATGTATTTCTTCACCAAAAAAATATCTAACATTCTTACTATAGAAAATTAGAAATTCAATCAGTGATTGCACACCAACGGTTGTCATCACTTGATCCGTATAGTAGTATAGTACACTTGATGAAGTTGATTGATTAAAACCCGCACCAATGTGCTACTCTTCATGACTCATCAAATTACATACCCGCACACGTGGACGGTGTAAATCGATCCTAGCTGATGGACAATCCCAAAAATCGATCCTAGCTCTTCTTGATCCGGAAACATCGCACAGATCCACCGTGCACCTCACCTCGCTTGGCGCTTTCTTGCACCGGTCAAAAGTCAACTCAACGTAAGCAACAAACCACCGCACGCCACCCCATCACAAACCCAGCTCTTTACCCTGCACCCGCCACCACACTATCACGTCACTCACTAATCAAATCCCTCGATTCTTTAATAATCACATTACAAACAAGAAGAAGGTGAGAGTGGAGCCCACCATGGATCACACTCGGAGAGCTCGTGAGAGAGCACATAGATAAGACTGATATAAATCACTACCACTCTCACTCACATTTCACATTTTCAAAACTCGGAAGCGAGCGAACTCAGTCGACTCTTGACTCGGAGAGAGCAATGGCGGTGTCCCAATTCTCTTGCGGCGGAGCAATGGAGTCGCTGCACTACAAATCGCAGTCCAAGTTGATCGGCTTCGGCTCCCGGAGGAGCTTCAATTCGCGGTTGTTGCTGGCGAGGACGTTGAGTTTGAATCCGAGGACTCACCGGAGCCGCCGCCGGAGGTCGGTTCTGGTCACCAACGTTATCAAGGATCCAATCGCCGAGCAAGGTTATCATCTTCATGCTTTGATTCTAAAATGCGTTATGAAAATGTGAAAATTGATCATCCAGTTCAAATCTAGCTGTAATTTTGAGGATTTGTGAAGCCAATTTGATAGGTAATCAAAGCCTCATGATAGTTGAGTTTAATTGATAGTTTGAATTTACTGATCAAAACATCAATATCATCTGTGTAAATATTTGAATTTTGATTAGGAAGATACATACTTTAGTGTAGTAATTTCAGTTTATAATACGCTGTTTAAATTTTAAAACTTTTTTTGTTGGCTGTATAGAAACGACACACAGCTCATTCACACCTGATGCTGTATCCATCGCTTCAAGTATCAAGTATCATGCTGAGTTTACGCCGGCGTTTTCTCCAGAGCACTTTGAGCTTCCAAAGGCCTATTTCGCAACTGCGCAGAGTGTCCGTGATGCGCTCATTGTTAACTGGAATGCAACGAATGAATACTATGATAAGTTGAATGTAAAGCAGGCGTATTATTTGTCGATGGAATTTCTACAGGTTTGTGATGAATCCTCAGCATTGGTTTACACAAGTAAAACATCTTTAGCTTGAAAGACATCTTGTTTCGTTTTGTAGGGTAGAGCGCTGTTGAATGCAGTCGGTAATTTGGAGCTAGCAGGTGCATATGCGGAGGCTTTAAGCAAGCTTGGACACAGTTTAGAAACCGTGGCTCACCAGGTGCTGGTTCAGCAAGTCTTTGCATTTTCATTAGAATTTACTTGGAGTATGTATGTGTCCATTTGAAAAAATTAGTTACCTTTGTACTTTCAATTTGGTTGATGAATTGTAGGAGCCAGATGCTGCGCTCGGTAATGGGGGTCTCGGTCGGCTTGCCTCATGCTTCTTGGATTCTTTGGCAACTTTGAACTACCCAGCATGGGGTTATGGACTTAGGTACAAGTATGGGCTATTTAAACAGCGAATCACCAAAGAGGGTCAAGAAGAAGCAGCTGAGGATTGGCTTGAGGTGTGCATGATTTCTGTTTGTCACCTTCATTTCAAGTGTTTCAGTCTGTAAAGGCTTATGAAATCATTAGATTTATATTTGTTGCTGACCCTTGTAGATGGGAAATCCCTGGGAGATTGTGAGGAATGATGTTTCATATCCTGTAAAATTCTATGGCAATGTTGTTACTGGATCAGATGGAAAACGGCATTGGATTGGAGGAGAAGATATAGAGGCTGTTGCTTATGATGTTCCAATACCAGGATATAAAACTAAAACGACTATCAACTTGCGATTATGGTCAACCAAAGCTTCGTCGCAGGACTTTGATTTACATTCTTTTAATTCTGGGGAGCACACAAAAGCAGTCGAAGCTTTAGCAAATGCCGAAAAGGTTTGTATATCTTATGTGTTTCGTTTTGTTTTCTTCCTTTTCCTTTGCTATTTTTGCAAATAATTTATCAGCCCACCAAAGGTATCCATTGAATTAGCAATTCTAGAGTTTAGGTTTTATATATTTCAGCTGGAGAGGGGAGAAGGGGGATGGTACTTACTACATACTTCTTACTATTGAACATACAAAGATTGTGTGTGTACATGTTCCGACTTCCAAGTGTTGATATCTACCTATTTTGGATTTTCCACTACCAGTCTACCAGTAGTTGTATGGTCAAATTTTCCTTGTTCTGTTGCTATTTTACACATAGTTCAGTTGGTTAAACATCAATTTGTCAAATGCTTATCAGATTTGCTATGTACTTTATCCTGGGGATGACTCACTGGAGGGAAAGACACTTCGTCTGAAGCAACAATATACTTTATGTTCTGCTTCTCTCCAAGATATTGTTGCACGTTTTGAGAGAAGATCTGGAACAAACATAAATTGGGAAGAGTTCCCCAAGAAGGTTGCAGTGCAGATGAATGACACTCATCCAACTCTCTGCATTCCTGAACTGATTAGGATTTTGATGGATTTGAAGGGTTTTACTTGGAAGGAGGCCTGGACTATCACTCAAAGGTGACACCTGTTGGCTATTTATGGTCCATTTTATTGGTTATTGTGTAGGAAAAATGTAATATATGCACTTAACAGAGGGGAAACTTATATGACTTTTGAATTTACTGGGAGAATAGTTGGAACATGATAATAGAAGCAAGCGGCTCATACTTATTAGTAATGTAGAGAACGTTTTCCCTTACTTTTATTTGGTGTTTAATTAGATAAATTACATGCAAGTATACCTGGTCATCTGTATACTTCTAGCCTATCACTTGCATATTGGTACTACATAAGTTTAGAATTTGGTTTCTTCTATATGCTATAGTTTCTTTAACGCACCTGTTTTTTCATCTTAACAAATTAATATTAAAGCAGTTAGTTGCTATTTGCTAAGACTCTATAACCATATATTAAATTGTTTCTTGATGAGAATACATGCTCAACTGTACATGCTCAACTGTAGTAACTTTCTTTCCTTACATCCTGCTATTCTATATGCTAGAACGGTCGCTTATACGAACCATACTGTTCTACCTGAGGCATTGGAGAAATGGAGTTTGGAACTTATGCAGAAACTGCTTCCTCGACATGTGGAGATCATAGAACTCATAGACGAGGAGGTAAGGCTGGAGTATGTACATAATTTAACCAATCTACTTTTCGTGTTTATAAATATGCTATTTCTTACAGTTTTGTATTCTACAGCTCATTAACACCATAGTGTCAGAGTATGGCACGGAAGATTGTGATATATTAGAAAAGAAACTGAAGGAGATGAGAATTTTAGAAAATGTTGATTTGCCTCCCGCATATGCAAAGTTATTGGTTAATCCCAAAAAAAGCTCCAGTGTTCTTCCCACAGAAGAACTTGAAGATTCAAAAGAGGATGTCAAGGCTGTTGATGAAGAAACTGAGCCTAAGAAGAAACCCTTAGCTGTTGATGAAGAAACTGAGCCTAAGAAGAAGCCCTTAGAGGAAAAGATAAAGGCTGTTGATGAAGAAACTGAGCCTAAGAATAAGCCCTTAGCTGTTGATGAAGAAACTGAGCCTAAGAAGCCCTTAGAGGAAAAGATAAAGGCTGTTGATGAAGAAACTGAGCCTAAGAAGCCCTTAGAGGAAAAGAAAAAGGCACCACCGAAACCACCTAAGCTTGTTCGTATGGCAAACCTCTGTGTTGTAGGTGGTCATGCAGTAAATGGTGTTGCTGAGATACATAGTGAAATAGTAAAGGACGAAGTATTCAATTCATTTTATAAAGTAAGCCTTGAATTTTTTATTAATATGAGGCTTCTTCAAGCTGGAAAAAGTCTCTAATTATTGATCTCTAATTTATGCATTTGGCAGTTGTGGCCTAAGAAGTTTCAAAACAAAACAAACGGGGTTACACCAAGAAGATGGATCCGCTTCTGCAATCCAGACTTGAGTAATATTTTAACCAAATGGATAGGCACAGACGACTGGGTCTTAAATACTGAAAAACTGGCCGAATTACGGCAGGTAAAAGTCAGAGGAGAACAATCTAGTGTGAATTTCACATTGTATAATTTGTCTGGTACCATTGTTATAGTTATGTAATTATCAGAGTTTGATTTTATGGTAGTATGCGGATAATGAAGATCTCCAAACTCAGTGGAGGCAAGCAAAGAGGAGCAACAAATTGAAAGTTGCATCATTCATCAAAGAAAGAACAGGGTTTTCTGTCAGCCCTGATGCAATGTTCGATATCCAGGTAATTTTCTTATATTGAAATTTTTTTCTTGGTATATTGATGAGTGCTAGACTTGGAATGCTAAATAATATTGTACCATGATAATGGTGAAAAGACAATTTTTTGTCTCAATTATTCACTGCAATTGAAATTATTTGACTGTAATGAGATTCCATTAGCTCATTCTAATGACCTTCATATGCTCTAATTGATCGTTCAAATGTATCTTATAAATCATAGGTCCTGACAACATTGTACATAATTTGGTCATGTGCTACATTATGCATCAGTTACGTTCGTCTTCACATACTTTCCTTGTATTATTCATCCACATGCATTTGAAGTTTTATACTCTCTCACCCAAATAATAATAAGTAAAAGAAACAGAAATATGAAAATTGGAATGCTTTTATTCAGGTGAAGCGCATTCATGAATACAAGAGACAACTTATGAACATTCTGGGAATTGTTTACCGCTACAAGAAAATGAAAGAAATGAGTGCTTCAAAAAGGAAAACAATGTTTGTTCCACGTGTTTGTATGTTTGGAGGAAAAGCATTTGCCACGTATGTACAGGCCAAGAGAATTGTGAAGTTCATCACAGATGTGGGGGAGACTGTAAATCATGATCCTAGTATAGGTGATCTACTAAAGGTATGGATATCTTTTGAGACTAATATATTATTGATAACTAGTCAAGTCTTAACAACAATATATCTGTGCTAATAGTGTCGTGGCATTAACAGCATGGTAAATATTTGTGTTCAACGACCCTTTTTTTCTCATATATATATATATATATATATATTTGATTCATTATTTCGTATGCTTTATGTCATTATCCTTATCATAATCTTGGCATGGAAAATAATCATATAAACAAAAATGACCACATAGTTTGACTATGCATATTCTTTTGCCTTACATGTATGTTTGTGATATCCTATGAGTTTCTTTGAGCTACTGATCCACTAAACTATAGTACTGTACTATTGGATATCTTATCAGGTTATCTTTGTACCTGATTATAATGTCAGTGTCGCTGAATTACTAATTCCTGCAAGTGAGCTCTCACAGCACATCAGGTAATTTAGTTCATATCATAATATGTTCATTTCTGGGCCATATAATTTCACTCTGATGTGGTGAACTATAATTCCCAAATGTTAGACAATCACACCCCTACCTTATGTGGTTTCAAAAAAATTCTTTGCAGTACTGCCGGAATGGAGGCCAGTGGCACCAGCAACATGAAGTTTGCAATGAATGGCTGCATCCTAATTGGGACTCTGGATGGAGCCAATGTCGAAATAAGAGAAGAGGTTGGAGCAGATAACTTTTTCCTCTTTGGTGCTGAAGCTCATGAGATTGCTGGGCTTAGAAAAGAACGAGCTCAGGGGAAGGTATGTCTTGATAACTTGTTTCAATTGTTTTCCTCTTGCTTAAAAAACAGTTCTAGATAAATGTTCTGGATTGGAATATTATCAAAATGACTTGATTCTGGTCAATTGGTCAATACGTCAATTTAAATTGCAGAAATGTTCTTTTGTCTTTGATTGCAAAGCAAGTAGGATAATCATTTTTATCTTTAAATTATTTGTGTCATGAGATCTTAATCTAGCCTGTCCACGTTGCAGTTTGTTCCAGACCCCCGTTTTGAAGAAGTTAAGGAATTTATCAGAAGTGGTGTTTTTGGGTCGTACAATTATGATGACCTGATCGGATCCTTGGAAGGAAATGAAGGATTTGGCCGTGCTGATTACTTCCTTGTTGGCAAAGACTTCCCCAGTTACATAGAATGCCAAGAGAAGGTTGATGAGGCATATTGGGACCAAAAGGTGAATTACGTTATGCTCCTTTGATCTGTATGCTTTTCCTCATCTGTTGAGACATGATTCCTTGAAAATTAATACCTTGAGGGCATGCATTACTCACATAATTTCGTGTGAATTTATATCCTTTTGTTTTCACTAGCACCATAGTATATACTATGTTTTGAACAGTAGGCTTCAAACTTGGTCGGCATCATCTTACATGCATCGTTATATGCCCACGGTTTACAAGCAGTGTCTTGTGAAATTTGTGCCTGATATCTTTTACTTTCTTTGGGGCAGAAATGGACAAGAATGTCAATCCTGAACACAGCCGGCTCATCCAAGTTTAGCAGTGACAGAACCATTCATGAATATGCTAAAGACATATGGAACATCAACCCTGTCAAATTACAGTAGGGGGTAGATTCTGGTGAGCAAAGATGGTCATACCTGGTGGTTGTGAACTTCTGATGACCCTCCACTTTCGGTTGCTACTCTACATCCTCTCTCTCTCATGTAAAGGTAAATAATCCAGAATAAAGAGTATATTTTGGCTGTTCCACTACCAACTGTTAGTCTCACTATAGTATGTAAAGTAAATGCTCGGAATAAAAGGGTAGTTTCCCGGGACAAACATCATGTAGTAAATGAGTTCATGTTTTGGTTCATTACTTCAGCTGAGAATTTACCTTTATTTTTATTTTTACCCAAGGAGCTAGCTGATCTATGATCTCAATAGTCAGAGAGTACTCGGTCAAACAACGACAATCGTGGCTCGTGGATCATCTGTGTACCGATACTGTCCCAATTTAACCACCTTTAAGGTGTTGAGTTTTAATCACAAAAGACCTCGGTTCAATTAGGAATGATCCATTCACATATAAGTTATATTTTATTTATCATGTTTCTGATGTGAGATATCTCCTCTCTAACAAGCCTCCCGATCTTAATAGCGGAGTGTACTCAGTCAAACAACGACAAGCGTGGCTTGTGGATCATCTGTGTACCGATACTGTCCCAACTTAACCACATTTAAGGTGTTGGATTTTAATCACAAAAGGCCTCGGTTCAATTAGGAATGATTCACCCACATATAAGTTATATTTTATTTATCATATTTCTGATGTGGGGATCTCTCCTCTCCAACACGCCTTCTCACATGCAACCTAACAAGGTCTGCACGTGAATTTATGTCACCCTCCACTCAAACACCAACCCTCACGTGCAACCAGACTCAAAGGTTTAGCACGTGTACAAATGTCTAAACCAATCCGACCATTAACCCGGCCCATCTGGCACTTGGTGACAATCCACACAAACACTAAGAGCATCTCCAACAGCTCATGTAAAACTAGAATAATCTCTATTTTTGAGAAATAGGTAGGTGTGGCAGTGGGTCGTGTTGTGCGGCTTCCAAGGAGGCGGCTTGTGTGGTTGATTGATCCAACGTGTAGAGCAGTGTTGCCTCGAAGACGATGTCCTCTCGTCGCTGTTGGAGTGGCGGCTCAGGGCTACCCCATGGAGGCGAGAAGGTGCCAAGGAGAGGCAATGGGGGATCTGAGTAGGTGGCCTCCGGGTTGCTTTGTCGACGTGGGCCCAGTTGTGTCTTGCTGCTTCTCATGGAGGCTGCGGTTTGCTTCTCAGGTGATGACAAGACATCGGTGGCGTGGCGGTGGCTCTGCATCAAAGGTCGTCAGTTGCGCTAGGTCTGAGGAGGCCTGCATGGAGATCCACTAGGAGTTGGTTGGGCCTGGGTTCTTTTTGGGCTTAGGTCCTTGAGTTTAGGTTTATAGATTTTTTGTTAGTGTTTTGTTGTCCCTCCTCTTTGAGCGAGGGTTTAGGGTTTTCTTGTTTTAGTGTCGTCGTTTAGAGTTTTGATAGGGTGATGTTGGTCGTCCCTCCTCTTTTGGGCGAGGGTTTGAGGTTCTGGTAGGGTAGTGTCGGTTGTGTTGATAGGAGAGTCATGGTTATGGTGTCGTTTTCAAGGACTATTTTGATGTCAGTTAGTTCTTGTTGTCAATGTAATGAGGAGGTTACCTATGAATATATGCTGATACGTTTGGCATGTAGTATTTGAAATGATTGTTTCTTCTTGAGGTTGATTGTAGGAATGTATCGAGATTTCTGGATTAGGATAGGTTACAGTTGAACCTTTATTGATATTGGTTCTTGTCCACTGTAATCGCTGTTGTTTCGGGTAGGTAGGGTGGAGAGTGAGGAATTTATGTTCACCACCGTTATCCTTCATGATTGTAATTTGTATTCCCGTTTATTCTATTAATAAAGACCAACGTTCTTCTAAAAAAAGATGTGACAATTTTAGAAATAAAGACTAAAATATCAACTATCATGAAAAATTTGGTGGTTCGAAAAAATGAAATTTCGATAAATATATCAAGAAAATATTGAATATCGATGAGAATTTTACCAAAATTTATATTAAAATTGTATATTTAATAAAAAAATAGACAAAATATAAAATATCAAAAAGATATGAAAATTAATATATTTACTTGTAAAAACAAAAATTTCAAAAAAAATTATCGCGGATATAATCGATACTTTAGTCCTTGCTTAGAAATCACAGAGACCGGTCTTAATTTGTAACACGTCCTAAAATGTTACGAGGCAGACATGCACATGGCCAGTTAGCATAGATTTAAAACCAAGTGATCCCATCTATACTCACATGATCTTCACTGCTGTGGCTCAAATATTTTGTATATTCAATCTAGGTATATGCCCGATTGAACCACCTAATGGAACTTCAACAAACAGCTCATTCCATATCAGTGATATCACTTTGCTCTCAGTTAAAGGAACAGCTTCAAAGTTTATTCTACATAATGGTGTGTAACGGTCTAAGGTTACTTGCAAAAAGAAATTGATACATTATATATGGAGAGAAGTAAACATCAAATATGTGATGTTATGCTAAACAAGAGGAAGTTGTAGTGTAATAGTTTGGTATAACCAATTGTAGAAAAGGGTCCTAAAATTAGGTGTTCTCTATTCAGACTCTCAACTTGAAAGCAAAAGAGTGGAAAAGAACGTAGTGTTTCTAGTCATGTATTGATAGTTTTTGGAGAGAACTATACAGTTCATCAAAATTACAAAATGGTCACATTACAGGACTTGAGCTCCCCAAATGAATTAGTATACTATAAATTTGCAGCTATATGAATGTCTACGTATCAAAAGGCAAATCCAGAAAGTAGGACATAAATTGGATTGCCTCCTAAAGCTTAAGCAGCATGTAGGGAAGCTTTTACCTCTACTTATGATTTATGAACTAGGTAGGGGATCAAACCAACCAGCATCTCTTGCTTCTGTTCAGTTCCAGCCCACCATGGCTTATATCCAACACCTTCATTCTCCTCCTGAAGTTTGTGACCGACTTCAAACGTATCACAGATATCAGAAATCTGTTGCTTCGTTACTCTGGTCTCTTCTGTCGCTATCTCCGAGTCCTTGACATAATGAGACCTCTTGTGACCACCCAAAGCTTGGCCTGATGGGAAAACCTTCAAGCATATTCCACAAATGTGACCCCTTCTCTCAGAACCTCCCACTGTCACAGTTTCCATCTCTTGCTCCACTGAGCTATAACTACATTGAAGCTTGGCATCAGTCTCACAAAATGTGCCAATCTGAGTTCTGTCTTCACCATCCTCATTCTTCAGCCCTGAACTTTTGTGATCTCTCCTATGAACTCTCTGGTGGCCTCCAAGTGCCTGAGGGCTGCTGAAAACCCGTCCGCATATCCTGCACATGTGTTCTCTTTTCTTCTCAGAATCACCAAATGTTTCAGATTCAGTAGCACACACTACTTTGTTCACAGAATCACAAGCCTTCAGCACAGCCTCCTTGCTCAAACCAAACTTCATGGACCCCAAACCTGATAAACCCACTACACCTTCCTCACTAATTTTTACATCCAATTCCTCAATACCATGTATCACAAACCCAGATTTAGGCATCTCATCACTTACAAACCCATCAGCAAATTCAGACACTCTTCTTACCCTAGAGCCATTCCCATAATCCAAAACACAATCAACTGACATCTCCACCTTGGCCCTTTTGATCAGTGACGACCCAGAATCACCATCACAATCAAAACCCCCAACCTCATTGTCCCTAACTCGCTTCTTTTGACTCGTTGACACAACCTCAACAGAAAACGAGTTGTTATTTGAGGACTCAGTCACTGAACTAATCTGACCCCAAATCCCTAAACCTCTAGAAATCATCATCAAGCAAAAAGCAGCCTCTTCTATATCTACACCATACCCATTACCATATCCACAGTCATTCAAATTCAAACCAGAAAACGATGAAGAGCTAGGGGAAGAACCAAACCTGTACCTGAATCTTGCAGATCTTTTCCTCCTTACCACACCCAAATTCTCAATACACAGATCTAAACTCCTCTCTGCTTCATCAAAACCCTTCAATCTTCTTGTATGAACTCTCATATGAACATTCAAAACCTTCAAAGACTCAAACCCTTTACCGCAATCTCCACACCTCTGAGCCTCACTCCTCCTCTGTTTCACAGAGTGATGCCTCATATGACCAAAAAGACTGTTCTTTGACTCAAAAGCTTTCCCACAAACGTTGCACAGAATCTCCACCTCTTCTTCTTTCCGTGAAAATCTCCATGACCTTTTGGGGTTCAACCTCAGACTATAACCCACATTGGCATCACCTTCATCTTGAAAACCCATTTGGGATTTCTTGTGCACTATCTTCGATTTGATTGGATTCTTGAAAGCGTGAGACCTCATGTGACCTCCCAGGACCTTGCCGCTCACAAATCTCTGACCACAGAACTTGCACACATGCCTTTTACCTCTCTCCATTATAAAAAACTCAAACTTCAAAACTGGGTCTTTACCACATTTACAGAGGAAGCTCAAGAAACAAGGGAAGAAGAAAAACCCAGATCAGAGTTTTTGGTTTCTGAGTGATTGGAGAAGAATCCGATTCTGGGTTCGCTTTGATTTTGGAGAAGAAGATCTGGGTCCCAAAGATTTGATCTTTATCACTTTGGCTCTCTTGGGTTCTTGATTTTTTTAGGTTTTGAGTCGGTGAAAGACTCTGGGCAGTGTTTGGGAAATGAGAGAATGTGACACCTTCTCACACCAAGGCTTTCTCTCTCTCTAAAAGGTATGCCGAATTTGGAAGGAAAGAGGGTGGAAGAAATCCTTGCATGGAAAGCAAGGTTATGTATGATCTCAGAGAGACACTGAGACTCTTGTCCCACTTTCTTGTGTATGTGAAGCTTTTATACTCCGCTGTGGGCATTTCTGTAATAAAGTGAGGAATTTTGGGTGTTAATGTAGATTTGAAACTGATACCTTATAAAGGGCTTGTTTTTTGTGGGCTTGATTTTTTTTGGTCTAATTATAAAGGGCTTGTTTGGGTATGCACCAAAATGGAGTTGATGGAAAATATTCAAAATAAGCAAAAATTGTAACACCTTTTTATTGTCAAAAAAATTGTAATACTGAGACAGAACCGTAATTGACTAAATTGTGAACATATCATCTTTATAATTCTAGACCGTTTGCGTAAGGAATTCCTTTGTGTAACATGCCCCGGAGTAATCATGTAATCATATGTACTAGGATAAGAAAAGTGAATTATTCTACATTATGGTTTAGAGTTAGAATATATATAGATTCCTAGCATCCTTGTTCAATCACATTGTTTTTTAAAGAGTGAAATCCAGCCTAGCCGGTACCATTTATTTCATTAATATTGAAAACTTTCATAGGGGGCATAGAACTTTCACCTCATGCTACAAAAGAAACATGACTAATATCCTCATAGAGAACGTCCTGAATAATAACAAGAGTTTCTCATAACCATTTATCATCAAGAACCCTCAATCATTCAATCACATTGTTTCTTGTACTCTATATAGCAAAATACAAATAAGTTACTAACCAAATATTATTTTACAATTAGATCTATTAAGGATGTTACAAAGCATTTAAGAACAAAATTTTATAAATAAAGCCAAGTTGTTATATTAATGACATGTGTCAGTTAGACAATTACAATTTTACTCTTCAGACTCAAACTTAAGTCAATTTGTCCAGTACAATTTATGAACGGATTTCGTCCCAACCACTGTTATTGTTACTGTTACTATTTGTAACACCCTGTACCCAAGAAGTTACATTTTACAGTGGTTTACGAGTTACCAAGAGCTTTTAACTGCGACCGGTGAATTATAAAGTTATTGCTCGAGTTTATTTTTGAGTTTTTCTAAACTATTTAAAATACTCATTTAATAACTCGATGTTGTAGTACGTGTCGACACGAGACTCCCGGTATTTTCGGAATATTTTTCGGAGCTTCTGCCTATTTTCTACGAATTTCTGAAGTTTCTGGTAATTTTTAATTAACATTTCGGTAAATAAGTTTTACCATTTAACCATTTACTTTTTACCCTTCATTAAATCTGGACCGTCAGATCTTTTTAAAATCTGATCTCAGCCGTCCATTTCTCTATAAAAAGAGAAGAGAGGTTTGACTCGGTCAAACCTCCCAACTCAGGTCAACTCGAGCTCTTCCGAGCTCTCTTTCTGCTCTGACGTCCCCCGCTCCACGCCGGCGACTCCGGCCACCATCGATCAGCGCACCACCACCAAAACACTCCTCTACAAAGCCTAGTCACTTGACCCGACATTCATCAATCGACGGCGGAGATTGGCCGAGGAGGAGCTCGGCTGTGTTCTCCGTTTTTCGGTGACTCATACGGCGATTCGACAGAAGGAGGTGATTTTCTTGTTCCTCCTCTCTTCTTCATTTCCATGTACCTAATTCTCTGATTTGAGGTCATAATCGAGAATCCCTCTTTCTATCTTTCTTTTCAGATTTTCTGGGTTTCCTCTGCATCTCCTCCGGTGAGTCCGTTCTCGGAGCTTTAACATGTCTCTCGAGCTCGTGACCTTGACAACATGTATGAATGAGGTAATGGAAAAGGACTTGGAGCTAGGGGCAGCAGCTCAAACTCTGAGCGGCAGGGCAAACCTGAGACTTGCTCTTGATGGAGAGCAAGAAGAAATGATGATGAGGATGAGGCTCTGATGATTTAAGGTGAGAAGGATTCTGAATGTGAGTTACTAGTTTGATACTTAGGTGTGTGTTGGTTTATTACTGAAAATGTTTGTGAACTTGGTGAAGAGCAGGAGAAAATATTGAGGAGCCGAGGAGGATGTTTGGGGTAGCTGAATTGGTGTTTGGGTGTAGAGAGCAGTTGTGGTGCAGCCTTGGGTGTAAGGAGAAATCCGAGTGCAGCCTCTTTGTGCTTAGTGAAAGGTGAATTCTTAGTGCTAACTAGATTGTTGGTTATGTTTATATCTTGGTGATTAATTTGTTGTGTTTGTTGTTGTCAAGAACTTGGTAAAATGGAGCTACGACGAAGCCATGGCCGTTTTCCGACGAGGCCACGACCGTTTTCCTATATCTTTCATTTTCTCCTCCTCCTTTGGCGACAACAACTTCTCATCCTCCTCTTTCTCCTCCTTCTCTCACTACCGGAATAACTACTTTAGCCGATGAAATTTTTTCGTTAGCTAAACCCTAAATTTCGTCAGCTAAAGTCTTAGCCGACGAAACGTCGTCAGGAAAAAGCAGTCAAGACTTTAGCCGACGAAATTACTGTTCATCGTAGGCTAAATTCATTTGTTTAGCCGACGAAGAAATTTTACGTCGTTTAATTTCCGGACAGTAGCCGATGAATTTTTGGACCTTAGCAGACAAAATTTTATTAAATTTCGTCGGCTATAGCTATTATTTTTATTTATTTATTTAACTTTAGCCGACGAATTACCCTAAAATCCGTCGGCTAAAGTTATTATTTTTTTATTTTTTAAACTTTAGCTGACGAATTTTAGTGTAATTTGTCGGCTATAGTTATTATTATTTTTTTTTCTTTTTTAAACTTTAGCCGACGAATTTTAATAAAATTCGTAGGCTATAGTTATTTTATTTTTTTTTCAAATTTTCTTTTTCTTTTTTTTTTCTTGTATTTTTTATTAAATTTTTTTGCTTCTTTTTCGTTTTTACACTGGTAGTGGAGAAGGAGAAGAGGAGCAAGGCTAGGAGGAGGAGAAGGCTAGGAAAAGGAGAATGATTTAGAGGAGAAAGGAGGAGGAGGAGGAGGAGGAGGAGGAATGAGGAGGAGAAGGATTTAGAGGAGGACGAGAAGGAGGAGAAGGAGGTAGGATGAGGAGTATGTTGTTGTCGCTGGAGTAGGAGGAGGAGGAGGAAGGAAGATGAAGAGGAGGAGGAGAAAAATGAAAGATATAGAAAATTTTGAACTTTAGCCGACAAAATACCCTAATTTCGTCAGCTAAAGTTCAAAAATTTAGTCGAAAAAATTTCAAAATTTTAAAAATCCCCACCAAAAAAATTGAATTTTTAATTAACTTTAACCGACGAATTTTAATAAATTTCGTCGGCTATAGTTATTTATTTATTCCACTTTAGCAGAAGAAATTAGGGTAATTCGTCAGCTATAGTTATTTATTTATTTAACCTTAGCCGACGAATTACCCTAATTTCGTCGGCTATAGTTATTTATTTATTTAACTTTAGCCGACGAAGTACCCTAATTTCGTCTGCTAAAACCCTAAACCCTATGTGTAGAAGCTTCAAACCAAAAAAAGTCGTGAAATAAGATATGACCGGAATGGTGAAATACGTTTGCAGAAGAAAAATCACGTAATTCCGGTAGAGTCTCGGTGTCGATAGTTGCGGGTAACACAATTTTCTATTCTTTCTCCCTAGCGGTAACCCTATCTCCGGTGGTTTTTTTTCATAAAATTTTCATTCCACTGGGTGCGTCTCATCGATTTGAAACTATTTTATGTTGAAGGTCCGGGCAAAATACGTAATTTAGATGGTCAAATGACCGTTTCCGTGCGTTAAGGAGTTTGACTTACGGGATTGATCGTAAGAATCGAGCACTTAACGTTGTCAGATCAAGTTGAATTTTTTCCTATAGACATATTTCAACATAATGATCATATCAGACGGTCGGAATTTTGTTTCTCAACTTTGATCATCGGAATCATAACATACCTACTAATGTTGTATAACTTGTTTACTAAACTTCAAGTAAATATTCTGTTTCTAAAACAAACTCTACGTAGAAACTTCAAACGCAAAAAAGTCGTGAAATAATATATGACCGGAATGGTGAAATATGTCTACGGTTGAAAAATCACGTAATTTCGGTAAAGTCTCGGTGCCGATAATTGCGGTCAATACAATTTAGGGGTTTGACTTACGGGATTGACCGTCCGGATGAAACCCTTTAATTTATCGGATAAAGATGAATTTTTCACCTGACATATTTCAACATATTGATAATATCTAACGGTTGTATTTTTGTTTGTGAATTTTGATGACCGGAATCACAACATGCCTACTATTTACCATTATTTATCTATATGGGGAGTCCTATCATAAATGGGTAAATGTCTCAAAATTTTTAGATGTACAATTGCGTCTCATTATGGTGAGTGTTTGTTGTGTTGAAGGTTCGACCAAAATATCTCATATAGGAGTATATATGGGCATTTTCATGTGTTAAGTGTTTAGAAAAACTTCATTTTGAAGCCTTAAACGAATACAGATGGCCAAAAACCCATATGTCATAGCATTAGCAATGTGTTTGACTCACATGGTCGTTCTGCTTCCAGAGTGGTATCACAATAGTCAATCGGACACCGAAACATCCGTAGTGCAATTTTATAACTAAAAGGTACTTTAGCCGATGAAATACCCTAATTTTGTCGGCTAAACTTCTCAAATTTTGTCAGCTAAAATTCCACTATAGCCGACGAAAAAAATAGTTTAGCAGACGAAAATTTAACTTAGCCGACGAAAAAAAATTTGTCAGCCTGTTTTTGGTTATTTCGTCGGCTAAAGTCTTTTTTCAGGTAGAGTCTCTCCTCCTCCTCCCCCTCCTCTTCTTCTTCTTCTCCTCCTCCACTTCTCCTCCTCCTCTTCTCCCCCACCACCGGTGTAAAAATGAAAAAGAAAAAAAAATTAATCAAAAATACAATAAATAAAAAAGAAAAATAAAATAGCTAACTATAGCTGACGAAATTTATTAAAATTCATCGGCTAAAGTTAAATAAATAAATAAAAAATAAAATAATTAATTATTGCCGACTAATTTTATTAAAATACGCCGGCTAAAGTTAAATAAATAAATAACTATAGCCGACGAATTTTATTAAAGTTAAATAAATTACTAAAAAAAACTATAGCTGACGAATTTTAATAAATTTTATCGGCTAAAGTTAATTAAATAAATAATAAAAATAAAAATAATAACTATAGCCGACGAATTTTAATAAATTTCGTCAGCTATAGTTAAATAAATAAATAAAATTAATTATTATAGCCGACAAATTTTAATAAAATTTCGTCGGCTAAGGTCCAACAATTCGTCGGCTAATGTCCAGATTTTAAGCGACAAAAATTTTCTTCGTTGGCTAAATAAATGAATTTAGCCGACGATGAACAGTAATTTCATCGGCTAAAGTCTTGGCCGACGGTTTTTTCCCAACAACTTCTTAGCCGACGAAAAAATTTTGTTGGCTAAAATAGTTGTTCCGATAATGTCTACTACTGTTTGACCATAAAGCTGCTAATATCCATTAAGACCCGAATCTTTTTTTCTCCCTTTACCCTTCCTAGTCTTCTTCTATAGCGGATTAACACCACTAAAGCATCTTCAATACCAGTAGCAATTATCTTATTTCTCCACACTAGACCACACATCAATTAAGAAACAAAGCTGAATCGTGGAATATGTGATTACCAAATATCACTCTCCAATCCACAGGTCCAATCTCCCCAATTCGGTAAATTTTTGTAGCAAAAATTTAATCAATAAGTTATCATTTTACTTACATTGGAGAATCGAAGGCCCTATATGGAAACCGATTTACGGTCTTTCATATCAAGATGAAGCTCGAGATGATTGGCGTCAACGTCAGCGTCAGCGTCAGCGTCATCATCATCATCCACGCTATCTTCGAAGTCATTGTCATCGAGATGCTAATGAGGCATGATCGACATCGAGATGCCAACGAGGCATGATCGTCATCGAGACGCCAACGAGGCATGATCGTCATCGTGACACCAATCGGTGTCAGCGTTGTCGTCCTTAAGGCTGAAGTTTGGAGCATGTTCTATGATTTGGAAATTGCTTCTCAGCTGCAGCTAAAGAATTTGAGCATTGAATCTAATTCTGTGGCTCTAGTTCAACTTGTTCAGAGTGCAAACTTGAAAATACATCCTCTTGGTTCTCTTATTATTGGTTGCTTGAATTTTATGGCTGCTTTGGAGATCTCTCAAGTCACTCACATTTTCAGAGAATCAAACATGACAACCGACTCTTTGGCAAAAATAGTGTGTTTCTTTGATACCCTTTTATCCATGTTGTTCATTCTTTCATAGATGATCTTGCTGCTGTAGCAAGAGTTAGAAGAGTCTCTTACTCTAACTTTTCGTTGTTTTTTTGTTCTCTTTGTTTTGGCCTCGTCGACCTGGTTTGTAACCAAAAATAATATTTGAGGACTTCGACACTTCAAAAACAAAAAACAAACTTACGAACAAAATTTAAGAACGGCCCAAATTAGTCTATCATTTTTGCCAAAAAATAGTCTATCATCAGTATTAAGTCAATCATTAGGGGTATTTCCGTAATTTAATCAGTATAAGTCAAAGAACAGGGGTATATCGGTAATGCGACAATCCTGATTCGGCTATAACGGTTGGCAAACAAGACAGATTAACTAATTATTCAATCCAACGGCCACAAAATATTTAAAACCCTTATCCAACGACCCACATATAACCCCCAAAAATTATAGCCGTTACTCGAGAGCGTCTTTTCTCTCCTCTCTCTCTTTCCATTGCCCTAATATCTGAATATTCCAAAACCCCCAAATTCTGAAAACCCCGATTTTATAAAATCAAAAACCCAATCGCGGTCAATTTCCGATGGAATCCGCCGGCAAAAGCGCCGGAGCCGCGACTCCGATCAAAGACCACCACATTTCCCTATCCAAGAAACACTCGGAGAATCTAAACCCTAACGTCTCTCCCGGCCCGAGATCCGCCAAGTCGCAGAAATCGGCGTCGAAGAACCCGAAACCGAAACCGGTTGTGTTTCAGTCGCCGAGGAAGAAGATCCGGGAGAGGAAGTTCGTGGTGGCGAAGAAGAGAGTGAAGGAGGATCCGAACCCGAATCCAGACTCGAAACTGAACGCTGAGTGCGGCAAGTGCAAGGAGCGAGGCGGCGACTCGAAGAAGTGCGTGTGCTTGGCTTACGAGAATCTCAGGGCTTCTCAGGACGAGTTCTTCAACACCCGACCCGAACCCGAAAGCGGGTCGAAGGAGGCGGATAGGGAAATCGAGGATGCGTTGCTGATTCAGGATCAGGAGTTTGACGAGCCCGACCCGAGTGTGAAAACGGGTCCGGGTTGCTCGACGGTTAAGAGGAGGAGGGCGAGGCTGTTGGAGGAGGCGAGGCAGAGCGTGCCGGAGCGTGGGAAGGTGATACATCTGGTGCAGGCCTTCGAGAAGCTTCTAACGATTCCTAAAGGAGAAGAAGAAGAAGAAGAAGAAGAAGAAGAAGAAGAAGAAAATGAGAGTGATAAGATGAAGAAGGGTACGACGAAGTGGGCCTTGCCTGGGCTTCAACTGCCGCAGGCACACGAGTCGTCCTCGTTGTCATTTTGCCCGTCGGATTTGTTTCTGACGTCCGAGAATCTCGGGCTGGATCGCCGGCCGTCGGTTTCGTCGTCTTGGGATGGAAGGTAAAATATGCACACAAGGTGTTTGATTAAATGCCTCAGTAGGGTTTATGCATTGCTCTAACTGTGTGTTTATGTTTTTTTGTGTTGATTGATGTAGCGTTTCGAACAGCACATCGAATGGGGAGAAGAGAAGCCGGAGAAATGTAAGTTATTTGTGACTGTTTTTCGGGATTATGTCTGAGAGTGAGATGGTTTGTTTTTAGATGGACTAATGGAGTGTTGCTTTGTTTGATTTGGTTGCAGAGCTCAGAGTCGTCTAGCACGATTGGAGGAAGCCGATGGAAGAAGAAGCAGCAGCAGAGACCCACTAGCCTTAAACCATTCAAGCTCAGGACTGAGGTAAATGTAGTGAAGAAGGATGGTGTATGCGAGTTTGTGTACTTGCTTTGGTTATAACTTTGGGAGTTGAATCTCGCTGCAGGAAAGGGGGAGAATCAAAGGGGAAGAGTTCATGAAGAAGGTGCAGGAGATGATGATACAGGAGGAGAGGCAGCGGATTCCGATTGCTCAGGGCCTCCCATGGACAACAGATGAACCAGAGGTAATCCTTGATTGCTTTATTCTATTTCATGTTGCACTGTGTCCAGAAATTCATTACATGGACACTAAGGTCATTTACAGACATTACTGATTTGCTGACGTTTGTTTGTATTTGTTGTTTTGCATCTCAGTGCTTAATAAAACCTCCTGTAAAAGAGAGCACAAGACCAACAGACCCAAATCTACACACTGACACGCGGGCAGTAGAGCGTGCTGAGTTTGATCATCAGGTGCGTTTAGATACTATCAAGCATAGTTGTGCGTATAAACTAGTTGTGCTGGTTTTATATAAGAATAAAAGATATCTCTCTTATTACTGACTGTGTTCGGGTCTGCACTCAGGAACCAGCTTTTGAATAAACTTTTTCCCCAGCATCCTAACATTTGAATGAGTAACATATTTTACAACAAACCGTTGTGCCAGCTTGCTGACATGATTATTAGAGTTTAAAGATCTACATCCCGTAGACAACCTATAATTTTATTATCTAGATAAAGATCTACATTATCATCGCAAGTGACTCACCATTTTAATGGAACAAAAGTAGAGCGGTTATTTGTCTATGGTATGGGGATACAACTTTTCAGATACTGGACTGAAAAATGAGTTTTTCATTGAAATACAGCAAGTCATGACTCATCATGTTAATGGAACAAAAGTAGAGCGGTTCTATGGGGTATGGGGATACAACTTTTCAGGTATTGGACTGAAAATGAGTTTTTCATTACAATACAGGTGGCAGAGAAGCTGAGCCTGTTTGAGCAATACAAGATGGAAAGAGAGAGACTGCAGAAGGTAACCTGAAATTTAAGAGTTTTGTGTACTTGATGATCTTATATTTATCATAGGTTTTCTTCAGCTGAAGAAAAGTCATTTGACTTGCAGTTGGCAGAAGAGGAAGAAATACGAAGGCTGAGAAAGGAGCTTGTTCCAAAAGCACAGCCAATGCCTTACTTTGACAGGCCTTTCATTCCCAGAAGGTAAAATTTTCATATGGTTGTACAGTAATAGGCTCTTTCTCTTCAAGTATTTTACATGCATAGAACTACTATATGATTGTATGATCAGATGATGTTCTCATTTTGGATGAAAAAGATTTCTGAAGAAATATCTGAGAATTGATATCCTTTGCTTTTGTGCGGTTTCTCTGCTAATAGGTCATTGTTACAGTTTATAGTGATTATAGATTATTCTTGTGTTAGAATAATGCTGATGATACCATTACACTTTGGGATTCCATCTTAACAATGGGTCAAACAGATTGCTAATATCTTGATTTTAACTTTGAAGAAAGCGGACTAGTATACTTTGGGATTCCATCTTAACAATGGGTCAAACAGATTGCTAATATCTTGATTTTTACTTTGAAGAAAGCGGACTAGTATATGGACAATATCAGTGATCTGAGAGCATGTTAGGTTATCATGTAATAACTTCATGTGTTAAAAGGTTGCTTATGCTTTCCTATTTGATTGTGTTTCAGATCAATGAAGCATCCAACCATACCCAAAGACCAAAAGTTCCATATCCCTCAACATAAGAAGATCAAGTGTTGCTTGTCATGGAGTGATGATATGAGCTCTTACTCTTATCAAAGTGAAGCTTGAAGAGACAAGAAAGAAACTTCAACCTAAGAAGAGCCTGTCATGGGATGATGATATGAACTTGTCAAATTGAAGCTTGAAGAAGACAAGAAAGAAACCTTGCCTTATTTGTTTCTCACAACCATGTTTATTCCCCCCGTGTTATGAATAATTGATCCCTTCTATTTTGTTGCCAAATTGTTTTGGTTCTTTCTGATCCTATGTACATGAATGAACCGTACCAGCAACCAGCTATGTAGACGAATCAGTGAATTCTTTTTGGCTGAAGTCTTCCCAAATCACATAAACGGGTTCACAGAACTGCCCCGGCATATATGGTCCCAAATATCATATTCGCGAGAACTTGGATTCGATATTCGAATCATAGTAACATATAATCCAATAGATTGACTCCTCCATGATGCATTCTCATTCGCATTCATGAGAAGCTTACACAAAAGTTATTTACCATTCTCATAATGAAGTTCCTATAATAACATTTGACGTGCATGTTCTTAAAACATAACAAGGTTCGATAGTCTCTCAATACATAAAGGGCATATATGACATGGATTATGGTGTCATGAGGCAGCAAAAATTGATTTAAATCGCTTCCACAAATGACCTCTGATGATTCAATCATCATAGTCACAAAACATAAGGCACTAAAGAATTAGTTGTCTGTTCCTTAGAATCTTGTGGGGATTTCAACTAACTGCGAGACACTCAATTGTCTCTGAGAGACATAGCTACTAAAAGAGAGTAGATACATGAGTAAATAGTCTCACATGAAGTATTTTGAAGGATGCAAAACAGGTTGCAATCTCTAGGGCAAACAAATTTTAGCGCAGAATGACCTTTATCGATGTTATGTTAGGACAACATCGGTACAAGGATGATCCACGTGCCACATTTATCGCTGTTTGACTTGATATCAGAGCGGGTCCCTCTCTAGTTGCGTCTCCAGTCTGCCCGAGTGCGTTCTTTTAGGGGTCATGACCCTGGTCTGGTTATTTGGAGTTTGGTATGGTTCTGGTTATCATGAGGCCCGGGTTCAGTTTGTTAATCAGTTTCACGTGCAGACCAAAAAAATAAGGTTGCACGTGAGGGGGAGTGTTGGAGAGATATACCACATTTGTAAAGTGACAAATAAAATATAAGATATAAGTGGATGAGTCATTTATAATTGTACTGAAGCATTTTGTAGATGAAATCTAGCACCTTAAAGGTGGTTAAGTTAGGCAAATATCGGTATAAGGATAATTCATGGGGCCACGTTTGTCCTTGTTTGACTTTAAGTACGATGTAAATTATACATCTTTCAAACCATAATCGTGACAACGATTACATCGAGGCCTTTTATGAGCTCATGAACTTTTTATCAGACATTATTGTCAATGCTCATAAAATTACTACATTTTAGCTATTTCGATTTTCTTTTCAATGCTCATGAAAGTATTTCTTCATAGCAAGTTTCTGAACCAGTTCTCTATCGATCTACATGGATGACATGATTCATTGATAGTTTTATCTGACTTTAGGTGTGGAGTCTTAGGTGTGTGTCGATAAAGAACAATGTCGTCTCCCCCTCATATCTACACATTGTCACGACCTCTAAAGGACATGTGTTGTGACTCACGTTGTCTTCTCCACATTGGGGTAATCCCACTTGTGCAAGCTGATACGTTTATTTCATTAACGTATATGCGTAAACTGATAAGTTTATCTCATTAACGTATATGCAATTTTAATTTTCAATAATATGATCAACCTCAAGCTATGTTGGTAATTTGAAGAATAAATTCCCTGTTATGATCCTAAACCAACTTGTATGGCCTAGAAGAGTTGATGATGATTGAATACGCCAAGGATTATGGATCATGATGCCACAAAATATTATCGACGATATGTAATCAAACCTACGTAACTAGTAACTTAACAATTTGAGTTAGAAGGACGTTTCAAGAAACGCTCTAGAAGTGCATTCCACATTATTTTGTGGTCATTATTTTTGCACATATTGTCATTGAAGACTTTTGTCTATGTGGCACCTCAAAGATTTGGGCGTGAGAGATCTTAAATCTCGACATCTAGGGTTGCTAGCCTTTGAGGTCAATGTAAGTGGTGAAACACTTTTCAATGAAAGATCCACATGTAAACAACCCATATAGCATTCCTTGTGAATCAATGATGCTAAAATTCCAGACATATAAGTTGGTAGCCAACTCAGAAAGAAAATCTGAGTAGTATCGATACACGATTACTTATTCTGAGTATTTAAGTGAAGACCACGATGTAGTATTGATACACGATTACTTATTCTGAGTATTTAAGTGAAGATCACGATGTATTATGGTCACATAATTCAATGTTATATGAACTGATACGACACAATTCAATGTAATAGAAATTGATACTACACAATTTGGCTTTGTTTTAATCACAGCCCTTGAAGCTCAATTAATAGCATCTAACGGTCATCTATTGCACGTTCGGACTTTTTAAAAAAAATAAAAAACTCCGTATATGAAAAACATTGTGTGTGTGTATATATATATTGTAGGAATATTCCAGTTTTGGTGTCCAAGAAAGAATCCCGATTACGTATAGAGATATGATATCAAGATATGTTTTCTTGTACAACCTATATAATCATAAGTATTTACCTATGATGTCAGATGAGCAGGACTAAGGCCATGCTGCTCGAACATATATATATATATATATATATCACATCCCTTGAAGCTAAATTAATAGCATCCAACGATCATCTGTTGCACGTCCGGACTTATGAAAAAATACAGAGCTCCGTATCTGAAAAACATTATATATATATATATATAGTCTCTCTCTCTCTCTATATAAAAGCTTTGTTGTAATAAAATCCAACAAGACAGTGCAAGACATGCATAATGCTTCAAGATAAGTATCCTAAACTTATCACAATTGGTTTCACCATTCGGTCAATTGTCCTCTTAAGTTAAACTGATCCAATATTCAGTCCAGTAGCAAAGCTAGTCTGGAATATCCAAGTGCCAAACTATGAAACAATGATTATACAGTTCATACCTAATGTTCTGTGATTATACGTATCCATGTTTTATAGTTTGCAGATTAACATTGCCAGAAAATGACTAATCTTGAATGTAAATACCACCATTCTAAGCTTAACCAAATCGAAACCTCTAGTATTGCTCCACAACGAAGCAAAACAACCATTCCATCACTCTAACAAGAACACGACCAGAAAAATTCAAAACAATTTCAATACCGCTTCGAGTCGCGACGGAGTCAAACCTCGCCGCGAATACCGCTTCGGTTGGGGTGTGGATCGACTCCGGGTCGAGATTCGAGAACGACGAGAACAACGGCACGGCGCATTTTCTGGAGCACATGATTTTCAACGGCATCTGCTTTGCTTTCACTTATAGATTCTACTTGATGATTATACCTAATCTAATCTATTTTTCTGTAACAGGTCAGAATTGTAGATGATGACTTGCCTTATGCAAATTTTGCTGTTGCATTCAGTGGAGCATCCTGGACAGACCCAGACTCTATTGCTCTAACGGTCATGCAGGCAATGTTGGGTTCATGGAGTAAAGCCGTCAATGGTGGAAAACACATGGGGTGAGCTCTTTACATGATTTGCAACATTTCTGAACTTGGATATTTGATATAGATTGGTATCTGTTTAACTGTTTTGGAAGAACATGTAATGATTAGTTTTGTCGAGTTTCTGATGCTGATGTTATCCGTGCTTGCAATCAGGTAGCTACAGTCTTATTACTAGTTATGTGTGTATGTATCCAAATTTTATATTTTCTAACTTAGATCTTGTTATTCACCATATCAGGATGTTACTGACGCTTGACCTTTTTTATATTTGGTAGTTAAAATCTTCTCTCCTCTTACACTTGGATGGAACAAGTCCAGTAGCTGAAGATATTGGGCGCCAGGTACTTTTTCCTTTTCATTTGGAAAAAATGACTGGATCAGTATGGATGCATCCAGTATTAAGAAATCATTAGAATAATTTGACCCCCTGACAGGAGCATTGGTACAGGGCTTATTGATAATAAAAATCTGCCAGTAAAATAGTGTAATTGACGTAGTTGAAGAGCTGTTGTTATATACATTGAAAAGAAGTTGCAGATGTACATTGAAAAGAAGTTGATTCTGCATGATTGGTTATACTGATTCGTTTGATTCACACTAATACAGCTACTCACATATGGTCGAAGAATCCCGTTAGCTGAGATGTTTGCTAGAATTGATGCCGTCGATGCAAGCACTATCAAGCGGCTTGCAAACCGGTTTATTTATGACAGGGCAAGACTTTTATGTGCTATAACTTGTGTGATAAGTTTTTGTTATAGAAGGTTGAATTGTGCATATCAATCTGAATTGAATGCTCAAAACTTCTTTTTTTGTTCACTGTCCACAGGATGTTGCAATTGTTGCCATGGGTCCTATTCAGAAATTACCCGACTACAACTGGTTCAGACGCAGGACATACTGGAACAGATACTAGATGTTCTTTGTTGGGTTAATTATTTTCATCATAATTGACTTTCATGATCGATTTGATCTTGGAATATTATGTTGCTTTTTATGCTACTGGTTAATTTTCGCCTTAGGAGAGCTTTTGAGGCCTGTGTATTTTTTGGTAACATGTTATAGGTTCTCTCAATTTTGTAACATGGCATTTTCAATAGTTTTTTTACGTTATAAAGAGACATTGTAAAGTAGACAGCTTGTGTATATTATCGCCAATCTTGGTTTAGAAGTAGACAGTCAATACTCTTTAGTCCTAGCTCTAATTTGATGAGTTTAGGGTTCAAGAGTTGCCAATCCTTCATCGCCATCCCCTGTCGAAGTGTCAATCCGGGAACCCAATTGGGTTCTAAGAGTTCTAGCAGTCATGTCAATCTCATTAAAAACATTATTTCTCAACAAAATTGCCTCTTAATCTCGTTTTCAAATTCTGAAAAATTTGAACCAGAATCCCCCACAACTTTACACTAATGTTTGATATAAGAAAATGGATCAAGAACATTCTCAAACAAAACAGATGGATAATAGTGAAAATGCAAGGACCCGCCCTAGTAGTCCCCTTCACACAGCTTAGCATTTGCAGTTGGAGTTTGGAGGGAAAGCAACACACACAAATGCCCAGTCCCGCTCAGGTGTGAGCCGTTTGTGGGACGGAACGAGACGATCGAACGAAAACCGTCCGATCTTTAATGAATTGATCATGTCCGTTTAAGTCTGTTTAATATTGTCTATTAGATCAATTAATTAAAGATCGGACGGCTGTCGTTCGATCGTCTCGTTCCGTCCTACAAACGGCTCCCGTGCCTGAACAGTCGTGCACAAATGCCACACATAATTCACAATGTGCATCTCTCTCTTTAGTTAAGGGTGGATAACACAATTGACCCTTTTCTTTTTTGTGTTGGGTTAATTTTAGTCTCTTTTGGAAGTATCGGAACACAAACAACAAACATTATACACATTTCAACTACACATTAACACCCTTTTGGGCTTCTTCTCTCAGATTGATTTCTCAGACCAAAACCAAAGCTCTCACTTGTATCTCATCGCCCTCCTCGTCCCCACTCCCCTACATTAATCCCCCCAATTCCAAATTTCAGATCCCCATCTCATTCCCCCATAACACTTCCCAACCCATCTCTCTCTTTTGGCTTTAGAACTCAAAAATGGCTTCTTTCACTGTCCCTTGTCCCAAAGCTTGTTCTGCCCCAATTGTCCGACTTGGGTCGTCTCAGAGCTCACAGCCCCACCAGCAGCAGCACCTCCTCTCCTTCCACAACTGCCTCAACCGGTCTTCCTTGCTGTCTCTCCAAGCTTCTGCCCTTCAGGTTTGGTTACTTTGTTTTAATCAGTGATTAGTATTGCTTTGTTGGGTTTGAGTTGATTATTTTAAGTGAGACAAATCACAAGTGGGGCATTATACTGTTGAACTGAGATTGGTGTCGGGTATGCTTAGAACAAATCTTATGGTGAAAAATTTGAGTCTTTAGTAAGATTTTGAGTAAGTTGAACCCGGTTTGATTCCAGCCAGAATGCTGGGATTAGTGTTTGGGTATATATTGGAATTCATGTAGTTTGAGAAGTTGAAGAATTTTGAGTAAGCTGAACCTATTGTTTACCCCTCAAGATACTGTCTTTAGATCACACCAGTGCTGAGATCAATCAAGATTGTAATTCTATTTCAATAGGTTTGAATTGAAAAGGTGATGATTCGATGAATGGTAATCTAATGTTTGCCTGGGAACTTTGTTATTGTGAAAATTTTGAGTGAGCGGAACTCTGTTTGGTTTCACCCAAAATGCATAGGGATTTATATAGTTTGAAAAGTTTGGTAGTCGAAAGCAAGATTTTTGAGTGAACTCAATAGCGTTTCACCTCAAAATACTTTCTTTAGATCAGACCAATGAAGAATATAACTTTTTTTTTGTTCAGTAACTTTGAATTGAAAAGGTGATGATACAGTGAATAATAATCTAGTTTTTTTAGTGGAACTTTGTCATTGTTGAGTGTATTTTAACAAAATATGGTTAACATATGCAGAGCAACAAGCAATCTGGTGCTTGGAAAGTGCAGGCACTCAGTAAGGTAGATTATTTACTATTAGTTTAGTGTTTGGGAACTATACTGGTTGACGGAAATTACGTTTTGAATTGAAGTTTCCTTTTTTGCTCCAATTTTTGAATTGAAGGTCACTGCTGAGAAACCTGCAAATTCTGCACTGATAAATAACACCAAGGCTGAAGATGAGCCTGCTGAAAAGGTTTCGAACAATATTCCAGATGCATCATCAATCTCAGCATTTATGGCTCAAGTATCAGACCTTATCAAGTAAGTTGTAGCGGATTTCATCTGTGTGCCTATATTTGTCTTGAATTGTTACAATAAACTATGTATCAGACACTAAACAGTTTTGATATGTTGGGTTCATTTTCGTGAGCAGGTTAGTGGATTCTAGAGATATTGTGGAGTTGCAAATGAAGCAACTAGATCTAGAGCTCGTAATAAGGAAGAAGGAAGCCTTGGAGAAGCCAGCACCACAAGCTCCTGTTGCTTCCGCACCACCATCTTATCCTTATCCCATGCAATATGGTCCACCTCCACCAGCCCCAGCAGCTGCTCCTGCTCCAGCAAGCCCAGCTCCAGCAGCATCAGCACCTGCATTACCTGCCCCTGCAAAACCAAGTGCCTCAGCTCACCCACCGCTGAAATGCCCCATGGCTGGAACCTTTTACCGTTGTCCTGCACCAGGCGAACCACCTTTCGTCAAGGCAAGTCTTATCTCTTATTAGAGTTTTAGTTCTAGGAGCTATTGCAAATGGCAAATTTTGTACATATGACCACTTATGTTAGGTTCATAGTCCATTACATAAACAAGTATAGATACGTGCTTTAGGTGCATACATCCGTTACATAAACAACTAGAGATATAAGCTTTGCCCCATTGGGTGCTTATGTTATCTTCACATTACACACATTTGCTTTGGATATATGGTCAGTTCCCTTATTGTTTACCCAAATAATGTTCAGGTAGGAGATAAAGTGCAGAAAGGTCAAGTGATTTGCATCATTGAGGCCATGAAGTTGATGAATGAAATTGAGGTATGGCTTTACATTACTCACGCCTGTGTTCAGCAATTAATTGGCTTTACTTTCATTTGGTATATTGCATCATTCTAAATTTTATTGTCATTTCTCTTTCAGGCTGATCAATCTGGTACCATAGTTGAGGTAATTGCTGAGGATGGAAAACCAGTGAGCATAGACACGGTAAATATGCTCTCTCTCCCCCCCCGTCTTTTTTTATAGGTGCTTGCACTATTGTGCTCTGTAATGGTCAATTATCTGAGTGGCGTGTTTTCCTTTGCGCAGCCTCTTTTCATCATAGCACCCTGAGCAACTGGGAAGAATTTTGTATAAGCTTTATGGTGACGAATACTGTTTGAAGATGCTTGATTCTAGAGGGACATTTTGATACAATTATGTTCACTTGTAATTTAAATTTGAATAATGTTGTTTCGATTCTGGTTGAAATCCTCGTTATTCACATTTTTGGAGTTTCAGGATAGGGCATGGTGCTCAGAGGTGTTAGTCTATGAATTATCTCAAAACACAATGTGTGCCTCCTTATGGAGGTGTTACAAAGAATGGCTGTGAAACTATTCTCCTTCACTAGTGTAGAGCCTCAAGTTGTGTCAATTTGATTCTGCCTCGCCGACGCCTTGGTCTGCAAAGCAGTTGCTCAGACACAATAAACGGCTTTAACCCAGAATCTGACCTCATTTGTTAGAGGCATCAGTTCTTTCTGTTATGTTTCTGACCCAAAGAATATGGTTGCTCCATGTTGATGCCACCTTCAATACAAAGTAACGAACCAAAACAACAAGGTCCTACAGTAATGAGATACATTACGGCTGCCAAGTCTAAATGTCACAAGCCCGAGAAAGGTGAGGAATAATGACATTCATAAAAACAATGAATCAATTATGGTTATTATGCCGTTTCATTATATGCCACAGCACGACAAAAGAAGATAATAATATACACAGGCGGAACACCATTGACAAAAAATTACATGCCCATGTAAAAAAAGACGGACGGTAAGAAAAAGCACTACGCTATCGGATTTCCCTACTGTTCTCAGACTTCTTTTTCCGCTCTCATTATATCCTATTTTCTATTCCTTTCTCCTAAATGTACAAGTTAGGGCATTTCTACGTTGACCTGTCATTTACTTACAACTATCGTTGTCGACTTCTAGTCTGACCACCTCTCCTCCCACTATTGCTCAGCCTACGAGCCCCGCCTGACCAATCTTCATCATCATCATTGTCATCATCATCTCTAACTCCTGATTTCCTTCCTTTCCTAGGGGCCGGACGTTTTCTTTTGACATTTGCTGTGTAAGTTGAAAAATCAACTGTATCCTCCTTTAACGCATTCTTGAAATCCTGTTGAATAATGATAAGTGATAACAGTAAGAACTCATTGCATATGTCGACTAACAGGTAATTTCAAGTAAGCAAGGCGAGTTATTTGATAGATACGACAAATGCAGTGTTATAACTCCTGGTACCTGATATCTCTGTACCAATTCTTGATGAGTTCTAGGCAAGTTAGTATGTGTATCGCTGACGTCAAAAGGAATGCTTTGCTTGGTGAAAGCATCTCCAGGTTTAATGGGATCGGTTGGAGAGAAAGCCTGGTTTTATAGACAGATTAGAATGAAAATCTATTTATAATATTTGTAACAAATTTAGTTCTCAGTGATATAGTGATACATACCTGGCACCGAGCATCATTCAAGCTATACACAATTTTTAGGTGTCTCTTCAGTTTCAAAAGAAGTTGCAATGCAATAGCTGCCAGGCAGTCTGCCTACAAAAAGCAAGGCAAACAAGCAAGATAGGAGAATATAATCATGACAGCAAAGGTGGCAATAAACATGAGTCTCTATCTGATTCGATAAAGGGCTAAGAAATTTGAATACCTGGATTATCTGTACATCATCTATTGAGATGCCAGAGGAACTCCCAGAACTTTTACCGATCTTTGCTTCTAACACGGTATCTCGATTTGAGACATACTCATCAGCTGGGTCTTGTTCAATTGCCCCATTCAAATCCATAGCTGCCACATAATTTGGAGGGCGGAAAGCTGTCTCTGGTTCAATCGTCCCATTCAAGTCCACTAATGCCATTCCTCTAGTAAAGGGTGGAGCCACATGGTCCTCTTTAATTACACCATTCCCACGGGGTGCACCTCTTTGTACATGCAAAGTCAGAGCTTTCAGCTTTGCTTCAAGTTGCCCAGCCTTAACTTGTATTACTCTATTTATAGCATAGACTAAATAAAGTGGCTCATCAGGTGTTGTAAATGGCAGCAAGGCAAGTATTTCCGTGCAGTACCTGCATATAAAAAATCAAGTACAAAGTCAGTACTCGCAACTAGCACACTTAAATAAACTCCAGGACTGGTACTAATGACTGAACTCACATGAGGAAAGGTACTACAGAAGTGGTCCAGCTAGGATTATCAAACTTGCGAACAATGGAGGACATAAATTTGTTCCTTGAAACACGGTTACCACGAATAAGCTTGTAGATTCGAGAGACTCCCAATCTTGCTTGAGCGAAAGAAACATCATCAACTTTTCCCTTCACATTTCCAGAAGCCTTTAGTGATGGTATTGTGTTCTCACGTTCAGTACCAGGACGTATGGATTGTATAAAACCAAAAGACATTTGAAGGCCATCCCCTAGTCGGCTTTCAAAAAATGAAGGGTACCTAAAGGGAACTCAATTAGCAAATATAATGAAATAGAAACGACTTTAAAAGTCAAAAAGTATAGCTAGGTACTTCTCATTCATATTCATCAGCAAATGATGAGCTAAAGTTGCATTGGCCTCTAGTGGATCTGTTTCCAGTGCAATAAGGAATGGAACACAAGTAATAGGATGAACAAGCCCTTGGCGCAGAACAACTTCAACTATCTGCAAAATAAATAAAACATATAGATAAGTTGAGGACAAATTGAACAAATTCTTCCAAAGTGGTTTATGAAAAACCAGAAGCATAAACCCTTTCCTTATATGTGAAATTTTGGCTGTACACAATATAATAGTTCATGCTCCAGGTTTATTCCACTGCTTTATATATTGTTCCATTGCTTCTTAGAAGGGGAATAAAATCACACACGCACAGAGCCGGGAATAGTAAATAGAAGCCAATACTCACCTTAAGTGCAGAGTTGCGAATTTGTTCATTGAAGTCCAAACATCTCTCCAGAATATTATCCCAATACAATTGAACTATTCCGCCACATATATTAGTATCTCCAGCACCTGCAGCAACAGGTACAGCATTGCCACCCTCCACAGAACAATCAGCTACACTATTACTGGTTGTATCCGTTCCCAATTGACTTTCAGCATCAAGGAGATAGTCGTACATGTTTTGCAAAGCTTGCATCTGGTCAATAAAACAATTTAGTACACACGATACAGAGAGGTGATTAGTGCAGTATAAATGAAGGCATATAGTTACCTTGAGACGAACATCAGAGCCGGAAGAGAATTTCTCCTCTAATATCTTCCCAATATCTTTTTCCAACATAAATTCAGGCCTAGCAATTAACACAAAGCCCAATGCCTACAGAATTTAAAAAGCAACATTATTAAATTTCACTACCAGGTATTTTACAATCAAGATTCAGGGTTGGAAAAAGTAAAGGGATCAAAAGGATCATGCCTGCAATGATCTGGCCTTTAAGAAAAAATCATCCATTAGAAGATATCTTTTAAATAGGCCGAGACTGCTTGCAACATCAATTATTTGGTCAGAGTTGCAAAGTAAAGAGTTGCCATAACGGATAAGCATTCCAAGACAGAAAAGAGATCTCCCCGCTTTCTGAAATTATAGATAAATAAATAAGTAGAGAGTGGCAAATTGTCAAATATCTTCCTGGCTTCAATGAACACACATAAGAGTATTAAATATGGATCATCAACAATGATTCTCAAGGAACTAAAAGCCATTTTCAAATACAAAAGAAAAAAGAAAACTAAAAGCAAAGAAATACAGAGCTTAATAGTGCATACAAAAATATTTAGTCACCCTTGTAAATGGAAACATAAAATAAAAGATAGTACCTCCTAAATCTTGAGGCCTAACCTAAATCATCAACAAAAGGATACACAAATGACAAGATAACACATTATGTACCAAGTACCAACAGGCTGCAAAGTCCTCCATAAAGTGGTGTGCACAAGTGATTAATAATGATTTAAGTTACTTCACTACAGGACACCTCACGTATGAGGTAACTAAGAATTAAGTTTCTATGCAACTCAGTACCACAAAGTCCCATTTAAAGGCACATAGGAGCAATTGACAGTACATCAGGATATCAAAAAAAGGCATCACACAGATACCATACTACCTTCAGTATCAAAATGTTATATTGAATGTCCCAAAATATTAATACAATTAAGGAAAAAGCAAGTATATATTTTCACTTTTCATGTCTTTCCAAATAAATTCCCTGGACTTTAACCTTCGTCTGAGTTTCTCCCAAGAGTTTGGTTTGAACAACGTTCACACCCCCCAGGGACCACACATTGATACCCAAAAGGCTAAAATACACCACGTGAAAGCTAGAGGGGCCTAACAGCTTTACAAATCGCAAATTTCAAATCAGGCGGTCATGTAAAGAGATATAACTTCAATTCTAGCAGCGACAAAGATTTCTAATGCCAAACATTCAAAAGTAACAAAATAAATATCTAATCAAAATGGTCAAAATCAAACATGGAAACTGCACAACTTATGTATTAAAACTGTAACCCGTTACATAGTAAACAAACCAACCTGCTGGTTGTCAACTTCCTCAGCATCCAGCCGTTTGTAGAAGACCTGGATTAGGTACTCCACAACAGTGGCACCTTTCCCTGCCACTTTACTCACAGCACAAAGGCACCTGTAATGAGAGACATTTCAGATCTTATAGAACTCCAAATCAATAAAGGAACACATCTTATTATTTGATTCATAAGTCGGAAGTGAGCTTACTTGATGCAAGCATGAACAACAGTCAAGAAGGAATGCCGTACAATCATGCTCTTTAAATCTTGTTCAAGTTCTTCAAGAACGTTTTGTGATAACTTTCTTACCAAAGGCAGGACAGCATCAATTATAAATATGATGCTCTCTAATAACTTGGCAACCACTCGATTGTCATCCTGTAAACCAGACAAAGTAAATTATGCTTTGTCTTTCACTCTATTTTTGACCAAAAACAGAAACAAAATAAAAAATATATTAACTGAAACAAAGGCAAAGGTATGTAATCAGCCACCTCCGTCTAAATTATAATTTCCTACGGATATCTACATGAACAAAAATGAAGAGACTATGTTACTAATAAGATTGTTATTACCAACACACAGTTTGAATAATAATAATATCTATATTCTTTTATAGAGATATGATGTCAAATCAATATTTAACATTACAAATTATTCACTCAAGTAAGAGCACCAACTTTTCAAAGGAAATATATTATCCTTTCTGTTTTAGTCCAGATAGGGGAAAATTAGTGAGCATTACCATGAGTATATATAAAGTTCTCCTCACACACACATTGTGCCGTGCACACATGCACCTAAGTTTGCACATCCAAGTAACCCAGAAAAGGACCAAGTGCCTACTATTAATCATTACTCCATGACGCCAAATTGTTTATCGATGAAAGAAAAACAACGAAAGTGGGTAAAATCAGCTCTTAGTATACCCATAGAAAAGATTAATTGCGGCATTTGAATGAAAATGACTTCAAAATCAATATATACTTCTCAGAGTACACATAAATTATGACCAATGAAAAATAGTTAACCTGACTCTTTAGATAAGGCTGAAGAGTGACCACAAACTGTGAAGGGTTAGAAACTGGTGCACATAGCGTTGGATCCACAACACAAAATGCATGCAGAACTTGCACATATGGAAGTGCACGCATCTCAACTTCCTTGATATTTAGTTCTTCTACCTGACAAGTAAGAACTTTTGAATGTTCAGATTTGAAGATTAATCAAATTGTTTTAAGACATAGAAACAAGGATTAAATACCTGCAATATCCTTTCCAGTAAAAACTTGCACATTAGCTCACACCGGTTGCGTACTGATGCAAGTAAGACAGGATTGATTCCCGCAGCTTTAGCTGCTTGAGGGAAAAAATCAAGGGCTAAGTTGCGTTTAATGACGGTCACAAGATGGTGTGGTGTTGGCATCCTCCTCAACATCTCAACAATCTGTTCCACTTTATTAGCCACCTCCAATGGAACGGAGCTGTCATCTCCAAAGAATTGAGTATGTGAACCAGTATTTTCCTCAAACCAGAACTCATAAAATGTCTTGCAAACAAGATCCTGTGGATGAGGCAAAGAATAAAAACTGGGAGCCAGTCTAGAATAAACAAAGAAAGTTGTCTTAAATGTTATTTATGCCAAGGACCAAAGGAAAACGTAAATTGGTTCTTCCATTATGCAATTAGAGTTCCATACTAAATCTAATGCAGTTATTGGTTCAGATTACCTGTATACTCGATTCGTCATCACCAATGCGAGAGATGATAGCAATGCAAGCACTCGTAAATTCAGAGAAGTCTTTATTTGAAATGCACATATCTCGTATGATTTTGATAGATCGCTTTCGAACACTCACACCCGTATCTTTGATTCTCTCAGCAACCTTCTCAAAATACTAAAAAAGAAAATGGAGTAGATGAAGCAAAACTTTAGAATATAACCCGTACCAAGAACTCAGAAGTGAAATCAATTGAACACACCTTCAAACCAACATCAGGATGGGAAGCAATATGACGCCCTACAAGTTCCAGTGCTGCTTCTCTAACAGAAATTGCGGAATCACAAAACCTTCCTTCAACAGCTGGTTGCACACGTTTGTCACCTAAAACCTCCGGATCAGCCTCTACCACTATACTAACCTGTTCGTCATAGCACAAGACTAATGCATCAATTTTACGAAACTACGACAGAATGAACATATTTCCATTTGAAGGAGCAAAAGTTCATAAAGGTACTCCCCTCACTTACCGCTCGTAAAGCCTTGGCCCTGATTACAGGAGAATTCTCCCTTAGACTTGCCTGAAATCAAATAAATAATCAAAACAAGAAAACGAAAGACAAAGAAAACAGGTTTCCTTACACTGTAAATCAAGGAGCAAGGAAAAAGCTCACTAACCAGAAGCAGGTGTAATATCTTATCAAATCCTCTGGCAAAAGAAGTATTTCGTCCCAATACCAAGGTAATCTGCTTGATTAAGTCCCTTGTCAACAAGGAAAAAACAGTCCCAGAATCCCGCACTATGGCTTTTGAGTTCAGCCTTGCAAGATAGTAAAGGAACTTCTGCTGTGACTTTGGTGGATCGTCCTTGTACCACAAGCAAACATAAAGCCTGGACAAACATACATAACTTCATTGCCATACCAATACAACCACAAAGTTAAGAAGGAATGAGGTTGAATGAGACATACCAACGAACAAAGAGATGAACATCGTCAGCTGATGTGGCATCTTGTAGGTAATTCAAAAGTAACTGTTGGACGATCTCAGGTTTAGTAATTGAAAAGGTAACTTCAGTTTGTCTTCCTGAACCTTTATGATCCTTAGATCCATCATCTTTGTATAATGACTTGCAGTAAGATTGTAAAACAAGAAGTTGTTTTCGGCTGAGGCATATCTGACAGTGCCAAGTTTGGTTATTAACTTCATGCTCTCTTACTCCCATGCATTCTGCATGAAACATTCTCTGACAGCCTTGACATACAAAGAAAGTTTTTTCAACCCTGTCATCCAAACAAGAGGAACATACATCTTTTGGATAAGTCTGATCAGCCGCATCCCCACTAATCAATTCCTGTAATATCCAAAATTTGCCCCTACTGCGAAGGACAGAATCACGCTTCAACCTTGCAGCAATGGTTCCAAGAAGGTCGATAGCCATACTACGTGCAGCTACGTCTTTAGATTTTACCCCAGCATTTGCAAGTAACAACACACACAGAACCTGCAAATAAATCTGCTTCAGCATGGAGACGAGCTATTGTAATATATCCACACAAGTCATACACATAAATCTACCTCCAGTATAGGAGCTGATGCAGGATATTCAGGTAAATTTAATGTTGTAAGCAGATCAGTAACAAGATTCTCCATCATAACTTTGAATTCTGAAGCTTCCTGGTTCTTGACATTAGCAAACCGCTGGAGTACCCCTTTCCAAAAGTGGCAACATGCTGCTTGTGCTGCCTCGAGGCCTTTAATCGGATAATCAGCATAGCCAGAAACTTCTAAGATGGAATTAACACTTGATTCCTGCCTTAAAGGTTCAGGAAGGTTTGCACTACAGTGAACCAACTGAATCAGCAAAGCAGTGATCATTTGAATCTGTGTTTGCTCTTCATCAGGTAGGTGATAGGCTCTCAAAGCTCGCTTTGAAAAAGGCAACTTCCAAAGCAGCTGGAGTAACTCGTCTATCACATAAGTCCGATGCTGAGTGTATGAATAGTATATCTGTAGCACCAACAAAAAAGATGATACAAGTTTCAGTCAACAAAACACTGAAATGTATATCCACATTAAGACAAGAACAGTGATATGTAAGCAATAGCTTTCAAGACAAGAAGAATAGTGCAGATCTATACCCCGCTGATCAAACCGATTGCCTTCAGTTGCAAGAGCTGGATATTATCCACCATAAATGTTGTAAAGCTTGTTTTCAGCAGTTGTAAGATACAACTATCTGACAACTTTTCTATCAGCAACAAATCCTTTAGCAAACCAAGAATTGTGCACAGTTTCTGAAGAATATTATTCACAGCAGCAGAGACCCTACAAAGAAAAGGAAGTAGAAAAGATGAAACCCCTGCCATTGTTGTATTGGGAGTGCGTGAAAGGAAAAAAATCAAAGAAATAGGTACCGAAGTACAGATGAGCACACCTATTAAATGATGATTTCTGCACTTTAACAGTCTTAATACTACGTCGCCTCTTGCTTGCTGAACCAAATTCAGCATCAAGAATTTCGTCTTCCTCAACTGTCGTTATACAGAGAAATGGTTTCATATTAGAAAATATGGAAATAACACCTCCAGGAAATATAGACTAATGAAAGGAGGAAACAATAAGTCCAGCACTTGATAACAACTGATCAAAATACAGGTTATACTTGCTTAATTCAAAATAAACAGAGTTAAAGAAAAAAATGATGAAACACAAATGATGTTGATTAAGGAGATCCAAACTGTTAATAGAAAGGCTAACCTTCAACTGTTCCATTTTCACTTGGCCTATGTAAAGCACGATATGATGGATCACAAGAACACATAACATCTATTATCTGATGCCGGGAAAACTCCAGAATCCTTTCAATGATCTAATAAGTAAAAACTAAAAATTACTTGTTTTTCAGTCGTGAAATGTGCGAGATTATACTAAAATATGTAGAGCATATACCTCTTCTTTATACAACTGCTTTGGCATCTGGTTATTAGCCATTACTGCTAAAGCTGCATGAATGGACTCTAGTGCACAATTGATTGATGAAACCACATTTGAATCTGTCTGAAATGATAAACACAGAAGCATAAATTTATACATAAGACAACTGAAGATGAATACACCAACAAAATTCTGTATAACAAGTTTGCGAATCATAAGACAACTGAAGATGAAATACGACTAGTACACAACATTTTTGGAAAAGGGTCTAGGGGTAGGCAAATAACCAGCATAAGCCACCCAACAAAACCCATCCCGACTTGCATGGGTCAGTATATATTTTCCTCTTTAAAAGCCATACACAATTTGTATCCCCTAACATCAGATAAGCTACCTGATTCACATTTCTCCATCAATTTTTAATAATATTGATCCAGCTACTGTTTCAACCAAAATAAGGTAATAACACTATCTACGTCACACTAACAGTTTAGATATCAAGCTCATTATAATATTACAATTAAGGTAGTTAATCAACAGCGAGGTAACACAGTAACATCATCATATACAATAAACACTGAAAGGTTCATAAACGAAAGCAGCATAGCGCATAACTTGAAGAAATATAGGCTTAGAGAAGAAATCTACACGGTAGAAATGACATAAGGTAGAGAGAATGCAAAATTTACAAGAAGCTCACCCGTTCATTTATAGACAAGCCTTCAGCTCCATGTATCTGATGATCTAAAATCCTTAACAACCTAACAAAAGTATCTACGGGAACCTTATGTAGAAGCCTCTTTGCACGAAGAGACGTTATTTCATTTGCAAGCATTCTAAGATCAGAAAAAGGCATTGATATCCACTCTGATTCTTCCCGATCCTCACTGAAAATTTCAGCTCTGCCACAGAAATCCTCCACCAACTCACAAAAACATCCAATAGTGGCTTCTGAACAAGATTTTGCATCATAGATTATTGATGGATTACTGAAAGGATAGTGTGAGAAAAAGAGTGATATAAAACCCAAGAACAGCTATACCAACCTTGACTTGCAACGGGATCGGACTCAACAGAGGAAGTAATACCATCACTCGCTTTTCTCTTTGCTTTTGGCTTTCTGGAGGATGGTATAGATATGTCCTGCAATTTCATCTTTCAAATTAAGAAAACATGGAGTGATCTGATTTTCAAATTCCAACTAGATGCACACATACATTGGAAGGAGTATGATTGAGCTGATTATTGTGAGTTGCCCCATAATCTCTTTCAGAAGTTCTTAGTATAGGTATAATTGGCAAAGATTGCTTCTTATCTGGTACTGTACTACTGGCAGGTACTTGCACCTTAATAGGACCTGAGAAACTTGAACAGAGGAAGAACAATAAGAAGTAGTAACATTAAACATTTTAAGAACATAACACTGTAAGACGTAAATAATCTTCAACAAGAACAATGTACTCTGGATGATACAGAGCTTTTATTTAATGTACATATTAGAGTAAGACGAGCTATGTCCTGGAAATTAAGTATAATTCTGTACGTGTATAAGACATGTTTCTTCTTTATTAATATTTTCTTGTGCTTAAATAAGACTAACTAGTAAGTGATAATGCCAATATATTAGAATTCTGTAACTCGTACATTGATACTAAAGAATAATAAATAAATAAATAAATAAATATTATGTTTTGTATTTGACTAATATCATTGTTTGAACAAGTCCAAATAAAAGTTTATCATCTGCCGCCATTGTATTTTAGGATTATATTTTCCATGTATTTTATTTTCCATGCTTCATATTTTATCATTGCATTATATATCTGTGTGTATCCGTCTGTCCATAGTCTATTTATCCCAACCCTACAAATTGATTGGAAAACCAACATTCTAGTGAACAGTTTCTTACACAAATGAACAGCCATTACTCTATCATGATATGACATATGTACGAGCTTCTTGACCATTTACTAAAAATAGCTCCAAATTAAATGAAATTTCGCTAGTTCGTCTACTCTTACTCTAACAGTAAAAATAAAAATCCCAGCAGTTTGTCAGTTGTAGCCAACCAACTACATGGAGAATCCTACTAACACCAAGGAAACACAAAAATTGCATGCAAACAACAGTAGAGTGAATTCTAAAGCAGCACTACTCCAACTAACAATGCAGTTAACTGAGCAATCAAAAACATAGTTCACCTGGAGTATTGTAATGAAAGGCTTCTGGATTGTACTGTAGAACTTCATCAAGAAGTTCCATAGGTTGGGCATAGCCATACTGAACCTTAAGTTGGTTATCCTCCCTCAGGTTCCTGACACAATTCCATATATATTAGTAATAATCAAGACTTCGAAAACGAAAAACAAGTATTACTACAGAAAAAACGTACGCATAATTAAAATTGGATAAAATTAAAATTCAAATTTGATGGAATCAATCAAACAGGTAAGGATTTCATATGGATACTGCAATTTGAAGCTGCTGCATTCAAATTTCAAAGCTAAACCTAACACTTACAAGTAAGAGACGTCGGTAGCTCGAAGCAGATCAGCGATCCTACTAGCCTGAGCGGCGTGGTAGTAATTCAACCGCGCGCTACTCCAGCTCGGCTCGTCGAACAACCGGAGGTCCTGATCGGAAGCGCCGCAGAACACCGGAAGTGAAGGCAAAGGCAAGCAAGGAGCGACCTCGGAGTGCGTAGTATTGGACAGCCGGATGCCTTGGTGGCTGGCGCCGGAGCTCGAAGTGACCGGATAGCTCATCGGCTTGATTCACCGGAAAGAGCGGGACGCGCGGCGGAGCGAGGGCATGAAGGGAGGGGTGGAAGCGGAGTGGCAGGGGTGGTAAATAAGCGGAAATCGGGGGGTTGTTGGGATGGAATTAGGGTTTTGGTTACCAGAGAGATAGAGATGAGGAAGGTGGAGAGGGATAGATTTGGAAGAGAAGTTAAGAGAGGCAAATGGCGGGGAAGTGCGATGAGGAACTGAATTTTCGGGATTTTGGGGGCAGTTAAAAGTCGATTTTTACTGTGTATTGGTAGTGGTGGGAAAACAAACGAGTCTCCGTGTTCATAATTACGGAAGTGCCCCTCGACGGAGAGCTGGCTTCTTTGGAAATTGGAAGCCTCCTTTTTGGCGATGCCGGAAGCGTTGTATTTAATTTAATTTAATGATTTAAAATCATGTAAACAAATTCAAGTAAAAAAGGAGTTGGTTTCTTTTATTTTTATCTTGCAATTTCAGTAATAAATAATGTTGTTATTAAGCTTTTTGTTTTGTTTGTGAGAAATATCTTCCTAGCAGATACTACAAAGAAATGAGAAAGAACACAAAAAACAAAGAAAAGTATTTGAACCATATGAGGTGCAGTGTTTTCCATAGGCAGCCTCCGAGCTTGACAGAACAAACAAGTCTAAATCATCAGCATCATCATTGCTCTTTTGATGTTTGCATGGACTACAAGTCAAGCCTTCACTTCCAATCAAGCATATCTAAAAGCCACAAAACATCAATGGCACCTTCAGTTCCTTCTTCCATGAAAAGCAACGAGATCCATGCCCGGATACCCGAAACAAAGGGGTAGACAGGTGAGAAGTCAATGAAAAACTCTAAATCGTCAAAGGAAGGTCTTGGGGGAAGAAGAGTTCGATGCTGCTTGCGCTTATAAAAGGCTTGTAGTAAGTTACAGTCGGGGGGGCTAGGTTGCTTGCAGATAGAAGGCCGTCTCTTAGCACACAAGCATTTCCAAAAGAAATCATCTTGGGCTAAATTTCTCCACTGCTTACACACTCCCATACATGAGGCAAGATCCACACCCTCCGGTTAAGGGAAAACAGCCTTCAGAACTTCAACAAATTTCATTTCCGCTCACAAGAAAATACTGATAAATAAATAACCCACCCCACCAAAGTTACTTCATTGGAGGGACTAAGTCAGTACATTGATAAAAGAGCCCTGCGAAAATAAAAGGAGCAGATTTCAAAACCTAGACAACTATACACAGACATGCTCGAAAGAGACTCAAGAGAGGCCAACGTGGTTTGGCTCAGTTGGTAAGGACGGGTTTGTGATGGAGACCCATCCGAGTTCGATTCCCGCCACCAACCGGCCTCGTTTGGTTCGCGATCTGTAAATTCCTATGGAAATCCATACCTGGAGGCTGGTGTGACAGGCACGTGTCCACTGTCAGTCCTTCAGGGTTGAGGTTGCAGGTATGTCCTGACGATGGTGGTGTAGCGTAACCAAGCTCTCACCTAAACTTTTACTAAACTGAAAAGAGACTCAAGAGAGAGAGTGAGAAAAAGGTAGATCAGCTCTTAAACATACAATTCAAAATCGCAGTTTATCTAACATAAACATGTAACAGTCTAAGACCCGGGACACTGAGTTTGGTCATGAAGTTGGTGACAAAAAGCTCCGTAAAACAAATGAAACTTGTGCACACAACTTGAGATTTGAATCTAGGGTTGTATGTGATACGTTTGCACACCAGGAACATGCCAATGCACAGTTTCACAGCCAGATTTTGCGTTGCAATATAAATCCCCAAACAGCCAAAATCGAAAATTTATTACTGACATCAACACTGATAAGGAATTGCAGCCTAAACACTCGGCAACATTCAACACTATCCTCACAACCACGCAACATAGCTCAATATAAACAACAACAATATAGAGAGAGTTACTTGCAGCATAACTTAACCGATTATTATTATTACCAGCAATCAAACCGGAGAGAAATCCAACCCCCAAATTGAAATGGGCAGAAGCTAATAATTGCAAACAAGCAAAGATCCTTGGCAAAGTAAATGATGCAAAAAATTGATGAATTAGAGCAGTGATCTGAAAATTAATTATAAATTCGTTGGTACCTGAATTGTTGGCGGAATGGGTAAAGCCCTAGAATAGGGTGGGGGGAGTTGAATCGAGGAGAGATTTGGGCAGTGCGCGGATCCACTTCACAATGAGCCCAACCAAGAATTTTGAAGAAAAAAACCTGTATATATTTATTGTATTTTTATGAAGCCCACCCAACTTGGTCTTTTTCCTCCCCGTGACCTTCACTTTCTTATCTCAGTATCTCTTCCTCTTTTTTTCTTCACGAACCGCAACCTTCAGTTCACTCACTTGTCTCTTCTTCTGCACCTCTGCAAATCCATCCCTTCCTAGTCCTTATCAACAGACTCGCCTCTCTTCTTCGATTTCTCATTCTCTGACGGAGTGACGATCTTACTTCCTTTTTTTCCTCTATTGATTGTAAGTAACCAAGTATGATTATTGAATTTCAGTTGTTTAATTTGCTATGTTTTTCCTTTTATGATATGAATTCAATCAATTTGCTGGGTTATTTTATTGGGTTAAATGTTTATTAAGTGTATCGAACTATCAATTTCTCAAAATTTGTTGATAGTTCATGTTCATCAATTTCTCCAAATTTTCAGAATTTTGTCTTGCTGGGTTATAGCTTTGGGCAGAGACGCAGAGGTTTGTTCTTGCTGCTGGGTTAGTGACTTAGTGTGTTGACTGGATTGAGTCTTAGCCTCTTAGGCTTCCAGGTTTGTCATCTCTTACTTAGTTACTTTGTGACTGACTGTGTCTTCTTATATGATTTTTGAATGAACTAGTAGTGTGTCTAATATAATTCTTGTTTGTTAATTAATAGGTGTTGTTTGTTAGAGTAGAATGTCGAATCCAGAACCTAGAAAAGCGATTTAAAAAAATTACTAGATGGTTTCAAAGAACTAATATCTAGAAGCTTCTTCAAGATATGAGAGATAAAGGTTGGCCTGATTTGGTAAGCAATGTGGAATCTTTTTGTGAAAAACATGATCTTGATATGTCTAACATGAATGCTTCTTATAATGATGGTACAGGTCGTGATTGCCAACAAAAGAATTTTATTACTTTTGAGCATTATTACCGTATAGAAGTATTCAATGTTGTGGTTGATTTTCAGTTGAGTGAGTTGAATAGAAGATTCTTAGACCAATCATCAAAACTCCTTATACTTAGTTCAACTTTGGATCCTCATGAAAATTTCAGGAATTTTAAATGTGAAGATGTTTGCAATCTTGCAAAGCAATTTTATCCTGAAGATTTTGATGATGGTGAAATGTATGCTCTAGAATCATAGTGTGCAATTTATGAGATAGATATGCGTAGTGATCCTAAGCTTGAAGATTTGGAGTCCGTTTCTGACTTGTGCCGCACCTTGGTTCAAACAAGAAAGTCTGAGTTTTTCCCTATGTTTTATAGATTGATTTGTTTAGTTTTGACTATTCATATTTCTACTGCAACAACTGAAAGGGCATTTTCAGCTATAAACATCATTAAGAATAAATTTAGAAGCAAAATGTGAGATGAGATGCTTGGTGATTGTATAGTTCTTCATATTGAGAAAGATTATGCTAAATCTGTTAGCAATGATGAGGTGATTGAAGTCTTTGAAACTTCATCGACTCGTAGAGTTAGATTTAGCTAGTTTATGCTTTCGTATTTGTATCGCATTGCATATTTAGTTTAATTGTTCAATTATATATGCATTGGAGAGGCAAGGCTCATTATGTCCTCCTCTGACTAGGTGTACTTGTTTGGGTGCCCCCTCAACCAAGGGTATAAAGACCTGTTTCGAGCCACTATCTAAATGAATTTGAGACTGTTGTCATTGTTAGTTTTGAATACAACATGAATTTGTGTATATTGATTCAAGTTCATGCATCTAGATTCTTGTTTATTTGTCAAAAAAAATCTAGATTCTTGTTTTTTCTTAATGTCTTTTCTGGCTTCGCATAATTAAGGTGTAGTTTTAACTTATAAGATAACGACCGATTATATACTAGAATTAAAAATGTACGACTCTAAAACAATGACATCAATATCAATCTTAGCTAGCCATACAAATTTTTCAATTAGAAAAAGAAGGAAACTAAACGATTATGTCGAAATGAAATATGAGAGTGCAAATTGCTAGTATGGACTACAACATAACTTAGTACATGAATTTGAAAATCGTTCATTCGAGTTCATTCACATTTCTATTCTTAAAGGTAATCAGTCAGTCACATATATGACAAGTGTTAGCCTAAACTAAAACGTGCTAAAAATCTAGAGTAAATGTGTGCCTAAAAAGACGTAATGACACCAACACATGAATCTTAGCCCAAGATTTTTTCATTGAAAAAATAATAATAATAAAACTAAATGACTTTACATCATATTACCTATAAAATAGTAAGTTACGCGTCAGTCTTGTTTACTTTTAGTTAAACGGTGACAAGCGTGACTCGTAGATCATTCGTATACAGATACTGTCCCAACTTAACCACCTTTAAGGTGTTGGGTTTTAACCACAAAAGATCTCAATACTAAATGACTTTACATCATATTACCTATAAAATAGTAAGTTACGCGCCAGTCTTGTTTACTTTTAGTTAAACGGTGACAAGCGTGATTCGTGGATCATCTATGTACCGATACTGTCCCAACTTAACCACCTTTAAGGTGTTGGGTTTTAACCACAAAAGGTCTCGGTACAATTAGGAATGATCCACCCACTTATTAGTTATATTTTATTGGTCACTTTTCTGATGTGGGATTTATTATTCTCCAATACTTTTAACACGTCCCTCACGTGCAACCTAACTCAAAGCTTGCACGTGATGAAATGAGACGGGACAAACTAAAGGACACTTGGTGACAATGCAATCGGAACTTTCCGATGACGACATAAGCCCATACCAAGCGAAGATAAAAAAACCCACATCGGGCCCATATATAAGAGAACTGGGCGAGACATATAGCTCAGGAGAATCGAAGAAGTAATTGAAGAGGGACCCGCTCTGATACCAAGTTAAACACCAACAAGCATGGCCCGTGGATCATACTTGTACCGATACTGTCCCAACTTAACCACTTTTAAGGTGTTGGATTTTATCCACAAAATGCCTCAGTTCAATTAGGAATGATCCACTCACTTATTAGTTATATTTTATTTGTCACTTTTCTAATGTGGATCTATTAATCTCCAATACTTTTAACACCTTTGTTGAAATTGGTTTTTCTAAAAACTAATGGGGTGTCTGTAATAGCCACCTTGCTTCTCACATTAATCAGAAAGTTCAAATTTTACGATTAAATTGAATACAATACCAAGTTACGAACAATATTGTAGTTTTTTATGAGAAATACAACTTTCATTAATGATACGAAGTTACGAACCGTATTGTATTCTGCATTTTGTATACAAATCTAAAGAGATGCAATCTACTTAGTTAAGTTGAAGTCCTTTCGGCTTGCAAGCAAAAGGGAGCGAGCGATCCATGTTCGTTGTATCATTTTATGGCAGCTTCCGCCGACCACTGAACGAAAGGAATATAGTGGAACCTCCCAGAGATGCATGCAGGACTCTCTTCCTCTACCTCATCCCTGCACGACGGTCGGTATCACAAGTTTGGTAAGAGTGTTGTGCTATTATTTTTCAACGACTCGTTTTGCATTCGATACGATTATTATTATATAGAATTGATCGATCGATCCCCCAACCGTGCTTTGCATTTTTCATTTTTTTTATCAAAGAACATGTGTACTTTATTAACACAAACACCAAATACAAGCTCATATGATCAGTGACGGATCTAGGATCCGATCATGGGGTGTGTTTCATATTCAAGAGTTTATTTGGCTGAAGGCCAAAATTTTTTTTCTAAAACTTAAGTAGATGTCTATGAGTATTCAATTATTCATGCTTGTAATTTCAGATCAATAGAGAAATAAGATTTTAACTGAGAAAAATTGAACACAAGTGCTGGTGGGTTTCTCACAAGTGGTGTGGCAGATTCATTCCACCCACGCTCAACTGCTAGTGATATCACCGGAGCAGACAAAAATGCTCGTAGATAGCTGTGGCTTCAAGAGTGAAGATCAAGGAACAATTGCCTTAAAGGAGTGAAGTTTTTAATCCCAAGTTGCATGTTCAGCAACCGCATCGCAGTATCAAAATGGCTTGCAGCGACATGCTCAGCAGCAAGAGATGATCTCTGGATCCAAATCTGGCTTACAGGCATGCCAGTAGTTGGAGCAACAAAAACTTATGAATGGGTATTAACAAAAGCCCTAGGTGTATGAGCTTCAGGAGGAAGCTGAGTTATACGTGAGAAGTTTTTGAAATTTAAGAGGTAAACTACTAAAAAACTAGAAGAAAAAGTGGGAGAGAAAGTGAGGAACCATAAAATAGAGGCCTAGACATATATATGCACAACATGATGGGGAGTTCTTAGAGACGGGTGAGCTTGAGTGAGCACAAAAATGCATATAACAGGAAAAACTTACATAATACAACTATTTTTTCCATAAAAGTTCGGTTGGGCTTGAGCCCTACCCACCCTTGCTCTAGATCCGCGCCTGCATATGATCCATATCTAGGCAACGATTACAAAGAAATGAAAACAAACAAGAAATCCAACAAACATGCCAAATACAATAACCACGATAGCAAACGAAAAGACTGAAGCCAAACCGCTAAGACCGGAGGTCGTCAAATTTGTAGCTGTCTGAAGAGTCTAACAAACCAAATCACTAAGAACAACAACACAATCACTCCCCATGAATCTAAACAAATAGTCATAACACTCTTCCTCCAAAGTCAGGCAACCCTCGAGCAAAAAACTTGAGATAATCAGGACTAAAAAAAGGTAAAAAGAAAGTGGGGGTGTAGAGAGTCAGCAACGCAAGCGAAGGACAGATCCGACATAGGTAGCGAAAAATCGCTTAAAACCTTGACTGCAACAGGATCCGCAGCTAAAGCATCAAAACCAAAAGAAACAAAACAGAAGAAAGGGAGGGGGAGGTCAAACCCAAAGACATCTACGCAAGCGTAGACAAGACCAAGAGACAGATCTAGTGAGAAATCTGGAAAGGTCATGGCTGATTGGAGGAGAAATCCCTAACGGAAAAAAATTGGAGGATTGATGGGATGATGTGAATATAATCTGGGATATTGGTATTTGGGGATGTTGGTTGGAGGAAGAACAAATAAGAAAAACAGAAGAAAAAAAATGTTGGAAACTGCCAGTCAAAATCTAAATCAGAAAAAACTGATCGAGATCAGGATGGAGAGAGGGGGAGGAGGAGCAGACCGAGTCTGAAAAAAGCTAGAGAGAGGAGAGGCGTGATTAGAAGAGTTTAATCACGGTCAAGATACCCCAGGTGCCAAGAAATGGAAGACGGACAGCTTTGGGATTAATGGCCCTTTGCATTTTTCATTTGAGAATGCATTTTTTGGAAAAAAATTAGAGAATGGATGTTTTACTCGAACTCAGTCATTTTAGTTTAATCTAGAGTCTAGACCTCTAGCCTAATATAAGCTAGTGTATCGCTTAGTTTGTTTGTCATAAAAGACACATATAAGACTTTCATCACATAACCATCAATGGTCTCGTTAGTAAGAGCCTACATGTGTATGCGGAGCTAGGGGTGGGCAAAAATCCGATTTTCAACCGAAAACCGAAAAAACCATCTGAAAAAACGGATCGGATAACCGATCCGTTTAAAGCGGGTCGAATAATAGGAAAAACCGATCCGATCCGGTTTGAACCGGGTCGGTTCCGGTTTTGATTAAAAACCGGTCCGAAAAAACCGATTTTTTTTTTAATATATATATATATATTTAATATATATATATATAAACCGAAAAACGGAAAAACCCTAATCGACTAATCGCCCCTCTCTGGCTCTCTCAGTCTCTCCTTTTTCGCCGCTTTCGCAGTTTCGCCTAATCGCCCCTCTCTCAGTCTCTCCTCTTTCGCCTCGCGCCCTCGCCCCTCTCTCCTCTTTCGCCTCGCGCCCTCGCCCCTCTCTCCTCTCAGCGAGACAAGTCAGAGCTTCCCCAACCTCTCTGACTTTCTGACTTTCTCTCAGCCTCTCTGACTTTCTCTCGCGCCCTCGCCCCTCTCTCCTCTCAGGTAAACTCGATTTCTCTTTAATTCTTCTTACTCCCTTTTGTTCTTGCTTCAATTTTTGAGCTAATTTTGAGTGTGGTGCTGTCAATTAGGGACTTTCACCAAGTCACTTGCCATGACTGTGCTCTCCGAGATCGGCGACAAGACCTTCTTCGCCGCCGCGGTGAGTGTTTAGTTGAGGTCCAGCTTCAATACTCACCTGCTGACCTGCGCTCAGTCCCCGCTCACCAAGTTTCGTCCATCAAAGAAGCCATCCTGAAATTCCAGAAGACCTCAAGGATTTCGAAATCCGAAACCGATCCGATCCGGTTTTCGGATGATCCGAAATTCGGATAACCCGGATTTCGGTTTCGGATTCGGATGCATACTTTACAAATCCGATTGATTCGGATCGGATACGGTTTGGGCTCAAAACCGGTCCGGTCCGAATTTGCCCACCCCTATGCGGAGCTGCCGAAGTTCATCATGCTGACTTATAAGAGTTAAATCATAATTTATTTTTAATGACAAAAATAAGGAATGTTATAATAATATCACCAACACTATTTAACTTTTAGACTTAAAAAGTCTTCAAGAAAACTGAGTGATTTCGATTAAAATAAAATAATGTTTTCCATCATAGAATAACACACAATTCAGTATCATCTAACCAATAATCACTACCAGAAAAAAGACTTAAGCCGACGAAAAAAATTCGTCGGCCGGTTAAATATTTTTGACGGCTAAAGTATAGCCGACGAAATTTCATCGGCTAAAGTATCATCAGAGAAAAAGTCGGCTAAACTTTAGCCGACGAAAATATTGACAGTCGTCGGCCAAAGTCCACACTTTAGCAAACGAAGAAATTTTTCGTCTCCTAAAGTTTGGACTTTAACCGACGAATTTTTAGACTTTAGGCGATGAAATTTCGTCACTTAAGCCAACAAAGACATTTTTCGTCGCCTAAAATTTGGACTTTAGCCGATGAATATTTAGACTTTAGCCAACAAAGAAGTTTTTCATCGCCTAAAGTTTATTTGGACTTTAGCCGACGAAATTTCGTCGCTGGAAACTTTCCCTATTTGTCAAAATGATTGGCTGAGTAAACTTTAGGTGACGAAAATTCGTCGCCTAAAGTTTGATTTCGTCGGTTAAAGTTAAAAAAATGTTTATTTTGAATTTATTTTTATTTCGATTGTTTTTTTTCTTCTTTTTCGTTTTTTTCGCCTAAAGTTTAAATTTTGTCCGTGGTGTTTGGAGGAGGTGCCGCAGTGGAGGAGGAGGAGCCGCGGTGGAGGAGAAGGAGAAGTAGAAGTAGAAGGAAAAGGAGGAGGAGGAGAAATAGACGAAGAAGGAGGAGTTGCCGCCAGAGGATAATGAGGAGAAGGTAGAGAGATGAAGAAGATGATGGAGAAAGAGAAATATATAGAAAAAAATTAAAATTTTTGGTGGAAATTTTGAAAATTTTGAGGGTACTTTAGCAGACGAATTTTAATTTTTTCGTCGGCTAAAGTTAAATAAATAAATAAAATAACTTTAGCCGACGAAATAATATACTTTCGTCAGCTAAAGTACCCTCAAATTTTTAAAATTCCCGGCAAAATTTATGACAATAGCCGACGAAAATATATGATTTCGTCGGCTAAAGACCTTTGAAATTGAAATTTTAATTAACTTTAGCTAACGAATTTTAATAAATTTCATCGGCTATAGTTATTTATTTATTTAACTTTAGCCGACGAATTACCCTAATTTCGTCGGTTAAAACCCTAAACCCAATACTTAAAAGCTTCCGGAATGGTGAAATATGTCTATAGTTGAAAAATCATGTAATTCCGGTAAAGTCTCAGTGCCGATAGTTGCGGTCAACATATTTTTCATTCTTTCTCTCTAGAGGTACCACTATCTCCGGTGGTTATTTTTTATAAAACTTTTATACCACCGGTTGCGTCTCATCGATTTGAAACTATTTTCAGTTGAAGGTCCGGGAAAAATACATAATTTAGATGTTCAAATGACCATTTCTGTGCGTTAAGGGGTTTGACTTATGGGATTGACCGTTAGGATCGAGCCCTTAACGGTATCGGATCAAGTTGAATTTTCTTTCAATAGACATATTTCGACATAATGATCTTATCAGACGGTCAAATTTTTGTTTCTCAAGATTGATCATAGGAATCACAACATGTCTACTAATGTTGTATAACTTGTTTACTAAGTTTTAAGTCAATGTTCAATTTCAAAAACGAACTCTACGTAGAAACTTCAAACCCAAAAACGTCGTGATATAAGATATGACCAGAATGGTGAAATACGTCTACGCTTGAAAAATCACGTAATTCTGTTAAAGTCTTAGTGCTGATAGTTGAGGTCAATAAAATTTAGAGGTTTGACTTACGAGATTGACCGTTCGGATGAAGCTCTTAAATTTATTTGATCAAGTTGAATTTTTTACCATAGACATATTTCAACATATTGATGATATCTGACAGTCGAATTTTTGTTTGTAAATTTTGATGATTGGAATCACAACATGCCTACTACTTATCATTATTTATCCCTATGGGGAGCCCTATCATCGAAGGGTAAATATCTCAAAATTTTTAGATGGACAGTTACATCTCATCATGGTGAGAGTTTTTTGTGTTGAATGTTTGACCAAAATACCTCATATACATGCAGATTTAGGTGTTTTCAAGTGTTAAGTGTTTAGAAAAATTGTACTTTGAAGCTTTAAACGAACTCGGATGGCCAAAAAAATCCATATATCGTAGTTTTTGCTATGAGTTTGACTCGTACGCCCGTTCCTCTTCCAGATTGGTATCAGAATAGTCAATCAGACACCGAAATATCCCTAAAACAATTTTGTAACTAAAAGGTACTTTAGCCGACGAAATACCCTAATTTCGTCGGCTAAACTTTTCAAATTTCGTCTGCTAAATTTCACTGACTATAGCTGACGAAAAAATTACTTTAGCCGACAAATTTTTTTTTTCGCCGGCTAAAATCAACTTTAGCCGACGAAAATTAAACTTAGCCGACTAAAAAAATTTTGTTGGCTAAAGTCCACTTTAGACGACGAAAAAAAAATCATCGGCCTATTTTTGGTCATTTCGTCGGTTAAAATCTTTTTTTGGTAGTGAATATATATGTAATTTGAGATAGAATGGATTGAAAAATGTAAATGATTAAAGGTATAATAATAATACGAAGTATTATTTGGAAGAGAGAAGGAGGGAGGAGAAAAGGTGCAAGGTGCTGCCATATGATTAGGTGCATGCAGGGAATGTGCAAAACATGCTGTACATTTCATGCTGCCTCACTGTCTCTCATTTTGTCACATGCCCTACCCCATTGTCTTCCAAAACTCTTCATCTGCATGTGCTTCCCATGTTTTAGCTTCTTTCACTCCTTATCCTTGAAGCACGGGGGTAAAGATGCGTGTATGTCTTTTTAGTTGTTCCAACCGCAACATGAGCGGCTTGCGATACCTCTGCATTAGTCCAATCACCACATTGCTCAAGTGATCAAATGCATATGCATAGCACAATCAAGCATGCAGAGGCGAATCCGGAATGAAAATGTTATCTGGGCTAAATGTGCATACAAAATTTTTTGTGCACAAATTTTTCGTAGGGTGTAAATTTTTTTTGGTTAATTAAAAAACAAACATAGGGGGAGGCGTAGGTCTTAGCCTCATTTACATAAACTTTACTAACTAAGAACTAATTAAACTTTACTTTACGAGGTCTCAAGCTTCAAAATCTTTAATCACTATCTCATTGTCAACCGCTTCAGCAAATTTCTTTTCAATGTGAAGTGTCATGCAATCATCAAAAAAATCATCCTACATCTTGTTCCTAAGTTTGTTTTTGGTGATATTCATGGATAAAAAAGCCTTTTCAGTGGTTGCAGTAGAAACAAAAAGAGTCAACACCAAACAAATCAACAAATAGATCATAGGATAGAAGTCTACTTTTCTTTTTTGAACAAGTTGTCGACACATATAAGACATTTCCAGGAGCATGTCTAACAAGTAACAACTGCAACAACAACAACAACAAGGCTAGCCGCCTTAACTTACAGACTAAAACAACAGGATTCTAATATATATATATATACCTAGCATGATCACAATTGATGCACTAGTCTAAGAATTTAGCAATATTAGTAAAACTAAGTCAATGTATACATAGTTATATTGTTGCAGATCTTGATAGTTGTTCAAATACATACCTGAAATAGTCAGAGGAATTAGGGAAATGGGCTCCCGGCGATTACGACCGAGACCAGGATTCGCCTCTGATGGTGGCGCAAGGAGAGAGCTTGGTATTTAGGGATGAGACCGAGATACAAGAGAAGAATCAATGAATTGCAATTGATTGCGAGAGAGAGTGATAGCACAAGGACGTTGGCGTAGGGACGTCGACGCAGTGACGACGACACAAGGACGGCGGCACAAGGACAGCGGCTCAAGGATGGGTTAGGTATTTGGGATGAGCTCTGTTTCCGGGTGGCTCGTGGCCCCTTTAGCGGGTTGCACGGCTCCAGAAATAGCGGACTTCCCTGTACTCCGAGTTTTCCTGTGTAAAGAACAAACACGTCAAAGAGGCGTCCCCGGGTTTACCGAGGGAAGCCACTCCGATGCTTAAGTTAGACACTGTCAGCTAAGCATAAAACTCGGGAATAGTCAAGAAGTTTCATCGTCCCTTTATGGGGAGGCATGTCCCGGTATTTGTAGTAGCATTGAAGGCAGCATTTCTGTCCCTTTCCAATGTGGGAGTAGTTTCCCTTGCTTTACTTAGCTTTATGGCGAATTGGGCCCAGACAAAGGGCCCAGAGTGGCTTCACATTTAATTGTAACCCGGTAAAGGTGAAATATTAGGTTCCACCTATAAACAAGCTCGGATACAAGATGAATTGACTGAGAGAGAATGCGAGAGGGAAAGCGATAACAGCTTAGTTTAGGACTCTAAACGACGTCGTTCCAAGTTTGGTTTATATATATAGATCTGGGTATTTTTTGGATGAGCGAACATTCCTGTAGGTATCGTGGAAATTGACCTATGAAGCTTAGCAAATTATGATTTCGTTTTTAATTTATCTTTCTTATGTGGGGATGAAATTGCCCGAATCCTTTATACCGAAAGGATGTCCCTATGCCATTTCAATGGCGTTGCATTAGTGCAGAGCTACACTTAGCTTTATAACTTTTCATAGCGAATGAGAGGTCATGTCTATTGTATCATATTAAGTACATTGATGTGTCTTAGCGTACTTGGATGAGAGTTTTATCTCTAAACACATCTCAGTCGTTCTTTAGACAGAACAATGGATCTCTATTTAGACTTTGACTAATCATGAGAGCATATGTAGGCCTTACCTGTAGAGTGCCTAAGCCGATAGATGGGATAATTGTAAGACCCCGCCCCAAAAATGTCCATTTTTACCAGGATCAGGCGGGTTACAGAGAGTTGTAACCGTGCCGTTAATTTTCTCCAAATTAGTATTTGAATTTAAAATCGAGATATTCTCGATTCTGGAGGAAAATAGAATTAATATTCTGAGGGGATAGATTATGTTAATACGAGTCCTCCGGTATAACCGGAATATTTTTCGAAGCTACGAGCTGTTATTATGAATTTATTCGATTTACGGAAGTAATAAATGTTATTTACTTTACCGTAAAAATATGACTTTGTGATGAGTTGAGAATTTGGGAAAACTTCCTTCAGGAAAGTTGTAGAGGACGTTAATACGAACTCGTGGGTATGTCCTATAAATTATTCGGAGTTCATATGCAAAAGTTATTCAAGATATTGTATAGTTACCGCTCGGTAAAAATAAATAGTAAAATATCTATTTATCACTCATGGTAACTTTTAATATTTAAATCTGGACCGTTGGATCGATCTCAGTTTGAATCTGGACCGTCTATTTTCCTATAAATACAGGTGAGAGGTTTGACTCGGTCAATCTTACCACTTCGGGTCAACACAGCTCTCCCGAGCTCTCGTCTTCGACGAGCTCCTCAGCGGCGCTCCGCTGTGTCCGGCCGCCCACGACGGCGCACTGCCTCCAAAACGTTCCTCTCTTTCTCCTCTACCTAGCCTTTCCCTCAGCTCACTGAAACAGCCATCGTGGAGGGAGATCGACCGAGACGAGACGCGGCGGTCAATGGCCATTTTTCGGTGATCCAAGCATTGGAAAGGTGCGTGGCCAGTAACATTCTTTTCCTCTCTTCCTCTTCTTCCTTTCCTTGTCAGTTGCTTGTTCAATACAAGGCTAATTCGAAAATCCCCATTTTTCTGTTTTTCTGCAATTTATGGGTTCTCGGGTCTCGACTCCGGCAAGGAGTTCTTGGGTCTTCTAGTGAGCTTATCGAGCCTAGGTGAGGGTGGCAGCGTCTACTGGGAGCTCAGGCACGTCTTGGGGAGGCAGTGGTGGTAGTCACAGAGGTCCCTCTCGGCAGAGATAGGAGGAGAAGGTGAGAGACAGACTTTTGATTTTAGTTTCGAATTGTTGTTGTTGTGTATTTGTTGTTGTTGATCGGATAGGGTAGAGGAATGGCCGGATTAGGGACTGAAATCGGCCAGCAGGCTGAGCAGGGATAAAAGAATTGTTGGTTCACAATATGTATTATATCACAGATTTATTAATCACAAAGATATGAGAAACTCAATGAAATAGAACCCAGTTCCTATTCTATTTACACAGCAATATCAATCGAAGCAATAAACTGAAATCAGAAACAAGAAAGCAATGAAACTAACTTGTTGGTTGTTTTGATAGAGGCTTGCTTGCAGCAATCTCCTAAAACAGAAATTCGCCCCTACACTTGTGCACGTAGGTCTTGGACGTCTGTCTTGCAGGATACAACTATCGAACCCAATCGATGCACTCCGATTGAATCCTTGGCAAACTCTACTTTGTGTTTCTCAGAAATAGTAAGGGGAGAAGAGGGAGGAGAGTCGAATGTTCTCATCTGCTTAATCTTGTCGTCTTTATAAAGATGGTAGACGACGCTTGACGAATAGCTGCAAGCTTTGGTCGAACTGGTTCAAACCCAGAAGTTGCAATGCTTCGTTCCAACACAGAGACCTTATCAACAGATGGTAAAATGGTAAAGTAAAAACAGATAGTTAAAACTGATTTTTACCACACATTCTCCAACACAGTTTAGGGTAATTAAAGGGTAAATCCTTGAGTTTTTACCGCGGTAGATCTGGTATTTTTACCATTATCGCGGTTGTGAAAGGACGGAACTACTCCTAGCAGTTTGGATTAATTACAGAGATGTCATTGAGGCTGAAATCCCATAAATGCCCCTAGCATATTTGTATATTTACCAGAATGCCCTCAGTAATTTTAGATATTTACAGGACTGTCATTGAGGGTGAAATTCTAGAAATACCCCTGGCAGCTTAGCATATTTACCAAGCGGCCATTGAGGCTGAATTGACCATACAGCCCCTGGTAGTTTAATATATTTACAAGAATGTCATTAAAGATAATTTGACTATTATATACTTGGTGAATTTATTATTTACGTGGTTGCTATCATATTTACTTATGTGATTAATTTTTATCGTAGGTTGTATGTACACTTGGTTTGTTGTAACGGTATAAAGTATGTATGAGATAATCTCGATAGATAGCTAGTTTGTGGGTACCTTAGCGGAGAGGTTAAACTCCGGAATGGCCATAGTCGTACGTCATCCATAATAGGTTATCTATCGATAAATAGAAAAACGGAATTCGTCCGGTTAGGGCGTTAATTAAAATAAGAGCTACGTGTGGCTTGATCCCTGAGTACATGATACGTAGGCAGCCTGACCGGGATTTAGGTGCAGTCACAAATATTATTTAGACCCTAGGTCCTCTAAAGTAATTAGTTTGAAATCCAAATGCGGAAATCGGGATAACCTCCGGGTGTGAGGTCTATTCCTGTATCGTTTGGACTGTTGGGAAAAAGACTTATCCCTTCTCAAGGGAGATTACAAGTAAATCTCTCTTGGGATGGGTCCCACACGTCCTATCCCGGGTTTAGGGAGGTAAACTCGGACAGGGGCGTGACAATAATCACCATCAACACAATCATCGAGTTCATTACGGGACCGTGTTTTTCCTAGGATCTTTTTCATTCTAACTTCAGATGTTGATACACATTGGCATCTCTTGATCTATCAAGAGTCAATGTAAATCCAGAATAAACACGCAAGTGCACAATTCATTATATCCCTTCCAATCAAGTAGTTACTTAGTGTGTGTTTCCAACAATGCTTGTACACACACGCTCTTGTGGTCTAGAGCAACTTGATTTGGGTGAATGAAGTCCGTCCAGGATCTTCATGTATATCTTTGATCCCATAGAGATGTAACTCAACCACGTTCATAGGCTGTATATTCAGTTATTCGGAAACTACCAAACTGAAAAAGTAGTGGAGTTCAATGACATCCATTACGAGAGCATATCTCATCGTAGTCAATTTCAGTGCATGTTAGTGAGAAACCTTGCGCCATAAGATGAGTTTAAACTCTTTGGCTATCTAACAAAGACATAGTTGATAGGGTTTAGCTTGCAGTATCGGCATCACCTGCCTAAAGACCTATCTCTTTTTTAATATTGGGTTATATCTTTCCATAGGCCAATCTACTACGTCGATTTATCAACAAAGTGTGGTTCGATAATAAACTCATTATTCCACGTACTCATGTACAGTAGTGTATTTGTAGAGATCTTTATTCATGTTCTTAGATTTGACATTGAGGCTTCCCCAATGATAATTATAATTCAGACTTCATGAGACGGATTTGATTATCACTAATCAATGGATTAGGTTGCGCCAAAGCTCACTTTCTTTCTAGTGCGAGTACACATCGAACATAAAGGCCTCCCTATCTTTTAAGGAGCCACACGGCCTTGTAACACCAGTTTTGCCACTACATGACGTCACCATATCATCACTCATGGTGTTGGTGCCAAGACCAACTTCTTTTGGTCGCGCTATATCCTCTTGATAGGACATCAATCCTTGCACACATATTTGCAACATGTGATCTCGTCACTTAGATATTTGGGGATCAAGATGAGACCTAGTGGGGGAAAAACCATGACATTTACGTTGTTCCACTTGAACACTTGTGTTCTTATCTCCCTCTAACGGCAGGAATATTATCTCATCAAAATAACAATCCGCAATTTAGTAGTTACAGAGATCGTCTGTCAAGGCTTCTACATAAGCGGATTGTAGGTGGATGTTCATATCCAGCCAAAATACTTATTCATCTCAAAAGATCCATCATTGAGCGCAGTAGCAGTGCGATTTGACATCTAGATACAATATCTAGCCGAGCTTAGGATTAGAGATCAATTTCAATCAGGCCGAGATTAAGGATTGGAATTCCATTTCAATCCTTGCATATAGTCACGAGCTGTAGTGCAAAAGTATTCAATGATGGTGGGTCGTAGATGAATAGTAAAACTGCATGCAAAATTGTATAATCTCATGTTCAAATATTAGTACGCATCACAAAACTTTAAGCAACAAGCTAAAGTTATAGGCTCGGCGAGACTATATTGATTGTGAACATAGGATAAGGAACGCTTCAACTTCTCCTGATAAAACTTCTTTAAATAATGGGTAGTGAGCCCATAGAAGTATAAGCAGCATAAGTAGATAATTGTATAATACATGACTGGTGTGTTTACCCTTCAACCAATCACCTTAAAGCATAAAAGGTGTCCATAAGTTGGTTGTATCAATCTACATGATTTGATGTACAAATAAAGTATTTTCATTTGTGTCATTTAGTGTTTGAGGGTCTCGCTCCTTTTTAGCTAAAGAATAGACTATCAAAACGAGTGATAAGCATTGCAGGGGCAATGAAACATCAATGGATGGTTTAACACACCTTATTCGCTTAAAGTGATGTCCATGAGAATTTCTCAAAATTTGGATCATCATATCTTTTTCATGATGTCTAAATCGGTCAAACCAAAGCCTATATGAGTCAGTGTCCCAAAATCAAGTATAATTGGTGACAACATAGGATTCGATATTCAAATCGTAGTGACATACAATACACTAGATTGACTCATGAACTTCTTCAAGATGCACTTCAGTCTGCATTCATGAGAAGCTATACACAAAATAACTCTTGGTCATTTTTAACCATAGCGCAACTGTTCTTGAAACTCAACATGGTTCGGTTGCTTCTCAATCAGAGCACATATGTGACATGTATCATGGTCGCATATGATTTACATAGCACAAAATCTAAAGATAGTTGTCGGTTCCTTAGACTATTGTTGATAATTCCACTATCTGCAAGGCACTCAATATCTCTATAAGACTTATCTACAAAAAAGAGGTAGATATATGAGTAAATAGTTCCATTTAGAACCATTTAGAGGGATTGAAAAGGTGCTACAAAAGGCAACAATCCCAAAAGTGCGTAAAAACTTCCGCACATAATGACCTTTGTGCAGTAAAATTGTCATAACTTTTTCGTTAAAATAGATATGAACAAACAGCCAACTGTTCTGAAAAATAGACTTGTAGATCTTTCAAAATAGGCATTCTAGTTCATCGGGAGAAGTTCAAAATGCTCGTCTGAAGTTTCTGTCCAGAAAATGACAGATTGTTGTTTTCTCAGATTTGACACGTACAATGCATTCTAAGCTTGCAAACTGATGTGGAGGCTTTAAGCCTTAGCCGAGGGACGTGCATGCTTATCTTTGATGAGTCAGAGAGTCTTCAACATCTTATAAAAGGTAACAATTGGTTAAATAGTATAGGGGAAACCAAAATCAAAGTCGTTCGGTAGCTCCGAGTCAATATGACCAGTCATGTACGTGGAGGGTCGGTAGTGCGAGACACACTTAAAACCACTATCTCCTTAATTTCGTACGATCCTAGACATCATGTTGAGCTCGGATAAGCATACTTATAATTTGATGATGGTAAATCCGCTAGGTATAGAAGACTTAACCAGAAAACACGTCGCAATCCTCACTGAGGATGCATAGCCGCGTGTCTCCTTCCTTTGGGAGAAAGAGAATTCGGCATAATCCACTCTATTGGATTACAAATCATGTCATAGTCTAAGGAAAATGTAAATTATACATATTTGTTGTAAATCGATACAAACCATGAAGACAAAGGAACAATTTCGTGAACGAAATTACATTCATAAAGCGCTATATATCGATATCTCGAAACATTAAAAAAGTAAACATTAATCATGACATTCATATAATGTCGTATTACATAGCATGGAAATGAGAGAGCAATCTCAATCCGTACAACTGATATCCAATAATACCTTTGTACATTTGTGTACGTTGTCACGATTCTAGAATTAGTTTGACATCTTAAACCGGTGAATGAACGGTTACATTGTCATGAGCTGACGTGTTTAGATTTGACAGTTTGGTGTCTAGACTGTGAGTGCAGTCACTAAGAGCCGGAGGCGCCTCTCCCTCTTTTCTAGACATTTGCGGGGCTTTTTTTGTCGTTGCCATGACCCACATTGCCTTTACAACACTAGGGGAAAATCTCATATGTGCATGCTAATACGTTTATCTCATTAACGCATATTATAACCATTCTACTAAAGATTTGTGGAACCAGATGCCATGAAATATTATCGACAATATGTAGTCAAAATAAGTGGTGAACAATCCACTTGACTAAGAACTCAACGAGTAGATCGGAGTTATATGTACATTTCAAGAAAAGCTCCATGAATGCATCCAAAATACTTTGTGGTCATTAATTTTTGTACATATTGCCATTAAGGGCATTTGTCGATATAACACGTCAAAAAATTTAAGCGTAAGAGATTATAAATCTCGACATCTAAGCTTAATAGCCTCAGGGTTAATATTTGTGGTGAACTCCTTTATAATGAAAGGTTTCACATCTAAGTCAAATTCATATGAGCAGAATGTTACTTTGCTCTTACATACAAAACCAAGCCGTATGTTTGTTTCAAGACCGATTATGGTCACTAATAATATGCTTTATAAAGTTTGTCTCTTTCTCAAGGATCAAAATTAAGGGATCCGAGCTTTTCAAAAATCGTGTTTTAGGCAAACCTAAAAATGTGACCCCGATTTTAGGATTTTAAAAATCCTGCAAATTACACAAAACCAAACAAGAGAAAGAGGTAGGAGAAGGGGGAAGAAATTTTTTCTTTTTCCCCTGAGTTATTTGAATTGTGAAATAACTTGTATATAAAAGCTTACTTGCTAGTCTACCAAATAGATTGTGTTTATAAAAGATGTTTTGCAATATCCATGCTTAATGTCAAGCGTGTGCAGTGAAGTTGCTCGCGTGATTCCAATTCCATTTTGATTTATACGCGGTAAGAACATGAAAAACAAACCATATGATTAGTCATATTCCACCATAGATATAATTCATAAAAACTTTCAAAACTTCAAAATATGAAAGAAAAGCTGAAAAATTAAGCCGAATGAGGCCATGAAAATTGACAGTCGAATATGGGTGGACGATAACCAAAGACTAACAACCGGAGGAAGTTGGACAGCGGCAAAAAAGGTTAAACAACGGTGGTCGGACGGAGGCGAAGCTGAGGGGGTGGCTTGCCTTTTTAGATAAATATCGGTTAGGATAAATCTGAGGAGATAGTGGTTATCAACTCAAGAGCTGCTAATAACGTGAAGAAGTAAATATGGTAGAGAGACAAGAGATAGCAAAGAAAATTATCTTATTCATTGATTGGAGCATCTTTATATAGAGAAATACAAAATGGGGGTAAAGATTCTCATCTGCATATGCTTCCCATGTTCTAGCTTCTTTCACTCCTTATCCTTAAAGCATGGGGTAAAGATCCTTATATGTCTTTTTAGTTGTTCCAACCGCAACATGAGCGGCTTGTCATACCTCTGCATTAGTCCAATCACCACATTGCTCAAGTGATCAAATGCATATGCATAGCACAATCAAGCATGTAGAGGCGAATCCATAATGAAAATGTCACATGGGCTAAATGTGCACACAAAATTTTTTGTGCACAAATTTTTCGTAGGTTGTAAAATTTTTTGGTTAATTAAAAAACAAACATATATAGGGGGGACATAGGCCTTACCCTCATTTGCATAAACTTTAATAACTAAGAACTAACTAAACTTTACTTTGCGAGGTCCCAAGCTTCAAAATCTTTAATCACTGTCTTGTTGTCAACCGCTTCAGCAAATTCCTTTTCAATGTAAAGTACCATGCAATCATCAAGAAAATCATCCTCCATCTTGTTCCTAAGTTTGTTTTTGATGATATTCAATGGTTGCAGTAGAAACAGAAAGACTCAACACCAAACAAATCAACATATAGATCATAGGATAGAAGTCTACTTTTCTTCTTTGAACAAGTTGCCGACACAGATAAGACATTTCCAGGAGCATGTCTAACAAGTAACAACTGCAACAACAACAACAAGGCTAACTGCCTTAACTAACAGACTAAAACAACAGGATTCTAATATATATACCTAGCATGATCACAATTGATGCACTAGTCTAAGAATCTAGCAATATCAGTAAAACTAGGTTAATGTATACACAATTATATTGCTACAGATATTGATAGTTGTCTGAATACATACCTAAAATAGTTAGATAAATTGGGGAGATAGGCTCCGGGCGATTGCGACCGAGACCGGGATTCGCCTCTGAAGGCGGCGCAAGGAGAGAGCTTGGGATTTGGGGATGAGATCGGGATACAAGAGAAGAATCAATGAATTGCAGATTGATTGCAAGATAGAATGCGAGAGTGAGCGATAGCACAAGGACGGCTGCGCAGGGACGGCGACATAAGGACGGCGCAAGCAAGGATGGGTTTCTCATCCAAGAGATGTGTTTAAGAGACTCTTAATTTCTTAGGATTAAGAGATGCATCAATAATGCATAATTGAGTACCCTTAGATGCTTAGATTACCAATTCAAACTATGCTTCTAACAGTTCAAGTAAAAATATGCAGAATGTTTTAGAAGGGAAAATTATACAAACAATATACCAACTTTGCTCCACTCATAATTAAGATGTTTGAACTTTGTTAAATAACACATTAGTACATGAACTGATTAACAAGTGAAGCCTAATTTTCATATATGTCATTATAACACCGTTAAAAGTTACTGTTGTTTTTTTTTCTGAGATCTTTTTTCTCTTTTCTTTCTTTCTTTCTTTCTTTTAAAGGTGATCTTCTCTTCTAGGTGTCAAATCGGTGTCTAATCCACATATTTATTTTCTTTCTTTACAAGAGGATATTTTTTTAATTAAGGTGTTAACAATCAAATAGGTTAACCAATTTTACACCTAAAAGAAAAATTATTTTGATTACAATTTAACCTTCGTTTTGTGGATTGTTGCTTGCTGGTATATGAGGGAGAAAGAATTATTGATAATTGCTTGCTGGTATGAGAGCAAGAGAGGTTAATTAGAGAATTGGTAATAGAGTGAGATCTCAATCGCATCCACTACTTATTGACGATGTCATGGGTTCGAGTCACCATGTGAGTATGGGTGAAATCCTTTGATCATCTTTAAAAGAAAAAAAAAATCTGAACAAAAAAACAGTAACTTTTAACGGTGTTATAACGACATGTATGAAAATTAGACTTAACTTATTAGTTCATGTAATAATATGTTATTTAACAAAGTTCAGACACCTTAATTATGAGTGGAGCAAAATTAAAGTACTGTTTGTATAATTTTTCCGTTTTAAAACAAAGCACTTATTCTCTCTTCGTTTATTATCTTATTCTCTCTTCGTTTATTATCTCCATAGATTACGTAATAAACCAAATTAATTACCTATGAAACTAAATCAAAAAGAAAACATAAAACCCACCCAGATCAAATCTAACAGACATAAATAGTTGACTCTATATACAACCCTACTTGGTTTGTATATCAATCAACCTAGACTAACTCAGTTTAACGTAGAATAACTTATATGCTTATGAGATTCATAGCAGGCATATATGACACATGAATTTCATCATAAAACTCGAGCATATGCAAGCAATGTATGCATATTATGTTCACATAAGTTAAAGTTTTCACCTTTCAAACTTGTAACATCATTTTTTTGTATCAAAAAAATGGTGGCCGAGTGAGGCAGTGAGCTACCACTCTAAGCCGTAAAGAGGTTAAATTTTAGCTCCCCCTATGCAGATTCTTTACATATGCGGATGATCGAACCAGTGACCTGCTTACAACCAAGAGTATCACTATAATATTCGTCCAACATGATGGATTCAAGCTCTTCCACTACACCAAACCCACATGGGTTCAAACTTGTTACAACATTTGATAGCTGCACAACCATGTACATAACCACAGCCAAAAGACCCAAAACTGACTTAGGCGTCCTCCTAGCTAATATCAAACTCCTTCAACTTCTCCAATGTCTCATCCCTAAATGTTTCATCCCAAACTCCTCCTAGCATTCTGGCTTTTGACGATATTACTGTTGAAAAAATGGTTAAAATAATCATTTTATTTAACCAATTTAAATAAGAGAATTTAAATGGGTTATATGATGAATACGAAATAGTTACCTAAAGATGACTAATTGCTTGAAACCATGCATTATACACTTTAAATAGTTTATTGAATTCTATGAGCTATAACCTCACATAATGTGAGAGAATATAACCTCACAGAATGTGAAAGGATGTAATCTCACGAAATGTGAAAGATTGTAACTTCACTAATGTAAATGGTTGTAACCACACAAAAATATGAAAGGTTGTAGCACAAAAAGTTAAAGTTTAGAATGTTAAGGGTTGTAACATATCAACCAAAATTCATGGCAATTCAAGTAGTTGATTGTTTCCCTCATCTACAGTTGAAAACATCATCATTCGAAAAACCTTTTCTATAATCATCTTCTCCTCTCAAAGAGTTATTCTCTCTCTAGTTTATAGCATTTCGGTGATAGATTGAAGGTATTACAAGTTCGTCGGGTGTTCTTGACAGCAGTGCAGCTCCAAAGCATTAGTAGCTGTTGTATCATAGAAGACAAGTGCTATCAAGTTTTTTGCACCGGTAGAGGAGGTATAATTTGTCTTAAGGAAAGTGTGTGAAATATACAACTCAACTTTATCACTTTCCTCGTATTCTTCGTTCTAAGTGTTTCAAGACAGACAATTCACTTACACAAATTTCATTTCTCCTTGAACCAAGTGTGATAACCAATTTTGTTTATAGTAATTAGTTTTATGTTCATCATTTCATTATTTTTAATTATTATTTAATTAAAAATTATATTTATGTGAATATATATATATATATGCAATATCTAACCTCCTTTTTGTTACAATTACCTTGAAGGCTTGAGTTAACGACATGTCAGGGTTTTGGATAATCTTGCTGGCACTTCCGAAGGTTCTAGAATCGGAACTGTTGAGGTTGGAATTTTTAATGTCAGAGATCATGGTGTCAAAGCCGCCGTTGTGGAGGAAAGCGTTAACGGGGTCGCCGGTGCATTGAGGGTCGTTGTCGTTTTCATTGACGATAGTCGAGGATGGTCTATGTGACCAAAAGTGGAGGCACATAGGGACACTATGGGGCCCGTGCCCCATTCACCCTTCAGTCGCAAATTTTGGTTTCATCTAATTATTAGACTTTGTGTGTACATTGTTCAAATTTTTTTGGTAAAGTGGTCATATTATTCAGTTGCTGTCATGTTGGGGTTTCATAAACCATTTACTAGGGCAGTAAATGAGTTATTGGGTCAGTAACTGATTTATCGACGGTTATTAGGAGTCAGTAAGCGAGTTATAGGGGTCAATAACCAACTTATTAATGGTTATTGAGGGTCAGTAACTGACTTATCAGTGGTTATTAAGAATTAGGACCTCAGTTACTGGGGCCAGTAACTGGAATATCTGAGTTACTAGGTGTCAGTAACTGATTTATTGATATAGTTATTGGAGGCCAGGAACTGAGTTACTAGGGGTCAGTAACGGGAATATCCGAGTTAGTTGTGATGATTGGAGGTCTGGAATAAGTAGTTATTTTATCAGTTATAAAACTTACTACCCATTTTCTCTCCTTAATTATTTCTTTATTTTATTTTTTATTTTGTTATTTACCATATTAACCTTTGTTATTAGAGCATCTCCAACAGCTTTTGTATAATTTATCTATTTTAGAGGAGAAAATCACAAAATCTCTAAAATAAAATGAGTTCAATTCCAACAGTTCTTCTGTTCTATTGTACAAAATTGAATGTTTTTCTATATAATTTATGAATCTATATAAATATTATATATTTATTCAAATTAAACACTAAATTTAATGTTAGATGTTTTAATTTTTTGACATTTTTCTTTTTTGGAGGAGATATCATGAACTCTATAAGGCAAACCAATAAATTTTAGAGATTTCTTGTTGAATATACAAATTTTGAGAATTCTATAGATATAGATGATATATGTTTCTCTCTCTTCCCACTTTTTGTAAAATAGAGGATATTTTACATGAACTGTTGGAGCAAAAATGATGTTTTTCCTCTAAACTAGAGATCATTCTAGTTTTACATGAGCGGTTAGAGATGCTCTTAGTATCTAAAACCAACATAATATGGATAATATTGTCATAACATAATTTGGTGATTTTATTGAGTTTCTGACTTTGTTATAGTAGAGACATGAATTAGAATCGAGTACTTATTGACTTAATCTATACGATTTGGATTAGCTCAAGGTTTTCCACGTTGTAAGCCCACAACGGGGCTTCAAGATGACCCAAAATCTCTATTGGCTCAAGGTCTCAAGGTTTTTCCCCTTGTAATTTGTAAGCCCGCAAGCACCTAACATTTTTTGCTTCAAATTTATGAATGCCGACATTATCATACGAGTCTTTTGCAGGTCTCATGTACTCAGCAAACTGCAATGGCCAGGCCCTTCAATGGATCTTCACCAAACACATAAACAAAGTGACATGGACGAGCTCAACGGGTCCAACCGAGCATACCTCAGACCCACGTGGACTTGAGATGATGACGATGATAAAATACCAATGTGTTTCAGGGAAAACAGAAAGACCCAGTAGCAGCACCTCATGCCATTGTTGTCAATGTCAGGTGGATTCAACAGCAATTTGCAGAAAGCACCAATCAAAAACAGCCTCATCAATCTTCCCCAAACTAGAGGACTTTGTCTCTTTCTCACACACCACTTTCCAAAATGATAGTTGAATCAGATACTGTATTATACAGACAGAGAGCAACAGTGGGAGACCAGTTCAGATAATTACGAGGATCATCGAGGACAGTGACAAGTGGTACCACATTATCACAGGAATCATTTGAATCCTTGTCAGCTCTTTAATAAAAGCCAAGCCCTTGTCCTTTACTCTATCTTCATGCTTTATGGAAGGGACAACAGAATCAATGTCTTAGAATATCAATGCCCAACTGAAGCCTTGTACTTTTCAAACATGTTTTTTAAGGAAGCTTCAGCTACCTTTTCAGATAGATCTTGTGCTCCCCCACAACAGAATCACACACAAGCCAGAGGAATCATCAATCAACATCCCCACATGTGACTAATGAAAAGAAATCATTAATGGTGGTAGGGAAAAGGTCAGAAGCAAATCTTTAAAAAGAGCTCCCTTGTTTGTGGAGTCTCCCAAATAAAAATCTGTTGAATGATAATAAAATTACAAGCAACTATACCTTTCATAATATTATTATTCAATTACCCCCCTACACTAATTGCTTGCTGTTCAAGGTTCCCTAGTTCACCAGCACAGCTCTATGCAGAACAGAACATACCTGTTGAAATACATAAATAGAGAAAACTACAATGCTGTAGATTGCTGTATAAATTAGGTATGCTAACTTAAGACTTGGCGACTATGAGACACTTTCAGACCAACCATCCTCCTGATACTACTACAGGTGCACTACCTACTCTTCCTCTGGACTTTCATGAAATATACAACCGAACGATATGTACTTCCAAAAATGACAATAGGTGTTGGTTCATAAATGAACAAGCAGCCTTTAGTTACTTTGGGGACGACTTCCTGCGTTCCATCCTTGAATTGATTCTTCAATGCCAGCATGTGTCAGTGTAAAGAGATATGATCACAGACAGGTGCGATAAGTGGTATATGGGAATGCCATCATAGATCAAAATACAGGACAAGCATTCGGTTGGGGAAGTGATGGACCAATTACTAATCACAGTTGGAGACATTGTACCTCTGGTAGATTCTTTGGCAGTGGCTGTCCAGTGACATAACTTTGGGGGCATGGTCGAGATGCAGATGAGGTTCCAGACATATCTGCTCGAGGGAGATGGAACTTCGCAAACCGATTGATGACAGAAAATCTTTCCAACTCCTGACATTCCAGTCTTACGTCTAAAATTGATACTGCCCTGTCTAACCTGCACCATCAAATTTGAATTTCTTTCAATCTTAGGATAGCGAGCAAGTACCTTGGACATGGAGTGACCATTTCCCCTCAAAGAATCCAAGGGAAAAAGAATACTCATCTAAACCCAAGAACTGCTTAGAATTGGTTTGAAAAGTAAAACAAATAAAAATCTTTAATTCAACTCCCTATAACTAATGAAACAGTAGTGGCAAGAACTGTCATATAGATACGAGGAATGCCAAAATTTATGCTGTACCTCAACAATTCATTTTCCAGTTTCTTTGATCTATCCGTCAAGTCTCCAACAACTTTTGAAAAGAACTGGTCATCATCACTCTCAGGAACCTTGGGCTTATCCAGAATCCTATATGAAACAGAATACCATTGTTTTTTTAGAAGGAACCTCATGTGATACAATGTCAGTCACAAGTCATTTTGTAAATATATAAAGCATGTTATATCTTTGCTCACTTAGCAAACATGAAGACTAACACTTACATGTCGCAGTCGTTCAGTAGCTTAAGTTTACTGTTTCTCTTGCTGCAGGTCAGACTGCACGTATCTCCTACGGATAACTTGGCCACAAAATATGTCACACTGTCATAGTGCAGAGCAGCATCTGCTGAGAGAAAAGATGCTGGTGCGGGGCCAAGCAAATGCTGCATAAACTGTGTAGTAAAACTAAGTCTTCTCTTGGCTCGAAACCTTGGCGGTACATCTTCAATCATTCCAAAATCATCGGGAACCTGTCATTGGAACAGAAGATGTTATGGTCACTTGGATTAGAATACCTAGTAAATTTAAACTATAATGAACTGCAACATAGAATTCATCATCAGAAACTTACTTTGTCAATCAACCGATTGGATGCCAACGCCCATTCTTCTGCCATACTACATAAAAAAATTCCATCAGTTCATTTGAGCAGACAACAAACTACAGTGTCTGCGGTGGTTAGGTGGGTGTGTAATTTTCTTACATTCCAAGCTGATTGGATAAGGGACAAGACTTTCTGTGAGTTAAAGGTGGATATGGAGACAACAAGTTACAGCACAAAACCCAAATAATTGGTCAAAAAGAAAATACCTGAAATCTTGAATCTCTTCGGAACCTTGTGTCACTTTGTGCCATGGTTGGTCACATATTGCAATTTTTCGTTTCTTTGGTCTCAAGATATCTGTGCTTTGGTTGCTGGCATTTGAATTCAACCCACAAGGAGCTATCAAGGGTTCATTAGGCACAAAATTGGCAGCTGTACCTGACCAGACCTTGCTGTGATTAACATCAGAAGCATCTATTTGGTCCACAGCCGAATGTATATTTGGACTCTGAGAAGGCTTGAAAAGTGAGAACTGCCCTACAGCAGTCCTTGCATCCTTCATCAGTGGTACCATAAATAGATTAGCCCGAGAAGCTTCGGCATGATTAGCTGTGTCATTACTTCCATGACATTGATTCTGAGAATCAGTTTCACCAAATGCAACCAACCCTTGACCTTGCAGAGCAGATTGTGGTGAAGCTTTCATGCTCAGATCTTCTCTTGCTTCTGACAAGAAACTCGGTACATTGGTATTTCCACTTGGTAATGACTTGAGATGTGATCCAGAATTCAGTTCACCATCCTTATTATGATCATAGACTGGCTGCTGTCCAGCCATAACAGCTGCCTGTCGTACATCCAGATCCCTCCCACTTGGATCGGTCACCAAATTCTTGATTGCCTGCACTTGCTGCAGCAGGGAGTAATTTTGACGAAAAAGGTGTGATGGATTTAGAGCATGGCCAAGCAATTGGAGGTTCCTTGTCGTTGGAGACAGGCCACTGTTGTCGCCATTATGTATTCTACCAGAATCCTGTAAGTTTGAATTAGCCAACAATGAACCTGAGGACAAACCACCTGGATCAGAGACATTCCTTAACCCAATTTGTGGAGCCTCGAGCATTCCAGAAAATATTGGTCCCTGGCCCCTGTTTCTGGCATGCTTCTCTTCTGGAGAACTGAAGCCTTGTAAATGCCCACCACCTTGTTGGGAATTCAGACTATTTAGCTCCTTGAAAGTCGATGAAGTAGTTTGCTTACTATCATTCGGAGGAACCACCATGGGAACCTTTTGAGGTTCCATTCCAGAAACATTTTGCAGATTTCCTTTATTTGTCCATAAACTGTGTGGCCTAAATGAAACTCCACCCTGTGGAGGCATTCCTGACATAAAACCAGGATGAGATACTGGCACAGATTCCAGAATGGGGAATTGTTGACCATCACAGTTGACAAACGTTTGCTGAGAACTATCTTGAGACTGAGCAAGGTTTGAATGTGGATGTCCAGTGGCAGTAGCAGGAAATGTTGCCTGTGTAGATGGACCTGATGCATGTGGATTAAATGAAACTTGTGTTTGAAACTGATTCCTTTGAAATGTAGGACTGGATGTAATTTCTGCAATAGAGCTCCCATGCATATAAGATTGGGAGACGCTTGATTGTCCCCCAATACTTAAATTATCATCCCAGCGACCTCTTTGTGACAATTCATGTGATCTGGATAAAGATTGAGATGTCGGCGAAGTAGCCAAGTAGGTTTGATTCTTCTCTCCTAAATCAGAATCCACTTGCCTAGCTGGTTGTGGCAAACCCTGAGGGGAGAACTGAGAGTTTGAATTGGACTGTCGTTGAGACGGGGGAGCCAATTTCAAAGCAAAACCTTGAGAAGCAGAAGCCTGACTGTACATTTGATCAACAGATGCTACAGGAGGCTTCACATCAGTCATCTCAGATAATGGGTTAAATCCACTGGGGCCAAACTGAGCCACAGAGGTATTTTCCTTCAACCTTTCAACCTTGTTAAGAAGTTCCAACATATTTTGACTGCCATGATTGAGTCATCAAAAGATTCCCCGAGAACAACAGACAAGAAAAGAGTTAGAAAAGGATAGTCAGTACACAAACAGCAAAATATTAAGAACACAGTAAAGAGTAATAATGTCTCTGAACCAAAATGTACAAATTATCCTTACATTGCAAAATCATTATTAGCACGAGTCAACAAATTAGCAACTACCTTGTTCCGGCTGTGAGATGGACACCACTAGGACCAACTGATCTGCCTAATGTAGCAGATATATCAACTGGCTTACAGTCGTAAGAGTTGTCCTTTTGGTAGCAACTTTGCTGCTCATATGTTTTTCTGTCCCTCCCATACGAGTTCTGAATACTAGGAGAGCTATTACTCATTTGTCGCTGTTTTTCACCAATGCCCTCATCCTCCTCTTTGTTGCTAGATAACATGCGCTGCACATAATCAAGCTTACTGTTATCTTGGACTTGTTGGCTGGTTTCCTGATGGGTCTTGATTGTGTGTGCATTTGGCACAGAAGGGAAGTCAAACATATGTGCAATCTGTCTGCTCCTCAGGGCATCCTCTGAACTAGATTGTAGTTGCTCCAATTGTCCAGCTAATCTTGGAAAGGAAGTTACCCTGGTATCACCATCCCTCTTCCAAAGACTTCCATCAGAGTTCCTCTTGTACATGTCTTCATTAATATCACCTGTCCAATAATCAACTACAGTGTTATGGGAGCTGAAAGTAGGAGAATTTCTGCCAGCCGATAGAAAACTAACATTTGTACCTTCTAGTTTACTGCTTGGTTGAGCAATGCTGTATGGGTCTATTCTCTGCTGAGGTACATCACACTCTGAGCGCTCATTTCTTTGATTGGTCCATGTGATGTCCAAACACTCAAGTGTCTGTTGAACCTGTTGACGGGAGATACGATCCAACCATTCGCTATTACTTCTGGGAGACCTCTGACTGGTTTCATGAGATTCATCCCGCTGGAAACTTTCCCTATGCTCTGTTTTGTATTGAATGCCTGGCTGCTGAAACCCAGGGAAGCTAGAACTAACATTGGAATCATTAAGAATGTGATAAGGCTTGGAACTATAGGAAGAGGCAGAGTGCAGGTTGTTATCAGCCCAACTTCCTTGTTGCTTCTCACTGTCCAACATATTTGAAGCCTGATTACCAGATGACAGCTCTGTATTCTGAAAACTTAAACCACTCCACTCCTCATGCAGACCGGTATCACTACTAGAATCTGCCACAGCAGACCGCATAAGTGCACTCCAGCTTCCTAACCCTCCACCACCAATATCATTGCAATTTGCCAAAGAAGGATCCCAAAGGCTATCATCTGTATTATACAAAATCTTCTCTTCCATTGGATCTAGAGGAACCAGACACTGTGAAGGGCCATGCTGCATTGTATTGCTTTGAGATATACCAGGCCAACCATCCCGCTCTTGCTTTCCATTGAGTTCCTGCAGAGATGTATTTGTTTGCAAATTCTCTTGCTGGCGGCTCCCCACGGTAGATCCACAATTTAAACCTGGAACAGTAACTTGTCCAAATATATTCTTCCCCTGAAAGCCTTGTTTGGAGATGAAAGCTCCTTGAGGCAAGAAAACCTGATCAGTAGTACAGTGATCATCTGCAAAGGAGTTACTGAAAGCTGATGCATGCACAGCAGGCTTCTGTACTTGATTGCTAGCCTTGGTCAACAAATTTACAGAATCTTGAGACACAGATTGGAGATGGGAATACTGATTCATGGCTCCCCTTCCACTAGTTATAGGAGTGCCATATAAGGACACATCAAATTGCTGAGGGGCATGACCCATTGAACGCAAATTCTGACCTTGCTCTTGTGAAAAACGAACTCTATTAGATACACTTTGTCCGGTAGGAGATACACTTTGTCCGGTAGGAGATGCACCTCGCTGCACCCAATTCATTGACATTTGGGGTGTATCGTTAACAGGTGTTCCATTGATGAGAGGTGAAAACTGAACCCCAGCAGCCTGCTTAGCAACTGCAGAGAGCTGATTTACGGAATTATGTTGCCTTGAATCACCAAGCTGCTGTAGTTGCTGCTGCCTCTGAAGTTCTTGCAATTGCTTGAACATTAGGTGCTGCTGCAACAACTGCATTTCATTGTACCCTGACTGCTGCATTGAATGATGTGGTGAAATGCCTTGTTGGCCCCTCGTAAACTGCTGCTGCCTTCCAACAAAGTTAATCTCGTTGGAAGCTTCAGTGATTTCAGACCTTTCTGAATTGGTTGTCAGGGTGGGACTATCACCTGATGCATATTCTTGCTCTAATTTAAGGATAGATAAGCCTCGCGACGCTAAATTATGTGGAACAAAACCTGTGCTCTCACCCAAAAATTGACCTTGATTCTGGCTTGCTTGCAAAATGTCTCGTCCAAGCATATAGTCATTCGTCTTCAGATGTTGATGTCTAGGTTGAATATTGGACAATTCAGGTCTCTGAGTCAAGTGTGTATAATCTTGATCAAATGAAACTTTCAAAGATCCATTGCCATGTCCTCTCACAGAATCTGCAAAATACACAACAGGTTTTCAATTTACCATCAATCAACAATCTTGGTTGCAGATGGACAGGGGAGGCGGAATTAGTGTGTTTCAAGAACTTCCACTATTTTGCAATACAGAATGCAAACTCTGCATTCGTGACAACCAAAACAGCAGACTTATAAAGCAATGGAAGAAACCACAGAAAGTGTAACCTCTTCTACCTAATTGTTGGATGTTGCTCTTCAGACCGAAACTTACAGGTTCACTGATCTCTCTTTGTTTTTCATGCCACTGATTGTAAATATAGCCAGGCCAATTACCATCCGCAACTTGAGACTGCCGGGAGTAGTTGTCTAGCTCATACAATTCGTGGGTCCTGCCTTCAATTTCGTTACCAGGCATTAAACTTCCAGGCAACAAATTTTCCCAACTAATTGATTTTTTTGAAAAATAGCTATGACGGGGCATATGTATCAGACTGCCGCATCTCTACCATTCTGCTTCAGGGCAGCCTTTACACACTAAGTTACACTCCAAAATGGCCACAGGGTTCCCATAGAAACATACCATAACAATATCCTGCATTAAAGAGAGGGCAAAGCTTCAGCAGACAAACTTGAAACTAGGTATGCACAGACAATTCCAACAAATGAAACAATTAATAAGCGAAGCTACATACATACAGTAAAATCACATATCAAACTAAAGCCAGTCTCATTTATATAGTTACTATCTTCCAATCATAATGCAGATTAACAAACTCATAAACTCCTAGCAAAGCGTCGAAATAATCTTCAATAACATAAAAATAGACACCACATCACAAAATATAAATTCTCGAAACAGGGGACAGTATATGGCAGCTTCAAGATCCAAACTTTTCTATACTCACCTCGAAAAGAAGCTCACTTCAAACCCAAAACTCATGAATCTCAACTAAAAACACAGTGTTTAACTCACAAAGCAGCAAAGAAATCAAACCAGAACCAGAAATGAAACCTTACCAAAAGCTCAACCAAGTTTCAAAGACTAAAATCAACCAAAAATCAAACCTTTACACCTCAAAAACCTCACACAAAACAAATCTCAACCTAGCAAAGCCCTAAAACCCCAATTGCCCCCAAACACAAATCACAACAATTAACCACTCCTCAATTTGACTAAAAATCGAAACCTCATTCTTACCAAAACGCCCCGTTTCACTCAGCACCGACTTCAAAACACAGAGCTCACACCGTGATCCAACCCAGTACAAAATTAGGGTTCTTCTCCTTTCTTCTTCTTCTTCTTCAAATTTCTGTACGGCGTCGTTTCCGCAGCTTTAAATAAAAATCCTCTTCACACTTCCCAAAGCTCCCAAAACGACGACGCAGAGCTCCGACCAAATAAGACTCTGTTTGGAGTAGTGAAGAGAAGACTAGAGAAAAGCAGTGAGAAAATGAAACGAAATTTCGGAACAAAAAAAAGCCCGAAGATAAAGCGATTCCGAACAAAACGCTGCTGCCCAAAACAAAAAAAAATTCTCTCTCTCCCAACTAACTTACAGAGAGAGAGGAAAAACGCCGCCCCAGGTTCGGGTCCTTGCCTGAGGCTTGGGAATGTCCGAGGCTGAGGTTCGGGGTGAGAGCATTATTGAAGTCGGTGCCGGTTAAAAAGATTGGCCGTTGGATGGAAATATTGAGGGGATGGACGGTGGAGAGGTGTGTGCTTGCGTCAGCGTGAGGCATTGCTCGTGGATTGAGGGGGAAAAGTTGACGGGATATTCAGATGGCACGCGTTTTTGTACACGCGCGGAGGTGCTATGCGCTTTTTTTCCAATATCTTTTTAGAGGAGTTACACTTTTTAATTTACTGATTATACTTTCGATTATTTTTGTATAAAATTATTTTCTAAATTACCTTTTAACACAAAAAGAAGAAAAAAAAATGTTTGTTAAAGGAGAAGATCGACTCTTCTCCCTTTCTTACTTTGTCGATCATATGTGCAATCAGAACTCCACAATATTCTAAAAATTGTTAGTCTCTAGTCGGTCGGTCGATCGGGGACTAATAAGTAGATGAGTAGTCGGGAAAGTAGTCGGGGAGTACTCAGATTTTAGTTTTTAGATTAATTTTTATTTTAAAAACATATAATAACATTTTTTTGTAAAATGTAGTATAATGTCTAACATAATAAAAATAGTCAATAAAACATTACAATATTAAACTCGAATTAGATTTTGACCAAATCAAAATGATTTAAACGACGTCGTTTCCTTTTTTATTTTTTATTTTTAGTCTAATCCAGTTGAGCCGACTGGACCGACTAGGCTGATTTTTTCTTGATTTTTCTCCCGACCGACTAGCATGGCCGACTAAACCAAAATCGCCTCGGTGACCGACCAACCGACTAGTCGCCCATTTTTAAAACCATGGTCATAGATGGGATCGATCCCTCCTAGTTGTGCAAGTTGTCCAATACTTTTTGGAATTGTGTCATTCTTCTAATAGGTCTAAAGTCTGCAGGCTACAATGATTATTTTTCCATTTTCTTGTGTCAAAATACCTATAGCAACAACTAGTTATATGTTGTCATGCCTAGGGAGTGAGTTAGATCATTATTTGCTTAGTTCAACATTCTTTGAATTACTTAAACCTCAATTACAACAATTTTCAAGGAATTTATGTTCCAAGTTCCTAGGTTCACTAAAGAAATTTAGGTATCTTGACCTCTCCTAATCATCCTTTGGGAGAACAGTCTCTCCTCTGCATAGATCTAACCAGCCATATACTCATCTACCTTGAGATCGATCTCATACATGTTTGGGTTTTGGTTGCATCTACATATGACAAAGAAAGGAGCCTTCCTCCGATTGGAATACAAACATTATCTCTTTTTTTACTTTTTCTTTTTGTTCGATAAGGGGTAATTTGAGAAATAAATTCTAAAAAAAATAAACCGATGTATACTCAGTAAATTAAGAGGTGTAACTAGAATTCCTTTTTTTCTAAAGTTCTTTTTTGTTAAATAAAATAGAAAGATATGTCCATCTGTGATTGCTTTTGTTTTCTCTGTTTTGTGTTTTTATTTTCTCGTCGCCCGTTTAAGCAATCAATTTGAAGGGATTAATTGCTAAAGAGAAAGACCGAAATATATAGGACAAGTACTCAGTGGCGAACCTAGAAAATTGCACGCAGTGTCACAATGTTACCTCACTATTAACTTTGGTATCTAAACTTTGTAAATTATCAAAACGGTATGTCAAGTTTAGAACTCGACCCAATTTTAGTATCTAGATGTACTGACGTAGTTATGTATGTTACCTTTTTAGGGTATTCTCGTCCCTTCGACAGAAATAGTTAGATCATTCAAATAGCTGATTCGAATCGCGCCAGAGCCTCTCTTGTTCAACTTGCTCAAAACAAAATGCAACCAAGAACGTATTCATACAGCTTCAGAGGAAATATAGAGGCAGGGAAGCCAAAGAGGAGGGGGTGCATGATTTAATTAATTAATTTAGTTGACAAAAATAGTTCTAAGTTTGTTGAAATTAACCAAGACAAAAGGACTAAGAAAACCAATAGATCTCCTCTTTTTACCAAAAACACTGAACCCAGAAACTGTTTTATCGATTTCCCAGAAGTATATGAAGTTATAAACCCATAAGCTCTAAAATTGATTGCAAATTGCACAAAAAACGAATCTAGAATAATCCATCACCAAAATCAACTAAAGCAACAAGCTTTGTTGAAGAAGGCAATCATATCAAAATATGATGTTCTGTCTATGCGAGAGGGAGAAGCCCTTTTGATTAAAGATTCAAGATAAGAGAATTAGATGATTCAGGTTGTCTAGAGATTGATAACACTTCACGATCGCAACCATGACCATGCTCGAAATTTTGGGAGCCATTTTCTGCCTTTTGGTTTATGCCCTCGGCTTCAATTCAATGCACGAAGAGAGTTTGGAAACAATACCCGATTTTACGAGAAAATGATTAGGATTCAAGTGAAGGGACAAGAATACTGAAAAGATGACAGACTTAGCGACATGAGTACTTTTAGATACTAAAATTGTGTCTAGTTTTAAACTTGAGACACGATTTTAATAGTTTATAAAGTTGAGACACTAAAATTAATAATGACGTAAAAATTTTTAGAAAAAAAAATGTTGTTGATATTCAAAAAAATATGCATTTTTCTTACCAAAAAAAATATGCATTTTGCTATTCTATGATTTGTTACGCAATTCATGTAAAAATTTGTAGTTCTAGAAATAATTCTAGATTTTAACATGTCAAGCATACATGCACATTGATATGAACTCAAGCCGCATCCACGCATCCTTGTGGCTTATAGAATTGGGTGTGGTGTGAAAGGTTACGGAGACACATAACGCTCGTTCATCAATTTAACGTCATTAATAATTTTGGTCTTGGGCCATAAATTCAAATGCGATGAGTTAAATCGATAACGAATTAATGAAATACAAAAGAATTGAACTACTTGTTCCAAAAACCCAAAAACCCAATTCCTTTTAAAAGCTCAAACCTCTCTTTTACACAAAAAGCCCAACACCTCTTATTTTAGAAGACCCAAACCTTTTTCTTTATAAAAAATCTAAATCTCTCTTTTTCTTTCGTCCTTGAACCATCTTTTTCACTTTCCTTGATTTCTCCGTAGCAATCAATTACCCAGATCTCTTTGTCCCGCAACACCCATATACACTGTCCACAACTTGAACTTTGCCTTCTTTCTATTAGAGAAGCTTTAAGACTAGTTAACAAGCATCATCTTCTACCTCAAACCTCAAGCTCACTTCTCCTAATCCTTTCTCATCAATCTCTTTCCCAGATTTTTTGTCCATGCAGCTATCCCCGCTGTGTGACGTCTCATGAAGCAAGCTTTTATTTTCCAAGTTTTAAGGTCAGATTCACGTGTTTGAAAGGAAATTTGTTCTACCTAGCAGCCCAAACACATCGACCCATCATCAAAACCCATCGATCAGGCTCTATAACAGGCGGGGTTTGGAGTTGTGAAGGGGAGGTAACATCAAGCAAAAATCCAAGCTCTTATACAAGCAACACACTTCAATAACCATTCTCCCAATTCCTGCTCTTCCACTCTTCAAGCTCTCTCAGCCATTTTTTTCAATTCTTATCATTGAAACTCATCCCTTTCTAAAAACCAGATTCCTCGCAGCTCAATTCTCATCACTGCAATGCTCTTCAGCTCCCTCACCAGGCTCACACTACATACTTCTTTTGTCTTTAAATCACACACAAGATTAACTCTCTGGGTTAATTTTGGCCTAGTCATGCTCAAATCGAAAAGGACCCTCAAATTTTGGCGACTCTGCTGGGGAATAGGTTGTGGTTCAAATAGTTAATTCATCTTATTGTTCTTTACTTCAGGCATGATTGTTTTGAATGCATGCAATTGGGGGCTTCCCCTGTTATAGCCTTCTCTGTTAAGGCCTAATATGCAGCTTGTTTGACATAGCCAAATAAAGCCAAGATGTTGGTGATTCTGGTTTTATGTCTCTTTGCCAAGTTATATGATTCTCTGCCAAAGCCTTAGCCTTCACAACGGTAAATTAAAGTCGTCTTGATTGAGTTTACCCCTTTCAATATGTTATAGCCTTCAGAGTGTGTTTTTTGTTGTTGATTTCCGACTTTCATTCCTCCATCTTAAGAAACCTTAGTTTCTCACTGGCTATGACATGCTTAATACCAAAACCAAATACGCCTTGTACAAGATAGTTCTTGCTGCAAAGTCTTTGTTCCAGTTATATATATCCAAGACTTTCAGTGCCTTGCCAAAATTCACTCGTTTGGCCAAATTTCCTACTGCAGCAAAAACCTTGCACCCGAATCTGAGTAAACCAATATTGTTATGGCATTACTATTTTGATGTTAGTGTGAACATGTGGTAGCATTCCACTTTAGGAATTGGTACTTATGAAAGTTAGAGATACATTCATGCTGACCCTTATAATATGTGCATTCAACAAGAGTACTGCTCTTCATCAAGCACATGTTATTGTACTTCACAATATTAGCATTTGATGCTAAAGAAGAGTTTGTACTGGTATTTCTGCAACACACCCCGTTGCTATAAGACATGCTTGACCAGAAGCTACACAAGCACTACTCTACAAGAGCATTGTTCATTTACATCCATATCTTAACTCATGCAAACACTTAGGGGCTAACCAAATGTGTCTTTATCGTTTTCCCATCTCATCATTATATTTAGCCTCATGTTTACTTTCTATAAATCTAGCTACTTGATACAATTTCAAGCCATGGGCAAATTCTTCATTACTATTAGTCCAAAGTCATACCATAATCATAATCCTGCAAAGCTTCAATTGTTATTACTAAAACCTCGTTCGTGCACCTACATAAACCTACTATCAGAACTAAAACCAATGCATCAGTCCATTAGAGCAGAAATTCTCACTGCAACAAATTCATATGCCAACATCAAATTTAGTTTCAAGTCTTTCTCAGATGCTTTAAGTTTTCACTGCAATGGCCAAAAATGGATACATATGTAGTTTTAATAGCCAAATTTGGCTGAAGTCAATTCAAATTGCAAACAGGCAATGCAAAACATGTTATCCAAGCTAATATACAAAACATGATATCCAAGCTAATATCATCATCAATTTTAGTGCACAAGTCTTCATGTCATTGTGGTTCAAGGCATGAAAGCTATCATCGCATCTGAGCACCAAATCGTTTTGGTGAACCTCCCTGCAGCAGTTTTTCAGAACAAGCAAGCCTGTGCATATAACAAGAAAAATCTTAGCTACTCCCTTTAGATGTTTCAACATGAAATTCCCACCATGTCCCCGATTCATGATGCCCCAACATGCATCCATACACATCAGAAGACCAACGCTTAATTCCTTTGTTGAAGCATCCACACTACCTAAATTCAAATTCATAGATAGTATCAAGAGATGTATAAGACCAAATGAAGACATGCATCAGCCCAAAAGCATAAACTCTACAACTATGATGTCACTAGTCTACAAACAAACAAATCATTCTCTGCATACAAAAGACTACTCTCTCTCAGCGCAACTGCGGCTAAGTAGTCCTTCAAAGTCATCATACAAGCATCAATACTAGGTTGAGCAAAACCACTACGAGTATGTAAACAATACTCATTCAAGCAACAAGCAAGTTACAAGCAAAATTAACATAGCAAGTAATCTAAACTCATTCAGGCAACAAACAACACTAAATCAAGCCAAAATGATTAGGCCAAACAATCAATACTCAATAAATTAGATCAAGCAATCACTACTCTATCCAACCAATTTCAGGCAAGTGGCGGTGTTTCCCAAAAGCAATTGGCATGCCCGCTCGTTTTTTATATTACTTGGGGGGTGAGTGATAACGATCTTGTTCAATGTCATTGTTGAAGTTGTAGTCACCAGTTCATTTATGAGATCATCCCATGTCAATTTAGAATTTGTATCCTAAGCCTTTCTCCAAGATAAGTATCCAATTGGTACTCCATTAGACAAATTCTATCATAATTTTTTTTCCCAACAGCTCACAACCATGTCTCGAATTTCATCACCACAGTAAACATCTTTCTGCCACAAGGTTATTCTACTTATAACTTATACCTGAACATTGATCACCACACTCAATTCTATATCCTAACAAATGCACACCAAGATCATTTTTGCAAGTCTCTCACAACCCTAAATTAGTACTCTATTCATATTTTTACCCCTGCAGTAGACAAACCAACCTATGTAAAAGAAAAAGTGTATACTTTGCAGTCCTGCCGACACACTTACCATATTCCAGTTGATATATGGTTTTTGCATTACCACTAGCTTGTGTTTTCATCACAACATCAGAAAACAAAATATGATATCCACAAATTCAATCCTATGCCCATTATATCTCCAACAGAAAATCTTATAAGCTCAAACACATGTCTGTTATGATGGTTGACAGATACATATGGGCATGTCATGTATATTCATATACCAAGCTTATATCTAGACACAATAAGCAACAATTCCAAACAAATCAAGTCAAATCAAGCCAAGACGTGTCATACTACCCCACCCCATCATAATGAATCTATTATCGATATTTTACTTCAAGCATAGTCAATGTCAAGCAAATCAAGCCAAGCCGGGTGTGAATATATATAACACAATTAAAACAAGTAACAACGTCAAACAAGTCAAGTCATGCCAGGCCAGACAAAGCCAAGCCAGTTTATGAAATGTTCACTGCCAAGCACAAACACTGTTATTCAAATACAAAAGGCAGCCACACGCCGAAGCAATCAAAACACATGCCTAATACATGCCCATGCAAGATTACCACAAGCTGAATCTCACTTAATACCAAGCAATTGCAATTGCAATATGCATATTTATTTAAATGTGAAATCAGGCAAATACAATGTGTGAAAGCTTTATATACCGCATGCAACTACTCTACTGCAAGTATATGCCCATGAGGTCATGAGAAGAAAAAACTCAAGTTCAGATGAACTTTCATCCACTTGGGAATGGATTATTAACACGACAATTTTAATAACTCTAATGCATATTCTAGAACCCATGCCCACATGTTAGTTATTGAGGCACTCATGCACTTCAGGGATGCATGTTCTATTTTGAGTTACAAAGACAATTAAGCAAATTGATGACATCAGTCGTTATCAATCATATTGCCTCATGCATAAAGTTTTTGTATAAATTGATGCATAAATTGACGACTACATAAAGTTTTTCATGCATATTGCCTCATGCCTACGCTACATGTCAATTCACTCTTTCAAATATCACATCAGTCAAAGAAAGGCAAGCCTTCTAAACAAAACCAAACCATACTAAACCTATGCATGTAAGCCGAATCAGCGTTTCTCCATTATAAACAAACACACCTGACCTTTTTTGTGGCAACAAATTCTCTCATTAGACGTCCTTCATTCTTATCTTAAGCTCAATTGCTAGATCCCTTCACCATATTCCATTGATAGCAATTAAATTTCAGGCCATTTGACCACAGTTCACTAGCCTTATACGCTTGTTCTCATTATTTCTTATAGCCTTATGTCCAGCGCTTAACTCTAACCCTCACATTCTTATGTCATTTAGGCAAACTCTAACAGTCAAGCGATACACAACTCTCTGTATCAATGCATGAACAGGCCAAGCAAATCCATGCTTCAAAATCAAACTATGTCCAGCATTACCAAACACATCAAGCCAAACATACATTGCCCTCTTTCGTATCTTATTATGAGCTAAACCTTTCTTGGTAGCTGTCTATTCCCGCACTTGCTCTCTTTATAGTTAGCTTACCCCTAATAGTTACATTCTCTCCACTTTTACCTTAAACAATTACTAATGAATCAACTCCAACACATCTAGCCTCAATCTCCTAGCGATTACATTTTTACAGAGAAAGCTAAGTACAATAATTTTTTTGTCTATTGACACAAATCCTTGCATTATTCTCATTCATATTTGGTGAGACCACATAAAATTACAGGATGCATAAACAAGCAATATCCTGGCAAGCCAAGCAAAGCCAAAGCAGCAACTATCCCTAAATCTTACAAGCGGTGAACAAAGTTTCTCGACAGTAATTGCACATTATTCAAGCATTTACTACCCAAATGAATTATCAAGCCAAGTAAGAAGATCAACATAAATCCAAGGCATGCCTACTCTCAAATATGCCAAGGTCTTGCCACACATGAATCACATCAACAATTAGCTACAGACGAATACCCAAACCAAAGCAAAGATTAGTCATATGCTAGAGTTCAATGCAAGCACAACAAAGACAATTCACCAAATAGTTAATCATCATAGCAAGAGGGAAGACCAAATTCCACAACAAAGAGTTAATACTACAAAGCACGAAGAAATAAGACCTAAATACAAGGATACCCAAGCTAGAAAATCCGCACACACCCGAACGAAATCGGTGCAATTAGATAGCAAAAACTGAAGAAGAAGAAGAATAAGAAGAAGACTCACACGCAAACTAGATCGACCAAGAAGGCAATCTCTTCTTACAGAAAAAAGAAATCGCAGATCCCCGCAGTAGAAAAAGAACGACATATCATCAATTACAGAAGGAAAGAATTCTTGGGCATTGAAAGAAAATCAATTCAGTCCAAACTCTACCTTAAAGTTGCGATGACTGAAGAAACTCTCTATAAAAGAAATTGGCGTTTGATAGAACTGATGTGCATACCAACCTAGAGAACTAGTTGGTTCAATTTTATAGACAAGTTACAAGATCACCTTGAGCAAAGGTTTGGGGGTCCCAAATGACGAAGGCAAAACAAGCCCTCGTCTATGTAGCCAATTCTTGTCAGAACTCATAAGGCAAGTAAAGAAAAGTCAGTCAAATAGAACTTCCCACGCCAACACACGCTATTTAATATGGGTCGGGCTGATTTTTCTGGCACTCATTGATTATGTGGCCCATTTTATTCATCAAATAGCCCACATAATCAAGGAGGCTAATGTTGATACCTGAAAAATCATGCATTTAGCTACTGTATGATTTGTTATGCAATTCATGTAAAAATCCATGGTTCTAGAAATAATTCTTGATTTTAACATGCCAAACATACATGCCCATTGATGTGAACCCAAGTCGCATCCTTGGGGCTTGTAGAATTGGGTGTGGTGTGAAAGGTTACGGAGACACATAACGCTCGTTCATCGATTTAACGTCATTAATAATTTTGGTCTTGGGTCCGAAATTCAAGCCCGATGAGTTAAATCGATAACGAATTGGTGAAATGCAAGAGAATTGAACTACTTGTTCCCTAAACCCAAAAACTCAATTCCTGTTAAAAGCCCAAACCTCTATTTTACACAAAAAACCCCAACACCTCTTATTTTAGAAGGCCCAAACCTTTTTCTTTATAAAAAAAATCTCAATATATCTTTTTATTCTGTCCTTGAACCATCTCTTTCACTTTTCTTGATTTCCCGTAACAATCAATTACCCAGATCTCTTTTCCCCACAGCACCCATATACACGGTCCACAGCTTGAGCTTTGCCTTCTTTTTATTAGAGAAGCTTTAAGACCAGTTAACAAGCATCATCTTCTATCTCAAACCTCAAGCTCACTTCTCCAAATCCTTTTTCATCATTTTTTTTCCCAGATTTTTTGTCCCTGCAACTATCCCCGTAATGAGACGTCTCATGAAACAAGATTTTCTTTTCCAAGTATTAAGGTCAGATTCACGTGTTTGAAGGAAATTTGTTCTACCTAGCAGCCCAAACACATCGACCCATCATCAAAACTCATCGATCAGGCTCTATAAAAGGCGGGGTTTGGAGCTGTGAAAGGGGAGGCAACATCAAGCAACAATCCAAGCTCTTATACAAGCAATAGACTTTAATAACCATTCTCCCAATTCCTACTCTTCCACTCATCAAGCTCTCTAAACCATTTTTTAATTCTTATCATTGAAACTCATCCTTTTCTAAAAACCAGATTCTATGCAGCTCAATTCTCATCACCGCAGTGCTTTTCAGCTCTCTCATCAGGCTCACACTACATGCTTCTTTAGTTCTTTTGTCTTTGAATCACACACAAAATTAACTCTCTAGGTTAATTTTGGTCTAATAATGCTCAAATAAAAAAGGACCCTCACAAATGTATAAATGAATTCAAATATCATATAGCTCTTGAACTATGTATAAATGAATTCAAATATCATATAGCTCTTGAACTAGAACTGTTAAAGACGGTGTAAAAATGGGTGAGTCATTGTAGTAAGTAGACAAAAAATGATATCCAACTAATCAAGAAAACTGACATTTTTTAGTACGCCTTTATAGATAAATCATATTACCAAATTAGCTCGAACATGCCACCTAGTGGATGCATCTCCTTCTTGGTCAAATAGAGTAGCCCAAAGTGTAGGGACGGCGGAGAATGAGGTCAAGCTCTTCGCTTTCAATTTTCCTCAAGTACTTCATTTATTGGAATGTCTTGGAGATGCTTCAAATAAATTACACTGCCAAATTTAGATAAAACAAAGTTCTCAAAATTTTATGAAAAAAGAAAAAATCTACTTATCACCTGCTGCAGATTTTGCTTTCACCTTTGTAATTGTGCTATGACTTTGACTTCCATAAATAGTGTTGGCGGGGCTTTTAGTGATAAAGTTCTTACTCTAACTGCTAATATCAAAACCGGGGATGTAGCTCAAATGGTAGAGCGCCCGCTTTGCATGCGGGAGGTACAGGGTTCGATCCCCTGCATCTCCAATAATTGTTTTATTTTTCTTTCACTTTTTTTTCTTCACACGTGTTTGAAAAAAGACACAGCAACTGATTTGCAATGAAAAATGAGTGCACAAACAATCTCCTGGCTTTTGTAATATGTATTTACAAAGGGAGTTGTAATTTATTTGTTCATCGAACTCGTACTAAAGGGAGTTGTAATTTATTGGTGTCATACAAGTATTTCTTATACCTGAATCAGACTATTGTCGTAACCAAACTATGTAATCTGCTCCTTTATCAACACAAACTTCTGCCAGCTCCCTTCCAAATGGTTAGTTATCCTTTGAGGGCTTAAAATGGGTGATTTAACAGGTTATCTATTAGTTCATGCCTTACCGTCAAGGCCCGCCAAGGATAAGGTTGCTAAGTAATGATAGCAGTAAAGTGATATTATTTATGCACATATTTGAAATGAGCGTCTGGATTTTATGTGTAAGAGAAAGAGAGACCTGTGTTGATCCAGTATCATGGTTCTCCAAAACTGTAACAGCAGGTGAGGGCCTCCAGTTGGTTTACCCTGAGGCTCCAATATTGGTTATGAAGAGCAGAATGTAGAATTCCCTGCAGATGTGCAACAGTCGGTGTGTATTAGGCTGAATATAAGTTCTCAAACAAACCCTGCACATTAGGGGTGGCTTAAGCATCAAATTTATATGTGCCTTTAATATAACATGGAGCACATACTCGAAGCTTTGAGTTGGAGAAATGCTTATTTGTCTTTGGAACTTTGATCGTGTCTATCGTATCAGTCCTTGGTTTCCGGATTTAACAAACTTTTTATTGAAAAACAGAAGTCACAATGACTATGGCCTGATAAAATTCCCAGGCAGCTTGTTGATGTAACCGTAGCATCTTAATGTCCATCTGATACCAGAAATGCCTAATTGCTATAACTAGGGGGGTTTGAGGGTGTGTTTTAGTCACTACTATATCATTAAATGGCATTCTTCCTCTTAAGCTTATACGAAGCATCCTACTGGGAATTTGAATACACAAAATTAAAAACAGATGAGCAAATTACGCCAATAAAAAGTATAGAAAGATATGTTTAGAGATTGAAAAGGAAACACCCCCTTAGTCTAGTGTTTCAACCAAGGAAGAGATCATTTTCACCTTACGAAATCAAGGCGCCATGCATCAAACCCGATATCCCTCCTAAGCCAGTTTAACCACTCCTTTATATCTTTCCTTACAAAGTCCTTTGAATGATCAATATTGGGTGCTGCATGGAATACATCCCCTACAGTGAATTGACAGCAGATGAGTACGAGTGTAATCTTGAATCTTCTGATATGATAGCCTCCAACAATTGTATATTCTTTATTATAAAAGTACTGGACTGGGTAGTTTCAATCCTCGATGAACAGAAACGAGAATTACAGAACATAACTGTTTGTTTATTGACTGAAACATCAACTTGAGGAAAAACACTGTCGGAGTTTAAACTCGCTAAAACCCCTAATGAAAAAGGATTTCACTATGAATAAAGAACGAGTTAATTACAAATTACGTAGCACTGAATGAGACTACGTACTCTCTCTAGAAATACAAATTACTATATGTTTGAACCACTCTTTTTCTTTAAGTAATATTCTTCTTCAATCTTCAAGGAACTGACTGCATCATTGAACTTTCAATCACAAGTCTACTGGTCTCGAGTGTGTTAATCACATAAACAAGAAGTTCAACTCAATATGGAATAGTTGAACTTCCACATTTTTCTCAATTTAATTTGCAGCAGAAATATGCGTCAAAAAACCATCTTCCAATATGTCGCTGCTCTCCTTTATACAGGAGTAGAACTCACCTTATACTCAACGCACCAAACGTAGTTTGTCTCGTGAAGAAAAGAGTTCAATCACCAATCAAAAATCTATAAAGATATGACAAACAATATATATTAACCAACCACTTAATCATATGGCTTATTGGCTTAATCATATTACGATCCATTCCTGGAATAAAACTTCTTTCAACAAAAAGATATATAACAATAAAGTCCAATTTGTTTTGATATAGGAATGTCAACTAAATCATATACCAGTATATTATGAATCTTATTTCTGTAAGCAAGATTGATCATGGTTGGTAAATAGCATGTAGGAAACATCATAGCTAAAGAATGTAAATCAAATGAAGGATCAATAGCCTGAGTGTTAGAGAGATCATGTCTCAGAGACTCATCCCTTTCCATTTTAATCTTAATGCCAATTGAAGGGCTCCTGGCAAAATCCCTTTCCATTAAATAATACTCATTTCTACCTTAAATGTTGAACTCAATTTCTGATGATCAATAACACATTGATTAAACTAAAATAAAAACAAATGTTAAATCCCAGACTTGAGGCGATTAGTCATCAATCAAATCTAATTTGAGAAAAATACAAATGGAGTGATGCAAATGCAGAACCACCTGACGCAAAAAATGGTGAGGATGATCAAACAGCGAGCTTATGAGCGTCCATGATTGAGTCAATGAAAGAAAACAAATTCAAACTGGGATTTGTGTGTGTGAGAGAGAGTGACGATCATGGCACTTCAGTCATTTTCACGGGTAGCTCAAGTTCACGGATTGTCACAGGCTTCACAAATTTACTTTCTCAAACATTTTTTTATTTAGTTTTTAAATGAAGCCACTTTTCCCAAATCTGTCTCTTCTCTTTTGGCTTTCAGCCTTTTTCTGGTAAGTACTTTTACGGGTCACTTTCTACAAGCAGAATTTTCTGGAAAAATAAAACACAGCATAATTATAGATTGATTGAATGTGATGAAATTTTTACACCCGAGCCTATTGAACAATTAAACAGGTCTCCATAATTGGTATAAAAGAAATATGAGTTTGATGCAAATTGCTGAACTCATTGGGAGTCGGAGTGAAAATGAGCTCGTTGACTAGATTCTCCGGCCAGAAACCTCACCCTTGACACAGATTCCATCTTGCTACTATTTTTAGAAAACGCAAGGGCTGAAGATGTGCAGCTTTTAAGTGCAAGTACTTCTATCTTTGAAATTCAACTGGAAATAAGGGTAAAGAACAGCAGGTGTTAATGTCACAAGTGAGATGTGACTACACAAACCTAGAAAACAAATCTCATCTGCATAGTACTTGCTCAGATGATAAAAAAATGGTATTAAACTGACAGGCATTACTTCTTAGTTACTCATGAGTTTGAGTTTAAACAATATAAGGTTTTTAAAGCCAGAGAAACGTGCTGTGCACCAGAAGTAATGAGGTTTGCAACCTAAATACAGATAAATTCATCAAATAATGTAGGTACCTCAATGTACAGAAACGCCAGAACTGATGCAAAGCTTTGTATCAGCCCCACCACTAACCACACTATCACCTTTCCACCAGTCCACACATAGTACCTGAGTGATCTCAAAATGTTGATGACAATATGTTAAAATCATGTCATCAAAAGGTTGAATCTGTTGAACAATTACATAAGGAAAAATAATGTAATTACCTTGTTGTCTTTATGTGAATCAATGGCAAATAAGGGCCACTGCAAGAGAAAACACCATTCTTCAGTGAATAAAAAAATCAAACGCTATGGTGGACAATTGATGGTGCATAGACAAAGAGAAGAAAAATTACAGTAGTTCTCATATCCCATAGCATGACTTTGCCATCATAAGATGCAGATAGTACATGAAACCAAGAACTCTCATGCCACTTGCATGCAGTAATCCAAGAAGTGTGAGATGAAAATTGGCCAACCGGAGCAGAAGTTCCTAAAATGTAATAACTTTATCTCAGCACTCTGAGTTACTTATTGACCAAAAAAAGTCTGAGTTACTTGAGAGAGAGAGGGGGAAAGAGTAACACTTGGACCATCTAACAAACCTGGTTTACGAGGATCCCATATCCTAAGAATGGGGTCAGAACCACCAGCCGCAACAAGTGTAGAACCTTCACCCCCAATATCAAGACAGTTGAGAGCCTTGCTGCAGGGCTGTGCAACAAGAGAATGTCACGATCTGAACTTTAAGATATCTGGAAAGAAAATGCTGGAACCAGGGTTCTGAAAAATGGTGCTTAAAGCGTAAAAGAAAGTCTCTTTGCACTTACTATGTTCAGTACATCTTTGCCGCTCTCGATATCCCATCTTCTAATAGAATGGTCCCACGAGGCTGAGTAGATTATGTCACGTTGACGCCACTTGACAGAAGACACACATTGTGTATGGCCCACCAGAGAAGAAACAGCCTCCGCCTGAATATGATGTAAAAAAAGTGTGTTCATAAAAGTAACTTGGTAGGGAAGAAAATCTAGCTGGATATCATACTAAAATTATTTTCGCAACACGAACTTTTACTCTTGAGCTTAGCGGGAAATACTGGACATTCAAAGATGTCCCAAATTTTTAATTGAGAATACATAAAAGAATGACAAGATATAATACCTCCAATTGAGATTCCTTAGCTTCATTACTTTTTTTCCTCTTCTTAACTGACACATCAACTTCTATATCAGGCTCATCTGTCTGCCATAATTTGATTGTTGAATCCCAGGAGCCAGAACAGACCTAAGTAATTGTAACCATATGAAATGTAAGTAAAAACTTGACATTAAACCCCAATCGCACGCAGATTACTCTCAACATATATACTCTAAAGTGGAAGTAGACAAGACCATTTCTCCGGATGCATGAGCAGTGACACTTTGCACAGCTGCTCCATGGCCACGCAAAATTTTATATGCTGTTGTCCTCAAAGCATTGTTTGTTGTCTCTTCTGTATTGAACTTCAATGAAAAATGGATATAATTATTGGTATTTTGTATATGGGTTCTGTGTAGAAGCAGGGGACGCATCAAATTACCTTCCATAGCCTCAGTGTGCGATCCTTCGAAGCAGTAGCTACGCGACAACTTTCTCCTCCTGCATAAAAACACAGCTCAAGCAACAATGGATGAATATTATAGCTATTAGAGCGGCAATATATAAGTAACTACCCAGGTCAATAAGAATCCCCCCTAAACATGAAAAGTATTTAGGCAATTAGACCAGATAGTTCAGAGTTCAAGATAACATTTGAAAGCCACTTTCCCCAGGGATGGTCTAACAGTGAAGAAAAAGCCCAATAGTCAGGTTTATAATAGTGGCTTTGTTCTTGGTGTTGTTTAATAGATGTTGAGTCCCTCTTTTCCCCGTCCGAGAATCCCACTTAGAGTACTTTTGAACCATTAGACTTTAGACAACTCAATACAGACAGCTCTGTGGATCAAAAGGTGATTGAATTAAAAACTTCATGTGTTTTGAAGGATGTTTAGAACGGTACAAATTATTTATACTGTCTTGAACCTATATATTAAAAAAATGAAAATGCCATCATAAGCAGTCATCTGGAGGCGGTACCAATTGGCATTCATAAAACCTACAGTAATCTTTCCTTTTTTGGAGGATGCAAAATCTGACAAATTAATAGTGAGTCTAAAATTGTAACATCCTTGAAACGGTAGGTGCGGAAAAACACATTAATAATGGATTTAGTCAATTACGGATAATCATTCATAGTTACCTTCTGCACTGATAACACTAACAGAAGTAACCGGTTCACTGTGTCCTTGCAGTATATGTGTGCATGTTCCAGAAGCCGTCCATACCCTAAAGAAGATCAAATTCAAGAAAGAATACGTCAAGCTTCCTTATTATTGCTACATATAACATCACATATCCATGAGTAATCCCAAGCTACAGAAATATTAAAAAAACAATAATTCTTGGTACAATTACCTTCCTAGATCATCGTAACACCCTGTCAAAATGAACCTGCCACAACACAAAACAAGGAAGATTAAGACACTATTATGAGATAAAACAAAACTATTAACGTTTAGAATGAGGCTGTGACTTCATCTCTATTGCAACAAGACCCAAAAGATCTGAAAAGGTCTAATGAATGATAAAGACAATGAGACATGCAAAATGAAGGTTTTGCCAGTGCCTGGAGAGACGTAGAAGTGGCAATTCTAATTTCCAAGTACCATGCTATCCTATATCAAAGAAGAATCTATCTGGAACTCCCCAGATGAAGTAAAATAATCCCACTTATAATACTCTTAGTTAAATCCAAAAATGCAAACCAAACCATACGAGCAGATCATACTGCTGAAAAGAGATACCTGGGACTAGAACCGTCAACTGCACTGACCCAGTCATTATGTAGACAAGGCTCTTCTTCTTTGCGTGGGACAACAGCCCGTATATATTCAATTTCCAATGTTTTCTCCTGTAATAACAGAATAAGTAACAGTTAGCCATCTAAATAAAACACACAAAAAACACTGAGAACAGACTTCTCAAGTCAGCATCACTCTCCCCGCAATCGTACACCCTTCCTTCCATGGTCTTGGCAACACAACACCTTCTACTATAACCTCAAGTACACAAAACATAAAATCCCACCACACCTAAACCTAATTGCATTGTACAGATAACTGTTGTTAAATCTTCATATTAACTTAGTTTTCTCATTTCTTGTTTTGGGCTTCTAAACTTTCACACACCCTTAGCATTCTAAATCTTTTAACACGAAAAAAGCAACAAAGGGCTAAATCAGATAAGGGTAGAGTCAAATTACCGCAGAAATGCCCTTAGCAAGAAGGAACTGTCCAAGCGACATCCGAACCAATACGCCATTGATGAGAAAATCAAACGGCTCAGATTCCCACTCAGGATTTTCTATTCACAATTAGTAAAGAATCAAACTTTAATAACCAACTTAAGCAAAGAAGCAAACTTTAAGCAGAGAATCAACGGCGGCAAAACCCTAACTGGTTTGGATGAGAGCGTTGACGACTTTAGAGAGGTCCAGACGAGAATAGGTGGCGGGAATGGTGGTGTTGGGAACTTTGAAGGGGATGTCCTCAAGCTTCGTCACGAAGCGAACCTGGACTTGCCTGTCTTCTGTGCCTTCGTCTATCTCCATCGTCTCTTTCTCTCTATTTGCTTCTGTCGCCGGCTCTGAGGTTTTGGTAGGGTTTAAGGCTCAACACTAGTAGGGAAGACGAGCGAAACGCACCGTTTTGGGCTTTTAAGCAACTTTTAAGGTTTTTTTAGTGGGAAATGTCAGATTTACCCACAGGTGTATAAAAGGCGTATCCAAGGTGTATATGAGCATATCCTGGCGTAGCCGAGACAGGATAAGCGTATACTAAAGTAGATGAGCTTAGGCTGTGTTTGATACACTGAGCTTATAAGATATAAGCTGACTTTTGACTTTTTAGTTGTTCCAAACTTCCACTTGTTACAGTAACGCTCACTGTGTCATTGCTTATTCTGGTTTTGAATTGCAACATTATAACTGCACCCACTTATCTTCAAAGTTCAAATCCAACATATATAATAAATTTACAATAAACAAACACTATGCCAAAGAACCAATGGCCTCCGCTCTTAGGAGGGAAAAAGAACATGAATTCTGCATCAGTCTAGTCCCATTCAGCAACGGTCATTGCGAGCAAACCCTGCAATTAGCTTTGCAACAGAGTTGGGACTGTCAACATGAGGAAGGTGACCACCATCCGGTATTAGCCGCATGATTGCAGAGGGTAGTTCGCATCGTAGTCTCTGCATCACAAACAACAATTACAAAGTATGTCAAGCAATGTACCTGAACTGAATGGTTAGACAATTGGAAGTCATGTCAACAATGCTGATATCCAGCTAGTTCATGTTCTAGTTTTTACTTTTTAGTTTCTACAGGTCACAAAATATACATTTGCTGACGCTTTAAACATAACACTGTTAAACTTTTTTTTTCGAGGATGATAACACTGCTAAACCTTGAGGCTGCCTAGAGGCACCCAGATGCTGCCTAGAGGCACCCAGATGCCGCCTAGAAGTGCCGATTTTTAGAACACTGTTAAAAAGTCTAGACAATGATTGGAAAGGAAACGTTGCAGAATGCTTTTCCATCCACTTGAAGTAAACAAACATCTTTCTCAGACTTTCCTCAACACGTACTCACCAATTTTTGGTGATAATTACAGAGGTTAAACGTGAAGTTGAAGTTTGAAACTGACCAGTGTTTGCTTGTAGCTGATAATCCGATCTTCCTCACTGCAGATGACAAGTGCTTTCTGTTTCACCTGTAAGAAAGAAGATAAAAAAAATGCGGGCCGCATGTTAGCAGCATACATACAAGTGTACAACCGCATAAACCATCCAACCATTTTCAAAAACATTTGGCAATCGATCGACAATGTTTGGGCATATGCTACTACCCAGTTCTCCAACATCTGGAACAGTCTACCACATACATAACAAATTCATAAAGGTAGAATCGGTAATGTACCTGTTTTATTTGTGCAACAACATTGTAGCCCCCACTACTCATGAAACTTACTGTTGCATCTTTCCACCAAGGCAGCAAACAGTGTAAGCGACCAACCTGCATGGATATATACGCTTCAATTAAGAAAAAGAATGTCAAGGTAAATTTAATCAAATAACGGTTAAACTAACAAAGATTCTTACATTAGTCCAATCAAAGGTTGTGGCTAAAGAAATGTCATTGAAGGCCAGCGTATTAGCGTAAAGCCGAAGAGGGATGCTCCTCAACAAGGAAACCTGATCAATATATTAAGCTAGCTCCCTTAATAGAGAATTTGGTGTAAATACTATGTGCCTATGATGCTATTTTTATGCGAAAAAATCAACAACTTAGCTAAATGATCCAGTTCCAAACATGAAACTCAAAAGCATAATCTTCCACTAAATCATATGCGGAGACCCACCCCAGCATAAGCTAGTACTCTAGGTAATTCTGCAAGTTTACTGCCTTCTGAGTACACACTTGCATTGATCAAAACCAGCTTTTCAACCTGTAGAAAATAAATGCAAAGAGAGATCACTGTGTAAATAACAGATAAATATGCAAGCACCAAAAAGTGAATATCCGGAGCAAAGTAAATGGAGGGATACTTACAACAAATGGATAACTAACTGCAAAGTCAATTGCAACAGAAGCACCAAGGCTAGGTCCAACTAATACCATTGGCCTTCTGATGTAGGTCTTCCAAAACTAGAATTCAGATATAACCATTGCATCAATGTTGATTTTATAAGATGATGCAGAACTTGACCATTCATATGTCATGTCATATCAAAATATTTAAATCTGAGTCCAAAATAAAAACAATCAAACTGCATCATACCTGATAAAGGTGATGACGCTTGGATTCCGGATTGCATGGTGGAAGCCTTTCTAGTGCAGATGAAGAATGGTTAGTGAGGGTGAATATTGAACTTGAAACCAGCTGGGGAAACAAAAAAGAAAATGGAAAAGACAGGTGAATGAACCTAAATCGGAGAAGCCCCACCCAAGCACATCAATTGCCCAAACCTCCAACCCGGCCTTTTCAAGCAGCGGATATGTGCACCTCCATTCTAAACAAGAACTGATATACACAACCATTGTGAAGCATGCAAGAGCCAAACTTGACATTGCAAAACAGTTAAGGTGTCTCTGGTAATTACACACCTGTCAAAGCAATGCAAAAGAACCACTGGATTGTTCTTGGTTTGTACTAAAGGTTTCACACAACTACTCATTATACAACTTTCATCATGTAACCCCATCTGCAGTTTAACAAAAAGTATGTGAGAAGAGGAGACCTCTACAGTAAATCGAGAACGAAAAATATTCATAGTCAATAAATTGTAACTTCCAGGTGGGTGAAAATCATCACAACAAGATGCTCAATGAAGTTATCAAATCTCAACCCTATTTGCAGGAATTGCAGCTGAAGTTCACAAAAACTATTTCAATCTCACAATCCAACAGTGAATCTCAAGCCTGCAACAATAGTGAATACCAATACACAGTAACAAAATCACTCCATTATTGTTGAAAACTAAATTATCATTCAGATTTCAGAAACAAAGATAAAACTTCATTCATTTCTAGTACAAAAACTTGACCTTTATTTTTTGAAGTCCGTATCAAACTACAAATATGAACCTTCTTTTGTCGCTTACACCAAATCCAATTCATAAGTACCTCATCCTTCCCAATTTGGCTTACCAGACCCTTCTTTTCTTCAATATGACCATATAAAGTAAAACTGACCCAGTAAAAACAACTGCGTACTTGACCAACAATTACCAATGAGTACCTGAACAGGGAGCCTCTCCATTCTCTGAGCCAAGTTTCTGGCAAAAGGGTCTTTGATCTTCTCAACCTCTTTGGGAAGAAACGGCGGGAACCCGTTACCGGAACCCGAACCGCACCCATTTGGTAAGATCCGGGGATCCGTTACTAAGCTCCAGGGTTTCTTTGTAGCTGCTGGCGTCACTACTACTGCCTCTGGTGGTGTTGGTGAGGGCAGTGAAGACCCAAACACCAGAGGTATCATTCTGACGAAGAACAAGTGCAATCTGACACTCAAAACTGAGAGAATGCAGGTCTGTTTTCAACTTTGAGATGCACACACAAGAGAAACAAGTGAAGTGAAAATAAGCCGGTGTCTGATGAGGTCTACTACTACTTGTCGAACATGGGACCAGAATACGTTATGGGTACGTGTCAACAGATTACATATGTCATATTTTCCAGAAAAGCAAGACAATAAATACCATTTCATTTCTCCTTGGTATGTACTATGATTGACAACTTCAACTTTTATAATCTACGAATAAGAAAATGCAAGAAATCGATACGTGTTTCATATTATGTTAGTCGGCTCCACAGCCTCTTTTGCTTTTGTTTTTCGAATACAAGGATTAAAATAGTGTCTTATGTCATAACTATTAACAAAACTTCAGAATACATGGAAGATGAGACATTGAGCCTAAACCTCATATTGTAAGAATACCCTAAAATATTAAGCATGTTTACCAAACATATGCATTATTTAGCAAAGGGTGCATCATTGGATACTATATTTGTTTTACAATTTTTGTGACATACAAAAAAATAATGCTCATACAGAGCCATAAGTTGTTATGTCTATCAGCTTTCTGACTAAGATGTCATTGAAATTTACTAGTGACCCTAAGTTTCATTCTGTCAGAGGTTGAAACCATTTGACAAAGCAATGAACTCGCCGTCTTATTAAGACAAACATGACACTCTGCATGCACTGTGAAGGTCTTTTCCGGATTAAGTTGCGACTAGGCCAAGATTAACTCAATAATTAGATTAATGAGCAATCTTGTATGTAATTCAAATAATGAATAAGGCTTGTAGCATGAAGCATAGTGTGAGAGCTGAAGAGCACTGCGGTGAGAGAGAATTTGACTGGTTTTGAGGATTGGGGAATGAAGAGCAAAGCTGAGTTTTCTGAAAAAATGGCTGAGTTTTAGAAGAAAAATTGAGAGAATGGCTAATGCAAGAGAACTTGAGTATTTAGGGAGATTTAGAGTCTTTTGCTTGAAGAATGAAGACATGAGTGTTTAGGGGTTTTCTGGACTGATTGCATGATTCTCATCACAGCTCCAAGCCCCTCTTCTTATAGGCTCAATTTGGTAATTTTTACGGTGAATTTTGATGGCTAATCCATTGGGTAAAACAGATTTCCTTCCTACATGTGATTATGTTCTTAGAAAATCAGGAAAATGAGAAGATGACTGCAAGAAAGCTGCTGGAAGAGCTGTAGGGATAGAAAACCAGGAACATGGTCGACAAAACTTGAAACCCACGATCTCGTCTTTTGAGGATGAAGGGATTGGTTTTGGAACTGTCACCGCTCTCTTCTTTCTCTGCTCAGAAAGGAAGGTTACATCTTAGTTGGATGAAGCCGGGAATCACGCATCTGAAACAGCTATAGGGGGAGAACTGCTGGGAAAGAAAGTGGAAAGTAAAGGAGTTGGTTCAAGGACGGAAGAAAAAGAGAGATTAGGATTTTTTATAAAGAAAAAGAGAGATTGAGATTTTTATAAAGGTTTCGGCCTTCTAGAATAAGGTGTTGGGCTTTTGTGCAAAAGAGAGGTTTGAACTTTTAAAAGGAATTGAGTTTTGGATTTAAAGGCATTGTTTTGAGTTTAAAGAGCGAGTAGTCCAATTTTCATGCATTTCACCAATTCGTTATCGATTTAACTTGCCGGGCTTGAATTTTGGGCCCAAGACCGAAATTATTAACGACGTTAAATCAATGAACGAGCACCGTGCGTATTCGTAACCTTCCACACCACACCCAAATCTACAAGCCCCAAGGATGTATGGATGTGGCTTGGGTCCACATCGATGAGCATGTGTGCTTGGCGGGTCAAAATTGAGGATTTAACCTAAAACTATAGGTTTTTGCATGAATTGCGTAACAAATCGTAGTATAGCAAAATACATGATTTTTTAGGTATCAACACCGGGACATAGCCCACCTGTATTCAAAATCTCCAAACTACAATAAAAAACTCGTGAAGAATACCTAGTAGAGCATAGCTCTTCATCAACCATGAGAAAATGGTGACTTATTTCAACTACTAAGCAAACTAATTCTAGGAAGATTAAAAATTTAACCAAAAGAAAAGTAAAAACCAACAAACAATAAAATTGGAAAATAATGGAGTTTTGGCCTAGATCCATACCCCAGGCCTAGAACCCACATGGCCCAAACCTAGAATGCAAGCTGCATGTGCACCTTCTCACTCAATCCCATGAACAAGATCGACGTTGTCTAGTCGGTGACGGCAAAACTGTCGTACCAAGAAGGCGCAGACCAATCCTCCTCCTGTCCAGCCACCACATATTGCCGACAAGCGTCGTCGGAGAACCCACTTTCGACCCTCCACAAACCAGCACCAAACACCCCACTTTATTGGATTTCTCCGATCTGATTCGATCTTGTCAGATCCAGTCCTCAGCCACCATTCAAGACCAGAGGACACCACTGCAGACAGATCTTCACACGCTTTGGACAACGAAATCATCACCACGTAGCCTTCACCCCTATTTTGTTGTTTAGAAAGGAAAGGTTTAAAGAAGACTTTAAAATGAGTTTCAAGCGAGAACTTTTGAATTAACAATCGGCTTGCTGGTTTGTTCATCATCCAATCCACAACAAATCGAATGAAACTTGGCGAAAAAGAAGTAAACCGCCACAAAAAGATCCCTCGTGTATCATATGTAGCAAAACTATGAACGAAAGCTAGCAATCCTAATCGTATTGTAAATGTTTAGACAAATATTTTAAATTTTAGTTGATGTTTTCAAATTTTAATATACACATTATTCAAACTGTTTGATTTAAAAAATTTCACTTTTGAAACCTCTCCCATCATCTAACCGTTTTATTAAAAAATGATGACTTGATTCTTGAAGCTCTTCCCCATACCATAATCTCTATTTTACATATATTCCATAAAAGTTTTGTGAAGGACAAATTAGTAGCTGTATATAAAATTTAAATAATGGCCCGTGAAACGCCTAAAAATATAACAGTGAAAAACTAAAAACCAATTCATTTCCTTCATCGGAAAATCTCTCCAGCCAGAACCAGCAATGACGGAGGAGAGCGGCGCTAGGGATTCAAGTGACGCTACGCAAACTAGGCAAATGTATCAATCGTCTCTCCCTTCAAACCGAAACCCTAATTTCTGTCATCCGCTCCATAATTTCAACCTGGTTCCGTATTTGCTTATCAAGTTTCGTTTCGATTAGACGATTGAATGGAATGATGTGATGTGTTTAATCCGATTTCGGTTTTCTTTGGTGTCACTTCTGCATGTTCGATTGTAATTTTACCAATTCTCAAACTTTGAGCTCAGCTAGGTTATATGGATTGTGAATTTGTGATAGATATATTAATAATTTGAAATATCTGGTCATAAAGACTTAGCTTTCTGCAGTTTTCGTGTTATTTTCGCCAAAATTTACTGAAGATTGTCAATGTGATTTTGTGAATTGTGATTCAAGCTTGACTCTTGTTGCATTGTTATTGCTGCATTTGTAATTCCACCGCAAAAAATTAAAAGCCGAATTTGTTTAACTTAGTTGAACATAGATAGATAAGCATGGAAATTGAAGTGCTTTAAGAAAATTTTTGCCAGAGGCCAATAAGTTTTTGTTTGAACTTTTCTGTAGATGGCCTTTATTGTTGTTGGGCTTCTACATTTTTTTTCTGTTCCAGAAGTGAGATGTCATTTGTACTAAATGCAACTTGTTTGATTAATTTTATCATCAACTTGGTCATTGGTTTCCATTTTTCACAGGGTTTCAAATTTTGATGTGGCATTCAAGAGCACTTGTGAGATTTATCCAGTAGTTAATCTACATTTCATACTGTCAATTTTAATGTTCCTACTTGGGCATACTGCATTTTCTGTGTTGTCCAGCATTGGGTTTCTCCATTTTTTTGGTTATTGGGCTTTTGGCTTCTTTTTGTTTTCTTTCTCCCTAACTGGAGTGCAGAATTCGGACTTGTTAAGGCCACCTGAACTGGCATCAGATTTGGGTGTGAGGAATGTATCAACTACGCCAGCTCCAAAGAAGTTGGTCCAGCAGGTATCAAGTGGAATGCCACCACCACCACCCAGAACCATGCCCCCACCTCCACCGAAATTTACATAATCGCCACAGGCTGCTAAAGAGATTGACAGGAACAATGATCTGAAGAAAACAAAATCTGATAATGTACCTGGTATGCGTGAACACCGAACACCTGCTCTGCTTTATTTTTCATGTTGGTATTTTTTGTGTTAAAAATTCAATGGGAAAATATAATTGTGTGTTAGAGGGGGGCTATTAGGCACTGGGAAAATGATTTATTGTTTCTATGTCCTGTTTGGTTATTATCAGATACTTTGGTCAAGCTTATGGAATATAGAGATGATGATGACTCCAAGGAAACTGATGAACAGTCACCCACTACCAACTATTGCAGTAACAGCTCAAAAGCCTTTATGGGCTTTGTGAGTTGTTGCCTTGTCGGTTAGTGGAGAATGGTCACACACTGTTGGGGAGGTAAAGATGGAGCTAAAGGCACTTACTGGATCCTTCTCCACTAACTGGTTTGTTGAGGACCTCTGCTGTAGTGTGTTTTCTGAGTTCATGATCTGTTGAGGCACTTACTGGTCAATTATCTTTGGAGTTAGTGGAAAAGATTATGAACATGCGTCAGACAACTGCAGATATGTAAAAATGACAACATGCATATCAGCTTCTTCTGAGTATACTCGCTCTAATGTTCAATGTGTCCATTACGATCAAGCTGTTTCTATGACAACTTCAATAGCACGAATTGAATCTCTTTCATCATTGATATGCCCTTCATTGAATGAAAATACGATTAGAGCGTTACGCCTTTCCTATTGATCGCGACATATCATATGGGCATTGTCATGCATTGATGCACAAATGACAGAACTTGGTGCTAGTTTACTTCCTCAGGAGCACTCGTCGCGGCATCTCCTCCACAAACTTATAGATGAGGGATCTCCCAATTCAGTCCCTAAATATCTCTTCCCACTTACAGTATCACAATTGATGTCACTTCCAACAGAAGCAACCTTTTCAGCTGGACAAGAAATTAGAGGTACTACTCCAGTCCTTATCAGTTACCAAATTCTTTGAAGCTGGACACAAAATATGACCCCTCAAGGGCTCGCTTCTTTATGACCACATGCCTGACAAATCTGCCGAGTATTCATATTGCTAGTTGGGTACACAGCTTGACACCTTCAAATACAAATACCAATTCCTACCAGAAATCTACTTGACCTCATAAACAAACAGGAATTTCAATCATTTCATGGAGCTTTGACTTGGTATTGACTATTGTGATGGCTCACAACTTTAAATACACTCGTGTTTCTAGTTTGCAGAAGCATGTTTGTACAGAGATCACAAAGTGAACAAAGTTCATCATATTACATTGCACAGAGGAAAATAACCGATTAAACTGTTAATTAATCAAGCATAATACATGAGCAGAGTGGAACTTAGAATGAAATCATTCCTTTGCTGTAACATACCCGTTCTTCTTCATGGTGGTGTCACCTCCGGCTGGAATTTTGTAATAATTTTGGGGAACCTTCAAAGAGATCCATGAGGTAATTCTCCATGTCATCAGCACTGTACTTGATGAGCTTGTCACTTATGTCATTGGAGTGTCGTCCCACGAATGTCCTGTAAGCTTGGATCACATTGAGAGATGTTGAGATTTGCAAGTCTTCTCGAAGCTGAGGATCGGGAATGAGCCATGCCGACTGGATCTTGTATATCTCCTCAAAAGCAAGATAAAAGCTACGGAGCCTTTCCTTGAGAAGGCTTTTTGAGATAGAATTTGACCCCGGATTTTGAATGCCCTCCTCTTTTAGCAAAGAAAGGATGTAACTCCAACTAGCTCTCTGGTAGCTCATTGCATGCTGTTGAAATTTCCTGTTGTGCCTTCGAATCCAATTATCTTCAAATATAAGCCTCAATTCTGCCCCTTTAACCTTCTGAGCCATGTAATGTATATTGTTCATCAAAAACACATGTTGCAAAGAAGCATCCCTATATAATTTTGACTTCTCATCAAGGTTGGATTCCAGACTTGAAGCAAATGATAGGAACTGGCGCGCCATTGGGGATTTTCTGCCTGAAGAATCATCAGTGCTCTTGTTCTCCTCTTCTTTAGTTGGACTAGTGTCAGGAGACAACAAAACAGGATCGCCTTCATCAGATTCCTTGAGAAGCAGATCAAGGGTCTGACCGTAGTCTGTAAGAGTCCTCATGTAATTCATCACATATCTAGTCAGTGGGTGTATACCCCCACCTGAAACAGGGTTAGTGGAAGGGTTTGATGCAATGGCATTCTCAAATTCATTAACTGTTGCCTTCACAGATTCACCCAATCTCAACAGGACATCATGACACTCCATACTTATAGAAGAGCCAGCCTCACCAAAGTATAGATCATCTATATCAGGAAGAACACCCGCTAGCACCTCATACATGTCAAGAATGCGAACCAGCTTTTCTGGCTGATGAGGGCCGATAGACATGGCTTCAGCGAAATTGAGAAGCTGCAGTATTGAAGCCTTTGACGCCTCAACAAAACAATCTAGCCGAACAGGTCCAAGCTCCTCAAAAATCTGTTCACTGAGCCACTTCTCACTAGCAAGATAAATCCGCACGAAAATCTTCATTACCCAAACCCATCTTCTGATTTTGGAATTCAAAGAAACCCACTCCATCTTCCTCACATCCTCAATGCTCAGTTTCTGAATTTCAAGATACGATAGGCATTCATCCAAGGCATCCCTTCGGAGGGTGGTATAAGCTTGTGTACATTCCCTCTCATAATTGCAATTGAACATCATAGTTGCAATGCCCCTCAGGTCTGGAATCACTTCAGGGCGAACCAAATCAAAGATGGAATCCTCAGAGGCTCGGCTAACACTATCTCTCTGAAATGAATCCTCAACTGAGTCATCCCCAAAAGACATTAACGAGTTCACATCCACCGCATCCTCTTCACATGAACGAAAAGACATGTGCTCCGGTGCACACGGCTGCCTGTTCTGAACAAGCATGTACCTGAACTCATCCTCCAGCCTAGACATCGCTGTTTGAAGAACATCATTAGCCCTGTGCAACAACTCATACCTCTCATCATCTTTACTCAAACACAAACTCTCTAAATTCTCAATCACCTGCCTTGCCTCCTCCACCGTGTTCAAGTAGTCACTCGCCTCATTTGAGCTCGAATCCCATATCATGGTCTGATCTGCCTCCCAACCCATGACCTTATCCTGAATCGAATTAAGGCGATCTTCAATGTCACCAAAGTCCTCCACGTTTATCTCATTCAGTGTGCTCCTATTAGTCATCAGGGATGACAACTTGGTACCAAGATCAGACAAAATCTTCCTCTCACTGTTTGTAAGATTCTTCTTGGAACCCAATGCCCTTGCTATGCTTTTGGCTGCAACAATCAAGTCCTCCCCAACTTCCACTTCAGGGGTTCCAGATTTACAATCCCCCATAGCTACAATAAACTATACAAACCCAATCAGCCTACACTCCAAAAACACCCTGGTGGCAAATCCACCAAAACCTCCCTATCTCCTCAAATCAGCAAAAGCAAAACACAACTACCCTCTTTAACCCAAAAATCAATACTTTTGATTCCACTCAAATAGCCTCTATATTGAAAATGGCAGCAACCCAATACAGAACACCATAGAATACTTGCAACAATTGTAGTGGGAACCCAAAAGAGATTTGAGGAAAAATAACAAGTCCTGTCAATGATTAAGAAAAAAAGAGCAAACTTTTATTGGCTAAGCACAAAAAGGTCCAGTCTTTACAAAAGCTGGTCATCAGTGGGAAAACCATATAATCAAATATAAAAACAGTAACAAACAACCAAACCCAGAAGATGAATTGACAAAGATAACATGAGAAGCTCAAAAGCCTACCACAAACTTCAGTTCATCACTTCATCTGAAACTCCATAGATAACAAAATCTATGAACAAGAGAAGAACAAGATCTGGAAAAGACAGTAAGTGCTGACTGGAATAGTTTTAGGCAAAAGTGAGTAATATGAGGGGTGCAAAATGGGGCAAGTTTAGCTGTGGCTTATAAATGGGTTTTGAAAAATTAATGGTCTTCTTCTCTTGTTTTTTTTTGAACAAGATTCCTTCTCTTCTTGCTTGAGAGAGCACGATTTGACCTTTCTGGGTGAAGTCTGGTACGTCCGTATGGATTTAATGATTTATCTACGTATCCAAGTAGAAGAGCAAGATTGAGATGCTTGGAACGCGTATATTATTATTTTTAGAGACACATGTAAACTTGGAATATATAAATATGATGCGAATCATTTTCTTGTTTGTAATTTTGTTATGTTTACTTCACCCTTTCACTCCTAGATTCCCAGTGGTCTATGCACTACTCGAGTGTGTGCATTATTAATTTGGATATAGAACCGTCATTCTTATGATTTGTTCCAAATTCTAAGAGATTAGTTATAAAGTCATTTTAGCTAATCATTTAATCGAAATGGCTACATACAATATATTCATTGTTCTTACATAGTCTAAAATAATGCGGGTAGTATTAGTCTCATATGTAATTTTAGAAGGAAAGCTGCTAATTTTATTCATCTCTCATATGTAATTTTGATGTTGTAAGTTCCACTATGACAAGGTATTACGTAGTCATGGTTATAAAAAATAAAGAGAAATATGAAATGAAAAGTATTGAAAAATGAGAGAGATGTGTATAGCTAGATTACATTTGATTTGATCCTAGTTAGTTAATTCACATATAATACGTGTATTATATGTGTATGTACATATCTTTAAAAAAACACTTGTTTTTTATTTTTTTTTAAGATACAGAAAAATATTTATTTTTTTATCCAAACATATAATTCGCGTATTATTTGCATGCATATATTTTATAATTAAAATAAAAAAAATATTTTTGTTTAAAAAATATATTTTCTTTCACACTATTCTATAAACATTTGTGTATCTTATGACTCTAGCTCTAAACTCAATTAATTAAGAGTTTTTTAATTAATTAAGAGTTCAAAGATGTAAATGTCTCTCTAATAGTGATATATTAATATAAATTGGTATAAAAATGTACCTGAATTGTTACGTATGTATTTTTTTTTCATTATGTTTTAAACACGTACGTAAGTATTTTTAAATTTACCAAATCCGTATTTTTTGACCGAATTTTTAAAAGTATTTTTTACTAAAATGTAATGAATTATACACGTACATATTTTTCATATTTAATTCTTGTACCTTATTTAACTAAGTGATTTGATATTCAAGAAATGATATTTATATATGGATCATGATGAGAAGTTAAACTTCCATAGCTAGTATTAGCACACTAAAAAACAAACAAAAAAAGATAGCCAAAGAACAATGAATTAGAGAATTATAAGGTATTATAAACTAGTGATGGTTGATGAGGGCTTTTTTGATAGAAGAAAACTTAAATTAAATAGAGGTGCATCTAAATCACCTAAGGTTTATAATGTCAAAGGCAAGTCTTGGTTTTTATTTTATTTTTCTGTTTCTTAAAGGTAAAGAGGGCAGGTGGGATCACGATCTACTAAAATGGAAAGGAACACATTCCTCCTAAAAATGTAAATTACTCGGTCTACATCCAAGATTGGATAAAAATTAGTCACGTAATTTGTTTCTCTAAATACATGTTTGAAGCTTACAAAATCAGAAAAATTACCAAAGACGTTAATATCGTGAACTAACTTGAATAATTTTTATGGTGGAGTCGAGACTCCATCCAGGACATCAATCACCAACTTGAAATCATCTTCAACTTTTCAATTTTGAAAAGACCTCTCTCCTTACCGTACCCAAAGCTATTGCATAGAGTAAGGGCTTCAGTAACTGAAACAGTGATAGTGCCGGAGTTACAAGATGTTGCAACAAGATATTTGCCGTTTCAGTTCTAATAATAAACCTCCCGCTACAAAATTACTCAGAACCGAGACATCAAAATTTATTTTGACTTTGTCATGTGGTGGGGGCTGCCACCTTATGTTCTTTATATTTCCTGTGTCATTGAATTATCATCTATCAAAGGAACAAGGAAAAGACACATTCTGCAGGTGACCTTGGTATTGGCCTATTGGGGGCTTTGCCTTCATTCCATGTTTTCCAAATCTGCCATCAAGTGAAAATTAGTTTCTCCAAAACAGCAGCATCATAAGGATTTTCCATGAGCCATTTATGTAAGACTATAGAAACCCTCTTCCCAATTTATGGGGGAATTAAATCTACTGTCTCCCAAATTTTCTTGGTAAACCTGCAGAATGATTTAGTCCTCGTTTCAAAGACAGCAAGTATTATTTAATTTCAAATTGAGATAGTCTATCTCTATTCTTCAATCTGCCCCTTAGAAGGAGCCAAAAACTTAACTTTTGGTTGTAAATTGAAGGACCAAAATTTTTTTATGAAATTAATTCGACTATCTGCATCAGCATCTTGCAGTTTCATCCAAGTTGCAGATTTAGATACGCGATTCATGTGTATGGATGATCATGTAAATGTGAAGAAAATGATTCCGCATCGAGATACATCCAACTTGTGTCTCGATAACCATAATTTTTGAAGGACCAACGCGTAATCGTAATAGACAATTAGTTTCCATACAACAATATTGTCAAGACAAACTAGACGATAATTGTTTAGAATCGTACATTTCTGAGCAGTGAAATAATATGTTTGAATTTGGCTTGAATTTCTGTTTTTTTTTTAATTATTTTGATCCAATTATCTTGAAATAATGTCTAAAGAAAAACACATTTGAATTCTCATATTTGGAAGTCATTTACAAAAAAATGTTTTATCGTGACATAGAACAAAGGGGGTCGCTTTCTGACAGAAAAAAAGATTGGAGAACAGTTTGATTGTGGTAAATTATTTACGGATATCTAAATTCGTTAGGCTTCCAGAAGACTGTTTTAATTACTTTTTGAGTTTTATTTTTTTTATTTTGTTTTATTTTATTTTAATTAATTTGTTTTGGACTTTATTTTATTTTAATCTATGAGCTTTTAGGTTTCATTGTTAGTTGCACTAAGGTTTGTTTACTCCTATATAAAGAGTCTTTATCAGTTGTATTTGATAACCTTGATTTTATAAAAAAAACCTTTGAGTTTATCTCAATTCCTGGTGGATTTTAGAAGCTCTCGTTGATTCGAGATCAAAAACAGATTGGTGGATTCCAATCTCCTATCCCTTTATTTTTCGCTGCATCAATTGGTAATTAGAGCCTGGTGGATTCTTGGTGAGTGATCTATCGATCGATTCAGAAGCAAAAAAAACAGTATCGAAAAAAAAATCGAAGAACAGAACGCTGCCAAACTGTCCGTCGATCCAATCTCCACTGCAAACCGGCGTCTCTCCAACCTTGTCTGCTCCTAAGCCGTGTCACAACCTAGCCATCGCCACCCAGCATCGTCATCGCCGCGTCACAGCCCGGGCAGCTCCGATCCGGCGAACACAGACTACGCGTCCTAGCCTGGCGTCACCTCCGCTGCGTCGCACCCCAACCAAATCCTCTACGCCCTCCACCTCCGGCGCCACAGCTCCGCGCCCCTCCGACGAAAACCCAGTTTTCTGGGTTTTTCTGCAACAGACCCGACCTGGAGAGATCCAGCCCGACCCGACCCGGTATCCTAACAACCCGACCCGACAGCCCAAATCGACCCTACACATTAACTGTCGACCCGACCCAGACTACGACCCGACCCAATCTGGCCCGACAGAAAATAAATAAAAAAAGAAGAAGAGAAGAGAAGAAGAAGAAGAAGAAGAAGAAAAAGAGAAAAACGGAAAGCTAGCATGAAACGTTGGATATTTACCTTACCGAATTACGACGACTTCAGAACAACGTGTTTCATCAAAAACAAGGTATGATCAACAATAATTGATAGTGATCTACATGAGAATTTTGTTGCAAGCAATGTTGTTCATTCACTTCAATTACCGACAGTAAAGTTGAGCAATCCATTTTGGATTGATGATCGTGCACATGTGACAGAGGTTTGTAAAGTTCTCATCTCTATAAGAGAATTTTATAACGATGAGGTTACTTGTCATGTGATTGATATGGATGATAGTGATGTGTTTTTTGAAAAACCATGGCATGAAAGCGTCAAAGGTAGTTATTGTAAAGATGGAACATATTTATTCATGAATGAGTTGAACAAGATTACAATCAAGCCTGCAAAGCCTGAAGTGTGTGAAAAGAATATTGAAGAGGAGTCGAACAAGATTACAATCAAGCCTGCAAAGTCTGAAGTGTGTGAAAAAAATGTTGTAGAAATCACTTTGCAGATTAAAGAAGAATTTGCTCATGTTGACTCGGTTGTCAGTATTGAAGAAACCTCGCCTCATATGATTTTTTAGAACTAGAACCAATGGCCATTTAAGAAGACAATTTTAGGAATCATGAAGACTTCTCTCAAGTTGCATTTGACAAACTCATCTATGGTGTTGAATTCATGATTATGCCTTCAGAGTTTGCAGAGTCTCCGGCTTGTAAACCACGGGTTCAATTATTAGATTTATTATTGATTTTGTTTTGTACAAATTATTCTTCTTTTCCAAGATGAACTCGAGGTCGAGTTCTTTTGAAGTGGAGGAGACTGTAATAGAACGAAGGGGGGTCGCTTTCTGACGGAAAATAAAGATTAGAGAACCGTTTGATCGTGATAAATTATTTACGGATATCTAAATTCGTTAGACTTCCAGAAAACTGTTTAAATTATTTTTTGAGTTTTATTTTTATTTTTTTGTTTTGTTTTATTTTAATTAATTTATTTTAGATTTTATTTTATTTTAATCCATAGGCTTTTAGGTTTCATTGTTAGTTGTCATAAAATTTGTTTGCTTCTATATAAAGAACCAACCTCATCCAAATGAAGACGAAAAACACAACTAACCCTGCTCAGTTTTGTCCAGATTGGTCAAGCCGTTTTGCAACGAGATTATTATTGTTCAACTTGTTCATTATAGAATTAGTATATCTGTTTGGCAGAGCCATCATTTTACTTTGTTTAAATGTGTCGTACTTTCGTAGATGATCCAAGAGTTTGTAGGTTGACTAGGACTAGCAAAACCCTTTTGTTATGCAAGTTCGTTTTGGAGGAAAACATGTTAAAAGAAAATGACATCTTATAGAAAAACAAATCGTTATGAATAATAAAGAATTATATTCGGTTAATGACTTTTCGTTGCTTTGTAAAGGTAATTCAGTCGTGGATAGGTTAGCCAACTTAAGTTTGCCTTCTTCTTTTCTGATTTGACATGTCTCTCCTCTTGAGATATCTTCATGCTTGTGAATGGATGACAAGGGTTCCTTTACTCCCACGCATAATCTTCTCTTTGAATTTTGGTCTCTTTTCTGGTTTCACAGATGATATTGTTTTTTCTTCATCTTTTCTTAGTTTTGGTCTCGTTTTACTCTTTTTTCGAACAATGTAATTTTAACTATTCTTAATTAATATAAAATCTGGACGTAGGGCTGAACCTCTTAATTAGACTGGGTTTCAAACCTTAAAAAAGATATTTGGTTTGACAAAGATGTAAACTACCATAGGTGTTAAATATATATCATATAAGTGTGGAAGATTGCAACAAGGGCCACGGAAAACGAAGGCAAATTGACAATGGTGAAGATGATGGAAACCAAAAGGTCTAAGAATCGTGATATGTAGATAACGGAAGGTCATATATATATATGCAATGTATTTTGACCATAACTATATGATGCAGCGGAAAATAAAGGGATAGGAGAATGTAATATTATAATTATATCATATGGTTGTACTTACCAATTATATTCCTTGTAATCTCTTATATAAACCTCCATAGTGAGATGAATAAGATATCTGAAATTTTTTCTCTTATTTTCATTATATTTGAGTCGGGTATGAGGTATTTTATATTGTTTGTTGATGATTGCACAAGGTTGTCAACGATTGCTTTTTTGAAAACCAAAGATGAAGTATTTCCAGCTTTTCAAGCCTTTCGTACTCTTATTCAAACACAATACAATAGCACCATTAAAGTTCTTCGTTCAGAAAATGGGGGTAGCATGTTAATCATTCTTTCAAACAGTTTTTTCAAACACATGAGATTGTTTACCAAACTACTTGTCCACAAACACTAGAGCAAAATGAGGTGTCTGAAAGGAAAAACCGTCATCTTCTAGATATGGCTCGTGCCATTCTTTTTAGTGCTCATATGCCAAAATATCTTTGGGGTGATGCAGTACATGATTCTGCTCATCTTATTAACCGTCTTCCATCTAGTGTTCTTCAAAGAAAAATTCCTTTTGAGGTCCTTGCATCTCATGTTCCCATTCACTCATTTCATAATCTTCCTGCCCGAGTTTTTGGTTGTGTTGATGTTCCTAAAAACTAGAGGTCTAAGTTGGATGTCCGGGCTATTAAGTGTTTGCTTGTTGGTTATGGAGGACATCAGAAAGGCTACAAGTGTTTCCATCCACCCACTAGAAAGTATTATGTCACTATGAATGTTACTTTCTTTGAAGACATGAGTTATTTCACCTCATCTGATACTGCTCTTCAGGAGGAGCATTCATATTTTGAAGAGCTGTATCATGGTGAGGGGGAGGAATCAGAAGAAGAAGTTACACATGCAAGAGATACAACGATGGGTCCAATTGAGATTATTACCTCATCACATGCAGAAACAGAAGCATTGGATCATCTAGAAACTGATCCAATGCTTCATCCAGACTCAGAAACACCGGTTTTAAGGACTGAAAATGGATTTGAAGACACAACTGCCCCTCCTACCTTCGTCGCTCCTACCCCTGACCCAGAGCTCACTGGTACTGAATATCACTCATTTGAGGTATGTCCCCCTACTTGTACTAGTAGTAGTGAGTCTAATAGTGGTCAATATGTGTTACCAATTAGGCCTACTCGAGGTCAAGCACCCAAAAAATATGAACCCACTCTTCAAGTTAAATCAAAGTACCCGGTAGCCAATTATATGTTCACTAAAAGATTATCTAAGTCATATGCATCATATGTGAATCAAATATCTGCTATATCAGTACCTAACAAAGTGCAGGATGCATTGCGAGATCCAAAGTGGAGGAAAGCAATGGAGGAAGAGATGGAAGCGTTATAGAAGAATGATACATGGGAACTTGTGCCTCCACCACATGGCAAGAAGGCTGTTGGTTGTCGTTGGGTGTTTACTGTAAAGCATAATGCAGATGGATCAGTGAACCGGTACAAAGTACGCCTTGTTGCAAAAGGGTTTACTCAAACGTATGACATTGATTATGATGAGACATTCGCTCATGTTACCAAGATGAATACTATTCGTGTTCTGCTTTCTTTTGCGGCTAGTTTAAATTGGTCACTTTGACAGTTTGATGTCAAGAATGCGTTTCTTCATGGAGAGTTAGCTGAAGAGGTGTACATGAGTCTTCCACCTGGGTATGTAGCTGCTTCTTCTGATGAATTTGTATGCAAGTTAAGAAAGTCTTTGTATGGTCTCAAATAATCACCTTGTGCTTGGTTTGAGAGGTTTTCACAGTTTATGTGTAAGGTTGGTTACAAAAAGAGTAATTCAGACCACACCCTGTTTCTCAAGCATAAAAAGGGAAGGTAACAACCTTAATTATTTATGTCGATGATATGGTAATAACTGGCAATGATACTGTTGAGATGGACAGATTGCATAGACAACTAGTCTTTGAGTTTGAGATGAAGGACTTAGGTGATCTCAAGTACTTCTTAGTAATTGAGGTAGCTAGGAGGAGAGAATGGATATATTTGTGCCAGAGAAAGTATATTTTTGATCTGCTGACAGAGACAGGTATGTTGGATTGCACACCTATTGACACATCCATTGAGCAGAACCATCATCTGGCAGAGTATCCAGACCAGGTACCTACAGATCGAGCTCGATATCAGAGGTTAGTTGAACGCTTGATTTACTTAACCCACACTAGACCAGATATTACATATGCGGTGAGTGTGGTGAGTCAGTTCATGCACAACCCGAGCGAGAGCCACATAGACGCTGTTGTGAGAATCTTAAGGTATTTGAAGTCAGCTCCTGGGAGAGGATTAATGTTTTCTAAACGCAACAATATTCTTAATGTTTGTGGCTTTACAAATGCAGATTTGGCTGGAATATTACAGACAGAAGGTCTACATCAGGTTACTTTACTTTTGTGGGAGGTAATTTGGTTACATGGAATAGTAAGAAACAAAAGGTTATGGCACGTTCTAGTGCTGAGACTGAGTACAGAGGTATGGCTCATGAAGTATGTGAGTTGTTGTGGCTGAGAAATTTATTACGTGATTTGGGTATCAAACCCAAATGTGCTATGCAGCTGTATTATGATAATTAGACAACAATTGATATATCACAGAACCCAATGCAACATGATCGTACTAAGCATGTGGAGGTTGATCGTCATTTTATAAAAGAGAAGCTAGATGCCAATATTATTAGCTTCCCCTTTATTCCTACTGAAAAGCAACTTGCAGATATACTCACCAAAGGAATATCTAAGAATGCGTTTTATGACTCACTAAACAAGTTGGGCATGTTGATGTGTATGCGCCAACTTAAGGGGAAGTGTCAGCGTGAGTCATATTAGGAATGTAATATTATAATTATATCATATGATTGTACTTACCAATTATATTCCTTGTAATCTCTTATATAAACTTCCACATTGAGATAAATAAGATATCTAAAATTCATTCTCTCATTCATTATTTTTGAGTTTATGTTAGTATGACAAATTGTTTATCATATTTGCAATATCGATAGTTTTCAATCGTTGATTACGTTTAAAGATTTCGAACCTTGTTTCTCTTGATCCTCTTCGTCATAAGCCACTTAAGAGAGTTCGAACTGATTCATCTAACATTACTATTTTTTGAAAACAAACTAAAATGAAAGAGTTTGGTGATCGGAATCGGAACATTTCAACCATCGAGCACTTCCATTTGGCTTGGCCTAAGAGAGTTAACAAACTGCAAATACAAACTAAACCAATCTTAAGGTCGTTTGCCTTTCCTAAAGCACAATCAAATCCAATAACTATCCCTATTTCTCTCTACTGCTTGTTTCTTAATAGTGACATATCACTATATCAGTTCCTTGTCTCGCAAGAATCATCACAATTTGGAAGCTAACAAAGATCGATCACTGGTATTGAAATTTATCTATCTTGACCAATTTCATTAATTTCTTCTCATTTTGTCTTTTAACTATCTTGTTATCACATTTTAGCCGAATTTTCAAGACGATTTTGGGAGGGGCTTCCCCTGAATAAATGATGTGAAAAGCTGAAGAGCAGCTCTTGGCTTGAACAGCGGGACTTCATGACCTGCTCCTCTCACTGTTGCAAATGTCAACCCCTCGTAGACCTCTGTCCACCCTCCCACCTGCCACAATTTGATCGATATGGACTTAGATTAGAAACCTTAATCGTATCCAGAATCGGTCACTCGCATTCTTAATCGCATTGCGAAATTCACTAAGAAAAAGTACTAGGGATCTTTTGATCATAATTTGCTCACCTGCTTCTTGGTATACCAGGGATACCATGGGATTTTGGTTGCCAATTTAAGTCGTTCAAGGGAATACCTAGTCGCTGTGACTGGCACCACTGAGTCAACGTCTCCGCTACAATTTGCAAGGAAGCAGTCACAGGATTAATACATGATGAGAAAGGAAACAATAAAGGCTAATGTTACATGCAAACTAGGGGAGCCCTTTAATGGAGGACATGGTTTTTTTGAGAAAATGATCGAGGACCTCTGCACCTTTATATACAGTCTAATATTCACTGGTTAGATTTTTGGTCATATCATTCAAACTTAGCCAACTTGAAAATTAATACATGATATGACAGTGTAAAGTAATGAAGCTGCTGTCTACTTCTGAAGGGTTCTATGATCATGTATACAACAATAAACTGAATAAAGGAAAGAAATGTCGATCAATTACCTGAAAACCCAAATTCTCAAACCAGCAGCAATCATGTCTTTGTAAATCGGAAGAACAGATACATCTGTATCGTTCCAATTTCGATTTAAAACCTCACTGTGAAAATCATTCAAAATATGACACAAATTAGTCTGCAGTTAAGTTAATCAAGCTTTGTAATAGTATAAAGATGATGTTGATCGACTTTGCATGGACTCACTTGCAAGCAGTCCACTTGTAAGGAATTTTAGTAATGTTGGCATGGAGTGCTTTCTGTACTTCTGGTCTATTGTAATAGAACTCAGCATATTTTTCCGTACATGGATCATAGCCAGACATTTTTCGAAAAATCTGAAAGATACAAGTACCAGAGATTGATTGATTATAGATATTTGATTGATCACAATATGTTCCTAATAATATTGCATTGAATATATAGATTACGGGGTACCAGTTACATACCGGTAGGTGAGGCAAACGCATAGTCTGTCTCGTAGACATTGAAGAAGTGCTACCATCAGAGTTGTTGCAGGGTGGTGCATAAATGTTGTACTGGTCTATGTTCCCAAATTCTGTATCCATCGCGTAGCTATATAGCGATTCACATTCGTCTGAGTTCTTCTGTCTCCGGAAATCACAAGTGTGGATGAGCTGCTTGTAGGTCTTATCGGAGATCATGGCATGACTCCACCAGTATGTCACTGTCCCTAGGTTATCATAGAAGTTGTCTGTCACTGCATTACCCACCTGCATGCAATTTGTGATTACTTAGTTCATTACAATTGAGTTGTTAACTCTTCCTGAGTTCAGTGACACAAAATTATTGACCTAGCTACGAACGTACATATGCAACATACCATAATTCCCTTGAGGTTAATTGGGTGCTTGGAGTTTGCATTGTAAGTGAGAATCGCTTTGGCAAGCTGAGGGACGTAATGTCCGGCATAGCTCTCTCCGGTTAGATATACTTCTCGGTTCTTGTAGCGAGGGAATCGCTCCATCCATCCGATTAAGAACTTCAGCGAGTCCCTTGCTGATTAATCATAGCAACCCCCGTTAATTAGCTTGAACACATAACAATGGTAATTTGAACTCTAATATGTCCCTAGACCAACTAAATTTTCACTAGCTTAAAGGAAAAATTGTGTAAGTTTTCTCAAGTATATGTACTGGTGCGGGCATCCCCGGTATCAAGCAGATCGGCGGAGCGGTTGCTGTAGGAGAAGCCGACGCCGGCCGGAGTTTCCAAGAACAAGAGGTTGGCCTCGGTGTTCCACGAGAACTTGTTCAAGTATAGACCCGTAGCTGTCTTGTTTATTCTGAATGGACCTATCTCTTCGGACGCACCATATGCCACCGACGAGCAACCAGGGCCTAGCAGTCACAGTTTATCACATGTCACAAATGAATGTTCAAATCAAACAACAATAACTCAACACTATGATTTAATTAACTAAAATATAGAGAAAAATAACCCAAAATGCATGTGGTCACCCAACTTTCAAAGACTAAAAATATTTGGAAAGTTATTTAGCCGGTAACATTACATTTGTGATGTATCATTCCGCTCAAATATCGTTATAGGTAAATGAAATTCTATAACATTGGACGTGTAATGTAACATTCTGCTCAATTATAGTCTTATGTAAAAAAACGTTAAGTATTTCATTAGAGACGTACATGGTAATTTAAGTGAAATTAAATGACGGTGTGATGTATATATTATAGGATAATTTATTCTAAAGGGTGTGAGTTTGGTGGATGATGGGGTTTGGGGAATGCTAGGGTATCCCTCCAAGATTTGTGGCTGGAACTTATTAGCTGGTGGTGGTGTGCAACCAAAGGCATTGATGAATGATGATGCTATGCCCCAGAAGATACTGACAATGGGTGGGCAATAACACAACTGCAAATGACCTCAATAGCTATTGGCCTTAATAATTGAACTTTGTTTTTGGTTGTGTTCAAAGCATTCAATGACTTCACCCTTGTCACTTCATCCCTCTCCCCCATCCCCCTAGAGCCTCATTGAACTTCAGCTTTAACTCTGCATGTTTATCTCTGTGTCAATACCAGATAGAGAGTAATGAATTGTGTTCTATATGGGCATGGGGTTCCTTGCTAACTGCTTCTCATCTCAGACCAAAGAAATTACACTTCATTCTCATCTCAAGCTTGGATACCTGTACATATACTCATCATATTTCTAATTCTCCCTTTATCTTTCTGTTTGCTTTTGTATATGAAACTAATGGAAATCCCGGAAAACCATGCATGCCAGAAGATAAATATGCACCTAACTTCTCCCTAACTACAACTATTATACCAATGAGAGGTTCCCACAATGGATTGCTCCCTAACCAACCAATTAAGGGGTTTGATTCCAATTCATAACCAGAAGCCCAGAATATGCATGATATTTAGAGGTGTAAAAGAATATGTCGGCAACTATTTACCTCAGTAAAGCCAGATAACCTATGGCAAAGTGTATATGTGATGTGAGTAATGCAAATTTATAATAAGTAGCTGAAGCCTCACAGTGAGGAAATGCTTATAATAAGTTAGTTGTATACCTCCATTGAGCCAAATGACGAGAGGCTTAGACAAGGGATCTTTAGCAGCAGCCTCAGTGAGCCAGTAAAAGAGGGCTCTTCCAACTCTATGATTCACAGTGACATAACCCGAAAACTGCTGGAAAGTAACCTTGGGCTGCCCAGGAAGCGATACGATCCTATCAGCTTCTGCTTCTGCTTCTGCATTCACTGATCCATGGCTTGCGCTTACGAACAGCCCCAGGAGCAAAACAGAGACCATGAGGGTGTTCTGTGCTTTGGACATGACTGTAACCATGGCCCTTTCTTGGAATTGAAGAAGAGGAAGAAGAAGAAGAAGAAGAAGGTGGAGGAGTAGTAACTCTGAGCTGAATTCCTAGTGTGTATTTGATGTGAAGTGAGAGACTGCTATTCAGGAAGGGATTAAATAAGGTGAGAGAGAGAGAATGTGAGCCATTATGAATGTCCTAGCTAACACCAAATTAATAATAATTTGAATTTGTTAATTAATACTGGCTATCTAGGGCAAACTGAAGCTGCTGGAAGACAAGTAATTATGAAGGGGATTATCAGAAAGATACTATCATTATGCAAAATTAATTTTTGTGTATTTTTTACGTGAGGGATCACATGGGTTTTTGCATGCCCATTAAACAGTCCCTTTAATCCTCCATTAAATCCTCTTATTGTTCTCATTGACCAGACTTTGACTGGTTTTTCCTTCCATATATTGGTTATTATCTTCTCAGTTTAGAATTTTTTTTTCTCCCTTTCAAAAAATTATAATAATCACTCTGGATAATAGTTATTATGTCTTCATTCTGATTGAATAGGTATTTTTTTAATTAAATTATCACAGATTTAATTTGTCCATATAAGGTAGTTGTAGCTAGGAATATTTCATGTGAGAGCTGATGAGACTACTATTTTGGATCATGGCACTTTCATTTTGCGGCCTCATCTCGCAATTATTGTAAGGAGGTTAATTAGAATCGTTTTAAGACTGAATTCTTCTTTGGAAAATACACTATTTCTCGTTTAACGAAGTCTAATTTTGTGTTAACCCTAACACCATGATGCATCATATAAAACTACATTTCTGTAAATGTTTACGATCGTTGTAGCTAGGAACTTGAAACTTTGGCAGGTTATCTTTATAGACCGACATTGCATAGTTTTGTTCGAATTTAAATGTAATCGAAGCCAAACTTCCCTTGAGGAGTTGTGAGAGGCATTTTCTTTGAAATGGTAGGCGGCAGGTTGTTATTATAGACATTGCATGAGTTTTGTTTGAATTGAAATGAAAACATGCATCCTTGAAATAGAAAAGCATAAGTGAAATGAAGGAACAATTTCTCCTCCTCCAACAACGTTAACGTTGATAAGTTTCATAATCAATTTAGAGATGAATTATGAACACAATGGAATCGATTAATTCATCCGAATATCGATCTTTCATTGAAAATTTGTTTACGTGTCCTAAAAACTCTTGTTTAACTAAATTAGTATGAGAATAAATTCTATATCTACACCACATTATATATGAGCAAAGAATCATTCTTACATCTTTGAAAAATTTCAGATAATTCAAATGGCTTGGTCACTATAGTATATATAGACACACACACAGTCCGCTTATATAGCGGACGTCAATTCCCTAGCTAAGGAAAAAAAATCATTATTTGACCAACTTTTCGATCATATTTTCTCATTTTAACCATTCAGATTTTAGGTATATATGTGTAGATCACCTCTACAAATTTTTAGCCAAATTGAAAATCGTTTAGGCGTTCAAATTAATGATACATTCTGAACTGTTTATTCCTGAACCATAGCTGCAAATCACAGCTTTGAATGTCTTAACAATTGTCAATTTGGCTGAAAATTTGTAGAGATGATCTACACATATATACCTAAAATCTAAACGGTTAAGATGAAAAAATATAAACAAGAAGTGGGTCAAATAATGAAATCTGTTCCTTAGCTAAGAAACGGATCTCCACTCCTTAGCTATGGAACGGATCTCCGCTCATGATTAAGTCTGTCTCTATATATAAACAAGTTTCCTTATAGATGTCTTGACGTGCAAGCAATGCGTTTTTATTGATGGCTAAAAACAGCATGGTGTGTGCTTGGACATTGTGTTGAAGATGCATTATCAAGCTCTTTTGGATATTGGCATTGCCTCAACTTCACAATTAGCTTCAATCCCGGCCTCCACTATTTCGTACCAGGCCAAACTTGGCTTTCTTCATCATAAGTTCGTTCATAACCAATACGTGTCTTTATCTTTACAACAGTCCATCGATCATATTAGCTTTTTCTCCATAAATTTTGATGCTTAACTTTCAGGTACTTCTAAGGTAAAGCTTGACAAAGGCTTCAGAAGATTCCATACTCGACATTTCCATTTTTGTGGCTTATAATGTTCTATTCTATCCCTTAAGAATATATTCCTTCTTCTACAAATTTATCCATAAGAATACAAACTTCGTTGGTGTATAGTTCAGATTTCTGTAGTAGATCGACTAGCTGTAGATACTTGCGTAGAGCAGCAGAAATAGTAATGATGTTATTGATGAAAACACAGAGAGAGTAGTTGAGATGGAATGGAAGAATTGAATAATGTAGGAGGGCTTGACCTTGATCGAAGGCCTTAATGAAACACGGTTGCATCAATATTTTATTGCAGTCTGTGCAGTCAGTAGCTACAGTTGTAATTATTGGAACGAGCAACAATGGAAAAACCAGAGAAAGAGATGAATATTGCAAGCGAGCTTCACTAGTATAAGATGATTGGTGAGTCAACGCTTCTATACTCTAAGTGTCGGATCCATTCTCATCCTGCAGAAAAACCTGGAATTATAATACTCGTACGTTCGAGCATTTGGGTTTGCAACTTTTGGATATCTTATCGATGAATTGAATTAAGAAAAACTAAGGGTATTGTTTAGAGCTGTGATTTAGTTTGGTAAATATGAAACTGACCGAATATTTTTAATTTAATAAATTGGAATTTGGTAATCAAAATCGAAATAATCGAAATTGAAAATGCTAAAAAAGTTGGTTTGGTTTTTGGTAAATACAAATTTACCAAAATGTTAGTTATTTAAACACTTATATTTGCAAATAAAGTTAACCACTTTGATCTGAGTACACACATTACCCAAAATATGTAATTTTTCTATGTTAGCCGTATTTCATTATACTGATCATATCTTATTTCACATGAGTATGAAAATTTTGTTTCCTCCATACAATTGGTTTCCAAAGATCTACACTTGCAAAAACCTACAAAACAAGTTATACCACATTAGTAGGCATGTTATGGTTTCTAACACTGAAATTTATAAAATCAAAATTTGTCCGTTCGATTTGGTCAATATACTTAAATATGACTATGAAACAAATTTCACTTATTTTTCGACAATGTTTAGAACTTGATCACTACGCTCAACCTTAATATGATATCATTTATTACACTAAAACGCTATTATTTAGCCCTTTATGTCTTATTTTGATCGATACTTCCGCTCATAGCCTCTCGTATGAATGAGAAGTAATGTTTCGGTGTAAAAATATTAGAAAATTTACATCCTAATGATATGGCTCCCCATGTGAAATCATAAGAATAAATAATGTTGACTGATTTGATCAAGACCCAAACGTTACAGGCAATATGTGATTTTTTATCATAGTTATTTTTCACCATATTGATCATATCCTATTTAATAATATTTTCAGAAATTTTGCACTCTATACGGTTGGTTCACAAACATGTACACTTGTATATAATTAATCTACTAAACCAGTTACATCATATTAATAGGCACGTTATGGTGTCAATGACTATATTTTCAAAAAATTTGCTTCATCTATTAATTGTTTCGTTATATTCAGAAAATATATTTGTTGTAAAGTTTGGTAATACCGAAAATCAAAATACCGAATTTGATAAGATTTATCTCATACCGAAAAAGTTGGTTGGTTCTTGATAGTCATATTTCATTACCGAAAGTTTTGGTTTTGAAGTTGGTAACATCCATTACCGATTCGAACCGACCGAATGACAAGCCTAATATTGTTGCATATATGTATATACGTACGTACTTGTGTCATGTATCAATGCATTGTAGAATATTAGCTAGCTATTTCACGACGAACGTATTGCATGCAGTAAGGAATCAATCATGCGAGTAAATCTTTCTGGGTATCCCATGGCATAAGAAAGGGGTACGAATAATTATAGCGAGCTGAGATCCATTACTTGTTAAAAGGTCCTGGATGTGAATCTGTGAATCTGAAGAAACGAGCAGCTTGGTATCAGAAACTTCAGAATTGCATGCAGTGTGGCGGTCCCAGATCATCAGTCGTAGCAGAACCTAATGTTATGAAAATTAGATGGAGATGGATGAGAAGGTACGCAGCTGTGAATAGTGAATAGTGGTTGGTTGTGAATAGACGAACTTATGGAACGAATTCCATAATAACTGCTGGCTAACTTTCTCTGCCTCCATTCAGTACACAATGCGTATATATATGCAGCTAGCTTAATTCACATATTGATGTCTTCTATATGACCAAAAAATTCACCAAAAATATATATTTTGGAAAAGATAGCCACAGTAGTCTCGTTGATATGAGCTCCCAGCCACAATTGATGAGTTCCTGTTATTGTGGTATATCTATAGTTGTACATTGCTGGTAGATCCTAGTAGAAAAATGCGTTTAGGCGACAAAAACGTTATGTCGCCAGTACAGAGCCGTTGTTTAAGCTTAACTTAGGCGACACCGTCGTAGGTTTATCATAGGTTTAAAAATTTAAATTATAACAATATGATATTATATCTTAAAGAGATACCGTCGTAGACCATCTTCGTATTAGTTTCAATAGTAGTTACACAAACAAAACGATGATTTGTTTAGCTACATATTAACTTGTTTCGAGTCCTGTAAACGTCTTTGGTTGAAATTTTTTAGCCTTAGACAACTTAATCACGAGTCTTCGAGAATCTAAGAGGTCTTCAATTATTTCTTAGGGTTATAATGCTGATGATGAAAATCTCGCATAAGACTCACTCATATTCTCGATCAGTCTTCACACTGTCACAGATATATATGCTTTATACATGTTATCATAATGTGAGCTACGCGTACGTTATGATCATGATCTTGCCTTCTTTTTGGAATATAATCATGATATCTTGCTTAGTTTGTAAATGCCATATATATATATATATATATATATATATATATATATTTATTTATTTATTTATAGGGCTATTTCATTAAGGGATCTATTGTTTTGATATATGTGAGGGATCAAACATTAGACCAACTTTTCGATCACATATTAACATCTCAACCGTTCAATACTTAGATTCATATATATATATATATATATATATATATGTTGATCATTTCTGCAAATTTTCATCCAATTTGATGATCGTTAAAGCTTTGAGCTAACTGAAATCAATTGACGCATCAAATTTGCCAAACATGAACCGTACCGTTCATGCTTATAATTTTAATTCGCAGTTTTGAGCACCTTATCGATTACCAAATTAGATGAAATTTTGCAGAGATAATCTACATATATAAATCTATATATTATACGGTGAAGATGCGATTTGGTGATCAAACAGTTGGTGTAATCTTTGATGCTTCATATATGTCAAGAAAATAGATTCCTCATTGAAAGGGGGCTGTATATATATAACATATTTTGTTATATATACAAATCTCTAGCTAGGCTGTGATTTGATATTGTTATGAGCGGATAGGTGGTATATGTTTGAGAGGTCCGCTCAGAAGCGAGATAGCCGTGTGGGAAGAAACGGCGACAGCCGTCTGATTTTTAATGAATTGATCAAACGAACAAGATAAAACGGACAAGATCAATTCATTAAAAATCGAACGGCTATCACTGTTTCATTTCGCACGGTTATCCTGTGCTACAACAATGATATGTTTGATTGCATTTTACTTCTTGCTCGATGAGCGTTGCCAAACAAAGATGATGATCAGCCTAGCTATATTTAGATCCTTTGAGTTACCCATTTCCAATGATGATTTGTGGTTGTACTTTTACTGCAGGGTTGTGTTATCATTAGTCAACTTCTCTACCCTGCTGGCTTGCTAGTCCCACACGTTCAGACTTAACGGGGTCTGGACCTCTCTAAGTTTCCGACAGATCTCGTTTTTTATATGTTGTAGAGAGCAAAGTTGTTGAGTACGAGTTTGTTTCTGAATATGAACCCCCTCATCCAATAACATACTAACAGGTGTCAAACTCGAACCCCCTAACTGAAAATCTTGGCTCCACCAATGTCTCCAATGCCTCTCACCGCAATGTTCATCATTAGCGAATTGAGATCATGATAAGTGAGTTAATAGGGATCTCTAATTGATCAAATTAACTATAGTATTATGTCTTACTTAAGTTCTCCAATTACATGCATGATCAAATTAACTATAGTTTATCATTTCGATCTCCATCCAATTACATGAATGATTCTTATCCTGCTTAATTTGCGGTAAGCTACAATTAGCTCTTTCAGATTGAAGATAATGAACTCTTCTAACAAGTCTCAGCTGATCTGTTCCAGAATTCGATTTGTTTTTGCCGTTTTGGTATCCGGATTTGGATCAATTAATAAGTTTCTGATGTAATAGTTAATGGTAAAAATAGTCGTACATTCGTGGACGTAAAGCAGTAATCTAACCACAAATGTGTTGATAAGAAAACAAAGATTTTCTCCTACAGACAATGAAATTTAAAGATCGTCGTCCCGACTCGATGTTTGGGGTTTTTCTTCAGTCAATAAAGAGCGCAACTAGAGCAGCTTATTGCTTATAGTAGAAGCTATAGATGTTTGGAGACTTTTGGGTCAGCTGCAGCTTTGGAAACATGCATTGACGTGATGTGAGCCATCAAACTGTGGAGAAAGATGGCGGCATTATTATGACCCAAGTCACCTAACTACTCAACTTGGAGAAGCCTCATAGAACACTAGTTTATAGATTTATTGGGATTCAAAGCAATTTGTGAACCAATATTCAAGTTTACATGCACTAGCCTATTCATTTTAGTAGAACTTCTCGTTAAGGTTGGGTACTTCGTACCCTAATTTTGATTTCGTTTTGGTTTTGTATTGAAAATTAGCGGGACGAAAACTAAACAAAATTTAAAATGACGATACCATCATGTCTCGTCTTAATAGTTTGAAATTTGGATGGGATGGGACGGGACGGGACGGGATTGAGACAGGACGAGACCATCTCGAAAGCATAAATGTATTTGTATTTGATCATAACCGTCTGATTTTTAGGGTGTATAATATCTTACAATGAACTCAAAAACACTCAATGAGACGTCCAAAACTTAAATATAAATTCACAATACTAGTTCCATACAACAAAAGTTAGATAATTCATTCACATTTGATGATTATGATCATATGAAAGATATCGACCGCTACAACGAAGCTATGTAGTGATAACTAGATCTCCCTTGATTTTTCAAACTTAAGAGTTTTCTCGAGATTGTAATTAATTAGTTAGATACAAATTACAAGTATTTAATTAATTAGTTATTAATTTTCTTTTCATTTTTACAATTTTGGTTCGTTTTGTACTTATATAGAGTTAGAAGTTTAGAACTAGGACAATTATACCATGAAAAAAGTAACACCATAGAATACATATAAAACCCTCATCAATATTGGATGAGTTCATCTTGACTTTATAAAAATAGATATAAAATTTCTTCAAGAATTTAGGATCAATTTATCTCTTCTATGTTTTATTTTTTTATTTTTTATTTCTATTGTTACGGGATCTCGGTCCAGTCTCGATCCCGTCCCGGTACTGAATGGGATCGTCCCGTATGGGATACATTTTTAAAAATGCAATCCCGTCACGTCCTGATAATACATTTTTAGGACGGGATGGGATTCGGCTAATCTTGTCCCATGACCAGCTCAACTTCTCATTACAAACTTACATAAGGTAAGAGAGTCTAGACTAATTAGAAGTGCAAAAGTTTCACAATTGTGCTAAAAGTGTGAAGACCAAAGAAGAAAATGGGGAAAATGATAAGGATGATTGAGGAATTGCCAACTATACCAAAGTTTCTTTGTTCTACGTTGTTGAATTTTCAGCCTATCACATAGATCCGTCTTTGCTCAAGATTTATAGTCTTCTAATCAGATGTAGTAACCCTAATTTTTATTCCGATTTATTTGTAATATTGTATGAAGATTTGTTAATGAAGTGGTTTTGTGAAACTAATTGTTGAGGCTCATGACATGGAATTTCTAAAAATAAATTACCAAGTCTTCTTGTCTCGAATGCTCAAACTTAACTTTTTAATACGTTAAGTATCTCTAAAAACTTCCTCCATAAAAATCATAAGACTCGTTGTCAAAAAGTTAGAAGTTCAACGCGCCTACACGCACTAGCCGTCGTCGGATGGGACCCAGTCCAACAACTACAAACCCAATCCACTACATCCAATTTAGTGTATTTTCACCTAAGTGCATTTTTCTCTTCAGTTGAAGTCCACCGAAGTGTAGGTACACCTGAAACAGATTCCTTAAGATTTCTCGTTTCTTCCGCTATACTTTTCAATCGTTTCAATGACGGGTGATGATTAAAATAAGTTGGTTACCAAAACCAACGAAGTTCAGAAAGTTAAAGTCTCGATTCGAAACTCAGACGGTGGTTCGTTTGGGGGTACCAAACTTAACGGTACCAATTACCAGATTTGAAAAAAATTGATGTCGTTTCATCTTCGTGACATACACAAGATGTGACATGTGATCGGAACTACCAAAGCTCCGATTGAAGATGCATTTACCAAATGGGAGGATGATGATGTAGCTGTGATGTGAACCTTATTCAAAGCCATGAATGATGAGGTGGTACAGTTAGTGGAGTGTGAAACTGTTGAGACAATATGAAAGACCTTAGCAGATCTTTATACAAATGAGTATGACTTTATTCAGGTTCATGAGTTGATATGCAAAGTGGCTGGAATGCAACAGAATGGACAACCAATATCATTGTATTATACCAAGCTGAAGAATGTATGGGCCGAAATAGATCAGAAGCGTCCATGCAAGATCAAAAACCTTGAGGATATTACCTGGTACTAGAAGGAGAAGAGCTCGAAAGGGTTCACGTGTTTTTGAGAGGACTTGATGTAAAACATAACAGTGCTAAAGGAGAATTGCTGAGAATGTCAGATCCTCCTAGCTGGACTGCGGCTTTTCCATACATTCAAAAAGATGAGTCTCAGTAGGATTGCCTCAACCAAGCACGAGCTGAAATGTCTAACCTTGCCATTCAAGCAAAACCATCGAATCTTCCCCTCCAGCAAAATCCTGTTCCACTTCATCAACAAGACCCTCTACCTGGCTTCGGTTACCGCCCCCGTCAATTTTCTTACTGCAATGAGCTCGGGCATGTTCGACAGACTTGTTATAAGCTACACCCACATCTCAAACCCAAAATTCTTGGTTCTTGTCCTAAAGCTAAAGCGTCCGCAGTTCAATTGATTCAAAAACTAGATTTCTATGGAGTGACTGGACAAGATCATCATACCACAGGTGAAGCTACTCCAACAGTCTCTAGAGCTGGTCGTAGTAAGATCGGTATGGATTTAAAGGTCTCTAACTTTGTTGGTTCTAATACTTAGATTATTGATTCTAGTGCTAGTGATCATATGACTTACGATAAGTCTTATTTTACTAAGTTGTCTTCCTCACTGGTCTATCATGTTATTAATGCTAATGGTGAAGCATTTCCAGTATTAGGAACATGATATGTTCGGGTTACACCCACCTTAGAGCTTGATAATGTGTTATATGTATCTGACTTGTCACATCACTTAATATATGTCTCACAGTTGAAGACTGATTCTAAATATTCTGTAACTTTTTATCTTATGTATGTTGTTTTTCAGGATCTTCCCACCAGAGAGATAGTCGGTCGAGGGTATCTAAGGGACAGGTTGTTCTGTATGGATCAGACGTATGCGGGGGAGAAACCAGGAGCACAGTCCCTCGTCGCTTTGACTTCAAATTCTGATATACTGAGAGAAGTTTGGTTGTGGCACCGCTGCTTAGGGCATCCATCATTTAGTCTTATGAGAAAAATCATGCCTACTTTGTTCATTGATGTGGATCAGTCTACTTTACGCTGTGAAACTTGTGTTTTGACCAAGAGTTATCGTGTTACGTATTCTCATAGTATTTCTAATAAAAGTGTTTTGCCTTTTGAGGTAATTCACTCTGATATTTAGGGACCTTCTAGAGAACCCATTATGTCTGGTATGCGATATTTTGTGTTGTTTAATGATGATTGTACTTGATTGTCATGGGTTGTTCTTCTACGGGCCAAAGATGAAGTCTTCCCTGCCTTTCAAGCTTTTCGTACTCTTATTCAAACACAATACAATATCACCATCAAAGTCTTTCGTTTCGACAATGGGGGGAGTATGTTAATCATGTTTCCAAGATTTTTTTCCAGACACATGGGATAGTTCATCAAACTACATGTCCACATACAGCAGAACAAAATGGAGTTTTCGAACGGAAAAATCGTCACCGACTTGATATGGCTCGTGCCATTCTTTTTAGTGCTCGTATGTCTAAGTATCTTTGGGGAGATGCTGTACTAGCCACCTCTCATGTAATCAACCGTCTTCCATCTAGTGTCCTTCAAGAAAAAATTCATTTTGAGGTTCTTTTATCTTATGTCTCTATTCTCTCATTCCATAATCTTGCTACCCTTGTCTTTGGTTGTGTTGCTTTTGTTCATGTCCCTAAAAAATAAAGGTCTAAACTTGATGCTCGAGCAATTAAGTATGTGTTTGTGGGTTATGGGGGATATCAGAAAGGGTACAAATGTTATCATCCACCTACTAAAAAGTACTATGTCACAATAGATGTTACTTTTAAGGGGGAGAGTTCCTATGAGATTGGTTACAAACAAAGTAATTCAGATCACACATTGTTTCTCAAACATCAAGGTGGAAAGTTAACAGTCTTGATTATTTATGTCTATGATCTGGTAATCACTGAAAATTATACAATTGAGATGAAGTGGTTGTAGAAGCAGTTGGAATCGGAGTTTAAGATGAATGACATAGGTGATCTTAAGTACTTCTTAGGTATTGAGGTAGGAAAGGAGAGAGAAGGAATCTACTTATGCCAGAGGAAGTATATCCTGGATCTATTGACGGAGATTGGTATGTTGGATTGCACACCTATTGAGCAGAACCATCGTCTAGTAAGTATCCAGACCAAGTACCTACTGATCGAGCTTGCTATCAGAGGTTAGTTGGGCGCTTGATTTATTTAACCCATACTAGACCAGATATTACATATGTAGTGAGTGTTGTGAGTCAGTTCATGCATAACCTGAGCGAGAGTCACATGGATGTTGTTGTGAGAATTTTATTGTACTTGAAGTCAGCTCTAGGAAGAGGAGTATTGTTTTTCAAACACAACAATATTCTCGATGTTTGTGGCTTCACGGATGCAGATTAGGCTGAGAATGTTACAAACAGAAGGTCGACATCAGGTTACTTCACCTTTGTGTGGCTAATTTGGTTACATGGAATAGTAAGAAACAGAATGTTGTGGCACGATCCAGTGCTGAAGCTGAGTACAGAGGTATGACCCATGAAATATATGAGTTGTTGTGGCTAAGGAATTTGTTACGTGATTTGGGTGTTCATTCCAAAAAGGCTATGTAGTTGTATTGTGACAATAATACTGCAATTGATATATCACAAAATCTAGTTCAACATGATCGTACTAGACACGTGAAGGTTGATCGACACTTTATAAAGGAAAAGCTAGATGCCAAAATTATTAGCTTTCCCTTTGTTTCAACTGAAGAGCAGCTTGCAGATATACTCACTAGAGGGGTTTCCAAGAAAGCACTCTATGGCTCACTAGGAAAGCTATGCATGATTGATGTATATGCGTCAACATGAGGGAAAGTGTTATCGTGAGTCAGAATATGAATGTAAATATATTGTAGTTAAGTTGCAGATTAATTTCAGATATTCTATAGTTAATAGTTATCATTTGTATTCATTGTAAACTCCTATATAAACCTTCATGGTGAGATGAACAATATGTTAGAAAGTTCATTCCTCTTAATATCATTATATTTTAGTGTCACAATCTGCCGGTGTATATTTATGTGTGTGTGTCTATATATATAATTGCATTGGTTTATATAAGATTGCTACTTGTTTTTGAACATTATATATCAATTTTGTAGGTATACAAGCCCAACAGATAAGATAGTGTTCTCTGTTGGAGATGAGAGATCCCACATCAGAAACATGATAAATAAAATATAGCTTATATGCGGGTGGATTATTCCTAATTGTACCGATGCCTTTTGTAGATAAAACTCAACACCTGAAAAGTGGTTAAGTTGTGACAGTATCAGTATAAGGATGATCCACAGACCACGCTTGTCTCTGTTTGACTTGGTATCAGAGCGGGTCTCTCTCTAATTGTTTCTCATTGGTTGGTGGGTTCGATTGGTGTGATATATGTACACGTGCTAAACCCTTGAGTCTGGTTACACGTGAGGGTTAGTGTTTGTGTGGATTGTTACCAAGTGTCAAATGGGCCGGGTTAGTGGTCGGATTGGTTTAGACATTTGTACACGTGCTAAACTCTTGAGTCTGGTTGCACGTGAGGGTTGGTGTTTGAGTGGAGAGGGTGACATAAATTCACGTGCAGACCTTGTCAGGTTGCACTTGAGGGGACGTGTTAGAGAGGAGAGATCACACATCAGAAACATGATAAATAAAATATAACTTATATGAGGATAGATCATTCCTAATTGTACCGAACCGAAGCCTTTTGTGAATAAAACCCAACACATTAAAGGTGGTTAAGTTGAGACAATATCGATATAAGGATGATCCACGGACCACGCTTGTCGCTGTTTGCAAAAGGGCTTATGGCTAGAAACAGAAAGGGTAACCCCTAGCAAAAATCTGCTAAAGCCTACTCTAGGTAATGTCACATTCATAGGTTTACTTGGTTATCAATATTTTCGGTTGAATACATTGCTTATGTTTTGGTCCTGCTTCAGATTCCCGATTTGCTGGTGTAGAATGTGGAGTTCCTTCAGAATTGAAGTATGATCAGAAGAATTTTAGACTGTGAGGCCCTTTTGGGACATGCCCAATAGCTTTTTCTCTCTTTCTTTGCCTCAGGGTGTAATGAAAATTTGTGGTATGTGATTTTGTCAGTCTTTTGTTCATGTACTCTGGAATCTGAATTTAGTACTTGTGAATATATAATGAGATTCTTCAGCATATCAACCATTGAATGGAACCAATGCACAGTAATGACACTCATTATTGAATGTAATTCAGACAAAATTACAAAAACTCATAAAGCAAAGTTTCCCAGGAAATAAGTACTTATGTTGGTAGCCCTTTTATTAGAAGCACTTTCCTCAGTAGTCTCTAGGAAACCATAATAATAAAGTAATAAACTAATAATGCACTTGTTGGAAGCACTATTTGGATAAACTAAGTGCTGGGAACAAAGGTCAGGTTTAAGAATTGTAGAATTTCTGTTTCATGGGGGCTAATAAGGTTTGAATCCTATTTCATTCTAAACGAACTTCGTACCACTGAACTGAACCAACATCTCCATGGATTTCTAGTTCGCAAACAGACCTGACTAAATAAGTAACAGCATCATCAATGCTTTCATATCTCGCAAGATCAGAAGGAAGGTTCTTGGCTGGCCAGTTTTCCAGCCAACCTTTCAACTTGACCCTCAACTCTTCTTCCGTAACAAACTTCTCATCCTCTCCTGGTTCCAATAACACATAAGTTTCACTATCGGTATGTACCCTTCTCCTCACTGCACAAACCTGACATAAATTGCAAGACCAGCTTTAATAACATAATTTATTAGTAATATCTATAATTTGAATACAAACTTGACTGAAAAATTAATGTACAACCTTGACCGTATTTCTCTGATGAACTAAAGAACTTGTAAACTCGGTTTTGTTGGTCGACATTAGTTGGTTTAAGGAGGTTCCAATTTCCTGCGTTGTTGCTTGTTTGCCTGCAGGCATGTTGCAGTTAGCTATGCTGGAATGCCATAATGTGCTACAGATTTTGGTTAGTTTGTTAGCAACAAAAATGACAAACCGAACTAAACTGTATCAAAGCTATGAAATTTCTGCAGTTACACATCTACTGTCAAAGGGTTCAGTTTACTTGAGTATATGTTATTCTGTACACCTAACAGAAGATGTAGATTCCACAAGGATCTTTCTACAAAGCTCAAATACTTTCAAGAAGTGTCAAACTAACAAATTGTGCAGTATTGGTAATCGATATGGAACATGTTTAATTTATAGTGCAAACTAAGATTAGGATTTAGAGCTTACAGTTGAAAGAGAGTACTCCACTGTGGACTAACTGTTTCTCCAAAGCTCCTTCCATCAGAACCAATTTGCTAGCAAAGTTGAGCATCTTGGTCTAATCCCAAGATATTAAAATCTCAAACTAAAACAAATGTGATGTGTATCGAAACTCAAAACCAACTTTGCAGATAACCTGCTCAAACTGAGCCTCTGGTTTGCAGCTTTCCACTTGTCACCCTCACCTTCATTATATTTTCGAATCTACCCCAATCAGAGCTCATTTTCAAAATGGGCCGGCCCAAATTGTAGAAAAGTTGGTTTTCCCGCGTGAAGCATTTAAGTTCGTTTCTTTGCTGTCCTTTTGGTTACAACTTAGAAGAGACCAATCAGTGAGTTAAATCAGTTAGTAGAGGAAGTTCCTTGAGCTGACTTAGTAACCCCGATATAACAAATATCAAACTCCCTTCTAGGTCCTCTATATCTTTCAGAACCACCCAAAATCTAAGCCAGTTCTTCTCAATCAATTCCTAAGCCTAACAAAGTTGTAACCTTGTTGATCAATATCTTCCAATTTTAGCAGTTTGAGGATTTTCGTCTTTGTTCAAAGCTTTAGTCATGGCTTATGCATATATATAGCGATGATGGTCATAAACATAATCTAAAGGTTTGATCAATATCTTCCAATTTTAGCAGTTTGAGGATTTTCGTCTTTGTTCAAAGCTTTAGTCATGGCTTATGCATATATATAGCGATGATGGTCATAAACATAATCTAAAGGTTCATTTCGAATCTGATCCCGTGAATGGCTGTTGTAGTTCAAGCAGCTGCTACACATCTTTGTTGTAACGAGTGCAAGAAAGAACACAGATTTACGTGGTTCACTAACGATATGTTAGCTACGTCCACGGGCAGAGGAGAACAGTTTTATTATCTTGAGGAAAAACACAGAATACAGAATACAGAATACAATTAGGTTTAGGACGTTTATATACTAAACCCTAAACCCTATATACTAAGCCCAACAGGAAACCATAACCCAGCGAGATCCCCGAATAGCTGGTACCCCCAGATGGCTGGTTCAAGGCATATATTAACAAATCTCCACCTTGACTTGAATCCTCTCACAAATAACAGATGTACCAGATGCATCACAGTAATGCCAGATGTACAAATAACTCTTCTGCCTCAGATGTTGCCCCCAAAGGGCAACTAACAGCTTGTAACATTTAGCAAGTCCAAACAATGTTGGAACTTGCTGTGCGGAACCGACTTGGTGAGCATATCAGCGGGATTATCAGCAGTACCCATTTTCTTCACCTTAATTCTGCTCTCACTTTTCAGAAAATGATACCTGACATCAATGTGCTTAGTCCTCTCATGATGAACCTGATCCTTTGCTAAACATATTGCACTCAAACTGTCACAATATACTATAGCCTGATCATGATGCAAACCAAGACTATTGACCAGTCCCTTCAACCATATTCCTTCCTTTGCAGCTGCTGTCAAAGCCATGTACTCTGCTTCAGTAGTAGACAAAGTCACTGTAGGCTGCAAAGTAGCTTTCCAACTAACAACAGAGCCACCAAGAGTAAAAACATAACCAGTCATAGATCTCCTAGTGTCAACATCTCCAGCATAATCGCTATCTGAATAGCCTGTTACTAAGCATTTTGTATCACCTCCATAAATGAGACCAACATCAGACGTACCTTTGAGATACCGAAAAATTCTCTTCACGGCTTGCCAATGCTCCTTTTCGGGCTCACCCATAAACCTGCTGACAACACTAACAGCATGTGCAAGATCAGGCCTAGTGCAAACCATAGCATACATCAAGCTTCCTACTGCACTTGCATAGGGAACTCGAGACATGTATTCCTTCTCCTCAGCAGATTTAGGTGCAAACGCAGTAGACAAATGAATATTTGCAGCACTTGGAGTATCTATAGATTTTGATGTAGACGTATCAAACCTGGACAATATTTTCTGGATGTAACCTTTCTGTGATAAGAAAAGCTTTTTCTGACTTCTATCCCTGTAAATCTCCATTCCCAAAATTTTTTGGGCTGCTCCCAAATCCTTCATCTCAAACTCTGTACTGAGGAAACCCTTCAACTTCTGGATATCTGACTTGTTTTCTGCAGCTATCAACATATCATCTACATACAGGACTAGATAAATGAGAGAACCATTTGTTACCTTGTTGTAGTAGACACAACAGTCATACGGACTCCTGATGTAGCCTATCTCTATCATATAGCTATCAAACCTCTTGTACCACTGTCTAGGAGACTGCTTTAGTCCATACAAAGACTTCTTCAACTTGCAAACATAGTCTTCTTTTCCAGGAACTTGGAAACCATCTGGCTGAGTCATGTATATCTCTTCTTCCAATTCTCCATGTAGAAAAGCTGTCTTCACATCTAGTTGTTCAAGCTCCAGATTCTGATGTGCAACTATGGCTAGTAACACCCTGATAGAAGTATGTCTGACCCCTGGCGAGAAAATCTCATTGTAGTCTACTCCCTCTTTCTGATGGAACCCTCTTGCAACTACTCTAGCTTTATACTTAATGCCCTCAGCAGGTGACAACCCTTCTTTCTTCTTGAAAACCCATTTACAAGTAATGATCTTTCTCCCCTGATCAGGTCGTTTGGTCAATTCCCAAGTCTGATTTCTCTGAAGTGACTCCATCTCATCTCTCATTGCAGCAAGCCATTGGGTTGACTCTATACATGTAATTGCTTCCTTGTAGGTGGATGGCTCATGAGGATCCACCTCTTCAGCAACCTGTAGTGCATAGGCCACCATGTCCTCAAACCCATACCTCGTGGGAGCTTTCCCAAAATTTGCTCTCCTAGATCGCTCATGAGTCAAAATATGCTGATTAACTACCCTTGGTTCTGTTTCTGAATGTAAGTGTTGATCTTCTTGTTGTGGTTCACTCTCATCTTCAGTGACTTGTTGCTCCACCTGTCTCTCAACACTACAATTTTCTGATACTACAATAGACTTCACAGTAGGGTTAAACATAGAATTTTCATCAAATACTACGTTTATACTAAGTATAACCCTCTTTTCGGATGGAGACCAGATTCTGAAACCTTTAACCCCATCCCCATAGCCTACAAACACTCCCTTTTTAGCTCTTGGTTCTAACTTACCCTCACTTACATGATAATAAGCAGTACACCCAAAAACCCTCAGATTGGAGTAATCAGCGGACTTACCAGACCACATCTCATAAGGTGTTTTGAGATGTATACCTATGTGAGGTCCACGATTTATCAGATAACATGCAGTACTCACCGCTTCTGCCCAGAACCTTCTCTCTAATCCAGCATTAGAGAGCATGCACCTAGCTCTCTCCAGAAGTGTCTGATTCATACGTTCTGCTACACCATTTTGCTGTGGTGTATTCCGGACTGTATGATGCCTTGCAATACCTTCAGACTTGCAGAACTCATCAAATTCAGCAGAACAGAATTCCAAACCATTATCAGTTCGCAGCCTCTTGATCTTCTTCCCTGTTTGATTTTCCACTAATGCCTTCCACTGCTTGAAGTTCTTGAAGGCGTCACTTTTATGCTTCATCACGAACACCCAAGTCATTCTTGAGTAGTCATCAATCATAGACACGAAATATCTGTGACCTCCCAAAGAATCAACACGAGAAGGACCCCAACAATCAGAATGAATATAATCAAGCGTGCCTTTAGTTTTATGAATTGCTTTATGAAATTTTCTGCGATGTAGCTTCCCAAAGATACAATGTTCACAGAAACCAAGATCCTTGACCTTGTGGCCACCAAGAAGATCATGTTTTGACAGAATTTGCATCCCTCTTTCACTCATATGACCGAGCCTCATGTGCCATAGCTTGGTCATATCATCCTTGTAAACCTCCGATGATGCAACAACAGCAGAACCTGACAGCATAGAACCTTGCAGAAAATACAAAGTACCCCGCTTGACACCTTTCAGAACCACATTGGAACCCTTGTAGACATTTAGGACTCCACATGAGCCTTTGTGCTGTCTAGTAGACCCAAAGAAATCAGATTCTTCGTCATGCGTGGAGCATGCCTAACATCATTCAATGTACAGAATTTACCATCATGTGTCCGTATTTTGATTGAGCCTATTCCAACCACCTTGCATGCATGGCTGTCAGCCATAGAAATATTGCCTTCATCTATCTGCTCATAGGTTGAAAACCACTCTCTACGTGGACATATATGATAAGACGCCCCGGTATCCAAAATCCACACATCCCTGTGATGTGTGTGTGCATCTGCAACCAAGGCCAAATCCTCTTCAGAATTGGTGTCAACTTCTGCTACAACAGCAGTACCTGATGGTTTCTCATGCTGCTTCTTCTTCTTTGGACATTCGTTTTTCCAATGTCCCTTTTCTTTACAGTAGTTACAGACATCATTAGATTTGGAACTCTTTAAAACTGGTTTCTTGAATTTCTTCTTCCCCGAGCTTCCCTGTCCCATACTTCCACTAGCTACCAACCCAGCAGCCTAACTGTCTGAACTTGTACCGGTCGCCTTATGACGCATCTCTCTAGTATGAAGAGATGATCTAACCTCCTCCAGAGTCACAGTATCTCTCCCACCAATAAAAGAATCCACAAAGTTCTCATACGACAAAGGTAGAGATACCAGCAGAATTAGGGCAGCATCTTCATCATCAACTTTAACATCAATGTTACGCAACTCTAATAGAATTGTGTTTAACTGATCTAATTGATCTCTTAGAGTCGTGCATTCTTCCATTCGCAGACTGAACAGACGTCGCTTTAGAAGCAACTTGTTGGTTAAAGACTTCGTCATGTATAGACTCTCAAGCTTCAACCACAGACCAGCCGCAGTTTCCTCCTCTGCGACCTCGGTGATTATATCATCTGCAAGACACAACAAAATTGTCGAGTGTGCCTTCTCCTCCAGACTGGCCATCTCAGCGATTTCTGGATCCCCCGGCTTCTACACAAGCGGCGCCCACATCCCTTGTTGTTTTAACAAAGCTCGCATCTTGATCTGCCATAAACTGAAACTGTTTCTCCCCGTGAATTTATCGATCTTCACGTTCAAAACAGACATCTTTCTTCCCAGAATTCGAACCCCTCCTGGGCTCTGATACCAGTTTGTTGTAACGAGTGCAAGAAAGAACACAAATTTACGTGGTTCACTAACGATATGTTAGCTACGTCCACGGGCAGAGGAGAACAGTTTTATTATCTTGAGGAAAAACACAGAATACAGAATACAATTAGGTTTAGGACGTTTATATACTAAACCCTAAACCCTATATACTAAGCCCAACAGGAAACCATAACCCAGCGAGATCCCCGAATAGCTGGTACCCCCAGATGGCTGGTTCAAAGCATATATTAACAATCTTCTTCTTGTTCCTCTTCATCACGTTCTTCAATGCAAGACGAAGAACCATATGATATTGATAAAGCTGATTTTGATTCATTTCCCGAACCTAATAACCAACCGGACCTAATTGAGCCACCGGCTTCTGCATGCGCTATCACCAGAGGTTAGTCCACAGACCATTGTTCCTCAAATTCCAATGTCGAGCGGGCGGCCTTCAGGATAAGATCCAAATCGACTCCCACCAACTATGTTTGTCGCAAAGCCTTTATCGGCTATGGAATGGAGTGTAGCTTCAAATGAATCATTGTTCAGTATTGATGTGGGGAATAGCAGCTTCTCAAAAGATCAGTATTCAAGTGAACTGGGGAAGCTTGATGAGATGGTAGAGACTCTTGAAACTGATCGTCACAGTAGCGTCGAAAGTAGGAGTGACATTTCGGAGGAAGAGAATTTTGATATTAATATTGTGACGAGGAATGTAAAGAAAGACGAGGGAATCAAAGAGGCAGTGAGGCTGCCCACTATAGAGGAATCAAAGGGTTCTGCCTTCTCTCGCCGTTTCGATGAGAGCGTTTACGCCCAAATTTACATTTTAAACAAAAGAGTAAATGTCCTGAATGAAATGAATACGGGTCGAATCCGCGAGATGGAGGAGACTGCATGACGACTTCACGTGGGAGTGAAAGAGCTCGCTTGCATACGGAGAGTAGTTCCATGCGAAGGGGTCATTTGTATACAAAACATGCGGCGAGCTAAACAATAGGGTTCGTACGAGGTTCATGCGAGGCGAAAGGACTATATGCGAGGTTCATGCGAGGCGAAAGGACTATATGCGAGGCGAGCCAGCAGAACTATATGATGCAAACTTGTCAAAGTTTGAGTTGAAGACTCAAAAGTACTTATGACGAGCTACAACTGTGCGAAGTATAAGTTTCCACACAATAAGAAGATGGCAATGATGCGAGTTGTTGTCAGGTGAACTACACGTATTCATCCAAAGAGAAGACTTAATTTGCATACTATTAATTCTCTAGCTTCCATTGATACAAAGTAGGTCGTACGTGTTACATGGTGGGAGGTAAACTATGCAATGCAAGTATTACTCTACTTTCTCACCGTCAAGTCTTTGACACACCAAGTCTTTAACTGGCCAAATCTTCAAGGAGTATTCGAAGCCTACTCTATTACTTAGAAGAGCGACCGCAAATAGACAATCATATTTGCATACGCTACTACATTATTGTTGAAGATTTCTATAAGTTTTTGACTCAATTATGACCAATTACTGTGACCTTAAAATAAATCTTCATACGTGATTGGAACCGCGTCACCTAATTACGTAGTTGTTAAGTAAGACGAAACTACGTGCAACTCAACCAACTATGCAGCAAAGACTGTATCCTTATCTACTATACAAACCACTATAAAAGAAATGTTCCAGGATCAGTCTAGACACACAACTTTTACAATCAATCAACAAAAACAAACAACAACTCTACCTCGTCGATACAAGCCCAGACGCTAAAACAAATTCTTCCGACTCCCCGTAGTCATCATCACGGTATGAAGCTTCTCGAAATAACGTTTTGTTTCCTTCCTTTTGATAGCTCTGCTCATCTCTACATGAGTATCGATCAGAGTAGCACACTACTCGTAAATATTTCCTCTAAGGTGACACCGGTGACCTACATTCGTTTGACGCGAAGTAAATGTGGCACACACCCCTATTCTTATACTATTTTCTACATTTCGCACCTGTGCGGACACACGCCCGCACCTTCTTTAATTTTAGTATAATTTAGTTTTTACATTTTAATTTCTGTATCTGTACTATCTTCCCTCTAGCTAGAAGCGAGGCCAAAACAGAGAGTAATCATAGCAACCAATCTTTACAATTTTTCCGGTGTAAGCGATATTACTTTCATTATTCCATACTATTTAGATATACAATTCATGAACCAAAATACTTGAATTAGATTATGAATCAGGAAAATAGAAGGCACATACGTTGGATTTCTTGCATTGTTCTAATTGAGAGATGTTGTGCGTTGGTTTCAGCTTGGCATGCAGGTCAGCAGGATCATCATGTTCTGCATGACCATGTAAAGGACACATCAGAGCAAGTAACAGAGGAGAAGCAGGAGATGAGGGCGCCTGAGAAGCAGGAGTACCAGCCGGAGGAGAAATTTCGGACTCCAAGTTATTTTTGGAGTCTTTTGATAATTTAGTTCGAACCACTATAAAACACAAAATAAGAATAAATCAGCTGTTATTCGGTTTTATTTGAGTCTCACATTTACTCAAAATTTAAATTTGTGCTTTAGTCAGTGCTTGTCCAATAATCTCATAGTGGCAATATCCAATGTCTCATTCTATCCATTCCAACTCTTTAAAATATGGCCATTTTTTCTTTTGGTAGATCCAATTGAAAACGAACCTCATTTCTTCATGCCTTACCTGATATTATTTCTTTTCTTTCTTGACAAATTACAGGATATTAAGATTGGTCCTTCAAATTACAAAAGAGGACAAATGTTTGTATAAAGATGATAGAACTAGCCAACAACCCAAGCATGAAATAGATGGCCCCGTAAAAGAAAATGAAAAGACTCTTCCCTTTATGGGTTGAGAAAATACCAACCACATGCAATTGTAGCATATGAGTTAAAATCTTTTCAGTAAACTATATATCTACATGTATATTACATAAATTCGATATAACCGATAATTTTTATGTCTAAATAATATATTTATATGTTTTAAAGTAAAATACATGTTTGATGTGAAAATGTATTTTCTCGAACCAAGTTTGAGGACATGTCAGTACCTATGAGTCAGGTACAACCTTAATCTTGATGCTTGTTCGCCTTTTGTCTTCTTCTCAAACGATTGTCGTACGGGCGTTGGTCAAGCCGGCACTTAGGTTCTTCACAGACCCAGCTGAAGAGCAACTAGGATTTTTCTCCTCCTCTTGCGAAGTGGACGTTCCTACTCAGACCGGTGTAGTTGAGCAGAGCTAAAAATCAAGAGTGTAGTGCGTTCGCCAAAGGATCTCTGACAAACGGTGGATATTTGCTAGAGTTCCCACTCCAACAATAGTTTTTGCGGGTATTCGCCTACGGATAGGGCTTTATGAAGCGATGATAGACTGTTCGCTCACGGATGAGGCTTAGTGAGATAGAAGCGGGTAGTGCTTACGGATGAGGCTTTGGTGAGTTAGCAACGGATAATGCCGGCGGGTCGGGCTTTGGTGAGTAGCAGCGGATAATGCCTACGGATAGGGCTTTTGTGGACAAAAAGACTCGAGGAATCTTTCTGGTAGAAGTGCACCGGAGAGGCTTGTTTTGCAGCGTGCAAAAGTTGTATTGAATCGTTGAGATGTTTCTGTCTCTGTATCTTGACCCCTTTATATAGTGAACACTAAGGTTTGTTCTTTCTTGTGGATCAAGGCATATCAAATCTTCTTAGATCTTCGAAGGGTTCCTTAAGCAACCACAAATCCTTGCCAAACATGACTTCCAGTCGAAAGAAAACACATTAATAATAACTTAGACCGTAAGAATCGGTTCACTGGGCTCTCTTCTTAACCATTCGCCGAAAGATAATATTTTGGTCCAAACAATACATACTGGCACATATTATTAAGAAACATAACAAGTGATTATATGCGTTAATTTAGTGTCAAGTTCGAAGTTTGCAGATGTGCGATAGCCAGAAATTTTAGACTACATCACTAGTGCGTCAATCCTACATCATTTGGCAAGAAATTTTGCTTTCTGATGAGGTGTGATCTTTGTGTATATGCGACATATGCCAAAAGAAACAAAGCATCATCTGGCTGGTTGCTGGAAAGCCTGGAATTCTATAATATATACGTGCATCCATTCCATGCCACTATGCTATATACTTAGTTTAATCTTGCTTAGCTTGAAATTTGAAATAATAAAGCTTTCTGATTAATTTGTGCCTTCATATATAAAATCTTGCAGATTAATCTGGTGCAGAACTTTGAGAATCTTCAAGAATTAGGGGACACAACTCGGGTTAGATGAGACACAATCACACAATATCAGAGACCCGAATCCGGAACTCTCTCAAAGGATGAGATTTGGTTAGGAATCTTAGGGATGTGTATTTATTTTGCCTCATGACTGGGATGGTGTTTTGTTATTGTAAGCTGTAATAACGAAGGAGCAATCTTTATGTCAAAGGAAAATGAACAGAGAATATTTAGAAAACTAAAAAGAATACTTAGATTTACAATAAGAAATCATTTTTCATTGGAAAATCTTTGTTAAAAAATGAATATTGGAAAGAGAAAAGTTACAACCGTGTGAGAGAATAGCGAGAGATCCTAAGAGAGAAAAACCGCTCTTCCAGCTGCGCCGCAATGTTTCCGTTGGCCTCACCAGTATATGCTAATTGCAGCCGGAAGGGATGTCAGGATCGGTGCTCAGTGTTGGGCGTTGAGAGGATCCATTTTGTTTGGTTCTCGATCGGCGATGGGGATTACACACAGGTGAAGATTTGTAACGCAGATGGTTACGATTAGTTGTGAAGTCATGGTGCACATCAGTTTCAAACTGCGACGCGCCGACTGTCTCATCTCAGATAGCACTGCTAAATCGGTGGGGATTGGGTGGTGTTCTTCCACAAATAGTACAACGAGAGGCGGTAGGGATGGGTACAACGCTGCGGTCTACCTCCCATATAGGATCTCAGGTTCTCTAGAGGTGGCGGTTTGGAATGTGATATGTTGTTGCTTGGCCGACGAAATCCTCCTGACGGTATGGGAGATCTGGCGGCGACAACAGTTCGACGATGGGGAGGCAGAGGTGATGGTGGTGAGCCTGCGTGTGCGACGACCATTTCGACGATGGTCAAGGGAGTGGTTCTTCCTTGCCCTGACCCTAGAGTGGGCCAGGTGGTTTTATGGGCATGGGGTTTTTCCTAGGTTGTTTTTTTAATTTGTCGTATTTTTATTGTTTGATTTTATGTGGCTTCATGCCGTTAATCAACCCTATTATAGTATAGTTAAGTGGACTATATCTTGACAATTGCACACCAAGTTTGATGACTCTTCTAATGAGACAACGAGTTCATTGCTTAATTAAATGATCGTGAGATTTTTATGTCAGAGTTAAATCTTCACATAATAGGAAAGCAGGTATACATAGTCTTTTATGGCTTCATATGAGTTTTAGTTTTCAGTTATGTCGCAATGTTTTATGCAAAGCAAATAGAGTCATTATTGATTTACTCTTTGCTAGTTGGTTCTTGCTTGAATGCATAGGTTGTGTAGGGTCTTCTGATATTGTTTTTAAGTGTTCTTACATAATGAGGTTTATGTTTTATGTTCTCCCTTGTATTATGCAATTTCAGTAATAATAACGGCGTCAGGGCTGCCTTCTAGCCTTTAGATTAAAAAAAATTATTTTCATTGCACTTTTATGTATGATGTAATTGTATCTCATACTCTTATTCTTTACTGATTACTGATATTGTAAACAAACAAATACTACGTAATCTTTTTAGAACATCTCCAACAACTCATATAAAACTAAAATTACATTTATTTTAGAGGAAAAAAAAATAATTTTTGGCTCCAACAACTCGTGTAACCATCCTCTATAATAGAAAAAGAGGAAAGCCAGAGAAACATATTCTCTATATTTGTAGAATTCTCAAAATTTGTATAATTCATGAAGAATTTTTTAAAATTTATTGTTTTTCTATAATAATTTACTCTCTTTCTTAAAAAATAAAAGAAAATATCATTTACACATTTGTAGCGGAAGATTGAGAAATTTAAGAATGCGATGTGTGATTTTGATTTGAATTAATATATATACTTATTAAATTATACAAAAAAATATTTAATTTTGTAAAGTAAAATAGAAAAACTATGAGTTATTTTTTATAAAGATTTTATAATTTTCTTTTCTATAATAAAAAAATTATGGAAGAAATTATGAAGTTTCTAACGTCATACGGTTAGTCACTATACATTACCTCACCACAATCAAGTCACTTTCAAAATGTCCATAAAGCAATTAATTCTTAGACTCCATAACTTGTTGAGGCAAACGATTACAACTTCTAAGACGTTTGTCAAACTTCATAAAAGAAGCTTAAACACGATCAATACTATTCAAAAGAAGAAGATTGCGAGATTTTAATATAAATTGTTCGACTAATTGTTTCAACAAGTGAAGTCAGAGGCAGCCGCCAGGCGGGAGTGGTGAGTGGAGTACTGTTGCAGCCTAAGTTGGCCTCACTCTCCTTCTCTAATATCTCCACGTGGACTCCTCTCGCTTTCGCCGCGTGTTACCGGAATCTTTTCACTTCCAAATTTCAAACCACCCTCTCCTCCTCCTCAACCACGGAGACCGGAGGAGGAGTAGAGCGTTGACGCGGCTGACGGCATTTATTGACCGCCTGTGGACCCCCACCACGGCTTAAGACGACAAACCCCAAAAGTTTCAAGAACCAAAAAATAGAAAGAAGGACGCGTTTTCTTCTCCAAAGAAAAACACAGTCGAATTGAATGACCTAGCTCTCTCTCGTCACTCAAAAAATTTCAGAGCTAGGGTTTGCCCTCCTAAACCCCGCCCTACTCTTTCTAGGGTTTTGGGGGTCCTGATCTCCTCTCCGTTTTCTCCGACGACCGGGTTTTCCCGAAATGGGTGCTCGATCTTCCTCCTCTCCGGTCTCCAATTTCCTCTCTTTCACACTACCCACTTCGCCGTTCCTGCTTCTGAAGCTCGTATTGCTCCTGTGCGTCTTCGCCGCCGCCAGAAACGGCGTCGTTGCCGCGGAGACCGACGCATCGGTCCTGCTGGAGCTCAAAGGCGCGGTCTTGGACTCCGCCGGGCTGCTCTCCAGCTGGGGAAGAGTCAATTCCAGCCACTGTGACTGGTCCGGTGTCTCCTGCGACAGCAATTTTCGTGTCGTTTCTATCAACATTACCGGCAGTGGAGGTAAATCGGAGCCCTTTTCGTGTGTTGAATATGATCAGTTTCCGTTTTACGGGCTCGGGATTGGGAGGAGGTGTGGCGGCGGTGAAGGGAGCTTGGTGGGGAAACTCCCTTCTGCGATTGGGAAGCTCACTGAGCTAAAGGTGCTGTCTTTGCCGTTTAATGGGTTTGAAGGTGAAGTTCCTGTTGAAATTTGGGTGATGAGGAGTTTGGAGGTACTTGATCTCCAAGGGAATTCGGTTACCGGGTCTTTGCCGGTAACCGTGAACCCGAACTTGAGGGTTTTGAATCTTGGGTTTAATAAGATTCAGGGGGAGATACCGATCTTGAGCTCTGTGGGGTTAGAGATCTTGAATTTAGCTGGGAATAGGGTGAATGGGTCTGTTCCGGGTTATGTTGGGAGGTTGAAGGGGGTGTATTTGTCGTATAATTGGCTCAGCGGGGATATTCCAAGTGAGATTGGGGAGAATTGTGGGAGGCTTGAGCATCTTGATTTGTCTGGGAACTTCTTGGTACATAAGATTCCGACTACTTTGGGGAATTGCAGTAAGCTGAGGACGTTGCGTTTGTATTCGAATATGTTGGAGGAAGGTGTTCCGGCTGAGCTGGGAAGGCTTAGAGGGCTGGAAGTGTTGGATGTGTCGAGGAATAGCTTGAGTGGTTTGTTGCCTCGGGAGCTAGGGAATTGTTCTGAGTTGTCTGTGCTTGTGCTTTCGTCGCTGTTTAATCCGCTTCCGGTTGTGAGAGGGAATTATACTGATGAGTCTTTGTTGGAGCAGTTTAGTTCTATGAATGATGACTTCAATTACTTTCAGGGGTCAATGCCTAAGGAGATTACAGGCCTTCCGAAGCTGAAGATCTTGTGGGCGCCAAGAGCAAGTATTGAGGGCAGCTTTCCTAGTGATTGGGGTGCTTGCGAGAACTTGGAAATGATCAATTTGGCTCAGAATTTTTTTACAGGGGAAATATCTAGTGGGCTTAACCGCTGCCAGAAGCTTCATTTTCTTGACCTGAGCTCTAACAAGCTTACTGGGGAGCTTGTTCAGGTTCTTCAGGTTCCTTGTATGACTATGCTTGATGTCAGTGGAAATTTCTTGTCAGGTTCAGTGCCTGAATATGCTAACAGTACTTGTCGTCCTGTTTCATCTGTGGACCTTTCTATCAAAGATGACGATTTTTCCTCGCCCTATGAGGCATTTTTTGGATCTAAAGCTCAAGCTGGAATTCCATTTCTATGGCACACCGAGAATGATGTTGTAGTAATTCACAACTTTGGGCACAATAATTTTACAGGCACTCTGCAATCATTGCCCATTGCACCTGAAAGGTTTCAAAAGAAAATTCTCTATGCATTCCTTGTTGGAGAAAACAAGCTTACTGGAGCATTTCCAGGTAATTTGTTTGGGAAGTGTCAGGGATTAGATTCACTGGTTGTTAATGTTAGCAACAACAGGTTAGATGGGGAGATTCCAACTGAAATCGGTAAAATGTGCGAATCTCTCAAGTTTTTAGATGCATCTGTGAATCGGATTATGGGTTCCATTCCCCCCAGTTTTGGAGACTTGGTGTCCCTTGCTGGCCTTAACCTGAGTTTGAACATGTTGCAAGGTCAAATTCCGACCACTATTGGCCATATAAGGGATCTGGAGCATCTTTCTTTGTCTGGTAATAACCTTACTGGTGTTATCCCTGCTAGTTTGGGGCAGCTTTACTCCTTGCGTGTGCTTGAGCTTTCTCGGAACTTTCTCACTGGTGAGATACCAAAAGATCTTGTTAGCTTGCAAAACTTGAGAGTTCTTCTGCTGGACAAAAATAAACTTTCTGGCCAGATTCCATCTGGTTTGGCAAATGTGACCATGCTCTCAGCCTTCAATGTGTCGTACAATAACTTCTCTGGTTCGTTGCCTTTGAACAATAGCCTGGTGAATTGCAATACTGCTATTGGAAACCCTTATTTGAGTTCCTGTCCCACACTTTCTCAAGTACAACCAGCTGTTTCTCAAGGAAGAGTTGGCGACTCGAAACCTTATGCTTCTCCATTGGTAGGAACTCAGAAGACTTCTGGTAGTGGTTTCAATTCAATTGAAATAGCATCCATTACATCTGCATCTGCCATTGTTTTAGTGCTTCTTGCTCTTGTTGTTCTGTTCTTGTATACACGGAAGTGTAATCGAAAGTCTGGAGGTATAGGCTCTACTAGGAAGGAAGTTACAGTTTTCACAAACATTGGCGTTCCACTGACTTTTGAGAATGTTGTTCGGGCCACGGGGAGCTTCAATGCTAGCAATTGTATTGGGAATGGAGGTTTTGGAGCGACTTATAAGGCGGAGATAGCACCTGGAGTCCTAGTGGCGATAAAACGGCTTGCAGTTGGAAGGTTCCAAGGAGTGCAACAGTTTCATGCAGAAATCAAAACTCTGGGGAGGCTTCGACATCCAAATCTGGTCACTTTACTAGGTTATCATGCCAGTGAAACAGAGATGTTCCTGATATATAATTATTTTCCTGGTGGTAATCTGGAGAAATTTATTCAGGAAAGGTCTACCAGGGCTGTGGATTGGAAGATACTTCACAAGATTGCTTTGGACATAGCCCGTGCACTTGCCTACCTACATGACCAGTGTGTACCTCGTGTCCTCCACCGTGATGTCAAGCCCAGCAATATTTTGTTGGATGATGATTTTAATGCATATCTATCAGACTTTGGTTTGGCTAGACTTCTGGGAACTTCAGAAACCCATGCTACTACTGGTGTAGCTGGGACTTTTGGATATGTTGCCCCAGAATATGCAATGACATGTCGTGTTTCAGATAAGTCTGATGTGTATAGTTATGGTGTGGTACTTCTTGAGTTGCTCTCTGACAAGAAAGTGTTGGATCCTTCCTTCTCTTCATATGGAAATGGATTCAACATCGTTGCATGGGCATGTATGCTTCTTCGACAAGGCCGTGCAAAGGAATTCTTCTCCGCTGGGTTGTGGGATGCAGGCCCTCATGATGATTTGGTCGAAGTTCTACACTTGGCTGTGGTATGTACGGTCGATTCACTCTCGACAAGGCCTACCATGAGGCAAGTTGTTCGACGGCTGAAGCAACTTCAACCCCCCTCATGTTAGCTGCCTGACGTGGTGCGTAACATTAGTAATCTGTAGAAAAGAGGAGCTGTTGTAATCTGTGCTTTTGCACTGAGCCCTCTTTGGGGACTGGCCTTAGGTTAAATTCTAGAACTGTAGTTACACTACTTGTACAGTGTTCGGTAGTTGTACCCCCAATTTATTTTTGATGTATTGCTGTGATTAGTGGCCTTGCTGGTAGATTCTGCAGAAGAATGCAGATTTCACTGCCCTAACTTTGTATATTACATTTGTTGCTCAATAAATCATTGAGTAGATATTATGAACAATACATGTCTATATTCAGCGTCATTGGCTGACCTCAGATAGAGACTAGACCTTAAAAAATGATAATGATAACAATGAGATCAAACTGCAAGTACACAAGACAAGGATCCAGTAACTTTTCATATGAAAATGGTTAAACGTTGTTTCATGGAATGAAACCATACTGATAAAGATCATACTGCGAGTTTCCAACATGTCTTAAATCCACACAAGCAGAACAATTAAATTTAACAAAACTTTACCATAACACATTCGATTTCCAAGTAGAAAACATTAGCAAAGGAATAGCAATCTAGTAAGAACAACTTCGAAAGCCTAGCACAGTTTCTGGTCGAATTCACACCTTTGGAATAGTGATACACATTGAGTTACCCATTTAGCAATGAAAACAATAATTACACACACTAGGTATTACACTGCAGCTATGCTTAGAAATCGCAACTAGAACCAGAAGGCATTACAAACAGAAACAACCCCAAAATAGTGTCTCAAAATATTTTTGCACAGAACCTGCAAAATCTAAACCAACTTCTATCACGTATCTGCAAATTATAGAGAACTCTGATTAAGAAAACAAAACATAACCAAGTTAAATCAATTGTCAATATAAAAACACAAGTTAAGAGAATGAAGAGAGGATTCGGGTACCAGATAAAGACAAAAAAGAAGAAAAAACAAACATGAATAGTGCATACATCTAACGGTAAGAACGCAATCTGACGGTGTGAGATATGTTGGAGAGGAAAGATCTCACATCAGAAAAAGAGAAAAAGGATAAATAAAATATAACTTATAAGTTGATAAATCATATCCAATTGTACCAAGACCTTTTATAGTTAAAACCCAACACTTTAAAGGTGGTTAAGTTGGGACAGTATCGGTACAATGGTGATCCACGAGCCACGCTTGTCCCAGTTCAAGTTGGTATCAGAGTGGGTCCCTCTTCAATTACGTCTCCCAGCGTAATGGGGGAAAGTCTCCCAGCATAATGAGCCCAAATCTGGGTTCATCGAATTGAATTGCCGTCAGAAAAATTCTGATTGACCCATACCATACCAAGTGTTTACAGTAGGCCTTGGACCGCATACCCAATTTCTGAAATGGGAATTGGACCGAATGAATGTACCGATTTCCGATGTGGGAATTGGACTGAATGAATTACACGTGCAGACCTAAAATGTTAGGTTACACGTGAGGGAGAGTGTTGGAGAGGAAAGATCCTACATCAGAAAAAAAGATAAATAGAATATAACTTATAAGTAGATGAATTATATCCAATTGTACCGAGGCCTTTTATAGTTAAAACTCAACACCTTAAAGATGGTTAAGTTGGGATAGTATCGGTATAATGGTGATCCACAGGCCATGCTTGTCCCATTTCAAGTAGATAGACGGGTCATGTGCATCACCGGTGCACCAAATAATTTTCGTTACAATGATGATAGAAAGAAATTCGTAGGTGTTACAATGATGACAGATGATCTGATGCAGACTATAATATCAGTATTCCATCCTTAATGGCTTTATGTACATGTATTAGTTCCAGCTGGTTTACTACTTGATCAACCGGGATAATCACACAGTGATTGATCAAAAACCACTAAACTACTACTTCATAAGTGCTAATCTGATCTTCAGGTTAAGATCATCAATACAAAATAAAATTTGTAAACAAATTACCCCCATATCAAAGCCCGTTGCTAAATTCTTACAAGTTACAAGTTATTACCAACTCTTCCACCTGGAATCTTGTCAGAGAAATCAAGAACACCTACCTGCAACATGTTTAGAATTCTATTGAGAACAGTAAATAGCACATCAGCAGAACATAATATTTACCGTTACCTCTCACCATTTATGAACAGACACAAGGAAATGGCAGACACGAATTCAAATTTCAGAAATTGAAAAGGGATTCATAGTTTCCTCAAGAGGGCGTTCCTGGAAAGCGTATATGGATTTTTTTTTTTAAAAATGATCGACTTCACGGTCCGCTAGGCCCACCAACTTGTTCACCTTCAAGACCCAGCCCATATCCGTATAGCCCGCACATTGTTTATTTTTACATTTTTTCGTCTTTACTTAATGGACCCAACAGCCCGCTAGGCCCCGCCAACGTGGTCACTGCCAAGACCAACCACGTGTCCGCCTAACCCTTCGAAATTATATTTTCCTTTTTTACCCTTAGGTCAAAATAAACGGAAATGTCGTTGCGCGCTTGGACGGCGAAGCCATCAACATCGGTTCCGATGATTCTCCCGGAACCTTGAGATTTGGGGACTCCGACGACAGTGGGACATCTCCGGTGAGGTAAAGTTTTTTTTTCGACAATGGTAAAGAGAGTTGTAAAGTTGAAAACAAAGAGATTACATCTAAGATGGTCATACGAATCGCCTCAGATGGTTATGTTCAGCATTTGATTCATACTTGTATAAATAAAGGGGCGACCGAATCACATAAGGCCATATAAACAACCCGTCTCTTGGTCATAATCAGCATGAAAGACCAGAGAATAAAGAAAAAACTGAGAATTAACGAGTGGCTCCGACCTTGGACATCGGCTTGCAGTCGGGCACTTGGAATGACAGGCAAGAACGCTATTACAAAATGGGAGTAGGATTCACCACAATATGTTTAAGAGGATGCAGCACATCGCCTCCACCAGCATGCTTCACAAACTCGGCAGGAGTTAGAAAGCTTCCGTGACACACACATACAATCCTCACTTCCTCACCTTTCTTGTACCTGTAAAGAAAGCCTTCTACTCTTTTCCCGTTGGGACCATCTACTTTAGTCGACACAGAAGGCATATTTTCCAACACATTCCTCACAATCTCCTTGGTCCCATTGTGAGGACTTGTGGAGTTCAGGCAGTGGTTTTGCATTTGGACAGCTCCATTCAACTGCCCTGAGTATTCAGCAGTCTTTGTCATCTGCTGCGCCACAAGTGGTTCCTTCTCACTCTCTGGCAATGACTCGATATTAGAACCGCTTCTTACTTCTGTGCATTTGCGCACTGCTGCATGACAAGAGGCAGAATATAAGGATATAGATGCTGAACCGTCACGATATAAAAGCTTGTATGAACAACAATCAAATAGGAACATTTTTTTACAACATACAACCGGTCCTAATCCAAAGTTAATTGCCATTTCAAAACGACAAGACGGAATTAATGTCATTTCGAAACTACAAGATCATGTTTTAAATTACATAATTGATTCTCTACTTTTGCTGTTTATCTAAGTAGCCGCTATTCTGTTAAAAGGCCACTAACATAGTGTAGTTTGAAACTTCCAAACATGTAACAAGTTCTCCACACCATCACATAGCAATTAACAAATCTTCCTCGAGAATTTCATGTTGTAGGGGTAGTTTTTTCTTTTCTTTTACACAATAAAACATATCCATTGAAGCATTATGCACATCAATCACTAACATGGCCGAAGTTACACATGAACCCTAAATCCTGGCCGACAATTTCACATAACTTGGACTATAAAATACCATTCTGGTAATGATCCCTATAGGATCCAGTTTCAGTCTTAAGGAGAAATCATATATATTATCAATTCAAAAAATTTAAGAAAAAGAAAATTCTACTACTTCATTGATCAATGTCATATTCAATGCAATGTATTAGTAGTCAACCAAAAACTCAAAGAGAAATCAAACTGAGAATTACCTTGAGCAACTTGGCCATCAGAATCGGTAACCCCCGACGAGCCACTCCTCTGAGACCACATAGTAGTCCCCTGAGATTCCGGGGGCGGCGGTAGCGGCGGCAAAGTACGGCAACCGCCGCCGCCATTGACAGGCTCAGCTAACCTATCCTCCTCGAAATTCTCGCGACTCCGATCCCTAGGCAGCTTTGAATAACTCCTCTGCTGCTTCTCCGATCGCTTCCTCTTGGTCTCCATTCTCCTCAAGCTCTGCAGCTCCTTCCTCTTCCTCCACTCCTCTGTTTCACTCGGAAGCGAGCACGTCCTCGGCACACGACACGTCGTCGTTGCTTCCTCCTCTCTCACCGATGCCGCCGGTACAGGAGAGAAGTCAGAGGTTGAAGACGACCGTTTGAGATGCAACCCCGCCTTGGCTCTCGGGTTCACCCCGAACCTCCCGTTCAACGACAGCCCTAGACTCAGACCAACCTCGTCGGAATCTTCCTCCGGCTGGTCAACAACGACTTTTTGAGACAAATCATTCCCGGATACAATTCTCCGCAACAGATCTCCCTGGAAGTTCGCCACCGGAATTGCGAAAAGCGGCCGGGTGGCGGCGCCTCTGTTCCCACCTTCAGTTTCTGCCATTCAAATAACAAAAAATTCACCCCCGAAATCTAGCGTAATTATGAATAAATGTAAATTCAATATTTTTTCAGCTTTTCTATCGCGAAATTGTTGTCTCTTTCAAAAACATAGCTATACGGACACATTTTCTACGTCACCGGAACGACGAGCCTTCATCTTCATAGTTTCAGAGAGCCAGAGACTCATGAAGAATAAAGAACACATGAAAGTCGTAATTTCAATGTTCAGAAAACCAGGGGGGAAATATGAGACTATAGGGGAAATAGAGTCAAATGACGGAAATACCCTGAGCTGGGTGATGGAGGGATAGGCGACACGTGGCGGTGATGGGATACAGAAACGGCCACGTTTGTAAGGGAAATATCTTGTCGTTTTTGGAAGAGAGGGAAAGCCGCAATTGGAGCCGAATATCTGTCCCTGTCTTAAATTTAGAGTGAGGTGGCTGGATTCCCGAACTTGGGCGACCTGTTCCCCCCAGAGACCGCCACGTGGAAGACGCCTGGGGATTCGGGTCCCGGTCCTTTCCCTTTTCCGCGAGTGGTTGTATTGTAGCTACTCGCTCTGTGGTGATGGATAGGTTTTAGAATGGGCAGAACGGTAATTCACAAAACCACTAATCGTGATTAGAGGACGACTTTGAGGAGTAATTGCCTCGGTCATCCGTGTTATGACAAGATTATAGGGTCTCAAAATGAATCGTCTTCTATGCAATTTGCTTACATGCAGAGGGGGTAGAGTTACCGCGCGTGTTAAACGAGTGTGATGTTGGTGTCGGTAACCTTTGTTGGCTCACTTGATATTGACGTACATGTTGGGTTATGTTATTGTTTACGTTTTTTGTTTATGTTAAAAACAATGTAAGTTTATGCTGAATGTGGAATTTTGGTTTTTTGTTATTCTTTTTTTTATTTTAAATTTACAATTAGAATAATTACCAAAACAAAATTTACAATTTTTTTCTAATAATTACATAACAATTAAGAATATGTATATGAGAAAATGATGATGTAATAAAGAGAAGTAAGAGTAGATTATGAAAAATGATTAAGACCAAATAAGAACGGGGGACGCTTTTGGAGATGAGGTGTGAGGTGGTGGGGCCGAAAAGAACAAGAGGGCCAAGTTGCAGACGTCTTTTTTAAATATTTTGAGTGGTGGTATTTGGCGGGTAGCGATCAGAGAAGACAAACACGTGGCGCGGAAAGGGAAGGGTGAAGACGTGTCGTTACGGGAGTGGATGGGAACAGGAAAGCAGGGTGTCAAGTTGGTGAGACAGAAGATCTTGGCTCCGGATTCGGTTTACTAATACTACCTGTGGAAAATGTGAGAGAGAGAGACAGAGAGCATGCCACTGTCATCCGGCGTGTCGTACGTACACGTCTCCTCTTTCATTTGTTGATAATTGATTCTCTCTTTTTTTTGGACCAGGAGTTTGGTTTTTGGAAATGATCTAAAAACTACAACAAGGAAAATTTATTACTCTTCGTTAAAAGTTGGATTGTTTTTGTTTTCGTAGATACAGTACCCAATTGAAGACGGATTGCGGGCTGGACGCCTTTAATAACTGGAGGAGACGTTCTGACTGATCAGAATTGATGAGCAAAAGAGAAGATGAAGTTATTCATCTGGGAAACACCGATCTCTTTGGTTCGGTCTCATAGACCCAGTCCATGACTGGTGTTCAATTTCAATCTGGGTTTAGAGAAGAAAAAGAGAGGAAGAAGACATGGGGCACCCAAAAAGAAACGCGCTTCATTATCTGACCGACACGTATTTGTCCGCACGTTATCAATAAACAATTACAACTAACTATATTTTAATATCTATATTTACTGGTAACAAACTTATTTTAAAATTTTTTCTTCCGTATACTATGCTAACGGTGATTCATTAACCCTGTCGTTATTTTAAAATCATTGCTCTCTTCACCCACCCATTCGGTCTTAACGATTACCAAATTGGCTGAAATTTTACTGAGATGATCTACACAATATTATCTAGATACTAGATGATGAAGATGAGGAAGTTCGATTGAAAATGGTGTAAAAATGAAAATCCGCACCAAAACCATTGGTGCAGACGTTTGTAGAAGAGAAGCCCGATATACATATATTAAAATATTAACTTGGATTACAAGATATAATAAGATTATGTTTTCTTATCTATACTAGAACGATATTATATATTTTTCTATATAAATAGGTTCTTATCAATAAATAAGATGATGATTCTTCTTGTTATCTCTTCTCTCTCTAAACATTATCAGCAGCTATTGACTTAATAGCCACCATCATCTCAAATTTTCTCTAACCGATTTTTGTCAGAAAAAACACAAAATCAACTGTTTTTAATCTGGGCACCCAGCAAATTGTTCTTGCCACCCACTTTCCCTGAGTCGTACTCATGCCCCGTAAGCGCCTAGGCGAGCATTAGACCCGTGTGCGCCTAGGCGAGCATTAGACCCGTGTGCGCCTAGGTGAACTCTAGCCCCGTGCGCGCCTCGGCGACCTCTGCTTCGCGGGCCATCTTCAATCAGCCAGCCACCGAGCACGACACCTACGGCTTCTTGCACCGACCGTGTTAGTACTCAAGTATGTGAAGTGTGGATTTGTAGAAACCAAAGTAGAGGAGAGGAATCATGGCTGTCAGTGCCCAATGCGAGGTGGCGGGTGAGTTTTACCGCCTCTTCGTTGTCGATTTAAACCCGATTTGAAGCAAGAAGTCAGAGATTTGCCAGATCTGCAGCTAAGTTGAAGAACGTCTGCCAAGTCTTCCTCTTCAATCTCGTGTACGACGCCCCGTCGTCGAGGTCTGCAACACCGCTATCTGCTCCGATGACCCTCCCGCTGCTTTAGAAAATTGATCGACCGGTGGAGATCTAATAATCTAACTGTGAAATTGTGCTTGAATTTGCATTTGGCTGAAGGATGCAGTAGAGGTGGAGAAGGTGGTGTGGATTTGGTTATTTGAAGGTGAAGATCAAAGAAGAAGAAGAAGAAGAAGAATGATGAGGCTATGAGGAACTGAATCAAGTTTACATGTACTTTCATAATTAAACACTATACACCATGTGGCAATGAGGTATAGTATATTACATGGTCGATACCCGAACTTATATGTCCCAGTAGTTGTACCCATACTTTTAAAATTATCAATGTGGTACCCAGACTTCGATTTCGCTACCAAGGAGAGATCCGAGATCAATTTCTGTCACGGATCGGTTTATTTACTGACATATAAAGGGTAAAAATGTCTTTTTCTCTCTCACGTTTTTATCGAATCTCTCTGGCACACACTTTTGTTTGGGTCAAATCTCTCTCTCTCTCACACACACCTTTACTCTCTTGTTATACTCTCACACCCTACTGCTTTCTCATCTGCAACATCATTTCTCTCTCTCTCTCTCTCTCACAAACACATATCTCTCTCTCTCTCATAAGAAACTTCAACTCCCTCTACGACGGAGACCATCCCTGCTTTGACTCCGCCACAACCTCCTTCTCCATGAAGTCACCTGATCTCTCCACCACCGCCGCCGACTTCGTCACTGTCGCCTCCTAGCGCTTCTTATTCTCTTCCCCCTGCCGCTCCAACTCCATCGTCGACCAATCCTCCTCGTCTTCTTCTTCCTCGCCACCTAAATCCCCTCCTGGGTGTGCTAAGGTTTTGGATTATCCACCTCTGGAAGCCCTTATGCAAGTAATGAAGGCCTCTACCTGTCCTAAATCTCACCCGGAAAGAAGAAACAAATCTCAATCAAACACCAACCAAAAACTCAGACCAATAACAAAGGCAACCAATATCAGATTGTGGAGAAAATAAATAGGCAAAGTGTGTATGTCCTTTTGTGGGAGAAATAGCAAAATAGAAGAGACAAGCTGGGGAAGATAAAGGGGAAAAGGTGGGTTTGCCTCAATTTCCAACAAGACGAAACATTGATTGTAAATTTGAAATCAATACTTCATATTCTCAGCAATTCTCTCCCAGAGGTGGAAACTTGACAATGAGGTGTCGGTGATTCTCTCCTAGACGGTATTCTGTCCTACTTCGACGACCAAGACTATATTCAGACAGTTAACATTCACTCCCCCTTCGCCGGCAAGAAGATCATCATCTTCGGCGTCCCCAGCGCCTTCACCCTCACATGGGCCTTCAACCCCACCGGTAAGGGTGTGGATAAAATTATGTGCCTTAATGTGAATGACCCCTTGGTGTCGCGCACAGCCGTGGTGTGAAGGCAGAGGACAGCGGAGGGAAAGTCGGAGGGAAAAGAAACCAAAACCGATTATGTGAAAAAAGCAGAGATAGAGATAGAGAGAGAGAGAAGAGAAAGAAGAAGAAAAAATAGTGGAATTGACTTTTGTTAAAAGTGAAGGTTAATTTCGTCATTACATCTTATTTAGATGGATATCACGCTGACCACGTCAACAAATAGACGGATCTGTGACGGAATTTGGTCTCGAATTCCTTCTTGGTAGAGAAATCAAAGTTTAGGTACCACATTGATAGTTTTTAATGTATGTGTACCACTATAACCGGGTCACATAAGTTCGGGTACCGGTGTTGATAAAAGCTCTTGTTTTTATGGTAATATGAATGCCAAGTTGTATTTCATGATCCAGTAGGTAGAGCTAGAACTCATAGGTTGTTGCTTTTGACCTTTTGTTACTAGTGTTTGCTTTTCTGGGTTTCAGGTTTAGCGGTCTTGATTTTTATTCGGGGTAGTAAAATAGTATCCAACATTTATTGTCCACAATAAAGGGTTCATTATCTTTTATAAATTCTTTAGGGATGTTCTTTGGGGTTTCATATCTACTTCCTTCAGTAAAGTTCTTTGATAAAATTTATTACCCTCAATAAAGTTTCCTACTACAAGTATAGTTTTTCTATGAAGTTTATTAGTCACAGTAAAGTTTCTCTATAAAGTTTACTGTTTCTAGTAAATCATTTTTCTGTCTAAGAGAATCAAACTTTACTACACAAAAACTACATAGAAAGAACTACTAAAGGTGGACTGAAACTAGTCGATGACAATAATCTCATGGTTCTTGTACAAGTCATTTTGACTTGCCCCGAGTGAATCAGTCTGCAATACTCCAGTGAATGTATGAGGATCCACCATGAATTCTTGATCATGAAGATTGCTAGCATACACCGCCTCGAAACCTATCGGATCTGTCTGGCCTTTCCCGGATTCACAAGAAAATGGAATACCGTTACAACCAAATGTCCCTGCAGCAGCGCTTAGATGTTCCTCCAACATCGTCACCCTCATCATCTCACGTTCAACATCACTTTCACCCATGATACTGAAAACAGTACTATAGTAGTCCCCAATATCAGTACAAAGATCCCAGGTGGTACTAGTACCAATACCACATGGGCATTGGTAATTTTGGTATTCATAAGCTTCCCATGGCCAAATTGGATCTGTGATTATTGTTTCCTCCTCATCAAAACACGCCACCAGCGGATTTTTCCAGAATTCTTCTGTGATGTCTAGAGGGGAATTCGAATCAGTCTTCTGATCAGTCGATTTCGATCCCTCACTCGAGTTGATCTTCTCGTTTGATTTTCTTTCCAAGGACTCCTGGAAATCGATATACTCCAGCAATTCTTGTTGAGAAATATCAATTGGCAGCGATGATTCATCAACCTCGGTACTTTCCGTGATCAGATCCTCCAGTTCATCAGCCCACGATTCTAAATCATCGACCTCATCTCCAATATCACCATGTAGCTTTTGTTTCTTCAATTCCGGTGAGCCAAGAACATCACATTCGGAATGGGTATCAAGCTCCTCCTCTGCTTTTCTTTTCAGGATTAGAAACGGACATGGTTGAGGTTGAGTATTCTTGCTCCTCATAGCTTCTCTGGGTCAGGAAACAAAATGGGTTTTGCTGGGTGTGGCTAATTAACAAGGAAAGACGCACAGAGAAGAATGAAGAAAGTGAAGAACTTCGGGATGGTTATATAGGCATCCATTTCCTATTGTTTCCCTCTTTGGTGAGGATTTGATAAGTTTCCTAAAACATAGCGGGAAAGAATTAAATCTCATTTTCATAAGGATTACGGACTAGTCTAGTATCCTTGTTTATCTTCGTTTAGCCATTAAATTCTAGAATTTGGCTTTTCCTTTTCCCTTTAGGTAATAGTTTTTTCTATTTAGCATCTAAACAAATTATTAGGGTTTGGTTTTAGATCACCATTTATTTACATCATTATACCATTTTTTATAACACAAAAAATAATGGTAATAATTATAAGAGAAAACATGATCATATTTAAAAACACAAAAAAATTCACTTTCAATAATATTTAAACAAAATAGGCTACACGTCCAAGTCCAAGTCCAAGATCAACAACATCAGGCAATGACCCAAATGCCCCTATTTTAAACAGATCCCTTCACATTGTTCTCTCTCTCTCACTCTCTCTATCAGAGATCAGACGACAATGCTTGGCGCTGATGACGGACGACGACGATCGACATCGACGTTTGACGCCTAGCACCTCAACGATACCCAACTCAACACTGATGAAGGCGCTGAGATCCCACTGTCACCATCCTCCCATGCTAGGATTCAACCGTCTCTGTCATCCGATGCCCAAACTCCATCACCTACTCAGATCCCTCCAGTGACAACGACTTCCGGATACCACATGTAATTTTTGTAGATCTTTGAGGATTGAATGGTTCAGTGATTTTGTGATTGGTGAAATTTTGAGTAGTTTGATCTTGGGGTTGTTGAATTGAGGTAGGAATTTTAGGGCTTTTGATCGCACCAAAGGGGGTATGAGAGGGGGTAGATGTTGCCGGGTATGTAGATGGTGACAAGATTTTGAGGGATGTGTACAATTCAATCACAGTACCACTTTTTCACTCGGCAGTAGCACCTCTATACTCAGTGTATCATCGACGGTAGCACGTTTGTACTCGACAGTATCACCGACAGTAGCACCTCTTTATTCATCTTATCACCGACAATAACGCCTTTATACTCAACAGTATCACAGACAGTAGCACCTCGTTACTCGATGTATCACCGACAATAGCACTTTTGTACTCAACAGTATCACTGACAGTAGCGCCTCTCTACTCGGTGTATCATCGACAGTATCACTTTTGTACTCACCAGTATCACTGGCAGTAGCACCTCTCTACTCGATGTATCATCGACAATAGCACTTTTGTACTCAACAATATCACCGACATTATGTAGCACCTTTCCCGTTGATAGTATCACCTTTCTCGTTGACAGTAGCAGTAAGAAGAGAGAAGAAAGAAGTGATGCAAGTCTGATTTGACTCTATGTTGATCTCTCTAGTGATGAAAATTCTCTGGTGAATCTCTCCAGCGACGATGAAATCTCTCTCTTCATCACGGATAAGAGAGAAAGCGAGAGATAAGGTTGGTTACGTCAAGTTTATGAATTTTTATTTGAGAATTTATAATTTTTTTATCTTTTATGAAAGGGAAGAACATTCTGGTAAAATACATAGTGACAAATGATATGTGAAAATTAGTTTGTTCTAATTTGTTAATTTTTGTGCTTAAATATGTAAATAATATATTTATAAACTGTAATTTAGTTAGGAACTATATCTAGGAGGTCTAATAATCATAAATGTTTGGTTTACAGAAAAACAAAAATGCTCCCATTCTGAATTTTACAGCTTAGTGTTCAACCCAAAAAGAAAAAAGTACTGAAGTTAATCAATGATAATAAGCACAGGGTTTTTTGAAGTTCCAAATGTTTTGGATGAAACGCAGTCAGTACTTCTTCAAGAGGTGATGGTCTAGGAGCCACCATACCCTGCTGATCGATCATGGCCATTATGAAGATTGCGGATATTGTTTGCCACCGCCTCTAAATCTGACGAATCTGTCTACCATCTCTCGGATTGACAAGAAGTTGGAGTACTATAACCAGATGTTCCTGCAACAGATACACAGCTTTGATCTTCCTCTGACCCTGTCATCATCTCACCGTCGTACCAACGCTCCAAATCCTCCAATGAAACATTATTCATAATCCGCACTTCATCACTGCGGCTACTAAAACTAGTACTAAAATCTCCGTTGGCCAGCAAGATACCCCGTTGATCATAACCAAGTTCCTCAAAATTAGTAGGGGTGGGCACAAAAAACCTAAATCCCCGTCCCATCCTGATCCCTCTCAAAATTTGACGGGATGGGATGAGATCTAAGTTCAAAAACATAAGACCCGTCCTGCTCCGTGGATAAAAAACGGGACGGGATGTGGGACTGAAAATTTGAGGCCCGTCAGACCCGTCTTGTGTAAAAATATAGATTAATCTGAGCCGTTGGTTTTTTAGATGTTTCTATATCAACCTTTCAATTTTGAACCCTAATACTACTAACTCAACTTTTCATCCGTCTCTTTCACTCTCACTCTCAGTCTCTTCCAAACACATCACTCTCAACCGGTCAACCCCAAACTTCAACCCAGCCAATCCACAAAACTTCAATCGAAGATGCTAATCCAGTCAAACCTCAATCTCTTTTCTCCCTGTCAAACCCGTTTGCCAACTTGAAATCCCAATCGGTAGTGACTTTGACTTGGAGGTCGTCAATTTGGACGATTTCCCGTCCTTAAATCACCGCGACGGAGACGACCTAACCCTTGACTGCTCGCTTTCACCGGAATCCTTCGACGGTGACTGGAGCTTCCCTCTCTCCTCAAACTCCTTCCCAAAACGTCGCCACGACAACACCCTCCCTTCCCGCCGTGACCGGTCCCTCCCCGATCAGAACCCTTTCGAAAACTCTGACCCCTTCCTGGACCCTCCGCTAAAGCTCTCCGACCTGTGCATCGAACTCCGATCGTAACCTCTATCGATCCCCTTCCTTTGCTCCTCAAACTCTGCAGTGGACAAGGTACGACTCCATCGCCTCCACGATGGCAAGAGCAAAGAAAGTAGTCGTGCGACCTAACCATTCTGCTTCAGGCCTCCAGAATTCGTCAACCGCGACATCAGTAGCGTTACCAGCTCCTCCTGTTACATCAGTCCTTATGCTTGAAGCTACAAATCCAAGTTCAAGTCAGCCTCCTTCAAGTGAACCCGGGATTGAAACTGCTGTCGGCGAGGGTGGTGTGGCTTCTGCTGTTGCATATGTAGGTGAGGATGATAATGGTCTTGCTCAATCAAGTACGAAACGTACTAGTCATGTTTAGGAGTATTTCAAAGAGTATGAGAAAATTGAGAGAGTGAAAAATGCAGAGGGACGGATAATTGAGATAGTTCATAAAAGGGCTCATTGCATCTACTGTCATAAGGGTAAGATTGGAGACTTTTCTGTTGAGAGTAAGAGTGACACCTCTCGATTGCTTAGGCACATCAAAAGCATGTTTTCATTATATATATATGATCTTCAGTTTATGTATTTTTTTTATTAGTATGTGGTTCATGTAGATGGATGTATACACATGTCGAGGCCACAATCTCCAACCTCTTCATCTAGCACTATCACAAGTAGAAGCAACATTAACCGTGGCCATAGGGGCCAACGACTTAGTAATTGGAAGAAGGTTGTGCAAGAAAATGAAGAAGCAGTTGCAGCTTATGAAGTTGATCAATACTTGGATGCTGCATTAGATCCAACCGATGAAGAAGATCACTTTGACATCCTGTATTGGTGGAAGGTTAATGGCTGCAAGTTTCCAATCTTAGCAGCAATTGCAAGAGATGTTCTTGCGATTCAGACCTCAACAGTGGCTTCAGAGTCATACTTCTCAACAGGGGGTAGAGTTATTGATTGCTTTAGGAGCTCATTGACTCCTAAATTAGTGGAAGGACTCATTTGCATGCAAAACTAGATGTTAGGTGATGAAATTGCAGAGCTTGCCGAAAATATTGATGGGCCAACAATTGAAAACACAGAGTTTTATTTGGATGTTGGGCAAAGTATAAATTTTGAAGTGTTTATAATTTTTGGCTATTTTCAAATGCTCATCGGACTAACTCTTTTATTTTTACAGAGCATGAAAGCACTGCTTCAAGCAAGAACAATTGTCCACCTCCAATTCCAAAAGTGAAAGGTAAAGGAAAGTCTGTTGTAGCTGGTATTGTACTCGTTGATTAGGGTTGAAATTGCTTGTATTTTGATCAGCATGGAGCAACTTGGATTGGCAATACAGTATTGCACTATTTCTATGCTATGTCACTGATTCACTGCTATGTTTTCTAGTTTTCATTTTGAACTTTATGATGTGTGAACTTGAGTAATTGTGGATTATTGATGTTATTCTACACTACCAGAATATCTATTATAGCCGACAAAAAAAAAATAACAGGCCGATGAATTTTTTTTCGTCGGCTAAGTTTATTTTTCGTCAGCTAAAGTGGATTTTTAGCCGACAAAATGTTTTTTTGTCGGCTAAAATAATTGTTTCGTTGGCTATAGTTTACAGACTATAGCAAACGAAATTTTAAAAGTTTAGCCGACGAAATATAGAATTTCGTCGGCTAAAAGTCCTTATATTTCCAGATCTAGACAGCAGCACATGTGAAAAAAAATAAGAGAAAAAGTTTGGTGTTGGCGAAATTGTTGGGTGTCTTCGAAATCTATCCAAAATTAGTTTGTGGTGCTATATATAGGTACGTATATGTGTATATATCTTGTTTTTGGGTTGATTTAAGAGTTTTATTTGAGTTATATATATATATATATATATATATATATATATATATTGATTTTGAGTTTTAATTTGAGTTGAATTATTAGATTTTGAGTGTGATTGATGAGTTGATCGATTTTAATTTGATAATATATATGAAATTGTTGTTATATATATATAAGTAAACTCCTGCAGACAATAGGAAACCTATGAAGGTACTTCGATATTTCCCGTTGAGGGATAGGTTGGAACGGTTGTACATGTCATCACACACAGCCAAAGCTATGAGATGACACGCTGATAGGGAATTGCATGGCGAAGATACCCTTATACACCCTGCTGACGGGGAGGCTTGGAAGCATATAGACCGTGAGTTTCCTCATTTTGCGTCAGAAGTCCGAAATGTGAGGCCTGGGCTCTCATCCGACGGGTTCAATCATTTTGGCAACATGAGTCTTCAATACAGTGTATGCCGGTGATTTTGGTACCATACAACCTTCCTCCATGGATGTGCATGAAGAAGGAATACAATATGTTGAGTTTGTTGATTCCGGGACCCGGTTATCTAAGGAAGTGTCTCGATGTGTATTTGAGACCCTTGATTGAAGAGCTTAAGTTTTTTTTGGGACGTTGGTCATCCCACATATTACAAGTACATGCACGAGATTTTCCAGATGCATGCCATGGTTGTTGGTACCATTAGTTATTTTCCTGCCCGTGGGATTTTGTCTGGTAACATTGTTAGGGGATACAAGGCTTGTCCAGAGTGTCTTAGCGATGAGGGGAGCAGTAGTCATGGCAACAAGATATGCATATTGGGTCACCGTACTCTCCTTCCGTATGATTACGAATGGAGGTTTGATGACAAGGCATTTGATGGGACTGTAGAAAACAGTGTGCCTCCTAGAAGATGGATGGGAAAGAAATTTTAGCAGTGCTTAATGAATATGATTTTGGGCAGCTTGGCAATCATCCCAATATTGTGACGGCAATACCTGACAGACCCGACAGGTATAAATTTTGGACACATAAGAGCATATTCTGGGAACTCTCATACTGGAGTAAGTTGTTGATCTGACACTACCTAGATGTGATACACATAAAAATAATGTGTGTGACAGTGTGGTGGGAACAGTGCTGAACTTGAAGGAAAAGACGAAAGACGGTCCGAAGGCACGCATTGATCTTAAAAAATGGAGATACGAAGACATTTGTGGTTGAAAGAAGGGAAGAAAAAAATGCCTCAAGCTCCTTACACCGTGAAGCCTGACCAGAAGAACATAATTTTCAAGTGGATGAGTTCTGTGAAGTATCCTTCAGGTACGCAGGAAATATAGCCTGGTGTGTAAACATTCGGGACAATAAAATATACGGGTTAAAGAGTCATGACTGTCATATTTTACTACAACGTCTCTTCCCTATTTTCATTCGACCGTTCCTTCTCCGTCAGGTGGTGGAGCCGTTAGTAGCGTTGTCAAGATTCTTCCAGAAGTTATGCACAAGGGAAGTGACAAAATCTGACCTCCGGAAAATGCAGCAGAACATTATTTATATCATGTGTAAATTTGAGAGGATATTTCCTCCAAATTTTTTTGACATCATACCGCACCTGATGATCCATCTTCCCGAGCAATTGTTGCCTACCGGTCCAGTACACTATACTTGGATGTATCCCTTGGAAATGTATGTTTTTTACACCTAATTTTTTTTATTCTACATGTTCAATATATAATCATAACATATTACAACAAATTTATTTATATATAGACAACTTGGAGACTACAAAGCTTATGTGGCTAACAAATCCGCGCCTGAAGGATGTATAGCTGAAGCATATATTGCGCACGAGTGCGTCACCTACATGAAGTTGTATTTAGGAGCGTTGAAGGAAACTCCACAAACCATACCAGTAGATCAAAGTTCAACCTTTCCATAGTCTCTAATGATGTTGAAGTTTATGGAATTTTACAAGACTCCTACAAGTTGCAACCTCATGAGCTAGTCAAAGCCCATTGGTAGGTATTGATTAATTGTCCAGAAGTTGAATACTGGAAAGACATCCATTTATACTGTCTAGACATTCAAGGTGATCTCGACTACCACAACAAGGAGTCCGCGAACTATTTTGGCGGCTGGGTATGTAATTCTTTATTTTTGTTCATGAATCATTCATTGCATAATTATTCATATTTACAATACATTGAATATTTGGTCGCAGATGAACCATATTCAATTCGATGGTCACCCAAATTGGTCGCACGAACTAAGACTTCTAGCGATGATGCTGATAATGTCAAGAGTTTATCCGATGTGCAAGGTGAATGACGTGCAATTTTTATGTGAACAGCGAGACAACAGACGGAGAACACAAAATTCTGGGGTGATGGCGCATGGTGGGCGGAATGGCGTTGATTTTTACGGTATTCTCGATTCAGTGGTGGAACTCGTTTATGGGCAAGGCATGACAGTGCACCTCTTCAAGTGTAGATGGTTTGATACTAGAAGCCCGCAGAGCATGAAGATTGATCAGTACGGGATTTTATCGGTGAACACTGCTACAAGTTGTTATGAAGATGACCCGTTCGTTATTGCGACATCGGTAAAACATGTGTTTTATCTTGATGACCTTGTTAAGGGTGATGCGTGGAAAGTCGTCAACCTTGTGCACTCTTGAAACATTTACCGGATGGCTACACTTGGAGAGGCCGAAGACAAGGACGAAGATGTTGCGTATCAAGAGCCCAGTGCAATAGGTATTCCTGACTCCTCTACAATTCGTCTTAATAATTTTAAAGCGGGTCGTTCGGTTTGAATTCGTGATTTAGATGCAAGGCTTATTGATGTGGATCCAAATCAAGAAACAGACGACGACTCTTGTAATGAAGAAATGCATAGATTGCCAGAAATTAATTCTGACATCGAAGAAGTCTCATCGGATGATTCCAATTACGAGTCTTCTTAGTTTGAATTTGTAATAGAAATTGATGTGTGCTTTATATGCTATAAGCTGTTGAATTCATTTAATTTTGCTGATATATGAACACGAAATTGGTATGGTTACATTAAACAAACTGTTTTTTTATCTGTTTTCATTTTTAGCCGACGAAATATGATGTATTTCGTCGACTAAAACTATCTTGGCCGACGAATACCCTAATTTTTCGTCCGCTAAACTATAAACCCTAAACCCTATACTATAGCCGATGAAAAATTAGGGTATTCGTTGGTTAAAGTTAAATAAATAAAATAATAATTTATACCACTGGTTGCGTCTCATCCATTTGAAACTATTTGTAGTTGAAGGTCCGGAAAAAATACGTAATTTAGACGGTCAAATTACCGTTTCTTTGCGTTTAGGAGTTTGACTCACGGGATTGACTGTCTGGATCGATTCCTTAACTTTGTCGGATAAAGCTAAAAATTTACCGACACACATGTTTCAACATAATGATGATATCTGACGGTCGGATTTTCATTTCACAAGATTGATCGTCACAATCACAACATGCCTACTAATGTTGTACAACTAATTTACCAAGTGTTAAGTAAATGTTCCGTTTCAAAAACAAACTATACGTAGATGCTTCAAACGAAAAAAAGTCGTGAAATAAGATATGACCAGAACGATGAAATATGTCTACGATTGAAAAATCACGTTATTCCAATAAGTTTCGGTGCCAATAGTTGCGGTCAATGCATTTTTTTCATTCTTTCTCTCTAGAGGTAGCCCTATCTCTGATGGTTATTTTTCTTGTAATTTTTATACCACTAGTAGCGTCTCATCGATTTGAAACTATTTGTAGTTGAAGGTCCGGGCAGAATACTTAATTTAGACAGTCAAATTACCGTTTCTTTGCGTTTATGGGTTTGACTCACGGGATTGACCGTCCGGATCGAGTCCTTAATTTTGTCGGATCAAGCTGAATATTTACCCACACACATGTTTCAACATAATGATGATATCTGACAGTCGGATTTTCGTTTCACAAGATTAAACATATAAATTGGACATAAATTTAATAAATTAGTATAAAAAGTATTATAGCTGACGAAATATTAATAAATTCGTCGGCTATAGTATTGTAACTAGCCGATGATTTTTTTTAATTCGTCGGCTAAAGTGGAACTATAGCCGACGAAAAATATACTTTTAGCTGACGAATTTTTTATCTCGTCGGCTATAATTCTTCCTATATATGTAAACCCAACGACAAACCCTAACATTTTCTCTTCTCCTCTCGACAAACCTTTCTGCCTCCACTCCATCTTCTCCCTCTCCTCTCGGCCTCCACTCGTTTTTTTATCTCCGCTCCTCCGTCTCCCCTAGCCACTGCCCTCTCCCAAGCAATTAAGGTATACGATTCGATGTATATATTGAATTATATAATTATTTTCAATTATTGATGTATATATTGAATTATATGAATTTATTGATGTATATATTGAATTGAAATTTTGGTATATTTAATAAATTTGGTATATTAAAATATTAATTGGTATATTTAATATATTTGTGATAATGTTGGTAATTTTTTATAATTTGGTATATTTGAGTATAAAAATATTAATTGTTATTAATTTGGTATATTTAATAAATTTGGTATATTAAAATATTAATTGGTATATTTAATATATTTGTGATAATGTTGTTAATTTTTGATAATTTGATACATTTTTGTATTAAAATAGTAATTGTTATTAATTGTACAAATTAAAAATTTTAATTATTTAATAAACAGGATGAAAGGCTTGTTTAGTAAATCTAAGAGTTCAAAGGGCTAAAGGTCTAAATCGTCTGAGGGAACGTCTAGCAACCCTCGGGCGTCGTTTCAGGGTCCAATGACAGCCCGACGTGCGTCACTTCTGGAGCCGACGTAAAGACAGCCGGGGGCCACACATTCCAGTAGGCAGCCGGACGCCCGCCGCTCCTCGAGGCAGCCGAGCGTCCCTCACTCCTCGAGGCAGCTGTGGCCTCCGACTTAGGTAGAGGTGTCTGCACCACGTATGCCTGAGATACACAGGGCACCGACTCCTGGCCCTACTGTTTCGGAGGGTGGGTCTTTTGGGGGTGCAGATGCCGCCGCCTCTTCTCTACCTTCTGCGGTTGATACCGGCATTCGATGACACAGGGATGCCGATTTATCCACTGCCTCCGCAAGTGATCCCATCAGCGGCGTACATGTTCGTGCCTTTTGGTACGGATTTAATTTCTACGAGGGTATCATCATCGGCGACAGAGTCGGAATCCGTCATGTCCGCCCCAACGCCCTCAGGTAATGATATATAAATAATTTGTTTTCTTATAATGTCATAATAAGAATAATCTATTAATAATCAATTTATGATAGGCACCGTCAGAGCCAAGCCGACAAGGAAGAAGAGAGGTCCTGTCATAGGGAAGGCTCTCGAGAAGACAGTGAGTACCTCGGGAAGGATCTTCATCGATACTGACGGGGATGAGAACGTAGTATCGGACGGGAAGACGAGGATGTACTCCGGCCGCGTGGGAGCGCTTATTAGGGATATAGTCCCAATGTTGTGGTCAGACTGGGGCGAGGTCCCCCAGAAGGTTAAGGACATGGTCCACTATAAAAAATTTACAATTAACATTATTTATTACATTGTGGATTTATGAAAAACTAAACTAATAAACGTTTTAATGCAGGTGCGGTTTGACGTTCCCCAGCACCTGAGGAACACCTGGGCAGACGTTGTGCATGGAGGAATGTACGTTAGAAAGTTAATGAAAAAACAGAATTATGTTTAATTAATAGTATTTATAATTTTTTTGTTGTATCTGTAGGTACAAGGAGTGGAAGAACGAGTTACAGACCCACTAGACTATGCATGAAAACAAACGTTCTGGTACCCCTTGAGTTCCAGTTCAGGGAATACGAGTGGCGTTGGCTTCTGATATCTGAATTTAACAAACCTTATAAACAAGTAATTAAAAATAACAATTTCTTATATTGTTATTAATTAGTACGTTTTAAAATATTTTACTAATTTTTTTTTCCTTTGTAGGTCTTTTCCCGGGCGAACGCTTAGAACCGGCAACACAACACAAAGAACCATCATGCCGGTTCTAGACCGTTCGCATCGTTGATGGATGAGGCGGTCAGGGAACATCCAGAAGTCAACCGGTACGTCTATACGTACGAGAAGGCATATCCCGACGCCTAGGAGGATATTGTAAGTCGTTTTACGTTTTCAAATTTTTTAAATTATATATATATATATATATATATATATTCAAAATGTTAATTAATTAGGCGAGGGTGAGGCAGGCTAGTAACGAGGTGATGACTGCTATAGTAAGAGAGACATGGCCAGACACGCAAGAGGAAGACATGTCCGAAGCCATGTCTCGGATCGACACTTCGGTTCTTAGGGTTGGGGTGAGGATCATGGGCACAACATTCCCATCTCGAGGAAATAACTTCTACTGCCGGGGTCTAGGAAAGAAGGGAGAGGGGGTACTGAAGACCACTTCCGGATTTCAAAAAAAGGCAACCTCGACCAGCAGCAGAATAACTCAGCTAGGGACGGAAGTTCAGATGTTACGGGAACAACAAGCCGCCCAGACAGCCTATTCTGCCACTTTACAGGAGTATAATGCGGCAGTATATGCCACCAACCATGCACAGCAGCAGCAGATGTTCTAGTACTTGGAAGATTTTTCAGCTGCCCAGCTTCAGGGACTTCCGCCTCCGCCCATGCCTATTCCCCTACCTCAACCTTCTCCTGGCGCGGATATAGATTTAGATGATATAGATTTTATTTAGTTTTATGGGTTTATGAACAATTTATAAATTAATAATTTAATGCAAAACGTTTAGACTATTTTTGATGGTATATGTTGTTGGTTATATGAAATTGTTTGTGTAATTTACAGCTTGCCTGGATGGTTATTTAGAAATTTTGTAGTTTTTAGTATAAAAAGTACTATAGCCGACGAAATTTACCATGATTATCGGCTATAGTATTTTTTTGGATTTTTTTTCAACGTTTAGCCGACGAAATATGGCTTAATTCGTCGGCTATAGTTGTATTTTAGCCGAAGAAATGTATTATATTTCGTCGGCTATATTATTTTAATTTTTTAAAATATTTAGCCGCTGATTTATAGTACATTTCGTCGGCTTTAGTTTTTTAAATTGGCTGACGAAATATTTATAGTTCGTCGGCCAAAGTCTTTGGTTGAGGCTGAAGACAATTTATTTCGTCAGCTTTACTCTTACTTTAGCTGACGAAAAATTGAAAAATATGTCGTCGACTAAGTGTTAAACTATAGCCGATGACCACTTTTATTTCCTCAGGTAAAGTCATAGCCGACGAGTCTTTGCCGACGACATTTTAACCGACGAATTTGGCTTGCAGATCGACGAAAATTTTTCGTCGGCCAAACTACTGATTCCGGTAGTGCTAGTTTAATTCTAGTTATGGATTTTGGATGTAAGTAGATTATAGATAAGTAATCTATATTGGTACTGTCTCGTCCCGTCCCGATCCCGTATGAGACAGGACTAGCATGGGATCAACTCTTAAAAACGCAAGGCCTGTCTCGATCCCGTCCTGAGTGCAATGTCTGGGACGGGCAGTGGGATGACCCTAATCCCGTCCCATGCCCAGTCCTAAAAATTAGTACTGCTACTATGATGCAGCGGAGTATAGGTAAGAGATAGGGTGATTGGAATTCATCAATCGGTTGTGACTTGAATCCACAAGTCGAATTTGAATCCACGAGGTTTTGAGAAAACTCATAAGTTTATTGAATGACAAGATGGTCAAATACAACTGATAAAGCTCCTGATATAGGAGTAAACAAATCATAGGGAGTCTAACACCAAAACCTAAAAGCTTAAGAATTAAACGAAATCTAAATCCAAAACAAACTATTAAAAATAATTCTCCGAAAATAGAAAAACTACATTTTGAAGCCCTAAACGGACTCGATTGGATAAAAAAGTTCATATATCATAGAAAAGCGACGAGTTTGATTTGTAGGGCCGTTCCACTTCAGAAAAGGTATCACAATAGTCATTTGGACACCGAACGCCAAATCTACAGCATATCGGGTTTGGACTTGTGACGATCAATCTGCTCTTTGATTTCCAATGTCATCTGTTCTACATCATACTACTATCCGGAATAACAGTAGGGCCGTTCCACTTCCAGAAAGGTATCACAATAGTCATTCGGATACCGAACGTCAAATCTACAGTATACCGGGTTTGGATTTGTGACGATCAATCTGTTCTTCGATTTCCAATGTCTCTGTTCTACATCATACTACTATCCGGATAATAGATATTATGATGACCACTAGTCCAAATATCACTATCAAAATTGGAACTGTAATTCTCAAAGTCTCCACTAGCCTACAAGAACCCCAATTGTTCATTACCACTATCAGTGTTGCTAATAGTACTATTCCCAATACCATAGGGACTTTTTTGATAAACGGAGTTACTAGTACTGGTCTCAATACAGCTACTATCAAAAGATTCAAAACCAGTGTGCTCACAAGCTTGCCACGGCCAAGTTGAATCTTCGAGCAATGTTTGGCCATTATCGAAATCCTTAGACATTGGAATGTCCCAAATATTTTCAGCGAGCTCTATTGGGAGGTTACAATTACTATTGTTGTCAGGATGATCAACAAATTTTGATCCCTCCATAGGTTGTGAAGAATCCTCAACCAAGTTGATTGTCTCCTCCGAATTCTGTTCCTTGGATTCTAAGAAACCAGTCAAACCCATCAATGAGTCCTGTAATAACATCTCAAATTCCTCATCTCCCTACTCAAAACCCATGTCATCACCAAGGGTTTTGATGAAGCCCTTCTTTAGCATTATCAGCTGCTTTTTTCTTCATAGATTTGAATGATATTTTAGATATTTTCTTATCGGCTGCCTGCTTTTACTTCAACAGAATGTCCTTGACGGTGTTCGAGTTGTTTGGCCAGGTCTGCACACCGCAATTGGAGCCATATATAAGGTAGCAAGCTCTTCTCCCTTTTTAAAAAAGGGTTGAGGTTCGATCATCGATCTGTTTCGGGGTAATCTTCTACTTTATGACTTTTCCGGCCAGTTTAGGCTTCGTTACTTGCACGGCTGGGTCGCCGATCTTGGTGATGACTTGAACTTTACCGTTGTAAGACTATCCATAGAGAATGTTACAGGACAGAATATACTTGTTTTCGTGAGGCTGAAGGCCTGAAGCAATTAACTTTCCTACAACAATAATACGTCTTTACCTAGCTCAAATCGGAGAGCTTAACAATATTTTATTAAGGACAAGGAAATAGAACATGTAAAGTGCAAACTAAACATTCAAAAGAATCTAGTATATACCCAAACAAACCAATCTATTAACTATTAGGATCTTCCAACTACCGGCTACTAGCACCGAAACTATGCAATCAGAGTCAGCTCAAAAGTTTCATGTAAAATTGGCAGGTGATCTAAACTTTCTGAACATGTTACATCATACCCAACACTGAGGCAAAATTCCGTTGGGTAAAACAAAACCTATCCTAAGGCAAATGCCACTTCCTCTAATTGTTACTCCAAATTAGATCCACACCTTTCGCCGAAAAAAAAATTAGATCCATACCGTCAATACTTCCAAGGGCACTAGTCGTGAAAGCAATTACGTCAAAGAAAAAGCCTAGTTTCCTCAATATTTCATGCTGAAACCACATTTTGCTTTGGTCCACTTGGATGACCACCTCTTTCTCTCCCTTGATGATAACTGTCTCCTCTCGGTTGATAAACTTCTCTCGTATGTTGATAACTGTCTTCTCTCCCTTGGTGATAACTGTCTCCTCTGACTTGTTGATAACCCTCTCCTCTCCCTTGTTGATAACCCCCTCCTCTCCCTTGTCGATACCCATCTCCGCCACGCCCACCTCGACCCCTGCCACGACCTGAGAATGCAGCCCTGTTCACATACTGATTTCTAACAAAGCTCCTGGCACCACCATAACTACCATGGCCCCTAAAGCTGTCACTCTGAAACCCTCCCCTTCCAGAAGAGAACGAACCACTTCCACTGCTACCAACTGGAAAAACCGGGATCATGGACAAAAACAAAGCAGCTTAGTTAACCTAAAATATATGCAGTGTCATAAGGGTCTAACATTTATAAAGTATTTTGAATTTTTGTTCCCATTCTCTAGTGACCTTTCTACATATCTTTAGAATATTACACTTACTTCGTGTGTTAGTTTTCTTCATCTCAATGGTAGCTTGAAGGCCACCAATAGTGATCGGTGAAGCCTGAAATCATAAGTTTTCTGTATTAGATACTTTCAAATTCCAATTAAATTTTAAAGGTTACAAAAATAAATCATGGCTGAAAGCTCCAAACACGCGCACATAGTTCTTCAGCAAGAGTCAAATCTATTAGATAACAGACTAACAGTTTTCACAGACAAGGAAAAACAACATCAAGTAACTAAATCCTTACTTGATTAATGAATCGAGTAAAATACCAAATAAAAAAGAAAAAGAACAACATATAGAGCTACCTAAGTTTACGTTCATGTTAAGAAAACAATGCAACCTGATGATGACTGAAAAGTGAAAACAAAATTCTAAACATTACTAAACATGTTTGTAGCTTAACATGGCATGAAAATGCTAGTACCCACCAGCTAAGGTGAGAGAGCCTTTTAAAACTTGATACAGAAGAATATAAATATAAATATTCCCAATAAGAGAAAAATAGATGAAAGAATTCTCACATATCACATCCATATAGTTCTATTTAAAGTGACTTGATTTTAATGAGATAAATATATAGATATGTTTTTCTTAAGAAAATATAATAAACATAGATAATAAGGCAAATAGTTAATACAGGTCAAGAAGTCCAGCAGAGATATTAAAAGATGGAATCATGTAAACGAATCAATAGAAATATCATCCCATAGAAAATCATATTTGAAGAGAATTCCAATTGAAACATCATATAGACCTACCTGAATGGCGCTATTCATGGAACTTAAAGACTGAAATTCAACGAATCCAAAACAGTATCCCTGAAACTGCATCCACAAAATTTGGGAAAAGAAAGCAGAGATGTCAGAAAAATTCAAATCTAAGCCGGACAGTGTTGGCACGAAAACCACTAGAGACCAACCTTATTTCGTACTTGGATGCCTCCTTCCTTTATAGGTCCAAATTTCTTGAATTCTACCTCAAGCTGATGGGCCGTCACACTCAAGGGTAAATTACTTATGTATATACAGTGGCCCTCAGCTAATAAGAAATGCAATTGTGTCAGTATAGAATTCTTCTAGCAGGAGAGACATGCAAAATGTTTAAAATATAGAAGGCAGTTGCTCCTTGATGCAGCATTTGATAATTATATGGTTTAAATAAACGAAATTTAAAAAGTTATGCCAAGTGGAAAAGTCAGAAAAGCCGTAAATACCTTCCTCATTAGTCTCACTACTCTCTATGGTATTACTGCTAGTCAGGGCTGAGGCTTCGCGCACAGAAGCAGATGCAGCTGAACCAGGCAAAGAATTCTCCATTTTCTTCGGAGCAACTTTTACGGTATCAGTGGGCACATAAACCTTATTTGGGCCTGGATTTCCTTTGGCTACTTTTACCTACAATAACAATCGATGAAATTTTAAAACTATTTCAACAACAATAATAGCCATGAATTTTTTCAAACCCTTAACTTACAATTGATGCATAAGACTTCTTTTGACTATCTTCTTGGGCAGCAGTAGAAGCTGATTCAATTACAACAGGGACATTATCTCCATTTGAATAAGGGCATTCAATACCAGATTCCGTCTCATTAGCTGATTGTCTATCCTGGTCTGATGTGTCAAAAGATTTCTCAACAACATTTTGATCTTCTTCAACTTGAGCAGTTTCCAAGTCAGGTGCTGGAGAATCCGGAATATGAGTTGGTTCTACAATAAACAAACTTCAGTCTAACTTCAAACCACAGTAAGAGGCAGAAACAAAAAAAACAAAGAAATTACCTGGTTCTTGGTTTAAGAGGACTGATGTGGCATCATTAACTCCATTTACTGAATGGTTTTTCAATAATTCTCCGTCTTCTACATACCTAAAGACATCATTCAGTACAAAGAACCCATTCTCTTGTGGGGCAAGAAAAAATGACTGAGCAAATTTCCTTTTCAAGTTATCCTTGCTTGTTAAGCATCCAGTAACTAACACAGTGACCCCATCTTTGTAAGAGTTCTGAGCATCTGCAGTTTCTATCTCAGCTTTATATTCCTTGTAATCAGAGGAAAGGATCTGATCATTGATTCCCTGTTTCAATGAAAAATTGGATTACAAAAGAAAACAAGCACATGGTTTGATTTGCATATATACTTAATCATTCCACCTCATTTCAAAACTTCACATTGAGTACACATATAGAGTAACATGATCAAGACATGACCATTTACCCGTATCTTGACTTGTATTACCCAATTGATGAATTACATCCAAGACTAATGGAGTTGATAGCAAAAATTTTAGAGCTTGGCACTCATTCAGAAGTTACAGATACACTACTTAGCCAAAACCATAACAGATTAAAAAAACAAAAAAAGACTCACGATATTTCTCTGGTATACAAACATGCTTCAATGAAAAAACTATGTATAAGATCAGTGATAATGTATGTTTATTTAGATGTGCAGTTGATGGTCTAGAGTATTTGACAACACAGCAAAGTAGAACCGGTAATACACAACAATCAAATGCCACAAAAGAGAAAAACAACACAGCAGAAACTTACTTGCATCGTGGTCAAGGACCTCATCACGCCGTCGGCATCAGGCCGGCTCATCACACTTGAATCCTGATAAAATCTATAGACATTGTCAGGGTTGTGATGAAGAATATGGTAATACTGCGCAATGAAAGCATTTGCAACAACTTGAGCACTGGGGATCACTGCCTGGAAAGCCATTCTGCAAATCAAAGGCATAAAAAACACTATTAACAAACCCAGTCATCTCTTCAAACCAATAGATGAAACACTAAATAGAAACCCCAAGGAGTAATAACATACATAAAAACACAGCAATATGAACAACAATCCTTTCAATCCTCAAAAGATAGAACAATAGAGTCTCAAGAACATAATAATAACTACATAATGGACTATAAAACCACAGATCACCTCGGATTGCATTGCTTCCGAAACAGAACATGACACAAAATACTGCTTACTTCTAAACAGAGAGCTAGGTTAAACGAAACAGCGACATTCCCATACAAAACGTAACAGCGTTTATATCACTGGGCACTGTATATGCAGCAACATCAAATTAGAGCATTGATACCTGCACATGCAGCAAAATCAAACTAGTCTCTTCTACGAGCCTAGTTCATGTGATTTTTATACTTCAATTCCGATAATGGAGTGATATTAGTTAAGGATCTAAACCCTAGAGGAATCTAATCCCCCAAAATCAACAAATCCCTCAAAATCTATCAACTAAACGATTAATCACCCCAACATTTCAATACAGATAACCTAAAACCGCGAAATTAACCTAACAAACTCATCGACCATAGCAATGCTCGATTGCGGTAATAGAACTTAGAAATGTGGCGAAGAAATGAACAAAGGAGTGGGCGAAATTTAATAATCGGAGAAATATGACGGCGAAGGAGTACCTTATTAACGGAATGTTGTGACCGGCGGTAGAGGCGGAGGTCTGAGACGGTTACGGCGGCGAAGAGAGAGAGAGAGATGAACAGTTCGCGCACGAAAAAGAAATGCGAGCTAATTTCACCCCTACTCACAGATTTGGTCAAGTAACTTTTTTTTGTCAATTTTACTTTTATAACCATTTTTCATTTTAGGTCTAAAATTATAAGGGTAATTGTGTAGCTAGTTAAGAGTAATTTTGACACAACCTTCACAAATACAAGATTCACTCTTGAAGTATGAAATCTGTGATGTCTTATTTTTGTTAATTCTTAACCCATTTTATCTTTATTACATCTATCTGTAACATTTGAATTCATTATATTTATTGTGTCAATTAGGCTAGCTAAAAAACAAGTTATAGCTCAACAATTACGAGATGTTTAAAACTTAATAGAAAATAATGCATATATATAGTAGTATGATCTACATTTAAATACATTCCTAGAAACAATGTAACATCAGCGATGTTCTAAAAAAATGTAACATCAGCCATCTCTTCATTTGAGTAGAGGTAGATTGGTTACAAGGAAATTAAAGGTAAATTGGTGAAAAATTAACAAAAGATGGTTAATAAAAACGTTCTAAAGTTTTCCTCAAATAAAAAAAACATTCTAAAATTGAACCAAATAGCCCGAAAATGAATCTAAGCGATAACTTTATAATTCACCGGTCGCAGTTAAAAGCTCTCGGTAACTCGTAAACCACTGTAAAAAGGTAATTTTTAGGTACGGGGCGTTACAATCTCCCCACCTTATAAACTTTCGTCTTCGAAATTCCAACTGCACAATTCGATACCTTCGACCAATAACCAATCACCTATCTCTACTTGTTTCACCAAATAAACACTATCACATGTCCCTACCAACCGTATGTGACGTCGTCACAATAAAACCATTAATCATTCTGATTCACCAACCTCTCGCTTGCCGAGTGTAAAAATTCTTCAAGAATACCCGAATTCTTTTGTTGAACCTTACATATCAGCACACACACTCCCTATGCAGGAAAGGTGACTAACACCTGAGGAGCAAGGTTCAATGTCAGTGATGGATTTAAATCCTCTGGTATCACGATACAACGTGGAGTCAAACTCATCACAACTTGTGACACACGAACCATTACCTCATTTGAACTAGACTCCCTGATCTGGTTTACACTTTCTATATATTAATTTGTCAAATTGTCCTGTTGTGGAGTAATTGTCTTTCCTTAACCAATCATTAATCAATCCACTTGCACATACTAAAAATATATAAAATATTAATTATTTACCGTGTCCAAGCTTTGTCAAAACTCTAGTTTTTGAGATTTGTCGTGTCACCGTGTCCTTGTCAGCATCCGTGCAACATAACTGCTCTTTCTATCGCCTTGCTTCCTGTGCTTCTCTCCACTAGATCTCACCTACTGATCAGATCTGAGCTATGAATTTCTTCTCTAGGTTTTTGATACAGATCTGCCCGCTTCTTTTTGTTTCGTGTTTCAGATCAAATCTGTGATAAGATACATGTTCGTTTGAATATAAGAGATTGTGAGGGAGTGAAATCGATTTGGTTTTTGTGAATATTGTTGATGCAGTGGTGATTTTGTAGTGATTGTGGTGAAAGATGTGGTGATAAATATGCTGATTTTTCCGATTTGTTGTCGGAGGAGTCGAAGGTTTTTCATTCCTTATTGCTGTTAAGGTTTGTGAAAAAAAAAATAGGGCTTCAATTGGGAATTACACTTGAATGATCGATCTTCTAGGGAGAAGATGCATCATAGTGGCAGTGTATTTTGCATGTGTATACAATTTTCAAAACTTTGATAGTATATTTTCGACGCTACGATAATATTTTTTTGATACTGTAATAGTATATTTTCAACAACGTGATAGTATATTTCTGACATATTGAGTATATTTAATATGACTTGGTAATAGTTTTTATTATACTTTTAGTAACTTCTATTGTGTATCGTAGTAGCTTCATATTACTGATGTAGTAGATTTTTGTAACTACAATGGTAGTTTTTTTCAAAGACAGTAGTAGCGGTTTACAATGATAGATGTAGTTTTGTACAATTATATTATTGTTGAAGAAGATTTCTATAACTATGGTAGTAACTTTTTACAATGATTATAGTAGCTTTTTACAACGACAAAAGTAGTTTTGTACAAATATATTACTGTTGTAGTAGCATTTTACGATGACAGTAGTAGATTTTTACAACTACAATAGTAGCTTTCTATAGCTACGTACTATTGGTGAAACTAGTATTTTTTGTTGATGATGGGTATCAGTAGCTTTATTTACCGATAGCAGTAGCTTTATTTTTCGGCATCAGTAGCTTTATTTGGCAGTAACTATTGGTTTGGGTAGTAGCAGTTATTGGCTTCTATAATAGTAGCTATTGGCTTGGGTAGCAATAGCGCTAACATGTTTCAAAAATACAGACAATGATGGAGGATTTAATCCTGCTAGTGGAGAGGGTGCATCGAGACCATCCCCTGAAGTTAACTAGCAAAGTTAGCTTGGTGCAGTTACACATCTTTGACCAAAGTGCTGAATCAAGGAGGATCAAATTTGATTGATTCAAGGTGTGTAACTGGTCTATGTGAAGACCAACGAGTTTCTGGTAATGATGCAGGTTTTGCATAAAATTCTCACCAGGGTGGATGCAGAGATTAGTGATACATTCTCATGCAATAAGGAACCATGTGATAGTTTGATGCAATAAATATTGACATGGGTGAATAGCTAAGTATGTCATAGCTAGAAACAAAGCTTTAAATGATGATTGTGGAAATGGAAAGGTATAGAAGCCTTCTATGGTGTGCTTGCAACACATTGTATAGGAAGAAAGAAAAATGAGTTGCCTTTTTCACGTGAGTGAATGTTGCCTATAAATTTGCTACATGGAAACTCATTTGGAGCATGTAAGTAAGTTTGCATCGAGCAAGTATTAGACAAGTAATAGAGAGCTTGTGGGTTGTGCATGAGAGTGAGAGAGAAAAAATGTGCTAAGAGGGAAATACTCTTAGGTGAGATATTGTGTTCTTGGTATTCTATGAGAGTGTGTGTATTCTACGTTTGAGAGTGTGTGTGTGTGTGTGTGTTCTTGGGGTTGACATAGATAGAAAATTTTTCGAACCACGTTAAATTTCGTGTCAAGTGTTCGTTTCATCTTTGTTTGTTCTTCTGCTTATTATGGTTTTAGGTGTGTCTGTTTCTGAATCTCAGTTCGTTCATGGGGTTAAAATCCCAACAAGTGGTATCAAAGCCATGACTCGAAACTACGGCAGTTCGTTTGAGATTCACGGCACATTGATCACAACAAAGAGTATTATGTAGTTCAACAGTTCGATGGCAAAGACAGTTTTACTCTTTGGCGGAGGAGAGTAAATGATATTTTTGTCCAACAAGGCTTGGTCAAAGCTTTGAAAGGCAAGGATGGGAAGCCTGAAGGAATGAAAGATGATGTACGGGAGGAGCAGGAGTCATAGTGTGAAACACAATATGACTCTATATAACTGACAACATTATCAATAATGTTATGGATGAAGATTCTCTATCGGCTCTGTGGGAGAAGCTGGAAAACTCTATCTTGTTAAGAGTTAGACCAACAAGTTACATCTGAAGCGGTAACTACACAAGTTGAAGATGGAAGACAGCGACAATCTCATGGAGCACATGAACGTGTTCAATGGATGCTTGGATCAATTCTGGAAAGTTGATGTGAATATTAAGGAAGAATATAAAGCTCTTTTACTTCTTACCTCGCTTCATAATTCGTATGAAAATCTGGTGACTACCATATTGTATGGTAAAAATACAGTGAACTTAGAGCAAGTGCAGTCATCATTGGTGTCCTATAGTACTCAGAAGAAAGCCAACCTTAGAGATGGGGAAGAGTCTGTGTTTGTTGCTCAGGGTGGAAATCATGAAAGGACATCCTATGGTAGACATTGGCAGAACTAGGATTTACACCTTGGGGTCTAGACTTGAAGGTGAAATAATTTTTTGTTGAAAAAATTATTAATTAAAAATGATAGACCCAGCCATAAAACACTACATTCTAAGGTTTTAGCCATTTTCCCCTTAACTTACTACTTGTCAAGTGTGTTATGAAAAAATAGCGCGCCATGATGAATTGATAAATGAAACAAGTTCAATTGAAAATACATCAATAAGATCAAAGAGATCCGAGTATATGTATAGATTGCAAGAAGAGAAGTATTGCAGAATCATGATAGAGGTACTGTGACCTTCAACCATAATTAGCTATTTATCGAAGCCACCTCCACCTTCTTCAGGTTGCCCCATCCGAAATCCGTCTCATAAAACTGAAACCCATGCGAGCCAGCAGTAGAGTACATTCCCTCTACCTGAACAAAGTCCTTCATTTGTCGAAGTTTTGGGGCCAAGTTAGGTTTCTGGCAAGATGTAGGAATGTTGATATTGGTGATTCATTCTCATGCAACAAGGAACCATGTGATAGTTTGATGCAGCAAATATTGACATGGGTGAATAGCTAGCTACGCCATAGCTAGGAACAAAGCTTTAAATTATGTTTGTGAAAATTGAAAGACATAAAAGTCGTCTATGGTGTGGTTGCAGCAAATTGTATAGGAAGAAAGAAAAATGAGTTGCATTTTTCATGTGAGTGAATGTTGCATATAAATTGGTTACATGAAAACTTATTTGGAGAATGCAAAGAAGTTTGCATCGAGAATGTATTAGACAAGCAATAGAGAGAAAGAGAAAAAAGTTGCTAAGAGGGAAATCTTCTTAGGCAATATATTGTGTTCTTAGTATTCTATGAGTGAGAGTGTGTAAAAGTTTAAGATTTGGTTATGAGATTTGATTCATGTATCTTGTACTAGTTTTATTCTCATAGTGAAAGAGCAATATCTTAAGGTGATGTTAGTTTAGAAAATTTCTGGATTAGAGATTCTCTCACCAATAATACGAACTAGGGCAGAAGTTATATTGGAATGCTCATTCGTCCGCTAGACCAGGTGATGGTATCTGTAAAAGGCACTCCGACGCTCAAGTTAGATTTTTTTATCCAAGATGAGACAAGTCAGAATGTTCTCTCATACCTCTATGGAGATCACTATTTATAGGTGAACACCTAGTTGAGTTGTAAGAAAACTTACCCACCAAGTCACAATGTAACTTATGCTTTTATTGTATTTACTCACCACACATTTAGAAAGTCAATTAGTGCTTCACTTAAACGGTCAATCAATACGCACAATAATTATATTTATTTCACGCAGTTATTACCATCTCTATTATGGTAATCATGTCACTTTCATAACCAACGTGTCAAATTAAAACTGAGTTAATTTTCCTAATTGTATGTAAAGAAAATTTACCACCCCCACAATGCCCCAAATTTTCTCTTTGGACACACGTCTAAAGGGAAAATTTCCAGATCTTTGCTATGTTGAATCTTGTCTTGACTATTTTCATGAGCCCTAACTGTCTCGATTATTTCCTCGAGCCTTGGCCGCCTCGACTATTTCCTTAGACCAGTCGCCCTAATTATTTTCCTCTGGCCCTGGCCGCCCTGAATATCTTTTTGAGCCCTGGTCGCCTTGATTATTTCCTCGGGCCTTGGCTGCCTTAATTCTTTCCTCTGGCCCTGGCCGCCTCGATTCTTTCTTAGAGGTTAAGATTTTTTTTCAGCGCAAGACCATAATTACCCCAATTTCCCATTAAATAGAACATATAACAACTTATACTTTCTGACCACCAGCCACATATACTCAATCCTCATGCACTTATAAACCAAATCATTGATATACTTAAATGATTAGTCATATATTGCATAATAATTATAACAACTGCATCTTGTTACTTACCATAATAGTTATGACCGTAATTATGTCACTCTCACAACCGTCACAATTGTATTAATGATGTAGCTAATTATCAATAGTGGGTATAGAATACGTTACCACCCACATAGTTTTTATGATGCCTTTAGTAAGGGGAAGAGCCATTCCTCTTCTTCACGTTTGCACTTTGTGTTCGCTATAGTGAATGTGAATATCTTCCCCTTTGCCTCTGCATGCCTCTCTTTATGGAAATACTCAAGCTTTTACCACGCACTTGTCGTAACTAGAAATAATTCTCACTAGTATCCACGACCAAATAAATAATCTATTGATAGCAGTGAACACATGTTGAATATGGCATTTGTGTCATCGGTTACAACGGATGCAATTGATACAACGGTTAGGACGGTTACAGTAGTTACAGAATATGACATCCATACACAATGAATATGTTTCTGTTACATCAGTAAATGCGACGGTAAGTGGACGATAAATACAGTAATAAAAAAATTTCATCATTATGTGAATTCGTAAGTGTGGTAGTGGTTACAACATAAATATGAAAGTGGTAGTTACAACAATAAGTAGGGACATGACAAACATAAAGGCGGGGAGTGAATGCGGGTGTCATGACTTGATAACAAATCACTATATAAGGAGTGTATAATCATAAGGTGAGACATCTAATTCTGATTGGATATACTTGACTCATCTTTAATAAACTCTATTTAGGCATCAGAGAGTTTTTTACATGTACCCCCACCCGGTCTGAGGTTTCTTGATCAATCCAGGAATTACTCCCCTCGTAGATTACATTCATTGGAGAGTCAACATCAACTCAGAAGGTTTTTGATCCAACAATTGGCGCCCTCTGTGGGAAAAATATTTCTCTAAAAAGGGGATGGCGGAGTTGGATCTAGAGATATCATATTTCTGATGATAGGACTAGGTGATGGTGCACCCTTTGCAAGCCTCAAAGATAAACAAGCCTTCAAGAAGGTTTGTCATTGTTAGAAGTTAAAACAAGAGCAAGGCGTGGCAGCATAAGTAGAAGGGTGTGTGCAGACGTAGGGTGCAAGAGGCAATACATAATGTGAGGGTCAAATGCCATGTGAGAGGGAGAGCGAGAGCACGCAGAGGTGAGGGCAAAAGTCATGGGAGACGAGTGCGAAAGCCGACACGAACGTCGTGAAGGAGAACCCGAGCTCAACTGCAATCATAAGTTGGAGAAGATGCAGGCGTTGTAGAAGTTAATATAGGTTAAAAGAAGAAAACCTAATTTAAGTTGGAAAAACAGTTCTAAAACTAGAAGGAATCTGAAACTTGCAAGGGTTAGAGGGAACCCAAAGGAATCAGAAACTTGGGACTATTAGAGGAACCCCTTTGTTGAGTTAGAAAGGGTGAGACGAGTGAGGCAAATGCGGTGAACGCCGCAGGCACAACCACTGCAAATGAGGCAAATGTTGTGGTCGAAACATAGGTGTTGCGGCCGAAACATAGGTGTTGCAGCGTAGTATCGCACGTGGTCAAAAAGCAAGAGTTGCGTACGTAGCAAGTGTAGCAAAAGCAACAAATGTGGCAAACGCAGCCACAATGGAAGTGGGCCTTGAAGGTAGAGAATGGTTCAACGACAGAAATTTCTCTTTTGAGTCTAATGTCAAAAGAGGAAATTTGGGGGCATTGTGGGGATGAGAATAATTCTTCAGTAAGACAGAGATAATGCCCATTTGGTTGGTGCAGAAGAGGAGTCCCCAATGATAAATACAACAGGAGGAAACGTCAAGGAGATAATGAATGGTTAGTAAATGCGAGCGCCACTAAACACAGCTTGTGGTTGAATGGCGTGACGCAGACGTGAATCTAGCACGAGCTTGCAAGGTATCAAATTGAGGGATCACCCACGAAACACAACTTATGGTCAAGCGATTGTCGTTTCAAGGTGAAAATGTTGTTTCCTTTTACTAAAGAAACAAGGGCGATTGAGTGGGTGACAACTTGTTCTGCACCTTTAATTGACAATTAGTTGAGTCATTAATTCGACATGAATAACACTACGAAAATAAAGTCATGCATAACTATAGTAGTAACCAAATGCAAATTTTGTCTTTTTTAATGTGTAATGAGTAATCATTTAAATGCAACGATAATGAGCTATGTGAAACGCATGAGTAACCTAATTGTAAAGGCAAGGGCGTCTGCTTTCGCACCCATGGAATGCGATTTATTTGAAGAAACGCTACATGTGAATTAGAGAGCCTGTATTCTGAAGTGTTAAATTTTGCATGGAACAATATTTTGTTACTCACTTATTGAATAAATGTGTTGTTTTGTTTTTGTTGTGAGTTTTTTCGGTTTAGTTTTGTTATTACAGCTGCCACCAGTAGGAAAAACCTGTTTGCCACCATTGTGTGCGTTCGACGCCGAGAGTGGTGTATTGCTGCCACCCTCGTGTGCGTTCAGCGTTGCGAGTGGTGTATTGTCTGCACCCTCGTATGCTTTTGGAGCCACGAGTGGTGTATTACTACCACCTTCATGTGCATTCGGCGTCTCAAGTGGTGTATTGCCTGCCACACTCGTGTGTTTTCGGCACCGCTATTGGTGTATTGTTGTCACCCTCGTGTGCGTTTGGCGTCAGGAGTGGTATATTGTTTGTCACCCTTGTGTGTGTTTGGCGCTGCGAGTGGTTTATTGTTTCCACCCTCGTGTTTGCATCCAACGCCGTGAGTGGTGTATTGTTTGCCACCCTCGTGTTTGCTTCTGGCACCGCGAGTGGTGTATTGTCTGTCACCCTCGTGTTTGCGTTCGGCACCGCGACTGTATTGTCTGCCACCCTTTTGTTTGCATTTGGCGCCGTTCGTGGAGTATTGTTTGTCACCCTCATGTTTGTGTTCGACACCTTGAGTGGTGTATTGTATGCCACCCTCGTTTGCGTTCAGCGCTACTAGTGGTGTATTGTTGTCACCCTCGCGTTTGCGTTCGGCGCCGCGAGTGGAGTCTTGTTCGCTACCATCACACTTGTGCTCGGTGCCGCGAGTGATGTATTGTTCCGTTTGTGCACGTGTATTTTTGTGTGTGTAGGATACTCGTATACAAAGGTTGTTGCAGTTTCTCGGGCACTTATGACAATTTTTAGCATGCGCTTCTCCAATCCTAACATGTTACACTTATGTTTTTCTTTTTCTTTTGTTGGTTATTTTCGAAAAAGAAAACAGGAGCATATGGGTGGTGAAGGAAAAAAAATGTTTACGTAGACCGCAGATTAAAAAGGGGGATGAACAAAGTGTTTACGTAGATAAAGATTAGGTTAAACCCAGTTGCTTTGCATGGATAAAATATTGTTCATGAGGTTCAGAAAAAGGAATTGGGTAAACTCATGCCAAAGGAAGTCAGGAGACACACACCGATAGATAAAAAGAGATGACGAAACAAGAATTTTCAACTGCAAAAAGGAACAACTGGTCGATCAAAAAGAATCATTGGCGAAGGCAAAAACTGTAATGTCATGAGAAGAAGTCGTTAACAATCCTCAATAGAAGAAATACAATCATTGTGGAGACGGGCTTGGGGGAATCGCTATGCTTCTAGTTTTTAACACAATCATTGCTGAGAAAGTTGAAATATTGTCAAGAAAAAAGCTGAAATCTTGTAGCAAGAGCAGAATCTTTGACAAGATAAGAAACTGAGAAGAAGCAGAAAAAAAATTAAATAGGAAACTGAGATGTGATGCACAGAAAATGACATGTATAAAGCACAAGACGAGCGTGCAAGGGGGCATGACGAGCATAATGGCAAGTTGCAAAGTGCAAAGCACAACATATGCGAGTCCGCGGGCAACTCGGTGGTAACATGTGTCAAAGCAGTCGTGACTAGCGTGGCAAATGCAACAAATGACAAGTTGGCAATAGTGTGAGTCAAAGCAGTCGCAACAAGCATGACGAATGTAGCAAATGAAACGAATGCAACAAATGACAGAAACACATTAAACATAACAACCGCAACAGTGCAGGTGCACGAGTGGAAAAGATGGGCCAAAATGCATGCATGGGGTTAAATCAACGAGTGTGGAGTGCGGTGACAATAAGAAAACGACAACGACTGCAAATGGAAATTTCAAGCAATGTCTGACATATGTGAACTTATTAATCTTGATACCAAGGGTGCTCTATTTACACGGTCTCGTTGTGAAGGCCTTCTAGGTAATGTGGAGTTGTGTTTAGACAGAAGTTTGGCAAATCTTGCTTGGATGGACAGCTGGGACTCGTTTAAATGTTGTACTTTGCCTAGATTCACGTCGTATCATAACCCTCTAATCATGTCATTTTCTAAGTCAGTTGAAGTTCGGCAGAGTCTATTTCGGTTTCAAAAAATATGGCTAGAGCACCATGATTTCCATGAATTTGTGCGTCTATGTTGGGCTTCAGTCTACTCTCAAGGTTGTCCCTTATCTTCTCTACAGCATAAGTTACGAGTACTGAGGAAGGCTCTTCGGTCTAGGAACTGGGAGACGTTTGGGGATGTGTATCGCAAGGTAAACTATGATCTAGCAGATTTGGCCTCCCTTCAACAGGAGATAGCTATTTCGGGCAATCACATATACGCTTCACCAATCTATTCAACTAACTAATTTAGAATAATTAGAGCAATCTACATAGAAGTAATACCTAAATGAACATGCGAGCGACAACAGATTAATTGACTGTGTCTCGACTTCTGTACGCACGATCTCCTTTCAGTAACCCTGCAACACTAGGCATTTGAAAACGAATGACGCAGGGGAAAACATTTAAATACATAATGGTAGAGTGAGTGGACAAAAATAATATCTAAACGTGAGAAAATAATCAGTTTATGTTTTCCATCTTATTTCTGCAAAAATTCACACGCACGCAATAATTGGGAAAATGGTTAAAACAACATTTTCACCAATCCCTTTGGCTCAAAATTCAGAATTAAAAATGGGGAATTAGTTTTACCATGACCACAAGAAAACAACTAACCAGCTCTATTCCACGAGAGGGTCTATTGACCAGCTCTATCGGGAGAGGGTCTCTTGACCTGCTCTATCCAGGAGGATCCTTCCGACCAGCTACCACCGAAGAGGGTCCTGACCAGCTCTATTCGGGAGGGTCCTCACCGAAGAGGGTCCTGACCAGCTCTATTCGGAGAGAGTCCATCTAGCTAGCAATATATATATATATACACTTGAAAATAATCACGGTGAATTAAATAAAAATCCAAGTCAAGATCACCCATGATTTTTCTCCAAATATTTTCTGAAACCGGTTTCCTGACTTTACTTTAAATCATTAAAATCCAAGAGCTAAGTTTCTCCATTTGAAAAATATAATGCCCCTCCATAACCTAAAATGGTGATAATATTTAAAATCAAACTCCGAGAAAATCATTTAAAACTCACAGGAAATGTATGAACATCTTTCCCAGATCACTTATCTTTAAAAAATAATAAATCCTTAATTTTTCCATAATCACCATAAAACTTAATATGGAGGAAATTTTCATAAATGCAATGGTAAGTGGACGATAAATACAACAATAAACAATTTCATCATTATGTGAATTCATAAGTGTGGTAGTGGTTACAACATAAATATGGAAGTGGTAGTTACAACAATAAGTAGGGACATGACAAACATAAAGGTGAGGAGTGATTGTGGGTGTCATGACTTGATAACAAATCACTATATATGGAGTGTATGATCACAAGGTGAGACATCTCATTCTAATTGGAGATACTTAATTGACTTATCTTTGACAAACTCTAACTTGGGCGTCAGAGTCTTTTGCAGGTACTCCTCACCTGGTGTAGGAGACGAATGAGCATTCCAAAATAACTTCTGCCTTAGTTTGTATTATTGGTGAGAAAATCTCTAATCAGAAAAATTTCTGCACCAACTAGACGTAGACAGGAAATTTGCTGGATCACGTTAAATTTCGTGTCAACTGTTTTTTTCATCCTTGTTTATTATTCTACTTTATTGTAATATTGTCAGATGTGTTTGTTTTTAAATCTCAGTTCATTCATGTAGTTAAAATCCCAACAACGGAGTGGTCGAGAACAAGAGAGGGAGGTTTTCAGATTTTCTAGTATGAAATCACTGGGAGATGTTGATTCATAGAGTAGAGCCGCTCAACTCTTGGAAAGCTCAGCCAAAACATATCAAAGGAGGTTAAAGGAAGGGACATATTTTGTGCGATGGCGGTGGAGTCGTCCAGTGAGCCTGGTTTCGGTGTGACCCTGCAAACCTCCGCTACCTTAACCGACATGTTTTTGTGCGGCGGCATTGGATAAGAGCAAGAAGAAGCTGAGTACGTAAGTGTTCAAGGCTTTCAAGCTAATTAATCAAATTGGCATTGCGTATTTTTTTGGGGAAATATAGATGTGTGTGCCAATTTAGCTGAGCCTGAGACGATAAGAGGTGTGTATGGATCAGTGGGATGTGTGTTATCCAAATTTGCTGCTGCAGTATGAACAGACAAAATGTACGGCTCGCTATTTTTGGTATGAAGGTGGGCTAGCTAGTCGTTTAGATAACTCTTTCTTTGTTGGGGTTCTGAGGAAAAAATCTAGAGTACCGGTAGGTATATTATACTGTGGGTTTTTTAAAAAAATATTTTGGACTATTGGATCATTAATATATTGACAGTTAAAAATATTGAAAAGAATCAACTTGTTTACCCGGTCACTTGTGCTAAAAACGTCAGTTTTGAGGAGAAGAAGAAGAAAAGACGTGATCGAGACAGAGGAAGAAGTCCAGATACAGTGCGTGCGCAGTGAGAGAGGAGACCTAATTAGTCGCACAGTGAGAGAAGTTTTAATACTTTTGCTGTTAATATCAATTAAAGTTACTAAACAGATCAAACAACAAAAACACCATCACACACAGTATAATCTTGAAATTCCAAAATTCCAACTTCAATCTCATCCCAAAATTAAAATCAACTACCTCATACAAATTCAGAATACTAACAAAGCCAAAAATCAACTTCGACACCCATCCTACTACTGTGAACAACGGCACTCACGGCGGCCAACGTACCCTCTGTCTAAATCCCAATCTCTCGAAAACTCTACCAATTTCAATTATACAGAGTTTTAAAGCTTGAAGAACAGACCAAGTTTGATACATAGATTGAAGCCAAACGTCATCGGGAAGTGTTCATGAGCACGGCGCTAGAAGTGACGGACGACGGAGGGAGGTCCGAGCTCCGTCACAGTTTGAGATAAGGGGTCGGTCTGGGTTCTCTGTAATCTGATCTAATCCTCTTCTCTTTATGTTCCAACACTGACGACCGATATTAAACGGTCTAATAAAATTGAACACTCCAGATAAATCCTCATTAATATCTATTTTTAATTTAATTTCTAGATAATACCAAACTATAAAAATAAATTAAATTCTAATAACTTGACCAAATAGAACATTTGTCATCATTCACGTAATACGGTTCTTGATTTTGTAATTGGGTGTTATTTTTTGTAATTACGTCTGTTACAACGTTTTTACGAAAACAATGACATTTCGTTGAAAATTTTGTAATAAAGGTCCATAAAATGTAAAATACAAATAGTAATATTACTACGTGTCATATTCTAAGAGACAGACTCCTACAGAAAAACTGGAAGAACAAAGTTCTCAGAAGTACATCCATACATAACCCAAATGAGGACAGTCAGTATATATATGAAAGAGGAGTTTATCTTGATCTCGATAGGATAGGAGACAAGAGAATGACAATAGACAAGTGGGTAGCTAGCTTAAGGCTAACTCACTCTTTGGTGTTGTCACATAGAGAAAAAAATACAAGAAAATGTTCTTTAGCAACAAGCGGAGAAAGAATTTTGCTTGCGTGACTATGTTACTTACCACAACCACAACAATTGATGTTAAAGTAGTAAATCTCGTTCAAATTATCGTATATACTCAAGTATAACCAATTTACTTGTTTTCAATAGTAAAACAAGTGCGATAACAAATTTGTTGTTAGGGTGGTAAATATTTATGTTGTAATCGTTTATAAAATGTTTACTTGTGGGATTACGTCACTTACCACAACCACAACACTTGATGTTAAAGTAGTAAATCTCATTCAAATTGTCGTATATACTCAACTATAACCAATTTACTAGTCTTTAAATAATAAAACAAGTGTGACAACAAATTTGTTATTAGGGTAGTAAATATTTATATTTTTATCGTTTATGAAATGTTTACTTGAGTGACTATGTCATTTACCACTACCACAACAATTGATGTTAAAGTAGTAAATTTCGTTTAAATTGTTGTATATACTCAACTATACCCAATTTACTAGTTTTTGAATAGTAAAACAAGTGTGACAACAAATTTGTTGTTAGAATGATAAATATTTATCTTTTGATCATTAATGAAATACTTACTCGTGTGACTACATCATTTACCATAACCACAACAATTGATGTTAAAACAATAATTTTTGTCCAAATTGTATCAATTACTCCACTTAAACCAAGATACTAGTTTTTATACAATATTACTAGTGTGACAACACTTTTATTGTCATAGTGGTAAATTATTTGTTTTCATCATTAATATTATGATTCCTATCTTAACTATCATTTTACCCACAATCTACTACGTTTGATATAAAATTGGTAACTTTTGTTCTATTTGTAGTATTTACTTAAAAGACTAACATTTACAAGGTTATGAACAATTTTACAATTATGACAATATCTGTGTTATGAATGTGGTAAAATTTAAATTAGACCAAAAGTTATGTAAGTTCTCAAAATAGTAAATCTATTATCCATTTGATAATGTCTTCCATTTGATAAAAGTTATCTAGCTAACTATTGTATTTATATCATTAACCACTCAATTACAATAATCACAATAAGAGTCATGATCTTAAGTTGTAATTTTAGTTATGTTTTCTGTAATTTATTATTTGACAATAATGGTTATATGTTTTTGAACAATTTTATTTATCAACAAATATGACGTTGTTATTATGGTAAATTTTATTTTTTAAAATGACATATGTAAATATTTGATTTGGTAACCTGTTAACCGGTTTAGTGGGTTGTCATTATATTAGATTATAAATAATAAAAATAATATAAAATGAAGGTATGAGATACATTCTAATACCGTAGACGACTCCAGGATTCTGATTGCATCTTTTCAGAAACAAAACGAATACGCATGTTATATTTTTATTTTTATTTTGGCGAAAGGATATTGAATTACAGAAACAGAACAACAGAGCGAAAAAACCCTCGAACACAAAACAAAAGCTAAGGAGGAACCCATCTGAAACTAAAACATTCATAAGAAAAATAGGACGGTTCAAAGTCCAATCTGGAGGGCAACAGTCGCATGTTATATTTGGCTTCAGTGTCGTCTAGGTACGTGATCTGGGAAGGAAGTAGGGAGTGTTGACGTATATACATACGTAGCTAGGCAAGCTAGCTATCTCAAGTTGAAGCGGTGGTATTGATCCATTCCTTTCTACGGTACGTTGAAGATTAGACAGAGGGAGGTTTTGAGTTTGGGAAGTCTGAATCGGTGGAAGCGGTGTGGTAGAGGTAGAGTTGTTTTGCAGGTATAAACATGAACCAGACAACTGAGCAATTAAAAAAAATGTAAAACGTAGACTTTCACCCTTGTGTATGATTAATTATTATCTCCAAATAATATTGAGCATAATTTGTACGTATTGATACCTATGATTTCATAATTAAGGTGCATCATTCATGAATGGATGGAATAGCTATGGCACAACACTTGCCCTTGTCAAAGTTCTTAAGGTTTCTAAATCCTAATTTTGGTTTTGGTTGACATTCTGGTATCTCATCTTTACGTAAATTTTGTTACTCCTATCTACAAAACTTCAAAAATTTTAGAGGTGTATTGGATTTAGATTTTTGCATAATTTTTTTAAGTGATAGAGTTATAAAAAGTTCTTAGATTTATACAGATTTATAAAATCCATTAGATTCATATAGATTTTAAAACCTAAACATTTTAGGATTCTTGAAAACAAATGATAAATTTACATGGATTCTCGTATAATTAAACAAATATTTTATGATTCATCACTTATTACATAAACATGTAACATGAGTGGATAAACAAAAAGTAAAACATAAAAACTTCTTAATGTAAGCTCTACATGTGTACCGCACATTCAGAGACATAAGATATCATTTTGAAATCATAGACCCGTGTCAAAACACAATGAAAAAAGACATGTTTATTTTGTACTTAAGTTGTATATGATGGCTAAAGATAATGATTATATTTATCTATATCTCTACTGCAATAAAACAAAGTTTCAAATTCTAACAAAAGTGTTGTTGATAGTCTATGTTACACATATTATGTTGATTGAAAGAGTTGAATACATGTTAACGAATCAAAAAACAAGACAAAAAATTGTGTAGAATATATAAGGCACGTACAAAAACCAAGTGAATGAATATTGTACTAAAAAAATAATAAGATAAAAAAAACATGTATAAAAAGAAAGAATAATGGTAGTGACAAGGGGAGAGTGAGAGAGGAAGAGAGTTAAATACATGTTATAATAGACTATGAAGCAAAAAACGAGACAAAAAATTGTATAGAATATATAAGGCACGTACAAAAACAAGTTAATGAGTATTGTAGTAAAAATAATAATAAAATCTAAAAACGTATATAAAAAGAAGAAGAATGATAATGACAAGGGGAGAGGGAGGGAGAGATGAATAAAATAAAATAATAAAAGATAAAACTTGTAAATTTAAGAAAATCTTATGTCTAGGATCGAGTTAGATTGTTCACACAATTTACACTAGACAATCGGTGCAAATCCACCATTTAATAAGTCTTTAACAATTTATATGTTTATTGAATACCTCTATACTTTCGTGGCTTTAAAATCTTTAATTAAAAATCCTAATTGAATACCCTCACACTTTTATGGATTTTAAATCTTCTTTTACAAATTCTAATTAAATACCTCTCAACTTTTAAAATTCACAAAAATCTTTAAAACGTTATGAAAATCTAATTACAATATCCTCTTAGTGTGGATTGACATAAACATAAATATATATCCAGCAAACATTACATGTAACATTAAACATAAATAAATAAAATTATCACACAAGATAATGAAAATGAGTAGCCATATATGCCACTGGAGGTCACAGGTCTTAACGAAAACAGAAGTAATTAACAGAGGCCAAATGACTGATGTGATTGAGGAATATAATCCTATTTTTCTTGTTCCATAATGTACTAGGCCGGAATAAAGAGAGCATCAAAGGCCTGCATATAGTGTTTCTTCAGTACCAAGCCAACCTCAACAGCTCCACCACCATTCTTACTATCCGAAAGAGAAATGGCACCCGTCTTATCAATGGAGATGACCTCAACCCTCTTTGGCCTTCCCCATCCAAAATCAGTACCATAAACCTCAAACCTATGCGAACCTGCAACCGAATATATCCTATCATACAGTGAAAAATCGAGAAAGTTCGAAACCCAATTTTCTGCCCCATTCAAAACCCCTTTCTCCAAGCTTCTTAGAGCTTCTGTAATTGCACTTACAGCGACAACCAGTCCATCTTCACTCAACAGCCCTTTGGTTTCTGCAACTGCTACACGACCCACTATGCAGTTCCCAAAATACGTTGCAGGTATCGGAGGGTCCAATCTGGACCTGGAGTCTACTGAAAAGATGAGAACCGTCTTCCCGCCTTTGATTTCTTCGGCCTTCACCATACAAACCCATGTGTAGGCACAGACTAATGAAAACGTTGATAAATGAAGCGATATATTGGAAGATGTCCTTGTTCTGACATGCTCTTTAAGTCTTTGTACTGATGTGCGAGTGAACTCGAATGTGCCCCGAATCAAGTCTTCTGTGGCCTCGGGAGCTTTACGGAAGAAGGCAGTGCTTAAGCTCCTATTTTCGTCCCGGCCGTCATGGTTCTGGTGCTCCTTGGAGTAGAGTTCACCGAGCCCGGCCAGGTCCTTGACGACCCTTCTGTTGTAGAAGGGTACCAAAGACGAAGGCATAGCTTGTGCTTCTTCATGCTTGCATATATAAGCCCATGCTTTGACAAACGATGTCGAAGTTTTGCCGTCAAGGACTGCGTGGTGCAGGGCCGTTCCGATGGAGAAGCCGCGGTTGGGAAAGACAGTGATTTGCAATGCCATCGCGGCTGCTCGCTCGTCTGTGACATCCAGCTGAGGAACAAGAGGACTAAAATCTTTGGCTGGAAGCAAGACACTGTTTATGAGGTGGTCGAAATTAGCATCGGACTCGGCTACGGTGACTGAGACCGTGTCGCCTTGAACGTAGCTTAGGAGGGGTTTGAGGGAGTCTTGCGGCCATGTGAGGTTACCGGCGAGATGTGGGTAGTGTTGCAGAGCTAAATAGAGGGCGGTCTTGAGTTGGGAAAGTACGGAATCGGTGGAAGAGGTTTGGTAGAAGTAGAGGCGTTCTACGGGTGGAAATCGGAGCCAGAATAAGTCGAAAAATGTTAGAGGAAGTGATCGGTTCTCTGGTGAACCTAGTTTTGGTGCCACCCTGCAGACCTCAACTTTCTTCACCGATAAGTTTGCCATCACATACGATTGAGAATGATTGTGAACATTTACAAGCTTTAACCATACACATCCAAGTGTATATATATACCGAAGCTTTGACTATGCCACCGAAGTGACCAAACTATATTACATGTTTGTGAATCATTTTATTAAAGATTAGTCGAGTATTTTTAAATTAATAATTTATTACACTCACTTTTTAATTAAATTTTTACATCTCAACCGATGACATTTTAGGTCTATATAAGAAGATTATTTCTACAAATTTTCAGACAAAATGGTGATCGTTAAGATATCGAACTAAATTAAATTAATGCACGATCTAAATCTGTTAAACAATAACTATTCAAGTTTATAATCAATAAATCACTTTTATGAATGCATTAACGATTTTCAATTTGAATGAAAATTTGTAGAGACACTACCAGGATAAGCATCTTAGCCGACGAAAATTTTTCGTCGGCCTGTTCACCATATTCGTCGGCTAAGGTTATAGCCGACGAAATAAAATCCGTCGTCGGCTATAATCCAACACTTAGCCGGCGAAATAATATAAAAAATTCGTCGGCTATAATCCAACACTTAGCCGACGAAATATCAATATTTCGTCGGCTAAAGTTTTTTTAAAATTAAAAAATGAAATAGAGAAAAGCCGACGAAATATAGTTCATTCGTCGGCTAAAGTATTTTAAAAATTAAAAATTAAATAGAGAAAAGCCGACGAAATTTACAATATTTCGTCGGCTATGATACTTATAGCCGACGAAATTTACCATATTTCGTCGGCTAAAGGTTGTTGGAAAAAAAAAACTAGCATAGCCGACGAAATATGGTAAATTTCGTCGGCTATAGTACTTTTTATACTAGAAACTCAAACAAAATTTATACATTACCATTCAAGCAAGCTGCAAATTACAGAAACAATTTCATAACCAACAACAACACACCATCAAAAGTAACATAAACATTTTGCATTAAATTTTCAATTCATAAATTGTTCATAAACCTAAAAAGTAAATAAATATTTGTTCATAAACCTAAAAAACTAAATAAATAATTGTTCATAAACTTAAAAAACTAAATGAAGTCTATATTGTCTAAATCAATATCTGCGCCAGGATGAGGTTGTTGGGGAGGTTGCGGAGGTTGCGGCGGCTGAGGTAAGAGAATAGGCGTGGGCATGGGCGGAAGCGGAAGTCCCTGAAGCTGTGCAGCTGAAAAATCTTGCATGTACTGGAACATCTGTTGCTGCTGTGCCTGCTGGGTGGCATAGACTGCTGCATTGTACTCCTGTAGAGCGGCAGTATATGCTGTCTGGGCGGCAGTATATGCGGTCTGGGCGGCCTCTCTCGCGGCAGTATATGCTGCTTGGGCGGCTTGCTGTTCCCGTAACATCTGAACTTCCGCCTCAAGCTGAGTCGTTCTGCTGCTGGTCGAGGCTCCTTTTTCTGAAACCCAGGAGTGGTCTTCAGTACCCCTCGCCCTTCTTTCCCAGACCCCGACAGTAGTAGTTATTTCCTCGCGGTGGGAAGGCTGTGCCCATGATCATGGCCCCAACGCTGAGATCCGAACTGTCGATCCGGGACATGGCTTCGGACATGTCTTCCTCTTGCGTGTCAGGCCATGTCTCCCTGACTATAGCAGCCATCACCTCGTCACTAGCCTGCCTCACCCTCGCCTAATTTGATAGGAAAAAAAAATTAATTAACATTTTAAAATATATATATATACATATAATTTAATAAATTTTAAAACGTAAAACGACTTACAATATCCTCCTGGGCGTCAGGATATGCCTTCTCGTACGTATAGACGTACCGGTTGACCTCTGGATGTTCCCTGGCCGCCTCCTCCATCAACGATGCGAACGATCTAGAACCGGCATGATGGTTCCTCATGTTGCGTTGCCGGTTTTAAGCGTTCACCCGGGAAACGGCCTACAAAGGAATCAAATTAGTAAAATATTTTAAAACGTATTAAATATAATTCAATATAATAAATAATTATTTTTAATTACCTGTTTATGTGGGTTGTTGAATTCCGATATCAGAAGCCAACGCCACTCGTACTCCCTGAACTGGAACTCAAGGGGGGTGCCAGAACGTTCGTTCCCATGCGTAGTCCAGTGGGTCCGTAACTCGTTCTTCCACTCCTTGTACTTGTAATACGCCAAAAAAAATATAAATATTAATAATTATACATAATTTTCTTTTGTCCTTAACTTTGCAACGTACCTTCCCCCGTGCACAACGTCCGCCCAGGTGTTCCTCAGGTACTGGGGAACGTCAAACCACACCTGCATTTAAACATTTATTAGTTTAGACGTTCATAAATCTACAATGTAATAAATAATGTTAAATATGAATTTTGTTATACTTACCGACATGGCGTTGTGGACCATGTCCTTAACCTCTTGTGGGACCTCGCCCCAGTCTGACCACAACATGGGACTCTATCCCTAATAAGCGCTCCCACGCGGCCAGAGTACATCCTCGTCTTGCCGCCCGATACTACGTTCCCATCCCCGTCAGTATCAATGACGATCTTTCCCGAGGTACTCACTGTCTTCTCGAGAGCTTTCCCCGTGACCGGATCTCTCTTATTCCTTGTCGGCTAGGCTCCGACGGTGCCTATCATAAATTGATGATTAGTAAATTAATTTTATTATAACATTATAACATAACAAATTACTTATATAATCATTACCTGATGGCCTTGGGGCGGATGCGACGGACTCCGACTCTGTCGCCGACGATGATACCCTCGCAGAAATTAACTCTGTAGCAAACGGCACGAACAGATATGCCGCTGATGGGGTCACCTGCGGGGGTAGTGGATAAATCGGCGCCCCTGAGTCATCGACGCTAGTGAGGGACGCTGGTGACGCAGAAATTAACTCTGTAGCAAACGGCACGAACAGATATGCCGCTGATGGGGTCACCTGCGGGGGTAGTGGATAAATCGGCGCCCCTGAGTCATCGACTGCAGGTATTGCCGGTATGAAGCGCGGAAGGAAGAGAAGAGGCGGCGGCATCTGTACCCCGGAAGACCCACCCTCCGATGCAGTAGGGCCCGGTGCCGGCGCCCTATGTATCTCAGGCATACGTGGTGCAGACACCTCCGCCTGAGTCGGAGGCCACAGCTGCCTCGAGGAGTGAGGGACGCTGGGCTGCCTGGAGAAGCGAGGTACGCTAGGCTGCCTGGCGGAGCGAGGGGCGTCCGGCTGGCCGGAGGAGCGAGGGGCGCTAGGCTGCCTGGAGGCGGGAGGGGCATCTGGCTGCCTGGAGGAATGTGTCGGCTCCAGAAGAGACGCCCGTCGGGCCGTCATTGGGCCCTGAAACGAACCCCGAGGGTTGCTAGACGTTCCCTCAGACGATTCACCCCTTTGGCCCTTCGAACTCTTCGATTTACTAAATAATCCTTTTATCCTAAATAATATAATTAATATTTTGTTAAATGTATAAAATTATAAAAAAATGAACAACATTAACAAAAATTTATTTTTATATACCAATTAATATTGTAATATACCCAAATATATTAAATATACCATTCAATATTTTAATATACCCAACCATATTAAAAATTTCCAATTTACTTAATACACCCAATTTCCAAATATATTAAAAATCACCAAATACACCCAAATACACCTAAATTCACCCAAATACACCCAAATTCACCCAAATTCACCCAAATATACACCCAAATTCAGTAAATACACCCAATATAATTCAACATTATCACAACATAATACAATTCAACATTATCATAATACAATTCAACATTATCACAATATAATTCAACACAATTCAATATAATGCAATATATTGAAAAAACAAATGAAATTAGTTCTATAATACAATATAAACATGAAATTGCATACCTTATTTGTTTGGGAGATGAGGGAGGCGGAGTGGAGGCCGGAAATCGTCGAAAATAGTGAAAGAAAATCGAGAGGAGAGGGAGAAACCGTCCGGCCGAGAATGAGAAAGTGGAGAAAATGGGGTTCTGTCTCGCTGGGTTCGAATTTATAGGAAGAACTATAGCCGACGAAATAAAAACATACCTTTCCATAGGATACATCCAAGTATAGTGTACTGGACCGGTAAGCAACAATTGCTCGGGAAGATGGATCATCAGGTGCGGCATGATGTCAAAAAAATTTGGAGGAAATATTCTCTCAAATTTACACATGATATAAATAATGTCCTGTTGCATTTCCCGGAGATCAGATTTTGTCACTTCCCTTGTGCATAACTTCTGAAAGAATCTTGACAACGCTACTAACGGCTCCACCACCTGACGGGGAAGGAAGGGTCGAATGAAAATAGGGAAGAGACGTTGTAGCAGAATATGACAGTCATGACTCTTTAACCCGTACATTTTATTGTCCCGAATGTTTACACACCGGGCTATATTTCCTGCGTAGCCTGAAGGATACTTCACAGAACTCAACCACCTGAAAATTACGTTCTTCTGTTCAGGCTTCACGGTGTACGGAGCTTGAGGCATTTTTTTCTTCCCTTATTTCAACCACAAATGTCTTCGTATCTCCATTTTTTTAAGATCAATGCGTGCCTTCGGACCGTCTTTCGTCTTTCCCTCCAAGTTCAGCACGGTTCCCACCACACTGTCACACACATTCTTTTCTATGTGCATCACATCTAGGTAGTGCCTGATCAACAACTTACTCCAGTATGGGAGTTCCCAGAATATGCTCTTATGTGTCCAAAATTTATACCTGTCGGGTCTGTCAGGTATTGCCGCCACTATATTGGGATGATTGCTGAGCTGCCCAAAATCATACTCATTAAGCACTGCTAAAATTTCTTCCCCTGTCCATCTTCTAGGAGGCACACCAAGTTCTACAGTCCCATCAAATGCCTTGTCATCGAACCACCATTCGTGATCATACGGAAGGAGAGTACGGTGACCCAATCTACATATCTTGTTGCAATGACTACTGCTCCCCTCATCGCTTAGGCACTCTGGACAAGCCTTGTATCCCCTAACAACGTTGCCCGACAACATCCCACGAGCAGGAAAATCACTAATGGTACCAACAACCATAGCATGCATCTGGAACATCTCGTGCATGAACTTATCATAAGTGGGATGACCAACGTCCCAAAAAAACTTAAGCTCTTCAATCAAGGGTCTCAAATACACATCGAGACACTTCCCTGGATAACCGGGTCCCGGAATCAACAAACTCAACATATTAGGGAGGGTCATTCTGACCATCTACATCCAGAGAGAGTCCATGCTAGATAGCAATATATATATATATATATATATATATATATATATATATATATATATATATACACACACACACACTTGAAAATACTCATGGTGAATTAAATAAAAATCCAAGTCAAAATCACCCATAACTTTTCTCCAAATATATTGGATAAAACAACCTAGGCATCTGAAACCAGTTCTCTGACTTTACTTTAAATCATTAAAATTAAAGAGCCAAGTTTCTCCATTTGAAAAATATAATACTCAAAATGGTGATAATATTTAAAATCAAACTCCGAGAAAATTATTTAAAACTCACGAGAAAGGTATGAACCTCTTTCCCGGCTCACTATCTTTGAAAAATAATAAATCCTCAATTTTTCCATAATCACCATAAAACTCAATATGGAGAAAATTTTCATAAATAAAAGAGAAACTCAAGAAAAATCTGTTGCATGCAATATATTTACAAATAAAAGTCCACTCACAGACTTAGGCATTAACCTGACGAAAACCCGAATTCCGTCTAAGCGAAGTCTCCACAACACGAGCCTCTTCGCGTCTTGTTTCACAATTAATATTAATTTTCTGGACGCTAGTGTAATAATTAAATAATATAGGCGTACACATTTATGAGCATACAACTCGCTCATCCTCTCCACACTTCTTAAATTGTCAACCAAAAATTTCTGACCTTCATCAATAACTTAGGAGTCTTTAAAATATTTCTTAAACCTTAATCGGCAAGAATCGATGGTCGGAATAATATTTTATTATCCGCCAATATTATTAAACTTTAAAAATTCCACAACCTAACTAAAACTCCTTCAAAAATTATAATCTTAACACCAATAAATTTCTCTTATTTAATACTATTTTTCCGTAGAAAAATCTCCTCAAGAAGTGGCAGCTTCGCCGACTGGCAGGAATTCAGGCAAAAACTCCGACCACCTCCAATCACCATCAAATTTTAACAGTAGCTTTGTCTGCTCATTTTGAACAACTTTCTAATTCAACTCAAAGACCAATTCAGCCTCTAATTATAGGTCATTTGAAACAATATTCAAAAATCCCAAATTTTTAAAGATAAAAACATCAAATCGTCGATTCTCACTCCACACTCCAAATCGATCCATCAAACTTTAGAGGTGCGTAGTATTCCTAAAACTCATCCTATCAATATATAGAACTCACTAAATGGTGGCCGGATGAGGGAGAAATCAAATCAAAACTCTACACTGTACACTCGGCAAACAACTCGACTTTTTGAATAAATCACGACGAGATAGGTCGGAAAACTTACCTAAAAATGAAGTAGACACATAGGCGGTCCTTTTGAGACTGGTGCGGCAACTTGAGGCGGCTAGATGTCGGTGCGGTGGCGGAGAGAAGCTCAGGTCGCGTTTTCAGTCGAAAGGGAGGAGAGAGAAAGTTTGGTAAGTTTTTTCTTCTGATTTTTGACTTTCTACTTGAGTAAATTTCATTTTTATAGACTTACCATAAATAGTAACTTTCATTTTTAGACCATAATTTATTCATACGAACTCCGATTTGAGCGTGCTAATGTGTCCACGAACTTGTATCGACGTCCTCTATGCCTTTCATGGAGAGCTTTTCCCAAATTATCGATCCTACGAAAAGTCAACTGTATGCCCCTTATGATAAAACAATTACTACTAATGGTAAAAAAACCAAAGTAACCAACCGTAAAATAATTCTAGGATCGGGATGTGACAATTCTCCCCACCTTATAAAAATTTCGTCCTCAAAATTTGCATACTCGAAGTCTAACACCGTGGGACATACTTCCACTTAAAATAATATTATTTTCTCAAATATCAACTCCTTTCTAAGAACATCTCCAAATCGTCTCACGAATAGAATTGTCATAACCCTGCACACCTGTTCTTTACGATCAACATCCTTACCGATCATCCTTATAAGCCTATTTTCAGTACTAGCCGGAAGGCTATTCACATAGGATGTAAGGAAATAGACTTATTCAAGTAATATGAACATATGTGACACTAGGCGTCCAATATAACCCCATGGATACCCAACATGTTCCGCAACTCATGTAATCTAGTCACATGTCACATTTATCAAACGTAGCACTCATTCCTAAATGGATAACCTCCAAATACTTCATTATTTTCTGACGCCCGACCACTCTCTTAGGTCTACACTAAAGCAAAATCTTACCTCTGATCACAATGATCTTCCCTTGAATCATTGATCATACCGAATCACCGAATTCTTACTATACTTCAACCCATTTACGAGGTGGAATACGACAATGCATACCAATTGTTCACCAACTGTAATCCTCGCGAAAATCACTACTGTTTTCTACGAAAAGATTTACAAACTCTGTCGTGCATTGAAAACATCATTTGGCAACAACTCCTTGTTGCCTAAGCCGGATCATAATCACCCATAGGCTTGTTCACGTCTTTCCACTCGCTGGAAGCAGCTAACCGAACGAGGGCAAAGTTCGTTATTACCACCTAGTTCGAACTTCCTGACATCAAGCAATAACTTGCCATCCAGCTACTCAATGACTCAACGTCAAATCCAATTGTTAAAACGCTATAGTTCCAGCATTCACACATGCTCATAGTGATCAGCCAACCCTACAATCGAACTGATTGAGAATTCGTGCCCTACAAAACTGCAGGAAGCCAAAACTCAAAATGGCAAAATACTTCGCAGAATCAAGGCTCACGTTAATGCACGAAGAAAACCATAGCCAAATGGAAACACGTGAACTCTTTCTCCTTTGAAAAAGATCACATGATCTGGTTCACGTTTTTCCGTTATACGAGTCTGATGAAGAATATTTCTTTCTGCACATGACTGCTAAAATTGATTTCACTTGTAGACATCAAACAGTATCCTAAAGATACGAAACATGTAATTAGAGCTGCAACTACTAATCAAGGATATCTGATTCTGTAGACATAAGGACCCAACATAGTTACTCTTTAAATAATGTTTAACGCAAAACTACGTTAAACTCTTTTTAAACGTCCACTCTAATAAAACAAGTATGGATCCCTCACTTCTCAAACAAAACCACAACTAGTAAGACTCAGTTGGCATTTTAAATATATGGACAATCATAAAGTCTTGAGAAGTTGATAATACTCTATGTCACTACGCTACTCTCGCTCATCACATAAAGGAGTTATATTATACTTACACATAGAAATAGCGAGACATCAATCCCACTCGATGACACGCCATGAGTCTCATCGTTCTCTACGCTGAGCCTAGGGTGACACAACTAATAAACCCAACCAGATCTAAAATTATGAATCAGAGAAAACGTCATTAGGGCCACAATTTCAACAAAGTCACCAACATTACTAACATCACTGAGTCTGGACAACCACCAACTTTCTTTAACTTCAAGTAACACATTTTACAATCTCCTAAGTCGTATCACTGACCGAAAGTTACACTTCTCATTCTACCTCCGTTACTATTAATAAGTCTGAAAACCGACTAAGATTTGATGTCAGATATTCGAATCACGTACATCTCTCAGGTGCTACTACTTTCCGTAATAAAATTTCTAACCCATAAATCCTCCGCATTGCGCGTGCGATGAACATCAAATCACATTTCATAAGACAAAATAGTTTCCATTCGGAAACCATCATAACCAACTAGGTTTTGACATCTTGAAAATCTGATACCTCAGCAAAAGTCAAATTGCACGTCTACTCTTGGCTCCAGCTCAAGAGGAAACCAAATTCCAACTTCAAACTCGAAAGTCATGTATCTCGCCAACATTTATTAGTAGTTTAATTGGGACAGTAACCAGAACCATACGTCAACATCATGATTCAACCAATTTCCATAACCCAAATTGATGACCATAATTGCAAACAAAAATGACCTCACGGGTCAATCCAGGATCAGTATGAGCTTCCACCATAATACGATTCCTAGAAAGATCTTTGCTCTACTTAGAAGTAAATTAGCCATATTCAATAATAAATCTCTTTATAACCTTTGACTCATAATAATTCTTGAGTCAATAGAGAAATCATTTTCCCTCCTCCCACAGTTCATACTCACTGTAAAGCAGACAACTAATAAACCGAACCTCGCACTCCATTACCGCATTAAAACACTTGTGGCTACAAGATTGTTACTCAATCAGAACTCAATTCACATAAGTTTACCACTTAATTTAACCATAACCTCTGAGTTTCACTCTGCAGTCAAGTCTGCATTCTCCTCAGGCACACAACAAATCATCTAGAATATCTAATCTTTTAACTATGATGTTTGTGCCTTTGCAATTCTTGATACTAACTAAATTCAACCCGTGGCCAATACCAAACGTCTACATAATAGTTTCAGTCAATTACCTTAATACTAGCTGATGTACACATACTCAACAAGTGATGACTTCTCTGATCATACAAAGATTAGTATGTCGTCTCACCACACAATGATATCTATTTGGGAACGCCGCCCCCTTTTTGGCAATCTGCTCACCAAACACAAACCCTAACGAAGAAATACTCTCTGAATCAATCGGGACATTCATTTCCAAAAATCATCGCAAGACATTCCAACTGTAATGCAACCGATTAATAAACCACTCCTCGCGACTCTCTTGTCAACACTCAAAACATGAGGCTCTAAGATTTGTCGCCAAATCGAAACCCATATCAAGTAGGGTCACTACTTAATTGACCCATGACTGCAAAATTACTATCGATTCTTCATTCCTCTTAGGATTTTGATAAAATTATATCAGGACTTTATCCTCCAGACACTAATGTCCGTACTATGCAGACTCGAAATCTGAGTATACTACCTATTACTGCAATGAGGATAATTTATGTATCCTTAAACACACCACTTTGCAATAATTCGATTAAAGGATATAATCGATTATTCATTTCATAAACCTAGCAAACCAACATGAAATTTTCGCTTTCAAATTATGTAGTCTACACTCCATAACTTCAATAACTGCGAAGTCTCCCTAAAACTGTAGCAACAACAAATTTCACATAATCCAAAACACGTCACCACAAGGACTTTAGTCTAACTTGCTTATACAACGATAAAGTGGGTGAATAAATCATAATATTAGTACATCACAGCTAGTCACCCATTACTAAAGAAATGATATTCATAATCAGTCTCCATCACAAATTTAAGACTTATGGGAATAATCTCTTAGCAATACCGTCTGAAATAATTATGGCATACTACTACTCCATGATACAGTGGGCTTTGCTCCTCTGCTACCTCTTCCTCGAATTCCATGCAGCTCACTCAACACGCATTAGACTACTCGCAATTGACCTTTCTTAAATTCTTTTAACTTCATCTCAAGTCAGAATGACCACTACCGTCCAACTTTTGACCTACCACATAAATAAGGCTACATACTTCATGACCTTACCAAAACATCCAACAACATAAATGTCTGATCTCTAACTCTAACTATCCGGGAGATCTTACCATGACCTCATAATTAAAATGCTTATATGACTGATGTCACTCTCATCAATCAAAGATTGACCGAAATTCAACACATTAGTGACAACTTGTAATTTTTGAAATTCCTTGATAGTGACTAAGCAGTCGGCTCATCACAATACTCATTTCAATGGCTTCCAGAAGACCACCAAAATTACCAAAAGAAAGGCACCAACTCGTTAAATAAAATTTTGGAGTCAACTCATCTCCAGTTTTTTCCTTATAGTCGCTAATAACCCGGAAAATCATTACGTATTGACTATTAAGAACCTCATTGTTCAAAATACCTTCACTACGCAAATTCCAATCCCTTTTGCATCAATAAACCAAGACTAACTCAAAATTCATTCCGCTCTTTACCCCAAAGAGCAACATAGATTGATACCGAGGCGTAATAACATATTTTCAAAATTGTCTTCCTTGAACAACCTACGTTTTAAGGCTTCAAAATGCAGTTTTTTCTAATCACTTAACACATAAAAATGTCTACATCTGCATCTATATGAGGTATTTTGGTCGAACCTTTAACACAACAAATTGTCACCATGACGAGACTCAACTGCCCATCTAAAAATTTTTAGACATTTACCCCTCGATGATAGGGCTCCCCATAGGGATAAAATAATGGTAAATAGTAGGCATGTTGTGATTCCGGTCATAAAAATTCACAAACAAAAATACGACCGTCAGATATCATCAATATGTTGAAATATGTCTATGGTAAAAAATTCAACTTGATCCGATAAATTTAAGGGCTTCATCCGGACGGTCAATCTCGTAAGGTAAACCCTCGATGTCAATCTCGAACGGTTAAATATGTCTAAAGTTAAATAAAAAAATATAAAAAAAACAAACCATAGCCGACGAATTTTATTAAAATTCGTCGGCTAAAGTTAAATAAATAAATATAGCCGACGAATTTTAATAAAATTCGTAGGCTAAAGTTAAATAAATAAATAAATAACTATAGCTGATAAATTATAATAAAATTCGTCGTCTAAAGTTAAATAAATAAATAATAAAATAAATATCTATAGCCGACGAATTTTATTAAAATTCATCGGCTAAAGTTAAATAAATAAATAAAAATAAATTAAATAAATAAATTACTATAGCCGTCGAAATTTAATAAAATTTCGTCAGCTAAGGACCAAAAATTCGTCAGCTAAAGTCCAGACTTTAAGCGACGAAAAATTTCTTGGTCAGCTAAATAAATGACTTTTGCCGACCATGTACAGAAATTTTGTCGGCTAAAGTCTCGGTCGACGGCTTTTTCCTGACGATTTCTTAGCCAACGAAATTTTTTACTTAGCCGACGAAATTTTTTCGTCGACTAAAGTAGTTGTTCTGGTAGTGTCCCATACGGATACATTGAGAGGTTGTTGTATTGAGGCATAGTCTTTAAGATTCAAATATTTATGGGACCACCCAGTCCGTAAACCAATCGAGAAGTACTAACTCATATCCTTAATAAATACTAGAATTTTGTATTTATGGGACTTCTGTACTAGCTCAAATATTTATGTGACCACCCGGTCTATAAACCAACCAAGAAGTACTAACCAAATGTTTATGGGACCACCCGACATCGACTTCTATACGCACGATCCCCTCTCAGCAATCATGTAACACTGAACATTTGAAAACGAATGGCCCAGTGAAAAACATTTTAAAACAAGACGTTAGAGTGAGTGGACAAAAATAATATCCAAGCATGAGAAAATAATCAATTTATGTTTTCCCTCTTATTTCTCCAAATATTCACAAGCACACAACAATTGGGAAAAATGGTTAAAACAAAATTTTCACCAATCCCCTTGGCTCAAAATCCAGAATTAAAAATGGGGAATTAGTTTCAGTATGACCACGAGAAAACAACTGATCAGCTCTAATTCACGTAAGGGTCTATTGACCAGCTCTATCGGGAGAGTGTCCCTTGACCTGCTCTATCCAAGAGGGTTCTTCCGAGCAGCTACCACCGAAGAGGGTCATGACCAGCTTCATCTGTGAGGGTCCTTCTAACCAGCTACTAGCGAAGATGGTCCATACTTGCTAGCAATATATATATATACACACACACACACACTTGAAAATACTCATGGTGAATTAAATAAAAATCCAAGTCAAAATGACTCATGACTTTTCTCCAAATATATTGGATAAAACAACCCAGACATCAGAAACCGGTTCTCTGACTTTACTTTAAATTATTCAAATCCAAGAGTCAAGTTTCTCGATTTAAAAATATAATACCCCTCCATAACTCAAAATGGTGATAATATTTAAAATCAAACTCTGAGAAAATTATTTAAAACTCACGAGAAAGGTATGAACCTCTTTCCCGGCTCACTATCTTTGAAAAATAATAAATCCCCAATTTTCTCATAATCACCATAAAAATCAATATGGAGGAAATATTCATAAATAAAAGAGAAACTCAAGAAAAATCCATTGCATGCAATATATTTAGAAATAAAAGTCCACTCACAGACTTAGGCCTTAGTCTGACGAAAACTCAAATTTCATCCAAGTGAAGTCTCCACAACACGAGCCTCTTCGCAGCCTGTTCTGCAATTAATATTAATTTTATGGACGCTAGAGTAATAATTAAATAACATAGACATACACATTTATGAGCGTACAAGTCGCTTATCTTCTCAACACTTTTTAAATTGTCAACAAAAAATTTCCGACCTTCATCAATAACTTAGGAGTTCTTAAAATATTTCTTAAACCTTAATCGGCAATAATCGATGGCCGAAATAATATTTCATTATCCGTCAATATTATTAAACTTTGAAAATTGTACAACCTAACCAAAACTTGAATTTTGGCAGAAGAATTTAAAATTTGAATTGATGCGACGAAATTAAAAAAATCTCGCATGAGTGTAAACTGATGCGACGAAATTTTGAATCTTTCGTCGCATGAGTCAACACTAGGGAAGAAAGTTTTGGCGGAATCAACCAAAACTGATGCGATGAAATAAACAATTTTTGTCAAATGATGTGAACTGATGCAACAAAAAAAATTATTTCGTAGCATGAGTCAGCACTATGTGACAAAATGTGTTTCATCGCATCAGTTCACACTCATGGTACGAAAATTGTTTTCGTCGCATCAGTCCAAACTCAAGCGACGAAAAAAATAAATTAGTCGCATAAGCCTTTTATTCTACTAGTGTAACACCATATCTTTCCCTTCTATATGAAGGGCAGTGAAATTTGCACTCCCCAAATTAAATTCTACACTCAATTTAATATTTTAATAGTTTTGTTCATCGAAAGATTTCTTCACTTCCGTAAATACCTCTAAGTAGTGTTCTAAAAAAGGCGCCCAAGGCCGCCTAGACGCTGGGCAGCAAGGCACCGTTTCCGATTTTCTCCGAATCAGCCAAGCTGGGCGCTGACTCGAAAATCGACTGTCTAGGTGGGCTGGGCGGCGTCTAGGCAGCCCGATTAGTTTTTTTTTAATTATGAAATACATAAAAGCCTATCTAAAAATGAGTAAAATCAAACACAAAAAACACACTATTATACTCTAAAGTCTAAAAAATGATACACTATTGTATTTTTATTATTTCTAAGAACATTGTCGTTTTATTATGTATACTTTTGAAGTATTTTTGCTATTTTGAAACATAAAAGTGTTTTTTTTTTATAAATTTTATTTATATAATTATATTTATTAAATAAATAATAATATGTAAAATATAAAACCTCCTAGGCGTCTTGGGCGCTAGGCACTGGTTGTCCGCCCTAGTAGCGCCTAACGTTTTTAGAACCTTGCCTCTAACCTATTGACCAGTCTCTTTATTTTCTTTTTCTTTCATCCCTCAAACACAGGAAATTCTTTTATGGACGGTCGTGTGTATGTACAGGACACAATCTTAGTCATTTATAACAATTTATATGTTTGACTACCCATGTATCAATATTATATCTTCTAATCTAAACAATTCATATGTGTCGTGTACATACACGACCGTGTAATGAAGATATTGCTCCTTAAACACTGCATTTTCTTGTTCTTTCAGTTCTCACTGTTAGCTTTAAAAGGATAGCAATGCCATTGTACTCGAAGCCCTACCCTATAAATCAATGTACTGTTATCATCAATTAATTCAATACACGATGGTCCATCAGCCTCTCCTGCATTTCTTACTACTGTCCTTTAGTTTTCCTTTAGCTTTAGTCTTTCCCCAAATTCAAAACCCTTGCCTCATTTGTGGATCACCACTTCTCGAATCGAAGTCCTCTAGTGCGCTTATTTCGTTTCAAATTTGAATCAAAGCCAAGCAAGTCTTCTCGGAGATCGTCATCGCCGCTCGGTCTTCCTTCGTCGTTCGCACCAGCTTCAATTTCTGATATATGGAATCTCTTTCGCTGGCATCACTCTGGTATAATCATCTCTAGCTTCTCTTTATTCTCGTTATTTGATCTGTTCAGTGAGCTTTTAGGGTTCTATGATTGATGGTGAGAGAGCTTTTAGGGTTCTATGATTGATGGTGATATTGATCTGGATGGGTGATGAATAATTAGAGATGAAAGATACGAGTATTCTAAGTGATTAGATGTTGCTGTGAGAATACTATGCTTGATTTTGTTATTGAAAATTAAAGGTTCTGAGGCTATCTCGTATTGATATCATGCTTTTGATCGGCTTATCAATCTCATACACCCACCTCAGTTAGCATCAGACTTTTCAGTAGAATTGGTCACGTCTTCCCAATTTTTCATCTCTATCACTGGATGTGTAGAATTGGATTCTGGTATAATTTGCTCTCTCAATCTCATCAGTTTGCCAGTTTTCTTTTAATTTTAGAAGTTTGTGTTCTGCCGTCAACCAAAAGAAAAAGCTGACGATGCAGTCTGCCGTCAACCCAAGAAAAAAAGGGACGAAGCAGTTTTATTTTTCTTTTTGATTTTTTGGTCTGGTGAGTTGGCTTGGCAAGTTGGATTATAATTCGGTTGTATGGATCGAAGACTGGTTGTGTTAGATTTGGAGGATGTTTCTTATTTAGTGAGGAGTGCTGAGTTTAATGCCTTTGTCATAGTGTTGCTAAGGAGTATGGGTGATAAGCAAAGTTGAGAGGAGTAAATTCATAACTGCGGAGGAGTTATGTTGGTTATGCATTGTTGGAGTTCATATGCAATTTCAATGTTCAGTCAGATTATTAAGTTGCTATTGAGTTGCCAATATAAGTATGGAGCTGCTAGTAATCTTCTGATGAAATGCTAGATATACTGAGGCACATCAATTGGTTTGTGCAAGTATGTAGTGCTTATAAAAGTTGAAGCTTAAGGTGACATGCAGTTTGTTTGTTTACAATTGAAGAAGAGGATGAAATTTTCAGCAAATGAAGCTGATCAATTTTTTAGTTTCAGTTGAACAAAATATGAAGTTTTCAGTTTTGAATTTTAGGTCTACATCTTTGCTGTTATTGTTGCCGAAGATGCATTTTATATCGTTGCATTACTGCCCATCTGATCAGAGAAAGTTTTAGCAAGCTCTCTTCTCCAAGCCCATCTAATCAGAGGTAGACTTCAATTGCGGCTCCAATATTGGAATTTTTGATTTTTTGGGATGTTATCTTAATTTGTTCTACATCATGTATTCTGCTGTTGATTGTTGTTTGTGCCAACCATTATGCTTGTCACCAAGCATATGGTTGAGGGTGTTAGCTTTAAAATGATAGTTATGTCATTGTACTAGAAGCCCTACCCTATAAATAGCTCTCAATGTACTGTTATCATCAATTAATTCAATACATGATGTAGTCCATCAGTCTCCTGCATTTCCTCTACTACTGTCATTTTGTTTTCTGCCTTTAGTTTCAATAAGCTATGAATCCTTTCACTCACGCGTTGCAACTGGATAGATTTGATTAAGATCAGCTACAAGGTCAAACTGCGTTATGAACAAATATATTTAGCTACAAGGTCAACATTTAGACGTGTAGAAATTTAGAGGTGTTTCTAATGAGGTATTCGATATCAAATATGAGATTTTCTTTTAACATGCTTCAAGCAAAAAGTCTGCGATGATGAAGACTGAAGAGCACAAATGACTTTTGAATGATATAATGGTTAGGCCGATTGCAGAAGGGGTGGGTGGGGGGGGGGAAGAAATCACATTTGCTGGAAATCATAATGCCTATTGATGCCAGATTTTAATTTTACCCAGATTCGATACTCGAATTTTCAAAGAAAACAGACTTTTCGTATCTGGGTTGTTTTCCTCAACTTTGAGTTTCAATCACAGTCAAAGGAACACAAGAACCATTTTATTTAGAAGCAAATTGGGATTTTACTGCAAAGAAAATAAATTGTTTGATCACGAAACGAGTCAAGATAAAGAGAAATGACAATTAGGGGCAACATTCAGATGATTTTCACAGAAGCCAAATGGTTTTACAGAATCCATCGAGAGGAAGATAGATGAGAGAGAAGAATCCATAGATTTGAGTAAGGACAATATGGGAAACAAGTATAAAGAGATTAAGAGAACAAGTGATATTATAAAAAAAAATGTAAGGAGAAGTGTAAGATGTAATTTAGGAAGTGCAAATTTTATTTTCATATTTGAATCCTTATATGAATTTTTTTAATAAAGGGCTGGTGTGGTTGCCCTCAAGCCTCTATTAATGAAACTATTGAATACAAGGGCGGGGAACATTGTGCCTAAACCCCTGATTGCAAAGACCTGAAATAATATGAGAAACCTATACAATACTCATGTACTCAAAGATGCACCAATTAGCAAAGAGTATTACTCTAATAGCGACTCTATTTGCTTTGATATAGCGGTGACATCCTGGAAAGCACAATAGATATGCAACACTTACACATCCTAATATTCAAATGTACAACCACTATCAAGATCAGTAGTTTGGCTGACGAAAAATTTTAAAACGTACTAATTAATAACAATATAACCAATTATTTTTTAATTACCTGTTTATGAGGGTTGTTGAATTCTGATATCAGAAGCCAACGCCACTCGTACTCCCTGAACAGGAACTCAACAAGGGTACCAGACGTGCGTTCCCATGAGTACTCCAGTGGGTCCGCAACTCGTTCTTCCACTCCTTATACTTACAGATACCACAAAAATTATAAATATTATTAATTTATTACACATATAATTTTGTTTTACATTAACTTTCCAACGTACCTTCTCACATGCATAACGTCCGCCTAGGTGTTCCTCAAACCATACATGCATTAAAACGTTTATTATTTTATTTTTTCATAAATCAACAATATTATACATAATATTAATTATAAATTTTTTAAACTTACCGATATTGCGTTGTGGATCATGTCCTTAACCTCCTGTGAGACCTCGCCCTAGTCTGACCACAACATAGGGACTCTATCCCTAATGAGCACTCCCACGGGTTGGAGTACATCCTCGTCTTCCCGTCAGATACTACGTTTCTATCCCCGTTAGTAACGATGACGATACTTCATGAGGTACTCACGGTCTTCTCGAGAGCCTTCCCTGTGAAGGGGTATCTATTCTTTCTTGTCAGCTTGGCTCCGACGGTGCCTATCACAAATTGATTATTAATAAATTATTCTTATTATGACATTATAAGAAAACAAATTATTTATATTTCATTACCTGAGGGCGTTAGGGTGGACGCGACGGATTCTGACTCTATCGCCGATGATGATACCCTCGCAGAAATAAGATCCGTACCAAAAGACACGAACTGGTACGCCGCTGATGGGATCACCTGCAGGGGCAGTGGATAAATCGGCCCCCCTGAGTTATCGACTGCAGGTAATTCTGGTATCACCAGCGGAAGGTAGAGAATAGGCGGCAGAATCTGTACCTCAGATGACCCACCCTCCGAAACAGTAGGGCTTGAAGTTGGGCCCTGTGTATCTCAAGCATACGTGGTGCAGACACCTCCTCCTGGGTCGAAGGCCACAGCTGCCTCGAGGAGTGAGGGGCGCCCGGTTGCCTGGAGGAGTGAGGGGCGCCCGGCTACCTAGAGGAATTGGTGGCCCCCGGCTGCCTCGAGGAATGTGTGGCCCCCGACTGTCTTAAGGAATGGGTGGCGCCCGGCATCCTCTGCGTCGGCTCCAGAAGGGACGCACGTCTAGCTGTCCTGGGGCCCTGAAACAACGTTTGAGCGTTGCTAGACATTCCCTCAGACGATTCGGACCTTTTACCTTTTTGAACCCTTTCTAGATCTAAACAAACCTTTCATCCTGTTTAAAATATTAATTTATCAAATTATTCAAATTTTTAATTTTAATTGTAATTTTTAATATTTTAATTATCACTTATTACACTAGTGGATTATGACTCTTAGCCGACGGAACAATTCTGTCTCCTAAGAGTATTTTTCCGTCTCCTAAACTTTTAGCCAACGGAAATTCCGTCAACTAAGATCCGTCTGCTCAGACGCGTCGGTAAAGACCCTAGCCGACGGAAAATTTTATTCCGTTGACTAAGAGACAACCTAGTTGACTAAGATCAATCTACTAAGATCTTAGCTGACAGAATGATTCTGTCGGTTAAGTTCATAGGAGATGAACATATTTTAAAATAAAAACAAATTAATAATCATCTTAAAAAAATTTTAAAAATAAAAAACTCTTAGCCGACGAAATATTTCGTCAGTAAACCAAAAAAATTAAAAAAAACAGAGATCGTTCACCGAAAATCCACCGCCGGCGATCGATCTCTGGCAAGAATTCCAGCCATTCCGATTCCGCACACCACCATAACCAAAAACCACCACCCACCACCACACACCATCACAACCCACCACCACCACCCACCACCACCACACACCATTACCAAAAACCACCACACACCACACCACCACACACCACCACCACACACGAGAAGAGAGGAAGAGGAAGAGGAAGAGGAGAGGAGAGATTTTGAAGTAAAGAGAGAAAAAGAGAATATTTAAACAAAAAAATTTGATTTTTTTGAAAATTTTTCAGAAATTTAGCGCGGGGATTCGAAATTTTGAAATTTTTAGCTCTTAGCCGACGGAATGCAATAATTCCTTCGACTAAGTGTTTGAATTTTTCTGAAATTTTGGTCTAAAATTTTACGCGGGAAAATTGGTCTAATTTTTTTGCCCTTAGCCAACGAAATTAAATAATTTAATCGACTAAGCGATACCTTAGGAGACAGAATTATTTAATTCCGTCGGCTAAGGGGTTAAAAAATATTAAAAATTATTTTTGTTGTTTTTTTATTTAATTCTGATAGAATTATTTTTTTCCATACACATATTTCAACATAATGATGATATCTTATGGTCGGATTTTTTTTTTGAATTTTGACTTATCTGAATCACAACATGCCTACTAATATTATATAACTTGTTTACTAAGTGTTAAGTAAATATTCCGTTTCAAAAACAAACTATACGTCGAAGCTTCAAACGAAAAAAAAGTCATGAAATAAGATATGAGCGGAATAGTGAAATACGTTTACGTTTGAAAATCACGTAATTCTGGTAAAGTCTCGGTGCCGATAGTTACAGTCAATGCAATTTTTCATTCTTTCTCCATAGAGGTAGCACTATATATGGTAGTTATTTTTTATAAAATTTAAATACCACTGGTTGCGTCTCATCGATTTGAAACTATTTTCAGTTGAATGTCCGGGCAAAATACGTAATTTCTCCTATTAAATGTCCGTTTTCGTGTATAAAGGGGTTTGACTTACAAGATTGACCGTAAGGATCGAGCCCTTAACGTTTTCGAATCAAGTTGAATTTTTTCCTATAGACATATTTCGACATAATGATCATATTAGATGGTGGGATTTTTTTTCTCCATTTGATCATCGGAATCACAACATGTCTACTAATGTTGTATAACTTGTTTACTAAGTTTTAAGTAAATGTTCTATTTCAAAAACAAACTATACGTAGAAACTTCAAACGAAAAAAAGTCATGAAATAAGATATGACCAGAATGGTGAAAGACGTCTATAGTTGAAAAAACAAGTAATTTCGGTAAAGTCTCGGTGCCGATAAATGCGGTTAATGCAATTTTGGGGTTTGACTTACAAGATTGATCGTCCGGATAAAGCCCTTAAATTTATCGGATCATGTTGAATTTTTTACCATAGACATATTTAAAAATATTGATATCTGACGGTCGGATTTTTGTTTGTGAATTTTGATGATCGTAATCACAACATGCCTACTACTTACCATTATTTATCCCTATGGAGAGCCCTATCATTGAGGGGTAAATGTCTCAAAATATTTAGATGAGCAGTTGCGTCTCATCATGGTGAGAGTTTGTTGTGTTGAAGGTTTGACCAAAATACCTCATATAGATGCAGATTTAGGTGTTTTTATGTATTTAGAAAAACTAAATTTTGAAGTCTTAAACAAACTCGGATGGCCAAAAAAGCACATATGTCATAGCATTAGCGATGAGTTTGACTTGTACGCCCGTTCCGCTTCTAGATTGGTATCACAATAGTCAATCAGACACCGAAATATCCATAGCATAATTTTGTAAGTAAATATTATTTTTAATCTTAGCCGACAGAATATAAAATTTACCGTCGGCTATGCTTTTAGGTCTTAGCTGACGGAATACGAGATATTATGTCGACTAAGAGCTTTCTTAGTTGACCGAAATAGCCAGAATCACAAATCTGTCGGCTAAGAAGAGCTTAGTCGACGGAAATTTCTGACGAACGTATTCCGTCGGCTAACAGGTTCTTAGTCGATGAACTTTTTCTCCTAACCGATGGAACTGTTTCCGTTGGCTAAGAAAATCATAGCCGATGGAACAGTATAAATTTCGTCGGCTAAGAGTGTATATCCACTAGTGTTATTAATATATTAACAATCTTTATCAATATATTAATAAATTATATGAATATATATAGGAACAATTAATAACAATTCATAGAATTTCTACAATTAATAACAATTAATATTTTAATTTTAATTTCAATTTTTAATTTCAAAATTTCAATTAAAACTGTTAAAACCCCCCAATTTAATTTAAACATTTTTAATTTCAATTTCTACCAAACCCAAATCTAAATCTACACCAACATTATCAATTTCAATATTAATAATTCAACATATACACATATACATATATAACAACATTTACATAAAAATCCGACAACATTTAACAATATATACATCATTGATTCAAAATAATTATTAATATTTCAATAAACATTAGAGAGAGATCGAAACATGTACTTGTTGGTTGTAGGCTATGGAGGCGAGAAAGAGGGTGTGGAGGCGAGCAAAAACCGAGGAGGAGGCTGTGGAGACGAGGAGAAGGACTGTGGAGGCTAAGGAGAAGGGGTTTTGAGAGGAGGAGGCGAGGAGGAGAGTTTTTTTCGATTTAGGGTTTCGATCTGTGTTTCGGCCGAGACTGGGTTTTGAATAAATAGACTTGACTTTAGCCGACGACATAAGAAACTCGTCAGCTATTATAATGAAACTCGTCGGCTATATTTATTTATCTATAGCCGACGAATTTTCAATAAATTTGTCGGCTATAATCCTTTTTATAATATATTTATTTAATTTATTTTCAATTTATATGTTTAATTATCTTTTTATTTATTTATTTATTTAACTATAGCCGACGAATTTTCAATATATTTGTCGGCTATAGTACTTTTTATACTAATTTATTTCCAATTTATATGTTTAATTATATTTTTATTTATTTATTTAACTATAGCCGATGAATTTTCAATATATTCGTCGGCTATAGTACTTTTTATAATAATTTATTTAATTTATTTCCAATTTATATGTTTAAATATCTTTTTATTTTTTATTTAACTATAGCCGACAAATTTTCAATATATTCGTCGGTCTTAGTACTTTTTATACTAATTAGTAGGTATGTTGTGATTGTGAATATCAAACATGTGAAACAAAAATCTAACCGTCATATATCATTATTATGTTGAACTATGCGTATGGGTAAATTTTCATCAAGATCCGACAACGTTAAGGACTTGATCCGGACGGTCAATCCCGTAAGTCAAACCCCTAAACGCAAAGAAATGGTAATTTGATAGTCTAAATTACGTATTTTACCCGAACCTTCAACTAAAAATAGTTTCAAATCGATGAGACGCAACTAGTGGTATAAAATTTTATGAAAAATAACCATCGGAGATATGGCTACCTCTAGGGAGAAAGAATGAAAAATTACATTGACCGCAACTATCGGCACCGAAACTTTATCGGAATTACGTGATTTTTCAACTGTTGACATATTTCATCATTCCAGTCATATCTAATTTCACGATTTTTTTTAAGCTTCTACGTATAGTTTGTTTTTGAAACGGAACATTTACTTGACACTTGTTAAACAAGTTATACAACATTAGTAGGCATGTTGTAATTGTGAAACAAAAATCCGACAGTCAGATATCATTATTATGTTGAACTATGTGTATGGGTAAATTTTCATCAAGATCCGACAACGTTAAGGACTTGATACGGACGGACAATCTCGTAAGTCAAACCCATAAACGTGAAGAAACGAGTACTTGACCGTCTAAATTTCGTATTTTGTCCGGACTTTCAACTACAAATAGTTTCAAATCGATGAGACGCAACCAGTGATATAAAATTATTATTTTATTTATTTAACTATAGCCGACGAAACATTAGGGTATTCGTCAGCTATATTATAGGGTTTACGGTTTACGGTCTAGCTGACGAAATATTAGGGTATTTGTCAGCCAAGATAGTTTTAGCCGACGAAATAAGATGTATTTCGTTGGCTAAGATAGTTTTAGCCGACGAAATGTGATGTAATTCGTCGGTTAAAACTATTTTAGGCGACGAAATATGACCTATTTCGTCGGTTAAAACTGAAAAATACATAAAAAAAGACTGTTTAATGTAAACCATACCAATTTCATGTTCATATATCACCAAAATTAAACAAAATTATGAATTCAACAGCTTGTAGCATATAAAGCACATCAATTTGTATTACAAATTCAAACTAAGAAGGCTCATAATCGGAATCATCCGATGAATCTTCTTCGGTGTTAGAATTAATTTCTGGCAATCTTTGCATTTCCTCATCACAAGAGTTTTCATATGTTTCTTGATTTGGATCAATATCAATAAGCCCTACATTTAAAAAATGAATTCAAACCGAACGACCCGCTTTAAAATTATTAAGGCGAATTACAGAGAAGTAAGGAATACCTATTGCGTTGGACTCTTGATACGCAACATCTTCTTTCTCGTCTTCGGCCTCTCCAAGTGTAGCCGTCCGGTAAATGTTTCGAGGGTGCACAAGGTTGACTACTTTCCACGCGTTACCTTTAACAATGTCATCAAGATAAAACACTTGTTTTACCGATGTGGCAAAAACGAACGGGTCATCTTCATAACAACTTGTAGCAGTGTTCACTGTTCACAGATAAAATTCCGTACTGATCAATCTTCATGCTCTGCGGGCTGCTAGTATCAAATCATCTACACTTGAAGATGTGCACTGTCATGCCTTGCCCATAAACAAGTTCCACCACTGAATCAAGAACACCGTAATAGTCAACTTCATTCCGCCCACCATGCGCCATCACCCCAAAATTTTGTATTCTTCGTCTGTTGTCTCTCTATTCACATATAAATTGCACGCCATTCACCTTGCACATCGGATAAACTCTTGACATTATCGGCTTCATCGCTAGAAGTCTTAGTTCGTACGACCAATTTGGGTGACCATCGAATTGAATATGGTTCATTTGCAACCAAATATTCAATGTATTGTAAATATGGATAATTATGCAATGAAAGAGTCATGAACAAAAATAAAGAATTACATACTCGGCCGTCAAAATAGTTTGCGAACTCCTTGTTGTGGTAGTCGAGATAACCTTGAATGTCTAGACAGTATAAATGGATGTCTTTCCAGTATTTAACTTCTTGACAGTTAATCAATACCCACTAATGGGCTATAACTAGCTCATGTGGTTGCAACTTGTAGGAGTCTGGCAAAATTCCATAAACTTTAACATCATTAGAGACTATGGAAAGGTTGAACTTCAGTACATCTATCGGTATGGTTTGTGGAGTTTCCTTCAACGCTCCTAAATACAACTTCATGTAGGTGACGCACTCGTGCACAATATATTCTTCAGCTATACATCCTTCAGGTGCGGATTTATTAGCCACATAAGCTTTGTAGTTTCCAAGTTGCCTATAAATAAATTGTTGTAAAGTGTTATGATTATATATTGAACATGTAAAATAAAAAATTCAGGTGTAAAAAACATACATTTTCATGGGATACATCCAAGTATAGTGTACTGGACCGGTAGACAACAATTGCTCGGGAAGATGGATCATTAAGTAAGGCATAATGTCAAAAAAATTTAGAGGAAATATCCTCTCAAATTTACACATGATATAAATAATGTCCTCTTGCATTTCCCGGAGGTCAGATTTTGTCATTTCCCATGTGCATAACTTCTGGAAGAATTTTGGCAACGCTACTAACGGCTCCACCACCTGACGGGGAAGGAACGGTCGAATGAAAACAGGGAAGATACGTTATAGCAGAATATGACAGTCATGACTTTTTAACCGGTACATCTTATTGTCCCGAAAGTTTACACACCGGGTTATATTTCCTGCATAGCCGGAAGGATAATTCACAGAACTCATCCACCTGAAAATTACATTCTTCTGGTCAGGCTTCACGGTGTATGGAGCTTGAGGCATATTTTTCTTCCCTTCTTTAAACTACAGATGTCTTCGTATATCCATTTTTTAAGATCAATGTGTGCCTTAGGATCATCTTTCATCTTACCCTCCAAGTTCAGAACTGTTTCCACCACATTGTCGCATACATTCTTTTCTATGTGCATCACATCTAGGTAGTGTCTGATCAACAACTTACTTCAGTATGAGATTTCCCAAAATATACTCTTATGTGTTCAAAATTTGTACATGTCGGGTCTTTTAGGTTTTGTCGCCACAATATTGGGATGATTGCTGAGCTGTCCAAAATCGTACTCATTAAGCACAACTAAAATTTTTTCCCCGTCCATCTTTTAGGAGGCACACAGTTTTCTACAGTCCCATCAAATGTCTTGTCATCGAACCACCATTCGTGATCATACGGAAGGAGAGTACAGTGACCCAATCTGCATATCTTGTTGCAATGACTACTGCTTCCGTCATCGTTAAGGCACTCTTGACAAGTCTTGTATCCCCTAACAACGTTGCTCGACAACATCCCACGGGCATGAAAATCACTGATGGTATCAACAACCATGGCATGTATCTAGAACATCTCCTGCATGTACTTGTCATAAGTGGGATGACCAACGTCCCAAAAAATCTTAAGCTCTTCAATCAAGGTTCTCAAATACACATCGAGACACTTTCCTGGAAAACCGGACCCCGGAATCAACAAACTCAACATATTTTATTCCTTCTTCATGCACATCCATGGAGGAAGGTTGTATGGTACCAAAATCACTGGCCATACACTGTATTGAAGACTCATGTTGCCAAAATGATTGAACCCGTCGGATGAGAGCTCGAGCCTCACATTTCGGACATCTGACGCAAAATGAGGAAACTTCACGTCTATATGCTTCCAAGCCTCCCCGCAGCATGGTGTATAATAGTATCTTCGTCATGCAATTCCCTATCAACATGTCATCTCATAGCTTTGGTCGTGTGTGATGACATGTACAACCACTCCAGCCTATCCCTCAATGAGAAATACCGAAGTACCTAACATACCAGACATGCGTCAAGGCCATCAAGGTCATTCCCTTTTGGATCTTTACCCCAAAAGAAAACACAGTCATATCTGCATGCATGGATTTTGATGTAGGAAAGCTCAATTTCAGGATACATCGGACCTTATGATGAGTGCTAGGAAGACGATGACCGTGGGACAGCATCGAAGCATTGTACTGTAGATAATCATCAACAGCCTTCACGGTCGATTTTGTCTCAACTTTAATCTTCATAACGTTCATCACACTTTCAAGAACCGTCTTCTGATAACCGGGGTACACAGGGGTCTATTGGAAAGCAAGTAGTTTGTTGTACTTGTCAATACCAGCAGTGTTGACAAATCTAGGAAATGGCTGCACCGGCTCAAGCATATACTGTCCTTGAGAGCATACACCGCTCTTATAAGGAAACATATCATTGATGAAGGTCATTGTTGGATCGTTAGATGTACTACCCATCTCAGAAAATTGCCTATGATGATGTTTCACCGTGATATATCCAACATGTGTATTTCTCCTAAAAACCGTTACGTCAGGTGCTATCAAACTTTGTCAATCATAAATCGATACATATCGCTACGACACTGACATTTAGTGCACGGGCAATAGAAAATTATATTTCCGTTAGCATTAGCCAGCACATATTCAATAAAACTAATAACTCATTTACTATATCTTTTATCCTATTTTGGAAGCGAAATCCAACTCTTATCCATATCCTGAAAAGATAACAAAATATATATGTATAACTCTAATTAATTAATTAAATTTTCAAATCATTTAACATTCTACAACAATTAATTAATAACAAATTAATAATTAACACAAACATATATATACTATATACTAATTACTAATCAACATATCATCAACAACTTAATTAATTTATACTATGCATCAACACAATATTATAATTAAATTAATATATATATATATATATATATATATCTATTACTTATTAATAACAACTTCATATATATTATAAAATCAAAATCGATCAACTCAATCACACTCAAAATACATTAATTCAACTCAAATTAAAACTCAAAATCAATATTATATAACTCAAATAAAACTTTTAAATCATCAAATCAAGATATATACATATATACATACCTATATATAGCTCCACAAACTAATTTTGAACAGATTTCAACGACACCCAAACTTTTTCTCCTGTTTTTTTTCAAATGAGCTACTGTCTAGATCCACAAATATAAAAACTTTTATCCGACAAAATTATTTATTTCATCGGCTAAACTTTTATAATTTGGTCGGCTAAAGTTTACATACTATATTTTAGCCGACGAAAAATATTTCGTCAGCTAAAATTCCACTTTAGCCGACGAAAAAAAATTTCGTCGACCTGTTTTTTTCGTCGGCTATAATGTTTATGCTGGTAGTGAACAACTTTCCAGCTATGTTTTTGTCTGAAAATTAATCCGACGACACTCAACTTCGCCCTGTCATTAGGCGGCAACGATCATTTGACGAAGCAAAAAACTCGCCGCCTACCTAGAGCAGACCAGACATATAAAGTGCACATACCGGCACCAAACTCTACACCTACACAACGACTGCAGGAATTTATTATTTGCAAAACAAACAAATAAAGTAAATGACCAAATTGAAAAACAACCAGATAGAAAGAAGCAGCAATGGCAGGGCTCAAGAATTGAACCCTAACGCAAATACCAGCACCGAAAAAAGAGGAATCGCAGACACCAAAGAAGGCCCAAACAAATTCTTCCCACCGCTGCTGCATGTTGTGCCACCGCATGGGACTCTCGTTCTTCACCGTTCCACCGTCGCTGCACCCTTGATAACCTTCACCCCATCTAAAGCCCATCCTCGAATCTGATCCTACATGATATATAGAATCAGAGACTAGACTTGTCTTAGAGGTAGACAACCGAGCACACCATTCTGGGTCAGATATCAGAAGTCCAGATCGGGTTTAGTATTTCCAGATTTGCCCCGCTGCGACCATGTTACTCCCAAGAAGCAACCAAGCGCCTCCATGTTGCCAACCTGGCCAACAAGGAACAAGCCGGAGCCCTCCAGCCGTTGCGATCTCCCTCATTCTCACTGCACAGACTACCAAATCAATCTCACCGATCAGGACGAACTGATGGTCGAAGAGTCTGATCTCACGTACGCCAAACCCATATGGGGTAGACAAATCCCGTCCGACGACGGCGAAACGACACGCCGCCGGACAAGGATGGAATCTCTCGCTCTCTCGCAGGACTAGGGTTTTTGTTTTTAAATTATCGTTTTCTTTTGATATACTTGACTTGAGTTTACTATCTAGAAAACTTAAGAGACTTAAAAACATCCTTATATGAATGAACTTAAGTGTTAATGGGTAAATAAGCTAAAATCGCTTGTATATATGCTCAGGTAGTAAATACTTACAAAAATTATGTACATATCCACCAAAACGGTACGTTAGGATATAACCCAGTTGTCTGTTGATAAGAAATTTGACAAGGCAAGGTGATGGTGGGGATCGATGCAACGAAGGGTAATACTGCTGGTGTAGTAGTAGATTTCTGAATGTTGAGAACGATTAGTCGTGAGCTGACAGAAGAGCTTGTGTCTGGAATCCCGGGGACCATTTGTGAGACCTTGGGGCCAACACCAATACCGTAGCCCTTAAGCGTTTGCTCTTGCTTTATTACATACCCAGTTAGCTAGTCAGATCGACCTAGCTAGCTGATCGATGATCAGTGATAACATCGTTTAATTGTTAGCCTTGATCACTTTTAGTACTGCCAACGCTCTCTTCCTGCTACCGCTGCTGCTCTTCTGGCCCCTTCGATCTTCTTCTTCTCTTCCTCTTGAGATTCCCACCACGTACTGCCTGTTTACACTCTTTATACACAGTCGACATACACCAAACCCTAGAAAAGCTTCCATGTCCCATCTCTTTCTCTTCCCTGCAACCCACACCGGAACTTTACTCTCTCTCTCTCTCTCAGCATATGTGTCTTATTGTGAAATTATAACTAATTAAGTAGGCCTAATATTTCAAGTCGAACGTACAGAAACTCTTCGATTCTGTTCTGTTGAGTAAATTAACCAGCAAATAAAACAGAAACTGAGTACTATAGCTACTCAGCTACTGTTTTGATTGCTCATTTAGTTACAAATACACTATGCCAATCGATTTTTCTACCTAGCTAGGTAGCCGGAGCACTGATGAAACACAATAACCAACAAGAAAATAAGAGCAGATAGCTAGGGTTTTCAAGTTCTGAGCCATGCTTAAATGTATGAAAGCCATCAGACAGAAAACCAGTATACAGTGATCGATTACAGTCTATAATATTGAGGATCGATTAATCCAAGTAACGAATTAGCAATTTGAAGTGAGAAATTTGAAGAGAGAGCAATTAGGGCTTGTGTCATCTGCAATCTTTTAGGTGTTGAATCTACTTCCGTGCATATCTCTCTGCAAGAAAAAAGAGGTAGTGTGGTGGTCCTTTTATGCCTAACTTTTCCCTGTCATCAGTGTGTGTGTCTTTTATAAAACATACGAATCGGTCCCTCGTCTATATGGTAAGCTTAGCCCGCAGTTCTCAATTCTCATTCTTTCAATTGTAGCTATCATACACATGTATATATAGAGACCACAACTTTTGTAGCGCATGATATATGATATGCAACTACTAGTGGACATCTTTCCAATTTTTGTCGATCAGTAGTGAACTGTTCGATCCTCATCTTCCATGAAATCTACATCACATCTGCTTGATTATAATTTCCCGTTTGCACTTCTTATCTCTTTGCTTGAATATATGCATGATGTCTCTGTATTATTGAAAATAAGCGGTCAGATTATTCATATATAAAAGATAAACGTGCGATTTTCTTAGATTTTAGAGATGTAAGTCTTTATGAGATATATGTTATCGAAAAAATTGGACCACAATTTATCATGAATGAATAGTAATGGGATGAAAATTTGAGCTCTACTAATTGCTCACATGAACTTCATCTTTCTTGGTACTATAGGCGTGCAATTGTGAACAGGAAATAGCAAAAACCCCATTGTTAATTGTCGATAAAGCATGACTCCCCACTTTCGAATGTGCAGCATGTATATCTATGGTCCCCAATTTAGATTTAAATCTCATAATTTCTAATTAACCATTGTTTAGGACCAAAGCATATACTGTGTGATTTCGTATATCTCCTCTACAAAAACAATACTACAATATTTCAAGTTGTAAACAATAAATTAAAATTCGAATAGACTTTGTATTTGATCATCGTCATATAAATAAAATCGTCACTTTTAATTAGATCTGTAACCATTAATAAGTTTTTACCCTGCAATCATTGTCTAGTATTATGCGTGATAAGAAAATTATGAGATACATACAAACTTGTTAACTACTAGCGCATTGATTTGAGGAGTTGATGTTGAATGTGCCACGTGGCGTCGAATCTGCCAGTGCTTTATCTTTCCTTGATTGGAGCTTGGTCGGTGAGGAATTCCGGCGCCCTCCTTTTCTCTCAACCGGCCTTTGCTTCTCTCTCACTTACTTCTACTTCTTCAAGTTTATTCTCCGCACACTAGCAGAATATTTCGATCCTCAGAGATTGCGCTTAATTGGTTCAGTTCTCTAGCTACCAAATTTACTGGGCAAATTCAACCACGAAAAACAAAACTACTTTTATATATTCTTCTGCATCATCATCATCACTGTGATATTCCATCACCAAAAACCAAAAACTGGTTGATCAGGAGCAAGAAGCTAGAACCAGCAGCTGAGAGGATTTTGCTTCATGTAAGTTGGTTTAATTTTATGTACGTAGTTCTACCATCACCGCATGCGATTGATAGATTTTTGCAGTAGTTCATTGCAGCAAGAAATATTTTTCCTGCTTATCTGCAGCTGAGAAATGGGAACTAGGGAAACAAAATAATTAGACAAATACTAATTTCTTTACAATAAATTATACATCTTCGAGGCTCTTTGATCTCCTTTCATTTTAGATGTAGTGATTATATATATATATATATATGCCACCGATCTCCCACTTTGAATTAGTTTCAGGGATCTGTATATCATCCTAGCGCACATAGTTTTTTGATCGTTTTGTTTACTTGGCTTTGGTTTTTCTTTTTCGGATATAGAGATCGAAGATGGAGGAGATGTGTATATCATGAAGCAAGAAAGAGACCAGAAATCAAGAAGTCTTGAGCTGAAATGGTAAGTTTCCCAGTAGTGAACGAATGACGAGAGAATATAGATACGATGATTAGGAGTCCCAATACTAATGAAGCAGATGTACAAGCACCAGCAGGGAATTCATGTACTCAAAATGAAGCTGGAAATAAGACCTCAAAGTTAGCTTTGTCATCATCAACTTCTCGTTCAAATACTTCATCAACAGTAGCACCATGGATGAGGTTAAGTAAAGATCCAAGGATTGTACGTGTGTCGCGTGCTTTTGGAGGAAAGGACAGGCATAGCAAAGTTTGCACTGTGAGAGGGTTGCGAGATCGGCGTGTGAGGCTTTCGGTACCTACTGCGATTCAGTTGTATGGTCTTCAAGATAGGCTTGGGCTTAACCAGCCTAGCAAAGTTGTAGATTGGTTGCTTGACGCCGCCAAGGATGATATCGACCAACTTCCTCCTCTTCCGATGATCCCTCCTCCCCCGGGAAGCTACGGCGGTGGTGCCCTAATGAATCATCAGTCGCTCCTGAATATCACTCCATCTCTTGATCAAAACATTGGAGATCATCAAGGGTTTAGAACCAATATTTGGAGATGGACAAATGATGGTGAAGAAGATCAAGAAAACAATAAAGATGGGGAAGAATCAGACGAAGATGATCATGGAAAACAAGGACGGAATGTGGTTGATCATGGTTCATCATCATCAAACAACTTCTTGATGACCAGAGCTAGTACTAGTACTACTACTACTACTACCAATCATCCATTGTTCTTTCCAGGTCTTCTGAACAATAGTAATGCCATGCCTAATTACAGTTTTCACAATTGGGATCATAACCAATCTTCAAATTTTCCTGGATTCACATCTCAACCTACAGATCCTCACAATTTCTCCTTGCCTTCCACATTGTCTTTATCAACCGGAACGACGCAGTCTTATTTTCCTTCGCATGCTAACGCGGATACAGCAGATCACCAGATAGATATTCCTAGGCAGTTCGAGCACAACATGCAGAATTCTCATCAAAATTTCTTGGACAATTCTGTATACCCTAGTATGCAGAGAGCAGCGCCCCAAAATTTGATGAGTATGATTACAAAGTTTGCTCATTCTTCTCAGCCAAATAAAGACCAGGAGCCTCCTTCTAGGTGATACAAGCAATATACATAGCATATAGGCGATGCTAGTCGAAGAGTACTCATGAGAAGTAGTACTAATTAATGGCATTTCCTATAGCTTCAACTATGAGAAATAAAGTATGCATTCATGTCTCCTGCACCTTTAAATGGAGACGGAGAGCTGGTGGGCTGGCCAAGGTACAGATCGCTCTCTAGAGGAAACCTTCATCTCGGGTTTCGGATACTTTTCGATTTCTCATCTAAGATTTGATTACGTACCTTGGCAATGTTTTGTTACCTTCTTAGTTTTGCTTTGCATATAGGCATTGTGTTTATGTTCTATTCGATCAGCAAGATTGTGTGTGAGTAAGCTTATAAGAGGAGACTTTATTTTTTTACCATAACTCAAAGCATTGCTTGCTACATATGTGTTCATCATTTTGCAAATTAATTTGTGTGACTACTCTTGTGTTCGTTAGCTATTTGATCCATTAATTGCTTGCCAACATACTTTTTCAGCAATTAAACTACTAGCAGGGTATAGTACGTTGTTGTTTAACATGGTATCAAAGTTGTGTATTAAGTCGAGGCATCATTTTGTGACTTAGCACCTCAAAGTTTGCATCTTCGTACCCCATTTGACCATAATGTTCTTCTGTTAATGCTATGTACGTATTAGAAGAGAACTAACTCATTAAAGTAGCTTAAATAGTGTGTTTATATATGTAATTTCAGTTTTGGATGTATTTAGTTTATTTACGTACTGATATGTACTCTAGCTTTCCTCAAAAGAAAAGGAATTGAAGATATATATATATATATAGCGGATCAGGTGCGGAAGTCCGCACTTTTTAAAAATGTGGATTTTTGCAATTTGATCCACTTTTTGATCATGATTCTCATCTTAACTGTTCAGAATGTAGATATATGTGAGTAGATCATCTCTACAAAATTTTATTTAATTTGAAGATCGTTAAGGTATTCAAATATGTGATTTAGAACGGAAAAAACTAACGGTTCTAGTTGAACAGTTTTATTACGTTCATAGTTTTGATTCATTTTGGATGTCTTAATAATCACTAAATTTGGTGAAATTTTGTAGAGATGATCTGCTCACATATATCTACATTGTGAACGGTTAAGATGAGAAATCATGATCGAAACGTGAGATAAAATTACAAAAGTCGGCATTTTTTTAAAATGCGGACCTCCGCACCGAAAAAGTCATATATATATCTACACACACGCACACTCTAGCTACATGCAAGAACTAGCTAGCATTTATCGGTGATTTATGCTACTTAAGAACTATATATATTTCTTTTGATTAAAAAAATGAAAATCTATGGTCGCATAAGCTGCATTAGCACTAGCTTGCGGTTGCAGGAAAGTATGATTTAATTAAAACCCTAGATATTGAGTGAGAGAGATGCAGATAGTTTTCATTTAAAAGATGGTCAATTATATGCATACATGATCATATATTTGTAAATCTAGTAGAGCAGTAGACGTACGTATATATTAATTTGTACATGTAGATAAACATAGAGAGAGAGGGGGGGCAATGAATAGTGTTTGAAACATCAGAGAGGAAAAAAGAAGCGGGGAATTCCGGAAAACACAGGCTTTAACACCAAGAGTGAGACGTATGAGAGAGAGCAGTGTCAGCATCACCTACACTAGATCCAACAACATTATTATGTACGTCTCTGTGGGGAAGAATTAGCAAGAAAAATAAATTAAATGTGTCTACAATGCATACACAGTAACACTTGCAGAAACAAAGTAACAAATTAACACACACACGTACAAATTAATTGACCTACTGGGATATCAAGCCTCGTGGTTTTCTTCCGTGTAGGTCCTTTTACGTCGATCAGTACTCATTAGGCTGTTGCTGTTCACTAACAGGTTATTTTTTTAAAGCCAACAAGATCGGCCGGCCAGTTTGAATCATATAATTACCCAGAAAATCCCAGTAGCTAGATTATCTTACTGATCATGTCGATGAAGGCCTTGCATTTGTGTCCTTGATTAGCCAGAACTCATCGATCATATAAATGACTCGTGATGAAGCACGTACACTGATCATAAAGCAAGCCATGGAAATGAGATAATCATCGTGCAGTTCGATCATGGTCGACAGATGATCGATCTGCTGGTTTCTGTACGTAGGAATCGTAGTTTTGACAGAATCTGGAGAACTTGAATTGGGTTAAAAACTTGGTGAAAACGTAAGAGTAAAAGGAAAGGCATATATACATCTATGACTTTACAGAAAGTAATACTAGTATGGAGTTAGAGCATAAAAGTGAAATTAATACTAGTACTGGTACTAATGTTGTTACCTGGTGATGATGGTGCTCCATGCATGCAGTATTGCAGTTGGAGCATGAAGTAGTGAGGCCTGATCATTCTGACAGATGGATTTTGTTTGACTTGGAGTCTTGGAGACATTTTATCTCTCCGGTGGCGAGTTATGTGCCTCTACTTCTTGCATACTAGCACGTGGACCTGACACTAGTGATGGACTCGGTTCAGCTCCAGTCGCTGACAGCTCGGCTAGGGTCCTAACAGCTTTTGTTTCTTCAGGTCTAGGGTTTGGAAATTCACAGCCTCTCCGTGAGTATTATTAATGACATAGGCAGCATACTTCACCACTGTCTCTTAAATACTGTCTCTAATATTTAAGAGGTACATTCATGTTAAATATAGAAGCATACAATTGTATATTTTACCGTTATGTCGATCCATTTTGATGAGTATAAACATTTGAAGTCTGATGTCGAATTTCATAGAACTGCATAAACTCTTACATTGGACCATTAACATATTCTCCACTATTGTCAGATTAGAAAACTCGAATAACTTGATGATACTATGTAGATGTCACACCCAGGACCCGGTTATCGGTGGTTTCCAAGCACAAACACCGAGCCCGAGGAGTGAACGGAAAAATAAAACAATTTTAAATATTTTTCTTGAAATAAATAAAATAAAATAAAATGTTTAAAATAACAAAACGATTTATAGAAACAAATAAAGTATGACGATCTAGCTCGCTCCTAATTCTCTGTATCCTTGTTGACTCTCATACACGTTAACTAAACCTAAACAAAGTCTCATAGGGGTGAGCTTACGCTCAGTAGGACCAAAATTTTTTAACGTTGCTCTTAACTATGTCACAATTAAGTTATCAAACAATACTTCACAATAATAACGACAATGATCGATGCATAAATGTTAATGCACTCCCTCCACTCATTACTAGCAATTAGTCTATACATCAATGACATATGAACCTGCGTTCTATATCGTGTAGATGCATCAAATATACAACTCAACCATCAATAATACCTCACCACCTATAACTCTTTTGTTAGTGCTTTTGTTATACTACTCATGGTCTTTCAAACCCGTAACCCGATGAGATAGTTTTATCAACGTTTTGTAGCCAATGGGGCATGCATTCCCCTGTTCGTACACTTACGGGCTAATCATAGGTCTTGGATGTCTTATGAGGAAACTCAACTACACAGAATGTATCTATTTCTATCAATCTCATTCTCTCCGTTATCATCATTCTCACTTTCTCAAGTTTTCTCACGATGCATTTTCCATGATTTATGTCAATAAGCATCAATACTCGCAATACAATATCGACAGCATGCTTTTAAGGAAAGTGATAACATCAAACATATCAATCATCTATTACACATGCTTTAACGTAAACAACAACAGCTAAGAGTTACATCACTCAATGACATACAAACACATAATTTCTATTCTAATTTAATTTTTGATTTATAATATAGGTTTCTCGAGAGATCCTACTTGAAATCCGACGTTAGTTCTGACACTAAACGAAATTAGTAACCTAAGGCTACTTCTGAAATCCTTATCCTTCTGCTTTAGGAATTGACAATAGTCTTTTGATTCTTGTATCGATTCCCTATCCAATAAATGTCATCGAACCACTTCAAGTCTATATGTGATCAAGTCTTCAAAATAGCTAAGGACACCAAGTACTCCTTATCCCTTGATTGCCGACTTCGATCTATTACCTTTGACTACGTCGTCGACCCCAATTATGAACCAAGCACCAAACCAAACTCCACATGGAATTCCTCAATATAAAAATCAACTAAACAACTCCTCGTCATATCTCAATTATGCTCCAATTCCAACTACTAACTTACCACGAAATCTACTATGGACACCCATACTTGAAACATATAATCTTTCGTAACTTTCCCATCATCTAACTCCATTCAATTTAGCAGAACCCGCACTTATCTCTATTTGTTGGATAATTTGGAAGGCTAGGAACGATGCCTATTTCAGAAACAATACTACTTCCTCTATAACTATTATTACTGTTGCTGCTTCAATAGAGAAAAGTTCAAGAAAAATAACAAGGAGTACAGGGTTTGTTCTCTCAAATCACCAATTGCCATTAAATGGCAACCTCCTCCTGCTTCCTCTTTTAAAGTAAACTTTGATGGCTCAGTGACTTCCTCTTCTGTAGCTTGTAGGACTATCATTAGAAATTCTGATGGTGTTTCGATTATTACCTCTTTAAAAAACATTGGGAAAGCCTCTGTCCCCACTACTGATGCGACGATACTAAGAGATAGCATCCTCATTGCAAAAAACAAAGGGCTGACTAAGATTATGGTGGAAGGTGATTCCAAAATTGTTATTGATGCTGTGAATGGAAAAACCAATCCCCCTTGAAGACTTCAGCAAATCATTTAAGACATTAAAAGCTTGGCACAAGAGTTTTAGGAGATAACTTTCAATCACGTTTATAGAAAAAAACTTTGCAGCAGATGTCGCAGCAAATCTGGGTCATTCAATAACAGGAATGAGAGATTGGATCCAACCTCTGCCTAGGTCTATTGGAAGAATGGTTGTGTTTGATCAAGTTGGTGATGGCTACTTAAGGGGCAGCTCCTTGTCATCTCTTGTTTTTGTTTTTTAGTATAAAAAACTGCAACTACCTATTGCTCCACATCTTCTCTCAATTACATCACATCCTTTTCACTACTCAAAACACCAAAGGTCCAAAAAAGTTCTATGTATTAATCAAATACACAAATCGATCATCCTTCTCCTGCTCCCTATTCCAGAACCATAACCATCATCGTCTGTCAATCTATGGATGGAATGCAGTACTGAAATTCAACTATGTTCCTAAAGCGCGTTGTAGACTTTCCCACAACTTAGAAGTGAACTTTGAATCTCTATCGGACACAATAGACAGAGGAATTCTATGAAGCTTCACTATTTCCTGAACATAAAATTTCCTAAGAGTTTTTGTTAAGTCTGCTGTCTTGACCGGGGGAAATGTGCAGACTTTGTCAAGCGATCGACAATTACCCACATAGAATCCTTCCTTCTAGGCGAACGAGGTAATCTCATCACAAAATCCATCATTATATGATCCATCAAATATATCAATTATAATTTAATTAGGTTTCTGATATTAACACACCCTAAAACACTAATAACACACCCATCTGGTACAAACTTCCGAATCTACCCTTATAATTTCTACAGAGCGCATTCCGATCGAGAGCCTAATCCTCTTCCGCCCAGTCGTCGCCGTGTTCGCTAATAATGGAGTCGTCCTTGTCAGTCTTCAACTCCACCGTCGCCTTCCCCCTCTTCTCTTCCTCGCTCGACCACCCCAGGCCCCACCTCTCCATCACTCCCTCCTCTCTCAGACCCATGCCGAAGCTCGACGCCGTCCACTGCTCCGCGGCCCAGGCCCATTCCCCCGCCGCTAAGCCCAAGGAGGCCAAGCTCTGGGGCGGCCGCTTCGAGGAAGGGGTCACTGACGCCGTCGAGCGCTTCACCGAGTCCATCTCCTTCGACAAAGCCCTCTACAAGCATGACATCCTCGGCTCCAAGGCCCACGCCTCCATGCTCGCTAAACAGGTCCTTCAACCTCACCTCCACTCTTTCTCGATTGTCTCAATTTCATAGGGTTTGATTTCGGTTTTGTAATATTAGGGATTGATGACTGCGGAGGATAGGGATAGCATCCACGAAGGGCTGACGGAGATTCAGAGGCGAATTGAGAATGGCGAGTTTGAGTGGAGGACTGACAGTAGAGAGCTCGCAATTCTTGCTTGTGGTGCATATCGACGATGGAATCAGAGAGGAACGAAAATGTGAGAGAATAAGAGGCTCTTGATGTCGGTGGAGAAGAAGAGGATTAGGCTCTCGATCGGAATGCGCTCTGTAGAAATTATAAGGGTAGATTTGGAAGTTTGTACCAGATGGGTGTGTTATTAGTGTTTTAGGGTGTGTTAATATCAGAAACCTTTAATTATTAATTTAAAGTAAGGTTCTTCAAAAGACCTTACCTGAAATTCGACGTTAGTTCTGACGCTAACTAAAATTAATAACTCAGCGACACGCATTCTTAAAATTACTAAGGACACCCAAGTTCTCTTAATCACTTCTTGTCTTCTACTTTACACCTTTCCACAACTTCATCACATTTCATACAAGACAATTATGAAACTTAAACTGTAACATATATGTCTAGAACTCCCAATTATACATCTCCGTGGCTCCACCGTCTACCATTACCAAGTCCCCATACGACAAACTTTCTACTTCTACTACTACTACTACTACTACTACTACTACTACCAAGTTCGCCAGAACAATCAGCCACCAACTACTACTGCCAGTCTGCCTCTATTGCCGCCAAAACAATGACCTGATATGAACAACGAACATCGTCACCGTTGTTGCCGCCGCGCACAACAGCCAACACCTCCTGCCCAAAACCTTATTTTCTCCAATTATCAACCTCCTGTAATTCCAATACATCTCCAAACACCCATCCTCCAAAAACAGTATATTATCAAAAGCTAGAAGTACAATAGCCACCGCCGTATACATAAGCTGCAAACACTGCCTAAAATTCAATTTCCTCAAAACTCAACCACTCCAATTCAATTATACAAAGAGCTAGATCTTGATGAGTAGATGACCTTTCATATCTCACTTATCTTTGTCGGTAACCGGAATCCATATGAACTCGCCTGAAAACTCAAATTACACCTCAGCTCTATTCTCACTCACCACTGCTCCTTTGGAGAAACCAAGACCACAGGAAGGTCTTGTGGACAATTACCCACATAAAATAATATTTTTCTTTTAAAAATTAGAAATAGAATTTCCGAGATGTTACAACTCCTCTGATGAAACAGAGACCATAGTAGGACCAGGAGGACGAGACGAAGTCATCGCCATCGGTGCAACTTTGTGGCTCGGCTAGAGGACGCAGAACAAGCCGGGTCGACCAATCGAGTTCGTTCGGGTCTAGAATGACCTAGCATGTGTCTAGAATCAAGGTAGTACAATTTCCATGTTCTTATACCATAACCTAGAACCCGTCGAGTTAGAATGTTTTGAAATACACAGAAAGAAGGGTAAAAAGTAACAATACATGATAATGCTTGAATAATTAAGCCAACAGAGAGAAGATTGTATGAAAATGATGAGATAACTAATACGGAATCAAGGGTTAATATGTTTGATAGAACAACAGAGCTTTCTCCGGTAATCAAGGTTGAAGTATCGTCAACTGTAGAAACAATATTTTGAAATGATGGTTTAAATTTTTTCAAGAGGCTTGGATAATTAGTCATGTGATCAGATGCTACATTGTCAATGATCCAAGAACTATTCATATATACCTTACAATTCATCCCTGACTCTGTGACATTAGAGGCATTAGACGATTGATCTTCGTCTGTAATAGCTATGACAACTTTTGTTTGATTCTTTCATGGTCTCTTTGTGAAATCCCACCAATCCGGGTACCTGTTTCATAGCACTTTTGCTTGCTATGACCTAAATATCAACATAGCACGTATTTTGTGTTCGTATATGAATTTGGTTTGTGGTATGGTGTTAAGTTGACTTGATATGCCATGTGAAAAATAAATTAAATTTGTTGAGATATAGAATTTGAGATTTGTTGATTTGGGATTTGAGATTTGTTGATTTGAGATTTAGAGAATTCGTATGGTATTTGATTTAGTAAAGTATTTGACATATATTGCGGCAAGCTCTAGTGTAGGGAAGGGAAAAGCAAAATGTTCTTCTCCAAAGTTAACTGCCGCATTGATCTGACTTCACAAATTGCGCACATCACTTCCATACTCAAGGTGGAGAATGAGGGAAGCGAGTTGGTTAAGGATGTTTTGTTGGCACTTCAGAATATTCAGGAAAAGCATTTGGCATATATTGCGGCAAACTCTGATACCAAGTAGAAACAAAATGATTTGATATGGGTTTAATGTTTCAATATATTATTCCTCTCCAAATAGGAGGTTTATATAGAGATATAATTTTAGTGCTAATAGGAAAACTATCTACTACACTCATCATACATAATATTTAACCTATACTTATAAGAAAATTAAGTAAATATTTATAATTATTCTACATGATCTTGCCCTTTTCAGATCATTAATGGGGTTTTATTAACCATATGTTGTATTAGAGGTTCTCACATGTTCTAGAGGTAAGGTTAAACTAGCTAGAGGTTCATCTGGTCTAGTTTTTAATTTACTTTTTGTATAAAAAATGTTAATCTCGAACCACAATTTACGAAGAAGAAATGTCCATTTAGTATAAAATTTGACATCTTACTTCTCATTTCAACATTTTTTTTAAAACATTGACAATTTGAACTTTCGAAAAAGTATTTCTGTCCATTAGGTCTAAACTCTTAAAACACTCTTAAGAACCTATATTATTTTAGTATCAGTATACCTCTCACCCCTTAAATATGCTTGAGAAAGAAAATGCAAGAGAGATGAGGGTTGACCAGAACCTCATCGACTCCGACCACTGGTCGCTGGATTCCGGATACCAGTCGTTGGGCTCCGATCGTCGGTTGCTGGACACCGGTGACCGAACATTACCGGAACAACTACTTTAGCCGATGAAATTTTTTCGTCGGCTAAACCCAAAATTTCGTCGGCTAAAGTCTTAGCCGACGAAAAGTCGTCGGCTAAGAAGTCGTCGGGAAAAAGCTGTCGGCCAAGACTTTAGCCGACGAAATTATTGTTCATCGTCGGCTAAAGTCATTTATTTAACTGACGAAGAAATTTTTTTGTCGCTTAATTTCTGGACTTTAAATTTTGTCGGCTATAGCTATTATTTTTATTTTATTATTTATTTAACTTTAGCCGACGAATTACCCTAAAATTCGTCAGCTAAAGTTATTATTTTTTTTTTCTTTTTTAAACTTTAGTCGACGAATTTTAGGGTAATTCGTCGGCTATAGTTATTTTATTTTTTTCATATTTTTTTCTTGTATTTTTGATTAATTTTTTTTGCTTCTTTTTCGTTTTTACACCGGTGGTGGAGAAGGAGAAGAGGAGGAGGAGAAAAGAAGGATCGGAGGAGAAGAGGAGGAGCAAGGCTAGGAGGAGGAGAGAGGAGCTAGGAGAGGGAGAGGAGAAGGATTTAGATAAAGGAGGAGGATTTAGAGGAGGAGAAGAAGGAGAGGAGGAGAAGGAGGTAGGATGAGGAGTATGTTGTTGCCGCCGGAGTAGGAGGAGGAGGAGGAGGAGAAAAATGAAAAATATAGAAAATTTTGAACTTTAGCCGACAAAATACCCTAATTTCGTCGGCTAAAGTTCAAAATTTTAGTAGAAAAAAATTCAAAATTTTAAAAATCCCTGCAAAAATTTTTAATTAACTTTAGCCGACGAATTTTAATAAATTTCGTCGGCTATATTTATTTATTTAACTTTAGCCGACGAAATTAGGGTAATTCGTCGACTATAGTTATTTATTTATTTAACCTTAGCCGACGAATTACCCTAATTTCGTAGGCTATAGTTATTTATTTATTTATTTATTTAACTTTAGCTAACGAATTACCCTAATTTCATCGGCTAAAACCCTAAACCCTATACGTAGAAGCTTCAAACGAAAAAAAAAAATCGTGAAATAAGATATGACCGGAATGGTGAAATACGTCTATGATTAAAAATCACATAATTCCGGTAAAGTCTCGGTGCCGATAGTTGCGGTTAACGCAATTTTCTATTCTTTCTCCCTAGCGGTAGCCCTATCTCCGGTGGTTATTTTTCATAAAATTTTTATACCACTAGTTGCGTCTCATCGATTTGAAATTATTTTCAATTGAAGGTCCGGAAAAAATACGTAATTTATTCGGTCAAATGACCGTTTCCGTGCGTTAAGGGGTTTGACTTACAGGATTGACTGTAAGGATCGAGCCCTTAACGTTGTCAGATTAATTGAATTTTTTCCTATAGACATATTTCAACATAATGATCATATCAGACGATCGGAATTTTTTTTCTCAACTTTAATCATCGGAATCATAACGTGCTTACTAATTTTGTATAACTTGTTTACTAAGCTTTAAGTAAATGTTTTGTTTTTAAAACAAACTTTACATAGAAACTTCAAACGCAAAAATGTTGTGAAATAAGATATGACCGGAATGGTGAAATATGCCTACGGTTGAAAAATCACGTAATTCTAGTAAAATCTCGGTGTCGATAGTTGCGGTCAATACAATTTAGGGGTTTGACTTACGAGATTGACCGTCTGGATGAAACCCTTAAATTTATCGGATCAAGTTGAATTTTTTACCATAGTCATATTTCAACATATTGATAATATCTGACGGACGTATTTTTGTTTGTGAATTTTAATGACTGGAATCACAACATGCCTACTATTTACCATTATTTATCTATATGGGGAGCCCTATCATAGAGGGGTAAATGTCTTAAAATGTTTTAGATGGACAATTGCGTCTCATTATGGTGAGTGTTTGTTGTGTTTAAGGTTCGATCAAAATACCTCATATAGGTATATATATGGGCATTTTCGTGTGTTAAATGTTTAGAAAAACTTCATTTTGAAGCCTTAAACGAACTCTGATGGCCGAAAAAGCCTATATCATAATAGGCCGTTTTGCTTCCAGATTGATATCACAATAGTCAATCGGACACCGAAACATCCGTAGTGTAATTTTGTAACTAAAAGGTACTTTAGCCGATGAAATATCTTAATTTTGTCGGCTAAACTTTTCAAATTTCGTCGGCTAAAGTTCACAGACTAAAGCTGACGAAAAAATTTTTCGTCGACTAAAATTCTACTATAGCCGACGAAAAAAATAGTTTAGCTGACGAAAATTTAACTTAGCCGACGAAAAAAAATTTCGTCGGCCTGTTTTTGGTTATTTCGTCAGCTAAAGTTTTTTTTTTGTAGTGGAAATCCTGTGACCGGAATTACTGACCCTAGTAAACATTGAATTCTACTCCTAGTAAACTTACTTCTATTCCAAAAACCAGACTCAAAATACCAAAACCAAGTTTACTACTCCTAGTAAACTTACTTCTGTTCTAAAACCAGACTCAAAACACCAAAACCAAGTTTACTAGGAGTAGTAAACTTACTTCTAGAATGGTTGAGAAGAAAACTACAGATGTGGAATGGCTGAGAAGTTTGACGACTTAATATTAATTTACTAATCCCTGTAAACATGTTTTAACCAACAAAATTTAACCAACAGAATTTACTAAGGTTACTGCCCTCAGCTATCGATCTCTACAAAAGAGAGAGAGAGAGAGAGAGAAAGAGATAGAGAGAGACAGAGAGGGAGAGAGAGAAGATGAAGGCTTCCAAAATGGCGATGTAGCGATACCTTTGACCATGTGGACGACTTCGTAGTTAGTAAAGTCGAAGAGCCAGTTTCATGATGCCGCCTCGCAGATCCGATCTGTGAATTTTGAAACCATGGATTCAATGGTCGGACATCTCCTTCCTCAAAACCAAGCGCTACATCATCTGAATATGAGGAAGCGGACTTCGTTGCGCTCGAATCATGCACCTTCGATCAAGATTTGGCGCCGCTGGCACCTCGAAATCCATGTGCACTAGATCGTTATGGTGGCATGGTGAGCTCGGCCTAGGGTTTTTGTGGTGGATGAGGAGGAGATCGGTGCAGCAAGCGGAGGTGAGGACGTGGTTGCCGGAGATGGTGGAGGCGTGGGTGATATCGCCGGTGACGAGAGAGAGAGAGAATTGCGATTTGAGATAAGAGTCACAGGAGAGTGAAAGAGTTAGTTGAATAAGAATAAAGGTAATGCCGTCTTTTTCTTTGAATCTCTTGAAATAGGTCGTGAAAACTCTTGTTGTATCCAATAGGTACTTTTTTAGCATTTGTAGTGAATGGTTAATACTTCATTTACGAAATAGGGCTGAAAAGTCATACGTATGTTTGATAAATAAGGATGAAACCTGTTATATGCAATTACAGCAAAGATGAGAAAAAACTCCATAGTCAAATATTTCCCGGTTTTCAAGCTTCCATAGCGTATAATCTTGTTTAAATGATTGTAGGCTCAAGTGAGCAACTACTGTGTAAGGAGAATACTCCTCCAACATGAATCAAACGATCTTAGTTACTTCATGTCGCAAAGCAATGAAACGATTCATGATGTAATCTCTACTGCTAATGAATAAATTTGTTTACCTAAAAAAATCATATCTATCAATAATTAAAAACAATATTTAAAAAAATTATTCATACAAACTAAGATGAGTTCAAAGAAATCAATGGATTATCATCGTTCCAATCTCGTTACAAACTTAGATAAAGAAGTACAAACTTGAGTTTAACCGCTCCAATCTCGTTCATGATTGAGTTTCACACCACTATCTCGAAGTTGAAAGAGACTACGGTGATCTTGACAATATGATCCTAAAAGAAGATGACTCTCTATCTTCTTGAAACTTCAATAACTGTTTGAAAACTTGTAAATTAGGCAAGCTAGAATACACATGTTGTATGATACAACAAGATGGGTCCCAACATGTGACACTATTTTGTCCACAAGATTTTTTAAGGACATAAATGTAAAACACTCACTTAACTTTTGTCAGTAATAAATATCATCTATCACAGTTAAAATATAAATATTTAACCCAAGTTCCTTTAAATTTTAACCTGTCAAACATGACTACTGAGGTGAAGCCAAGATCGGAGGTCAGATAGTAGCGGCAGACGACGATTGGTTGTGGCTGGAAAATAACAGGTTCAGCGTCATCGAGATGCCGTCGGTGTGAGGGTCGGCCGACGATAATTGTTGGGACTGAGCTAAGGGCAATGATTCCGTTTGGGACATAAGGAGACGCAGAAGGAAGTGGGGGAGAGGAATGAGTTCGGCACCGTCGTCGTGAGGGATGTCATTACCGTCGTGATTGGCAGCGAAGAAGAAAGTGGAGGCACGTTGAATGAATTGAAGGGATAATCATACCCAACTAAAGTGAGTAAGGAAGAGGAATGAGCTAGGCTCAAGAAATTTTTTTACCAGATAACTGTAATTGACTCTATTATCTTTCTGTCACGAACTCTGTTAGTAGTACGGTACAACAAGTCGTATTATAGCTTTTGTCGATATATACTCGAGTAGTGGGCAAGCTTATATAATTTCTGAACACTGGGTTGAATAGTGAAGTATTGAAGTACACATAGTTAATTCACGTGTAATGCGTATATTACACGTGTACGTATGTATCTTAAAAAGCACGTGTTTTTCATATTATAAAAAATACAAAAAAATAAGTGTTTTTACACCAACCGTATAATACATGTAGTATTCACGTACGTACACGTATTCTATAATTGAAAAAAAAACCAGAAATTTTATTTTTTTGTTTTTGTTTTAATTTTTTAGAATGAAATATTTATTCTTTTGCACTATTCTATAAACATTTTGTGCTTCTTTTGGATGCTAGCTTTACTATAGACTCAATTAATTAAGAGTTTTTATTTTTTTAATTAACTAAGAGTTGAATTGTGTAAAAGTCTCTCTAATAGTGATATATTAAAATAAAGTGATATAAAAATGTACTCAAATTTTTACGTACGTAATTTTTTTGTATCCCGTTTTAAACACGTACGTATCATATTTTTAAATTAGACGAATCAGTATTTTATGACTGAATTTTTAAAAATATTTTTCACTAAAATGTAACAAATTATATACATACATATTTTTCAAGTATATTTTATGTCCCGTATTTAACTAACTAGGAAGTAGTGTAAAGAAACGACACGTCGTAAGAGTAAGGTGGACATGTGTCACCCAGCAGCGCCCGTCTTCTTTAAATACTCCTGGATTCCATCTTCCGGTTCATACCCAGCAATCAAAATCACAGTCCCAAAAACTCAACCTCTCTCTCGATCCAGTGGTTTTTCTAGGGTTTAACCTCCAAAGTCCCCAAAAGCTTCAATCTTTCCCCCTCTCTACTTCCCTATCACCTCCCCTCTTTCTCAATACGGGCCCAATTCGCTGCTTCGCGGACTACGGTGGTCTCTCCGAGCTCTGCTTCTACTCTCCAATCGCCTCCCCTCAGATCCCAACACCCCAGCTTCTCCGGTAAGCTTCTTTAGCTTATATTTCTCATTTTTCTTAGCCCAATTTGTTAAATTTGAAATCTTTGATTTCCGAAGTGGGAAACTTAGGAATTGGTCCGCCAGAGAAAATTGGAAGCTCCCCTTTAATTTCAGCATAGAAGAAACTATATCGAATTCAATTTCGGCTTTTCTCTGTACAAAGATTCCTTTTTTATTGCATTTTGTTAGGTTACAAGGAGATATACAGTGATGGAGTGTTGTGGGTGAATAATGTGGTTGTTTGGTGGTTTTCGGAAGCAATGTTGTATTGAATGTGTGGTGTTGCGTGATGTGAGGGGTTGAATATGAGCGATGGAGGTGGAGAGCATGAGCAATCCAATAGAATCACACTGAGAAAACCAATCGGCGGAGATGGCTTTGCTCGAGCTGTTTCCAAGATTGCGGTAGCACAGGTGTGTGAGGTTGTGGGGTTCCAGGGTTTCCAGTTGTCTGCACTTGAAACACTGTCGGATGTTGCTGTTCAGTACATTCGTAATGTTGGAAAGACGGCACATTTGTATGCAAATATGTCTGGGAGGACGGATTGTAATGTCTTTGATATCATTCAAGGGTTGGAAGATTTGAGCGCGGCTCAGGGGTTTGCAGGCGCTTCAGATATTCATCATTGTTTTGCTGGTTCGGGGACAATAAGGGAAATTTCTCAGTATGTTGCTGAAGCTGAGCATGTTCCATTTGCCTACATTATTCCTCGATTCCCAGTTGTTAAGGACAGGAAGCTGACTCCGAGTTTTTGGCAAAGTGGCAAAGAGACTCCTGGAGAGCATATACCTACTTGGTTGCCGGCATTTCCTGAACCACATACGTATTCCCAACCAACAACATGCAATGAGGGAGCCACCGAGCCTGACAGTGCATTGGTTGAGCAGGAAAAACAACAGAGAAATGTGGAGCCGGCAATGCTGAATTTTCATCATAGGCCAGTATGTAATGGGATGGAAGGACCCTCTCTTGACCCTGGGGATGCTGAAAACGCTAAACAAGCAAGAGAAAGTAACCCTTTTCTTGCTATGCCTCTGCAATTTGGGGAGACAGAAGTATCTCAGGTTTCACTTCCAGCTAAACTGTCAATTGAAGCGACAGAGGAAAATCTTAAGGCTGATAACCATGCCAAGGATAAATGTTCTTCAGTACTGGAGACCTTTGCCCCAGCCATTGAAGCAATCAAGAACAAGCCGTTTGAATTGGAGGAGGATCAAAAGACTCTTTCAAGCAGGAAACCCACTGTGCAATTTAAGATTGGGATGTCAAAGAAGTCCTTAGGGACCATGTTACATTCAGGGCCATATAAGAAGAATTTTGAGGAAGTGTATCCCTGGTTCGGGAGAGAAAATGAAAAGGATGAAAAGAAAAGGAGGGCTGAAAAAATTCTCAAGAACTCCATGGAAAACTCACAGGAGCTTGCTCAGTTGTAAACTAGATTGTTCTTTACTAAATTGTACACTTGTTTAGGAGACTGGTAGTGGAAGCTGGTTCACATAGTGATGTCTGCATATGGACACTATAGAATGGATATTACAAAGTTCTGGAGGGAAATTTCCCACTTTAACAAGTTCTAGAGGTATGTCAATGTCAGTTGCTGTGATCAACCCAATTAATGATTCTTTCTAATGGAAATTCTATGGTTCCTTGATATTTCTCCCGATTGTATGCACAAGTGTTTACATCCATGCTGCCGTTTCCTTTGTCTCTTTATATACATATAGTTGTTTACTTAACAAAATCAAACATGTATAATGTGCTAACTCTCTTATTGAACAGTGGAGTATCTTAAGATCCTGTTGTTCTGAAATGATATTAAAGGTTGAGGATGAATCTCATCTACATCCAACTTGCATTGAATTTCTTTGCAGTTTGATGTAGTATTCACTTAAAGAGACTGTATAGCTGAACCTCATGGCTTGTACAACATGTAATTCATAGTAAAAAAAATATACATCTGCAGAAAAAAGGAACAAAAAAATGTTAAAATTTTTCTTAGCAAAAAAACCATGCAAGTGAACCTTTTGGTTCATTTTACTGTATAATTGTGTGATGTCAGGTTTAGAAATCTTCTTCATGTTAGATTATGTTTATAGTATTGTACAGATCACTCGAGATAGAAAATTTGTTCTGTGCTAAACTGTTATTATTATTTTCTTATATTTTGGCATCAAACTCAAGTTTGAAACGATGCAACAGTTTGCTGAATATAGTAATTGGCTTTTGTTTCTTGGTTGATTCGACATACGATTTTAAGATTTTCTTTTGATAAACTTATTAACTGCTTTATAAATAGATGCTAAGGGGGGAGAGTATCTATTTCCCTGAGGATTCTGTAATATTCGTCTTGTCCCAGAAATTTGGTACTTTTGCCCACTGTACTGCTCTTTCGCAGCTGAGCATTACTTTTTTAATTTTATTAAACCATTTATATGCAGATTTAATCTTTGGACAAGTGAGATCTGATACATGTGCCATCTATGTTGATCGTAACAGATGATATAACTTGTTTACTATTACCATAAGACCAAAATGCAGTACCCTGTCTAACTTGCATGTGTGTCAAATTTGCTAAACTTTAAACCCAGTAGTTCTGATATTAGAGAATAGAACCAAAACACAGAAATGAGATAATATAAAATATCCCATCCCCATAAAATGCCCCATAAACCTTTAACATAATATCAAGAGTTTTTATCACCTTACACCTCACGGTGTCTGAACTTTTGAAGGACTGTTAATATAAAGTGATCAATGTAGTATTCACTCTTCTTTTAGTATCAATAACATAACTTACAAAGTGATCAATGTAGTACTAACTCTTCTTTTAGTATCAATGACATACCTGTTAGGGATAAAAGTATAATTTCATTTTTTATAGGTAAAGTATTTAGGATATTCTACAACCTAAAACATATTCACCTATCAATTTAAGAGCCAGCCTTCAACATGTCAAGACTTCACCTAACGACTTCCTGTCTAAATAATTACTATACTGGCGGAATCACTGTTTTCTTTAAGGTGAAAGATTCATAGAATCATAGGTTTTAGTGTGTAAAAATATTCAAAATAACAATTGAAAGTAAAATAATTCTAAAACAAAAATATTTTTGTGACAGATTTATGGGCACAAGATAGAATTTATTTAACATAACATTACTACAAATACAGAACCCAGAGCCTCGCTCTGGGGTAAAAAACTATAAGTTATTTAGCTACTCATAATTATAATTACAAGCACATGATACTTACTTGTAATAAAAACATGTCACACTGAATGATTACAGACTGAAATCTTCACACAGTACTCACACTCACACTCTTATTTCTTACTATACTAGAGACATTGTTTACACACACTATTTCTCTGGCTTTTTGACTTCGAGAGGAAGGCGGAGAGTGTTTCCACTTCTGTTCCATATTTTTTCGATGCCTTCTCTTGGAAGCTTGAGGCTTCTTATATAGTACACGGACTCCAAACCTGAATTAAACTTAGCTAAGAGAATGAGAGACATGAGGAATCAAACTTTACTTTTAGAAAAAGTAAAACTATTTGTTTTCTTGCATCGACAGCAAAAGGAAGGACGCGCTAACTTAAACAAAAGAAAAGTCTTTTGTCATGAAGCGTCGGTCACCGCTCATTTCTCCATCTTTCTTACGACAATCACTACATTCGACCACTCTCATGCCTTCCTTGCTTAGCATTTATATTAACGATCTTCAAATTAATTCAGGATCCAAATTAACCACTTCATTTATATATCAGACCAAAAAGAAGTACTTTTATTTAATTTCTCAGTTATCACAAACCATGCAATGATGCTACTCATCTAACAACTGACAACAATAAAAGAATACAATATCTCTTGATTTCCTCATTAACAAGTATCAAATGAGAGGATCGAATTAATAAATTTATGAAAATCAAGTATGTATAATTAGTTAGCAAAAAAAATTGAAATGCGAAAAACTCCATCCTCTTTTGTTCGATTCTAAGAAAATATTGTGGATTCGAACTTGTGATCTCATCCAACACCAACATGTAATTGATCGATGAAAAAGTCCGATTGTAGAAATGATTAGGTAATTTGACCTAAAAAACTAGTTATGGTTAGGTAGTGTTTAGGTGTAAAATAAATTTTTCCAGACAAACCGTGTTCTGAACCAATTATGAGGTTCATTGAGGACATGTTCCGGTATCTTGAGAGATATTCGAGATCGGGGCCATATAAGGCCTGCGTGGAGGTCAAGTTATCTTGACATCAACTCGGATATAATTATCGATGTATCATGAATTCTGTAATTAATGTAGGTTACTCGGTCATTAAGGTTGAGCTATATATCGAGGAATCCGACGTTGAAGTGGAAATCTGTAGTGTTAGGTTTGCCTTGGTAGTTAAGGTCTGAAGTGACGTGCAAGCATGGCACTAGGTGTTTGATTATCATCCTTAGTTGGATTATGCAAGGGGATTTTCATGATCGAATGGAATCCAGGTGCTTGATCCTTGGTCTAAATATGGATTATATTCTGTAATGGAATTATAATGTAGTGTGGTGCACAACGTCCATATTCATGCAAAAGTTATAATTGTGGTGCCTTTACAGATCGATTCATTCTTTAATAGTACTTGATTAGAAGAGGTGATACTCAGTAGTATCTAGAAAATATCCAACACATCTAACTACCGTTAAATTTGAAGAGAATAATTTTTATCTATAATATTATATCTTTATGATACATGGATCGATACCTGCGGTTAAAATATCTGTACATATTTTTATTTTTTTTGAGTTCATGCGCTACAAGATTTGTAGTTGCTTAAGAATATAATTTTTTGAGGTTTGATAGGCATTGATCGGTAAGTAAGAGAAAATTCTAGTATTCATTATATAAAGAGGTCGACAACAAATGAAGAAAACACATCAATTCAGACAAACAAAGCCTACATCAGAGCACCTACACAAAAAATCTCCTTGTGTTTTTTATTCCATCAAAACCATATCCGTAGGCATTCCCTGTACCTACCTCATCAAAGTCTAACCGGTCGGTGATTCCCGCAACTACCTCATTAAACCCAATTCGATCGTCTTTACTTGAAACCACCTCCTTATCATCATTTTTGTGTGTTTGGATGTCTTGCTTATGCTACCAATGTTCATACTTTGCACAAATTTGATTATCGGTTGGCATTTTTATTTGCTATATATCCTGTGGGCCAAAAGCTTACAAATTATACCGTCTTTCCACCAAAAAAATTTACTAGAGATGTCATTTTTCATGAAACTATTTTTCCCTATGCTTCTGACAAATCTACAGTTTCTCCTCGTTTAGGCCATTCTCTTCAAGCCCAATTTCAAATCCAGTCCATTACCCTCCAGACTATGACCCAGCTGAATATTCTCATACTCCATCATCCACAATGTCATCATTATCACCTAACCCCAATCCATCTTCTCCGTCGCTCCCATCTGCGACATCACTTTCCCCTTCATCTGCCACACCGACCACCACCGTTCGGACCTACAGTTGTCGTCCCAAAGATTCACCACCACCAGCGCAACCCAACCAGTTGTCCCTTCCAAATCCTCATCTCGCCTCAGACCCGTCATCTTCACCTTCCAGTTTAATCGAAATTTCGGCTGAAACCCAAGCGCCATCATCTCCGGCACGATCACCATCCTCTCCTCCACCTTCATCACCACCTAGATCCTCACAGCTACCTAATTTGGTCCCAATCCCATCAAAATCAGTCCCACCGTGCCTCCCTCCAGACCTTGCGTCATCACCGCTTCCTGTTCCCGACGAATTGACGACATCTTATTCGTCACTCCGTTGCTCCAACCGCTCTACATCCCAAGCTCAAGGACTATGTTTGCTCGCAAGTCTCGCTTCCTTCTTCTGACCAATCATCCTCATTGTTTCCAGGTCTGACTCAAGGTACAAAGCTTATACTGCCCAGGTCAGTCAAACTACTGAGCCTCGTTCCTATTTGGAGGCTGCTGCTCATCCTGAATGGCAAGAAGCAATGAAGTCTGAATTGCGAGCTTTTTAAGACAATGGAACCTGGATACTCACTCCTCTTCCGTCTAGTAAAACCCTCATTGGTTTTCGCTGGGTTTACAACGTCAAGCATAAGACTGATGGATCAATTGAGCGGTACAAAGCGCGGCTTGTAGCAGAAGGGTTCACTCAATTGGAAGGAGTTGATTATCAGGATACCTTTTTCCCCACAGCTAAGATCATCTATGTTCGTTGCTTGTTGGCTTTGGCTGTTGCCCGTGGCTGGTCTCTTCATCAACTTGACGTTAACAATGCATTTCTGCATGGTAACCTGCACGAAGAAATCTACATTTATCCACCACCAAGGCTTCGGCGACAGGGGATGAACACTTGGTTTTTCGCCTTCACAAGTCATTATATGGGTTGAAACATGCATCTCGTCAATGGTTTTCCAAATTCTCTGAGGTCATCCGTTCAGCTGGTTATAAAAAATCAAAAGCTGACTAATTATACGTTCATCAGAAAACAGGCAAGTCATTTACTGCTCTCTAAATATATGTTGACGACATCTTAATTACTGGCAATGATCTTGTGAGTATAGCTGATATCAAGAAGTACCTGCATATTAAATTTCGTCTTAAAGATCTTGGTGACTTGAAGTACTTAATTCCTTGGTATTGAGATTTTTACATCTAGAAATGATATTTTTATTTCTCAACGGAAGTATGCATTGGAAATCATTAAGGATGCAGGGTTGTTAGGGGCAGCTCCCGTCGACACCCCCATGGAACGTGGTTTAAAACTATCCGAAAAGAGTGAGCCACTCAAAGATCAAGGGCGATATAGGAGATTAGTTGAAAGATTAATATATCTCACAGTTTCAAGGCCAGATATTAAGTACTATGTCCACATTTTGAGCAGGTTTATGCATCAGCCTCGAAAGGATCATTGGGAAGCTAGTCAGGGCCTAGTCAGGGTCTCTTCTTTTCCACAACCAGTGATCTTCGGTTGTGAGCTTACTGTGACTTAGATTGGGCTGGATGTCTACTTACGAGAAGATCTACTACAGGGTATTGTGTATTCCTAGGCCTTTCTTTAATTTCATAGAGGTCAAAGCGCCAGAAAACAGTCTCCCTTTCTTCAGCCCAAGCAGAGTATCGTGTAATGACAGGAGTTTGTTGTGAATTAACATGGCTTCGTTATTTACTCAGAGACTTAAGGATTTTGCATCAAGAGGCTGCCTTATTATATTGTGACAATAAAGTTGCGCTGCACATAACAGCAAATTCAGTTTTTCATAAACGTACAAGACACAGAGATGGATTGCCATTATATGAGAGACAAGATCCAAGATGGTTCTGTGATAACAAAGTTTGTGAGTTTTGAAAATCAGCTAGGTGATGTTCTGACTGAAGTCTTGGGAAAAGAGGTCTTCATGCCTATGTGACATCCAATCACCAACTTAAAGAGAAGGGTTGGAAGGTCATATCATAGTAAATGATTGTTTTCCTCGTGTATTCCTTGATTAGTTAGTATACATAGAAAAAGTATGATAGCCAGATTGTAGGAAGTAATAGATGTGTAGAGAAAGTAAGCTAGCTTTATATATTTTTCTTTCAAACATCAATGAAAAACATACCAGCAAATTCTCTCTTTCTTCTGTTCAGCTTTTCAAAATTTCCCACAAAAACCATATACACCTTTCTCAACGCCAATCAAGTTGATCGAGTAGCTAGCTAGGAGAAACTCCTAGCCTCTTATTCATAGACGAGTCCTACAGATAGTAATGCTTCTTCTGCCTGCCTTCAAGGTGCCGACCAAATCCTAAACTCTGTAATTTACCCATGATGAAATAATGGCAATGCGCATTGAAGTCTACAAATTTTATATGTACAAGAACCTACTTTAATATCGCTAGCTAGCTGCTGTCATAAAAGGAATTGCTGGTTGCAATATGCTAGAGTTCGCAGCTAGCTAACTAAAAGCACAGATCTGAACTTTCTTCACAGGTAGAGTTAAATGCTCACTGGAAATGCCAAGACTGGTCGTCTTCCAAACACATCACCGTCATGCATGCATGCCTTGTTTATCACTTAATAAACCAAATTAACCAATTATCATTTAGACCATTTTCCACCACTTTGACTGGTTCTTAATTTTGGTACCAAATATTCTTCAGAGTTGTATAAGTAGCAGGCAATTCCTAAATCTAGAGAGGCCAATAGCAGAGTCCATTAATTGGAATTTCCGTGTGTGTCTCTATGCGTGGTAGCTTAGGCTTCTGATTATCCTCCACATAAACTAGTACAAAGTGGTGAAAAAATGGTCTAAATGATAAATGATTAAATCAAATAATTAAAGTGATTTGTATTTTTAATTAGATGATTGGATGTATGAATTTGTAATCTTTGTAATGAGTGTTATAAAATCATATATTCATATGCATAATTTGTTTGTAGGGTAAATGAGAACTTGTCACCTAAAGATGACCAGTTCAAATGAGAAAATGAACTTTGTCCCACATTGAAAAAGTGAGAGAGGAATAACGCTTTAAATAGAATCTCACACCTTAAATGTGTAACCATGACAAGCACCCATCCTAGGTCGGAAACTCAATTTCATCACTTGGGCCTTCGCGACTTAGTTGTTTTTGAACTGACAGATTTCATTTTTTGACTTTTTCCATGTCTGAAAGCTGTAATAGACATTTTAAGTCTGATTATGACTTTGTTACAGACATATTAAGTCATATAAAGGCCACCAATCCTTCATTCTAAACACACCAACCGAAACAACTTCTCTTCCTCTCCAAAAAGCTTATCTGCTCCTATTCAGTTCTCTCAAAATTCGGTGATAGTTTGAAGGTTCTTCCTAGTTCGTTGAACCTCTTGCTCGTAGTGCAACAACTTGAGCTTGATTGTCATTTTATCTTGGGAGACCAAGCGGCATTGAGGTCCTTGCACCGATTAAGACGCCGTAATTCGTCTTAAGGACACAGTATGATCCACGGGACTCGACAAACTTCTATTGGTTGAATTCTTCTCAAATTCTCAATTTGTCATTTTATGGTTTTATTCATAATCATGCAATTTGATTAATTAGAATTAATTTTCGTTATTTCATTTTGTTAGTACAAAAAAAATATATTCACCACTTTTTCTAACAATCTTAAGACGAATTATTGTTTATATTTCTAGAAAATTATACTAACTTGTGTGTGTATTTTTCAGAAAAAGAAAACCTAAAATGACTAACGGAAAAGGAAATGGCTCGGGTGGTGACAATGATGGTGAGAACACCATGCAACGGTGGTACCTCCAACTGCTCTTGTTCCCACACTACCCGTCTCTCATGCTGAGAAACCAGAGAAGTTCACTGGAGTGAATTTCAAGAAGTGGCAAGCAAAGATGAAGTTCTACTTGACCACCTTGCACCTTGCAAGATTCCTTATTGAGACGGCCCCCGTGCTCACTGATGAGGAAAATGATGACTTGCAAAAGCTTGCTGCTGTGAATGCATGAAATAGCCTTAACTATTTGTACATGAACTACATCCTCAATGGTTTGTCTGATAATTTTTACAATGTGTACATTCATTCAGAGATCGCTAAAGGCTTGTGGGAGTCTTTGGAGAAAAAATATAAAACTGAGGATGCTGGGGCCAAGAAGTTCATTATGGGCTGATTCCTTGATTGAAAAATGGTGGACTTTAAGACTGTGATGAGTCAATTCTCTGAGTTTCAATTGATCATGCATGAGATGCAAAGTGAAGGAATGAGCCTCTCTGAATCCGTTCATGTAGCATGCTGCATTGAGAAGTTACCCCCTGCATGGAAGGACTTCAAGAACTACATTAAGCACAAGTGAAAGGAAATGAGCATGCAAGACCTGGGGGCCCGTATTCGAATTGAAGAAGAAAGCTGTGGAAATGAAAAATGGAGCTGGATGAACACTGCCAAGGTCAATGTTGTTGAACATGGCCAAAACTCAAGGACCAAAAGGTTCAAGGGCCAGGGGTCTAAACTTGGCCGAAGAGGAGGTGTTTCCAAGAAGCTAAGGTTTAAAGACAAGTGCTTCAATTATGAAAAAGTTGGCCACAAGTTTGTGGTTTGCAACAAGAAAAGGAACAAAAAACGTGAGGCTAATCTGCTGGAAGCTGTCACCAAAGATGTTGGCGACATTATTTTGTGTGCTATAGTGACTAAGGTGAACATGGTGGACTCCAACCCTAAGACCTGGTGGCTGGACACTAGGGCTACTAAGCATATCTGTGCTGACAAGAATTTGTTCTCCACCTTTGATTTGGTTGAGAAAGAAGAGATTCTGTATATGGGGAATTCTGCTACCTCTACAATAAAGGGAAAATGAAAGGTAATCCTGAAGCTAACCTCTGGAAAGGACCTGACCCTGAACAATGTCCTGTATGTTCCGGAGGTCCACAAGAACCTGGTGCCTGGTATGTTGCTAAACACTAATGGGTTTTGCATTGTCATAGAGTCTGACAATGTTGTTTTGTTTTAAGAGTGACATGTTTGTTGGTAAGAGATATCTCTCTAATGGGATGTTCAAAATGAATGTAATGACTATTGTCAACAAGAATAATAGAGCTGGAGCTTCATCTTCTGCTTACATGATTGTGTATTCCAATTTGTGACATAGTAGACTAGGACATGTTAACTATGATACCTTGAGAAGGTTAATCAACATAGAACACTTACCAACGTTTAAAATCGACTCTAATGATAAGTGTGAAACATGTGTTGAAGCTAAACTCACTAGAAACTTGTTTCAAACAGTGGTGGGAAACACTGAACCCCTAGATTTAATTCACACAGATGTGTGTGACTTGAAATCAACAGATGTGTGCAAAAATCTGAAATTGAGGATATACACAAGAACACGATCATAGAATCGAGAAATGCTTCTTTTTTAAAAATATATTTCCATGGAAATCTAAGGAATAATCAAGTTCTTCTAGAATAGTCAAATACTTAAGAAAATCAGGCACAAATAAATCCTAAAGAGGTAGAACCTAAAAGGAGCAAAAGAGCAAGGATAAAAAATTATTTGGCTCTGATTTTTTGACATATATGTTTGAGGATGAACCATAGACATATACAGAGTCAATAAGGTCCACTGATGCGCCGTTATGGAAATAGACGATTAAGAGTGAAATATACTCAATTCTGCAAAATCATACTTGAGAACTGGTGGATCTTTCACCGGGTGTAAGCACTTAGGTTCCAAATAGATCTTTAAAAGAAAGATAAAAGTAGATGGAACCATAGATAAATACAAGACAAGACTTGTCATAAAAGGATACAAGCAAAAAGAAGGTCTGGACTATTTCGACACATATTCTCCTGTAACGAGAATAACCTCCATTAGGTTGGTGCTTGTCATTGCGGTTTTGTGTAAGCTAGGAGTACATCAAATGGATGTAAAGACTGCTTTTTCTTGTATGAGGAAATCTACATTGAACAGCCTGAGGGGTTTTCGACCCCAGGTCAAAGAAAGAAAATGTGTAAATTGGTAAAGTCCATGTATGGCTTGAAACAAGCTCCAAAACAATGGCATGAGAAATTTGACAATGTCATGATTACCAATGGTTATAAAATCAACGAATGTGACAAATGTGTGTATGTGAAAGATACACAAGATAGATATGTCATCTTATGTCTATATGTAGATGATATGCTCATTGTGAGGAGCAATGAGAAGGTGATCAAATGATTCAAATCTACTAAAGATATGTTGCGATCTCGGTTTCAGATAAAAGATATGGGACTTGCTAATGTAATTTTAAGGATAAAAATTACAAGAATGTCGAATAGTCTTGTGTTGAACCAAACACATTATGTGGATAATATCATTGGGAAATTTGACAAAGAAGACTCTGGAATTGTCAGGACACCGGTAGATGTGAATTTACACTTGTCCAAGAATAAAGGGGAATGTCTCTCTCAGTTAGAATACTCGAGAGTGACGAGAGTCTGATGTACTTAACAAGTTGTACAAGACCAGACTTGACTTATGCGGTGAGTAAGCTAAGTAGGTACACGAGTAATCCAAGGGCTATGCACTTGCAAACGATTAGAAGAGTATTAAAATACTTAAGATATACTCGTACATATGAGCTGCACTATACAACGTACCCAGCTGTCATAGAAGGGTTTACTGATGCAAACTGGATATCCGATATGAAAAACTCAAAGTCTACTAGTGGATATATGTTCACACTAGGTGGTGCAGTAGTGTCATGGAAATCCTCAAAACAAAAAATCATAACTAGATCCACAATGGAATCTGAATTTGTCACCTTGGAAAAATGTGGGGAAGAGGCCGAATGGCTACTCCAATTTGTTGAGGATATTCCAAGATGGACGAAACTTGTGCCTGCAATATGCATATATTGTGATAGTCAGTCAGCTATTGGCAGTGCACAGAACAAGATGTATAATGGTAAGGCTCGTCACATCTGACGACGACATAACACCATTCGACAACTTATCTCAACTGAAATTATTTCTATATACTATGTGAAGTCTAAGGAAAACATTGCGGATCCGCTGACCAAATGGTTGAACAGAGAGCTAGTTGATAAATCATCGAGGAGAATGAGACTTAAGCCCATGAAAGAATAAAATCTTTGCAGTGGACACCCAACCTAGCTGACTGGAGATCCCAAGAACTAGGTTCAAAATGGACAACTAAATTATGGAGATTGTGATGGATCACTGTGGAGATTCGCCCCATGTCCATTCCTATAATGAAAACAGTGATGCCCGTACGAGATGAGGTTAAGCTAAAAAGCTTTTAATGATTCTTATGCATCGATAAAATCGAGCGGAGTAATGCAAGTTACTCTTAATTAAGAAATCACCTATGTGAGATAGAAGTGGGGCCGCTTCTAATGAAGTTGTTGAGGGCATAACTCTTGTCAAACTCTTGCAAAACCAGGCGGGTGTCCAAGGCCAAAATGGACACAATAATGAGAACTAGAATGTGCTAGAGAGATTCATGTGTGGGACATGTCATCATTTACACAAATGACAGATAATTCAAAGACATCGCGTCTACTATTTAGTTAGTAAAGTAAACATGTTTTCATAAGGAAGGGTTCAAAGGCTCATAACCTACCTATCCTAGTAGGTCTCAACCGTAGAAAACTATCACTAAGTCTATTGAGTCTTTTGGTGGCCAATTTTCATTCATGTGGGAAATTGTTAGAAAAATGGTCTAAATGACAATTGATTAAACCAAATAATTAAAGTGATTTGCACTTTTAATTAGATGATTGGATGTATGAATTTGTAATTCTTGTAATGAGGGCTATAAAATCATGTATTCATATGCATAATTTGGTTATGGAGTGAATGAGAAATTGTCACCCAAAGATGGCTAGTTCAAATGAGAAAATGAACTTTGTCCCATATTAGAAAAGTGGGAGAGGATTAAAGCTTTAAATAGAATCTCACACCTTGAAGGTGTAACCATGACAAGCACCCATGCTCTCTCTCACGCCCGCACGGGGGGTGTGCAAATCCCAGGTCGGAAGCCCAATTTCTTCACTTGGGCCTGCGCGACCTGCGGGCACGAATGCAGTTCAAATTTATGACCCGAGAGCCCAGGTTCCTATTATGATTTTGTAACAGACTTATTAAGGGCTGTTTATGATTGTATGTAACAGAAAAATTGCCATCAATTTGTAGATGATTCACAACACTATATTAAGACCATCAATCCTTCATTCTGAACACACTAACAGAAACCACTTCTCTTCCTCTTCGAAAAATTTCTCTGCTTTTATTCAGTTCTCGCAAAATTCTCCTTGCTATGTATACATGTTTGTTTTTTATCTTTATTTACTGTACCAATATTATCTCATCAACTTTCCAAGAAAGTCCAAAGTAGTTACCATTTTCCACACCCTTCTGTCTCCCGATATTCATTTCAAAGTTTCGACCTCCCGAAGTCTCAACACCCTATCCCACTCTGAGCTCCACCCTACTCATTTGCCACCCCTCCCCATTTTCCTCTCTCACACTACACCACCTTCACCTTTCCCTTGTCCAAAACTCTCAACCTTTTAGTCTCTACATGCACCATCACTAGCCCAAAATGGGCAACCTCTGCGCCATCCTCGCCCCCAAGAAAAAACCCATCAAGCGCCTCCCCAACTCCTCATCCACCCGCAAACAAACCCCCGACGACGCTCTCCTCCAAGAACAAGCTCTCGCAGCCGCCATCCTCTTCCAGCAAAACGGCGGCGTTTCCTCTCTCCCCTTTGATCGCTCCTCCTCTCTACGCTACCCCAATACTAACTCAACTTCCAAGAAAGTTAACAGCAACGTCTTGCCACGCAGCTACAGCACTCGGGCTCGGTCACTTGCCGACCCGCTGCTCCAGCCTCACCAGCTTGTGAATCAGGTGAGGGTGTTTTTGTTGCAGCTAATTTTGGTAACACCAACTTACTATTTTAGCTAGCTTTTCGGTCATTTTTTGATATGGCTTATGATGATCATGGAATTGATGAGTTTCTATCCAAGTTACGTCATTTTGGTGTTTTTAGTTTGGGTGATTTGGGATGTGGCTTTTGGTGGTGGAATTAATGAGGCTTGTAATGTAGTTGGTCGTTATGGTTTTGGAGAAATTTGGGTTCTTTTGTTGGTGGGAAGAAATAAATGATGGGCTTAAAGGTTCAAACTTTGGTTGCAGAGTAGTTATTTTGTTCATGCTGAGTTATCTATCACCGGGACGGTGATGTTCGTATGTGATTAGATTGTTGTTGTATCTTTATACACGTGTGCAAACATATGGGTGTTTGTTCTCTGTTATTTACTTGATTTGTGTGTATGCATTTGTGTATGTAAAGGAGAATGGAATTTTTCTTTAACTAAATTTTGATTTACTTACATTTGGGGGATTGTGTTTAGCTGGTTCCTAATATTTTTTGTTTTTTTTGATAGGATGTAAAGATTGATGAACTTGAGACCAACCACTTTGTTCTTGTACATGGTGGCGGGTTTGGTGCTTGGTGTTGGTATAAAACCATTGCACTTCTAGAAGAAGGAGGTTATAAAGTCAATGCCATAGATTTAACTGGTTCTGGAATTCATTTTTCTGATACAAACACCATTGCAAGTCTTTCAGAATATGTGAAGCCTCTTACTGATTTTCTTGAAAAGCTTCCTGATGGACAAAAGGTAAATTGAACTGCTTTCTAATCAACTTTCTCATTCATAATCGTATTTCTGTTTCATATGTGCTGCCTTTAGCTTGCTTTTCCCACCGTGGCCTCTTGAGAGTTTTGGTTACATCAAGATGTAGTACTGCTTAATATTCCTTGCTATCTTGGACTATGTGCTCACATTGTTTTTTTTGTTTGGTAATTTGAGCTGCTCACATTGTTGATAATTACATATGGTTTGTTGGTATGCCTATGATGACTTCATGAGTCAGGTTTATGAATTTGAGCTCGTCTCAGACTTGAGGTTGCTCTTCAGTCACACATCAAATAAAATAGAAAACAAATGTATTGAGTCATATTGATATAATGAATCTGATGCACCTTTCATCATGCATAGGGGTCAATTAAGCTATATATGAACCTACTAACCAGAGCCGTCACTGCATCAGTGTGTAATATATATAAATTCCTCTCTGTTTTAAACTTTTTCATTATATATTATGCAGGTGATCTTGGTTGGCCACGATTTTGGTGGCACGTGTATATCGTATGCAATGGAGTTGTTTCCATTTAAGGTTGCGAAGGCCATCTTTCTGGCTGCAGCAATGTTGAAAAATGGACAAAGCACCCTTGATACATTCTCTCAACAGGTTTCCTCTTGGCCTTTCTCTCGTCAAATTTGTATAGTTTTATTTTTATTTTTTATATTTTCATCCATTAAATACAATTTGAAAACTGAATGCATTATATATTCCTTGGCTATTTGGAGAGATGTTGAATAACAATGAAACATTAATATAATTAGAAACCTTGAGTACGTAGATATAGATGTATTTGCTTAAACTTTCTCTTCTGTACTAAGTTCTATGTATTTGCCCTAGTATTTGCCTTTGGTCCTTTCAAGATTTACACTGGGGGTGTTTATACTCAGAGGGAGAGTCCCATATTAGAATGCATTTGAAGTTGAAAAACCTTTGTTGGGATGTTTTTACTCAGATGGAGAGACCCATATATTAGAATGCCTTTGAAGTTCGAAAACCTTGTTGGGTTTGAAAGGGATGGGATTTTATGGGTGCTTATCATAATCCCAGAAAGTTTTTATATGTATTGATTGAATGACTAATGCTTAGCATTACTTCAGGCAACTTCAGATGATCTTATGCGACAAGCTCAGATATTTTTGTATGCAAATGGGAATAATCAGCCTCCAACTGCTATTAATCTAGATAAAGCAATGTTGAAGGATCTGTTATTCAACCAAAGTCCTTCCAAGGTATGAACAACTTTTGCAACATACAAATAAGAAGTTCGGATGCCTCTCAATACATTTTTGACTATGCATGCAGCATGTGTGCTGGTTTCTCCATTTCCCTAATCAGTTTCGCTCACTTATCTTTTGTTTCTTCCAATCTAGGATGTTGCATTGGCATCTGTTTCCATGAGACCAATTCCATTTGCCCCAGTTCTGGAGAAAGTGTCACTTTCTGATTCGAAGTATGGATCAGTTAGGCGGTTTTATATAGAAACATTAGAAGACAATGCCATACCCATCACAGTCCAAGAGAGCATGATAAATGCAAGCCCCCCTGAACAGGTCCTGCGGTTAAAAGGCGCTGATCACTCACCTTTCTTCTCAAAGCCTCAAGCACTGCACAAGTTATTGGTAGAGATCTCAAAGGTCGGGTCACCTTAGAAATGTTTGTTAGGCGCTAGATGGTTAATGAAGTTCTGCTGACACAGAAAATGCCACTGAAATCATCAGGTATGCGCTCAATGCATTAGAGATGATTGTAAGGCATGTAAATGCACATAGGTTGAAATTGTTGTGCAAGTGATGAGATATCTCGACATGTTCTTTGGGGTGTTTTTTTCTCCCTGCGGACTGGGAATGACATGATATGTCAGTGTCATGTTTCCGCTTTGTTTCCGCTTGTATGATATGTAACTCTAGCGGTTAAGAGCATTCAATTCTTGACTCCGCTGTTAGTGTTATGTAATCTGTGGCCTCAAGTCGGAGTTCTCATCGCCGCTAATTATTAGGACAATAATGAAGTATACAGGCCCACTGACAGAGAAAGCCCACCAATGCTTATCTTAGCCAAACTGATTTTGCCATCTCACACATTGACCACGTCTACAAACCGAAATTTAGTTACAAGTAAACAAATTCTGCATCATTGGTTGCAGAAGAATCTGTTTCCTGGCAATTGGCTCCAAAAGTGGTCCCAGAAGAAGCAAGAACAGAGTATGCAATCTAAACATATATCACATCCTCTTGATCAAGCTTCGAATTTCGACATATTTCATGTTACATCTGTTGCCTGCTTCTAGATAGTCCTTTTGATAAATGTAATATGCATGTATGATCTAATATTTTGATCTGTTTTCCTCTGGATTCTTGATTATAACTCCATTATCAAAACCTGTTTATTCTCACATAATGTGTTACCTATGCAAAAGTGCAATTGTTTTCTATGTGATTCATTGCCCTGTAGACCTTTTTATAAAGAAAATTGGACCAGCAATGGTTTCATCTCTGTAATTTCTTTCATGATCCCTCCAACATGTTCTTGATGAAAATATGAATACTCATTATTTTCACATTGTTGAAATACATCTGTGTTTAGGATTTCTTGCTGAACATATCCGAAAAATGGGCCGCGGAGTCAGCTGTGGTGGTGGACAAAGTTCCTTGGGATACTTGTTTGGAAGTGGAGCAGAGGCTGTTGCAAGCAGTCATCGTCCTCTGGATAGGCGTGTCTCTACCAACTCTTTACCAATTGAAATGCAACCTCCAGCAGGCATGCCCACAAAATGGGATGCTAAGCAAGTCCCGGCTGCAAGCAAACCCACAAACACAACACCGTCTCTGGAAAAGACTTCTTCTCCTGCTACATCACCAATTGATAAGAATATTCCGGCAGGCATTCATAGCAGTCCCACAAATAACTACTTGCGTTTGGATGGCCAGAACTGTGGCAACTTCATCACGGTATACAATCGTAGTTAAGTTTGTTTCCTTTGCTTGGTTTTGGTTTCGAAATTTTTGATCATCTTGTTTGATGAATGTTGGTACTTTTGGTATGAAAATTGGTACATTATGCAGGATCGAGCATCTACGAAGGTTCATTCACCTCCCGGAGGTGGATCTTCGCTCGGATATTTGTTTGGCGGTAGTGGTGGGAAATGATTCTTGCTTCTGAATAATGCATCAGCAGTTGAGTTTTAGCACGGATAATGTCTAATGTTATCTCTCAGACTCAGACATATCTCTCAGTTCATAGTTTTATATAATGAAGCTGTAAACTGAATCTAAATGACAAATACATGATGTGTGTATAATGGGATTCTTGTGCTTGGACATTTTTGCTTCAACCTGGTCCCTGGATTTCCATTACATAATGCAACTGCACAATGCACTAGTTCTTTAGTTCTTTGTGTTTTGGTCTAAATGAATCGATTGTAACACACCTAGTTCGATCATAGCTAATACTAGGCTAAGTGCCCGCGCCAGCGCGGGTTGGAAACATCTAATGATAGTTGTCGATGAGTGATGATAATGATAAACTAATAAGTTACAACATTGTTTGAAGGTTCTAACTTAAAGGATGATAATAACAACTACGCTCACAAAAACAATAGAGAACAGATTGCTTCTCCCCTCAAATTTCACCCAATTGAACTGAATGGAAATAGTAGAGTAGGCAGACCATACCTTCATGTTTTGATTGAGATCTGAGAATGATAGAGAGAAAAGAACTAAAAACAAAGCTTCGCCATCTCTTTTTTCTATCGCTGTGAAGCCTACATTCATTCTTTATACTCTTGTAAACAGGGTTATTATTGTTTTGTGAATACTGTTGACTGATGCTTCACCAATCCAAAAGTAAGCTCCACAATGGCCACAAACAAATGAGCCATCACCGCAATCTTCATACCGTACGATCAAAATCAAACCTGTAACCACACATTTTGATACATTTTAGAAAAGGCAAAAGTTCTTTCAACAATTCCAGGATTTCCAACAACACTTGACAGATGATCAAACAGCAGCAGACCTGCAGTGTTATCAAAATAAGGGCGCAGGTGGATCAAATCAATCTGGCAAACATGCAACGATCGGTCAAGATGTGCAGCGACACTTGACGAACAATGACTCACCCGTCTCCTTGCAGTGTTGTCAAAATGAAGACACAGGCAGATTAAATCCTTATTCTGTTAACACATGTCATGAACTAAAATATTTGATGTAAAATGAATAATCTTGTTCTAATTGTAGTAGTTACATCGATCACCTATAACTTATGTACTAATGTTTAAATAATTAAGAAATGTGACAACAAATATGTTATTAGAGTGGTAAATATTTATATTTCTAGTATTGATCATACAACTACTACAATAAGCACCTATATTATCACATTTGAGTTTTTTTTATTTGTAAAGATTCTTAACTTTAAAAAAATATTTGAATGTATACGTAAAACATGACCTGTATAAGTAAAATGGTTTATTTATTTAATTTATTAAATCTCGACTTCTGAAATGCACTCTCATACAATTTAACATAACAACAATATTTCATATTTCAATGAAAATTTTCAAAATATTGGTTGGGTATATAAATAAATTTATAAGCAAATGAGAAAAGAAAATAAAAATAATTGCATTTATGCAACCCAATTACCCAAACCTCAACGTACTCACCCTAAAATTAAAAATCCAAACTGGCAAACTCCCTTTCGTTCTCCACCGCCGCGTCTCGATCCGTTCTGTCCAAGGCCAAAGGCAAATCACATCTAAGCCAAAACAAACTCAAATCTCATCTATGTTTCCCTTTTCCAAACCCAAACCCCCGCCGCCCATCCCCTCCGTGATCTCCACCACCAAACCCAGTCTCAGCCACCAGATTTGAGCTCAGTTATATTCTGAATTCAACTCAAACCTTTAGATTTGGGGTCGGAAATAGGTCGATACATGTGTCAATGTCGCCAGATGATTGCTAAAGACTTGTTCTGCCGGTTCGAGCGGCTTGCCGGCGTCGTCAAGTGAGATTCAATCGTCTTCGACTGAGATCTCCGTCACCAAACCCCCAACAGCCAGCTCATCGTCGGCGAGAACCGCTAGCGCCTGGGAAAACTAACCAAATCTGGATCGAAGGTGATCGGTGGTGATCGAAGGTGATCGAAGGTGTCGTCTCTTTTTTTGTTCGGATGCCTGAGAGAGAGAGAGAGGAGACAGAGCAGATTTTATAGCTAGCGTTGAAACTGAGGGCAAAATAGTCTTTTTAACATCGTGGCTTGGCTGGAGCCGCGCTAACCTTCGGCTCCTTACGAACAGTGGTGGCTCGTTCCACAATTGGTATATAGGAAATATTGGTTGTGTTGATTGAAACTTCATCATGATTCAAGGATTGCATAATATAAGAACACATATGGATATCATTAAGTCCCAGTATGACAGCCTTACCGCTACCAAAATTAAACCGACCCGAAGTTTTGCCCGGATATTCAAATGGATGATTTCATTTTAATTTTAGTTCTTAGGGAAAATTCAATTGGAATACATGAAAAATGTGAAATTATAGTCTTGAAAGATTACATTCTCTCGGAATGAGACATCACTTGCACTTTGATGCTTATGCTCAATTGTTGAAATTGTGTCCATTCCACCCACTTTATAACATAAAATTTGAACTTAAACCGTCATCTTTCTTTTCAGTTTATCTTTCCAAAAAAGTCCACCATCTTTGCTTAATTAGTATCTTACCATGTAATGTTAACAATAAAAATAAAAGAGTATTATAACCTAAGAGACTTGATCAGGAGAGATCTGTTTGTTAGTTAAGTAACAGATTTCATTATTTAACATACTTGATCATATTTTTTCATCTTAACAATTCAGATTTTAGATATATATGTGTTGATCATCTCTATAAATTTTCAGTCAAATTAATAATCGTTAAGGCATTCAAAGTTATGATTTACAGCTAGGGTTCAAGAATGAACAGTTCACACAGTTCATTGATTTAAACGCCTTAACGATTATCAATTTGTCTATAAATATAGAGGTTATGGTTCTATTTCTTTTAATTTTCTATGTTTTAGAGGATGCTTTTGCATAAATTGTTAGAACCAAAGATAATATTTTTCTTCTAAAATAAATGTGATTATTGTTTTACATAAGCTGTGAGATGCTATAAATATTCGTTGTCTATTTAAGATGTCGTAAATCGATCAGTCGAGACTTCCTTCATGATCCTTCCTGTTGAATAATATATGAAAGAAATTCTATGACTTTCCCACCCAAAAGAAAAAGACTAGTTAATGTCGATTGTCAAGTTCTTGATGATCATCTCCCCCTTCCCCTCCAGATACTTCAATCAGTGACCAATTCATACCTGTATCTCTGAAAATCTTTGCACGCAGCTTTCATTTAGCCTCTAGTCCCAAGCAACAACAAAAGCTTGTACACAGATCAGTTCATCACCTTATCACCATGAAACCGATTTCCATTCCTCTCTACCTCTCCTTGTTTCTCCACATCCTTAATCTCGTAGAGGCCGGAGTGTCACCGCCTGTATACACTCCGGTGGATGGTATCACCCTTGACTGCGGCAATCTGGGGCAACATTCAAATAACTACTACTCTAGAATTTGGATCGGAGACATCAACTCAACATTTTCACCGTACAAGATGATGAAACTAATAATGACAGAGTATTCTGTGCACTGAATAAAAACAAAAAATAAAAAAAACAAACGTGAATCGTGCATACATCTAACGGTAAGAACATAATCGGACGGTGTGAGATGGACAAGTCACGTGCACCACCAGTGCACCGAATAATTTTCGCTAATAATATGGCATCCAAATTCAGAGAAGTACCTCCTTCTGTGTTACAATTTGCCAGCCAAGTCCCTTACACCACTGCTCGCCTTTCTTACTCGGAATTCACTTACATCATTCCTCTTTCTCCCGGGAAAAAGTTTGTCTACTTGCATTTCAACCTGGCTTCATACCGGGACTTCCACAGCTCTACTCCCTCTTCTATGTCATAGCTAGCGACTACATTCTGCTAAAGGACTTCAAAGCTTATGACACTGCCGATGATGCGACGCCGCTGATGAGAGAATTCTGCGTCACCATATATCTTTTTTTCTTTTGAACAAAATGAAAGCGTTCATTTAAGAATTGAAGGCCAAAATGGCAGTTTACAATGACCACAAACATCATAATAGTGTCATAATTAGATATTTAGCTCACTTATTATGAGTTTAACAGAGGATAAAACTAGTCACAAAAACAAGATACTAAAGAAAACACAAAATCAGAGCCAAGACACTCAATTACGGTACTCCAAGCTTTATGAATCCATCTCGCTGCTTCCAGCTCTCTCAGTCTGCTAAGCTATCAATGCACTAACACCATCTACACTTAATTTTTGCCCTTTGGATCAGGGCTTGGATGAGTGTCGCTGTGTCCATGTTCGTGTCCGTGCAACGTAGCAACATGGTAAGTCATTTCTTGTGCTTGCCCTTGTTGCTGGTCAAGTTTCCAACACACTTGTGTTCTTTGTCGTCGGATACATGGTTTTTAGGAGATGGAAAGTCAAGCACTCTGGCTCTAGCATCAGGAGAATGAAGTTCACAACGAGGTCATCTCATCCGTGTCGCTACTTTTCACTAGCAGAGATCAAAGCCGCCACCAAGAATTTCAGTGATGCTTTCATCATTGGAGCTGGAGGTTTTGGTAATGTTTACAAATAATCATCCCAAGGTGTTCATGAGTTTGAGATGGAAATTGAGATGCTCTCCCAACTCCGCCATCGCCATTTGGTTTTGCTCTCTTAGTGTACGATTACATAGCACAAGGAACCCTTCGTGACCATCTCTACCACACTAGAAACCCTCCTCTTCCAAGGGAACAACGGCTTCAAATTTGTATTGGTGCTGCTCGAAGGTTGTAGTATCTTCATAATGGTGCAAACGACACCATCATTCACCGAGATGTGAAGAGCATAAATATCTTACTGGATGAAAGATGGTGGCCAAGGTTTCTGATTTCGAGCTGTCCAAAGACACAACAAACATGTCTGAAACTCACATTAGCACGATTGTGAAAGGCAGTTTTGGGTATCTGGATCCAGAATACTACCGAAGACAACGTCTAACCGAGAAGTCAGACGTCTACTCATTTGGTGTAGTTTTATGTGAGATAGGCCAGTAGTGATACAAACAGAGAAAACAGAAACGCATCAAGTGAATTTGGCCGAGTCGGCATAGAGTTGCCATAAGAATGGGGAACTTGATCAAATCATTGATCCATGTTTGAGAGGTAATATTGAAGTCGAGTGTTAAACCTATAGGATTGGAATCCAATCACAGTTCTAATTTGGAAGTGAAAGACAACAACAATCCAGGACAAATATGGCAACACACCAGCTCTGCTAGCATACATACAAACAATGATACGGACAATGAGAGAAAGCACTCCACCACTACCTCTGTGCTACGAGAACAGACAGAAGATGTAAACTCTGCCCACAAGCATGCTACTGCAAATACATCAAGACAAGGATCATGAGTACTACTACAAATCAAGCCACTCATCCTTCAAGTACTTGTACTCACATATGGATCACCATACACCTGTATCTCACATCAATCCAACAACTGTAGCTATATAAACAAGAGAGATTGTAACCATCAATTCAAGTTGATAATATACAAGTTTTACATAAAACTCTTTTCTCTATTTTTCAGTATGTTTTCTATCATGGTATCAAGAGCCATTGCCTAGCAACACCCTTAACATCTCTCGCATCATTCTCCAAAATCTTTCTCTATTTAGTTCAAATTCTTATTTCCATCACTCTCAGATCTCCCACCTCTACCCTACGCCCCTTCTTTACTATTCAAATTCAACCTCTTCAACATGGTAGATGACTCCAATCCCACCACTCCACCGCCAAATCCTACCAATTCTCAACAAGTTTTTCAACTTTATCCTGAAGTGACAGCTCAATTACTTAACCCATCTATTACACCCCAACAAATTTCATCTCTTGTACCTATCAAGCTAACTATTGGCAATTATGTCATTTGGAGATCTCCTCTCACTCGTATTCTCTAATAATATCATATGTTTGGAATTGCTACCAGTTCGGAGCCTTGCCCTGCTACCCTTCTACCAAACTCTACAACCATTAGCCCAGCATACACTGAATGGGTAAAGCGTGATCGTACCTGTCAAATTTGGCTCACTGCCACGCTCTCTGATGTTATTCTACCTTTCCAAGTTGGCTCTACCACTACTCATTCTCTTTGAGTCACTCTGGAACGACGCCTTGCTGCCACCACTCGCAGCCATGTCCTTCAACTTCGTCGCCGACTTCAAACACTTCAGAAAGGTACCCAATCGATGCAGTCATACCTTCAACAGCTCAAAGAGATTGCTAACTCCTTAGCCCATGCTGGTGAGCCTTTAGCAGGTGCCGATCTTGTTGCCCACACCCTTCATGGCCTTCCAGCAGAGTGCAACTCATTTTCCACCTCCATCAGGGTCTGCACCGAGCTAATCTTGCCGGACGAGCTCCATGGCTTCTTGTTGAGCGAAAAAGTTGAACTTTAGCGCCACAATGACATGTTCATGTCTCATTTAAATCTTAACCCTCCTCAAGTCTTCGCCGCCTTTAATAACCCTCTCAACCAGCTCCATCCCGTTAATCCACACTTTACCCAACCCAGAAGACCTAACCCAAACTTCAATCATAATCGTCCATTTCAGCCGAGGCAGCCCAACAACCACTCTCACACCTTCTTTCGACCTCCTTCACAAGCTCCACGAGCTCTTGGTCATTTTTCCAGCAATCGTACACGGTGTCAAATCTGTGGTTGAAACAACCATATTGTCATCACATGCTTCCAAAGGATGAACTATGCTTTTCAAGGTCGTACTCCGCCTCCACGTCTTCAGGCAAATCTTGTTAGCAACCCTGCTTCAGTTCAAGTTCCTTTACTCCTTTACTCCCCTCCCAGTCACTACTTGGTATGCAGATTCAGGGGCAACAAACCATATCACAAATGACCTCTCCAACCTCTCTATTCACTCTTATTATCAAGGCTCAGACACTGTCTCCACTGTAAGTGGTGATCAACTCCCCATAGCTCACATCGGCTCATCTAATGCCTCTACAACCAATCTTGGCTCCTCTACAGCTTCTGGTTCAATTCTTAGACTTCGATATATTCTTCATGTTCCTTCTGCCTCTCATAATCTACTTGAGTCAATTTTCTCATGATAACAACTATCACTTCATTCTCACTCCTACATCTTGTATTGTTAAGGATACTATGTCGGGGAAAGTTTTGTTTCAAGGCTTTACTAATGGTGCTCTCTATCTCATCCATCTTCGCATTCATTTGCACACCTTACCCACTGCTCTCTTCACTAGTCCTCGACTTCTCTTTGGCATCGTCGTCTTGATCATCCTTCCACGCCTCTACTCCACCAAATTCTCTCCACATTTCAACTTCCATCCATCAAGAAGACCAAGTCTACTTTCTGTAGTCAATGTCAGTTAGCTAAGAGTTCTAGGCTTTCTTTCATTTCCTCCAAGTGTACTAGCACATCTCCACTTCAACTCATCCATTCAGATGTTTGGGGGTCAGCTCCTGTAATGTCCTTAAGTAATTTCAAGTACTATGTTATCTTTGTTGATAATTGGTCTCATTTCACATGGATTTATCTCATACACTTCAAATCTGATGTCTTTACGTTTTTCAAACTTTTCAAAAGTCAGGTGGAAAAACAATTCGACCTCCCCATCAAAACATTAAGGTCTGATAATGGAGGAGAATATATAAGCACAATATTCATAAATTTTCTTGCTTTCCTTGGCATCCAACACCAATTCTCTTGCCCACATACCCCTGAGCATAATGGTTTGGCTGAAAGAAAGCACAGACACATCCTTGAATTGACAAGAGCACTCTTTTCTCAATCCGGTCTTTCTCATGAATATTGGGCTGAATTTGTTCACACCTCCATGTACTTGATCAATCGTTTGCCTTCTAAAACACTTGAAAACTCCAGCCCCCTTCAAAAGCTCTTTCATTGCACCCCAGACTACAAATTTCTCAAAACTTATGGTTGTGCTTGTTGTCCCTAGCTAAGACTATACACATCCAACAACCTTGACTTTCAAAGTAAGCAGTGTGTATTCATTGGTTATGCTGCTGAGCATAAGGGTTATCGTTGTCTTGATCCTACAACCGATCATGTTTATATATCTCAACATGTTGATTTTGATGAATCATCTTTTTCATTCACCCATTCCTTCCCAACTCCAGCACTTTTCCCTCTAGCTCCCACATTCACTCCACTACCACCACCACCACCATCCTTACCCCTGCTCATGTCTTCCTCTTAACCACTATCACCATCTGACCCTCCATCTCTAGTACTTCCTCTTGATCCGCCAGAGCCACTCTCACCCTCCCCTCCACCTGTGCCAAATTCACCTTCACCTTCTCCACCACCACCTCCATCACCAAAACGGCCAACACCCATTCCTCCATCTCATCCAATGACAACCACGTCGAAAAACAACATCTTCAAGCCTAAGGCCTATGCAATTAAGCATCTTTTAACCTCTGCTCTTCTCTCCGAATGTCAGGCCCATACCATTCCTTAAACATATGCTCAGGCCGCCAAGGATCCTCGATGGGTTCAAGCGATGCACGATGAAATTGACGCCCTTCATCATAAAAAGACGTGGACTTTGGTGCCTCATCAACCCCATTACAACCTCATTGGGTGCAAATGGGTGTTCCGAATCAAAGAAAAGCAAGACGGATCTGTTGAGAGGTACAAAACTAGACTTGTTGCCAAAGGCTTCCATCAAAAGCCCGACATCGATTTCTTTGAAACATTCAGTCTCGTTGCCAAACCTGCAACAATCAGAGTTATTTTATCCATTGTTGTTCAACATGATTGGGGTATCCAACAATTGGATGTTTCCAATGCCTTCCTACATGGGCACCTCTCTGAGGAAGTATATATGGTTCAACCTCCTGGTTTTTAAGATCCTCTCAAACCGACTCATGTTTGCCAACTGCACAAATCCCTCTATGGTCTAAAGCAAGCCCCAAGAGCTTGGAATGCAGAACTCCATCATTTTCTTGTCTCATTGGGTTTTTGTGCCTCCCTCTCTGATAGCTCTCTCTTCATCAAGTTTGATCACCACATCACTTTTCTACTTGTCTACGTCGATGACATTATTCTCACATGGAGCTCTCTAAACTATTGTCGCACTCTTATCAGTCAGTTAAGTTCTCAATTTGTGATGAAGAAACTTGGTCCCTTACGGCTCTTCCTTGGCATAGAGGTCACTAGATCCCCCTCAAGTCTCTATCTTTCACAATCCAAATACACTCATGACTTGTTGAATAAAGTATCTATGCTGGAGGCCAAACCATTCCCTTCTCCTGCCATTACCCCACAACTTGATCATGTTAGTGGGACTCTCTTTGATGATTTATCTTCCTATAGATCCATTGTTGGTGCTTTACAATATTTGAGTTGGACATGACCAGACATTGCGTTCTCTGTTAACAGAGTCTGTCAATTTATGCACATGCCAAGAACATCTCATCTAGTGACGGTCAAGAGAATCTTACGATATCTAAAAGGCACTCCAGATCTTGGTCTTCACATTCAAAAAGGCCAACCAATTCTCAACATCTTCTACGATGCAGATTGGGGCAGTTGCCCAATTGATAGACGTTCTATCACTGGTTACTGCATCTTCTTATGTACTAATTTAATTTCTTGGAGTGCAAAGAAACAACCCACTGTCTCTCCATCCTCTACCAAAGCTGAGTATCGATCTCTAGCCTATTCCTTTGCTGATATAGTCTAGTTGCATTGTGACAATGTAAGTGCCATCGCTCTAGCAGCAAATCCAGTTTTCAATTCCAGAACCAAACACATAGACATGGATTACCACTACATTTGAGAGTTTGTGGCTCACAAACTCATCGTCATTCACTACATTCCATCCCAATTCCAAATAGCTGACATTTTCACTAAACCCCTTCCTCACCCCATATTTGCACTTATCAATTCCAGGCTGACCACTTCTGTGCCAGTGTCAGCTTGCGGGGGATGTTAAACCTATAGGATTAGAATCTAATCACAGTCCTAATTTGGAAGTGAAAGACAACAACAATTCATGACAAATATGACAACACACCAGCTCTGCTAGCATACATACAAACAATGATATGGACCATGAGACAAAGCACTCCACCACTACCTCTGTGCTACAAGAACAGACTGAAGATGTGAACTCTGCCCACAAGCATGCTACTGCAAATACATCAAGGCAAGGATCATGAGTACTACTACAAATCAAGCCACTCATCATTCAAGTACTTGCACTCACACATGGATCACCATACACCTGTACCTCACATCAATCCAACAACTGTAGCTATATAAACAAGATAGATTGTAACGATCAATTCAAGTTGATAATATACAAGTTTTACTTACAAACTCTTTTCTCTATTTTCAGTATGTTTTCTATCACTGAGTGCTTGAATATATTTGCTGATGTAGCTATCAGCTGCATGCATGATGATGGGACTGAACGGCCGTCCATGAATGATGTTGTAACAGGGCTTGAGCTTGCATTGGAGCTTTAACCAAGTGCAGAGGGACTTCTGAACACCAAGACAGTGAAGACACTGATCGAAATGACCAATGAACCATACCATTAGTTTTGGTTTAGTTTGGTGGGCAGGTAGGCACTCTAAACCTAGAAAGCACGGAAGTGCTACTCCGCTCACGCTTCACGTTTCCGAAGCGGAAGCTCGCCGGAAGCGTCCGGAATCACGCTTTCCTGAAAAGTGAAAAACATTGACACTGGAAATGACTATATGTTGCATAAAATTGTGGAATCTAATACAAATATGGCATTTTGGCCAAATGTGGACCTGATCAACCAAATTGGGATGTTGTTTTTTTAGTCTCAGATCATCATAATATTTTTCGACTCAGAAGTTAATTCTGATACATGTGAATTGCTTCAATTATGAATCGGCCGGCCTGGCCACTTTTACAACTAACGAGCACATTCCGGGCCTAAACAAAAAACATGGGCCGAATATAAGTAAAGGCAAAATCCCTGTGAAACTAACAGCCGTGAATCACAGCACTAGGATTTTAACACCAAAATCCCAATCGCAGCTGCAACAATGACGACGATCGTCCCCACCTCCGAGGAAATTCCCGCTCTCTCCGTCGTCCGATACGCCTCCGAGCTCGCCTGGGCCGACGCCGCCGCTCTCTCTCCAAAAACCTTCTCTGTTTTGTATTCCATAGATTTCATTAATCTTGGGTTAACGACTTAAGCTGCTTTTATAACACCCAAACCTGTTTTCCTCTTGGGCCGTTTAAATTTTGGGCTAGAACCCGACCCGTTAACTGCAGAAGAAACCGTTTGAAGGAAATTAGTTAAATTACTCTACCTGAAAACAGTTAAAATGCCCAAACCGTTATAGACTTGTATATCAAGATTTCCACTCACCCCAACTCCATTACAAGATTTCTTACTTCTTCTTCTTGCTGCTTCTTCTTCTTTTTCGTCTTTGTAAGAAGCTCTGTAAGGAATGGCTGCTCCAGCTTTCCCAGGTCTCAGGTTTCATCAGCCCACTGGTAATGAGATTATTAGGAATTACTTGATCAACAAGGTAATGGGTAGGCCGAAACCTTATGATACAGTCCCCACCGAAGATGTCTACTCCACAGACCCTGATCAGCTTCCACTCGGTTAGTTCTTCATTACATTAAAGATGGGTTCTTGATTTCCTTTACATGCATTTCTTGTATGACTTTGGGTTTCTATGCTGCATTTGCTTCTCTGTTTTCATTGCTCTGATTTGTTTCTTTACCTTTCTTTAAGTTCTGGGTCTCAACTTCAAGCTATGGTGAATTGGTGATTAAGTTTTACTGGGTTTGTTTCTTTGTCTTTGTTTACCTTCTGGGTCTCATCTTCAAGCTGTGGTCATTAAGTTTTACTGGGTTTGTTTCTTTATCTTTATTTACGGTCAGGTTCTCAAGTCTCAGACTCAAGCTATGGTGAATTGGTGATTAGATTTTACTGTTTCTGCATTGCCCATTTAGAGTTTCTGATTCTTTTTCTTTTAATGGTTCAATTGCTATGGTTTCTTTATCTTTTAAGAGGGTCAATGTGTTGCTACTATGAAGTGGTAATGTTATCGATTTCTTGAACTTAGTAGAGGAGATGTAGTCTTGGAGGTAATCTGTGATCCGAATTGAAGTATAAAGATTAGTTGCACTAAATTTATCAATTTTTGAGACTGCATGAAAGTATTTAACTTTGAGAGAAAATGATGCTTAATTTAGACATTTGGTTCTTGTGAACTTTTAATATAGCCAGAAGAATGCTGTTCACATGTGAATCTGAGATTGGTTAAATTTAGGCCTTTTGGTGTTTTTGTCATCATGGTCATGTCCCTATAAGTTTTGAAGTGCTGTGTGAAGTTTTTGTTTTCCTGATTCACATGAGAGATGGAAACTAGCCCTCCAATACCTCTGAGTATAATGAGATGAGATGTTTGTGATTCCTTCACACTCGACAAATATATATTGGTTTTTTTGTTTTTTTAAATTAGGCACATGCATTAAAGCACTTCAATTGGAGCCTTGGAAGTGAAAAGAGATTTTCTGAGTACCCAGAATATATATTACATTAGTTCTGTAATCATTGCCTTACTGCTGTATTATGATGACATAAAAGGGGACCTTGAAAGGGTCACTATTTCAGTTGAGATCAACATAATGCTACTTTCTCTAATCTGTTGTTGAATGATTTGCAGAAGATAATATTGAGCACTTCAATGACAATGAATGGTACTTCTACACAACTAGGACACACAAAAATCATTATTTGACAAGAAATGGCTACTACCTTGACTCCTGGACTACGGAGTGGATCTTTCATAATAATAAAGTGGTTGGTTTCAAGAGGATTCTGAGGTTTTTCCTTGGTGAGCCACTAAGAGAAATGGAAACCAATTGGTTCGTCCATGAGTTTCAAGTTAATCCTGGTATATTTCCAGCAGTGGACCAACTTGACAGGGCTGTTCAGGAGAAGGTAATTATTTACTTTATAATCTTTAATTTCCAACTGAGAACACAGCTGATACTGTTATATTTTATCTTCTTGCAGCTATCCAGTTTGGTAATGTGCAAAATTACTCATACACCAGAACCTTCTGTCAATGAATCCGAGGAAAGAGTCAGGGATGATTGCGATTCGTCGAGGATTGATATGGAGGAGCTACTGAGTAAAAGGTAGTATCTACAAATTAGATAAGTACTATCAGAAGGAACTAAGATGCTGCAGGAAGAATAGACTTGATATTGTTTAGTTTTGCAGATAGGTACTAGTATACAGTGCATATCAAATTGCTCACCTTAACTCCATTACAAGATTGCTTACTTCTTCTTCTTCTTCTTCTTCTTCTTCTTCTTCTTCTTCTTCTTCTTCTTCTTCTTCTTCCCTGTTGTACCCCGTTTCAGGTTTCAGCCCACTGATGATGAGATTGTCAGGAGTTACTTGAGCAGCAAGATACTGGGTAGGCCGAAACCTTATGATGTAATCACCACCGAAGATGTCTACTCCACCGGCCCTGAGAACCTTCCACTTGGTTAGTTCTTTATAACATGAAAAAGAAAGGTTCTTGATTTTCAATATATGCATTTCTTGTATGACATTGGGTTTCTATGCTTCTTTTGCTTCTCTGTTTTCATTGCTCTGGTTTGTTTCTTTATCTTTATTTACGTTCTGGGTCTTAAGTCTCAGCCTCAAGCTATGGTGATTAGGTTTTACTGTTTCTGCATTACCCATTTAGAGTTTCTGATTCTTTTTCTTTTAATGGTTCAATTGCTATGGTTTCTTTATTTTTAAGACGGTAAATGTGTTGCCCTGTGAAATGTTGATGTTCTCGATTTCTTACTGAAGTTAGCAGAAGATATGGCCAGAAGGATGCTTAGTTTAGAAATGTTCATGTAGTCTTGGATTTATTCTGGGATCCGAAATGGAGTATAAAGATTTGTTGCACTAAATTCTCAATTTTGGGGACTGAATGAAAGTATTTAACTTTGGGACAAAAGGATGCTTAGTTTAGAAATTTGGTTATTGTGAACTTTGGATATAGCCAGAAGAATGATGTTCACATGTGAATCTTAGATTGGTTAAATTTAGGTCTTTTGGTCATCATGGTCATGTCCCTACCAGTCTTGAAGTGCTTTGAAGTTTTGTTTTCCTGATTGAAATGGGAGATGGAAACTAGCCCTCAAATACCTCCAAGTATAATGGGATGAAATGTAGTGATTCCTTCACACTCCACAAAATAGATCGGTTTGCATTAAAGCACTTTCATTGGAGCCTCGGAACTGAAAAGAGATTATGACATTATTACTGCTTTATTATGATGGCATAAAATGGGGACCTTGAAATGGTTACTATTTCAGTTGAGCTCAACATAATGCTACTTTTCCTAATCTGTTGTTGAATGATTTGCAGTTAATGATGCTGGACACTTCAATGACAATGAATGGTACTTCTACACGACTAGAACAAACAAAAGCCATTATTTGACAAGAAATGGATACTACCTTGCCACCTCTACGGATGAGAAGATCTTTCATAACAATGAAGTGGTTGGTTTCAAGAGGATTCTGAGGTTTTACCTTGGTAAGCCACCAAGGCAAATGGAAACCGATTGGTTCGTCAATGAGTTTCGAGTTAATCCTGGTTTCTTTCCAGCAGCGAACCGACTTGGTAGTGCTGTTCAGGGGAAGGTAATTACTTACTTTATAAACTTTAGTTTCCAACTGCGAAACACAGCTGATACTGTTATATTTTATCTTCTTGCAGCTGTCCAGTTTGGTAGTGTGCAAAATTTTTCGTACACAAGAACCTTCTGTCAATGAATCGGAGGAAAGAATCAGGGATGAACACGATTCTTCGAGGATTGATATTGAGGAGCCAATGAGTACAATGAAGAATCTACAAATTAGATAAGTACTATCTGAGGGAACTAAACTGCTGCAGGAAGAATAGACCAGAGATTGCTTAGTTTTGCAGATAGGTACTAGCATATCAAAATGATGTTTTAGTATATGATGATAGGTATGACATCATGGTTTGCAAATCAGCTGACCAAAACAGAATCACATATTTCTTTGATGCCTTGATTGTTTTGTACATGTATGGGTGTACATCTTGCTGAACAGACACCAGTTAAATGATTTGGAAAGATTAGAAATGAAGTGCATTGTTCTTGGAAATATCATTCTTTGATAATTTGTGTATTCCATAAATGTGCTGACTATTAGAACCACATGTTGAGGTGTTCAATCTTGTTTATGAAACCTGTAGAGCAGAACAGGTTAGGAGATTAGGAGAACTGATCAGCTATGCGTTTCTTTTTTTTCAAGATAATACTCGGATAGTTGGCAATTTTTCACATAAAAAAGGGGTATATGAGTATATAGTAGTTATATATTGAACAATCAATTTATTCATGTATCGTGATTGTATGGATATGATTGTTTGAATACTTCAATAATTAACAAAACAGAAAAACTAAGGACAAGTTAAAGAGACTGTGCAATTCTACTGGAGAATCCCATACTCATGGTGAATATGAGCTTAACACCCCTACGTAATTTAGGAACACATCTAGATATTTAGAATTGTGAATATTGAGTCCCCATATGGGTGGATTATGATTAGGTGAAAACATAAAAACATAAAAGTTGAGCTGTGTAACATTGTACAAACTGCATGCCCTCAAAAACGAACTTGTTGCATTCTAAAACCCAAGGAGCGTCCAACGCGAGCACCCAAGCGCCAATCTTACTAGGTCTCTTTTGGTCGGCGCGAAGGAAGTTCGAGGAGTGAGGGATGATTGGAGCCACCGCAGAGGAGTTCGACACCGGCGGTTGACCGGCGGGGAGAGAGAGATGGAATAGAGGCCTAGACACATATATGCAAAACTGTAGTGAGCAAAACTGTGACAATTTCCGTTTTCAAAAAAAAAAAACTGTGACAATTTTCTCTGAGATAAACAACCCAAGTGGAAGATGATGAGCATCATTTCAAACAAATGAAAGCAATCTGGACAGAATCATGAACCAGTAAGTGTATTACATTACATACTTGTACTGGATTGTGAGGAAAACCAATAGAATGCAATATTACTTGCAGTGCCAGCTTCTAATCACATTACACCATTCTATATGCTATAGTATTCCTAGCATTAGTTGCCACCAATGTACCATATAGCTTATGAAGCCTTTTTTGTTAAATGCAACAGAAGATGCTCATGATATAAGAAAGTCATCACTAGGAAAGCTAAGAATAATATCACATTTTGACTCCTCTTACTGTCAAAATTTCCTATATATTTAGTTCAAATGCCCAGATGGGAACAATGGGTTATCACAATTACTAGTAAAACTCCCATCTATAATTCAGAGGGGAATGTCTAAACTAACATACCAGTGATCACCAAAACTGCCCCAATTCAGGGGTGGATGTACACGAAGCGTGGGTAGGGCTCAAGCCCAACCTAGCTTTTTAGGAGGAAAAAACTGGCTATATTATGTAATTTCATTTTTTTTCTATAAATGTACTTTTAGACTCAGCCAAACTCGTGAAACTAAATAGATTATGTAATTACTAAATTACAGTTGTTTTTAGAGTGCACTCTAAAAAGCATAGGGAAAAAGGGTTATCCCTTCTCAAGGAGGATTACGAGTAAATCTCTCTTGAGATGTGTCACGCAAGTCCTAGCCCGAATTTAGAGAGGTAAACTCGAGATAACTTCAGGTTGAAGGCAATAAAACAATAAAACAACGTGCACTCTAAAAAAGCCCATAGGAGGAAAAAAATTGGCTATATTATGTAATTACTCTAGGGTTTCGATCGAGTACATTCTCATCCTGTCTGACGGCACGTCCATTGACGTTGTCGTTAGACGGGAGATTTGAGGGAAGCCAGTTGGTGGTTGTTCCTTGAAGGATGGTGGTGGTGCACTAAGAGGGTGACCGAGAAGGTGTTGGATCTGAGTTGCAATACGCTTGTTTGGCACTAGCTTTGCCGTTTGAACCACCGTATTCGTTCGATCTTGTTGGTGTGGGAAGAGCATTTGGATTGGCAGCGCGAGGAGGAGTTGAAGGGGAGAACAACGGCGAAGGGTGGTGAGCTCGGACCGTTTCCGATCTAGGTTAGCCTTCACTGTCTTGTTCTGTTTGCATATCATGGAGGATGGTTTTTACTCCCAGTGAGACTTACACGGACTTGTTTTGGAAGACGAACTGGTTGGTGGCCTTCGCGGCGGGACAACCGGTTGTAGTCAGGCTTATTTTGGTGGCAGTGATGTCGACGACGAGGCAGGGGGTGTCGCGGGTCTGCAAGTCTGCAACCAGATGCAACAAAATTTGGGTTGGGTCTGTGGTTTGGGTGGGCTTGGGCTTTCTGGCTCAAGTTTGGTTTTTTAATTCCGTTTTTTCAGTTTTGTTCTTTGGGCTGAGGGTTTAGTTTTATTAGGTTTTGTTGGTTTGTTTTTTGGTCGTTAGTTCTCCCTCCTCCTGAGCCAGGGTTTTGGCCTCCTCTCTGAGCGAGAATTTAGGGTTTTTGGTAGGTTGGTGTTGGCCGTCCCTCCTCTTTTGGGCGAGGTTTTGGGGTTCTGGTAGGGTAGTGTTGGCTGTGTCGTTGGAGGAGCCATGGTTATGGTGTCGTGTCCAGAGACTATTTAAATGTTGGTTAGTTCTTGTTGTCAATGTAATGAGGAGGTTACCTGTGCATATATGATGGTAGTTTTGGCATGTAGTATTTGAAATGGTTGTTTCGTCTTGAGGTTGATTGTGAGGATGTATCAGTATTTCTAGATTAGATTAGGTTAGGTTACGGTTGAACCAATTTCGGTTCTTGTCTACTGTAATCGTTAGGTTTTCGGGTAGGTAGAGGAGAGGAGAATTTATTTCCACTTTCATGGTTGTAATTTGAATTTCCTATCTAAATAAATTTTCATTCTCAAAAAATAAAAAACTAGATAAGAGCCACAATAGAAACAAAAAAATCCGAAGTGGAGCTAACAAATTAACGATGAGCACATTATGGGCCAAAACAAAATGAACATGGGCAAAGGATAAGGCAAAGGCCTTAACCAACAGAAAGCGAAACCCTGTGAGATTAACAGCCGTCAATAACAGGAAAGAGCGTTATCTAGGGTTTTGAACACAGGGAGGCTCACTCCGGCTGCTGCGACCAAAACACCAAAATCTCAATCGCAGCTGCACAGAGCCTTCAACAATGACGACGATTGTCCCCTTCTCCGAGGAAATTCCCGCTCTCGCCGTCGTCCGTTACGCCTCCGAGCTCGCCTGGGCCGACGCCGGCGCTGAGGTACTCCTCTCTCTCAAACCTCCTTCAGAAACCTTGTCTCTGTTTCAAGTTCGGTAGGTTTCATCTTCTTCGTTAATTTTGAGCTGAAGATCGTTGAAAAGATATAGAATTGTATACGCATCGGTGAGAAAACTTGCCTTGAGTTGAAGCAGAGAGCGAAATCGAGTACTGGTTGTGCCGTAAATCAAAATGGATTCTAGAGTTGATTGTCATAATGTTTTAGATGCACTATTTTTCGGATGTATTGTATTTGTTGCTAGTATTGATTGTTATGCTTGTCTGATAGAAATCATAGAAACAGAAAAACCAGTTGAGCGATTCGAAATTGATGTTTCATTTGATACATGGTGAAAAATCCGGTTAAATCGGAACAATTGAAGGGGACAAATGAATCAATTTGTACTACCTAGAGGACTAACACTATATCTATGGGATGATAGGTTGAGCGGAAATGTCATAGTATTGTTTATTTTGAAAGACGTAAGAGTTCTGGATGAAAAGATGAATTTATACAATTTGTAGAGGAGTTGTAGATGTTGGAAAGGGTTGGACCTACTTACATTTAGTATATGAAGATGTAGTAACTGAAGCCCTGCTCTGGCCCATTTGTGTGTTCTGATTTGTAGAATTTGTTTGTTGATTGGAGATTACTATATTTTCTGTCATTTGTTTTCTTTTGCATAAATTTTAAATGAGAAATTCTTTTTATGACATTAATAATCAAAGAGACAAGATGTATTCATCTGCATTCATGCATGGTCATCCGATTAACACTTGTTGTTACTAATGACATTCTTGTTTCGGGATAACAATATATGTACTTGTATTGTATAGACAGTATGCATATCACTCATGTTCCTGACTGTCATAATTATCTGTAGGTTGCGGATGAGGAAGTTAGAAGACTGTATGAGGAAGCAAAACAATGTATGGACAATGCAAGGTGGTTTGATTTGGTGTCACTTATGCTAACATCAGCTGATGTGATACTCTCAAAGGTCTCAGACAAAGGTACCAGGCTTTATATGGTGTCTCTAATTCCCTTTTCAAGCAGTTAAATTGAGATGTATGCTCAGTGTTGCATGACTGCATGATACAATGGCATATCTACTTTTTAGCTAGTGATGTGAATTGCATGGTGTTGATGGTCCAAAGTTTGATCTCTACCATTATTGCTTTGATATAGTAACAATCCTCTTGCTTCAGGCTTAGCCACTGTCTTTTAGTTAAAAATATTGTTATGGTTATAAAGATTGCTAATGTCTTTACAACATTGGAAAGTATAATTTGGATTCAACTATATGATCACTAGTGATCACCTTGTGCAACTTTAACAATAAGCAAATGATTATTGAATGGTGACAAGTGTTTGTTTTGATTGTCAATATTAATCTATGTTTGATTTAACATGCAAGAAAACCTCTTATTTTCTTCTCCAGATCTTGAGTGCATCTATACCATTATCTGCAATGTTGTTACAAGTTCTGAATATCCAGCAGAAGTAGGTCAGATTGCAGAACTTATATCTGGAAAGGTTACACAGCAATCAAGTGACAAACCTGCATCGCGGTTAAAGATGTAATATGCCATTGTGACTGACATTTTTCTAAACGATTTTGAATGTACTTCTGATGTTGATCATTTTATTGCAGTTTATTCACTCTGTACAACCTACTAGAGGATCCATATAGTCGGTTCTCTGTTTACTTGAGCGCTCTAAATTTGGCCATCAATGGGAAGGTCACTGAGCATGTCCTCCCTTCATTCAAACAGATTGATAGTTTCTTGAAAGAGTGGAATATTGGGGTCTCGGACCAGAGGCAGCTATTTCTGACCATATCTAATGTTTTAAAAGAACATAAAAGGTAAGCCTTTACCTATATATATATATATATTCATATAAATGCCTTTTCTACATGAGAATAATTGATTATTTCTTTGTTGTATTTCAGCTTGGCAAAGGAGTATTTTGAATTTCTAACCAAGTACTTGGCAACATTTTCTGGAGAAGATGCCCAAGTTTTGAGCGAAGCCAAGGATGAGGCTGTTCGCACAATTGTGGAGTTTGTGAAGATACCAGACATGTTTCAGGTATTGTAATGTGTTCTGGAATTTCATAGCATTTTCTTTCTCCCATTTCTACTTCCATCCTTGGTTACTTTTACCTTTTTTTCTTTTTGGATATAATTCCCATTTGAGGGCAGACTCAGGTTTCCTTAAGTTTATCTGCAGTTACATATAAGTCTTTGTAAGTCTATATACTGCTGCTTAGGTTAGCCCTTTCAAGCCTCTAGATAATTGGCATTTCTCTCAGATGCTCAGCTTCTTTCTAGTAGAATTCTCTTTCGCTGTAGTGTTTCTGGTTAATATTGGACATTTGTCAAGTTCCTTATTTTCTGTCTTTGGGATAGAAATTCCTTATGGTCTAATGTTATTGGGTTGTGTTTGCAATGTTTCATTGCAGTGTGATTTGCTAGATCTGCCTGCTGTCGCACAGTTGGAGAAGGATGCTAAACATGCACCGGCATATCAGCTTCTGAAGATATTTTTGACTCAGAGGCTGGATGCGTACTTGGAGTTTCAGACAGCAAACTCTACTCTGCTGCAAAGCTATGGTAGAATTTTGGTTCCACTTCATTCATAAATCTGGGTGATTGCTCTGTTCATTCACAGTAGTTGTATTCTAGTTGCTTAAGAAGGGTGCTTGTTGACATGTTGCAGGTCTTGTCCATGAAGATTGTATCACTAAGATGAGGTCGATTTCATTGGTGGATCTTGGCTCTGATGAATCTGGAAGAGTTCCTTATAGTCTTATCAGAGATACCCTTCTGGTTAGTTTGGATCGTGTTTTTCTAGGCCTGCTGCTTTCCTTTCTCATCTTGTTAAGTTAATTTATGCACGCTTTTGACAGATTAATGACGATGAAGTGGAACCTTGGGTGGTTAAGGTTATAACTGCCAAGTTACTGGACTGTAAAATGGACCAGATGAATGAAGTTGTAATTGTGACGTAAGTTTGTGTTCCTTGTGATAAATATATGCTCTATTGGTTTGTTGTTTTCGGCATATCAGAGATCACATTTGTGATATTCTTGTTTTATTGCTTGGTCTGCAGCCGCTCTACTCAGCGAGTGTTTGGGAAGGAGCAATGGCATACTCTTAAGACCAAGCTAGCATCTTGGAGGGTAAGTAGCTGCCTTCAGTGCTTAATCCTTTAGTTGTCATCTTGCAGTCTTTGTCAGATACTTTTTATTATGTATCAACCATTGACAATGTTCTTGTTTCAGGGCAATATTGCACATGTGATCACCACTGTTCAAGCCAACAGGCCAGTTGAAGATGGTGTCCCGGCAGCTCAAGGCCTAGTTCGTTAGGACGCTCCCTAATTTCTCCTCTTTCCCCTTTCTTAGTTAGTCCGGACCATATGATGTGACGATCCAAATGTCTTGGAATTTTTGAAGAATAGTGTTTTGTTATATCTATTATCACTACACTTTTCTAATCGTGAGTGCCTGCTTAGCCTAAACACCTTAGTGTGAACCTCAGCTAGTGTCATTTGCAGAGATTTTCGATGGCTGATGAATATGCAAACACATCTGGTATGGAAAAGTGAAATCAAAGGTTTTGTTCATTATTCATTGCTACTTAGCCAAGTTGTGATTCCATTTCAGTCATCTTAAGAATTTTTGTTCATTATTTATTTTTGATGGGAGCAAATTAGTTTGATATCCCCCATCAACAATTTCATTGTGATAAAGCTTTTCAAAATGAATAAGATAAAATTAGTCATCACTTGACCGGAAATATTTACTTCTAAAAGTCTCATTGAAGGTCGATCATTTTGATAATTGAAGGTAGATTGTTACTGAAATGGAAGAGATATTGAAGATCATGTGAAGGAGAAGAATATGAATGTATGTCATGTTATGCAAGGAAGGTTTAATTACCTTTGCAATTAAGGTATAAGTGGCGTGCACTTGAAATGGGTATTGTGCATAGTGTTTGATTATAAGAAGATCATATCTTTAATTGGATTGAAGATACGTTTAGAAGCATGCAATATCTTTAATTGGATTGAAGATACGTTTAGAAGCATGCAAGCAGAAATCATAGTGTTGTGAGGATTCAATATTGATTGGTCATGCATGAGAAGATATACATGTCGAGAGATTATATTGCAAGGTGAAATCGTCAATATCTCAAAGAGGTTATTTGGAAAAGATATCTGCTACCATGATCCGCAAGAATACGTGAACCTAGTATATATATGAGGTTCTGACGAATGTGAATGAATCAAGCAATCAACTTACAGACACAGCCCTTTGCAAACTGCAAACATCTCGTACGTCTCTCTGAGCGCCAAGCGTAGCCAAGCAGTACTCTCTGAGCGCCAAACAGCCTATTCTGCTCTTTGAGCGCCAAACAACACGTTCTGCTCTCTGAGCGCCAAACAGAGTCAAGCAGCGCATTCCGCTCTCTAAGCGCTAAGCAACGTATTCCGCTCTTTGAGCTCCAAGTAGAGTCAAGTAGCGCATTCCGCTCTGAGTGCCAAACAGAGTCAAGCAGCGCATTCTGCTCTCTGAGCGCCAAACAGTGCATTCCGCTTTCTAAGCGCCAAACATAGCCAAGCAGCGTATTCTGCTCTCTGAGCGCCAAACAGAGCACCACGCTCTCAGACAACCCACAATATGGTAAAGTATCTCCTTGTAAAGACACACCACTGTTCTGTCTGGTTGCTTGTTGTCAACACTTTTCACTCTGAAAAAATGGCCTTGGGATGTATATGATTTCAACCTAGTTGTTGTAGGGCTAGGAGGATTTGACAGTCACAATTTCTTCTGTTAAGAAGACATCACCCATATTTTACAGACCATTCACATGGAACTTAAACCAGTCTGCAAACTCATCAAAATGAATACGTGCAACATCAACATCAATATCATTGGCATTAGGACATCAAATTTTAATGGCAGAAATATGCTCCCTGGATATCAATAAAATGAGAAACTATTAGACATATGTTGTAGCACATCAAAGACTTGAAGTATTATATGGTTCAATTCTATGAGCAAATGAATTAGACACATTACTTACTTGAGATATTGTGTGTCTGCTCGGTATGAAACAAGACACATCTTTGAATTTGTGTCTGAGTAACATCTAAGAGAAAAAATTCTTATCTTTCTCAGAGTTATCATCGTCTCTCTTCTTTCGTGGAGTTATCCGAGTAACATATGTGTATGTTTGACTTACACCACAAATATTTGAAGTTTTGGGATCATAAGTTCATATATTCTTCCATCAAATACCCATTAGCTATTGATGCTTCAGGATGTTCCCTTTGCATTACGTATTTCTTCAAGGTGAGCAAGTATCTATCAATGGGGTACATCTACTGAAACTGCACGTCACCAGCAATTAATGCTTCTTTAGCTAGATGATAGGCAAGTACTCCATTACATCAAAAACTAAGGGTGGAAATATCTTATCCAGATCACATAGGGTGACAATAATGCTAGAATGTGCCTCCTCCAAATCTGCTGAACAATTTAGTTTGGAGCACAACACTTTAAAAAACCTACCGAGATCAATCACCCTTCAACTACATTCTTCGATAAGGAACTTCGTACACATAAGGAAAATAATTGTTGTAGAAGGATATGATAATCATGGCTCTTAAGACCTCTTAACGTACGACCCTTCATACGTACCCGCCTTCCAATATTAGAAGCATAACCATCAGTCATTCTTGTCTCAGATAAGGCTGAGTGAAACTTATCTCTCCTATCATGCTCCATCTCAAAATTAGCACGCTTAAAATATTTAGTACCATCTGCCTTATTCTTCACCCAATGATATTTTCTAATTCCCATAACCTGAAGGTCGCGTAAAGATCTCAAATTATCCTCTCTTTTTTTCAACATCTCTCATTATGTATTAAGAAAAGCGGCAAGAGAGGGCTATAGAGGCAACTTTTGAAGATCGCTTGAGGAGGAACCGCTACATATTAATGGCGATGTAATTGTATTCTTGAGCGGTGAGCCACGACTGAGAACCTTGAACAGCTACATATCAAAACTTAGAGGTGTTGTTGGGGAGCAGAGGTGTTGTTAACGACGATGCTGCCGTTAATGAAATAGCGATACTACCATTAAAATGATGATGGAAAATGTGTCTTGGGCGGCTGGAGACGCAGTTTACGGCGTTGTCGCTCTTAGTGTGTCGTTGTTATGACAAAATGGCGTTGCTTGTCAGGACCCACCCCGGGTTAACCCCTTTAACCCGAAGTAAATCCTGCGGGGACCACCTCAAGGGAACTTCTTACCGAAACCCCCTTGAAATGGCCAACCCTTCCTACATACCAACTCAGCACTTCCATGAGTATCTAACAACAAACCCTAACTCATGAAGGCATCCTGCTCCCTAACCTACGTAACTAGCTAAACTGGGTTAGTCAGAGCAGTCTACAAAGATGATTACCCTAAGAAATTGCGGCAGCAACAGATTGATCGACTATGCCTCGACTCTCGTACGCGCTCGACCTCCTCTCAAGAACCCTGCATCACTGGGCATTTAAAAACGAAGGGCCCAGGGGAGAAACATTGAAAAGCTGTTAGAGTGAGTGGACGAAAAATAAGCCATGAAACACTATAAATTCTCCACAAACAATAAAACCAAAGCTTCATGCTCTCCCAAAGATTTATTGATTTAAATAACATTTATGCATGCCCACAATTACTAAATTTCCACAAATGCATGATAAGATAAACAAGTAAAGAATATGGGAAGAGAAATGTTCACAAACATAATAAGTCTGACCTCTCAGACTAGGGTCGGAGCTAAGAGCTCTAGTTGCGCCCTCACGCTATGCTAGCTAGATAAAATAATACGGTCAACCCTTATAATATCAACCTGACCTCTCAGGCTTGTCTGTCCTCTCAGACCAGGGTCGGAGCTAAGAGCTCTAGAATATGTGATAACGGTCAACCCTTATAATATCAACCTGACCTCTCAGGCTTGTCTGTCCTCTCAGACCAGGGTCGGAGCTAAGAGCTCTGGATAAAGTGGAAATGGTCAACCCTCATAGTGCACTACGTAATTTGCCTGACCTCTTAGGCTAGGGTCGGAGCTAAGAGCTCTAGTAGCGCCCTCACGCTACTCTAGCTAGCATATTCATTGGTCAACCCTTATAATAAAAATTCATAACAATACTTTACTCAATTACTCTTCCCAAAACAATAAGTAAAATCATTCCTCGTCATATATGCATAAATCCAAATAAAATATTCAAGAACCCGAGGAAAATATAATTCTCGAAACAATCATAAAAACCCTGCAATAAAATCGATATTTAAGGCATGCATTCATTTAAAAATAAACTGTCCACTCACAGTACTATTGCGACCTTCTTCCCGCTCGGAAAGCTCCTCGAGCGAAACTCTCGAACTAACCGCGTAGTCGAGACCGTCTCACGTCCGACCAGAGACTGTACCAACAAATCATCATATTAGTCGTTCACAGTTGACTTGGTCTTTTCCTAGTTTGACCAGGAACTCCTATTTGACCACAAGTTGACCGAGTTCCTTTTTATGACATTTTAACCTTTTTGACTTTCTTTCCCGGTTATCGACTCTTAACTCAATTTACCGGAAGTCCGACTCAGCTTCCGAACTTTCCGTTATCACTTTACTTTACGTTAGGGTGTCACGTATTAATCGATATGTTTAACCTCGAGTCGATATACCGATTTAACATTTTCTCATAAATTCCAGTTATCAATTTCCGATAACAATTTAACACTTTACCAATTTAACCAACTAGTGTCCAACTTCATTGAACTTCAACCCTTTAACCATTTTTCTGAAAATGCAACTTCCCCAAAGTGAAAGCTTTCCTTTAACGGAAACTTTCCCAAAATGGAAACTTTCCTTTAATGGAAACTTTCCCAAAATGGAAAGTTTCCCAAATCAACAGGTTTCCAACTTATAAAGTTTCCTAAAATGGAAAGATTCCCAATTACGGTTAGTTTCCGTTTTTAACACATTTCCTTACGTAATTTCCAATTACGACACTTTAACTCAATTAAACGGAAACGATGAACTTTAAACAGGAGTCGAAGACTACCTCTCGGCATTTCAGCCGGATTTATTGCATCACCGGATTCCGACAGCTTGCCGGAATCCTCTGCCGGATTCCGGTCAACTTGCCGAAAATTCGCCATAACCTCCTCGTTTTCCTCGTTTACCAAGTTACGACAACATGTAAAGAAAACAACCAACAATTCAGTAGCAGATCAACATCAAATCCAACAACACAGCAACATACTCCAAACAGATTAACACAGTAGCTGAACAAGCCAGTAGATTGCCTCTCACCTCCAAAATCGATCCGAGGCATACAACAGCCTTCTCCTATGCTCTTTCTGTTCCTTCCAGCAGCTCTTCAATCTGAGTCTTGCCGAGATTTCTCTCCACACCCAAACATGGTCCTGCTGCACCCAAAACTGATCCAACAGCAGCTTCTCCACTTCCTTCACCTTCCTTCCTTCTTCTCTATCTCCAGAGCCTCACTGAAGCTCGAAAAACCGCTCGCCGGAGGCCAAGAACCCGAAACCCAGAAAAGCCGAAAACAGTGGAAAACAGTGGATTAAGGAGTTTTCGATTCATCCTCGAATCGAACAAACAAACAGCACAGGAAGGAAGAGGAAGAAGAGGGAAGAAGAACCCTACCTATAGCTGCCCTCGCCGTCGCCTGAGCTCGCCAAAATCCGGTGAAGTTCGCCGCCTGGTCTCGTCGTTGATCTCCCTTCACGGTGGACGATACGGTGAAAAGAGGGATGGGCTAGGACGAGAAGGTGGAGTGGATTTGAATGGTGTTGGTCCGCCGACGTGTAGTGGCCGGAGTGGCCGGCGCTAGGCAAACTGAGCGGAGGCAGAAGAGGAGCTTAGGGAGCTCGGGAAGGGAGAGCTGACCGAAGTGGGATTTTTGACTTCGGTCAGAAGTCTCACTTCTATTTATACACAAACCGACGGCCAAGATCAAAACCTAATTGATCTGACGGTCCGGATTTAAAGGAGATAAAAAGGTAAAGGTAAAATGGTAAAACTGATTTACCGGATTAATAATTAAAAGTTACCGGAAACTTCGAAAATCCGTAGAAAATAAACCGAAGCTCCGAAAAATAATCCGAAAATACCGGGAGACTCGTGTCGACACGTTCTACCACATCGAGTCATCAATTCAGGTATTTGGAGTACTTTTAAAAACTCGAAAATTAACTCGAGCGATAACTTATCGAATTACCGATCGCAATTAAAAGTCCTCGGTAACTCGTGAATTTCTGTGAAAGGTAACTTTTATTAACTTCAAAAGATTCGGGGTGTGACAATTCTCCCCACCTTATAAAAATTTTGTCCTCGAAATTTCTATACTCAAAGTCCAATACAGTGGGGAATAGTACCACTTAAAATAATAATAATATTGTTCTCCAATGTCAACTTCCTTCTTATACCAATTCCCCGTACTAACCAGAAGACTAAACAGATAGGGTGCAAGGAAATAAGCTGATTTACGTAACATGGACATACGTGACACTAGGCATCCATTATAATCCCAAGGATACCCAACACATTCCTCAAACTCATGTAACCTTGTCACATGTCACATCTAGCCAACGTAGCACTCCTTCCTACGTGGATGATAACCTCCAATACTTCCTCTTTTTCCTGACACCCGACCACTCTCCTCAGGTCAAAACTAAAACATCTGAAGTCTTACCGTGGATCACAATGATTTTCTCTTGAATCATTGATTAACTGAATCACCGAATTCTCACTGTACTCCATCTCATTTCTGAGGTGGAATACGACACCGCCTATCCCTAATCCACCATCTGTAATCCTCCGATATCAATATACAACGTGGGGTTGACACTCATGACAACATGCCCACGAGAAAACCATGACGACTTGTGTTACACAAGCCGTCACCTCATTTGAACCCGGCTCCCTGATCTGGTTTACGCTTTCTAAAAACCATTCTGTCAAGTGGTCCTGTTGTAGAGTAATTGTCTTCCCTTACCCTATCTTTACTCAAACCACTGGCACACACAGGACATGAACTGCCATGAATATTAGCGTAAATCCAAAACCATAGCCTTTAAATCAGGGAGATCCAACAATATTTTCTCCTCGCATGAAGACAAATTGTCAGGCTTCACACTGTCTACCAAGCTATTCTGACCGGATAAATCTTGACTTTTACCCACAAGTCAAACATTAGAGTCGCTAGTGCAAATATCACTTCGTGGGGTCACAGTGTACTTAACAACTGGTAATACAAACCGTACTACTCAAAGGTGAGGTGCCACTGACCTCCCTACCTCTTACCTTAACCTGGAATGATGCATAGTGCAGAAATTGCACTTCAACCATAACTGTGCGTCTAATAAACTTTATCTGCATCACCGACTGGAATAGACTTACCATTAACAGAATTCCAGAGCCTGACCCGCTCAACAAGGATGGTTCATTCACAGATGTCTCCATTACCAAACCGTCTGGCAATAACCGACAACTTTGGACATTTAACTGGATCAGACATCTACATAAAATTTAGTGCCACTGGTGCACACCCAAAGGAACCCCTGATCAAAGCATCAGGAATTAATTTCACACCGAACTTAGCCACATTGATCACCAGGCATCAAATCATTTAGGCACAATTCAACAAATGCCATCACCGCACTGGGCGAGTACACACCACAGAGTCAACTCGTACAACTAGACAGTCTCTAACAAAACTGTCCCCCATGCTCTGCAAGTTTACCATCCACTGCATCCTCTATTCGGTAAGATTCAAAATTCTCAATCACTTACCGTTCTATTTAAAGAGGAGAAAATAACTGCGTTCATAGGAAATCAAATTACCACTTCAAATCCTAGCTTACAAGATCCACTGCCACACGTTAACATCCCCTCAGATCATCACCTAATCTGAACGTGGCTTAATCACTCCACAATTTCCAGCAGAGTGTTGCTTAACTTAACGACATACCTTACCAATCTAAGTAACAATTTTTACCAAACTTAGACTCGTAACGCTTTTTGAGTCAGCAAGGAAAACCCTTTCTTCAATTCCACCGCATTTCATTCTCACCGAAATGTTTACAATTTTGAAAGTCACCTCCAATGATCTATCTTGCTACCACTCTACACTTGTGGCTCCAAGAACTGCAGCTAGGTCAATCATTCCCTAACAAGTAGGGTCACTACTCAATGACCAATGACCATAGCAACGCCAACAATTCTTTAATCCTTTTAGGATTTCATTAAATTACACCAAAATTCAATTTCCCAGATCAAATCCTCCTTCCACAAATCAAATTGAGAATATTTCGTATCACTGCAGTGGGTGTAACTTATGAACCCCAAACACGACTAAGTACACCTTCAGTTACCATACCTGATTAAACCACAGCCAGTGAGTGCACTGATTCCCATGTCATCAAGCTCAGTTAATCGCCCTCAAGGAAACCAAGTGTCATAACGGACGACTTCGGTTGCAGGTTGAAGTTTGAGCAACTACAAACATTCTCACTCATATTCAACGATTCAGTAAACCTTGCCCCACTGCTGTCCCATCACCACTTCCGTGCAGTTAACCCAGTAAGCAATCAACCACTTACTAATAACATACATAATTTAACTAACCATCTCGAAAGTCGAAGCGACTACAAGTAACTCACTTCCGACATATCCTTAAACGGTTAGACCATCTCATCGACGTTTGCACAGAAACTTCTACTCGAACGTCCTTAATCTCCGTTCTCAATAAATGGAACTCTTATGACACATTCTTAAAATGATGTCATCACCGGCCTTAGTCACTTACCTGGTGTCATTTTGACCACACACAGCTGTACAACATAATTATGCCTTACCAGTATGTGCTACCCAGATTCCAACTCACCACTTCCCTACACAGGAGGGTACACGTGCTTATGTGGGGTATACCTATGTACATCTTCAGCCGTCGAAACAGTGTCGTTCGCACAACGACCGGTTTCAACACCCTAATAATACAAAGTCCATCAAGGCTCGTATCACTATCTCCGGTACCCTAAGCACCCTTGGTCCGAGACCCAGTGGCTTGTTGCCACTTCCAACATGTTCCTTTAAATTCCGAAACCAATTACCTTTAATTACCACTAGTAACGCTTTCTCGATCTGAAAATCGATCTCTAACACAGCCAACCTGGAGACTCCTCCACAGGTGTACCAATTAAAATACTTTGACCACAGGTGGATAACTCACCTTATGGTTGACATGAGCCCCAAGATCTGGTGACACGATTTAATTTCTGCCTCCATGATAAATGGCCCAATGACCATTGTCACCAACAATTCAAATCACGATTGGACTCACTAACAAATCAAACCTTTCTAGTACCCCAATCATGGGTGGCTGGAACGAAGAGGATCTAGTCGTAACTGACGACAACAATGTCAGCACCAAAGCTGACCCAAGCCATAAGTTTCAGTGGCTGTCCCATAAACATCCAGTGACCAAACAGCCTTTACTTCCTTAACATTCTCCAGTAGTGCCACATCATGGACTAGTCACTAGATCCAAACCACAAAAATAACAACACTCAACTTCCTTGAGTCATTCCACTTTCAAGTGTCCGTTGGTTTCTCTGAAACTACACTAATGACGAACCTCAACAAAGTCGTGGCAATCGTCAAATCTTAATATTCATCCTCACTGAATAATCGCGCTAGGCGACTTCGGCTCCTTTTTCCATAGCAGGATGCAATCTCTTTCATAACTCTTACGACTCTTCACTGCTGAGAGTCTCATAATCCGAACACTAAGGCCTCGCCTCAGGTTTCTACAACCTCCCTGCCCACAACCATGGCAGCCTTCCAGGTGTGAATTAACCGTTTCACCACCAAGTACTTACACATAATACTCAAACGTTAAGCAACGTGAGTTTCCAGCTCGATCCCCAATTCAAATCTCAATAAATCTTTCTAAAACAAATCCTTGGGAAACTATAAAAATAAATACGTAACGAGCTTACCTTGTTCCTTACAAGAACTCTCTGTGAGGTCGCGCGTACTGAGGCATAGTCTTGAAGATTCAAATGTTGATAAGACCACTCGGTCCATGAATCAACCAGGAAGTACTAACTCATATCCATAATAAACACTAAGCGTCCAAAGCACAAAATGCCGATGGATCCGCCGCGGTCGGACCATCACTCTATAGACGCTAAGTGCTATCAAGTACATGAGGTAGTAACAGGAAACGATAACCTAATGCTCTGATACCAATGTCAGGACCCACCCCGGGTTAACCCCTTTAACCCGAAGTAAATCCTGCGGGAACCACCTCAAGGGAACTTCTTACCGAAACCCCCTTGAAATGGCCAACCCTTCCTACATACCAACTCAGCACTTCCATGAGTATCTAACAACAAACCCTAACTCATGAAGGCATCCTGCTCCCTAACCTACGTAACTAGCTAAACTGGGTTAGTCAGAGCAGTCTACAAAGATGATTACCCTAAGAAATTGCGGCAGCAACAGATTGATCGACTATGCCTCGACTCTCGTACGCGCTCGACCTCCTCTCAAGAACCCTGCATCACTGGGCATTTAAAAACGAAGGGCCCAGGGGAGAAACATTGAAAAGCTGTTAGAGTGAGTGGACGAAAAATAAGCCATGAAACACTATAAATTCTCCACAAACAATAAAACCAAAGCTTCATGCTCTCCCAAAGATTTATTGATTTAAATAACATTTATGCATGCCCACAATTACTAAATTTCCACAAATGCATGATAAGATAAACAAGTAAAGAATATGGGAAGAGAAATGTTCACAAACATAATAAGTCTGACCTCTCAGACTAGGGTCGGAGCTAAGAGCTCTAGTTGCGCCCTCACGCTATGCTAGCTAGATAAAATAATACGGTCAACCCTTATAATATCAACCTGACCTCTCAGGCTTGTCTGTCCTCTCAGACCAGGGTCGGAGCTAAGAGCTCTAGAATATGTGATAACGGTCAACCCTTATAATATCAACCTGACCTCTCAGGCTTGTCTGTCCTCTCAGACCAGGGTCGGAGCTAAGAGCTCTGGATAAAGTGGAAATGGTCAACCCTCATAGTGCACTACGTAATTTGCCTGACCTCTTAGGCTAGGGTCGGAGCTAAGAGCTCTAGTAGCGCCCTCACGCTACTCTAGCTAGCATATTCATTGGTCAACCCTTATAATAAAAATTCATAACAATACTTTACTCAATTACTCTTCCCAAAACAATAAGTAAAATCATTCCTCGTCATATATGCATAAATCCAAATAAAATATTCAAGAACCCGAGGAAAATATAATTCTCGAAACAATCATAAAAACCCTGCAATAAAATCGATATTTAAGGCATGCATTCATTTAAAAATAAACTGTCCACTCACAGTACTATTGCGACCTTCTTCCCGCTCGGAAAGCTCCTCGAGCGAAACTCTCGAACTAACCGCGTAGTCGAGACCGTCTCACGTCCGACCAGAGACTGTACCAACAAATCATCATATTAGTCGTTCACAGTTGACTTGGTCTTTTCCTAGTTTGACCAGGAACTCCTATTTGACCACAAGTTGACCGAGTTCCTTTTTATGACATTTTAACCTTTTTGACTTTCTTTCCCGGTTATCGACTCTTAACTCAATTTACCGGAAGTCCGACTCAGCTTCCGAACTTTCCGTTATCACTTTACTTTACGTTAGGGTGTCACGTATTAATCGATATGTTTAACCTCGAGTCGATATACCGATTTAACATTTTCTCATAAATTCCAGTTATCAATTTCCGATAACAATTTAACACTTTACCAATTTAACCAACTAGTGTCCAACTTCATTGAACTTCAACCCTTTAACCATTTTTCTGAAAATGCAACTTCCCCAAAGTGAAAGCTTTCCTTTAACGGAAACTTTCCCAAAATGGAAACTTTCCTTTAATGGAAACTTTCCCAAAATGGAAAGTTTCCCAAATCAACAGGTTTCCAACTTATAAAGTTTCCTAAAATGGAAAGATTCCCAATTACGGTTAGTTTCCGTTTTTAACACATTTCCTTACGTAATTTCCAATTACGACACTTTAACTCAATTAAACGGAAACGATGAACTTTAAACAGGAGTCGAAGACTACCTCTCGGCATTTCAGCCGGATTTATTGCATCACCGGATTCCGACAGCTTGCCGGAATCCTCTGCCGGATTCCGGTCAACTTGCCGAAAATTCGCCATAACCTCCTCGTTTTCCTCGTTTACCAAGTTACGACAACATGTAAAGAAAACAACCAACAATTCAGTAGCAGATCAACATCAAATCCAACAACACAGCAACATACTCCAAACAGATTAACACAGTAGCTGAACAAGCCAGTAGATTGCCTCTCACCTCCAAAATCGATCCGAGGCATACAACAGCCTCCTCCTATGCTCTTTCTGTTCCTTCCAGCAGCTCTTCAATCTGAGTCTTGCCGAGATTTCTCTCCACACCCAAACATGGTCCTGCTGCACCCAAAACTGATCCAACAGCAGCTTCTCCACTTCCTTCACCTTCCTTCCTTCTTCTCTATCTCCAGAGCCTCACTGAAGCTCGAAAAACCGCTCGCCGGAGGCCAAGAACCCGAAACCCAGAAAAGCCGAAAACAGTGGAAAACAGTGGATTAAGGAGTTTTCGATTCATCCTCGAATCGAACAAACAAACAGCACAGGAAGGAAGAGGAAGAAGAGGGAAGAAGAACCCTACCTATAGCTGCCCTCGCCGTCGCCTGAGCTCGCCAAAATCCGGTGAAGTTCGCCGCCTGGTCTCGTCGTTGATCTCCCTTCACGGTGGACGATACGGTGAAAAGAGGGATGGGCTAGGACGAGAAGGTGGAGTGGAGTTGAATGGTGTTGGTCCGCCGACGTGTAGTGGCCGGAGTGGCCGGCGCTAGGCAAACTGAGCGGAGGCAGAAGAGGAGCTTAGGGAGCTCGGGAAGGGAGAGCTGACCGAAGTGGGATTTTTGACTTCGGTCAGAAGTCTCACTTCTATTTATACACAAACCGACGGCCAAGATCAAAACCTAATTGATCTGACGGTCCGGATTTAAAGGAGGTAAAAAGGTAAAGGTAAAATGGTAAAACTGATTTACCGGATTAATAATTAAAAGTTACCGGAAACTTCGAAAATCCGTAGAAAATAAACCGAAGCTCCGAAAAATAATCCGAAAATACCGGGAGACTCGTGTAGACATGTACTACCACATCGAGTCATCAATTCAGGTATTTGGAGTACTTTTAAAAACTCAAAAATTAACTCGAGCGATAACTTATCGAATTACCGATCGCAATTAAAAGTCCTCGGTAACTCGTGAATTTCTGTGAAAGGTATCTTTTATTAACTTTAAAAGATTCGGGGTGTGACATTGCTGATGTGTTTTAAGTAGCGGTTCCCTAAGCAGAGCCGCAGCGGCCATTGATTATCTGTAGCGGTTCTCTTCTTCGTCTTTTTTCTACTTTTTTAGTGAAGGAGAAGTTGATTGTGCTGCATGCTTAGTCTCCAAAGATCTGCCATAAAAAGCAAGAGCGTTGCTGCTTCGTACTTGCATAGCCTTCAAGCTGTTGGATTTTGAGAAAGTAGAGGTGTTGCTGTTATTTGCTCCATTAATTGAGACCGAGTAGCTGTCTCTTTTGGGAGTCCTGAGTAAATTTGCACCTTTGCCCCTGTTTTTTTATAACCGCTACTTGAAGACCGATATCTATGCACCCGCTGCTAGAAGAGAGTTTGAGCTGGAGATCCATGGCAATTCATTCCTTTATTTTTATTTTTGAAAGAGTTGAACCGCTGCTTGAAGAGAAAAATGAGTGAGCTTCTCAAATTGGTTGCTAGTGTTGTTAAGACAAAAGTGGCATTGACCAAGTGGTGGCTTTGACCGCCTTGTGTTCTTGCGCTTAATCCGCCATTTGATCGAACAAGTTGACTGTTCCGACGTAAACATAATATGGAACAAGTATGTATCTAAGAATGAGATAAGTTGTCACGCCCTGGCCCGAGTTTATCTTCCTAAACCCGAGTTAGGACATGCGGGACCCATCCCAAGAGAGATTTACTCGTAATCCCTCTTGAGAATGGATAACCCTTTTTTCCAAACCATTTGCAACAATCCAAACGATACTGAAATAGACCTCACAACCGGAGGTTATCCCGATTTCGACATTTGGATCTTAAACCAATTACTTTAGAGGACCTAGGTTTCTAATATTATTTGTGACTGCACCTGAATCCTGGTCATGCTGCCTACGTACCATGTACTCAGGGATCAAGCCACACGTAACACTTATTTTAAATAAAGCCCTAACCAGGAAAACTCCGCTTTACTACATATCGGTCGATTTATTAATAAGGATAGCATAAGCTAAATGTAAATCCGAAGTTTAACCTCTTCGCCGAGGTATCTACAACCAAGCTAACTATCGGTATTAACCCAAATATTCAACCATAAGTAAATACAACATTCCCACATATAGATATAGCATAAAAGCATCGACGTAAATAACAAATCCTCTAGGGGTAATATTGTCAATTCAGTCTCAATGGCAGTTTGGTAATTATGCTAAGCTGCCAATGGCATTTCTGGAATTTCACCTTTTAGGAGAAGCCCTGTAATTAACTAAAACTGTAAGGGGTAGTATTGTCTTTTTAACCTCAGGGGTAGTCTTGTAAATATATAAATCAGCCAAAGGCATTTCTGGGATTTCAGTTCTAGTGGCAGTTCGGTAATTATCTCAAACTACTAGGGGTATTTCTAAAATTTCAGCACTGATGGCACCCCTGTAATTACCCCAGGGGCAGTTTCGTCCTTTTACAACCGCAGTAAATGATAAAAATATCAGATATACCGCGGTAAAAACCTAAGGATTTACCCCTTTTTACCCTAGACTACTCCGATCGGCCTCCCGGCCAATTTCAAGCAAAAACCGACCATTTCTATACCCTAACCGATCAACTACAACAAAATCACAACCACAATCAAAAGGAGGACAAGAAAAATGGAGGGGAGGGGACTACCTCTCAATTGAACCACTGCCGGGAGGAGGCAGCTCCTCCAACTCTTCGATTCTTTTTCACCGCCGCTCCTCTCAGACAACGAAGCACACAGAGAGGTTCACCGGGTCGAGGCGAAGCTGTCAACGCCTGCTACGCTCACCGTCGTGGTCAGAATCGGAAAACCCGATCCCAACACAGTCGCCTCCTTCCATCCTTGGCTGGGCCTTAACGTGGCGTCTCCGAGCAGCTGAGGGCCTAGGCAGGCTGGCGGGGATGAGGTGAGGCTGCTGGTGGTGGTGGCGGTGAGGCACCACTCGCGGCGGTGTGGCTCCGTCGAAGAAGGGAGCAGAGGGAGGGAAAGTGAGGAGAAACGAGGAGAGAGAGAGAGAGAGAGACCGTCTCGGTCAACCCCCCTCCCCCATATATAAACCCAAAATCTAACGGCCCAGATCGATCTTTGATTGATCTGACGGCCTAGATTGAATAATAAAAGTTACCGTGAATAGTAAATAGATATTTTGCTATTTACTATTTATTGTACAGTAACAACACATCATCCTTAATAACTTCCGCGCACGAACTCCGATTAATTCATAGGACATACCCACAAGTTCGTATTAACGTCTTCTACAACTTTCCTGAAGGAAGTTTCCTCAAATTCTAGACTTATCGCAAAGTCATATTTTTTACGGTAAAATAAATAACGTTTATTACTCCCGTAAATTAAATAAATCCGTAATAAATAGCTCGTTGCTCTGAGAAACATTTCAGACATACCGAAGAACTCATATTATCATAATCTACAACCCCGGGATATAAATTTTATTTTTTCCCAAAATCAAGAATATCTCGATATTAAACTCGAATATTAATTTAAGAAAAGTTAAAGCGCGATTATAACCCTCTGTAATTCGTCTGATCCCGATAAAATGGTAAATTTTTAGAACAGGGTGTTACATAAGTATTCCGCTATATATGATCAATGTGGACAAGCAGTGACTGAACAAACTCAAAAGCTTTTTTTGGTAGGAACCATAATAGCAAGGATTTTAATAGTGGCTCCTCATGAATAAGCGCATACATCCGTGCAAATACAATTTGGAAGTCGATTTTGTCATCTGTAACTTTTCAAAGCAAAGACATGTGTTTCGAGCTAGTATGGTCAAGTAGCAAGGCTCGTGGCTTTGGTATGGATATAGAAACTAAGTCAGAGACGTTGAAAAGGGAACTTATCTCAAAATTCCAGTTTTCTGAAAACTTTGAGTTTCATCAAGAGACTGGAGTGATGAGGCCAATATGCTTGAGACAAGAGCTTTATCGCTTTATGAGTGAACATGATTTGGAAGGGTGCCGAAACTAGTTTTTGAGGGTGCGATGAGAAGATTGAAGTCAGGTTAAAACCCAGAAGTGATGCTCCGCCATGAGTTTTGAAACTGAAAGTGGTGGGGTGCAATGGTTTATAAGTGGTGGTTTGTGAGCGGCTACTTGTTAACAGCAGATTGCAAGAGCTGCACAACGAGGCGTGCGTTGGGGGTGCAGTAGCGAACACCAAATAGCGCAGTAGCAGGGGTGTAGTGTCGGGACATGTTGGGCGCTACTCGGTGCTGAAACTTCCTTTGTGAGCATCGGGTTCAAGCAGCGGAGTGAAAGAACGAGTTGAAATAGCGGATTCCAAGAGCGGAGTATAAGGCATATTGAGCCATAAAAAGTGTTGGCAATGATCAATGAGCGTTAATGGGTTTCTCTTTATTTTATGGCGGAACCTAAAGGGCCAGATTAAGCGGGTGTCCAAGAGTTGTGGCTGATGGATGATGGCATTGTTGCCGTTGATGTGAGTGTTATGCCACTGAATGACGTACTAATAGTGCTAATATTAATTGAATAGCCCAGCCGTGATCAAATGGAGCTGCACTATTCAAATGGCGCCATAGGCCCTAAAAGTAGGAGAATAGCACTGCTATTGATGGTGCTACTGCTATTAATAAGGACGAGCCTCTCTCCTCTCTTATCACTTGAGTTGATAGCGGTTCCACTACTGATGGTGAAGTCGCTATTAAGGTTGCCGTTATTGATGTTCAATGTTGATGTTGACATAGGAGGAAACGACAACCGTAGCCAAGCAGCGGTTTCTCAGTTTTTTTTATTATACTGCTCTCTGCTTGAACTCTCTTTATAAGTGGGTTTGGTCGAGTGGCGCTCTGGAACGCAGTTTACTATGAGAGCGGGGCACAGAGACTTGCATATTCTTCTTCTTCTTCTTCTTCTTCTTCTGTTGAGCAGTGATCTTCTTCTCCTTATTGTTGAGCTATGGTTGACTAAGCAATGGTTTCTTTCATTTTTTTAAATGAACAAGTTATTAATTGCTTCGTGTTGTTGGATTCTACTGTCAGATGTCATTGTTCCTACTTCATTCTCTCTATTTTTCTTTTGTTTCGTTGTTTGAAGAGAGAGTTAAATGGATGGTTTCTCTCTTTTGTGGAGATGAACTTTGCCGCTGCGTATATAACTTCTGCGGAATGGTGCTGTTTAAATAGCGCACAAGTGTCCTGCATATATTTGCATTTTGAGCGGTGCATGTCAAACCGTCAGTCAGAGAATGATAACAAGAAAAGGCGATGTATTATTTGATAATCTTTAATAGTGATATAAGTTTGATAGTGATTAAACTTCCTCAAGTGACTATGTAAAAAAATTGGTAGCGGTTTGCTCTTGGCACAAGTCGTTTCTAAAAATTTGAATGACATTTAAAAAATTGTTTGAGGACTTAGCTCATTGAAGGTGTGACGTAACGGCTTCTCACAAACGGCGACAATATTAATGCAAATGTTGATATGTTGGTATCTATGCATATTATATATGTATTTAGCGAGGTTAGAGAGAGAACACAAGGTTTATAGCGGTTCGCCTTGTCATTGGTAGGCAAAGCTACATCCACTTTATATGTACTAAGTGTTGGGTGTCTTGGTGACTTCTCAAAGTACTACAAGTAGTAGTAATGATGTGTAGAGTGAGGAATGAGTCTCCTTTTATAGGAGAATGAGACTCTTTCCTTTACATTTGTTCTGATGTGGGATAAAAGTCTTAGTAGTGTTGTGTGAGAGCATGTTGGTGAGACCAGTAATGTGGCTTCCTGATGTCGGACCGACTAGTACCGTTGCATATATGTCGAGCTTCGTGACGCATATCATGGTCGGATCTTATTATGGCTCGTGGGCCTCCATATAGGGTATTACTTATGTTTAACTGTGTATGTATATTCATGCCTACACCAACCATTTTTTGTATGCTAGCTAAAACAACCACTTATTTTGTTAGGTCGTATTCTATCTAACATATCTCGGGTGCATTGTAGTTTTTGAAACATGCATAGTCACTAGTTATTAGTATATTGTTGAGCCCGTGACCTTGTTTTCTGACGATTAGACCATTGATAGTATATTGTTGTTTGTTGCGCGATCTTGCATTCTTGCACAGAATTTAGACAAGATGATATGAAAGATAGAAAGATTACATCTACAGTCCTTGGCTCTTCTACGTACGAAGTAAAGATTCCAAATGGTATGAGCAAAGCTATATAGAATTATAGATAGTGGGCATCACAACTTGTTTGTTTTGTCTCGGTCTTGCTAGAGAAACATGAAAAAATCAAGAGCTTTTGTAATGAGAAGCAAGGATTAGTTAAAAAATTTCAGTTTATCATAATTTTTTATTTTATATGTAACAACCACTTATTTTGTTAGATTGGCGGGCACTTGGCAGAGACGGTTGTAGTTTTCATCTTCTGTATGGTAGCTAAAACAACCACTTATTTTGTTAGGTCGTACTCTTTCTAACTTATCTCGGGTGCTTTGCAGTTTTCGGAACATGCATAGTTAAAAGTTATTAGTATATTGTTGGCCCTGCGACCTTGTTTTTTGACGATTAGACCGGCTTGGTAGTATATTGTTTGTTAAGCAATCTTCCTGGGCAGAGTTTAGACAAGATGATATGAAAGAAAGACTTGCACGTAGAGAGTACTTAGCTCATCTACGTACCAAGTATAGATTCCAAATGATATGAGCAAAGCTATATAGATAGTGGGCATCACAACATGTTTGTTTTTCTGTTTGATATCAGCTTTCAACCTATGTTGCTGTCAGAAAATAGATCCGACGACACTTAGTTTCACTCTATCATTAGACAGCAACGACCATTTAACAAAAAGGTGAGAATTTTTGGCTTATGTCACTTTTCGGCTTATCTCATGAGGACATTTTAAATCGATGATTTTTCGGTTTATCTCAATTTTCGATTTTATATCCAGATTTTTACTGTTCAGTTTAAAGATATTTATGAGTAGATAATTTTTACAAATTTTCAGTCATATTGCATATCGTTAAGACATTCATAAATATGGTTTACCAATTATAAACTTCAACAGTTCGTGTTTGACATATTTGATTCGTCAATTAATTTGTTCTGGTCTATTATCTTAATAGTCACCAATTTGACTGAAAATAAACGTATGAGATGTAAAATTGTGATCGAATATTTTTAAAAAACTATAAACTGAAAAGTTCTAAGCCCAAAAATCAGACCATGTTCAGAAATGATGAGATGAAATGTACTAGCATACTAGCTAGTTAAATCAGAGTACTACCAAATCAACTGCTTTAATTACTGTATAATCCTCTTCTTTTGTCACAACCCAAAACACAACCTTCAAGGCTTAAACCCGTTCATGACAACAGGCCAGCCCAACCAAAGGCCGCAGCAGATCATATTATCCACTCACACACCCGGGTCGGATAAACCCGATTTCAAAATCGACGTTAAACCCTAAAAATTGCCATCTGTTTTTCTGAGCAGCCATCGACAGGTGAAGAAATTCTCGATTTTCGGTTTGCTCTGTAGTGTCCATCATGATGATCAACGGCAGGCACAGGAACAAGTACGCCTGGAAACCCAACGCCGGCGTCAAAGTCAACGAAACGGAGGTCGGAGGCAGGTTCCGGCCCCTGTCGGAAATCACCGGCGTCTGCCAACGCTGCAAGGAACAGATCGAGTGGAAACGCAAGTACGGCAAGTACAAGACCCTAACGGAACCGACCAAGTGCCAACGTTGTACTAAACGCAACGTCCGACAGTCCCACCACAAGCTCTGCCAGCCTTGCGCCAAGGAACACGGCGTCTGCGCCAAGTGCTGTTCTCGTAACGAACGGATTGTCGGGAAAGACCCGGCCGAGGTTGAAGCCGAGGAGAAGGAGCTTCAGGAGGTTTGTTTCAGTTCGAATGTTGTTGAAATAGTTGTTACATGTGTTATGTTCCGGAGGATGTTGGAGTTTAGTGATTTTCGAGCTTAAATATGGATGGATTTGAATTTGTTTCAGGCTATCAAAAATGCGAGAGAAAGGGATAGGAGGACTCTGCTGCGAGCGGTATGTGCTCTAAAATTTATACATACACCTCTTTGGTTTTAGAGCTTTTCGTCTGCGTGTAAATTCATGGAGTTTTGGATATCATAGTCTGAAATTTGTAGTGCAACAGATGAATGCAGGTAAGGCGATGAAGGGTGCTACTGAGAAAGATGAGAAGGAAGACAAGGCTGGTGATTCTGCGCTCTCTGCTTCACTAAAGGAACATGCAGCTAGAGATGATGATGGTGATTCAGATGGTGTTGATGATGAAGAAGAAGTAGAAGAAGAGGATGAGGAGGAGGATGTTCCTAATTAACATAGGTGCGATTCTTTGTACTATTAGTCGCATTGGGGACTAAATGAGAAGGTAACGTCTTCAAACTATATGAAGATCTTGAAGAATTTAATAGCTTTTAGTAAAATTGCTTTTGTGTAATGTTTCGATCAGTTTTGTACAAGTGCTTATGCACTCGGAAATGTTGTTTTATGTGTTTATTTATCAATGGAGTTCAATATGAGTGTCTACAGTGAAGCAGCTCTTGTTTCAGTCTCATGGAAATCTGCCAGTTTGCTATGCGTCTTTATCAATACAACCTGGATTTGAAATGGCAATATTGTTGCCGGGGAAATATGGGAATGTTCATAGTTTACTGATATCATAGATCAAGATGCTCATGTATAACTTAGGTTTCAAGGAAACTGACTATAAAGTATGCTACAGACCTAGGGAAGATAAACAAATACAATACAAAAAACACCCTAGCTTCACTGATCTTCAAGTCTGAGAGCTCCAAGACAGATTCAAGGTTCAAATGGTTCTGTCATTTTCCAAAGAACTTCAAGGAACATAACTATCCATCTTTAGAAATGCCGAAGGAAAGCGCCTCTAAGCCATTTAGATGCCTTCTTTACACAATGTTTTGTGCTATTCTCCTTGTCAGCCCCATCACAGTTTTCATTTTCGGCTTCAATGTTTCGTATCCACAATCCATCTTTGCCACCAACTTCAATATCTCTATCTCCCATGGTCAAAGGGCTTTACCTGATTCGCTGCGGAGTGAAATCTCTCAGTTGCAGATTCAACTGGGTTTATTACTGGAGCAGCTGCATAATGAGAGTTCAGAATCAAAGGTGATCACAAAGTTTTCAAAGGAGGTACTTCACATTGCCATCTCTTTGGACAAAATTGCTGTGGGATTATCAGAGAGCAATAACAATTCTCCCTCTGCTAATGATGAGCTAAGCCGTGTCGATGAAGATTTAAGTGATCCTGAAGAAGGTGAAGGTGAAGCCGAAGAACAGTTAATGAGTGGGAATGTTTTCAAATCAGGTGACATTCATAGTTACATTTCACCAAAACCAAACAGGCTAGTTGGGAAGAAAAATTTTCTAGGGGTGGAGGCACTAATTCCATCGATTGGATTGTCTTGTGCCAAAATGGCCTCCAACTTGGACCGGTTTATGAGTTATAAGGTTCACAGTACGTGTCCAGATGATTGGCAAATAGCTCAGAAGCTTATAGTTCATGGTTGTGATCCATTGCCAAGAAGAAGATGCTTCACAAAATCACCTCCACATTACACTAAGCCAGTTCCGGCAAACTCCTCTCTATGGACTCAACCTAGTGATGCCAACATCTTGTGGAACAATTACAAGTGTAAAGACTACTCTTGCCTTGTTTCCAAAGAAACTGTAGACAGAAGAGGGTTCTTCAAGTGCTCAAGCTGCTTCAACATTTCGCAACGCGAGTGGGATGTTCCAACGAATGAGTCTGTATCAGCAGAGTTCACCATTGATGAAGTCCTTGGCTTGAAACCGGGGGAGATGAGAATCGGCCTAGACTTCAGCCCTACAACTGGTACTTTTGCTGCTGTGATGAGGGAAAGAAATGTCACCGTTGCATCAAGTACCCTAAACTTAGGTGCTCCTTTCAATGAGGTCATAGCCTTAAGAGGCCTTCTTCCTCTTTACACATCAATTGGCTCAAGGTTGCCTTTCTTTGACAATACCCTCGACATTATACATTCCACCTTGTTCTTGGATGGCTGGATAGGATTTGAACTTCTTCAATTTGTTCTGTTTGATTGGGAGCGCGTCCTTCGGCCAAAGGGTCTTCTTTGGATAGACAGGTTCTTCTGTCATAAAGAGGATATGAAGCTGTATTTGGAGGAGTTTAACAGGTTACGCTACAAGCCACTACTGTGGAGAGTAGTGCCTAAGAATGATAAGCTTGGAGATGAGCTCTTCTTCTCGGCTGTATTGGAGAAGCCAATTAGAGGTTAAGGTTAGCAGGACTGACAAATCTATAAATCCACTATATGTAAATGTATGTCGAGAACTTGAGATGATCTATCAAGTAATGGTGCAAGCTACTACTCCCTAATTTTGCAGTGATAATTTATATATTTGATCCTGAAATTATATACCCGACTCATTCAAAAGAGCCAAGACTGGTCAGAAGCTAACAATTTAACAAAGTAACGTAGATAAACGGTAACAGCGTGAATCAAAACATGAGCTGTAAATGTCAAACATTTTTCTATTATAATCTTTATGGCGAACACTGAACACATTCATTATCTAGATAACACTACAGAAAGAAATTATGTGAAATAACTGTATCAGTAGGCAAAATCTCTTCCTCCGCTACACTTGATACCGAAGAAAAAATGTGGGTTGCTGTAGACCAAATCAATTCATTTGGTCCTACAGACGATATAAGGATCTAGGTAAAATTCTTCAAAGAATTACAAGGTCTCTCTGAAAGTCATGCCATGATGAATTTTATGATATCTCAGGTCTGGCTTCAAAATTAAAGGAACAGCCTTCTGATTGCTAATTACTTACTAGCCCCCAAACCAAGCACAAGAAAAGGTTGTAGACTGATAGTAGATTGGCATCTATTCATCTTTAGCACATACTCGCTCTGAAAGAACAAGAAAAAATACATCAGAAAATTAGATATTCTTTGAAAACTAATGCTTAAGAAACCAAATAAAAGGGAATTGGTATTTCCTGAATTTTTCTTCACTATATGTTAAAAGTAAACTGAACATGATGCAACAGAAATAGTTTGAGAAGACCCGAACGTGATAAGGCACCATAATAGGTAAGAGTCCATACTCAGATATTCATAAGCCAATATCATTGAAGTGCCCCATGCAGACATACTGAAGAATCTTGGACCTAGTCCTTTGTAAAAGCCTTTCCAACCATCATCTCTAATCAAGCTTTTAACAACTTCACTTGTAGTGGGCCTCTTTTCATGTCCAACCTATAATGCAGCAACAATTATAAGAAGACACAAAATAGATACGAGAAATCAAGAACGACAATCTGCAAGGTAACTGCACATATCAACTGGTTATATGAATACCTGTAAACGTGTCTTGATTGTGTCTAAAGGGGTTGTTATGCAGGAAGCTGTCGCACCCGCAATAATACCACCAGTAGCTTGAACAGCCATTATTTTCCCCACAGTAGGGGGAGCTTTGTCTGAGCCATGGTCTAAGAAACTGCTCAATGAATAAGAATAGTGCCATAGTTAGATATTTTCATTAAGCAAAAAAGGAATTAAATTGTGACAGAAGAGTATTTGAATCACCCAAAACTCGAATAAAATTTCCTATGGTTAAATTGTGACAGAAGAGTATTTGAATCACCTAAAACTTGAATTAAATTGGCATATTGAACTTCAAACTTCCTTATTTAAAATAGACATACAATGAGAGGCCTAACAAAAGTTAACAGTCACAATGCATGATGATTACTACCAGCATAATTATCATGTTCCAAAATGTTCTCCAATTGTAAATCAAAGTGATACATTCCCTTGTAAGAGCCACACAAGACATTTGGGACAACAAGAGAAAGGCCACCACAAATTCTGAAGTTAAAAAATGTGAACATCACATACCCCATAATTAAAATAACTGGATTGTGTTCAAGTCATTTGGGACAGACAAGCTCTTCAATCATAATAATCTAACAGATAATAACAAATGATCACATCTCACCTCCAGATTAGGCGCTGGCTTGAACCATAACTAGCCCACCATACAGCACTGGATGGAGAGTAGGTCATAATGGAAAGTCCAAATCCTCTATAAAACCCCCTGATGCCATCCTTCTTCAATATCTGACGAGCAACGTCCATCCCCCCAGTGTACCTTGCATGCCCTGAATATCCTTGCACCATCAACCGTTGACTAACCTACACAAAACTCACCAAAACAAAACTTAGCATCTCAGACCCCAGACACAAAATTCACCCAAACCATGTTCTAAGAGACCAGACTACCATTTACCACATCAATAGGAACAAAGATAGTCTGAGAGACAAACGAGGCGGTCATTCCAGCCAGTCCATTAGCCAAAGCAGCTTGTGTCGGCTCAGAAAACTTGAAAGGCTCAACCAACTTGAAAGCAGCCACCTTTGTGGTCTCGAGCGCAGTCATGAATATAACCCTAGTTGGAACAGCCCCAGTTATGACTGTACCAAACCCTCTATACAAACCAGGAACACCATCCGCTTTCCAAATGCCTTTGATCACAGACAATGCATTTCTCTCTACAGATTCTCTTGTAGCAACTTGCAGCCTGGTTTTCACAACAGAAACTGGGTACAGTGCCACTGTGACCCCTGTAAACAATCCAGCTCCAACCACATAAAATTTAGTCTTATCTAGCCTGCATCATAAGTTTGGGATACAAAACACTCAATCAATCAAATTCAAACCCCGTATCACACATAAACCCAGTTCCACAATCCCCCACACCAATGCAACATTTGCACCAAGTTTCCTAAACACCCAGAATTCAATAAATTCAAGAAACCCAAATGAAAATCAAACACAAACCCAGTTTCAGAAACACCTTTGGTTCTTTAACTCAAGATTACACATTAACCCAATACAAGAATCGATTCAATATAAATGGGGACTTGGGTATTGAAGAAACATAGAGAAAGAACCATACTTGTCCCAGTTGATTTCAGTGTGGCCAATGCCTTGGGCGGGAGCTTCGGATGCAGCTACCATGGAGGTAGTTGTCTTTGTCGAATTTAGGGAATGGAATAATATGAGATACTAACAAAAATGCATTCTTGAATTGGTCCTAAATAATGGGATCCTTGTGGGAAAAGTAATTGGGTTTGGAATGGTTTAAGGGTTGAAGAGGAGAACTTTAGTGTGTAGGGGCATATCGGGAAGATTGGGAATTCGGAATATATGGCTGTAAGTCAAATCGCTGACTCGTCTCCTGTGGGCGGCTCCGCGCGGTGGCTTTCTGCTTTCCTTTCTTCTCTTTCGGGGCGCTTTTTCACAGTTTTTCCAAGTATATATTGCTTAGCAATTTTGTAGGTGGAATAAAAAGTTATTTGATGATAATTGGAGAAAACTTTACTTCTGTGGATTTGTGAATCGAATATCTCAAAATTACGGGATTGCTCAGACATCGGAGCGTCGTGCAGAATGAAACGGCAACAGTCGTTCGATTTTTAATGAATTGATCTAACGGATAGGATTAAACGGACTTAAACGAGCATGATCAATTCATTAAAGATCCGACGGCTGTCGTCGTTTCATCTCGCACGACGCTCCCGCGCTTAAGCTATCCTACCTAAAATTATGTGTGTACTTCCTTCCATACCTGCTTCTACAAAAAAATTACACACGTGTGTAATCTAAGAATGACTATAAAATTATTTTTTAAAAAAAATAATGAAGAAAGTAATGATTGAAAAAAATTATGTAACTTGTTTTATAAATATGTTCGAGAAAGATGATTTGATCATCATTGTTTTATTATCGGTACAGTATGGAGTGCTTTAATCAGGAGTTCAAGGTCTGTGACACATCTTGTAGAAAAGCACAAACACTAACTACTTCGTCGAACATGTATCACATTTAGAATTAGCAACACATAAAATCAAAAATAGAAAGCTATGCTACTTCAGCAAAGGCACTTGCCACTGCTTAACAGAGAAAGTAGGTATGTAAATATAAACCTACGTCATGTAGGTTTATATAAACCTTCAATTAGTTGTTTTGATTGGTTCAAAACTATGTCAGTTCATTAAGTGCTCGATTGACTCGGTTATTATTAGTAAGTACGCAATGCAAACTTGGCTTGGATCTTGCAATTCCATGGAACATCGTGATTATCATATGGACAAACAGGTAAGCAACTAATTGTTCAAGCACGTCGAGCTTCAACATCTCACTGCGCAAACAAATTTAACCAACATGCTTTATGTTTGCATATATATATATATATATATATGCCTGTTATTTGAAACATTTTGATTCAAAATTATTCATCATATATATATATATATATATAAATTTGTATATCAAATGTTAAAAGTGATATGATCATTGATCTAGCCAATTCATATAATTAAAACAGAGATCATAAATTTCATTACAATTAAAAACTGAAATGTAATATCATGATTCAAAATGTCTTTATAGGTTGTATGTATTTGAATGATTGATTGATAGATTAAGTATTTAGTGTCTGGGTAGCTTGATCTGCTATGAATTTGAACAAATTTCATACCTGGTTCTTCTTAGTCTTCTTTTTTGTATGTTGTGCATTTACTTCTGCTCATGCTTCGTTATTTATTGCTTTTTTGCTTATCATCAGAAAACCGTGTATAGAATATTATTTCTTGATGTTCACAACCTATGCTCTGCCATCCCCTCCAATTCCTTGATGTATAATGAGTGGACGAGAAGAATGGCTGCAAAGGCTTTAAGAGCTACTAGGGAAGCAAGGGAGACAATATCTGCAAGGGATTTGATTGTAGCAAGAGCTGTGTTGTTGTCACACCCTGACCAGGATGTAAATAAAAATTCTGAGTCAAAGGTGCGACTGGTATATAGAAGAAAAGAAAAGAAAAACTAGCTAGAAAAAAATAAGAACTTCACTGTTTTTCAGAAAAATTATGCTACAGACTAACTTCTATAGAAAAATAAAAATTCATAACTAATTGTAGAAAAATCTTTTTGAAGATATTCCAGTTCTAAAACGATCATTAAGGTGTCCATTCTAACTTCTGTAAAGATACCAAGTTCAAATAATCAACCAATTTGCACAGTTTTCAGTAAGAAGCTAATTGGTACAGAATTTAAGAAAAACCCTGATCTGCAGAATTTCCTGATGCAGACCCTAAACTTTGGAAAATCATAACTTTATCTAGAAAATCTCTTTCAAGTGATTCAAATTCTGGAATGAATCTTAAGATGTCTATTACAATTCATATGAAGAAACCAAATGCAAATTCCTAATGAAACTATATAGATTTCAGACAAAAAGTAACTGATGCAAAATTTTAAATTTATGATTTTAGATTTACAGATTTTGTTACAAAACAAAGAACTTGAAATTGATTGAACACCATGACCAATCTAATAAACATATCATAGATTAAACACAAACTTGCCATAGTTCATTATTTCAATAAAAACATAGACTTCAAAGGCTAACAACAAGCTGCGGCCTTTGTTCATATTCTAAACAGAAACTTAAAGGGATAAAGCCACACTTTCCTCAAATCATGCAAACAGCTCTTTAAACATAGAAATCTAAAACTCATCAGTACCTGCACAATTTCTCATTGGGGTGAGCAAAGCTCAGTAGGAGTTCAAACCTTTCTAAACAACAAAAACCAATAATAAAGTGTATAAATGCATTAATCCCTTCATCAGTAACCTCTTTACCAAAATCCTAGATCCCTTCTTGCTAGTTCTCTTGTTTGATCTCAATCACCAAAATCGTACAGCCCTATTAACCCACATGAAATTTGGTCCATATGAGTTAAGCTCAACTACAAAAAAACATTCTCTAAAAAAACTCATTCCCAATTCCACCATACTCATGTCTCAATTTATTTCATGAACATAAACATGCTGATGAAACAATCTGATAAACAATAGGTTTCACTTCTAACAATTCCATAAACATACTTGTTCATAATCCAAGTTTCATGAAGAAAACACATAAAACAATAAGAGTCAAACACAATGAATTTCACATCCAAGTTTCATGAAGAAAACACATAAAACAATAAGAGTCAAACACAATGAATTTCACACAGCTTCATCACCAATCACAGAACAACAATCCAAACACATAATAATAAAACTAGATGTTCCACGAGATCCCCTTGCCTCAAATCAGAAACTAGCTTTTACTTCCTGGATACCTTGTTCACAAATTACTCTCCCTCACATTTTCTCTTCTTTTCATAAACAGCAGACAAATTAATGAAGAAAAAGAATAACCAGACCTAGTATTTATAGGATATGGCAAGGATGTCAGAATCTAATCCTAAATAGGATTGAATTGGTTGCTAGCTAGATGGGAATCTACACCTCATGCTTTTGGGAAGGGGCCTCTCCAAGTCTTCTCCTATATGAATGACAACTTTAGCTTATAGGATTAATCAATCTTATCCTTATATTGGTTCTGATCTTCTTAACTAGGTGGAGTGCTGCTTACATGAAGAGTAAGAAGAGAGGAGGAAGACGATGAACAAGCAGAAGTCGGAGAGAGTCGAACACACTTTTGTGTCGTCCTTCCACAAGTATAAATGTATAATTGATATGTTGTTTTGGGTTTTTTTTCTTTCTTTAAACTGGGTTTGGGTCGAAAAAAACACAACTAATGGGATGATCCAAAATTTACAAAATATCTTCTATTAATATATTCTTATAAATATATATATATATACACCTAAATTTATAAATATAAATTACTGTCAAACATAATAAATAAATAAATAAAATTTACTATATCTTATTTTCTTAAAAATAATAATTGTACCAGTCGTCACAGTTGTGTCTAATTAGAAAGTTTTTCATGTAGCTGGATTGTTGTTTATGTCTTGGATTGTTTCTTATGTCTTGAATTGTTGTTTATGCTTTGGATTGTTGTTCTCTATATTAAGGTACTGTCTTTTTAAAATTGATATAATATGTAAAGGAGATGGTGTTTGATTTTTATGCTAATATGTCCACTTTTGCTTTGGCTAATATGCCTAACTTTTCACATGTTAATATACCAAGTTTGTTATTGTATGTGTGCTCAGTATGGAAGGTGGTGGTGATAATTCTGAACAACAAAAACAAAGACGTAAATGGACCAGCTTTGAAGAAGAAGCTTTGTTGAACATACTTGATGAAATTATTGCTGGTGGACAACGCTGCGATATTGGAACTTTCAAATCTGATACAATGGTAAAAATAGAGCATGCTTTGAATGATTTATGTCACAATTCCAATCTAAAGGTGAGTCCACATATCGAGTCAAAGTTGAAGAAACTTAAGAAGGATTATGACATCATCTATGACATGATAAACAAGAGTGGATTTGCATGGAATGATGTGAAAACGTGTGTGGAAGTTGATAGTAATGAAGTGTGGGAGACTTATGTGAAGGTTGATGAAAATAATTAAATCTTACTAGTTTTAATTTTCTTCCTATACCATAGAACAACAAAAATGTTATAGGCTGGAGAAACAAATCTTATCCCTTGTTTGAGAGACTAGCCTAACATCTTTGAAAATAATTGTGCAAATGGCAGAGCTGCTGAGGTCCCTACTGAAATGATGGAGTAGAGCATCAATGAAGATGAGGAAGATCTTGATAATGACACAAGTCCTATGACAATAAGTATGGAATGTAGCCGGTAAACTCAAGTCAGTCAAAGAAAGAGGAAAAGAAATGATGAGAATAAAGTCATGCTTGCATTGAATAATTTGTTTGAATAATCTGAAAAAAGAATGCAAACAATGACATATGCCATAATGAAATGTAATGAAGATCGATATGATATTGTTAAGAAACTTGAGGATATGTGACTAGATCTTGACAACCAAATTAAGGCTATGGAAATTATCTTGGAGAACCCAACACCGTAACGTGGTGAAGCAAAGAAAAGATATGTTGACAAAATGCTTGCTGCTGCTACACATTCTACCTAGCACATGTTGCTACCTTGACACATGATGTTGCTGCTAATCTAGCTTCTGACTTTACACCTTTTGGAGGAGTAGTCGCCTTCACATGTTGGACAAGCTAACCTTTACTAGTTGAACTCCTTTTGTATTTTTCTAGGTTAGTATTCATGTCTTTATGCTTGGCATGTAACAGGCTAATTGAGAATTCAACTTCCAGTGATGGACTTGTATGTGTAAACTATTGCTCTATTTTGATTTTAGTGGCTTATTTATGTATGAACTTGTGACTAATTACTTCTGTTGTAGCATAACTAAGAGGAAATATGCAATTTGCTATCACACACTTGAAAACTTATCCACGAGATCTAATTTGCTGTCACACCTTATATTTCAAAATCCAAATTATAGTGCACTTCCAGTTTATATTACTCTTCCCATCCATAATAATTCACAAACAAATGTATAATCACTAGTAGACGAAAAAGCTCATGTGAAGAATTCAATTCGTCGCATAAGAGTCATTTTTCATCGCATAAGACTTAAGAGACGAAAAATTCATCACATAAGATTTGTCGCATAAGTGACTCTTAAACTTATGTGACGAAAATTTGAGTTTTCGTCGCATAAGTGACTCTTAAGCGACGAAATAAGATTCGTTGCATAAACTTATGTGACGAAAAATTTTGTTGCATAGGCGATTTGAATAAATAAAAAACTAATTAGTTTGATTTAATTTTTATTTTTTTGTAATTTAAATAAAAAATTATGATTTTTTTGTTTTGCCGGATTGATCTCACCGGAGGAGGTGATGGTGGTACGGTGGTGGAGGAAGAAGAAGATCGAAGAGATGGGATGAAGAAGAAGACGAAAAAAAATAAGTGGTGGTGGTGAAGAAGAAGAAGTGGAGGGATATGGTGGTGGTGAAGAAGAAGAAGTGGTGGGGTGGTGGTGGTGAAAATGTAGAAGGAAGAAGAAGAAAAGTGGGGGAGTGAATTTTGACGGAATGATTCAAAATTCAAAAATTTTGGGAAAATGACATATGCCACGAAATCTAAGATTTCGTCGCATGAGTTTAAAAAATATATTCAAATTTTTTGGCGGAATGATGTATGCGACGAAAGACAAAGATTCATCGCATACGTGCTAACTTATGTGATCGACGAAATCTGAAGTCGTCGCATGAGTTAGCACTTATGCGACAAAATAAAAATTCGTCGCATCAATTTGAACTTACGTGACGAAAGACTAAATTTCGTCGCATAAGTTAGCACTTATGAGGCAATTTTTTCGTCGCATAAGTTCTAACTCATGCGATGAAAAAAAAATCGTCGCATAAGTGCTTAATTGTAGTAGTGAATGAAACAAATCAAGAAGTAAGATTGTTTATATATGATTGCTTATATGAACACAACACGTGTTATTAATGAAATATTATGTTATTATTGAAATAATACTTGTTATAATACAAAAAATATTTGAGTTACAAAATTTATTTAGTCCGGTGGTTCGTTAAACATAGGATTGGACTACTCTACTGGTTATGTTCTTTAGTCTGAGACTGTACCAGCCTGCATAGTTCAGGACTAAGCATAAACTTTGTCTGGCATTTGACAGTCTGAGGTAACAAACGTCCATTTATTGTAGTTATGCTAGTGCACTCGTGTTTTTTTTCAAGTTTCCGCTACTACATGAAAATTGAGTCTCATCCAATTCTACAGTTCTACTCATTCATTCATCTTAAGAACTAAAATATCGACAATTATAGAAATTTTGATGGTTCGAAAAATAGATATATTGAGAAATTATCAAATATCGATAGAAATTTTTCTAAAATTTATATAAAAATTATATATTTAACTAAAAATAGACTAAATATAAATTAAAATATTAAAAGATATAAAAATTAATATATGTGCTTGTAAAAATTAAAAATTTAAAAAAAAATTAATATAAGAACTTGTAAAAATTGAAAATTTAAAAAAATATCGATGATATTTAAGAGTTTGATTCATCCAATCTCAACGCCCCATAAACATCGACAACATTTCTAAATCACTAAAACCCAAACTGACTTTGCTTCCATATTCTTTGTCACAATTTTTCCCTCATCCCCTTTCAAATCCCTAAGCCCCAATTGACTCACTTTCTTTTCCAAATCCTAAACCCAGCCTCTCCCCGTACTCGAAAATGAATTGGAGAAGAATACCACAATTTCAGTAAAACACAAAATATTTCCAGATCCATTGTAGAGAATGAAGGCTTTGGTCTTAGGCTTGATCGTCGGGTGTCCAACGTCCGTCATCGAGCTTCACGCGTCCGCCATCGTCAAGTTTCAAGTGTCGTCGACATCGATCATCAGAAGTCATCGTCAGGAATCTTCATCGTCGATCATAAGAAGTTGTCATTGATCAGGCTTCAGGCGTCGACTGACTTTAAGTGTCGCAGTGCTTGCCATCGTTGAGTGTTAAGAGAGTTAAATTTGAAACCAGATCAGAGAAAATGAGAGAGCATTAAAACCAGGACCGTGTATATACACGGTGTAATTTTAGTTATTTATAAAAAGTCATATGTTTGACCATCTATATATCAATATTATATCATCTAATTTTATCTGTTCACATGTACATACACGACGCAATGTATTAGAGATACTCCCTAAAACCATATCAGATTGTGACAATATGCAAAATTTTAATTGTAATATAGGGTATTTTAGTCATTTCTATGTGAAAATTAGAATGTATGTCGAAAGTTAATGGTTTTGAGTTAAGTGGGATGTCATTTGTTTAAATCTGTTAGAAGATGAGTTTTCTGTTTTATGCAACTGTTTTGAGTAGTAGGATGTCATTCTCTTTTCTTGCGATGGTGATACTTGTGTAATGCCACCTCCATATTTGCCAAATGCTGGTTCTCAACAGTATATCTCTCTCCTTACACTGATCATGATTTGTGCATTGACCTTTGCATTTACATATGCTTAATCTCGTCTGGCAAATGCATTGAATCCTAGATGAGGGATTAGTTTGACCTTAGATTTATGCAAGTCACTCTTCTTCCTGCATTCTGGTGAAGTGCCACCACAATGGTACTGGATGGCTCGATTGTGCTAGCTAGCTGCTGATGCCGACTTTTGGATTGCATGAGGTGGGTTCCTTCTATCTGTTCCGTTGTATTTATATTCCTGTAGGGATACTGTTGGTTGTACATTTCCTGTAATCCGCTACAATGGTTAACATTTAACAAGGAGTTGAATCTAATGAGCAGTGTAGTAGTGTACTAGTGATTGTGTTCTTGTTCTCATTTTGGTTGTTATAATCTTATGCATTTAGATCAACTCATTAAACTCATGCACTTAGATCAAAAAGCTTCACAAAAGAGCATTCCTTTACACCATTCAAATCCAGAAATATAGTGTATGCTGTTCTGGGAGTTCAGCCATTAACACTGAATGCAATCGAACACAAAATACAAGATTTTCCATACTCATTAAGACAAACAAATTCATCTATAGAACGAAATGCTAAACCGACTACACATATTTTTTATTGCACTATCCTCATTGGAGGTTAATAAACAAAGTTACATTCTGCCGAAAATTCAAGCCCTGAACGAAATGGCTCAGATAAAAGATACAGTGACTAAACTAAACAAAGAAAAGCACAGTAAATATAAGAGCAATAGCAGTTGAATAATTGTTTAGTGTATATGTTATAACAAAAATTTATTTATTTTGCTTTGGTGCCGTTGGCTTTAGCACCGGGGCCATTTGGGTTGAGCTCATCCCAAGCTTCAATCCATGTGAGCATGGCATCAGCCAGCTTGTCAAAGTAGGGGTCAACCTTGCCGAGCTTGTCCTTCACCTGCTTGGACAGTTCGACGTAGCAGGCTTGCACAGTGGTGCAGTCCTTAGGGAGAACAGCAGCCTGGAAGAAAGGGATGATCTCTTCCTGCCAGAAGATGCCTTTGTATTCCTTCCGCAGGTTCACAAATGGGTTACTCGCCTTGCTGTGATAGATATAAGGCAAACCTGTCTTCACTCCCAGCCCCAAATGGTCACAGATCACCTAAAACATTCATTCACATACCACATTAGTACTCAATAGTAGCATAAACAACTGAAATGAAACAAAAACAAAGAGGCAAAGGGACCTTGATACACCAGCCAGCCCACATATCATCGTAACGTCCAATTGGCTGGCCGTCACCCATGAGTCCGAAGTACATTGCAGGGCCGATGAGATCACGGTCGAAAGCCAAGTTCATACCACACATGGGGAACAGGGTCCCCTTTGGAATTGTCAGCACAGCATCCACATACCTTTGGAAGCATAAAATGTTCATCAGCATCATATCACATAACATATGCACATTTAAGAATCAATAGAGGCTTGTATGCCTACCTGGTATTCCTCTCTAGAGGCTTTACAAGCTGAGTAGGTGCATCATAATCAGGGATGTTGAGCCACAAACCATGAGAAACAGCAGTTGGGACACCCTCGCGGAGACTGAAAGGGTATCCACGGACGAAATCCGCACCCTCCCTGAAAGGATCATAGAGAGTGTTGAAGAAAAATGGAGTGGATGGGCAAAGAAGGTTCTTGATGTGCTGCTCCAGAGCATTCACTACCTTCCCAGATGGATCACTTGCAACCTAAGCACATAACATCACAGCAAAAATTGCACAGAAGAACCAAGATCAGTGACATAACATCCCAAATGAACAGAGAAACTCCAGCCTCATATTAAAGAATAGTATTTCAAACTTGTAGTGCAAACAACGTGAAAACACTTCAAAAATAAGGGATACAAAAGAATGAGGCTAGTTGCATTATAATACAAACACATACACTCCGTTTCGCATACAAACAAATCTGGTGTTGAACTTCTTCCAAGTTCCAATAAAAAATTCAATGCAATCAAACCTAAATAACCCAAAATGGTGGGTTTCAGTTAACTCAAATCGTACATTAGAAACAATGGTGCATCTTTGCATTATGCACAATCCAATCTACACATCAAATCTATGAGAATGTTCACAATGCATTATTTTTTTACAAGTTAAACGTAGAATTAAGCGATATTAGTTACTCTACGACAACCATCACAATGCATTATTTCACCTTATGATCTCTTCGATCAAGTGATCGCTCACATTGTAACCTAAATATATCGGACTCTGAAATCCACGGCATTTACGAAAAACCAAACAAACCCCAGAAAAGATGAGGATTGGGGACTTACAAAGCAGTCATCATCAATGGTGAAGATGTACTTCTTCCTGGAGACCATGTAACCAAAGCAACGGCAAGCAGAGTCCTTGAAGGAAATGCAACTGGAGCGAGGACCAAGCATTCTGTTAATGTCGTTACGGTTGTAGAGTTCATAATCAAATCCCTCAGGGACCTTGATGGTCTTGGTAGGATCGCCGTCCTGGACGATGATGAGGTGGTAGGGTTGGAGGAACGGCCTCCACATCTCGAGGAAGTCGAGGTTTCGGATGGTCGGGATCACAATGTCGAGCTCATCCTTGAGCAAATGAGTTGGAGCCACCATTGTGTTGGATCAACCTCAGAGATCAAGAGATGGACAGAGAAGGGTTTGGTTTGTGGAGTTGTGAGAAGGGTTTCATATAAATGGAGAAACGAAGGGGGGAGACGACGTGGGTGGCACGTGCGAGAGGGGGCGAGGAGTGCGGCACGAGTGGTGGGATGTTAAAAGGGAAAGACTGAAAGAGGGAACGTGTCCGAGATTTGGAGGGTCAATGGAATTGTTCAAAGGGAGGAGAGTGGTTGATTGGGAAAGACTATGCGATTATGAGGTTGAGTTTGTGTTTAACAAGGTCCATGTTCTTTGCATCTTCCACCACAAACATGGTGTGGGTTTAGGCTACGGATTAAGAGGACTCTTGTATGAATGAGTGGTATTAGTATGGGAAGGTTGGGGGTTTAGACTTGGCACCTTTGAATTTAGGGTGTGGGTGTGGGTGTGGGGGGGGGGATTTGGGTTTGTTTGGACTTTGGACTAGACTGTAGGGTTTGGGAAGGTTGGGGGATTTAGACTTTGGACCTTAGACTTTAGGGTGGATGCTCTTAATGTTTACCGTTCATTTTAGAAGTTTTTGTAAACGTTATAAAATGAGTTTAGTGAGTTAGAATAGACCGTCATCAATGATATGCTCATAAAAACGTCTATATTGTTGTAAATGTTGTAGAATCATATTGAAGGAATGAATTCTCCTTATCTTATTGATAGAATGAAGCCCTTTTATATAAGAAAATACATGGGTCTCTAAGGCTATTACATGGGTCAATGGGTCTATTACATGGATATGTGTAAAACTCTATTACAACATGGATGACTACATAAAGCCCGTATACAAGGCATGGACCAAGACACACATATATATCAAATATGAATACTCCCTCTTGTGTCGTGTGTCCATGACGGTATGGTGCTTACGATGTTGCCTCATCAAAACCTTGCCAAATAACAAAAACCCTGTGGGAAAACTAAACCTTGGTCGAAGGAAAAAGAGTACAACGCACCAACTACTCCATTGAAAACTCGTCATGTGATTCTCTCCCTGATGTGTACTTCAATTGGATTTTCCTGATGAATTGTGCATTCTAACATGCTTCTCAAGAGTAGATGTGAGCCAAGACTTAAACAAGTCTGCCATGATGAACCATAAATGGGGATCAATGGTCTTAACGGTGCATGCAATGCTACCTCGTTAAAAACCTTGTCAAGCAAAAACTCAGTGGGACAAAAAACTGTGACTAAAGGAAAAAGAGTGCAACATGGTTGACACAAACAACCACACCCTTCACATTTGATCATGATAATTATATGCTAGACTTTCTTTCAAATTTGCATCTCCCCTGATCTTAAGATCATTCATAGGGTGCTTCCGGATCCCTAGTAACCACGGAGCTGTTTTGACAACCTGGCATCTGTATGCTCTTTCAACATGTCTCAAATGTGGCATTGCTCAGTGTCAACAGCTATGTGCACGGTGCCTAGCAGTTGTGTGCACAACTCTCGGCAGCTGTCGTGCACAGTGCTCAGTAGCTGGTGCACAGCGCTCGGCATCTGGATGCATAGGTGCACATATGGTGTCTGGCAACAGTGCACGTGTGCACAGACAACGCTCAGACAGTGCACAGGCAGCGCTCAAGCAGCGCGCACAGGCAACGTGGCATATGTCCGGTAACTCGGTCACTAAACCAACCGGCGCCTAGATCATAATTCCGCTTCCAATGCATCTTGATTCATGCATGGCTAATGATGACATAGGTAACAACCTTTGTCCAAGAGGTTACAATTCTTTCTTTCAGAGACTCCATTTTGCTCCATTCTGAGGACAAGTAGTATGATGAACAATTTCATGTTGCTAAAAATAGTCTTGGAAAGAGTGATTGACAAACTCTCCTCCATTGTCAGATCAAAATATTTTTACACAAACATCATACTGAGTTTGGATGAGACTATGAAAAGCAGTGAATACAAAAAACACATCATCCCTCTTTTTTAGCAACACAACTCATGTTAATCTTGTAAAGTCATCAATAAACAAAACAAAGTATCTCATTCATGTCAATGTTGGATTCTTCAAAGGCCCCCATACATCAAAATGAATCAACTCAAATGGGTGTTGAACTGGAAGAAAAACTCAGAGAGAATAACTAGACTTATGACTCTTAAAAAAACACAAGTTTCACAATGGAGACTCGAATCCTTTATTCCCAAAAACAAAGATGGCATAGACTTCTTCTTGACTCCAAAAGATGGATGACCCAACCGCCAACGCCAGAGCCTAATTTCTTTTACTCGAACAGAACTTAATGTCAATACAACATTTGGTGATGGTGCTTGTGTTTCCCTGATGTACATGCAATCCAAGTGAAACAGTCTCTCCCTCAGACCCCCTTGTCTATTATTGCCTTAAACGACAGATGGTGAAAGATCACATACATATGAAAAAAGGTTATAGAGCATTTGTTCTGTGAATTCGGCTCAAAAACAGATAAGAGGTGATGAGATAGAGAAAGAACATAAAAGACATTATGTAACACCATAGTTGGTGTAACTTGGATTGACCATATACATAAGGTCGGGACAATGACTTAGAAACTTCAGGTATGAGATGAAGACAGACTCGAAAACAATGACTTATCAAAGGTCATGTGGTCAGTTGCACAAGAATCAATGATTCATGTATCACCACTAGTAAAACAAGAAACTTTTAATGTAATACCTCTTTTATCCGGAGAACAAATACTTGTAGTGAGATATTGTTCTTCTACTCAATATAAATCAGGTTCTTGAACTAACTGAATTGTAGTCTTGTCACCGCGACTCTTGTCATAGGTACCTCTTTGATTTGTTTTCCAATTGGACAGTGAGGCTGGACACTTCGGTGTACAACTCCTTTGCACTAGACCGATTTGACTCATCTTTGCAAATTATAAGCATAAGCTTGTTCCAGATTTAGTAGTGTAGTTTGTCGTAGTAGCTCTCCTTTAGCAGTAGCAAATTTTGGATCCAACCTATTCAAGAAGATATGGACTCGCATCTTGTATTGAAACATGTTGTGTGTAGCAATATCGAAATCACACATCATAGGGTTGGGATCTTTCATTCAATTCTTGCCAGATGACCTTCAAGCTTGCATAATATTCGGCAAGAGGTTTACCATTCTGAGTAGTTACGAAAGTTTGATATGTCAATTCATGAACTCTTACAAAATCACTTCCATCATAATATGTGGTTGCAACTGCATTCCAGATTTACTGGAATATATATATATATATATGTATATATATATATATATATATATGAAAGATTAAATGGAAGAAATATCCATGACTAGTATAGAACTACAAACGCAAACGAAACTAGATATAAAACATGTAAATTGAACTAAATTGACATTCCATTTTCGATAGTTCGCGTAATGAGCTAGTCTGCATGGATTGTGATCATTTATCTTCTTGAGAGAAGAAGTGGTTGATGGTAGGCATGACCTCCGGCCGGCGGGTTCGGAGGTACTTCCGGAAGCCATGTTCGGAATACTTCTCTCCCTCTTCTGCGTTATCGAGCACCGCCATTCTCCGGTGAGCTTTGTTCACTCTGCAACACCAATCACCATAGAAATGAAAGTAAATGATTAGTACTCCTCCTCACCGATCATCAACATCATGTCATCATCACCATAATTCATATATGAAATGATTATACCTGACATCTGGGTTGCGGAGTACATTCCTTGTAAGCTGAAACACGCACAAGCTTGTCACAAATGTCATCGCAGCCATTAGCGGGAAAACCTGTATATAGTTCATGAAATTTATATCATATCACATAAAAAAATTTAAAACACACACATATATAGATTTATATGCAGAATACAGGTTATGAATAAGTAAATAAGAAACTGAGGGATTAGATGGATTGCTCACCTCAGGCCTAATCCAACGCCCCATTACAATGCTCTTGTCTTCGGCTTTGGAACAAAGTTGGTACCTTTTGTGCTTCTTAACTTGAGCAAACTACTTACAACACCCCAAGAATACTTAGCTTTTCTCTCTTTTGATTCTTCTACCAACCTCACTGTTTGGGATGAATTTCTATGTGCCCTAGAGTTGGTATATATAGTGTTTCGAATTCGTCGGATTGGAGCAAGGGAAACAAGGAATAGGTCCTAAGTGGAAGTATTGTGCCATGAAATCTTATTACTGTGGGCAGCATTGATTTTGACTTTTACAGAAAACCAGCGGCACAGCCTCTGGGTTTTCTCGTTCAAATTTTCCAGTGGAATCTCGCAATTCCTATAGGCCACTGGTGTTTGACCACTATGGCTCTTGACCCTAGTTATCTCTAGAATGTTCCAAGCAACCTCAAAAGAATAACAAAGGTTCATTATCTTGGAAAATTAAATAACGAAAAATTACTAATTTCGTGACTTGGTCCCTTCAAAGGATAACTGGATAAGGATGTTAAACCTATTATTTCACTAAACCAAAGCCAGACTGTTTTCTTGAGGATAGCATCACAGATTTGCAATAATACAACGGCCTAATAAATACAAAAACCTCACTTTCCAATTTTCAACAAAAAAAAACAGAAAAGTTCAAAAATTGCCACCAAGTAGGCAAGTATAGAGAAAACGATCGAAGTTTTCGGCTGTATTCCGATAATGAAGATCGGAATCATAGATTGTCTGATACGATCATAAGATTGCTTTCGTATACTGACTTTTTGGCAACTGTTTTCGTATAACTGACTTAAGTAGCTGTCTTTCTTCAACGATAATCCAACACGCAGGTGCGGATCTAGAGCAAGGGTGGGTAGGGCTCAAGCCCAACCAAACTTTTGTGAAAAAATAGCTATATTATGTAATTTTTTTCCTGTTATATGCATTTTTGTGCTCACTCAAGCTCACCCGTCTCTAAAAACTCCCCATCATGTTGTGCATATATGTATCTAGGCCTTTATTCTATGGTTCCTCACTTTCTCTCCCACTTTTTCTTCTAGTTTTTTAGTAGTTTACCTCTTAAATTTCAAAAACTTCTCACGTATAACTCAGCTCCCTTTGAAGCTGACACACCTAGGGCTTCTGTTAATACCCATTCATCAGTTTTTGTTGCTCCAACTACTGGCATGCCTGTAAGCCAGATTTGGATCCAGAGATCATCTTTTGCTGCTGAGCATGTCGCTGCATGCCATTTTGATATTGCAATGGGGTTGCTGAACAAGCAACTTGAGATTAAAAACTTCACTCATTTAAGGCAATTGTTCCTTGATCTTCATTCTGGAAGCCACAGCTATCTAAGGGCATTTTTGTCTGCTCCGGTGATATCACCAGCAGTTGAGCGCGGGTGGAATGAATCTGCCACACCACTTGTGTGAAACCCACCAGCACTTGTGTTCAATTTTTCTCAGTTAAAATCTTCTTTCTCTATTGATCTGAAATTGCAAGCATAATTAATGGAATACTCATAGACATCTACTTAAGTTTTAGAAAAAAATTTGGCCTTCGGCCAAATAAACTCTTGAATATGAAGCCCACCCTATGATCGAATCCTAGATCCGCCACTGCCAACACGGAACAAGAGTAGAATCTGAACATTCATGTATACATGCAGATGGATCTATATGAAACTCATATAACCAGTCACAGTCTCACAGACAAGTTGCTCAATAATTGTTTCATCATGCATGCAAATCTTACCTAAGCAGCTCCGACGATGATGTTGTTGATGGGGATGAAGATGAGAATTCACAAAGAAGCCTTGGAGAATTCTTTAGAGGCTCAAACACTGAATCTATGGCGTCCATTTCTCAAGGGATTCGGTGAGTTATTTGTTTAAGTTATTCTGGAATTCAACGGCTTGGCCCTTGGAGAAGAACAACACCAAGAAAATATGAGAAGAAAAATTATTTTTTTGTTCCACGTTATTCGTTTAATTTTTTTATGCTTTTGCACACTAACATTTGATGCTAAGTTGCACCTGATCATAATTAAACAAGCCATGAACAAACACATCAAAGAAAATCTCTTCAGAAACACAATGGTCTTTCAATTGTTCCAGACCATTGTGTTTCTGTAGAGATTTTCTTTGATGTGCTTGTTCATGGGTTGGTCATGATTTTGATGGAGACCCCAAATCATGAGGTGGCCTAAGACTCTGGAGAAAAAGGTACAATTTTAGTGCTGAAGCAATCCAATACTGTTAAATGCAAAAGTTGTTGAGTTGAGTAGTCTGCGCTTTGTATCAGAAAAGGACTAATTACCTGTCCCAGACTTTGCTTCCATGAAACACATGCTTCTAACTTAAAACTTGGAGACAGTAGAAAAGAATACTTCAATTCAGGGTTAATTCAATACGGCGAACAAATCAGATTTAGATTCAGGACAGATTTAGATTCAGATTCAAAACAGATTCAGGTTGTCAAGATAGTCAGGACAGATCTACTATGATCTACCACAGCTTTCAACTCCCAAGATCAGAACTCTCAACGATCTACATCGCATCACTCCTAAAACTATGCCTCTAGGGTCCTATTTATATATAAGAATAGTTGTAATCCTAGAAGGAAACTAATTACACAGAAAAGACTTACACAATCCTAGTTTGATTATACTTTCTAATCATACTAGGATTAGGACTCACGTCAACACTCCTCCTCAAGTTGGCGCATACAAGTCTTGAATGCCCAACTTATCAAGTGAGTCACTAAATGTTTGGATGAAACTGCCTTGGTAGACTCCAAACACATTTCTTCAAACTTCATAATCACTTCTATCTCCTCATCTATGCCTAATAGGTAATACTTGAGCATGTGTTTCCATTCTGAAATTACCTTGGAAGCAGCTTGTACCAATTCGCTTGCCGATTCATGTGGAACTTCCAATGCCAATTTCATCATGGAGTAAAATACAGCTCTTGCACAATTTGCAGTTTGCTTGTTGAATGACAATCGCATTCCGTTCACTTCCAGGATCACATTCTCTCGTTCTATATTTTCATGCACAGCTCTTAGGAAAATTACTTCAACCTCATTCTCAAATTCAGAATCATCTTCATCACAGTTGTCTTCAGAATCACTAGATTCAAATTCCAGATAGTATAAATTCCCCCTTCTAACACCATAACCAAGAATCCGCCGAGCCAGAATGTCCTGACTGCGCTACATTAGCTGAGGCATTGTCTAGATGCTCTTCCTCTGTACTAGCAACGGCAGCCTTGCTCAGGTTCTTTCGTGGTTTTTTGGTGAAGTCCCACCAATCGGGGTAATCAATCACTTCATAGCATCGCTCCTTGTTGTGACCTATTTCTCCACAATGAATGCATTTTCTGTTTAGCAACAGCCAAAGACCGAAGATCACGTTCATCATACTTGTCAATAATGGCAAAAGCCTTCTTAAAATTCTCTTTGCACTTGTAGAGGTCCAAAATCTGCTCAGGTGCACCCTTGCTTGCTCTATGCCAATGTTATTGTAACATTCGAAATGCAAATCTCGGTAAATGGGGTCACCAGTTAATCCCCCCAGCTTACCAGTAATTGTTACATTCTCAGCTACCATATCATGATAATTTATGTTTTGAATCACCAGAAGTGCATTAGGATCATAGCCATTATCTGCATGTGATCCATAGTCTCCTGCAATCCAAAATACATACTTCATGGTTTACATGGTCATCCTTCTGACATATATGTCTTTCACAAAACCTCCTCTTCCTACAGCAGTTTTGATTCTGACTGCTGATTCAGTGTTGATGGCATAGATATCCTCAGCTCTGACATCTTGGATCCCGCCGGACATCTCACTTCCGAGTGCAATCACAGCACTAAATTCCAAAAACCTCACTTCCGAGTGCAATCACTTCCGAGTGCAATTACCAAAAACCTCCCAATTCCAAGATCGATGTGCTCGACGCAGAACTCGCAATTTATGTTGCAATATTGTAAGCGGGCATCCATGCACATTAATTGAATTCCAACATTGCTTGACAAACTCATGAAAACTACCATGCTCTAACCACATTTTTTGGAACCGAAATAGACTTTGATGAGCCCCAAAAGCATTAGAAAAAGACATTAGTAGGGGATTGTGATCCAAGCATATCTGTGGTAAGGTGCTGCAATCAAACGTATCCCAGCTATCCATCCAAGCAAGGTTTGCTAGACACCGATCGAGTCTTTCCTCAACATTACCCATAACACCACGTCGTCGTAGTACCCAAGTGAATTCAGAGCCTTTGGTGTCAATATGGATAAGTTCACAGATATCAGACATAGCTTGGTATTCCTCACAAGATCGCTGACAAACTGGCATTCCACCCTTTTTCTCATGAGCCCCAAGAACTGCCTTCTATGCTTGGTTATGAATACTTTTGTTTTTTGAATAAATGAAGCTACATATGATCCCTTGGATCCAAATGGAAACATAACTATAAGATGGGACATAATGTCTTGGACACCAGATGGCTATGTGGTCAGTCTTGGACACCAGATGGCTATGTGGTCAGTACACATATTTTTTTTCTCACAAATTGCCATATATCTGTTAGTATTGCATAGTGATATTGTATCAGTGAATGTATTGTGTTTTGCAGGCAACTGTAACCATAAACAACTTCCAAATGTATCGGCACATAATGAGCCCCGGGTGGACATTAGGTTGGACATGGGCTAAAAAATAAGTGATATGGTCTGCGGTGGGAGCACAAACCACCGAGCAAGGTGACTGCTCCAAGTTCGCAGGCAACATACCTCATTGTTGCAAGAAAACCCCCACAATTGTGGACTTACTTCCTGGTGTGCCATACAACCAACAATACCAAAACTGTTGCAAAGGTGGAGTGGTCAGTACTTGGGGCCAAGATCCTTCCGCTTCTGTCTCGGCATTCCAGCTGAGTGTTGGAATGGCAGGTACTTCAAACAAGAGAGTGAAACTTCCCAAGAACTTCACTCTACTATGACCAGGTCCAGGGTACACTTGTGGCAAAGCTAAAATTGTGCCTTCCACCATCTTTTTCTCACCTGATCATCGTCGTAAGACTCAAGCACTCAGTAAGGTCCTCTGCCTCAGAAGATCTAATTTTCACCATAGTTTTTTCTAAAATGTTTGAATCTGATATGTAGCATATTTTGTGCAGTGACATGGAATGTGACATGTACTTATTCACAGCTTCTGGCCAGGAAAAACCCGAGTTGTTGTGTATCACTGTCGTCTTTCTACAACGAAAGGATTGTTCCTTGCCCAACTTGTTCTTGTGGTTGCCATAACAGGACAGTTGTGTCAAGTAAATCACCCTTTAGCATAGTCTGAAAGATACAACTTGTGTATAGGCACCTAAATCAGATGAATAATATATGGTATTGCAGAAGCAACTCAAAACTTTTGAGCATGGTGGGAGTTAACATTCCAAAGAAAGACAATGCCCCTCTCTTGCAGTGCACACACCACATGTGCCTGGTATGTGAAAGTGAATTACAAGTACTGGCGTGTGAAGGTTATGGTTACAAACTTTTGAGTATCGGATGAACTACACACTTAGGACTCTGGTTGTTCAGCATCCTAATCTCAACAATGTCACACAAGTTTACAGCTTTGCTTACGAGCCTCTTGTTCCTTGTGAGTCCATAAGTGAGTTTTACAAATCACTTTCCTTAATCTTTCGCAGTTTTATGTTCCGGGTTCATATGCTATACTAACTCGATTGCAATGTTACATTTGCAGATGATACTGGTATGTTCTATGGATTGAAATACTTCAATGACCAATTAATGGAAGCTGGGCCATTTGGGAACGTTCAGTCAGAGATTCTTCTTAAGGACATAAACACATTCACTTTGAAGGAGGGGTGGGCATTTCCTCGCAAATATTACTTAAATGGTGAAGAGTGCCAGATGCCTCCACCTGATACATACCCATTTCTGCCTAATTTTGCCCACCAGAATCTGCATTCTTTCTCAGCGTTTGTTTCCACAATAATTTTCTTGTTGATAGCTATTTGGTGATTTGTGTACAGAGTTTTGGACTGTGATTTGATTACATAGATTTTGGAAGCTCAAGGATATTTTGACACGGACAATGATGAAACGCAAGCACTAAAAACTCCAACAAACATGACTTACAGATATGTAACTAATGAATAGAGAATTTGAACGAGTCTAGTACGAAAATTTCAGTGTTTATTTCAGTGAAAGAAATTGCCAAGAAATGAGAAACATTTAGGCCACTAAATACTTCTCAAGAAGAAAGCCACTAACAGAACAGAGAAAAACTGCGTAAAGATTCAAACTTTGGAAACAAAAATGAGGAAGAAGAAGAAGAAGAAGATTGAACCAACCTGTTGAGGTGAAGAAACTGCAGAAACAAAGCCCAACTAGAACAACAGTGACCAAACTGGCTAGCTTGGACAACAGAAATCCCATATTTGCTGCTAGAATATCTGTCTTCAACTTCTTGGGTTACACACAACACAAACAAGCAAGAAAGTGAACAGGAACCAAGGTGAAAAGTGAACACAAACGTGGTACGCGGTAGCGTGTGTATCACTGTGCAAGTATATATATGCAAATCCAAAAGAAAATGAAGCTTGTATATGCCTGCCTAGCTAGTCAGTTAAAACTAATAATATTGTATTGAAAATTTGCCTAAGAATATTATAATTTGAGTTTAAAATGCGATACAGTGTGAAAGCCTGATCACCATGAGTCCAACACAATCAGGGGTTTAGATTTCAGCGTTTTCCCAATACAGGGAAAGCTTCTGGCACCATGAAAGCAATTTCAAAAAAGTGTGTAGGAACTATTTGGCAATTGGAATCATATGGATTTTACTGCAGCCATGTTTGACTCTATTTCATGTTTCTCACTGTTTTTGTGGTAAACAAAAAGGGAGCTAACCAGAGTAAAATGGTCTTACCACATACAAGTTTTCAGTATCAGTCCGTATTTTACGAATTTTTTTAGTAAACATCAACTGTAGATTGATTTATACGTATAACCTAATTCAAGAGGAATTTTTATAGTAAAACTATATAGATAGCGACTATTGAGGAAATTTCGATGTTTTTGAACCTTAATTAGTCTGTCAATAATAAAAATTGAAGTATTGATATATAAATGAACGACAGACTTTCTTCATATAACACGAGCAATCAGCAAGACATAGGTGTGGACTCTACTACAGTAATCTGAGGAATGATGATGATCCAGCTAACGTTGGTGTTGATTTATTCAAAATTAGCAGCTGAATCTAATGTAGCCTAATGCAAAAGCCTTTCGAAGCAGTTAAAGGGAAAGCTACAGGCTATGCAATTTGTTTAGTTCTAATTAAATCTTATATGTGGTTTAGTAAGTTAAACAATAAGGTCAATGCATAGATTTGTTAATCTAATACACAGCTCATATGGCATGCCATGCCATGCCATGCCATGCCATGTTAGTTAATCTATGGTTGTGATTTACTCATGTTTAGGTCAAACACCAGAACTAGGCTACACACGTAAACTTCATATCAATATGAACTTGCTCTGTGATCGATGCCACGATGTGCTTCGATTAGAGGAATATCCTGGATTGTCGTATTAGACATTTCTTTCAAGTGAGATGAAAATGGAAAATCTATGAAATGAAATTTCTGAATTATATGAGACATTTCTTTCCTCCTTGTTGCAATAAATTCCCACTGTAAAATGGAGGAAGGCTAAACTCAAAAGTAAAGATTTAGCATTGGGGCTGATACATTTCAAGCACTAATACGGTATACCAAATTATTCAACATACGTTGTACAAAAAAATGAATAAACTCAAAAGTAAACAAAATTCGTGTTTCAAAGTCTGAATTGGTGTAAATTGGCTTGTAATTTCACTAGAAAGCTGCAGCTCCATCAATCTTTACTCGATGAATCAAAGAGAGATCTCTATCTCTCTCAAAATGCTGGCTTTGGGAGGGTATGGAGCTCTAGGCCAATTTGACTGACATACTAAGGATCTTCATTTCAACAACTTGTGGCAGGGATAACTTCAGTTATATCTTCAGTCTTTTGACGCTTAGTGTTTCGCTCCTCGTCATTTTCAATCATATCTTCAGCCTTTTGTTCTTCCTGGTTAAGAACTTCATTCACAGCCTCTGGACCCAAGAGAGAAATGTGCTTGCTGGTGATTTGACGACCTGCCCTAAGCTTTGGACCCCAATGCCTTTCTGGGTTTGGAAGGAACCGAGCAACCTTCTTGATCTGTGCCTTACTAAGAGACGCAACAGCTCGAGCAAAATTTGCCTGTCAAAAGAGGAAACCGAAGCAGATTTCAGCGACATGTCATCTGTATCACGCACACACAGACGGCCATATAACCCATACAGCAAATAAGAAGTTGCTAGACAAACGCCAAAACTATTCAAAAGCAGAAAATCATTAAGCGCTAAGAGAATCCAACATAGGGGTAAACATACTTGAAGAACAGGTTCCTTAGCAAGTATCACACTTCCTGAATGTTCTGAAGATTGAGGTTTCACGGGATGATTCTTCACCTACACAAAAAAAATATAAAAATAAAAAATCCACAAGAGGGAACAAAACTAATTTCAGGGAAAGGAGTTGCAGGATGAACAGAAGCAAAGTGGTCAAAAACAGATTCGTTTAAAAAAATTATCTACACGAATCAAACAAGAAACAAGTAACTAAAGAGACTCCTTACCCAGCAGCGCATTATGTCCCAAATGACATCCATAGGAGCATCTGACTTCAACCCCAATGGGTTTACATGAGTTCCAGATATACGATATCCAGCATTGATCACAGCAGAACGGAAAATAACTGCAGATGGGGAAGTGCACTTGAGGGTGGAACAGAGGCTGTGCAGACTCAGGAATAGAGGAACATCAGGCAGTTCCTGCAACAATACAAACACGTACTCAAACAACTGCTACGACTTATAACACTTAACCAGTGAATATAAGCATAAATGGCTATCAAAAGTTATTTTCTTTTTTTTCCAAGAAAGATATATTTCAAGTAGCATCAAAGTTTCAATCACAACGGCCTGAATAATTGATTTGTATATGAAGAATATCAAAGCAAAAACAACTGCTAGGACTTATAACACTTGACCAGTGAATATAAGCATAAATGGCTATCAAAAGTTATTTTCTTTTTTTTCAAAGAAATATATTTCAAGTAGCATCTAAGTTTCAATCACAACGGCCTGAATAATTGATTTGTATATGAAGAATATCAAAGCAAAGGGCACACCTCCGAAATTGTTGTTAGTACAGCAGAGATGCGACCATAAGCTGGATAACGATTCTTCATTGATTTCACATCTGATAGTATGGAAGTAACCCATTCTTGATCATGGATAGGAGCAGACCATATAGGCCCACCCATATTGAATTTCTTCCCACAATCAGTGCAATTTTGAGGAACAATGGGACCAAAACCCGGAAGATATCTCACGCTGGTGTTCTGAAAAAACAAACAGATTCCTTATCAAAAAATTATTGCCACTTAAATATAAACTCCGGAAAGGAGAAAAATCTCCTGATCAAAAGCTACAGGCCCTTTGATAATCATGTTATTTTCTGTTAAAATCAAAGGGTGACTACACTAGATACAGAGCCTCATCATTGAAGATATATGCAAGAGCCCAAAGAAATTTCCTGATCTAAAGCTAAAAGCCCTTAGACAACCATGCAAATTCCTGTCAAAAATCAAAATGGCAGACTACAGTACACAAACACAGCTTCATCAGTAAAAATGTATGCAAGAATCTAAAGCACACCAACAGAGACAAAATCATAATATGTGCTTGTTTACCTTCTCCAGTGTTCCAGCACAACCTTTTAGCACAAGAATTGATCATTTCACTATCTTTTATAATAGGGAATCTAGTATTCTTATGAACTATTACAGATAACTGTCCTATATATTAAGTGTAACCTTCCAAACAGTCACGAGTAATAACTATTTTTAGATGATCTTTACAACTATAACTCAGAAGTAAAACAGCTCAGACCACATAAATAGTGGAGTACAAAGCAGGAGTATCAACATCATGGTCATATGCTAAGATATAATATGCAACACACCTTAGTGACAGTCCTTCCGATAGGCTGCAGATGAAACGAATCACATCCAGTGCACTGATACACATAGGAAAGCTTAAGGGGAGTACTCTTCATAGCACCTGCAGAGCTGCAATTAATTGTTCGCGTAGTTAGTCAACGGAAAAAGAAAGAAATGTTACTTGCACAATGATATGACAAATATAAAATAATAAGGCCACCTACGAGTAGACTCGGACGAAAACACGAACATAAAAGTCCATCTGAACGGAAAGCACAGGAACAATGTATCTCTTGTACCGATTTGCATGGCTCTGCATAGTACAAATTTAAATCAAATCCACTAGGAAATATGTAAGAATTCAAATATTGAAATCTACATGTCATACAATCAATCTTGCATTTTCAACTGAATCGAAAACCAATAACTGTGATCTACAGCTTTTTAGAAAAACAATTGCTATGTAAATCAACCCCACATAATTAGAAAAGTGAGCCAGAATGCTGCAACTGGTAGGGTATGAAAACAGCAAGCTCAAAACTATATTATCTAGATGATTCCAATAGGAGTTACACTTCTGGCAAAACTATCAATAAAAACCTTCACAGTTTGCTTAGTCAAGGGAAAAGGAATAATAAAAACACAATAATACCTCAATGCAGGCTAGGAGGATCCTCAGAGCCATTTCGTGGCAATATTTCCCTTTCAATGGATAGGAACCATATCTAATACCACAAACAATGTTTAATAGATAAGTCCATAGAGCAGAATAAATGTACGGTTAAAGTAGATAAGCATAAAGTTATGAATGCTTACTTTGAATAGCAAACCTCCCCGTTACCACCACATAGCACTGCCATATCCGTTGCGGTACACATGAGCATACCTCCATCAGCAACAGCTTGAATAGCAGAATCCAAGAAGACAGAGGGAGAGCCATAAGGGTCAAGATCAACCTGAAACAATCATGAATAAAGGTGAAGTTAGTTGCTCTTGTAAAAATTTGGTACCATTATAGTGTAAACCAGAAGCCTGAGGAACAGAGAAGTAAAATCCACCCAAAGCAGTAAGACTCCATTAAATTATTATGTTAACTATTCTATTTGCAGTTTGGGTTATTGATAACACTTGTTAGCCATATTCAGATAAACAATCTTAACAAATGCTTCGAGAAAAATAATAATAATAATAATAATAATAATAATAATATGTGTATATAATTATATTGCCAAGTTCAATGAGGTAATGAACAGTATTTCTAGCTATATGCATATATAATTATATTGCCAAGAACCAGATTTCTATAGACAGACTAGAGGAAGAGAAGAAAGAGAGAGAAATGAGGGCTAGGAGCATGAAAGAAATGAAGAAAACAAAAAGAGAGAAGGGAGGAGATTAAGGGATTAACAGAATTAGTATCTGAAATGAAGGAAAGAGAAAGTAGCAGATTAGTTCTATCCATATTATGATGGGATTCAAAAGTGAATATTCAATCCTATAAGCTCATTCAGTTTATATTGTTGCTCTTTTGATTAAGCCTTCTTGTCTAAATTAGATTAAGCTATAGTTCAAACGAACCTACTGAACCCTCTCCCATACAAGTTAACAGAAGAAACAAATGATTATTAGATAAATTCATTTTCTTCCATGATATGTAATCACTTCGTATATAAGGTTCAGTCCTTAATAGTTTTTCACTTTTTCTACTGTGATACCTACTTCTGAACCGATCCAGTCACAACAACAACAACAACAACAATAATAATAATAATAATAATCATATGTGTACCACGTCAAATTCTTTTGGGTGGGTGAGCATATGCACACGAGCATCGACAAGATGTGATTCCACCTTTGAACATGCAACTGAACCATTGAACTTGATGTTTCTCCTACAAGCTTCAACGGATACTGCAGGAAGGCAAATAACAGTAGATGTAAAAGCAAAATCTCACGCAACAATAGATATTTCTGTGCAAAATTATACTCATATGGTGGATGTCTTTTAATGCTACACAAAAATGCAATTTACAATAGTGATCATTATCTACATAGGAACTACAATCTTATCTACACTACGGTACCATATATCTATTACTGTGTTTCTTTGAATAACAAACAAATGGACCTCCTAAATGGCCTTAAACCCCAAAAATGGCCATATACTTTCAAGATACACAAACTGAGACTTTGAAAATTACCTTTATCATTATCTAGGGCCACAACTTGACCAATCCCTTCTACTTCACGAGCATATCGGAGAGCTCTTAAGCCAGAAGCTGACAAGGCCTGTGAACCCAAATGAAACAAAATAGAAGTGAGGATTTTCAACTTCCAAAATTAGGATTGCAGATACAAAAGAAACTAAGATTAAATCAGAATCATTGCAAGAACCTCAAGAACTCTTGGTGGCTTCAGTTCCCCTCGTCCTTTGCCCTCTGTGGCCTGGCTTGGTTCTTCTGGAATGCTGCATGGTTCATCTTGAGATATATCTTCTGACATTTCACAATCTCCATTGGAATTTCCATTAACAGAAGGCTCATTAGACACTTCTTCTACAACAGATTCTGTCACGTCTTTCTCAGAATCCGTCGGGCCTATCTTCTTTTTCTTGGACAATCCATTAACAACAGGCTCAACAGACTCTTCTTCAACAGATTCTGAAACATCTATCTCAGAATCAGTCGGCCCTGTCTTCTTCTTCTTCTTCTTGGACAATCTCACCTCATGCTCCTCTTTGCGTTTGGCTACAAATGCCCTCATAACAGCAATCGAGATGTCTCTATTGTTAACCTATAACAGAGAGCAACAACTAAGGCCTTTCATATATGAAATCTCAAAGCCATTTCTCAAGAAAATCAACATATCGCAGAGCATTCACTAGCTCTACTTGTCACCTCATCATCTAATTAGACACTATTGCATTAATGATAAATAATATGCTTGAGTGATCCTTTGCACCTGATTAGTAACTAACAACTATCATTTGCTTTCTACATATCAAAATTGCACTCCATAACTTCAAAGTTCAAACAAAAGCCAACATACTGAATCTAATTGATAACCAAATTAAGCAAACATAACCAAACCCTGGGCTTTTATCAATTCAAGACTTCATACTTCGCTTCTGTTACTTTTCTACACTACTTTTCCAGAACCCAAATTCAATCTTTTCAAGAACAACAAAGACCAACCCATGAATCCAAAACACAAAACCATGAAAAAGAAACGAGCTTTCTCACCTGGGTCTTGTTGTAAAAGACTTGGTTTTTCGTATGCATGAGAATCTCAGCCTCTCCTTCCTTAATGACAATGAAATCACTGAGATCCGTCGCCATTGTTCCTTCACCTTCATAAAAAAAACGAGTTCTGGGTCTCTTCCCTTTTGCCTTACTTTGGGTTGGGACTGAAAAAGGAGGAGGCTTTCTCTTCCGAATCGAAGCTTTTGGTATCAAATGATGGGCTTTGATATGTAGGAGAAGAAGTTTGTGATATTATAAAACCCTCTTTCAGAAAACTGCTGCTGTTTTCCTAATTTCTGTGATCTTAAACCCTAATATCGCACGAGTTGTCCAAATTTGGGCCGATAGCTCAATCTTTTTGCTAAACAAATAAAACTCGTACGATTTTTACACAATATTTTTTTTTATTTTTGCTAAACAAATAAAACTCGTACGATTTTTACACAATATTTTTTTTAAATATAATCTTATTAATAGATAAAAGTTAAAATGACACCATACAAAAATTATAAAAAAGAAAATCAAATAGCATTACATTGATACATTATACGCATTTACAATCTAAAGACTGTAAGATTCCGTTGTTGCCTAACGTGATCTGGACCGCCAACTCTTATCCAAAATGATACCGTTGCTGCCCCTGCTCGATCACCCTTAAGAAAACCAAAACAGAGAGGGACTGACAATTTATTTTCCATGAAACCTGGGCCCAAACCCAGACCCAAACATCACAAGACCCAAGCAAAAGTCCAAAGCTGTTGAAGGCATGACGCTTCCATCTCACCGGCGCCCCTGCCTTCCGACCCGCAACAGTACCTCTTACAGCTTCTCGCTCAAAGATCTCAGACTGGGTTTGGTGCAGCTGGGCTTATAAGATATAAGCTGACTTTTAGCTTATAAGCAGAAGGTGGGTGTTTGCAGCTTCTCCTTTTTCTCTCAAAACACTTTATACTTTTTTAAAAAATAGCTTATTTTTGGACTTACCAAACACCAAAACCTTTGGTGCTTAAAAGCAAAGGAGCTTATAAGCTCTCCCAAACTCAGCCTCAGTCCAACCCAGACCCCTAAGAAACCAACTGGAATAGCTGTGACTACCAAAACCGATCACAAACTGGCGAAACTAAATCACATCCAAGAGATCTGATGTCAACATCATTCCCGACGTTGCCGCCATCTCATCGTCACCCCTTAGTGATCTGCAATCTTGCCACAACATCGCTCGGCTTCTCCCTCCACCATATCGACCGAGAAGCCAATAAAAAATTAGTATTTTTATTTTTTCCTTTTAGTTCTTTAATTATAGTTTCCTTCTGGTTAAGAGTAAAATTCTAACACCTGACCACAATATTGATGTAAAAAATGATACAAAGAAAAAGATACATCTATCCCTATGCTCCAAAAAAACAGGAGAGAAGGAGATAGGTTTTTTCGAGGCTTGTCCGGCGGCGTCTCCACCCGCCAGCGTTGGCTTCCGTCCTCGTTTGGTGTAGTTGGTCTTGCTGCTGGACGGGAGTTTAAAGAGAGGGGTCTAGACGAAGTTAAAGCGGCGGAGGTCGGCGTTTTCTGTCTCGATATGGTGGAGGGAAAGGGATTACAACAGTATGATGCATGGCCGGTGTACTCGAGAGCGGAGCAAGGATTGCAATCTTACTGCCGTAATCCCTTTCCCTCCACCATATCGAGACAGAAAACGCCGACCTCCGCCGCTTTAACTTCGTCTAGACCCTTCTCTTTAAACGCCTGTCCGGCAGCAAGACCAACCACACCAAACGAGGACGGAAGCCAACGCTGACGGGTGGAGGCGCCGTCGGACAAGCCTCGAAAAAACCTATCTCCTTCTCTCATGTTTTTTTTGTAGCAGAGGGCTAGATGTATCTTTTTCTTTGTATCATTTTTTACATCAATATTGTGGTCAGGTGTTGGGATTTTACTCTTAACCAGAAGGAAACTATAATTAAAGAACTAAAAGGAAAAAATAAAAGTACTAATTTTTTTTAAATAATGAGCAAAGCTTAAAAAATCAATACATATAGAGTCTAAAGATGAGGCCGTGCGTACATAAGTCTTAAATTCATAACAATCCATCTCTTTTTAGCAAACTATTGACCTCATGTTTCTATTATAGAAGATAAATTGCAAGTAAAACCATGTCTTTTTTGTAGTGAAAACCATTATACTCTAGACCAAACAGCAGGCAACAAAAGAGATAAATCCTCAAAGTTGCAATTTTGATAACCACTTGAATCAGCATTCTTATGAGTGTCCTAGTCTGTCCCTTCAACACTCTCCCTTTCAGCTTTAACATACTTCCCACAAGCAATTAATAAGCAAAAACTCAAGGAATAACTGAAACCGAATAGAATCGAGACAATCGGTTTTAGAATTCACAAAACCCGACTAGTGCGGTTTCAGTTTGCGATTCCGTGCTTTCTAAAAAACGATTAAACTGAACCGAAATATATTTATTTATTTATTAATACTTAATTTTACATTATATGTCATATTCTTATTGATTATGAGTTACAAATAATAGACTTCCACAAACATGTTTATATTTTAAAGTGTTTAAGTCCAACATAATTCTCTCTCATGTAGTATTCCTTATATATGTAGAGTTAGTTCACAAAGTTTGTATTTCTATGTTTCCATAACTTCAAGCATCCTAATCTTTTTTTTCTTTCATCTACCATGTGTGAAAGTTATTTTGAAAAATAGGTTTTGTAACCGAAATCGTACAGAATTTCGGTTAACCGATGGGTGCGGTTTCTTATATGTATTTTACGGTTTCGATTTTGAGAACTATGTAACCGAGAAATGAGGTTCGGTTCTCGGTTTTTGCCCTAAAACCGAACCGATTGGACTGAGTCCACCCCTATTACAAAGTGATAAAGTAGTCTGTGGTTCAACTCTAAAACCAATTGGTTATGGAGATAGTAGCTCAAACTCTTATAAGCTCACAGGCAAGACCTCATTTTCCCAATATGGGATAAATATCTCAGCACGCCTCCGCACGTGTGACGACCCATCAAGCCTAACACGTGGACAACATTAGGGATGACGTGGAGTGCGTGCGGCCAGTAACGCTAACACATGTGGACGTGGGTAACCTGCTCTGATACCATAATAAAGTAGTCTGGGGTTCAACTCCAAAACCAATTGGCAATAGAGATAGTAGCCCAAACCCTTATAAACCCACACACAAAACCCAATTTTCTTAACGTGAGATAGATATCTCAACACAAAATCACGTGAGCAAGCGGCCAAGGCATGTTTACCTCACATCATTCGTGCAACAGCCTCTTCAATCCATAGTCTGGTACCTAGAACATGTGAATTAATTTATGTGCACTTTTGGGGGTTGTTTTGTACCTTGATTTTGTTCACTGAGCAATGAAGCATCCAACATATGTAAGCCCTATTACTCTAACATAATGTTTCATAAAGTAGAGTGAAACTGACCATAGCACTTCAATCTCAAGCTCACATAATCCCATGTGCTGAGTTGAGTTATCAGTCTTCACAAGAACAAAATGAAAAGTCCCATATGACCGTTCTTCATGCAACAACTACACACTTTCTCAAGGGATGATGCAAACAGTGCAATCAAATTTCCCTCTCTGAGTGCAATGTATCCGCAAGAAACTCTCATTCACTACTGTCCATATCCTCTGTTGACCTCAAGGTAAAAGATAAAGAGAAAAATAAAATGGTAAAGACCATGCCCCTTATAATTATATACTGAATAGGAGACACCTAAAGAAGACATAACTTCAGCAAGAATAATATGATATTCCTTTCTCTTTCTCCATTTGATCACTAGAACACACAATAATGACGTAGAAGTATGAGGAGTTGTCATAGCATTTTCATACCTGCATGTGAGACGTGCAATTCTGCATAGCTGTGGCTCAACCAATCATCTCCAAGGAGATAACTCAAACTTAGTACTGAGAAAAGCAAGAATTTCTTCATAATAGGAGTTCCTTGGCATCACTTTACCCACTTAACATCACAGTAGACAACTACAAAGCTCCAGCTAAATTTCTCTTGGTTTGTCTTCATATTATGGTCCCCAAAATCCATTTGACCATCAACGTTGTAAACTAGAACCAACTCCTTGATATGATTCATACTCCAAGGTCATAACACAAAATCACTTGATTGTAACTTCTAACAAAGTGAATCCATGTTGTAGCTCTTGGAACGTGACAGTAAAAACTACACCTAAAACTTGCACCTGATGTGAAGTCGACCACGATTTTCTTCCTCACGCTGGTTTGCTTAGGATTCATCTGCGACAAGAGATTCCCTAAAAACAACTCACGGTCGGTTGCCATGATATTACTAGGATCTGTTCCAACAACACTAGGATCACTCATTCTGTCACACAATTCTAAATCAGTAGCCATACAAATCAAATAATGCCCATTTTCAATGTTCACAAAAGTGGATTTTGGAAGGGTAATACCTATCTCAATCGTCGTCTGCCGATGGTTGTATCGATTACCTGCTTGCTCAATGATCTCTCTCTCAACAACAGTATCCTCATCAGTACTTTCAGATAGCATAACAGTAGAGATATTAGAATTCAAACTCAAAATATCATCAAAAGCAGGCCCTCCACATTTGTCTCGAATACTAGTAGGAGCAGCATCAGCCTTTCTTGCACCACCCAACCCCTTGGACTTGGGCATTTCATCGAGCAGGTGGTACGTAGCCTTCTCTCCCATTTTCACCTAAAGCTGGACCTGAACAGAAGAATGTCTGGGTGTTGTTCACTTGGACCGACACAGTGCGATGCACTGATTACATAAGTCCTAAATTCATAACATAAGGTGAATTTTATTCATTTATCCCACTTTATCTTACAAATTTATTGCTAGAATTGTGAATGTTATAAAGACCTACTTGTGAATTAAATCGAAGATCTTTAAGAGGATCGTAATAAATTAAGTGTTTTGAATGAAAGATAAAAGGTTAAGAAGTAACAAAATAAGGCATTCGAGCTTTTTTATTTGCCTTCACGCGGAAATGTGATTACGATATTTTGTAATGGCATGCAATGACGATGTGGTTACAAACAAGGCACTAATGTTTTTCTAAATCATTTAGTGTTAGTGTTTTGATATTCACTCGCATAAAATCGAGTAACTACTTGTTAAATAACATCATCTTTTAAGTTGTAATTTCACATGTCATAGAAAAATAAAGATTTTTGATGAAACCGTGTGTCTGTCCCTGAATAAAACGTTAGACCGTGGTTCAATTGTGAATAGCCATATATGCCATGAGTCCATGACACTGCTATGAAGATGTAGTTAACAAGTTAAAGCATACACTGCAGCATGTTGTTTTCTCACTCATTTTCATCTTCTACCATGCTGACTTTGATTTGAACCCAACTCTACTGCCAAAATGCTAACCTGCATATCTCTCCTCCCTCCCTAGCCCTTGGAGCCCAATCCCAGCCATAATATTTATCACTTAAGCCAATTCTCACCCTCTACTGCGCCCCAAATCCAATGAATTAATCAAACATTATACTATCATACTACGATTCCCTCATTGGTCTTGTCCATCAACCGGTTCAACTTATGATGAACTAGCATCTCAGATCAACCATGGCTCACAATTTTCTTGCAATCATTAACATCAGTATTGTTCTTGCTAGAGTACTTATTTCTTTGATAGATAATGTGCTCGCTTGTGTTGCTCTTATTTATACTCTATCTGTAATCTTCCATATGTTAGTAGTGGAGCTAATTAGGCATCATTAACATTATACTATGCAGAATTATTATACCAAAAATGCAGAGGGGCCCGGGCCATTTCTTCTTTGAAATGTCAGCCATCATCAAAAGGAGGAAGACAAAAATCTTTCGATGAATAAACAAAGTTAAGATCTAATTAGTGGTTTGCAGGGTCAAGATATGCAGAAATTGACTGGTCAGATCCTATGCATATATAAATGATCATATTTTTTAACTTGTATGGTTGATTGAGAATTATATTAACTTTTCAATCTTAAAATCATATTTTTATCATTCAATCTCTATATATATAGATCACTTACACAACAATTTATCAAAATTAATGGTCATTAAAGTGCTCAAAATTACAATTTACATAAATTGTTTATGTTCGGCAAATTTGATCCATTTATTGATTTTAGATAGTTCAAAGCCTTAACAATCACTAATTCTGTTGAAATTTTACGGAAGTGATCTACTCATATATATATAGAGGTTGAACGGTGGAGATATGGTTTTATAATTGAAAAGTTGGTGTAATCTCCAATCCCTCATATAAGTCAAAAAAAGATCCCTCATTAGAAGGGTCTTCTATATATATATATATATATATATATATATATATATATATATATTGTTTACACTTAAAATTACACTTTGGACAAAACAGTAAATGTCCTGAGTGAATACTCATTTTTGTCGATAGGTGTATAAAATCCAATACGTGCATGGCAAGTTTGAGAAGTTTGACTAATTATAAAGTCTTCTCCTTTATACAGTTAAACACTTAAGAATGCATACATCTTTCAGGTGAGGTTTTCACACAATTAATGAGTCTTTATCCCTAGATTGTGATTGACTCTGCTGGGTACAGTTCGTTAGCCTTATCTGGCTAGCAAAATTATATTAAGAGACAACTACACTATTTGCTTACATTATCCAACGTTGAAAATTTCTACAATTCAGTAAATGTCGTGAGTGAATACTCATTTTGTCCATAGGTGTATGGACAAAACAGTAAATGTCCTGAGTGATTGGACAAAACAGTAAATATCCTTAGTGAATACTCATTTTGTCCATAGGTGTATGGAATCCAATACGTTCATGGCAAGTTTGAGAAGTTTGACTAATTATAAAGTCTTCTCCTTTATACAATTAAACACTTAAGTATGCATACATCTTTCAGGTGAGGTTTTTTACACAATTAATGAGTCTTTATCCCTAGATTGTGATTGACTCCGCGGGGTACAGTTCACTGGCCTTATCTGGCTAGCAGAATCATATTAAGAGACAATTACACTATTTGCTTACATTATCCAACGTTGAAAATTTCTACAATTCTTTGACTCGATTAGGGCCAATACTTGTTGCCTAAAAATAAGTTTTCATACGTGACTGAAACTGCGTTACCCAGTTATGTAGTTACCAAGTAAGACGAAACCTGGTGTAAATCAACTGACTATGCAACAAAGACCGTATTCTTATCTACTATGTGAACCACTATAAAAGAAAGATTTTAAGATCAGTTTACACACAGACACAACCTACAACTTTTACAACAACAAAACACCTCTGACCTAGTCGGCCCCAACGCTAAAGCATCAAGCTTTAGCCACTTTTTTCTCTTCAACTACCTAGAGCTTTACCTTGTTCATCTTTCATGCTCTCTGGAGCTTCATACCTTTTTCTTTCCTACGCTTCCTGGAGTTTTGTTTTTACTCTCCTTGTCTTTTTCTTTGGTTGCTCTGCTCGTTACACAACGTGAGTATCGATTTGGTGGCGATAGACTATCATGAGGGTCAAGGTGACTCCTGATGAACCTGATGATCAAGTTAGTGCTCTCTTGATCCTCAATCGCTTGATTAATTAGAAGCAGAAAGCTAAGCGCACTATCTCTATTACTACAGTTACTCATCCACGAGCTAATAAGCCTTGCACTACTAAAAGAGACTATGATGCAATTACCTCACACTCCTTAAACCGAGTTGCAACGCAAAACATATGTCATACACATTTAGCTGAAAGATATTGAAGATTGATCATAGGAATAGTTCCCAGTTTTCCCAACAAACAGTGGGTTTCATGGTCCGTATTGTCTGTTTGATACAGTGATTATATGACTCATGAATTTGGTGGAGCAGAAGTTCTCTAGTTCTCTAGCTATATATATAGCTGTCAAAAATCTAAACTGGCTCTGGTAATAATTAATAAGAGATTAGAGAACATCAACAAAACTTTATAGGTCTGCTTCTTTTTGGAACAATCAAATCAAGCATGTCATACTGTTATAATCTCCAAACTTTACAAGATCTTGATGTCTGTAGCTCTTATTACAAGCTTCTATTACCAGCAATACCTATATATAGGCCTTTAACACTTAAACAAATGACTCAAGACCAATTAAGCACTCGTTAGCTTTCCAAATAAGCCTACTTAGATATATTTTACTGGACAGGTGTAGGAGTAGTGACTCATTTATTAAAGCCATTCTTCCTCCTTTCAAAACTTTAGGATCCCCATTACCCTAAACGGCATCCTAGAAACTTCTTCGTGTTTAAAAACACAAAGGGTCAGTACCATAAATTATACTGTTACACTACAGATGTGGCAAACTGATTGCAGCAGAAGCCACTTTCAAGGAGACAACAACCCACTAGGTATTATTTTAGCTAAACTAAGGATATATATAGATCTTGGTTTTGTCTAATCTTAAGGAATATTTGGCACTGATGTCATATACTGCTGTGAATAGGAATTTGAACACACACTTGTTGAGATGCAATTGGTTTACAATTGTTGAGTTGGTGATCAGAACCGTGTCGGAACAGTCCGACCCAGATTTGTTGACCAGAGGGTCAATTTCTTCAAGAGACTGAAACAGAGATTTGGTTCAAAAATATTGACCAGTGAGATTATCAATTGGAGTGCTTGCTGTTTCTGTCACTGATTCTGACATATGCGTGTATATATAGAGGGAATTAGACCATGCATTGATGTGCAATATCACAGTGATAAATTAACACACACACACACACACAGAGATACAAGGCATTCAATTGAGAATTTGCAAGAGAAATTGAGGAACATGGCAGTGGCTGGGGTGATGATGGGATGGGGCAGTGTTGCCGAAAAAGGGTGGAGGAAAGGTCCTTGGACTCCTGAAGAAGATAAGCAGCTCAGTGAGCATGTCAATTTGCATGGAGAGGGAAGATGGAGTTCTGTTTCTAGGTGCACAGGTAATTATATATCAAGTCTTTTACTATCGTCTGGGCTAGTTATTCCTAGTGCAGTAGGGAAAAGTTATTAAGTACTTGTTCTTGGGATCTTCATATTGTTGTTAATCATTTGAGGTTTTATGATCATGCATTATATATATTTGATAATGATGAGTTGGGTTTGTTGATCAGGGCTAAACAGGAGTGGGAAAAGCTGCAGACTTAGATGGGTGAATTATCTTAGGCCTGGACTGAAGAGAGGCCATTTAACACCTCTGGAGGAAGGCATTATTATTGAATTGCATGCTTTGTGGGGAAACAAGTAATCTGATTCTGATACTATCGTACTATTTCCCTCTAAAAAAGATTAAGTACTCACTTCTTTTATGTGCAATATTTGCAGGTGGTCTACAATTGCTAGATACTTGCCTGGGAGAACAGACAATGAGATTAAGAACTACTGGAGAACCCATTTCAAAAAGAAAGACAAATGCACCGAGAAGCAGCAAAAACGAAAAGCTCAAATCCTCAAAGAGAAGCAAGAACAATTAGAAGATGTAGAGAATGATCATGTAAACAAGAAAATAAAATCAGCAGCCAGTACTAGTACACCACAGGGACATGGTGAAGGCTTGGCCTGCAGCAGCGAATTAGGAAACAATATGGATGTTGTGGAGCAGCTGGCTCAAGCAACTCAAGAAATGAATGTTGTGTTTACATGCCCAAATATGGATGAGAATCAAAGCTTTCCTGCACTAGTATCGATGAACCAATTAGGCGGTCCTAGTACTAGTGCTGTCGAATCTACTATATGGTCATCGAATAACACTGCCATCATTAACATTGGATCAGAAGATGAACAAGGGTTATGGGGAGAACTCTGGAACCTAGATGATGATCATTGCCACGTACAAGCTAACCACACGAGCTGTAGCAATAGTGAGTGCCAGAACAGATTAACCTTGCATCAGAACCAAGCAATTACAGCTACATCTTCTGGAGCCATACACAATGGAGCTACTAGGGTTAACAATTTTTCATGGGGAGAGGATATTCATACCTATAAGTACTTCTATAGTGGATCAGGCTACATATTTTGAAGAGGGCTATCACCAAGCTGATTTATAATTATACTCTTGCTATGACACCATAAACTTATTCTTGAACTTACTAGCTGTATGCTGTGCTTGTACTTGCTGGTACCGATTTATATTTGCATAAATCACATTATTCATAGACTTGGACCCTTCTGTGAGCCAATGTAATTCTCATACAGTTCTTGATGTTTTTCTTCTTCAAAACTCTATCAAAACAAGAGGGGACAATTTCGTATGATCTAATATCAAAGCATGCATATGCTAGCTAGCATTGAATACAGAAAAGTTGGAAAGAAATAAAAATAAACATTAAAAGATTTGGCCCATACAGGTCTCGAACCTGTGACCTTCGCGTTATTAGCACGACGCTCTAACCAGCTGAGCTAATAGGCCGTTGATGAAGCTTGGCTCACATAAATAATTTATATCCAATTTTTACTTTGAGATAAAGTGTTCTTACTTATCTGCGATTCTGTGCGGATAGCAGAACACAGAGATCAAACAAAGAGAAGACATGGACAACATAACTGCAAGCGAGCTGGCCGGTTTTGGAGTTGGAACTCTGCTTCTCTGCGCCACCATTGCTGCTCCAAAGATCGATGCTTTCATCTCTGGCTCTCAGCGCAGGTAATGCACAATACCCATCTCTTCATATTTCCTTCATCAATTTCAATTCTAGTTTCCAAGGATTGCTTCTTTATGAGTCACTACGTTTATATGGTGGAGCATAATAATCAAACATGAAGATTTATGAAAACCCAATATTTGAATCTTCAAGTTCTATACGAGTAATATGTATAATCACTATCTAGTTGTTTTGAGCTTTACATGGTATTGGAAAACTTTACATGTTACTGATTCTTTTACATATTGCAGTTCAGTAGTTTTTGCATATTGTAAATTTTATAACGTGTGCTGAATCTGTGACCTTTGGATTGATGTTCAGTTCATTGGGAATGTGCAAGAGATGTGGTAATGTGAGGAAGATAGCATGCTCAACATGTAGAGGAACTGGATTAGTGAAAGAAGGTGGAATAGCTGGTTTTAATTTAATTGATGACTTGTATCAAGCTCTAGGGGGTGATGAATCGAAAGAGGGATCCATTGCTTGCACCAAATGCCAAGCTAAAGGTCATTTTAGCTGCCCTGATTGCTCTAAAACATAATTTGTTTCAGTTTCTGTATGTCATGTGAATCTAAGTTGTCTTCTGCTAGTTATGCTTTATTCATAATTCAATCAAGTTACACGCTTTCATCTCCTAACTTCTTTTGGTTGTAAGTAGTGAAAGTGAAAAAGAAGCTTATGAACCCAACTTTAGACTACATATACATAGCGGTTGATAATTTCCTAATTTGTACATGGTAAAATATTTATCTCTATTTTGTCATCGCTCACAGATTATGTACTGAGAGATGGCTAACCTTGTTTCAGAGACTTAACTATCCTTATAGTCAACATTATCTGCTCCTTAACAAGATGAATCTTAATATCAAGGTTGTATTGTCTCCCTTATATTGTTTCTCCCTTTTATAATGTATTTGTGGTTGAAATCAGATATAAAAGATTTTTCCCACTCACTTACCTGGTGATCGGAGTAAAGTGGAAAACAAGTAAGGGAAATATGTAGAATTCATCTAAGGATCTTCATATGTGATCATGTTTTCTGAATGTGTTCCTTCTGTTGCATGCTTTATCCACTGAAGATTTGCAAATCCAGTTGGAATTTGATAAGGAGCATTGTATGTCATTTTGTTAACCTCCCACCACCACTACTATAAGTTTCAAGTACATTTCGGGGTGGCCATAATGGTGTCCTAAGAAAGAAGCTTTTGCCAAAGATAGCACATACCTCAGATCAAAGTCTATATACTCTTCAAATCGGCAGAAATATTCTGTCTATGCAACGATTCCATGTTAGTTGCACATACAAACTTTACACGATTTGATTTTGATGTACTGAAACCTGATGTGATTTTCGTACTACCATGGTAAGTAAAGCCGTTTTCACTTTTACCTGATGTGATAATAGTAACTTCTGCAATACATGTCTTTACTATACAGAAGTATCAAGTATGTAGATTTGGTATATTTCCAAGTCTCTCACCCTTTTTCAGTGTTGTGCTTCCATGATTGCTTTTTTACAAGTTTTACAACTTATAGCAATAGCCCCTTTACTGGGTTGGACAAGGCTTAAAACATTTGTTTTGCTAGGAGGAAATTTTACAAATGCTATCCCAATTAAAGTCCATTCATCATTTTGGTGCTTCATCTCTAAAACTATAATAATAGTGCATCAACAATGACAATCAACGTAAAATTGATGCCCTCCGTCAAAAACCCTGTTAAGTTATATATTTTCAAAGGCAAACTCGTATCTTCAGCCAATGACTCATCCAAAAACATTTTATGTTCTAGTAAATCGTTCATTCCTGCATTATATTCCTGTCAATCATCACTGTCCTTGCCAATTGCCGTTTGAGAATTATGCACGTATTGGAACTTTGGAAGCGTAAACAAGAGAAACAGCTTAACATTATCTTTGATGGACATTCTTAGTCTTAATAGACATTCGCCATAATAGAACATGTTAAACTGAAAAAGTCAATCTGATGATTTAGTGAGACATATGATTAGCACAAAGACCTTCACATTATAATAGGGTATGTATTGTGGTTGACTGACTTGATCCCAATCTAAAACAATCAAACAACCTCATATGGTATGTATTTGGATAATCTCATGAGACAATGGTGATTACTTTCAATTATTAAAGTTCAGAACATACAAAACTACACCCGACATTGTTTCCATATATATGAGAAATAGAGAAAGCGTGTGCCCCTTGTTCTTCTGAATCTAGTATATCTGTCACTCTTTTTCTGTGGATATCTTTGAAGCGAAAAAGCTAATGCAGATTTACAGATAACTAAGTACAATGACGAGTGGCAGAAAATGATGGGCTTATGGAGTGGTCATTGGCTGAAGAGACAGGTTTGCCTTTAGAAAAAACCAAACTTAACCGGGTTATTGACGGATAATATCAATATTGTGTCGTGTGTCATTGTTGAAGCACCATTGTTGTAGTTTTGAATATTGAAAATGAACTCTAATTGGATACCATTTGTAAAATTTCCTTCTTTACTTGTGGGGAAAAGCAAGCGTTATTCATGATAATATGCATCACATATATTAAGACAAGAGACGTTGGAAAGTGACAAGGCACCATGAACCATCTATTGCTCCATTGTTGAATGAATCAGCTAGAAATAAACTGATTGAATTTCATGATATGAGGTTTGTTTGTTGTACACTGCATATTATACAGACTGAAAATTGGTTCTATCAGTGTAAAAGGTGAGTTTATGAGAGTCAAACTGGTAAATGCATGGTCTTTTCACTAACTTTTATAATCAATCACAACCATACATTTTTATCACCCATTTAACCACCCAATAAGTAGTGTTATAAAACAATCTAACCACCCATTTAAGTTGGTTTAAGTGCATCATGGTGCACCCAACACGCTCTAAACAAAATGATGTTCATATGTATACGTAGCTATAAAGACAACCGTTGATAAATACATTGTAAATAGTTACTATTCTAAGGCCATCTCCAATAAAAGAGCTAAATTGAGATCTCTAACCTTTTTTTATAAATTATGGTCTCTAACAACGTAGAGCAAGAGTGTTGAAAGGCCGAAAAGAAGTGGGGAGGGCTCAATATAGCCTTATTGGTGGCACTTTAGCTTTGATGGGACCTATGCAAAATCAAAAGCAATTAACCCACACATGCATGATTCTGACCTTGTGCATGGATTTGGAAAACAATCTAAGGATCCATATCAATTTCTCATGTGTGATCTAAGAATGTATATTCAAAGAATAATCATTTTTTTATTAAATAGGATAAAGGCCAAAATTTAACACTGTTAAAATATTATTTTAAAAGGTTAAATTATAGCTCTCCTCTCATTATAGCTCAGATGGCCTAACCACACTCAATTTCAAAGTCTAATATTTCCCATAAAGTATAAGATTTTCAAATTTAAAACTTCAGTCATTTCAATAACCTTTAAACAATGGCAGATTAGCTCAGAAATGGGTGCGCACAGTACGATTGGTGAACTTGAAAGCTAATCGGCAGTTCGGCACCATTATCACCAGCCAAGCCAAACAAGTACTTTACCGTCTGCTTTTCTCAGCACGTTTCTGACTAAGACGTCGTCGATCAACGTCGCACCGTTGGAGAGGAAATATCTCACATCAGAAAAGGGACAAATAAAATATAACTTATAAGTGGATGAATTGTATCCAATTGTACCGAGACCTTTTGTGATTAAAACCCAACACCTTAAAGGTGGTTAAGTTGGGACAATATCGGTACAATGGTGATCCACGAGCCACACTTGTCCCAGTTCAAGTTAGTATCAGAGCGGGTCTCTCTTCAATTACTTCTCCCAACGTAACGGGGGAAAGTCTCCCATCATAATAAGCTCAAATTTGGGTTCATCGAATCAAATTGCCGTCGAAAAAATTCTGATTGGCCCATACCATACCAAGTGCCTACAGTGGGTCTTGGATCGCATACCCCAATTTCCAAAATGGGAATTGGACTGAATGAATTTCACGTGTCAAACCTAAAAAGTTAGGTTGCACGTGAGAGGGGGTGTTGGAGAGGAAAAATCCAACATCAGAAAAGAGACAAATAAAATATAACTTATAAGTGGATGAATTGTATCCAATTGTACCGATGCCTTTTGTGATTAAAACCCAACACCTTAAATGTGGTTAAGTTGGGAAAATATCGGTACAATGGTGATCCACGGGCCACACTTGTCTCAGTTCAAGTCGCACCACCAAAGTAACTCCGTTCCAAGTTCCAACTCCGACACGTCTAAACGACGTTCAAGACTCGAGAGCGTCGCCATCAATCGTGTCCTGTCATCTGGCACTGTTCCTGAACCCAATGGGCGCTTGACACGTCGTGCTGTTACTGCACTCCACCGGTGACAGTTGGCCCTTGAGAAACGGCGGGGTTTTCAGATCGGAAGTGATATGTTTACCAGGACTATGTTCGTATCCATCTTTCTTGAGCAAAGCACTGCCATTTCAGTCTTTAATTATAACGTGCATGCACACCAAACTTTAATTCTAGCTATCTGTCTCAAAATGTCGATCTCAAGTTCCCAACCATTGTCTCTTGTTGATTGCACTACCTAATATCGAAAATAATTACTTGAAACTGGCTAGGGTACGTTTTTCTTTCTTTCTTTCTTCTTAGAACGATACTCTTCAATTATCAAGTTGCTTAGACGATTAACATAGCATAACGTATTAATGCCTTAACTCTCGTACTAAACGAGGAGTACTGTTATCGAATCTAAACTAAGCTCTCTTCTGATCATCACCTTCACAAAGGCATGAAACGCGCACTCGCCTAATTGAGCAGAACCAACAAAAAATCTAATAATTCATCTCAGAATCTGTGTCCAGCCATTTCCGAAGCTTGACACACGAACTCAAAATTTCTCTTAATTAGATTTTTTGGTCAGTCTCTTAATTAGATTTAGAAGCAGATGTTTATAACTGGATGAGACGAGAAAAAAATTAGACGGACGTACAGGACTATTATAATTGTGTACTTTCTTACATGTTCGGCTGCCCATGCAGTACTACTGTTGTCTACAATAAGAAGTCCATCCTACCGTACCATCCACACGTACCTTAATGATTATTTTCTTTTCACATAATTATTTTGTACATACGGATGAGTCTTGGTTATATAATTGTTTATCATATGACTATTTAAAAATGGTCTAAAGAATCATTGATTAAATTAAATAATTAAAGTGATTTACACTTTTAATTAAATGATTGGATGCATGAATTTGTAATCCTTGTAATAAGGGTTATAAAATCATGTATTCATAAATATAATTTGGTTGTGAGGTAAATGAGAAATTGTCACCCAAAGACGGCTAGTTCAAATGAGAAAATGAATTTTGTCTCACATTAGAAAAGTGAGAAAGGAATAAGGCTTTAAATAGAATCTCACACTTTGAAGGTGTAACCATGACAAGCACATATGCTCTCTCTCGCACACGGGGTGAGGGAGCAAATCACAGGTCAGAAGCCCAATTTCTTCACTTAGGCCCCTGCGACCTGCAGACATGAATGCAGCTCAAATTTATGGTCTGAGATCCCAGGTTGTTTTTGAACTGACGAATTTTATTTTTTGACCTTTTCCATGTCTGAAAGCTGTAACAAACCTTTTAAGTCTGATTATGACTTTGTAACTTTGTAACAGACTTATTAAGGGCTGTTTATGATTGTATGTAAAAGACAGAAAGCTATCAATTGTAGATGATTTCCAACACTATATAAAGGCCACCAATCCTTCATTCTGAACACACCAACAACAAACACATACTTTTTCTCTAAAAAAGCTTCTCTACTCCTATTCAGTTTTCTCAGAAATTCGGTGATAGTTTGAAGGTTTTTCCTAGTTCGTTGAAGCTCTTGTTCGTAGTGTAACAACTTGAGCTTGATTGTCCTTTTATCATAGGATACCAAGCGGCATTGAGTTCTTTGCACCGATTGGGACGCCGTAATTCGTCTTAAGGACACCGTGTGATACACGGGACTGGACAAACTTTCATTGGTTGAATTCTTATTCTCAAATCCTCAATTTATCATTTTATGGTTCTGTTCATGTTCATGCAATTTGATTAATTATAATTAATTTTCGTTATTTCATTTTGTTAGTATATAAACAATATAATCACCACATTTTGCTAACAAATGGATCAATTGTGGTAATTAAGGACGCATGAACTTCAAAATACGAAGAAGATTCATAATGTGTTTTGATTTTGAACATGTTTAATTTATGAAATCATGACTTGCACGAGATAGGGCTCCGTAAACACAGGAAGTAGGGTTTTGGAAAAAGGGTGTTTCGTGGGGCTTGTCCGACGGCGCCCCTGCGCTGGCGTTGGCTTCTGGCCTTGTCAGCGTAGGTTTGGTGCCGCCGGACAGGTTTTCTTGGTGTTCTTCTGGTTGTGGGTTGCTGCACAGGTCAGTTTCTTGACGGAGGACAAAGACCAGGTTTTCATTCAGTGTAAGAAGGCTATAACATCTCAAGCAATACGGGGGCCAATATCTGACATCAGAGTGGAGTTTGATCCTCAGAGATTTGAAGAGGTTCCTTGTCAAGAGATTGAGAACGACGGGTCCTCAGAGTACGGAGGCGACGACAACGACTCTGTGTTTTCAGAGAACAACAGCGTCTATGACCCTAGGAGTGGTCGTTGGCTTCTCGGCGGGACACAGTGGCGGTAAGAAGGGATTATGTTGAGGATTCGACGCTGGCAGTGGTACAGCCTTTGTAGCGGCGCTAGAGATAAAAGGCAGAAGACGGTGTCGGGGCTTTGTTGGGCCGGGTGGAGCATGTCGGGGTCTTCCAAGGGGATGGTTGTGTGGGCTTGGGCCAGAAGTCGGATTGAGTCTTCTTCCACTCCAAACTTTGGGATTGGGCTCTAGACATGGGCCTTAGGCCTTTGCTTTATTTTTATTTTTTGTTAGTTAATAGTCTTTTACAGTGTGTCGGTTGTCCCTCCTCTTTTGGACAAGGGTTTAGGGTTTTTATGGGTTGGTGTTGGTCGTCCTTTTTCTTTGGGTGAGGATTTAGGGTTTTGGTATGATGGTGTTGGTCGTCCCTCCTCTTTTGGGCGAGGGTTTGGGGTTCTGGTAGAGTAGTGTTGGTCGTGTTGCTGGGAGAGCCATAGTTATGGTGTCGTGACCAGAGACCAAGGTTCTAAAAGTCGCTAGTCGGTCGGCCGGTCGGGGACTAGCGAGTAGAGGAGTAGTCGGGAGAGTACTCGGGGAGTACTCGGTTTTTATTTTTTGGATTTATTTTTATTTTTAAAACATATAATTAAATATAATTTTTTAAAAGGTAATATAATGTCCAAAATAATAAATATAGTCAATAAAATGTCGAGTTTGGCCGATTTTTTTACTGAGTTGGGCCGATTTTTTTCAGAGTTAGGCCGACTACTCGGCCGATTTTCTTCCGGCCGACTACTCGGCCGATTTTCTTCCGGCCGACTTTGTACTCTGATTTTCTTAAAATCGCCTCGGGAGGACGCCAACTAGCGAGTACTCGGCCGACTAGGCCAAGTTTTAGAACACTGCCAGAGACTATCTTAATGTCGGTTAGTTCTTGTTGTCAATTTAATAGGGATGTTACTTGTGCATATATGCTAACAGTTTTGACATATGGTGTTTGAAATGATTGTTTCTTCTTGAGGTTGACTGTGAGGATGTATCGAGGCTTCTGGTTTGGTTGGGTTACAGTTGAACCTGTTTCTGTTCTTGTCAACTGTAATCGCAGGTGTTTCTGGTAGGGGTGGGCGCGGTGCGGTGCAATGCGGTTTAAGACCAAAACCGCAGTGCAGACTGCATTGTCAGTGTTCTAATTTTGCAAACTGCAACTCTTTTAAATAATGCAAACTGCATTTTCGGTGCGGTTCGGTGCGGTTTGCTTTAAACCGCATTAAATAGTTAAACCAACATTCAACATGAAATAAAAAGTAACATGTTGAAACATCGAATGATGATTAATATCAGAGACTGAAGAACAGAGTTGAATTAAATGATGTTAGCATTTATGCTTTAAGAACATACTATATGTAAGTCCATATACATATCTGTGTGTGCATCTGTGTCCAATTCTAGCAAATCAGTTTGCATGATAAATCAAGCAGTTTGAAGCTTGATGTACAATGAATAGTGCTCAAAGATTAACAAAAGTAAAATGGAAATACTTTGACTAAACAAACAAGGGAAAGAAAATTCATGGGCATACCGTATAAACATTAAAATGAATCTGTAGAAATCAGAGATTATGTTCAACAAGTACCATGTTCTACTTCCAGATCTTCACGTTTTTCATGTTTGAGATGTTCCCTTAGCTTTTCAGGTCTAATGCTTATTTCATCATGTTACATTATACACATTGATTTATGCCTATTCAAATGGCAATAGGAGCAGTGCATATACGTTATTACTATCTCTTCCGTAACCTATTGCCTTCCAAACATGTACACTATCAAATAAGCTGATTTTAATCAAAACAATCCGCATATGTAATTGCATCATTTGAATTCCAACAAGATTAACAAACCTAACACTAAACTAAACGTCGTTTGGTTTGTAAACGGTTCGGTGGGTTTAAATCGAGGGGTTTTATACACGGAACCGCAACTGCACCGTTTGAAAATGGGTTGGTGCGGTGTATGAGCAAAACGACGTCGGTTTGTCTAAATTCAGTTAAATTCGGTTAATAATTCGGTGTGATGCGGGGGTGACTGCATTTCAGGCTCAATGTTCCCACCCCTAGTTTCAGGTAGAGGGGGAGAAGTGGGAGAAATTTATTTTCTCCATTGATATCCTTCATGATTATAATATTGTATTCTCCGTTTAATGAAATTATTTTCCCTAAAAAAGAACATGTTTAATTCTTAATTCTCCTCCGTTTCCCATCCCTTTTACGATCCTTTCTCTATTCCTTTTTCTACGGCTGCAAAAATTGCCTCACAATTTCACGTATGTGTCCCATCAGTTGTTTTAATTATATGATTTATATATCTCTTAGGCATTTCTAATACAATTTTGTCAATATATTCAACACAAGCCAGGATAATTTTTTCATTCATATATTCAACATAAGCTAGGATAGGTCATTACACACCGTCCGGCCGCCATCAAAACATAACAAGGCGTTTAGTTAGGGATGTTAAGTTAAAATGGAAAACCAAAAAATAACTGCACCAAAACAGAACCATAACCGAAAAAACAGCACCAAACCGCAAAAAAATCCGATAACCGAAAGATTTAGTGTGGTTTTGGTTTCGGATGTCTATACATCGAAACCGCACTGAAAATCGATTATATATATTGTAAATGAATTATATATATATATATACACTTTATAGAAAATTTATATAGAAAGTTGGGCATAAATGAAGCCAAAAAAGAGATTGCTTGCTTCTCTGTCCAAGTCCAAGTGTCTAGATATGAAAATTCGACTATCTGATATGATCATTATAACGAAAGATGTATATGATAAAAAATTCAACAAGATCTGACAACGTTAAGGGCTCGATCGAAACGGTCAACCATAATCTATCGTCACTTATCACATGAAAACGCTCATATCTGCCTCTATGTGATGTAGTTTGGTCGAACCTTACACACAAATAACTCTCATGTAGATGAGACACAACCGCCCATATAAATTTTTTGAGACATTTACCTTTCGACGATAAGGTTCCCCATAGAAAATAATAACGGTAAATATGGTTTACCGCTATTATCGGCAGTGACGGAGCCACTAAGAAATCCAATGGGGCTCTTACCTCACACATCTTTTGGTTTAAATTTTTTCATGTAATCAGAGGGGCATAGATATATGGTGTGCCCCAGTAGTAAAAAATGTTAGTTGTACTTTGGAGGGCTAGGGTTCGAGTCTCTCCAGTAGTGTTTTAAATTTTGTTTCACCTTTTTCTGTTTTTATTTTTTTTGTTTAACATTTTCATATTTCCACCTTTTCCATTTTCATTTTTTCTCCTCAGTTTAACTCTAAGTTGACTTACTTTTTCTTTTATTTTCAATTTTTTTATAAAGTGATATATTACTCTATCTCTTTATCATAACATTTTTATTTAATTTGTTCACATAAAAGAAATTGGATGTTGTTGATAAATGATTCATCATATTCTTATGATGACAACATCAATGTACTAGTATAATAAAGACAATTAAGTTCACTCAATTTAAATAAAAAAATCATATTAGAGAAGTTCATCATAACATCATTTGAAGTTTTACCCTTAACAATCTTTCTCTCCTATCTCCGTCAACCTCTCACTCCCAATATTATTCTATATTTTCACTCTGCCTATCCTCTCCAGTCTCTAGTCTTCGATCCCATCTCTCTCTCTCTTTGTGACCGGACTCGTCACTGCCGGCGTCAGCGTTGCGGTTCGAAACCCGGCCGTCGTGATCATGGTGAGGATGCAAGGAAGCTCACTCTGGATCTATTCCTGAGTAACTGTCCTCATGCTCTAATGACGGAGTCCGTCAACCTCACTATTGCTCAGATTTGGCTGTCACCATGGTTCAGAATTAAAGGAACCAAATCTCTGGCATTGTCAAGAAATAACGTCGGTCAAGTCTTCGTTAGCTTCTGTCGCCGTCATCAGAGTGCAACCCAACCTCAAGGATGATCGTAATCTTCAACTTCAGGTCATGGATCTGGTCTCTCACTTGCTGCTACTGCTCAAACTTCCCGCAGTTTATATATATATATATATATATATATATTTTATTTTGTTCGTCAGTGATCTTAAATTCCTCATGATTTGGCTTGTTGGAGGTGTGAGTCGCGGGAGTCGCTATTGAGAGTCGCGGGAATCACTATGAAGAGCAGGACCTCTTTCTTCAGTGATGTTTCAGATCTAAAGTCGCGTAGCCTCTCTGAATTAGAAAATGACGTCTCTAGTGCCCTTTGATCACTCGAGGTTCAATCGCTGCTGCTAGATTTTGGCTATGTCGACGATTCCTAGAAGTTTAACTAAGAGTTTCTAGACGACATCAGAGCATAAGAAGAAGCCACTGTTGACCTTATTACTCACAAGAAATTTGTCAAAGCTGACTTTGTCTATGTTATGTTATGAGGTTTGATCTATTTCGCTCCTTTTGTGGTTGTTAAACAAGTCAAATTGGCTTATGCTGAGTGAAGTTTTCTAATTCTTTAGTAAGACATGCATTGGAAGTATGAGAGGCAATAAGAATTGAATTTTGTTCTCTTGAATTCACGGCCAAATTTAATTTTACTTCTTTGTGTTCTTGATGTAGACTTGTGTCATTGAACTTTGTATTCTTAGTTAGCAGTGACATAACAATGATTAGTATCAATGATGGAAAAAAACTTGAGATCTTGAGGGTCAGGAACTGAGTTACTAGGAGTCAACAATTGATATATCTGAGTTATTGGGTGTCAGTAATTATTATATCTGAGTTACTGGTGTCAGTAATTAGAATATATGAGTTACTGGGTGTCAGTCACCAAGTTATCAATGGTTATTGAGGGTTAGGAACTCAGTTACTGAGGTCAGTAATTAGAATATCTGAGTTACTGGGTGTCAGTAACCGAATTATTGATAGTTATTGGGGGTCAGAAACTGAGTTACTGAAGCTCTGTAACTGATTTACAGGTGACCGAAATCCGGTGCCGGCAACCTGTGACCGAAAACCGGAGTCCAGCAGTGCTCCGACAAGTCTTATCTCTATTGTAACAGACACGGGTTAAAATGCTTTATAAATTATTAATTTAATATAGTTTTGATAAAAAATTATGTAATTAAACATAAATAAGTGTATCTTTCATTCAATTAGGTTTCAAAATCTTATTTTCATTAAAATAAGGTTTGACTTTTATTTTTTTGGGTAAATAATTATTAGTCCAAAATAACACCCAAAGAAAGAACACTGGAAACGTAAAGAAGCTGTACATAAAGTTTGGCTTTTGCCAACAGCAAGTAAAATTGCAATAACTATCACATTTTTTCTTCCAAAGAAAAACTTTCAGAGGGGATAAAAAACCTTTGGATAATCTTTACATCAATTACCAGAAATTAAGTTTATGTACTATGAATGACAATTTTTTAACACGCGGTATTCACAGTAGCATCACGCTCTTTGGTATTCCATCTTCCTGATGTTGCTGGATTCATCGACGACGTGTCAATCAAGATTAGGTCGTTTCATCGAATGCCATGACCTACAAAAGCCAAACAATAATTCCATAGTTAGACTCTACACATTCATGAACAATGACATTTTTCTTTCATTCCTATCTTTTAACATCAAATGAATCTTACAAATATAGCTTTAAATGGCCCTTAGTTTTCTAAAGTTGATAAAGCTATATGTAGCATCACAATCCCTAGGCAGTACAGAACGTCTGTAGAGTTTCAAGACAAAGGAGGGTTGTATAAAACTCTCAATTCCAAAGTCAATCTGCATTGATTATACCCAGACTGAGCAAGTGAGCAGGAATAATAGATATTCAACAATACAAAACCAAACTGCTTGATCATTCAGCTCGAGTACTTTGATAGCGAGAAAAGAAAAATCTACTCCAAAACAGAGATTACTAGAAACTAAGCAAGTAATATAGAGATGCATGACTACTAGAAACTAAGCCTGCTCAAGGATTATCATGACTCATGAGTACGAACAAAGTCTGCTAAAAAAACAATTGGTACTGTTACCTTGCCACATACAGGACAACTTTCACTTCTCTCCATCCACTCGTATATACAACCCAGATGATAATGATGAGAGCATTTTGTCAATATTTTGGGGTCTTCTGGAGTATATTCTGCATACAAAGGAAAATGGTAAACAAGTGCGAAGTCATACAAAATGTTGGGGTATACTTTCCAGAATTATAAACCAATCAAAATTGCAAGAAACATCAGAAGAGCACAAGTACTCTACCCTAATGAAAATAGCATCTGACAACATAATGCCACGACCTCACCCTCCCTTTACATACACAGTTAGTTTGAATTAATCCAGCAAACAAACAATATAAACAGAGTCCTAAAAGGATTGGCCTAATCATTGATATTGAGAAAAGTGTGGTGTCAGTAGCCATCATCAAATACTAAAGATCCAATCGGGAGAAGTTCATATTCCTATAGATTGAGAAAGAAGAAGAAACACCAATCAAGAAATTACCAATGAAAATACCTTCAAGACACGTTGGGCAAACATCCTCTTCTTCTGAAGATGTATAAACGATCGCAAATCCAGTTGTTGCTTTTGCCGATGACAACCTCATTGAGGACCTGGAACGATGTTCCTTGGATCCCTCTTCACAAGCAGATCCATTCCATTTGTCACCTGCAGTCAAACATTCTGAATCTGCATCGGTATCACTTCTTAGAGGTTCAGACTCCTCATGAGAATGACTGGTGCCTTTCTCACGCCTAGAAACCAATCCATCCCGCTGCAAGCTGGTGTATCTGGGGTCAGCATCATAAGGCAAAGGCCTCGGAGGAGAGCGATACATGTCAGATAAAGAGCTATCAAGTGAGGCTGCAGAAGTTATTGATGCAGCCCCCTGAATGGATGTAGGGAGCGACGGGAGCGACTGTAGTTCCCCTCTTCTGAACAGTGATGAATACTACAAATAACAGAAGAAAAGGATCACATTTCCCTCTAAAATATAAAGAACCCATAATTAATACTACAGATATTTCTCTTCACAATGATGAACAGATATGAATTTCAAATGCATGGAAATTCAAAATTAAAAAGAACTAAAGAAGAGAGACGAAAACAAGAAGTTTTTAAGTTCACTAACAAGGATGACTAAGCATACCACATTTAAAAAGTTTTGAACAAAGCAGTTGGCACACGGACAGTTCCTCAATGCAGAACTGTTTGGATTCACATAATCTTCCAAATCATCGGCATTCAAACAACAACAGACAGCACCCATAATGCCAGTATTGAAACACAACTCCCCAACAATTCTATACTCTCATACGCCGAAAAATTTAAGCTCCACTTGTGCACTAAGAAAACATCCGGGAGCACAAGTGTGCTTTGACAAGACCGAGAGAGGACACAAAGCTCGCAGAAGTCCGACAACCTCCGCGGACCAGCACCCTCCCTCTCTGACTAACAATCCTGGATGGCCTTGTGGTTTTGATATATCTTAAGGCTGCATTCCTCACCTGAAAAATAAAAGACAGTCATGCTTTAGTATCAAAGAATCACATTGACAAAAGAAAATGGTTACTCTAAAAACTTCGTCGAGTGCACTAGATAAATGAACTAAAGCACAAAACACATGCAATGGATGTCAAATAAGCTGATCGGGATATACTTCAAAATCATGTCATATTCCCTATGAAAGATTGTAAGCACATAACTAACTACAGCTGTGATACTATGACTCCTACAGAGTATGGCATGTTTCTAATACAATGCACTAAATTGATAGTGACTATGATAAAATTTCACTGGCCAATATCTCGAAGAGAAAATGTTCTCACTTGTGTTCAAAAGTGACCATCTTTCATACCTTTCTTCATAACAAGACCACAACCAAACATACAAAACGCATAGAAATAGATTTGAAGTCTCACCAAATTGAAACTCATCCATGCAAAATATCATTTTCTCTGCTCTCAAGCAAAATAAAAGATGAAAAGATCAACCCAAAACACACACAAATTAAGTAAACAAGATCAACCCAATTGAAAAGATCAAATTTTTGAAGAGATAAAGATTGCCAAAACTAAAGTTTGCAGCAAACCTATCAGTTGCAGATATCAAACATGACACAATCAGAACAATCAAAACTACTCTACAAAAAGCAACAATTGCACAAAACCCAGAAAACGGAGAGATTAAAAGTACCTGAGGAAAGGTGGAATGGAGAGATAGAGATTGATCTTGGTGGATGTACAGAGACAGGGGCAACCCAGAAATTGAGTAGAAAAATTTGGATTCTTTGGATAAATTATATATAGATGATTCGAAAATCAGATACTAAAAATGGGAGTGGGTTTCGTAATGGGAATTTGGAAGCAGCAATTGTGGGTTTTTGGATTTGAGGTGATGATATCAATTTTTAAAGCCACCTGCTTTAAACTTTCTCTTGACTGTGGTGCCTCATTTATTGTTATTGTATTTGTGTGAATAATAAAGAATGCAAATTTAACTTTATAATGATGTTGACCCAATCCCAAAAGTAATAAAAATTCATAAGAAAATATCTATTTGGCCGGAGCTTAGTAGTTAGTACTCACATTCTTTGTGACGGTAATGTTAACGAAAATCGAATGATGACGATCAGAAACGGTAATGTAAACGAAAATGGTTACTCACTTAGGTTCTAACAATCAAATTAGCGGTTGATTATGAGACTGTTAATTAATCAGAGTTGTTCATTTGGTTGATGTAATCAACTGAAGTTAATATCATTATTGATTAATTGAAGTTTTAAACGGTTACAATCATGAATTTACAGTAAAGAATTTAGTTAGCCACGTATATACTAGTTCGAATAAGATTAAAGTCACCTGAAAGCTAATAAAAAATAAAAACTATATTGAAAATTGATATAATTGTATGATGATGTATGGTGTAGTGCCTCCTAATCATGGGAATTTCCTCTATGGTATAGTGCTTCTTTTTCAGCATGGTATTGTTCAACCCCCCTAAGTTGGTAGGTTTAAGGAGGACGAGGATACCATCATTCGTTTTAATTGGTTCATAACGATGATACTTGCTTCCAATCAAAGTTTCAGCCTTAAACACTGTTTCACAATTTCACTATTTCACTATTCTACACAACAACTCGCTACAATTTTGTTACCATTTACAGATCGCATTCACACGTATTGTCTCTGCATACCTCATTCATAGATAAGTTAAAAATGTTATTCCTCTTTAGCGTAAGTTCATCCTACATTGCAAGAAAATGTTATCGTTCCTCTCCTAAGTCTGGGACGGAGTACTAGGTGGAGATTTAGGCATTTACTTTCATGAACTGCAAATGAAAAGGAGGCTGTCTATTCAACACATACGAGAAGCAAAGCAGCAGATGATGTGCTTCTTATCGAAACCACTCGGGAAAGAAACATAAGGCCTTCGCAATGGAAAGATGGGAGTTGATGCACCATCTAGGGGAACACAGCTTCTTGAAAGACAGGTTATATTCTTTTCTAGATAGTAGCCTAAACATCATTGTTAGATTTTTCTTAAGGCTTCTTAAAAGAAGTGGTTTGCATATTTTCTGGATGTTGGGTTGGGTTGGTTTGGCTTCAATCTTTAGAATAATTGGGGTAAAATGTAAACCGCAAACCCCACTGCCCGGCTGTGAAAGAATGGGTTGGGCTCGACTTTAACGTTTCATTTTGTGTGGTTGAATCTGCATTATACGGTAGTTTTAATTTGTTTCTTGAAACATGCTGTTTACAGAAAGCCCATGTTCAGCAATTTCTCGCTACTGAAGATGCACTGAACAAAGCTGCAGAAGCTAGGAGTCTCAGAATCTTAGAAGGCGTTTGCATGGAAATAGTGATGGAGTGTCTTCAGGCATATCACAAAATGTGGGCAGTCTTAGGCAACTTGAGGTAAACTTTATTGGATATCAATTGAATTGAAATTACCTAGGAATATTGAATGTTGTAAAGCTCAATTCTGTATCTATAATCCTTATTGCTGCGGCTAGGAGAATTCTTTGGTCTGGTTCAATAGTATCATCTGGTGATTTCTTTCTGTAGTTGGAGGTTTGGGCCAAGGAAAGAGAAGTTGCCAGCTTGAGGGCAAGCTTGAATACGCTAATGTCTGAAATACAGCACCTGAATACATCATGTGCAGAAAGAAAAGAAGCTGAAGATTCATTGAAAAAGAAGTGGAAAAAGATTGAAGAATTTGATTCCCGCAGATTTGAGCTTCAATATTGCCTGTAAAACTGCATGATCTACATGTAATGTTGTTTTGCATTTGGTCATCCAATTAATGCAAATTTCTATTGTTAATATATGCCTTGAACCAGTCATCCGGGGATACAAGCTATTCGGAGATCTCGCTGTCCGGTCAGCGAGTCGGGGTCCAGGGGCGACGTGCCCTGGTTTGGAAGTTCGGGGGCAACGCCCCCGAGGCCCAAGATACCTGTTATGCTGGGTTATGGTTTTCTGTTGGGCTTAGTATATAGGATTTAGGGTTTAGTATATAAACGTCCTAAACCTAATTGTATTATGCATTCGGTGTTTGTTTTTCCTCAAGATAATAAAACTGTTCTCCTCTGGTCGTGAGCGTAGCTAACACATTGTTAGTAAATCACGTAAATCTATGTTCTTTCTTACATTCGTTACAACAAATTGGTTTCAAGAGCACCAGGAAGGGTTTGAATTTTGGGAAGAAAGATGTCTGGTTTGAACGTGAAGATCGATAAATTCACGGGGAGAAACAATTTCAGTTTATGGCAGATCAAGATGCAAGTCTTGTTAAAACAACAAGGGATGTGGGCGCTGCTTATGAAGAAGTCGGAGGATCCAGAAATCACTGAGATGACCAGTCTGGAGGAGAAGGCACACTCGACAATTTTGTTGTGTCTTGCAGATGATATAATCACCGAGGTCGCAGAGGAGGAAACTGCGGCTGGTCTGTGGTTGAAGCTTGAGAGTCTATACATGACGAAGTCTTTAACCAACAAGTTGTTTCTAAAGCAACGTCTGTTCAGTCTGCGAATGGAAGAAGGTACGACTCTAAGAGATCACTTAGATCAGTTAAACACAATTCTATTAGAGTTGCGTAACATTGATGTTAAAGTTGATGTTGAAGATGCTGCCCTAATTCTGCTGGTATCTCTACCTTTGTCGTATGAGAACTTTGTGGATTCTTTTATTGGTGGGAGAGATACTGTGACTCTGGAGGAGGTTAGATCATCTCTTCATACTAGAGAGATGCGTCATAAGGCGACCGGTACAAGTTCAGACAGTCAGGCTGCTGGGTTGGTAGCAAGTGGAAGTATGAGACAGGGAAGCTCGGGGAAGAAGAAATTCAAGAAACCAGTTTCAAAGGGTTCCAACTCTAATGATGTCTGTAACTACTGTAAAGAGAAGGGACATTGGAAAAACGAATGTCCAAAGAGGAAGAAGCAGCATGAGAAAGCATCAGGTACTGCTGTTGTAGCAGAAGTTGACACCAATTCTGAAGAGGATTTGGCCCTGGTTGCAGATGCACACACACATCACAGGGATGTGTGGATTTTGGATACCGGGGCGTCTTATCATATACGTCCATGCAGGGAGTGGTTTTCAACCTATGAGCAGATAGATGGAGGCAATATTTCTATGGTTGACAGTTCTGCATGCAAGGTGGTTGGAATAGGCTCAGTCAAAATACGGACACATGATGGTAAATTCTGTACATTGAATGATGTTAGGCATGCTCCACGCATGACGATGAATCTGATTTCTTTGGGTTTACTAGACAGCAAAGGGTTCAGGTACAAAGGCTCATGTGGAGTTCTAAATGTCTATAAGGGTTCCAATGTGGTTCTGAAAAGGTGTCAAGCGGGGTATTTTGTATTTTCTGCAAGGTTCTACGCTGTCAGGTTCTACTGATGTTGCATCATCGGAGATTCACAAGGATGATATGACCAAGTTATGGCACATGAGGCTCGGTCACATGAGTGAAAGAGGGATGCAAACTCTGTCAAAGCATGATCTTCTTGGTGGCCACAAGGTCAAGGATCTTGGTTTCTGTGAACATTGTATCTTTGGGAAGCTACATCGCAGCAAATTTCCTAAAACAATTCATAGAACTAAAGGCACGCTTGATTATATCCATTATGATTGTTGGAGTCCTTCTCGTGTTGATTCTTTGGGAGGTCACAGATATTTTGTGTCTATGATTGATGACTACTCAAGAATGACTTGGGTGTTCGTGATGAAGCATAAAAGTGACGCTTTCAAGAACTTCAAGCAGTGGAAGGCATTAGTGAAAAATCAAATAGGGAAGAAGATCAAGAGGTTGCGAACTGATAATGGTCTGGAATTCTGTTCTGCTGAATTTGATGAGTTCTGCAAGTCTGAAGGTATTGCAAGGCATCATACAGTCCGGAATACACCACAACAAAATGGTGTAGCAGAACGTATGAATCAGACACTTCTGGAGAGAGCTAGGTGCATGCTCTCTAATGCTGGATTAGAAAGAAGGTTCTGGGCAGAAGCGGTAAGTACTGCATGTTATCTGATAAATCATGGACCTCACACATGTATACATCTCAAAACACCTTATGAGATGTGGTCTGGTAAGTCTGCTGATTACTCCAATCTGAGGGTTTTTGGGTGTACTGCTTATTATCATGTAAGTGAGGGTAAGTTAGAACCAAGAGCTAAAAAAAGAGTGTTTGTAGGCTATGGGGATGGGGTTAAAGGTTTCAGACTCTTGTCTCCATACGAAAAGTGAGTTATACTTAGTAGAAACGTAGTATTTGATGAAAATTCTATGTTTAACCCTACTGTGAAGTCTATTATAGTATCAGAAAATTGTAGTGTTGAGAGACAGGTGAAGCAACAAGTCACTGAAGATGAGAGTGAACTACAACAAGAAGATCAACACTTGCATTCAGAAACAGAACCAATGGTAGTTAATCAGCATAGTTTGACTCATGAGCGATCTAGGAGAGCAAACTTTGGGAAAGCTCCCACGAGGTATGAGTTTGAGGACATAGTGGCTTATGCACCTACGAGGAAGCAGTTACATGTACAGAGTCAACCCAATGGCTTGCTGCAATGGGGGATGAGATGGAGTCACTTCAGAGGAATCAGACTTGAGAATTGGCCAAACGACCTCAGGGGAGAAAGATCATTACTTGTAAATGGGTGTTCAAGAAGAAAGAATGATTGTCACCTGCTGAGGGCATTAAGTATAAAGCTCGAGTAGTTGCAAGAGGGTTCCATCAGAAAGAAGGAGTAGACTACAATGAGATTTTCTCGTCAGTGGTCAAACATACTTATATCAAGGTGTTACTAGCCATAGTTGCACATCAGAATCTGGAGCTTGAACAACTAGATGTGAAGACAGCTTTTCTACATGGAGAATTGGAAGAAGAGATATACATGACTCAGCCAGATGGTTTCAAGTTCCTGGAAAAGAAGACTATGTTTGCAAGTTGAAGAAGTCCTTGTATGGATTAAAGCAGTCTCCTAGACAGTGGTACAAGAGATTTGATAGCTATAAGATAGAGATAGACTACATCAGGAGTCCGTATGATTGTTGTGTTTATTACAACAAGGTAGCAAATGGTTCTCTCATTTATCTAGTCCTGTATGTAGATGATATGTTGATTGCTGCAGAAAACAAGTCAGATATCCAGAAGTTGAAGGGTCTTCTCAGTGCAGAGTTTGAGATGAAGGATTTGGGAGCAGCCCGGAAAATTCTGGGAATGGAGATTTACAGGGATAGAAGTCAGAAGAAGCTTTTCTTATCACAGAAAGGTTACATTCAGAAAATACTGTCCAGGTTTGGTATGTCTACATCAAAATCTATAGATACTCCAAGTGCTGCAAATATTCATTTGTCTACTGCGTTTGCACCTAAATCTGCTGAAGAGAAGGAGTACATGTCTCGAGTTCCCTATGCAAGTGCAGTAGGAAGCTTGATGTATGCTATGGTTTGCACTAGGCCTGATCTTGCACATGCTGTTAGTGTTGTCAGCAGGTTTATGGGTGAGCCTGGAAATGAGCATTGGCAAGCTGTGAAGAGAATTTTTCGGTATCTCAAAGGTACGTCTGATGTTGGTCTCATTTATGGAGGTGATACAAAATGTTTAGTAACAAGCTATTCAGATAGCGATTATGCTGGAGATTTTGACACTAGGAGATCTATGACTGGTTATGTTTTTACTCTTGGTGGTTCTGTTGTTAGTTGAAAAGCTACTTTGCAGCCTACAATGACTTTGTCTACTACCGAAGCAGAGTACATGGCTTTGACAACAGCTGCAAAGGAAGGAATATGGTTGAAGGGACTGGTCAGTAGTCTTGGTCTGCATCATGATCAGGCTATAGTATATTGTGACAGTTTGAGTGCAATATGTTTAGCAAAGGATCAAGTTCATCATGAGAGGACTAAACACATTGATATCAGATATCATTTTCTAAGAAGTGAGAGCAGAATTAAGGTGAAGAAAGTGGGTACTGCTCATAATCCCGCAGATATGTTCACCAAGCCGGTTCCAACATTGTTTGGACTTGCTAAATGTTACAAGCTGTTAGTTGCCCTTTGGAGGCAACATCTGAGGCAGAGGAGTTATTTGTACATCTGACATTATTGTGGTGCATCTGGTACATCTGTTATTTGTGAGAGGATTCAAGTCAAGGTGGAGATTTGTTAATATATGCCTTGAACCAGTCATCCGGGGATACCAGCTATTCGGGGATCTCGCTGCCCGGTCAGCGAGTCAGGGTCCAGGGGCGACGCGCCGGGGTTCGGGAGCAACGCCCCCGAGGCCCACGATACCTGTCATGCTGGGTTATGGTTTTCTGTTGGGCTTAGTATATATGGTTTAGGGTTTAGTATATAAACGTCCTAAACCTAATTGTATTATGTATTCAGTGTTTGTTTTTTCTCAAGATAATAAAATTGTTCTCCTCTGGCCGTGGACGTAGCTAACACATTGTTAGTGAACCTCGTAAATCTGTGTTCTTTCTTACATTCGTTACAACATCTATGTTTCACTTGAAAGTTCTTCATATTTCATATATACTGGGGTCAATAAATACAACCTTAAGTCCGTGTTATATGGCCTTTTTTGAACTATGATGGCCAATGATCCTATTTGTGGTTGTATCTTGTATGTATGTGCCATGGATACTTTATGTTGGGGTAGCTACTAGTGCGTCTACTCCCTCAAACATAAGTGATACCTTTTATGTGGGCTCATGAGCCATGATGAGACCCGATCACGACATACATCACGAAGCCCGTCATGCAGGCTACGCAACGACACTCGGAAATCGCTGATCCGCCATCGGGGAGCCACATTGCCGGCCACACCAACATGTCCTCACGGAACACACTTTGGACATCTTGTCCCACATCGGAGATATGTAGAAGAACGGAGTCTCCTCCCTCTATATATAGGAGACTCCACCTATCAATACCAACAAGTTAACCAACTTACAACTTGATCACCACTTGTAATACATGAGCTGTCTATAAGACGCTTCAACTCATTGTACATGTTAAAGTGGATGCAGCCTTTGCCTATAGATGACGTAGTGAACCACTAGAAACCATGTGTCCATTGTCTCTATCCCGTTACATACATACATAACACACGTAGATACATATGTAACTATATATATATATATATCATAGGTAGATACATAAGAAACTATGTAACAACACTATATCCCTGGAAGACATATACGAATGATATATATATATATATATATATATATATATATATATAGTTACATAGTTACATAGTTACATAGTTACATAGTTTCTTATACTGTGGATGTTTTCTAAAGTGATTTTGACAATGTGTAGGATGCTGCCGCCTTCTGGAATCAGCAGCCATTAGCTGCAAGCGAATATGCATCAAGCACTATTATTCCAGCATGCTCAATAGTTATGGATCTTTCAAATAATGTAAAGATCTTATTGATAAAGAAGTATCTGCTTTTGATCAAAGTCCTGATAATAGTCCAAAATAATTACAGCAACTCCACAGGTTCGTCTATTTACATTAGTATTGGATGCTGTGTCACGATTAAGTCTATGCTTTAAGTATCACTTGTAATAATTTCTTTAAAACGAGTTCCATGCTATCTACATTTTCATCTCTAATATTCTTTTTTACATCAACTAATTGGTTTATGGTATTATGCCCCACACCCTGAACTTGAATTTGTGAGACTCTATCCCCACTACAAAACACATGAGGCCATTTGGAACCACAAGGGTCATCCCCATTTTCAGGCCATTTAAAAAGCTCTGGATTCTCCAACCCTTTTCTAAAATCATTCAGAATCTTCATGTCATCCGGGCTAGTAGCACTATAAGCCACACCCAACCGACACAAAAACACCAAACTCCCTACCCTCCACATCCTATCCACGGCTATCTCAACCAGCAACAAATACAAGCCACAATAGCACCGACATAAATTTTCAACCTCAAAACAGAGTATAACAAGCAAAACCCAGATTGAGAAATGCAGGGAAAGACTCAGAACCTGAGAATTTATGCTGAGAAGAGCAAAACCCGGTGGGAATTTCGACACCAGTCCCACAAAGCACAACTAACATCACTCCAATTCTTGCAAGATTCAGAAACAGTGCAAGAAAACGAAAGGCCTATGAAGTCAAGTGACAAGTGATAATGAGTGAAAATGAAACAATTATGGTTACACAATGCACTCTCGCTTTCTTTACCTTTCCAACAAAGCCACAGTCAGTCTAATTACTAAGCGATGAGGCGTGTGACACTGACAGATCACTATCCCACTATAGCAAGTGCTGGTTAAACAGCTTTCTGATGATTTTCCTTACAAGGAGTGATTGAGTGCTTCCTGAGACCAGCTACAGTAAGATTAAGGCTTACTATGGAGTATACCATGGAGTCTCTCCTAAAGATTAAGGTTTTAACATGAGTGATTTAGATTGAACAAAGCAATTTTCAGAAAAGCAACAACACTACCAGAAAACCAATTTCCAGAACTCAAACAAGTAATTGGAGTGATTGAGTGCTTACCCGAAATATGAGAGAGTGGGAGTCGGGTCTGGAGAGGCAGATCGTGCTAGCGGCGCAGAGATTGGGGAGGCGGAGGCGCAAAGAGTTGGGGAGGCAGAGAGATGGAGAAAATTGGGTGTGTTTTGGGGTCGAAAACATCACAGGGTTTAATCGATCTGAATTGGGTCGAAACGGCGTCGTTTTGAAAAAATAAACCAAAACGGCGTCGTTTTGAAGCGGAAAAAACAGAAAAAAAAACCAAAACGGCGTCGTTTTGACGCGGAAAAAACCAAAAAAAATATTCTTCAGCGCGCCTCGTTTCACCCCGCCTCTGCACCGCCTCGTCGCTCCGGCGGTCGCCTTTTCAGCGGCGTCGGGGCGAAACAACCGGCGAGGCTTTTCTCCCTCGCTCCGCCCTAAGACGCGCCCCAGCGCCGCCTCAAAACGCCTCTGAAAACATTGATCTATCTATGCAGCTTGATGAATGGTGGGAGCAATCAGCAGCAACAGTTGTTGACTGGATCCTCGTTGATGGTTTGAATGTTGCTGCTTGGCAGAATCATGTGAAGCAGCTCCTTGCATTTTACGATCAGGAGCACATTCGAATACTTTGAACACTGAATCAAGCAAGAGGTGTTTTGGACCTCCTCCGCCGTCTTCCTTTCTCAATTCTGCCACTCAGCGACTACAAATAACCATGTAAACTGTAGCCCTGTCTGAAAGTAACATCTATACTGTAAAGTTAGGAGTGCAACAGAGCCATACATTGAGATCACGACAGCCATAAATTGGATTTGGGGAAGAGGAGGGTAGCCCCGGGAAGAACACGTCCGGGTCTTCGTTGCTCTGTAATTTGTATCATAACTTTGTAGATTGATTTCTAGTGGCCTGTATTCTCACGAGGCTTGATTGATGCCAGAAGATGGTATATAACATTTGTACCTTCATTTGAATCTTGATGGCAACCATCATTATTGATAGTAGATACTACAAATTTTGTTCACGTAAATATTAACAGAGTTTTCTCCTTCAACCAAATTATGTATCACCAGCTTTTCTCCAAATCCTATGAGACTAGAGTGCCAATCCAGTTTATTATTATACAACTTTTATGAAACAGGCAAGATGGAAATGTTCACCTTTCCACCAATTCACCAAACTTCGTAATCCCTCATTTTTTAGATTTGATTTTTCAATATTGAGATTAACGGTCTTAAACTTTTAAGAACAATATTATAAGACGTTCTTGCATGTCGGCTAATTTTTACAGATTTGAAGCAATGCAAAGTTGAATTATATAAATCGTGGCAAGATGACCATGCTCGAATGCTTCATCAAAAAAATCTATGATCCAACTATGGCAAGAAAAGAAGACCATGCTGTAAATCAAATCTAATCGAATGTATTGTAAGAAGCCAAGATGACCACGCTGCATATGCATAGTGACATAGCATACTATCAATTTACCACTAGGAAGCTAGCAAACAATTAATCTCATCTCTTTGCTTGAAATTGAACAATCTTATCGATCAACTGAGTAGACATGACGAGAACCTAGTACGAGGGGATTCCTCTGGTCCGTGAATTCATGATAAAGAAAGATGCAAGTAGACAAAACGAATACCTTCATGTACTACAAAACTAGCAGCTTTGTATATAAACTTAGACTGTGTTTGCTGGTATCAGGTGAGCAACTTTTCAATTCTTACACCCTTTTGTTGTCTAATGATTGTGAGCCACTGCGTTGGCGTCTTTGTTTTCTTGCAGTACTATGGAGCATGGAGTTGTGGAATATGGACACGAAACGGGTGTCGATCCGTGGATTAGTCTTCTAACAATTATACTTATCCTCGCAATTATAACACCCGAGAAGTAGAAAACTATGAACAACTTAAAGAATCTTGATGCAAGATAGGTCCGACACATGGGGATATCCTTCAAGTCCTAACACTTCACATGCATATCAGTGAAAGATGCAAACAGTTTGATACCAGATGAAGGAGAAGACATGAAGATGATGATGATGATGATGATGAATTCCTTTAGTAACTGGAGGATTATGTCCATCATCAATATGTTAATCTGAATTTTGTAAATACTCATTCAACTCATCGCAATCATCCATGCATGTACGTACTCTTATAATATTCTTGATGCAGTATATAGGGCTATAGGCCGGTTCAGATGAGTCTTTAGTCCAATGTGACAACTCTGTAAAATCTCTATAAATAAAAAAAAGGTGGATCGTAAAAAATTATTATTTTAAAAAAATTATTATATTATTAATAAATAAATATTTATTTATTGATTAATTAATAAATTATTACTTTATAGAGAGTTTGTTATTAAAACTTTCCTTAATTTGTTAAGAGTTTTCTTAATTTTTTATTATATAAAAAAATATATAAGGATATATATTCCGGGAATAATTAAACTAAAAATTAAAATTGTTATGAGTTTTCTTAATTTGTATTATGAAGATTATTTATTCTTTCGTTTAAGTATATAATCAATTAGTAATATATTTCATGATGTTTTTTTAATATTTATTTAATTAATTATTACTTTATATATTTGTTGAGAAATCCCTAAAAATTATTATCTTATATATTTAGCAGGTACCTAGTAAAATGAATAAGTACCGAATCGACACCTGAGAAAATTATTATTTAATTAAAAATTATTAATTTATCAACGATTTATTTATATTGAGGTTTTACTGTATCATGTTATTCTTGGTGAGACTCATTTGATGAACATCATCAGGAAAATATCTAGAGAGGGGTACAAGAAAGATCAATGCTCATATTAGATAAGAAAAAAAAATTAATATCGACAGCGTAGGAATATTGTTTGTGATGAAATAGGAAGAGTTGTACCCCTTTCTTTTGGAATTGTGGAAAGAGAAACTAATATTGCATAAGTCTCTATTTATTTAACAAAAAAATAGGAAGAGTTGTACGTAAGGATTAAATTGATTTTAGGTTCGAAATGAGAAGGATTCTATGAGGGTTTTGCTGAAACAAGAAAAACAAAGCTAGACTTATGTTTACAATAGTTTCTAGACTTGAATGGCCCTCTCTCATTAGGTTAATTTTAACTATATGTCTCTCTCACGTTTATATCGTTAAATTAGGGTGAAGCTGGACATGAAGAAGGAATATATTCATTCGATATGTCGTCACTGTTTTATAGTTTGGAAAACGACCACATATATGCATTATCCACTTCTACTACGAGAAAATAAACCCCAGCTAGACTTCAAATAATCAAAGTTAATTGTTAATTATAGCCTTAACATGGGTACTGCATGTTAATAATATTATCAAATTAGGTCATAACAAGATCCGATCTCAAATGACAATATCTAAAACAAATGAAAATTAATTGAACTACATCCATATATAAACAGCGAACTGTATACAGCAACATCTTCTCCATCACTTCAGCCTCGAGATATTTGTGAGCTATTCTCCTAGCTTCTCGTGAATCAACAGGAACCCCGAGTATTCCTTTTAGCATTCTTACACCAACAAAGTTACAAACTACATAAAAGCTTATGTTCCATACCTCTCATCAGCCATAAGAAACCAAAAGCTGTATAATATCCTACAGAGAATTGAAGTATATCAGACTATCCACTTGAGTCTCAACCAACCTCTATAAAAGCCAACCTCTCTCAACTCATTCTTACACACTTAGAATCAATAGAGAGTATAATGTCTTGGTTTCTAACCATATTCCTTCTCAGTAGTACTCTAGCATATACCACTCCTTCAAACGCTAACCATGAAGAGAAGCTTCAATCTGCTGTCGTAGTAGGCAAAGTATACTGTGATACTTGCTTGAAAGACGGGTTCGTGAGCCACTTCATTTCTGGTAACCCTTTCAATATTTTCACTGCATGTTTACACATTCATACTATTTGTTCATGTAATATGTATTATATAGTATATTAAAAACCGTAACATGCACTATACTCAAATTATTGTGGGTTTGATTTTACGCAGGGGCGTCTGTTGGTGTGGAGTGCAAAGATGGCAGTTCATCAAAACCTGGTTTTCAAGCACAAGCGATAACAGATAACCAAGGAGTGTTCAAAGTTCCCCTGCCTTTCTCAGTCAGCAAACATGTGAAAGGAATTGAAGGGTGTTCTGTGAAGCTAATCAGCAGCAGTGAACCTCATTGTGCTGTAGCCTCAACCGCAGTTTCATCTTCGTTTCCCCTCAAGTCCATGAAGCAAGGGACACACATTTTCTCAGCTGGGTTATTCGCCTTCAAGCCCCTAAAGCGCAAGCTGTCATCATCAGTTCAAGAACAAAAGTTACTAGGACTCCCAGGTCTTCCGGGTCTACCTGGACTTCCGGGTCTTCCGGGACTCCCAGGACTTCCCGGAATCGGTGCCCACCCTGAGAAAACGGAAGCCAAAACTATTACGTCTAAGGTAGAGAGGCACCTGATTACCCTAGTCCCAGGTCAAAAAGCAAGCACAAAATCGGTTGAAGAACAAAAATTACTAGGACTTCCAGGTCTTCCGGGACTCCCAGGCCTTCCTGGACTCCCAGGTCTTCCTGGACTTCCAGGAATCGGAGCCCGCCCAAAGAAAACGGAAGCCAAAACTACTACATCTAAAGTAGAGAGGCACTTGATTGTCCTAGTCCCAGGTCAAAAAGCAAGCACAAAATCGGTTGAAGAACAAAAGTTACTAGGACTCCCAGGTCTTCCGGGACTCCCAGGCCTTCCCGGACTCCCAGGTCTTCCTGGACTTCCAGGAATCGGAGCCCACCCAGAGAAAAAGGAAGCCAAAACTACTGCTTCTAAGGTAGAAAGACACCTAATTGGCGAACTCCCAGGTCTTCCGGGACTCCCAGGACTTCCCGGAATCGGTGCCCACCCTGAGAAAACGGAAGCCAAAACTATTACGTCTAAGGTAGAGAGGCACTTGATTGCCCTAGTCCCAGGTCAAAAAGCAAGCACAAAATCGGTTGAAGAACAAAAATTACTAGGACTTCCAGGTCTTCCGGGACTCCCAGGCCTTCCTGGACTCCCAGGCCTTCCTGGACTCCCAGGTCTTCCTGGACTTCCAGGAATTGGAGCCCACCCAGAGAAAAAGGAAGCCAAAACTACTGCTTCTAAGGTAGAGAGGCACCTAATTGCCGGACTCCCAGGCCTTCCTGGACTCCCAGGTCTTCCAGGGATCGGAGCCCACCAAGAGAAAATACCAGAGTCCAATTCTGAAACCAAAACTTCAAAGGTAGAGAGGCACCTGCTAGTCCCAGGACTCCCGGGACTTCCGGGTCTCCCAGGGCTTCCGGGACTCCCTGGTCTTCCAGGAATAGGAGCACAAACAGAAAAAGTTACAACAAAGACTGATGATGTAGCCCAAGTCATCCCCCTTGCCTCTTCTTCTCCTTGATATGTATCTCAAGTAATATAGTAGTTTTTTCGCGCGTTTTTTTTGTTTGCAAAAGCTTCTACGTTGCCATATATGTTGGCACCAAGTTATCTAGGTTTTGTAAGTTTGTACTTAGTAAGGACTATGCCACGAGCATAATAATAATAATAATGAATATTTGTATTTTTTTGGCAAAGAATGAATATTTGTATTTGGGAATCGAATAAAGCTTTCTGTGTTTCCCCTATCAGCCTTATCTCATGTTCAGCAATTTTTGGCTATGAAGATGAGAAGATGCACTGAACAAATTAAGCTAGCTGCAGAAGCTAGTTAGGACTCAGGAGTCTGTGTGCACGGAAATTATAGTGATGTAGCTACTTCGGGCATATCATCAGAAAATGAGGGCCATAGGCAACTCGATGCAAACTGCTTCATAGGATATTGCAGAGAATTCCCATGCAACTGCTTTAGGCCTGGTGGCCCCGTAGGGATGAGAATTGAGTACCGATATCCTGATACTGAATTCGACCCGTCTTGATTCCGTTCTGATTGGATCAAAATATAACCTTAAAATTTTGTTGTCCTGACCCGTTTCAAATCCCGAATCAGAGTAAACCGGACGAATCGGGATGAGCCAAACTAAATGTCGGCCAAACCAGTCCCAAATCTCGACACGTCCGAATTCAAAAAGCTTGATTTCCAATAGAAATGTAACATTTAGGATATATATATATATATATACACACACACTAGCCTGTGCTGAAAGTTAACATGCATATATGGTAAGGTATCTGATCTTCCTTGGTGCTTTTAGAATTGCAAATTACCACATTTTAACGTCATTATAAGAATCCCTGGCCTGCTAGCTCTTTCTTTCTTGAAGTTCCATACGTGATTGACAGGATCTTGATGGAAGTAGTGTTCATGAGTTGACAGTGGTGTTGAACCATGCGTTTATACTCCTGATAGAGCTCAAGTTCTCATTAAGAATATGATAGACACATAATTAAGAGTGCACATAGTTGGTTGAATTGTTGTTTTATCAGGAACATAGACTATGAATCCTTCAAGGCTCTAAAGCTTAGTGACATATCCAGCATATGGTCCTAGTTGGTTGGTATATGTTGCTTCTTGGCATATTCTGATAGTCATGTATTTGAAGCAGCTCCTTGCATTTTATGATCAGGAACACCTGTGAATGCTATTTTAGCCCTCGTAAAAGACTGTGTTTTGAATAGATCGCCGCGTTGTCCTATGTCAATTCAGCCTCTTCCGCAAGGATTTAAACGAAATGCAAACCATAGCCCCATATCGATCAGCCATCTGATTTAGCAACATGTAGTGTTACTGTTAGGATTGCAACTGGAGCCATACATTGAGGAAGATAAGGAAGGGTCGCCCTCGCGGGAGGAACTGGCTAGCTTGGTTTATTTATAGGTGTATTGTAACAATGTAACATCATAGCTAGCTTGGTTTGAAAGAAAGCTAGCTTGTTGATAGTTAGGGTACTCCAAAGTTTGTATTCGTCAATAATAACAGGCTGCTTGAACCTTGTATGATCGAGTTAGATCTACATTTGCATGATGAATCCGTTTTTGATATCTTATGCATGTTCTGTTTAAGGAACTGACACAACGACCTGGGCGAACATAGCTAAAATGATTACAAGTGGCTATACGGTGTTCTTACACGTACGTAGTAGTACGTACGTACGTTTTCATAAATTGAAGCGAAGCGAAGCAGAGCTGAAATCACATTTTATCATTTTATAAAACAATCTTATCATATACTTCAGAAGTTCATATTTTGCAACAACATTTGGAAATGGTTTCCGAGTTTGACAACGAAGATAAGCCATTGTTGTAATAAGTTAATAACAAATTAGTATATATAGACAGAAAACTCGCCCGTGAAATCGAGACCCGGCCGTGATAGAGAAAGAGATGTTTCTTTGGAGTCTCACCAGAACAAGAGACAAACCTAGTTATCCCTTTATGAACTGTAAGAGTATATGCATATCTGTTTCATTCTTCACAGGATAACAGTGTCAAGAGAACCCGCCTTATACTGTCAAAGAATGAAACGGTGAGCTTTTGGTAAAGATTATATTGTTGGCAGATGAATGAAGAATTGTTATGGCTTTTATGTAAATGCAGACACAAAGTGAGTGAAATGGTAGAATTAAAAGACAATATGTCAATTCCAGGATGTAACAATAATTTAAGAGTTTGTGCTATTTGTTTAGATATTTATCGCACATCAGAAAACTGACGTCTTACTTTTGGGCTAATAAGGGTTTGAGTTACTCTTTTCATTATCAATTGGTTTTAGAGTTAAACCTCAGACTACTTTATCATGGTATCAGAACGAGTTATTCACGTCCATATGTGTTAGCGTTATTCCACATCGAGAAAATAGGGTTTATATGATTTTCCTCCAAAACCAAGTCCCTCATGATTACTGTGGCTCTTTCTAGAACCTATCATCTTCATGACATTCTTCAAGCTGATCTCAAACTTGTTGAATCGATTATGAGCTTCTTTTAATTTAACCTGTAATTTTTCATAATCACAAGTTAGAGAAACATTCAAATCTGATTGAACTTTTAGCTTAACTTGAAGAGCGTTAATCTTATTGATCAACTTAGCCTTCTCTATATCCCAATTTTAGAAATTCATCTTATTCTGCACACAATCAATCTCAACCTTCTTCAATTGTTTCGGAATAGTTTTGTTTCTAGAAGGTTGATCTCCATCACCATAACTCTTGAGGGCAACAAAACATGTGGCTTCAATATGATCTACACCACCTAGTCCTGGATTGTAAGATGATGGAGAGAAAAGATAAACATCAGTGTTACATGAATTATACACAAGTAAAAAAATAATTTTCTGAAATTTTTTCAACAAGATCAAATTTATGCTTAATAAGCCCCGGGATTAAAACCAGCTCTTCAATCCCTGACGACAATACTCTTTCTTCTGGCGCAATTGTTGAAGGACTGAGATTTTGTTCATTATCAGAATTCGACACATCATTACTTTCTGGTCCAGGACATCTGATATCACATTTGCACAAAGATTGGTCAAAAACACCACAATCACAACACTTAGATTTCCCAATACATAAAGATTTGGAGAGCTTAGTAGAAGACTTTCTTTTTTTAAGAAACATTTTAAATTCTTCAAGTAAACCTAACAAACCTGTTGAATCATCAAAATTATCAGAAGTATTGCAATTATTGACAGAAGAAAAAGAACAAGATTGTACCTTTTTCTTAGGTTCGATTCTTACCTCAAAAGTCTTGGAATGACTTACCAATGATTTATTAAAGAGAGAAGGACGATTGAATGAAGCAACAACTGCATCAAATTTCATCTAAAAACCTAACTCACGGACCTCACTAAGTATCTCTAGTGACCTGTTCTGGTACCAATTGAAAGTATTGTGGAATGTGCAGTGGGGATTGAAGACGAACTGGACAGAAAATCTAGAAAATGAACATAACAGTTTGTTTACCCAGTGAAATCTCAATTTGAGGAAAAACACTGCCACGACTTTCGCTCTTGAAAGCCCCTATCGAAAAGATGATTTACTATGAAAAGAATGAGTCAATTACAAACTATGTAACACTAACCGCGGCTACTATCTCTAGAACCCTAACAGATATGTTTGAAGCACTTTTCGATCACATAACATCTCCACTGTTCAATATGTAGATGCATATATATAGATAATTTCTGCAAAATTTCATCAACTTTGGTAATCGTTAAGGCTTTAAAATAACTGAAATCATTTGACTGATCAAATCTGCCAAACTTGAACAGTTAATGTCTATAATTTTAAATCACACTTTTGATCATCTTAACGATCACCGATTTGGATGAAATTTTGCAGAGGTGATCTATATATTAGGACCTAAGAATTGAACAATTAAGATTAAAAAATATGATCGAAAATTTTGTCGAATGCTTATCCCTATAAATAAACTAAAAATAGAGATCCCTAAGTGGAAGCACCCCTCATATATATATGGCGTCTAAGAGACCAACCATATAGTTTTGATTTGCTCAACCATCTATAACTTCTAAAATATGAGAGGAGCAGTTCTAAGTAGCACTCTCACTGCACATTTTAACTAAAGCTACTATAGTAATATACCATACGCTTAGTCAAAACCCCGTGATTGAAAAATTAAATGCACAACCACGGTATTTGGTTTTGTCATTTTGAAAAGTTTAAGCAACACCACATATTCTTGGACAATACCTGAATATCCTCTAAAAGTTTGAAAAATGTGATCGAAAAGTTTGTCGAATGCTTATCCCTATAAATAAACTAAAATAGAGATCCCTAAGTGGAAGCACCCCTCATATATATATATATATGACGTCTAAGAGACCAACCAAATAGTTTTGATTTGCTCAACCATCTATAACTTCTAAAATATGAGAGGAGCAGTTCTAAGTAGCACTCTTACTGCACATTTTAACTAAAGCTACTATAGTAATATACCATACGCTTAGTCAAAAACCCGTGATTGAAAAATTAAATGCACAACCACGGTCTTTGGTTTTGTCATTTTGAAAAGTTTAAGCAACACCACATATTCTTGGACAATACCTGAATATCCTCTAAAAGTTTGAAAAATGTGATCGAAAAGTTTGTCGAATGCTTATCCCTATAAATAAACTAAAATAGAGATCCCTAAGTGGAAGCACCCCTCATATATATATATATATGACGTCTAAGAGACCAACCAAATAGTTTTGATTTGCTCAACCATCTATAACTTCTAAAATATGAGAGGAGCAGTTCTAAGTAGCACTCTTACTGCACATTTTAACTAAAGCTACTATAGTAATATACCATACGCTTAGTCAAAAACCCGTGATTGAAAAATTAAATGCACAACCACGGTCTTTGGTTTTGTCATTTTGAAAAGTTTAAGCAACACCACATATTCTTGGACAATACCTGAATATCCTCTAAAAGTTTGAAAAATGTGATCGAAAAGTTTGTCGAATGCTTATCCCTATAAATAAACTAAAATAGAGATCCCTAAGTGGAAGCACCCCTCATATATATATATATATGACGTCTAAGAGACCAACCAAATAGTTTTGATTTGCTCAACCATCTATAACTTCTAAAATATGAGAGGAGCAGTTCTAAGTAGCACTCTTACTGCACATTTTAACTAAAGCTACTATAGTAATATACCATACGCTTAGTCAAAAACCCGTGATTGAAAAATTAAATGCACAACCACGGTCTTTGGTTTTGTCATTTTGAAAAGTTTAAGCAACACCACATATTCTTGGACAATACCTGAATATCCTCTACAGGTAGAGCGTATATTTCTGCAGTGGTAGAGCTGGCCACTGCTCCTGCATCTTTCAGCCTGTGGAAAGCAACATGCCACAGTTTAAAAAGTTCAGTCATCTATAATGAACTAATGATAAAAAAGCCATGAATTCTGAAAGTAACCCAATAGTTATAATTTATCAGAATCTTCTATGCTGAAACGTCATAACACAATTCACCATGCAACAAACCCTAAGAACGTAGAATGATAATATTCAAAACAGGCAAGCCCCATAAGTGACAGAGAAGGAATTTATTCAGCATAACACATGAAACCAATCAATTTTCTTTGTCTCTGTAAAACCATAAGAAAACTCCATGCCCAAACACAACATTACATATACACCACGAAATACACTCCAAGCAACTAAAATCCAACTCAACTCAACCTTTACCATTACAACTGCTGTAAAACAAAACCTAGAACTAAAATAGAGACCAAGAGTAGCACTCATGTGGTTAATAAAGCAACTGATCAAGCTCTAAAAAGACATGCATCCAAACATATTTTATGGATTAAATGTGCATACCAATCGACAAACCTATAATACGGAAACCAATTGGCAAAACAAAAGCTGAAACTTTCTGAGAACAATGGCCAAGACCGATCTGAATTGGTTTTTTTACCTGGAAAGATCAAATTCACTTGGATCCTAACTTCAAATTCATCCAATCGATCTTGAGGTGTCTGAATCAAATTTGCTGAAGACCAAGGAAGGAAAAAAACCAATAGATCAATCTTCATGAGGATTCTTGCTCTCGTGGTGTGGGCAGAAGTCAACCTTCCTTTCAAGCTAATTAACATAAAATAAAACTTTCACATCCACACCTTAAAAGTTACCGAGATCCTTGATGTCATAAAGTACTAGATGTTCTGCTCCGTGCAGAAATCCCTCAAGATATCCACATTACGGTTTGCACGATCATCAGTAGTGAATATATAATGATCAGGTATGATCACAATCTTTTCTCGGTTTCAAAATCTACAATGCAAACACACCGAAGCATTAAATAACCACCACAAAAATACAACTACAACAATTACAAAACAACAATGAGCTCAAAAAATATCGAAAAACAAACACATGGCCATGATGATCAGTCCTCAGCTGAAAAATGAAGTTACCTTAGCATTCTGGCCAAACTATTTCTTGAAGATTCCAAAGGAACCAGGGCCACACACATCATGGGTCATCAAAACATCAATTTTAACCCAAACATTGTCACCTGGGGTCAAATGGGTTCTCTCAGGAGCCCTTGCCAATATCTTCTCCGTCATCGTCATTCCAGTCTTGACCTGCCAAAATCAACCGAAACCCAACTCTAAGCTTCCCAAGAAACCCACATCAAAAAGCCAATCAAAAACAAAACTTTGACAAACCGAGCCAGTAGTGGCTGGCTTCCGCTCCGATGGGGCCATGACAGAGCAGATTTTCTTGTAGCTTGATGTCATTCGAACAGCGGACAAAACCCACCACTAATTTTGGAACTCAACAAAAGCAATGGAGTTGTTGATGACAAACCCATATATACCAACCGTAAGCCACTGCATCATCGAAACCCCAAATCAGTCTGATACAATTCAAAGTGCAAACCAAAATAAACCCAGAATACCCACTGGCCACTGCAGGTTAGAAACCCAAAATTTAACACACCCATGACTCACTTCATGTCAGTAGCACATATTCAAGCCAAATTGACATAGAAAACAGTGGTGATCGATTTCGAATACTCACCGATTAACAGAGAGAGGATATCCAAAACCAAGAACAAAATGGTCCAAATTGATACAGGAGGCTACGATTTCTTGATCGAAAATCTCAATCGAGTTTACAGACTCATTCTTCTGAACTTCTAGCCACTCTCACTTATCCTGCCTCTGACCTTCTTCCCCTTCGCATGGAAAACCCAAAATCCTTGTATGTACCTACTGATGACAAACCCAATGTCAGAACCCTAAAATCCCTACCAACGCCAGTCACCGAATAAGATTTGATACCCAGAAATCGATTCACCTGGCCGATCCGAACATGTACAAAAGAACACCCGGGTTCAAAATATCTGAAAAAGGGTAAATCCGTCATTTTACACATGACAATGTCATGGATTAACAAATTGTAGAATTTGCATGCGAACCGAAACCCAAAATCCGACTGACAACAAACCCACCCCATTTCTGACATCCGTTCTCTCCCGTCGGCCGGCACGGCAGCAACAGCCTCTCACTTGAAAAGACCAAAAGCAAAGAATCAAACTTTTGCCACCTTCCCCCGAAACCTCTAGAAAACCCCATAAAGCAACCACGGTCATTCTTATATATTCTTTTTCTGTCTTCCCATTTCCACCTCACTCACTGACTCACTTTCACACCTCCGATCGTCTCATGGCCGAGAGCTTGGCCAAGCTCGCCGACTCTCTCTACTCCTCCTCCGACTCCAAGCCCGTCGCCGCCGCCGATCTCCTCCTCCGCTCCGACGCCATCACTCCTGGCCTCCACTCCCTTGTCCTGATTCTCAAACGCGGCGTCGAAACCGCCGCTGACGGCAAGCTAGGGCTCCAATCATGGACCGATTCGCAAATTCAAGCTCTTTATTCCCTCGCCTACGCCGTCGTCGCCGCCTCCCGATCTCTCCCCGGTACTACTCCTCCGCTTCATCTCGGTTGAATTTTCATGCGTTTGTGACTGTTACTGATTTCGAAGAGAAGAGAATCCTGTAGAGGTAGAACAATCGTGTTTGATTGTCTCTGTAGTTTTTTTCTTGCTGTTTTGATTAGAGCTGTGCTTACTTTTTTGGTTTGCTTTTCAATTTTGCAGTGGAGCAAGCGGAAGCGATAATTGTGGCCACTGTGCAGCTGGCGCTGGAATTTGCTGTATGCTATCTGGAAAGATCAGAATTCGGCAGCGACGACATGGCTATTCAGGTGTTTGCTTTTGCTCTTAAGCTGTTGTAATGACCTGTTTAGTTTGAAACGCTTCACTTTAGCTTCGTTTCGTATCAGCTTGTATTGTGGTGATTAAACTTCCGTTGGACGTTGTTGTTGAGTTGTATGTGTGCTCTTTTGTATGGTGGTGATGTCCATATGCTGTGCTTTAGTACAGTTTAACTGTTGAATGTTACTACCGCCATGCTGTTGAAACTTCAAATGTGCATTCAGGAGTCTTCACGTGATTCCGGATGTTTGTTACGTATTTCCTGAAAAAAAGGAGTAAAATTTTATTGACGAAACGGATATTTGGGTGAAGATACAGAATGTATGTCTAAGTCAAGAAGACATGCTAGCAGAATACAGCAGAAGAGTTACTATGAAGGATAAATCTGGATGCTCAACAGGCATCAAGTTCTGTTTAGCTATTACTAATAATATATATGTCATGTCATGGTTCTTTGGTATGAGATTTTTCCTTTCATGTTTTACATGATGTCATGTGTGATCAAGAACTTGCCTCTTCAGTTATCGCCAGCTTACCATTAAACCCATTGCAAATCTACTTTCTTCAGTCATTTATTTGTTCAGTGGGCAGAATTAATATCCTTTATGTACATTTATATCAATTTTGGTGCGGAGGATATGGCAACCAACCTTTTGTACGTAGTGTTTTGCTGCTCTCGGTATGCATGTTTGGGAGGGGTTAATAGTGGGTATACTTATATATTTGTGTTTGTTTTGGTTTTGCAGAATAATATGATGCAACTTCTGGAGATGGCATTGGTTGATGGAATGGATAAAGCACATGAGGCACGGAAGCCTTTCCCTCTAGATAGCCTTGCAGACTTGTCAATATCTGTTGCTGGTAGTTCTAGTGGTACCGAGTTTGATAATCTTATTAAGTGTGGCCCTCAAGGTATTTAGTGTGGCCTTTTATGTTTATTATTATTATTATTATTATTATTATTATTATTATTATTATTATTATTATTATTATTATTATTATTATTTTTTCTTGCAAGTCTTGTAGTGTTTCTGCCTGATGGATTTTTTAGGACTTATGATATTCTTTTATGTTTATGAGCAGGTGTCAATTGCTCAAGGGCAGAGAAACCGGTGGATCACCTTTTTATGTCTTTAGCTTCTGAGTGCATACAGTCTGATAGGCAGACCGCTGGATTTGGTGGGCCTACTTTCCACAAAGATTTGAACAAGTTGGTTTTTCTATCCCAGCATTGGGCACTTGCTCATGTTGGGTGTATTCAACGTTTGATTTTGCTCTGCAAACAACTTATTCTACTCCCAGATGTGTTTGATGATAAGTTGTCTGGGACAAGCTTTTGTAAGAGACTGTCCTTCACTTTGAGGATTATAAAGCTACTTGGAAGTGTTGCAAAAGACATCCCGTACATTAAATATGATGCTTCCTTGGTGCAAGCAGTTGGCGCTCTTGCTGATGCAATACCCAGGTTGTTTAGACCTGGATTTGAGTTTGTAAACAGCCATGTTCCAATCGAGGGTAGCTTTGAGAGCCTCAGTCTGTTGTTGTTGGAAGACTTTATTGAACTTGTCCGGGTTACTTTCTACAACAGCAGTGTATTTTTGAACGTCCAAGTCTGCTTAATAGCTTCAGTATTGGACAACTTAGATTCTTCTCTATGGAGATATAACAATTCCTCTCCTAACTTGAAGCCCCCGCTAGCTTATTTTCCGCGGATTGTTATTTACATATTGATGCTCATTCATGACCTTAAGAGATGGACCAATCGGCTGTCAATTGGAAGGAGTTCGACACAGAACTTATAGGCAGTAATATCAGTTCTCTTGATTCCCCCTCATGCTTTGTTCATTCTGAGAAAGTTACTTTACTTCAGAGGTACTCGTTCGAACAACTTGTGAGGATAATCTTCCCTTCCTCAAATCAGTGGATGGACAATCTACTGCATCTTATCTTTTTCCTTCATTCTGAGGGAGTGAAACTAAGGCCAAAAGTGGAGAGGACATACTCTAGTTGTGCAAAAACTACTTGCAGCTCTGAAGTGGAAAATGTTGTTTGTCATGAAGATGAAGCACTTTTTGGAGATCTTTTCTCAGAGAGTGGCAGGGGTTCTACAGATGGATATGATCAGCCACCTGTTGTCAATTCTAGCTACAGCCAGAGTAATATGCCCATTGAAGCTGCTACAGAGTTGCTTCGTTTTCTTAAAGTGTGCATCTTCTCTCCTGAATGGTACCCTTCTATTTTTGAGGATAGCTGCACGAATCTTTGCAAAAGCCATATTGATATTTTTCTCTACGTACTCCAAGATCAGGGATGTTCTGAGGAGAGGAGCCCTGAGTGCTATTCCATTTCACAAGAAGAGAGAAAAATTGGCCAGGTCCATGAACTTTGCTTCGACTTGTTGCAGGACCTTGTCACACGTCATGCTTTATCTGATGAACTGGAAGAGTACTTGGTTCGAAAAATCTTGAATGTTGAGAATGATATTTTTGCTTACAATAGTCGGACTCTTACCTTAATGGCTCACATCCTTTTTTGTAGGGTGGGTTTGGCTGGTAGCCGGTTGAGAGACCAAATTTTCCAGGGCTTTGTAGATTATATTATACAGAAAACAAAAGCCATTTCTTTAAAATGTTCCACTTTTAAAGAACTGCTTGAGGCCCTTCCATCGGTTTTTCATATTGAGATTCTTCTTATGGCATTTCACTTGTCATCTGAAGAGGAAAAAGCATCACATGCGAACTTAATATTTTCCACTGTCAGAGCAATTGGTACCCCACCTTTAGGTCTAAATGGGGCACATTTGTCTTGCTGGGCTTTACTGGTTTCGAGGTTGATTGTAGTGCTTCGTCATATGATATTCTACCCACAGACATTTCCTTCATCATTTCTTGTACATCTACGGTCCAAGTTGAGGGTAGTTACACACTCAAGTTCACCTCTTGGGAATGATCATTTGTCATCCTGGGTTTCAATTGTATGCAACAATGTCATGGGTGCTTGGTTCGAAGAAGAGCCTGATATCAGTCCCTTGATACACCAATTGATTGACATATCAGCCCTTCCTGCTTCACTGTCTACAGATGGTCTCAATATTGATAGCTTATGCTTGAGTTGGGATGATATCTGTTCAACCATGTCATCCATTATTGGAGTCTGGAAGGATAAGAAGGCTGCAGTGGTGGAGGATCTTATTGTTGAAAGATACATTTTTGTACTTTGTTGGGATTTTCCAACCATGGGCACTTCAAAGCACAGTCAGCTTCCTTTTTGGAGCGATCCACCGACTCTTGACATTTCTGACATGGAAAATTTCTTTTACTTCAGCCATTGAATATTGGGTAATCATGCTTCTGGTGATGTGAATACAAACTTATCTGAAGTTATAGTTCATCTGCTTCAGCACTTGGATGCAGAACAAATACCTGAGCACATTGAGGCGTTAGGCTGGGGTTTTATGAGAAATGCAATATGGTTGTCTTTGGCGGTAGGCGTGCTTGATGTTGGCATCTGTAGGTATGGTGTGAAGAATACAGTTCCAGGTGTGGGTGCAGACTGGATGTCCAACATGTCTAAGGACAATGAGTATGTCACTATTGCCGAAGAGATGGTTGCCTCTGTGGTGGTAGCTGGTCAACTTCCATCGTTGTTTAAGATAATTTCATCTTTGTTGAATAAATATCTACAAGTTTATCAGAGATCTTTCATCGCTACCTTTAGTAATAGCCTGAAGGATGCTAATGGGTTCTCACCACTATTACTTTTCAAACATTCTGGGTTTGACATGTGCCTTCAGGATGAGCTTGAAAAGACAGGAACTGGTTTTCTTCTGGCGTCTGTTCTTGATCTCTTGGTGAAATTTGATGCTATTATTGATGAACGAGCTTCAGGAATTTTGTGTAGGACCTGGTGGAAAAATATGTATCATGGTTTCCCTCTTAATCTTCAAATTCCTAGTGGAATCCTTCTTTCTTGCATTCTTAACATAAGGCAGATCATTTTCATTATGGTTGGTCTGCTGAAAGTAAAAGATATTGTGGGAAATGTGTGCTTGGAGAGTGATGTACTTCGTCAAATGCTCGATTCAGTAGTGACGATCAAGTTTGACAGAATCTTTGAAAGTGTTCATGGGCAATGTGAAACTATGTATGACAGCTTGAGTGCGGGATTGGTATGGCCAGATCATTCCAATTTGATTCTTTTGGAGCACCTGGAGCAGTTTTTAGGGGATATCAATTCCATAGGTGTAAGTGACAGCAATATCCAGGAGTGCATAATCACCAAAGCTGTTGATATGATGGATAGCTTAAGGAAAGACCCTACCAAGGTTGATATCTTCAAATTTTATCTTGGTGTGGGTAGTGTTCCAGATAAGGTGAATGAGCTTTTCAGTTTGCCACGTGGTGATCTGCTGATTCTGATAGACTCTCTACATAATTGTTACTCGGAAACAGTCAACTTGAAGGTTCTTGGCTTTTTTGTTGAATTACTGAGTGGAAACTTGTGCCCTGACCTTAAACAGAAGATGCAAAAAAAGTTTCTCAGCATGGACTTGCTTCAACTATCCAAATGGTTAGAGAAGAGGCTTTTAGGTTGCGTTATGGAAACTTCTGATGGATTAAATGGTGCAAAAGGAAGTCCAGTCTCTCTCAGAGAGTCGACCATGAACTTTATTATATCCCTCATATCCCCACCTTCTGATTTGCAATCAGTGGAACTCCAGAGTCATATTTTTGAAGCTGTGCTGGTTTCCCTTGATCCTGCCTTTTTGCAATTCGATATTCATGTTGCCAAAGCATTTTTCCATTTTGTTGTTCAACTATCTCAAGGGGATGCTTCTCTGAAATTGCTTCTAAAGAGAACTATAATGCTGATGGAGAAGCTGACCGGCAATGATTCTCTTCTACCGGGCCTGAAGTTTCTTTTTGGGTTTTTGGAAAGTGTGTTAAGTGATTGTGGTTCTGGTAGGAATATCCCAGAAAGGTCATTTGAGAAGTCTCTGTCTGGCATTACTCATGGTGTGGGACCTACTGCTTCAAGGCAGGTAGGATCTAGAAAGACCTCTGAGACATTGGTCCTTTCTACTAATCAAGAAGGCAGGTCAATGGCTCTTGAATGTGATGCAACTTCTTTAGATGAAGATGAGGATGATGGAACTTCTGACGGGGAGGTGGCTAGCCTGGATAAGGATGATGAAGATGATACCAACAGTGATAGGGCCCTTTCTTCTAAAGTCTGTACATTTACTTCTAGTGGTAGCAATGTCATGGAGCAGCATTGGTATTTCTGTTATACATGTGATTTGTCCGTCTCAAAAGGTTGTTGCTCTGTGTGTGCAAAAGTTTGCCATCGTGGTCACCGTGTTGTTTATTCTCGCTCTAGTTGTTTCTTTTGTGATTGCGGAGCTGGGGGTGTTAGAGGAAGCAACTGCCAATGTTTAAAACCACGTAAGTTCACTGGTGTTAGTAGTGGCCCAGTCCGCAGTTCCAGTAATTTCCAGTCCTTTTTACCCTTCACAGAAGATGGAGAGCAGGTGCCAGAAAGTGATTCAGATCATGATGAGGATAGTACAGATATAGATAATTCTCTCAGACTCTCTATCCCAAGAGAGCTTCAAGATGGGATCAGACCATTGCTTGAAGAACTTGATGTGGAAGGTAAGGTGCTTGAGCTTTGCTCCTCATTGTTCCCTTATATAAGTAGTAAAAGGGACTCCATATTGTCAAAAGATAACAAAATCATTCTTGGCAAAGACAAGGTGCTTTCTTTTGGTGTTGATCTCTTGCAATTGAAGAAGGCATACAAAAGTGGGTCTTTAGACTTGAAGATAAAAGCAGACTATTCAAATGCCAAGGAACTTAAATCACACTTAGCTAGTGGATCTCTTGTCAAATCCTTGCTTAGTGTCAGTATTCGAGGGAGACTTGCTGTGGGAGAAGGTGATAAAGTTGCAATATTTGATGTTGGGCAGTTGATTGGACAAGCCACCATTGCACCTGTGACTGCAGACAAGACCAATGTCAAACCCCTTTCTAAGAATGTTGTGCGCTTTGAAATTGTGCATCTTACTTTCAATCCAGTGGTGGGGAATTATCTTGCAGTAGCAGGTTATGAAGATTGCCAGGTCCTCACCTTGAATCCTCGTGGTGAAGTGACTGATCGTCTTGCCATTGAACTGGCACTGCAAGGTGCATATATCAGAAGGGTAGACTGGGTTCCAGGTTCCCAGGTCCAATTAATGGTGGTTACGAACAGTTTTGTCAAAATATATGATCTATCTCAGGATAACATCAGTCCCATACACTACTTCACGCTGCCAGATGGTATGATTGTGGATACAACCCTTGTTGTGGCCTCTCATGGAAGAACGTTTTTAATTGTTCTTACAGATCATAGAAGGTTGTTAAGGCTTGAGTTGTCAGTGGAAGGTAATGTCGGGGCTACACCTTTCAAGGAAGTAATCCAGATACAGGATAGAGAGATTGATACCAAGGGCTCATCGTTGTACTTTTCATCGGCATACAAGTTACTTTTCCTATCCTATCAGGATGGGACTACTTTGGTAGGACGGCTTAGCCCAGATGCGACTTCTTTGAGTGAGGTATCCACTATATATGAGGACCAAGATGGTAAACTGCTGTCTGCTGGACTTCATCGTTGGAAGGAATTGCTGGCTGGCAGCGGCCTTTTTGTTTGCTTCTCTACTATAAAATTGAACTTTGCAGTTGTTGTATCCATGGGAGCAGATGATTTATTTGCACAGAACCTGCGACATGCAGTGGGCTTGACTTCACCTTTAGTGGGAGTAACTGCGTATAAGCCATTATCTAAAGATAAGATTCACTGTCTTGTCTTACATGATGATGGTAGCCTTCAAATCTACTCACATGTTCCTTTGGGAGTTGATGCAGGTGCTAGTGCAACAGCAGAGAAAGTAAAAAAATTGGGTTCCGGAATCCTCAGCAATAAGGCTTATGCTGGTGTTAACCCTGAATTCCCCCTTGATTTCTTTGAGAAAACATTGTGCATAACCGCAGATGTGAAACTTGGTGGTGATGCTATCAGAAATGGTGATTCTGAAGGAGCTAAGCAGAGCTTGACATCTGAGGAGGGCTTTCTAGAGAGTCCAACCCCTGCAGGCTTTAAGGTAAATTGTTGAAAGTAACTAGTCATTTTATATGCATGCTATGCTTCAGGGTGGAGTGGTTGACTGAGGCATGATATATATAAGTATATAATGGGTACTAAATTGCAATTACGGAAAATTATGTTCTCATCTCTCAAAGCATGTGAAGGAGTCTCATTTTGATGAATATTCATTATCTCTCATCATGATGGAGCTAATGCAGTAATTCATTGGAGGCTTTGTTCTAAGCAAATGTGATTGTAATAAGCCATGGTGCTCAATTTTCCATGGGGTTCAACTGATATAGTGTTTTATTGTGGACTTCCGTCAGATGGACTTGTCCCATCTGCTCTTATATCCATCTCCTCTTCATTTAATTCGAGGTTTGATTGCATTGCATTGTTGGGAGTTAGTTTACTTAGTAGCATGATTAACTAGTCACGTAAATTTTTGTTTCATCTGATGTTGTCTTCTTTTTTGTGCTGTCAAGATTTTGCTGTGTGGTTTTTGAATTAGTGATCATTGCAATTAGCATCTAGGTCTATATAACTTGATTTTATTTAGGTAGAATGTTAAGGTTTTAACATCAATTGTATTCTTCCTCAGATATCTGTCGTCAACTCAAACCCCGATATCATCATGGTTGGGTTTCGTGTGCATGTTGGTAATACATCAGCAAGTCATATACCTTCTGATATTACTATATTCCATAGGGTGATTAAATTAGATGAAGGCATGCGGTCTTGGTATGATATTCCATTCACAGTTGCCGAGTCACTCCTTGCTGATGAAGAATTTACCATCTGTGTTGAACTGTCCTTAAATGGATCAGCTCTGCCTAGAATTGACTGTCTTGAAGTGTATGGTAGAGCTAAAGATGAATTTGGTTGGAAAGAAAAAATGGATGCTGTACTGGATATGGAAGCACGTGTGCCGAGTTGTAATTCCTTTCTTGCTGGATCTGGCAAAAAACGCCGGTCAATGCAGTCTGCTCCTATACAGGAACAGGTTATAGCTGATGGCCTTAAACTTCAGTCCAGGTTTTATTCATTGTGCCGGTCTCAAGGTATCTCAAGAGGTGAAGAAGTTAATCTGGAGTTGAGCAAACTAAGGTGCAAGCAATTATTAGAAAACATATTTGAAAGTGATCGAGAGCCCTTGTTGCAGGCAGCTGCTTGTCGTGTCTTGCAGGCGGTGTACCCCAACAAAGACACATACTACAATGTAATGTTCTAATGCCAATTCATATGATTCACTGAAAATTATACTTCTGTTCACAAGCATCCTTATTTTCACAAAACTAAATGAACATAATTGTTATTGATCAGCAACTGATGTCTTTTTCTGTAGGTCAAGGATGCCATGCGGCTTTCTGGGGTGGTGAAATCGACGTCTGTACTCTCTTCCAGGCTTGGGATTGGTGGTACTGCAGGAACTTGGATAGTGGAGGAGTTCACAGCCCAGATGTGTGCTGTATCTAAGATTGCACTGCACCGTCGTTCTATCCTGGCTACTTTCTTAGAGAAAAATGGTAGGGGTTCACTTTTTCTGAAGCACCATTATTGTTTAATTGTTCCTTCTCTTGTGGTGGATTTAGGCTGGGTTTGGTGCAGCTTGGCTTATAAGATATAAGCTGACTTTTACTTTTTTGCAGCTTATAAGCAGAAGGTGGGTGTTTGCAGCTTCTCTTTTTTCCCTCAAAACACCTTCTACTTTTTTAAGAAGTAGCTTATTTTTTGACTTACCAAACACCAAAACCTTTGGTGCTTAAAAGCTATAAGCTCTCCCAAACCCAGCTTTAGTATATGTTCCTTAAGTATAAAGTTATGAACCACATCTTACTTCAACCTAGAACGGCAATAAATAATCAGCAATGCATTTGGGTGCTAAAGTTCTCTGCTGATTTTTGGTACTGCAAAGTTGCTTGTCGCTGAATGTTCACCTTATCAGTTTATGATGTGTTTTACCTGTGCCCTATATTCTGTGCAAATTGTGGCAGCTAATTTCAGATTGTTCACATCCTTTATTTTCAATTTTGTTGGTACACATTATTGCTTATGCTTGCAATCTCATTAGAGCTCATAGTTGTCCAGTTTATATACACAATTTATTCTCATCTTAGTTATTTGTAGAGATTTCAGTCTCAAGCATGGTTTTGAATGAGAGAAAGAAGTGAGGATGTTTATGATACCATTTGGTTTGATCAAGTGCATTTCACAATGTTCTTATGTAGATTTTCTTTGTGGTTAATCATTTATGTGGTAGATTTACTTTTGTCCCCTTTCTTTTCTCCTCCGATGCATATGATGTGCTTTTATGTTTTTCTGACATTCCAAACTCGTATTGATAACTCAACTGTTTATTGTAGCCAGAGTTATTCCACTCCTATCTAAATTCTCGCACTCCATATTGCCACAGTTTAAAAGTATAAATTTGGGGACAATAGCTGAATAGAAAGTTTCAATCCCATTCTCATAATTTTGCAGTTTATAAGATTTTGATTTATTTGACTGGTTTTGCCAAAATGTTTCGGGGCATTTCATGATAGAAATTTTGTCAGTCACCCACCAGCATTCATGGACATGACTATTGTTATTATTTGACTGGAGACGAGGACTTTAAGTAGTACTATGAGTTTAAGCAAGCCTTTGTTGTTCAGTTTACCATTTTGCTTATGTTCCTGGTTGTACTTTTTATGCATTCTTTTTTCATCTGAAACTGAAGATTCTCTGGTTCCATTTCTGATGTAGGTTCTGAAGTTGTGGATGGGCTCATTCAAGTTCTCTGGGGGATTTTGGACTTAGAGCAGCTTGACACACAAACAATGAACTACATTGTCGTATCTTCCGTGGAGCTCATATATTGTTATGCTGAATGCTTGGCTTTACATGGAAAGGACACAGGGGTGCACTCAGTTGGACCTGCTGTTTTATTATTCAAAAAGCTTCTCTTTTCTCCCAACGAAGCTGTCCAGACATCAACCAGGTAATCATTGCTTCATTAGTATTGAGTTTATCTTGATTTTGTTTCGGATTTTATTTATTTCCAGATCTTCACATGTGATGCCCTTTCCTTTACAGCTTAGCTATATCTTCAAGGTTGCTTCAGGTTCCTTTTCCAAAACAAACAATGTTGGCAACAGATGATGCTGCAGAAATTGCAGTTTCTGCTCCTGTTCATGCTGATGCAACTGGTGGAAATGCCCAAGTCATGACTGAAGAAGATTTAATCACTTCTTCTGTTCAATATTCTTGTGATGGTTGCGCAACTGTTCCTATACTTAGACGGCGATGGCATTGTACTGTTTGTCCTGATTTTGATCTTTGTGAGGCATGTTATCAAGTACTTGATGCAGACCGTCTTCCTCATCCACACTCTAGAGATCATCCTATGACAGCAATACCCATTGAAGTGGAATCATTAGGGGGAGATGGCAATGAGTTCCACTTCACATCAGATGATGTTAGTGAATCAACAATATTTCCAATTATTGCTGATTCTGATTCCAGGACCCAGAGTTCTACTCCATCAATTCATGTCCTCGAACCTAGTGAGTCTGGGGAGTTTTCTGCTTCAGTGAATGACCCATTATCAATTTCTGCTTCAAAAAGAGCTTTGAATTCCCTAATCCTGTCTGAACTTCTTGAACAATTGAAAGGGCGGATGCAATCAACCTCCGGGGTACGGGCGATTCCTATTATGCAGCTTTTCTACAGATTGTCATCCGCTGTTGGTGGAACTTTCATAGACATCTCAAAGCCTGACAGCTTAGATTTAGAGAAACTGATTAGATGGTTTCTGGATGAGCTCAATCTCAACCAAGCATTTGCTGGAAAATCCCGCTCTTCTTTTGGGGAAGTTGCAATTCTTGTATTCATGTTCTTCACTTTGATGTTAAGAAACTGGCACCAGCCTGGCAGTGATAGTTCCATGCCAAAACCCAGTGTGACAACAGATGTGCATGATAAAAGTGTCATCCAAATTTCCCCCTCCAGCTCAGTTGCTGCTTCATCTTCATTGGATGATCAAGAGAAAAATGACTTTGCGTCTCAACTGCTTCATGCTTGCAGTTCTCTTAGGCAACAGTCTGTTGTCAACTACTTAATGGACATACTGCAGCAGCTAGTGCATGTTTTCAAGTCTCCTTCTGCAAGTTATGAGAATGCAGGACCTGGTTTTGGCTGTGGAGCTTTATTAACAGTTAGAAGAGATCTAGCTGCCGGTAATTTTTCTCCTTTCTTTTCAGACTCATATGCAAAAGCCCATCGGACAGATATTTTTGTGGACTACCATAGGTTGCTATTGGAAAATACCTTCCGGCTGGTATACACCTTGGTTAGACCAGAAAAGCAAGACAAGATTGGGGAGATAGAGAAAGTTTCAAAAGTTTCTTTGGGAAAGGATCTGAAGCTAGATGGATATCAAGATGTTCTCTGCAGTTACATCAATAATCCTCACACAACATTTGTAAGGAGATACGCGAGGAGGCTTTTCCTCCACCTCTGTGGAAGTAAAACTCACTATTACAGTGTTCGAGACTCTTGGCAATTCTCAAGTGAGATGAAAACACTTTTCAAACATGTAAACAAGTCTGGTGGGTTTCAAAATCCTTTGTCATATGAAAGAAGTGTTAAGATTTTTAAGTGCCTTTCTACTATGGCTGAAGTAGCTGCAGTGCGGCCTCGGAACTGGCAGAGGTACTGTTTGAGGCATTGCGATTTTTTACCGTTGATTAATGGAGTGGTCTATCTTGGTAAAGAGTCTGTTATTCAGATTTTGAAGCTATTAAATTTGTCATTTTATACTGGAAGGGATATTGGTCATTCATCACAGAAAAATGAAGCTGTGGATTCAGTTCCAAATTCAAACAAATCAGTGACACAATCTCATGATCCAAAGAAGAAAAAGAAAAGTGAAGGAGCAGAATCTAGTGTTGAGAAGTCCTATGTGGATATGGAGTCGGTGATATATATATTTAGTGACAAGGATGGAGATGTCTTGAAGCAATTCATTGATTGCTTTTTGCTGGAATGGAATTCTAGTTCTGTGCGCATAGAGGCCAAGTGTGTTCTATATGGTGTCTGGCATCATGCAAAACAGTCATTCAAGGAAGCTATGTTGATGGCTCTCTTGCAGAAGGTCAAATTCCTGCCGATGTATGGTCAAAATATTGTTGAGTATGCTGAACTTCTCACGTGGTTTTTGGGTAAAGTGCCAGATAGTAGCTCAAAGCAAAACTGCAGTGAACTAGTGGATCGATGCTTGACCCCTGATGTGATTAGATGCATCTTTGAGACACTTCATTCACAAAATGAGCTTTTAGCCAATCATCCAAATTCCCGCATTTACATCACTCAGTGGATTAGTTGAATTTGATGGTTACTATCTTGAGAGTGAGCCTTGTGTTGCCTGCAGCTCTCCAGAAGTTCCATATAGCAGGATGAAGCTAGAAAGTCTGAAATCTGAAACAAAATTCACTGAAAACCGCATTATAGTGAAATGCACTGGAAGTTATACTATTCAGACAGTGACCATGAACGTTCATGATGCACGGAAGTCTAAATCAGTGAAAGTTTTGAATCTGTATTACAATAATAGGCCCGTGTCCGACTTGTCAGAATTGAAAAATAACTGGTCTCTGTGGAAACGTGCTAAGAGTTGTCATCTTGCTTTCAATCAAACTGAATTGAAAGTGGACTTCCCTATTCCAATAACAGCCTGCAACTTCATGATTGAACTGGATTCCTTTTATGAAAATCTTCAGGCTCTGTCTCTTGAACCATTGCAATGCCCAAGTTGCAGTCGACCTGTGACCGATAAGCATGGTATATGTTGCAATTGCCATGAGAATGCATATCAATGCAGGCAATGCCGGAACATCAATTATGAAAATCTTGATTCCTTTCTATGCAATGAGTGTGGGTACAGCAAGTATGGTCGATTTGAATTCAACTTCATGGCAAAGCCAAGTTTTGCTTTTGATGATATGGAGAATGACGAAGATATGAAGAGAGGGTTAGCTGCTATAGAAACAGAATCCGAAAATGCTCATAGGAGATATCAGCAACTTTTAGGGTTCAAGAAGCCTCTCCTTAAGATTGTATCAAGTGTTGGTGAAAATGAAATAGACTCGCAACAGAAGGATTCTGTGCAGCAAATGATGGTTTCGATACCTGGGCCTGCATGTAAGATTAATCGTAAAATAGCTCTTCTTGGTGTTCTATATGGGGAGAAATGCAAAGCGGCTTTTGATTCGGTCAGCAAAAGTGTTCAAACACTGCAAGGGTTGCGTCGGGTTTTGATGAATTATTTGCATCAAAAACACACTGATAATGGTGTGGCTGCTTCAAGATTTGTGGTTTCTAGGTCCCCAAATAATTGTTATGGATGTGCTATTACATTTGTGGCGCAGTGTCTTGAGATATTACAGGTTCTGTCAAGGCATGCCAATTCGAAGAAACAACTTGTTGGTGCTGGGATCTTAACTGAACTGTTTGAGAACAATATTCATCAAGGTCCTACATCGGCTCGTGTCCAAGCTCGGGCAGTTCTTTGTGCATTTTCTGAGAGTGACTTGAATGCAGTGACTGAGTTGAACAGCTTAATACTGAAAAAGGTGATGTACTGCCTTGAACATCATCGCTCTATGGACATTGCTTTAGCCACCCGTGAAGAGTTGTCATTGCTGTCAGAAGTATGCTCTCTTTCTGATGAATTTTGGGAGTCAAGGTTGCGTGTTGTTTTTCAGCTGTTATTTTCTTCCATCAAATTGGGAGCAAAGCATCCTGCTATATCTGAGCACGTTATTCTTCCTTGTCTGAGGATTATATCTCAAGCATGTACTCCTCCAAAACCTGATCTACCAGATAAAGAGCCTAGCACAGGAAAAGCTTCTACTGGTTCACAAATAAAGGATGAAAGTAACTCTAATATATCTGGATCTACGGGTGGACTTGGCAGTAGGAGTAAGCCCACATCAGAATCATTGGGTAAAAACTGGGACGCATCTAAAAAGACTCAGGATATTCAATTGTTAAGCTATTCAGAGTGGGAGAAGGGAGCGTCATATCTTGATTTTGTTAGAAGGCAGTACAAAGTGTCCCAGGCTGTAAAAGGTGGAAGCCAGAGGCCTCGACCTCAGAGGCAAGATTTCCTGGCTCTGAAATGTGCACTCAGTTGGAAGAGACGTGCTAGTAAGACAACTAAGAACAACTTACCAGCATTTGAGCTGGGCTCATGGGTCACAGAACTTGTTCTTAGTGCTTGTTCTCAATCGATAAGGTCCGAGATGTGCATGTTGATCAGTCTGCTGTGCACCCAAAGTACATCTAGGCGATTTCGGTTATTGAACTTACTAGTGTCTTTGCTACCAGAAACTCTTTCTGCTGGTGAAAGTGCTGCTGAATATTTTGAGTCACTGTTCAAGATGATAGAGTCAGAAGATGCTCGCCTGTTCTTGACTGTGTGGGGATGTCTACGTACAATTTGTAAATTTGCCACTCAAGAAGTGGGAAATTTAGAGTCTCTGGAAAGGAGCCTGCATATTGACATCTCACAAGGGTTCATCCTTCATAAGCTATTAGAGATGCTTGGCAAATTCTTGGAGGTACCAAATATTAGATCCAGGTATGACGGCATTCTTGACTACTTTTTGCTTAGTGCATAATTGATACCATTCTTGTTATCATACTTATTATGTCTTGATGACAGATTCATGCGTGACAATCTTCTCTCGGAGATTCTTGAAGCGCTTTTTGTTATTCGTGGATTGGTGGTACAGAAGACAAAGTTAATTAGTGATTGCAATCGTCTTCTAAAAGATCTTTTGGATAGCCTTCTGCTTGAAAGCAGTGAAAATAAACGGCAGTTCATTCGGGCATGTATTTTTGGTCTGCAAAACCATGTAGAGGAGAGTAAAGGACGGACTTGTCTGGTATGGATTGTAATTTTGACATTATGAATGTTTTATGATTTTATGAGGGTCCAATTTGTTGATGTGTATTTTTGGCCTTGGGTTATAGTTTCAATTAAAGATGGAATGACTCATAACAATAAAAATAAAAATTTAAGGTAGAATGAGGATGACAGTGTGGGGTAGAAGAGAGCTGATAGATTTAAATGCAGGTGGAATTATATTGCAGACTGATTCATAGTATAAATTTAAAAACCAAAAGCAACTATATTACTTTTCTTGTTCAAGATATTAAAGTTTTGAGTAGTTCATTTGAGTTTGTTAACTTCAAGAATGTCTTTAGAGAAGCCAATTTCGTGGCTAATGCTTTGGCCAAACTTGGTCACCGGGTTGATAATATGAACCTGTGGGAGGATTGTGTTCTCCTAGAGGTGACTTCAGCCCTTACTTTTGATGTGAACATTGGGTGCGTTAGAGGCACCTCTATCTAATTATATTTCATTTCCTATAAAAAAACTATTTTAGTTTTCTTTCCGAAGAAATTGTCCAGTGTATGATGGTGAACTCGCTTCTCTCAGAATCACATGAAGCCTGGCTGCAACACCGACTTGCCTTCTTGCAGCGTGGAATTTACCATGCCTACATGCAGCACACTCATGGCCGGTCAGCAGGTCGCACTCCATCCAGCTCCTCACCAGCCAGGTTAGAGTCTGGAAATACCAGCCCAAGTCCTAGTGCAGAAATTGGGGGTGCCGATGACCTCTTGAATGTTGTTCGACCGATGCTCGTCTACACTGGACTGATTGAGCAGCTGCAACGTTTCTTCAAGGTCAAAAAATCAGCAGCCAGTGCGACATTGTCAAGAAAAGAAGGGGTAGTGTCTCAAGGGGAAGAGGATTCTGGAAGCTTGGAAGGCTGGGAAGTAGTGATGAAAGAGAGGCTTCTGAATGTGAGCGAGATGGTAGAGTTGTCAAAGGAGTTGCTGTCATGGTTTGACGAGATGAGTTCCGCGGGTGATCTGCAGGAGGCTTTCGACATAATTGGTGTATTGGCTGATGTGCTGTCGGGTGGCATTACACAATGCGAGGACTTTGTGCGAGCAGCAATCAATGCAGGGAGAGGGTGAGAATCAGATGAAACTACTGAGAGAGCTGTACGTGTTTATTGTATTGGTAACGAGGCGATGATAGACCTGTGCCCTTGGTGTTAATTTTGTGTTCGATACATATATACCCCATGAACTTTGTGGGTGGAGACTAGAGACAGTCGTGTAGCACATATGGCTCCTTGGTAATGAAAATTATTTATCTCCCTAAACGCAAATCTTGAAGTGCAATTTTCCAGTCATTGACACTGACAGCCAGGAATAGACTTCTTATTTTCTGACTTTGAAAATCATAGTAAAACGACATTTGGTCGAGGAGTTGACATTCTTGAGTTTTGCCAGTTTAAGAATCAACAAAATTTGTCCCGTTCCACAAGAATTTGGTTTTCTTACACTAGTAAATTTGCTTGCACTATGTTTTAATGTAAATTTGCAAAGGTACGTAATCACCGAGCCGAGATATAAAAAGTGAAAATTTGCTTTATATTGCAAACTAGGTGATGGTCTTCAGAGAAGAAAAAATGTCCATGACAAACGTTAATTATAAAAACTATATATTGTATGGATACCATATTACTTGTATTGCAGGCTATATATACTATTCTGATTTACAATGTGTTCTACTTGTCGGACCTCAAAAGTTCATACGATTTTTTTTCCTTCAATTTTTTCCCATTTTTTCGCGGTGAAAATCCTAAATTGGGTCAAATCCCAAATGAGATGATCTATATCTAACTGGTTCATGCCCTACACTTCCAAGAATAACCAATGGTCAGTTTCCCTTAGTTCTCTAAATGTCGGGAGAAGAAAAAAAAGTAGAGTAACTACATTCAATAAAAGGCGAGGATAAAGTCACAGTACATTAGAACTTGTTTCTTTTCGTTTACCAACATGACAGTACCATGGGAACCACAAGTTTTCACATCAGTGATCTCCTCAGTTCAATAGATCATAATCATCTAGCTTGTCATTGTACTGCATAACCTTTCTCTTGATCTTGGATGAGTCCACCCATGTTATGAAGTCTTCCAAATTCCTTGTTACAAGGAATGCTGGGTCAGTAACAGTATCTGGACCCACTCTTATATGCCCTTGCTCAATGTATGTGACAGCCTCCTTCAGGTGCTCAGCAAACTTCAATCGCATCAAAACAGTTGAGAGTCTTCTTCTATACACAGAACTCGGTCAGTAAGTTAACATACAGTCGGTATATGTCAGACATTTAAAGAAAATGGCCATGTCCCCCTGATATGGTAACCATCAAGATAAAATTACACTTTTTTGCAGTTTTTGATAAAGTAGTCTGGGGTTCAACTCTAAAACCAATTGGTAATAGAGAGAGTAGCCCAAACCCTTATAAACCCACAGGCAAGGTCCCAAATTCCCGATGTGAGATATATATCTCAACACGCCCCCGCACGTGTGGCGAATCTTCAAGCCTAACACGTGGACAACAACTTGGGTGGTCGTGGAGTTCGTGTGGCCTTTGGGCTTCACACGTGTACGTGGGTAACCCGCTCTGATACCATGATAAAGTAGTCTGGGGTTCAACTCTAAAACCAATTGGTAATAGAGAGAGTAGCCCAAACCCTTATAAACCCACAGGCAAGGTCCCAAATTCCCGATGTGGGATATATATCTCAACAGTTTTGTTACCAATTTATTCTGTGAAAAGTTACAAAAAAATATTTCAAAGGTGGAAGAGAAGCCATGTGAAAGAGCAAATGATTACCTACAGAAGGATGACACCGATAATTTTTCACATTCTTTCAGGCTTTGCCTGGTTGGTATGACACCAATATTGTACCTGCCATCAACGTGAACCCTGTTAACTGAATCACAACTTAATGAACCACGGAAAACTAACATAATACTCTACAAATTTGCATGGGTTGTAACTGGCACTACAAACATATCAAGATAAAATAATACTTAAGGTCCTTAGATTTATTTGTGGCCTTCGAGGAGCCGTATGAGGTAAAAATCTCATGTACGGTTCTGCAATAGCAACGGTAACAGTGATGATATCACCGACTATAATTATCTAACAGTTCAAGTACAATTGATATAGTTGAGGCGCAATCAAAATATGGTTTTGGGGGGTGGAATTTGTGGCGTCAACCTATAGGGTTTACCATTTTTCTCATCTCTTCCCTAGCCATGTCCAGATGTAATACAACGTTGATTTTCTATGTTCTGTGTGTTAATGCACATCTAATTCATATCATTCCAGCATAATTTCTATAAAGCAAGATTCTAAGACCTCAAAGCTTATAATCAAAATCCCTATCAATACTGCTCTGTGAATCAAGGAGGGAGTCTCCCTGAGTCTTAGATGCAAATGGATATGATCAGATTCATAACCAACTCTACATTGCCATTCACGAAGTTGGGGGTTGCCCTTAATCTAGCAAACGGATATGAACCTAACTCTGACCGGAACCACAGCAATTCTACCTTATATTTTGTGGTTTAATACAATACTTAGGTTATCTGTACTTAGAACCCAAACAAGTCTCATTTGATCAAATTTCACCATTTAGATATCAACATTACTCTATGGAATTATCCAGACACATTTCCGGTATAATACTCAAGAAACACACACATTGCAATCGGTAGAACAGCCAAAGAGAAAACTCACAGTTTCTCCAAAAGCTTATCAGTCAATTCAATCCGAGTCGGGTCATTGGGGTTCATCTGCTTCAACATGTTCACCATCTTCTGAGTGGTCCGGCACACACTCGAATATCTGATCCAAAATTTCAATTGGGTTCAATTTAGACAAAAATTTAAGCAAGTTTAAGACCAAGAACTAAAACACTGCCTTGAATTTGAAGTTATTTAAACTAAAACAAAGAAGATTACTTTTTGTAATCGTCGCGGCCAGTGACGTGGTAACGTTGCATAACCATGGCCTCTCTGTGATCTCCTTCTCTCTTCCATGACAAGAAGTCCACTTTCTTCAACAGCTTCTTCTCATGGTACTTGAGCTTCCTCATGGTCGCTCCAAAACCCTAGAAACTGAAACAGAGAAAGATGAAGACTATGAGAAATTAAGCATATCTTGGAATTGGGTTACAGAAATTGTGAAAAATAAAGAAAATTTACAAACCCAGAACAGTGAATTGGAGAGAAGAGAAGAGAAGAGAAGCGGCCGATTGGGGGGTTTAGGGTTTATGAAGGTTAGTGGTATTCGGTGTGATAAGGGGTGGAAATTTTCTACCTACCAAATTGTCCCCTTTAACCGAAACATCAAACTCAGTGGTTGACAACCGAAATCAAGTTGATACACGAAATATAGAAGTCATGAATATTGAATATCAAGTTGATACACGAAATATAGAAGTTGAATTTGAATTTCCTTAATCACAATTCTGTGTTACATACATGTTATATACAACTGCTATAGATCTATTACAGAAAATGAATAATCTACCCTTAATTTTAGAGATGTCAATCCCTGAAAAGAGGAGAGAATGGATCTGCAATCACAGTGCAATCTTGATTTCGATGAAGAGAGATTTGTGTGTGACGGAAAGATTACTGCTAACACCCCCCTCAAACTTGACATGTCAACACGGAAAAGTTTGCTTGCAAGAAGATAATGTCGTGATTTGTGAAGAGGTTTTGTAAGCAAGTCTGCCGACTGATCCTGTGTTGGAATGAAGCAAACTTGGTGACTGCCATGAGATACCTTCACGGACAAAATGATAACATAATTCTATATGTTTGGTGCGTGCATGGAACACAAGATTGGAAGCCATATATGTTGCACTTAAATTATCACAGTAAAACACAATTGGAAAGTGAATACTAACACCAAGTTCATGTAGCAAGTAGGCTAACCATGTCGTTTCTGCACTTGCATGAGCCAGCGCACGATACTCAGATTCTGCACTTGATTGTGCAACAATAAGCTGCTTCTTAGAACACCAACTGACTAGGTTTGAACCAAGGAAGATAAGATAATCGGATGTTGAACGTCTAGTGTGAAGGCAACCTGTCCAATCAGCATCCGAATAACCTGTAACATGAACTGGATGCCTTTGAGGGCAGAACATAATGCCTTTATCTAGTGTGCCCTTGATGTAGCGAAGAATGCGCTTGACGGCAGTGAAGTGAGGAACCCTGGGCTGGCTCATATATTGGGAGATAGAATTCGCTGCAAATACGATGTCTGGACAAGTGATGGTAAGATATTGTAAGGAGCCAACCATCTCTCGGAATGTTGTGGGATTGGCAAGTAGAGCTCAATCATTTACATTGAGTAAAGCTTTGGTAGACATAGGCGTGGATGCCGGTTTGCAGAATAACAGATCAAACTTCTTTAGAATATCATATGCATACTTAAGGTGATGAATGTGAAGTCCATTAGAATGATGTGTGGCCTGTAGACCAAGAAAATAGTGGAGGATACCAAGATCTTTTAAATCAAAATAACGACCAAGAGTATCAATGAAAGTTTGGATGAGCTGCTCACTACTGCCTGTTACCACTAAATCATCGACATATAAAAAACAATATTGTGTGCACACCATATTGGTATATGAATACGAAGGGGTCTGCCTTACTGTGATGGAACTCAACTGATAAGAGGAAGCTACTCATTATTTGAAACAAGACACGAGGTGTTTGTTTGAGGCCGTACAAGGCTTTGTGAAGCTTGCATACGTGATTGGGGTGAGATGGATCAACAAAACCCAGAGGCTGATTCATGTATCCATCTTCCTGTAGAAAACCATGAAGAAAGGCATTTGTGACATCAAGTTGTCTTAGAGGCCAGCCACGGGATACTGCAAGGGAGAGTACGGTTCATATTATGGCAGGTTTGACTATTGGGTTGTATGTTTCGGCATAGTCAACTCCTTGTTGATGGTGGAAGCCTTTGGCTACAAGACGTGCTTTATAGCGCTCCATAGATCCCTCTGGCTTCCACTTGATACGAAATACTCATTTGCGACCCACGGTGTGTTGGAAAGGACTTGGTGGAACCAGAGACCATATGCTGTTTTTTAGCAACGTATTTATCTCTGTAGACATGGCGGCATGCCACTTCTCATCCTTACGAGCCTGTGTATAACATGTGGGTTCAACATTATCAATTATAGATAGAAGGGCATGAATTAAGGGGTACCAGATGGTGTTGTCCTGTCGGTTGAAAGGTTTAGTGATGTCATCCTTGAACCGGGTCGTCATTGAATGGGTGGAGGCTGGCGACACCGGAGGAACGACAGAAACGGTGTGAGAGGTCGAAGTAGGATCTGGAACGGTCTCGACTGATAACACTGGAGCAGTAGAAAGTATGGACATTGTTGGGGGAATAGTGGCTGTGGATGAGGAGGGTATTGTGGTGCTGTGTGGCAGACCGACGGGTGGGCGTGCCTGATTTGGAGCTAATCTGTGGCAGCGTGCATAGGTGAGGTCTTGGGAATCTGGGGGAGGCATAGAGGATGGAGGCAGTGAGGAAGATGAAGCGGGTGGTGGTGAGGACGGTGCAGATGGTGGTGAGCGTGGAAGGTTGTGTGTCGGTGATGTCGGAGGCGATGCGGGAGGGGAGGCAGAACTGTTTGTGATTTGTGTTGATGAAGGAGATGAAACAATGATATTTGGTTCATTATTAAGCCTGAGTTGGAGGCGGGAAGTGGGCTCGATAGGTGGGCTTGCAGGGGTGGGCCTGGATTAATGGGGGTGAAGTCTAAGTATGTCAAGTCTGTTGGTGGTGCAACCTGCGAATCTTTAAACGAAAAATTGTTTTCGTTTAATAAAACATGACGCGATGTATAGACACGACCAGATGAGGGCTCTAGACACTTATAGCCTTTATGATGAGGGCTGTATCCTAGGAAGACACACTATACTACGACTGAAAAATTTGTTAGAGTTTTCATGACCAAGATAGGGAAAACACGAGCACCCAAAAACTGTAAGTGAGGAATACGAAGGAGAAGTGCCATAGAGACGAAGATGTGGAGTGTCCCAATGGAGTGTAGGAGTGGGGACGAGGTTGATAAGATAAACTGAGGTGAGGACAGCTTCGACCCAAAGATTTTGTAGAGCTCCTGATGTGAGTAGTAAAGTGCCGACAGTTGTTGCAATATTTTGATGTTTTCTTTCTGCAAGTCTATTTTGTTGAGGAGTGTATGGACAAGAAAAACGTTGTTGAATATCCAAAGATGCACAATAATGAGAGAATGCATGATTGACATATTTTGTACCATTCACTTTGAAGGAATTGGACTTGACCGTGAAAGATATTTTTGATAATAGCAACAAGTGTTTGAAAGTGACTGAAAACCTCGTTTTTCCTTCACATTGGATAAATCCATGTGTATCGTGAGTATTCATCAGTGAACAACACATAATATTAGAAGCCAGTCACAGATAAAGTGGAAGACTGCCAAACATCACTATGAATGATAGAAAACAAGGAAGTTGCAAAAGTATTATTGGAAGGAAAAAAGAGTTTGTAAGACTTGTTACAAGCACAATTATTACAAAAAGAATCATTAGATCTTTGTGCCAATGTTATTTGTTAAACGAGCTAAAACGGGAGAGGAGGGATATCCCAATCTATTATGCCAAAGAAGAGAATGAACGGAAACAAGTACTTGAGGAACGATAAAGGTGGACAGAGAATGAATTGGATAAAGACCATCCTTACATGGGCCCTAAAACAATATTCACCAGTTCGTAAGCAATAAATTTGATTGTATTCAGGAGCAAACAAGAAGAATACATGATTATCTTTTGTGAAGCGAGCAACAGACAACAAATTTTTACCAATGGACAGAATTTGAAAAACATTATTGAGAGAGAAGACAAAAGACCCGAGAGAAATATGAAGGTTACCAGTATGAGATATTGGCATAGAGCTGTCATCTCCCATATATACATTGTGTGGTCCACCATAAGGTTGTGGATTGAAAACTGGCATGGCAGTCATGTGATGTGTTGCTCCGGTTTTTAGGTACCAGTTTGGATCACCAGAAACATGCGATCTAGCAAAAGGAGGCACTGCAGCAGGTCCATGAAACCGATGAGGACATTGGGCCGACCCATGATGACTAGAGTGACAGTTTGGGCACCATTGTGGTGCAGTACCTAGTATGCCTGGTGAACGTGGGGCCCATGGGGGAGAGTAGAACGGACCAGTCTGAGGGGAATAAAACTGAGGGGCAGACGAAAATATGTTATCGAAGTTGGGACTGCCACCATAATTCTGGTGGCCTCGACCCCTGTAGTTGAGATATCGGCCATTAGAATGAGGCCGATAGTGCTGGCGACTAGGATTGGCTTGGCTATGATGATGAATAAGTGATGTGGGTGGATGAGACTCTGTTGTACGAGGTTTCTGTGCTTCAAAAGCTAGGATTCAAGCCCGATGTTCTGTGTAGTCTAGAATAGATGGCTGTTGTGTGAGAGCGATACACAATATCATGTAATTTGGTCTAAGGCCATGGAGAGTTGCAAGGACTAGATCATCAGCAGAGACAGGTTTATCAATTGCTGCCAAGTTGTCTGCAATACTCTTGGTATTTTGAAGATAATCATCGATGGATTGGGACCCCTTTTGCAATTCAAGTAATTGGAGTTTGAGACTCGATGCACTAGCGGCAAATTTCTGAGAGTAATGGCTAGCCAGACAATCCCATATGCCTTTGGAAGTATCAAATCTCATGGTAAGCTTTTTCACTTTGCTGGTCAAGGTGCTAATAAGGAGGCTGACAATTTGTTGATCAATTGTGAACCACTTTTTGTATTCAGGGTTTAGGATGGAAGTAGAGGGAGCGGTTTGGGTGGAGGTGGACATGATGGTGAGAGAAGGCTGAGGAGTAGAAACGTCAACATAGCCTCAAATTTCTTGACCATTGAGATGAGATCGGATATGTCGAGTCCAATCCAGGTAGTTGGTTTCAAACAATTTGTCAAATTGAGTTGTGTTTTGGATGGAAGCCATTAGTGAGAGAGGACGAAGTGAGAAGCAGAAGAGAGAAAGACGAGGAAAATAGGCAAGAAGGAAGAAGACGAGAGCAGAAGGGACGAAAACAGGTGAGCACTTAACCTAGGCTGATACCATATTGAATTTGAATTTCCTTAATCACAAATATGTGTTACATACATGTCATATACAGCTGCTATGGATCTATTACATGAAAGGAATAATCTACCCTCAATTGTAGGGATGTCAATCCCTGAGTAGAGGAGAGAATGGATCTGCAATCACAGTGCAATCATGATTTCAGTGATGAGAGATTTGTGTGAGTGACAGAGAGATTACTGCTAACAATGAAAATATGGGAAGTTGATTCAAATACACTAGAGGAGTGTAGATGTCAACCTAAGATATCGACAGACACGATTGGAAATAGATTAATTTTCTAACACGAATCGCTCATTTTATATTCACGTATAGTTTATAAAACGTCGCATTCCAAATAAACAAAAATTCGATTTCCGATGTTGGAATTAGATGGATGAATGTTAGAAAAGATAGTTATTATATTGTTTATAAACTAACAAAATGAAATACGAAAAATTAATTCTAATTACTCAAATTGCAAGAACATGAACAAAACCATAAAATGATAAATTAAGGATTTGAGTAGAATAATTTAACCAATGGAAGTTTGTCGAGTCCCGTGTATCACACGATGTCCTTAAGATGAATTACAGTGTCCCAATCGGTGCAAGGACCTCAATGCTGCTTGGTCTCCCAGGATAAAACGATAATCAATCTCAAATTGTTACACTACGAGCAAGAGAGAAATGAGTAGGAAAGAGAACGAACTAGGAAATGCCCTCAAACTATCATCTAATTGTGAGAGAAATAAGTAGGAGCAGAGAAGTTTTTTAGAGAAGAAGAGAAGTGTTTTTTGTTGGTGTGTTCAGAATGAAGGATTGGTGGCCTTTATATAGTGTTGAGAATCATCTACAAATTGATGGTTTTCTGTCTGTTACATACCAATCATAAATAGCCTTAATAAGTTTGTTACAAAATCATAACCACACTTAATAGGTTTGTTAAAAATCATAACCAGACTTAATAGGTCTGTTACAACTTACGGACATAAAAAAGGTCAAAAAATAAAATTTGTCAGTTCAAAAATAACCTGGGCTCTCGGGCCACAAATTTGAACTGCATTCGTGTCTGCAGGTCGCGCGAGCCTAAGTGAAGAAATTGGGCTCCGACCTGGGATTTGCACCCCCTACGCACGCGAGAGAGAGCATGAGTGTTTGTCATGGTTACACATTCAAGGTGTGAGATTCTATTTAAAGCCTTATTCCTCTCCCACTTTTCCAATGTGGGACGAACACTACCAGAATAAGTATCATAGCCGACGAAAAAAAAATTACCAGGCCGACGAAATTTTTTTTCGTCGGCTAAAGTCCATTTTAGCCGACGAAAAATAATTTCGTCGGCTAAGTGAAATTTTCGTCGGCTAAAGTGGACTTTTAGCCGACGAAAAAAACTTTCGTCGCCTAAGTGAAATTTTCGTCGGCTAAAAGTCTACTTTAGCCGACGAAACAACATTTCGTCGGCTAAAGTAGTTTTTTTCGTCGGCTATAGTCTGTGAACTATAGCCGACGAAGTTTTAAAACTTTGGCCGACGATATATATAATTTCGTCGGCTAAAAGTCTTTATATTTCCAGATCTAGACAGTAGCTGATTTGAAAGAAAAAACGGGAGAAAAAGTTTTGGGGTTGGCGAAATTGTTGGGTGTTGTCGAAATCTGTCCGAAATTAGTTTGTGGCGCTATATATAGGTACGTATATGTATATATCTTGTTTTTGAGTTGATTTAAGAGTTTTATTTTCGTTATGCACATTGATTTTGAGTTTTAATTAGAGTTGATTATATTGTGTTTTGAGTGTGATTGAGTTGATCGATTTGGGTTTGATAATATATATGAAGTTGTTGTTATATATATATATATATATTAATTTGATTATATTAATTAGTAATTATTATATATATGCATGTATATATATTAATTGTACGTTAACTGCAGATATAATATAAATTGAATGATTCGTAAATTTAATTAATTAGCGTTTATACATATATATTATGTTATTTTCTCAGGATATGGATAAGAGTTGGATTTCGCTTCCAAAATGAGACAAAAGATATGTTAAAGGAGTTGTTAGTTTTATTGAATATGTGATCAATAATGCTAAAGGGAATACAATTTTCTATTGTCCGTGCACTAAATGTCAGTGTCGCAGCGATATGTATCAATTTCCAATTGACAAGGTTTGGCAGCACCTTCAAAGTAATGGGTTTTGGGAGAAGTACACATGTTGGATATATCACGGTGAAACATCATCAAGGGGTCCGCATGATCATGGACAGTTTTCTGAGACGGGCAGTACATCCAACGATCCAACAACGGCCTTCATCAACGATATGTTTCCTTATGAGAGGGGTGTATGCTCTGAAGGACCGTATATGTCTGACCCGGTGCAGCCCTTCCCTAGAGTTGTCAACACTGCTGGTATTGACAGGTACAACAAACTACTTGCTTTCCAACAGACCCCTGTGTACCCCGGTTGTCAGAAAACGGTTCTTGAAAGTGTGATGGACGTTATGAAGATTAAAGTTGAGACAAAATCGACTGTGAAGGCTGTTGATGAGTATCTACAGTACACTGCTTCGATGCTGCCCCACGGTCATCGTCTTCCTACCACTCATCATAAGGTCCGATGTATACTGAAAGATCTTGGGCTTTCCTACATCAAGATCCATGCATGCAGATATGATTGTGTTCTCTTCTGGGGTAAAGATCCAGAAGGGAATGACCTTGGTGACCTTGACACATGTCCAGTATGTCAGAGTGACAGGTATAAGTTGACTCCTGCAGGCAATAGGAAACCTATGAAGGTACTTCGGTATTTCCCGTTGAGGGATAGGCTGGAACGGTTGTACATGTCGGAGCACACGGCCAAATCTATGAGATGGCACGCTGATAGGGAATTGCAAGGCGAAGATACCCTTATACACCCTGCTGACGGGGAGGCCTGGAAGCATATAGACAGGGAGTTTCCTCATTTTGCGTCTGAGGTCCGAAATGTGAGGCTCGGGCTCTCATCCGACGGGTTCAATCCTTTTGGCAACATGAGTCTTCAATACAGTGTATGGCCGGTGATTTTGGTACCATACAATCTTCCTCCATGGATGTGCATGAAGAAGGAATACAATATGTTGAGTTTGTTGATTCCGGGACCCGGTTATCCAGGGAAGTGTCTCGATGTGTATTTGAGACCCTTGATTGAAGAGCTTAAGTTTTTTTGGGACGTTGGTCATCCCACTTATGATAAGTTCATGCACGAGATGTTCCAGATGCATGCTATGGTTGTTGGTACCATTAGTGATTTTCCTGCTCGTGGGATGTTGTCGGGCAACGTTGTTAGGGGATACAAGGCTTGTCCAGAGTGCCTAAGCGATGAGGGGAGCAGTAGTCATTGCAACAAGATATGTAGATTGGGTCACCGTACTCTCCTTCCGTATGATCACGAATGGCGGTTCGATGACAAGGCATTTGATGGGACTGTAGAACTTGGTGTGCCTCCTAGAAGATGGACAGGGGAAGAAATTTTAGCAGTGCTTAATGAGTATGATTTTGGGCAGCTCAGCAATCATCCCAATATAGTGGCGGCAATACCTGACAGACCCGACAGGTATAAATTTTGGACACATAAGAGCATATTCTGGGAACTCCCATACTGGAGTAAGTTGTTGATCAGGCACTACCTAGATGTGATGCACATAGAAAAGAATGTGTGTGACAGTGTGGTGAGAACCGTGCTGAACTTGGAGGGAAAGACGAAAGACGGTCCGAAGGCACGCATTGATCTTAAAAAAATGGAGATACGAAGACATTTGTGGTTGAAAGAAGGGAAGAAAAAAATGCATCAAGCTCCGTACACCGTGAAGCCTGAACAGAAGAACGTAATTTTCAGGTGGTTGAGTTCTGTGAAGTATCCTTCAGGCTACGCAGGAAATATAGCCCGGTGTGTAAACATTCGGGACAATAAAATGTACGGGTTAAAGAGTCATGACTGTCATATTCTGCTACAACGTCTCTTCCCTATTTTCATTCGACCCTTCCTTCCCCGTCAGGTGGTGGAGCCGTTAGTAGCGTTGTCAAGATTCTTCCAGAAGTTATGCACAAGGGAAGTGACAAAATCTGATCTCCGGGAAATGCAACAGGACATTATTTATATCATGTGTAAATTTGAGAGAATATTTCCTCCAAATTTTTTTGACATCATGCCGCACCTGATGATCCATCTTCCCGAGCAATTGTTGCTTACCGGTCCAGTACACTATACTTGGATGTATCCTATGGAAAGGTATGTTTTTTACACCTAATGTTTTTATTGTACATGTTCATTGTATAATCGTAACATATGACAACAAATTTATTTATTTACAGACAACTTGGAGACTACAAAGCTTATGTGGCTAACAAATCCGCGCCTGAAGGATGTATAGCAGAAGCATATATTGCGCACGAGTGCGTCACCTACATGAAGTTGTATCTAGGAGCATTGAAGGAAACTCCACAAACCATGCCGGTTGATGAACCGAAGTTTAACCTTTCCATAGTCTCAAATGATGTTGAAGTTTATGGAATTTTACCAGAGTCCTACAAGTTGCAACCCCATGAGCTCGTCATAGCCCATTGGTGGGTATTGATTAACTGTCAAGAAGTTGAATACTGGAAAGACATCCATCTACACTGTCCAGACATTCAAGGTGATCTCGACTACCACAACAAGGAGTTCGCGAACTATTTTGGCGATTGGGTATGTAATTCTTCAATTTTGTATGTTGCAAGTCTCCTTGATTGCATAATTATTCATATTTATAATACATTGAATCTTTGGTTGCAGATGAACCATATTCAATTTGATGGTCACCCAAATTGGTCTCACGAACTAAGACTTCTAGCTATGAAGCCGATAATGTCAAGAGTTTACCCGATGTGCAAGGTCAATGGCGTGCAATTTATATGTGAAATGAGAGACAACAGACGAAGAACACAGAATTCTGGGGTTATGGCGCATGGTGGCCGGAATGGAGTTGATTATTATGGTGTTCTTGATTCAGTGGTGGAACTCGTTTATGGGCAAGGCATGACCGTGCACCTGTTCAAGTGTAGATGGTTTGATACTAGAAGCTCGCAGAGCATGAAGATTGATCAGTACGGGATTTTATCGGTGAACACTGGCACAAGCTGTTACGAAGATGACCCCTTTGTTTTTGCGACATCGGTGAAACAAGTGTTTTATCTTGATGACCTTGTTAAGGGTGACGCGTGGAAAGTAGTCAATCTTGTGCACCCTCGAAACATTTACCGGGCGGCTACACTTGGAGAGGCCGAAGACGAGGAAGAAAATGTTGCATATCAAGAACACAGTGCAATAGATATTCCTGACTCCTCTACAATTCGCCTTAATAATTTTAAACCGGGTCGTTCGGTTCGAATTCGTGATTTAGACGCTCGCCTTATTGATGTGGATCCAAATCAAGAAACAGACGACGACTCTTGTGATGTAGAAATGCATAGATTACCGGAAATTAATTCTGACACCGAAGAAGACTCATCGGATGATTCTGATTACGAGCCTTCTTAGTTATTTGAATTTGTACTACAATTTGATGTGTTTCATATGGTACAAGCTCTACAATTCATAATGTATCTTAATGTTGGTTATATATGCAGGAAATTGTTATGGGTACGGTTAAACCAACTGTTTTTTTTATCTATTTGACAGTTTTAGCCGACGAAATATAACATGTTTCGTCGGCTAAGATACTTTTAGCCGACGAAACATGTTATATTTCGTCGGCTAAAAGTATCTTAGCCGACGAATACCCTAATATTTCGTCGGCTAAACCCTAAACCCTAAACCCTAAAGTATAGCCGACGAATACCCTAATATTTACCGCTAGCTGCGTCTCCTCGATATGAAACTATTTGTAGTTGACGGTCCGGACAGAATACGTATTTTAGGTGGCCAAATCACCGTTTGTTTGTGTTTAGGGGTTTGACCAACGGGATTGACCGTGCGGATCGAGCCCGACCGTGTGTCCGATGATGCTGAAATTTTACCCTCACACATGTTTCAACATAATGATGATATCTGACGGTCGGTTTTCCGTTTCACAAGATGGATTGTCACAATCAAAGTATGCCTACTAATGTTGTATAACTAATTGACTAAGTGTTAAGTAAATGTTCCGTTTTAAAAACAAACTATACGTAGATGCTTCAAACAAAAAAAAGTCGTGAGATAAGATATGACCGGAACGATGAAATATGTCTACGGTTGAAATTTCACGTAATTCCGATAAGTTTCGGTGCCAATACTTGCGGTCATTGCATTTTTTCTATTCGTTCGCCATAGAGGACGCCCTATCTCCGACGGTTATTTTTCTTATAAATTTTATACCGCTAGCTGTGTCTCCTCGATATGAAATTATTTGTAGTTGACGGTCCGGACAGAATACGTATTTTAGGTGGCCAAATCACCGTTTGTTTGTGTTTAGGGGTTTGACCAACGGGATTGACCGTGCGGATCGAGCCCGACCGTGTGTCCGATGATGCTGAAATTTTACCCTCACACATGTTTCAACATAATGATGATATCTAACGGTCGGTCTTCCGTTTCACAAGATAAAACAAATAAATTGTGCATGAACTTACTAAATATGAATAAAATATACTTTAGCCGACGAAATTACTAACATTCACAGTAATTTCGTCGGCTATAGTCCAACTATAGCCGACGAAATTACTTAAAAAATTTCGTCGGCTATAGTTGGACTTTAGCCGACGAAATTAGGGTTTTGTCGTCGGCTAAAGTCCAACTATAGCCGACGAATTTTTTACTTCGTCGGCTATAGTTCTTCCTATAAATTCGAAAGCAGCCGAACAGAAGCCCACTTCTCCACTTTCTCCACTCCGCCGGCGAATTTCTCCCTCTCCTCTCGATTTTCTTTCGCCATTTTCGACGGTTTCCGGCCTCCACTCCGCCTCCCTCATCTCCCAAACCAATTAGGTATGCAATTTCATGTTTATATTGGATTATAGAACAAATTTGGGTTGTTTTTTCAATATATTGAATTGTGTTGAATTATATTGTGATAATGTTGAATTGTATTATGTTGTGATAATGTTGAATTATATTGGGTGTATTTACTGAATTTGGGTGTATATTTGGTTGTAGTTGGGTGAATTTGGGTGTATTTGGGTGTATTTGAGTGTATTTGGGTGTATTTAGATGTATTTGGGTGTATTTAGTATATTTGGATGTATTTTGGGTGTATTTAGTATATTTGGGTGTATTTGGGTGTATTTAGTGGATTTGGATGTATTTGGGTGTATTTAGTATATTTGGGTGTATTTAGTATATTTGGATGTATTTTGGGTGTATTTAGTATATTTGGATGTATTTAGTAGATTTGGATGTATTTGGGTGTATTTAGTATATTTGGGTGTATTTGGGTGTATTTAGTATATTTGGATGTATTTTGGGTGTATTTAGTATATTTGGTATATTGTTCATTTTTTATTTGGTATATTTTTTATTTTATTTGGTATATTGTTCATTTTTTATTTGGTATATTGTTCATTTTTAATTTAACAAAATATTAATTATTTTATTTAGGATGAAAGGATTATTCAGCAGATCAAAGAGTTCGAAGGGCCGGGGTGAATCGTCAGAGGGAACGTCTAGCAACCCTCGAGGTTCGTTTCAGGGCCCAATGACGGCCCGACGGGCGTCTCTTCTGGAGCCGACACATTCCTCCAGGCAGCCAGATGGCCCTCCCGCCTCCAGGCCTCCTAGCGCCCCTCGCTCTTCCGGCCAGCCGGACGCCTCTCGCTCCTCCAGGCAGCCTACCGCCCCTCGCTCCTCTGGCCAGCAGGACGCCCCTCGCTCCTCCAGGCAGCCTAGCGCCCCGCGCTCCTCCAGGCAGCCCAGCGGCCCTCACTCCTCGAGGCAGCTGTGGCCTCCGACTCAGGCGGAGGTGTCTGCACCACGTATGCCTGAGATACGTAGGGCACCGGCACCGGGCCCTAGTGCATCGGAGGGTGGGTCTTCCGGGGTACAGATGCCGCCGCCCCTCCTCTTCCTTCCGCGCTTCATACCGGCAATACCTGCAGTCGATGACTCAGGGGCGCCGATTTATCCACTACCCCCCAGGTGACCCCATCAGCGGTGTACCTGTTCGTGCCGTTTGCTACAGAGTTACTTTCTGCGAGGGTATCATCGTCGGCGACAGAGTCGGAGTCCGTCGCATCCGCCCCAACGCCCTCAGGTAATGATTATATAAGTAATTTGTTATGTTATAATGTTATAATAAAATTAATTTACTAATCATCAATTTATGATAGGTACCGTCGGAGCCAAGCCGACAAGGAAGAAGAGAGGTCCGGTCACGGGGAAAGCTCTCGAGAAGACAGTGAGTACATCGGGAAGGATCGTCATTGATACTGACGAGGATGGGAACGTAGTATCCGACGGCAAGACGAGGATGTACTCTGGCCGCGTGGGAGCGCTTATTAGGGATAGAGTCCCTATGTTGTGGTCAGACTGGGGCGAGGTCCCACAGGAGGTTAAGGACATGGTCCACAACGCCATGTCGGTAAGTATAACAAAATTCATATTTAACATTATTTATTACATTGTAGATTTATGAACGTCTAAAGTAATAAATGTTTAAATGCAGGTGTGGTTTGACGTTCCCGAGTACCTGAGGAACACCTGGGCGGACGTTGTGCACGGGGGAAGGTACGTTGCAAAGTTAAGGACAAAAAAAACTATGTTTAATTTATAATATTTATATTTTTTTGGCGTATTACAGGTACAAGGAGTGGAAGAACGAGTTACGGACCCACTGGACTACACATGGGAACGAACGTTCCGGCACCCCCCTTGAGTTCCAGTTCAGGGAGTACGAGTGGCGTTGGCTTCTGATATCGGAATTCAACAACCCACATAAACAGGTAATTAAAAATAATTATTTATTATATTGAATTATATTTAATACGTTTTAAAATATTTTACTAATTCGATTCCTTTGTAGGCCGTTTCCCGGGTGAACGCTCAAAACCGGCAACGCAACATGAGGAACCATCATGCCGGTTCTAGACCGTTCGCATCGTTGATGGAGGAGGCGGCCAGGGAACATCCTGAGGTCAACCAGTACGTCTATACGTACGAGAGGGCATATCCCGACTCCCAGGAGGATATTGTAAGTCGTTTTACGTTTTAAAATTTAGTAAATTATATGTATATATATATATATATATTTTAAAATGTTAATTAATTTTTTTTCCTATCAAATTAGGCGAGGGTGAGGCAGGCTAGTGACGAGGTGATGGCTGCTATAGTCAGGGAGACATGGCCTGACACGCAAGAGGAGGACATGTCCGAAGCCATGTCCCGGATCGACAGTTCGGATCTCAGCGTTGGGGCCAGGATCATAGGCACAGCCTTCCCACCGCGAGGAAATAACTTCTACTGTCGGGGCCTGGGAAAGAAGGGCGAGGGGGTACTGAAAACCACTCCTGGGTTTCAGAAAAAAGGAGCCTCGACCAGCAGCAGAACGACTCAGCTTGAGGCGGAAGTTCAGATGTTACGGGAACAACAAGCCGCCCAAGCAGCATATAATGCCGAGAGAGAGGCCGCCCAAGCAGCATATACTGCCGCGAGAGAGGCCGCCCAAGCAGCATATACTACCGCTCTACAGGAGTACACTATAGCATCCCATGCCGCCCAGCAGACACAGCAGCAGCAGATGTACCAGTACATGCAAGATTTTATAGCTGCACAGCAGCAGGGACTTCCGCTTCCGCCCATGCCCCCGCCTATTGTCTTACCTCAGCCGCTGCAACCTCCCCAACCTCCCCAACAACCTCATCCTGGAGCAGATATTGATTTAGACGATATCGATTTTATTTAGTTTTTTAAGTTTATGAACAATTATTTATTTAGTTTTTTAGGTTTATGAACAAATATTAATTTACTTTTTAGGTTTTATAAACAATTTATGAATTGAAAATTTAATGCAAAATGTTTATGTTACTTTAGATGGTGTGTTGTTGTTGGTTATAAAATTGTTTCTGTAATTTGCAGCTTGCTTGGATGGTAATGTATAAATTTTGTTTAGGTTTCTAGTATAAATAGTACTATAGCCGACGAAATTTACCATATTTCGTCGGCTATGCTATTTTTTTTTTTTCAACAACCTTTAGCCGACGAAAGTGTGCTAATTTCGTCGGCTAAAAGTATTATAGCCGACGAAAGTGTGCTAATTTCGTCGACTATTCTCTATTTAATTTTTATTTTTTAAAAACTTTAGCCGACGAAATATTAATATTATTTCGTCGGCTATGTGTTGGATTATAGCCGACGAAATATTAATATTATTTCGTCGGCTAAGTGTTGGATTATAGCCGACGAAATATTTATATTATTTCGTCGGCTAAGGTGTGGATCATAGCCGACGATTTTTTTATATTATTTCGTCGACTAAGGTTTGGAGTATAGCCGACGAATTTTTAATATTTTTTCGTCGGCTAAGGTGTGGAGTATAGCCGTCGTCGGCTATAACCTTAGTGGAACAGGCCGACGAAAAAATTTCGTCGGCTAAAGTGCTTATCCTGGTAGTGGAAGTTCATTTTCTCATTTCAACTAGCCATCTATGGGTGACAATTTCTCATTCACTCCACAACCAAATTATGCATATGAATACATGATTTTATAGCCCTTATTACAAGGATTAAAAATTCATGCATGCAATCATCTAATTAAAAGTGCAACTCACTTTAATTATTTGGTTTAATCAATGGTCCTTTAGACCATTTTTCCAACAATGAATTTCATGTGTCAACTTAAAAAGTTAGGTTGCACGTGATGGAGAATGTTGAAGAGGAAAGTTCTCACATAAAAAAAAGATAAATAAAATAAAACATATATGTGGGTCAATCATATCTAATTATACCGATATTTTTTATGATTAAAACTCAGTTGGGACAATATCGGTGCAATAATGATCCACGAATTATGTTTGTCCCTGTTCAAATAAAACGACATGATTCGAAATAATGTTTTCATTTCCACGATATATGCCTTAAGTATTGGTTTAGACGAAGATACTAACCATTTAGAACCAAATTCATTTCTAGTTTAGTAGTTTTCTTTCAAAACTCTGAGAGAGTATTCGGTGCACCGAATAAAGATAAAAAATAAGAAAAAAACAAACGTGAACAGTACATACATCTAACGGTGAGAACGCAATCAGACGGTGTGAGATGAGCACGTCACGTACACCATCGGTGCACCAAATAATTTTCGCAAAACTCTACTATCTACGAACGAGCATTGTATGCAAGATGAACTCGATAATCATTATAGTCGAGTTGATTTCAGAATTTTAAACAAACTTGTAAGAATTGGACTATTTTCTTTTGACAAGTCGTGGTGAGAGCATCCTAATTTTGGAAAGCGCTAGAATACACGTGTTGTACTGTACACAGAGTGGGCCCGAGACGCCTGGTAGTGTCTCATTCGTGGAGACTATTTTCAACGATGACGTTGGAATTTCAAAAGTTGATGGCTTCTAGGTAAAAAGGCAGGGGCTTTTTGTAATACGCCTATGGGGTAAAAAGAGACGGGGTTGGGTGGGTTAAACAACACAAATCAAACAAGTTTTCCATATTAGATTTGATTAGATTCATTGGAAGATGAAGCTCTCGATTCTTCTAAGCCGGTCCTTCTTCCTCCCCCACTTTTTGACTTTCTATGATAAACACTTCAACTTCATTTTCTCTCTTCTAAAGATCCTATATTCCTGGGTTTCACTCATCTACGATGCACTCCCTCTCTTCCCATGCAACTCGCCCACTCTCCTTCTCCTTTTCCCACTTACACTTCCTCTCACTTTTCCACTCCCAAATCTCATCCCAAAACTTATCTATTTCCCAAAACCCCCCACTTTCTCCATCCGAACCTGCTCCTCCATCTCTGCCCCAAGCGCGCTGCCATTTCCGACTTCTCTGACGTGAAGCTCCCCACTTTTTCATTAGTTATTTAGAGGTGTTCGAATAACGATTTGCTACAAATTAGAGAACCCTTCAAACCAAAAGTGCGATTGCATTTTGGGTTAGAGAAGAACCCAATAGAATTGCACATGTTTTGCTTTTTAGTTCGTCTATTCGAATATTGAATTGAAAAAATTCAAACTAGCATTATTTGTTCTAGATGAGAAGATTCGAATGGGGGGTTTCTGTTCGTTTGTAATTTCCAATTCGTTCTCTAATTAGCCTCCTTATCTCAATTACTACCTGTAAGAGTGTTTAGTACCTGAAAGTACTTTTGGCATCCTTATGCAGATCAAGGACCACCGTAAATATAGACAGATTGTACTTCTCCTTTTGAAATCATCTCTTGTGCTTTAAATATGTGAACTGTTCCCGTTGATGGATATCAATTTCAGAATTACTTCTTCCCTTCTCTTTAGATTAGCACCTTGACACTAAAAATCAACTTGCCATTGAACTACTGGAGGATGGGGATCGTTGACAGGACACAATCTTTGTTCTGCCCTTCCGTGTTACAGTAAATTCATCAAGTTACTGCATCAATTTTAATTTACAAAAATACCCCTCCGTTAGCGAGTCTGTCTATAGTACGAAGCTACTCGGGTATTCTAGTTTTTGCCCTAATTTTCTCAAAATGAAAATGTAAATCTTTGGAGGGCCGACCTTAAAATAGTACAATGTGATTCATCTATCATTTGGCTGGCCAGAAGATCCTTGATCCGATAACTTTAATGGTTGTTTATCTCTACTGCAATTTCTTATTGGAGAGACCAAGATGTCCAAACTCTCATCAAATTGCTCTGTCAACAATTGACACAGAATCACGGGCATTTGTCACAATTGGAAACTCCAAAACTGTATTGTAACAAGAATCCTATAAACATGAGCACACAGACGTAGTCAGTGATCACAGACTTGAAAGAATTAAGAACAAGGCATTGGCTACTTCGCCCCCTTTTCTAACTGCATCAAACCAAAAATCACTGAAAATCTGCAACCAACTTTCCATTTGCCAAATACAATTGTGTCAATTTACCTTCTTAATTTGGTAAAAATTACAGATTTGCACCCTCTCCGTTTAATTAGATGGTTTTCATCCAATTTTCATTTATGTGTCATACATGTAAGGGGTATAACTATCATTTTCATAACTTGTTGTAATATTAAAAATATAATAAAACAAAATCTCAAAAAAATTGTTCTAAAAAATAATACCCGTTATATTTTTTTAATTTCCTTACACATTATTTATTTATTTTTTTTACAATTTTGTCATTCACTTCATTTTTTTGATGGCCATGTATGAATATCCTTTAGAATATGATGTGTACATTGATAATCTTTTTTCTTTCTTTCAGAAAGACTACATTGATATAATCTTAATTGAAAAAAAAGTAAAATTATAATCGAATTGATGATGATGATAATGAGCACGACATAATTTGCCTATTAAAATAGCTGAGTCATGCAATTCTAATTAGCTATTATTTCTCTCATGCATCCCATTTGAAGATTTTGTTTCATAATTTTTATTATTAAAAGAAACAATTATAAAAAGATGTTATAACCTCATACACATGACACATAATCTAAAATTATATGGAAATCATCCAATTTGATGGATGTGGTGCAAATCGGCAGTTTTTATCAAGTTAAGAAGGTAAATTAGCAGAATTGGAAGTTGAGGGTGTAAATTAACAATTAGAGCCAAGTTCACATGGTGTTTTAGCTACTTTGCCAAATAAAAAAGCAAAGAAAAACCTTGAATTCCTCCACTTTTTATGCTGGTTTAGATTAATCAGGATTGTTGAAATTGAATTCATTTCCAGACTAAGTAAAACTTGAGCTGATGGTGATGGGACAGCAGTTGAGGTGCACTACAAGTCTACAATCACTAAAACTATGGTGATGAGCAATTAAATCACAACGCAGAACATAGCTACCACTAAATCAGACCAAAATTTATTCTAGATTATGTGTACCTTTCACTAACCTCAGCAAAAAGACCCCAAATCAAGAATTGCAATGAGCCAATGACCTTTCATCCAAGGGGTAATTTAGTAATAGTTTTATGACACATTTCTCTAGTACTAGTTTTATCTTCGTCTTTATACAGTACTAAAAAGTACAGATTTTCATGAACTAGTATTATTAATTTGGATGGTTAAATATGAACATGTACGAAATTATTTTGAGGTGAATGCTTCCAATATATTATCCTGATTCTGATTTGGATTCACAGCCAATGATGAATTGGATCCAGATTATGGTTACAAACTAGAATTGTTCAAAATACCAATTTGCTAGTTGCCAAAGTTTAGGTTAACTTTTATTTGACCTTCATCTTATCCACTATTACCCTTAAATCCTGCTGTTTAAAGATTCTGTTATCCTAAGTTAATCATTTACTGTTCTAATTTCCTTATGTTTTTGCTTATAAATGCTGACACATTTAGGCATTGAATGCGAGAAATTTTTCAGTGCTACTGTAGTATCACGTGACAATGTTTAGTGGTGCTACATTCCAATCAAAATAAAACATGTGGTTTTATTACAATTAAACTTAAATATATGGATTTTAGCTATATTGTTAAAAACTATTTTGAGTTTCTTATTATTTTTAAATACTAAACCTTAAACCTTATACCTTAAACCATATACCCTATACCCGATACTTTAAACCCTAGACCCTATTATGAACTCACTAAATATCCTTGAATGTCATTTCACAAAATATAAAAATCAATAGTTTTTATTTTAATTGTAATAAATCCACATTTTTTGTTTTGATTGGAATGTAGCACCCCTAGTTATTGTCACATTGTGCTACAGTAGCAATGAAAAAATTCTCCATGAATGCAGCCTTTTTTTCCTGTATTTCAGTCTCTCTGAAACCGCAAGACCCTTCTTCTCTGTCTTTCCCATCCACATTTCTACATGACAAAAGCACCAAGTGGTTCTTGGGTTGGATTCAGTTTCAAAGATTTGAGCTTTACAACTTTTTCTCTTTCTGGGTTTCTGATCTCTTATGTTTGAGCAGCCTTTTCATACAAGGTGACAATGGACTGTATCTGAGAATTGGGTTGTGATTATTTTAGTGCCAGCCTTTTCTATCAGAATCAAGAAAGCTTTAAATTTTTTTATTCTTCCGAGGTGTTTCGCCTCTACGTGTCAATCACCTTGTCCTATACATGTATATCATATAATACTCAGTAGTACTTGAAGAGTGTCTGACTTTGAATGCTGTTGATGACATTTGAAGAGTTTGGCTTCTGAAAGAGAAGGCCTTTTTGGTTTCAGTCTTTCACCCACAATGTGTATAGCAGGGGACTTTGAGAGGTGTGATTACAGAACAGAGTGGAAGATGGGGTTCAGGGTTTTGAGTAATGTTGAGAAATTGAAGAACTCAGTTTTGAGGATGAACTCATGGTTGTTGATCATGAGGGCAATTGTGACAGCTTTGGTTTGGGCCACTGCTGTTCAGTTTATTGGGATTTGGTTGCTTAGAGGTCCAACAGTGTTCAAGAGTGTCCAAGAGTGTAACCAGTTAGAGTTGCATGTTGCTTCTGAATTGCCTAGGCTTCCAATCCCAGTTTTCCCACCAAAGAGTGAGTTTTCAATCTGGTTTATATTAATTTCGAGTTTTTTCTTTTCTGTGAAAATTAAGTTCTGACTTTTAAGTTACTCTTATTATAGGGGTATACAAGAACAATGGCTATCTGATGGTTTCTTGCAATGGAGGATTGAATCAAATGCGCGCTGCGGTGAGTTTCTAGCTACTTGATCATGGACATGTTATAACAATGCAATACTTTTTTCTGTCTCCAATATGTTAATTTCCTCAGTTTCTTGATTTTCTGTAGATTTGTGATATGGTTTCGATTGCCAGATACATGAATGTGACTCTTATTGTTCCTGAGTTGGACAAGAACTCATTTTGGGCTGCAAGGTGAGATTGATTTGTGTATGATGTTGTCATTGTTTATGATCTTAAGGAGATAAGAATTATCCTTAGTTTCGAAGCATGTTCTTTCTTGTTGTGCAGTGAGTTTCAAGACATTTTCGATGTCAATCATTTCATTAGATCATTGAGAGATGAGGTCCGGATACTAAAGCAACTGCCCCCAAAGCTCAAAAACAGACCTGTATACTCATTGCCACCTGTTAGTTGGTCCAACATTTCCTACTACCTTCATCACGTAAAGAAGCATCTCAACTCATTATCGTCTTTAGTTTTCAATTTTATGACAAGTCTCACTGATTTATAGAGGTTTGTTTCAACAGATCCTACCACTGGTGCGAAAGTATAAAGTAGTACATTTGAACAAAACCGATGCTCGAGTGGCTAACAATGGGCTACCTCTTGAGATTCAGAAGCTGAGATGTAGAGTCAATTTTCATGGTCTGAGATTTACTTCCCAGATAGAGGAAACTGGTCGAAAGCTTGTCAGAATTTTGAGAGAAAAAGGCCCTTTTCTGGTGCTTCATCTCAGATATGAAATGGACATGTTGGCATTCTCTGGCTGCAGCCATGGTTGCAACAGTGATGAGGTGGAAGAACTCAACACAATGAGGTAATTGCCTTATCTTTTATCTTCATCAGTTACATTTTAACTACCCTTGCTTATAATTGTGGTAACATTTGCGCATTGTTTAGATATGCTAATCCATTGTGGAAGGAGAAAGACATTGATTCTGAAATGAAAAGGGTAGAAGGCTTGTGCCCTCTAACACCAGAGGAAACTGCTCTAGTATTAGTTGCATTAGGTATGGATCACAATGTTCATATTTATATTGCTGCCGGAGAAATATACGGTGGAGATAGAAGAATGGAAGGTTTAATATCTGCTTTCCCTAGTGTGGTAAGTAGAATGAAGCAGATTCAGCTTTTCCAACAACTATACTTAGGTCTATCATAACAATTTGCTTCTGTTTATGGAACAGGTCAGGAAAGAGACGCTGCTCGATCCTTCGGACTTGAGGTTCTTCCCAAACCACTCTTCTCAAATGGCAGCATTGGACTACCTTGTGTCCCTTGAGAGTGACATTTTCATCCCAACATACGATGGAAACATGGCCAAAGTTGTTGAAGGCCATCGCAGGTAATACATGATCTACATAATGTTGTGAATGGTTGTATTACTAATCGGATATATGTACACTGATCTGACATAGGGATTTTTCACATTTCAGGTTCTTAGGTTTCAAAAAGACAATTCTATTAAACAGAAGGCTTCTCATTGGTTTGATAGATCAGTTCACTAGTGGATCATTGAGCTGGGATGAGTTCTCTTCCATTGTGAAGGAAGCTCACGCTGATCGAATGGGGAGCCCGAAAAGACGAGTGTCTATTGTTGATAAACCAAAAGAAGAAGATTACTTCTACTCCAATCCAAATGAATGTTTGCAACTGTTAGATGAGCCACTGAGAACTACATGATCTCATTCATGCCAAAGTCATGTTTTTTTTACAGTTCCCTACACACTTCATGGTGTGGTTTAACTACAGAAAGGAATAGGGTTATGTAAATACAACATTGGGTTGGAGGTGAATTTGTGGCCTCTTCCTTGATAAACTTCAAAGCATAGTTTAGTCTGTGGTTGATTAAATCAAAATAATCTTACTGTAAATAAGAATAATATAGTTGTCCCCTCATTATTGTAAGCATCAATTTTTGTAACGGGGCAGCTCCCAAAAGCTGATAAGCGTGATTAGGTCTGGATATTGGTTTCATTTACACGGGATGCCTAAACTAATCAACTATTCCATTTAATTAGGTCAAGCACCATGAGTCCATGATGCAACCGCTTCTTAACATAAGCCGATTTGTGACGGATTTAAGAAATTTTATTAAGATATCTATCCCACGTCGAAAATAAAGAACTTTGTATGTGGGTTTATAAAAGTTTGAGTTATTTTCTTTATTGTCAATTGGTTTTAGAGTTGAATCCTAAACTACTTTATCATAGGATCAAAAAGACTTACTGATGTCCATGTGTGTTAGCGTTACCAGACACACGCACTACATGTCATCCTGATTCTCCACAAGGGCGTGTTAAGATTGACAGTACTAACTAAGAAGTTTGGAATATGTTTGGTGGCAAGAAGTACAAAGTGGTACTAGTTACCACCTGATTTCCAATTTGACCTCCTTAACCAGTGTTAACGTGAGTACTCCGTTTTGGTGTCTCAACTAACACCTGTGTTCTTCACTCTTGTTCCTGCTTTCTCTCTTCTTCACTCTTGTTCCTCCTCGCATGTTCATCTTTTCTTCGTTTCTCATCTCTCTTTTATTCCCCCATCTCTTCATTTGCTCTCAAGAGTGAATTTGGGTATGGGTTTGCCTACTGCACTCTCAAATACAAGAAAAGTTTGAATTGGATCCGTGGGTATTTAGTTCGGTAATCCCCGAAGCCAAATAGATGCAGAGCCAACAAGAAACTGCAATCACTGGATCCTAGTCCAACTTAGCTGTGAAATACAATTCTCGACGGAAGAAACGAAGAGGGATCGATGGTTACAAGAGCAGGTGTGAAACAAAACCGACGAAAACCCATTTATTAAAATTGGTAAATATGGACAGATCGGGACGGGAGGATAACAAATTTGGGGGGTGATTAGGGATTTGAAGCTAGAAGGCTTTGAATTCAATGGATGCAAGGACAGGATTTAGTAGGATTGGGGAGATGCTTTTGGAGAGCATGGTTTAGCTGTTTCAATTATTCAGCATTGTTGCCAAACATAGGATTAACTTAGTCTCACCTTAGTGTAGCTTACTTTAACTTAAGTATAAGAACAGTGCAATCTAGCGTACCAAATGTGCAGTAAAAGTCTTAGACCATAACATGTACCTCAATGTTTAGTTACACCATTATATAAACTATGTACCACAAAGTGTTATGGTACACCAGCTCCATGCTTGCAATAAACAATAGCCCATACATAATGAATACGATCCTAAAATTAGTGGTCACTGACTTCTCAGAGACTGGAAATACCATAACTTCCTCATCATAAGCACAAAAGAGATAAGAATTCAGAGAATTAAGAAAACCAGTGGGTGTTGGAGAAATGATGGCAGAATTATCAATGAGTGATCCAAGAAATGAAAAACTTGGTGTGTGATCCAAGAAGCCACCGTCCACTAAGAATCTGGCAGTTAGGTCTTTTACTTCGATAGTCATATATGTATGAGAGCCAGTTGTAGTGTTTCTACTTGTACTGTTCCACTCAAGCCTGATGCTGGCGGCAATTCTTGACTTCAAACGTAGCTTTCGCAGATCACAAACAGCTCCAAAAAGGTGAAAGGGAGCTGAAAGATTCAAAGTCCCCACTCTTCAGTATTCACTCCACTCTATTAGAATTAGGGTTGGTGAGAAGTATAGAGAGACCCATTTGTGTCATATTTTGTGTGATCATGAGGGTTGAGATTTGGGAGAAGATTCCACGAGCATGTATGAAGTTCTACCATGTTTCATTGACATCTACTAAAAATCTAAAAGCACATCATGTGTTTCACCGGACCTTATTGTATGGAATGACTCAGTTTTACCAAAAAAAATAGATGGTTTTGACAGAAGTGATCCTCGATCATCTGATCAAAGTACTCAATCCATATGTCAGACATTTACCAATGTTAAACTGAGCTCTACAAAGTAATGTCGATCAGTTCAGAAACATCAGTAGGTTGAAGTATTGGAACTCCTACTGCAAGGAAGGTATGGTGAGAGGAATTTGCTCCACTGAGTATATATATAGATTCCGAAATCCAAATGATGGTATCTAGACATTGTAATAACAAACGCAGCACAAACAAATGAATATCTGAGGCACCTATCTAGGAAAACCCATGCACAAGGAGCAGAAACATGTACATTTCACCCGGACCTAGTATGACCTAACAAAAATGTCCCGCCCAAGAACTCCCACGTACCCTCCAAAAGCAAAGAACACACTAAGAAAACCAGGAGACCAGGTACACCAGCTTTCTCCTGTTCTAAACCTCTTATGCGCTTGTTCAAAGATCTTTTTATAGCTGCTTACACTCCCAGAACAACTACTTTAGCTAACGAAATTTTTTCGTCGGTTAAACCCTAAATTTCGTCTGCTAAAAAGTCGTCGGGAAAAAGCCGACGAAATTACTGTTCATCGTCGACTAAAGTCATTTATTTAGCCGACGAAGAAATTTTTCGTCGCTTAATTTCTGGACTTTAGCCGACGAATTTTTGGACCTTAGCCGACAAAATTTTATTAAATTTCGTCAGCTATAGCTATTTTTTATTTATTTATTTATTTAACTTTAACCGACGAATTTTAATAAAATTCGTCGGCTATAGTTATTATTTTTTTCTTTTTTAACTTTAGTCGACGAATTTTATTAAATTTCGTGGCTATAGTTATTTTTTTTAAACTTTAGCCGACGAAATTTAATAAAATTCATCGGCTATAGTTATTTTCTTATTATTTTAAATTTTCTTTTTCTTTTTTTATTTCTTGTATTTTTGATTAAAAGTTTTTTGCTTCTTTTTCGTTTTTATTTTTAATTAAAATTTTTTTACTTCTTTTTCGTTTTCTTGTATCTTTTATTTCGGTGGTGGAGGAGGATCAGAGGAGGAGGCTAGGAGAAGGAGAGAGGAGGGGAGGAGAGGGGAGGAGGAGAAGGCTAGGAGAGGGAGAGGAGAAGGAGTTAGAGGAGGAGAAGGATTTAGAGAAGGAGGAAGAGAAGGATTTAGAGGAGGAAGGAGGAGGAGAAGGAGGAGGAGAGGAGGTAGGATGAGGAGTACACCCTAATTTCGTCGGTTAAAGTTCAAAATTTTAGTCGGCAAAATTTTAAAAATCCCAGCCAAAAATTTTGAATTTTGAATTAACTTTATTAGCCGATGAATTTTAATAAATTTCGTCAGCTATAGTTATTATTTTTTTTCTTTTTTAAACTTTAGCCGACGAAATTTAATAAAATTCGTCGGCTATAGTTATTTTATTATTATTTTAATTTTTTTTTATTTCTTGTATTTTTGATTAAAATTTTTTTTGCTTCTTTTTCGTTTTTTTTTTATTAAAATTTTTTTACTTCTTTTTTCGTTTTCTTGTATCTTTTATTTCGATAGTAGAGGAGGAGAAGAGGAGGATCAGAGGAGAATAAGAGGATCGGAGGAGAAGATGAGGAGGCTAGGAGGAGGAGAAGGCTAGGAGAGGGAGAGGAGGAGAAAGAGAAGGATTTAGAGGAGGAGGAGAAGGATTTAGAGAAGGAGGAGGAGAAGGAGTAGAGGAGGTAGGATGAAGAATACATTGTTGCCGCCAGGGGAGGAGAAAAAAGAAAGATATAGAAAATTTTGAACTTTAGCCGACGAAATACCATAATTTCATCGGCTAAAGTTCGAAATTTTAGTCGGCAAAATTTCAAAATTTTAAAAATCTCCGCCAAAAATTTTGAATTAACTTTAGCCGACGAATTTTAATAAAATTCATCGGCTATAGTTTTTATTTATTTTATTTATTTATTTAACTTTAGCTGACAAAATTATGATAGTTTATCGACTATAGTTATTTATTTATTTAACATTAGCCGACGAATTACCTTAATTTCGTCGGCTATAGTTATTTATTTTATTTATTTAACTTTAACCGACGAATTACCCTAATTTCGTCGGCTAAAAACCTAAACCGTAAACCCTATACGTAAAAGCTTCAAACGAAAAAAAGTCGTGAAATAAGATATGACCGGAATGGTGAAATAAGTCAATGGTAGAAAATCACATAATTCCGGTAAAGTCTCGGTGCCAATAGTTGCGGTTAACACAATTTTCCATTCTTTCTCCCTACCATTCTTTCTCCGGTGGTTATTTTTCATAAAATTTTTATACCACTGATTGCGTCTCATCGATTTGAAACTATTTTCAGTTGAAGGTCTAGGCAAAATACGTAATTTTTGACGGTCAAATGACCGTTTCCGTGTGTTAAGTGGTTTGACTGTAAGGATCGAGCCCTTAACGCTGTCGGATTAAGTTGAATTTTTTTCTATAGACATATTTCAGCACAATGATCATATCAGACGGTCGGAATTTTGTTTCTCAACTTTGATCATCGGAATCACAATATGTCTACTAATGTTGTATAACTTGTTTACTAAGTTTTAAGTAAATGTTCAATTTCTAAAACAAACTCTACGTAGAAAATTTAAACGCAAAAAAGTCATGAAATAAGATATTACCGGAATGGTGAAATACGTCTACGGTAGAAAAATCACTTAATTCCGGTAAAGTCTCGGTGCCGATAGTTACGGTCAATACAATTTAGGGGTTTGAGTTACGGGATTGACCGTCCGGATGAAGTCTTTAAATTTATCGGATAAAGTTGAATTTTTTACCATAGACATATTTCAACATATTGATGATATCTGACGGTCGTATTTTTGTTTGTAAATTTTTATGACCGGAGTCACAACATGCCTACTATTTACCATTATTTATCTATATGGGGAGCCCTATCATCGAGGGGTAAATGTCTCAAAATTTTTAGATGGACAATTGCGTCTCATTATGGTGAGTGTTTGTTGTGTTGAAGGTTCGACCAAAATACCTCATATAGGTGTAGATATGAGCATTTTCGTGTGTTAAGTGTTTAGAAAAACTTCATTTTGAAGCCTTAAACGAACTCGGATAGCCAAAAAAGCTCATATGTCTTAGCATTGGCGTTGAGTTTGACTCGTAGGGCCGTTCTGCTTTCAGATTGGTATCACAATAGTCAATCGGACACTGAAATATCCGTAGTGCAATTTTGTAACTAAAATGTACTTTAGCCGACGAAATACCCTAATTTCGTCGGCTAAAGTTCACAGACTATAGCCGACGTAAAAAATTTTCGTCGGCTAAAATTTCACTATAGGCGACGAAAAAATTAGTTTGGCCAAAATTTTTTTTTTCGTCGGCTAAAATTTCACTTTAGCTGACGAAAATTTATTTTATCCGATAATTTTTTTTTCATCGGTCTGTTTTTAATTATTTCATCAGCTAAAGTCTTTTTTCTTGTAATGTTACCTAAGAATGCATCATCATTTGATTGTTCAAGCATTGTCCGAGATGAGCCTGAGCAGACAAAAAGCAACAGAACATAATAGAATAATCAGTACTATGGAGACAGCAACAATATTCTAAAATGCCTAGCAGATCCAGCAATCACACTAAAATGGGTTCAACAGAACCTGTGAGCTAGATGCCATTGGTTTCAGGCGACGGCCTGCTCGATTTTCGACATCAAGTTCAACGTTGATGCTGGCCTAGTGGCCTGGGACAAGTCCAAACCAGAGGACCACAGTGACAGTCAGATTATTCAATACCCTGATCAGCAAAAACCCAGCTCAGTAGTGTCTCTTTAAAGAAACCCAGCTCAGTAAAGAGAACACAAGTAGATTGAATATTTATATGAAACAAATCTATAAATTACGCGGGGACTAATTATGTAACATCTTGAAACCCTAAAATCAGAAGTAACCTTTTGAAACCCTAAAAAAATATGTATTTCTGTTACAGACATTCGGTAGAGTGTGTATGCAGAAAATAAACACAACTCATTTCTTCAGTCCTTCTGATGGCACCTGTTGATTTTAAGTATCTCTATACATCAATTTTCACTAGAAACACTCTTGTTTTCTTTTTCATGACTGGGTACTTGCACGTTAAGGTGAACCCTATGAAACTGACATGCAATGAGAATATTAGTGTTGGAAAAGTGATGAAGATTGTGATGGATGTCAGTAGCATTACCATCTTCTCAACTTGAAAGATGATGCTTGTTATGAATGTTCTTAGATTGGATTATCGAATGAGCAAATGACCACACCTTTTATACGTTTAAGAAAGAACTTTCATTATTACTCTCTTATAATGGTGCATCATGAGTTCATTTAACTCATGTAACTCATAACACCAAAACTCCAAATAACTATCAACATCCTTTGTGTAACTCCTGCTTTAATATCTTGTAACCGAAAAATTACTAACTCCTATTACTTATGCAACCACTAACTCTGAATATTATAACACTCACCTTATTGCTTTCCACCGCTTGACCCATATTCCACACCACACCATCAAGTTCAAGATGGAGCTCAGAGAATTGTTCCCGCAGGTTGGACGTGTTGTAGTAGTCTAGGCACTGGAGTTGGCCACCATGGGAGCACAATTGGAAATTCATGATAGAAAACGTTCTCAACCAGCTTTAACCAATCTCTTGTTCCAATGTTGTGTCTTTGCATATGTACAGATATATAACATCCTCGTTATTGGGATCTAAAAATAGTAATTGAAGTCCATGATGACCCGGAACCATTCTTAATTAAGTCCAATGAATAATCCTTTATACCTTCCAAACATAATTGGCCGGCTCCTCCACACAATTCATCTTCTTTCAACTTCCGAACAAAAAAAGTACAGGTATCATCATGATAGTCACACATGTCTGTATTGACCAAAGTACTGAAGTACACAAAGCTCTTCTGGATCATCAAATCGAATGCAACCATAGTGATCAATGATATTATTGTTGATCATGAAAGGGTCCAACCCCAATAGAAAATTTTGATCACCAGGTTCATCACTCACAAAATACAGCATGAGTGTCACATATAAAGCCTGATGGTATTGATATACTTGACGTTATCCATTCACCGGTATCAGAGGAGATCTGCACTTTGAGTTTGGAGACAGATTTGTTAGGAGGAAGAACTAATCTCACTATCATATATACCTGTACTCAGCATTAACCTGAACGAAACTTCCTCCCTGATCATCTTTCGTACAGTTATAGTAAAGGAAGATCACACATGATTCCCAATGAATTGTGCTCCGATTGCAGATGTAGTAATCTCGTTGATAAAAGTTGAACTGTGCACAGCACAAAACTAAATCATTATAGGTAGCTACTACTATCGGCTCTGCTTCCAAATGGTGGACGCTCTTGAGTCTTTCAAACAACTGAGATAGCGGCTTGGTGGACGATGACAGTCTCGCAAGGAACTCCTCCCCTCTTGGATATCAGAGTACGAATTAATGGTGTTTGGTCACGATCACTCTGGAGACATAGAAAGCGGCGAAGAAATAAGGACCTGACATCAAATTGCACCAACGGTTGGACACACACTAATGATCGGATATCCAACATTTTCAATTGAAAACGGAAACTAACTTTCTCTGATAACATTCTTCAACCCCAAGAAAACCAGTGTACCTCTCAAACGACGTCGTTGAGGCTGGTCCCACTCGACGTTGCGTGTCCTTTGGTTGTCGCTGGTCCCTCTACATCGAACTACGTCGTTGTGCCAGAGTTTTTGCGGCGTCTCTGAATTTCTGATGCGGCGGCCATGAAGAGTAAGTTCGTATTTGTCGACGGTGTACGTTTTGGTATATTAGACTCATTCTTCTACCAGCAGCTAGGGTTAATTGTGAATATGGCTCTCTCTTGAAGCTCTGTAGCTCACTGGTCTTATGATCATGGTGAAAGTAGATATAAACATATAACTAGTCATAAGGCAGGTTTATATATGTATAATGTTTGCCTTCAACAATTTAAAGAAGGAAAATTAGAAACGCCGCATTTGATGAAAACAGTTGTTCTACGTAGTTAAAGGAAAGTTAGAAGGCAACGGAATCCAGTTCCTCCCTACACCTAATACATTGTGATATATGTAGTTTAAAGACAACGGAATTAAAGGGTGGTTATAATAAGTATTTTATCATTTTTATGGATAACAACATAAAATAATGTTACGTGTATTTGTTGAAAAACAAAGTTGAGGTAATAGGAAAATTTGTTCTCTATAAAGGTCGAAAGGCATATGCATGGGTCTTCTGTCTATCGAATAAACTATCTCTCTCTAAGAAAACCTATAGAGCACCGTCTGCTGCCCCCTTGCCTGTTCGGCTACTCCACGACACCGGCAATGGCCTTTGGCCTAACTGGCGCTTGGTGGCTGTGGCCGGACGGGTGCTTTGTGTTGGAGAAGTTCCTCGGGTTTAGCGGATCGAATCGAAAGGTAATCTAATCTATCTGTCTTAGTTACAAGTGGTGGTTGATTCATGGAGGTGGGTTGGGATCAGAGAGGATTAGGGATATTGCTGGGGTGAAGCGGCATCATGTGGCCATCAACGATTGGGATGGAGGGATGGATCAGCGCAAAGGTCAAGTCAGATTGATGGCTGGTCGGGATGGCTTGGAATCCAGTTGCAGACTCTCTATGTCTTGGTCGGTGGAGGGACTGAGATGCTCGATGTCATCGGTCGACGATTGGACGGCGACGTGGCGATGTGGTGTATGATGAAAATTCCCCATTTGATCAGTATATTTCTGGTAGCACTGTTTAGTACTTTGGTCGATTATTTCTTGTGATATGCTTTGGATCCATTGCTCTCTAATCTGGTATTTGAGATCAAGGATGTTAGATTTAGAAGTTGCATAAGGGCATGATTCCCAAAACTAGCCTGATTATTATTAATTGATCCCTCTGTTGTTTTTGCAGGCAAAGTATACTGCACTGAAGTTTAATGAGAAGAATGATGACACACGGGGTGATAGGGTTAAATAAAAATTGCTGTGTAGGTTAAGGCATAATTGAAATTGAAAACTGTGCATAGTTTTGACCAAAAATAAAAATTGTGTTTGTAGACATATATGCCTAAATAGCATGCTTTAACTGTATCTTGACCAACCATAACCGTTAAACCTGTTATAACCAAGACATGCAACAGATAGATGACAGTGTCAGCTAGTATTAACTATGACCAGCCACCCAAATGGTACAATAACGCACCCTCAAACGCGGTCCAGATATTGCTCTCTGATAACGGAATAAGCTAAAGTATCCCACATCAAAAGTCATGTCAGAGCTCTCTCAACAACAAACTATAAATAGTAGTTTTCTCTCTTCATTTACTACACAATTACTTCTTACCTATTGTTATTATGTCAACATCAATACTAACTTACACACTGTAGAGTCGAAGATTGTGCTTTGACGGTTTAGGCATGTAAGTGACTTGTGCTCTTGTTGATAGGCTAACAGAACAGGACCTGGATTATATTAATATCAATAACCATACACATCCATCTAAACCGATATCTAACCGTGTTTGAAAGGAGCGTACCACGGAGTGTATGCGACTCTTCACTGGAGCAGCAAAACTGGCGAGTAGTTCGAATCTTGCTGGATCAGACATATGAAGACCATCTTTTATGTACAAAAGTGCAGTTAAAGGATCAGAATTACTGGGACTCAATTAGCTCACTACCTATCTCCACCCTCAACCTCGTCTTGGTCCTCCAACTGAGTTTCTTCCTTAGTGCTTAATTCTTCGTGATCTCCATTGCTTTTCCGGAAAAATAATCCAGATGAGGTGGAGTCATCCTCGTCTAAAGCTTCCTCATTATCCTTGTCTTTTGTCTGCAATGTCAGATCATTCTCCATCCAAGCCGGGCAAAAGTGCAAGATTCCAAGAGCAGCAATAACTTGGGAGTTACTAGGAGTTGATGTTGAAGCATTGATGGGTTTTCCAGCATAATCACGCCTCAAGCAAGAACATTCAGGGACTGGATGAGAGATAAAAGACATCGATTTGGATATTGTGGATGCTTCTAATAACCCATCAACCAATCTCTTCCTCAAATGCTTGCGCACAGACATCAACCAAGTATGGTTCACATGGTAGAGGTGGTCACTGATTTCTTCCAAGAGCCTGACGACTTCTTTTCTGTGTTCAGAAATACAATGAAAGAATTTAGAGAAAATAAAGCAAATCATCTTATCTGCATATCTACTACTTTTATACGTTGCTATGAACTAACCACAAATGTTAAAGAAAAGTATATCTTTATCAGGCAAGCCCCCTGAGATAACTTTCTTTCCCAACCTAAATCACACTCTGTTACAGTTAATTATTACAGATCAAGGTTATCCCAACGCACAGCTATCAAAATCAAGGGCAAATAAGTAACATCAAGTATACATTGTCACAAGATAAGAAGGATTCTCTAGGAACTAAATGGTACCCCACCCCAAAGCGCATCACAGTAATTTGTTTGCATAAGCATATCAAGCTATCAAAGATTAAGGAACATGAAACTACAATCCATCTGATCCAATGACCTTCACCAGGAATACGCTAACATCAGTTAACAAGACTTGAATTCTACCTTTATAATCTGATTCAAGAAAAAAAATTGTATGACGATATTTACATAGTTTACTGATTATGTGCATGTGCAAGCAAACAAATTCTGAATTAGAAATTTACCTGTCTGGCCTGTATGTTTTTGATGCAGCTGATTGATAGAGTCTATGTCCCATAACTAAGCTTGCGAAATTTGGATGTCCCTTACCATCACGATCAAATCCAGGAATAAATACATCAGCCTCAACACATATCACGTAATTTATTGCTTCCCACAGTAACTTATGAGCGTTCGTCCTCAATTCCATAACTGTACTGTCAGGCTCATTATCACTCTCAGCTACCCAGCCCCACCAACCTTCAATGTTATATGATTTAGGCCTGGCTGGAGGCGGTGGAAGTGGGCGAGGACGTGGCCCTGCAGTTTTCCATGCCTCAACCTTCATCACTTCTTCAACTGTAGGTGGACTCCTGGGATTATTTTCGAAGAGGTTAGCCTCACGACCATAAATCCTGCTAAGCTCCCAGAGAATGCTGAGGGAGGTCCTATCAAAAACATTTTCAAACATTGCCCGAAGAGGTATCAATGTCCTTTGACCACCAAAGATTTCTCCCCCAGATACATATATTATTGTGTCCCACAAGTATCCGTATGCACGAAGAATAATACCAATCTGTGACAAAGGATACCTGTAAATTTATTTGCTACGCATACTAGTAAATGTATAGGAGTAATTAAATTGACAATGTTCACATCATCCCTAGGATGACTGATGGGCATGGTTTTAGTTTTGCGCCTAATTAATATCTTACCTCTTCTGGCATTAGTGGGCACCAACCTTTAAGTCGTTGATTTGCAGAATTCACCGAAAGATTCTCCTTGACAATCCCACGTTTTATCATCCACTGTCTTTTGTGCTGAATGAGTTCAGTGTGTACATCCTTTGAAAAAAGAATCGAGACACAAGCAAATCAAGTACTGAAAGCATACCACAGATTTAAACTTATTGTGTGGTCATGGCTTGAAGTAAATACCTGGAAGAGTTCGGCACAGCCATGATACGCCAAAGCATCTCTGGTCATTCCAGGGTCAAATGCTAAAAATGGCTGTCCAGGAGCCCGTAATCTACAGCAGTAAAAAAATGTTGAAAGAGAAAGATACATAGAGAGAGAGAGAGAGAGAGTAATCACACTAGTATCTAACCTGTGTAAAATTTTGGTAGCAAGTTCCTGGACCTCCTGCCGGAACCGAAGTGCATGAAAAGCAACCCTACATCTAAGCCTCTGGTACTCTTCAAGATCTGGTGGCAGGATAGCCTGCATTACACCCACAAAAAGGTTGTAAATCATCAAAATGAAAAGGGGTGAATTACTGGTAACAAGTTACAACTAACACAGAAGACTGAAGGGTGAAAAAACTCAGGTAATGGCACAGTAGAAAAGAAAGAACAGTCAATGTTACCTGCAAGCATCCACCATCAGACACGACCAGTTCAACTACTGAACGCTTCTTTAGAACTGGAAGAACGCGGTGCTTATAGTAGTATGGTGAAGCAGAGTAAGGCACTTTAAATGACGGAATATTCTTTTTCCTCCTTTGCCCTTTGAGAATTTTGGGGAGGGTTTTCACAACTTTGATATCTTTTGACAATGCTGCCATGAATTCGTCCTCATTGTACAGATAGGCAAAACTCTTATACTGAGAGCTACATATGAACATAAGATAAATTAGAACAATTGATGAAGAAAGCTGAGGTAACGGATAACTGAAGATTGTAATGAGAGGCAACCTTATGCCCTTGCTGCTTGTGGTTGATTGGAGCTCAGGAATAACTAATGTTGCATTAAGAAACCGAGAAACCACAACTACATCACATATCTGAAAAAATCAATAAAAGGCTGAAGCTGTAAACTCATACAATTTGAATTATGGCATATATGCTATTCAAACATTACCACCCTTACCGAATTCCGGATCTCATGGAACCCCCCTTGTATCCTCACAAAGATAAATCCATTGGTATCCAAATTGGGATCTGTAATATAAAAGTACATCTATAATATTCGATTTTGCAGGTACTCAAAACTGTAGAAAACGTGTCAAGTATCTTCAATCCCTACCCAAGGTCAAATGCTATGTTGGCTATAAAAGATGAACTCACCTTCTGAGCCCAAAATTTGACGTTTCAGTAACTGAATTTTAGATTTTGGGGATGTAGTTAGAATAACACTGCTCAGGTTAAATCGAGGGTCCTCAACAATATTAGCAAACCTATAATCCCACAACACTATGAAAGTAAGATCAAATGAAAATGAAAATGAAAATCAATGTCATCATCAGCTTTGAAGTATAATTACTTTTACAGAAAAATCCTTTTTGACCAAGCACAAACTAAATCAATTCTAAAACACTGAACCAATAGAGAAATTAGTAGGAAGAATGAAATGTGGTCTAACCGGAATAATATCCTCTGGGATTGGCATCAGGATGCAATGATTCGAGAGGCCTCACCGGACCCCATAGCCTTCTATACATCGCACTCTGCACTCCAGAGAAAAAGGATAATCAGTCCTAACTATACACAACAAACAGATACAGTAAATCTATACAGACTACAATCCACACAGTATCCAAAAACTTCCAAACTAATTGGGAAAATTAATGGATACAACCCCAAAAAAGGGATCCACACTAATTCACACACTCAAACTCAGCTCATTACTCAAACTAACAAAAATTCAATGCATTCTAACCGAGCTTTCCTCAATAATAAAAAAAGAGCAGCCAATGATTCCACTGATTGCTTCACTGTTAAACCCCAGAGCACTTAAAAACCAGAAAGACAAACCACTTGGGGACAGTAAGCAAATCAAATTTTGGACAAATATACTATCTTTATGAGAAAAATTAAGCACAAAACACAGAAAGATGAGATCTGTATGGGGATTTAGAGCAATTACAGTCTTGGAAAAATTCAAGCTTTCACCAATGGCTCGGCTTGGGAAGATTGTGACGGAAGAATAGAACTCTGAAACGCCCTCCTCAGTAAATCTCGCCAGTAAAAAGTGAACAAACAGAGATATGGCAGAGAGAACCAGACCAACAAGACCAACCCATTTCATCTTTGACTTCAACACCATCTTCCCCTCTCCTTTCATTGCAAAACACACCCACTTAGATTATAGATTTCTCTTTAACAAAGATTGCAGAGCTGAAAGAGGCTTCTGAGTTGCAAGGAAAGAGGACACTAACGTGTGTGTTCGAGTTGAATAGACAAGACAAGGTCTTCTGTTTTATTATCCCCATCAACAAGCAGCCTCACTCTCAAAGGTGGTGCGTGATGGACACGGCCCAATGGGAAGCGAGGAATTATTCCCTAAACTGGCAAGGTTGAATGATTGACTGTGGTGAAGTCAGTGGGGTGCTATGATGGGTTTGTGGTGGGATGGGGTTTCTGTACTAGTTGTCTCTGCTGCTTTGTTTTCCCCGATTAAGGATATATCGATTATCCGAACAATAGAAATTTTGAAGGAAATTTCAGAAACTATTGATACGGAATTCGATGGAAACTATAGAGACTCCCATGTCAAACTTTATGGTATGTTTATATATACAGTTGATTAGGCTACATGTTCTTTTTGAAATTCAGTTTTACTGTCAGTGTATGTCTTTGTATTTTAAATAAGATGGGAATTCTCTAATGAGTCTAACCTTTTTTGAGAGTATAAATAATAAAAAGTTTTATTAACGGGAATACAAATTACAATCATAAGAGACAATGGTAGTGAAAATAAATTCTTCACTCTCATTTACCTATCCGAAAACCCAACGATTATAGTGGATAAGAACCGAAATAGGTTCAACCGTAACCTAATCTAATTCAGAAGTACCGATACATCTTTACTGTTATCCTAAAAATGAAACAACTTTTTCAAACACTACATGCCAAAATTTCCAGCATATATGCATAGGTAACCTCTCAATTACATTAACGACAAGAACTAACCGACAACAAAATAGTCCCTAAAAACGACATCATAACCATGACTTCCCTCGACATGACCAACGACACCAACCTACCAAAAACCAAAACCCTAACACCCTCGTCCAAAAAGAGTGACACTCTCCTCTGAAGAGAGGGACGACAAACAACACCAAAACTAAAAATACCAACCTAAAAAACTAAAACCAAGACTTAGACCCAAAGAGTCCAAGTCCACCACCATGCCACAATCCTAAATAGAACGCCCAAAGATCTACTAGGCCCAATAACAAGAGCAGTTGGGATCCAACCCGTCTCTCGTAGCCAGTCATCGTCGCAACGCACCCTTGTTCAACCTTTGTACCACCACTAGCCTCAAGAATAATCCGACCACCGACACATCATCACTTACCTGTCTAGGGGCCTATGCGCGCCGTTGAAGAGAGAAACACACCACCTTCTGGCCAGTAGACACCGAAACCAGGCCATAAAAATCCACCTCACCAATCTCCACCAACACGATTCGGCAACACCCATTGATCCCTTCCACACCTCTCCGACCGCCACAGTCTTAGACAATCCAACTATGATTTGAATCTGATCTAGTCTGTCAGGACCCACTCAGGGTTAGCCCCTTTAACCTGAAGTAAACCCTACGGGATCCACCTAAGGGGAAATTTTTACCGAAACCCCCCCTTTAAAATGGACAACCCTACCGGCAATCCAACGAAAACACTTCCACAATTGAATACAACTAAACACTATACTGGGGTATTCAGAGCATTCTACGTGGAAGCAATACCTAAATAGACTAAATAGCGACAGCAGAATAATTTGACTATGTCTCGTCTTCAGTACGCATGACATCCTCTCAGCAACCCTGCAACACTTGACATTTGAAAACGAAGGGCTCAGGGGAAAACATTTAAAAACATGACGTTAGAGTGAGTGGACAAAAATAAAATCCAGGCGCCAGAAAATATCTTAATTTAACGTTCTCCCTCTTATTGTTCTGAGAAATCATTAATGCATGCCTCATTGGGAAAATAATCTCAAATCATCCTTTCGAAAAACAAAACAACACTTATCATTCTCATTGACTTAAAACTCAGTATTAAAAATAGGGGAAGTGGTTTCACCATGACGGAGAGTCTCCTAGACTAGGGTCGAAACCTTTAAGACTACTAAGTAATATGACGACCCTTCATGACGGAGAGATTCCACCTTGACAATGAGTCTCTCAGGCTAGAGTCGGAACCCTCTAGGGCTACTATTGCCCCGCTCCACTTCCAAAGTGAGGGGGTCGTATGGCTAGCTAGCATCTTTATATATATGACGACCCTTCATGGTCATGAAAATAAGCAAATACGAAAAGTCATTATTATATGACTCCTCTCCCGTAAATTAAAACATGCATCTCATGCATAAGACACAGTTCCCCGACCGTCCTCAAAACTATGGTCATAAAACAATGAATTCCAAATTTAATTAATATAATGCTGATTTCAGCCGATATAACATAGGGGCTTATGGAAGAAGAGCAAACCACCTTCTTGGCCCCCACGACTCATTAAATTATTAAAAAAATCATGTGTTAGCATAAAAACATGACATGCATTAATTCAAAACAAAGGTCCACTCACAGACTTAGGCCTTAGCCTGACGAAATTTGGATCGCTTCCCAAGCGAGAACTCCGCATTTCCTGTTTAACGAATAATATTAAATATCAATCGCCAACCGAAAAATTATTTAATATTGGCAATAACGATACCCTCGGCCAAAACCCTTAAACTTAATCAACAAAAACCCCGACCTTCATCAATAGCTTAAGAGTCTTTAAAATAAATCTCAAACCTTAAACGTCAATAATCGATGGCCGAAATAATATTTTATTATCCGCCGATAATATTAAACTTTAAAAATTTCAAAACCTAACCAAAACTCCTTCAAAATTACCAAATTTAAACCGTAGACTCCTCTCATTTTATACTATTTAATGGGCATGAAACACTGCCCAAAAAATGGCGGCACCGCCGCCAGAAATTCCGGCCAAAATTTCGGTGACCTCCGATCACCACCAAATTTTAACAGTAGCTTCGCCGCATCATTTGGAACAACTTTCTAGTTCAACTCGAAGACCAATTTGACCTCTAACTAGGTCAATCGAAGGAAAAAGTAAAAAGCCGAAATATTTTTAAAAACTTCAAAACTTCAAAATTTCAATTTTCATTCCACACTCCAAATCAATTCACCAAACTTTAGGGGTGAGTAGCCCTCCTAAAACTCATTCTAACCATATATAGAGCTCACAAATGGTGGCTTGAGAAGAGAGAAATCCGATCTAGATCTCCTACTGTACACTCATTAATCAAATTGAAATTTCTCCTAAACCAATGTGAGATAGGTCGAAAAGCTTACCTAGAATTGAAGTAGACTCAGATGCACTCCTTTTGGGACTGGTGCGGCGACCTGAGGTTTCCTGGATCGGCGGCGGCGACGCTGAGAAGCTCTGGCAGATTTTTTGCCCGATTTCTGGGTTTTTTGGGCTACTTAGTCTTTTTTCCAAAATTACTCATATGTCCCTGATTTCGGACCCTTATAACTTCTTTATACGAACTTCAATTTGAGCGTGCTACATGTCCACGAACTCGTATCGATGTTCTCTACAACTTTCATGAAGAAAGTTTTTCCAAATTCTCGAGTTTATGCAAAATCAACTCTACGGTCATTATACGGTCAAACAATTATTTTAAATGGTTAAAGACCAAAGTAACCAACCGTCGAATAATTCTAGGATCGGGATGTGACATAGTCCCTCTTCATGGCCTTCCTTCAACCCTTGTTACAGCAGTCACCACGCACTAGAAGAGTTAGAAAACATCTCCTCCACGCTTGCTCTGGCCTTCACACTCGCCCTGGCCTTCGCCTTCACTCCAAGAAAAGGCATGTTCGGTAGCAAGCCCTGCCACACCGACAAGGCTGGGAGCCTGCGTCAGCATAGGGGCGCCGCCGGACAAGCAGCGATTTTGAACTTTTGATGTGTTTCCTTCAGACTATATAATGAGTCTAACCTTGATACTTTACTAAGGGAAATACTTACGTCAATACCGGTATTGACGCGTGCGTGTATACTCTCCTTTATTTACATACTTCTAACAATGTAAATTATAATGTTAGCCATTTCAAAAGTTTAATTAACCAATCAAGAGCATCTCTGCAAAAAATCAATTTGAAAAAATATCGTTTGCTCAACCAAATGCATCAATCAAATGGACGGCAGTTCATGAGGCTGCTAACTTTCACCATAACTGTCCATTTGATTGAAGCATTTGGTTGAATAAACGATCATTTTCTAAATTGATTTTTTGCATATGTGATCTTGATTGGTTAATTAAATTTTTGAACGGCTAATATTATGATTTACATTGGTAAAAATATGTAAATATATGAGAGTATGTACGCACGCGTCAATGCCAGTATTGATGCAAGTATTTTCTCTTTTAATCTGATTAATTATGATAAACAATCCATTGAATTTAAAATAAAAATATGGAAACAAATAAAAGAAAAAAATGCATGTGAAGATAAAATTGTAAAAGACGAAGTAATTCTAAAATTCTAATACTAAGAGAAGCATATCATAAACAAAAACCGAGTCTGGAAGAGTTGGTTGGAGCACACATCTTCCTTTTGGAAGGTTTTAGGTTCTAAACTTGTCACAAATAGCCTTATTTGAATATAATTTTGAAATCTTTCTAGAATATTCCTTTAATTGCTGAAAATATCAAATATTTGGCGAAATTCTGATAATTTCTCATGAGAAAACGAATGAAGACTTAGAAAATTTCGCTGGTCTAAAAAATGATATTTTTTTGAAATATCAGTGAAATAATCAATTTTTAAGACCTTGTTTTAGACAAAAGGGGTTGGGTTTTGGTAATATGAGAACTTGAGAAGGGATGAGAGATTTCTCATCGGGAAAGAAAAGGGTTTTGGATTCGATTAGGATATAAAAGAAGATCCTTTTGGGGGTGCAAAGATGAGGTGTGGTTCAAAGAGGGGTAGAATCAATGGAACCAAGTAAGAGCATGTTTACTAACTTGAAATGGAATTGAGAGTGGTGTAATTAATTCCTGAATGGATGAAATCCAACATTTACTAACATGTCAAGGTATTAGAATGAACGTGGGTCTCACTTGCTTATCAATAATCGATTCCTGATGAAATATCTTATTCGATACCCAAATGGGAAGATAAGTATCAAAATCAAGGTATTGGAATCAATTTTTTCTCTCTAAAATATACTCACATAATTAATAATATTTCTATATTACCAAACCCACAAAATATGTTATAATATTTTAAATTGGGGATATTTCTAAATTTTATTGTATTTATAATATTTTTAAATTACTCAACCCTAAATATGTGTGTGTTTGTATATATGTGCATATGTGTGTGTGTGTGTATATATATATATATATATTGTATTTTAGGGGTAATTTAAATTTATTGCAGGGGTATTTAGTAATCAAATTAGTTTTGATTATGGTTTTATATGATAAGTAAACAACATCAATCGTAATTAGTTTCATTACTGTTTGATTCATTATGGTAAGTAAACAATAGAGTGATATGAAATATTCTGACACCGATTTTTGTTGATACTGATACTTGTTAATACCATTTTATTATAAGTTTCATTTCAAATTAGTAAACGTGTCCTAAATGTGATTAGGTGAACATAGAAATTTTGCTTCACCTAGAACACGAATGAACTCAGAAAGAGAGAGACTGGCTCTAGGAGTGCAAATGTTTTTACCCAAAATAGATGTAATAAATGGGAATTGTGGAACTCAGGAAGAGAGGGACTGGCTCTAGGAGTGCAAATGTTTTTACCCAAAATAGATGTAATAGACCCATTGACCCATGCAATAGCCCAAGAGGCTCATGTATTTCTTTATATAAAGGGGCTTCTTTCTATCAATAAGATAAGAAGAATTCATTCCCTCAATATTATTCTACAACATAAAAGAATTTGTTACTAGCCATAAAATCAGCTAATTGTTATAGGATAATTAGAATATCATATTGTTCCTGTAAATAGGTAGATATTTAGTTTGTCAAAGTAGAATGTTTACTTAGTAAAAGTGGTTATGTTTTTGGTGGCATGTGCCACAGAAAAATGAGATCTTCATGTGACCTTTTTTTATCAATCAAATAACTTAAATGCTACAACGAGACTGTTGTGAGTCGAACTTACGACCTCCCACTTACACATGAGAGATTGATGCCACTACACCAAATAGTGATGGACAAATATTCATGTAATCTAGTTATCTGTAATCTACTATACAAAGAGTTCTCTCATTATGATGAATTATACATTTTTCTCCTAAAACACGTTATCAGCACGAAGCACTAACGCAATTTTTCAACACAAAAAAAACCTTGTCCTTGTGTTCACCCATTGCAACACTCACCCAGAGCACCGAGCAGTCAACCCACAACAACACCTAACCCAACTCTGAACCACAACCGCGGTCGTGCTCCCATCCAGCAAACCCAAGCAGGCGCAGCCGGTCCTGCTCCACCTCCACCCCCAGCCAGGCGTGCTCCACCTCCCCCTCCTGTCTGGCTCCGCCTTCTCTTCCGAGCCTCCGGACTGGCACAACAAGACCACGTCGCAGCTCTTCGTCGCGACCTGAATTTTTTTTACAGCAGATCTGACCCGAAATCGAATAGACCCGCCCCGACCCAAGATAGGATCTGACCCGGTAACCCAACTTGACTCGACCCGTTCTTCCTGAAAAAAAAATAGAAAAAGTAAGTTTTATCATTAAAGTTGGTGTTTTCTACAGTTTTAATTAAAATAACCTACTCTTTTACTCCTTTTTATCCGGAGAATTTGAAGATTCTTTCCCCTTATACTATTATGAGAATTATGGAACTATGTTCCTAAATAGACAATGAAGTCCATGTGAATCAAGATAATTAACAATCGATTCAGACAAAATAGTTCATATGCATCGATAAAAATGAACAAAGAGAGTTCGTAGACCATATATATGCAAAGGTCTAATCCAGATATTAATCTTGAAAAATTATAGTTGTCGTTGATGTCCTTGAGACTGAGAAACTAATACATCTTATATTTTATTTTAGAATGTTTGAAACCAAGCTGGATTTTAGGATATTGGACCCACAAGACATTGAGTATCATCATGAGGTGCCATTTGGATCCTTCACTGTAATGCCAGTACATGAATGTCAAGGATCCTAGAGCTTTATGGCTTGCACTTGATGATCGCTTTTGTAACATTGTAGACACCCTGCTGCCAAATCTGAAGGAGAAATGGAACAACATTAAGTTCCAAGACTTCAAAACTATTGCAGATTTCAACTCTGAAATGCTCAAACTTTGATTTATGCTTCAAAACTGTGAACAGAATGCGACTGAAGCTGACATGCTCGAGAAAACTCTATCCACCTTCCCGGTTCCTGCAAGGATTCTTGCACATCAGTACGGCAATGAGGTTAGAACCGATAATATCACAACTTTTAATCAGCTTATTCGGATTATGTCTGTTGCAGAAAAACATGATAATATACTTGTGAGCAATAAGCAATAGTTCAATGCCAATTAGGACAAAGAAGATTTCTGAAACGAATTATGCAAGCACTTCAAAGGGGAAGCACAAGGAGTGGAACTCTACTGGAAAGGGAAGATTGGAAGGACGTCTTGGTCCTCAAACCATTTCAAGAAGGACCACACACAGCGTGGAGGCCATGGAGGCCAAGGGAGAGGGATAAGAGGAGGCCAAAGAGGCCAAGAATGCCAAGGTAACCTAAGTGGTCGAGCCATCTATGTTGAAAAAGGCAAGACTAAGGCTTATGAAACTCGAGAAAAGGGAGAAAACCACGGTAATTGCAACATATGTGGATCAAACAACCATTGGTACAAGCATTGCAAAGCTAGCAAGGGACTTGCTGATCAATACAAAGCATATCGCGAGAAGCTTGACCAAGAAGCTTACAACAATTAAATAGAAGCTGAAGATGTAGTCGATACTAATCTAAACATAACACTTCAAAATTGATAGACTCGGTTGATGAGATACCGTATTTTGATTAGAGTTTTTCTTTAAATTTTCAAGAATAAAAGGCTTTTGTGCCTAATGTTTGATAATGTTTAGTCAATTTCTTTTTGGATTATCAACTTCGTTATATTTTGTTGGCATTATCAATAAAGACATTTGTTTGTTTTATTAATAAGCCAGATTTCTATAGGAATCAATTTGTAGTATTTATGAATTTATTTTCTACTAGGGCTCACCTTAGTAGCTCATAATGTCTAGAAAAATGAGACTTTCGATAACAATGTAATTGAGCGGGTTATGCCCTAGCTACATCGATTTCTCCTAGCCTGGTTATGAGGGAAAATAGCTACCCAAATGATTATAGATGAAATAACTACTAGCTAAATCGTCCATATACTGTTTCGAGATCAACAAAAGTGTTTGAATCCTTGAAAATCATCACAAAACGCAGTAAGTACGAAACCATAATTTGACTGTGTAAATCAGTCGACTTTGACAGACTACTCGCAATAGACCAGAACAAACCAGATTATGAATTTCATATAATTGAAAAGCTATAGATGTCTAGTTTCTAGAACTATATCCGGTTTATCAATATCTATTTTATAGACAAAGTAACTTGTTTGAGTACACAAAGGTCATAAAACGATTTTCTGAAACAAAGTTTTTTTTGTAGATATGTTTCCCAAAGAACATGAATGTCTCATTGATAGTGGAATCACACACACTATACTTCGCCATATATAACTTTTTATCGACTTTATGCATTGTCGAATATCTTTAACCACAATGATGAGAGGATTTACGAAATTGATCCAAGGGCGTGGTAATACCCAATTATGTTGTCAAATGACACTATCCTCACCATCAAGGATGATCTCTATGCTCCTAGAGCCCCAAGAACCCTTTTGAGTAGTAGAGACATCCGAGCCAACGGACTCCATACAAATACACATTGTAAGAACGAAATTGAATACGTATGTATTACCTCCAATAATTCTCGATGAAACAGAATATTAGAAAAACTAATGTGTCAGCCAAATGAGTTATGAGAAATGACATGTATTACAACTATTTGAGTTGTTGAATCTAACTATGTCATGAGCAATGACTTATGAGATTCAAACACATATAGGTTTTGACACGACAGACTATGACATCTAGTATGTGATATGATGATATATTTTGAAAAACTCAAACGGGCATCCCTTCTTCAGAGTGAAAGGAAGCAAGAATCGTCAGTGAGATGTTGACGCCACTGCAACCCCCTAGTGGAAAAGAACTAATGCCAACAGTGGCGCTTTAGTTTTATATAATGCTTTCCAAGTCAATGATGAGTTTGAGCTTGAACCAACATCCTCATTAGTCATTTCAGATGCTCATCATTCATTTTACAAAGCATGTTCTTTAGCCAAAATGGGATCAAGACCGTCTTATGGGTTTGTTAAATGCATGAAGACTTGCTTTCATTACAGGAAGCAATGACACTACCAATGAGGGTGCAGCCACTCATTCCTTCACCCCCTACACCAACAATTCATGTGATGTGTTGTCAATTTTGCTGATGTTGTGTATCTCTCTAACCCACACAAAGGTCGTTCCCAGACTGGTTATATCTTTACCATGGGAAACACCGCGATATCTTGGAGGTCTACAAAACAAGCTCTAGTTGCTACATCTTCGAATCATGCTGAGATTATTGCTCTACATAAAGCTTTTAAGGAATGCATATGGTTGAGATCCATAATTGCACATATTCGAAGATCAAGTGGTCTAGAATCAACCACAGATAAACATACATGCATTTATAAGGTTAATGCTGCATGTATTGAGCAGACGAAGCTAGGTTACATCAACAGCAACAACACCAAGTATATATCGTCCAAATTTTTCTATAATCAACAACAACAACAATTTCTCAAGATCCAAGTGAACAAAGTTCGATCTGAGAACAAGGCGACAGACTTATTCACTAAGTCACTAGCTGAAGCTACATTTGAGAAGCATGTGAAGAGTATATGATTGCTCAACTTATCTAAACTAACTTGATTGCCGGAATTAGGAGGAGATGTATACTTTAGGAGAGTCTGGCATACACATGAATGTTCCTGAATGTGAATGACACATTATACTATTTTTTCTTGACCAAAGTTGATTTTATCCCAAAATGGTTTTTATTACTTTAGCAAGATTTTAACGAGGCAACATAGATAAGTATCATATTATCATCCACAACGATCTGTACTCTTTTACTTGTTTGATATCACTTTTTCTCTGTAATTGTTTTTAGCTTGACAAGAATTTTAAGGAGACATTACAGAAACATCAAGTTCCTGTAAATATATAGATGTTTACTTAGTCAAAGTAGAATGTTTACTTAGTCAAAGTGATTATGTTTGTGGTGTCCTGTATCACAGATCAAGGAGATCTTCATGTAATCTAGTTATGTGTAATCTCCTATAAATGATGAAATATACATTTTTCTCCTAAAACAATAATGCTCAAAAGTCATAGATTTTCTGACCTGCGTCTTGTACATTATATGCTATGAACAAGAAAATTTCCCAAGGCAACCTTGAAGGGAAGAGATGTAAACCCCAAAAAGGAAAAAGAAGTCCAGAATTTTGTGATTCATTGTCATTTAGTTACTCTTTCATGCAGCTCCACCTGCTGAACCTCTATTCTGCTTATTGCCCGGGAAAATTCTTCACCTCCAAACGACATGGTATCCCTTTTATCAAGACGCATCTGTTTAATCTTCAATATACCCTGTGAAACTTCTCTGATGGAGGGCCGCTTTCTCGGTAGTTTGAGCAAGCATCTGTGAGCAACTTTAGCCAGCCTCCTCACTTCCGCAAGGTTGCATTCCCCGACTAGTTTGTTATCAAGGATTTCATCAACGCCGTCGGGAGCCATAGAAGCCTTGGAGAAAAAAGAAAGGAAGATAAAGATAAGGGGTTTAGCAGAAGACGCAATGAAAGAATTATTTTCTGGAGGGCAAGAAACTCACAAGATTAACATATTCCATGAGGTTTTGGGTGGGGTGGATGGCTGTTATGAGTTCAAAGATGATGATGCCGAAACTGTAAATGTCACTCTTCATTGTGAACTTGTTTGTAGACATGTATTCCGGATCTATGTAGCCATAGGTACCTTTGAGGCCAGAATTCCGACCATCAAACACCTCTTCCTTGGACAGTCCAAAATCAGCAACCTATTATTTGAACACTAGTAAGCTGAGGACATACTGAATTGAAGACATAAAGACAAGAATTTCGTAAAGGTTTGAGCAATATATTAGCAGGTTACCTTAGCTCTCATATACCGGTCTAACAATATATTAGCAGACTTTAAATCACGATGTATGACTGGTGGGGCTGCCTGTTCAAAGAAACCTTTACATGAAAAAAGATGACCAGAAAAATACTGGTTACAATGAGATACTAAATAAGTTACCCCTTCATGAAGGTACTCTATTCCATGCGAAATATCAAGAGCAATTTGCAGCCTTTCATCCCAGCTCAAAACCTGTTCTTCACCTACATAAAATGTAAAGCGAGATGATTCTTCAATGAAATCAAAAAACCTCCAATAGAAATTCTAGCCTATTCTCTCATGTATTGGCACGAAACAAAAATACAAAGATGTCCAAAAATAGAATTTTGAACCAGTAAGCAACATACAAGGATCGTTTATTTTCTCTTTATTAAATTTTAAGGACTTTATATGTAGTGCATCCTGTCAAATTTGATATGTATATGACTTTCCTTCCATTTAAATTGTATGACCCTAAGCAAATAGTTACAACAACCTCAAGACAGATTACGGATACAGGGACTTTGAACTTACTGTACAGAAGGTTAGATAAGCTGCCATTACTCATGAACTCGTAGATTAACATACGCTGTCTTTTATCTACACAGTAACCTACGAGGTTCACAAGATTTCGATGATGCAGTCTTCCTAACAGAGATACCTGCAGCATGACCATTCTAATTAAGCAAAACTCAACCAGCTTCTTAGGACATAAACATTAAGAGACATGTGCACGGTTTAGATGGTAAGATTTATAAAAACAGGTAGTGATAGTTGAACACGTCAGCAATGTAGATTCCAGAACGCAGCATTACTCCATTGCACAGTGTTGGACTTATGTTCAGCCACATAATCGTTCTGATTATTTTTCCAAACTCTTGCACAAGATTTTAAAGACTAAATACACTTCTATATTCTTTAAACCAGAAAGGCAAATGAACTTTATACAAATTGTGGACTTTAGGATATATGCAAGATTACTTTTATACAAAATCCATGGGTAGAAAGGATTTTTGTTTCTTGACAGAACGTATTTGAAATGTAGCTGATGTAATTTTTACCTCAGTTTGGAATTCTTTCTCTCCTTGCTTGGAATTTGAAGCAAGCACTTTCACAGCTACTACCTCTCCAGCAGGCATTGTTGCTTTATAGACTGGACCAAAAGCCCCTTGCCCCAAAATGGTTGTGAAATTCTGCGTAGCTTTCTGTACATCCCTGAACACAGTAAAATGTATTAGTACGCTTATACACCAATATTAGTATAAGCTCCATGCTGTGCAGTGCCAAGTGTAGAACCGATTGTGAAACGGTATCCAGAAAAATGAAGAAATAAGAATTGCAATAGGATTATGTAAGCTTGCTATAGCTAAAAGTTACAGGCATTTAATGCATACTTGTAAGAGTATCTAGGTACGCCTGATGCAGAAGGAAAGGGATCTTTGTTGTGATTATTCCACCAGGAGAGTGGAGAACTTTTTTGAACCTTCTCGGATCCTTGAACAGGTATGGTAGTTGAAACAGATACACTAAGGTCAATGCTTGTGCCTACGCCATTTGCTCGTATGGGTAGAGTTGTTAAACTACGTTCATTAGCACATTGTCGAAGATTAGCACGATTTTGGTACCACCTTATTCCAAAAAATATGAGTACAGCTATCAAAATCCCAAGGGCTACACCAACTGAGATGCCAATGATAACCAGATCAGCTTTATGAACCATTCTTTGGCGTCTTCTGATATTCAAGCAATGAGAACATCTTGCATGCCAAATACACTGCAGATTATCTGTCGTAAGAAGGCAAAATCCATTATGGTAAACTTTTGAATCTTTCTCCAGAACTAATATGACAAGCTGAACTATCTGCTTCAAGCTAACGGGGGTGTATTGTATTTGGATTCATACAGATTTTCATTGATTTATTTTAATCAACAGATTTTTAAAAAGTCTACAAACTTTTTAAAAAGTTTATAGACTTTCACTGAATTCTTAAAACCATCGATTTTTAATCACAAACTTTCAATGATTTATGAAATCTGCAGATTTCAAATGAATGACTTATGTAGATTTCCCAATACTTATAGAGTTAAAGGAAATAAACAACAAAGATGCAATGACCAACACATAATGACACTAGTTATAAGTTTAGTGTTTATCTATCGAATTTTGATGCATACATTTGTAATATTTGATTGAGATGCATAAACATAGGTAACAAAAAAGATTATATTAAGTTACCGACACACATACTTGTACGTGAACCAAAGACTGCTAGACACATGTTTTAAAGTGGGACAATATATAGCTGTTCACAAGTTTTATTCATGTACGCAAATATAATATAATGTATGATTATGTAGTTCTAGTATCAAGAGTTAGCAGATAATATTTAGGTTATCGAGCGATCCAACCATCACAATTGAAAGACAAAAAAAAGTTAACATTCAATAAACATTGAGAAGAATAGGAGAATATGTTGATAACACAAAATATTATTAAAAATAAAGGAAAAAAATGAATAAGAAAAGATTATGTACGGGATTAACCTATTCACAGAGAAAGTCTATGCAGACTTTTCCAAATCTTTGCTCAAGTGGGTGGAAAAATATGGGAGTTTGGTGTGTGTAATTTACACTACAAAGTCCATAATTATCCATGAGTTACTAGTTCCATAAGTATGAATGATATTTTAAATACATCTAAACTTCTATTCATTTTAAAAAGTCTCAATTGAATACCTCTGAACTTTGGTGGAATTCATAATGATTTTTTAAAATCTACTTGAATACACCCAGATTTTTATGGATTATTAAAACTCTGTATTGAATACACACAGGCTTTCAGATTCCATGGACTTCTTTAAAATTGCCACTAATTCCAGATACAATACACCCCCTAAGTGATAATCTATAATTGCAGCATTCAATTAACCATCTAAAAAGCACAAAACTTACCATCAACATGAGATTTAAAGATAGCTTTCGTTATAGGAAAGACTTCGGTATCTATATTCTATCAATGCTAAAGCAATGTGATCAAAAATGTACTTCTCTTACATTGTCAGTGAAGCATTAGTTCAATTTTCTGACATTCACACAATCATTTAGGAGGATTAGTATGTCCACCATTTCATATCCATAACAAATGACATTCAAAATGCTCTGATTCTTATGTACACAGCCAACCACAAAAATAGAGGCGTAATCTTATCTGCAACACAAATCTCAATCCAGCACACACCTTCAAATCATCATCAACACTTTCAACTATCCAAAATCCATGTTATGATCTATCATCAAAACCAGAACACTGAAAACTAAGACGAAAACAATCAAACTAACCACATGGGCACATAAAGACAGCACCTTTAGAGTCATATCAACATCTAAAACCTCCAAATCCATCAAAGCAAAAAACCCAAAAATCACAACCAACCGAAAAGACTCAAACTTGAGCAGAATTCCACAAAGCCAAGCAAGACCCATGAATTGATCAAGTGCAACATACCTTACAACCCAACAAGAAAAGCTGATAGATCAGTTTGTTTGAACTCTGATCACAGCAAATGGGTCAAGTCCGACGACTGAAAAGAGCAGTGACCCAGTTGAAGAAAGAAACTATAAAACTGGAAAAGAAGAAACTGCAAAGCAAACCAAGAATGAGTTAAAGACTTAAAGTGGTTTTGTTGTTCCATAAATTGACCAACACATTAAAATAGAAGGGATTGTAATAGCCGGTAAACTGTGGTCTTATTCGGCCGTACGTGCCTGCCCCATCCGTCGCCATTTGCTTTTCTTGTTAAATTGGCCACTTGTGTTTGAGTCCATGTGGGACTTTTCAAAGCCGGGAAACACCAAACCCAACAAAGATTTTTACAATGCTTCATATGCATGGAGACATTCCTAACTTCATGTGAGGTTCAAGCCATGTAGCCAAATCCTCTTCTTTTTTTGTTACAATGTAGCCCATCCTCTTTCCTCTTAGATTGAGATATTGTTCTAGTCTTAACATTATTTGCATAATTAATAGGTTAGATTTACCATCACACAAGATGAAACGATCGAGTCAAGAAACATGTCCAATTTATAATAATATTATAAAAAAATTGGTTATATAAATACAAGACACGATCGTCGTATTATTATTTTTTAAACCAAAAATTTATGAATAACTCACAACCAACATATGCTGTAAGGTTTGAACTTATGATCTCAAAGTTATTAGTTAAACTTCTTAACTAACTAAGCAATGGTTCACTGAGTGACGTACTTAAGAGCTCATTTACTTTAGACATCGAATCTCTTTCTGATTTAACAATTAATATTACAATTATTTTAACTTGTAGAGTTCACTTGAGCTAATCTATGCACTTCTGTTCCACAAAGCAATGTTGACAATAAATGAATTGAGTAGGTTTCTGTTTAGAGAGCCTGCATTGACCCGCAATTAGACAAGTTAAAGAATATTGGCTGACAACTTGGACAACAAGGCGAGCTACAATTAGTGTCAAATGCATATTTAACTTGGTATGTTCTCACACGATCCGGTTTTCCTGTTTGAATTTCTTTTGTTTCGATCTACTTTGATGATTTAAAATCATTAGATTGAATAAAAATGACATTACAGAATCACATTGCACTCAATCTAATAGTTTTAAATTATCGAAGCAAAAAAATTTAAGTAAAGAAGTCAAACCGCTTCTCCCAACCAGCCACATCATTCAAGATTCATAATAATGCAATACATTTTTGGCAGGGTTTGGTGGATAGAAAGAGGAGTTGTTTTATAACTTGAAAAGATCCCTAAACCACTTCATGATTTCACAACATTGCCATATGTCTTGGGAGAGAGTAGACATGTATTTCATATTCAAATGTGATAGTATATGTTAAAGTCATCAGAGGTGGCTGCTTGTGTGATTTTCTTTTCATAAAATCGAGCAACTCTATAAGGCATTGTCATAACCACGGTAAGTGACCTAGTAGATTTTGTCTAGTTGAGCGTGCACTTTAACCTAGGTTTAAGCCCGGATTCCCCTGAAGATGACAAAGTGACAACACACACTGTGTTGAAATGCATAGTTGAAACCTAATAAAGGAGTGCAGAGTTCACATATAAAATTAATTAACAATGTAGATAATAGCTCAAATCTTTATAAACCACATACGATGTCTAATTTTGTTCGATGTGAGATTTATATCTCAACACGCCCCAAACTACTTTATAAGACTACTTTATGAGGAAGTGTTGAGATATTAATCCTGCATCGGGAATATGAGACATTGCATGTGACTTATAAATGTTTGAGCTACTATCTTCATTAATAATTGATTTTGGATGTGAACCTTATACTACATTATCAAAACTTTTTTTTGTGTGTTTCCCATTCGTCCTAATAATGGAAAAATCACCCATATCAGACTACATACAATAAGAGCATGATTACTTTGAATCAGAGGGAATAATTACGGAAACCATGTGTTTGCTAACACAAAAATCAGAATGATTCTATTAGAATGTCTCTAGATAAAAGTATTCATATATTTATTGGCTACATAAAATTCTAAGGTAGATAACTGTGAGGTTTGATGTGTGGTTGGCGACGCGGGTAGGCCTGGCAATTAGGTCCGCGGGCTGTGAACCCGCACGAAACCCGCCTGTTAAGGGCTCGCACGAACCCGCCCATTTATACAAACGGACCGAAAAACCCGACACTCTAGAAACCCATTAAAAATCGTGTCGTGTCGTGTTTACCCGTTAAGATCTATTAGCCTGTTAAAGCCCGTTAACAGTTAAAAAAACACAGCAAGTCACTAACCCTACATCAAACAAAAAAACACCCTCAGTCTCACACTCACACCTTCGGTCCATCACTGTCTTCATTTCGCAGTCTCACTCTCTCTTCATGGATTGACCACCTATATCCAGCTAATCAAAGAATCTGGGTTCAATTCTAATAAGGTAAAACTCCATGCTTCTTTGATTCTGTTTTTTTTTGTGAATTCGAGTTTGGTTTTTGGTTAGAATAGAGATTACAGATTAGAAAATGGGTTCTGGGTTCTTAGCAGATCGAAAATCTTCTTCTTTTTTCTATTCTTCATCTTCTTCTTCAAACTTGGTGACGATCTAAGCTTGTTGAATGATGTGTTGTTGCAAAGGCACAACCCTTTAACCCTTTACCTTACCATATCCAATTATATCAGGCCTTTATCTTTAAGCCTCGAGCTCGTCTGAATCTCTGTTATAATGAAATTCTCATCAACCACTGCCAAAGCGGTGGTCTGTCTGCGACTTGGAGCTCTGCTCTGCCACTCGATTGCCCCTTAATAAACGGCGACCCCCGCTTTCCCATTGTGCAATAAGGCTATGGGCTCGAGCTAGGCGGCAGATCCAAAGGAGACAATATGCGGGCTATGGGCTCGAGCTAAGCGGCAGATCCAAAGTCGATTCGATATCATCTCCTGCATGATTTCTCTTTGGGTGCATTATTTTCTGGGTTGAAGAGTTTTCGATCTGAGGTTTTAAATTTCAAATTGGAAGATGTGTTTTTGGTAGTCATGCTAGAAGTAAAGGTTGTAGGGGCGGTGGTGAGGTTGTTGATGGTCGAATTGGTTTCTTGGTCTAGTCAAAACCATACCGAAGCGCCTCTCCAGCTATTCAGCCGAGCTACATCGACATAAAAAACCGGTTGTAATTGGATATGGTAAGGTAAAGGGTGATCTTCAGTTTTGACTGCTAAAAAATAAAAGAAGTTAAGAGAGAAATGTTACTAAAGTTTCTGTCTGTTGAACTAACAAGTGATACATTATTGTGACTATGCCATCAGATATGTACTTGTATGATATATGAGGTTACGATTTTATGTAATTCATATTGGAGTTTGGGGATGATCATGTTGATGAGTAACATTTCAGTGGGTGCATTTCCATAATGTATATGTAGTAATAGTTTTTTGTTTGTTTTTAGATGAGTTTAATTGATGAGTCTCAAGGTGTTTTTCTGGATGAAGAAGAAAATGTTAGAGGAAGTTCGTTACTTAGCAGAAGTGAGTCAAGAGGTGTAAATGTTAGTAAGAGGAGGAAGACATATGCATGTTGGACGTCATTTGAGGAGCTTCCATTAGGTTCTGATTCTATATAACGCGCTAAATGCAAAAAATGTGGAAAAGTACTCAAATGTGGTTCGTCATCTGGAACCGACAGCTTATTACGGCACCAAATAAAATGCTTATCTAGTGACACTACTGTAGTCTCACCTCACTCTGCCATACGTTCAGGTGCGTTTAGTCATGCAAGATTTGTTGAGTTGATGATTGACTAATTGAGGCGATAGTTAGACATGATTTTCCTTTTGCTTTTGTTGAGTATGAAGGGAATAGAGCTGTGTTTAATTATATCTCTCCAACCCTTAAGCTCTCTTGTAGAAACATTGCTAAGTCTCATGTGTTAAATATGTTTGAGAGTGAAAAAGGAAAGCTTCATACTTTGTTGAGTCCAGTTAAGTGTAGAATTAGTTTGACTGCTGATTTGTGACAATCTGTAGCCACTGATGGATACTTGAATGTTACCGCACATTTTGTTGATTCAGAATGAAGATTGCAGAAAAAGATAATCACTTTTTGTCATATGCCTCTTCCTCATAATGGTGTTGCATTAGCTGATAAGATATTTACATTGATAGGAGAGTGGGGTATTGAAGACAAGTTGTTTTCAATTACCTTAGGGTAATGCATCAGCCATGATTTCTTTTGTTGAGAAATTGAAGATTAAGTTGAATTTTAGAGGCTTGCTATTAATGGATGGTAGATTCTTTCATGTTAGATGTTGTGCACAAATCTTGAACTTGATAGTTCAAGATGGACTGAAAGAGATTGATTCGTCTGTTGAAAAGTTACGGGAATGCATCAAATATATAAAGGGTTCAGAAGCAAGAAGAGATAAATTTTTGGCGTGTGTTTCAGAAGTTGGATTGGGTGGTAATAGAAAAGGATTGAGACAGGATATGCCTACAAGATGGAATTCAACTTACTTGATGCTTGATAGTGCACTTTTCTACAGACATGCTTTAGATAATTTGAAGGTGAGTGACACTAACTTCAAGATGTGTCCTGAAGCTGAAGAGTGAGATAAGATAGAGATAATAAACAAGTTCTTAGGGGAATTTTTTGAAGTAACAGAGTTGTTTTCTGGAACAACGTATCCTACATCAAACTTGTTTTTCCCAAAGGTGTTCGTTATTCAGCACAATATAGAGCAAGCCATGAAAGATGATAATCCTTTTATGAAACAAATGAGGGATGAGATGAATTTGAAATTCATGAAGTATTGGTCAGATTATAGCACTATTTTGGGGATTGCAGTAGTGTTGGATCCGCGATTTAAGATGGAGTTTGTGGAGTGGACTTTTGACAAGCTTTATGGTCATAATTCTTTAGAGTTGAAGTATTTTAGAGACACATTATCTTCTCTATATAGTGCTTACGTGGAGAGTCTTAATCTTCATAGTTCAAGCCACCCAACTCATCAGAGCTTGTCTCAAGCACAAGGCAAGCGTAGTATACTAGAGGTAAATAAGTGTTATATATTCGTCTTGTAATATGTTGTTGAGTACTTGTTTGCATGTTTTTAAGATATTTTTTTTATTTGCAGGATTTTGATGTTCGTTATAGGAGTGGTCCTTCTAGTTCAAGCTTGAGAAGTGAACTGAGCAAATATATGGACGAATCAAGGCTGGATAGATCGATAAAGTTGGATATACTTGCTCGGTGGAGGATGGAGCAACATTGATATCCTATACTTTTCCATATGGCTCGTGATGTGCTGATGATCCCTATCTCTACTGTTGCATCTGAGTCGGCTTTCAGCATTGGCGGTCGAGTTCTGGACCAGTATCGCAGTTCGTTATTGTCTGATACTGTTCAAGCCTTATTATGTACTCGTGATTGGCTTTTCGGCAAGAAAGGTAATTTAAATATTAATTTAGTTTTGTTTCTTAAATATTAATTTTGTTTTGTTCTATCATTTTAATTTTATATTCTACAATAATATTAATAAGAATTTCTCTATTCTTTTAGAGAAGAGTGTTAGCGTGGATGACCTTGCCAAGGGCATTATCTGTATGAGATTGCATGACCGTCATGATGTAAGGGAGGGGCAAGAGAGCTTCTGTTAAAGAGAAATTTTAATGATGTATTTTGTAATTTGAATTATGTATTTTGTAATTTGTAATTTGCCCTTTGGTCTGCTATTTGGGTTATGATTTTAGATAAATTCTAGGCACTAATATCCTGCTTCTTCAGTTGATATCCAATCCAAACTCATCTATCTCATTCATTCTCACTAGAACAAAGATTCATATATTGGTACAAATTAGTCCACATTCAAATGATGAAAAAAAATTAAAAGATTCATTCTCAAGAATGTATTTTTTTAATTAAAAAAATTCTTTACGGTTAACGGTTTTGAAAATACTGGTCAACGGGCTTAGTGGGTTCTAACGGGTTCCAACGGAAACCTGCAAACCCGTCAGACATGGCACGATTCAGCCCGTTAGTAAACGGGTTGTTAACGGGTCTGACCCGTTAAGGGCCCGACACGGCAGAACCCAGCCCGTTGCCAGGCCTAGGCGAGGTGTTCATCGAGTTTTATGTTACTATTAAGCGAAGGAGACAGACAGGGGCCATGTCAAGAGAGTTGTGTTGGGCATGGAGGTTGGCTTCTATTCTTGAGACTTTCTTGGAATATGGGTTATGTGTTGTAGGAAATATGACATGTGCGTGTGTGCACTTGGTCTTATGCCGTGTAGATTGGCTTAGCCCATGGGCCTTAGATGTAATAGGAAACATGTAGTACTTACCATATATGTATTGTTGTACTACACATAGTACATGTACTACACATATAGTACGTTTCCATACTAGGCTTGATGTAAACCCCTATATAAGGGGCCTCTCATTTGATGAATAACACACAACGATATTCAGCTCTCAAATATCCTAGAACACGTTATCAGCACGACGCTATAACCTTAGAGCGAAGCGGCCACACCCGAGTGCCAACTGCTGCGCACCTCCTGTGCACTGCGCGCGCACTGCCGTGCACCACCGTGCACCACGCGCACCACTGCTGCGCACCTTCTGTGCACTGCGCGCGCACTGCAGTGCACCACCGTGCACCGCGCGCACCACTGCTGCGCACCACTCCTGCGCACCCCCTGGGCACCCCCTGTGCACCCCCTGGGCACCCCCTGGGCACCCTCCCTGCACACCCCCTGCGCACCCCCTGTGCACACCCTGGGCACCCCCTGTGCACCCCCCTGCGCACCCCCTGGGCACCGCGGGCACCCCATGTGCACACGGGTTGTATTCCTATTTTCTTTATGAATCCTCCATATGGTTGATGTTTTCAATACTTTTGCTACTGTTTTATAGCAAGTTTAACTAACCATATATATTTTTCATGTGCACACGGTCTTCCCACGCGACAATTCATAATGGAATTGCGTGAACAATCGCCGAACGCGCATGGATTTGAGCATGGAAGCATGGAACAGCTTATATAAATGCAGTCTATTTGGCAGACTAGCAAGTAAGCTTTAATTTTGAGTAATTTCAAAGTTCAATCTATGCTTGGGACGTTTGTCTTTGCAGGTTATTATGGAAAATCCTAAAACATATGTGCATTTGGCTGCCGAGCACCGCTGCCGGGGCCTGCCCCTGTGCGCGGGTGCACGCTGCTGCCGGCGCGCATGAGCACCTTCTGTGCACTGACGTGCACTGCTGCCGGGGATCGACCCTGTGCACGTGCACTGATGTCAGGCACCATATGCGCACTTTCTGTGCACTGACGTGCACTGCTGCCGGGGATCGACCCTGTGCACGTGCACTGATGTCAGGTACCATATGCGCACTTTCTGTGCACTGACGTGCACTGCTGCTGGGGATCGACCCTGTGCACGTGCACTGATGTCAGGCACTATATGCGCACCTTCTGTGCACTGACGTGCACTGCTGCCAGGGATCGACCCTGTGCACGTGCACTGATGTCAGGCACCATATGTACAACGGTTTGGCTGATGCTGAGCGCTGCTGCTGGGGATTGGCCCTGTGCACGCGCACGCTGCCACCGGGCACCACACGTGCACCTGCCAAGCACTGCTGCCGAGGCTGGGCCTTGGCACATGCACGCGGCTGCCAACATGTGTGCACTGCTGCCAGGCACTATATGTGCACATGGCTACCAGCTACCAAAGCCTTGCACACTAATTGTTATGCACTGCCGAGCACTGCCGAGCACTAGTTGCCGAGTGACAAGCACTAGTTGACGTGCACCATGCACCGAAGATGTTTTTAGGTCCACGTTGTGAGGTATCCAACGTTGGTTTGTGTTATGCTATTAAAGAGAGTTCGGAATTAGAGAATCATCTCATTCATTGAACCCGCGTTGTGTTTGATCAACGTTAGCACATTTCTCCGGGTAGAAGTCCTGTTGAGAATATGGTAGGAGAATCAGCTACTGGTGTAGGATGCTCAGCGTTTAGCTGCAGAGCACCACCGCCAAGCTACAGAGCACAGGCTGCCTAGCTACCAGCTGTAGTGAGCCTAGTGCCTAGCTATAGAGGACCAGTGCTGCATAGCTGCCGAGTGCTAGTTTCCAACCACTGAGCACCCAGCTGCCGAGCATCACATAAATTTTGCTCGAGATTTAGCCACTGCTTCCTACGCTGCATCTCCAACCTATAAAGCGAGATGACCACTCTCGAGTCTCCATAGTTTGGTTTTGTATGCATGAGCGAGGAAATTTGCCGCTCACTTACATATTGACCCTTGAATGCCGCTCTAAGTCTCGAATGGAGATTAGAAGCTGAGCAACACTGTTTTATGCTAAAGGCATGCAGCTATTGAGCGCTGCCTAGGAGCTACTGAGCGCTACACAAGCTGCTGGCATGGTTGCCGAGCTGTCGTGCACGCTGCCGAGCCCATGTGCACCTGGCTGCCAGTTGTCGATAGTCACGCGCCTGTTGCCACCCAACGTGTCTGTTGCTAACCCTGTATGCTACCTACTGCCCCTTGATTGTTTTTGCCAATATTTTGTGTGTCAGTTGCCGCCCCTGTGTGTCAATTGCTTCATGTTGTGTGAGGAATGCCACCACTTATATGTCACATGTCGATTAGTTATGTGTTTGTCGCTTTATTCTCTACACATAAACTATCGTGCACTGTGCATTAGGTGTTGAGCACTAAGCACCATATGTTAGCATTGAACACAAGGAACCGTGCACTGATCACCAATGGTTGTGCACTTACATCACGGACAAGCACTAAGTGAGCTACATAGCACAGAACACTCGAGGACGTGCACAGGACACCGACTGCCGAGCACTGAGCACCAGGGCCAAGCTCTATGCAGCAGCTGCCGAAGCTCTGTGCACCTCATGCTGTACACTTGAGATAAGCTGCCGAGCTCCCCCCCCACTGCCCCATACCGTGCGCCATGGGCGCCAGCGGTTGTGCAGCCACCAAATGTTGTCGAGTGCACGGTGCACCAGCATATGTGTGGCTCCTCATGCACTACCAAATGTTGTCAAGTGCTTAATGCAATGACATATGTGTAGGTGCAATGCGCTGCCAAATGTTGCCAAATGCCTAGTGCATTGGCATACGTGCAAGCGGCAAATGCGGGCAACCAAAAACAAAAACAGTGAATCTGTCACTTTCTGAACAGCAACTTCCGAAGAGCTTTCTGAACAGCTCCGGATGAACTAGAACGCAGACCATATATCACTGGAAAGCTACATTTGTCTAGTTTCCAATGGTTTTCGCGATTCATTCATATCCGTTCTAACGAAGGAGTTATGCCTGTTTGAGTGAGCAAAGGTCATGCTGCCAGGAATTCTGCAATGCACATGGTTGCCTTCGATTGTTGCCTTCGGTGTTTATGTCTTTTTCTCACGTATCTACCTTGTTCGATAGGTATATTATGTGATGAAATTGAGTGCCTTGCAGATGGTGGGACTACCCACACAATCCTGAGCAAAAGAATGAATGCATATAAATAAACGTACAAAAGGGCGTACGAAACATCAAATGGATGCCTCTGACATTTGACGTCATGAAGGGCTCTTTGATTTTCTCCAAATGAAATGAGACCTCGATGAAATCGTTGGTTCGATAAGTGTATTCACACTATGACATGATCATGCACAGCCTTATAAAGGTGTGTCGATGTTCGTGGTTTAGTCTTCACCTAACAGCAGATTTTCCATCATCGGATGACGTGGTTAACCTTGGCAAAGGTTACCTACTCCCTTGATTTTGGATCCCCCCCATGTTGCTGTTACCAAATGCCGTCCTTCATGGACGTTGAAGACTTGTAATGCCATATGTACGCTTTACTTTTGGGTCGAGGATAACTCCTGCGATGCCATTTTAAAGTTGAAAGCTTAATCATGTCTAAATCTGCGACCACAGTAAGTTGAAACTACTGTATCGTAACTTCGTCAGAGTTTTCTGAACGGCTCCGGATGAACTAGATGCCGAATTTTATATCATTGGAAAGCTACGTGAGTCTAGTTTCCAGTGGTTTAAGCGGCTCGTTCATACCCATCCCGACGAAAGAGTTATGGCAGTTTAAGTGTGTACAGGTCATAGCAGACTGTATCCTACTGTCCTTTAACTTCGTCAGAGCCCCCAGATCAACTCCGGGTGAACTAGAATGCGCACTTTATATCATTGGAAAGCTATGTGAATCTAGTTTCTAATGGTTCAAGCGGTTTGTTCATATCCGTCCAGACGAAAGAGTTATGGCTGTTTTAGTGAGTATAGGTCATACTGCACGAAAACTGCATACTCTTCGCAGATGTGAATCCTTTTTGTGACTAAGTTTGATTGGATCTTCACTATCATTTTATGATATGGTTGAATCAATTCTTGATGCCGTTGGCTCGATGATCCAAGTCACAAATGCCCTCCTTATTGTGAGAGAGGCAATCGAACATTGAAGTGTGTTATGAACATACACACCAACGATTACCATGATGAGAATGATTGAGACTTTTGTGTATAATTCTCATGACTGCCGATTAAGAGCATCATGGAGATGAGCATGAGTCCTAAGGTGTCGCCAATAAGTATATTTGGGACAATTGACTCAGACAAGCTATGACATTTGGTCATACCGGGTGAGATATGCGAGCCAGAATTGTTTGATATTCTTGGGCATCCATTCCCCCGATAACAACGAACTACACCATGATTGTATGTTGTGTTTGTGCGCCGACATGATGTCCTCGGCAGCCGCACAATACTCATGTTTTCGTTGTGTAAAGCTTGATCTTTAGCTAAGTAAGGTGAAAGATCCTCTTATGCTATGCCACAAAAGATGTCATTCTTATTGAAAATCCAAAGAAGGATTATGTAGACCGATGCAACCAATGTATGGACACCGTATACGCTTTTATGGTGTTGGTTGAAGGGCTAAACACACTGGTCATGTGTTGCACCATCGTCTACCACATGCTGCTTATGTATCTATGGGCTCACTACCCATCCCTGAAGAGGGACATGCAGACATGTATTAATTCGTCCACAACTTACCATCATTACATTGATGCACGACAGCTCGTAACTGTGTGCTAGGATTGACATGAAGTTGTAATCCTTGAACTCGGCGGGATAGTAACGGATCTCCAAGCCATGAGTTCCACAATGTGCCAAATTGGACTGCCACAGTGCCCAATGATGATGTGTCGCATGAGATGAATATGTTCTAAGGATGGATAGGAGTCATTTTATTGCTCTCCACCTTAAGCTCCTTGACAGACGATCTCCTTAACCGCTACACTGCGGATTGTCACTTTGAGACTGTATTCCCGCCGTTAGGGGGAGATACGAACACCAGGGTTCAAGTGGGAACGACGTGAATGTCGTGGTTGGTCACCACTAAGTCTCAACATGATTCCCAAAAGAACTATAGTGACGAGATCAGATGCATATGTCTGTAAGGAATGATGTGATGTCCTACCAAGAGGACATGGCTCGACCAAATTAAGGTGGTCTTGATGCCGTGGCTCGACCATATTAAGGTGGTCTTGACGCCGTCACCTTGTGTGGTGATGTGAGGGCGCCATAATGTGGCAACATGGTGTCCTAGGCCTTGTGGCTCCCTGAAGGTTAGGTTGAGGCCCTTGGGTTCGATATACACTCGCACTGAGAGAGAAAGCGAGTTTGGCACTACTGGTCCATTGATCAGTGATACTCACTCCGTCTCATGTTAGTCTGAATTGTGACTATCGTTGGGGGACGCCTCAACGTCAAAATCCAATTCATAGAAAGAGATCTCTACAATGACTACACTAGTGTACATGAGGACGTGGGATGATGAGTTTATCGAACCACACGTTTGTTGATATGTCGACAAAGTGTATTGACCTAAAATGGGAAGATGCGACCCGGACAAAGGGATAGGTCCTTGGGCAGGTGTTGCCGACACCGCAAGTGTAAACCCTATCAAGTAAACCTTTGTGAGTTAGCGTAGTGAGAACAAGAGTCTCAGACTCCCTTATGGCGCAAGGTTTCTCACAAACACGCACTGGGATCGACTACGATGAGATGTACTCTCGTAATGGATGTTATTGCACTCCACTACCTTGTCAGTTTGGTAGTTCCCCAATAACTGTATATGCAGCCCTATGATTATGATCATAGTGACGTCTCTATGGGATCAGAGATATGCATGAAGATCTTAAATAGACTTCATAAGCCAAATCAAGTGGAGCTTGCGTTGGCCAAGTGTTTTGAACGCATAGTACATGACTCCTTGATTTCGGATGGGATATGATGAATAATGCCATTGCGTATTGATTTCGGATGATCGCAGCATATGCTAGATATCCGATGTTGGAATGAAAAGTATCTTGGGAAAGACACAATCTTGTATTGAAGTCGATCGATTGTGTATTGATGATGTATTTCCATCAATCGGCTTAGGTCCTCTGAAGAAGAGTGGAACCTTCATATGCTCCCATGATTAGTTAATGTCTTTACTCCAAGAGAGAGTGATCCGTTTAATCAAAAGAAAGACTTGACCTCATCTTCATTCGTTATAAAGCTAAGTAGCTTTGCGCCCACGCAAATGCCAATAATATGGCAAAGGACATCACTTGAATACTCTAAGAGTATCTGGCATATTCAATCCCTATGGCATGAGAGAAAGGTTATTGCCTATGCCATCGCTAGCCATGCATGAATCGAGATGCATCGGAAGCGGAATCATGATCTAGGCACCGGTTGGTTTAGTGGCCGAGTTGCCGGACATATGGCGCGCTGCCTGTGCGCTGCCTGTGCACGCTGCCTGTGCGCTGCCTGTGCGCTGCCTGTGCACGCTGCCTGTGCACGCTGCCTGTGCGCGCTGCCTGTGCGCTACCGGGGCACTGCCTGAGCACTGCCTGTGCGCTACCGGGGCACTGCCTGAGCACTGCCTGTGCACTATCTGTGCACACGTGCACTGCTGCCAGACACTATACGTGCACCTGTGCCGAGCACTGTGCACCAGCTGCTGAGCGCTGTGCACGCCAGCTGCCGAGCGCTGTGCACGCCAGCTGCCGAGCGCTGTGCATACAGCTGCTAGGCACCGTGCACATAGCTGCTGGCACTGAGTAATGCCACATTTGAGACATGTTGAAAGAGCAAACATATGCTAAGTTGTCAAAACAGCTACGTGGTCACTAAGGATCCGGAAGCGCCCTATGAATGATCTTGAGATCAGGGGGAGATGCAGCATATACATGTCATGATCAAATGTGAAGGGTGTGGTTGTTTGTGTCAACCATGTTACACTCTTTTTCCCTTAGTCACAGCTTTTTGTCCCACTGGGTTTTTGCTTGACAAGGTTTTTAACGAGGTAACATTGCATGCACCGCTAAGACCATTGATCCCAATTTGTGGTTGATCATGGCAAACTTGTTTAAGTCTTGGCTCACATCTACTCTTGAGAAGCATGTTGGAATGCACCATTCATCAGGAAAATCCGATTGAAGTACACATCAGGGGGAGCATCACATGACAAGTTCTCAATGGAGTAGTTGGTGCGTTGTACTCTTTTTCCTTCGACCAAGGTTTAGTTTTCCCACAGGGTTTTTGTTACTTGGCAAGGTTTTAATGAGGCAACATTGTAAGCACCATCCGACATATCGACGCGCGGCACAAGGGGGAGTGTTGTAGGAAATATGACATGTGCGTGTGTGCACTTGGTCTTATGCCGTGTAGATGGGCTTAGCCCATGGGCCTTAGATGTAATAGGAAACATGTAGTACTTACCATATATGTATTGTTGTACTACACATAGTACATGTACTACACATAGTACGTTTCCATACTAGGTTTGATGTAAACCCCTATATAAGGGGCCTCTCATTTGATGAATAACACACAACGATATTCAGCTCTCAAATATCCTAGAACATTATGTTTATTTTGGGGTTTTTTGCACACCTTCTTTATTGTTTTCTTTAATTTTCTTTTTAAGAAAGTCTAGGTTGTTATTTAGAGAATGTACACACCGGTAATGGTGCTTAAAGCTAGCTTGGGTTCAATATACCTAGTCTGAAGACAATATAATGTAACGTGTTGTGACCATTAATGAGACAATATATTTCGTATGTTCTTCAAAATTTCTCCTATATAAAACTAAGATGAAACTCTTGAACGTATATAGATGCAGCAGAAGTTAATCAAATATATACTGAAACGGCAAAACCATCACATACGTACTTTGCGGTCTAGAAGGATCGCCGATTGCACCAGCATTATACGTGTTTGGGGATTCTTTGTTTGACAGTGGTAACAATAATTTCTTGCCAACGTGCTTTAGCAAGGGCAAATTTCCTGCCCTATGGTACCAACTTTCCGAAGGGTGTCACCGGAAGATTCACCAACGGTAAAACAGTTGCAGATTTTATAGGTACACGTATTACTATGTACGTTAGCTTGACGTACTAGTTGTTGATCGAAACAATTGGGACTGTAGTTTTGGACTTTTGGTTAAGGACGAGATTGGAGATGTATTTTTGTTAATGTAGCTTAAATGCTTAATTATTGATTAACATTTCGAATTTTCGATCTCTCTTGTGATTTGCTTAGCTGAGTTTCTTGGGCTACCATACGCTGCACCATTCTTGAGCATACACAAATCGACAATACTTACCGGCCTGAATTATGCATCTGGTTCTTGTGGCATTCTCCCGGAAACTGGAAGCCGATTGGTAGGAGTTAATAGAATCTTTAGTCACAGGATATCATTTATACATTCATATATGGTGGTTTCCTTTGCAGGGGGAATGCTTGAATCTGAAAGAGCAACTGGATTTGTTTTAAAGAACATTGAAGCCAGACTTGTCAGGACAATTCAACAATTCAAATGATCTTGCAGAGTACTTGTCCAAGTCCATATTTTTGTTTTCTGTAGGCAACAATGATTATCTTAACAATTACCTTCGACCTAAACTTTATGACACAACCAAACACTACCCTTCTCCACATAGGTCTCATCATTTGACTCTTCAACCCTAGTCCGCTCTACCCTCTAGGGCCGAAGCCCTATCTGGCCCTCCATTAGGACGGGCTGGCCCTAGCTCTTCTCGAGTAGGGTAAGATAAGAGTGAGCAAATGAAACCCGACCCTACCCTACGACCATACTCTAATGAGCTCTTTAGGGCCGAACCCGGCCCGACCCTAAAAACCCGCCCTTTAGGCCCTAATAATTTCTTATTTTTTTGTATTGTTTTAATATGTTTCATAATTTTTTGATACAATACAACTAATCTTCTCTTTTGTAGTTTATTTGCTAGCTCTGATCATTTGATTTCTTTTTGTTTTGTTGATTAACGATTGTATTTTGATGATTTAGAGCATTAGTTTGTGAGATATATGAGTATAACCACTTAGTTTATGTATAGATGTCTTAAATTAAGTATAATGTGTATGCATACATGTTAAATATAACACAAAAAATAAGGTTCATTACATATAATTCTAAAGCTAAATTGTGAGAAAAAATAACAAGTTCATCTCGACTCTGTTTATTCCTATTTAAAGGGCTGGTCCTACCCAACCCTATTAGCCCTAACGAAATGGGCCGCTAGGGCGGGCTAGGGCTTACATATTCAAGTCTCGGCCATACCCTATCCGGCCCTAATTTTGTTGACTTTGACCGAGCCCTACCCTACTCTACTTTAAGACGTACTTAAAATTTAGGGTCGGACGGGTCCTAACCTGGCCCATGATGAGGCCTACCTCCACAGTTTGCACTTTGCACAACTCTTGATGGATGATCTTTCTCACCATTTTGAGGTATGTATATAAGCTACTTAATCGTTAATTATCTCTGCTTATAATTAGTATTGCACCACCTTAATACCATATACTTAAATATAACAAGTATGAGAGAACAATTTTACTGATATTTCATTCATCTCACAGTGGAGGTTTATATAAGAGATTACAAGAAATACAATTAGTAAGTAAAACCCTATGATATAATTACAATATTACATTCCTAATATGACTCAAGCTAGCACTCTCCCTCAAGTTGGCGCATACACATCAATCATGTCCAACTTGCTTAGTGAGTTATAAAACGCATTCCTGAATATTCCTTTGGTGAGTATACCTGCAAGTTGCTCTTCAGTAGGAACAAAAGGGAAGCTAATAATATTAGCATCTAGTTTCTCTTTTATAAAGTGACGATCAACCTCCACATGTTTAGTACGATCATGTTGCACTGGGTTCTGTAATATATCAATTGGTGCCTTGTTATCACAATACAATTGCATATCACATTTGGGTTTGATACCCAAATCACGTAATAAATTTCTCAACCACAACAACTCACATACTTTATGAGTCATACCTCTATACTCAGCCTCAGCACTAGAACGTGTCACAACTTTTTGTTTCTTACTTTTTCATGTAACCAAATTACCTCACACAAAGGTAAAGTAACCTAATGTAGACCTCTTGTCTGTAATATTTCCAGCCCAATCTGCATCTGTGAAGCCACAAACATCAAGAATATTGTTGTGTTTAGAAAACATTACTCCTCTTCCAGGAGCTAACTTCAAATACCTTAAGATTCTCACAACATCGTCCATGTGGCTCTCGCTCGGGTTATGCATGAATTGACTCACCACACTCACCGCATATGCAATATATGATCTAGTATGGGTTAAGTAAATCAAGAGCCCAACTAACCTCTGATATCGATCTCGATCAGTAGGTACCTGGTCTAGATACTCTCCTAGATGATGGTTCTGTTCAATGAGTGTGTCAATAGGTGTGCAATCCAACATACCTGTCTTTGTCAAAAGATCAAGAATGTACTTTCTCTAGCACAAATATATCCATTCTCTCCCATACACTACCAGAATAAACATGATAGCCGACGAAAAAAACAAGCCGACAAAATTTTTTTCCGTCGGCTAACGTCCACTTTAGCCGACGAAATAAAAAATCGTCAGCTAAGTTAATTTTTAGTCGGCTAAAGTGGATTTTTAGCCGACGAAATGTTTTTTCGTCGGCTAAAATAATTTTTTTGTCAGCTATAGTATGGAAATATAAGGACTTTTAGCCGATGAAATATATAATTTCGTCGCCTAAAAGTCCTTATATTTCCAGATCTAGACAGCAGCTCATTTGAAAAAAATGGGAGAAAAAGTTTGGGTGTTGGCGAAATTGTTGGGTGTCGTCGAAATCTATCCAAAATTAGTTTGTGGCGTTATATATAGGTAGGTATATGTGTATATATCTTGTTTTTGGGTTGATTTAAGAGTTTTATTTGAGTTATATATATTGATTTTGACTTTTAATTTGAGTTGAATTATTAGATTTTTAGTGTGATTGAGTTGATCGATTTTAATTTGATAATATATATGAAGTTATTGTTATTAATAAGTAGTATATATATATTAATTTAATTATAATATTGTGTTGATGCATATATATAGTATGACTTAAGTAATATTTTGATTATGATTGATGTTAATTGATATATATAATATTGTTATATAATTAGTAATTAGTATATATATGCATATATATATATATGTGTTAATTATTAATTTGTTATTAATTAATTGTACGTTAACTGTAGATTGAATACTAAATGATTTGAAAATTTAATTAATTAATTAATTAATTAGAGTTTATACATATATATTATGTTATCTTTTCAAGATTTGGATAAGAGTTGGATTTCGCTTTCAAAATGGGACAAAAGATATGGTAAATGAGTTATTAGTTTTATTCAATATGTGATGGATAATGCTAACGGGAATACAATTTTCTATTGCCCGTGCACTAAATGTCAGTGTCGCAGCGATATGCATCGATTTGCAATTGACAAGGTTTGGCAGCACCTGAAGAGTAATGAGTTTTGAAAGAAGTACACATGTTGGATATATCACGGTGAAACATCATCAGGGGGTCCGCATGATCATGGACAATTTTCTGAGACTGGCAGTACATCCAACAATCCAACAATGGTCTTCATCAACGATATGTTTCCTTATGAGAGCAGTGTATACTCTCAAGGACAGTATATGGCTGGGCCGGTGCAGCCCTTCCCTAGAGTTGTCAACACTGCTGGTATTGACAAGTACAACAAATTACTTGTTTTCTAAGAAACCCCTATGTACCCCGTTAGTCAGAAGACGGTTCTTGAAAGTGTGATGGACGTTATAAAGATTAAAGTTAAGATAAAATCGACCGTGAAGGTTGTTGATGATTATCTACAGTACACTGCTTCGATGCTGCCCCACGGTCATCGTCTTCTTACCACTCATCATAAGGTCCGATGTATCTTGAAAGATCTTAGGCTTTCCTACATGAAGATCCATACATGCAGATATGATTGTGTTCTCTTCTGGGATAAAGATCTAGAAGGGAATGACCTTGGTGGCCTTGACGCATGTCCGGTATGTCAGAGTGACAAGTATAAGCTGACTCCTGCAGGCAATAGGAAACCTGTGAAGGTAGTTCGATATTTTCTGTTGAGGGATAGGCTCGAGCGGTTGTACATGTCATTACACACGGCCAAAGCTATGAGATGGCATGCTGATAGGGAATTGCATGACGAAGATACCCTTATACACCCTGCTGACATGGAGGCTTGGAAGCATATAGACCTTGAGTTTTCTCATTTTGCGTCAGATGTCTGAAATGTGAGGCTCGGGCTCTCAATCGACGGGTTCAATCATTTTGGCAACATGAGTCTTCAACACAGTGTATGGCCGGTGATTTTGGTACCATACAACTTTCATCCATGGATGTGCATGAAGAAGGAATACAATATGTTGAGTTTGTTGATTCCGGAGTCCTGTTATCCAGGGAAGTGTCTCGATGTGTATTTGAGACCTTTGATTGAAGAGCTTAAGTTTTTTTGGGACGTTGGTCATCCCACTTATGACAAGTACATACACGAGATGTTCCAAATGCATGCCATGGTTGTTGGTACCATCAGTGATTTTCCTACCCGTGGGATGTTGTCGGGCAACGTTGTTAGGGGATACAAGGCTTGTCCAGAGTGCCTTAGCGATGAGGGAAGCAGTAGTCATTGCAACAAGATATGCAGATTAGGTCACCGTACTCTTCTTCCGTATGATCACGAATGACGGTTCGATGACAAGGCATTTGATGAGACTGTAGAAAACGGTGTGCCTCCCAAAAGATGGACGGGGGAAGAAATTATAGCAGTGCTTAATGAGTATGATTTTGGGCAGCTCAGCAATCATCCCAATATTATGGCGGCAATACCTGATAGACCCGACAGGTATAAATATTAGACACATAAGAGCATATTCTGAGAAATCTCATACTGGAGTAAGTTGTTGATCAGACACCACCTAGATGTGATGCAAATAGAAAAGAATGTGTGCGACAGTGTGGTAGGAACAGTGCTGAACTTGGAGGGGAAGACGAAAGACGGTCTGAAGGCACGCATTGATCTTAAAAAAATGGAGATGCGAAGACATTTGTGGTTGAAAGATGGGAAGAAAAAAATGTCTCAAGCTCTTTACACCGTGAAGCCTGACCAGAAGAACGTAATTTTCAGGTGGATGAGTTCTGTGAAGTATCCTTCAAGCTATGCAGGAAATATAGCCCGGTGTGTACACATTCGAGATAATAAAATGTACGGGTTGAAGAGTCATGACTGTCATATACTGCTACAACGTCTCTTCCATATTTTCATTCGACCGTTCCTTCCCCGTCAGGTGGTGTAGCCGTTAGTAGCGTTGTCAAGATTCTTCCAGAAGTTCTGCACAAGGGAAGTGACAAAATCTAACCTCTGGGAAATGCAAGAGGACATTATTTATATCATATGTAAATTTGAGAGGATATTTTCTCCAAATTTTTTTGACATCATGCCGCACCTGATAATCCATCATCCTAGCAATTGTTGCTTACCGGTCCAGTACACTATACTTGGATGTATCCCATGAAAATGTATGTTTTTTACACCTAAATTTTTTGTTGTACATGTTCAATATATAATCATAACACTTTATTTATAGGCAACTTGGAGACTACAAAGCTTATGTGGCTAATAAATCTACACCTGAAGGATGTATAACTGAAGCATATGTTGCGCACGAGTGCGTCATCTACATGAAGTTGTATTTAGGAGCATTGAAGGAAACTCCACAAACCATACCGGTAGATGTACCGAAGTTCAACATTTCCATAGTCTCTAATGATGTTGAGGTTTATGGAATTTTGCCAAACTCCTACAAGTTGCAACCACATGAGCTAGTCATAGCCCATTGGTGGGTATTGATTAACTGTCTAGAAGTTGAATACTGGTAAGACACCCATTTATACTGTCCAGACATTCATGGTGATCTGACTGATCTCGACTACCACAACAAGGAGTTCGCGAACTATTTTGGCGGCTGGGCATGTAATTCTTTATTTTTGTTCATGACTCTTTCATTGCATAATTATTCATATTTATAATACATTGAATATTTGGTTGCAGATGAACCATATTCAATTCGATGGTCACCCAAATTGGTCGCACGAACTAAGACTTCTAGCGATGAAGCCGATAATGTTAAGAGTTTATCTGATGTGCAAGGTGAATGACATGCAATTTATATGTGAACAGAGAGAAAACAGACGGAGAACACAAAATTCTGGGGTGATGGCGCATGGTGGGTGGAATGGAGTTGACTATTATGGTGTTCTCGATTCAGTGGTGAAACTCGTTTATGGGCAAGGCATGATAGTGCACCTCTTCAAGTGTAGATGATTTAATACTAACAGCCTGCAGAGCATGAAGATCAATCAGTATGGGATTTTATCGGTGAACCCTGCTACAAGCTATTACGAAGATAACCCGTTCGTTTTTGCCACATCGGTAAAACAAATGTTTTGTCTTGACAACCGTGTTAAGGGTGACGCATGGAAAGTAGTCAACCTTGTGCACCCTTGAAACATTTACCGGGCAGCTACACTTGAAGAGACTGAAGACGAGGAAGAAGATGTTGCGTATCAAGAGCCCAGTGCAATAGGTATTCCTGACTCCACTACAATTCGCCTTAATAATTTTAAAGCGGGTCGTTCGGTTTTAGACTCATCGGATTATTCTGATGAGGAAATGCATAGATTGCCAGAAATTAATTCTGACACCGTTGAAGACTCATCGGATGATTCTGATTACGAGCCTTTTTAGTTTGAATTTGTAATACAAATTGATGTGCTTTATATGCTACAAGCTGTTGAATTTATAATTTTATTTAATTTTGGTGATATATGAACATGAAATTGGTATGGTTACACTAAACATCATGTTCCTTTTTATTTATTTTTTTCGGTTTTAGCCGACGAATTATATCATGTTTCGTCGGTTAAACCAATCTTAGCCGACGAATACCCTAATGTTTCGTCGGCTAAACCCTAATCCCTAAACCCTATACTATAGCCGACGAATACCCTAATTTTTCGTCTGCTATAGTTAAATAAATAAAATAATAATTTATACTACTGGTTGCGTCTCATCGATTTGAAACTATTTGCAGTTGAAGGTCCTGACAAAATACGTAATTTAGACGGTCAAATTACCGTGTCTTTACGTTTAGGGGTTTGACTCACGGGATTGACTGTCCGGATCGAGTCATTACCGTTGGTATATTTGTGTATTAAAATATTAATTGTTATTAATTGGTTTATTTAATAAATTTGGTATATTAAAATATTAATTGGTATATTTAATATATTTGTGATAATGTTGTTAATTTTTGATAATTTGGTATATTTGTGTATTAAAATATTAATTTTTATTAACTGTACAAATTATAGGAATTAAAATTAAAAGATTGTTAATATATTTAAAATGTCAATTACAATTAAAAATTCTAATAATTTAATAAACAGGATGAAAGGCTTGTTTAGTAAAACAAAGGGTTCAAAGGACCAAAGGTCTGAATCGTCTGAGAGAACGTCTAGCAACCCTCAAGCGTCGTTTCAGGGCTCCATGACAGCTCGACGTGCGTCCCTTCTGGAGCCGACGCAGAGACAGCCGTGCGCCACTCATTCCCCTCGACAGTGTGGGGCCACACATTCAATCAGACAGCTAGGGGCCATACATTCCTCGAGGTAGCCAGACGCCCCTCGCTCGTCGAGGCAGCCGAGCGTCACTCACTCCTCGAGACAGCTGTGGCCTCCGACTTAGGTGGAGGTGTCTGCACCACGTATACCTGAGATACACAAGGCACCGACTCCAGGCCCTACTGTTTCGGAGGGTGGGCCTTCTGGGGTACAGATACCGCCGCCTCTGCTCTACCTTCCGTGGTTGATACCGGTATTACCGGCAGTCGATGACTCTGGAGCGCCGATTTATCCACTGCCCCCGTAGGTGACCCCATCAGCGGCGTACCTCTTCGTGCCTTTTGGTATACGGATCTAATTTCTGTGAGGGTATCATCATCGGCGACAGAGTCGGAATCCGTCGCGTCCGCCCCAACTCCCTCAGGTAATAAAATATAAATATATTGTTTTCTTATAATGTCATAATAAGAATAATCTATTAATAATCAATTTGTGATAGGCACCGTCAGAGCCAAGCCGATAAGGAATAAGAGAGGCCCCGTCACAGGAAAGACTCTCGAGAAGACCGTGAGTACCTTGGGGATGGGAACGTAGTATCGGGCAGGAAGACGAGGATGTACTCCGGCCGCATGAGAGGGTTCATTAGGGATAGAGTCTCTATGTTGTGATCAGACTGGGGCGAGGTCCCACAGGAGGTTAAGGACATGGTCCACAACGCAATGTCGGTAAGTATAAAAAATTCACAATTAATATTATGTATTACATTGTTGATTTATGAAAAACTAAACTAATAAACGTTTTAATGAGGTGTGGTTTGACGTTTCCCAGCACCTGAGCGGACATTGTGCATGGGGGAAGGTACGCTGAGAAGTTAATGAAAAAACAAAATTATATGTGTAATTAATAATATTTATAATTTTTTTGTGGTATTTGTCGGTACAAGGAGTGGAAGAACGAGTTACAGACCCACTGAACTACGCATGGGAACGAACGTTCTGGTACCCCCTTGAGTTCCAGTTCAGGAAGTACGAGTGGCGTTGGCTTCTGATATCAGAATTCAACAGCCCTCATAAACAGGTAATTAAAAATAATAATTTCTTATATTTTTATTAATTAGTACGTTCTAAAATATTTTATTAATTTTTTTTCCTTTGTAGGCCGTTTCCTGGGCGAACGCTCAGAACCGACAACACAACACAAGGAACAATCATGCTGGTTCTAGACCGTTCGCATCGTTGATGGATGAGACGGCCAGGGAACATCCAGAAGTCAACCGGTACGTCTATACGTACGAGAATGCATATCCTGACGCCAAGGAGGATATTGTAAGTCGTTTTACGTTTTCAAATTTTTTAAATTATATATATATATATATTTCAAAATGTTAATTAATTATTTTTCATATCCAATTAGGCGAGGGAGAGACAGGCTAGTGACGAGCTGATGACTGCTATAGTGAGGGAGACATGACCAGACATGCAAGAGGAAGACATGTCTGAAGCCATGTCTTGGATCGACACTTCAGAACTCAGGGTTAGGGCGAGGATCATGGGCACAACATTCCCACCGTGAGGAAATAACTTTTACTGTCGGAGTCTAGGAAAGAAGGGTGAGGGGGTACTGAAGACCACTCCCGGATTTCAAAAAAAAGACAGCCTCGACCAGCAGCAGAACGACTTAGCTAGAGGCGGAAGTTCAGATGTTACGGGAACACCAAGTCGCTTTACAAGAGTATAATGCGGCAGTATATGTCACCCAGTAGGCACATCAGCAGCAGATGTTCCAGTACTTGCAAGAGTTTTCAGCTGCCCAGCTTCAGGGACTTCCGACTCCACCCATGTCTACGCCTATTCCCCTACCTCAGCCGCCGCAACCTCCTCCTGACGCAGATATAGATTTAGATGATATAGATTTTATATAGTTTTAGGGGTTTATGAATAATTTATAAATTAATAATTTAATGCAAAACGTTTAGACTACTTTTGATGGTGTACGTTGTTGGTTATATGAAATTGTTTGTGTAATTTGCAGCTTGCTTGGATGGTAATTTAGAAATTTTGTGGTTTTTTAGTATAAAAAGTACTATAGCTGACAAAATTTACCATAATTCGTCGGCTATAGTTTTTTATTTTTTTCAACGTTTAGCTGACGAAATATGGCTTAATTCGTCGGCTATAGTTGTATTTTAGCCGACGAAATGTACTATATTTAGTCGGCTATATTATTTTAATTTTAATTTTTTAAATATTTAGCCGACGATTTATAGTAAATTTTGTCGGCTATATATAGTTTTTTAAATTGGCCGACGAAATATTTATAGTTCGTCGGCCAAAGTCTTACGTTGAGGCCGACGACAATTTATTTTGTCGGCTTTAGTCTTACTTTTGCAGACGAAAAATATAAAAATAAGTCATCAGCTAAGTGTTAAACTATAGCCGACGACCAATTTTATTTAGTCGGCTAAAGTCAGAGCCGATGAGGCTTTGCCGACGACATCTTAGCCGATGACAACTCATCGGCTAAGATCTTAGCCGACGAATTTGGCTAACAGACCGACGAAAGATTTTCGTCGGCCAAACTACTGATTTCGATAGTGATAGCTACCTTAATTCCTAAGAAGTACTTGAGATCACCCAAATCTTTCATCTCAAACTCAGAGGCTAGTTGTCTCTGCAATTTGTCCATCTCAATAGTATCACTGCCAGCTATTACCATATCATTGACATAAATAATTAAGGTTGTTACATTCCCTTGTTGATGCTTGAGAAACAGGGTGTGGTATGAATTACTCTGTTTATAACCAACCTTACGCATAAATTGTGAAAACCTCCCAAACCAAGCATGAGGTGACTGTTTGAGACCATACAAAGACTTTCTAATTTGCATACAAATTCACCAGAAGAAGCAACTACATACCCAGGTGGAAGACTCATGTACACCTCCTCAGCTAACTTTCCATGAAGAAATGTATTCTTGACATCAAACTGTCGAAGTGACCAATTTAAACTAGCCGTAAAAGAAAGCAGAACACCAATAGTATTCATCTTGGCAACATGGGCAAATGTCTCATCATAATCAATGTCATACGTTTGAGTAAACCCTTTTGTAACAAGACATGCTTAGTATCGGTTCACTGATCCATCTGGATTGTGCTTTACAGTAAACACCCAACGACAACCAACAGCCTTCTTACCATGTGGTGGAGGCACAAGTTCCCATGTATCATTCTTCTATAACGCTTCCATCTCTTCCTCCATTGCTTTCCTCCACTTTGGATCTCCCAATGAATCATGCACTTTGTTAGGTACTGATACAGCTGATATTTAATTCACATATGATGCATATGACTTGGATAATCTTTTAGTAGACATATAATTGGCTACTGGGTACTTTGATCTAGCTTGAAGAATGGGTCCATATCTTTTAGGCGCTTGACCTCGAGTAGACCTATTTGGTAACACATATTGATCACCATTAGACTCAATACTACTAGTACAAGTGGGGGAACATACTTCAAATGAGTGATCTTCAGTACCAGTAAGCTCTGGGTCAGGGGTAGGATCGGCGAAGGCAGAAGGGGCAGTTATGTCTTTAGATGCATTCTCAGTACTTAAACCCGGTGCTTCGGTTTCTAGATGATCCAGTGCTTCTATTTCTGTATTTGATGAGGTAATAATCTTAATTGGACCCATAGTTGTATCTCTTGCATGTGTAACTTTTCTCCTTATGATTCCCCCCTCATCATGATACAGCTCTTCGAAATATGAATGCTCCCCCTGAAGAGCAGTATCAGATGAGGTGCAATAAGTCATGTCTTCAAAAAAAGTAACATCCATAGTGACATAATACTTTCTAGTGGGTGGATGGAAACACTTGTAGCCTTTCTGATGTCCTCCATAGCCAACAAACACACACTTAACAAAAGCAACACAACCAAAGGCACGAGCAGGAAGATTATGAAATAGGGAATGAGAACATGAGATGCAAGGACCTCAAAAAGAATTTTTTCTTGAAGAACACTAGATGAAAGACGGTTGATAAGATGAGCAAAAGCATATATTGCATCACCCTAAAGATATTTAGGCATATAAGAACTAAAAAGAATGGCACGAGCCATATCTAGGAGATGACGGTTTTTCCTTTCAGATACCCCATTTTGCTCTGGTGTTTATGGACAAGTAGTTTGATGAACAATCTCATGTGTTTGGAAAAATTGTTTGAAAGAATGATTAACATACTTCCCCCATTATCTGAACGAAGAACTTTAATGGTGTTATTATATTGTGTTTGAATAAGAGTACGAAAAGGCTGAAATGATGGAAAGACTTTATTTTCTATTTTCAAAAGAGCAATCGTTGACAACCTTGTGAAATCATCAATGAACAATACAAAATATCTCATACCCGACACAGTAGGCTCTTCAGAGGGTCTCTAGACATCTGAATGAATTACTTCAAAAAGAACACTACTCCTAGAGAAACTAGGAGAATAAGTAGCACGATGACTCTTAACTAGGCCACATGTTCCACAACGTATAGTATACTCATTCACACCAATAAACAAAGAAGACATGAATTGTTTCATAACACTGAAGGATGGATATCCTAAGCGGTGATGCCACAACCATATTTCACTTAGCTGGATAGAGCTCGAGGTCAAAGCAGTGCGAGGCTGTGCTCCAGGTTTCTCTCCTGCATATGTCTGATCCAAGTGAAACAATCTGTCCCTCCAATACCCCTGACCGATAAGCTCCATGGTAAGAAAATCCTGAAAAGTCACATACATGGGATAAAATATTACAGAACATCGAGACTCGGTATTCAATTGGGAAACAAAAATCAAGTGACGAGACAAGTCAGGTATATATAACACATTATGTAGGGCTCTAAAGTATGAGTGACACAGACCGACCCTTTCCCTAACACAGGAAAAGCATCACCATTAGCATTAGTGACATATGACACTAGAGGGGTAGACAATTTAGTGAAATAAGATTTATCATAAGTCATATGATCAGTGGCACCAGAATCAATGATCCAAGTATCAGGACCAACAAAATTAGAGATGTTCATAGCCGTACCGATCTTACCACTTCCAAGTGGTTTTATAGTCGTAGAAATATTACCATTATTGAAGTTGTGCTTCCCCGCAGGTATAGAATTATGTGAAAGTTCAACCCTCCAATCATTGTGACTATCTAATTCACGAACAGCATCCTCAGCATCTCTATTATCATTAAAATCGATAAAAGCAAAACCTTATGGCATCTTTGAAACCCAAGAACTCAAATTTCTAACATACACATGAGTCATTTTTTCTGTCATAAATCTGCGGGTCGGGTCAGATATGGGACCGGGTCAGGTCAGACCGGATCAAGTCAGGTCGGACCGAGTCAAGTCGGGTCGGTTCTGGATCAGGTCAAATCTGGACTAGGTCAGATCTGCTTGACGGGTCGGATCTGCTCGACCGGGTCGGTTGTTTGGGCTTGAGGGAAACACGCCAGAAAAAGCAGATCTTGTCATCGGTGGCTGGGCTCAAGAGCAAGCTAGGCTCGTCGGTGGGTCTGAGGAGCCTGGATAGTAATGACGCCGGCAAGTGATCCAGGAGGTGGACACCGATCCAGGAGGCAGCCTGAGCAACTCAGGTCTAACTCGCGAGCTTGAACTGGATTCGATCCGAAAAGCTGGCGAGCTTGATGGTCGGCAGAGGAGGAAAGCCTGCGTAGAACCTCTACTCGTACAAGCAATCTGGGTTGGCAAACAAGGACTGTGACAATTCAGTTTTAAAGACCAGTCTGTGCTTTTTTTTTTGTCAAACCAGTCTATGCTTTGAAGGGCGGCGCTGGACTCAGAAGATGGAGGGTCACCAGGGATATATAACTAGACTCCTTGAATCAGATCTGAAGCAAACAATCAAAAATAGTCTCTCTCTAAAGAGGTAGAGACCAATCAGAGCAATAACAACGGAAGCAGAAACAAACCCTAATAAAGAGGTTTGATTATATCAATCTTTCAAATCGAAGATGAAGATTAATGAAGGAAAACAGAAGACAAAGAGACAAAGTCCTTTCGCATACCAAGTTAAACGCGACAAGCGTGGCCCGTGGACCATCCGTGTACTGATACTGTCCCAACTTAACCACCTTTAAGGTGTTGAGTTTTAATCACAAAGGCCTCGGTACAATTATGAATGATCCACCCACATATAAATTATATTTTATTTATCCTGTTTCTGATGTGCGATCTCTCATCTCCAACACGCCCCCTCACGTGCAACCTGACAAGGTTTGTAAGTGAATCTATGTCACCCTCTCCACTCAAACACCAACCCTCACGTGCAACCAGACTCAGGGGTTTAGCACGTGAATGGCTAAACCAATCTGACCACTAACCCGACCCGTCTGGCACTTGGTGACAATCTACACAAACACTAACTCTCACGTGCAACCAGACTCAAGGGTTTAACATGTGTACATATGTCACTCCAATAGAACTAACTAACTAATGAGACGCAATTAGAGAGGGATCCGCTCTGATACCAACTTAAATATAACAAGTATGAGAGAACGATTTTACTGATATTTCATTCATCTCACAGTGGAGGTTTATATAAGAGATTACAAGAAATACAATTAGTAAGTAAAACCTTACGATATAATTAAAATATTACATTCCTAATATGACTCGCGCTAACACATATGATAATAATTTCCTGTTAATTCATCTCAGCACTAATTTGTTAATTATAGGCAGAGATTATATAACCTAGGAGCGAGGAAAATAGTTATGTTTGAAATAGGTCCCCTATTGGTTGCAACCCATCAATTACGAAGACAGAAAAACATGATGGAGACCAAGGACGGATGATAGTAGTTAGATATATGGTCTATAGCATTTTCCTCTACTAGTGGGGGGTGGTGGTGAAAGAAGAAGAAGAAGAAGAAGAAGAAGAAAAGTGGGGGGTGGTTGTGTAAGAAGAAGAAAAAGTACAAGAAAAAAGTGGGGGGGTGGTGGTGGAAGAAGAAGAAGAAGAAGAAGAAGAAGAAGAAGAAGAAGAGTGAAGGAAGGGGTGGTTGTGGTGGAAGAAGAAGAATAGTGGAGGGGGTGGTAGGATGGTGTATAAGAAGGAAGAAAAAGGGGGGATTTGGGCGGTCAGATTTAAAATTCAAAATTTTTGACGGAATGACCTATGCGACGAAATCTAAGATTTCGTTGCATGAGTGAAAAATTCAAAATTTTTAATGTGACGAATGCGTCAAAAAAATTTTTTCGTTGCATGAGTTCAAACTGATGCGACGAAATTAATTTCATCACATAAGTGTTAACTCATGCGACCAAAAAAAAAATTATACGTAAGTGTTTAATTCTAATAGTGAGTCACACTAAGAACAACTTAAGGGATTATGATTATATAAACGCTTAATAGAACTAGTCTAACTTCTTATGAGGGAGGCTAGCTCTGTGAAGTGAAGCACACTTAATGTACATGATCACTACCTGTGATATGAAAAACAAAAGAAGCAAAACCATTCTATAATATAAGCTATATAGTAGCGAACTTAGATCACTAGCTAGCTAATTCCAACCGATCAAACGGAAAAGACCGGTACCGGAGCGGGGGCAAAATTGTGAGCCTAAGTAAACATGCCTAGTGTTTGATCATCATATCAATGCTGTGGCTCATGGTTGTTTATGGGTGGCATGCGGCGACCCATACTTCGTCCGGCGGATCCCTTGTAATCTTTATGCATCAGGTTTACTATCTCTCTTTCTGCTTCAAGAAGCCGTCTAGTTTCTTCATCTACTACTTGAGAGTGTTTTCTTGGCTCATCTCTAGAAATTCCAATGTTACTTTTGGCAGCAGTTTTCAGTATTTTGATCTCACCCTGCAGGTGTAAAACCATCAAGGCATCACCTAGGTTAATGACAATATGTGTAATCGTGTTCAATTGAGGCAAAATTCTGTTCCTAAAAACGAGTTACCTTATGGTTTAATTTGATTCGAAGTCCTCCATGGAAGTTGTACTTTGTAGCCTTATTACTGTCCTTTCCTGCAATCATGAGAAACAAAGATCTAAAATGACCATTGATCATTATTAACCATATTCCACACACCTCAAAATTTTGGTAACTCCAAAACAATGCAATATCGACAATAGATCGATATGCATTCATGTATTAAACACTGAAAGAGTGGGAATAATCAAACAGATAAAACTAATCAAAGATTGAAAATGCCTTCCGACGCATATTATATATATTGAAATATTTATACATATAATACACATGATATATATCACACATATTATCAGTAGAGCTGTGTCATCTAAGCTAAGAACAGCAAAGCTGGGTTTTTCCTCAATTGTGTTTAGGAGGATGGCGTACAGGTCCATGATAATCAGTACCAAAAGCTACAAAGTGATCATGATGAGCAACTAACTTCTTCTTTGCACTAATACTTTTACGACCAGGTTTACATTTTACACTTAGATCTCCTTTTCTAGCTTCAGAATCACATGTTGCACCTGAATTCTTTGTAGTGGTAGTAGCAGGAGCAAGCTCTCTATTTCTCAGCGCTACTTGTCGTGCCGCTATCTTCCTTCCTCCGATCCCTATGATCCTTGACCCAGCTGTTTTTGAGATTTCATCAGTTAGTTCCTGCATACTTATTTGGCTTAGCTTGTATTCTTATTTTATCATTTTATGCCTATCTATGAAGTAAATCAGATAACAAGCTGAGCTGCAAAATTAGCAAAACCAATCGTGGAATAGCAAGGTTACCTTTACATCTGGCAATACAGAATGTTTTCCAGTCTTTATTAAACCTTCTTTACCTACAAAATCAAACGTTCTATAGTATTAGAAAATCGATCCTCAAATGTTTCTAAAACTAGGAGAGATAGAGAAACTGATGAGCTATCTATATATGCGTACCTTGATGATCAGCATGAGCAGCGAAGTCTCCTAAGCCATGCATCACTAAAAGAAACCCTAGTACGAAGCTTGCTGTAATCTTCAGCATCTTTGTGTTTTTTTTCTTGCTTGAATATCCTGGATTTTCAAAAAGAGAGGAATCTTGGAGAAACTGATGTGGATTTTATAGAGAGAATTGAAGACCCAAGTCAAAACTTGTTTCAGACATGTCTGTGTCCCTGCATAAAATATTTCACCTGCTGGTACAGACAGAGCTTGGGAGAACACAAAACTTAAACAATGAAATCAATAGAATACGAAAGGAAAGCAGCGTTTTCAGTTTTCAAAACTTTGAATGTGGTGGGTTTAATAAAGCTGCACATATATTAAACCTGCACATATAGAAGTTAACCCTAAAACGTACCATCATATATATTTTAGAGAAAATTAGGGTTTTATTTTCTTGCGCATGTCTTCTCTGCCATGCATGGAACCTTAGGTGAGTTGCGCCATGCTGCAAACTGCAATTTTCTTTTTGTTGAGTTCTAGCCGAATAGATAGAGCATAATTAAATTATACTAATCTAGATTATGCAAGATTTTGTTGGTATTAGTGTATAATCTTCATGAAAATCATACTTTCAAACCTTGAAGCCTAACTAAGTTGAATAGTCAAAAATCTAAAGTCCGTATAGCCAGATATTAGCTGTGATAAATCTTTTGATTTACTAAACAAAACTGAAACATAGTATATTAAGTTTGATTAGATAATTAATAAGGGTAAATATTTCTGCTGCAACGGTGTGAGTCAGAGATTCGGTCCTCAAAATCAATATGTATTTGTATTTCAAACCAGTAGTAGAAGAATGGTGCTTAATAAACAAGGGTGTGCACCTTCTCTCGGATACCTTTTCAGGGTTCCGACAAGATATTTCTTTGTTTTTGGGCAGTGGAATATTCACTTAGTAACTTATTATGAACATCAAATACTTTCAATACCAGACCAGATTTGGAATCATCAATTTGTGCCTGATCCTATCATTTGCTCTTGTAAGGATCATGTACATTACAGAGTTTATGTTGGTCTGATTTTCATATAATTATCAATAGTGTTAATAATTCACTTATATATTATACCGCTACGTACTGCTACATACTTGAAGAGTATAATGTAGCACCAAAAGCTATTAAAAAGCTATAATACACAGCAAGAAGTTCGTAGAAGACGCTGGTGTGTGAAGAGAGGTGGTGCCAATTGCATAGTTCCCAATGGGGAAAGCATGAGAGGAGCATATATCAAGCAGCAGCAGCAAGGCATCAAATTAAGAGCCAGCAGGAACATTGAAAAGTGATTTCGCATAGAATTAGTCAAAAATATTTCACCTTTAACAATGCAATTGTATATTGAACACAACACATGCAATAACCAAGTTGGTGTTTTAGCATGTCAACATTTTAGAACACGAAGGCTGGAGGATGTGACCTCCAACTCTGTACGTGCTAGTGGCTTCTCCTTGAGAACAGCGAGTCACTACGTGATTTCTAACCAAGTCGGTTCGACATGGCCAGCATTGCAATCCAGATATTGGCTCAACAACACTAACCAATCACTACCCTTCTAGCTAGGTTAAGTTCTAGTCATGGCTGAACTGTTTGATCTATCAAACTTTATCTAAGAATCTTGTTTTCAAAAGTAAAGATTCTTAGACTGAGTTGGGTTCTTCTGATGAAGTACTATACCAAAATTTTTCGTTATCAGCTAGCTGTTCTTCTATTAGGAATTGAAGTTAAGAATCGAAGATAATGTTAGATGACGATCGAAGAAACTTAATAGATAGCACTCGAAGATCAAGTTTCGAGCGCCCTAAACCCGAACAAAGAAGTACTTATTAAAGAACTAAAAACAAATCACAGGATCTATCAAACAACCTTGTACAGATTTTGTACGTTTTCTTGGTTTAGCTTAAATAATTGAAGGGGTATATTTTCTCCCTCAATTTATGTCTCGTACTTCGGTGTGAAGCTTTTTAGAGTTAAGGAAAGCTGTATCTCCTAACACACTTGGCCTGAGTCCCAAGACAAGTAAAGCTGTTATCACTCAGTAAAGGGCTTCTGCTGTGGGACTTTGATAGTAAACCAGTATCTGTAAAGGGTTTAAGAGTTGCATGCTTGTTTCTGTGGTACGGACTTCATATAGTTTTGTAATAATGTGATAAGAGACATCCTTGAGTTAGATGATAGTGGATATTTGAATCCAAAAGATAGTCAAGGTGATATTTGTTCATTGAAATCAAAGCATAGAAACTACTAGCACACAGTTCCACGTCACTTGGATCGTGATACAACTTCCAGGGGCTTGTGGAAAAAAGCAATAGCCCGTGATGATTAGTTGCAACCACTGAAGAAGGCTTAATCTGTTCTGATGTTTTGAGCATTTCGCTTGTATGAAATCATGTGTATCACTGTATATACAGTGATGATCCACAGGCTGTTTGTGTGTGTGGGAAAACTGTACAAAGGTGAGGGAAACTTAACATACAAAGGGCCATATTCCAAGTTAATGCATATACAAAGGTGGTAGTTGGAACCCATATATACGACTATACCTCGTAAGTACATGACCAACATGAACACCTACATCTATTTTTCAAGTACTCAACTCCTTCCGCTCACCTACACACTGTTCAACAATTCTCATTTATGTACAAGGAACAACACCCTCTTGGGGTTAATCAGATGGGTATCCCAATCAGATAGCACAACCATAAATATCACATTGAAACTTGAACAAGCTCATACTTCGGTTGCGACTTACTCAGTATGATGAACCAACGGAACCAGGTAAGGTTCTGCCACCTTATTTCACTACTTGATCTAAAAAAGACAAAGACCCTGGTAGGTCTAACTAGCACAGATCACTAGGCAAGACTAAAACAAAAGAACAAAATCAAAAACAAACACCGGCAACATTTACAGATATCTACAATAACAGAGTGCTGATGTGAATTTGGATCAAAACCACATAATATATGAAAAAGTTATCAGATATTAAACGAAATGAGCAAGGCACAGTGTTAGACAAAATTAGTATTTGGCTGGAATCTAGCTATAATCTTGGCATTAGTATTTTAGATTAGCAGTATATTGTTATAAATGCATATCACTACATATCAGTTCCTGATTAGCAGTAATTGCATTTAATGTCTTTGTTAGTTGTATATTATTGTAAATGCATATCACTGAATATCAGTTTCTGATTTACAGTAATTGCATTTAATCTCTTTATGTAATAGCAGCAAGTTTGCTGCTATATAACATGAATTATTGTAATGAATTGATCAAGGAAAAATCATTTTTAACATGGTATCAGCCTAAAATCGATTATTCCCTATGATCTTCCTAATCCTTTCAACTTCTTCAGTGTCTTTCTTCTCCTTCTTCTGTCAACTCCTCCCTTGTTCATACTCAATCCTAAATCCTTTTCTTCTTAACCTGCAGAACCTTACCTGTGTCTCATCTTCTTCCTCCATCTCGTTCTTTTTCTATCTTCATCATTCCTTCAAGCGTCTGTCCTTCAGTTTTTCCTCCATGACTACATTATCCTCAGCTCATAGCCCAAACTCATATCAATCCCCTACTTTATGTCATCATAGCCCAGCTCCCAACACTCACCAAGACCAGTGGCTAATTACTTTCGGCAGCCAGCAAAATTCTTGGCCAAGACGTTCTGGTGTGGGTCATTCCTCACTAGGTCATCTCTCACAAATGACGCCATCAAATTTCACATATGATCCTTGGAAAACTCAAGGCTTTCAAAGCCCAGCACATTGATGGTGCAATAATCATCATCCCAATCCGCATGGTTCAGTCCACAGACCTCCCAGGTTCTCCAGCCCATCACCCCTCACATACCCTCCTTTTGCCGATGCTCACTTCTCTAGCGCACCAATCTGGTATCCCGATACTGGCGCCACTCATCACATGACAGCCATGCCTCTTCAAAACACCCAACCATATGGTGTTTCTTATAATGTCTATATGGGTGATGATAGTTCTATACCAATATCTCATACTGGCACCCTTCATTTTCCCTTAGGTTCCTCTAACTTTTCTTTACGTAATGTCCTTCAAATTCCTATTATTCGTAAAAATCTTCTTTCTGTTGCTCGTTTTACAAAAGATAATCTTGTCTTCTTCTTGTTCGCTCCTAATTATTACCAAATTTATTGCTTATGCACCGGTCGTCTTCTGTTTCAGGGCCCATATAAAGATGGTCTCTATCCGCTCTGCGTGTCTTCCATGTCTCCAATCCCTCATGCACTATCGTCTATTCACTCATCTCTTTGGCACAATCGCTTGGGTCATCCTTCCTCTTCCGTCTTATCTCGTTTAGGATCTACTCTTAGGTATAAAATTTCCTTTGATTTCTTTTGTACTAATTATGCACTTGACAAATCGCATCAACTACCTTTTCCCTCAAATCATCACTCTACTTCCTCTCTTTTTGATATAATTCACAGTGATGTGTGGATGTCCCCTACTTTATCCTTTACTGGCTTCAAATAATATGTGTTGTTTGCAGATGAATACTCTTGTTATACATGGATTTATCCCATGCGTCGAAAAAATGATGTCCTCACACATTTTCAAACTTTGGTTGCCATGATTAGCAATATCTTTAATAGTTCTGTCAAATTTCTCCAAAGTGACAACGACATTGAATATGTCAACCGAGCATTTTCTAACTATTGTGCATCTTTCGGCATCCAACAACGCTTTTCGTGACCTTATACTCCACAACAAAATGGATTGGCTGAAAGGAAACACCGCCATATTGCCACAATGGCACACACCTTACTTCTTACTTCTATTGCTACTCAACATCTTTGGGCCGAGGCTGTTTTAACATCTGTATATATCATAAATCTTCTTCTCACTCCCAGTCTCAATTGGGATACTCCTCGTACACGTCTTCATGGTCATTCTCCTTTGTACTCCTCTTTTCGAGTTTTTGGGAGACTATGTTTTTCCCAAAAGCTTTTTCATTCTAACATTGGATGTTGGCACCTCTTTATCATTAGTCCATGTATATCTAGAATCAACACGCAAGGGCATTATTTATCATATCCCTTCCAAATCAAGGAGTTACCTAGTATGCATTCCAAAATCTTGTGCAAACACATGCTCCACTCGATTCGGGCATATCTTTGATCTCATAAAGACATCACTATGACCACATTCATAGGCTGCATGTTTAGTTTGTAGGAAACTACCAAACTGACAAAGTAGTGGAGTGCAATGACATCCATTACGAGAGTATTTCTCATCGTAGTAGATCTCATTGTGTGTTAATGAGAAACCTTGTGCCACAAGGGAGTTGAAACTCTTGTTCTCACTATGTTATCCAACAAAGACAAATTTGATAGGGTTTACACTTGCGGTGTCGGCATCACCTGTCGAAGGTCTTATCTCTTTGTTCTGGGTCGCATCTTCCCATTAGGCCAATCACTATGTTCATCAACAAAGTGTTGTTCGATAGACTCATTATCTCACGTCCTCATGTACACTAGTGTAATACTTGTAGATATCTCTATATGGATTAGATTTGATATTGAGGCGTCCACTAAAGATAATCATAATTCAGACTCCATAAGATGGATTTGAGTATCACTGATCAATGGATCAGGTTGTGCCAAACTCGCTTTCTCTCTAGTGTGAGTAAGTATCGAACTTAAGGGTCTCATCCTAATCTTTGGGGAGCCACAAGACCTATGAAACCATGTTGCCACACTATAGCGTCATTGTATCACCATTACCGCAACGCGCGCAAGCTGAACTTGGTAGCTTTAGTCACGTTGTTTGGCATGGTGATGGCGTCAAGACCATCTCAATATGGTCGCGCCATGTCCTCTTGATAGGACATTATTTCTTACAGAAAGGTTCAACATTGATCTCGTCACTCTAGTACATTTGGGATCAAGTTAAGACTTAGCGGTGACAAACCATGACAATTCACGCCGTTCCACTCGAACACTGGTGTTTGTATTCTTAAAGTGACAATCCGCAACATAGCGGTTAAGGAGATCGTCTGTCAAGGAGTAAAAACATATAAGAGGACTATATGTTCATTTGTACAGGGGCAGGGCATAGTGTTAGCAGCTACGTGCACGCTGCTAGGCACCTCAGTGCACGACGCTTGGCAGATGCACACACTTGTTGGCAGCCAGGCACATACTGTCGGCAGCCATGTGCACGTTGGTGCACAACGCTTAACAGATGCGCAGTTATTCATCCCACATGACTTATCACTGTGGCAATGTAATTTGACACATTATGGAGCTCAAAACTTGGAGATCCGTTATCCTGCCCAGTCCATGCCAATCCTTGCACAGACTCACAAGTTATAGTTCAATAATTGAAGAAGGATAAGTCGTGTACGAATTAAGTATGCTACAAGCGGTATAACCTTAGTAGAAGCATTGGTGCACATCAACCAACCTCAAGACTTTATGTAGTCGAGTTCGGTGTGACCAAATAAGTTATAAACATCCGCAATGATATAGCTAGAGAGCTCATAACAGCAAATAGTAGACAATGGTGTAACACATGACCAGAGTGCTAACTCTACAACCAATGTCAAGACCCACCCCAGAGAAACCTCTTTAACCTTAGGTAAATCCTACAGGATCCACCTCAAGGGAACTCCTTACCGAAACCCCTTAGAAATGAACAACTTTTCCTGCAAATCCATTAAGCACTTCTACGTAATATATATTCTAGGCCCAACACCTAGAGCCACCCTGCTCATCAAAATAATCTACGCTTCACCAAAAAAAAATTAAACTAAGCTAAGTTAGGGTAATCAGAGAAAATATACAAAAAAGTGCTACCTAAATAAACATCTTAACGTTAGCGAATTAAGTGGCTATGCCTCGTCTTCTGTACGCACGACCTCCTCATAGTAACCCTGCAACACTAGACATTTGAAAACGAATGGCCCAAGGAAAAACATTTAAAACACAACGTTAGAGTGAGTGGAAAAAAGAATGTCCAAGCGTGTGAAAATAATCAATTTATGTTCTCCCTTTGATTTTCTAGAAAATCCATATGCATGCCTTGTCGGGAAAGAATCTCAAATAATCGTTCCGAAAACCAAAACGTAAAATGTCAATCTCATTGGCTTGTAAATTAACATTAAAAATAGGAGAAGAGGTTTCACCATGACGGAGAGTCTCCCAGACTAGGGTCGGAGCCTTCTAGAGGCTACTAAGTAATGAACAACCCTTCATGGTGAAGAGATTCCACCATGACAATGAGCCTCTAAAGCTAGGGTCGAAGCCAAATAAGGCTACTATTGCCTTGCTTCACTTCTAAATTGGGGAACTGTATGGCTGGCTAGCTAGCAATGATAACTTATATAACGACCCTTCATGGCGAAGAAAACAAACAAATACAAAAAGTCATTAATATATGACTCCTCCCCGTAAATTAAAACATGCATCTCATGCATAAGACACAGTTCCCCGATCTTTCTTAAAACTATGGCCATTAAACAAACATTTCAAATTTAATCAATATAACAAAGATTTCAGCCGACATAACATATGGCTTACGGAAGGGGAGCAACCCACACTCCCGGCCCCACCGACTCATTAAATCTATAAAAATCATGTTGTTGCATAAAAACACGAAATGCATTAACTCAAAACAAATGTCCACTCACAGACTTAGGCCTTAGCCTGACGAAATCCCGATCGCTTCTGACGAGGCCGTCGGTTAACAACCTGCAATTTAAACCCTATCATTGTAGTAACTGTAAGTAGGGATCGTTCAAGCCGGGGACACTAGGGAAGGATTATATCTGCATTATAAACAAGTTAGTAACATTCACAAATATAATATAAACATACAAGTACAATTCTGTCACAACTATACAAGTATAAAACACATACACACATACAACCGCAAAACATAGACATGGCATCGAAATATATAAACAAAAAGAATTAAATTATTTACAAACTATTCACATATTTACCGAATTATGATGGGGATTTTATGGTGATTTCTAAAGTCCTAAATCTAAATCTAATATTTACATTGGTCGATCAATTTTGTTAAACACAAAACATACCTAACACCAAATAGAAAACACATAAGTTTTAAACAAGAACAAGATGCAATGAAATATGTTTTCTTGAATTCTAATTAATTCCAACTATTTAGACTTCTCATGTAAACTTAGTGCCTACTAGGGGTGGGCACTTTGAGCCCGAAATGCAGTCACCCCCCGCATCACACCGAATTCATAACCGAATTTAACCGAAGTTAGGCAAACCGACGTCGTTTTGCTCATACACCGCACCGCACCGTTTTCAAACGGTGCAGTTGCGGTTCCGGGTATAAAACCCACCGAAATAAACCCACCGAACCGATTTTACATATATACAGCTTTACCCTAGCCAGTAGCCGCGACCCATCGTTCTGTGACTTTTGTCTTCTCCCTTCAGTTCTGTCTTCTCCCTTCGTTCTGTCTTCTCTCTTCAGTCCACTGCCTTCTCCCTTCGTTCTCCCTTCAGTCCACTGCTTTCTCCCTTCGTTCTGTCTTCTCCCTTCGTTCTGCCCCTCACAGTCCTTCGTTCTGCCCCTCACAGTCCTTCGTTCTCCCTTCAATCGATTCAGTCTCCCTTCAATCGATTCATTCGATTCACTCTCCCTTCAATCGATTCACTCTCCCTTCAGTCTCCCTTCAATCGATTCAGTCTCCCTTCGGTCTCCCTGTAGTCGATTCAGTCTCCCTTCAGTCTCCCTTCAATCGATTCAGTCTCCCTTCAGAATCTCCCTTGAATCTTGAATCTCCTCTGTTTACGTCGTCGTGCTCACCCAGTCTCCCTGGTAATCTCTCTCTCATTTAGCTAAGTGTGATAATCAGAATGATTTGAATTTTGTAGCTTGATTTGAATTTACTTTGTGCGATCTGAGTTGATGTTGGTGGCCTGTGAACTTGTTGGATGAGTTGAATTTACTTTGTGCGATATGAGTTGTGCGATAGCCTAAGGTCTAGATGTTATGAACATGCGCTTGAGGATTGAAAGGTCCTGGTTTACTGTAAATGAACAATAATCATGAACAGTCTGTAATCATGAACAGTCTGTAATGTTTCAGCTCAAATGTTGAGGTTCTGTTAAGAAAAGGTGAATGTAGGTTTGTACTCATTTGGATGATCTGGTCTTTTAGTTAGTTTATTTCATGTTGAATGTTCCGTTTAACTATTTAATGCGGTTTAAAGCAAACCGCACCGAACCGCTCCGAAAATGTGGTTTAACCGAAAATGCAGTTTGCATTTATTTAAATGAAGTTGCAGTTTGCAAAATTAGAAAACCGAAAATGCAGTCTGCACTGCGGTTTTGGCCTTAAACCGCATTGCACCTCACCGCGCCCACCCCTAGTGCCTACAATCGCCTGACACTAAGTTTGTATATGTGTCATCCTGTTTAGTGCCTACAATCGCCTGACACTAATACAAATCACACTTATCGAACGAGAGTCATTGGAGACATGGTCCTAGGTATGGCGTCACTCATCCTATTCATCATGCAAATCACGTAACCCTAAAAACCCTTGGTAATGCCTAAGAATCAAGGCCTACAATCGCCTGACCTTAACCCTTAGAACAATACGGCATATGAAACTCCCCCCTTAGGAACATCCGTGCACAGACTACCCTTAGGTTCGATTACATGATCAGGTATGTGATTAATCAATTAGAAAACAGTAATAACATAAACATACACAACCTATTCTAAATCCAAAACCTAGCATGCATTCTAAATGTTATGCTAATGAACAAGTTCATAAGTAGATCACAAAGAAAGACAAGCAAACGTGTTCATAACACAAAACCATAAACCCAAACACCAAAATATATAAATCATCAAATAGAATACAGTAAAATTACACAAAAACTTGGAGGAATCCATGCCAAATCCTACCTAAAGGGTCGGATAGGGCAAGGTGGTTGGCGGCTGCAAAGGGTGATCGGCGGCGGCAGCTTTGTGCTTCGGCTGTATTGAGGATTTTTGGTAGAGTTGGCTAGCTAAGGTTTTCACAAAATTGAGGACTCTTTTTCAGCTGTATTACATGTGAATTTATAGAGACAAAACCCTAAAGAAACCTAATGAAAATCGGCAGCCCCCTTGTGTTCCAAACCGGGTAGGTTTTTCTTCTTTCCTTGTGGGATTTGGTCTCTCTTCTCTTTAATTTGCTGACTTGGAAAATAGTTTATAAACTTCTTTTTCTGAATTCATGGGCTCATCTTCATGTGTGTGGATCGGCATTGGGCTCTCCTTCATGCTCATGGACTCCTAGGACAGCCGAAAGGCTTCCATAATCTCGGTAGAACAAGTTATCCTGTTTTGACCGGGATAACTTTCCTAGATGTTGTTTTCGGCTTCTCCTTGGTGATTTCTTCGATTCTTCTTCTAAACAACTTCCCATATCATCATTAAGCTCTTCATCAATCATTTGGCATGCTTGGGAAGGATTTTGGTGAAGAAACACACTCACACATTCGGACAGAAGTTTCAGCATGATCTGCCCTGTTTCCAGCAGACTGACCTCCGGCCATTGTTTCCGGCATAACTCCTTCCTCAGAACTTGGATTGCTGCGATTCCAAAATATTTAGAAACTAGACATCCACAGCTTTCCATCAATATATGGCATGTTCCCTGGTTCCTCCTGGATCGTCCTAGGGAAATCTTTGAAGTTGAGTTATGGTTTCTGGAAATCCTCTGTTTTTGTTCCGAATTCATGCTTTTGGCCTCTTGTCTTTCCATGCTTCTTTTGCTACCTTCCATAAGTCCGATCCTCATGATTCTTGTTTCGTTATGTCCACATACATGTCACCTAAACATTCAAAAGATATAATCAAATAGTGACAATGTATTGGTTTACAGAAACTTAAGAAAATCACGAACACTTCCAATTTCAGCTTTTGACGATATTGCACATACTTTATCTATTTTACACATGTTCTAGCCAATGTTCTACAAATAATCCCTTATGCTAAATAACTACTAATACTAACCTAATAATGGATAAACAAAGCATAAATGAGGGTAAAAACATATTAAGAACATAGCATAAAATGCTCCTATCAGCTTCTCAAGCGAGAACTCCTCATCTCCTGTTTAACGAATAATATTAAATCTCAATTGTCAAACGAATAATTATTTAATATTGGCAATAACGATACCCTCGGCCAAAACCCTTAAACTTAGTCAAAAAAAATCCCTATCATTCATCAATTGCTTAGGAGTCCTTAAAATATTTCTCAAACCTTAATCGGTAATAATCGATGACCGAAATAACATTTTATTATCCGCCGATAATACTAAACTTGATAAATTCTAAAACCTAACCAAAACTACTCTAAAAATTATCAAATTTAAACCATAGACTCCTCTCATTTTATACTATTTAATTGGTATGAAAAATTGCCCAAAAATGGCAGCTCCGCCACCGTCATAAATTCCAGCCAAAATTCGACAACCTCCAATCACCACCAAATTTTAACAGTAGTTTCGTTTCATCATTTTGAACAACTTTGTAGTTCAGCTCAAAGGCCAATTCAGCCTCTAACTAGGTCAATCAAAACACTATTCAAAAATCCCAAATTTTTAAACATAAAAACTTCAAATCTTTGATTTTCCCTCCACACTCCAAATCAATCCACCAAACTTTAGAGGTGAGTAGTACTCTTAAAACTCATTCTAACTATATATAAAACTCACCAATTAGTGGCCTGAGAATGGATAAATCTGATCAAAACCTCCTACTGTACACAGCAAACAACTCAAAATTTACTAAAAACACGGCAAGATAGACCGGGAAACTTACCTATAAATGAAGTAGAGACATCGACGGATGTTTTGGGACCGACCTCACCACCTGCGGTGGCCTGGATTGGCGTCGGCGACGCCAAGAAGGTCAGGCAGAAATCTACCCGTTTTCTTGGTTTTTGGGCTATTTATAACTTTTTTTGCAAAATTACTCATATGCTTTTGACTTTGGACCCTTATAACTCCTTCATACGAACTTTGATTTGAGCGTGCTACATGTACATAAACTCGTATCGACGTCCTCTACAACTTTCATGAAGAAAGTTTTTCCAAATTCTCGACTTTACGAAAAGTCAACTTTACGGTCATTATACGGTCAATCAGTTACTTTAAATGGGAAAAGACCAAAGTAACCAACTGTAAAATAATTCTAGGTTCGGATTGTAACAATTCTCCCCACCTTATAAAAATTTCATCATCGAAATTTCTATACTCGAAGTCCAACACATTGGGGGACGCTACCACTTAAAATAATATTATTGTTCTCAAATAACAACTCATTTATGAGAACTCTTCCAAATCGTCTCACAAATAGCATTGTCATAACCCTGTACACCTGCTCTTTATGATCAACATCCTTACTGATCCTCCTTACATGGATAACCTCAAATACTCCATCATTTTCTAACGCCCAACTACAATTCTCGGGTTAACACTAAAGCGTTTGGAATTTTACCTCTAATCACAATGATCTTATCCTTAAGTAAATTATTATACCAAATCTTCGACTTCTTACTATAATCCAAACCATGTACGATGCGGAATACGACACTGCCTACCAATTGTCCACCGACTGTAATCCTCGTAGATATCACTATGGTTTCCCATAAAAAGATTACAAACTCTGTCGTGTACTGAAAATATCCCTTGACAACAATTCCTTGTTGTCTAAGCCAGATTACAACTACTTATAAGCTTGTCCACGTCTTTCCACTAGTTGGACGCAGCTAACCCGAACGAGGGAAAAGTTCGTTACCATCACCTGGTTCGAACCTCATGACGTCAAGCAACAACTCGTATTCAAACTATTCAAAAACTCGGCGTCAAAGCCAATTGTTAACACGTTGTAGCTTCTGCATTCACACATGCTTATAGCGATCAGCTAACCCTCCAATTGAATCGATTGAGGATTTCGTGTCCTTCACAACTACAGGAATTCCAAAACTCTTAATGGCAAAAACTCCGTAGAATCAAGACTCACGCTAATCCACAAAGAAAACCATAGCCAAATCGAAACATGTGAACTCTCCCACCTTTCAAAATAGATGATATGGTTCATGTTTTTCGTTGTACGAGTCTGATAAAGACTAATCTTCTTTCTACACATGACCGCTAAAATGATCTCACTTGTACACACCCAACAGTATCCTAAAGATACGAAGCATAAAATCAGAGCTGCAACTACTGCATGTAGAATATCCGATTCTGTAGACATAATGACTCAAAAGATTTACTCCTCGAAGAAAGTTTAACCCAAAACTATGTTAAACCCTTTTTAAATGTACTCTTTAGTAAAACAGTTTGGATCCCTACTTCTCAAACGCAATCACAACCCATAAGGCTTAGTTGACATCTCAGATACAAGGACGATCAACTTATGAAATCTCGAGAAGTCAATGATACCCCCTGTCATTTTTTTACTCAAGCCAACCACATCAAGCAATTAGCATACACTTACACGGGGCATCGAAGAGACACCTGACCCACTCGATGAGACGCCAGGAGTCTCGCCATTCACCATGCTAAGCCTTGAGTGACGCATAATTGCATTACAACTCAATTAACAAATTTCGTGCCCCAGACCAAATGTTATCCACGTGACAAACCAATGGAAACTTCAACATCATCTGAAACTAAAAAGTCTTAACATACCACCAATGTTACCACACTCCCGGTTCACCTTACCACTACCTTGAATCGGACCACACATTATTATTCCTATCACCAACAATACCCAGTCTCACTACAATATACAATTCGAGGGCAGAAATACTCAACTCTCATACATCTCTCAGGTGCCACTATTTCCCGTAAAAAAAATTCTAGCCTGGAAACCATACCGCAGTCTGCGTGCGATGAACACCAAATCACTTTTCATAAGACAAAATAGTTTCCACTAGGGAACTATCATCACCAACTAGGTTTTGCCCTCTTCCAAGTCCGATACTTTGGAACAATGTCAAATTGTACGTCCACTCTCAGCTCCAGCTCGAGAGTAAATCAAATTCTAACTTCAAACTCGAAAGTCATATATCTCGCCAACATTTATTAATAGTCCAATTGGAATAGTATTAAGGACTACACATCAATACCATGATTCGTCCAATTGCTGTTACCTAGATTGATGACACAACCACAACACAATAACCTCACGGTATCCTGGATTAGTATGAGATTCCACCACAATACGATCCCTAGAAAGATCTCATGTCTACTTAGCAACAAATTTGCCACCTCCAATAATAAATCTCTTATAACCTTTGACTCATGATACTTATGGAGTCAATAAAAAAATTATTTCTCTTGCTCCCACAGTTCATACTCACTGTAAAGCAGACAACTAATAAACCGAACATCGCACTCCTTTGCTGCATTAAAACACTTGTGGCTCCAAGTTTGTTACTTTATCAGACCCCGAATCACATAGAGTCACCACTTAGTCATCCATAACCTCTAACTTTCACTCTGCATCCAAGTCTGCACTCTCCTTGGGCACCCAACAAACCATCTAAAAACTCCAATCTTTTAAATATGATGTCTGCGCCTCAGCAATTCTTGATACTAATCCAATTCAACACGTGGCCAAACCATACGTCTACATAATAGTTTCAGTCAATTACCTTAATACCAGCTGATGGGTACATACATAAAAAGTGATGACCTCTTAGGTCATACTGAGATTAGTATCTGGTCTCACCACACAGTCATACCTATAGGGAACGTCGCTCTTTTAGTAATCTGCTTACCAATCACAAAATCTAAAAAAGAAATAGCTTCTGAATCATCAGGGAAACTCCTTTCCTGAAATCACCGTAAAACATAACCACCATAATGCAACCATTTTAATAAATCACTTCTCGTGACTCTCTTACCACCACTCAATACACGAAACTACGATTTGTCGCCAAATCGAAATCCATATCAAGTAGGGTCTCTACTGAATTGGCCCCTGATTACATCCTTACTATTGATTCTTTATCTCTCTTAGGATTTTGATAAAATTACATCAGATCCTTATCCTCCAGACACTAATATCCGTACTCCACAGACTCAAAATTTGAGAATACTACCCATTGCTGCAGTGGAGATAATTTATGTATCCTTAAATATGTCACATCACAATACTTCGATCAAGAATATAATCGATTTAATAATAATCAATGAGTGAGAAGATTCTCACGTCAACATGCCACAGCTAATCACCACCATGGGACCAAATGTCGTTAAAAGACAAACTTTGGTCACAAAATAAAGTTAATTATCCAAAGGCATTCATATACTCTTAACTTCTTCACATGTCAGAATGACCACTGCCATCTAACTTCCGACCTACCACATATAACTCAAGCCTATACTTAACCGCCTTTCTAAAATGTCCAACAACTCTAGAAGTCTGACCTCCAACTCTAACTATCCTGGAGATCTCACCATGGCCTCATATTTAGCATCCTTTAACTTACTCAATAATCTTATAATTTTTGAAATTCTAACCATTTAGTGGCACGATTTAAATACTAAATTCCTCATCTGAACCACAACATCTCCTTTGCCACAATACTAGGACAGACGACTTTTAATCAACCCAAACCTTGAGAAATAAAAATATTATAATTGATGCTCGACAACTTACGCAATTTCAATGTGTCCTCTTAGCTGAAGGTAATCATAAATATTATCCATCTACTCCAATATCCTTTACTCTCTCGACTTTTCATTCACATGGGTCACTTATATTAGTACCTGAATTCTCTAACTCAAGTACTTCTTTTTACTCATGCTCTACATCAACTACTTCAGGGAACAATTATGTTATTAAAACACAACCAATAGACATCAAATGCCCAACTTAATATTTCCACCATAGCCCATATACATATCTCATTAACGAGTTCTCAACTTGTATTTTAATTCAATTTCCCGTTAACACACTTGATACTAAGAAAATGCATATAAAACTTGTTTTTCTATTACATGAACTAAAACACTTTTAATATATTTTCAGACTTTTCACTTCTAAGAGTCTCGCAACTCGGATACGGTTTCTACAACTCCATCCTTGTCAACTTTCACAACAACCTCCCAGGCATGAATCAAATACTTCGCTCTCTAGGCATTTTCACAAGATGCCCAAACAATAAAAAATAATATGAGTTCCTAACGAGTTCCCAACTTGTAACTCTATTCCAAATCTCAATAGTCCCGCAAGTGCACAAAAAGAAAACACCAATTACTTACTTTTTCCTTTTGGGAACTCTCTGAGAGGTTGACGTACTGAGGTATAGTCTTGTAGATGCAGACATTTATGGAACTACCCGGTCCATAAATACAATAGAAACTACTAACTCATATCCTTAATAACACTTAGCGTCTCAAGCATAAAATACCGATGGATCCGCTGCGGTCGAACCTCACTCTATAGACATTAAGTGCTACCAAGTACATGTGGTAGTAACAGGAAACGATAACCTAATACTCTGATACCAACTGTCAAGACCCACCCCGGATTAACCCCTTTAACCCGAGATAAATCTTGCAGGGTCCACCTCAAGATAACTCCTTACCGAAACCCCTTAAAAATGGACAACTCTTCCTACAAATCAATTAAGCACTTCCAAGTAATATATATTCCAGTCCCAACACCTGGAGCCACCTTGCTCCTCAAAATAATCTACGCTTCACCAAAAAAATTAAACTAAGTTTAGCTGGGCTAATCAGAGCTAATCTACAAGGAAGTGCTACCTAAATAAACATCTTAACGTCAGCAGATTAAGTGGCTATGCCTCGTCTTCTGTACGCACGACCTCCTCATAGCAACCCTGCAACACTGGGCATTTGAAAACGAATCACCCAAGGAAGAACATTTAAAACACAACGTTAGAGTGAGTGGACAAAAAGAATATCTAAATGTGTGAAAATAATCAATTTATGTTCTCCCTTTTATTTTCCAGAAAATACAAATGCATGCCTCGTCGGGAAAGAATTTTAAATAATCGTTCTTAAAACCAAAACGTAAATGTCAATCTCATTAGCTTGTAAATCAACATTAAAAATAGGGGAAGAGGTTTCACCATGACAGGGAGTCTCTCAGACTAGGGTCGGAGCCTTTCGGAGGTTACTAAGTAATGAACGACCCTTCATGGTGAAGAGATTCCACCATGACAATGAGCCTCTCAGGCTAGGGTCAGAGTCAAATAAGGCTACTATTGCCCCGCTTCACTTCTAAAGTGGGGGCCCGTATGGCTAGCTAGCAATGATAATATATATAACGACCCTTCATAGTGAAGAAAATAAACAAATACGAAAAGTCATTAATATATGATTCCTCTTCCGTAAATTAAAACATGCATCTCATGCATAAGGCACGGTTCCCCTACCGTCCTCAAAACTATAGCCATAAAACAAACATTTCAAATTTAATCAATATAACACAGATTTCAGCCGACATAACATAGGGGCTTATAGAAAGGGAGCAACCTACCTTCCCGGTCCCATCGGCTCATTCAATCAATAAAAATGATGTTGTTTAGCATAAAAACACCACATGCATTAACTCAAAACAAATGTCCACTCATAGACTTAGGTCTTAGCTTGATGAAATCCGGATCGCTTCTCAAGCGAGAACTTCTCATCTCTTGTTCAACGAATAATATTAAATCTCAATCGTCAAACGAATAATTATTTAATATTGACTATTACGATACCCTCGGCGTTGATCATAAAACAATGCTTTATTGGTTTGTCTTAGGCTAACGTTGATCAAACACAACCCGGATTGACGCAAGCAATCATTTAATAGCAGAAAATAAACCCGCCGTTGGATAACACACAACGTAGACTTAAAAGCATATTGGTGCACGGTGCTCGTTAGAAACACTCAACAGCTGATGCGGCAGCCCACCGAACAATGTTTGTCGCTGACACCGATATCTTTTCCAAAAGCACTCAGCAATTGTACGTGGTTATCGGCAAACAACGTTCGACTATTACTCAACATCTGTCGGCAGTTAGCCTCGTTAGTACTCCGCAGCTGGTGCTTGACAACTGCACTCGGCAAACCCAAACCTCATAACAACGAAGAGCTCGATTTGTAGCTTCTTTTCTAAAATGGAAGCAATAAAAGTGTCCGAATCTAAACCGATCACCCAAATCTCAAACGACCGCAGTAACAAAGTGGAAGGCACTCTTCCCACTTTTATTGAAGTCACTATGATCGAAGGCGATCATAGTTAGGCTGATCGGTATGCATAGGTAGAAAGGAGAAGAAGAATGGTTTAACTCTAAGTTCAACACTGAGGTCCAACACCATTCATAGGAACAGTAACCTGCAGCTGATGTCATCTCAAAGAATTGTAGTACAGTAAACACGTTAAATTCTTGTGGGTATCAGAAGCTTCACGGTCGATTGAGGACAGAGGCTGCCGGGCTATAGCCCAAGGGAGATTTGGGTCAAAAAATTCCTAAGCATATGGATACACAGCCTATACCTTACGGAAACAAAAAAGAACCGATACTTTTATGCGTTGCAAGTATTTTAGACTAGCTGTAACAAAAATGCACTTTAGATATATAAATATCTTAGACTAGTTGTTTCTCTTTACCAAATATCAAGTCACTGATACTAGTTTAGATAATTTTTAGTTCTTCATTTTGTTCTTTTGTCTTTATTATTGTCATTTCTTTATGTTTTTCTTCATTTTTTTCTTCTTTCACTGATTTCTTTCCCTTTATGCATCAGCTTGTAGGAAAATGAAAAAAATAGCCTTTGCCCAAATAGCCCACCCCTTAATCGAATTCTAGATTCGTCCTTAGGAATAAGCCTTACTATTTTCTTCCCCTATATATTTCAGTTTTAAAGTTGTAAATATTCGTCCAATATTTGTTCAGTTATCAATATACCTATATAAGTTTAGCATTGAAAATTGTTCTGGTTGAGAAAATATGAAATAAAATCAAGGTTTCCGGGATTACAAGAGCATATGCTTTATTTGGTACCACAACTATAGATTTTAAATTTCGCGGAACCACTCTAATTTGATCTTGAGGTATGCCTAAACATCAGATCTAAAGACTAAAATATCAATAATTATTTATATATATATATATATCGAGAAATTATTAAATATCGAAATTTTTTTAAAATTTATATAAAAAAATTTATATTTAACTAAAAATAGACTAAATATAAAAAATATAAAAATTAATATCAATCCTTATAAAAATTAAAAAAAATTGAAGAATTATTAAAAATATTTTAGATATTTAAGATCTTACCGATCACAATGTAAGTCGGCAATAGTCGGAACAAACGAAGTTTTATATACACATTAGTGTACCTTGTTCACATGCAGCAGAGTATACAACAAAATTGTTCAGAGCTTCTCTGTCTTCATTTTTCTATACTAAATCCTAAACAAATAAAAAAACAATGAAGAAAGAAACTGATATCAGTGCCTAAGAGGGTTACATCACGTTGCCAATCAGGTCCAGGTGTTATCAAACTGTATTATCATTTGATAATCCACTTTAACAATTTAAACCTGGGAAACAAAAACTAAACCCATTTGATATGATTGCACAGGAAACTTTTGCAGTAACATTTAGTAGCCATAACGATCGTTCAAGGATGTTCGTCCATCACCAGATTGTCCTGCGTGAGCCACGAAGATAATAACCAGTTATTAAACGAGATCTATCATCTAAGAGAGGAAGAAAAAGTTGGTCGATAAACCAGAATATGGAATCAAAAAAGCTTTACCTTCAGGAGGCACCCATGTTTCAGTAGAATCACTATCAAGAAATGAAGGTCTCTCGGGACCAAGTACTCTCTTTTTGGGCTTCTTACCCTTGCTCTGTTGTTTCCCTTGTGACGTATCTTGGCTCTCAGAGGATTTGTCATCTTCCGATGCATGATAGCCTTTGTTATGCTTTAACAACAACGCTACAGCATCTTCTGCCACAAGTACAGCTCCTGTGGATGAAGATGTCGACAGTTGATGAGAATCGTCACTTGCTTCAGATTCATGAACTTGTTTCCGTTTCCTTATAATCAAACCAGGTGCAGCATTTTCAATCCCAGATTCCATGTTAACTTCATTCTCCAATATCTTATTCCTGTCTTTATAGTCCACAAATACTTCAGCCTCGTGCTGAATCATAGGTGCTGCCTCTTGATGACCCTCCTCAATCTTCTTGTCCACTGTAGCTCCAAGCCACTGGGGCTTTAGAACAGTATACACAACACTTTCTACTTCAGTTGCATCAGTGAGAACCTCACCCGACTCCAGCTTCTTGCTAGATGCAACAGTCACATCTGTATTTTCCTCTTTCTGTATAGAGCCACTTTCTGGATTTTCAGGCGGACTTGTTTCCTTTGGTTTATGTGGACGCTGCTTCTTGACGGAAGCAGCAGAAGTTTCAGGATTTTCGGGAAGCACCTTTGAATCCCTTTTCTTGGCTGCTTCACCTGTTGGATCAGCAATCTTCAAAAGGAAGACTACCCTATCATATTCGGACTGGAGATCTGAGAGTTCCTTTTGCAGTTGCTCAGTTTTATCCAGCACTAACAACAAGGAAATCAGCACAGAAAGTATTAGTAGAAAGCACTAATGCAATTATCAACTCAGATATATTAAAGATCAAGGTACATATGAGCAGGATTCCGCACCTAGCTTAGATGAAAGCCCAGACATGTATGCATCCAGTGCGTCTCCAGCATCGGTTTCTTCTGTGATTTCTGATGCCAATCTATTTTTCTCAATAGAAAGCAGCTCTTTCTTTTCTTCAATTTCTTTTGTGATGGCATCTCTCTTATCAAGAAGAGTATCAGCCGTTTCAACTGATGGGTTTTCACTACCCTTAATGCTAGAAGGCTTCTTTGTCCGATCATAAAATTCATCATCCTCACTGAAACACAAATCATTAATAATTAACCCAAAAGGAAGTTATAAATTTTTTTTCATAAACCATATAACATTGACAAATGATTTGTGGCCTTCACATGGCTCAATTGTTAACCATGAAAATAAGGCTTCAATAATAAAGTTTCAGAGTCTATTTACATACGTAAGTTTCACTAATTAAATACCTCAAAAGTTCTTCTTCTTCAGTTGTTCCTTTCTTCTTACGATGTGATAGCTTCCCAACACGTGCACCTAAACTTTCTCGAATACTTTCATTCAGTGTCTCTTCCAAATTTTCAAGCTCTTCCAGAATCTGTAAAATTTCCAAATAACATGTTAACCAGAAGGGTCATTACTATCCAGCCTCCATATATTGGAACTTAAGATGCAACAGATCTTCCCAATTCGTCAACTAGCAGTATAAAGGTCGGCACAAATTTCTAGGGAATTCTTTTACCTGTTCTGTTCTTTGTTCATTCCGAGCAATCTGAGTTTGTTGCCCTTGAGTCAATCCACCTTGAGAGATGCCTTTAGCACGAATGGCATCTATCTCTTTCTTCATATGTGCAATCTTCAAGTAAGACATGAGAAATATTAATAATCAATAAATTCAGCTGATTCTGTATAAACAAGTTTTTACAATCAAACTTGGAATTCTTTCGATCCCTGTTTTTCTCATTTGAAACAATAAAGTTAAAGACCACAAAAGAACTGAATACAATTAGAAAAAGACGAGGTAAATGTAACCAAGTGAGGATGAGAAACATTGACAACAATATCATGAGAACAGGTAAAGTTGTAAAGAAGCTAGAAAAGTTTCAAAATAATAGAAGACAGAAGTGTATGTGAGGATACTGGATTTAATTATGATGCCATGTTGTTAGGTTCGCATACTTTTTCCTTTGTTGATTCTGGTATGTTCAGCTTAATTAGGAGGGTAGCAACTAACTAATCACAACCAACATGGACCAGTCTCAAACATTTAAGTTCAAACATTTTAGAGGTGTCTGTTGAATTCTACCATTTACACAGATAACTGTTTTGTTGAAATTATAGAAGGTACTCTACACCGGTGAGTGACTCCTCTAATAATCAAATCAAGAACTGTTTTTCTCAAATACTAAGAAATATTACACTACACTGGTGCACGTCATTTAAAAAAATAAGAAACTGATATTCTCAGATACCAAGCAATATACACATGTTAATTTAACATATATGAACTATACGGCTATACCTTCACAATATACCACGTACAAGAAAGAAAATAAATAAAAAAACATACCATTTAAAACCACTTACCTTTTCCATTCTTTTAGTTATTTTATCATGGGTTTTTATCTGCTTTTCTGTAAGCTGCCCTTTGTATGTTTGCCAGGTTACTTCCTCACCATCATCCTGAAGTCCAAACCACATGTCAGTAAGTTACCTTCTTTCAATTCTCAAAAGAAAAGAAAACCAACAGGTTATACTTACAGAATAATAGCATGATAAAAAGACAGTTTGAGAAAACTACAATTGAGTGATGCTAATATGACACATACCTCAACTTCTTCTATAATGGCATCCTCTCCCATACCCCAAGAGATGCCCTCAGCAAGCGAAGCTTCCCTTCTTGCTCGTTCAAGTGATGCCTGCTGATCTAGAATATCTTCATGCGTCTTGTACTCTCTCAAAACTTTCAAGGCTTTTTCCTACATACATATAACCAAGCGATAAGTGAACATTCTTTTGGCATATCAATGGAAACCATCGTTGATAACCATAATTCAGCTCATCTCCTCAATATCAGCTTCATTACATCTTAAAAATTTAGAATTTAATGCACATGCCCCTATGTTTATGCATCTATGCTTTGCTTTCAACCTTCATGTAGATAAAATTTCTGTGATGGGTTATTTAAAAACTTCAAGAAGTGGACAATCCTCCCACTAACATATTGTTTAAAGAGTAACCACAGTGTCGTCACTTAGATAAGTAAGCAATGGGGGTCATCGGGAAACTAATCTCATACATGCAAATATATCCCGATCTTCAATATTCCCAGTGCTTAGGTAATTTTTATTGAAAGAATGATCTCATCTCATATATCTTCACAAAAATCAATCGGACAGATGCCTAACAAGGAGGCATATTTCCACATTTGAATTCACCAAGAGCGCACACAAAATTAACCAATTAATAGTTTATCAAAATCTTACTGGTGGCATCAACGCCGATGGTCCATGAAAAATGTATAGACGAGATGAACTGCACAAGAAAATGCAAGATTATCAGAAGAGTTTTAACCTTATGATGTTCTTCTAACTAATAGGTCATTAAGAGATAAACTTGTTGAAAGTTTAAGATAATCATCATTATCTTCACTATTCCTGAACTCCTTATATTTTGGTTGTCATTATCCCAAATACTTGCAGTATTCTAGTTGTCCTATCTTTGTAAAGTGTTCTGTCTACTTATATATCTATATAAAACATTAAATGAATATGTATCCAAGTGACTAGCAATTAAGGCCCATACAATAAATTGACATTTAAATATGAGCTATGTCTTGTTAAAAAGGCATAAAGGATAAAATAGCCCTCTGAATCATAATAGGTTATGTATAAATCAGTCCTCTATGAGTTCCTTAACAGATCCTACTGAAAATAGCAGTGCCTATATCCCACTGTATAATTACTTCACAGGATAGTATTTTGAATTCAAAAGTCATACAACACATGTAAAAATGAGGATCACTATTAAAAGTGAATGAATTCAATGGTATAGGTAAAGCCAAGACAATGAAAAAAAGAGGGTACTCACTGCCCAAACCGAATGACATCACCAACATGCAAGTCCAAATACACCATTTTACTGACCTGAAAGGATGGCAAAAAGGTTAGTATAATAAATCTAGGGCACAAAACTATATACTCACCAATTCACTGCAACAAGTAGTGACAAGGTTTTCATAAGCATCATGTAAGTGAATGTGCCAGGTACTACCCAAAAACAGAGACACACAGAAACACAATGTGAATGAATCATGCAGAAAAACCGAGACAGTAGTAAAAGCTAAATCTTACTGACAGTGTTGACTTGTTAATTACTTTTGGAGCACTGCAAAAGAGCGAACAAGATAATTAACAAGTCGAAACCTTCAGCCTAGCTCAAATTCCTAGTACATTTCTCTGAACCTCTATCGAAGCCAATGAAAACGCTAACAACAATGCGCTTACCGGCATGAAACCGAGAGATAGTAGGGTGCTCCAGTACAAAATCACATATTTCAACCCTACCAAACATGTATGTTCCTTTCTCATACCTGAAAATTCTCAATTGCAAACAAACTCAACCGATTTTCGGAACATGTATTCGAAATGCAGCACTGAAAAATAGCACAATTAGAGGAATACAAAGACGAACAAGAAGCTTACACATTGAACTGGTCGACAATGGCGCCGTCTTTAAGGACCTCCACCTGGAACTGGTGGCATGGAGCTCCGCTCCAGGGAGGGATCGAGTAAGGCATGGCGAAGCCTTGAGAATTCTGCTTCGAGGTCTCCGGCGGTGGCTCGGTTTCGGAGTCGGCGGTTGACGGTGGAGTAGGGCTAGGGTTTTTGGGAGGAGGAGGCCCCATCCGGGGCTTCATTTGCGTAGAAGAATCTGAGGTAGTCTCCATCGGAACGTTCACTAGGGTTTCGTATTCGCCGGAGGTTTTGGAAAGTGGAGGCGGCGGCGGAGGACCCATGGCGGTCGTCATTGTACCGGAGAGAATTGTACCGGCAGGCTATTATAGCTATCCACCGCCAATTATATTGGGCCGGCCCTCTCAATTTTGTACATATTGGGCCGGCCTGTACTGGTGATTTTTTTATTTTAGAAAATATAAAACGGTGCGTTTAATCGGGGAAGCAGAAAGATATTTGCTTCTGTCTGGTTGTAGGAGCAGCTCTCAGTTCTGTGAAGAGCTTTTGCTCTGGCGATTGAGAAAGGTCTGTTCTTCTTTGTGCTTCATCTTCTTCATTTACGAATTGGGTAGATGAAAACAAGTACAAATTTTGTAGCTTTGTGTATGTCTGTGTGTTCTGTGCTTCATTTTCCCTTATGATAATAATGTCAACTAGTTCTGGGTATCGGTATGGACATTCTCATCAGCCTTATATGATGTAACTAGAACATATGCTAGTGTGTGCAACGTTAGCTTAGTTTCCATGTGGGTACCCAATAGGATTAGATTGAAGATAAAACCCATGTCTGTGCCAAACGTGGTGCTTAGTGTCCAATCTGGGTTGGTTTGTGAGAAGCAAGAAGATAAACAAGGATATGAAGCTTGTTTGGTTGAGCAGCTATTGCCTCCATGGGGAGATTTGGCAATTGATAAGGACCCGGTGCACCCAGATATTGAGCCTGAGGTTGCCATCAGGCCGGAGTTGAGTTTAAATAGGAAGGCTGTGTTGATTGTAGATAGGGTAAGTTTTTTATCGGAGGTGGACGAGGAGACATTGTCGAAGCAGATTTTGGTGCTGAGTAGAACTAATAAATTTCGGAGTGCGTTGTAGCTGTTTACTTCCATGGAGTTGTCAGGTCTTGTTCCTAGTTTACATGCTCGTAACTCACTGTTATCTTGTCTGTTGAGAAATGGGTTTGTTGATAATGGTCTGAGGGTGTTTGAGTTTATGAAGAGGAAGAAGTTGACCACGGGGCATAGTTATAGCTTGATACTTAAGGCAGTTTCGGATGCTCATGGCTGCCACTCAGCCATTGAAATGTTTAGGGAAATGGAAGGGGAGAGTGGAGTGAGGGATGGTTTTGATACTATTGTCTATAACACAATGATATCGGTCTGTGGGAAAGTGAACAATTGGTGTGAAACTGAGAGATTGTGGAGAGATATCAAGGAGAATGGGTCTACTGGAACACAAGTTACTTATTGCCTCTTAGTTAGCATTTTTGTTCGGTGTGGTGAGCAGGAGCTAGCACTTGAAGCTTACAATGAGATAATTGAAAACAAGTTTGAACCTGGGATTGGTACAATGCAAGCTACGGTTGGTGCTTGCTCGAAGGAAGGAAATTGGGATCTTGTCAAGGTTCTAAAAGTCGCTAGTCACTAGTCGGCCGGCCGGGGACTAGCGAGCAGAGGAGTTGTCGGTTTTTAATTTTTAGATATATTTTTATTTTTAAAACATATAATTAAATATAATTTAAAAAAAAAGGTAATATAATGTCTAAAATAATAAAAATAGTCAATAAAACATTACAATATTCAACAACAATGAGATAATAATGTCTAAAAAGTAAAAACAACCATTACATGAGTTCTAAGTAATAAAAGCAAATACCATTTTTTCCGATTTGGACCGACTTTTTTCGATTTGGACCGATTTTTTCCGATTAGACCAATTTTTCTGATTTTTTCTGACTAGTCGGCCGATTTTCTCTGTCGATTTGACTGAAATTGACGTGGTCGTTGGCCGACTACCGACTAGTCGGCGACTAGGGCGATTTTTAGAACCATGGATCTTGCACTGAACATCTTTCAGAATATGTTGGACAGTGGTCTCAAGATTGCATTCAATGCATTGATCAATTCGCTTGGAAAGGCTGCAGAGGTTGAACTAGCATTTAGGGTATATAATATTATGAAATCTTTGGGTCATTTACCTGATCCTTACACATGGAAGGCGTTACTCGGTGCACTGTATAGGGCAAATCGACATGACGATGCTATTAAGCTGTTTGAGAGCATCAAGAGAAGTCAGCACTCGCAATTGAACTCACAAAATATGGCTTTAATGTCTTGCTCAAATCTTGGGCTGTGGGATAAATCTCTGCAGCTTTTGTGGCAATTAGAAGCTTCTGAATTGTCAGTTTCAACAGCATTGTATAACCTTGTAATCTGTGCTTGTGAGATAGCAAGGAAGCCTGAAGTGGCATTGCAAGTGTATGAGCACATGGTTCACCAGAAGTGCACCGCAGACACATATACTCATCTGTCTCTACAAGGAGTTGTGTTTGGGGTTCTTTCTGGGAGGAAGTTGAGGAAATCCTGAATGTAAGTTCCGTTCCTTTGAGTTATTATCTGCTTTGTGTTCCTTTTTATCGCATTATACAGCTTCCTTTGGAGTCAGAAGTTACGTATAAATCAAAGGACTATCATGTTCGTCCAGATTTTCAAACCCTCCCTCTTTTGATAATGCATAAACTTAATTTGGATGCATGTTCTGAATCACACTTCTATCTCTATGTATTTTGCTTATCGTTAAACATTGCTTATAGAGATTGCTGCTGGTTTGGCATTACAGACACTAAATGCCCAAAGTTGATGATTCTCTCATTTCTCTATGATGTTTTTTGTTTTGCAGCATGCTGCACCAGATGCATCACTTTATAACGCTGTCATTCAAGGAATGAGCTTTCAAGGCAAACCGAATTAGCAAAGAAGCTTTACACGAACAGCGTGAGAATGGCCTGCAACCAGATGGCAAAACACGCTCCGTTATGCTGCAAAACTTACAAAGACCTAGGAAGAAGCAGCCTTCTCGTTACAGAACTAGTAGGAGCAAGCTTTCCCCTAATCGCCGTTACTAACATCAGAGAAACAAACCTGACAAAACTTGATAGTATATTGTTTATCTGTAGATGACTAGTACCTCGTTGTACCCTAGTAATCTATAGAAGAAACATTACGTGATTCATGCTACCATTATACATACAGTACTCGTTCAAAAATATTTCGCCAAGTGAGTCTCAAGTTCGCACTTTTGATACAGCTTGAAGATCTCGAGCATTGTTCAAGTTTGATCATAAATCACTGCATTTGATTTAAGATGAACAAAGTACCTTGAGAAACAGAACACAAATTTCAAAGACACAAACAAGCACGTAGAACCGAAACTAGGAAGACAACGGATTGTGATACACAGACTGTACTTTGGACTCTAACATGGTCACATGTTTATCAAGCACAGAAACCACAGCTTCGAACTCGGTGACTTGCTGATCTATGGCATCAATCTGCTTGACATACTCGTCGAAGCCGCCGCCTTTGGACTTGAGCTGCTCCACGAAGACGCTGAGCCCGGAGGCCACGTCGCCGAAGCCTTTGTATTCCTCGGCGACTCTTAGATTCATCTTCTCTAACAGCTCCATGTGGTTGGCTGTTCCCTGATCAAACAAGTGTCATCATTCTCCTAGGATTGAATTGTAGATTAACATATCAGAATTGGGGATTGAAGGGAGAGAGAGAGAGAGAGAGAGAGGAACCTGGAGCTCGGATTTGATAATGGTGGAGACGCTGGCGAAGAGGTCGTTGAGAGAGTCGGCGAGCTCGTCTTGCTTCTCTTTCTCAGCCATTGCGGGTTTCGGTTCGGGTCGGACGTCAAAACCCAGATTATAACCAAGTTAGATGTTGTACGTATAGTAGCCGGAATTTGCATCATATGTGACAATTATTCATCTCATATGCAAATTCATCAAACAAAAATATGATTAATCCTCGATCTAAAAAGGCTAGTTAGTTAATTGGTATATAATTCATGAATTATACGTGTATATGTAGTATTTTTGAATTATACACTTGTTTCAAGTTTTTTTTCAAACATATCGAAAAATTCACGTATTTTTAAAAATAGCCGAATTATTCGCGTATATGTATTATTTTCATATTTTAAAACTAAAAAACAGAAATTTTTTTAGGTCAAATGTATTTTGGGAAGTTCTAGTTACACCTTCAAATTTATTGTGTATACCTCCGTAATTTTTATATTTTGATTTGACTTTTTCAACTCTTTATGAAAAGACCAATTGTGACAAATTGTTAAATAAATGGGGTATTGACCATTAACTACAAAATGAAAAAATTAGTGACTATTAGGTCTAAAATAGTTTTAAGCAGCTCATTCCAACAGTTTGTATGAAAAAGTCATTTATACCCTCATTCTCATTCATTTAGTCTTCAATCATATCAAAATTATATCTCCTATCTCTCTCTCCTTTCTCTATCTCTCTCTCCTTTCTCTTGATCTCGATCTCTCTCCCTCTCTCACGCAAATCATCGTTGTTGGTGATCTCACCTTCTCATTCATCATCTCTTGCGACCTCTTCCTCGTCTGTCGCTCTACACCAAACCTTCACCTCTGCAGCAGCCGCCAATGAAGGTCTGCTTGATCTGATCTCCTGGATCCATACTCTCATTCACCGTCGTGATCGGGTCATCCACCGAATATGAGTCAGAGCTTGAGACGCATGTAGCAACTGTGCTCATTAGTGAGGGTTTCGTCGTCGTAGAGCGCATGCTAGGAGAGATCGGGTTGTCTTGGTCATTAGAGGCGGAAATGTGGTAGCATGTCTCCTCAGAGGATTAGACTTGAGGGGGTGGCCTCAGGCGCTTTGCATCCAAACTCGAGAGCCAAAGAAGAGGATTGCAAAACACCACCCTCTTTCTTTCTCTCTCTCTATCTATCTTTCATCTTTATTAGGAGGTAGTAAAGTTGGCTATGAATAAGAATGTGGTTTAGGGGCTCAGTGGAAGTTTATTAGGGGGTAGTAAAGTTGGATGTGACTATAAGAATGTGGTCTAGGGGTTAAGTTAGAGTTTATTATGGGGTAGTAAATTTGGCTATGCAATAAAAATGTGGTTTAAGGGTTCAGTGAGACTTTATTAGGGGGTAGTAAAGTTGGTTGTGGCAATAGAAATGTGGTGTAGGGCTTTTATGGGAGTTTATTAGAAGGTAGTAAAATTGGTTGTGCAATAGGAATGCTGTTTAAGGGTTCAGTGAGAGTTTATTAGGGGGTAATAAAGTTGGTTGTGCAATACGAATGCAGTTTAGGGGTTCAGTGGGAGTTTATTAAGGGGTAGTAAAGTTGGTTGTGTAATGGTGGTTGGTGTTGGTGTGGTTCTTGCTACCCCATTTCAAGAAGGATAAAAGAAAGTTGTGTTGCGACGGCTTCACCGGTGTTGTTGCCATTGCTTTGTCATAGTCTTCTTCTTCAACCAACACAAACCACCACCTGGTGCTTCACATCAATAACCAGGTATTCATATATGTAAAGCAAATCCTCTCTCTCTCTCTAACCATTGGTGCCCATAAATTTTCTCTCTCTAAAAACAAGAGAGAGCTAGAAGAAGAAGTCGAAGAAGAACCAGACTAAACCCTAAGCCACTACCTCCAGATCTCTCTCTCTCTTCTACTTTCTCTCTCTTTTTTTTTAATTTTTTTATAGGGTAGTAAAGTTGGCTGTGCAATATAAATATGATTTAGGAGTTCAGTGGGAGTTTATTATGAGGTAGTAAAGTTGGTTGTGCAATAGGAATGCGGTTTAGGGGTTCAGTGAGACTATATTAGGGGTAATAAAGTAGGCTATGACGATAAGAATGTGGTTTACGGGTTTTGTGAGAGTTTATTAGGGGTAGTAAAGTTGGTTGTGACGATAGGAATGCGGTTTATGGTTTAGTGAGAGTTTTTTAGGGATTAGTAAACTTGATTCTAGATTCCGGTGGCCGGTGACCGGAGCCAGTGAGGTGTCGACCATGTCTCTTCTCTTTTTCATTTTCTTTCTCTAAGTATGTTTTAATGGGTGAGGATAAAATGAGTATTGAAATATTATAGGTTATTTAGAGTTGTTACTAGTCTTCTTAGAATGGGCATAATTTTTTTTAAAGTTGATATGATCAATGTTTTTAAAAAACTTTTGAAATGAGAAATGAGGTCTAAAAATTTGTTATAAATGGACATTTTCTCTTAATATTATATATTTATTACAATCAAATCTCAATTCTCATGTTATATGTTCTAATTTTATGAAGTTTTTTTCTCTCTTTTGAGGAGGGAGAATGAATTCTATAAGGTAAACCAATAAATTTTAAAAATTTCATCTTGAATATACAAATTTGAAGAATTCTACAAATACAGAGGATCTAATTCTCTCTTCACACTTTATATATTATAAATGATAGTTTACATAAACTATTAGAGCAAGAAAATAATATTTTTTTCTCTATAATAAAAATAATTTTAATTTTACATGAATTGTTAAAGATGCTCTATAAAATGTAGATCTAAAAACTAAGAGCCAAGTCATAACGGTGCAGATTGATCCACCTCCCAGAAAAGATGTGGAGTAAAATAAATAGGTGGATGCTTTTGCTCCCACATTTCTCGTGGGAGTAAATTGCGGGAAAAAAACCTCAACGGTAAAACACCATATTATACTTATGGTATTGCATATAGCTCTGAAACAGATCACTGTCTCCAACTTCGGTTTGAACACATGCAAACTTCTATGTATTCATGTCAACAACTAATTAATCTAAGGTTTCTGAAATATAACTTTGATGAGTTCTGCTCCGTCAAGATTTGAAGCTGAGAAACCACATCTGTTGTCGGACTCTGAGAAAGGCCTCGAGTTGTGGGGGGTTTTTGTCTCCAGAATGGTAGTCTTGTTAAGTAAAGAAATAAAGTGCAGCTGAAATCAGTACAACGAGCACTGCCATGAGTACATACTTAAAGTTTAGAACTCCTGCGTCCACTCTCCTCACAAAATCAGCATGTTCAGCTTCAGTCTCATTCATAGAAGCATCTTTATGAGTCCTATCAAACTGAAAAATACAAATGAGGCAAAGTATAGTGATTATTGTAGTAGTCCTAGTTACGCTGAAAACCTCATCAGAACAAAGTATATGCAGAAAATCCGCAAAATAATGATATCGATGTCATGACATGAAAACGACATTTCTGAAGCATGAGGATATAATACATCAGACAAAAGAGGTACAATGGTAATATAGCATCAAAGGGCACCTCAATCTTATTATACTTCATTGACCAAAAAAGTCAGTTCATACATAAGATAATAAAACAATTGGTCAAACAGGAAAGCATGGCAAACACTACAAGAAGTCAGGATTGTTATATAACAGACCTTAGCACTGACAGCAGACAACTCATGAGCTTCCTCCCTACTTTCTTTTGTGCCAGTATCCAAATCATGCTTTGAGAGCATGATGCCGTCATCATTTTCTCTATCATCATTGCACATAACCACAGACGGACTATTGTACAATTGCAACTTCAGAATTAGAGTTTTGTTCTCCATTGTTAATGATGACATCTACATCCGATCACCCGAAGATAAATGTTAAGAGTTGGGAAAGACAATTGTACTAAATTCGGCTTACTGACCATGACTTGGTTTCAATATGCTATAACTGAAAATCTGCATCGTTTTTTTTGAGCTAGATTTATCAATTTTTAAACAAACCTACATTAATACCAGCTATGCAATGACAGAAAAGTAAACTAGGCATTTCAAAGCAAAGTAGGTAAAGAAAATCTGTAACTGGCTTTCAGATTATCTTGGTAGATAATTTCTCTACAATGGGGATAATTAAACCTAATAGCTAACCTACCCATGGTGAACCTCCATCTCACTGCTTGTCACCTCAAGTCCCCAAGGCAGCTACATGCTTACAAATGAATACAACACATGACTATGGAAAAGCATGCACATATCATGATTTGTAATGTAATCCTCTGACTATAAGAAGGCCCCTGTGTTTTATTATAACCAGATCATAGCTGGACATAACATTTCATTCCTAAGCATTGTAAAGTTGAAATTGCATTTATAACCTAAAGCCTACATACTAAAAGAAGAAAAAACACTCAGACAGACATCAAAAGTTGTGTTCCACAATAAATAGTCAAATTCCATCCCACAAACTTCAATTTAATAAGATATAAGATGGTAAATACCTGCTTATGAAGGCGCTCTCTTTCAAAAGCAAGTTGGACAATCAAGTTTGTGATAACTTTTGACCGAACTGCAATATCAGTTGCAGTAGCTATTTTTGCTGCCTCAGCTTGATGTAAAGTTGCCTCCATGCGTTTCAATCTACCCGTCAGAAAGCTTACTTCCTCATTTAGTGCTGCATTAGATTCCGATATTATTATACACTTGTCCTCTACACTGTCAGCCCGACATTCAGCTTTTGAAACCTTCTGCTTTAGATCCTTTATCACATTTTCCATATCCCTGATAGTCGAATTCAACATGTTTTGTTTCTCCTGGCTAGCTTCAGCAGTTGCCACTGCATGCTTCAACAGCATGCCAGGTTCTGTCAACTGCTTCTTAAGAAGTCCAAGCTCTTCATTAAGTTCAGAGTTGGTCTCAGTTAATAATTTGCACTGGGCTTCTGCATTCCGAGTCCTACTTTCAGCTTTAGATTCTTTCTCTTTCAGATCTGTAATAATATTTCCCAATTCACTGATTTCATCTTCTAGCGAGCTGACCTTTTCACTCAGAGTGAAGGCCTGAGAAACAGCAATAATTAACTTATCTTCAGCTTCCTTCAAGCTGTCTTTCAAGCTCTCTGTCTGTGCGTGAAAGAAGTCATTAACTTTTGCATTGCTACTTTCAAGCTTCTGCAAAGAGCTTTCTTTGGCTTTAAGGAGACCATCCACCTTCAATTGTAGCTCTTTTTCTCGTTGAACTAAGCCATTTAAATTAAACTGGAGAAGCTGGAGTTTACCCAGCAGTTCATTTGAAATACTCATCATGATCCCAGATCCATTATCTGCCTCTAACCACCTCTCCCAAACATCTGCTGCTTCATCCACCATGCAATATGCCTCTTGTTCTGAAGAGAGTAATCTCATTTTCAAATTCTCTTCAATTTTCTTTGATTCAATTAATTTCTTTTCAAGATCCATTTCTCTCGCTAAAGATTTCTCTAGCATCTGCAATATATGTCTTTGTTGATCAACAGTTTGCACCTTCTTGCTTGAAAATAGCTCATCTTCTAAATGGCACACTCTTTTGTCGTTATCCCCTGTCAATATGCAAGAAATAGTTATAGTTGCTTCTCTATCAACTTATGCAGTGAAAGTATTTAGAGAAAACTGCCTGGCCTACTACCACTGTGAGTTTCTGGCAGCCCCGAATATGCATGCATTAGAACGGGATGAAAGTAATTAAAACTCCCTAACAATTATACTTATGCACTAGAGGTGGTTGTAAAACCTGCCTGGCCTACCATTATAAAACCCTGCCAACCCCCATCACCATATGCACACTACAAATTAGAAGCTAATAATATTTAAAATTTGAAATACCATCAACAAGAACATTTGTAATGGGACTGCTAACTTACACTTTTCTTCTCCATCGGAACTTGGAAAGGTCCTCTGGAGCTTCAGAGACTGCATCCTGATTTCGGAGACCTGTTCTTGCAACTGCTTCAATGACTGGTCAGAATACTGCAGCTTTGCTTCCATTACTGAAAATGTTTCTCCCAAGTATGTGTAAGAAGATAGTATCCCCTGCACAGTCGTGATCTCCAGTTCAAGCATCGCCATGAACTTATCCAATTCACTTACCTCAGACTCTAAAATTCCAGATAAGATAGTGTATTCTAAGGCCTTCTCAACAGAACCAACTGATTTCTCCTCTTCCTCGGATATAAAGGCCTCAAAGTCACTCTCCTTGGTGGCCACACTCATCATAAAACCACTCAAATTTTGCAACTTATCAGTAGCGCGTGCTATATCCGATTCAACACCAATGATAACCTCTTGCACATTTTCTAGTTCTCCAGTAACCACACCAGAAGAGTCCCTTTCAAGACTCTCCCCGCTATCCGACTCCATCACCCGTCCGTCAATATTGACATCATTGCTAGAAACACTTGCTTCTGGACCACCATCGTTATCCATTTTAACCGCGCTACTAATCAAATGGTCCCGAAAACATGAACATCAACATAAACAAAAGAAATACACATACAACTCATTCCATCTGACATTTGCAAATACACAAATCACGGTAAACATAACCTCAATACTACTTTATATACAAAACCAAACACAGCTATATTCCTACAGAAATATGAAGTTAGAACACGCCATGTTCAAATCAGTTTACAAAAGTAATACAAAACCATGACCCCCAAATATGAAGCCTCTGTTGTTTATGAAGGATTAAGCAAAGCTAAAAAGTATGAAACTTTGATGCATATATCATATCAGAGAGCTGTTTTGGTATCACAAATCAAGCAATGATTTAGAAAACGATCTCATAATACATGTTCAGGTGAAATCAAACATGAAAGATGCATTAATTGCAGTGAAGAAAAACAAAAACAAAGATGACAGAAATTACCTGGCCACAAACAACAGCGCAGTAAATTGATGAGATTTACCCAAATGCTCGATCAGCGCCCCAAAACCAGATTCCGGCGAGATCTGAGAACGAAGTTTTTTTGAACCAGGAATGAAAGCTTAATTGAGAGAGGAGTTTTTGGAAGGTTTGTAATAGAAGGTTTCGGGTGTAGGTATCACCCGACCCGATAAAAGCCCGAGATAAAGTTGGAATTTTTTTTTATTTTTTGGAAATGTATTCTTGACAATGTTTTTAACCTTATCCCTCCATCTGTGGAGGCTCGAGAATACCTACAATTAGATTTCATGAAGTTAGATCTAGTATTAGTATTGAGACCCAATTGATTTTAATTTTGTGTTTTGTTTGCCAAATTATATATCACTACCAGAAAAAAGACTTTAACCGATGAAATATTCAAAAACAGGCCGACAAAATACTTTAGCCGAAGAAATAAGTTAAATTTTCGTCTGTTAAAGTGGAATTTTAGCCGACGAAAAAAATTTTCGTCGGGTAAACTAATTTTTTCGTCGATTATATTTAAATTTTAGTCGACGAAATTTTTTTCGTCGGCTATAGTCTGTGAACTTTAGCCGACGAAATTTGAAAAGTTTAGCTGACGAAATTAGGGTATTTCGTCGACTAAAGTATTTTTTACTTACAAAATTACACTAAAGATATTTCGGTGTCCGATTGACCATTGTGATACCAATCTGGAAGCAGAACGGACGTATGAGTCAAACTCATCTCTAACGCCATAACATATGTTTTTTGGCCATCCGAGTTAGTTTAAGGCTTCAAAATGAAGTTTTTCTAAACACTTAACACACGAAAATACATATATCTACACCTATATGAGGTATTTTGGTCAAACCTTCAACACAACAAACTCTTATCATGATGAGACGCAATTGCCCATCTAAAAATTTTGAGACATTTACCCCTCAATGATAGGGTTCTCCATATAGATAAATAATGGTAAATAGTAGGCATGTTGTGATTCCCGTCATCAAAATTCACAAACAAAAATACGACCGTCAGATATCATCAATATGTTGAAATATGTCTATGGTAAAAAATTTAACTTTATCCAATAAATTTAAGGACTTCATCTGGATGGTCAATCTCGTAAGTCAAACCCCTAAATTGTATTGACCGCAACTATCAGCACCGAGACTACCGGAATTACGTTATTTTCAACCGTAGACATATTTCACCATTCTGGTCATATCTTATTTCACGACTTTTTGCGTTTGAAGTTTCTATGTAGAGTTTGTTTTAGAAACGGAACATTTACTTAAACCTTAGTAAACAAGTTATACAATATTTGTAGGCATGTTGTGATTCCGATGATCAAAGTTGAGAAAAAAATTTTGACCATCTGATATGATCATTATGTCGAAATATGTCTATAGGAAAAAATTCAACTTAATCCGATAATGTTAAGGGCTCGATCCTTACGGTCAATCTCGTAAGTCAAACCCTTTAACGCACGGAAACGGTCATTTGACCGTCTAAATTACGTATTTTACCCGGACCTTCAACTGAAAATAGTTTCAAATCGATGAGACGCAAGCAATGGTATAAAAATTTTATGAAAAATAACCACCGGAGATAGGGCTACCACTAGGGAGAAAGAATGAAAAATTGCGTTAACTGCAACTATCGGCACCGAGACTTTACCGGAATTATGTGATTTTTCAACCTTAGAAGTATTTCACCATTCCGGTCATATCTTATTTCACGACTTTTTTTCGTTTGACGCTTTTACATATAGGGTTTACGGTTTAGGTTTTTAGCCGACGAAATTAGGGTAATTCGTCGGCTAAAGTTAAATAAATAAATAAAATAATTATAGCCAACGAATTATCCTAATTTCGTCGGCTAAAGTTAAATAAATAAATAAATAAATAACTATAGCCAACGAAATTTATTAAAATTCGTCGGCTAAAGTTAATTAAAAATTCAAAATTTTTGGCGGGGATTTAAAAATTTTGAAATTTTCCGACAAAAATTTTGAACTTTAGCCGACGAAATTAGGGTATTTCATCGGCTAAAATTCAAAATTTTCTATATCTTTCAATTTTCTCCTCCTCTTCATCTTCCTTCCTCCTACTCTTTTTCCTCTTCCGACGGCAACAACGTACTCCTCCTCCTCCTTCCTTCTCCTCTAAATCCTTCTCTTTCTCCTCCTCTAAATCCTTCTCCTTCTCCTCTAACTCTTTCTCCTCCCCCTCTAAATCCTTCTCCTCCTCCTCCTTCTCCTCCTCTTTCCTCCTCTTCTAAATCCTTCTCCTCCTCAAACTCTTTCTCCTCCTCCTCCTCTCCCTCTCCTAGCCTATCTATTCCGATCTCCTCCCCTCCTCTCTCCACCTCCTATAGCTGGCCTCCTCCTCCTCCACCACCCTCCATCACCGGTGTAAAAACAAAAAAGAAAAAAAAAATTTAATCACAAATACAAGAAATAAAAAAAATTAAAATAACTATAGCCGATGAATTTTTCCATAATTCGTCGGCTAAAGTTAACAAAGAAAAAAAATTAAAAAAAAATAAAATAATTATAGCCGACGAATTGTATTAAAATTTGTCGGCTAAAGTTAAATAAATAAAAAATAAAATAACTATAGCCGACGAATTTTAATAAAATTCATCGGCTAAAATTAAATAAATAAATAAAATAAAAAATAATAGATATAGCCGACGAAAATTTATCAAAATTCTTCGGCAAGTCTAAAAATTCGTCGGCTAAAGTCCAGAATTTAAGCGACGAAAAATTTGTCGTCGGCTAAATAAATGACTTTAGCTGACGATGAATAGTAATTTTGTCGGCTAAAGTCTTGGCCGACGACTTCTTAGCCGACGAAATTTTGTACTTAGCCGATGAAAATTTTTCGTCGGCTAAAGTACTGATCTTGGTAGTATATGTTAGTTTTTTACAAGTTTCTGTGTTTTTGAGTAAGTTTCTTTCTGTTAAGTTTTTGCTAATGACCTTCTATTGAGTCTTTGTTTCTGACATTTGGTTTGAGTCGTGGATTTGTTTTCCAATTAAGTCAATTAGTTTTTCTGTTTGAGACAATTGTTTTTTTTATCTTTTTAGTCAGTGTTGGGTCGTTGAGAAGTGGATGATTATAGGTGGTTTATGACCTCTAAACTTAATCTTGTAAGATCATTATAATGAATATTAATAGAGTTATCCTTTATCTTTAAAAAAGAAAAACAGATTTCTGATCAAAGTATTCAAATGTGCAATGTGTGCTAACACAATGAGTAGTTTTAGGATGACCTATGTCATATTTTATTATTATGAATCGATTGATAAACTACCCTTAACTTGATAACCAACACCGTAAAAAGTTACTACACTAGAAAGAAATCCTGAACGGGTTTGATATTGTTCTTTCCAATATTTCTAACACTTGCCTTTTTAATGAGTGTCGGATCGCTGAGAAGTGGATGATTATAGGTGGTTTATGACATCTAAACTTAATCATGTAAGATCGTTATAATGAATAATAATAGAGTTATTCTTTATCTTTAAAAAAGAAAACAGATTTCCGATCAAAGTATCCAAATGTGAAACGTGTGCTAACACAATAAGTAGTTTTAGGATGGTCTACGTCATATTTTATTACTATGAATTGATTGCTAAACAACCCTTAACTTGATAACCAATACTGTAAAAAGTTACTACACTACAAAAAAACTCTTGAATGGGTTTGATATAGTTCTTTCCAATATTTCTAACACTTGTCCTTTTAATGAGTGTCGGGTCGTTGAGAAGTGGATGATTATAGGTGGTTTATGACTTCTAAACTTAATTTTGTAAGATCGTTATAATGAATATTAATAGAGTTATCCTTTATCTTTGAAAAAGAAAAACAAATTTTCGATCAAAGTATCCAAATGTGAAACGTGTTCTAACACAATGAATAGTTTTAGGATGGCCTACGTCATATTTTATTATTATTAATCGATTGCTAAACAACTCTTAACTTGATAACCAATACTGTAAAAAGTTACTACACTAGAAAGAACTCCTGAACGGGTTTGATATTGTTCATTCCAATATTTCTAACACTTGCTTTTTTAATGAGTGTCGGATCGCTGAGAAGTGGATGATTATAGGTGGTTTATGACCTCTAAACTTAATCTTGTAAGATTGTTGTAATGAATAATAACAGAGTTATTTTTTATCTTTAAAAAATAAAACAGATTTCCGATTAAATTATCTAAATGTGAAACGTGTGCTAACACAATGAGTAGTTTTAGGATGGTCTACGTCATATTTTATTATTATGAATTGATTGCTAAACAACCCTTAACTTGATAACCAATACTGTAAAAAGTTACTACACTAGAAAAAACTCTTGAATGAGTTTGATATAGTTCTTTCCAATATTTCTAACACTTGCCTTTTTAATAAGTGTCGGGTCGTTGAGAAGTGGATGATCATAGGTGGTTTATGACCTCTAAACTTAATTTTGTAAGATCGTTATAATGAATATTAATAGAATTATTCTTTATCTTTAAAAAGAAAAACAGATTTCCAATCAAAGTATCCAAATGTGAAACGTGTGGTAACACAATGAGTAGTTTTAGGATGACCTACGTCATATTTTATTATTATGAATCGATTGCTAAACAACCTTTAACTTGATAACCAATACCGTAAAAAGTTACTACACAAGAAAGAACTCCTGAAAGGGTTTGATATATTTCTTTCCAATATTTCTAACACTTGCATGACAACTAAAATCATCAGTCACTGCGCCCTTATAAATTGACAGGTCCATATAGTGAACCATATGTGGCCACTGGCCATAATGCATTTTTGGATGTCATCCATAACCTAAAGAAAAATGTAAAAACATGTGATGTAGATTCATTTAGGGGTCATCCCTGTTTAATAAACTGTATTAGAGTTTTTAAATCTAATGTTGTCCACAATCAGATTGATGATGCTTAATTAGCTGCCTAATTAAGATTCCTTAGAACTTACTGCGTCAGCAAGTTCACAGTTGTTGCAACCACAGCCTTCTTTTAAAGTTTTTTTAATCACTTACCCACCCATTAGTCATTCTCTCTTGTTTGTATGATCAAAGTGAAACCGAAGTTTATTCACTGAGTCCATCATGTTCGGTGAATGATACAGTGTAACTTATTGTAGTAAAGAGATTACTGGTTTGATTATCCGCATGTGTAAAGAATTTGCATGGAGAAAATCAAAGTTTAATCTCTTTACGGTTCAGAATGATAGGTCACTCGTCTCTATTTTTACAAATTGAAAAAGTGAAACCAAAGTTTTACTGTTAGCAATATCTTAATCTATTATCTATGAGTAGATGTTTAGAAAGTTGACTGGGTTTATTGGGAGCAAAGTAGCCAACATTGAATATTGCTGGAGAATTCACCCATAGTTGAATTCACCCCGGCCTGCTTGTAAGGGAGCAGTTTATGGAATATGATGTGTGAAAAGGAAACCCCACTTGATAATTGTGATCTTCTAGTCTTGTTCTTGATGATGTTTGTGATGTCTAACTTCAACAAGGAAATCACTAATTGAATATCCAATCACCAATGTTCTGTTTTACATTGGAAGAGTGATCTAATCTGAATGCAAGGGGATTTAAAGTAGAATGCAGGGGGATTCAAAGTTAAGTTTAAATAAAGAACTTTATAACACAAAAATTTATTAATTTTTAAATTGTCTATGAAATTTATAAATTTTGAGCATCAGATAACATAAGCTCAATCGAGTAGCAATCGTAATTAGACACTATAATGGTCGAAAAATGATTTGTAGATTGAATTCAAAGGTTTACACTTAATCCTATTGCATAGGTAAGAAATATCTCATGGTCTTAAAAAAATGTCATTTCCTTTTCTTGCGTCTGAAGGTAAGCCATGAAACAACCACAAAATCTGATACTGTTCTTTTCCAATTTCACATCACCACTTCCGAGTATTTAGAGGGCTTCAATTAAGTTTCACAAACTCGAGTTTGTCGAAGCATTTTATTGACAAAATGAGTGAAAATGGGAGCAGTAATTTGTAACGCATTTACGGTTTTCTAAGAAATGAATCAGATGATGACTACTACTATAGCTTGAGATGTTCTTCCTTTTTTGACGTTGACACCAATGGTCCTCTTCAATCTTCATATGTTCATTTCTACTCTTCTATAAAACCAAAGACAGAACCAAAATTTTACAGTTGTAGATTTCTTTATGTGGATTTGGGGGTCTAACATATTGAAAAATCCACAATAATTCTACAGAAAATTGTAGTCTTTGTCGGCACCCCCATTATTGAGAATTAGTATCAGTCTCTTGCGTGTGTTCATCTCTTTCTTTGAAATTTTTTGGCTCTCTATAAAAATCAAAGCTTTTTGAAGAATTCTCCCCTGTTTATATTGTAGAATCAATTCGATTATCAATCAAATTGTGATACTTTGGCTTCTGGGTTTCAATTTCTTTGGGGTTTTTATAGTTTCTACCTCAAAAGGCTTTGTATCTATATTCCTCATAGTTAGTTGGTAGCTGATTTGCAACTGTGGTATATTATTACATAGTTTCTGTGCAAAAGATTCGACCCTTATATTCTCAGCTGGAATTGTATAAAATTTGTTGGTTTTAGCATCTGAATCTGGAAATTTTGATCATTTGATCATCAGCTTTGAATTTTGCTATTAAAACCATTGTTGTGTAAAAAGTTTTGAGATTTGAAAAAGATGACAATTGGGAATATTGCACCAAAGAAGGAGAGGAAGTCAAGAAAGAACAAAGCAATTGTTGATGAGAATGCTCCTTTGTTGCCCAAAGGTAGGGAAGATGGTGGGTTTGATGAGTTTAATGGAGCCTCCTTTTCTGGGGCAGTTTTCAACTTATCAACCACAATTGTTGGTGCTGGAATCATGGCTTTGCCTGCAACCATGAAAGTGTTGGGTCTTGTTCTTGGGATTACCATGATCATACTTATGGCCTTCTTGACTGAGGCTTCAATTGAGCTGATACTCAGGTTCAGCCGAGCTGGAAAGTCTTCTTCTTACGGAAGCCTCATGGGGGATGCCTTTGGAAAATATGGGAAAATTTTGTTGCAGGTATCTGTGTTAGTCAACAATCTTGGCGTCCTCATCGTGTACATGATTATTATTGGTATGAACTCCATTATGTAATTATGATTGTGTTGCATTTACTCTTTTCACAAATTTGTCATTTGGTAATTGTGGATTTGTGTTGGCCTAGCTTATACTGGTATGTAAAAGCTGAAGTTGTGTATCTTGTACTGCTTATGGATAGGTGATGTGCTCTCCGGAACATCTTCAAGTGAAGGCCACCACGCAGGTGTACTTGAAGGATGGTTTGGAGTACATTGGTGGACCGGGCGTGCCATTGTTCTTCTTGTAACAACACTTGGAATATTTGCTCCATTGGCAAGCTTTAAGCGAATTGGTGAGTCTTTTAAGTTAGTAAACTACTCATCTTGACATTACAATATAGGCAGTGAGTATTTGTGATTTGGTTAGGGTTTGAAAATTCTTCGCCCTTCACATACATGTTTCTTGCTGTAGCTTTTGGTTTATGTTGTAGCTGTGAGATACAGATGTAAATTTTCATTTTATTGAATTTAGGCCTATTTTATGTGAAACTTGATTGTTTTCTTTTGTCATTTGGAATTTGAACATGTTGGTTATCTTACTTGGCCCTTTTATATTGCAGATTCATTGAGCTTCACGTCTGCCTTATCGGTTGCCCTTGCAGTTGTGTTTCTTGTTATTACTGTTGGAATTACAGTTATCAAGTTGATTGATGGAAGTATTGGAATGCCCAGGTTGCTACCTGTTGTCATTGGTTTTTCATCATTCTTCAAATGCTTCACTGTTGTCCCTGTGCTCGTCACTGCTTACATCTGTCACTACAATGGTATGGAACCTGTTTACTTTAACAGCAGTCTATCTGGTGTTTTGTTTGAATTGAATGTCATTTATGCACCACTATAGGCACCGCTTTGTTTGCCAGGTTCCTGTATTCTAGGGACTGAATATATACAGACATACACACTTATGTATATCAACCTAGCAATTTAACCCGTTACCCGTTAACCCCCGCTAACCGTCCATTAAAAATTCGTCCGATTACATAACGTGTTAATAGGTTGTCGACCCGCTAGCCGCTAAAACCCGCCTGCTAACCAATAAAACCCGTCCGCTAACCACCTAATCCGCCCATTTGCCAAGTTGATATGTATATGTATATCTATTCAGATCGAATGTCGAACTGATTCAACATCATGATCTTTTATGATGCTGGCATGTATTTCCCACAGTAGCACCTGTTGATACTTAGAAATGCTAGTCAAATCTGAAACATCTTGGGATAATATACACATGATAGTTTACCTAACATGTACATGAGTTGGACGAACTTTCAGAAATGGGTGTAAGAGATGTCACAATTCATATTTTTTTCGCCTTATGATTGCAAGTGCCTATATGTTGACTAATGGTGTTCCTGAGTACTTTATCTGCAGTTCATAGCATCGACAATGAACTTGAAGACTCCACACAGATAAGAGGGGTTGTGCAAACGTCACTTGCTTTGTGCGCATCGGTATACATAATGACAAGCCTTTTTGGGTTCCTCCTATTTGGGGATGGAACTCTTGACGATGTGCTTGCCAACTTTGATGCCGACCTTGGCATTCCTTATGGTTCCTTCCTTAATGATGCCGTTCGTGTCAGTTATGCTGCTCATCTTATGCTTGTGTTTCCTGTCGTCTTCTTCCCATTGCGGCTCAACTTGGATGGCCTCATCTTTCCCTCTTCAAGACCTTTGGTTCTCAGCAACATGAGATTTGCACTGCTCACAGTTGGGCTGATTGGTATAATCTTCTTGGGTGCAAACTTTATACCCAGCATCTGGGATGCATTCCAGTTCACTGGAGCAACTGCTGCAGTTTGCGTCGGGTTTATCTTCCCTGCTGCAATTACTCTCAAGTGAGTTTCTGTTTTGATCACAAAAACTATCTTTTTAGTCCAGGTTTCAATTTACTTGGGATAATATGTTGTTTTTTTCGAAGAAGAGGACTAATATGATTATTGTTGTTAGTTTATCTTTCCCAATAATTGATGCCTGAAATTTGGGGAATCATAGTTTGTAGAGAAAGAAACCATTTTTGCCTAGTAATATGGTTATCATGAGTAATATGGTTATCATGCATGAGGCTGTTAGCTTTTTATCCTTGTTAGAATGAGAGAACATGAAAATTTATTTACTGGGTTCTGACTCTGATCTGCATTGGTATTTACTTGGTGCTTCAGGGATCGCCACAACATAGCAACTAAGAAGGATAAGATCTTGAGTATTGTTATGATTGTCCTTGCTGTATTCTCGAACGCTGTGGCAATATACAGCGATGCCTATGCCTTGTTCAAGAATGCCAAGACTCCATCACCGCGTGAATGATCTCCGAAGCAGTTCTACCTTAAGAGAATCTGCCAGGATGTTCTCATGTTTTAAGTGAAACCATTGACTGGCTGGATCTTATGAACTTCATTACGTAGGAAAACCAGGGTTTTCTAAAAGGATTGAATAAAAAATAAGCACTTGGCTCAATGTAAAAAGGTGTGTTGCTACTTTGCTTAGTGTAATATCATCGAAAAAACTTTGCGTCGTGTCGGAGGTGGGCATCGCAATTCCTTGCCGTCTCGCATATGTTGTATTAAGTCGTTCCGACATTGAACCCGGCTATTTTTGGTACCGGAATGAATCAAGTGAGCTTTGAAAAATGAATGCATTTACCTTTATTACTTAAGTCAAAAAGTGTGCTATTTTGCCCCGACATATTTACCTCATCTATTTTTTATTGATTATAATTTAAATTTATTTACAAACCTTCACTTTGAATTTGTTTCATAATTAGCTCTCATCATTGATACGATTTGTAAATAGCACGACCCATATAGGGTACGTTTGTTTGGGCTTTTAAGAGGTTTTGCTTTGAAGAAAAGCACCATAGTGTGTTTGGTAAGATAGAAAATTACGGGCTTTGCTTTGAAGCATCTGTTTTTCTCTTAAAAAGCCGAAGCTGCCTAACCTCAGCTTTTAGAAACCATAAGCAGACTTCCGCGCTATTCACTGTAGCGAATTTAATGATATTATTCAAAATACCAATGGATACCCTTATTGATCTCAAATAATTACACACACCCAACCTCTTCTCTTCTTCTTTCTTTCTTTTCTAGATTTGAAACTCTCAACACTCTCTTCTCTTTCGGTACTCTAAGATGATAGTCCCTCATTTGGCGGAGGGAGTGAATTAGCGATGAGTGAGACTCGATCGGTGTCGAGATGAGAGAGCCCATGGTGCACCCGGAGGGAGACACATCGTCATCCCAAAACTCATCAATACAGTAACCAAGTTGAGGTAAGAACACCACCAAATGTGTTAGGGTATAGATCCGATATTGGGTTGGAGATTTTGGTCCTTTGCTGGCGTAATTTTCAGTTTATGTGCATAATAGGTTCGATTTGAAATACCTATACACATGATGATCGATCATTCTTTCTTGTGAGGTTGCATATATGTGTTGATCTTTTGCTTTTATTTTAATGTAGATTCGGATGAAGGATGCTATATAATGTAGATAATGATTATGACCCTGATGATGAAATGACATTGACCGTTCTTGTTTAAATAGGAATCCTGATGAATTTTGTAAACAAGTGAGTTTTGTAAAATTTGCATAGATTTGAATTCTCTCACGTGTTTATTGAATGCATATTAATCAAGAAAACTATGAGTAGCTTGCTTGGCAGAAGTAAAGTAAGATACAAAAATAGACGAGGTTAAATGATTATATATAGGCACTATTGAGTTTCAATTTTTATTTATGAGAATAGCTATTCGACTTCAATTCTACATTGTTTTTCTCGATCTTAAGTAGGATGTGTTCAGCACTTGTTGTCAACTAAGGTTTTAGTCTTTCAGTTCCCTTTCTTTCCAAAAATGGTAAGAAATGTGTGTAGCTGGTATATATTATTTAATGATAGGGTTTGAAGATCGTGCATTATAATTTCTGGTGTGTGGTTTTAGTTACCTTGAAGATCTGGTGTGACTCTTATTGTTCCCTTATGAAGATATATCTGTCCATGACACCATGTGATTCTATAAATGTGAGTTATGATAGAAAATATTATGCAGGGTAGATATTGATCTTGCACTTGGCAAGTAGCATCATACAGTTACACAAAGTAGCCTTGTGTTTTGTTTTACCAACTCAAACTCAAAATCCATATACAAGATATGGAAAACCATATACAGAGGGATCAATGTACTTGAAGAAGGCAACTGCGTATATGAAGCAGTTCTGAAGAAGAATCTTTGTTGAATATACTTGATGGTTGGTGGTTGATCATGAAGCATAGACGTATGATGATGAAATGATCGAGAAAACAGAACTATGAGGAAGCCTGGACTTTTGGAAATCACTGCCCATGAAGACAGTTTTATATTCACTGTGAAATCTACTAATGCATGCAATTAAAGCTTCTATTAGTTATTGATCATTGATTTGTTACCATTATATTGCTAATGTATTCTATCTCTAAATCTTCATTTCTGCTAGCTTCCTACTTGGCTAGTCATTTCATGTTAATATACACTGATAGTCCTCTGGTAGAGGAATATATTTCTTTTAGGTAGCAAATCTTTTATGGTTATATGTTGGTACATGATTGATGTTTCCTATCTCTTAGTATTTGTCTAATTTATAGGATCTTTAGTCATAAGTTCCTTGCTCAAAAGTATCTCTATTGAGTGTGTTTTTGTTATCTGCTAAGCTTTATCCTCAGTGACACAATCTGAAATTTTACTCTTTTCCTCTGTACTTGCATGTTGAAGAGAATTCCAATGAAGAGTGAATATTTTTTACATTAATATTTTTGACAAAAACTGTGTCGAAAGAGTGAATATCACCAATCTCAGAACACATGAAGCATTTAGTTTCTGCTGTGTTTCTATATTGTCTACAAGACCACTAGCTTTTTTGGATGAATACAAGGCCACTAGCTTTGGATTTTTATACCATTGAATTGTTTTATAGCTACAAGAAGTCAATAACATGTGTAGTTCATCGATATATATACCATTGAATGGTTTGGACTGAGGATGTTGAAGTTCACATATTTGGATTGAGGATAATAAATATCAATGTAAAGTGATTTTATTATGTCTTTTGATGGTAACTTTTAATATTTATAAGATTGTATTGTGCAGGTTCCCGCTTCAATATCTCCTCGACATCAAGTGTCGTTTATCAGTAGAAAAAGAACACCAACTCAAAATGTTATGGCGACATGTAACTTTGATATGCAATTTATTTATAGACATAAATATTTTCAAGATTAATTATGTTATAATACATTACCAAATAAATAAAGCAAAAATATATTATGAGGCTAAACTGGTAATTTATAAATTCAAAGCACTTTTAAAAAGCTAGTTTACCAAACATTTCACATTTGCTTCTATCATTCACAACACTTATAAAAAGGCAGTTTACCAAACACTCAGCAACTTTGGTTATCAGCTGCTTATTCTCAAAATAAGTCACAGACAGCTTATTTTTGAAGCTAGTTACAACTGTACCAAACAGGCCCATACTATACACCTTGAATTGGATCAGTTCCTATTATACAATCTTCATCCTGTTGGACAACATAATAAATTGATGGGCCATTTGATCATTAGTATAATAGTAAAATATAATTTAGTTATCAACCAAACTTCAGTTTATAAATAAACCATTTAGATAATATCTTACACTTTTAAGGACACAAATTAGGACAAGTTGATATCAACATGTAATGTGTCACTATATATTTTACCAAATTACCTTTAATGACATTTTAGGACAAGTTGATGTCTACATGTTATGTGTCACTATATATTTTACCAAATTACCCTGGTTTTTACTGTTACTGATTTATCCATTTACCGTCTTGCGAAATATTGATACCCCTGTCAGGTTTCAATATTTACAAAATGTCATTTTAATGTTTTACAGTTTAACTTTTACTGTTTTATAATTTTACCCAAGTTATCTTTTACCGTTACTGTTTTACGAAGCTACTTTAACTGTTTACAGTTTAGCCTTTTTACCTATACAATTTAACAGTTTTACTTTAACTGTTTTACAATTTTAGTATTTTAAATTTACTGTTACAGTTTTACAGATTTTTACTATTTAAAGATCTACCATTTAAATTGATTTTATCATTATACCCTTGGTAGTTTAACAATTTACCAAAATACCCTTTTAGACAAAATGACCATTTATCTCAACGTGTATTGTCGACAAGAAGACGAGAAGCGTGAACTGTCGACGAGAAGACGAACGTGAACTGTCGACAAGAAAACGTCAAGACGAGAAGTGTGCTACTGTCGACAAGAAGAAGAGAAACATGCTACTGTCGACGAGAAGATGAGAAAGGTGCTACTGTCGATGAGAAGACGAGAAACGTGCTAATAACGACGGCACGAAACGTGCTACTATCTATGATGACGACGAGAAGTGTGATACTATCGAAGAGAAGACGAGCAGTATGCTACTGTCGACGACTACGATACGCGTGTTACTGTTGAAGAGAAGATGAGCAGCGTGCTACTGTCGAGAAGACGAGCAGCGTGCTACTGTCGAGAAGACGAGAAACGTGCTACTGTCGACGAGAAGCGTGCTACTATCGATGAGAAGCGTGCTACTATCGACGAGAAGATGAGAAAAGTGTTATTTGGCGACGACATGAAGCATGCTACTATCGACGACGACTACGAGTAGTGTGTTACTGTGGACGACGACGAGAAGCGTTCTATTGTCGAAGATGGGAAGTCACGTTACATGTACTATTGTCGATGAAAATACGAGTAGCATGCTACTAACAACGTGAAAAGACGAGCAGTGTGCTACTGTTGACGAGAATACAAGAAGCTTGCTACTACCGACAAGAAGATGAGAATCGTGCTACTGTCGACTAGAAAACGAGAAACGTGCTACTGTCGACGAGAAGACAAGAAGCGTGCTACTGTCGACGAGAAGACAAGAAGCGTGTTACTGTCGACGAGAAAAGTGGTACTATTGACGAGAAGACGATCGAGAAGCGTGCTACTATCGACGAGAAAACGAGAAAAGTTTTATTTACGACGACATGAAGCTTGCTACTGTCGAAGATGAGAAGTAGAGCAGCGTGTGCTATTGTCGACGAAAAGACGAGCATCGTGCTACTAACAACGTGAAAAGACGGGTAGCGTGCTATTGTTAACGAGAAGACGAGAAGCGTGCTACTATCGATAAGAAGAAGAGAATCGTGCTATTGACGACGACATGAAGCGTGTTACTATCGATGACGTCGATGAGAGTATTCCGATCTGAAAAAAAATATGGAGAAAAGATGTTTGAGGAATCCAAAGGTATTATTGTCATTTGATATGTCAATTTTGAGTCAAGCTTGATGCTATTAGTTTTGGGTTTGAGCTCATGTCTTAAATTGTATAAAAATTATAAAAAATGACTTTTTTATGTTTTAAAATTTTGTTTGTTCTTTATATGTAATTCTCCCTTACTATAATCGTCTTACTCTCAGATGAAGGATTAACAATCTCATTGTATATTTTGACTTCTTAAAACGTAATAATACCCTGGAAGTCGGTTTTGCTTTGAAATTATCTTTTATATTGCATGCGCAAGTTCATATTCCGACTCCTCTTGTCTTCAGTTGTTAGTTCAATTTTATTATAATGGGGTTTGTTGTTTTTTGTAGTGAACTTGTTCTATATAGGTTTCCCTTTTCAGCATGTAAACAAATTGATATGTATGTTTCAGTGCTATTACTCCTAGTGGCGGAGCTAGGGATTAGAGATTACAGGGCCGACATGGTGAAACAATTGATTAGAGGTGTCACAATATGTAATTTGTTCATGTAAGAATTAAATAAAACTGAGATAGTGATAATGTGCATAGAATAATCAAATGCTGAGAGATATCATGGCCATTGCAGGCCCTAACATGGCTCGGCCCCTGATTACTCTGATGATGCTATAGCTGATGGTTAATTCAGTGTGCTAGCTGAAGCCTACATGCGCCAAGAGATACCAAAATGTGAAATTCAAAGACTTTTAAGCCTGATTCTATATGTAGCTAATATTAGGACTAATATGCTTACACCATCATACATAATTGACTCCCTTTTTGTAAGCCCAAAATCCATGGTGAGATCCGACCATGACGTGCATTACAAATTTCAACATGTAAGCTACGCATCGATACCAAGAAGTCACCAATAGCTTATCGAAAAGTCACATTTCTAGCCCTACCAACATGTGCTTATGCAACACTTGGAGACAAGACTATGACTCTTAGTCCCACATTGAAAAACATGTAAAAGGAGGAGTCTCATTCCCCTATAAAAGAGATTATCTCCCACTCATCTAGACAATCTTAACATACCACTTGTAACAATTGTGGGGGCTCATTCAAGACTTTCACCTCACTAGTGCATGTTAAGTGGACATAGTCTTGCCCACCGATGACAAGGTGAACCACTATAAAGCTTGTGTTTCGCTATTACTTGCTACTAACTATAAACAACATCTTGTTAGTATATAAGATTATCCCAACGATAATTGGGATAATCTTATGCACAAACATTGGTGTCGTCTGTGGAAGCCGATACAAATGGCTTCGTCATCTACTATGAGCTAAGTTTTCTCAATTTTTTTTCTCGGATGTCGTTCAATTCCTTTGCGGCAATCTATACCCAAGTTTATTCACTGCTCAGCCATACTCGAAATACTTATACTTGCTCCATACATTTACAACAGAGCAATCAACTTGTTCGATCAAGTGGCGGGTTAAGTCCAAGAAACGACTGCTTGGACAACGCTAAAATGCAAGGGTTAAAAAAAATTGTCGGAACTAAGCCTATACTCAATTTTCAACGGCTTATTTTTGCAGTTCATCTATCAAACACCGACTGCTGACTCGCTCACCCTCTCAACCGCCTCCAAACAAGGTCATCTGCACACAACAGCTCGTTGCTTGAGCAACCCGCAGATCAATCAATCTGCAGCCCAATCACCGCAACCCAGACCGCGCCTCTTCACAATCCACTGCCAAGTGCACATAAGATAAGTGAAATATTTTTGTGAAGCTTCAACTTATGTTCTCACAATTGTCTTGTCATTACCGCTTTTACGCTTCAATTTATAAGCTAACCATTGTCATACTTAAAGATGTTGTGACATTAAGACTTTCAACTAAAATATGATACGGATAGCAATCACTAGCGATTACGAGTATGACTACGACTTGACCAGGGTTCGTCCCATAAGCATCACAACGCCTATCCGCTCACACAACCCAACTTGCAACGCAATTCCATCATGTTTTAGTTAAGCATTGATCATTACCTCCCTATGCTTCATATTATTGTTTATACAATTGTTAGCATTGTTATGTTAAAGACCGGGGACTACCCAGCACATGTGGATCAGCTCCACTTAAATTTTAAAGCTTGGGACTACCCGGCATGCATGGATCCGCTCCACTGAAATTTCATAGCCCGGGGACTACCCGGTACATGAGGATCCGCTCCTCTATTGTTTTAAGGCTCGAGGACTACCCTAGTTGTCATATATTCATGCATGCGCCTATCTTGTGAAATCAATTTTTAAGAGCATACCACATTTTTTTGACGCTAACAAGCAACAAATGAAAAATGATTCTCCCAATTATTATCCTGGGGCAACCAAGAATAAAGTTAATCCCCTAATGATTTCATTTTGACACAAAAATATGGTGATCTATTTTGTAGGAACCGCTCAAACCTATACTCACATGCAAGCAGATCATTGAAGGCACGATGAAACGTACGGGATGCCTCATCTTGGAGAGACAAGTGACGTTTATCAGTCTACACAAGTTTAGTCCCCTACGCTCTGCTCCCCATGCGGTCGGTGCCCTCATGCGGTCTGCGCTCTCTGCACCTCAGCTGTCTGCGCCCTCATGCGGTCTACGCACCCATACGTCTTACGCCCTCATGCGGTATGCGCCCCATACGGTCTGCGCACTCTATGTCCCATGCAGTCTACATTGCATACACTCTGTGCCCCATGTAGTCGGCGCCCCATATTGCTGGCGCCCTCATGCGGTCTGCACCCCATGCGGTCTTCCTCTCTGCTCCTATGCGGTCTGCGCTCTCTGCGCCCTTATGCAGTTAGCGCCCCATGTATAAAGAAGCTTCGGGCATACCACAATTCCTCATTCCACGCGAGATACCTCCTCTTGAAGAGACCGACAATGTTTATTTGCTAACACAATTTCTCACTTAGCGCGGGATGCCTCCCTAGAGAGATATACTTGGATCGCAGTCGTAAGTAAGTCAACGATGATTATCCGTTGCCACTATCGGCAAGCATAACCGCTGACCTCTAGCGATATATCAATACTAAGAATCTGTCCCACTCCTCTAGAGAACCTCAGGGACTAGGAGTATGACAGGAGCCCTAGAATTATACCTCACCGAGCGCATGTGGGATGCCTCGTCAAACGTGCGTGAGAAGCGTCAAGGTATTCTCTTGTCTAACGCGCACAAGAGAATACTAAGGTAGGTAGAACCGATTATGCTCTCATGCGGCTAACGCTCATGCGATGAAAAGCTAACGCCTTTCAGCAACGCTCATGTAGCCAGCTCTCATGCAGCCAAAGCTCATGCGGCGAGCGGCCAACGCCTTTTAGCAGCGTTCATGAGGCCAACTCTCATGTGGTCAACGCTCATGTGGCGAGCGGTCAGCGCCTTTCAGCAACGCTCAGTGCTCTCTCAACGAGCGAGTAGAATCGGGGACTTCCAACTCTTATGCGGCCAACACTCAATAGTCAGCGCTCAACGACCATCTTTTAGCAACCATCTCTCAATGCTTCTGCAACCATCTCTCAGTGGTCATCTCTCAATGCTTCAGTGACCATCTATCAGCAACCAACTTGCATGCGGCCAGCGTTCAACGATCAGCACGTAGCTGCCAACTCTCATGTGGCCAGCGCTCCACGGATAGCGCTCAGAGGCCAACTCTTATGCTGTTAGTGCTCACCGGTCATCGCTCATTCTACGAGAGGACCACGACTAGTCAGCAAACAGTCCACACTCATTCCACACATAGTTCATGCTCATTCAGCAAAGGATTCGCATTCATTCAGCTAGTGGTTCACGCTCAATTAGCGCTTCAACGACAATCGTTTCAGCGGAAAGCTTTCATGCGGTCGATGCCCATCTGTCATGTGGTTAGCGCCAGCTTTTAAGCGGTCAGCGCCGAGCTTTCATGCGGTCAACACCAGCTTTCATCCAGACAACGTCCATCTCTCATGCGGTCAACACCCATCTCTCATGTGGTCAACGCCAGCTTTCATGCGGTTAATGTCAGTTTCATGCGGTCAATGCCCATCTTTCATGCTGTTAGCACTCAAAATTTATCCTGTCAGCGGCCAGACCAAGTTATGATACGCCTGCACGCGCGTCACCAAGAGCCGTAGATTGTGCAGCTGTGGAGGCATCAGTCACACATCAAAGGTGAGTTGAGAGTCGAACATGCCTCGTTCTATTAAATATGTAACAAAATCAACGAAGTCTTCTCTATCCGCATAAAACCCAGTTTGTGACGTAAGTGTGCGGTCACCCATACCCGCACAATTCTTGGTTGGTCAACCACCACAATATGTAGCGCCTAGCGGTTAGCACTCTACACTCCTTAGAAAGCGAGGAGAGTCGGGTACTTTCAGCGCCTAGCGCCAATTTCCAACGTTCAGCGACGAGTGCCTTAGCGGTTTGCCCTTCAGTAGCCAGCGCTAATTCGTCCAGCGCTCATTCAACGAGTGAACAACGGTCAACGATCAGTCAACGGTTTACTTAGCGCTCATTTGGCGAGCGGCCAGCGCTCAGCACCCATGCAACAAGGCAAACCTCAGCAAGATGAACCGCACAACCTAAACAATAGATGAAGTGACCCTTCTTGCTTGAGGAACTCGGAGACTATAGGGGCTTGACGTGGTCCGAAACCGGGACACAAGATAATTTAAAACTTTTTTTGTCATATTGTAGCATTGGTAAATAGAGTTCGATCAATCCGGGGACTTTAGGGCGCTCCTGCGGTAAAAATCAATTAAACTAGTATCTAAAAACTAAGGAAATTATTTACAACATATTAACAACTAAGAAATTATTTATAGAATATTTACACTATTACATTTTACAGAATTCATGGGGGAGGTTTGGTTTGGTTTCTAACATCCTAAAACCAAAAAAATAAACCTAACTTATATATGCATGTGATAATCTCATTCTTTTACCTAGCCAACTTTCATGTTTTAACTTTATTTACCATCTACCAAATCCTTAGTTTTAATCTATATATACACACACACACATGTTTTTATTGAATAAGAATTCTATGATGCATAATACCTTAAACCAATATCACTTTTCAGAAATCATTGAACATGCCATAGAAAAATTGATGACGCATCCTATTCTAAAACATACTCAAAGCATTAAGAATTTAAAGCTAGCACATGCATCCAAACTAAGAAAACTAAGAACACATGGAATAATCGAAATAAAGCAAAACATAGAGAATTTCTTTCATTACTAAACCGAAATCAATAAAAAAGAGAAGATGGAGTTTAGAGTTCATGGTTAGACTTTTGGTTCCGTGGCGCACGTAAACTTTAAGTGGTGATCCTCAAGAACAAGAATGACGCACCCTTTGTTCTTGATCCGTAGTTGATGGAGAGCTTCGGCTAAGGAAGGGGAACTCGGCAAAGGAAGAGGAGAGGAAGGGCTCAGCTGCTCTAGTGCTTCTCAGATTTTTGTATGAATGAATAATGATTATTTCCAAGCCTAGGCATACTTTATATACTAATATCTAGGTGAAAACCTCATTTAAAATCGATGTGGGATTTATGCACACATATTGGGCTTTTTGTTTTTCACCTTTTTGTTTTTGGCAGAATGACATTCCCTCCTTGCGACGGCCATAACCTCCTATAGAAAATAGATATCGATGAGCGGCTAAAAGTTCTGAAAATTAGACTCTTCCAGATTTCCATTAATATAAGGCTCATTTTCTGGTTCGCTCTGAGCTGTTCGAAAATCTCTGTCGAAGTTGGCTGAAAATCTGGACAGAAATCTGAATTCCTTCCTTAGAATTCTCTAGAATCTTGTGCAGTCCTTATCTCTATTTTCTGATTTTAATTGGTGTTTTATCAGAATAAATACTCCTTAAATTGAGGTTGAAAATAAATAGGACTCCTTGCATGGATTAAATTGGTAAAAACCCAATAAAGGCTGTCTAATTCTTCTGTAAAGCCCATGGACTTAATGAGTCCACTTTCTTGATGGATTGGACTTTCTTCTCCTTACATGCCGTCAATATGCTTCCCTGGTCCAATCCGGATTTAGTTTGTCATTTTTACCTCCGGTGAGACTCCTGATGTGACTAGGATTCCTTCTTTGAATATGACTCTTGTTTCCTAGTTGGACCGGGATTCATACTTCGAGTAGAATTCTTCACTATTTCGCCGTTTTAGCCTTCTTTCTCTTTTTTTGACCTTTTAAGACTCTACAATAACAAAAAATGTTCGAAATGATATTATTAAGAAAATAACATAGCTAAATAGGGTAGGAAATACGTTAAGAATGTAGCATATTATGCGCCTATCAGGGCTGGACACCACCGTGTGTCACTTATGCTTGGTGACTTGATTTAAACTCCCCAACCAAGAAGTGTCTCTTACTTGAGGACTTTGGAGACATGTATGTGTAGCCAATATTATGACTAATATGCATACATCACTAAGCATAACTGACACCTTCTTTGTGGGCCCACAAGCCATGGTGGGTCCTGACCACGATATGCATCATGAAACCTGACATGCAAGCTACGTGCCGGTACTAAGAAGTCACTAAGAGCTTACCGGCAAGTCACATTTCTAACCTCATCAACACGTGCTCATGCAACACTTGAAGACAAGATTAGAACTTTTAGTCTCACATTGAAGAACATTAAAAGGGAGAAATTTTCTTCCCTTATAAAGGAGACTCTCTCCCCACTCATCTAGACAATCTCAACACACCACTTGTAGCACTTATGGGACCTATTTAAGGCTCTCACACCAGTACTGCATATTAAATGGACGTAGTCTTGCCCATCGATGACAAGGTGAACTGCTATAAATCTTGTGTCTCGCTACGTATTACTTGTTACTAACTATCAACAACATCTCGTTAGTACATAAGATTATCCTAACGATAATCTTATGTACAAACACTCTACAAGGTAGTGGATCCATCAAGACAAATACGTGATGATGCACTTCAGATGCTTGAGACACTTTCTATTCGAGAATGGGCTGAGGATGGCATCGAGGGCTCAGGAAATTATCCGGATGCTGTTGTGGGTAACCTTCCTGATTCCTACCAACAATTCCAATACAAGCTCTCTTTCAAACTTGCCAAAGTTCATCCTGAGTTGAGCCAGCTTCTATGTGAGGAGATTATGGAAAGGCAACTTGATGCTGTCGATATAATTGCACAACATCATGTCTTAACTTGCATGGCTCCTTGGATAGAGAATCTAAATTTCTGGAAACTCAAGGACTCAGGTTGGAATGAAAGATTACTGAAAAGTCTATAATATGTAACCTGGCGGCATGGTGATCCCTTCCCCGATGAAATTGAGAAACTTTGGACCACTATTGCTAGCGAACCAAGAAACATTAGCCCTGTTTTGGATTTCTTAATCACAAAAGGGATAGAAGATTGTGATGCAAATGCATCTACAGAAATTAGTGGTGCATTTGCCACATATTTCTCAGTTGCAAAGCGAGTAAGATTATATTTAGAACGGGTATGTTCTCAGCGTATAATTGATCACCTGGTCTACCAGTTGGCTCAGAGGATGCTGGAGGATAGCATAGAACCAATTGGGCCAACTGCAAATAATAGTGATGTTGGTGGAAACTGTTTTGGAATTCTCTCAAGGGCCTGCGGTGCCCCAAACTGCATCTCTTGTGGACATCCAGCCACACATGTCACTATTACTTGTTCGGGGTCTCTTGATGGTCCGCTAAGGAATAGTAGTGGGACTCAGCTGGCGGACATCAGGTGTGACAGGCCGAAGTATCTCAGGCCCTATAGGTCCAATGCCTCCTGAGCTGAACATTTTTCCTGCAAATGCAGGCAGATCAGGCTAGCTCCTTCCGGCTTTGGTAAGTATGTCGGGGCCTTTAATGGGGGTGAGAAGTTCCACTGGAAGTCTGCTGAGTCGCCATGTGTCTCGGGACAGTGGAGACTACCTTATTGATACTCCAAACTCTGGTGAAGACGGGTTTTAAAACAAAACGGTATGAAACTGTGTTTGATTCCAGTGTGTACAATCGTACAATGATATATATGCACTATATACAAATGTCTGTGCACTAAATAAGGAAAGCAGTAAATGTATACAATTCTGATCCTATAGTTAAGCAAGGATTGATATAAGGAGATTCTTGATCTACCAATTGCTCTATCAATCGTCAATTACTGGGAATGCAGATCAAACCTTTATTTCTTTCTTTTAACACCCCCTCAAGTTGCACTATGAATGTCAATGATTCCCAACATGCTAGGATGTGTATGGAAGATTGGAGCACGCACAGGCTTTGTGAACAAAAATGCTATCTGATTACCAGTTCTCACATAAACAGTCTTCAATTCACCTTTCTTATTCAATATGACAATCTAATTCAATATGCTTCGTTCGCTCATGATATACTGGATTAGCAGTAATATGTAGCACGGCTTGATTATCACAAAACAATGTTGTAGCCTCAGGATGTTGTACGCTTAAATCTTTGAACACATATCTCAACCAACTAAGTTCACAAGCTGTTGCTGTCATAGGACGATATTCAGCCTCTTTTAATGATCGGGATACTATGGGTTGTTTCTTACTCTTCCATGATACAAGAGATTTGCTAAGAAAAATGCAGTAACCTGTTACTGACCGCTATGTGATTAGACACCTTGCCTAATCTACATCACAATACCCAATCAAATGAAGAGAATTGTGTGAATCAAATAGCAAACCTTGACCTGGATTAGCCTTGACATATTGGTGCAGTCGGGTTGCTGTTTGAAGATTATGTAGCTTGGGTTCCTACATAAATTGATTGAGTGTATTTATTGCATACGTAATCTCCGGCCTTGTTATTGTGAGATAAATCAACTTCCCAATCAATCGTCGATACCAAGTAGGATATTTGAGTGCATCACTCCCTTTATCAGTTAAGACCAAATTAAGCTCCATAGGCACATTTACAAGCTTCACTCCAAGCAGTCCAGCCTCCTTTAATATGTCCAACGTATAATTACATTGACAAACTGCAATTTCAACTTTGGAGCGTGCAACTTCTATACCAAGAAAATATTTTAGTGGTCCAAGATCTTTAATCTTGAAACAACTACTAAGAAATTTCTTTAAATTATCAATTGCTTTCTCATCATTCCCTATAATAACCACATCGTCAACATAAAGCATTATTACAGTGATGGAATTCTCATGAACATGTGTAAATAAGGAATAATCTGCATGAGGCTGTTGAAAACCAATCTCCTGAATTGCAGAAGAAAAACGTTGAAACCGACTGCGAGATGCTTGTTAAAGGCCATAGTGATTTATGGAGTCGACACACCATGTTCTTCCCCTGTCGACTATAACCAGGAGGGGGCTGCATATATACCTCCTTAATGAGTTCACCATATAGGAAAGCATTTTGTATATCCATTTGATGCAATAGCCAATCCCTGACAGCAACAACAACCAATAAACAACGAACTGTGATTAATTTTGCAACCGGTGTAAATGTGTCTTTATAATCAATGCCTTCACGTTGTGTAAATCCCTTGACAACGAGACGAGCCTTGTAATGCTCGTTGGTGCCATCAACATGGTATTTGATCTTGAATACCCATTTACAACCAATTGGGCGATGACCAGAGGAAGAAAAACCATAGACCATGTGTTATTACCCTCAAGTGCCCCAAATTTCAGAATCCATTGCCTCAATCCATTTATGATCAAGGCGAGCATGCTCATAGGTAGCTGGTTCAACTAATTGGGAGACATTATGCACAAAAGTTTGATAAGCAGGAGATAACCCATTGTAGGAAATATACCGATGAAGTGGATAACTAGTGCCGAACGTGGATGAAGAGTCAGAAACCATGACAAGCAAGTCAGAGTGGTTGGTTTTGTAGTCTTGAAGTTATGGTGGTGGCCGAGAGGGGCGGCTTGAGCATCTTGGTGGCTACAAAGGGTGGACAGAAACTGCAGAAGGTAAGAGAAAGGATGACGGGTGTAGAGAGGAAGATGATGGTGGATCAGAGGAAGATGGTGGTGGATCAGAGGAAGAGGCAGGCAGGGACGACATCGACACCGTCAGTGAAGACAGATGCATCTCGGAGCATGAAGGTTGATCGGTGTGAGGAGTAAAAGAGGTTACCGGCTGCTGGGAAGCTGGGGATGATGGGGCAGGTGGCTGAATATTAGTACTGAGCAGATCTCAAGTAAACGTTTTGTTTTATTTTCTTTTATTTTGAGAAAAGTATATGAAATTGTTTTATTTTTCTTTTACTTTTCCCGCTTACGTCTCGGGTTCGGTGTCGAGTGTTTGGAAACCACCAACACCGAGATCAGGGTGTGACACAAGCTAAGAGAATATCCAAAGATGGACTCATAATACATATCAATGCTCACATAATGTTTACAATTCAACCAAAGAAAACTACTAAATCTTCTACTCAAAAGACTAATACTTAAATGAACTTATGAAGGCCTAAAAATCATATAACCTACCTCAACAAACCAAATTACCACGACTTAATGCATCGAGGCCGAAAGACCATTTCGGTGTACCTTTCTAGACATAAAGGGGGGGTATAGTCTTTAGTCAAGTGAAGTAGGGGTTTGTCCCAGTAACGACTCGGTACTACTCGCCTCCATTTTCTTTAGTAGCAGGTGGCTCCTGAGTAGCCTATGCAGCTAAACAGATAGTAACGTTGGAATTCACCAAAGACGACTTGAATCCACAAGCTTATTTCCAAATTCACGAGAGATTTTTGAATCTAAGAGAAAATGAGATAAACTTAAGGATTATTAATAAAAGGAATGACGGCTACAACTGATAAAAATATCCTTATAATGGAGCAAATAAACAATAGGGTGACTAAACACCAAGCCTAAAATCTCATGGATTAAACGAAAATAAAATACCAAACAAATTATGAACTCAGATGGCCTAAAAACCCATATGTCGTGAAAAAGTGACGAGTTTGGTCTATTGGGCCGTTTCATTCTCAGAAATGTATTATAATGGTCAACCAGACACCGAACGCCAAATCTAAAGCATACTGGGTTTGGACTTGTCACGATTAATCTGATTTTCAATCTCCATGGTCATATGTTCTACATCAATAACAGTGTCTACCATAGAGCTTGACGACTCACCCATAACTTGTTGCTTCTTGTTTGTGCTTCCCTGAGGCCTACCTATCTTCTTTGGAGATATCTCGGTCTTTTTGATTTCTAACACCATGGAGAAGCCAAGATCTTCCGGGTCTAGGTCCAGAGACACCATGGCCAACGAGTGCATCAATATTTTCCCTCCATCATTGTCATCTTCCTCCCTATTACGACAGACTGTGGTAACGTTAAGACTCAAACCCTAACCGAATTGTTTTTTTTTCAGTTTTGTAATATTTCTAACCAAAACCGCATTTCAAAAAGGTTGGACCGATTATTCTGGTTGCATTATTTTTCTGTGCAGTGCAAATCAGTTTGAGTGTGAAACAAAAACCTGACGCCCAAATGTCTATCTAATAATTATGATTAGATATGAACAAAATTTTAATGTATTTAGAGTCCAAGTCTAAAAATATCATTCAAATATCAAGCAATTAACATAATTACCATGCTTTATTCTTTTAAAACAAACACACCAGCATACATCCATATAGCCATGTTATATATAACATAGATTATATGATTTTATTTCACATGCAATAATCAAAGCGAAAAACATGAAAATCGAAAAACTTAATATCCATTTTCGCAGGATACTCGATTAATTGCAACGCATGCAATAAACCTTTCAACCCACAACCGTCACTCTTCTGCTCAATCAAGCTATGGTTTCTAAGCCTTCATCGTTGGTCTCCAATGGCAGAGCTGGTACTTCTTGGATATTAATCCACTCTTCAAATTGCACCACTGACAATTCTTGTTCCGTGCTGGTGGTCGAGGTCAATGGGGTGGTTTGTGCTGACAATAGCGGTAGAGGTATGTTCTGTACTGTTCTGGATTCAGCTGTCGATCCCGGATCTTTCACAGTTGTAACCTCGATGTGGAAGTTATATGAATTAATTCCCGTAAACAACCCATCATCTTTCTGGTAAATAACTGTCTGACCGTTATAAAGCAAATCTCGCTGATAATAAGAGTAAGGCACGTCGCAAGTTCCCTGTGTTGCAATCGCTGCCAGATTTATCGAAGAGTTTGCCGGTACTGTGGCCGTGTACGTTTTCTCCACTGTTTGTTCGGATTCAAGAGTTTCTCCCCACTCATAAGATCCAGAATACTCTGCATTAGCGGTGACCTCACCACCGCCGATAAATGGGACTTTGAAGCTTGCGGTGACACTGATGCCGACCATCCACGAGTGGCTGGAGGTCCACGTGGTGCTCTTACTCTCCGTGTACGTGAACTTGAATTCCACCGTGTTATCTTTGGAGGTGTTATTGATGGCGTTAGCAGTGGCCATGGTGAGCGGGGTCTCGCCATAGATAATGGCATTCTCCAGGTCAAAATTAGTGTTGTAGATCCTCCTCTCGTGAACGAGTTCGTCTAGGGTTAAGACTGCCTCGCTATTAATGCTGGCGTGCAGTGCGCGTAAACCGTCTGTTATACCCCAGGACGGGAGGGTGTATTGGCAACAAAATAGGTCACTGCCCAAGCTTCTTAGAGCGACGGCACCGCTGTTGAACTTGACCGGCCAAAACATGGTGTTCAGGTCGGTGGTGCCGCCAGTTGAGTCGGCCATAATAAAGTTGGCGGATGACTCGACAAACCTCAAGTACTTTCCGGTGTGGGACGACTTGATCTGCGCCCTTCCATGGCCATCAGTGATTAACTCGAACCCGGAATCTGAATCACCCTTGTCGGTAGATGAGAAGGTCGGGTACGACGTCGTTGTAGCTCCCACCTTAAGGTATTTCCCGTTGACGCCTTTGAGAGCCACATGCTTTGGCAATATCACCATTGTTTCCAGGTCAAGGATATTATAGGTACCCTGATGATTCGGACCGTCAGAAGTTAATCTCAAGGACCTGATTCCACCACTATCCACTGCATATGTATAGCATTGTGATTGGACGTGGACCAAATACACCTGGTCGTGTTTGCCGGCTACAACTTCTCGAGCCTCAAACAGTGTACACCCCCATTTGGCTGTGTCCTCCTCTGGTTCATCTGCCTCCGGTGTAATGTATATACTAGCTGAATCTTTCCTCCGCAGATACTTCTTGTTCGCCCGGCATCTGAGATGTACTAGTCCCGACCCGGTGTTGGACGTCAGGACTTCAAACTTTGCTAACGGGCTGAAGACATTGGATCCGTTGAATTTGACGTAGCCTCTTGTTGAGGAATAAGAATCATCGCTGTAGTTCAAGTACAAGTTGAACCAGTTTGATTTCAGGGCGATAGTGGGTGGTAACAAGACCGACGCCATTGTTTGTCTGAATGAAGTGATCATCTCTCAAGCTAGCTAGGATGGATATATTAGTGATGATGTATCTTGTATTCTTGTTGGTGTGGCTACAGTTGCTCTCTAGGATATGTATCTTGTATTCTTGTTGGTGTGGCTGCAGTTGCTCGCTAGGATATGGATATATTGATGATGCATCTTGTATTCTTGTTGGTGCATGTGGCTATAGTATGGATATATTAGTGATCATGTATCTTGTATTCTTGTTATTTATACCACATCTTGCTATTATTTATATACCAACAATGGAGCAAGCTGGCTGGCTTTAGCCAATCTGACTCAAATGTTCAAAAATTATTGAAGTTCACATGTGAAATGTGGGGAATATCACGCATTCATGCACCACCGTTGGCTAACTTGCACCATTCTATGTCAATTAACAATTTGTATCTATTCACGTTTTAAATGAAAAATGCCAGTGATCTATAGTCGGTCCCCTCGTCTTCGTCTCTACGCTTGGCTGATCTGGATATCTATGTCTTGTTGTGCATGGATAACAAAGTTAATTGAGAATTGTTTAGTAGTTTGAAACTCGTGCGTGTTTATCGATCTCCTATTATATATATATATGTATCTTCCTGTCACAACACTTAGTTGGACTTTTCAGCCGAGATTACCGAGCTAACCGACTTCCGAGCCGTACCAGCGCTTTCGATAACCGCCGTTGTCAAAAACCGCCCCGTCAGCTCAGAAATACCGTACCGATGATAGATGTACGGTACGGTGCGATACCGGTATACAATACGGGATTGATTAATCAAGAAACCATCGAGAAAAAAATTCAAACCTGAAGTCACTACCAGAATAAGTATCATAGCCGACGAAAAAAAATTAACAGGCCGACGAAATTTTTTTTCGTCGCCTAAGTGAAATTTTCGTCGGCTAAAGTGGACTTTTAGCCGACGAAATGTTGTGTCGTCGGCGAAAATAGTTTTTTTCGTCGGCTATAGTCTGTGAACTATAGCCGACGAAATTTTAAAACTTCAGCCGACGATATATATAATTTCGTCGGCTAAAAGTCTTTATATTTCCTGATCTAGACAGTAGCTGATTTGAAAGAAAAAACGGGAGAAAAAGTTTTGGGGTTGGCGAAATTGTTGGGTGTTGTCGAAATCTGTCCGAAATTAGTTTGTGGAGCTATATATAGGTACGTATATGTGTATATATCTTGTTTTTGAGTTGATTTAAGAGTTTTATTTTCGTTATGCATTGATTTTGAGTTTTAATTAGAGTTGATTATATTGTGTGATTGAGTTGATCGATTTGGGTTTGATAATATATATGAAGTTGTTGTTATATATATATATTAATTTGATTATATTAATTAGTAATTATTATATATATGCATGTATATATATATATATATATATATATTAATTGTACGTTAACTGCAGATATAATATAAATTGAATGATTCGTAAATTTAATTAATTAGCGTTTATACATATATATTATGTTATCTTCTCAGGATATGGATAAGAGTTGGATTTCGCTTCCAAAATGGGACAAAAGATATGCTAAAGGAGTTGTTAGTTTTATTGAATATGTCATGAATAATGCTAAAGGGAATACAATTTTCTATTGTCCGTGCACTAAATGTCAGTGTCGCAGCGATATGTATCGATTTCCAATTGACAAGGTTTGGCAGCACCTTAAAAGTAATGGGTTTTGGGAGAAGTACACATGTTGGATATATCACGGTGAAACATCATCAAGGGGTCCGCATGATCATGGGCAATTTTCTGAGACGGGCAGTACATCCAACAATCCAACAACGGCCTTCATCAGCGATATGTTTCTTTATGAGAGGGGTGTATGCTCTGAAGGACCGTATATGTCTGAGCCGGTGCAGCCCTTCCCTAGAGTTGTGAACACTGCTGGTATTGACAGGTACAACAAACTACTTGCTTTCCAACAGACCCCTGTGTACCCCGGTTGTCAGAAAACGGTTCTTGAAAGTGTGATGGACGTTATGAAGATTAAAGTTGAGACAAAATCGACTGTGAAGGCTGTTGATGAGTATCTATAGTACACTGCTTCGATGCTGCCCCACGGTCATCGTCTTCCTACCACTCATCATAAGGTCCGATGTATACTGAAAGATCTTGGGCTTTCCTACATCAAGATCCATGCATGCAGATATGATTGTGTTCTCTTCTGGGGTAAAGATCCAGAAGGGAATGACCTTGGTGACCTTGACACATGTCCAGTATGTCAGAGTGATAGGTATAAGTTGACTCCTGCAGGCAATAGGAAACCTATGAAGGTACTTCGGTATTTCCCGTTGAGGGATAGGCTGGAACAGTTGTACATGTCATCACACACGGCCAAATCTATAAGATGGCACGCTGATAGGGAATTGCAAGGCGAAGATACGCTCATACACCCTGCTGACGGGGAGGCCTGGAAGCATATAGACAGGGAGTTTCCTCATTTTGCGTCTGAGGTCTGAAATGTGAGGCTCGGGCTCTCATCCGACGGTTCAATCCTTTTGGCAACATGAGTCTTCAATACAGTGTATGGCCGGTGATTTTGATACCATACAATCTTCCTCCATGGATGTGCATGAAGAAGGAATACAATATGTTGAGTTTGTTGATTCCGGGACCCGGTTATCCAGGGAAGTGTCTCGATGTGTATTTGAGACCCTTGATTGAAGAGCTTAAGTTTTTTCGGGACGTTGGTCATCCCACTTATGATAAGTTCATGCACGAGATGTTCCAGATGCATGCTATGGTTGTTGGTACCATTAGTGATTTTCCTGCTCGTGGGATGTTGTCGGGCAACGTTGTTAGGGGATACAAGGCTTGTCCAGAGTGCCTAAGCGATGAGGGGAGCAGTAGTCATTGCAACAAGATATGTAGATTGGGTCACCGTACTCTCCTTCCGTATGATCACGAATGGCGGTTCGATGACAAGGCATTTGATGAGACTGTAGAACTTGGTGTGCCTCCTAGAAGATGGACAGGGGAAGAAATATTAGCAGTGCTTAATGAGTATGATTTTGGGCAGCTCAGCAATCATCCTAATATAGTGGCGGCAATACCTGACAGACCCGACAGGTATAAATTTTAGACACATAAGAGCATATTCTGGGAACTCCCATACTGGAGTAAGTTGTTGATCAGACACTACCTAGATGTGATGCACATAGAAAAGAATGTGTGTGACAGTGTGGTGGGAACCGTGCTGAACTTGGAGGGAAAGATGAAAGACGGTCCGAAGGCACGCATTGATCTTAAAAAAATGGAGATACGAAGACATTTGTGGTTGAAAGAAGGGAAGAAAAAAATGCCTCAAGCTCCGTACACCGTGAAGCCTGAACAGAAGAACGTAATTTTCAGGTGGTTGAGTTCTGTGAAGTATCCTTCAGGCTAAGCAGGAAATATAGCCCGGTGTGTAAACATTCGGGACAATAAAATGTAAGGGTTAAAGAGTCATGACTGTCATATTCTGCTACAACGTCTCTTCCTTATTTTCATTCGACCCTTTCTTCCCCGTCAGGTGGTGGAGCCGTTAGTAGCGTTGTCAAGATTCTTCCAGAAGTTATGCACAAGGGAAGTGACAAAATCTGATCTCCGGGAAATGCAACAGGACATTATTTATATCATGTGTAAATTTGAGAGAATATTTCCTCCAAATTTTTTTAACATCATGCCACACCTGATGATCCATCTTCCCGAGCAATTGTTGCTTACCGGTCCAGTACACTATACTTGGATGTATCCTATGGAAAGGTATGTTTTTTACACCTAATGTTTTTGTTGAATACATGTTCATTGTATAATCGTAACATATGACAACAAATTTATTTATTTACAGACAACTTGGAGACTACAAAGCTTATGTGGCTAACAAATCCGCGCATGAAGGATGTATAGCAGAAGCATATATTGCGCACGAGTGCGTCACCTACATGAAGTTGTATCTAGGAGCATTGAAGGAAACTCCACAAACCATACCGGTTGATGAACCGAAGTTTAACCTTTCCATAGTCTCAAATGATGTTGAAGTTTATGGAATTTTACCAGAGTCCTACAAGTTGCAACCCCATGAGCTCGTCATAGCCCATTGGTGAGTATTGATTAACTGTCAAGAAGTTGAATACTGGAAAGACATCCATCTACACTGTCCAGACATTCAAGGTGATCTCGATTACCACAACAAGGAGTTCGCGAACTATTTTGGCGATTGGGTATGTAATTCTTTAACTCTGTTCATGGCTCATTGATTGCATAATTATTCATATTTACAATACATTGAATCTTTGGTTGCAGATGAACCATATTCAATTTGATGGTCACCCAAATTGGTCTCACGAACTAAGACTTCTAGCTATGAAGCCGATAATGTCAAGAGTTTACCCGATTTGCAAGGTCAATGGCGTGCAATTTATATGTGAAATGAGAGACAACAAACGAAGAACACAGAATTCTGGGGTTATGGCGCATGGTGGCCAGAATGGAGTTGATTATTATGGTGTTCTTGATTCAGTGGTGGAACTCGTTTATGGGCAAGGCATGACCGTGCACCTGTTCAAGTGTAGATGGTTTGATACTAGAAGCTCGCATAGCATGAAGATTGATCAGTACGGGATTTTATCGGTGAACACTGGTACAAGCTGTTACGAAGATGACCCGTTTGTTTTTGCGACATCGGTGAAACAAGTGTTTTATCTTGATGACCTTGTTAAGGGTGACGCGTGGAAAGTAGTCAATCTTGTGCACCCTCGAAACATTTACCGGGCGGCTACACTTGGAGAGGCTGAAGACGAGGAAGAAAATGTTGCGTATCAAGAACACAGTGCAATAGGTATTCCTGACTCTACAATTCGCCTTAATAATTTTAAACCAGCTCGTTCGGTTCAAATTCGTGATTTAGACGCTCGCCTTATTGATGTGGATCCAAATCAAGAAACAGACGACGACACTTGTGATGTAGAAATGCATAGATTACCGGAAATTAATTCTGACACCGAAGAAGACTCATCGGATGATTCTGATTACGAGCCTTCTTAGTTATTTGAATTTGTAATACAATTTGATGTGTTTTATATGGTACAAGCTCTACAATTCATAATGTATCTTAATGTTGGTTATATATGCAGGAAATTGTTATGGGTACGGTTAAACCAACTGTTTTTTTTTATCTATTTGACAGTTTTAGCCGACGAAACATGTTGTATTTCGTCGGCTAAAAGTATCTTAGCCGACGAATACCCTAATATTTCGTCGGCTAAACCCTAAACCCTAACCCCTAAACCCTAAAGTATAGCCGACAAATACCCTAATATTTCGTCGGCTTAAGTTAAATGAATAAAATAATAATTTATACCGCTAGTTGCGTCTCCTCGATATGAAACTATTTGTAGTTGAAGGTCCGGACAGAATACGTAATTTAGGTGGCCAAATCACCGTTTGTTTGTGTTTAGGGGTTTGACCAACGGGATTGACCGTGCGGATCGAGCCCTCTCCATTTTCTTTCACCATTTTCGACGGTTTCTGGCCTCCACTCCGCCTCCCTCATCTCCCAAACAAATTAGGTATGCAATTTCATGTTTATATTGTATTATAGAACAAATTTCATTTGTTTTTTAATATATTGCATTATATTGAATTGTGTTGAATTATATTGTGATAATGTTGAATTGTATTACGTTGTGATAATGTTGAATTATATTGGGTGTATTTACTGAATTTGGGTGTATTTGGGTGTATTTGGGTGAATTTAGGTGTATTTGGGTGTATTTGGGTGAATTTAGGTGTATTTGGGTGTATTTGGTGATTTTTAATATATTTGGAAATTGGGTGTATTTGGGTGTATTTGGGTGAATTTAGGTGTATTTGGGTGTATTTGGTGATTTTTAATATATTTGGAAATTGGGTGTATTAAGTAAATTGGAAATTTTTAATATGGTAGGGTATATTAAAATATTGAATGGTATATTTAATATATTTAAGTATATTTGTTAATGTTGTTCATTTTTATTATTTTATACATTTAACAAAATATTAATTATATTATTTAGGATGAAAGGATTATTCAGTAAATCGAAGAGTTCGAAGGGCCACAGGGGTGAATCGTCTGAGGGAACGTCTAGCAACCCTCGGGGTTCGTTTCAGGGCCCAATGACGGCCCGACGGGCGTCTCTTCTGGAGCCGACACATTCCTCCAGGCAGCCAGATGCCCCTCCCGCCTCCAGGCCGCCTAGCGCCCCTCGCTCCTCCGGCCAGCCGGACGCCCCTCGCTCCTCCAGGCAGCCTAGCGTACCTCGCTCCTCCAGGCAGCCCAGCGTCCCTCACTCTTCGAGGCAGCTGTGGCCTCCGACTCAGGCGGAGGTGTCTGCACCACGTATGCTTGAGATACATAGGGCACGGGCATCGGGCCTTACTGCATCGGAGGGTGGGTCTTCCGGGGTACAGATGCCGCCGCCTCTTCTCTTCCTTCCGCGCTTCATACCGGCAATACCTGCAGGTGACCCCATCAGCGGTGTATCTGTTCGTGCCATTTGCTACAGAGTTAATTTCTGCGAGGGTATCATCTTCGGCGACAGAGTCGGAGTCCGTCGCATCCGCCCCAACGCCCTCAGGTAATGATTATATAAGTAATTTGTTATGTTATAATGTTATAATTATTAATTTACTAATCATCAATTTATGATAGGCACCGTCGGAGCCAAGCCGACAAGGAAGAAGAGAGGTCCGGTCACGGGGAAAGCTCTCGAGAAGACAGTGAGTACCTCGGGAAGGATCGTCATTGATACTGACGAGGATGGGAACGTAGTATCGGGCGGCAAGACGAGGATGTACTCTGGCCGCGTGGGAGCGCTTATTAGGGATAGAGTCCCTATGTTGTGGTCAGACTGGGGCGAGGTCCCACAGGAGGTTAAGGACATGGTCCACAACGCCATGTCGGTAAGTATAACAAAATTCATATTTAACATTATTTATTACATTGTAGATTTATGAACGTCTAAACTAATAAATGTTTAAATGCAGGCGTGGTTTGACGTTCTCGAGTACCTGAGGAACACCTGGGCGGACGTTGTGCACGGGGGAAGGTACGTTGCAAAGTTAAGGACAAAAGAAAATTATGTATAATTAATAATATTTATATTTTTTTTGGCGTATTACAGGTACAAGGAGTGGAAGAACGAGTTACGGACCCACTGGACTACGCATGGGAACGAACGTTCTGGCACCCCCCTTGAGTTCCAGTTCAGGGAGTATGAGTGGCGTTGGCTTCTGATATCGGAATTCAACAACCCACATAAACAGGTAATTAAAAATAATTATTTATTATATTGAATTATATTTAATACGTTTTAAAATATTTTACTAATTTGATTCATTTGTAGGCCGTTTCCCGGGTGAACGCTCAAAACCGGCAACGCAACATGAGGAACCATCATGCCGGTTCTAGACCGTTCGCATCGTTGATGGAGGAGGCAGCCAGGGAACATCCAGAGGTCAACCGGTACGTCTATACGTACGAGAAGGCATATCCTGACGCCCAGGAGGATATTGTAAGTCGTTTTACGTTTTAAAATTTAGTAAATTATATGTATATATATATATTTTAAAATGTTAATTAATTTTTTTTCCTATCAAATTAGGCGAGGGTGAGGCAGGCTAGTGACGAGGTGAGGGCTGCTATAGTCAGGGAGACATGGCCTGACACGCAAGAGGAAGACATGCCCGAAGCCATGTCCCGGATCGACAGTTCGGATCTCAGCGCTGGGGCCAGGATCATGGGCACAGCCTTCCCACCGCGAGGAAATAACTTCTACTGTCGGGGTCTGGGAAAGAAGGGCGAGGGGGTACTGAAGACCACTCCTGGGTTTCAGAAAAAAAAGGAGCCTCGACCAGCAGCAGAACGACTCAGCTTGAGGCGGAAGTTCAGATGTTACGGGAACAGCAAGCCGCCCAAGCAGCATATACTGCCGAGAGAGAGGCCGCCCAAGCAGCATATACTGCCGCTCTACAGGAGTACAATGTAGCAGTCTATGCCGCCCAGCAGGCACAGCAGCAACAGATGTTCCAGTACATGCAAGATTTTTCAGCTGCACAGCTTCAGGGACTTCCGCTTCCGCCCATGCCCACGCCTATTCTCTTACCTCAGCCGCCGCAACCTCCCCAACCTTCCCAACAACCTCATCCTGGCGCAGATATTGATTTAGACGATATCAACTTCATTTAGTTTTTTAAGTTTATGAACAATTATTTATTTAGTTTTTTAGGTTTATGAACAATTTATGAATTGAAAATTTAATGCAAAATGTTTATGTTACTTTTGATGGTGTGTTGTTGTTGGTTATGAAATTGTTTCTGTAATTTGCAGCTTGCTTGGATGGTAATGTATAAATTTTGTTTGGGTTTCTAGTATAAAAGTACTATAGCCGACGAAATTTACCATATTTCGTCGGCTATGCTATTTTTTTTCCCAACAACCTTTAGCCGACGAAATTTGCCATATTTCGTCGGCTTTTCTCTATTTAATTTTAAATTTTTAAAATACTTTAGCCGACGAATGAACTATATTTCGTCGGCTTTTCTCTATTTCATTTTTAATTTTTAAAAAAACTTTAGCCGACGAAATATTAATATTTCGTCGGCCAAAGTCATACGTATAAGCCGACGAAATATCAATATTTCGTCGGCTAAGTGTTGGATTATAGCCGACGAATTTTTTATATTATTTCGTCGGCTAAGTGTTGGATTATAGCCGACGACGGATTTTATTTCGTCGGCTATAAGTATAGCCGACGAATTATAGCCGACGAATATGGTAACATGCCGACGAAAAAATTTCGTCGGCTAAAGTGCTTATCCTGGTAGTGAGTAAAGGCTTTTAATCGATATAAGCACCCTGGTTCTCAACAATATACACCCTGGTTCTGAGAAACACAACAACTCAGGCTTTTAACGTCGGCTAAACCCTAAATTTCGTCGGCTAAGAAGTCGTCGAGAAAAAGCCGGCGGTCAAGACTTTAGCCGACGAAATTAATGTTCATCGTCGGCTAAAGTCAGTTATTTAGCTGACAAAGAAATTTTTCATCGCTTAATTTCTGGACTTTAGCCGACGAATTTTTAGACCTTAGTCGAGTAATTTTGTCGGCTAAAGTTCACATACTATAGCTGACGAAAAAACCACTTTAGCCGACGAAAAAAAATTTTGTCGGCCTGTTTTTAGATATTTCGTCAGCTAAAGACTTTTTTCTGATAGTGAGTGATCATGTATCTTGTATTCTTGTTATTTATACCACATCTTGCTATTTATTTATTTATATACCAACAATGGAGCAAGCTGGCTGGCTTTAGCCAATCTGAATCAAATGTTCAAAAATTATTGAAGTTCACATGTGAAATGTGGGGAATATCACGCATTCATGCACCACCGTTGGCTAACTTGGACCATTCTATGTCAATTAACAATTTGTATCTATTCACGTTTTAAATGAAAAATGCCAGTGATCTATAGTCGGTGCCCTCGTCTTCGTCTCTACGCTTGGCTGATCTGGATATCTATGTCTTGTTGTGCATGGATAACAAAGTTAATTGAGAATTGTTTAGTAGTTTGAAACTCGAGCGTGTTTATCGATCTCCTATATATATATATATATATATATATATATATATATATATATATTCCATGTCACAACATAGCTGGACTTTTCAGCCGAGATTACCGAGCCAACTGACTTCCGAGCCACCGCTTTCGATAGCCGTCGTTGTCGGAAACCGCCCCGTCAGCTCAGAAATACCATACCGATGATAGATGTACGGTACGGTACCGGTATACAATTTCTAGTTTTACGATATTACCGTATTGTACCGTACTGACGTATTTGGTATGACCGTACCAGCTCGGAAAACTAATCCTAACCGTCCAATCCTATCCTTTATAGTATTTGGCTAATACTTTCTGCCCTTCTCTCAGTCAGCACCTCTCTTTTATCTGTTCTATGTCGCTCTCGAAATCACTCTCTCTAAGTCTCTGGGTCCCTCGCTCTCTTCTCTCTGTTTCTCACAGGCTCATTCCCTCGGTCTCTTCGCTCTTCGTCTCTTCTCTCTATTTCTCACTGACTCACTCTCTGTCTCTTGCTCGGCTCGACTTCTCCAAGACTGATGGTTCAGCGAGGCGCGCAAGGCAGAGGAGCCGGAGGAACGCAAGGCCTAAGTCGTATGAGTATGACATGTATGTTTCTCATTTATTAGTTTCTTTGATTTCAATCAGTTGATTAGAGTAGAGTTTAATTTATTGATAAATAGAGTTGAACGATGTTTAGAGTTGAATGATGTTTGGATTTGAATGATTAAAGTTGACAAATGATGATTATTGATTGTTGATTGTTGATGAATGATGATGGGTGACTTGTTGATGATTTTCTTTTTTCTTTGTTTAGTTAATACGCAGACTAGTAGCTCATCCCCATCTACCCAATTCATTGCAAAAGCAGAGGGAACCACACCTTTAGACAATGCCTCCATCCTTTGGACAATGCCTCCACCACAAGTTAGGCTTGGACAATGCCTCCACCACAAGTTAGGCATAAAAGAAAAGAGTCTTCCAAATCTAGTTGTCTATGGGAAACCTTTACCAAATCCAAGCTCCCAAACTCAGATGTAATAGATCCTGATTGTTGCACATGCAACATTTGTGGTCAAAGGGTCCCGTGTGCAATTAAGAGGAATGAAACAAATTCAATGTGGAATTATATAGTTAGGCAATGTGAGTCACACCTCTTACATCTCTAACCTGAACATGATGCCAAACAGACCAAGCTTAACATAGATAATGTGTCTGGAGGAAGACCTCATAAGTATAATCGTAAGAGGTGTGATGATAAGTGTATAGAGATGATTATTAAAGATGAACTACCATTTAGGCATGTGGAGAATGAGGGTTTTAAAGAGTTTGTTAAGGAGTTACAACCGGAGTGGATTCCATTTAGTAGAAAGCAGGTTGCCCAGAGTGTATTGGATAAGTTTAATTATGAGACAGGGTTTTGTTGAGTGGTTTGAAGGCAGCAGACACAAGAATATCAATCACTACGGACACATGGAACTCAATTCAGAACATAAATTACATGGTACTTACTGCTCAATTCATAGACATTGATTGAAAATTGCACAAAAGAATCATAAACTTTTGTCCAATTGTCAATCATAAAAGAGATGACATTGGGAGAGTTGTGGAGCAATGTTTGAGACAATGGGAGATTTCAAAAGTCTTTACCATCACTGTGGACAATGCATCTGCAAATGATGTGGATGTGCAATACATGAAGAGAATGTTGAGAGATATGAAGACTTTGATGTTTGATGAGGAGTTTTTGCATCTTGGATGTGCTTGTCCTATTATTAATTTAATAATGAAGGATGGGTTGAAAGAGTTAAAGAGTTCGTCTTCTAGGCTTGATAAATTTAAGGAGTTTGATGTTTTGGACAACTGTAGGGCTAATGCTAATGTTCCTTTGGATGTTATAACATGGTGGAATAACACTTTTCTTATGTTGGAAGCTGCATTGAAGTATGAAGTAGTGTTTAGGAGGATCGTAGAAGTAGATGCTGCATTTATCAGTTATTTTAGGGACAAGGATGGACCACCAGAGTATGATCATTTATCCCGTTACTCTCAGGTCACGCACCGGAAATCAGGACAACAGTGCTCAACATATCACATCACCATATAAAAATCATTCACGTCTAGCCTCGGGTTTTCTTGGCCCAATCATAAATCATTTATCTTTTAATATAAAGAAAACTTTTTCGAGACATCGACCACGAGCATACACAAAATCATGTACTTTCTCATATATATACAAAACCACTACCAAGGGGGGTTTAGCTTCCCTACCTGGAATAGCCGTTCCTTTCGTAAGCTCCAAGCATCTAGGAACCGCCTCGGATAAACCGAGGTCACCGCGTAAGCTACCTCGTCCAAATGAATTACTGCAGAATTAGAGTAACTTAGCAACTAAGAAACAATAATAGTCAACAGACCTCAGCATTCCTAGTTTGATCAGGATTGATCACATTGACTAAGTTGACCAACCAATTCCTTTTTATGGCACTTTAACCTTTTCGACTTGTTTTTCCGGTTATCGACTCTTTACTCAATTTACCGAAAGTCCGACTTAGCTTCCGAACTTTCCTTTACCATTTTAATGACGTTAGGGTGTTACATAATAATTCGTTGAATTACTATGGATACCCAACGTGTCACACTAACCAAATCTTTAACCTTGAGTCGATTTACGTGAATTACCAAATTCACTTAACACTGTCAACTTGACATTTTCTAGAATTTCCAGTTATCAGTTTCCGATAACAATTTAACAATTTAACCAAATTGTGTCAAACTTCGTTGAACTTCAATTCTTTACTAAATCATTTTTCTGAAAATGAGACTTTCCCAAAATGGAAAGTTTTCCAAATGAGTAGGTTTCCAAACTTAGAAGGTTTCCTAAAATGGAAAGATTCCAATTACAGTTAGTTTCCGTTTTTAGTAAGCTTCCTTACGTAAATTTCGATTACGACACTTTAGCCCGACTAAAAGGAAACAACACATTTTGAGGGATTCAAAGATTACCTTCTCGACATTTCAGCCGGTTTCACTGCCCCTTCAGAATCGTTACCGGATTCCGGCAACTTGCTGGAATCCTCTGCCGGATTCCGGTCAACTTACCGGAATTTCGCCAGAGTTTCCCTCATTTCTTCGTCACCAAGTTACGACAAACATGCAGGAAAACAACATCAATATCAATTCTCCAACAACAACACAGTACAATAAAAACAATAACACAGTAGCATTCAGACAGCTTTTAGAAGGAGAAATCCTACCCTCTGTGTCTCTGCCCCAATTGATGTCAGTAGCCCCAAATCTCCACTCACCCTCTACCTGCCACTGCCCCAAACCCAAACCACTGCCACTGCTCCAAAACCTCACCAGCTGCCTCCAAGCTCCTCCGAAACAGCACACAGGTGTCCAAGACTCGCTCAAACTCCCAGAAAAGGTCGCCGAAGGAGGGAGAAGAGAAACCCAGGAAAAACCTGAAAACAGTGGAAAAACAGTGAAATGAGGATTTTTCGATTAGGGCTCGATTTAAAGGTTTAAAGGCATGGAAATGAAGAGGAAGAGAAGAGGCGAAGAACCATACTGGTTGAAGGTCGAGTCGCCGCCTGGTTCGCCGGAAATTGGCCGTTGACCGCCGAGCCTTTTTCTCGATCGTTCTCCCTCCACAATGGACGATACGGTGATCCATGGACTGGGATGGATAGAGGAGGAAGAGAGGAATAGAAAGAAGGTGGTCCGCCGCCCTGTGGTGGCCTGAGTCGCCGGCACCAGGAGGAGGACAGCGGAGAAGACGAGAGCTAGAATCGGAGTTCTGTTGACCGAGTGGGGAGGTTTGACTCGGTCAAACCTCTCTTCTCTATTTATAGAGAAATGAACGGCTGAGATCAGATCTTGAAAAGATCTGACGGTCCAGATTTAAAGAAGGTGAAAAGTAAAAGTTAAATGGTAAAAACTCTTTTTACCGGATTGACAATTAAAAGTTACCGAAAACTTCGAAAATTCGTAGAAAATAAACCGAAGTTCCAAAAAATAATCCGAAAATACCGGGAGACTCGTGTCGACATGTGCTATGACATCGAGTCATTAAATCAGGTATTTGGAGAAATTTTAAAAAATCGAAAATGAACGTGGTCGTTCACTCGCGAAGTTACCGAATGCGACTTAAACCTCAGTAACTCGCCATTAACCACGGTTAAAACGTGCGGGGTCTCACACTCTACCCCCCTTAAAGAAATTTCGCCCTCGAAGATAACTTGAGCTGACAAAAAAAATAGGTCGACCGACAAAAATTTATGTCGGCTAAATATATAATCATTACTAGAAAAATAACTTGAGCCGATAAAAAACAGGTTGATGATCAAAAATTTTCGTCGGCTAAAATATACTTTAGTCGATAAAAATTTCTCCTCGCCGGCTAAAGATTGTCATCGTTGGCTAAAAGACTATAGCCGATGAAAAAAAATCGTCGCTTAAAATTTGAAAATTTCGTCGCCTAAAGTATAGACTATAGGCGACGAAATATTTAATTAAAGAAGACAAAAAAATTTTAGACTTTAGCCGATGACTCTACATCTTTCGTCATCTAAAGTACTTTAGTTGATGAATTTGTATTTTTCAATGCCTACAGTAATTTTTCTGTATTTTCACATTTTAGCCGATGACTTAGTATATTCTTCGACTAAAGTGATCAGGTTTCAGGTCAAAGCCTAGACAAGTTGCGTCTCATCATAGTGAGAGTTTGTTGTGTAGAAGGTTTGATCAAAATACCCCATATAGATGAAGATATGAGTGTTTCTGTGTGTTATAAGATTAGGGTAGACTGACCGATCGAGTCCTTAATGTTGTCAGATCAAGTTGAATTTTTTACCATAGATATCTTTCAACATAATGATTATATCAGACGGTCGGATAAGCGTTTGTAAATTTTGATCATTGGAATCACAACATGTCTACTAATATTGTAAAACTTGTTAATTAAGTAAATGCACAACTTTGAAAACCAACTCTACATAGAACTGAAAACCTCACTACCAGAGTAAGTACTTTAGCCGACGAAGGAAATTTTCTTCGGCTAAAGTGTGTACTTTAGCACTTTAGCCGACAAAAAAAGCCTTCGTCAGCCAAAAAAATTTTGTCGGCGAAACTCCATAATTTCATCGGCTAAAGTCCATAATTCTTCACCTAAAGTCCATAATTTCTTCAGCTAAAGTTAAGTCCATGAAGTCACTTTAGCCGACGAAAAAGTAATTGTGTCGGCTAAAGTTTTTTTTGTCAGCTTTAGTATTTATATTTTAGCCGACGAAAAAAGTAATTTATTGTCGGTTATAATATAATAAATAAAATAAAAAATATTTAAATATTTAAATTTAATAGACGAAAGTAAAAGAAACAAAAGAAGAAAATAAAAAAATTAGGCGACGAAACTCAAACTTTAGCTGATGAGTTAGATTTATTTCATCGGCTAAACTTTCCACAGTCAAACATTTTTGACCAACGGTTTGAGGTTTAGCCGACGAAATTTTAAAGTAATTTCGTCGGCTTAATTTTCCACGGTCAAACCTTGGTCAAAAATGTTTATCAATGGAAAGTTAGTAATATGAAACCTTGGAAAGTTTATCAATCTCCTATTATATATATAAGGGCCTGATCAAGTGCGAAAGTCCGCATTTTAAAAAAAATACGGATTTTTGTAATTTGATCCACTTTTCAATCATGATTTTTCATCTTAACCGCTCACAATGTAGATATATGTGAGTAGATCATCTCTACAAAATTTCATTTAATTTAGAGATTATTAAGGTATTTAAATATGTGATTTAGAACGGAAAAAACTAACGGTTCAAGTTGAACAGTTTTATTACGTTCATAGTTTTGATTCATTTTGGATGTCTTAATGATCTACAAATTTGCTAAAAATTTATAGAGATGATCTACTCACATATATCTACATTGTGACACGATGAGAAACCATGATAAAAAAGTGGATCAAAATTGCAGAAATCCGCATTTTTTTTAAAATTCGGACGTCCGCACTATAACCGGGTTATATATATATATATATATATATATATATATATATATATATGACTCACATAGGGCTGGAATTTTCGGATTACTAAACAATTTTCTTTAACAAACTCTTTAAAACCCTCATTCTCCACATGCCTAAATGGTTGTTCATCCTTAATAATCATCTCTATGCACTTATCATTACACCTCTTACGGTTATACTTATGAGGTCTTCCTTCAAACACATTATTTACGTTAAGCTTGGTCTGTTTGACATCATGTTCAGGTTGGGGATGTAAGAGGTGTGACTCACATTACCTAACTACATGATTCCACATTGAACTTGTTTCATTCCTCTTAATTGCACACGGGACCCTTTGATCACAAATTTTGCATGTGCACCAATCAGGATCTATTACATCTGAGTTTGGGAGCTTGGATTTGGTAAAGGTTTCTCATAGACGACTAGATTTGGAAGACTCTTTTCTTTTATGCTCAACTTGTGGTGGAGGTTGTCAGGTTTCAGCTTGTGGTGGAGGGCATTATCCTAAGGATGGACGCTGAGGTTCTAAAAGTGTGGTTCCCTCTGCATTTGCAGTGGATTGGATAGATGGGGATGAGCTACTAGTCTGCATGTTAACTAAACAAAGAATAAAGAAAATCATCAACAAATCACCAATCATCAATAATCAACAATCATCATTTGTCAACTCTAATCATCAACTCTAAACATTATTCAACTCTAAACATCGTTCAACACTATTTATCAACAAATTAAACTCTAGTCTAATCAACTGATTGAAATCAAAGAAACTAAGAAGTGAGAAACATAAATGTCATACTCATACGACTTAGGCCTTGCGTTCCTGCCACTCCTGTGCCTTGCGCGCCTCGCCGACCCATCAGTCTTGGAGAAGTCGAGCTGAGCAAGAGAGTGAGAGAGTGAGTCAGTGAGAAATAGAGAAAAGAGATGAAGAGAGCAGAGACCGAGGGAGTAAAGTCTAGAAATTAAGTGACGAAAAATTTCTTCGTCGGCTAAGACTTTAGCCGACGAAATTTAGGGTTTAGCCGACGTTAAAAGCCTGGGTTGTTGTGTTTCTCAGAACCAGGGTGTATATTGTTGAGAACCAGGGTGCTGATATCGATTAAAAGCCTTTACTTCAGGTTTGAATTTTTTTTCTCAATTGGTTTCTTGATTAATCAATCCCGGATTGTATACCGGTATCGTACCGTACCGTACATCTATCATCGGTACGGTATTTCCGAGCTGACGGGGCGGTTTTTGATAACGACGGTTATCGAAAGCGATGGTACGGCTCGAAAGTCGGTTAGCTCGGTAATCTCGGTAAGTGTTGTGACAGAGAAGATATATATATATCTATATATATAATAGGAGATAGATAAACACGCACGAGTTTCAAACTACTAAACAATTCTCAATTAACTTTGTTATCCATGCACAACAAGACATGGATATCCAGATCAGCCAAGCGTAGAGACGAAGACGAGGGGACCGACTATAGATCACTGGCATTTTTCATTTAAAACGTGAATAGATACAAATTGTTAATTGACATAGAATGGTGCAAGTTAGCCAACGGAGGTGCATGAATGCGTGATATTCCCCACATTTCACATGTGAACTTCAATAATTTTTGAACATTTGATTCAGATTGGCTAAAGCCAGCCAGCTTGCTCCATTGTTGGTATATAAATAATAGCAAGATGTGGTATAAATAACAAGAATACAAGATACATGATCACTAATATATCCATACTATAGCCACATGCACCAACAAGAATACAAGATGCATCATCAATATATCCATATCCTAGCGAGCAACTGCAGCCACACCAACAAGAATACAAGATACATATCCTAGAGAGCAACTGTAGCCACACCAACAAGAATACAAGATACATCATCACTAATATATCCATCCTAGCTAGCTTGAGAGATGATCACTTCATTCAGACAAACAATGGCGTCGGTCTTGTTACCACCCACTATCGCCCTGAAATCAAACTGGTTCAACTTGTACTTGAACTACAGCGATGATTCTTATTCCTCAACAAGAGGCTACGTCAAATTCAACGGATCCAATGTCTTCAGCCCGTTAGCAAAGTTTGAAGTCCTGACGTCCAACACCGGGTCGGGACTAGTACATCTCAGATGCCGGGCGAACAAGAAGTATCTGCGGAGGAAAGATTCAGCTAGTATATACATTACACCGGAGGCAGATGAACCAGAGGAGGACACAGCCAAATGGGGGTGTACACTGTTTGAGGCTCGAGAAGTTGTAGCCGGCAAACACGACCAGGTGTATTTGGTCCACGTCCAATCACAATGCTATACATATGCAGTGGATAGTGGTGGAATCAGGTCCTTGAGATTAACTTCTGACGGTCCGAATCATCAGGGTACCTATAATATCCTTGACCTGGAAACAATGGTGATATTGCCAAAGCATGTGGCTCTCAAAGGCAGATCCGGCGATTACCTTAGGTTGGTGGAATTTACAAATACGGTGCAGCCGACCTTTTCAACCACCGACAAGGGGCGTCCGGGGTCGTGGTTCGTGAGCTCTACAGATGGTGATGGAAGGTTTCAAATTATGTCGTTCTACAGCAACAAATACCTAAGGCACAACAGTGCTAACAATTGGATTCTCGCCGACTCTGCCGGCGATGCCACCGACCTGTCCACCTTGTTTTGGCCAATCAAGCTCAACAGTAGTACCCTCGCAATCAAAAGTTTGAACAACGACAAATTTGGTCAGCAATACACCGGCGAGGGTGTAACATACGGTTTCAGAGCTGTCAACCCCACCACTAATGAATGGACTCGCTTCACTCTAGAAGAACTCGTGCTCTCTAGGAGAATCTACAATACTGATTTTGACCTGAAGAACGCTATAATATATGGCGAGACTCCTCTCACCATGGCCAACGGAGACGCCACCAACGACACGGCTGCGGACAACACCTTGGAAATTAAGTTGAAGTACAGGGAGAGTAGGAGCAGCACGTGGAAATCCAGCCACTCATGGATGGTTGGCGTCAGTGTCACCACCAGCTTCAAAATTCCGTTCATTGGCGGCACTGATGTCACTGCTGACGCAGAGTATTCCGGATCCTACGAGTGGGGAGAAACTATTACCTCCGAAAATACTATCGAGACCACCTACACGGCTATTGTGCCGGCATACACTAGAGTACAAGTGAGATTGTTGGCAACCAACGGAAAGTGCGACGTGCCTTACTCTTATTATCAGCGGGACGTGCTTTATAACGGCCAAACTGCTATCTATAAGAAAGATGATGGGTTGTACACGGGTGTCAACTCATATAACTTCCATTACGAGGTCACAACTGTGAAAATGAATGAATCTGGAGCCGATTTGGTCGACACCAAAACAGTACAAAAGATACATGCGCCGGAATTGACTGGACCAACCATTGTGCCAATCCCAGTGACCTCGACCACCAGCCTGCAATTGGAACAAGAGACTGTCCAAGGTGCAGTAGCTATGTCAGTAGAGACCAACCAAGAAGTTGAAGAAACCGTAGCTTGAGAGAGCAGAAGGGTGACGGTTGCAGGTGGCATCCAGAATCCTTCACGAGACGAAAGTGGACATGTGCTTTTTCTTTTTTTTTCTTCGTTTTTGCTTTCATTGTTGCATGGTGTAGTAAGTCCATAAAACCTATGTTATATACCATGTATTAACATAGGTCATGCTTATTTGTTTGTTTGTTATTTAAGGAAATAAAATAGGTATTTTGCTTTTCTTTACCTAGTTCCGGGTGGAGTTAATTTCTTTTTTCATTACGGACCAAAACTAAAAAGTGTTCACAACTATAATTTTGACATATTTCAGAAGTCTCGATACATCATTTACAACTAATCCAAAAAAGAAACAACATTTTCAAACACTATATGTCAAAATTGCTAGTATATATGCATAGGTAACCTCTTTAAGGATGACAATAATCCCCAGCAGGTAGGATACCTATGGGTATATATTCGACTCTAACGGGTGAGATATACAGAGATAATCAGGTAACAGGGAAGAGGATACCCAATATTCAGATTTTTAAATCGAGTACGAGGCGGATATGCTATTTTGATATTCGTCTCCATCCCGTACCTATTATGGATAGAAATATATATATATATATATATATATAATTAGAGAAAAACCCACCAATAAATTTGACCATCTATGAATATACTCATTCACATTTCTTTTTTAATTTACACTCTATGCATTTATTTTACTTGCCTTACAAATTTTAAACTCAAAAATTTAAAATTATCATATTTTCTCTACTTAAAATTTTGCCTTTAAGTTAGGTTACAAATAGAGAAATTGAGTTTCAGATATAAGGTTTAGGTTAGGGGTCAGGGTATAGGGTTTAGGGTTTAAGAGTTATAGGGTTTATGGTTTAGGTTTAGGAAGGTTCACAATTTGTACATATCACACTACCAGAAAAAAGACTTTAGCTGACGAAAAATTATTTTGTCGGCTATATAGCCGACGAATTTTTTTTTCGTCAGCTAAACTAATTTTTTCGTGTCTGCAATATGTGAACTTTAGCCGAAAAAATTTGAAAAGTTTAGCCGATGAAATTAGGGTATTTCGTCGGTTAAAGTATCTTTTACTTACAAAATTGCACTACGGATATTTCGGTGTCCGATTAACTATTGTGATATCAATCTGGTAGCAAATCGGGCGTGCAAGTCAAACTCATCTCTAATGCAATGACATATGGGATTTTTTTGCCATCGGGGTTCGTTTAAGGCTTCGAAATGAAGTTTTTCTAAACACTTAACACACGAAAATGCCCATATCTACACCTATATGAGGTATTTTGGTCGAACCTTCAACACAACAAACTCTCATCATGATGAGACGCAACTGTCCATCTAAAAATTTTGAGACATTTACCTCTTGATAGTAAGGCTCCCCAGATGGATAAATAATGGTAAATAGTAGACATGTTGTGATTCCGGTCATCAAAATTCACAAACAAAAATACGACCGTCAGATATCATCAATATGTTGAAATATGTCTATGGTAAAAAATTCACAAATAAATAAAATAAATAACTATAGCCGACGAAATTTATTAAAATTCATCGGCTAAAGTTAATTCAAAATTCAAAATTTTGGGCGAAGATTTTGAAAATTTTAAACTTTTCGACTAAAATTTTGAACTTTAGCTGACGAAATTAGGTATTTCGTCAGCTAAAGTTTAAAATTTTCTACATCTTTCATTTTTCTCCTCCTCCTCCTCTTCCTTCCTCCCCCTCTTCATCTTCCTTCCTCCTCCTTCTCATCCGACAGCAACAACTCCTCATCCTCCTCTCCTCCTCCTGCTCCTCCTCCTTCTCATCTCCCTCTCCTAGCCTTCTCCTCCTCCCATTCTCTCTCCTCCTCCTAGCCTCCTCCTCTTCTCCTCTTCCTCTTCCTCTTCTTCTTCTTCTTCTTTTTCTCCTCCTCCTCCTCCTCATTCTCCACCTCCACCACCGGTGTAAAAACAAAAAAGAAGGGAAAAAAATTAATCAAAAATACAAGAAATAAAAAAAATTAAAATAACTATAGCCGACGAATTTTATTAAAATTCATCGTCTAAAGTTAAAAAAGAACAAAAATAAAAAATAATAAAATAACTATAACCGACGAATTTTATTAAAATTCATCGGCTAAAGTTAAATAAAAAAATAAAAAAATAAAATAAATAACTTTAGCTGACAAATTTTATTAAAATTCGTCGGCTAAAGTTAATTAAATAAATAAAAAATAAAAATAATAACTATAGCCGATGAATTAAAATTCGTCAGCTAAAGTTAATTAAATAAATAAAAAATAAAAATAACAACTATAGCCGATGAATTTTATTAAAATTCGTCGGCTAAAGTTAAATAAATAAATAAAAATAATAACTTTAGCCGAAGAATTTTATTAAAATTCATCAACTAAAGTTAAATAAATAAAAATAAATTAAATAAATTACTATAGCCGACGAATTTTAATAAAATTTCGTCGGCTAAAGTCCAAATATTTATCGGCTAAAGTCAAGATTTTAAGAGATGAAAAATTTCTTCATTGGCTAAATAAATGACTTTAGCCGATGATGAACAATAATTTCGTTTGCTAAAGTTTTGGCCGACGGTTTTTTCCCGACGACTTTAATCGACTAAGACTTTAGCCGACGAAATTTAGGGTTGAGCCAACGAAAAAATTTCGTCGGCTAAAGTAGTTGTTCTGGTAATGTCATTCCATCGCAGGTATTGTTTGTGATAGGTTTTGTTATTTATCCTAAATAATAGGTTTATTTATTTTAGAGAAACCAAATTAATATGTTTGGGCATATTTTAAAACAATGTTAAAGGTGAGTGTAATCTAAAATGAGTCTACCAGTCCTTACTATATCTTTGAGTTAGGGTTTTGATGACACCAGGCTTTCTCTCTGGTGGTTGTGTCTAAACCTTCTGGGTGTTATTCTTAAGTGGATGTGGGGAAGATCCAGGTGGTGGGAAGGGATGGTGTCAATAGTTTGGAAGATTTGGTTACTCATGGAATCAATGGTTTACAAATCTTGCCTCGAAGCTAGTGATAGCAGAGGAGGAGGAACTTAAGGTGATCAGACTGGAAGATGTAGAGAGAGTTGCTTTTAAGAAATTCTGGTTAGTTGGAAGTTTGCTAACTTCGAAAACATTCAACAAAGGGGCCTTCTTCAGTACTCTAAAGCGGATTTGGAAGACCCAAGTGGATGTATCTTGTTCGGAGTGGGAAGGCTCAGGTCGATTCTTGTTTCCTTTCAATTTGAGGTGGACAGGAACAAAGTTTTCACCCGAAGTCCATGGACCTTCGACAATGCGCTTCTGCTTCTGGCCATTACGGATGGAAAAACAGATCTGACCAAAGTATGCCTTGACTTTCAGCAGTTCTGGGTGAGAGTCTATGGTCTGCCACCAGAACTCATATCACCTAATATGGCGAGGAAAATAAGTGGTATTCTGGGAACCTATGTATGTGGATGATGATCCAGGTGTGAATGGCGATTGCACAGGGGGTTGTTTGAGAGTAAGCTAGAGTAGAACTGAATATCAATTGCCCCCTGTGTCGATGGATTTTGATGGAGCTGTACCCGAAGGAGGGAGAGCTAAAACTATGGTTGGAGTATGAAAATCTGCCCTACTTTTGCTTCTTATGTGGACTTTTTTCCCATATTGGTAATTCATGTGAGCTGATGGGAACATGGCGGCTGGTGGAGCCACGATATGGAAGATGGAAAACATTGGCAAAAGGTGTGTTTAACATTGAACCAGAGAATAGCCGGTATGAGCGACGATTTGGTTTGTTCAAGTCTAAACCAGGGTGGAAGATGGAAGTTCCAAAGTTTCTAATGTCTGGATTAATCTGATCACAGGAAGAGTTTGAAGAGGATGACAACCCTCTGAGCACCGAGATGGTAGTGGATTCTGACGACGGAGAAAATGAGAAATTACCAGAACCGGCAGCAAAGAGAAGGCGCAGGATTGACAGTTTTTTCATTAATGCTGATGACCAGATTCCTCCTAAACATACGACAGATCCACAATCACATGAATTTTCATGTGATAGGGGTTTGATTCCTCACTTAGACTCTAGTAATAAGGGAGAGTTAATGTTGATTGAGCAGCTTATGGTGGAGAAGAAAAATGTAGAGGTGGGCGTGAAACTTCCAAATTGGCTAGGTATAGGCCGTCTACTTTGGACCCCAAATCAAATCATGTGGCTGCCCCAACAAATATGGGCCTAATATCATACCCAGGTCATGTTTTAATTGGTAGGCCCAAAGTAGGGGAAAAATCCAAAGGTACCAATGATAGTGCAAGGTGGAGGATACAATCACTCAGTCGCTGAAAAAGAAAACAAAAAAGTGGGAAGGAAGAATTTTGGGCTTATGTTAGATGAGAAGAATTCTGAAATACAGAAGGATGAGAAGGACGAAGATTTATTAGAGTAGAGAAAACAAGTTTGACCTTCAACCAATGGAAGAGGTCCGAAGCGTGGTTTCCCGGTGGGAGGAAGAGGAGGAAAGAAACATTCAGATGCTCGGTCGGATAAGAAACATGGTGAGAAAATGACTTATAAACTCAAATCCGTTATGGGTCATGGAGAAAGGGCCCATCATGAGCAATGTTAATCCTCAGCTGGAATGTGCGGAGATTGGGGAACCCACATAATTTCCAAGCACTAGAGCGTCTGATTAAGATACAATCTCCAGAAATTATTTTTTTTGATGGAAACAAAAAAGAAGGAAGCTATAGAAAAGATTTGCTATCAATTGGGTTATAGTAATTGTTTTGCAGTGGGTAGTGGTGGGAAAGAGGGTAAGAGTGGAGGTCTGGTGCTAGGATGGAGGTCAAGAGTAGTGTTAGATTTAGTGGGATGGTCACAAGCTCATATTGATGGTTATTTAAAGCTAGATAGTGGTTCAACCCGAGTCATTGGTTTCTATGGTAATCCAAAAACATCAAAGAGAAAGTTTTCATGGGAACTAATGAGAAATCTCAATTCTACTATAGGTGGTGCATGAATCTTTATTGGTGATTTTAATGAGATTATGAGTGTAGGAGAGAAGATTGGGGGAGCTGTCAGACCTGAAGCGCAAATGAGACACTTCAAGGAGGTCCCCTTCTATAGACCAGCAGTTACATGGTCAAACGAGGAAACAGCCGAGTGATTGGATAGAGGTCTGATGAATACTAATGTAAATAGCTTGTGGCCTGATTTGCATGAAAGACATATTGATCTGGTGCATCAAGCCAATTGAAATTATTGTTTACTATAGAGAGACGACGATTGCCTAAACAACGGAGACGAGCCTGAAGATTCCAATTTGAACCTTTTTGGGTGAAGGAGAAAGCATGTGGTGAAACTATCTATAAAATCTGGAAGGCAAGTGAAGGAGAAAGTTACATACAGGTCTGGTTATGCCAAGTGGGGTGTGATTTGCAGAAATGAAATAATGATACAATCGGTCATGTCCTCAGGAAGATTCAAAATCTAAGGAAGGAGCTGGAACGTTTGCCATTTGATGACTTGGGGAAGCAAATTAAAGACAGTGTAACGAAGTTAGCTCAGAGTTGGTTAAATTTGTCAATTATAATAATGATATATGGAAGCAGCGGTCCTGAATTGAATGGCTGAAGGATGGAGACAATAATAAAAAAATTTTCCACGGCTTTGCTAAAGCAAAGGGTTGGAGGAATGTAGTCTCTGGTGTGTGTGATATTAGAGGACAATGGCATGAGGACATATCTGGAATCCAAGCAGCTTTTGTGGAGTATTTTCAAGCGCTATTGACTTCATATGGATGTGCACATGAGGAACTAATTTTGGACTATATACCGAAATTAGTTTATGAGGGGTGAAATGAAAAATTGACATGCACATTTAGCTGCAGTGAGGTGGATCAAGCACTCAAGCAGTGATGTCTATGGCCCCAAACAAGTCTCTTGGTGCAGAAGGGCTCTTAATACTTTTTTATCAAAAGTACTGGAGCACAGTAGGTGATGATGTTGCATTATTTTGTCTACATGTTCTCAACGAAGAGGTGAGATTGGAGATCTAAATCACACTCCAATTGCTCTTATTTCAAAGGTAGAGTGTCCTGGCAACGTGACAGATTATAGACCAATTTCTCTTTATAATGTGGTATACAAGATCAAATCGAAGATAAATGTGAACAGAATAAAGAGTGTGTTACCACAGGTTATCTCACCGTACCAAAGTGTCTTTGTCAAGGGTAGACAGATCCATGACAATGCCATTAAAACTTTTGAACTTGTGTATTCCATCAGAGGTAACCAGAATCCAGTGGAACCAAAACTTATTCTTAAACTGGATATAAGCAAAGCATATGACAAGGTTGAGTGGAATTTCTTCGAGAATATGATGCTAAGACAAGGCTTTGCAATGAAGTGGGTAGAGCTAATCATGCAATGTGTCCGATCAGTGAGCTTTTCTATTGGTCAAGCAGTAGGAAAGTTTACCCCAACACGCGGTATTCGACAAAGGGGATCCTTTATCACCATTCCTCTTTCTTTTGTGTTCGGAATGTCTATCTAGCTTGTTGCAAATGGCGTGGAGTGAGAGAAGGATTCATGGGGTTAAAGTAGGAGATGGGGCTCCTGATATGTCTCATCTATTGTTGCTGATGATAGTTTGATTTTTATGAATGCTAATATGGAGGATGTCTCGGTGGTGAAACAATGTTTACTGCTCTATGCAAGAGCTGCTGGACAGAAAATAAATTTCTAGAAATCAGCTGTTTCCTTCAGGCCTGGTGTGTTGAACGAGTTGAAGGAGGAGATCCAGAAATTTTTGGGTGTTTCTAGAGTACCATTTCATGAAAGATACCTGAGGCTTCCAACTATGGGAAGAAGTAATAAGTAGATGTTCAAAAATATAAATGATAAGTTGGACAAGCACATGAATGGCTAGAAGACCAAATTTTATCGTAGGCAGGAAAAATGGTGTTGATCAAAGTAGTGGCACAATACCTTCATACACAATGAGTGTTTTCAAGCTGCCGAAAGGGGTACGTCATTCTTTTCAATCTAAAATTTCAAACTTTTGGTTGGGAAATGGCTAAGGGAAGAAAGGAATATATTACGGTAAATGGTCATTGTGTAAAAATAAGAAATTTGGAGGTTTGGGATTTACAGAGATAGATGATCTCAACCAGGCTCTATTGGCCAAGACAGTTTGGAGTATGCGACTACTCCAGGGTCCCTCGTTCATGCACTCTTGCAAGCTAAATTTTTTCCAGAGACAAATTGGATGAGTGTGAGAGAGAGAAAGGGGGACTCGATGATTTAGAGTCACCTTTTATAGGGTAGAGACCTTCTATGTCAAGGGCTGCGGTGGAGAGTGGGGAAAAGAGACAATATCAGGGTGTGGGGGGACAAATGGCTACCAACTCCATGGAGCTTTAAAGTCAGCTCACCACGGGTAGGGTATTAAAATATTAAAGTTAGCAACCTCATGGATCAATTTGGGATATGGAATGTGCAAGTAATTAAATCTAAATTCATGTCCCATGAAGTAGATACAATTTTGTCAATCCCATTAGTTGGAGGTAACCAGCAGAATACCATCTTGTGGAATTATACGAAAGATGTTTGTTACTCGATGCGGTCAGGAACTTGGCTTGAAATGGAATTAAAGAATAAGGAGCTGGGAAGCCCAGGTAGTAGTGGTGGTTGTGATCATACTGTGTGGGATAAGATGCGGAGTTTACCAATAGCTCTGAAGATAAAAAATTTCCTATGGAGAGCTTTGCATGACTATCTGCCTTGTTCCCTAAACTTGAAGAGAAGACACATGAAAGTAGATGACAAGTGTTTCCAATGTGGTTTAGCACAAGAAACCACAGTTCATTGTCTATGGGAGTGTAAGACAACCAAGATTGTATGGAAACACAATTTTTTGTCTCATGTTTACAAAGTTTGGAAGGAGTGCAGCTTTATAAACTTATTTGATCATGTGTCAAAAATTTCTTCTATAGATGAACGCTCTTTATGGAATAATTAGCTGGTTGATTTGGAAAAACATAAACGTTAGTAGATACAAAGAACATATGACAGGATGGACTCAATTACTTAAACAGGCAGAGGAGTGGTTGATTGCATAAAAGAAAGCTAACAGATGCACTGTTATTCTAAGTGGAGTTAGTGGTAGTGCCTCTGTGAATTCAACGAGTTTCAATCCACGAAATGTAGAGAGATGGAAACCTCCACATTTAAATTTCCTGAAGCTCAATACTAATGCAGCATGTGATAGTAAACTAGGAAAGGTTGGCTTGGGAGTAGTAGTGAGAGATGAGGAGGGAAAGCTAAAGGGAGCTCTAGTGCATAGTATTTTAGGGGGGCTTTCAGTGGATGCAAGTGAAGCACTAGCTGTGTTATTTGGTATGAGATTTTGCCTCATGAAAGGACTCAAATTGATCATTGTGGAATCCGATTCACAGAATATTGTTGAAACCATACACAAAGCTGATTATGATCTCAACACAGTTGGAGCAGTAATTGAAGAAGTTAAGAGGTTGAAGGCTGCTTTTGAGGACATTATTTGGCAAAATGCAACAAGGTTGCACATTATGTTGCGCAACACGTATTTCGTTCTGATGGAATCCAGTTTTGGAAAGAGGTAGGCCCTCTATGGCTATATGATGTAGTCCTTGATGATTTGTGTAATTGATGTTAGAGGTGTGGTTATTTGTTTAGCTGAGAAGCCACATTAGCCCTTGGGATGATATATAATCCACTAGATTTAATAAAAATCATTATTCATAATTAAAAAATGAGTACCAAAATGGGTGTAATGTCAAATACTCAAAAAATATTATTTCATAATTTATTATATATATTTATATATAATTTATAAATAGCTAGAGATATTTATTATATATGTTACATTATTAAGTGAATTTTTGTCCATTACATAGATATTCATTGTCCTACCCATTGTCATCCCTAACTCCTGGAGGCGCGGTTATACATTGGTGACAAGAAATAATTGACGTTAGAATAGTCCTTGAAAATTGAGACTATAACCTTGACGCACCAATGACACAATCTTGACCGACCAACCTACCTAAACCCTAAATCCTAGCTCGAAGAAGAGAACAAAACCCTCACTAGGAGGGACAACACACCCACCACAAGTACACAACAAACCAACAAAAAATCTTTAAAAAAAAACAAAAACAAAAACAGAAGGTGTGACCTAAACCTAGGCCCAATATATTTTATTCAACCAATTTAATTCCTTTTCATCAAAATTGCTATACTTTAGACTTACAAAATGAACCAATTTTGATAATTTACTTACCAAAATTTCAAATTGACTATTTTCAACCTTAGATTTTTTTCTTTTCAAAAATATAATGTTTGGATGAACAAATTGACAAATTAAAACAACGAACATGTAGCTAATTAGCTAGTTTTAAATACATAGGATAACAAATTGGCATAAATAATTGTGAGGGTCCTTTTCGGATTAGATTGCGAGTAGGCCAAGATTAATGAGAAATATTGTATTTGATTAAATAATGAATGAGGCTTGTAGCTTGAGCGTAGTGTGGGAGCTGAAGAGCACTGCAGTGAATGAGAATTGGACTGGTTTTCAGAATTGGGTTTCTTGGGAAAAATGTTGGGTTTGAAGATGAAGAACATGAATTGGAATGACGAATGAGGATTATTGCTTGAAGACATAAAAGCATGAGTGTTTAGGGTTTTTTATGGGTTATGACGTGATGGATGAAGGTATGATTGCTTGAGGGGTTTTAGGGTTGTTGCATGATGATTTTCTCTGCTCCAAGCTCCTCCTTTTATAGAGTCCGATCGATGAGTTTTACGATGGGTTGAGGTGTTTGAATTACTGGGTTGAAGGAATTCTCTTCAAACAGGTGAATCTGGCCTTATAACTTGAGAAAGAGAAGGTTGCTTCAGAAGATGAAAGAGATGTCTCGCAGCTGGGACGGCTATAAGGAGGAAAATCAAGGAAAGAGATTAATGAGAAATGATCGGGAGAAGTGAACTCGAGGTTTGAGGTAGAAGAAAATGTTTGTTAACTGGTCTTGAAGCTCCTTTAATAGAGAGAAGACAAAGCTCGAGGTTTTGACTATTTATATGGGTGTTGCAGGAAAAAAAGGATCTGGGTAAAACACTGCTGTGAGGATGAAAACTTAAAGAAAGAAGAAAGAGAATGAAGAGGTATGAAAATGGGCTTATTATGCAATGGAGATGAGTTTGAGCTTTTTGAAACAAAAGGTGATGGGCTTTGGATATTTTTTGGTTTAAAGGGTGAATGATCCAATTCTCTTATTGTTTCGGAGTGAATTCTATGGGGAAGAATCACACCGCACACGGAGGACCTCATCTCCTAGACCTATCACCTGCAAATCATGAGCAAACGACATTAGAGGGAAAATCAAGTGCGCCGACCTTCGACCCTCCAATGCCTAAATCAGTCATGGTGAAAGAGATAAAGTAAGAGTAGGGTGGAGATAAATGCTTACCAAAAATGAGCCATTAAGAGGGATATTTATAAAGGGAGGGTGAGTCAACCATAAAAGTATTATTTTGCCCTTATGAAAGCCTATTACCATTATGCCCTTAGGTAAGTGTGTAGGTTCCTTGTTTGATAAGGACCTCTCTAGCCTAAGATGTCTTTTGGCTACCGGATAATGAGTCGTTTCCTGACACGAGAGGAGGGTCTGCACCCTGTGTTAACAAGTCTCCAGTCAACGAGGACTCTCTGGTGGGGAGTTCAATTAGTCTGAAAGATTGCTGGGAATACAAAATGTTCGGAAGTAGGAAGGCATGGTGGCGAGTCCCCAAGTCCTCATGCGTGAATTCGTATGGTGAATGGGGATGAAGTTTGTAATGTAGGGTGATCGGGGGTCGAAGAGTAACACTTCCAAGTTTTTGGTTTGGGGGCACGTCACGTTGGTAGTGAGAGTATCTCGTGGGTAGCGAGTGTCGCGTGGTTAGCAAGAGTATCGCATGGGTAGCGAGTGTCGAGTGGTTAGCAAGAGTATCACGTGGTTAGCGAGGGTTCGTGTAAGCAGCGAGAGTTTATATGGGTAGCGAGAGTATCACGTGGGTAACGAGGGTTCGCGTAAGCAGCGAGAGTTCGTGTGGGTAGCTAAAGTTCGCATGTTTAGCAAATGTTTCATGAGGAGCGAGAGTTCATGTGTTAGTGAGGGTTCACGTGTGTAGCGAGGGTTCACATGGGTAGCAAGAGTTCACGTAATGCATCGAGAGTTTGCATGTTTAGCGAGAGTTCGCGCAGCGAGTGATCGCGTGTGTAACGATGGTCGTGCAATGTAGAGAGGTCGCGTGCGTAGCGAGAGTTCGTAGAGAAAGGTATCGCATGTGTAGCGATGGTTACGTAATGCAATGAGGTCACGTGTGTAGCAAGAGTTCACATAACGAGGGATCATGTGTGTAGCGATGATCGCGTAATGTAGCGCTAGCGAAGTCGCGTGTGTAGCGATAGTTAGCATGTGTAGTTAGAGTTCACGCAACGAGGGATCACATGTGTAGCGATGGTCGCGTAATGCAGTGAGGGATCGCGTGTCAAGTGATAGTCGCGTGTGTAGCGAAAGTTCACGTGTGTAGCGAGAGTTCATGCAACGATGGATTGCGTGTGTAGTGATGGTCGCATAATCTAGTGAGGTCGCGTGTGTAGCGTGGTCGCGTAATGCAGTGAGGTCTCGTGTGTAGCGATGATCGGGTAATGCAACAAGGTCTCGTGTGTAGCGAGAAATCGCGCAGCAAGGAATCGCATGTGGCTCTGGTCACATAATGCAACGGTCGCGTGTGTAACGAGAGGGAACGCAGCAAGGGTTTCACCTGTGTAGCGATGTGGCGTAATGAAGCGAGAGTTCGCATGTGTAGTGAGAGTTCGCCCAGCGAGGGATCGCGTGTGTAGCGATATCGTGTAATGCAGCGGTAACGTGAGTAGCGAGAGTTCGTGCAGCAAGGGATCGCGTGTGTAGCGATATCGCATAATACAGCGATCACATGTGTAGTGAGAGTTTGCACAGCGAGATATCGCGTGTGTGGTTTGATTTTTCCCTATAGAATTATCTCTGAAACTCGGTACCGGCACCTCTCCTTCTCGTGTTCTTAGTACAAAAAAGAGCTGATGTCGACACCTAGAAGAGTGATCTCGACACCCATCATATTTCTAGCAGCGACACCGATAGCCCGCAACCCTTTCCTGGGTCGAGTCTCGGTGCCTCTCGCTAACAGGTTTCCATTGATTCACTCATCCCGGCAACTTGCTGCCCCTACAGTGTCTTGGTATCTCTCCTTGGTGCCAGCTGCTCAACCTCTCTTGGTAGCTCATCCCTTGCTCCCGCATAGTTCCTCTTGAGGTGTCGGAACCCCATCTCGAGCTCTTGGTCTCGAGATCCTCTCCAGAGCTCTTGGTCCTGAGACCCTCTCCCGAGCTCACGAAACCTCTTACTCCCGCTTACCACAATAGCACCTCAGTCGTCCTATGAACTCACGCATGGAGACTTTGAGACTCATGACCATGCCTTGCTCCTAAACAGACCTTACTACTGACACAAACTTAAGGAACTCTGCACTCAAGAGTCCTCATCGACTGGGGACTTGTTAACATGAGGAGGAAGACCTCCACTTATGTCGGAAAAGCTTTCCAATGTCTGTTCGTCGGTGGCCTTTGAGTCCCACCAACCATTCCTAAATGTAACTTAGGCAGGTAGGTGACCTAGGTTGGGACCAAATATGTCAAACCATTCCCCTTGGCTCACCTTTTAAACCCCTCAGAAAGGGATAATGGGAAGAGCCTTCTTGGCAGTCCCACATCAAGGAGGAATGACACGGTTCCCAAGACATACCTATATAGGCAGGCCAAAGGACCATGTAAAATGTAAGATTCTCCTAGACCCGTCACCGGCAAATCATGAGCAAACGACATTAGAGGGAAGACTGAGTGTGCTGGCCTTCGACGCTCTGATGCCTAAGTCAGCCATGGCGGAGGAGATAAAGTGAGAGTAGGGTGGAGATAGAGGCTTACCAAAAATGAGCCCTTAAAAGGGATATTTATAGAGGTAGGGTGAGTCTACCATAAAAGTAATGTTTTGCCCTTATGAGAGCCTATTACCAATCTGCCCTTATGCAAGTGTGTAGGTTCCTTGTTTGATAAGGACCTCTCTAGCCTGACATGCGTTTTGGCTACCAGATAATGAGTCGTTTCCCGACACGAGAGGAGGGTTTGCACCCTGTGTTAACACTTATTTTCACCAATTCATCATTGATTAAGTTGTCGAATTTGATTTTCGAGCCCAAGAACGAAACAATTTAACGACGTTAAACCGATGGACGTGCGTTATGTGTCTCTGTAACCTTCCACACCGTATCCATTTCTACAAGCCTTAAAGATTCGTGGACGTGGCTTGAGTCCACATCAGTGGGTATGTATGCTTGACATGTTAAAATCTAGATTTGAACTAAAAATTATAATAGTTTGCATAAATTACATGATGTGGACAAAATACGTGATTTTTTGGGTATCAACATTATCCCCTTGATTATGTAGGTTATGTAATGTTTATGTAATAAGCTAGATAATCAATAAGAGTAATTGAAGATGTGCATGAAGGCAAAACATATAGAAGCATGAAATTTGAAAGTTAGTCGCATGATGTGTAAAAGATATATTTTTTTCACTTGACATATATATACATGCTTGATTATGTGCTTGGTATGAGAGTTTTCTTATGCTAAGCTTGAATTTTCTTGAATTTGTGGCAATCATGCTAAGACTTATGTATGAACAGCTTCAGCTTGAGTTTGTCTTAGTTATTTAATTAATGGACTAAGGGAGTGTGCGTGGAGGTTGAAATGTGCATGATTACGAAAATAAGCTCGGCGTGACTTCCATAGGGTCTCGAATAGATACACGACCTCGACAAAAAAAGCCTTGGCATTTTTGCTTGGCATGAGCTTGTTTAGGCTTGGCGTGCCTCTTTGGTCGTAAATCCGCTTGACAGTGTGTTTAGCTTGACATGGGCGTGTAGCTTGGATTATGTGAATCTACATGGGGTTGTGTTTGGCTTGATGTGGGGTTTGAGTATGTATAGCTTATCCCATTTTATGGTTTAGCAAATGACTTTATTGTATGCATGAATAAGTGATAAATTTCCCTTAAGTATATTAAAAGAATACTAGTGCATGAGTGTGGGCTTGTATGCTTTGGGCCTTTTGTTTCACGAGCTCAATGTCAGCTGTAAGTGATAATATTCATGTTCTCATTTGTTAGTGTCGCCACTGCGCCGGATGCCAACACCTTACCTCTTTCGATTACAAGGAACGGTGTTGAGCACAACGTTTAGCGTTGTGTTTTGGAAATAGGTTGAATCGGCACAACATAGATGCTCGCCGGTGACGACTTGTAGGTTTATTAAGGTCTGAATCCTTTCTCTCTCTCACTCTCAGTGGGAGTTTATTGGGGGGCAATAAAATTGGTTGTGGCGATAAGAGTGTGTTTTAAGAGTTCAATGAGAGTTTATTAGAGGGTAGTAAAGTTGGTTATGTAATAAGAATATGGTTTAGGGGTTCAGTGAGACTTTATTATGGGGTAGTAAAATTGAATATGACAATATGAATGCGGTTTTAGGGGTTCAGTGAGAATTTATTAGGGGTAGTAAAGTTGGCTATGCAATAGGAATACGGTTTAGGAGTTCAGTGAGAGTTTATTACCGGGTAGTAAAGTTGGTTGTGCAATAGGAATGTGGTTTAGGGGTTTAGTGAGAGTTTATTAGGGGTAGTAAAGTTGGATGTGACAATAGGAATGCTGTTTAGGGGTTCAGTGAGAGTTTATTAGGTGATAGTAAAGTTTGTTGTACAATAAGAATGTTGTTTAGTGATTTAGTGAGAGTTTATTATGAGATAGTAAAATTGGTTGTGACAATAGAAATGTGGTTTAGGGGTTCAGTGTGAGTTTATCAGGCGGTAATAAAGTTGATTCCAGATTCCGATGACCAGTGAGGTTCCAGATTCTGGTGAGATTCCCAGATTCCAGATTCCGGTGGCTATGTCTCATATCTCTTCCATTTTCATTCTTTAAGTATGTTTTAATGAGTGAGGGTAGAATGTGTATTGAAATATTATAAGTTGTTTAGAGTTGTTATGAGTTTTGTTGGAAATTGCACAAATTAAAAAAAAGTTGAAATGGTCAATGCTTTTAAACTCGTGAGGTTTGAACTCATGACCTCAAAATTGTTAATAGTTAAACACTATAACCAAACAAGTTGTTATTTTAACTCAGTGGTAGAGTAACGCCATGGTGGACATATACAGTTCATGCTTTAACTTTTAATTCACAGTTTTAAGTACCTTAACGATTGCCAATTTGGATGAAATTTTACAGAAGTGATATACGCATATATAACTATATATTGAATGGTGGAGATGTGATTTGTGATAAAAAAAAGTTAGTGTAAATTCTTATCCCTCATATATATCATGTATGTGTATATCACTTCTGCAAAATTTTATCCAAATTGGTAATCAATAAGGTGCTTAAAACTGCGAATTAAAAGTTAAAGTATGAACGGTTCAGTTTTGACAAATTTGATTAGTCAATTGATTTCAGTTAGTTCAAAGCTTTAGCGATCACCAAATTAGATGAAATTTTGCAGAGTTGATCTACATATATGCATCTAAATATTGAACGGTGGAGATATGATTTTGTGATCAAAAAGTTGGTGTAAACCCTGATCCCTCATATATGTCAAAAAATGGATCCCTCATTAGAAGAGGGTTGTGTGTGTGTGTGTATATATATATATATACACACAACCCTCTTCTAATGAGGGATCCAATTTTTGACATATATGAGGGATCAGGGTTTACACCAACTTTTTGATCACAAAATCACATCTCCACAGTTTTTATATGAGTAGATCACTTCTGCAAAATTTCATCTAAATTGGTAATTGTTAAGTTGCTAAAAACTGTGAATTAAAAGTTAAAGCATGAACGGTTCAGATTTGACAGATTTGATCAGTTAATTGTTTTAAGTTAGTTCGAAGCCGTAACGTTTACCAAATTAGATGAACTTTTGCATAGATTATCTAAATATTGAACGGTGGAGATGTTGATATGTGATCAAAAAATTAGTGTAATCTCTAATCACTCATATATGTCAAAAAAGAATCCATTAGTATATATATATATATATATATATATTCTCCAACAAGAGCAACGCTTATACATCTCCAAATATAAATAGAAGCCTTATTCCACTATATATATATATATATATATATATATATATATATATATATATATTCTCCAACAAGAGCAACGCTTATACATCTCCAAATATAAATAGAAGCCTTATTCCACTAAGTTCCTATATATGTACGTATACTCCTTTTTAGTATCCATAGATTCGGTTTGAAACCCTAGCCTATATAACCTTGGACCCCTGTTAAACCAACCTCAACGTTCAACAATGGCGAATATATATATATATATATATATATATATATATATATATATATATATATATATCTCCAAATATAAATAGAAGCCTTATTCCACTAAGTTCCTATATATGTACGTATACTCCTTTTTTTAGTATCCATAGATTCGGTTTGAAACCCTAGCCTATATAACCTTGGACCCCTGTTAAACCAACCTCAACGTTCAACAATGGCGAAATTGAAAGATGATCGCAGTCATGAGACCATGGAGTCGACTACTCTTCTTCCTCCTCCTCCGCATCACCTTCCATGGCTTGTCCTCGATTCTCTTCATCCCTTCTACATCCAAAACCAATGCTTTCTCAGCGGTCGAGCAGTTCCCAAAAGCTTTAAATCAAACTCCGATGCGGCAAATTACACCCGCAATTGTGTTGGGTCGGTAGAGGGTTGGTTGATCATGGCGGAGAGGTTAAGAACAAAGTATTCGATTCTCAAATTCATTGACCCAGTATCCAATGCCCTAGTCACTCTTCCATCAAAATTACCAATCAAGTCTGGCGGAAACTATAATTTCCTCAAAGTAGTAGCCTCTTCTGCCCCAACGGGGCAGCAGCACTGCCTGGTGGCAGCCATTGTGCCGGTTCGTAATAATTCCAGCAACAAAATACGTCGCGAGTTAGCCCTTTGTAGGCTCAATCATGAATCATGGACCATGATTAAGTTTTCAGAGGCAAATCACGAGTTATTGTTCTGCGACATAGAGATCATTCATCGGAAATTATATGCCGTAACCAAGAACTTTCTTATGATTTTTAACATCAAAGACATTGATTATGGCTGTCACCTTAGCTATAAGCTTGTAGAGACGGTTAAGCTCGAGAACGACAATAGGCCAGTTAATCGGTCATATGATTATTGGGGACTAGATAAAGACAGGTACGTGCAGATATCTGAAGATGGACCTTACCTAGTAAAAGATGCGACATCCAAGGAGCTGTTCATAATTTTTCGAGACGTTTCCTTGTCGAGATCGTTGCCTATTACGTACTGTACTGAAGGATTTCGGGCTCTGAAGCTGGAGAATTGTATTGCTAGTTCTAGCTTGGTTGAAGTTTCAGACCTTGGTGACCGTATATTGTTCTTAAGCAAGTTCAGCAACCAACTCATCTCTTCCGGCAATGGCGCTAAGGGTTCCGATGATATGACGACAGTCGAAGGAAACTGCATCTGTTTTGCATTCAATTGGCCTCGTGTGATGTTACCTGGGGGAGATTTTGGGGTCTTTTCTTTGACAAATAAGAGGGTTATGCCTCTGAGTTTTCCTGAGGATCAATGTCCTGCTGAACTTTTCTTTGGAAGTACTGTGTGGTTCAACCCCTATGCCTAATCAAAATCTAAGTGAAGCATATATATATGGGGCTTAATTAGTTGTTTGGTCACTGAATCAGATTGTGTACCCTGGAGCTTATTTTATGCTATCTTAATTAAAAGGTTCTATTCCTTAAGTTTTTGAGTCCATGCAAAATTTTAGAGAAGTGTACAATTCTTGATTCAATGTAACACATATGATCGAGCAGATCCCAACACGAAATCAAAATATATACACGCGAGTTTCTTTTGATCGGAAGTGAGAGAAAGAGAACTATGATCGGTTACATTATCAAGTTAGTAAGACAACTATCCCGTTGGTATTCTGTCTAGATGTCCACGAGAATATTTTAATAAAGCTAAACCAATGGTCATCTAAACACATAGATTAATGGATCAAAATGTTTTTGTGTTTGTAAATTTGAAGGCGTTTCTCTCCTATACATATATATGGTATACATCAAATTCGTGAATCGTTTGATCAGATTTAAGATAATCGGACGGCTCACGATTTGATATACGTTATAGATACATAAAATTTTAGCAGAAGATACTAAAGTGAAGAAAAAGTAAACCAAATTTTCAGAAATTTGGCGGGGAAAGCAGAAACTATAAATACTGAAGGCCGCGTCCGAGCCAAAAACTGCAATATTTTTCAGAACCAAAAACAAAAATGTCTGAGACTCGTCACTACCTAGCGAACCAGAGCCACCAACCAAACCCGATCCGACCTAACTCACTCGCTGGTGCACCAATCACAACTTCAACCCCTTCGCCGATCCCCTCGACTCCCGAAGCTCCGACGGTGACTAGTTCTCCGAAACCGCCGACGACTCCGACCATGACGTCAGCTTCTTCGACCGTCGTGACTCCTATCATCCTACCGACGCTGATTGCGTCCTCATCTCGGGTCTGGATCCAAATGAATTGGAGACCGACGGTGATGATCTCGGGTCAGATTCCAATTTGGGGCTAGGGTTTGGGGCCGAGTCATATTCTCAAGGCTCCGGCTCCGAATTCGACGACTTTTTAGCTCCGCAAGGGCTTCGGGTTGTCGGATTGCAGTCCGATTCAGACTCGGAGAATGATGAATTCGAGAGTAATCGGGTCAGCGAAGGTATCCAGTCGATTTGGGACAGTATTTTCATGGAGGAGCAAAGAAATGCGTATGAGAATTCTTAGTGGAAAGAGGTGACTGAGCAGCCGGAGAATCTAATTGACGGCGGCGGAGTGGAAGAGCTATCAGTGGCCTCTGGATTCACTAGTGAAGAAGACATCCCGAAAGGAGCTTTCCGAAGCATCGAGTGGGAAATACTACTGACGGTGAACAATTTCCAGAGGAATGTGGATGAGGTGGAGCTTGATATAGAGATTGTTGAGTATATAGAAGCGATTTTCAGGCAGTTTGTGGAGAATGCTAGTGGCTGTAAAGGCAGTCCTCCAGCGGTGTTGCGGGTTGTGGAGGACCTTCCTTTTGTGATGTTTACGGTAGAGGAGGTGGTTTGTGCTGTTTGTAAAGACGATAGTGTTGGAGGATAAGTTGTGGAGCTTGCCGTGTTGTCATTATTATCATCAGGACTGCATTGTGCCGTGGTTGAGCATTCAGAATACGTGCCCTGTGTGTCTGTATGAGTTGCCAACGGATGAGGTGAATTACGAGTGAAATTAAGTGTGTTGTATAGCGGTGAGTTGTCAGTGCAATAAATTGATTTGGATGTTAATTGATGTCTTGTTAGTTAACTAACATGTGACGTGGATAGAAGATTGACCGCGTGAATCAAGATCCAAACATCATCAAAAATTTGATAGAGTTTTCGTGGATATACGGGGTAGCAAACTTAATTTCGTGGATATGCGTAGTAACTAACATGATTTCGTAGATATACGTCGTAACTAACATGATTTTGTAATTATGCATGGTAGCAACCAAGATTTCATCTATAAACGTGATATCTAACAAGATTTCGTGGTAGCAAACACAATTTCGTAAATATATGTGGTAACTAACATGTGACGTGAATAAAAGATTGACCGCGTGAATCAAGATCCAAACATCATCAAAAAATTTGATATAGTTTTCGTGTACATGCGTGGAAGCTAATAGGTTTTCGTGGATATGTATGGTAGCTAACATGATTTCGTGGATATACGTAGTAGCTAACATGATTTCGTGGATATAAATGATAACTAACATGATTTCGTGATTATGCATGGTAGCAAACACGATTTCGTCTATATACGTGATAACAAACAAGATTTCATAGATATGCGTGGTACCAAACATAAATTTGTACATATACGTGGTAACCAACATGTGACGTGGATAGAAGATTGACTGCGTGAATCAACATCTAAACATCATCAAAAATTTGATAGAGTTTTCGTGTATATGTGTGGAAGCTAATAGATTTTCGTTGATATGCGTGGTAGATAACATAATTTCGTGGATATGCGTATTAGCTAACATGCTTCCGTGGATATACGTGGTAACTAATATGATTTTATGATTTTGCATGGTAGCAAACATGATTTCGTGTATATATGTGGTAACTAACATGATTTCGTGAATTTGCATGGTAGCAAACACGATTTCGTCAATATACGTGGTAACTAACAAGATTTCACGTATATGCGTGGTAGCAAACATAATTTTGTAAATTCACATGGTAACTAACATGTGACGTGGATATGCGTAGTAGCTAACATGATTTCGTGGATATACGTGATACCTAACATGAATTTGTTATTATGCATGGTAGCAAACACGATTTCGTCTATACGTGGTAACTAACAATCTTTCGTGGATATACGTGGTAGCAAACATAATTTCGTACATATACGTGGTAACTAACATGTGACGTAGATAGAAGATTGACCGCGTAAATCAAGATCCAAACATCATCAAAAATTTGATAGAGTTTTCATGCGTGGAAGCTTATAGGTTTTCGTGGATATACGTGATAGCTAACTTAATATTGTGGATATGCATAGTAGTAACCACGATTTCGTCTATATATGTGATATCTAACAAGATTTTATGGATATGCGTGATAGCAAACATAATTTGATAATATATGTGATAACTACCATGTGACGTGAATAAAAGATTGACCGCGTGAATCATGATTCAAACATTATCAAAAATTTGATAGAGTTTTCGTGTACATGCGTGGAAGCTAATAGATTTTTATGGATATGTGTGGTAGTTAACACGATTTCATGGATATACGTAGTAGCTAACATGATTTCATGGATATACGTAGTAACTAACATGATTTCATGGATATACATGATAACTAACATGATTTTTCATGATTATGAATGGTAACAAACACGATTTCGTTTATATACGTGGTAACTAACAAGATTTCATAGATATGCGTGGTAACAAACATAATTTTATAAATATACGTGGTAACTAACATGTGACGTGAATCAAGATCCAAACATATTAAAAATTTGATAGAGTTTTTGTGTATATGTGTGTAAGCTAATAGGTTTTTATGGATATGTGTGGTAGCTAACTTGATTTCATGGATATGTGTATTAGCTAACATGATTTCGAGGATATACGTAGTAGCTAACATGATTTAGTGGATATACGTGATAAGTAACATGAATTCGTGATTATGCATGGTAGCGAAAACGATTTCGTTTATATACGTGGTAACTAACATGATTTCGTGGATATACGTGGTAGCAAACATAATTTTGTAAATATACGTGGGGGTAACTAACATGTGACGTGGATAGGGGTTTGACAACGTGAATCAAGATCCAAACATCATTAAAAATTAGATAGAGTTTTTGTGTATATGCGTGTAAGCTAATAGGTTTTCGTGGATATGCGTGGTAGCTAAAATGATTTCTTGGATATGCGTAGTAGCTAACATGGTTTAGTAGATATACGTGATAACTAACATGAATTCATAATTATGCATGGCAGCAAACACGATTTTGTTTATATACGTCGTAACTAACATGATTTCGTGGATATATGTAGTATATGTAGTAGCTAACATGATTTCGTGGATACATGTAGTAGCTAACATGATTTTATGGATATATGTAGTAGCTAACATGATTTCATGGATATAATTGATAACTAACATGATTTCGTGATTATGCATGGTAGCAAACACGATATCGTCTATATACACGGTAACTTACAAGATTTTGCAGATATGCACGTGGTAGCAAACATAAATTTTTACACATACGTGCTAACTAACATGTGACGTGGATAGAAGATTGATTGCGTGAATTAAGATCCAAACATCATCAAAAATTTGATATAGTTTTTGTGTACATGCGTGGAAGCTAATAGGTTTTTGTGGATATGTGTGGTAGCTAACATGATTTCGTGGATATAAATGATAACTAACATGATTTCGTGATTATGCATGGTAGCAAACACGATTTCGTCTATATACGTGATAACAAATAAGATTTCGTAGATATGCGTGGTATCAAACATAAATTTGTACATATAATTGGTAACCAACATGTGACGTGGATAGAAGATTGGCTGCGTGAATCAAGATCCAAACATCATCAAAAATTTGATAGAGTTTTCGTGTATATGTGTGGAAGCTAATAGATTTTTGTTGATATGCGTGGTAGATAGCATGATTTCGTGGATATGCGTATTAGCTAACATGTTTCCGTGGATATACGTGGTAACTAACATGATTTCATGATTTTGCATGGTAGCAAACATGATTTCGTATATATATGTGGTAACTAACATGATTTCGTGAATTTGCATGGTAGCAAACACGATTTCGTCAATATACGTGGTAACTAACAAGATTTCATTGATATACGTGGTAGCAAACATAATTTTGTAAATTTACATGGTAACTAACATGTGACGTGGATATGCGTAGTAGCTAACATGATTTCGTGGATATATGTGATAACTAACATGAATTTGTTATTATGCATGGTAGCAAACACTATTTCGTCTATACGTGGTAACTAACAATCTTTTGTGGATATACGTGGTAGCAAACATAATTTCATATATATACGTGGTAACTAACATGTGACGTAGATAGAAGATTGACCGCGTGAATCTAGATCCAAACATCATCAAAAATTTGATAGAGTTTTCATGGATATACGTGGTAGCTAACTTAATTTCATGGATATGCGTAGTAACTAACATGATTTCGTGGATATACGTCGTAACTAACATGATTTTGTAATTATGCATGGTAGCAACCACGATTTCGTCTATTACATGATATCCAACAAGATTTCGTGGATATGCGTGGTAGCAAACACAATTTCGTAAATATATGTGGTAACTAACATGTGACGTGAATAAAAGATTGACCGCGTGAATCAAGATCCAAACATCATCAAAAAATTTGATATAGTTTTCGTGTACATGCGTGGAAGCTAATAGGTTTTCGTGGATATGTATGGTAGCTAACATGATTTCGTGGATATACGTAGTAGCTAACATGATTTCGTGGATATAAATGATAACTAACATGATTTCGTGATTATGCATGGTAGCAAACACGATTTCGTTTATATACGTGGTAACTAACATGATTTCTTAGATATACATGGTAGCAAACATAATTACGTATATATACTTGTTAACTAACATGTGACGTGGATAGAAGATTGACAGCATGAATCAAGATCCAAACATCATCAAAAATTTGATAGAGTTTTCGTGGATATACGTGGTAGCTAACTTAATTTCCTGTATATGCGTTGTAACTAACATGATTTCGTGGATATACGTCGTAACTAACATGATTTCATGATGATGCATGGTAGCAACCACGATTTCGTCTATAAACGTGATATCTAACAAGATTTCGTGGATATATGTGGTAGCAAACATAATTTCATAAATTTATGTGATAACTACCATGTGAAGTGAATAAAAGATTTGACCGCGTGAATTAAGATCCAAACATCATTAAAAATTTGATAGAATTTTTGTGTATATGCGTGTAAGCTAATAGGTTTTCGTGGATATGAGTGGTAGATAAAATGATTTTCATGGATATGCGTAGTAGCTAACATGATTTAGTGGATATTGTGATAACTGACATGAATTTGTGATTATGTATGGTAGCAAACACGATTTCGTTTATATATGTGGTAACTAACATGATTTCTTCGATATGAGTGATAGCAAACATAATTTCGTACCACTGCAGCTATTTGCACACATTATGAATGAGAATAACAGAAAGGCATAGGGAAAGATTGAGACATCGAGAATCTGCTTGTAGGAGTAAAGCCACGCCTAGCTATTAGGACAAAGCATCACCAAACTCGATCAGAAGCCAACTTGTTAATTTTTGCCAATTGGTTAACTTTACACTCTTTACTTGATTACTTCTGCAACTGTTTACCGCTTATTTTCTTCAATTTCCGATATAGTTCAATATATTCTCATTCCATATATATAGTCCTTCCATTAAGAGATTCTTATTTTTAGTTTATTTATAAGAATAAGTATTTGATAAACTTTTCGATCATATTTTTCAATTTTAACCGTTCAATTCTTAGGTCCTAATATATAGATCACCTCTGTAAAATTTCATCCAAATTGGCGATCGTTAAGATATTTAAAACTGTAATTAAAATTATAGGTATTAAGGGTTCAGGTTTGGCAGATTTGATCCATCAATTTATTTCAGTTATTTCAAAACCTTAACGATCCCCAAATTAGATGAAATTTTGTAAAAATGATCTATATATATATGCATCTACGTATTAAACGATAGAGATGTTGATATGTGATCGAAAAGTTTGTTAAATGTCTATCTCTATAAATAAACCAAAAATAAAGATCACTCAATAAAAACATCCGATATATATTTACGCGTTATAATAACCACAGATATGAAAAAAGTTAAAACAGTGCTTTAGATAATCTAAGACAATCGGACTTTGCACATAAACCACCAGAAGTAGCAGCAGGAAAGAATAATAACAACAATTTTCATGATGGGGGAGATAAGCACCCAGATTAAAGAAATCGTAAAACGAGGTCAGTTCAGTTAGAAAAAAACTCAAAAACAACCCTAAACCCTAATTATTACAAGTACGTAAGCACAAGTAGCTGTTAAGCGTGAGTCAGTCTTACTCAAAAACGCACCACCCAGAATTATTAAGTAGATGCATACATACATTGCACCCAAGATGGAAAATCTTGTTTAAAGCAGAAGAATAAGAATATTTGATGGACTAATTAGTCTGAGAAGGAGATTATCAAATTGTTTAAGCAGAAAAAACAAGACGAAGAAGAGATCATTAATCAATAGGGTTTATATAGTAAAGCTCATGATGGGTTTTATACTGTATTAACCAATCTCTTGAGATCTTCATGACCTCACTGGAAAAAACCAGTAGGGTTTGCTTCTGGGAGAGGAGGTACATCATGCTGTTGGAATCAGATTCTGACGAGTGTAACTAATCAGGATTTCGTATGGTGAGTTTTACTATCGAAAAATAGTATTATGTGAAACAATTAAGGTCAGATGAATTCTTAGAGAAAACAGGTTAGAATAGTGACCGGAAATCTTTTTTTAACTTTTTAGTATTCCTCTTTCACCAGTCTTAATCAATGTAACTTTTCACAAACCATATCTTACTGTATATATCTGTTGTAGATCTAAGGTTTATGTCTCTTGTTCTGAGAGTTCGGGATGAGGGAATACAACTGGTCTTGTTATCCGGTAACCTGCACAAGTAATAACGACGTCAGGAGCCGAAATTGGGGTGAGCTCAGTCTTCGACTCTCTGATGCCTAAGTTAGTGTCGTTGTGGGTAAGTAACTTGGCAGAGTTTAGGAGCTAGACGAATCTTACATATTTTGTAGCCCTTTGATCTGCTTAGATAGGTGTGTCTTGAGAACCGTGTCATCCCTCCTCAATATGGGACTGACAGGAAGGCCCTTCCCAACACCTCTGTTCGAGGGGTTAGAAGGTGATCCGGGGAGGAATGGTTTGGCATGTTAGGTGCCAACCTAAGCTGCCCACCTACCTAGGTTGCCTCTAGAAGTGGTAGGTGAGACGTCGCGGCCACCGGTGACTGGGCATCAAACTGCTTTTTTGACACAAGTGGAAGGTTTCCTCCCTGTATTAACAAGTCCCCAGTATATGAGGACTCTTGGGGGTTACATCAAGTTTATGTGCCGGAAGTAAGGTCTGAATGGGAGTAAGGCATGGTCACGAGTTCCCAAGTCTCCATACGTGAGCTCGTAGGACAACTGATGTGCTGTTATGGCAAGCGGGAGTCGAAGAGTGCCACGTCCAAGTTAGTTTTGGGGGCATATCGCTTGGGTATCAAGAGTATCGTGTGAGTAGCATGAGTCATGTGAGTGGCGAGAGTATCGCGTGTGTAGCAAGAGTCACGTGTAAAGCGAGAGTCGCGTGAGTAGCGAGAGAGTCGTGTGAGTAGCAAGTCGCGTGGATAGAGAGTCGCGTGGGTAGCGAGTCACGTGGGTAGCGAGAGTTACGTGAGTAGCGAGTCACGTGGGTAGCGAGAGTCGCGTGAGTAGCGAGTCATGTGAGTAGCGAGAGTCGTGTGAGTAACGAGAGTCGCGTGGGTAGCGAGATTATCGCGTGGGTAGTGAGAATATCGTGTGTATAGCGAGAGTCGCGTGGGTAGCGAGTCGCTTGGGTAATGAGAGTCGCGTGAGTAGAGAGAGTCGGGTTGCACTGCTTTTGCCCCGTGCCTGTAGCGAGATCTCGATACTGGCACTACTCCATATCACTCACTCCTTCATAGGTGGCCGGCTTATGAAGGTCACGTGGTTATTTATGGGACACGTGGCACATGTAACTGTTTTATATACGCAGTAACGGTGCATTTACAGTGTGTTTTTACGCACGTGTCCCCCATGCGCGACGTGGGTTAATGTGTGCAATAAGTGGGGCTGACGTGACAACAATCTAACTGTTAGGTCGATTCTTATTCAACGGTGGATATTAATTTATGCTATTATAAATATGGGTACGAAGAAAGAGGTGAGAAGTGATTAGTCATCAATGTGTTTAAAAAGAGAGAAGTTCGAAGAGAGAGAGAGAGAGGCAAAGTTTCTTCGAAGCAGTCTAGCCAAGCGCTTTCATAGCGGGTGACGGGGCTCGAGGCCGATGTCAAGAGGCTGAGGAGCGCTCCAAGAAGGTGGAAGCGGATGCCCAACACTGGAAGGCGACTGTCGAGAAGAAAGACCAGTTGTTGCAGGAAGGGGAGGCGACACTCCGACGTCTAGCCCCTTTGGAGGGTCAAGTGTAGAAGTTGCAACAAGACCTCGTATCCCTGCAGGCCAGCTAGAAGACGAAGTGTTCAAGGGCCGGGGAGGTGGGGGTGAGGATTTTCAAGAAGAGCGAGAACTACGAGAAGTAGTTGCAGGCGGCCCACAACAAGGGGTAGGAGGATGTCTTCAAGGCCGGGGCCCATGGGAAATGGATTGATGATGCGGGGATGCAGAAGTGGTATGCCGACCGAGCAGCCAACAAAAGATCCGGAAGTTCGATCCAGGACCCAAGTTCTCACCCAGGCGTGCAGCCCTCAAGTGTCGGCCCAGTTCGTCCCCCAGTAGGTGTCCGCCCCAAATGTCGGCACCTGTAACTGGCATTCGTCGTTGCTCCACGTCCTCCACCGCTCCGAGCTCCCGCGGCATTGACACCAGTTATGTCCCAGCAGAGCAAGGGAGGCTCCGGGAATACGAGCCAGAACCAGGGCCAAGGCTGAGCGAAAAATGGTGACAGTGTGCAAAAGGGTGGTGACACCGTGGCAAGGAAGTAGTGAGGCTAGAGAGCATGTTTGCTTTTTTGATGTACTTTGTTTTTTTTGTATGGCGTGGTTAGCAATTTTTTAAGATAATTTTTTCTTTGCATGGACGGCCAGGTTTTAAACATTTTTATGTGTTTTCTATTTATTGAATGAATCTTGTTAGTCAGTTTCTTGTCTCGTACGTGGTCTCGATACCATTTTTTGTGAGGAGACAAAGTGTTGAGATCATAACAGACTTTTTCAATATTGTAAGCCACTAGCGGGCAAGGTGAACATGACAGTATCTTCTAGTGGACCGTACATTTAGGGAAAAGAAAATGGATTAAAAGAAACAAAGCAAGTCCTTAGACAAGAAAGAGATGGAGGTGTTGCGAGTTCTAGGGGTGGGGGAGGACGTGTCCCTCAGTGTCTCATAAGTAAAATGTGGCAGGTCTAGAGACGTTGACAATCTCATAAGGCCCTTCCCATTTATCTTTAAGACATGTGGGGTGGGGGTAGCCTCTTTCATGACCCGGTCTCCAATTTTGAGGGGCCTTAGGATTACTTTAATGTTGTAGTGCCTCGCAACACGTTATTTATTGTTGATATTGCGCATGTGAGCTTTGTCTCGACGTTGTTCAAGGAGATCCAAGTTAAGGTGCAGGCCCTTAGAGTTGGTGTCGGAGTCGTATCTCGCGACTCGAGTGCTCGTAACCTCTATCTCGATAAGGATGATGGCATCAGTACAGTAGGATAGTAGGTAAGTAGACTCTCTTGTCGCTATTGTGGGAGTTATGCGAAGTGCCCATAACACTTTCTGCCTATAATCCATTGTGGTCTTCCAGCTTTTTTTAAGGTTTTGCTTGGTAAGCTTATTGATGGCTACCTGACCATTGATCTGTGGGTGAGCTGGAGAGGCATAGAACAAGACAGTTCCTTGTGCAGATACGAACTCTTGGAAAGTGTCGTTGTCGAACTGGGTACCGTTACCAGTGATAAGTGCATGTGGTACTCCGAAGCAACAGTAGAGGTTGCGTCATAAGAAAGTAATTACTCTTTCGGTAGTGATAGTGACAACTGCTTCGGCTTCTACCCATTTGGTATTGTAGTTGACAATGACAATGGCATATTTTAATTGTCCCGGAGTTGTAGGGAGCTTTCCCACGATGTCGAGTCCCCACTAACTAAGGGAACCGGGAAGTGGATAATGGAGAGGTGGACGGGAGGGTGATGAGCAAAGTTGGTGAATTTATGGCATTGCAGGCAAGCGCCCACCACAGCTTTGGCATCATCTTCAGTTGTGGGCCAATAATATCCGGTCCTCAAGACCTTATACATGAGGTTTTAGGCTCCCGCATGGTTGCCACAGACTCCAGCATGGAGTGATTTAAGCACTTGTTTCCCGTCCTCAACTGAGATACACTTAAGTAATGTGCAAGATTGGCCACGGTGGTATAATTTACCATCTTTGAGGAGGTAGATGATAGACTTGTGTCGGAGGCGATGTGCCTGTTTTTTGTCACTGGAGATCTTATTCATAATCATTCCCTTCTGGGACTTTGATAATGATACCGGCACCACTGTGCTGGAAGTTAGTTGAGCCATCGACATAAAGTTCCAAGACTTTCTCGCGGGGAGCCGCATCCTCCGGGGCATCAGTAGATAAAAGGGATGTACTCAGCTATAAAATCGACAGCAACTTGACCCTTGATGGCATGTCGTAGCTTAAATAGATGTCAAATTCTCCAAGTTCGAATGCCCACTTGACGAGGCATCCCGAGGTCTCGGGCTTCTGAAGAATATGCTTTAAGGGCTCGTTTGTCAGAACATGTATTGTGTGGGTTTAAAAGTAAGGTCAGAGTTTCCTGGTGGCAGTCAACAGTGTTAAGACCAGCTTCTCGATAGTCAGGTACCGGGTCTTTGCATCGAGGAATCCCCTTACCTCATAATACAGGGGAATTGTGGCTAGGTATTCTTTGATGTTATTGAATGTTTCCTCATGTTCTTGTCTCCATTAGATTTTTTCCGGAATTGATTCTTTAGGAGTTGGAATAGTGGTAGCAGTTTGTGAAGCGAGAAATGAATCGACCTAGGGCTACAAGTTTTCCTATGAGACTCTGTACCTCGTTCCGTTTTGTCGAGGCCCGCATATCAAGGATGACCTGGACTTTCTCAGGGTTGGATTTTATCCCTCTTTTGCTGACCATATAGCCTAAGAACTTCCCTCCAGCCACAGCTATGATGCACTTCTGGGGTTGAGGTGCATGCCATGAGTTAACATTTTGGAGAATTCTTGATCAAGGTTTAGCAATATGGCCATCGACATCAGTACTTTTGACAAGCATATCGTCAACATAGACTTCCATTATATCCCTAATTTATTCTTCAAACATGTCGTTGACCATTCTCGGACAAGTGACCCCTACATTTTTTAGACTAAAGGTCATAACATTGTAGCAGAATAACCCTTTATCCGTGACAAATGTTGTATGGATTTAGTCCGGGGGATCCATCCGAACTTGGTTATAGCCATCAAAAGCGTCAAGAAAGCTGAGGACTCGGAATCCAGCTGTGGAGCCTACCATTTGGTCCACCCGAGGCAAAGGAAAACTGTCTATGGGACAAGCCTTATTAAGATTAGTGTAATCAACACACATTCGCCAGGTGCCATTGGGCTTAGGGACCATGACCACATTAGAGACCCAGGTGGGATACGAGACTTATGGATAAATTGGATCTTTTTAAGTCGCTGGACTTCGGCATGGATGGCCCGGTACTTTTTTGGGTTAAAGGCTCTGCATTTTTGCTTTACCAGGGGATAATCTGTGAAGATGTGGAGCTTGTGAGTGATGATCTCGAGGGATATACATGTCATGTTAGCATAGGACCACGTAAAGACAGAGCGTCGAGGGTGGTATCGATACGAATTTTCATGTCCGGGATGTCAGGAAACAAGGAGATCCATTCGGTTTCTTCTGCGACAGTGGGTCGCGTGACATACTTTCGCTTCTTTTTATCTTGACTATCCGGGTCCTCGCGAGGATCATCAATGAGATCCAAGAGTTTGAGTGGAATCATCTCATAGGATACTCAACCTTGCTGGACAACATTGAGGCTGCAGCTTTCAATGATAGTCTTGTCCCTGTGGATAATGAGAGTGCCTTCCGGAGTGGGCACCTTCATCAAGAGCATGTGCCCGACAATGAAGAATTGAAGTCCCCATAATATGTCACGACCAAGTATTAAGTTGTAACATGAGGGGCAATCGACAACAAGAAAGTGGGATGTGATGGAGAAGCGACACGAGCCAGTATCGAGAGAGAGTGTTAACCTATCCGAGCCAAGGGGCTGGACTATGTCCCCAGAAAAACTGACCATGTGGTTGTGGTTGTCATAGAGCCTAACCTTGTCTGGGCGCAGGCCGCGATAACAGCTGGCGAATAGACATTGATTGTGGCCCCGGTGTCGATAAGAGCTCTGTGACATCAATAATGATCAACCGATACTGAAATGATAAAGGGTTCATTGTGATGGATATGGATAGTGATTTCTCTTTAATTAAAGGAAACCTGGTCCCAAGTAGAGGTTACAGTGGAGACACCTTGTCGAAGCTCCAAGATGTCTAACCGTTGTCGACACTGTCGTTTGGACCAGAAGTCCCGGGAGCGGGGGTCTCGGGGTGCCGCCTTGGAGTGTCATGATTTGGCTATGGAGCTCAATGACATTGGCGCCAATGGCGGGAGTGCAGTATTGTTGTATCTATCCATTATGAAGTATATGCTCGACGCATTAAGGAGACCATAGCATAATTCTGTTGTGTGGTCATTATCATCATGGTAGGCACAATACTTGTTGCATGTGGCTCGGCGTGGCTTCTTGGAGCGTTTTCTCTTAGGCGGAGAGGGGATAAAGTCTTTGTGACGGGTCCAGATGTCCTCATATGAGGCGGTAAGGGCTGTGAGAATCTCATAAGTGGGTATCGAGTTGTCGCGACTTTTACACGAGGGAGTGACTGACGATGGGTGTCGGTACTTGTAGGAGAAAAATCCTTGGTCAGAAATAGCTGGAGCAGAGCTAGGGCTGGCAAAGCTAATGTCTCAACATCCTAGGATCCACCAAAGGTGGCATATTTGGCTCTCACCCATTAGATGGCCAGATCTATTAGGACATCATAAGAAGCGAGAGGGTTTCTGTTAATCTCTAATAAAAAATTTCCAGGTAGAAGTGCCTGATGGAATGCCTGTTCGGCAACACGCGGCTCCAAGTTATGGCATCGAGCAGTGGCAGATTGCCATCTAGATAGTAAGCTATGCAGGCCTTCCCCTTCATACTGCTTGATCTGGAATAGGGCATCGACACTTTGGTAAATGCTAGCATGCAGGATAAAGTGACAGAGAAAGCGTTCCTAGAGTTGCTCAAAAATTTTGATAGAGTTGGTAGAGAGAATAAGGAACCAGCTAAGAGCTTTATCAGCTAGTGCCTCTTGAAACGCATGACAAACTATAAAATCTGTATATTGGGTGGATGTATAAAGGGAAATGAATGTTTCCAGATGGAGATACGGGTCCCTGGTACCCTTATACTTTTTCATCTTAAGTGACTTTGACTCGGGAGGATCGCTTCTCGAGTTGGACCCGTAAGGTGAATGAAGACTGTTTGTACCCGTATCTTGAGAACAGGGGACGCTGAACATTGTGGCTTTCGACACCGTCAACCCGAAAGACCAATTTGGTCATAGTATCACTAAATTGGAGGATGAGTCGGGTCTTTACATCAAGGGAAGAATTGCTTGTGGGCAAGGGGACGGAGGTGTCGGGTCCAGTGTTTGGCTCAGAGGGGCCAACTTGGTCGAATTCAGGGTTGGGTTCAATTTCCAAGATGGGTTATGGGGCAACTTGTGAGAATAGGGAGTTGATGGGATGACCAATGTAGACTATCTGACGGGAGTTTCCCATTGGGTTCAATTTTCAAGGTTTGATTACGGTTGAACCCATGTCATATCGGTTCTTGTCCACTGTAATCGTTATTGTTTTCGAATAGGTATGAAGGAGAGTGAGGAAATTATTTTCACCACTGATATCTCTCATGACTATAATATTGTATTCTCGTTTAATAAAATTCTTATTATTTTTCCTCAAAAGAATTCTAATTCCAGTATATTTAGTCGGGGACAAATCCCTCAATTTGAGATATATGTCGCAAAGGATGGTCTTACAAGTGAAATTTGGGCAATTCAAATCCTGACAGTGAGATGTTGGTGAGCACAAATTCATTTCACGACCTAATTGATTAAGGAGCTTACCCATAATTTTGAGATCATGAGTAAAAAAATTCATTTCATAGATTGGCATGGTCGACGAAGCCTCCATGCCTCTTGCCCTAACCCTAGCTAACTCGTCAGTGCAGCACCATTTAAGAAAAAACAAAAATAGCAGTAAAAAAGCCACATAGGTTGCCTTAGTGGGGTGCACGAATATGTATAGTTATCAAAGGAGAATCACCCAAAAACTTGTAAGCGCTCCTTGTTTGGAGGCAGCGCCTGAGAAAAGCCACCATATTTAGAGCATTCACACCGATAGAGCATTCCAGCATGAGCTCTCCAGTTTCCAGGCTAAATAGTGCGAGGAAGCACTTCAGCCCCCCGAAGCAACATGCACCGGTCCCTCCCCTAGCAGCACGAGCTGTCTTGACCGCTCTTTGACCTGTTGCTCGTCCTCGAGGTCGAGCTCTAATAGCACAAGTTGGAGCACGCCTCCTCGGACGAAGCTACTCACATGGGTGACGGAAATCAGTGTGGATCCCGGCCAAATAACACGAGCAGCCCTTCCCAGCACGAGCATCGATGGCTTCCTCATGCGGCCACCGCTCGTTGACCGAAGCATGAGCTAGAGATCGAGCCGAATAGCACGAGCAGCCTCCTTCAACCGGTGCAGGTGCTCTTAGAGTCTTCCTAGACAATGAGAGTGCTACATCAGAGTAGTGTTGTTTTAGACATGGAAGAAAATCACAGAGATACAGGAAAAAGAACGAATGCAAAACCCTAGCTAGTTTTTGGTTTGAGTTGACAGGCACAGCAATAGGGGTGGATGCTGGTGCACTCACCACCCACGCGCGCTTGGATGCAAGGTCCCACTGGTGACATCTATCATGCGCTTGCGTTTTTCTAATCTACCCTTGTCTTTCTTCATGCTAGCTCTTTCTATCATTGTTCTTGAAATGTAATGAACAATTGCTTATATTCCTTTCTCAAATTATGTTCTTGTGGAGAATCATCCCTTTTCTTTTCAGAGCCAGCAGTTAAATCAAAGTACCCCTCAGTGCACAACCGCAGGCCATCATTGTAGGGCAAATGTCCTTTGTCGAGACGATGAATTTTCCGAAATGCCCTTGTGATTCTTTCATTATAGTGATGAGGAAGCAAAGTTGAAGGATAAAAATGGGAAGATTGGAGAGATATGGTGGATGATCTTTGGAGAGGGAGATAAGATATGTAAGTTGAGTGAGGGAAAGAAAGAGTACGTAGTGATCATGATCATCTTCATTTGGTTTTGAGAAAAAGTGTCGTTCAACTTGAGGTGGAAAGTTTCTTTACGCTTGATAATTTCGTCTTTACGTAATTTGGTTGTATACATTGCTTAGTGTGCTTATAGGTAAAGAAGAAATGATCGAAGCTCATACCTCGTCCATTCACTATCAAAATTGTTGAGGCTCAGATATGTGGAGCTATATTGGTCCTTCAATTTGTAGAGGTGAAAAAGCTCAAAGCAATCATAGAGGTATAATGGCTCAATCTGAGGTAATTTTTTTTAATTGCATTCAATCATGTTACAAAAAAAATTACAAGCAATTCCTAAGAAAAAGTAGCAAGATATTTGTTTAAGGAATCTAAATCAAGTGTCAAGGGTCAAATTTCACGTTTAACATGATGGATTGAGGTAACATTGACCAATCAAATGCAGTTCTCTATACAATGTACACTACAAGTACAACTGGAAGTCTGGAACAAATGACATACTGATCAGGGTTTCCAACTACTCATCATCTACCTTCATACTCCAAATCCTTAAAGAAAAAGCAATGGAGCAAAGGGGAAGAACAATCGCAAGACAAGAAAAGATTGAGGGGTCTAAACCAGTCTCATGACCTTGTTGACCATTCAATCCACTCAAATCTAGACCTAACCCTTAACCCTCAGGTGTTGGCCGGGAGTGATCGAGAGGAGAACATTTGTTGCGCAACAAGGACAAATGCAAATCCACTATCAGTTCGAAGGCACTGATAATGCCTCCACCTTACCAGCGCACTGTACAGTGATTAACACTGGTTTTATTAACAGTAGACCACTCGATCACTTAGAACAGTGTAGATTGTTTTGTCACTTTTCGGACGAGAAACTTTTACTCTATCCGCCTTCTTGGCTCGCACAACACCATCAGCATTTGGATATACGGCTTATCACTAAGATTTTGTTTCTGCAGCATCCATTGAAAGCTTGTTGGTTAGTGGAACACTGCATTTCAAAGTACATCAATAATAATATATCAATAACTACCAGAAGAACTACTTTAGCTGACTAAAGTTTTTCATCGGCTAAACACCTTAAATTTCGTCGGCTAAGACTTTAGCTGACAAAACGTCGTCGGCTAAGAAGTCGTCCGGAAAAAGCCGTCGGCCAAGACTTTAGCCACGAAATTACTGTTCATCGTCGGCTAAAGTCATTTATTTTGCCGACAAAGAAATTTTTTATTGCTTTATTTCTGGACTTAAGCCGACGAATTTTAATAAAATTCGTCGGCTTTAGTTATATTTTTTTTTTCTTTTTCAACTTTAACCGACAAATTTTAATAAAATTCGTCGGCTATAGTTATTTTTTTCTTTTTCAACAAAATTCGTCAGCTATAGTTTTTTTTGCTTCTTTTTCGTTTTTACACCGGTGATGGAGTAGGAGAAGAGGGGGATCAGAGGAGAAGAAGAGGAGGCCGCCGGCTATAGGAGGAGGAGAGAGGAGGGGAGGAGGAGAAGGCTAGGAGAAGGAGAAGGATTTAGAGAAGGAGGAAGGAGGAGGAGGAGGAGGAGGAGGAGGAGAGGAGAGGAGGAGGAAGGAAGATGAAGAGGATGAGGAGGAGGAGAAAAATGAAAGATATAGAAAATTTTGAACTTTAGCCGACGAAATTAGAAATACCCTAATTTCGTCGGCTAAAGTTCAAAATTTTAGTCGGAAAAATTTCAAAATTTTCAAAATCCCGGCCAAAAATTTTGTATTTTTAATTAACTTTAGCCGACGAATTTTAATAAATTTTGTCGGCTATAGTTATTCATTTATTTATTTATTTATTTAACTTTATCCGACGAAATTAGGGTAATTAGTCGGCTATAGTTATTTATTTATTTCTTTAACCTTAGCTGACGAATTACTCTAATTTTGTCGGCTATAGTTATTTATTTTATTTATTTATTTAACTTTAGCCGACGAATTACCCTCATTTCGTCGGCTAAAACCATAAATCCTAAACCATATACGTAGAAGTTTCAAACGAAAAAAAGTCGTGAAATAAGATATGACTGGAATGGTGAAATACATCTATGATTGAAAAATCAAGTAATTCCGGTAAAGTCCTGGTGCCGATAGTTGCGGTTAACGCAATTTTCCATTTTTTCTCCCAAGAGGTAGCCCTATCTCCAGTGGTTATTTTTCATAAAATTTTTATACTAATGGTTGCGTCTCATCGATTTGAAACTATTTGCAGTTGAAGGTCCGGGCAAAATACATAATTTAGACGGTCAAATAACTGTTTCCGTGCGTTAAGGGGTTTGACTTACGGGATTGACCGTAATGATCGAGCCCTTAACGTTGTCGGATCAAGTTAAATTTTTTCCTATAAACATATTTTGACATAATGATCATATCAGACGATCATATTTTTTTTCTCAACTTTGATTATCGGAATCACAACATGCCTACTAATGTTGTATAACTTATTTACTAAGCTTAAGTAAATGTTTTGTTTCAAAAACAAACTCTACGTAGAAACTTCAAACCCAAAAAAGTCGTGAAATAAGATATAACCGTAATGGTGAAATACGTCTACGGTTGAAAAATCACGTAATTTTGGTAAAGTCTCGGTGCCGATAGTTGCGATTAATACAATTTAGGGGTTTGAATTACGGGATTGACCGTCCGGATGAAGCCCTTAAATTTTTCAGATCAAGTTGAATTTTTTACCATAGACATATTTGAACATATTGATGATATCTTTTTTGTGAATTTTGATGACTGGAATCACAACATGCCTACTATTTACCATTATTTATCCATATGGAAAACCCTATCATCGAGGGGTAAATGTCTAAAAAAATTTAGATAGACAGTTGCGTCTCATCATGGTGAGAGTTTGTTGTGTTGAAGGTTTGACCAAAATACCTCATGTAGGTGTAGATATGAACATTTTTGTGTCTTAAGTGTTTAGAAAAAACTGCATTTTGAAGCCTTAAACGAACTCGGATGGCCAAAAAAGCCCATATGTCATGGCGTTAGAGATGAGTTTGACTCGTAGGGTCGTTCCGCTTCCAGATTGATATCACAATAGTCAATCGGACACCGAAATACCTGTAGTGCAATTTTGTAACTAAAAGGTACTTTAGCCGACGACATATTCTAATTTTGTCGGCTAAACTTTTCAAATTTCGTCGGCTAAAGTTTATAGAATATAGCCGACGAAAAAATTAGTTTAACTGACGAAAAAAATTTTCGTCGGCTAAAATTCCATAATAGCAGACGAACAAATTAGTTTAGCCGACGAAAAATTATTTCGTCGGCTAAAAAAGACTTTAACCGACGAAAAATAATTTTATCGACATGTTTTTAGTTATTTCGTCGGTTAAAGTATTTTTCTGATAGTGAATGCGTTATATCCATTCCCATTTCCCAATCCCACCACTAAATAACAAGATATTTCCACTACGTAACATCTGCTAATTAAATGGTTAGAACAAAAGCTAATCCTATTCATGTTCCTGCAACAGCTGACATAATTTGACCAAAGTGCACCATGATTACTTACACCTTTGTAGCAAAGGTTAGAGAAGATGACAATAAATTTCTTGTCCGAGGTCAATCTGCATACTAACCCCAGCCTTTTATAATCTGCCCTGTTAAAGGGTTTTTACTCAGCAAATAAAGGTGGTGAATTGCATTATTACATGAGTAAATCTTGTATGCAATGACTTGAAGTTTCAAGTCATTTTTGAAACAGACACTACTGGTGTGACTTACCTGCCAAACTCTCCATTTTAAAAGCATACCCAATCACACTGGATGTTCATGTAAAAGAAGACTACGAAATTTCCAGATCAAATACTTAAATATATAAGAAGGAAAAACCAAATCGATGCATATTCTCTTATTATTAAACTAGCTACACTGGAATTTGAGACATTCTCTGATAATTACTTGTGTAGGTTTCTCCACCATGAAATAGCAGAAGATGATTAGTGCCTAAAACTACCACAGATGGCAGGCTTGCTACCAATCAAACTAAATAGTATCAAGTAAACTATTGATCAACTAATATTCTGAAGGGTTTGTGTTTGATGCGTCATGAACTCCTTAATTATTATAGCCCTGTTACGTATAAAAGGACTTCTTTTTTAGAAAATATTTGGGTCCGATATAAAAGGACTTTTGTTTTGGAAAATACTTAAGTCTGATCTAGATCGGACCAAGTAGTTCGTTTGATCTCCTTTAACAACATCAATCGTAATCTTAACCGTTCAATAGTTGAATTAACCAATGAAGATCATCTATACAAAAAATCAATGTAAAAAAAGATTGTTTGCTCACTCGAATGCATCGAACAAAATGAATGGATTATCATAAAAGCTCAGGAACTGTTCATTTGGTTTGATCCATTCAGACAAGTAAACAATCTTTTTTTACATTGATTTTTTGTATAGATGATCTTCATTGGTTAATTCAATTATTGAAAAGTTAAGATTATGATTGATATTGTATACATAGCCTAACTTGAAGTTTAAACGGAGAACTCTATCCGATCTAGAATGGACGAAAGTTTTTTCCCTTTCTAAGCCTGTTAAATTCCTTACGTCACAGTGGCTTATTGGATAACTTGGATAACAGGCATCAATCCTCATAGACATGACAACGGCACAGCAAATTTAAGATTGACTTCTTGCGCCCATTCTCTCCACTGATTGTTTTGCTTAACATTCCCCCATTAAAATAATTATACTCTCTCTCTCTCTGACGTAAGCAGAGATTTGATCTGGAAAATGATTATCCGCAGGCACTATCGATTTTCCATGTTACATGCATATATGCATACAAGCATCATCATGTCAGTAAAGTATGAATGAACACACAAGAAAACGTAGCTCTTGCATACTCATTCATTCATGTCACCACATATGAATGTGATGTTGCATGATAGAGGCACAGCTTAAGGCACTTTGTCACACTTCTCATCCTATAAAAGACCCTCCTCTCCTAGAGCCTCACTCCCCCTTCTAAATCAAACAAACAGATTAAGTACTCCACCCAAACTTCATCAGCACCAGACCTTAAGTTCAATTATTCTTCCACTAAAAATTTTAAGAAGCCAGCCATGCAGCCTGCTGAGGCTACAGGACTCCATCACCTAGTTCCTTCCAGTTCATTATCATCTCCCTACCCACCTCAGTTTAGCATGACGAGTACTACTACTCAAAGTAACCCAGCCAGTGCTTTTCCATTCAACCAATTTTCCGCTACTCCATTATACAATAACTACCTATCTCCTTCCCACTTAATTCCTCAAGAAGTTAATAACAATAATAATCCCCAACAACCATCTTCCTTCAGCAGTAACTCAACCTCTGACGAAACTGATGAACAGCAATTAAGTCTCATCAACGAGAGGAAACAGAGACGAATGATATCCAACAGAGAATCTGCACGCAGATCACGTATGCGCATGCAGAAACACCTGGATGAGCTCTGGTCACAGGTGGTTTGGCTCAGAAATGAGAACCACCAACTTGTGGATAAGCTGAATCATATGTCGGAGTCCCATGACAAAGTTTTGCAAGAGAATGCTCAGCTCAAAGAGGAGGCCTCTGAACTCCGCCAAATGCTGAGTGACCTGCAGCTGCAGTCCTAATTTTAACTATCATCCATCCTTGAGAGACCAGCTGGAGATCGATGTTCCCTGCAACACAGCTTATCCCTGCAACACACCAATCACAACAAGTTCGATGGATTTGCTAGGCTAAATATTGAAGATCGATTGATCGATGGAGGAGAGAGAATTTTTATCATTTTCCCTTTTTCCATCCATGGTGGTTCGCTTCTGTTTGTGTAGAAGTGAACCAGCCTCTATGAGATCCATTTAGAAATTTGGCAATAACATGTTTTGAGGGTTCTCATTGAATCCTTGCTCAATAAAATTGGCATTCTATTTGTTACATTCTTATCTATATATCTATATCTTACATCCTTCAAGAATAGGACTAACACCCTTTTCATGGCACCACCTATTTCCGATATCCAGTAGAGGCAATACCGATCCGTACATAAAATATCTATGAGAACTTCCATAGATTCAGATGAAAAACAAAGCAATTATGACACTACCGGAACAGTACAAAGAGAAAAAACGAGCAAGCATGTTAGAAATGTTTGAAGAAAATAAGATTACTGCACAAAATAGAAAGTAGCAATTATATCAGGTGTACTAGAAAAAATAAAGGAGGAATGAGTGGCAATATTGTAATGGGTGGAGCGATGATGGCAATAGGTCGGGAAGAAAGGTGGTTCGTCATATTAAAATTTCTATAATTAGACAAACATATGAAAAAGCTATCCACTAACGTATCAATCCAAGAACTGATTGTAGCTTTAAGGGAATTTGGCTTGAATAAATATGATACGGTTTGGTTCATCTTTTGTTTAATGAATTGATTTTGCTATTTCTCAGATACTGCATCACCCTGTTTCCTATAAGGCATCCCTAGGAAGATCTTCAAACGTAAGATCCTTGATTATTAGTTCCTTATCCAAACCCTTCTAGTTGGGTTGATAGAGAAAAAATTATTTTTGATATATATGCGCTTTACAGACATTTGGATTCTGATACAGAATATATAATCCCTACGCAATTGAACCTGATTTCAACACCAGATTATTCCAGCACGAACTCATCAGATGTATCCTATCAAGATCTACCTGGTTTCTACACACTTCTTTCAATTTGTAAGTCAAAGTTCATACATCTTGTTAGCTTAATATGTTATACATCAGATGAATCTTATTATAATCAGCATAGCATGGGACATTATTTTATATTTGAGAACCTGATTGTGCAAACACTGAGTAAGTGCATAATTAACAAATTTCTGATAGAAAAGCTTTAAAGTTGAACAGTTACTTACAGAGCAATGTTTGTCTCAACATGAATTATCCACCAGTATGCAGCATCAGCAGCCAACACTACACCTGCAGATGAACATGGTTGGAGGTATGACAGTCTGACAGAGCTGCATGGATTCAACAAATTGTATCAGTTTTGGTTTTGTTCATAAGCAATCGCATAGTCCACCTTAATAAGGAAAACTAAATGAAACATAGTATTCATTGCTAAGTAGCTGTCTACAAGTATGAGCCAATAGATCACAAGATGTAGGACACAACTGCAAAATGTTATTCAGATGAATCATGCAATAGAGTATTCAAGCATCAAGAGATTTACAGGAAAGCTGCAAATATGAGTACAAGTGGAAACACCAAGACATGAGAGTGCCAAAAGTGAGTCAAGAATCCACCTTCAAGTCAACTGACGAGTAATTCGATCTGATTCTTGGAACTGTCAACTATTTCGCACTTTGATATATATAACGCCATCGCCAGTAGTCATTGCAAGAACATGTCCCATCCTTGAACTGATGAAACCGATTTGAATCCCTTACCACTATCTCTCTTCCCGTGGCTTTTGAAATATACTTGATTGCCGTGTGTCAATCTCCATAAACACGGAGATTCTTGAATACTCTTATGGGTTTTGATTTCGATGTGCTTATAAGACTAAATGTCACAGCTAATTTCTCACTGTGCTGAAACAAATAATATTCCTTTTGCTCCTCATCCACCTTAGGAAGTGTCCAGAGTATTAGAGTAATATATCTCACATCAGAAAAATAACAAATAAAATATAACTAATAAGTGGGTAAATCATATTCAATTGTATCGAGACATTTTGTAGATAAAACCCAATACCTTAAAGGTGGTTAAGTTGAGACAGTATTGGTATACAGATGATCCACTAGCCACGCTTGTCGTTGTTTAACTTTGTATTAGAACGGGTACCTCTTCAATTACTTCTCTGATTCTCCTGGGCTATATGTCTCGCCCAGTACTCTTATGAGTCCGATGTGGGTTCTTTATTTTTGTCCGGTATGAACTATCACCATCGTAAAGTTCCGATTGGATTGTCACCAAGTGTCCCTTGGTTTGTTCCGTCTCATTTCATCACGTGCAAGTCTTGAGTCAGGTTGCATGTGAGGGGACGTGTTGAGAGTATTGGAGAGTAATAGATCTCATATAAAAAAATGACAAATAAAATAAGTGGGTGGATCATATCTAATTGTACTGAGATTTTTTGTAGATAAAACCCAACACCTTAAAGGTGGTTAAGTTATAACAGTATCGGTATATAAATGATCCACAGACCATGCTTGTACATAATCTGTATCAGTGACATAACCCAATTTCTTTATCTTTGAGCCGAAACGGTCCAGTTCATCATAAATCTCCTGTGCTTTTCGGTGTGAAGTGTCTCCTACATGGAACTTGGGCATCTCATTTTTCACCTCTATCCAGCTAGAACCTGCTTCATTGACCAAAGCCTTGAGAATGCTAGCAAACGTGAAATGATTCGGCAAAACATGGCCAAGCTTCGTCATCACCTCCTCCACTCTCCACATATCCATTGATAACAGCAGTCCACGACATAACACTGCTCTCGCATCCGCTCAAACATCCTCTCCGACATACTCATTGACCCATCACCTTTACACTTAATACTATGACTAAGAACTAAAAAACAACTTCAAAAATACATTAAAAAAAGACCTGACAACTAAAAAGAGCAAATGAACCTAATCAAGCCTAAAACCAATCTAGTAAATAGGTGCATCACACAAATTCACAAATTGGTTATAGCACTCAACTTTCGCTAGTGATAATCACTTACTAAAACACTATCGAGCAAAAGCACATCCTAGAAACACAATATCCAAACAAACCCTTCAAAACACTCACCTGCTAGCCAATCTTGGTCCCATTTGGCCATATTTCCCATCCAAGTTCCAATACCTCAGTCACACTTGAACACACCATTATCATATTAGTTCCTACAATTAACACCGATACGCATTATACTGATTATAGATCTCTTTTCTCACCCAGCTGTGATCTCTCACACGTTCACATGGTCTCACACCCAGCTGTGATCTCTCACACATTCACATACTTCCAACTTAGCTCATCTCGCTTTCTACCACTACTCCCTCTTATATTTCTTTCTCTGAAACGAAGTTGAACCAATATAACAAACAACCTGTCTTATCTGACCTCGAGTTCAGAAACATCGTCGTTCTGCTTCAATGGCGGTGGCCGTGCGAGGAAGCAGAGCAGGATCCGGTTTCGGCGGCTTCAGCCTCCGGAGCTTCTTCTCGTATCGGATCTTTGTGTCCGCTATGTTCTCTCTTCTCTTCATTGCTACTCTATCTGTTCTCCTCACTACAAACCCCTCAACTCCTCACCATAACTCTGTAAGTACTGTCATCCATGCTTTGTTTTTCAATTGCTTTTGTGATTAATCTGCACCCAGATATAAAAGTTTGAAACTTGAGCATAACCCAGATGTAGATTTCACTAATTAGGCACAACCCATATTCCATTGAACCCAAATGTATGATTTAAGCAGTACCCAAGTCTTAGAATGCAAAAGCCACATGCTAGTTTTTACAGTTAGATTGAGTTTGGGTTATAAAGTTATGATCTTGATGTATAATGCAGGCAATTCCAAATTCTAGTTTGAACGTTATGTATAACCAAACCTTTGAAGGCAAACACATGCCAGTTTTTTGTTAGGTAGAGTTTCAGTTATAAATTTATGATCTTTGATGTATAGTGCTGGTACGTCCAACTACTAAAGCACAGCCGACATTCAACTTTTCACATTTGAACCCAAATCATGTATCTATGAAATACCCAAATCTTGAATGCAAAACACAGATGCCAAATTTTAGTAATTAGATAGAGTTGAGTTATTAATCTATGATATTTATTTGTAATGCAGGCACTTCCAACTACTGGAAACGCATATATGCGTAGATCGTTTCTCGCTTTAAATTCTGACCCTTTGAAAACCAGATTAGATTTGATATACAAGCAAGCGAATGATCACGTCACTCTTGTCAATGCGTATGCAGCTTATGCTAGGAAGCTTAAGCTTGAGATATCTAGGCAAATGAGAATGTTCAATGGTTTGGCATCTAATTTCTCTGAGCTTCAAACGAAACCAAGTTACCGGACTAGTTTGTTTGAATCAGATGGTCCATTAGATGAAGATGTTTTGAGGCAGTTTGAAAAGGATGTGAAGGATAAGGTTAAAACTGCCCGGTTAATGATCATTGAATCAAAGGAGAACTATGATAATCAGCTCAAGATTCAGAAGCTGAAGGATACAATTTTTGCTGTTAATGAGTTGCTTATAAAGGCCAAGAAAAATGGGGCATTTGCGAGCACGATTGCAGCAAGGTCGATTCCAAAAAGTTTGCATTGTTTGGCCATGAGGCTTGTTGAAGAGAGAATTTCACATCCAGAGAAGTACGAGGAGGAGGAATCAAGCCCTGAATTTGAGGATCCAACTTTGTACCATTATGCGATTTTTTCGGATAACGTTATTGCTGTCTCAGTGGTGGTTCGATCTGTGGTGAGTAATGCAATTGAACCGTGGAAACATGTTTTCCATGTTGTTACAGATAGGATGAATCTTGCGCCAATGAAGGTTTGGTTTAAGATGAGGCCAGTGGAACGGGGTGCTTATGTGGAGGTGAAGGCAATTGAAAATTTTACTTTCTTGAATTCCTCTTATGTGCCAAGTTTGCAGGGGCTTGGTACCATGGAAACATCTAAAAGGAATAAGAACCCATACTCATCACTGTTGCATGAGCTTCGGTTTTATATGCCAGAAATGTATCCAAAACTAAACAAGATTCTCTTTTTGGATGATGATGTTGTGATTCAAAAAGACTTGACAGGATTATGGAATATTGATTTGGATGGGAAGGTGAATGGAGCAGTCGAGACCTGCTTTGGGTCCTTCCGTCGATATGCTCAGTACTTAAACTTTTCACACCCTCTTATTAGAGAGAGTTTCAATCCCCGGTCTTGTGCTTGGGCATATGGAATGAATATATTTGATCTTGATGCTTGGAGGCATGAGGGTTGCACAGAGCAGTACCATAGCTGGCAGAACTTGGTAAGCGGACAATATCCCTAAACAATTTGTGACTTTCACTTTATAAAATTTTTAACCAAATGGCACCATTTATAGTTGAACAATGTAGTCGAGTTGTTATATTGCTGTGCCTATATGAATGAGTATTCATTTTCTTCCCCCTATTTATGCAGAATGAGAACCAGACTCTGTACAAGTCAGGGACTAGTGCAGCAGGGCTGATTACCTTCTACTCGACAACAAAGTCTCTGGACAAATCTTGGCACGTGCTTGGCCTGGGGTACAACCCCAGTATCAGCATGGATGAGATTAACAAAGCAGCAGTCATTCATTACAATGGACATATGAAACCTTGGCTCGACATTGCGATGAACCAGTACAAGAATCTCTGGACTAAATATATGGACAATGGTATGGAATTTGTTCAGATATGCAATTTTGGCCTATAGACTGATACTGTTTTGGAGTGGTTCCACCAACAGATACAACTATAAACTTTACTGCTTCACCTCAACCATAAGCGAGCTGCAGGTAGCTATATATCGTCTACCTCTGTTTACTTATTCTTAGACACAAGTTTTGGAATCCCCCATTAGTTGCTGCCACACCCACCCTCAGAGCAAAGCTCCGTGAAATTATGTTTCTTGTTCTGGAAAAGGGCCATCTGATGCAGAGACGGAACTAGGATTACATAATGGTGTAGGCTAATAGTGGTGTCTTACAGTTTGGGCGAAGCCCAATTATTATTATTTTTTTTGAGGTCTTCATAGAACCTGCATAATCGGGAGTGAGTTCCCTTCCTATATCAGTATATCTAAACAAACAGAAACAATCCCTAACAAATCTTGAAAGCCCCGGATGTTGAAATCTAATTCTATCTCAATTTGTCAAGAAATTATCTATTATGAGAAATAGGACCATATCTAAGATTGCATGATCAATAGGATTAAGGCTGAGCTTTTCCCGAAGAGCTTGCATACTTGAACACAGTAATTAGGGAGAGACAAATACGAGAGGCAAAGGGTTGTGTTCTTGTCTTCTTGTGTTCTTGGCAAAGAGGCAAATACTAGAGTCCGTTGAGTTGCAGTTATCTCATCAAAAACAGTCGTTAGAGTCAGGTCTGATTTACGACCTGATTTTTGATCTGGTGTGCTAACATGTATCTAATTTTGTTCTGTTCCAAAAAATGAGGTGGTCTACAGCAAACCCCAGCCCACCTCTAATTCCGTCCTAAATCTCACGGCATCTCTTTAATGCTGTGTTATTAATGTCAGTCATGAGTTGTAAGAACAAACAGTGATATTGGGAATGTACACTTAGCAATGATTCTTTGCAGTATATGTGATTCACAGATAGATTCAGACTAGGAGATGGTTTGCTCTTCATCCAATCTCATTTTCTTTCCATCCAAGCAATGCTAAAATACCTAGTTGGCTCATAATGCTTTGATGACATCATGTTGACAGTGCACATACTCCAAATTGCACAGGTCAGATGCTTGCACTACTGAAGAACAATTTCGTATAAAATTCAAAACTCTTTGCACACCATGACATTAAATAAAATATTATATGTTATGCTAGATATTATTTTTTTGGTAATCTGATTCCTCATGTGATAATTGGGTTAATCAAACTATTACTAGCATTGCTAGGTATTGACCGTATTGTAAAATGCTTGCTGGGTAGAAAGAGGACCCCTCATAATTCAGATGAATTTCATATAAAGCACTGTAATTTTTTAATGAAAGTATGCCAAACAACTCTGGTAAAATTTAGAGGGTAAAAACTGCATTACTACTTCTAGGGGTGGACTCGGTCCAATCGGTTCGGTTTTAAGACAAGAACCGAGAACCGAATCGTATTTTTCAGTTACATAGTTCTTAAAACCAAAACCGTTAAGTACATACAAGAAACCACACCTGTCGGTTAACCGAAATTCGGTACGGTTTCAGTTACAAAACATATTTTTTGAAATAACTTTCACACATGGTAAATGAAAGAGAAAAAAGATTATGATGCTTAAAGTTATGGAAACATAGAAATACAAACTTTGTGAACCAACTCTACATAAGAAATACTACATGAGAGAGAATTAGGTTAGACTTAAACATTTTAAAATATAAACATGTTTGTGGAAGTCTACTATTTGTAACTTATAATCAATAAGAATATAACACATAATGTAAAATAAATTATTAACAAGTAAATGAATATATTTCAGTTCGGTTTAGTTTCATCGGTTTTTAGAATGCACGGAACCGCAAACCGAAACTACACTAGTCGGTTTTTAAAAAATCTAAAACCGATTGTCTCGGTTCTATTCGATTTTGGTTATTTGATATCAGTTCAGTACGATTTTAACCGTTTTCAATTTTTTCGATGCCTAATAGTCTATCCCTAACTACTTCACTAGTTTCACTAATGTCACTAAGTAATTTTTCTCAAATCCACCTAACCCACCTTCAACGACGGCTTGTCCACCTCACCTAGCATCTGCAAAGCAGTGGCCAAATTTGACTCCCACTTTTAATTCTTGCTTCCCTTTTATAAGGTGAACAATTTCATTCCTGCTTCTCACATTCACTAATCATTGATATTCCGCCGAACCCAGATCTTTGATTTTTCTGGGTGTTGCTCCATTTCAAGGTTTGGATTCTTTCACTTTCTGGGGTTTGATCAAAACTGTCTTTTGTTGCTGTTATGTACTTTACTTGGTTGTTGTCTGCGGTTAAAGATTGTACCTTTTTCAACTTTGTGATTGGCTTTCTATGATTATATTGGAAATTGGAGCATTATGTTCATGTTTGTTGGGTTTGCATGAATTGGAATTTCTGATCTGTGTTGGCTTCATTATGTATCCTTTGAATATCTGTATCTGATTTCATATGATCTGTGCTTTCATATTGGTTAGATCGGGAGGGGATGGTCTTTCTGGTTAAGGACTAGTTGATGATTTTTTTCTTAATAGTTTATTATATTTATTTTTTAATTATTTTTTTTGTTTTAACCGTTCAGTTTATAGATCTATATAACTAGATTACTTCTACAAATTTTCAGTTAAATTGGTGATCGTTAAGGGATCGAAATAGATCAAATCAATGGATGGTCCAAATATGTCAAACAAGAACCACTCGAGTTTATAATTGGTAAATCACATTTTTGAATGTCTTAACGAATTTCAATTTGTATGAAAATTTATAGAGATGATCTATTCATATATCTACAAACTAGACGGTTGAGATGTGAATATGCGATCGAAAAAAGAGTGAAACGAAAAAGTCCTCAACTAGTTCTCAACAAGAAAGTCCTCAACAGATCTCCTCCCTGGTTAGATCATGCGTTTTAGTTCATTCACTCAATCTAGTTTAATGAGTTTGAGGTTTAGTTGCTTGTTCAATTTATAACTTTGAACGATTGAATCCTATTAGAAATTATTATAGAATTAGGGAGTCTGCCGTTTGATCTGGTGGTTACTTTTACCATCATCAGGGAATGAGTGACTCTGATTTCGTGTCGGTTTACGTGATTGTAGCAATAGGACTGTAAAAGTGAGAGCTTTCGTGTATACTTTTGGAGGGTCATTACTGTTTTGAGACATTCCATATAAGTGCAAGTTCATCTAGGGATTGTTATATAAGTGCAGCTTTGCTTAGGCACTTACAAGAATTGGCCTTGCCGTTTTGGCTGTTATGGGTCAAAATTAGGCCCTCAACATTGCAGAGAAAGGCTTCCCCATTTCTGTGTACAACAGAACTACCTCCAAAGTCGATGAGACTGTTGAGCAGGTGAAAAAGGAAGGAAACCTCCCCCTTTATGGATTCCATGATCCTGAATCTTTTGTTAAGTCAATTCAAAAACCTCGGGTGGTAATCATGCTTGTCAAGGCTGGGGCGCCTGTTGATCAGACCATAAAGACTCTATCTGTCTACCTGGAGAAGGGTGACTGCATTATTGATGGTGGTAATGAGTGGTATGAGAATACTGAGAGGAGGGAGAAAGCCATGGCTGAATTGGGCCTTCTTTACCTTGGAATGGGAGTTTCAGGTGGTGAAGAGGGGGGCTCGATATGGACCCTCTATGATGCCTGGAGGATCCTTTGAGGCCTATAAGTACATTGATGACATCCTTCTTAAGGTGTCGGCTCAAGTTCCAGACAGTGGCCCCTGTGTGACTTACATTGGCAAAGGTGGGTCTGGTAACTTTGTAAAGATGATCCATAATGGTATAGAATATGGTGACATGCAGCTGATTGCAGAGGCTTATGATGTTCTTAAATCTGTTGGAAAGTTGTCAAATGAGGAACTACAAAATGTATTCGCAGAATGGAACAAGGGAGAGCTGCTGAGCTTCTTGATTGAAATCACTGCAGATATTTTTGGAATCAAGGATGACAAGGGAGATGGATATTTGGTTGACAAGGTTTTAGACAAGACCGGCATGAAGGGTACTGGTAAATGGACTGTACAGCAAGCTGCTGAACTTTCCATTGCCGCCCCCACAATTGAATCTTCTTTGGATGCAAGGTTCCTCAGTGGGTTAAAGGATGAATGGGTTTAAGCTTCTAAAGTGTTCAAAGCAGGTGGCTTTGGTGATATCTTGACTGACCAAGAGGTGGATAAGGCAAAGTTGGTCGATGATGTGAGGCAAGCTCTCTATGCATCCAAGATATGCAGTTATGCACAGGGCATGAATTTGATCCGTGCAAAGAGTATTGAGCAGGGATGGGACCTGAAGTTGGGAGAATTGGCTAGGATTTGGAAGGGAGGTTGCATCATTCGTGCTGTGTTCTTGGACAGAATTAAGCTGGCTTACGATAGGAACTGTGATCTTGCAAACCTTCTTGTGGACCCTGAGTTTTCGAAGGAGATCATTGAGCGACAGTCTGCGTGGCGAAGGGTGGTATGCCTTGCTATCAACTCTGGTATCAGTACCCCAGGTATGTCAGCTAGTCTTGCTTATTTTGACACCTACAGAAGAGGGAGACTGCCAGCTAACCTGGTCCAAGCTCAACGAGACTACTTTGGTGCTCATACATATGAAAGAACTGATGTTGAAGGCGCTTTCCACACTGAATGGTTCAAGATTGCTAAGCAGTCCAAGATTTAAGTCCCCATTTCCCTGCCTCGTCAACTTAAGTAGAACTCACCTTCATCCCTAATAACTTCTGCTAAGGATTTTATGCTGGGCGGAGCTTCCGTCAACTCTTTTTGGTGATAATTAAGCCCAAATAAGTTGTATGTACTTTAAGTTTTAGTATTGTGCATTAGATTTGGTTTGTTATGCTTCTGCTTTGGCATGACTTTGGAAAATGTTTTCTATTCCATGTGGGAGACTGGCGGTAGTACTGTAAAACTAAAATGCAATGTTTGAACATGAAAATCAACAGAGAAAGCAAATCCTTTTGATTTTTGTAAATTTTTCTTTCCATTATTGCGCCTTTATCTTGCATCTACCTTCTTATTGCTGAATTTTCCTCAGATATTGCTTTGAGTGTTAACCTGTTTCTGAATGTGACTGCCATGTGCAAATTTCTCTATGAATGAACCAAAATCAAGTATGGCACCACAGCTGTGCCTAATAGGTTGAGAAACCCAATTTGGTTGACTCTAACCTATAAAATTTGCCTGTCAAAACTTGTAGCACTCTGTATTTTGCCAAATAAGCTAATTAGATAGATTGTTGGTGAGTGAAATAATAGTCCTAAGTCCTAACTCCTTAGTCCTAACCACTGCTGATAAGGCATACTTGTGGAGTTGGTTACCTGTCATTTGGTCATTGACCCTATTAAAGAGAGACCTTGTGATTAGGCATTTTAGTTTAAAGTACAGCCAACATTCTTCTCACTGATTCTAACTGCAGACAGATTCTGTTTTCTAGGAAGCTAATATATTCTTTGAAATTCAAGTACATCCCATACTTGGCATTTGCTTTGCGGTTGTGCCTGCACATCAGGGGTAGCACTCTTATATGGTTGGCATTTGTCTTTCTAAGTTGGCTTTTGTCTTGCTAGGTTGATCTTTCTTTCTTTCTTTCCAGCACAATGTACACCTTGTTGGTTCATATACCTTATGCCATACTCATATGCATCATAAGGGGCAAGTTTTTGCTGTAGAATTATTAGTCATTTTTCATCTATATTTTTTATGCAGATCCACATGTGCGCTTTATGATCATCTTTCCAGCATACATGCTCTTGATTCTTTCAAGCACACAAGAGATTAAGGGACAAAAACAGTTATGAACATCATGAATTAGTGTTGAGAAAACACACAAGAAATCAAGCTAATGTATGAGAGACTGGTTGGTCATTTACTGGGAATCCTTGTAGAACAGTTGTGGCATGAATCATCAAGAATTTTCTGAAATAAAATAGTATATATGCTTCTGTTACTGAATACAAAGAATGAATATACATCTCATTTGCAAGCTTAGTCTTAATAAACAACTATAATTTGCAATCTTTTTTATGAGCAGGACTAGTATCTGTGTCTTCTTCTCATGAACCTGCATCAACTTCTCACTTCCGTTTAGTACTCTTTTCATCCCTTTTCTTCTCTTGTGTTCTTGTTCCTCGATTGCTTGTTATCACGCTTGAAACGAGCAGTACCTGGATTACTTTCTTTACTGCGAGAAGGCAAGACATGGTGGTGTAGATGGTGGCTTGGGCCAGACGAAGCATCTGAAGCCATTGAATCATCGCTGCCATTGTTGTCTTTGTCAATCTCTTGAATGTTTGTGCGAGTAGTAATGCTGTTATAGTTGTATTCGACATCATCATAACTGCATTGAGGTTCATCTTCTTCCATGGGAGAGGCAACATATATAGTCCACCCTGACTCACTGCTGCTACATACTTCCGTGCTCAACAAGTGTTCATAAGACTCCATTTCTTTAGACAGACAGACAAGGCAGAGAGATGAGAGAGGAGAGAGAAGAGAGAAGAGAATAAAGGCCTGCCTAGCCATGAATGCTAGAATGAACTGAATGCCCCTAATATGTACTGCTATGACTATTAATACTACGATTAGAGAAATTATTTTATGTGGCGGAACACCAGTTGGCAATCTGATTTGATGTTCCTCACCACTTAAACGAGCATCTAAATTTTTTTGAACATTTACCCCTCGAAAATAGACATTCCTATAAGGAGAAATAATGATAAATTAGGTTGACCTAAAACCTGATCACTTTAGCCGATCAACACTCTAAGTCATCGACTAAACGTGAAAATACAGAAAAATTACTTAAATCGACGAATTTGACATTTTCGTTGGCTTAAGTACTTTAGGCAATGAAAAATATCAAATTCGTCGACAAAGTGTGAAAATACAGAAAAAAAAAATTAGGCTCCTCATTGTATTAAAAATTAAATTCCTGTTGAAAATCCTGATCCTAAACGACACAAATTCTAAATCATACAAATGGAGAGTAATTCAACTTAAGGCTTATAATAAGAATCATCGCTTGAGTCTTTCTCGGTATCCGAATTAATTTCTTGTAATATGTGCCGCTCGTCATCATCGGAGTCTTCGTCTTCTTCATTTGGATCAACATCAATAAGCTTTTGCTCTTCATCACGAATTCTAACCACACAACCCGGTTTCACATTATTAAGGCGAATTATAGAGGATTCAATAATACCTAGTGCGTTCGGCTCTTGATATGCAGTATCTTCTTCATGATTATTAAAAAATAAATTTTTTATATCAAATATTGATCTTCAAGTGTTAAAACATATATTTCCATAGGATACATCCAAATGTTGTGTACTTAACCAGTAAGCAACAATTGTTAGGAAAGATGAATCATCATGTGAGGCATGATGTTAAAAAACTATGGGAGAAATATCCTCTCAAATTTGCACATGATAAAAATGATGTCCTCTTTCATTTCTTTTAGTTCTGATTTTTTCACTTCTCTAGTGCATAACTTCTGAAAGAATCTTGATAACGCTACTAATGACTCCATCACCTGACGGGGCATGTATGCTCGAATGAAAACATGGAAGAGATATTGTAGCAGGATATGACAGTCATGACTTTAATCCGTACATCTTATTGTCCCGGAAGTTAACACACCGACCTATATTTCCTGCATAACTTGAAGGATACTTAATATGACTCATTCATGCCACCTAAAAATTTCATTCTTCTGGTCAGGCTTGACGGTGTAAGGAGCTTGAGACATTTTTTTTCTTCCCTTCTTTCAACCACAAATGTTTATGTATACCCATTCTTGTCAGATCAATCCGTACCTTAGGGCCGTCCTTAGTTTTCCCCTCCCACTTCAGCACTGTGCCCACCACTCTTTTGCATAAATTTTTTTTTTCTATGTGCATGACATCTAAGTAGTACCTGATCAACAACTTACTCCAGTACGGGAGTTCTCATAATATGCTTTTGTGTGTCCATAATTTATACGGTCTTGCAGGTATTGCCGCCACTATATTATGATGATTGTGGAGCTGCCCAAAATCATATTCATTCAACACTTCCAAAATTTCTTCCCTATCGATCTCCTTAGAGGCACATTATTTTCAACAATTCTAAGAAATGCCTTGTCATCAAACCTCCATGGGTGATTATTTGGAAGGTGAGTGCGGTGACCTAATTTGACATCTTGTGGCATTGACTGCTACTCCCCTTATCAGTCAGACACTCTGGACAAGCTTTGTATCCCTTAACAATGTTGCCCGACAACATACCGCGGGCAGAAAAATCACTGATGGTGCCAACAACCATGACATGCATCTAGAACATCTCGTGCATGTACTTGTCATAAGTGAGATGGCCAACATCCCAAAAAACTTAAGCTCTTCAATTAAGGGTCTCAAATACACATCGAGACACATTTCTAGATAACTCGGCCCTAGAATTAACAAAGTCATATTATATTCTTTCTTCATGCACATCCATGGAGAAAGGTTGTACGGTACCAAAATAACTGGTCATACATTGTATTGAAGAATCATGTTGCCAAAAGGATTGAATCCGTCAGATGAGATCCCGAGCCTCAAATTTCAGACCTCTGATGCAAATTGAGGATACTCTCTATCAATGTGAAACCAAGTCTCTCCGTCAGCAGGGTGTATAAGAGTATCGTCGTCAGAAAAATTCCTCTCATCGTGCCATCTCATTGTTTTGGTCGTGTGTGAAGACATGTACAACCATTCCAGCCTATCCCTCAGCAGGAAATACTGAAGTACCTTCACAAATTTCTTATTGCCTGCAAGAGTCAATTTATACATATCCGTGTGATATACTAGACATGCATCAATGTCTTCAAGATCATTCCCTTCAGGATATGTACCCCATAAGAGAACATAATCATATCTGCATGCATGGATTTTGATGTAGGTAAGGCTAAACTCTTTTAGGATATTTCGGACTTTACGATGAGTGGTAAGAAGACCTTGACTGGGGGGTAGCCTCGAAGCAGCAAGTCCAAATAATTATCAACAGCCTTGACACTCAATTTGTTCTCCACTTTCACCTTCATTAATCTTATGACACTTTCAAGTACAGCCTTCTTACACCCGTTGTACAAAGAGATCTGTTGGAAGACAAACAACTTGTTATACTTGTCAATACCAAAAGTGTTGACAACTCTATGAAATTGCTGGGCTGGCTCAACAATAGGGAAGCCCTCAACAGCTCCACGGATATTCTTTCCTTGAGCAAATACACCGCTCTCATAAGGAAACACATCGTTGATGAACCTTGATGTTGGATCATTGGATGTACTGGCCCTCTCAGGAAATTGCCCATGATCATGCTAACCCACTGATGATAATTCACCGTCATAAATCCAGCATGTGTACTTATCTCAAAACCCGTTATTTTTTAAGTGGTGTCATACTTTATCAATGGTAAAACGATACAAATCGCTGTAACACTGAAATTTTGTGCACGGACAATAATAAATTGTATTCCCGTTAGCATTAACCATCACATATTCCACAAAACTCCACATTTCAGCGTCATATCTTCGATCCCATTTTAAAAAGCAAATCCAACTCTTGTACATATCCTGAATATATATATATATATATATATATATATATATATATTCAAAACATTATTCAATCTAAACTTAATAACAAATTAATACATATATACTCAATATATGCATAACATCAACTCCAAATCAACTATATATATATATATATATATATATATATATATATATATATATATATATATATATATTCAGAACATTATTCAATCTAAACTTAATAACAAATTAATACATATATACTCAATATATGCATAACATCAACTCCAAATCAACTCACCCAAGTCAATCAACACATGCATATAGAAATCAACAATATATAACACACAAATACACACACGTGTGTGTGTGTGTATATATATATATATATATATATATATATATATATATATATATATTTATACACGTATGCGTACCTATATATAGCTTCACGAACTAATTCTGGGCAGATTTTGACAACACCCAACGATTTGAGAGGGATTCCTGAATTTTTTGATCATTTTTTTTATGAATGAGCTGATGCCTAGATTTGAAAATTTAAGGAACTTTAGCCGACGAAATAAAAATTTCGTAGCTTAAAGTTTAAATTTTTCGACGCCTAAAGTTTAAAATTCCATCGCCTATAGTCTATACTTTAGACGGTAAAATTTTGTACTTTAGCCGACGAGGGGTTTTGTCTCGTCGGCTAAAGAATTTTAGGGGACGAAAAACTTTGTCGCCTATGGTCTCTACTTTAGCCGACGAAATTTTTTAACTTTAGGGGACAGATTTTTTTCTTTGCCTAAAGTGTTTTAGCCGATGATGACAATCTTTAGGCGACGAGGGGAAATTTCCGTCTTCTGAAGTGTACTTTAGTCGGTGAAATTTTTTTCTCGTCGGCTTGTTTTTTTTTTGTCGGCTAAAGTTGTTTTTTTGGTAATGTTTGAAAGAATGGTATATGTCAAGCGGTATACCATTTCTAGCCCTATCGTAACTGCTAACAATTTTTAGTCTCATCATAGTTTAGTTTAAAGTCTTAATATCACAACATCTCTAAGCACAATATGGGTTTGCCCAAGTGATTTTCTCATGTTTATTTCATTTCATAGAAACATGGAATGTAATCATAGCAGATATTTGTAGTAATGTTATTAGCAAATATGACATTTGGTGAGCATGCTAGGGGACATATTAGTTTCTACAATTGAAGCATGGCAAAAGTTTTGTGAAACGTAACAAGTGTTTTTACACTATGTTGTAGCTAGGCATGATTGAAAGTGATAGAGCATGTAATTACATAGCATGACATTAGCTCTTTACAAGAGCATGTATTAAAATGTAGTAATTTACTTATCTTATGCCAAGAAGTGACGGGATACCAAGGGTGCATACTAGGGTGCAGCAGTGAGGCACTGTGGGTGCACACAGGGGTGCAACAGCGGGGCTTGGGGGCGCACACATGAGCTTGGTAGCGGACACTAGGTGACGGAATACCAAGCAGCGTGCTGGGACGCGTTAAGGATACGCTTAGGGCGTTGTCTGAGGACCAGGAGTGGCACACCGAGAGTGCTGTCTAGGGACCTGGAGGGGCGCACTACGGGTGCTGTCTGTGAGGGACTTCATGTTCTCAATTCTAGCATGTCTCCATGATAGTTGCTATGATCAAATGATGCCATCTCTCTTGATGGAGATGCCTCTGTTGATAGCATTGAGATTGATGGCGATGGCGATGTCGCTGCTCATATGGTGGCGCTGCAGCTCATATGGTGGCACTACAATTCATCTGGTGGCGCTGCTGATCGATGCCGCTGTTGATGAGTAATGACGGAGAATAAGAAGCGGCGATAAAGAAGAAGAATAGGGGCCAACCATAGCCAGGCGACGGTTTTGCGGCACCTTGCCCTTTTTTATCGAGTAGCGCACTTAGGGTCAGATAGTTGTGTGTGACTTAATAGCGATCCTTGGTAGCGGTGCAATCGTAGATTAAAGTTGCTTTTCTTATCGGCGGTGCAATCGTAAGCTATCCCTAAATTGCTACATATCAAATGTCAAAACACAGGACGTTGGGTGATGTAACAGAAGACCATGTGGCGGTGTTAGGTGTCTAAAATAGTTTTCAGTTAGGTGTGGAGCAGGGGAGATGCAGATCTCTAGACAGTGATGCAGCTCTTGATGGCGGTATCGGTGGGGTGACGATGTCGTCCAAAGCTCTACTTATTGTGGAAGTTTGTTTGGTGTTGGCTGGTTGACTTGCATCTTCTTCTCACTTCTTTATGAGAGCGGTTTATGACATAATTTTTTTTTGAAAGAGTTGAACCACTGCTTGAAAGAGCAAACTGGGTGAACTTCTTAAATTGGCAATTGGTGTCGTTAAGATTTTGTAGCATTGACCGTGTAGTGGCGCAGACTGCCTTGTGTTCCTGCACTTAATCTGTCACTTGATTGTACAAGTTGATTTTTCTGCTGTAAACGTAATATGGATAAGTATAAGTGTTCTGATACATATGTAGTTAAAATGATATAAGAGCAGCCTGTAAACAAACTTAAGAGTTTTTTTGTTCCGCTACATAAATGTAGCAGATTCAGTTTGGAAGATTTTTAAGTAAATGTTAAGTGCAGGGACGGATCTTAGTGTTGATCTACATGGGCTGTAGCCGAAGAACAATTCCTACCTCCATCAACTTATTGCATGTATGAATTATGTTTTGTATAAGAAATTAAGTAAATAGCCCAGCCAATCTCTCTCTCGTTTCATAGAGTTGTATATTTCCTTTGTTTTTTTTTTCATTTTGTAGTTTCACATGTTAATGAGTAATAATCAACATTGTCTTTTACTTTGATTTTTTTTCTAAACTGTCCACTATTATAAACGCAAATAAATTGAAAGTGGTGACGAAGTTTTTCCATTTTTGATTGATATTCATGACAAATTCTACAATAAGGTACTAAATTATATATATTTATACATGAGTAGAGATTATGATAAAAAAAAATTGTTGATACGTGTTTTAAAAATAATTACATGATAAACTTAGCCCAGTGTATTTTGAATTTTTGGCTCCGTCCCTAGTTAAGTGGACATAGCTCATGAAAATTGACTAAGTCTTTTGTAGTGGCTTCCCACAGACAGACGACGCCAATGTTGATTCAAATGTTGATGCGCTGATATCTATGTGTATTATGTATGTATGCAGCGAGGTCAGAGAGAGAACACAAGGTTTATAGTGGTTCCTCTTACCATCGGTTGGTAAGACTACATCCACTTTTCTAATGTATTTGACTCTAGCTCTAATCGAAGCTGTATAGAATTATGGGTAAAATATTGTATAGTCCTTATACTTTGAAGTCGAAATCTGTTTAGTTCTTGTGGTTTTGTTTTAGTCTAATTAGTCCTTATACTTTAAAGTTGACATCTGTTTTGTCCTTGTAGTTTCATTTTAATCTGAGCAGTTCTTAAAGTTACGATTTTTATCCAAATTGTCATTTTTATGTTTAATTAAGATATCAAAGTGCCCAATAAAGTAAATGTAAGATACCAAAATGATTCATTCAAATAGTTTATCCAAAATGATATTTTCAAAAACATATGGAATATTTTTTGCATTTTTTGGATGGAATGACCACTTAGATGAAAAATTGTGACTTTAAGGACTATTCAAATTAAAACAAAACTACATTGACTAAACGGATGTCAATTTTAAAATATAAAGACTATTCAGATTAAAACAAAACCGCAGACTAAACAGATGTCGACTTCAAACCCTAAAGACTAAACAAATTTTAATTCTAGAATTATAGATTACTTTGTGACATAAGGGAATTGGATTTGGGATTCCTCAGATCCACGTTTGTAGTAAAATATAGATAATAGTTAGGCTATATGTGTTCCTTGTATTGCTCTTGTACATTGACTTCCAAATGTCATTGTATTGTCGAGCACCTCCAGCATTTGCAATTTCTTCCTTTGAACACAGCTGAGCCGTAGGAATAGCACAAGTACCTGAAATAGCAGTACATGTGTCGAGTACAGGTTTGACTGTGAACGCTATATAAGACATTCTCAATTGGTGACATATCCATCAGCAGGGAATTGAATTGAATCTCAAGCAATACAGTTTGATTATCTCAAAGTGTTCTAAATTTCCAAGAGAAGCAAGAAGAAATGGCTGACAACTCCCAGAAGATGAGCTACCACGCTGGTGAGGCCAAGGGCCAAGCTCAGGTACGTACTCTACTAGTAGCCAGCGCCTTTTTTTGTTCTAAATTGTTTTTGGTGGTCCAGTGCTGATGGATCGATGAACTTACACCAGGAGAAGGCCAACACCATGATGGACAAGGCCAGTAATGCTGCACAGTCCGCCAAGGAATCAGTGCAGAATGCAGGAGGACAGATGCGCGCTAAGGCAGAGGGAGCTGCTGAATCTGTCAAGGATGCCACTGGCATGAACAAATGATGGATCAATCCAAGCTAAATAACCCGTGCCTATATTTTTAAGGCCAATTTCTTCTTTAGTATGTTCTTTGTTTTTCGGTTACATTCTTTGATTTGTTTTCGTCTATAAGGAAGAGAGCTCTAGTACTCTTTTCTGACACAAAATAATTAGTATTTACCACTGGAAAATACTAAGCAAATCATTCAGCCAAACAGATCGATGTTCTATATTAGTTCAGGTGACAACAGAAGATATGCCAAATCAAGTTGACAACACAACTCAAATCAATAAAAGATGCATTTTATTTATTTTATTGAGAAAACTTTCCAATAAGACTCCAAATCCGTGAAAGTTTGAAATGCAATCAACAATTCGTTTCAACGTGACAACTTTGCAAGATGACAACAGTTATGCATGCTTCCTTGAGTAGTTGTTTAATCACTTCAGGAGTTTAAACAGCTATAACACAATCTAAGTACCAACACAGCAAACATGGCCACAAAACCACAACACACCTTATTCCTCCAAACCAGATAACTCAAATCCGTACCAATAAAAGCAAACATTTGAAGATCAAATTGTTGTGTTGGTACGGATTCAAATAAGATACGGAGAACCCCATCACTTTTGGTTTCTGATTCAGGAGGAAGCAAGATGCTTTTATTTGAAGACCAAATTGTCTCTAATGAAGGATATATTCACCTGTTATAACTTATAATATACAGAATGCCTAACAAAACAAGTCATACCAACAAATCAATGCAGTTGATCCTAGCTACACCAACACTCATATGACCTGCAACGCCAGCGGGCACTCGGTTGAACAAGGTGCCAAGGGTCCTGGCTTTGAACCCTGAAGGTGGACCTTCTGTCCTCTATTTTGACCAGCTTGAAGTCTCACCTTTTTGAATGAAATCCAAGTATATATCTATAGCCATATATATGTTACCATCGTTACGTAAAATAAAAAAATGACACAGTTTCTTCACTGTAATAATATCTGACACTGGGAATCTTAATTTCTTAGTTTTCTGTGATCATGATATCGTTTGATACAACTCCTCATACACGTACAGAGGCCTAAGATAAACCCTACTAGAATCGAAAAGCATGAATTCAGTGAACCGATGCAAAGCTTGATTCAGCAGAAGCTTTAATTGGAGCGAATAGAATCGATACAGGTACCTTTCGAGATAAACAAGCAGTTGTCCAGCCGAGTCTGGATCGTCCAATCCGCCGGAGAGACGAGGACATTATAGGCCTAACCATGATGTGACCCATTTCCTCCTAACTTGCTTAAAGCCCAATTTACCTGTTCTTTTCATTCAATGTTTTTAAATGGTGGACCTCCCAGTCCGTTTAACTCCACTACGGCCCAACCGCCATAACGTGACAAGTGTATATTTTGGACATTCTATACTACAAAATAGAAAGTAAAACAAAAAATAAAAGGGAGTAAAAAATCAAAATCCATCATTTTTACTAAACCCTTAGCTAAAAACAACCCTGATCCACTACGCCACCCAAAACCTCTAAATTTCATACTGAAACATGAGAGCGATGAGACACCCATGGCAGCGTCTGCTTCTTCTCCGATCTCACCTCCGTTCCTCGCCTCACTTGCTCTCACAGTCTTCTTCATACTCTCGGGTAAACTCCCAATAATCCAATCTCATTTCATTTTTGCTCTTCCACACTCACACTCTCCACCCAAAGCTTCCAACTTTACCCCCAATTTTCAATCACCCACTAAACCCTAGATTACCCATTTCACGACGCCTCTCGTCGGAGCCGGAAATCGAAACCCAAGACTCCGTTATAGCTGAGATTTTCTCTGGACCTAGGGATGAGGTTGAAATTAGGAAAGAATTGGAATTGAACAATGTGGAGTTTACACATGATGTGGTGTGGAGTGATGATGTTGAGAGGCAGATGCGGGAGTTGAATGTTGAGTTTACTGGTGGTTTGGTTAAGATGGTACAAATAAGCCTTCAAGGAATTGACAGATTCAATGCTTGATGCAGTCCTCAACTTTGATCGGTGTTGGTAGACTTGGAAGTGCGATAAGGTTTTCAAAGTGATGGAGGAAGGTGGGCTTGTGGCTAGGGGTAATTTAAAGGAAAAAATTGCATTCAGGCTTGGTAGGGCTGGTAACGAGGATGACGCAAATGGCTATATTAATATTCTGCTAGAGGCTGGTAGTGACCCGGGTTACAAGGCATGGTCGTCCTTGATTGTGGGATATTGTGTAGCTGGTCATCTTGAGAAGGCCTCAGATTGTTTGCAGCAGATGGCTTCTGGTTGTTTTGACTCTAGTCAATTCATATTGCAAAAGGAGCAGGGCAACAGATGTATGCAAGTTTCTTTCTGATTCGGTCAGTAGAAGGCAGTTGAAACCCTGGCAGACGACATACAACTATTGATTAGCAAGTTCTTATCTCAGGGTGAATTTGCAGATGCTCTGCATATTCTGGGTCTGATGAAAAATGATGGATTTCCGCCTTTTATTCATCCATTCATCAAGCATGTATCTAAGCATGGAACTGGTGATGACGCAATAGCTTTTCTGAAGACGATGGCTTCAAAAAAATTCCATCTACCATTGTGTTTCTCCGGGTATTTGAAGCCTACTTTAAGGCTGGACGGCGTAGCGAAACACAAGATTTCCTTTCAAGGTGCCCGGACTATGTCCGCAACCATGCTGATGTATTGAATCTATTATGTCCTAATAAATCTGGAGAAGGTGCTGCAACCAATGCTTAGGATTTGGTAGATTGTATTTTCATTGAGTTGCATGTGTTTAATGCACCAGAGTTGCATTTGTTCTGAAATGTTGATTTTAATGTCACCTTTGCTGCGCTACTGATATTGATGATAATTGGAGTTGATAATTTTGAATCAACTTTGGTTTGGATATTGTCCTTGCTACCCACTCCTTTAGAGATAGAATAAAGTTTCAAAGTATTCCAAGGCTTCCTTATGCTTGTGTTTCGTTTCCTTTATTTAATGAACTTTAAGTGTGATGAACCAGATTGCTGTTGGAATGATACAATCTATGAATCTAATGGGCCGTAGTGGTATAAGGATAAGATCCTCTTTGGGTCTATATATGTTGAATGCTTGCGTCTTATGGTAGTTCCTTAGAGAGTAGCCTATAAGTTGATGATGTATTGTATTGTTGTTTGTAAAAGTTGTATGGTGTGTCTTGTTCAACCTGTAAATGAGAGTTGTACCAATTTCAGCTGTAATATTCATGACATTGTGGCAGATTGGACTTTTAAGTAACAAAAACAAGGTGTTATAAGCACTAAACACATTCCATCAACAAGATAATCACCTCAGTTCTTCCTTTAAGAATAGGCTGCCCTAGATAGAGTTCTGCAAACACACATCCCACGCTCCAGAGATCCACCGATACTCCATACCCCGTTGCTCCCATCAACAGTTCCGGAGGACGATACCACAATGTCACCACCCTACTTGTCAATGGTTGCTTGCTTTTCGAGTTTAAAACATTTGCCAATCCAAAATCTGCCAACTTCAGAATCCCATCATTGTTTACCAATATATTCGATGCCTTGATGTCTCGATGCATAATACCTCTCATATGACAATGTTCTACTGCAGAAAATAGCTGCCTCATGTAGCACTTAATCTACACAAAAAGCAAAGAAAGATTCAACCAAACATACAGTCTCATCCTTCTGCAAAACAAGGTAAAAAGCACAAGCAAAAACTAACCTGCACATCACTGAATTTGATGTCATTAGCAGCTACTAGTTCAGTCAGATCATGCTCCATATACTCAAACACTAGGTATATGCTACTCGACGATCGAGATGTGATTAGTAAAAGTGTGTTGATGTATTGTATTTGTTGCAGACTCAGGGTGTCCCTTGCATGCAACCTTGTCTAGCTCGCATAATACCTTCTTTCTCGCATGTATGATTATATCTTCTAAGTGAAGTCCATAACTAAGACTTCATCTCCTATACGAAGTGCGATATGTGAAATAAACCATCCAGCTCGCAGGTCCTAGCTTGTAGGCAAGTAAACCACCTCTAAACCCTAATGTTTCAGACTCGACGCCATGACATGGACTATTTAACCAATATTCACTTAAACAATTAATGTCTAACAAGTTATTAATTTTCAGGTGTAAACAATTATGACATTGTCGATACATTCTTTATACATTATCTGCCCTACATGAATTCGACTCTACTATCTACAGAAGAATGAAGGATCAGCTGCCCTAACTCCCCCGTATGAGAACAACCTTCATTCAGCCGGTTTCTCATCCTTCGTAGCCTCAAGGTTCTTCCCATTCTTCTTATCATATTGATGTTTCAAATCCTCCAAGCACCTAGATACCTAATGATCATCAAAACATATGCATACAAAGGATTAAGCAACTTTACGAGTATAAAACAAAGCATAAACAAGGATGCAAAGGAAAACATGCATTAGCGAAACAAATCAAAGTAATCAAACTACTACACTATACCGTTTCTTTAAGAAGTGGCATGCACTTTACGAGGTATCAAAGCAACGAATCACACCAAACATATTAAAACAGTGCAGGAGAGAAAAACCTTGATAGAATAAGCCATTGGAAGTAACGTGTCAGGGTCCATTGCATCCTCGGGGAAGTTACGCAAAGCATGAATTAGTTTCTCGAAGGGTAATTTTACCTTTCCAAAATAAAACAAAAAATTAAAAAACAATCCTTTGACATTACTCTAGTTGCCAACATGGAGCAGAACGATTTGTCATATACTCACCAAGTGGTCGTGGCAATATTTTAATATGGCCAAACCAACTTTAAAAACGATCTTAACACCCTGGAAAAAGAAAATAATACAAATCAATTCATATTAGACTCCAAAAAAATGTAATACTTCCCAAATAGAGATATAACACAAACAGCACTAACCTCGTAGAGAAAGACATCCCAAATTCGAAGAGCCAAATGGAAAGGAAACGAATATGAAAAGACAGTAATGAACCACTGGCTTGCATACATGCTGGGATTTATCATTTCTTCAGTAAAATGCTCTCCCAGCTTTGGCAAGTGCTCCCTTACCAACTGGTCAAACTGAAAAAGGTATTGTTGCACCAGTGGTAGACCTGCCTACATCACAAGCATAAACTACCAAAGTTCAGTGCAAGAGTCATTTCCCCGGTTTTACAGCGAAGAAAAATAAACCAGGGTTTCACTTTATAACTGAAAATCTTAGATAATAATCAATTCGAACAACTATTCAAACCCCAGATCGATGTAGGGCATGCAAAAGACGAAACCAAAAATATCATATCACAATGAGACCACGGAAATGCAAAGTGTGATATGGTTAATTGATCTGATGTATGGATTTCATTGTTCTATCAATTATGGACTGGCTAAAGTGGGGGCAAACATTCTTCCTTTTGTTACTCAAAAATGGTCTCAAGTGATTGCATCTAAAAAGTTCAACAAACCAAAAGATAAGATGAAAGTTTTTTCATAACCAAAGGGCTACCTGATATAATCCTTCCATTGGTGCATGGACTGCTCCTTTGAGTAACGCGACCAATAACCAAAATGCATCCTCCTCGCTCATATAAAGAAGCAATAGACCAGCCAGAAACCCCATTCCCTGCATACTTTAAACCATTAAAAATTACCCGGAGTGTGATATAAACTACGCACGAGAATGAACAAACAGAAATTGTCAAACCTGAACATATCCGACATCTCTGTCAAAGACAGAGTATGCCTTCAAAACATTGTAGAGAGACCTTTGACCAGGACCATGTCTCTGCTGGAAGAAAACATGTGAAGGGAAGGTACGGGATATATCTCGAATTATATCCAGCTCTGAAGCTGATGTCTCATAAATTACTAATTGCTGCAAAAAGAATACAGCATTTTAGTTTAGTACTGAGTATGTGGATGCACAAAGATAATATAGTTCAAACGTAATCAAGTAATCAACTCAGGATGTGAAAAGAATAATCACAAATAAGGAACACTAGTTTAAGGGTCCAGCAACCATCCAGACCAACCCAAGACCTTATCCTCTTTAAGAACCAAAGACTCAAAAGTGATACCTTCAAATTCAGCCAACAAGAACCTAGCTCAGGTATATACCACTCAAATTAATTTAACTGAAGTCATCATAATTCTTTCGCTGGAACTTAAGGTTTTAGCTTGCTTTTTTTTTCTTTTTCTTTTTTTCTTTTTTAATATGGAGGTTCATCTAGTTAGTTACAAAGGGAAACTTAGTCACAATAAGCCTAATGTTTATAATTCGTTCGTGAGTCTTTGAGATAAGCTTGAACACTGACTTCAGATTAACTTTTCAACCCTGGCCAACATACAACATGTCAATTTGCAAGCAGGATAAAACATACAGGACACTAAGCAGGGTAACATGATTGCAATTTGCTACAACACAAATTTGATTAGAATAGAATTCCGTGCATTATCAAGTACCAGCATCAGGCGAGCACCTGGAATGCAGAAGTTTACTGTTTTAAATAAACAACTTCAATTCTGAAAGCACATGTGATTATCTAACTGCTGGTCACTTAAGAAAAAGCTTTAACAATAGGCTGGGTTCAAAACTCATTTAAATGAAAAATACAGGAGGTATGTTTCTTCTTCAAAATGGCTTGTAAAGCAAGATCAGAGATAACGTGTCATGAATGTTGTTTATAAGAAACCAAGAATAATGTGTACCTCATAAACACCAGGGTTCATCAACAAAAGATCCCGACTTCCAGAGATTAACTGCCATACAAGACCTCTTAAACAGTCAGGAATTCCTTTTCTTATTCTTCTTTTAACAACATGAGGTTTTCTCCTAATATAATGTTTCCAATCACTGCCTCCCACTCCAATCATCTTTCTCCATTTCCTAACCTTCCTTTCCTCTCTGAAAAAGTAAAACAAGGACAGTCAATAATCATGGCAATATTGAAAACAGAAAGTAATGAAATGTTAATTTTCTCATGTCCAAATCCACCGAAGTGGATTGTTATTCAGTCCTTATTAATTGACATTGAGAAAACAGAACGGAAAGGCTTGCCTCTCAAATTCAATGGCTGACCTTCCCTTGGTTATGCCATCAGGAAATGGTTCCTGCTTTACAAATCCAAATCTGTCCAATCTCAGTGGAGGAACTGGAACTGTCTCACAGTCATCTGTTCGCTTCTTTTCCATTCCATTCCACGATCACAAACACACACTTAAACGCAACATTACGTTTTCTTCACCAATCTTGTTTAATCACTTAACACAGCCAAAATCTGAAAGAGATGAAAGGAATGAAAAGATGACACTATTTCCCCTTCGCAAAATCCACTTCCACAAACACAAATTGCAATATCCCAGCCGATCAATGCCAATTTATACTAGCCATTCAACATGACAGCAGATAATTGCTGTGGCATTTACAAAGATTATGAAACTATCGAATGCAAGCAATCTCTTTCGACCTACCGGACAACTTCTATAAGTCAATGAATATGACGGCAGACAAGGTCATAGCTATTAAAACAGGACTAATACAGCTAGAATCCCACAATCAATACAGAAAACTATCCAAAAATTAAAAACACACATAAGAAGATGCTCAGGCGATTATACCAGAATAGAACAAAACAAAAGGGAATAACACCCATTAAAGAATCACACAAAGCTTTCCTCTAAAACCATTTGGCATACAATCCAAACACAAACAATCTCTCATTTACACAATCACAAATTCACCACAATCAAAAATCCAATCTTTAGCATAAAATCAACCTCCATTAATCTCAAAGCCTCAATCTTTCGAATCAAAAACCAAAACCCAGATAAGAAAAACGAAAACCAACCAGGGTTTTGTAGAATCAGAGTGGATGAATGATGGGTGGTTCTCCGTTTGGGACCTGGGATTCGATAATGTGAGATTTTTTGCAACCTGCAATTAGATTGAGACAGAAGGAGAGCCTAAGAATGGTCGTTGGAATATGTACACAAATGGATGGTTTACGCGTGGTAAAAAGCTGAGTGCTTCGTCCTCGGTGTTATGGGGAATCAACGAACAGAACAGAGGGGAAATAACGGCGTCGTTTTTCGAAACGTGTTTATACGCAACCGATCCCGGAGAAGCTGAAAGCTGAGCTCCATAACGGAACCCGCGTCGTTGTTGAACGGACAACATCGGTCATTGCGTCGTATAGTCTATAAAATAAACGAAAATACCTGCATCAATACTGATATTGACCCGTGCGTGCATACTCTTTTTTATTTACATATTTTTACCAATGTAAATCATAATCTTAGCCGTTCAAAACTTTAATTAATCAATCAAGATCACATATGCAAAAAATCAATTGGAAAAATGATCGTTTACTCAATCAAATGCTTCAATCAAATTGACAGTTATGGTAAAAGTTAGCAGCCTCATGAATTACCGTTCATTTGATTGATGCATTTGGTTGAGCAAACGATCTTTCTTTAAATTGATTTTTTGCAGAGATGATCTTGTTTGGTTAATTAAATTTTTGGAATAGCTAAGATTATAATTTACATTATTAAAAGTATGTAAATAAAGGAGAGTATGCACGCATGCGTTAATACTGGTATTGACGCAAGTATTTCCCTAAAATGAAAATGTATGGAAATTCTTGTGATTGTTGTAAATATTCTTTATGTACGTGGTTGTTCGCACAAATACCTATTAATTACATCTTTATGACGTAAACATTACTTCTTCCTCCTCTTATATTATGTTATTCTTTTTTTTCTCTATCTCATTCTTAGTTTATAATATATTATCAGTACGAATTCGCTCGTTCGTTCCATAAACTTCATAATGATCTATGAAATCTATGAATTTTTCACATCTCGTTTTGTTTATATAGAATTCTTCATAATTTGTCTTACATATATGTTTGTTTATATTACTCAATTCTATGTTTACAATTGTTTGAGTCCAATTAATATTTGGTCTGAAACTAAATTAATTAATGGTTTTGAGCAGCATTTTGGTCAATACCAGTGGCCCAAAAAATAAAGCTTTGACGGGTTCGGTCCTAGCTAATAGTGGCAGGCGAAACGTTGTCCTACGTGGCGAGGTCGTTTCGCGTGTGTCGTGTGGACTTTAGTAAATGAGTTCGTATCAGAGTCTAGTAAGTTTTTGATGAGCGGTAGGTCAGTACTAGTGATCTAGGTGAATTCTATTTGCAACTAGAGCCACAATATTTCAGTTGCTTTATTTGAGACCAATAATATTATTTTAAGTGGTAGTGTCCCCCACTGTATTGGACTTCGAATATAAAAATTTCGAGAACGAAATTTTTATAAGGTGGAGAGAATTGTCACATCCAGATCCTAGAATTATTTTACGGTTGGATACTTTGGTCTTTAACCATTTAAAGTAACCGTTTGACCCTATAATGACCGTAAAGTTAACTTTTTGTTAAGTCAAGAATTAGAGAAAAAGCTCTTCATGAAAGTCGTAGAGGACGTCAATACGAGTTTATGGACACGTAGCACGCTCAAATCGAAATTCGTATGAAGAAGTTATGGTCTAAAATGAAATTTACAGTGCGGTAAAACGGTAGAAGAACAAAATATCTGAAGTCACTGCTCACGATAAAAAGTCTACAAATTTGAACTTACCTAGGTGAAACAGTAAGAAAACAAAAAAATCAAAAAATTAATGTGCAGGGGCAGATTTCGCTGCCAGAGCTTCTCGCTGCCTAGCGGCGCCGACGAGCCACCTTAGGTCGCCGCACCGGTTCTAAAAGGAGCGCCTCTGAGTCTACTTCAAATCTAGGTAAGCTTTTCAACCAATCTAGCCTTGGTTTAGGAGAAATTTAAAGTTGATTGACGAGTGTATAGTAGAACATCTAGATCGGATTTCTCCCTCCTCAGGCCACCAATTGGTGAGTTCTATATATGGTTAGAATGAGTTTTAGGAGTACTACTCACTCCAAAAGTTTAGTGGATTGATTTGGAGTGTGGAGGGAGAATAGAAGATTTGAATTTTAAAAATTTCAGATTTTTACATTTTTGTTCGATTGATAAAGTTAGATGCTCTCGCATCCCGAGACCATTTCCGACCCCTGAACACGACGGTAACCGCCGTAATCCCAGACTAGCGAGTAATCAATAAGTCATTTGACGTATTAACTACCCACCAGACCGAAATTACAAGACTATGAATAAAATAATCATCACACAAATAATATGAATGTCAAATATGAAATGACAAATGTGCGGATAAGCATACAAACATTTTACAAGCGGAAGGTAGCAAATGAAAGTACTCGAGACGAATATAATACAAGGAACGTCTCGGAATAAACAAGCCCAAAAATGTCTCAAAGTACGTAACAGATTAAGAACATCAATACGGAAATCACAAGATGTGGAGTCCACACTAGAATGGGTGTCCCCGAAAACGGAAGTGCAAGATGACTGACGTCCCTCCACGAGCTCCTAATCCAGCTCCTCTAGTGATGGGTGCTGAAGACCTGAAAAAATATAGGGGTGAGCAACTCATTCTCGCTAAACTAAATGGGGCCGAAGCCCAACCAAATCAGGGTTTTAAACCCATGAGAAAACATATAGTTCATATATGTAGATATACGTATAACGTCTAGGGCATTTAAAACATATGCAATAGCCACGCACACAAAGCTCGAGTAAAACATGTTAACCACACATGAAAGAACTCTCTCTAGATCCACAAGGCCGAAATCCCGGGTTTGTCTTCACAGCAAACAGGGGTCAACTACTTATGCGTCTGAAAATGAATAGTAGCGAGAGCGTCCATTTACAGCTAATGCCCAACTAATCTCTCATAATAGCACACCGCACTTACGTCTCGCTTAACTCTGTGCGAGACGAGCGTAAGTGGGATAAATAAAATAAACAGGGCATTGCCTCTCCGGAGGTTCACGGTCATCGACACCGTGGGAAGCGTAGTCTAAATACTTGGTCATGTCGCTCTCAGGCCAATCACCGGAAATCAGGACAACGGTACTACTTTTTGATCCAAACACACACGCACACCAAAGCTATAAGAAGTGTGTGGTCATACAGTAAAACAATGCAGCTATACTTTTATATGTATAAATAAAGAAAAACCACCAACCCGAGAGGGTTACAGCTTACCCATTGGGCGTGCCCCCTACTACCTGATATGACGATACAGCTGGCTGCGTTCCAACTCCCGATCCTCCTAAAGCCGACGTTGATGCGCTCCTGAGTCTGTGGGTGAAATAATAATTAATGACATAATCAGGCAAATGTAATTCGAAGATTTACTATCTACACTTTACGACTTGATAAACATTTTCTGTTTATCTTTCCGACATTATAGTCTAATTTATTTGACACTCCGATTCTCGAACCGATGAGAATTCGGGATTATTTCTTATTTGGTACTTACGTCATTTTTGTCACGCTTTTAATTTAAAAACCTTTAAATCATTTAACCGTAGCGATTAAAAACGTAAAAGTAAGTGTTCTACAGTTAAAGTCAACGGTCAACTGTAAAGTCAACACAAACAGTCAAAAGTCAACCAATGAATAGTGAAAAGTCAACAATCAAAGTCAACTGATGAATAGTAAAAGTCAACATTTAACAGTAAATGGTAAATGTTGAAGTAAATCTGTAAATGTAAATAGTAAAACAGTCAGGGGTAATTTGGTAACTTTACCCCTCTATAAAACTGTAAAATGTAAAACTGACGTGGTAAAAACAAGAGTTTTTATCGCGTCGTTTCCAATCGACTGTGTCGCCAGAAAAGCTTCGTTTTCCATCATATCAAGTCCCTAAACCTGTTTTCCATCTTCTACACATCCTAGACAACTCAACAACACCAAAATCACAAGAAATGATCGAGTTTTTGGCGCTCCTGAGCAGCTCCTGGTGGTGCCAAGGAACTTCCTTGCTCTTCTGGTGGACTGGTTTGGCTCGATGGTGAATGCACAGTGCTCGAGCTCCTTCTCCTCGCTCCTGGACGGCGCTGGCTCGGCTGGTGGCCTGGGCTACCGAGGCAAGGCGAGACTGCTGGTGGTGGCGGTGAGGGTCGACGCACGCCGGTGGTGGAGCGGCTGGATCGAACTCAACGCTACTCGAAGGAGAGTGGGAGAGAGAGAAAGTCTCGACCGAAATGGAAAGGAGAAGAAAAGAGAAAGAAGAAAAAAAAGAAAGGTAGGGAGAGGAAAGGAGAGGATAAGAGGATAAGGAGAGAAAGTGGGTTTTTAAAGAAAAATCGACGGTCACGATCTAACGATCGAATCAACGGTCACGATTCAACCAAACTTTTAAAATAATTTTTAAACCAAATTTATTTTTAAAAAATCATTTAAATACAACCGAACATCAAATTGAAACGTAAAAATTGTACGACAAATATGTGGAGTGCCAGAAAATATTCCTTAAATACTCTCTCGCATGTGGCGACGTGTGTTCTAACGTAAAAGTGTTAAACAAAATTTACGACGTACCAAAAAGTAGCCGGAATTAGACCCTAAGAGTGTCGGAAAATTAAATAAAATAATCGGGGTCTCACACTCTACTCCCCTTAAATTGAATTTCGTCCTCGAAATTTACCTGACATCAGAAGAGGTGCGGATGAGCTTGCCGCATGACTGACTCAAGCTCTCAAGTAGCCTCTTCCTTACTTTGATGATCCCACTACACTTTTATAACTAGAACCTCACGATTCCTGAGCTTCCCCACATCACGATCCAAGATGCGGTCCGACCTTTCCTCGTAAGAAGCATCACTGCGCAGCTGCACATCTGTCCAAACAATATTCTGTGGGGCTCCTAGTGGGCTTTTCCGTAATTGTGAGACGTGAAACACGTCATGTATATGCTGCAGTCGTGGTGGTAGGTGAATCCGATAAGTAACGGATCCAACTCACTGAGCTATCTGGAAGGGCCTTACAAACCTTGGGCCCAACTTCCCTTTAACCCCAAAACGTCTAACTCCTTTGCGGAGACTGACTTTCAAGTACACAAAGTCTCCCACTACAAACTCAAGGGGTGCTCGGCGTGTATCTGCATATGACTTGCTCCTACTCTGGGCTGCCCTAAGCCACTCCTGGACAATCAGAAGTTTCTCCGAAGTCTCCTTTATCACATCAGGACCAAGTAAAACCTTGTCCTCTCTGTCCAACCAACACGTAGGAGACCTACACGGTCGACCATAAAGTGTCTCAAATGGAGCCATACCAATGCTACGGTGGTAGCTATTATTATATGCAAACTCTGCAAGTGACAGGCACTCATGCCACTTTTCTCCAAAATCAACTATGCATGCTCGAAGCATGTACTCCAAGGTACAAATCGTATGCTCAGACTGTCCATCTGTCCGAGGATGATATGCTGAACTCAAATGTAACTAAGTGCCCAACTCTTTTTGCAATGACTTCCAGAGATTAGAAGTGAAACGTGGGTCACGATCTGAGATGATGCTCTTCGGTATCCCATGAAGTCTGATCACCTTACTAATGTACAAATCTGCGAAATACTGAGTAAGCGAGTTCATCTTGACAGGAAGAAGTGTGCAAATTTTGTCAATCTATCAACTATTACCCATATCCCATCATGACCTTCCTGTGAACGAGGTAAGCCGGTGACGAAATCCATGGTGATATGATCCCACTTCCACTGTGGAACTGCTAAAGGCTCAAGAAGTCCTGTTGGCTGTCTGTTCTCTGCCTTTACTTGCTTACACACATCACATCTAGCTACATACTCTCCAATGCTCTGTTTCATGCCTTTCTACCAAAACTGACGATTCATGTCCTGATACATCTTTGTACTTCCAGGATGCATGGTGAAACTGGTTCCGTGTGACTTGTTCAACACAAGTCTCTGGGACAAAGACACGCCCTTTATATCTGATAAGTCCATCTCCACTAACACTCCACTTGCCATCAGCTTCACCTGAATAAACCTAGGCTCGAAGCAAGTGACTCTCTAGATCATTCCACTGGCCTTCTCCCACCTGCTGAAGGATGTGGGGCCTTAATGATACACTAGCCAAGAATCCATAAGAATCCCCGAATTGCACATCCAAATCATAGTCCTCGAGTGTCTCCAAAGCCTCCATGTAAGAAAGAAAAATACTCGCAAGCTCATACCTCGGCTTTCTGCTCAAAGCATCGACAACAACATTTCCTTTGCCTGGATGGTACGTAGAGTGAACTCATAATCAGTTAGATACTTCATCCATCTCCGCTGTCGTAGATTAAGATCACGTTGAGTGAAGATATACTGCAGACTCTTGTGATCCGTCTAGATCTCAAAGGTGGCTCCATAGAGATAACACCTCCAGACCTTCAAAGCATGAACAACAGTGGCCAACTCCAAATCATGAGTTGGATAATTCTTTTCATGTGGCTTCAACTGTCTGGAGCCATAACACACAACTCCGCCATTCTGCATAAGCACACAACCTAAACCAGTCTCTGAAGTGTCCATATACACTTGGTACGAATCCACACTGTTGGGGAGAACGAGGACTGGAGCGGTAGTCAAACGACTCTTCAATTCTGCCAAGGTCTCTTCACACGCGTCACTCCACTTAAACTTACTCATTTCTTCGTCAAATTGGTTAGTGGCATGGCAATCTTTGAGACGTCCTTGACAAATCGACGGTAATATCCAGCTAGACCAAGAAAACTCCTCACTTCTGTAACATTACGAGGATGTTCCCAATCTAGAACTGCCTCGATCTTCGCCGGATCCACTGACAACCCTGATGTTGAGACTACATGACCAAGAAACTGCACCTCGGAAAGGCAAAACTCACATTTTGACTTTTTAGTGAAAAGCTGGTGATTCCACAAAGTCTGTAGAATGGTGCGAAGATGATACTCATGCTTTGCTTGTGTCTTGGAGTAGACTAGAATGTCGTCGATGAACACGATCACAAACTGATCCAGATAAGGTCTGAAGACTGTTCATGAGATCCATGAAAGCTGCTGGGGCATTCGTCAATCCGAATGATATGACAAATAACTCGAAGTGCCCGTAGCGTGTGCGAAAAATAGTCTTCTCAATGTCACAATCTCGTACTCAAAGCTTATGATAACCAGACCTCAGATCAATCTTAGAAAAGAACTGAGCTCCTGCAAGCTGATAGAACAAATCAATTCTCGGAAGTGGATACTTATTTTTCACATTGACACTGTTCAACTTCCGATAATCTATACAGAGACAAAGGGTCCCATCATGCTTTCTGAAAAACAACACCGGTGCTCCCCATGGTGATGAACTATACCTGATAAAACCCTTGCTCATAAGATCTTCCAATTGTAACTTCAACTCTTGCAACTCTGTTGGGGCCATACGGTAAGGTGGAATCGAAATCAGCGTGGCTCCTGGGACCAAGTCGATCTGAAACTCTACCTCACGGTGTGGCGGTAAATCAGGTACTTCAGGAAACACTCCCGGATACTCATCAACTACCGGAATATATCTATCACCACTAGATCCACCTGTATCCTTTGTCGATCTCACAATACTGTAGCAAGTCAAAGTCCTCCTCCCAAGAAAGCAAGGTCGCAAGAGTGGACTCGGCTGTGTGAGTCGCTCATCCATCCTGATCACCATAACTCTATCCTTGCCTGGAGTTCTCACTGTAACTGTTCTCTTCTCACAATCAATGAGGGCTCAATGCTTTTCAAGTTAATCCATACCAAGGATCAAATCATACCCTTCAATATCTAACGGGTATACATCAGCTAGTAGCTTCCCATCCTTAACTAGCAACTGACACTTGCGAAAGATTATATGTGTAGCTGCCCCCTTCCCAAGGGCAGAGCTGAAACAGTAAGTACTACTAGTGGGCTCTGACTCAAGTCCCAACGCATCAGCGAACCAAGTGGCAATCAAAGAATGTGAAGCTCTTGTATGAAACAAAACTCCAGCCTCTGAATTAGATACAAAAATCGTACCATTTAGATCTGTCGACGTGTCAAGAGCTAACTGTCCTCCTGCAAATGCATAGACATGTCCACGTCCTCCGGTATTACGACCACTACGACCTCTGGTACGTGAACCCTGACTGGCCTGGCTTCCCTGACTCTGGGCAGGCTACTGCTGTTAGGCCTGCTGATATGGCTGCTGCTGATAGGCCTGCTGATACGGCTGTTGCTGAGGAGCCTGTAGATAAGGCTGTTGAACATGTGGCTGGGCACGGCTAGAGGAACCTGATGCTGAAGCCGCACCACGATCCCTGCTGGGGCAGTGCCAACGAGTATGTCCTGGCTGACCGTAGCTGTAACAAGAGTAAGGTGCTGACCGACCGTCTAAGGACCCACTACCACTGCTACCAACACTGGAGTTACCACCAAAAGTCCTCCTATTGCTCTTCTTGGTAGACCTCCTATCCCTGCTCTGAGAGTAAGATCCACTACCCTGCCTATCTTTGGCCCGAAAGTGTGTCGCCTAATCACTCTCAATATTGTAGACAGCACTGACAATATCCTGATAAGTGCGAGTAGTGTTGGAGAGCAACTCGCGGTAGATGGAATCTCAGAGACCGGGCTCAAACCTCTGGGCCTTCACCTTCTCGGTGAGACCTGGAACATACTTGAGTAGCGACGTGAACCGTACCACATACTCATGAACTGTCAAGCTCCCATGTGTCAGATTGAAGAACTCAGACATCTTCTGATCTATTAGAACTGGGGGAAAGTACTGATCAAAGAACAGCTCCTCAAACTGCTCCCAAGATATCTGATCTGCATCATGTCAGTCTGTAATAGTCTCCCACCAACTATCAGCCTCTCTAGTGAAGCAGTGAACTGCAAAGGCAACTTTGTACTCTACATGGGCTATTGACCGTCCGCTGTAGCTTCTTGATATGTTTCAACCAAATCTCGGCATTTACAGCCTCAGTAATGTTGGTAAAGTTAGGTGACCTAACTTTCAAGAAACTAGATAAACAGCTACATCTCCTCTCTAGCTCTCTAACTCCTGTGGAGTAGGGGGTGGAACATTCCCCAAAGCACGGAACACTCATGTAACCTCATTCAGCTTGCGGCGTGGTTGCATCATGACTGATTCTGAAAAGAAACAAAGATTAGTCACCGAATCACTGTCCAGTAAATAAAGATAACAAGAATGTCAACTACTGGAACATGAATGAACTTTTGATCTCCGTATGAAGGAATACATCATGAGGTCATGCAATAACATCTGCATTGCACACTAACAACTCGAAGTATATGACACGAAGAAACAAATTAGTCGTACGACAATGACACAGAATGTACCAAAACGATGCTCTGATACCAAGTAATTACTGTCGCATCCCGGGACCATTTTCGGCCCCGGAACACGACTGTAACCGCCGTAATCCCGAACTAGCGAGTAATCAATACGTCATTTGACGTATTAACTACCTTCCAGACCGAAACTACAAGGTTATGAATAAAATAATCATCACACAAATAATATGAATGTCAAATATGAAATAACAAATGTGCGGAAAAACATACAAATATTTTACAAGCGAAAGGTAGCAAATGAAAGTACTCGAGACGAATATAATACAAGGAACATCTTGAAATAAACAAGCCCGAAAATGTCTCAACGTACGCAACAGATTATTAAGAACATCAATACGGAAATCAGAAGATGTGGAGTCCACACCAAAATGAGTGTCCCCGAAAACGGAAATGCACAATGACCGACGTCGCTCCACAAGATCCTAATCCAGCTCCTTTAGTGATGGGTGCTGAAGACCTGAAAAGATGTAGGGGACCCAAATAGGGCCGAAGCCCAACCAAATCAGGGTTTTAAACCCATGAGAAAACATATAGTTCATATATGTAGATATACGTATAAGTATACGTCTGAGGCATTTAAAACATATGCAATAGCCACACACACAAAACTCGAGTAAAACATGTTAACCACACATGAAAGAACTCTCTCTAGATCAACACGGCCGAAATTCCGGGTTTGTCTTCACAGCAAACAGGGGTCAACTACTTATGCGTATGAAAATGAATAGTAACGAGAGCGTCCATTTACAGCTAATGCTCAACTAATCTCTCATAATAGCACACCGCACTCACGTCTCGCTTAACTCTATGCGAGACGAGCGTAAGTGGGATAAATAAAATAAATAGGGCATTGCCCCTCCGGAGGTTCACGGTCATCGACACCGTGGGAAGCGTAGTCTAAACACTTGGTCCTGTCGCTCTCAGGTCAATCACCGGAAATCAGGACAACGGTACTACTTTTTGATCCAAACACACACACGCACACCAAAGCTATAAGAAGCATGTGGTCATACAGTAAAACAATGCAACTATATTTTTTTATGTATAAATAAAGAGAAACCACCAACCGGGAGGGTTACGGCTTACTCATTGGGCGTGCCCCCTACTACCTGATATGACAGTACAGCTGGCTGCGCTCTAACTCCCGATCCTCCTGAAGCCGACGTCGATGCGCTCCTCAGTCTGTGGGTGAGATAATAATAACATAGTCAGACAAATGTAATTCGAGGATTTACTATCTATATAGTAATAGAAATATTGCCCCTGCGCGTTGCCCCTGGACCCCAACTCGCTGACCGGGCAGCGAGATCCCCGAATAGCTGGTACCTCCAGATAGCTGGTTCAAGGCATATATTAACATGCTATATATATATATATATATATATATATATATATATATATATATATATATATACACGTCTCTTCTTCAAGTCTTCGAACTTGTTCTGGATCACTCTAGCTCTCTATTGCTTCAACTAGCTAGACTAGTGTAATTGTGTAAACATAAAAATGAGGACCCGATTGATCGATTTGTTGTAGAGGAACATGGATAGTTTATATGTTGGGTAAGAGACTACGATCGATCGAGCAGTTACTACATATCGACGTATACTTGTGCATGCACATGCAGCTGTGCTGCTAGCTGGAACACCAATGGAACATTGTATGTTTAAGCCTTTGAGGTTAGGGCGCCGTTAGGTTAGGCAGATCGATGATACTGTATGAACTTCTAAGCTAGCTAGGTCGAATTCCCCCTTATTTGCTTGCCCATGCGTAGAGTAGACTTGTAGTGATGGAACGTTACATGCAGAAACTTCCAACCAATTAACCTAAAATCGATAATCGGTATCAGACATTTTTCTTTACATTTTATTTGAAAATATACAAATATTTCAGAAATAAACATTTGACGATTTCTCAAAGCTATATATAATCTTGTAACCAAAAGCTATATATAATCTTGTAACCAAAAGCTATATATAATACTTCAATGTTTTTTTGTACTCGTAACATTATCTTAATATTATATAAAATGTACTGACATGTTGAGATATATATCTCACATCAAGAATATAGAATCTTGTCTATGAGTTTATAAGGGTTTGGACTACTCTCTTCATTGTCAATTGGTTTTAGAGTTGAACCCCAGATTAATTTATCATGGTATCAGAGCGGGTTACTCACGTCCACATGTGAAGCTCAAAGGTCACAAGAACTCCACGTCAACCCAAAATATTGTTTACGTGTTAGGCTTGAAAATTCACCACACGTGTGGGAGGCGTGTTGAAATATATATCCTACATCAGGAATATGAGACCTTGCATGTAGGTTTATAAAGGTTTGTGATACTCTCTCTATTACCAATTGGTTTTAGAGTTAAACCTCATACTATTTTATTACTGACCAACATACTATTCACCTCAAAGTTCAGAAAAATTTAAGACTGATAACAAAGATGAGCCAACTTAGGTAAACGACAACCTCTACAAGTGATCGAGTTGGCAAGAGCGCGTCTAGGTGTGGAATTATCTTTTTCTTTTAGCGTATGTAGCATTATGGTAATTTAATTTGAAACCACTCATCACGTTAGTACGTTATTAATTACCGTGACTATAAAATGAACTACTATCAGTTTGAGGAAATAGTTGGACTGTCAAAAACGTTTTTGGTATTCTTTGAGTGAAGTCAGTGAACTCAATTCCAAATTCACCATAAGGAATGGTCGATTATCCCATTTAGGAAAAACCATACCACCAATCCCGGCCTTTCCCGTATACAAAGATCTCCGGCCACGTTGATCGAGTTGAAGACCGGACATCAAACTCATTCAAAAGTCCTTGTCTTCAGCCTGAAAGTTATATATCCATCGACAACCATAAACGTAGCTACAAACACTTGTCAACCAATTACATCAATCTGATTCAAGAAGCTGTCTATAAATACGATTTGAGAGCAAATTACGCTCAAACAAATACTCCTCTCTGCTACCAACATTTCATCAAAGCAAACTTGAGTTTTCGATCAGCCCTCTTAATTATTCCCATGTTTGTTTAAGAGAAAGACCTACAGATCAGAATGGACAACTCCCAGAATGCAGGGTACCAAGCTGGCCAGGCCAAGGGCCAAGCTCAGGTGAGGATCTAACTTTTAACCTAATTTCATGCTTGCAATATGGTCCTGCTGCGTAAGTTTTGCTATATATTTTGATCATATTCTTGTTTGATGCAGGAGAAGGCCAGCAACTTGATGGACCATGCCAGCAATGCTGCTCAATCTGCCAAGGAATCAGCCCAGAATGTATGATGAAACATATCTTTATTCATATATTCAGCTAGCTTTGACGTTTTACGAATTCTCACTCCCAACAATAACTGACCATCTTAATCTTATAACCTATTCGGAATTTCGAATCACGATCCCAGAATATAAATAACTGTTGCCCTAACTTGTTTATATTAAATCAAATGGCTGATTTACTGATTGATTGTGTTGCAGGCTAGTCAGCAAATGCAGCAGAAGGCACAAGGAGCAGCTGATTCAGTTAGGAATGCAATGGAAGGCAAAGCTGATCGATGACGAATCTCGATAATCATTACTGTTTTGTTTTGTTTTGTTTCCTTTATTTTTTATTTCCGTATCGATTTTCCCTTTAAATCTGTACCTTATTTCTTCTGCATTGGAATTTGCAAGAAGAAAAGTTTTCCCAATGTTATCATATTTGCTATTCAGCAGAGAGATTGAATAGCCAATAATACAATGAGTTAATTTAATCTCTACCCCAGCATGCATCCTTTTCAGAATTATTTATGTTTTATATCACTATTAAATTTTGATCGTCTCCTGGAATGGAAATATCATCGGTAGCCATACTATATACATGCATGATGCATATGCCAAACACACAAAGATAGAGATAGCTTGTTGTTCGACAATCATGCATGGACCGAAAACCTTTGAAAATACTTCTCTTAATTATGTACAAACTTACAATGCCAAATAGCTAGTGATCCTTTGGTAGAATTAATATGATAATATCGTATATATTCTCATACTTATTTGGAGTATTTGTTAGAAGCCTAGCTCCAATCTAGATAGTACTCATAGTAGATATACAACTTTTTTTTGGTGATTAATCATCACGCGTTTTATTGAAACAACAAAGATTACACTGGAAACAAACAACACGGAACACAGAGGCTATGAAAGCCCAAACTAAGTATACAGAAAAAAAAAACAACAAACACCGAAAAACTGCAGTAATCAACAAGCTAGACGAAGTGACAAAACCACCGTAAAGGGGCCAGCAATCCAAATCCAACCAGATCGAACGTGCAGGAGAGAGACCCATACCGATTTCGCTACCCCTAGCCATCCAAGTACTGGAGACCAGAGCCGACATCATTTCCATCGCCACAAACTGAAGCCGCCATGAACAAAGTAACCAAACAAGCATCCGGGTAAACCGAATGGAAGGATCGGGTGAGATCCACTAACAAACTAAAGAAACACGCACCACAGGGGACACAGTTCCTTGTAGCACCACCCAAAAGTGCCCTGGTGGGTAAATCCCACTTCGAAAGCTCCGAAGAGTAAGATAACTGATCTTGGCAGGGAAAAGGCTTATGAGGGGAAGAAGAGGAAGGCTGGTGAAATCGGGAAAGGAAAACTAAGAAGAAGAAACAAACAGGGCCAGAATGGAGGCAAACTCCGAGTAAAATCGCCCAAGAAAACGGAAAGAGAAAAACTGAGCATAAATACAGATAACCTCAAGGAGAGGAAAAATTGATCGAAAGGGAGCTCCCCTAACTTTCTAGATAAGATCTAGATCAGATTGATCCAGATCTGGACTAAAAGTGGGGGGAGACTGAGCTTGGTTGTTTGGGTTTTTTAGAGAGAGGCGAGAGTTTCTCTCACTCAGATATACAACTTCTGAGCATCTAACTAATTGGTAGTTCCGTAGTTACTTTGTGCCAAAGCTAAATCTAAACCAACTAAAAACATATGTAGAATTGGGTTATATTCAACTAAGAAGCAGAGAAAACTCGACTCTGACACATACCAAATTCATGTTTTCATAATATTTTCAATCACGATGAAGCACGAATTGAGTAAAAAGATTAGAACTTATTAAAAATAGTAAAAGCTCAAATTTTGGATAGAAACGATAGTTTATGAGTTTTTTTATCGGAAGTCAACTCAATTTATAATATAACAAACAATGTAAAGAATAACCACCTGAAAATGCATCCTCTGTCACGCACCTAGCTACACTAGGACTACAACAATCAAACGTATATACATCTCATATAAATCTTATTAGTTTAGATTTCTCCACCCTTTAGAAGCACAGATAAATTTTAAACAATCAAGGGGGCACAAGACATCTTTCTTTCAAAAATATATCGCACTTTGGGTCTTAAAGACTCAATCTACCAAGCCCATATTAGAGTGAAAGTCCAATAGAGGTTTCAACTCTAAAATTGGATACCCAACCAGGCCCAAAATACAAAAATCCGGACCCACTTATGTTTACATCAGCCGTCCCCTTGACATGCTGCGTCGCCGCCTTCCATCCAACGATCCTGCCGTCATCACCACCACCGGTAGCCTCGCTACCGTCTTCATCCTTGGGAACCAAATCCCAGCCCTCTTCACTGAATCCCATAAGGGTAATATTCAACCAATGATCAAAAACAAAAACCAACCAGATCCAATTGCCGCTAGAATCAGCATCCCCGCCTCCGACCGGAGCTTGAGACAAAGAGACGAGCAAAATGTTTTGGCTATTGATAGTTTGTGGGTTAAATACGTTCTAACTTTTTATACGAAAATGAAAATTTACTAATTAGAGGCCAAGTACGTAACACTAGACATTTAGAAAATTAGAACCTTATAAGGGCACAAATGACTACGAGGGGGAAGAAGAGAAAGGAAGAGGCCCAACTCAACCAGACAACATAGGAGGCCCCAAAGAGCCTGATCTAGATGGAAACCCAAGACACAGCTTGTTTCTAATATGGAAAAAGACTAACTGAGAATCGATCCCCTGCTTTAACCTTTGAACCTTTACACAGAATACGGACAGTGGAGATGTAAAGACAGAAAGCTTCAGCCATTGCGATTCCTCTGTATCGATCAGCAAATTCTGAAACCAAAAGCCCAGTTCCAAAAGCATTTATCTTTCTTTCTGGATCCAAACAAGAATAGCCACTGAAGCCATTTGGAGGTAGAACAGTTGAATACTCTTGCATCAAGAATGTTCTTTGTAACTCTTGGTTTGATTTTGCATGCACATATGTATTGTTTAGTGTTTGAGATTCCTTTATAAGGGTCGTTGTTTTATGATCACTATTGGTAAAAGATCAATGCTTTGAATTGCTTATTAATGGGGTCAATCGAAGCTGCTTGATTATACTTGTTTTGATACTAGTTTGGTATCTGTAACTTTTTTTTTGTTCTGTCTGATGGTTTTAATTGGAGGTACCACTTTGTTCTAGGACTGTTTGATTAAGTTCAGATTGATTTGGTAAATTTGTATTTTAATTTTGATAGCAGAAAGTGGCAGCAGCATAATACTTGTTGTTTGAAGTTTGAGCCATCAGTCAAATATGGAAAAGCTATTATTTGATTTAAATTTAACAACATTTCTGATTCTGAATTTTTCATGAGTGCTAAATTGGCAGAATTGAAAACACTCATAATAGTGCTTCTTCTTTGCTTATTTCGTTGCAGGTTTGAGATGCTCCAGTGACTCTGCTTCGAAATAAAATTGTGCTGCAAGGAAAAGAGGGGAACCAAAAATATTCCATTTTCTTGAAAACCCAGATACATGGGGCATACCCAGCAGCCAAAGAGAAGAGTGGCATTTTTGTTGATCGATGGTGTGGGGGATGTCTCAATACCAAAGTTGGGATTTCAGACTCCTCTTCAGGCGGCCAAAGTGCCAAATTTGGATGGCATAGCATCTGCTGGAGTTAATGGTCTAATGGACCCTGTTGAAGTTGGTCTGGGTTGTGGAAGTGACACAGCTCACCTTTCTCTAATGGGTTACAATCCCAGGGTATATTACCGGGGCCGAGGTGCATTTGAGTCCATGGGAGCAGGATTGGCAATGTCACCTGGTGACATTGCATTTAAAGTGAGTATTTAGTTAATCTCATTTCTTCATAAATTGGTAGCTTGTTGTAATGATAGTCGCAACATGATCCTGGATGAACAGCTCCAACTTGATGCATTGCCAATTTGCCATAAAGATGCAGTTGACTGTTATCATATAAGACATAGAAGGGATGGGGCTCAATGGATATTGGACCCATATCAACTTGATATAAGTTATAATCAGCATAAAAATAGGACAGTCATTTCTGCAATATGTTAGTCGTTATAAATGCTATCCCTCAGATTATGATTGTTCTAGAGTCCAGGGTGTTCGACAAGTAATGATGGCAAACTTTTGTTCTTCAGTCTAATTTTGCAACACTGGATGAAAAAACTGGAATAGTCATCAGTAGGAGGGCTGACAGACACTTTGAAAAAGAAGGACCAATACTGTGTGCAGCACTTGATGGATTGAAGTTGCCATCTTTTCCCGAATATGAAGTCAGGGTCAGGTGCAACTGCAAATGTTTATTGTAATTGAAGTTCAGATCATTTGTTCACCTGTTGCTAGCACTTCATTTGCTCACTGTAAATCCTCATCTATTTTTACAGTTAAATTTAGTAGAACTGACTGAGGCTCATTTGCTACAGGTATGCAACAGAACATAGATGTGGAGTGGTTGTAAAAGGACCAAAGTTAAGTGGAAACATATCGGGAACAGACCCATTGAAGGATAACCGCTTACTTCTGCAAGCTGAAGCTCTAGATGGTAGTGATGAGACAAGGCATACAACTAAAGTTGTTAACGAGTTATCCAAGGAAATATCGAAGATTCTCATTGCTCATCCACTGAATGCAAAGCGGGCATCTGAAGGGAAGAACATAGCTAATGTGGTTCTTTTACGAGGTTGTGGTATCCGGATCGAGGTTTGTTATATCTCAAACGTTCTTGATATTTGTATTGCATCATGTTGAACTCATTACTCAGGAAACCATATGCAATCATCTAAATTCTTGCATAGAATAGCTTTCTCTGTTGTTTTTAGTGGTTCAGACAGCCACCATTTGCAGAAACACTGGAACATCTAATGTTTCTCTATTTGTCTGAATCAATCTTGTTATTATCATAATCCTCAATGTTTCTATTCTCATGATTTATAATTTCTGGGTTCTCGACAAACTTTTTCTATTTATATGTTACTTCTTTTCTAAAATACTTGACATATTTCAGGTTTCTCCATTTGCAAAAAAACATGGTTTATGGCCTTGTATGGTTGCTCCAACAAAAATCATTGCTGGATTGGGTTTATCCCTTGGCATTGATATCCTGGAAGCTCCTGGAGCAACTGGAGATTACAGAACACTTCTAACTTCCAAGGCAACTGCAATAGCCAAGGCACTTTCAGCTCCTCTGCAGTCTTGCCCCAATGTGTTTGTGCCAGGGGAAGATGAACACAAACCAGGCCGATCAGATGGCTATGATTTTGGGTTCCTCCACATAAAGGTCATATCTCCACTTGACTTTTTTTATCTGCCTCGTCACCGTGCAATTTCAACATTCAAATCGTATATTTCCACACTGAAGCATATACATCATTTTTACTCTAGTTTCCTGAAATGTAAGATAATAATGGCATAGCATTTGATTCTTAGTAAAGTTTAATGTTTGATGCTCCACTTGCTTTCTTCGTTGTTGGTCCCAGAGAGCGTTTCATACTGAGATATTGTTTTAAGATTTCAGTACTTGGGTCTCCATTCATAAAGGATTCTCGGTTTGATTGTATTGCAGGCTATAGATGATGCAGGTCATGATAAGGCAACCCTTTTCAAAGTCAAAGGATTAGAAGCTGTAGATCGAGCTATAGGGCAGCTGGCCAGGCTCCTTTGGGAGACTGAATCAACTGGAAAATTTCAGTACTTCCTTAGTGTCACAGGAGACCACTCTACCCCAGTTGAATATGGAGACCACAGCTTTGAGCCAGTTCCATTCACAATATGTTCATTGAAAGATTTTGTGGGTGTTGTAGGTGCGGAAACAATTTTGGATACTTCGCTTGATCCATTTCCTCTTCCAACCGTAAAAGAGGGTGAATATCCAACAGAGCATGTGGAGATGGCACAGGAGCCTACCAAACAGCCTCGAGCTTTCAGCGGTGATTCAGTTTGTGAGTTTAATGAGATAGCGGCAGCAAGGGGATGTCTTGGACGTTTTCCTGGTGGTGAGATGATGGGAGTAATAAAAAATTTCCTGGAGCTAGAAGCTTGAGCTGCCCAAGTCGAAAGTGTGCTGCTAAAACTGGGTAAGGAAAATGGCTATAATTCAATGATATGTAGTGAAGTTTTGAAATCCTTTAAGAAAGCAAGAGAATTGAAAATAAGCTTGCAGAGAGGTTTTCCTTGTTAAACCTTTTCATTTCTTTAGGTAGACTTCCGTAGTCTGATTGTTCCTCTCCTGGTATACTACTACTCTTAAAATAGACATGAACAGAAGCTCCATGTATAGTTTTTTTTGGTCTGATAAACTGCATGTATAGTCTGAAAAAACATTAAAAATCCTTATACAAGATAGCAAAGTTGGATATTATATCACTTACAAGAGCACTAGATCCTTCAACATTCCATAGGAAAGTTATCATTAAGCTAAACTTGGCCAGTCATTCTGTGACAGTCTAGAAACAGGTGTAGGCCACCATGGAAGCACAATTTGGAATACTCTACCATCTTTGACCACTTCACACCCATCTTTGACCACTTCACAAGGTCACCATGAAAGCGTAGACAAGCTATATCCAGATCATCCCAGTCGTTGAAGATTTCATCATCTGGAATGATGCTTTTGGGTCCAGCGAATAACGCTCAAGTTTTCGAGTTCTATCAACGGCCATTTTATATAGCTCTTGTTCTTTCAACTCCCAAGCAAAAAGCTTAGGGTCAGTGATATTCATGAAGTGTAGGGCACACAGCCCCGGTAAGACAGCAAAGGGATGAAGTCCTACAAACCGGTCAATGTCTTCGATCACCTGCAGCTCGAAACCAATAACATGAAATACTGTATTCTTTCTATTAGTACTACTGTCGTTGATCATGAACACATCCAACCCTATCAGACAAGTATCAGTTAGCCAATATAGGATTCCAAAGCTAGTAAAATTCAGAGTCCTGCAATCCATGGGGACATGATGCAACCGACTCTGTCCATTCATCGGTGTCACTAGAGAAGACCAGAATGTTGATTTTGATACAATCTTCAGTCATGTCACCGTCAGTCATAATCATAATTAGACGTGAAAAGTCTCACGACCTTGCACCTATACTCGTCATTCATACTGACTAGCTTTGGGTTCAAGCCTAACTGCCTAAGGGTTTTTTCTTGTGGCATCCAGGGGTGGGAGGAAGATTTACAACTTGCATTGTGCATGGATTACGTATGAAGAAATCGAGGCGATCATCTTTGTTTTCGGAGCACAAAAGCAAGTCGTTGTATGAGCCACAATTAGTGAACATTGTTTCAAGCTCAAGAAACTCCCTAGTCTTTCAAACGCCTTTGGTGTAAAGTGTTCATCCCCATAGCAGTCCATCAGAGTGCACCGACGCTTGGACAAAGTTATGGGAAGGAAGTCGACAGAGGATTTCAAACTTGGTATTCATCGATTTCTATGGTCTACTCCTGCTCCTGCCGATGAATCTTTTGAAAGTTTTGGGTGGTGAATATAATCAGAAGAAGACATTGCTAACTTGGAGGTTTCTTCCTCTGAACTAGCATCAAAGTCTAAGTTTGTACTTAGATGGTATAAGTTCATGTATCCTACATCTATTTTGACTCTTAGACGTTTTATTTTTACCGGACTCTTCCATTTATCATCCAAAACTGCAGCATTAGGTTCTTCATGATTCACTCCACTACTGCTGCGCAAATGAGCTTAATATCCAGCTAGTTTATACTATATTGCTCGTTAGAGTTTAGTAAATCTTGACAGAAATCATGACAACATAACTTGTTTTTGGTCAGCAATATATTGACGTATTCCACTTCCAGTATTACTAATTCCAACAAGAATTGGTTGTTCTCTTTCAACTTCAAAATTTATGTGCGCCCTTTCTAAAGGACAATAGTCTAAAGTGGAGAGTGGCATGTAAAATATGGCACAAGAAGAAGTGGAACATAAAGCTTCTTTACTTCACTTTAGTTTTGCTTTGTTTACATGATGGAAATTATCTCATCAGACACCTACTTCTTTTCTTAATTCATAAGAAAAATAAACTGATTAAACACCTCCCTCCTTCCTCACAATAATTGCATACCACACCAGCAGCCCCAGAAACACAAAGAACTAGATGTATGTGACAAAGCCTCTGTCCATGTACCGGAAATCTCCAAACACCCTTTCTATACAGCCTCCGGATGCTCCTTATTCCGGTCATATAGTAGTTACAGATGAAGAAGCAGAAGCACAAGACTCATATTGTTGGGGTATTTGCAAGCGTGAACAAATTAAGCAACTACCATTTCCACAGGACAAGATACTCACCGTCGTTTATACATCGGATTTTCAAGAAGCAACTACCACCAAAGTCTGGTTCATCCCGGTTCTTGATCAACCTCTTTCTTCTAATTGTTACTATGTCATCAAAGCAAATGGAAGACACAAAGGGTATGCTCTTGTAGTCTAATTATACTCATTGTAGTTCATCATAAACTTTTTCCATGCACTGTTTTTACGTAGTACAAGTTTGTGCAGGAAAGCATGCAGATGTTCAAAAGAGAGGGACATAATGAACTGCTGCTTCAAAGACTTCTTGAGGGACAAGAAACCAGCACCTTTGAATCTAAGAAACATATACCAACAAGTTAAGATCCATCGGCACCAAGGAGGTGGTTTCTTCGCCGAGTCTGTAGCTCCTGATGGTGTTCCTCCAAAATTTCTCAGAAACAAAGGATGGGAAATCCGCAGCTCAAGCCTGTACCGATGGCAGTTAAGTGATGCATTAGGCCTTGACACTTCCCTCCGATTGCGCTTCCCTGACTTCAACTTTCCTGTCTTTAAGAAACGTACAGCTTCTAATGTTGTGGGGAAATGGTACAGTCCATTTGTGTTTGTGAGAGAGAGGGCAAGCATAAGACGCCAGATGAAGAAGTCGAAATTCTACAGAGTATCTATGGAGCAGTGGTGGGAAGAGATTTACTCCTGTGGGAATACTAGCAACGAAGGCAATGTTGTGAACGTGGATGTAAGTGTGCAAAGGGAAGTGGCTTTCGTATCTGCAGCGGAAGCTGTCAAGGACGACAGGAATGGTCGTACAGGGTTCACTTGGTTTAAGGCTTATAATCCAGATAGCCGGAAACTGGTCACCGTCGGTTTGAGCTCCACGATTGTCCACAATATGAAATGGGTTTTAGAGGCAGGAGGGTGGGTTACCGGGGACGAAAAGGACACAAGGGTGCAGAAAAGAGAAGAGGTCACAAACGGGTGGAGGAAGTTTGGCTGTTATGTTCTGGTGGAGAGTTTCAAATTGAGAAGAATGGATGGAAGCTTGGTATTGAGACGTGATTTTAGGCACACTAATACCATACGGTGTAAATGGGAATAAGCTATGTTGTAAATAGTAGTTCCGGGTACAACGTCTCAATTTGTACATGTTTCCCCCTTGTAAATAGTAGTTCCGGGTACAACGTCTCAATTTGTACATGTTTCCACCTTTTAAACCTCAGTTTCATACAAAATGAATGCTTGTCCATTCAGCTTGGAAAATGAATGTTTTTCCAGGTTACCCATATAGTCGAAGAAGAAATGAAAAAAAAAACTTCCATAGAAAATTTAGAAAACAAAAAACTCAATACCATTAACATTGACAAAACTTGTCATACATTCCAGAGTCGTGTTCATGGTACATCACAGTTGCCTTAAATATTAGAACAAACTTGGAAAGCTAACTTGGACAATATAGTCATCCAAATAACATGTGTTCTTGGGGGGATGGATTGTGCAGACTTGAGTTCCTGCAGCTCAAAAACCATGAATTTTGATATTCTCCTTCTTCACAATGCCAGCCTGAACTAGGAAGGCAGACACGTTCTTCCTTTGATCACCTTGAAGTTGAATCACCTGTCCCTGTTCTGGGTCCTGGACAACTGTACCATTGCAACAAAACTCCTTCTTAAGGTCCTTGAGAATCTTGTTGTAGCTAAATTCCTTCTTCAGTCCCTGCACTGTTGTCAGGCTTTTGCGACCATTACGCTGCTGTATACGAATGTGCACATACTCCTTTGTTCCAGCACCCGAGTCCTCAGCATTTGCCTCAGCAAAAGGATCTGAAACCAAGCATCAGCATTTCAATTCTCACTAAATGAAACCAAGAACATGCATGGCTTGCACACTACTAGATCGGACACAACACAAGTTACGCACATGTCAGGCATTATTATTACATACAAAAATTCAAGTGTGGTGTGTGGGTTCTATGAATCAGTACAGCCGTCTCTTATTTGCCCTTAACGAATATAACTACCAGAAACTGTTTCATCAAAAAAAACAACTCGAAAGAGTTGCTTAGTATGTAACAAGTAAAAAACAACACCTAATGATTTAATCACACAGCATATAATTTGAAATTAACACAGATCAAATTCATGCAATACAACTACCTCTAACCAGGAAACTTAATTCGAATCTCTCTTTCGAGATAAGAAGAAAACATACCAAAGGCAGTAGGGATCTGGACGTCGAGGTCAGACATGAAACTTACAGACTCCCGGACAACCACGCTCTGCTCAGACCTGCATCCACATCACAAAATCTCAATCAACCTCTCACAACTAAAAACAATAATCACAAATCGCTATTAAATTGCACCAATAAAATTACGATCCAGCAAAAATTAAGGCAGATCTAACATCATATAAGAATCTCAAATCTCAAAAAATCACAATCCGAACCCTAGAATTGCGATTGAATGATGAAAACCCCAAATCGGAGAGAAACAAATCCCTCGAAATCAGAGGGTGAAGGTTTACCTGATCAGATGATTTCGGGCTTCGAAAATTGGCCGGACGGTGACGGTTACGGAGATTAGGGCTGAGATTTCCTTCGCTTCTCACTCTTCAAAATTTACAGAACTTAAAAATCAGAGGGTCGGTACGTAGAACAAACTTAATCTCCGCGCGCGGTGTATTGTCCACGCGCGGGGTTGAAAGAGGGTGGGATTGGAGCGTGGAGGATTTGTCGGTGATTGAGCGAGTGAGTCCGAGTATTCCAGGAGGAGGATTGTGTGGTGGGGATTATGGTGACGTATAGGCCGTTAGTTGGGTTCATTTATTGGGCTTGGTGGTCCGGCCCACTTGGCGTTCCCATCTCCGTCAATGTACCAAATTCCAACACTAGTAGTGCTTCTGAGCTCTGTATCATTAACTTCATTCTGCACTTAAATTTCTCCTTTTTTTATTTCTTTGGGTTTATAAGGATTTAGACTATTCTCTCTATTGCTAATTGATTTTAGAGTTGAACCTAAAACTACTTTATCATGGTATTAGAGCGGGTTACCCACGTACACGTGTGAAGCCCAAAGGCCACACGAACTCTACGACCACCCAAGTTGTTATCCACGTGTTAGGCTTGAAGATCCATCACACGTGCGAGGGTGTGTTGAGATATCTATCCTATATCGAGAATATGAGACCTTGCATGGGGGCTTATAAGGGTTTGAGTTACTCTCTCCATTGCCAATTGGTTTTGGAGTTGAACCCTAGACTACTTTATCATGGTATCAGAGCCGCTTCGACATTGATGTCTGTTGGTCGCCAAGCTCTCACACGTGTCGTCGTGTCCCCTAGAGATGGGGGATCCCGTGGTAGAGGGGTCGAGTAGGCAGGGTGTCTCAAAGGTGAGGATCAGATGGAAGTCTGTTGTCGCCGAGCGCTCACACATGTCGTCGTGTCCTCGAAGAGATGGATCCCCGAAGGAAGGGGTCGAGTAGGCAGGGTCCCTCGAAGTGAGGATTGGATTGAAGTCTGATGGGGAGCTATGTTGGGCGATCTTTTGGAATCTCCTTTCGTCGCTCGGGCATCGTGGTATGAGTAGAAGTGCATTGTGCAAGTGTCGTGAACGAGGACGTACACCATTTCGGAAGTGTATACTATGAACGATGCTGGTGGGATTGCGCTCCATGATCACGGAGTGTATGAGTATATGTGCTGTCCCTTCGGAGTTCAGACAGACCAACCAGGTTGAGTTTGGGATGCTTGTCGCTGAGGAATTGACGCTGAATAGGCAATCCATACGCAAACTGGTTGGGATCTGGAGCCGATCCCTAGATGAGCCCAAGGCAGGGCGAAACCAGTATGTTGCCCCGATGGAGAAGGCTGGCTTCTAGGTGGGGGAGCGTCGCATGAACCAAATGTGTTAGCCGAATGGCTAGGTCTGTGACAAGTGGTATCAGAACTTGAAGATATCTACCCAAAGGCCACAAGAACTCCACGACCACCAAATTTGTTGTCCATGTGTTTGACTTTAAAATTTGTCACACGTGTGGGGGCGTGTTGAGATATCTATCCCTTATCGGGAATATGAGACATTGCATATGAGTTTATAAAGGTTTGAGCTAATCTCTCCATTGCCAATTGGTTTTGGAGTTAAACCCCAGACTACTTTATCATTGTATCAAAGCGGGATACCTACGTCCACGTGTGTTAGCGTTACCGACCGCACGCACTTCACGTCATCCCTAATGTTATCAATGTGTTAGACCTGAGGGATCGCCACACGTGCAGGGGCATGTTGAGATATATATATCCCACATCAGGAAAATGAGGCATTGTCTGTGGGTTTACAAGGGTTTGGGCTACTCTCTTCATTGTCAATTGATTTTAGAGTTGAACCCCAGACTACTTTATCATAGTATCAGAGCGGGTTACTCACGTCAACGTGTGAAGCCTAAATGCCACACGAACTCCACGACCACCCAATTTGTTGTCCACGTGTTTAGTTTGAAAATTCCCCACACGTGCGGGAATGTGTTGAGATATCTATCCCACATTAGGAATATGAGATTTTACCTGTGGGTTTATAAAGGTTTGTACTACTCTCTTCACTGCCAATTGATTTTAGAGTTAAACCCCAAACTACTTTATCAAGTGGATGGTAAATTTGCTAATTAGAGTAATGTTAAAAAACTGAGATTGGTCATTTCCTGTAGTTAAATGTGATGTTTTGAGTTGTGAAACTTGTGATCTTATTTGCTTCATTCATATATGCAATTATTTTATAATGATGTGGTAAACTGTTTTTCTGGTAATGCCTATTTGTTGTAGTGATGTGAGACTCTGTACTCTGATTCATCGAGTTCTTGCAGGAAGTGAAGAGAAAATAAATTTCTTTGAACAATTGATATTGCGCTTGGTATTTCAGTAAGGATAGAAGCCATTTTGAATCACGTTCTGCAACTCACCTAATCACCAGCTAGTACTTATATGATGTGTGTGCGTTTTATGCTGCACAAAGAATTTGACATCCCACTGACCACTGATTTTCAATTTTGAGTATGAAATGTACTAGAACCTAATATTACAAGTTAAAGATCAATGAAATTGTACGCCTGAGTATTAGTATTGTTTCCTTATGTAACTTGCTTCAGTTGAGAAGAAATGGCTTGGATTTATCACACTTGATAGAAAGCCGAGGAATTTGAAGCTTTCAAAAGGCTGTAGAGCATATAGTACCAGTCGAAATCCCTGGTCAATGGTACGACCTGATTGCAGATCTGCCTATAAAACCTCCTCCCCCATTGCATCCCAAGACTTTTGAACTTGTAAAACCTGAAGATCTGTCCCCTCTATTTCCAGATGAGTTGATTAAACAAGAGGCAAGTGGTGAAAGATACATAGATATCCCTGAAGAGGTTTGCGAGATGTACAAGCTTTGGCGTCCAACCCCTCTCATTAGGTTTGTTCTGCTAAGATACATTGCACTGTTGTTTCTGTAACCTTCTCTTTTAAAGCTGTTGGAAGCATCTGACTCTTGAGTTGAATATATGCCAAGAGGTTGGAGAAGCTTCTTGGCACACCGGCCAGAATTTATTACAAGTACGAAGGTGGTAGCCCCACTGGATCACACAAATCCAACACTGCAGTTCCACAAGTGTATTATAATGCAAAGCAAGGCATCAAGAAGGTTGTGACAGAAACAGGAGCTGGACAATGGGGATGTTCTTTTTGGTCTTGACTGTGAGGTGATAGATCTTCACTTGGTAAATGCCTATTATTACTTGTTGCCTTGTTCCAAAGGTTATATTTTACATGTCTTCCTTTATATAGGTATGGCAAGTGCGTGCATCATATGATCAGAAACCGTATCGCAAATTGTTGATGCAAACTTGGGGGCAAAGGTGCACCCATCTCCATCGAACATAACTGAGTCAGGTCGAAAAATACTTCTGATGGATCCATCAACCCCCGGAAGCTTAGGAATAGCTATTTCTGAAGCTGTGGAGGTTGCAGCTATGAATGCTGACACTAAATACTGTCTAGGAAGTGTTCTCAATCATATTTTGCTTCACCAGACTGCAATTGGTGAAGAGTGTCTGAAACAATTGGAAGCAATAGGTGAGACCCCGGACTTGATCATAGGGTGTACTGGTGGAGGATCTAATTTTGCAGGACTCAATTTCCCATTCAGTAGAGAAAAGCTCAACGGCAAAATGAGCTCCGTAATAAGAGCAGTTGAGCCTTCTGCTTATCCTTAATACGTGTTGAAGATAATGTTTTTCTGGGATCACTAGGAAACTACAGAAGAATCAATAACTAACTGTACAATTTTTCTTTCACTTGTTCTTCTGTTCGTCACACTCAAACTATGAATTAGATCTTTTGTATTTAAATACATTTCAGATTTTTAGTAGATTTTTTAAATTAGATCTTTTGTAGGTTATTTTGATCCTTATATAAGGAAAAAAATGTTGCTTAATGTATTAAGAATTCCAAAAGTATAAAGACTGTAAAGATTTGTTTCAAATATTCAACTGAGTTTTCTTTTGTCTCGTTCTCCACAGCAAATTTATCATTATCATAATTTGTTCAAGATACAGAGTAGAGAACAATCAAATTCTAACATGGTATCAGAGCTTTGTTGATCAATATCAACATGGGTGTACCATTTGTTAGATCAAAACAAAAAAACAAACAATTTTTCTTTCTTTATTAGTTTTCTGCTACTACGATGACGACACAAGAAAATGGTTCAGAAGTTAGAGTTCCTATCTTCACAGGAGAGAACTTTGATTTCTAGATAGGTTAATAAGATGGAGACCATGTTCATATCTCAAGATCTATTGAGCTATGTGAACAAAAGTTATGCAGTTCTAGCAGCTAAATGGATGTCAAACGCTTAGCGAACTGAGTTGAGGACGAATATCAAGAAAGATACGAAAGCTCTTGGTATTTTGCAAACATCAATCACAAAGGAGTTCTTTCTCTGGATTGTAAATGAGAGAACAACCAAAGGAGTTTTGGATGTTCTGAAGTTGGAGTTCAAAGGCTCAAATAAGGTGAGAGATGTAAAAAGTCAATCATTAAGGAGAGATTTTGAATACACTAGAATGAATGAAACTGAGTTACTAAGTGATTATTGCACTAGATTGACTAATTTAGTCAACCAGATGAAAACCTTTGCAGAATCCATACATGAAAAAAGAGTGTTATAGAAGATCCTTATGAGCTTAAATAAGAAGTATAATGTTATAGCTAATATTATATAGGAGAATATAAATACTCTTTGTGTACAGGATTTGATGGGGTCACTTAAGGCTTTCGATCAAAGGTTGATGAGTCATGATGATGAACCAACAGAAAAAGCATTTCAAACACTAAGCCTAAACACTAGAAATAGTGAACCATCTAGTTCAAATTCCAAATAAAAAAAGACTGGAAAGGTAAAGGTAAGAAGTGAGAGGGTAGATCAGATCAATCAACAAGAAAGAAAAATGAGGGAGACAGTTACAGTTCGAAGTGTTCAATTTGTGATAAGGTTCACATCGGCGAATGTTGGTTTAAAGGAAAACCAAAATGTTCAAATTACAACAAGTTTAGTCATGTCAAAAAAATTATGACTACAGGAACAATCAGCTCGCTAGCTACAGTGCAGGATTGCAACAAACTAATATGTTATGTGTCATTTATGTTACCGCAAATGAGATTTACACATCCTTAAATGGGACATCCTCAACTGCGAATGAGATTTCTACAGCCGTGAATGGAGTAGACACTGTGAAAAATGCAAATGTCTGGCTTGTTGATAGTGCCTGCAGCAATCATATGACGGCGAATGCTGATCTTCTATATGATATTAACTATAACAGTATTACAAAAGTGAAGATGGCGAATGGAAGCCTAATGGATACAAAAGGCAAGGGAAGCATTGCAGTTGAAACCAAAAATGGACGAATGTTCATCAAAAATGTAATGCTGGTGTCAAATCTTGACTCAAATTTTCTAAGTGTTGGTAAACTTGTTGAGCACAGTATCACCTGTATTTTGGTGATGACAGTGGAAAAATATTTAAGAGAGGGAGTTGCAAGAAGCTGATGGTAGAAGTTAGAATGAAGAGGAACATAAATTTTCCTATTACTCTCAAGTATGCAGCTGAGAGAGCAAGCATAATGAAGCTGAAGGAAGATTTTTGGCTCTGGCATCAAAGGCTAGGACAGTTAAATTTTCAAAGTTTGAAGCTCCTGCGTCAAAATGAAATGGTGCATGGATTGCCAAAAATCAAAGAAGTAAATGAAGCGTGTGAAAGATGTGAAGTGGGAAAACAACACATTATCTCATTTCCTAAAGGAAAGACCTAGAGAGCAAATTCACCACTTGAGTTGGTTCATTATGATGTCTATGGTCCTATGAAAACGACTACTGGAGAAGGTAACATATATTTTCTTACATTCATTGATGACTTTTTAAGAATGACTTTAGTTTATTTCCTAAGACAGAAGTCAGATGTATTCGATGTGTTCAAGAAGTTTCATGCTATGGTGGAGAGACAATTTGATCTCAAAATCAAGAAGCTGAGATTAGATAGAGGTGACGAATACATATCAAATGAGTTTGGGAAGTTTTGTGCAGATATTGGCTCGGAAAGACAGTTGACAGTAAGTTATACACCATAGCAAAATGGGGTAGCTGAAATGAAAAATACAATTATCGTTGAAATAGCAAAGTCTATGTTGTATGCCAAGAAAGTGCATTTGGAATACTTGAGAGAAGCAGTAAATATCGAGTGCATTTGATGAACAGACATCCAACTACAACTGTGCAGCGAATGACACCATTTGAAGCATGGAATGGAAGGAAACCAAGTGTAAATCACTTGAGGGTGTTTGGTTAAATCTGTTATGCACACATCATAGAAGTATTGATGAAGAAGCTTGATGAATTAAGTGAAATATGTGTCTTCATGGTATACAGCTTGCACACAAAGGACTATCCACACATTTCATTTTTATTTACAAGTTTGTCACTTAAATTTGCTTCTTGATTGGTTGAAAAAGAGATTAGGTGTGTTAATAACAAAAATGAGTGTGTTAATAGCACCACCATATATATATATATATATATATATATATTTATATATATATATATATATATATTTATATATATATATACACACACACAAGGCCCTTCCATTGTGGGATCCTTTTTTTTGTTTTTTTCATGGGGATAGGGATTAGACAACTTTTCAATCACAAAATCTCGTCTCCATCGTTCAGTTTTTAGATCTTAATATGTAGATCACTTCTGTAAAATTTCATCTAAATTGGTGATTGTTAAGGTACGTCAAAATTGTGATTTTCATGAATAATTTAGGTTTGACAGATTTGATCCGTCAATTGATTTCAGTTATTTCGAAACTTTAACGATCAACAAATTGGATGAAATTTTGCAAAAATGATATACATATATGCATCTAAGTATTGAACAATGAAGATGTTGATTTGTGATCGAAAAGTTATCGAATGATGAAGAACATGACAGGTGTTTAAACCAAAAAAATAGAGACATGTAAAAACCTAGAGAGAAACGATGATCGAGAAGATCAAGTAACGATGAAGTCAAAACGTCAAAACCAGAAAAGAAAAATGAGAAGGTCAAGTACGATCAAGGAAATACCAAGAACAAGGTAGAAAGTTCAAGAAACAAGGACCTCTCAGTTGAGAGAGAATTAAGCAGCTCAAAAAAGCAGCTTGGATAAGTTCATCGTGATAAAACATTGTAACAACTAACTTGGATTCGAGCATATACAAATGCATGTCATTTTGGAATACCCTTTTAAATTTGAAAAACCCACTCATATGTTTGGGCTAGTAGTATGTACAAATGTATGTTTTAATTTCACCAAAAAATGAACAAAACAATCCGAGAGCCCAATATACAAGTCTCAATGAAACTATATATTGTATATGTACGAGTGTTTTTACCATCAATTGGGGTATTAAAAATATGTAACTCTTTTCATTAGTTAGATGTTTGCCCACCAATCATTTTGAATTTTCGATCTATTTCTCTATGAGTACCAATTCAAATTTTTCAAAGACCTTTAAGACGAGTAAAGAACCATAAAAGTAACAATGTGACATCGGCTAAATCAAATACCTCGAGTGATGCTCAAATAAGATAAACTCGCTCTAATTTGTGAGGAAAGAGGAATTCACTACATACATTTCTTTAAAGGATTAATTACAAAACATTATCTGAACTATGATGTTATTTTCATTTTCATATCTAACTATCAAAAACTTACATTTTCATACCCAAAGTTTTATTCCGTTAGCATTTTGATACCTTGACCACTAACACCTTCAAGAGCATGTTCATCATTTCATCAAATGTATCATTTTTACATTTACTTCTAACAAAATAATTTATTTTTTAGGTTATTAAATACAAATAGAACAATTTACTTTAGAAAAAATATTAAAAAACTGTAAAATTAAATATTTGTTTTTGCAACAATATAGTGATAAAAATTAGTAGAACTCCTGTATATTTATATTTGGACTTGCATGTTAAGAAAAAATAAAATAAATTAAAACATTACAACTGAATACATTATAATTAGATAAATTACAAGCTAATAAGAATAATCAATCACAATCAAGTACTAAAATATCAACGATCATGAAAATATAAGTGGTTCAAAAAAACAAAATCTCGATGGATATATTGAGAAAAATCGAATATCCATATAGAAATTTTATCAAATTTTGTTAAAAGTAAATGTAAAAAATGATATATTTGATGAAATGATGAAAATACCTTTAAAATTTAACGGTGTTAGTGGTCAATGTATCAAAATGTTAACGGAATGAAACTTAAGGTTTAGGGTTTAGATACAAAGAACATCATAACTCAGATGATTTTTTTATAATTAAAATGTTAACGGAATGAAACCCTAAACTTAAGGTATGTAATTGTAAGTTTTTGACAGTTAGATATGAAAATAAAAAGAACATCATAACTCAGATGATTTTTTTTATAATTAATCATTCTTTAAAAGAATATATGGGTATGTATGAGAAGGAGTGACCACTTTGTCCATCTGATCTGCTCTGCAGATTTCAGGACTAAGGGCTAGCTTTCACCTCCCTAGTTTCACCAGCCCTCACTTGAACGGAGAAGGGGAGGATGATGATGTCGTTCAGCCTAGCTTCTCTCTTGGCATACGAAACACACACACAAACTCACACATATATAATACATATTATACACACATACACGCGCATATATATATATATATATATATATATATATATATATATAAGGCTGAGACTTTAAAACCAAAAACCGAAAATAACAGTACCGTAACGAATTGTAACCGAAAAAATCAAGAAAAAAAACCACACCAAACCGTATCGAAAAACCAAAGTGTTTGGTTTGCTTTGGTTTTGGTTTCCGATGTTTGGAAACCAAAACCGAACTGAAAAACCGATATTATATATATTAAATATAAAATAGAAAATTACATATATAAATATTATTTTATATAAATATTAAGTGATATTATATATTTTAAAATAGAAAATAATATTTACATTATTATTTGAAGTCTCAGACTAGTTATATTTTGATGGTTCTCTCAGAAACTGTTTTGTAACGACTTTCTAATATACTTGTTTTTTGTTATTTAATTTCAGGTTTTCTTGCAACTAAATCGAAATAAAAAAACAGAAAAAACCAGAGATATAACCGAAACTGAAAAAAAAAACTAAACACAATCGGTTTTTCCTTTAAAAGTTAAAAAACCAAACGAAAAAAAAAATCGGTTTGGTGTCCGATATTAGCTATAAACCGCACCATTCACACCGATTCCCACCCCTACATATATATACATGCTAATATTAGTAGTATAGCTTAAGTAAAGACCAACCTTGCTAATAATAAATTACACATACATTTGCCATCATCTTCACCCACCGCTTGTATTATGAACCAAGAATTATTCAAAGTCAAGCTTCAGGTCGGTTCATATATGTTTCAATTACTAATAACTTTGAGAGTTACGGGTTCAAACCTCACTAGACATATGTAGAGTGTGTGAGTTATTAATAAAAAATTAATATATATATAGAGAGGGGATCCATTAAAGAGTTTCTTGTTGAGGACTACCTGAGGACTTTCTTTTTAATAGTTTTATTACACCCACTTTTCAATCACATTTTTCTATCTCAACCATTCAGTTTATATGTCTATATAAGTAGATCACTTCTACAAATTTTCAGTTAAATTGGTGATCATTACGGCATCGAAATAAATCAAATCAATAGATGATCTAAATATGTCAAACAAGAATTGTTAACGATTATAATCGGTGAATCGCATTTATGAATGACTTAACGATTTTCAATTTGTATGAAAATTTATAGAGATAATCTACTCATATATATCTATAAACTAGACGGTTGAGATGTGAATATGCGATCGAAAATATGATGAAAATCTTCAACAATAAGGTCCTTAATATAGGGGTTCTATCACTAATAAGTGATGATGGCATATCCAGCACCAACTTAAAGGGATTGAACTTAATTAGAGAAACGAAAATGAGAACTAGCTAGTATTATAAGATTTATATATACGAATGAACGAATGATTATATAGAATAAGATTTATATATAAAAATATGATTATATGTGACAAAAGAATTAGCTTGCATGACTTAACATTTTAACAGATCGATAATTAGGATGGCAATAGGTTTGTCTTTGAATGGTGGAGCGGAGCCACACGGCCCACACCATCTATTTGCTGATGATATGTATCATGGTGGTTATGCTTAGAAGCCAAATCTAATATATGAGCTTAATTAGTTAAGCACCATACATCTAAGGTTATTAATCAATTATAGCATCAATAATTTAAATTCAATAGAGAGGTTCGAACTATAAGATAGTAATGGGATACCAACTGATAATATAATGTTTAGGAATAGACAAATTGAACGTGTCCCTTGTAGTATTTTGATCAAAGCTAGCATGCAGGCGGCCAATCTATGAGACTATTAGGAATTCTAATAAATTGTATGCATCAATGATTCATTTGAATACATCATTTTCTCCATTATTGCAATATATATACTTAACTAAACTTCGATACATATAGAGCAAGAAAAAAGAAAACAATATAAAACTTCGATCCATGCATATGTATAAATTGTTAAAGTAAAAAATTGTTCATATCAAAAACTAATTGAGAATTGATAAAGTGACTCAAATGCTTATAAACGCTTAAGCAAAGTATCATTTCTTTCATATGAGATCCATATGCATGTATATATTCTCAAGATCAATAAAAGAATTTGAAGCGAAGTTTACAGACATGCATGTTGAAGTATTATATTGTCCGAACTTCGGATCAAAAAAGGCAAAAATAGATTACTTGAAAAGAAATTTATGAACACTAGTGTAAGATGATGGACACATAATATATTGAATCATTCATTAGTTGATCATTGCTTCTATGAGTCAAAAAGATAATATACAGATCGTTCATATATTAGTTGAGGGAAAATGCTAGATACACACTTAGGTGGTAAAGGTGTGTTACACACATTCAGCTATATATGGCATTTTTTTCATTTATTGAAAGACCAAAGTAGTCAAAGTGGTGCTCGCACCTCACGTGCATAATTTTTCTACCCACCTTAGCCTTCGAGTTACTCAGACAATTAACTTTGGCTTATTGAAATAACACAGCCTAATCTCAAAACCAATCTCCCATAACGTGACTTCAAACCAGACTTGACCAAGTGTGTATCCCATAACGACACTTGGATAACACCATAATTTTCTTGCACTCGATCGATGCTGAGACCAAATAATTTAAGCATGTCTTGGCAACTATCATACTTTTCAATGATGCTGAAAAAGCCTCATCATCCATTCATGCTCGTCAAATAATCATTTATACGATCACTTTCCCTTTCGACTGAAATATCATTTGAAACTTGCAGAAGAATTTCTTAACAGAGGTTAAGGTCCTCGCCTTGGCTATTTCTAGCCTTGTTTGTCCTTAGCTTCTAATCTCAGCCGTCGGTACAAAATCCAACGTTCAAGAGCGTTACACATCAGCATCCGACCTTTAAAGTTTCTATAATTTCTGAAACTGCGCCAAACTTCGTTGACGACGTTTAATTCCTCAGTTATCACGCATCAACCTCAGTTTATTTCCCTTCTACTCCAAAACTCCACATCCATTTGTTCGCTTCATCAGTTGAATCTTCTGCAGACTCATTTCTTATTTCATAATTCATATAGGCTACCCATATGAAATTGTTTTCCAACACATAATTTGAGAAGGGCTTCAACAATTAAGTACATGAAGACAAAGAAAAATATGAGTGAAGTGAACCCGGTAAAGAATTCCTACCCAGATTCCCAGATTTCAAATCCTAGATAGGAGGCCTCAATGCCTCATGATGATACTTATTTTTTTATTCAGATTTTTTTTCTATTTATCTCGATCGATATGATTCTCTCGAAACGTGCTTGGTCACTTACTCCAAATGAAAAAGGGTCACATAGTTGATCAACAGATCTGGTTCCGAGTAGCATCATTTTCATTCCCATCCACAGCCCATATTTACACAAAAATTCGATCTTTTTTTAATTATTATAATTTTTTTTAATTATTAATCACTAACTAACCAGACACACCCTCTTTGAAAATTTCCAACACCCTTTTCATTTCAGCCTACGTAGTCTCTCTTCCCACTGCCCTTTAGATTATTACGTACATTTCTCTCTTTCTCTCTTCTCTTCCTCTATCTCTTCTGGTTTTTCAATGAAGCACTACCAAATCAATCTTCATGATCATGAGGTCCCCTCTGGAAAATACCAGACACTTGTCCTAAAAACTCCCAGAAAAATTGCTCTTCTAGTCTTTGCCCTACTTCTTCTTACAATAATCTCATTCTACTATCGTAGCAATTCTATTTTCCTTACAAAAACCATTCCAAACCCACCATCATCACTACCCTTTACTCCACCAAAGGTTGAGGAACCTCACGAGGAGTTGCCAACGATAACCAACAATCTCAAGTGTGACATATTCACCGGAGAATGGATTCCAAATCCAGAGGCTCCCTATTACACAAACACGACGTGTTGGGCGATTCACGAACATCAGAACTGCCAGAAATATGGAAGACCAGACTCAGAGTTCATGAAATGGAAGTGGAAGCCCGACAGGTGTGAGCTGCCCGTTTTCAACCCGACTCAGTTTCTTGAATTGCTCAGAGGGAAATCATTAGCCTTCGTCGGAGATTCTGTGGGTAGAAATCAAATGCAGTCTCTGATATGCCTTCTTTCTAGGGTACGTATACTTCATACTTTGACCATTTCATATATATGACTGTGTGAGAAACTCTTATATGCTTTCTCAAAAAGGAAATGTTTTTACATGCTGCGATAATTTCCCTCTAATAATATGCATGCAAGTGAAATTCACGATGAAGTTTACGTGCATATTATCAAAGAGAGCATAATATGGATCATAATTCTCATATATAGTAATTAAGTACGTAAAATATATACTTAGTATTTTAATTTTGTGTACATGATGATTCTTTCTCTCATTTTTGTTTTAACATTATTAATTTTGAAACTTATTTAAGTCTTCATCTTGTATGTCAAATTAAGACATAGCTATTTGATTAGTAGTGTAGATTGTTCTGGTAAGAACCTTTGTGGACTATGAACATGCATTGTTAATTAATGATGATTAACAAGAAAGCAAAGGGGATATTAAAGGGAAGATGAGATCGGAAATTAAAGGTTAAAGTTTTCTTTACGCCAAAAAAAGAAGTAAAGAGGTTAATTAAAGGTTTTGGATTCGATCTTGTCAGTTACGCCATGAGATTTAGATCTGCACAAAATGTTAGTTGACCTAACCATTATGTATAATCGAAGCTTGCAGAAGAGCAGGTATTACGGACGAACTTATTTGTTATTATTAATCTAATTATGTACAATATATATCGGAATCTTTGCCAACTGCGGTCCATATATGAGTATGTCCTTGAAGTAAGGATTAAAATATGGATAATATCTGAGATATTTCTTTAAAACTTTTAATTTTTACAAGTATTAATATTAATTTTTATATATTTTTGATATTTTATATTTAGTCTATTTTTAGTTGAATATACAATTTTAATATAAGTTTTGATAAAATTTCTATCGATATATTCGATATTTTCTTAATATATTCATCGAGGTTTCTTTTTCAGACCATTGAAACTTCCATAATCGTTGATATTTTAATCCTAGCTTTCAACTTTCAACAGCACATGCATGAAAGCCTCTCTATTCCTTTGATTTCACACGCATAGAAAATGGTCACTAGATCTCACTAAAACGAGCTAACTAGTTACTTGAACTAATCAACTAGGACTATCATTTTTTTTATCTATCTCTACTATAATAAAGCCGGAAGCTCAAAAAATCATCAAATTATGTTCTGACAATATTACCCCTATTACGTTGATTTTAGATACTAAAAACAAATGTTAATATGGTTAATAACAAAATAAAAAATAAGTTAAATAAAATAAAGAAATAATTAAGAAGATAAAAATGGGTAGTGGGTATTAATTATAACCGGAGAAATAACTATTTTATAGAAATTGTGACTTTATGTAAATACAAAGATAAAAGGCTAGTAATAAATAAAACTGGACGTACATAAAACTAGTCTTCCTATTAACTAGCGGGTTGTGTGTTAAACAAGAACAATGTGATCCGAATCCCTAACTTTGATGGTATTAAATTTCTAAAGTATTCATGAAATAGCACAGTACTTCACTGGTGCATTTACAAAAGTATATGTTGCTTTGTAAAATCGGGCTGTAGCTAATGGCTTTTGATCGAGATGGAATCGAACAAATCAGATAAACCTAAAGGGTCATTCGGGACCCCTTAAGGACATATATTCGATGGGAATAACACAGATAAGTGTCAAGACAACTGTCTTGATCTAAACAGATGGATCTGTGTTTGGCTGAACTCGATCTCTCTCCCAACTCTGGCATGTTCCCTGCGTCTTGTTGCGCATGGATTATTATATATTTGCATTATTAATTTGGAGATTAGTTATCTGAAACCTTGTGCTTCTTGTTCATCGATCCATCGCCTATAATTATATGTTTACCTTCCACATGCTGTTCTGGACCTACCAATTCTGTAGCATTTAGATCTGATTCAAACCTTCAGCATCTCTAAGATGAAAGGCTTAGGCTTTCTCAGTAGTCTATCATGTATTTGAGCTGGGATTCTGTTGGCTGCACTGTTGCAGCCCAATGTGATAGCGTAGAACAGTTATGCTACATCCACCAATTTCTGTATAACTTACGTCCTCTCTTCACTTAAATGTTGTTATCTGCGTGTATAACATTACTTGTGTATTGATAGTTTCAGACCCTTGTCAGATAAAAAAAATATAAATCTAACCTCTTATTGTTGCCCTTTTATTTTAATCGATATTCTAGTCTTTGTTTTAGTAGTTCTCTTTGTTTTTGTAGTTCTCATTAGAATGTTTTAGTACTCCTCCTTATTGTTGCTTATGAACGAGCAATGCAAAAACGTATTATTAGAGAAGTGTTTACTAATTCAAATAATTGAGATATCAATTTTGACTTAGTTTCCACTACACCAAATATTGCTTATGAAGCGATAAGAGAGAATAGAGATGTGGGATTTCATAGTATTTTCTTATGAAATCAAAGTTATATGTCATTAGTAATCAAATATTTTGCGCTAAAAAGGTGCGATTATGAACTTTAGACTCAAAATTTGGAGACGGCGCCAAAACAAATAGTGGTGTCACGTTCCGTCTCTAATACTATTAGAGACGAATTTTAATTTGCCAATATAATTATTAGAGACATTCATAAAAATTCCGTCTTTACTAAAAATCAATAGAGACATTTCTATTAATTTGTCACTAGAATCTGTCCCTAAAGACTACGATGGGCGTAGTGTTCATATGGATAGCTAGTATAATATATACCTAGAGTTTCAACCAAGTTAAAGAATAGCACACATTTGCATTCGTCGGTCACTTTCATTGCGAACAATTATTGACATCTCTTCTAATTAGTAATCGTGTAATTTTTTTATAGGTGGAATATCCGATAGATGTTTCATACACAAAGGATGAGAAGTACAAACGCTGGAAATACACATCCTACAACTTCACCATGGCCTCATATTGGACGCCGCATTTGATCAAATCCAAAGAAGAAGACAGTCATGGTCCAACCAACACTGGCATTTTCGGTCTATACCTCGACGAATTCGATGAGGCATGGACAACCCAAGTTGAGGACTTCGACTACCTCATTGTTTCCGCAGGACATTGGTTCATGCGATCCTTGGTGTTCCATGAAAACAACAAAATCTCAGGGTGTCACTATTGCCTCCTAGACAATGTGCCCGACGTCGGAATGTACTACGGCTACCGAAAGGCGTTCAGGACAGCGTTTAAGGCCATCAACAGCATGAAAAACTACAAGGGTATAACGTACCTTAGGACTTTTGCACCGTCACATTTTGAGGGTGGGATGTGGAACACAGGAGGAGATTGTGTGAGAACAAAGCCGTTTAAGAGCAATGAGTCCCAATTGGAGGGTGTGAGTTTGGAGTTTTACATGATTCAATTAGAGGAGTTTAGGGCTGCTGAGAAGGAAGGGAGAAAGAAGGGGTTGAAATATAGATTATTGGACACAACACAAGCAATGTTACTAAGGCCGGACGGTCATCCTAGTAAATATGGACATTGGCCTGAAGAAAAGGTGACTTTGTATAATGACTGTGTGCATTGGTGCTTGCCAGGACCTATTGATACTTGGAGTGATTTCTTGCTTGAGATGTTGAAGACGGAGGGTATCAGATCAGCTGAGGAGAAGCAGCATTCAAGAGACAGAAGGCTGCATTGATCGAAGCTGTGTCTTATTTGGTTGCTTAATTTGGTATTCATATGTTATGAAGTTTTCTTTTGATGTTAAGAGTTAATTTGTGTACTTAATTATGATGTAATTAGTGGCTGCAAAATAAAATTTGAAGAAAATGCTCGTTTAATACTAATTATGAGATCTGATTACCCATTCTAATAAAAAAAATATTTCACTAATAACTTCCATTAATATTAACAAAATTACTTTATTATCCAAACTATTATTTTTTCTTCTCCACTCTCACCTTCACCCTCTTACCTCTCCAATCTATTTCCTCTATTCTCTTTTTCTCTCCTAGACCTCCACACCATAATCGAGGCGACTTGGCCTCCGACGAACCCTCCACCTTCGCCCTTTCTTCCCACTCTAAAGAGTATGAAATCGTGGTCTGCCGTGCTCATCCAAACAGTGGACGTCTGATCTCTCTGATCTACGATCTCCTCCCCAATCTCTCCTCTCCGACATCATCTACTATCTCGCCTCTCCGATCTCCTCCGCGAGGACGAAGCCAGCAAACACCTCGATGATGATGCCTCGCCTCTGATCAACAATATTGTTCCTCTGATCAATACTGTTGCATAGCTCTGATTAATACTGTTGCATGGCTCTGATATTATATATTGATGTAATCTGCTAACCGTTGTTATACAGATCAAGAGATCAATCCTCAGAAACTTTAATGAAACGGTTCGAGTCACCATTCAAAACCAAGGTAGCCAGCTAGAACTTTCACAATCACTAATTGTTTTTGCCAACTTATGATCTTGTTTTTGACTGTTTCTTTTCTATCTCTATGTTATGCACGAGTAGAGGATTATGAAGACATGAAGGAACTAATGAGAGATGAAGAGATAAACCAGCTAGAAAGTGTTGTTGTGGCAAAGACGGGAAACTTGGACATGCTTTGTGATGCTTTTAGAGGGTTGCCATGCAATTTTTCATACCACATCCTTCATTGATCCACATGGTGTCACTGGTTATTCTGTAAGTTTGCCATATATACTGTAATACTAATTAGAATCAGTTTGGATTATTTAGATTGTGTAAATAATGCTCGTTTGAAGAATTAGACTTCAAGTTTAAGTATTTTACTCCCAATACATTAAAACTACTCATATACCACTTTTAACTATTTGTGTAAACTGTTCATTTTCTCAAAAAAAAATTATAGTTATAGGAGCTAGATCATTGATGTCAGACTAGTTCATGGTGAGTTTCACTACTAGAAATATGCCCTAAGGGAACATTTGTTAAATGTCTCCTTTGATATATATATATATATATATATATATATATATATATATATATAGGGACAAATAAATGTGTCTATTGAGCAATAAGGAAATTTATAGCATTTGTGCCTTTTGCTGGTGTTTCTATTGCTAAATGAAACATTTGGTTTATTTGTCTCCTAATACACGGGACCATGGTATATCAAATTACAAAAAATAGTACAAATATCATAAGTTTGTATAAATACATTGCACCAATTGGGGACAACTAAGCTAAATGTGCACATTACAAGCCTAGGAAGCACGGAAGCTTGGATCCTGTCACGCTTCACGCTTCCGAAGTGGAAGCGCTATGGAAGCGTGATGGAAGCGCGCTTTCGGAAAATTGATTTTGGAATCGCACTGGAAGCTCATTGGAAGTGCGAGCTTCCATTTTGAAAGCGCCACCAGCATAAAAAGAAGCGTGGGTAAAATTGTCATTTTGCTTAAACCTAATATGTCTCTCTCGCCTCACAATCTTTTCTTTCTTGCCTCTCTAGACTTCCTCTCTCGATTTGACTAAAACTTAATCACGTCCAATCACTCCGATGTCATCACTCGCTATCTGACCTCCACGACTCAACTATCAATCCGCTTCTCCATCTCAACCTCTCCGTCGACTCCATTTATATGTTTGTGTTTATCTCTTTAATTTTTATTTGGTTATTTGATTGTTGAACAATAACTTTGAATTTGCTACGAATTTGAGAATGACTTGAATTTGTTTCTTATTTATTTTATAATTATATATATATATATATATATATATATATAATTTTATTCCGTGCTTCCAAACGCTTCGCTTCCACACTTCCGTTTCTGATTCCATGCAACCTAGTTGCAAGCCCACTCAGGAAAACAATATAAATTCATTCTTTTGATTTAATAAATATATATAACATCATAAATATTAATCACACCATCTCAATATATCTTTTCTATTGAAATTTTAAATTTTAGATATTCATCAATACATCAAAAACCCAGTATCTCAAAAGTTCAAAACTAAATTCTAATCAACCACGACTGTGCAGAAGCCTCTGTATCAAGGAGAGTTAATTTGATTGAACTTTAATACTTGAATATAACCACTTCAGAAGTACTTGCCTGGTTGCTCCCATACTCTACCTGCTCTAATGGTACTCCGGCTCTCTTAGAACAACCAAACATTTTTGCTGATTATACAAAGCCTGGGAAAATAAAAACATTACAAATAAATTATGATAATAGTGCACAAAGCTTATTTACAATTAAAAGCACCAAATGAGGGATACGAAACTACTACTTACAAACACTTCAATGATAACGCAAAAGATCAACATTAGTTGCCTTAGGCTGATGCTCATGAGCTAAGAATTGTATTGTGTTGAACTAGAGAAAATATGTTTTAGATTTGCTTGCAGAAACAGGTATGCTTGATTGTAAACCTGCTAATACTCCAATTGAACAGAATCTTCGGTTGACAGAATATTTAGATCAGGTGTCTGCAAATAAGGCGCAGTATCAGAGGTTAGTTGGCCGACTGATTTATTTGTCTCACACCAAACCAGATTTAGCCTACGTAGTTAGTGCTATGAGTTAATTTATGCATAATCTCAGTGAGACTCATATGGAAATTGTATTTCGTATTTTACGATATTTGAAGTCTGCTTCAGAAAAAAGGATGAATCTTTTCAAAACACAGACACTTGGATATTTTCGGGTACACAGACGCAAATTGGGCATGTAATATTACAGATAGCAGATCTATTTCTGGCTACTTCACTTTCGTAGGTGGTAATTTTGTTACTTGGAAAAGTAAGAAGCAAAAGTGGTAGCTCGTTCTAGATCTGAAGCAGAGTATCATAGAATGACTTTTGGAGTATGTGAGATGTTATGGTTGAGACACTTGTTGAAAGATTTGAGATTCAAGCAAAAAAAGAGGATATTCTTATATTGTGATAATAAAGTTGCTGTTGAAATTACTCATAACCCAGTTCAGCATGACAGAACGAAACATGTGGAGGTCTATAGAAGTTTAGATTCGTAACTTACTGCATATTTGGTATACATACTGAAAGAGTGAGAGAATGATAGCAAAGGAGCAGAAGAAAGCTTTCATGGCAGTCTTTGCAAAGTAGTTTACAATTAACATTGCTTGAGGATGTTGGATTTTATAATCACCAAACAGATTTAGCTGAAACGAAGTGATTGGTTTGCGGCCTATGCCATAGTGCTTTCCTGTGTTTGGAATAAGGACTAAAATACCCTAAATCCTACCCTAAACCAAATACCCATCTGAACTTGAAGTCTGAAGTACCAAATACCGATTCCGGCGAGAGTGAAAGAGGTCAGGAACGAGGAGCTGAAGAGACAACTATACACCCGCTCTCGATCCATTTTGGATCCGCGACGCCCTTAGAAATAGACCAGGTGGTAGTTTACTTTTTTACTTCTTTTTGTTGGACTATCTTCTTCCTCGAGAAAAAATAAAACAACACTCATAATAAGAAGAAAACATTGTGACCTGACTCATTAAACATGTTACATATTCGAGACCTAAAAAAAGTTGAGATACATATACAAAGTGGGAACCTTTTTTTCCCACAGTATCATAAGAAGTTAAACATCGTTCAACTGATTATTACTTCATTTTAGACGTTCACTTGCTCGACAAACTTTAATAGCAAATCGGTTTTAACCTTTCAAACTCGGCAAACTAAACTGATCATTCTTTTGTTTGGCCAAACCGAAACCGAACACAACAAACAAAGAAAGCCCAATTTCACCTCAAGATGAAGCAAAAGTTACCCCTTGAACAAAATGGCGTCGTAAATCCTACACGAAGCGGTAGTAAAGTAAAAGGAGACCGAGAGGAGAATCGAATGATATAAGAACAGAAGAGTAGAGAGCTGAGTTAGTTGAGTTCGAGAACAAACAAGACACAAGTAAAGAGAGAAGCCAAAGTCTTTGTACTTTCGATCTCGGAAACAATGGGGGAGGAGAGAGACGACCCGCAAAGGCTGAAGAAGATAGCGGCGGCGGCCTACGATTACGAGAACGACCCCAGATGGGCCGACTACTGGGCCAACATCCTCATCCCTCCTCGCATGTCCTCCAGGCCTGACGTCATCACCCATTTCAAGCAGAAGTTCTACAAGCGCTATATTGTCAGTCCCATTTCTCATCTGGGTTCTATCTGTTTTCAAAGTTTGAGTCTTTATTCTGGGATTGGTTGTTCTTTTGGTGGTTTGCGAATTTGGTTAATGGGTTTTTATATTTGATAATTTTTGCACTGAGATTCTGTCTGAATTGTATAAAGACTGGAACTTTGGGTTTGCTTGTTTTGTTCTAATCATAGAAGGCAGTGATGGTTTTGTTACTACTGTGAATTGGGTGATTGAGCATTTGAGCCTTTAGGAAATTGTGTGCCTTTAGTTGTATGGGATTGCATGCCTGTTCATTATTTTTATTGTTCAGTTAGTGTTGAGTTACTAGCATTCTGGTGAATCACATGCTGAGTTATTTCGGAATGGTAATTGATTGGTTTGGGTTAATGGTTTTTAAAGTGATGCTGAATCCTATATATCACGTTATCTGCGCGGGTTTGCTTGCATATTGACATAATTGTGCCCTTGGGTTTCATGAATAGGATCCGGAACTCCTGGTGGATACAATTTCCGCCGGCACTCCTTCTAAGCCAATGAGGTCATCATCATCATCATCATCCCGGTCTACAAGTGACAGTGCAGGTTGAAATGCAATCATTTTTCACTATTTACTGTTACTAACATAATCAAGAGTTTGTTCAAGTTGTCATGCCATAAAAAGAAATCAAGTTTGTTTACTGTTTAGTAGCCTGAAATTTATTGACAGAAAGTTGAACTTGATGGGTGTGTAGGATCAACTCCTAGAACACCAGGAGCATCAGCAGGATCAGGAACCTCACCAGCAAGTTCTCCAACTTCTCTGCGTTGGGATCACGAAACCATTAAGTTTTCTGTTAACGCTTGGGTACAGTCAATCTACTCATCATGCATACTATACAAATACACTTGGTTAGATTTGTTTGATAACAAATTTAACTCCACTTACCTGCATACTGGACCATGTTTATTTATTTTTCTGTAGTGTGCTTTCATAGACTCATACTTTTCCTTTTCATTCATCAAGTTGGCCATATTTGTTAGAAGAATCATGTTTTATGTATTTTTTTTATTTGTTATCTACCTCTCAATATTCTTGAAGCCAGGCTCAGTAATACATAATGTGAGTTATGCATTGATAAAAGCATATCAAAGAAAAGATTTCAATAAGCAGATTCTGTACAATAAAGGTTTATGTAACTGCTTCAGTAATAACAACGGTGGGAAGGCACTGAGCCTGGAAACTTCATCATTTTTCTCAAAATGAACTCCCAGAAATTGTAATTTTTTTTGTTTGTTTCTTCAATCCAAATGTGAACATCTATAATTCAGTGGTCTAAGGTTCCTTATTTTTGAATTTCTCATGCATGATGGCCCAATTAATACTTGTTCTAAAGAAAGAAGCAAAGTTTGCTCTAGATTATAGTACTTAAAACTTGTTGCTTCTGAAATCTGAATCCAGAATCCCATTCACTTATTCAAAATAGCTATTCAGTCATTGTATCTTAAAAAGTTGATTTTGAATAAAAAGTGAGCTTAATGAATCATCATTTTTTGTCAGAGGTCTTGTATTGTACATGGTACTCTTGGCTACTCTTGCCTTTTTGAGTAACAACGTTCACTAAATTTTCTGTTGTTATCGTTTAATCCGTACTTTTTCTTTCCCTTCAGGTGTTTCTTGTGGCTATGCTTGCCATTCTCCCATTGGTGCCTAGGCACCTTTCGAATAGGGCATATCGGCTTTCTTTTATGGGTACAGCATGTTCCTCTCTTTATTCCTTGTACTCGCATTATGGAGTAAGCACTAAACTTTAGATACACCAACTTTGTGCTATTTCATAGGTTTATTTGTGGTTTCCTTGCTGTTATTTCATTGACTTATCCTTACTATTTCAGAAACCAAGGGAGTGGAACTTACAGGGTGTGCAAGTTTACTTTCGGTCAATTATCATGGCTAAGGATTTTATCTACTTGATATACTGCGTGACCTTCGTCACATCCCATCTTAATCTCAAATGTGAGCAAGTCTTATGACTCAAGCTCTCTTTCTCCCGCCCCCTCTTTTTTTCTTTTCTTTTCTTTTCTTTTCTCGCCTTCTATTCTTGCATTTCTTTTCTTAGTTGTGTCTAACTTAATTATGTATCTTAATTGCAGTTGCCCTGATTCCCATTCTATGTCGGGCTCTTGTACATGTTGCCAAGTTCCTTAGGCACAACTTTAGTCAATCCTCATTGTACAGGTAGGAAATTTGGTGCATAACAGTGTTGCCTAATATTGGATGTGTTAGATATCTCGTCTTATGAAAGGATGACATTTTATTGTACCTTTTGTTCTTTGAATGTAATTTTTTAGGATCTATCATGTGGATTCATTCTGGATAACATGTTGGTTTAGTGCACAGTATAACTAAATACTTGCTTCTTCTGTTTTCTACGGAGTCATATTCTCGTTTCCTTGATAAACAGGAAATATTTGGAAGAGCCTTGTGTGTGGGTCGAGTCAAATACAACTACACTCAACATACTCTCGTCACATGTTGAGATTGGAAATGGCTTCCTTTTGATTATATCTTTGCTTTCGTGAGTTGCTTGGAACCATCTTCTCTGGTTTGTTTTAAAGTTAAGTTAAATTTCTATTGTGTTTTTAAAATTCATTACTGATTCTTTTTAATTATTCTCATAGGTGGCAACGCAACATTATACAGACGTTCGTATATTGGCAGGTAGGATTAATTTCTTTTATCACGGATGTGGAATGAAATATTTGTTTCATGGGGTTAAAGTTTTTCCAGTTGTGTTATCATGTTCACCCTCCTACCCTCGCATGCAACTGGTACAAGCATGCGTTGAATTTGTGCACCAAGTTCATCCACCTAGCCAAACTATTTACTTGTTAGATGTTATCCATTTCTTTAACTATGGAGCTTACAAGTTGTGTTGCTCATACTGTAAGTCCAGGTGACCAGGTTGGTTACTTTGGGTAATGAACTTGTTCCTTTCTGCCATCATTGAGTCATGAAGCGTCTAAAGTGATTTTAGGTATTTGTTTGTAATCATGTCAAAAACCTTATGTTGCATAGGTGGTGATGCTATTTATTTTTCAACATGTGTTGCAGTTATTGAAGCTCATGTATCATGCTCCAGTGATTTCTAACTACCATCTGAGTGTGTGGACTAAGATAGGGAGGACCGTTCATCCATTCATCCAACGCTGGGCCCCATTCTTGGAGACTCCTGTTTCTGCAGTCCAGAGATGGTGGTTAAGGTAGAGACAGAATGACGAGGGAGATTTAGAGAGCAGCGAATATCAATGGAAATTTTCTTGAATGCTCTTAATATAGAGAAAAAACCTATGGTGGGATATATTGGATTAGCAAATGTTCATTTAAATTCTAGGATGGATAAAGTAGAAAGTTTCTCCAGTGAGGTTGTGTTGAATTTCTAGTTCTACTACGAACTAACTATTTATCTCATATGAACTTTTATGTATGAAAATTTTGCTTGATAGCTAGGCATTGCTAATTGGCATTGCCAAAACTTTTATATTCTGTTTTTATTCAGTCAGTGATGATTGCAAGGTCTTCGATATCATCTGATCAGAATGTTGATATTGAGGTTTGCTGGACTTTGATATGTACATTCCAATTCTTCATGGTTCATTGCATATGAGACACAATCGCAGAGATGCTGCTGATCCTCAACTAATGGCCGGCCCTATTTTTCATGGCGAGCATCCAAACAAATTCTGAACACTAGGAACTGGTTCTTTACATTTTAGACTTGAACGGTTGTCAAGTGTCGACACTACAAAAGTTATATAGTTTTTTTATTATTGATTATAAACAAAAGATTACGCCTCTATCTAATGTCATCGTTCAGGGTATCTTTAATGCATGATAATACATGATCGTTTATATACACGATATATGTGAATTAAAAAATATAATATTAATATATAAGTGTACAAACAAATATATAAATTGTTATAAATAACTAATATTATACTGTCTATATACAAAAATTTTCTCAAAATCGTTTTGTCGGGAATCTTCGCAAAGAGACCATAATAAGTAATAACCATGGCCTCTTCTTTAGGCCACCTCTGGTCTTGATTATTACACCATAATTAGATTATAACGCAAAGATTCTCTCTTTTTCCATAACCCCGATCGAAAAGGCGCCACGTGGCCAAAGTAAATGGAGGGAAAGGTTTCTGTGTTTCTACACTATCATATGCTTTTTTAGCGTTTATAATCTTCATCAGAGCCACAAGATCTCTCCGATTCAATTGGTGAAATCTCGGATGGAGACCACGGCGGCGGAGGAGAACGAGACCAAGCCATTGCTAACCAAGTTTCTCAGCTATCCTCCTGCTGCTGCTGCTGCACCAAGCATCAGCCAGCGTCGCCGAACTAAATCTTCGCCGGCGACGCCGCTTCCAAGCCGCCAGAACTCGTTTCGAAGGAATATAGGCCACGCCGCCAAGGAGACCTACCTGGTGACTAGCCTCAGCTTCACGCTGCTTCAATACCTCGGGTACTAGTTAATCTAATCGCTCAATTAGATAAGCAAATTTTGTTTAATTAGATATATGCTGAGCATTAGTTAATTATCTGGATTTGAATCTTCTTCTTTTAAAATAATGGTTTCCAAGTTAAAAATTTGTTTAATTGAAAATGATTGATTGCGAGATTTAATCTGGAAATTTGGAATGTTTCTATTCATTTATTTTCATTCAGGGTAGGCTACCGGTGGATCACAAGGTTACTTGCTCTTTATTGTTATGCCATGTTACTTATGCCTGGATTTCTTCAAGGTTTGTGTTCATTATATATTTGAATTGTTTTTCTTTTTTCCTTTTATTACTTTGTTTGTGTATATCATCATATGGTGATAGATGATAACTCGGAATTCTTGGTATCGTTTTTTTCTTCTGCAGTTGCATATGTTTATTACTTTTCAAGCCAGGTCTGCCGTAGTATTGTTTACGGGGATCAACCAAGAAATAGGTAGGTGAACTTTGTTGTAAGGTTACTTCTATAGTTCTTTCCTTGTAAAGAACTGGCTTTGTGACCCCATTTTCACTATGTATTGGTTGCAGGTTGGATCTGTATTTACCCAAAAACTCTGATGGGAAAAAGCCAGTTGTGGTGTTTGTCACTGGTGGAGCCTGGATTATCGGGTGAGTTTCTAATAGATGAAAGTACTGGTTAATGACTGTTGGAGATTGTTGGTTCGGTACTCTTGTTCTTTCATGAATTCATGTAAAGGCGTGGAGATCATATTGTCCTATTCTTTAAGGGTGTTATGTGAACCATATTTAAATTAAGTTTCTGATTAGGTATGTGTAGCCATTTATTTAGTTATTTGACATTAAGTTTCTACAGTTTCATGGTGGTTCAGGTATAAAGCATGGGGTGCTCTTTTAGGTCTGCAGTTGGCTGAGAGAAACATCATAGTGGCATGCGTTGATTACAGGTAATTTGCTATATTTTATGGAAGTTTTGAGAAAAAGAATAGGCACTTATCAAAATGACAACGAACAGGGTATAGTCATTTATCAGTTTTAATGACCAAAACAGTTGATTTAGCCGTGTGTAATTGATGCCAATGCGTCAGTTAACATATCATGATCAGTGACCTGAAACCCAAGTATATGGCGTTCTAATTGAAAGATAAGAAGAGCCTCTTGTTTTCTGAAGTTTGCCTTTCTATGTATTCTTTTGAATGATTCTATATATTCAAGATTCACTTATATCATATAACCATCAATTATATAGTATTTACATCCACTTTGCCCTCCACCCTGGAAATGATGAATCATATGATGTATGCAGAAATTTCCCCCAGGGTACCATTAGTGACATGGTTGAAGATGCTTCTCGGGGTATATCATATATCTGCAACAATATAGCAGACTATGGAGGTGACCCTGACAGGTAAAAGTGTAATTATTTTTGTCTTCCCTTTGCTCGTACCATCTTGTAAGTTGTAATTGTGTGATTAATTTTTTTTTTCCTTTTTCCTTTTTCCATTTGGTCCTTTTGTGATTTGCTTGAGTAGAATCTATCTAATGGGGCAATCCGCTGGTGCACATATTTCTTCGTGTGCTCTTTTGGAGCAAGCGATCAAAGAATCTAAGGAAGAGATCACTTGGAGCGTTTCTCAGATAAAAGCTTACTTTGGTTTATCTGGCGGGTAAAGTTTACTTGTTTTATTAGTATGAATATGCTTGGGGTATACTGTATTTGAAAAATGATAAATTGATGAATAGGAAAGGTGTACTTTATTTGATCCGTTGTGTTCTGAATTAGGGAAGAGTAGCGACAACAGAAATCTTTCCATCAGTTCATATGCTTTTGCCACTTAACAATTCCAAAGTGTGGCATCATGATGACATGATTAATGACCATTTCTGCTTTGGTACTGTTGATTTATCTTTTGATTGACTGCTGTGGATAGGTTAATAAGTGTATATGTTTCCTCTTGACAGGTATAATTTATTTAATTTAGTTGATCACTTTGATAGTCGTGGACTGTATCGATCCATTTTCTTAAGGTACTTACCGTATTACATTTAGCTAGCTACTCATTGGTACAGGGAAACTTCTACCTTAAACTTTTCTCTTTCTTCTTTCATTGAGTTATTCTTCTCGCACGTCATTGCAGCATTATGGAAGGTAAAGAATCCTTCCATCGATTTTCTCCTGAAGTTAGGGTACAGGACCCAAGCAATAAAGATGCTGTTTCTCTCTTGCCTCCTATCACTTTGTTCCATGGAACTGCAGATTATTCTATACCATCGGATGAGAGGTTAGAATTCTCTCTATAATAGTGTTGCTAAATATATAGTGATGCCTCCTGTGGACGGTATATAAATTATACTCATAAATCCTATAAGAAAAAAATATAATCCTTGTTCAGTGCCACGCACTTCATATTGTCCTTAAAAAAGGAGGATCTGTCATGTGGTTTTAGTACTTAAGACACGGAAAAGATGTACGGTATGCATTTAGCGGAAATCTCCACCAGTTTGTTCATCTTGACATATTTGGATATTTTATTTTTCTCAAGTTTATAACGGTCTTATATTTTCAAAAACTAATGTGTTGCTACTTACTATGTGCAGTAAGATTTTTGTAGATGTTCTTCAAGGGGTAGGAGCTCAAGCTGACTTAGTACTATATGATGGAAAGACCCATACAGACTTGTTCCTTCAAGTAAGTTTCTGATGTGAACCTTGTACAATTGTCACTGTCACAGATTTAAGGCTTCTCATTAGTGTAAGCAAGAATTATAGAAAATGCGAAGGATGAGAATCTGAAATAGTTTGCTTGGAATCTACCCATGATTTAACTCTCGGCATTTTGCAGGATCCCTTAAGAGGTGGTAAAGATGATTTGTTTGACCAACTAGTTGCTGTCATACATGCCGATGATAAGGAAGCTCATGAGCAAGATGCTGTGGCGCCTCCTAGAAAACGCCTTGTTCCTGAGATCTTGTTGAAGTTGGCAGGCAACATCAGCCCCTTTTAGGTCTCAAACTTGCCGTTTTTTTCACAAGGACCAGTTTGGTAGACAGAAAGAGGAGGATTCTTACAGTTGGTGGAGAGATTCAGATCATTTTGGATGGTGAGTTAGTGACTACGATGAGGTGGTCGATTGGTTGATAGTTACGTTAGAGTAGTGGCCTCGGACTATAATCTGGAGATTTATACTTGTAATCTGATTCATTGACATACTAAAGAATTCACATTTGTTGATATCGCTTTATTAAACAGTTTTACTTGTCCGCATTCTTGTTCCCGTACTAATCTATGAATGTTTCATTTTCTTAATCTAGAGATGGAAATATTTCATTTCTTAATCTATGGAAGTAATAAACAGAAAAGGGACCAAATGGAAAACCTCATTAAGCTATAACAAGAACTATACCTCATCAAGTAAAGGAGACTGAAGTTTGACACATTAGTGTTATAAAACAAATATAACTGTTCGATTACTTGCTTTGATTGAACAGGATGGACTGCTGCATTGAACTATTGCACCTTCAAAACTCACTATACATTGTTTCTGCATTTCTTTCCGACATCAATACAAACCCCTATTAACTTGGGGAAAAATTAAGGCAAGTCACCTTCGGGAAAAATGATGATGCTACAGATGAACCAACCAATCTGTGTTCAAACTGACAGCTAAAGCTGAACAAAATTGTCAATTTCTTCACAATTTAGGGGTTTTGTCAGCAGATGGTGGAGGGACCTTTTGAACTGGGGTGGCAGGCTTTGGAACTGAGGTAGCAGGTTTTCGATTTGTGCTTGAGCTAATGGTTGCACTTGCACGCTCTTCAGCTTCATAATGCTTCCGTAATCTCTCCTGAAACGCTCGTACTCGATCCTCAGTCTTTCGAAGCTTTCTCCATCTGTAAGTAGTCCAGAGGGCCAAACCACCATATACAACACCGTAGGAAGCCCACACATAAGGGTAGGTCTCTGCATGCTCTTTGATTTCCCTATACTTTGCTTCCACTGCTCCAATGAAACCAGCAGCTTGGGAATTCTCAGTTTGCTGATTTTCTTCTCCTGTTTCCTGAGTTGCCATTCCTCAAAACATTCAAGCAATTTCGTAGTTGAAACTTCTGTAACAGGATTGGAAATTCCAAACAGTGAGCATAGCAATTTACAAACACATACCACATGACTACACATGTAAGCAATGAGAAGAACACTATGGTAATGTTAATCATGCCACACTCCTATAAACAACTATACCGATCATTTGACAGAAGTCAGCAGCCAAAATACAACAGATAAATCAATACACACAAAGTTAACCACCAAGAACAAGTTAGAAAATTGAATGCCTCAAAGAACAAGTTCAGACAATTACTTCACGTTCAATAAGAAGTAACTGGCCTGTCATTTCATAGAAAAGAACTGCTAAGCACAAGAAATGCAAAACTTTTAGAATCAAGCAAGTTCTATCTGGGTAAGACAACTTGGAAATTGGTTATAAAGAACTTTCATTCGTTTGTAACAAAAGCCAATTTAGAGAAAAAAAACCTCTGAAATTTTCACATCATATATCACTATCAAATGCACCCACATAAACTACAGCCAGGGTTATCTACCACCCAAAAATCAGAGGCAAAAATCATGAAATGGAAACCCCACATACTCATCATACCATTCATACCAATATCAATCAACTCAAATCCATTAATACCTCAAAGTCATTCAGGAAAAAAAAGTAACAGGGTTTATGAGGGGTTTAACAAGCATACCATCCAAACCCAAATAAACAGAATTCCAACACTGCAAATCTAAGACACATACAGTCTCATACAAAGGTAACAAAGCATATGCAAAAACCAGATTGAACCACCTACCCAAATTAGCTTTGCAAATCAGAGAATTGAGGTTTTAGCAATACCCACAAAACCAAATCCATGGAAAATTGCAGAGAATGAAATAAAGCTAAGAACTTTGGAGCTTACCTGTGATGGGCACACGCGGAGAACAACCTTGAGATTGCAAAGAACAAAAGAGAAAGCAAACGAAAGGGTTTAAACACCCCAAAAAAAAACGATGTCGTATTAACCAAGGTTTAACCTCAGCCCTCTATCTCATCCAACGGCTGATGTGTATTTCTGTCCCCCCACGTTATGGAGCAGTTACTAAACCGTTAGCATCTTATTGTGTCTACTACTCTATCTCACTGTCACAATCTCACTGTCACAATGTCAATCTCTCCAAATGACAGTGTTCCCATGTCTTCTGATGTTGTTGGGATTTTGGTCTTTTTGGCTTCAACGAATTTTCAGCCTGGACTGCCTGGTACTGAAATTCTGAGTTATGCGTTTCATTTGGTATATGTTGCTCGAAAATCTTAGGGTTTTTACATTGCTGGTTCCTCTGATTCAGGTAAAGTAATGTTATCGTAGACTTTCGAGGCCTCTAACTCGTCATGATGGGAAGGTTTATGCTTGCTCTGAGAAAGATTTGCTTGCATTTGAAAGTAATGGGACTATTTCTTGGACCCTGCATTTGAATTATACATGCAGATTTGATATGCCTCCAATTCATGGTGGTAAAGAAAAGGTATGTGATTTTCAAAGTCTAAACAGTCACATTGTTAACTGTATCAAATTTGGTATGTGGTTACTGGTTTTGTAAAGTTCTTAACTTTTGCAACTGTTTTCAGATATATCTGGTTGCGGAGAATAGGGTGATTCAGGTTAGCTTGTTAAACAATGGGACTTCTAAACCTTCTGCGGAAGTTTTACTTAGTACAGAACCAACCAAAGAAGGAGATGGTGAGATTGTTGGGGTGGCAATATGTTAAGGATACTTGAGCATCAAGAGATCAGAGACCGAGTCCAAACTGTTTTCGTCTTTCTGTTAAAATAAAGTCCTAGTCTCTAGGATCTGAGTTTGTTTTCTTTTTGAATTCATCAGCTTGCATATTGGTTGGCTGCAACCGAAATGTGAGCATATTTCTAGTGTTTCTGTTTTGTATCAAAGGCTATATATAGCCGAGACTTTCATTGAATAAAGGCAGTATTTGAGTGCATCAACATTTCAGTTTCAATAAATTGGTATCAGAGCCTTTGTTAAAGGGGCCCGAGTGTGAGTGCAGAAGAGTGAAACACGAGAGAGATTCAATGGCTGAGAGTAGTGCAGTGCAACTGAAATTGCTAGCTGAAGGCAGTTCAGCTCCTGTGTCCATACCTATCTTTGACGGATACTATGACCATTGGTCTATGTTAATGGAAAATTTCCTACGTCAAAGGAAGCTATGGAGGATTGTAGATGAAGGCATTCCTACCACAGCACAGGTAAACCAACAAATTGCGACCTTCTCTACAGTTGTAACTGAGGAAAGACAACAGACTGAGGCACAAAGGAAGAGAGAGGAAGAGCTGCGTCAAAGAGTAGAGCAGTTAAAGGAGGATGATCTCAAAGTCAAGAACTACCTCTTCCAAGCCATCCATAGGACTATCATGGAAACCATCCTTGATAAGTCGAGTTCCAAGAGCATTTGGGACTCCATGAAACAGAAATATCAAGGCACAAATCGAGTGAAGCGTGCACATAGACAAGCCTTGAAGAGGGACTTTGAAGTTCTCCAAATGAGAGAAGGAGAAAAGGTGGACGAATACATTTCTCGTACACTTACCTTGGTGAACAAGTTAAAGATGAATGGTGGAGAAAACATGTCACAAGTTGATATTGTTGAAAAGATTCTGAGATCATTGACTCCTAGATTTGACTATGTGACATGCTCCATAGAAGAATCAAATGATCTAGATTTAATGACTTTGGATGAGCTGCAGAGTAGTCTTTTGGTACATGAACAAAGATTGAATCGAAGCAATGGAGTTTTAAGGGAAGAACAAGCTCTAAAGATCATCAATGAAGAAGGGAGCAGTAGAGGAAGATGGAATAGAGGCAGAGGTAGAGGAGGTCAAATGGGGAGAGGAAGAGGCAGACAAGGTTTGAATCGAGCAACTATTGAATGCTTTAAGTGCCATAAACTTGGGCATTTTCAATATGAATGTCCTAAATGGAATAGTGGAGCCAACTATGTCGAGTTAGATGAAGAAGAAGAGATGCTCTTAATGGCTTATGTGGGAGATTCAAAAAGGAGTGATGCTTGGTTCTTGGATTCCGGATGCTCAAATCACATGTGCAGTGACAGAGGTTTGTTCTCGAGTTTAAATACAAATTTTCAACATTTTGTTAAACTTGGGAATAACTCAAAGATGTGTGTCACTGGCAAAGACAACATTAAGCTCACCATCAATGGCTTAAGGTATGTAATTGAGGATGTATACTATGCTCCTGATTTGCGTAATAACTTATTGAGCATAGGTCAATTGCAAGAAAAGGGATTGGCAGTGCTGTTTCAAGGAGGAACATGCAACATCTATCATCCACAAAGAGGTCTTATTGCTCAATCTACAATGAGTTTGAATAGAATGTTCATTCTTGTGTCAGATGGTTCAATTTCCTCCAATCAACAGCCTGAACAATGTTTACAAACTGCCTCATCTGATCTAACCTATCTCTGGCACCAGAGATATGGACATTTGAGCTATAAGGGATTGAGAACTCTCCAGTACAGGAAAATGGTGAAAGGGTTGCCACAACTTGAAACTTCAAAGGAAGTGTGTGGAGATTGTTTAATTGGGAAGCAAGCAAAAGGAGCTGTACCAAAGAAGAGTCTATGGAGAGCCAAGAAAGTTCTTGAATTGATTCATGCTGACATCTGTGGTCCAATTTCTCCAACTTCTAGCAGTGGCAAGAGGTATGTACTGTGTTTTATTGATGATTTCAGTCGTAAAGCATGGGCATATCTTCTGTGTGAAAAGTCTGAGGCTTTGAGTTACTTCAAAGATTTCAAGAAAATTGTAGAAAAAGGAGCAGGAGAGTTCATCAAGTGTTTAAGAACTGACAGAGGTGGAGAGTTTACTTCCTGTGCTTTCAACAATTTTTGTAGGGAGCAAGGTATCAGAAGACAACTCACCAATGCTTACACACCACATCAAAATGGTGTGGCTGAGAGGAAGAACAGAACGGTAATGAATTTAGTTTGATCAATGTTGTATGCAAAGAATATGCCAAGGAGTTTTTGGCCAGAAGCAGTCATGTGGACATTCTATGTACTTAATCGATCTCCTACACTAGCTGTGAAAGACATCACACCTCAGGAAGCTTGGAGTGGTGTGAAGCCCTCAGTGGATCATTTTCGAGTATGGGGCTGCCTAGCACATGTACACATCCCATAAGAGAAGAGAGGTAAGCTTGATAACAGAAGCTTCATATGCATACTTTTAGGTGTAAGTGAAGAGTCGAAAGGGTATAGACTTTATGATCCTAAAGCATAAAAAATTGTTTACAGCAAGGATGTTATGTTTGAAGAAAATAAAGAATGGGATTGGGGAAAAGATTATGAGAGTCAAATAAAAGTTGAATTGGCATGGGAAAATAATACAGACGAAGTTGAGTTTGAGGGAGAGAATAGAGAAGATAGTAAGGACAAGGACAGTGAAGGTGATGAAGATGAGGGAGGAAGCAATGAAAGTGGAGAAGCTACAAACTCATCTTCATCAGTACCTAACATTGAAGAAACTTCTGCTGATCGAAACCCTATCTGTGAAAACCTAAACACTCTTTCTCATAGAGGAGTTGTTTCAAACACAGGAAGAGAAAGGAGACTGCCAGCTTGGAGAGAGGATTATGTGAGTGGTGATGAATTAAGTGAAGAAGAGGCTTTGATGATGGAGGATATGAACTGTCAAGATGAAGATCCCATGTATTTTGATGATGCTGTGAAGGAGGAGAAGTGGAGGAAAGCTATGGATGCTGAAATTGAAGCTATCGAACGAAACAAAACCTGGTCTTTAGTCGAGCTTCCTTCAGGTGCAAGGAAAGTTGGTGTCAAGTGGATTTTCAAGACAAAGCATAATGAGAAGGGTGATTTGATCAAGCATAAGGCTCGACTTGTTGCAAAAGGGTATACACAAAGACATGGCATTGATTATTCTGAGGTCTTTGCACCAGTTGCACGCCTTGACACAGTGAGAACAATAATCTCCCTTGCAGCTCAACGGAAGTGGAAGTTATTTCAGTTAGATGTAAAGTCTGCTTTTCTTCATGGAAATCTGACAGAGAAAATTTTTGTCGAGCAACCTCAAGGTTATGTGAAGAAGAACAAGGAGCATTTGGTGTATGAGCTACACAAGGCCTTGTATGGACTAAAACAAGCACCTCGTGCTTGGTTTAATCGAATTGAGAGTTATTTTGTTGACAAGGGTTTTCAGCACTGTGTGAGTGAGCAAACATTGTTCACAAAGAGGAGCAAAAGAGGACAAATCATCATTGTATGTCTCTATGTGGATGATTTAATTTTTACTGGTGATGATGACAGTTTGTTACTTGATTTTAAGTGTACTATGATGAAAGAATTTGACATGACTGACATGGGGAGTCTGAGATACTTTCTTGGACTTGAAGTTACACAAGGGCCACAAGGTATATTCATTTGTCAGAAGAAGTATGCAGTTGAAGTGTTAAAAAGGTTTGGCATGTTTGAGAGCAAGCCAGTAGCAACTCCAATTGTACCAGGAACGAAAGTTTCAAAGGATGAAGAAGGCATAACAATTGATGAGACTTTCTACAAACAGATGATTGGTAGCATGATGTATCTGACCTCAACTCGTCCAGACCTGATGTTTGTAACAAGCTTACTCAGCCGATACATGTGTAAACCCACTGAGTTACATCTACAAGTCGCAAAGAGAGCTTTGAGGTATTTAAAAGGGACTATTAACTATGGCATCTATTACAAGAATAATGGAGAAGATGAAGAAGTTCTAGGTTACACAGATAGTGATTATGCTGGGGACAGTGATGATAGGAAAAGCACCAGTGGATATGTATTCATGTTAAGCTCCGGTGCTGTGTCTTGGAGTTCGAAGAAACAATCTATAGTAACATTGTCTACCACTGAAGCCGAATTTGTAGCTGCTGCAACCTGTGCATGTCAGGCTATATGGTTGAAGAAGATTCTGAAAGAACTTGGACATGAAGACAAGCCTTGCACAAGTATCATGTGTGATAACAGCTCAACAATTAAATTGTCAAAGAATTCTGTCCTTCATGGAAGAAGCAAGCATATAGATGTGAGGTACCATTTTCTTCGAGATGTTACAAAGCAAGGAGAACTCTCACTGACTTACTGCAGAACTGACGAACAGCTAGCAGACATCATGACCAAGCCATTGAAAACTGAAGCCTTCACTTATCTTCGAAGTAGGCTTGGAATGTGCAAGATCGAGTAAGTAAACTAAGTCATCTCACTGATTTAGTTTAAGGGAGAGTATGTTAAGGATACTTGAGCATCAAGAGATCAGAGACCGAGTCCAAACTGTTTTCGTCTTTCTGTTAGAATAAAGTCCTAGTCTCTAGGATCTGAGTTTGTTTTCTTTTTGAATTCATCAGCTTGCATATTGGTTGGCTGCAACCGAAATGTGAGCATATTTCTAGTGTTTCTGTTTTGTATCAAAGGCTATATATAGCCGAGACTTTCATTGAATAAAGGCAGTAGTTGAGTGCATCAACATTTCAGTTTCAATAATCTGCACAGTGAGTTCATATTTGTATGTAAACATTAGACGTAGGGGCCTCTTTGCATACGCGGCGCGTGGACAATTTCTCTGGAGTGCTGGACCTGTGATCGATCAACATGGATATCAACAGGGTTGTAGCAAGAACATTGCAGATTGTTACTTTAATTCTGCCCCTGTGATTGATCAATGTGAGGCTAGTATACATGTAGATTGTCCTTCTGCCTTCCTTTGTGAAATGAACAATTTACAATGTGACAGACATTAAATCTGCACATTACCTTTTGATTTGCAGATATCCAATACTGGACGTGAACTGTACTCCTTATTAATTCGTCGTCCTCACTTTAAATGGATCCAGGATTTGAGTTCTTAGGCAAAGTTTTCTCTTTAACTCCTGGAAACAATGGTCGATTGTATGTTACTGTTCTAGCTAAGCCTCTATTGTTGGCACTAGATGTTTCTTCAGGAAATGTGTTGTGGGAAGGAAGTATTGGACCATTAAGCAGCAGATCACACACCAGTTGTCGATTCCAATGGTAACTCTTTGTTTTTGTGTGAACTACCGTTAAAAGTATTGAAGAGTAATAGATCTCACATTAGAAAAGTGACAAATAAAATATAACTAATAAGTGTGTGGATCATTCCTAATTGTACCGAGATCTTTTATAATTAAAACTCAACACCTTAAAGGTGGTTAAATTGGAACAGTATCGGTACACAGATAATCCACGAGCCACGCTTGTCACCGTTTAACATGGTATCAAGAGCAGGAGTAAGATCCTGATTCTTGGTCATGCCCATCCTCTCTTCAATCACCATGACTGATGTCAACGCTCCAATCTCTGCACCGAAATCAAGCGGTGATGCTCTCCCTCCACCGAAGTCAAGCGGTGATGCTCCTCTCCCTCCACCAAATAGTTCTAGTTCATCTACTGATTCCTTCAAGGCAGACTCTTCAAATCCCTATTTGATTAATTCAAGCGGTTCATCTGCTGATTCCTTCAAGGCAGACTCTTCAAATCCCTATTTGATTCATAGTTTAGATCATTTTGGATTGGTTCTTGTTTCCAAGCTCCTAAATGTTGATAACTACTCTAGTTGGAAAAGGGCTATAATTAGAGCCTTGAATACCAAGAACAAGCTCGGATTCATCAACGGGTCCATAAAGGCTCCCTCATAAGAAACTGGCCCATAAGGTTACGTGATTTGGTAGCGGTGCAACGATATTGTCCATTCTTTGATCGTTAACTCTTGTGATCCCGAAATAGCAGTGTTAATTGCTATCCTAATGCTCATGAAGTTTGGACTTTGGAGGATCTTCAAGAGCGTTTCTCTCAAGCGAATGCGACTCACATTTTCGAGATACAATGAGAAATTGCTTCTCATCATCAAGAACAGCTCTCAGTCTCTGCCTACTACACAACGCTAAAGAGATTTTGGGATGAATTGGCCACATATTCGGACTCAATACATGGAGCCCAAGCAGAACAACAACGACTGATGCAATTATTAATGGAATTGAATGATACTTACAGTGCAATTTGCGGGCAAATCCTATTGATGAATCATTTTCCTACTGTTCGCCAAGCATATGTTGTCGTCCCTCAAGAAGAAAAACAACGTGTTCTCCACGTTTCACACATTACACCAGAATTGGATTCAAGTGCAGCCATGGCAATAAGGAATAGCAATAGACCCAATTTGTTTTTGGTAAGAGGAGGAAGATCTGAGCATGCTGAAACTCGTCTAGAAGGACGTCGCTCTTCTTCTGTATCTGTAGAAGGACGCACTTCTTTTGCGTCTCCAGATATGGGCCGACCAATGAGCCGAGGTAGAGGCATGCCTCAATGTGTTTATTGTGGAGACTCGGGCCATTGGGTCCAAACTTGTTATCAACTAATTGGGGTATCCACCAGGCCATCCTAAGGCAAAGCAGAATTCTACCATCGGTTCACACAATTTTCAACGCAGAGCCTCTGCTAATCAAGTATCTGTAGTGACAAATCAAGATGAAGAGGAACTTGTAATCTCATTCTCAGAATTTAAGCAGTTCTTGAAAGCTGTTAACAAATAACGTGAAGCCTCTAGTTTCAAAGCCAATGCGGTGACCAAGCCAGGTTTGTCTAAACTCGCTTCCCGTTGGATTATTGACAGCGGAGCGACTGATCATATTACTTCATCATCTCAATTATTTCATACAAATAAAAAGTGCCCATTACTGTCACTTTTATTTCCTAGTAGAGAGAAAGTGAATATTGTTGCAAGAGGATCCTTGCCTTTAAATACCACATATTATCTACATAATGTAGAGTCTACATTTAAAGTTGATTTGATGTCAGTCAGTCGTCTGACAAGAGGTCTGAATTGTTCAGTGACTTTTTCCCTTATTGGTGTATTTTGCAGGATCTGGCTACAAAGAAGACGATTGGTTTGGGTAAACAACTTGGCGGACTATACTATCTGGAGGCATTAGCGACAAAAAAGCGGGTCACCAACCCTTCCTCATCCTCAAGCCGACCATCATGTCACCTCCTCACCACTCCATCTGCCGACTTGTGGCATAATCGTCTTGGTCATGTCTCATCTCCTTGTTTCAATTATATTGCCAAGAACCTTTTAAATCTTTCTATTCAGTCTAATAATGCTTGCCCCATATGTCCTTTGGCAAAGCAGAGTCGTTTACCTTTTGGTGTCAGTACTATTTCTTCTATAAGACCTTTTGAGATTATTCATTGTGATATTTAGGGTCGTTATCGATATCCCTCTCTTTCTGGTGAGCATTATTTTCTCCCTATTGTTGATGACTACACACGCTTTACTTGGATTTTTTTAATACAAAACAAAGATGAAGCACAACCTCTTATCAAAAGTTTTTTTAGCTACACTCTCACTCAATATGAATGTCGTATTAAGACCTTTTGCAGTGACAATGGTGGTGAATTTATCTCACTTCGTTCATTCTTTCAAGATAATGGTGTTGTTTTTCAACATTCTTCTGTTTACACGCCTCAACAGAATGAGGTTGTGGAACGCAAACGTCAACACATTATCCAGGTGGCTTGAGCTTTAAAATTTCAAGCTCAACTCCCTAATCAATTTTGGGGAGAGTGCGCTCTCACTATTGTTCACATTATCAATCGACTCTCATCACCACTTCTTTCTTTCAAAAGTCCATTTGAACTTCTTTACTCCAAGCCTCTTTCTTTTTCTCACCTCCGTGTGTTTGGATGTCAGGACCCACCCCGGGTTAAACCCCTTTAATCCAAAGTAAATCCTGCGTGGACCACCTCAAGGGAACTTCTTACCGAAACCCTTTTCAAATGGACCACCCTTCCTACAAACCAACTCAGCATTTCCATGAATAATTTAAGTATCTGATTTCGATATTTAAATCATTCTTCTTAATGTGACACCGTTTCTTTCTTTTCGAGATGCTTTGTTGATTTCGGCTAGAATCTCGTCCTAAATCAGTTTCCCCCAACTCCTAGAGCCATCCTGCTCCTCAAACCTCAACTACGCTTCAACAACCTATTCAACTCTCTAAGTCGGGTAATCAGAGCAATCTATACGGAAATGATACATAAATCAATATGCGAGAAACACCGGATTGATTGACTATGATTCAACTTCGGTACGCGCGACCTCATCTCAAGAACCCTGTAACACGGGGCATTTGAAAACGAAGGGCCCAGTGGAAAACATTTAAAACATTAGCGTGAGTGGACAAAAATCAAATATAAAAAGGTAAATATCTTTTTATGCTGCCTCTTTGATTTTCAAAAGCCACATGCACGCAACCCAAACAACGATTAAATAAAATATATAAAACAATTCTCTTGTCTCAAATCCATAATTTAAAAAGTGGGGTATAATATCACCATGACCACGAGAAAACAACTGACCAGTTCTGATCCACGAGAGGGTCTATTGACCAGCTCTATCGGAGAGGGTCCCTTGACCCGCTCTATTTGGGAGGGTCAATCTGACCAGCTACCACCGAAGAGGGTCCTGACTGACTCTATCTGAGAGGGTCATTCCGACCAGCTACCACCGAAGAGGGTCTAACCAGCTACAATCCGGAGAGGGTCTATGCTAGCAAACAATACATATAAACATATATACATGAAAATTCTTGAAAACCTCATGGTAATTAAATCGAAATCCAAGTCAAAACACTCATGACTTTTTTCCCCAAATACAATGGATTTAAAACATGTCAAAGCATCCAAAACTGGTTCCCTGACTTTACTTTAAATCATTAAATCAAAGAGCCAAGTTTCCCCTTTTAAAAATAATCCTCCTCCATAACCCAAAATGGTGATAACAATTAAAAACCATATTTCGAGAAAATCATTTGAAGTCACGGGAAATATAGGAACCTCTTTCCCGGCTCACTTATCTTTAAAAAGTATTAAATTCCCAAATTTTCCAAAATCACCATAAAACTCAACATGAAGGAAATTTCATAAATAAAGGAGAAACTTAATAAAAATATGTTGCATGTATTGTATTTAAAATAAAAGACAACTGACTGACTTCGGCCTTAGCCTAGCAAAAATCTGAATTTCGCTCAAGCGAAGTCTCCACAAAATTAGTCTTTTCACGTCCTGTTCCATAATTAATATTAATTTTCCTGACGCTAGAATAATAATTAAATAATTTAGGCATTCACATTTGTGAGCGTACAACTCACTCATCGTCACCACACTTCTCCAATTGTCAACTAAAAATCTCTGACCTTCACCAACAACTTAGAACTCCTTAAAATATTTCTTAAACCTTAACCGACAATAATCGATGGTCGGAATAACATTTTATTATCTACCAATATTACTAAACTTGAAAAATTTCATAACCTAACCAAAACTCCTCCAAAAATTACTAAATTTAAACCATAGACTCCTCACATTTTATACTATTTAATGGGCATGAAAAGCTATCCAAAAAGTGACGGCAGAAATTCTGGCGACCTCCGATCGCCACCAAATTTTAACGTAGCTTCGTCGCATCATTTGTAACAACTTTCTAGTTCAACTCGAAGCCGAATGGCCTCTAACTAGGTCAATCGAAGGAAATTATAAAAACTTGAAATTTGTTTTTAAACTTCAAATCTTCGATTCTCCCTTCACACTCCAAATCAATTCACCAAACTTTAGGGGTGAATAGTACTCCTAAAACTCATTCTAATCATATATAGAACTCTTAATTTGGTGGTTTGAGGAGGGAGAAATCCAATCTAGACTCAACACTGTACACTAGACAAACAAATCGACATTTCTCCTAAACCAAGGCGAGATAGGTCGAAAGGCTTACCTAGAATTGAATTAGACTCATAGACGGTCATTTTGAGACCGGTGAGGCGGCCTGAGGTGGCCGGACGGCGGCGCGGTGGCGGAGAGAAGATCCGGCAGTGTTTTGTGTCGAGAGAGAGGAGAGAGAGAAAGTAATTTCTGATTTTCACTTTCTACTCCTGGTAAGTTTCCTTTTATAACCTTTTCTAGAAATAGTAACTTCTATTTTTAGACCATAACTTCTTCATATGATCTCCGATTTGAGCGTGCTACGTGTCCACGAACTTGTATCGACGTCCTCTACGACTTTCATGAAGAAAGTTTCCTAAATTCTTGACTTAATGAAAAGTCAACTTTACGGTTATTATAGAGTCAAACAGTTACTTTAAATGATAGAAGACCAAAGTAATCAACCGTAAAATAACTCTAGGATCGAGATGTGACATTGGCTGTTTAACTTATGCCACCAATGTTCACCCTTCTCACAAATTCGATCAAATAGCATACGTTCCATCTTCATCGGTTATCCCATTGGTCAAAAGCTTTGAAGTTATTTGATTTATCAACTAAAAATGTCGTTACTAGTGGCCAAAGGTTTCACACAATCAGAGCGGGTTCCTCTTCAATTATTTCTCCGATTCTCCTGGGCTATATGTCTCGCCCAGTTCTCTTATGGGCCTGATGTGAGTTCCTTATCTTCGTCCGGTATGTGCTTATTTCGCCAACAGAAAGTTCCGATTGGATTGTCACTAAGTGTCCTTTAGTTTGTTCCTTCCCATTTCATCATGTGCAAGCCCTGAGTCAGGTTGCACGTGAGGTGACGTGTTGAGAGTATTAGAGAGTAATAAATCCCACATCAGAAAAGTGACAAATAAAATATAACTAATAAGTGGGTGGATCATTCCTAATTATATAGAAGCCTTTTATAATTAAAACCTAACACATTAAAGATGGTTAAGTTGAGACAATATCGGTACAAGAATGATACACGGGCCACGCTTGTCACTATTTGACAACTAATTTCCTTATTTTGGGGTTGTTCGTAATTCCCAGTTAACTTTTAGCCTTTTCTGATGCTTCGTATGATTTTACAGGTTGGATATCTATAGGTTCATTAGATGGGTTCCTATACTCATTTTCGCCAACTGGGGTACTTCAGAAATTCTCAAAAGCAGCTGCAGTGGATTCAGTTATCCAAGTCACTCCATTTCTTGACTGCACCGGAGGGAAAGATCAGCCACACGATAGGTGAATATACTTTTGTGTCAGCAATGAAAATCAAAAGTGTAGTGTTTACCTTGTATGTTCCAGCTATTGAATATTGGCTTTATCTTGAAGGTGGACCAAAACTCATTGGAAGCCCATCTTGATCACATGAGCTATACTATGTCTAGGTTAATTAGGAAATCCATATATGCATGTATTCTAGCCTAACTAGGATTAGATATATATATATATATATATATATATATATATATATATATAAATATTGCGTTGTATCTGAACAGGATGGTTTTCACAAGTGAGAGACCATTCTGTAGGAAGATGGATTTCTGACCATTTAATTGTTTGTGGAATTTGGATGTTAGCATTTTTATGACTGCTTTGAATTAATAATGTTTGATTTTTAGGACTTTTAATAATGGCTTGGAAATTTATGTTGGTACCTGTGACTTTGTAATGGATTCTGTAAACTAAGGCTAAGGGTTGAGTTCCTTCAAGTACATTATATCCTGATGTTTTAATGTTTAACGTTAAAGCTTTTAATATGTGAGGATCACTAAGGCTGATTGTGAAATCAGGATAGCAATCAAAATGAATTGGGCCATTAAAAAGGCTTGATTCAATAACTCCAAGGGTACTGTCTGTAAAGTCAGTAAACCTTGCATCTCTTAAACATAAGAGAACCGAGGCATTAAGACCTTTTCTGGTTAAAGGTTTAATACCAACTTGTACTAATCCTATATGTAAGAAATTGTGACCATCTTTTTTGTGTTTTTTAATTGATTCTGGGCTGAATAATTGACATGTTTCATGTTCTTTACTTAAAGCATAAACTTGTTCAACTGTTTTAATATGATGTTCATTATTAAAGGCGGTCAAAGACCATTTTTTCTTGTAAATTTCTTTACTGGGAACTTTTGGAATGTTCCAATCGTTTATATCTATATTGTCATTTGACTGATATTCTAATTGTTCTTCATTAACTATAGTAGGAATCCTATTAAGGGAGGAGGATCTACTGGAACTGGAGGTAACTGAGGATGATCTAAAGAGTCTACTCATAATTAGAAGGGATCGAAAGGCTGACCTGAAACTTTAAAGATAAAGAGGTTTTCCTGAAAGGACTAAGTGTCTAAAGGACTAGGTTTTCTCTTCTCCGCTCACGCCGCAACCGCTCAGGCCACACTTGGGTCTTACTGTTTGGTCCTGGAAACTTACTGTTTGGGTGGAGAAAACTAAGGCTCAAGACAGGAAGAACAGAAAGGAAAAACCAGGATAAATTAAAGTAAAAGGGCAGAGACACAATCACTTCACAAAAATAAATAGATTTCAAAGAACAAACTCAGAAACCACACCTAGGCGGTAGTCCGCCACCTGGGGTTTGAGGATCCAAATATAATTGAATGAAAAGCATATGAACTCAAAGACCACACCTAGGCGGTAATCCGCCACCTGGGGTTTGAGAACATTTAATTAACGGATGATAATAACATGATCATAACCCTTACGGCTCTGATACCAGAGAACACGGAAGCAAATCATAAATTTAAAACATAATTGAATTTAAAACATAACAGAGTTTAATACATTCAGAACTTAAAATCAAATTACAAATAAACTTACTAATTCAAAACCGATGCATGAGGTTTTGGGGGTGAAGAAAGAAAAGGAGACTATGGTAAACTGTTTAATCAGAGAGCTGGAGAGTGTTTCTGAAAATGAAAAACTTGAGACTGAAAAACTTCTGAAAAAACTTGTTTTACTGAGTGCTGACCTTGGGGTTTTTCTTCAGGTGGGCTTTGGGGATTTTTCCCCGTTTGTGATCTGGTCCTCATGGGAGGATGCATGAGTTGAACCCTGAAGAAATTCTCTGGTTAGAAAATCAGGGATATGATTGTCACTGCCTTTGATGAATGCAATTTCAAATCACTTAAGGTTGGACATTTTAAATTACTAAGTTGATCATGAATTCTAGAAGTAATATGACTAGGTGTACCAATAAAATGTTGAATAATGGTGAAAAATAAAGTGTTAACTGCATCTGATATTCCCATACCAGTGCTTTCATCAAAAATGGCATTTCCATTGTCATCACGTCTGATTGCATGTTTGATTTCCATACGTGCTTCATTCGTTAGATGTTTGTCCCACCAGGAATGGAGCATTCCGGTGAAACCAGTTGAAAGTATTTCAATAATTTCAGGTTGGGTAAAATTGTGGTTGGTGATATAACTATTGGCGGTCATTGACATATGATGGAGTTTATTTAAAATTTCTTGTTCAGATAAGTTGTCTATGTTCCATTCATAAGTTTTGTCAGAAGAAACTGAGAATTGATTATTAGAGAAATTAGTAGGTTGAATATCAATAGGTAAAGGTCGTTCAAAACTATTTCTGAATCTTGATTTTCGGGGATAATTAAGTCTAGATATTTGAAGGTTTTGGAATGTTTGGTTTATTTTAGAAATTGTACTGGAATCACTATCAGATGAATTTTCCTAATCCAGACCTAAAAGCAGAATACCTTAAAAAATTGAAAAATTTAATCACTCAAGAAAATACAACCAAAACCCCCCAAGAGAAAATATCCCTTACTACAACTTTTGATAAATTTAAAAATAAAAGAAAAGAAATCACACTTCAAGATCTCCAACATGAAATCAAAACCATTAAAACACAAATACAAACTTTACAAAATCAACATTTAAATCTTATCTGTGAAAACAAAGACATCAAAGACAATTTAAACATATTAAAAATTGATACCCAATTTCTCAAGTTACAACAGTTCCCAAATGAAGATATTCCAGAACCATCCACATTACATGAAGAAGAAATCTCTGAAAACAATACTATCAATGTTATTCAACAGATTAATTTAAAAAAATGGTATGTCACTATTCAATTACAAATAAAAGACTTTCAATTAATTACCACTGCACTCATTGATTCTGGTGTAGACCTCAACTGTATTCAAGAAGGACTAATTCCCTCTAAATATTTTGAGAAAACAAAAGAGTCCCTTAGGTCTGCTAACGGCTCAAAAATGAATATTAGATATGAAATCTCTAAAGCCCATGTTTGTCAAAACAATGTTTGTTTTAAAACATCTTTTGTTCTGGTCCAAAACTTAACTGACAAAGTAATTCTAGGTCTTCCTTTTATTACTTTACTTTACCCATATACAACTGAATACAATGGTATTATCACCTACCCATTTGGTGAACCAGTTAAATTTACTTTTCTTTCAAATCCTGAAATACATACATTAAAAGCATTTCAAGAAAATTCAATCTCAAAAACAATTAATTTGATCCAATCAAAACAAAAACAAATAGTTTTTCTTAAAGAAGAAATTAATTTTAAAAGAATTGATGACCAGTTACATAATCCATCACTCCAACAATAAATTAAGAATTTTGAAGAGAAAATTATTAAAGAATTATGCTCCGATATCCCTACTGCCTTTTGGCATAGAAGAAAACATATTGTTACCCTACCATATATAAAGGATTTCAATGAAAAGAATATTCCAACGAAAGCACGACCAATACAAATGAATCATGAAGATTTTTAATTTCTCGATCTAGATCGGCATCTCTTCGAGAAATAGAAGAATCAGCCAAAGTAGAACCAGCAAAAGAATGTCTGGCTGAAACGAAGGAGTTGAATGTTTTCTGTTAATTCCAAGTTTTGATCTAATCTGGAATAATTGATGATGAATGATTGATTAAGAGTATTGGAATAATTGATGATGAATGATTGATTAAGAGTAATAAAATACTTAAAATTGCTTGCCAACGGGCAAAAATTTGTTTACTGGCAATATTTTGAACATCTTTTTCCAAAACGTGTTTAGCACTTTTGCAGTCAACACGGACTAAAAATTTTTGATTTAACAAGTCATCTTGAAATTTACTAATACATAAAACAATAGATAAAATTTCTTTTTTAATAGTACTATAATTGCGTTGTGATTGTGACCATGCTCCAGAATGGAACCTAACTATTTGTTCTGGTTGGTTGGGAGAGATCTGCTGCTTAAGGATACCTCCATAGCCTAATTCTGATGCATCAGTTTCTACAATTTTAAAAGAGTCTGTTAAGGGAATTCCTAGACAAGGTAGAGTTTTTACATGAGTTTTGATTTCTTGAACAAGAGTAGTATGAATGGAAGTCCAAGGAGGAGGGTTTTTCTGTAATCTGTCAAAAAGCGGTTTGCATTTTTGTCTGAGATTTTGATAGAATTCAGCAACATAATTTAGGGAACCTAAAAATCTTTGAAGTTGGTTTTTATCTAAGATAATATCTGGGAATTTATCAGCAAATTGAATAACTCTGTTGATTGGAGTGATTTGGAGTTGGTGAATACTAAATCCTAGAAATCGTATCTTTGTTTGGAATAATTGAATTTTTGAAGCCGAAATTACGAGTCCGTTGGTTTTGATGATCTGAAAGAATTGGTGTAAATGTTTCCAATGTTGTTCAATGGATTGTGAAAATATTAGAAGAACAAGAAGAACTATTAATTGACTTAATAGGAAAAATTGATAATCCAGACCTAAAAGCAGAATACCTTAAAAAATTGAAAAATTTAATCACTCAAGAAAATACAACCAAAACCCCCCAAGAGAAAATATCCCTTACTACAACTTTTGATAAATTTAAAAATAAAAGAAAAGAAATCACACAATATATATATATATATATATATATATATATATATATAGGTGCTGCCGTCAATGACTAGAGGCACACAGAGAGAGAGAGAAATCGTTTAACCTACAGCAGAGTTATCTTTCTCTATCAGAGAGAACGTATAGCATTGGGGTTTTCGGGTAGTTGAGAGTTTTGCCATAAAGCTCTATTGTATTCTCTCCAATTGTTATAGTGGAATTCTTTGCCGGCTTCGAGAGTGGACATAGCTCAATCACATTGATTGGGTGAACCACTATAAATCTTGTGTTCTTGTCTTCTATTTTCTTTACCGTTCTTCGATTATCCAAATTGTTCCATATCAATATTGTCGTTTGTTTACGCTTCCGCATAACAAACTGGTATCAGAGTCTGTTCTGATTTGGGAGTTGATTATTGATTGGAAATCATGAGTGACGGTGAAGGTGCTGAAGTTGATAAGAAGAAGAAAGGGACCGAGTCTACACATGCTAAGCCATCTGTTGGCAATGCCAAATTTGAAGTTGAGAAGTTCGATGGAACAAATAATTTTGGTATGTGGCAGTGAGATGATGGATGTCTTGTGTCAACAAGAATTGGATATAGCTCTCGAAGAGAAACCAGCAGATATGACCGAGGCGCAGTGGAAGCAGATTAATAAGTGGGCTTGTGGTTCTATCAGATTATGTCTTGCAAAGAGTGTGAAATTCTTTATCATGACAGAAACTTCAGCAAAGGATATGTGGAAGAAATTGGAGGACCAGTACATGATCAAGAGTGCTGAAAACCGCTTTCACCTGAAGAGAAGGCTTTTCCGATTCAACTACAGACAAGGTATTTCTATGTCTGAACACATCAGTGATTTCAATAAGATACTTGCAGATTTGGTTAATTTGGATGTGCAAATTAATGATGAGGATAAAGCTTTATGTTTGCTTAATTCTCTTCCTAACGAGTATGAGCATTTGATTACAACTTTGCTGCATGGAAAGAATGAAGTGCAGTTTGATGATGTGTGTAATTCATTGATTAATAATGAATGTCGGAAGAAGGAGAAGCAGTTGCAAAGGGGTTCAGGTGGTGAAGCACAAGTACTTGTTGCAAGAGGCAGATTAGAAGATAGAAAGTTTGGTGGAAATCGAGGTAAGTCGCGTTCCAAGTCAAGAGCTAAATTTCCTGCAAAAGATGAGTGTGTCTTTTGTCGTCAAAAGGGTCATTGGAAGAAAGATTGTCCCAAGTTGAAAACTAGAGACAAGAAGGGTTCTGAAGTAAATATGGCAAAATTTGAAGATGATGATGACTTCGGTTTTGCATTGAGTTGTTCTTCGGTTTTCAAAATTTTTGAAGATGATGAGATCGATTTGGCTCTAGCAAGTTCACCTACACGTGATTATTCTAATCAGTGGATTATGGATTCGGGTTGTACTCACCACATGTGTCCCAACAGGGAATGGTTCTCTTCTTTGAGGGAATTAAATGGTGGAGTAGTTCTTATGGGAGATGATAGTCCTTGCAGAACTAAAGGGATTGGTACAATTCATCTCAAGATACATGATGGGGTTGTTAGAAAATTGATTGATGTTCGGTATGTTCCGAACTTGAAGAAAAATCTGATCTCTTTGGGTACTTTGGAATCAAAGGGGCACACAATTACTTTGAAGGATGGTGTTGCTAAAGTTGTTTCTGGTTCACTTGTTTTGATGAAGGGTACTAGAGAAAGAAACATGCATTTTCTACAAGGGAGTACTGTGACAAGTGAGACGGCAGTTTCTGAGACTGCAGATGATGCAGACACTACCAGATTATGGCATATGCGTCTTGGTCACGCTGGTGAGAAAGCAATGCAGAAATTAGTGAAGCAAGGCTTATTGAAAGGTGCAAAGACTTGCAAATTGGAATTTTGTGAACACTGTGTTTTGGGTAAGCAGACTAGAGTTAAATTTGGCACCGCAGTTCATCAGACTAAAGGAGCTCTAGACTATGTTCACACAGATGTATGGGGACCTACCCAAACAGCATCTAAAGGAGGTATGCATTATTATGTCTCTTTTGTTGATGACTGCTCTAGAAGAGTATGGGTGTACACCATGAAGCATAGAGATGAAGTCTTAGATATATTTGTGAAGTGGAAGAAGATGATTGAGACTCAGACCGGTCGGAAAATTAAGAGGCTCAGGTCAGATAATGGTGGTGAATATAAATCTGATCCGTTCTTCAAATTATGCGAAGATGAGGGCATTGTGAGACACTTCACAGTTAGAGGGACACCGCAGCAGAACGGGGTGGCAGAGCATATGAATAGGACTTTATTGGAGAAAGTCAGATGTATGTTGTCTAATGCTGGTTTAGGCAAGGAGTTTTGGGCTGAGGCAGTCACATATGCAGGTTATCTAATTAATAGATTGTCATGTTCTGCAATTGAGGGTAAAACTCCCATGGAGGTATGGTCTGGTAAACCTGCTACTGATTATAGTTATCTTCATATTTTTGGTTGTCCTGCTTATTTTCATGTCAGAGAAAGCAAGCTTGATCCAAGGGCCAAGAAAGCAATATTCTTGGGATTTAGTGATGGTGTTAAAGGGTTCAAGCTTTGGTGTCCGGATGAGAAGAAAATTGTTGTGAGCAGAGATGTTACTTTTGATGAAGCAATTATGGTTGATCAGAATAAGCAGAAAATTTCTGAAGAGCAGAGAAAGACCAAAGAGAACTTGCAGCAGGTGGAGGTTCAGAGAAAAGTTGTTGAAACTCCAGTTGATCCAGTGAGTCCTACAGTTGAGTCAGATGATTCAAATAATAAGGACATGAGTGTTGAAGTAGAGGCTCCAACGCAAGAGCCTACACAACAAGACAAACCTATTGCATCGAGAAAGGGAAAAAGGAATGCTCCAAAGCCAGCTTGGCTTAATGATATGGTGACTTATGCACTTCTCATTACTGAAGAAGAAATTCCTACTACCTATGAAGAAGTTGTCGTACATGCAGATTATGTTGAGTGGGAGAAAGCTATGGGTGAGGAGATGAACTCTCTTTACAAGAATAAAACGTGGGAGGTGATTCAGTTACCGCATGGGAAGAGAGCAATTGGTTGTAAATGGGTGTTTGCTAAAAAGGAAGGATCAAGGTACAAGGCTAGATTGGTAGCTAAAGGCTACGCACAAAAGGAAGGAATTGACTACAATGAGGTATTTTCTCCTGTTGTTAAGCATTCTTCTATTCGTATTTTATTAGCCTTGGTTGCTCAATATGATCTTGAGTTGGCACAGCTTGATGTGAAAACTGCTTTTCTACATGGAGAATTAAAAGAAGAAATTTACATGACCCAACCGGAAGGATTTAAGGTTGCTGGTAAGGAAAATTGGGTTTGTAAATTGCAGAGATCTTTATATGGATTGAAACAGTCTCCAAGGCAGTGGTATAGGCGGTTTGATAAGTTCATGTCAGGTCAAAAGTACACCAGGAGTCATTATGATCCATGTGTTTATTTTCGCAAGCTACAGAATGGGACCTTCATTTATTTGCTCTTATATGTTGATGACATGTTAATTGCATCTAAGAGCAAGGTGGAGATAGAGAAATTGAAGTCACAATTGAGTAGTGAATTTGAGATGAAGGACTTGGGAGAGGCTAAAAAGATTTTGGGCATGGAAATTGAGAGAGATAGATCAAGAGGCAGAGTTTGTTTGTCACAGAAGCAATATTTGAAGAAGGTACTACATCGGTTTGGCATGGATGATAAAACTAAACCTGTAAGTACACCTCTTGGCTCTCATTTTAAACTTGATGCTACTATGTCTCCTAGCACAGATGATGAGAAGCAATATATGGCTAAAGTTCCTTATGCCAGTGCTGTTGGTAGCTTGATGTACTGTATGGTGTGTACTAGACCTGATGTTTCACAGGCTGTAAGTATGGTGTGCAGATATATGCATAATCCAGGTAGAGGTCATTGGCAAGCTGTGAAGTGGATTCTACGGTATATTTTTGGTACTGTGGATGTTGGATTAGTATTTCAGCAGGATAAGACGAGTCAATGTGTTGTTGGATATGTGGACTCTGATTACGCAGGTGATTTGGATAAGAGTCGGTCTACTACAGCTTATGTGTTTACTCTTGCTAGTGGACCGGTGAGTTGGAAGTCGAACTTGGAGCATACAATTGCTTTGTCGACTACAGAAGCTGAATATATGGCAGCAGTAGAGGGTGCAAAAGAAGCAATTTGGCTTCGTGGTTTGCTTGAGGACTTGGGACTTATTCAAGAATATGTGGATATTCATTGTGATAGTCAAAGTGCTATTCATTTAGCAGAGAACCAGGTTACTCATGCACGTACTAAACATATTCGTGTCAGATATCACAAGATTCATCAAATGGTGGAGGATGGTGACATTCAACTCCTCAAGATTGGGACTGAAGATAATCCTGCAGATATGTTGACAAAGCCAGTTCCATTCAGCAAGTTCAAGCATTGCTTGGACTTGATTGGTGTTTGTAAAGTTTGAAGATCCCTACGGGGATGTCGGAGCGGCGAATGGTTTGAATTTCTACTATGGAGGATTTGTATCAAGTTAAAGCCAAGGTGGAGATTATTGAATATTGGCTTTATCTTGAAGGTGGACCAAAACTCATTGGAAGCCCATCTTGATCACATGGGCTATATTATGTCTAGGTTAATTAGGAAATCCATATATGCATGTATTCTAGCCTAACTAGGATTAGATATATATATATATATATATATATATATATATATCTAATCCTAGTTATATATATATATAGGTGTTCTAGCCTAACTAGGATTAGATATATATATATATATATAACTAGGATTAGATATATATATATATATATATATATATATATATGCCGTCAATGACTAGAGGCACACAGAGAGAGAGAAATCGTTTAACCTAGAGCAGAGCTATCTTTCTCTATCAGAGAGAACGTATAACATTGGGGTTTTTGGGTAGTTGAGAGTTTTGCCATAAAGCTCTATTGTATTCTCTCCAATTGTTATAGTGGAATTCTTTGCCGGCTTCGAGAGTGGGCATAGCTCAATCACATTGATTGGGTGAACCATTATAAATCTTGTGTTCTTGTCTTCTATTTTCTTTACCGTTCTTCGATTATCCAAATTGTTCCATATCAATATTGTCGTTTGTTTACGCTTCCGCATAACACCAGCAACATGGTCCATTTACTGGTCTGGAAGATATCCTGGTAATTTTACTGCTCAGCTGTCACTTTTTATATACCATTTCACTGCTTTTCTGGCACACTCTTAATGGTTTCAGTGGTTTCTTTTACCAGGTCATGATCAGTTCTCATCCTTGATTTCTCAGAGTGATCTCAACCATTTTATAGCAGACGAGAGGATTGTCCTTGCCTTTGTTGCTGCTTCAAGTAAGAGTCTGATTCTAACAATCGTTGTATAAATTTTTGAGTCCTCAAATATGTATAGAGTATAGACACATATTTATCAGATGTTTTCATCCATGATTGCAGAGACCGGAAACCCATTGTCATGCCGTTCCACATGTAAGAACCAACTCCACAATGACTCAATACTCATTTGTCTCACACACTCTCAGTTAATATAATTCTGCCTTTGGAACTTAGGTCAAAAGCTCATGTCTAGCTGCTCCCAAGTAAGGCCAAAGTTTGCCAACATCTACACAGGTAAGTTAGCAATGACTCCATGTGACTTAGAATAAGCTGTCATTGTAAATTTTGACGTTGAAGGTTTAGTCTCATTCGTTTAATCACGCAAGTTGAATATCATCATTCTAAAAAAAATAATCTCTCGAAACTCCAAAACCCTAGCTCGGGTTTTTCATCCATGGCGGCCGTCATCGACCACCCCTATATGCCAGCTTCAAATGGTTTTACACCGCCAACCTTTTGCGGCCACCCAGGCTAGATCCAAAACTCTTATCTCCATCTTTTTGTTCATCGTCAAAACCCATTGGATGCAGTGGGTCATGTGGATCGGTATAAACCAATCCGACAATACAAGGCTGGGGGATCGCATGAATGGCCTAAACGAAGTCGACGGTGTCTAGGTCGGATCAAGGAGGCAGAGAAGGAAGACCTTGCAGATCATGCAAGACTCAATTTGCTATTGAAAGATAGGTGGAATTTGTTCGATCCATCAGCTACACCTTTGCTGCAAGCGAGGATGGAATGTTCAAGGATCAAGACGCCTGCAAATTGGGGGTATGAACAGACTCTCATGGCTGATGGACGGTTACTACTGGCCGGAGATCGCAAAACACTAAATACAGTACTGATAAGTTGGTCAAAGGTTGATAAGCTTCGATCTTATAGAGGCACACATATGGTGTTGAGAGGCCAAACTCTCAAGGATCTAAACGAAGTGGAGATGAAGGCTAACTGGCCGGCGGCTACAGCTTGGATGACGACAGATTGCTGGTGGCTAGGGCAAACTTTTTCATAGATTTTTGGGCCAGCATTTGGGTCTCTTTGGCCACTGATTGTACCTGAGGTTTCGTGGTTCAATGTTAAATATAATTTCATTGGGTACAAAACGAATAATGGATTACTGAACCCATCTTTTATCTAGTTTTATTTAATTAGCATATTACAGTGTTTTCATATAGTGAGTATCTTAACGTTTTATTTATTAAACTTATTCTATGTATCACAAACTTTTTATCTACCCGTTATTGGTAGAATAAGAGTATGCAATGATCTTTTCTGGTTTGAGTATTAATATATCATCGATAATTTTTTTTATAAAAAAAGTAAAGTATAAGCTCTCAATTTTATTCTAAAATGTCAACCACGTATTTCGTTACGCATTACTCAACCACGCATTATTAGTAGTCGAATTATTACCTTACTAAAGTTTACTAAAGCCATTAATCACCTAGTGAACACAAGTGAAGTTAAATATTAAAAGAATTAAAAAAAACAAGAGCAGCAAATCCACGTATTGAACACAAGTTGAAGATTCAAGATTCAAACACCAAAATCTTGAATTTAATAATGACTTTATAGAAAAATTACCATGGAGGGGAAAATATCTGAAGTCTTCATTCAATAATCATGTATCGTCAGTATCGACCAAATGCACATGCTCAGAGTGGCTCTCCATCTTCCTATCCTCACAAATTCATCTTCCTATCTTCACAAATTAAAACATACAAAAGGAAACAAAACAAAAAGAATTACAGAGAAAAAAGGACGCGTCATATGATTTGTCTTCACTCGAGAAATAATAGCTGCTGCTGCGGCGACAGATCCCGCCTTGTTGCCGGAACCCTAATTCCCAATTCAGCTGCGGCGTTGCCATTTCAACGAAAACCCTAATCTCACTCCACCCGAGATTCCAAGGTATAACCTTTACACTTCAAATCCCCAATTCCAAGTCTTTTCTTTTATCTTCCCAGATTGGTTTTCGAGATACCCAGAATTCAAAGTTGGCGAATTTAGCTTAAAGGTTCAAGCTTTGAAGGAGATTGACTAAAACAAGCATATGCCATTGTTGTTATTCTCTCTTCTTACTTTAAAGATTGCTTCTTTGTATTAGAATTGGTAATAGTTGGATTGGGATGTGTGTTTCTTTCTGAAATTTGAGTTGAATTTGGTTATGTATATGTTAACTAGTGAATGAATAGTGTTATATCTGTCTACATGATTGTATTTATTTTCTTTGATGGGCATCTTTATGAGTATTGAAGTTTGATGCCTTACTTGGGAGTTGGGATTATGTGTTTACTTGGGATTAAGTATTTGATACGTTACTTGGGAAGTTGGGATTACTGATGATTGTTCATGTAATGCAGTGCGGTTTCTGTTTGAGCTGTCGTAGTAAGAAGTTGCTTCTTGATTGAATGGAATCTGCAGATTTTATTGCTCTCCCGGATTCCGGTGACTCTGGCTTTGAGGATGGTGGACTTAATGAGGAGAAGGTCTCTAAAGAGGTTGATGCTCTACCTACAAACTCGGAGGATAGAGAAGATAAACTAAACAGTGAGAATCTAGGGCGTGAGAGCAGTGCTCAATGTGAAGAAAGTGAATGCATACCAGAAGCAAGCCTTGTGAATGAATTGGTTGATAACGATTCAGATGTGGTTGATACCAGAAGCAACCTCCCTGCTTTGACTAGTTCTGGTCCCAAGGAGGGGGATGTTCAGAATTTTAATATTGATTTAAACTCTACATTGTATGACAATGGTCACCTCGCAGTTCAAGATACAAGTCCCTTTGGAATCCGCAATACGGATATCACTCGTATCCTTCCACATTCATTTATGTATTTATTTGTTTTCTCATTTAAATTATCCTTTGTTCAACTGCCACACTAGAAAATGCATATGGATATATTCTACTTGTAAAACTATAGTGCAGTACTGCGGTATGGCTTAAGGAGACTGAATTTAAGGTTGTCTGTAGTTTATGACATGATATTTTTTAATGTTCTCCATAATTCAACATCATCAGCTAAAAGAGGCATAAAGAGGGCACGAACGACAGTTGACGAACAGCAAGCTTCAGTGCGTGTAACATATAGCCACTTAACAAGGTTAGCTGGAGTAATTACTGTCGCATAACATTTTTCTCTATTTTGAGACAAATAGATCAAAAGTAGATATTCATTTTGTATCAATATAAATTACATGCTTGTAATCTAGGTTATTTTCTTACAATTTCTAAGCACGTTGTTTGAATTTTCTAGAGCTAGTAAACACAAGCTTGAAGAACTGTTACAGCAGTGGTCAGAGTGGCATGCCAAACATGTTTCTTCATCTCAAGTAAGACTCGCTCATCTATACGATGAATATTATCCCGCATATTTATTTTAATGGATTTTGCCCAGATAGGTTAAATTGGAGTTTCAGTTTGCTTTATAAAACTTCTGTTATAAAGTCGAACTTGAATCATAATCATTAGAATTATTGAATCTTATGCTAGTGAAGAGATAAGACATTGCATGGAATGAAAGGAAGAGTTTCTTAGAGATTGAGGTCTTTGATTTAGAGTCACTGGAAAAGGATGTTTTTTTATTCCTAAGCTAAATTATGATGTGTTCTTATGCACCACCTTTTGTCTGCATTGTAGTTCTTATGTGTTAATATACTACTTTCATCACATGATCATTCAGTATACACCTCAAGTGTTAGAATCAGGTGAAGAGACACTATTTCCTGCTCTTCATGTTGGCACAGAGGGGGCGCCTGGGGTGGTGAGTCTCATATTCTATTGTCTGCTTCACTCTATATTTGTCTTCTGATTTCAGATGTGGTGTTTCTTTCCCATTACCAAAATGTTTGTATTTTCCATTTTATTCCCCTATTCGCTCTATATTTGTCTTCTGATTTCAGATGTGGCGTAAAGGGTAAGGACAGACAAGTAGATTTAATAATGCATTGCTCAAGCTGTAGTTGATTGATATAGTTCAAAAATACTATAAAAATACTATGATGGTTTTTTCACTGTACTTGGCTGCAAACGTTATGAGCCGTCGATTGCTGTGACCTCTCCTGGAAAAACCTTCAAACTCACCTCCCTATTATGTTTGCTGTTCACTTTTACGTGTTTGTACACTTATTTTTAATGTAATTAGTTTTTCTGAAGTATGCTTTTATGCGCAGTCTTTTTGGATGGACAACCAAACAGGGACAGCACAGAACATGGAATCGTTGCCTTTGGATAGCAACTATGCGCCTCTGTATGATCGTGGCTATGCCTTAGGCTTGACTGTGACTGGTAGTTCAACTAATCAGGAGGGGTAAACTTCCAGCTTCCCTCACAAAATATTATCATGCTACTCAAATTAAAGATATGATAATGTCAACTAAGCTGACTGATAAACATAATATCAGCTTGAAATATTGATGGTCATCCAGCTTCATGATAATGATTTGACATCTACTCTGTGCTTACCAAAGTGCTAGTATCAATCGGACTCTGATTGACATTGGAACTTTGCTGATCATTGAGTGGACCAAAAGAACAGTATTTATGTTTTTCTTTCGTTCACCAGAAATTGAATATAAAGGTTATGTTGAGAATTCATGTCTACTAATAAGCGGCATCAAGTAGATTTTTATACTTATTTTTGTTCTAAATTTTTTAGAGGCTTGGAGATTGTAGATGATGCTAGCCGTTGTTTCAATTGTGGTTCTTACAATCATGCGTTGAGGGAATGCCCCAAGCCTCGTGACCATGTTGCTGTTAATAAAGCCCGCAAACAGCTCAAGATCAAGAAAAATCAAACCCCTAATTCTCGCAACTCAACTCGATATTATCAGAGTTCTCCAGCTGGAAAATACGATGGTCTAAGGCCTGGTGCTCTTGATGCTGAGACAAGGAAGCTTTTGGGTCTTAGGGTAAGGCATAACTCATCTCTATATATAAAGCAAAACCTGATTTGTACTTTTCTGATGAACAGCAAAATGACGGTTTTGCCCCTCCTTTTGCTTTTTATTACAAGCCAACCCTTCAGTTATTAAATTGACAGTTTTACCCTCAGTTTCAATATAATTACAATTCTGCCACTGCTTTTGTTTTTCATAAATTATTTGTTTTTATTTTTTTTTTTAAATTGAATTGCATGAAAAAAAACATTTTTAATAACAATGATATTAATGATAATGATAATATTCATAATACTAATAATATTGTAAAAGAATTGAGTAACTCTAAACCTAAATAATTGTATTGATCATTATATATTAATTGTTCAGGGTTTAAATCGCTTCTGCAACTTTTTTAAAATAGTAGTTTTAGCTGCGCATATGAGTGTTGGTATGTTGATTTATCTAGGTTAGGTTTTGAATTTACGTTGGGTTTTGAGTTTCGGGTTTAGAACATCAATTAATTTTCCTATTGATTCAATTTATTAGGTTCAGCTTATGACATGTATTGATAGGTGTTTCTTACTTGCAATTCCAGACATTTTAGTTGTTAATTTAAATTCAATGTTAACTTCATCTCCATCAATTGTGTTATTTTTATTAGAGTTTTAGAGAGTTGCATAATATTGATCGAACCACCGAAATTTCACAATAATTAATCGAACCTACAGAAACGCACTTCGACACGTACGACAATGTGCCAATAGTACATTCTTAATACTATTAAGTATTATCATACTAAAGTGAAAATATATCAATTGCGATTCATTTCAAAAAGAAAAAAAATCAAATCAACCGCCCAACGGGTATCAATGCTAGTGTTTAATAAAGTAGACTTGTTAATATCTCCTATTGATGCTTCCAGTTTGGCATTATAATACAGATACTGTTCTCTTCCAAATGCTACTAGTTGTATTTTCATGACCTGAGATATTGACATATTGTACTGTGATTTGCATCGTCAAGAAGCTAGGCTTATAACGCACGGCTGTGAATAGTTAGGGAGTATATTATGCAGCCACAACCCCAGACCCATCAGTATTGTTGATGGAAGTGATGTACGGTGCTATTATATACAATAACTTATTTGTGTTAGCCTAGGTGGTCAGGGAGGGTGAGGATTAGGGTTAGGGTCAGGGTGAGGATTAGGATTAGGGTTAGGGTTAGGGTGAGGGTGATCCCTCCAATTTACCCCAAAAAAGAAAAGTTGAAGTTGCCCAAAAAAGAAAAGTTGAAGTTGCATCCCAACTTATAAGTTTCATCCAGCTGAAGCTCTATAGGTTATAACTTCTTGAGTTATGATTGCAAACCTTTTCTGAACTTTCTGAGTAACTAGAGATGCTACATCATAGATTAATATCTATATAACATTTAAGTTTGAATATGAAGACTGCCAATCTCATGTTCAGGGATGGAGCCAGGATATCAAAACCTTCTGGGCTAAATTTATATGATTTTTTTCTTTGTAGCGATAGCGCTCTATTTTTTGTCTAAACTATTTCAATATGTAATTGAAAAAAGAATTAAATTCAGTTTACTCCATTGAAGTTTAGAGACAACTTCATGTTAGTCCTTAAACTTTTAATTTCATCAAAATGCCTCTTAAGCTTTTCAAATTTAATCAGTCGTACCTAATTTAACACTCTGTCCAAATTAGATATTAAATCTATTAATATGGCCCATTGGAAGGGCTAGAAGGGTCATTTTATTTCTAAGGAAAAAAACGCACACGACAATGCTCTTTCTTCTTCGATTTTCTCCCATAAAATCTTTCCAAATTGCTCTTGATGACATCTGAGCAATCTTCATCATCCTTCCCTTAATTTCAAATGTTATAATATTCATTCACCTCTTAAACATTACCTCTCTTGCCGGCCCCCCACACTACAGCAGCTATTAGATAAGAAAATCACACATGCAAGTTTGACGGTATCTGTTAAATTAGACATGACTGATTGAATTTGAAAAGCTTAAGGGGTATTCTAATATTTGATATTAAAAATCAAATAACAAACAACATTTACCGTCCAATCAATGAGATCATAAGAATAATAGATTTTTATATGATGTTTTAGGAAATTAATATTAATTTCTTAATTATGGATGATTTATGAACTATGTTACATACATTTTTCATAATTGTTTCTTAATTGGCTGGGCTAGTTACTTAGTATTGGCTGCAGCCCTCTTAGCCCTTCATTATTCTCCGTCACTGCTCATGTTAAAGTTTGGTTTCCTTTTTTGGAGCATTTATTCTTGTCAAGAAAAGGTTTCTTTTTATTTCATGTTATATTTAAATTACTATGTAATTTTTGACAATTCTGTAGGAACTTGATCCACCTCCTTGGCTTGACAGAATGCGAGAAATTGGATACCCGCCAGGATATTTAGGTAACAAATGTATTGTTTTCCCTCATTTAATGCTGTCACGTCAAGTGACCAATTTAGATTTAGGAATACCGTGGTGTCACACAATTACAGCCTCTTTCCCCTTTTTCGTGACCTGACGTCAGAGGAGCACATTAATAAGAAAAAGTTGGAACACAGTGAACATGTATTCATGTTTTTTTTTCTTCAGTTCCCTATGACCAACCGGGGGGAGGGGGCAGCAAGAAGTTTTTCTTCAGTTCCATCTGGCATAATTCTCTCTTTGTATTAACTTGAGATATTTGGTGTCCTAGAGCTGAAGTAGTAGTTGTGATGAATAATTAATGGACTTCTTATGGACTTGAGTTTTATACATTATATGAAATATTTCACATCTAGTTCATTTATGGAAGCAATTGAGTTCATTACTTTTGTGTGTGTGTGTGTGTCTGTGATGAAACACCAGATAGATGAAGACAAGGGGTGGGATTATAAATTGTTGCTTTGTAGTTTTTAGGTTATGGTTATCATCATTTGTGCACAAGTGGTCTGCAAAATTTCCTGGGAAGCACCCACTGACATCTGGTTTTCTGCAACTATCTTAGGATTCTTGTGTACTTTTTATCGACTGCTATTGATATCAGTATATTGTACTTCCATTTCCCTGCTTTTAGATTAAAATTTTTGAGCCATGACACATCACATTGACAATTGTAGATGTAGATGATGAGGACCAGCCATCAGGGATAATAATACATGGTTTTGATGAAACTAAGGTGGAACAGGAGGATGGAGAAATCATCGAAATGGACCTTCCTGAACCACCTGAGCTACGCAGGAAAATGACAGTCGGATTTCCAGGGGTGAATGCACCAATCCCAGAAAATGCTGATGAGAGACGCTGGGCACCCGGTCCTTCATTTTCAGATCCCTTAAGGAACCGCTTGCACAATAGGCCAAACCATTATGCTGAACCTGTCAGCAGAGGCCATTATCGTGAACAGAGGTTGGCTCGAGATTATAGAGATGATGGGCCGCCTGATGTTGACCCGGGTTACGTCCCATCTAGTTATCCTCGGAGATATGGGAGTTATGATTACAACTCCCGCAATGCTAGTAATGCTTCAGCACCAAGAAGCCCTACCTTTGGAAGGTCCAACTCAGAAAGAGGTAGAAGCAGTGAGTTTTCTTTTCCATACTCACCCACCTGGAATTCCGACACCCCCAAATTTGATTATTTGAGTAATGAAGGCAAGAATGACTATGACCCTGATAGTTCAAGTCGTAGTTGGGATAGGGTAGATAGGCATCGCCAACACCGTAGGAGGTGATGATAGAGATGTAACAATGATTGATTTGACCAAAGGGATTTGTACAAAGCTCTAGGTGAGACTAGATGAGTTTAGATTGCTTTGGGATAGTTTGGTGAATGTTATTCCCTGGAATGCAAGTACTATTTCTGTTTTTTTTTGTTTCTATTGTCAAGCTGCGGAACACTGTAATTGTTGTCTTTTCGCAGTCAATAAACAGGAGGTGCATGAGAATGGACATCTTGTGTGTTTTGAGGAACGTTGCCACTAATTTTCACATTGCAACAGGCAGAAACTGTTGTGAAGTTTACAGGGAACTGAATTGTCCATACTTGATCCAGAAAAAATAAAAGCGATTTTACTCATTTTAGGAAAGACTGGGATAGGGATGATAGAACATGATCAATAAACTCATTTTCAATAAAATTATTGACAGAGCAGCATTTAGTCAGAATGAAAGATGGTGAACCAATGTTACCCAAAATGTCAATTTGGAAGGGGTTTAACCTATGTTGCATGGACACCGGCGACACAGCACGCCAACACCACAAAACTTAAAAACTAGGTATCTGACATGGCTTGGATACGGAAAATAAAAATATATATATTTATGTATTTTTAATAAATAAAAAATATACTAAAATATGAAATTAAAATTGAAAATATACCAAAATTGAAATTAAAAATATACTAAAATATGAAATTGAACGTATTTGTGCAACTGCGACGCTTTACTCTCATTTAGGTTTTAGGTTTGGGTCTTTTTTTCTTTATTTTTTAATTAAAAAAATTAAAAATTGATGATGTGACATGTTAGATATGAGGTGACGTGTCGGTCAACGAGTCCAAAACGTGTCTAAAAAGTCAATATTTTTCCGACACGTCACGTGTCCAACGCTTAATTTGACATGTCAGCAGTGTCAGACACACCACCTTTTGGAGTGTTGTCATTTCTTATGTTGTGAGAAAGGTCCAAACCTTCTTCCCTATGGAGGCCACACCAGGCTGTTCAGCCTAATCATAATCATAATCATAATCATAATCATAATCATAATCATAATCATAATCATAATCATAATCATAATCATCATCTTCAATGAGATTTGCATCCTCTCCACGGGATTCACTCCCATACTCCTCCCCATCAACATACTCCTTGCCGCCTTCTGTGGACCCGTTTGCTTCACTCACTGCCATATTCTCAGCGGAATTTTCTACTACATCTGCACCACCATCTTGAGTGTCTACAAGAGTCCCGCACTGCAGCAGAAAGCATAAGGAAAGTCACATCCGAAGTCAGTGAGAACCAGCTGAGTTCTAGAAAAACTGGAACCATATAGGAGCTAGACAGCATTTTAGGAGTTCTCAACTCAATTCAGAGTAGAAAAATAATTTCTGAAATATCATATTGGCAATACTCACCGGCACAAAGAATGTGCTTCCACCATTTTCACCAGCAAATCCTGTTGAAGTAGCAGGAGCTGCTTTGGCATATAGAATCTCTGCCTCCGTATTTCTGGCACGATCAACCTCTTCATTTTGTTTGACCAAGTCGTCCGAGACTTTTGCAGCAGCAACTTTACCACCACTGAAGATAGTGTAACTTATTAGTTAGTTACACACTTGCATGCTAATGACTACCAAATCATGCCAGTAGTACTGGAGTCTTAGAATTAACATCTAGAGTTATAACTTACATATAGTATTCAGAATCATTCTATGATGTGATAGCGTTTTGTTTTACAACTAAGAAACTAAATATTTAGGGACTTACGCTTTGGGTCTCCGGAGATTGTACCGTCTTTCATTTGGAGGTTGCTCAGCTGGAGGAACTTTTTCTCGCCTCTTCTTCCGCTGGCCGGTCATGACACTTTCAGACTGTTCTTCACTATCATTCCCACCATGCTCACTCACAGAAACTTGAGATGTCTGAGCACGACCACGCTTTCGTCCATTTCTCGCTGGTCTTTTACCAGCAACACTAGAATTGTCATGGCTTTCACTATGTATATTGTCCGAATTCTCAGCAATCCCATTCTGATGCCGACTGTCGTTTGTTTCAAAAGCCTCTCCAAGTATAGCCTTAGAATCTTTGACAACTGTCTTCACAGAGAGTGTTCTGTGAACTGCAGGCCGGCCCCTCCTGCGTGGCTTTTGACTACCACCCTTCAAATTAGTTACCCGAGAATCTTCCAACACATTGGGTGCTTCTCTGGTGCTGCTGTCAGATTGAATTCTCTGGACATCTAAAGAACCACTTGCCACTCCAAAAGAAACCTCTGCCTCATTCTCCGCATGTAGCCTATTGGATAGCTCTCTATTTCCCTCAAGTGAAAATGGGGTTTCCTTGTGTAGAGCACCAGACTCGGTCTTTTTCCCAGGAGAGAAAATAAGAATCTTTGAGGTGCACTTGCGAAGCCAAGACATTCCACCAGAAACTGGAGATTTTGAATCAGCAAGAGACTTCTCAATATTGTTCCTTTCAGCCACAGCCAGGCATTCAGTGTAGCCTACCTTACCATAATCATCACTCAATCTTGGCACGTCAAGGACCTCTGCTCCTTCAGTTTCAGCTGAAGGTTGTAGATTAGAAAGCACAAACTCAGAGATCATGTCACCACAGTTCGTGCAACCCTTGAGCTTTTCAACATATGAAATAAACTGTTCTCTTTCCTTGATAAAATGTTCTCGCTGATCTTTCAGTTTTCTGCTAAGATCAAGAAGTCCATCGATGTCTTTTCTAATTTCAACTCGCTGCCTTTCAAGATGCTCCTTATTTTCATCAGCTTCTTGCCTCTGTTTTCCAATTTTAGTTCTTTCAGCCTTGATGTCCTCCATTTCTCTTCTAGCAACATCTCTCAAGTAATTAACATTGTCTAGTTCTCTCTCTCTCTTTCTTCTGCAAAAGCATTCTCCCTTTCACGTAAGGGTTTCTCCAACTCCTCCAACCGCCTCCGCATATCAGTTTCAAGTTCTCTTTTCAGAGCTTCAAATTCATGAACCATTTCACTTTTCTCACTTTGAACTTTTTCAGCTAAAAGCCTAAAACTGCCTTCTCATGCTCCATATGGGACGCAAATGATTCCTGGGCCAAGGCAAGATCTTCTCGCTCCCCTTGTATGTAATCATGTGCTGCTGCACTTTCCTTTTTCAACCTCTCTCCTTCAAGTCGGTTGAGTTTTTCTACTTCTTCTTTCTGTTCTCTCACACTCTTCAGCTCTATCTCAATCTCAGCTCTTTTATCATCCAGCTCTTCCCACTCTTTCTCAAAAAGCTCTTTTTGTTGCTTCCAATCTTCAGCTTCCTTTAGAAGCAGTTCTTTCTGTTGCATGTACTTGTCGATTTCCTGTTTCAATTCTGACTGCAACCGCTGGCACTGTGACTTCTCTTCTTCAGTTACTTTCAATCTATCACTCTCCTCACTGATCTTCTGTAGCTTATCTTCATTATCAGTCTTTATCTGCTTGATTTCAGCCAAAAGCCTAGCCAAATCCTCTTTATCAGCAAGCAACTGTTTCTTCTCCGCTTCAATGTTCTTCTCCTCCAATTTAATAGACTTTTCTTTTTCCTTCAAGGCCTTGATTTTAGATTCATAGTCCTTCTCTTTCTCCCTGAACTTCTCAGCTCTCTTTTCCAATGCCTGCTCCCGTTTAGTGACCTTCTCCTGCATATGATTGACTTCAGATTCCTTCTTCTCCACATCAACCAACCTGTTTCTCAATTCCTCATCCAACGATTTTCTCTTTTGATCAATTTCCAACTCAAAATCGCATTGTTTTGCATGCAGAATGGCATTATGTTCATCAATAGCCTTTTGGATCTCAACCTGCATATCCAAAAAAAAAGTCAGCAGCATGACCATATTAAAATGAAAAGTATATCGTGTAGTAGTCTGCCAATTTGTCAGAGGTAAATAAACAAAGGTGGCCATATCTAGAAATCGTGATGGGCCTTACTCTTTCTCGAGCATTTAGCGTTTCTTCCAAAGTTAGTAACTCCTTCTCTTTCACTTCTAAGTTCATTCTCATAGCATCATATTCCTGCATTAAAGAGAGAAAAATAAATTAGAAACAAGGATTTACGAATGCTTAAATAAAGTTCATCTTTAAGAACTACTTGCCTTCTCTTTTAAAGCTAGACTTGTTAGCCTACTCGTCATATCATCTTCTTGCCTTTTCACTGTTCCTTTAGTCGCATCAATTTTCTTCTCCGAGTCTTCCAGATCCTTTTCTTTATTCTTCAAAGACCTATCATGCTCATTTGCCCTCTCCTCTCTTTGGTTGATGTTTCTTTGACCTCTGGCTAGCCTCTCTTCTCCCTTTTGTAATTTCCTTTCCCATTCGAGCAAGTCTTCCCTCCACTTGGCCAAAGAAGCCTGCCTTGCTTCCTGTCTGAGAAAAGTCAACCAGCTATGTTAAAATAAAAAACTTAACAATTAGTTCTTGCTAAAAGTACGAAACAAATTTTATACAAAGAACGGCATATTTTAAGGACTGGTTCATACTCTGAACTGAAAGAAGATCTCTCCCTTTTCAGGGCACTTTCTCGAGCCTCCAATTCCTTAACTTTGCTCTCTATCTCTGAACTCTTCTGGCTGACCTCAGCTAGCTTGGCATCAGCTGTACGCAACTTTGCCTCTAGCTCCAAAGATTTTTCTTCTATGCTGGCAACCAGAGCATTTGCCTCAGCCAACTTCGAATCAGCAGTAAACTTGATCTCCGCTATCTCTGAACGAGTCTCATGCAAGGCCTTCTCTAGCTGCAGGCAAAAAAACCAGAGTTGAGAAAATTGCAACCACCATTTTCATTTTCACATAATCAAAGTCATTAGCTCCTTTGATTGATTAGTTGACAGAGATAAGTCCAAAGATGATTACTAATGTACATGAAGGAAAGTCTAAAACAGGAAACTTACATCAAGCACGCACTGCTTCTCAACCCCCAATGCCTTCCTCAAATTCTCCTCTCGCTTTTCAACTTCGGAAATTGCAATCAGATGGGTTGCTTGTTCTCTTTTCAGCGCATCTTTTGCTTCTGCCAATGACTGCCCAAGTTCTTCCTGCCTTGAGCTCCGCTCCTTTTTCTCAATTAGCAGCAGTCCCATATTGCACTGGTACTCATAAAGCTGCACACAGCATCAGTACGTCAATTAACAAGCAGAATACATTATACTTATCACAGTTACGCACACTATCAAAGGGACTACAACCTTAAAAAATGCGCCGATTCAAAACACCATAAACTAGTTAAGATACATTTAAACTGCATTTGCTTCACTAACACGTCAAATAACTGCAGTAGACCCACTGTTCATTTATATCTTTACACCCTACTCCTGATTTGGTATTTACCAACTCAAATTTTACATCAACCAACATCACAAAAATTAATTCATAAAAAAATCAAAGTTAAACAAATTTAAAAACACAAACTGCGGAGCAGGGATAAAAGAATAGAGAAATAGCATGAACTAAATTCCACAGACCTCATTTACGAGCTCCAGAAGCTTCCTAGTGATCCCATCACGTTCACCATTCTCTACCAGACCCGTCGCCGGCGTTGTGGGCTCAAACAACACAACCCCTTTTCCGTCGCCGGAATTAAACTTCGACTTGCCGGAATTCATCTCCCTCCCGGAAACAGTTCCGGTTCTCCGAGTGCGTGACCACCGCTTCAGCGTAGACATCAAGAAGCTCTCCCCAAATTCAAAGATCCCAACCTCATAAAGCAAACCCTAGCTCCCCCACAGAAAAAGGAACCGCCTTTCCTCCGCGGCGGAAAACCCCGATCGGAATTTGACGCAATCAGACGGCGGAATCGAATTCGCTAACGGAAATGAAAGCCTTGATTTTTACTCTGTAATAACAGAAAACCCAAGTCCGGACGTGACGCAGTTCCCAAATTCCGGCGAATTGGAAGGTTTCAAGTCCGGCAACCTATTTTCTCTTTCTTTTATTTTATGGGCCGCCAACGGAAATCCGTATGGAAAGTACGGTAATGTCCTTTGTTTTAAAACGAAATGTCTAGGGTAAAATGGGAAAGGAAACGGGTGGCTTTTATAGAAGGCAACGTGGGTGCCGGGCTGTGAAGTTTTGAGAATGACGGAACTGCCCGTGGTCGGTAATACCCGTTGGGATAAGATGGAGGGGTAAATATAGGGAGAAGTGGGGGTAGTTTGATAATTGGGGCATGTTCTGGGGGAGGAATATTCGTTTTTTTGCATTGGATTGCCAAGGTGTTAAGGAGCTGTTACGCCATCTTTGTCCAAAAAAAGAAGAAGAAAGTTTTAGGCCATCATCATTCACATTTTCTTTCTTTCTTTCTCCTCCACCGTCGTTATCTTTTCAAAATACGAATGTCGTTCCCTAAGAAGAGCGAGAGAGAGAGTTGGTGAGTTTTCTTTTCACTATTGAGTTAAACCTTTTTGAGGTTGGATCATTATGAAATCACCATCGGGACTTGAAAGAATGATGATCGAGTAAGACAACTTTTTTTGTTGGTGCACGAGTTTGACGACATCATGACGGGCGTGAAAAGGTTCAGAAAATTACAATATTTTGTTTGGATATGACACAAGTAAATTATACTTTGTTTACTGTGGTCGAACAAACTGTATGTATGTATGTGTGTAAAGGGTGATACTGTCATTGATTTGTGTGTGTGTGTGTATGTGTGTGGCTCATTTGATTATCCTGTTTAACACGTGTTTTACGCGTGTCTCTCTTTTCTCTCCTTTCTGTTGCTGGTTCTCGTTTGTGGTTGGGGGGCTTTCCATTGCCTTATCCGTTGACTTTCTGGGTTTCTTCTCCGAGCTGGTGGAGTCACAGGTGTTCTCTTTCTCCGCCCTTCCGTCTGGAAGTGCGGAGCTCACAGCGCTCGTAGTTCTCCCATTTTGCAACGCAAACGTTCCAAATCTGGTAATGATGTTTCTTCTGATTTAGCTGCTCTGAGGATGGAGGAGTTGGATTCTTCTTGTTTTCAAACTCCTCAGCTGAAGTCCCCTCTAAGTTTTGCTTCGATGTTGAAGAACCATGTAGATCGTTTCAGTGTCTCCATGTCCGAGGACTTTGAGCTTTCAGATGCAGACTGTGTTTAGTCCCCTGGCAAGCATGGACTGAATGTCTCTTTCTCTGAAAAGGTCCATTCTAAGCTTGACCTTGGTTGGCGATGTGTTGTAGTTGTTAAGCTAATGGGGAAACTAAATTCTACGAACACTTATGATTTCATTCTGAAAGGTTTGAGGAGGAAGTGGCAGATTAAAGGAGGTTGGAAGCTGATTGACCTTCCTAATGACTATTTCATTGTCAACTTCAACCTGGAGGAGAACATGAATGAAATTCTATGTGGTGGTCCTTGGATTATTGCAGGGCAAACACTGACTGTGAGAAAATGGTGCCCTGAGTTTAATCCCTTAACTGATGTGATTGGTAAGATGGCTCTCTGGGTCAGAATTTGTGGTTTGCCTGTTAAGTTATTCAAGGAGTTTGCTATGAGGAAGATTAGCAAGGTATGAGGTGAAGTTGTTAGAGTTGACCCTGTGACTGAGTCAAGCTCGTAGGAAATTTGCTAGAGTCAGTATTGAGGTGGATTTGAGCAAACCCTTAAGGCCTTTTGTTGAAGTTGAATCCATAGCAATTATAATATGATTTATGAGGGCCTTTGAATGTGGCTGCTATGGCCATTCTAAGGAAAGGTGTAACTCTGTGGTGAGTCATGTTCAATCTGGAATGGATGTTGGTAGTAGTTGTGATGTGCCTAAGAGTTTGAATCTGCAGGAGAATGTTGGCCAAAAGATGGATACTAGTGCTGAGCCTTTTGCTGTTATTAAGGAAGATATGGGACCTTGGATGATGATGAACTATAGGAATAAAAAGAAGGTTCCTAAGCTACTGAGGGTTCTAGGTTTGTTGTGTTGGAGCCTGAGGAAGGGGATGTTATTGAGGAGGAAGGTGCTGTTGCTAATAAGCCTAAGTCTGCTCCTCCAATTGTTAAATTGTGGTCTAGTTTTCAGGAGAAGAAAAAGAATGTGCAGGCTACTTTGGACTCTTCTAATGTGGTGGCCATGCCTAAGGCTGGTTCTTCAAGTCTTAAGTCTATGATTCTAAGGAAGTCTTCTGTGGCTGCCACTCTATCTGGGACCAGGGTCCCCATGAATGATCTCTCCAATACTTCTGTGGGTGGATTCTCGACAAGTACTTTTAAGGGTCATAGGAAGAATAAAGGTACTACTAAACCAAAAAAATTGTCTGCTGCTGCTAAGATGCTTTTCTTTGGTAGTATGGAGGGTTTAACTAGTAGTAGTGGTGTTAGTGGTTTCTTTGGACATTGTCCCCCAGAGGAGGACATGTCTCAATTCAAGAGGTCTTCCAATACTGATAGGGATTCTGCCTGTTTTGTTGATAATGTGTTTGCTAGTAATAGCTTGCTTGTTGATGACTCTAGCATATCCTCCTCTTGTGAGGAGGAAATGGTTAATGCCTGATTTAGGAGTTCATCCTTCCCCCTCTATTTGTGTTTATGGATAACATTTTATTCTAGAACTCAAGGGGTGTAGGAAGTAAAAAATTTAGGTCTACTATTTGAAATATTGTTAAGATGAATAAGGTTGATCTTCTGATCATTTGTGAGCCTAAGATTTAGTTTCAAAAGGCTAGGAATTTTCTACTTGGACTGGGGTTTACTGACTTTGAGGTTAATGAAGCTGCTGGTTATGCTGGAGGTATTTGGGTGTTGTGGAACAATAATGTTGTTTTTGTGGATCTTGTGGACTCTCATTTTCAGGCTGTTTCTGTCAAAGTTGTCTAGAGGGGGTCTAAGCCTTGGCTTTTATCTGGAATTTATGCTAGTCCCTGTAATACTTCCAGAAGTAATTTATGGGGTTATTTGGATTCCATTTATCAGAAAGTTGGGCTGCCTTGGATGCTGGTGGGTGATTTTAATGAGCTGTTTTGTTATGCTGATAAAGTTACAGGCTCTCAGCACTTTAGGTTTGGAGGTATGCAAGATTGGGTGAGCCGGAATGGTCTTGTTGATCTAGGTTTTAGGGCAGCTGACTATACTTGGTCTAATGGTTATGTGAAGGAAAGGCTGGATATGAGCTTCTGTGATGCTGACTAGAGAGTTTTATTCCTTGATGCTTGTGTGCTTCATTTAGCTAGAATGAACTCTGACCACTGTCCCATCTTGGCCAAGCTTTATCCTAGTCAGAAGGGGTCTAGGAAAAATCCTTCTTTTAGGTTTCAAGCTATGTGGATGCAGCATGATAAGTTTCCTGGGTTGGTTTCTGATCAGTGGAACAAGTCCCAGGGGAATTTACTGCATAAGTCCAGTAAGTTGGCTGAGGCTCTTTCTGTTTGGAATAAGGATGTTTTGGGGAATATTTTTAAGCAGAAACGGTTTCTAAATGCTAAAATATGTGGGATCCAGAAGAGTCTAGCAAGGAGGGCTAATAGTTTTCTGCAGTAGCTTGAGAAGCTCATTGCTGATTATGAAAAAATCAGAGATGTTGAGGCTGTCTTTTGGAAACAGAAATCCAGGGACAAATGGCTTTGTGAGGGGGATAGAAATACTAAGTTCTTTCATTTGACCACTATTATTATTAGAAGAAGAAGAAGAAAAAAAAAGAAACAAAATTGATGGGTTGTTTGATGTGAATGGGAATTGGTGTGAGGATCTAAGCTCTATGCATTCAATTGTTGTGGATTTTTTCAGTGATCGTTTCAGGGTTGAGGCTTGGAGTCCTTCTGAGTATTTTATTCCTTCTTTATTTCCTGAGATTTTCACTGAGGAGTTGGCTAGGCTTAGTAGACCTGTGTCTGTGGTGGATATTCATGATGCCTTGTTTAGAATTGGTAAGCTAAAGGCTCCTGGAGTGGATGGCTTCCCAGCCTTGTTCTTTCAGCAGATTTGAAATTTGTGTGCTCCTAAAATCACTGAGGTTGTGCTGCAAGCCTTTTCCACTGGCTGTATTCCCTCTGGATTAAACCATACTTTACTGACACTAGTTCCTAAGACACCTAATCTTTAGCATATGCATATTTTCAGGCCTATTAATCTTTGTTGCACTATTTATAAGGTCATCTTCAAACTCTTTGTGGACAGATTAAGACATATGCTTAAGAAGTGGATTAGTCCTAATCAGGTCAGTTTTGTGTCTGGAAGACAAATTGTAGACAATATTATGATTGCTCAAGAATTGATGCATCAGTGCAAAATTTCTAGGGGTAAAAAGGGTATCATGGCCTGAAAAGTTGATCTCTCTAAAGCCTATGATAGATTGAGATGGGATTTCATTGAGGAAGTGTTGAATGCGATTAAGCTTCCTAGTCAGTTTATTAAAATCATCATGAGCTGTGTGACTACTACTTCTTTTCAGGTTATTATAAATGGGGAGCTTTCCCAATCTTTTTTCTGGTTCTAGGGGAATTAGACAAAGGGACCCCCTTTTCCCTTATCTCTTTGTTTTGTGCATGGAGAAGCTGTCCCACTTTACCCAGTCTGCTGTTGAACTTGGGTACTGAAAGCCTGCTAAATCTTATAGGTTTGGGCCTCTTGTTTCTCACCTCTTCTTTGCTGATGACCTAATCCTTTTCTCTGAGGCTAGTTCGAAACAAGCTCATACTATGAAGAAGGTTATGGATTTCTTCTGTAGCATTTCAGGCCAATCTGTCAGTTTTGAGAAATCCTTGGTCTACTGCTCTCCAAATGTTACTACTAGCTTGGTTGGTGATATTAGCTCTATCTGTGGCTCTCCTTTATCTAAGGACTTAGGCAAGTATTTGGGGATGTCTCTCATCCATTCTAGGGTTAGCCCTCAGACCTATACATACTGGTGGACAAGGTTCAGGCTAGGCTTGCTAGCTGGAAGAGTAAGACTCTCAACATAGCAGGTAAACTTACCTTAATTAACTCAGTTTCTTCCTCTATTCATATTTATGCTATGCAAATTGCAAGGCTTCTTGTTAGTACTTGCAATAAGCTTGATCAGCTCAATAAGGGTTTCTTATGGGGTGATACTGCTGAAAAGAGGAAAGTTCACATTATGAATTGGGATTCTGTTTGCAGACCTAAGTGCTTTGGAGGGTTAGGTTAAAAAAGTCTAAAAGTATGAATCAGGCTTTGTTGGCCAAGGCTGGTTGGAGGATAATTCAGAAGGATAAAGGGCTTTGGAATGCAATTTTTCAAAAGAAATATTTGAAGCATAATTTTCTGTTAGATAGTTATAAGAACCAAATCTCTGTTCTAGCACCTGGTCTAGCATTATCTTTGGAGTCAATCTCCTTAAGAATGGTTTGAAGTGGAGGTTAGGTGAAGGGGATAGCATTATGTTTTGGACTGATAACTGGTCCCCTTATGGTATCTTGAGTGACCTTGCTCTTGACCAGACTCTTATTAACTTAAATGATGTTAAGGATTTTTGGCTTAATCAAATGTGGAATAGGGAGCTTCTGTTGTCCCAACTGCCTCTTGAAGTTGTTGATAGTATTTGTGCTGTTCCTTTCTCCATTGCTGGGTCTCAGGATAAGGTGATATGGAGTGGAACTTCAAATGACATATTTTCTGTTAAGTCTGCTTACATGCTGGCTTGTAGAGAATTTGGAGCTGAAGAGTACACCTGGCTGAAGAATTGGTCTCTTCATATCCCTCCTAAGTTTAAGGTGTTTCTCTGGACCTTTGTTTCAGGGAAATTGCTTACTAATGTGCAAAAGGCTCGCAGAAATATGTCTGCTTCTTCTTCCTATCAGGTTTGTATTGATACTCCTGAAACTATGCTTCACTTGTTTAGAGATTGTCCTCGTGCTAAAAAGGTTTGGAACTCTATTAGTATTCCTTCAGAGGTGATGGCCACTTATAATCTGGATTGGAATGGTTGGATTTTTGCTAATCTTAATCAGTCTGCTTGTCATATTTATAACTTGGACTGGAAGATTCTTTTTATTTTCTGCTGCTGGTTCATATGGAAGTGGAGATGTAAATGTGTCTTTGAGGAATCTTTCCAGTACCCCTATAACATAGCAGACTCCATCCTGAGCTATGCTTCTGCTTGGTTTAAAGCTAACTCTAAGCCTAGCCTGCAGGATGACAGGCATATGGATTTACTGTTTTGGATTAAACCTGATTTTGGTATTGTTAAATTGAATATGGATGGTTCTAGAAATAGTCAAGGTGGTATTGGAGCTGGTGGCATCTTGAGGGATCATTCTGGAGATTGGCAAGGAGTTTTCATGGTTAATATTAAGGCTGGTGAAGTGCTGCAAGCTGAAGCCTGGGGTTTATTCTATGGCCTGAAACTTGCTCTGAGTTAAAAGATAACTAGACTTGAGGTGGAATCTGATTCTGCTGTGCTGGTTAGTCTGTTGCATAGTGATAATGCTGACTTGCATCCTCTTGGAACCATTGTGGTCAATTATGCAGCCTTATTGCAAAAGTTTGTGCAAGTAACTGTGAAGCATGTGCATAGGGAGAGGAACATGGCTGCTGACATTCTGGCCAAAAACAGTACTATTAATGTGCATGGCATTCTCTACTTGAAGGACCCTCCAACGTTTGTGACTACTGTGTTGCTTGAGGACATTGCTGGTCTTGGTAGATTTAGGGGTAGTACCAGCGCTGCTGGGTAGCTTGTTTTTGTTTGTTCCTTTTGTTGGTGGTTGATCTCATTTGTATCAAATTGATTTGTGTGTGTGTATGATATTACACGTATGATTATGTTAAAGTGATAGATCGAGGATCAACTCATTATCCATTTATCTGTTTCACTGTTAGATGATCAATGTTAATTTCGAAAACCACAAATTGGAACTGTGAACTACGTTCATGTGTTATTGTTTTAGACATATATACTTCATCCAAAAAAATCATTAGTGTTTTAAAATATTCTGTTATATGTGTCTTGGTCTTATACAATTAGGATAAGAAATCTATATTTCATATAGAGATAGGTTTACTAGTTATTTAAGAATATATCTTATGTAATCCTCTATAAATAGAGATACATATATATAAATAAAGTACATCACTTTCACGATTCTCTATTCGTATTATTCTCATATTTCATCAATTAGCTATTTTATGTGTTAATGTTTTAAACATACTTCCTCCAAAGAAAAGGTTTTTAGCTATTTTAAAATATGGTGTTAAAACTGTGGTGATGCTCAAAAAGAGAAAACCAGCAACAGAAATTAGCCGCAAATAGAATCGTTTAATCAATATTTTCTGCACTATATATTCACAACCCTCATCGCCAATCTCACCCAGTTGCAAAAGAAATTGACCTAGCTAGCTAACACTACAACAGAAAAAAGAAAATGGAAACCAAGTCCGTCATCATCTCCCTTCTCCTCCTCCAGCTTGCCGTAACAGCTTTTGCCAAGGGCGGTCATCATCGCGATGAAAACCCCATTCACCAAGCTCACGTAAGTTGTTAACGATTAACCTAGCTATCGTTCATATCTCGATTCATGTTGTCTGCTAATTTGCTTTTCTGAATTTATATGTATTTTATGTCGTTCGACTTCATGTTTTATTTTTGCTCGTAAAGCATGTAACATACAAATTTTTATCGTAGGGCAAACACAAGACCGCACATGAGCCTGGAGGTCCAGCAGGAGGGGTTGCAAAGCCAGGAAGCAAACCACAGGTTGAGTTCGGAGGAGCAGATGAAACACCTGGAACTGCACCTGGTGGAGGAGGAGCTGCACTCGGCATCAGGAAGTGGTGTATTGCCAAAGGTGGTATTCAGAAAAGTCTTTTGAAGAAGGACTACGAACTTTTGTGCAAAGAGGTCGATTGCTCGCCTACAAGCGGAACAGGCTTGTGCTATACCGAGTCGATCTTCGCCAAGGCCTCCTTCGCCATGAATCTCAAGTATCAGAAGAACGGTAAGAAGGATTCTGACTGCGTTTATGATGGAAGAGCAGAGATTACCACCAAAAATCCCAGTACGTTATCATGAACACTATTTTTTGGCTTGCTCTAATTTTAATGTTCTATTCATGAGAATAGCTGATTCCATTTTTTTCTGTTGTGTGTTTTTTTCAGGCTGGGGTAAGTGTGTAATGGTGTCTTCTTAAGAGTTGAACGATAGGAGAATGATAATATATCAGTAATTTTGAGGCCTTTGAGGGCTGTATATGTATATAATTAGCAGCAAATTACTAAATGTGTTGAGCAATTTATTGATGTGATTTTGTTTGATGAGACACAATAAAAATTAATCAAGTGTTATAAACTAGAGAAAAGAGAGAGATAATAGAGAGACATAATGTGAGGAGGAGGAAAAGTTCATCATTTATTTTCATTAGATCCCTTTATATAAAAGTAAGGTTTACATCATAATGACATAACTAATAAGTAATTGTGTGGATAGCCACATATGTATAATATTTACAACACTCCCCATTTGGATATGCACCAATGAATGATATGATGTCGGACGCACTTATTGTTGCCTCGTTAAAACTCTTGCCATCTAATAAAAATCTTGTGGGATAAAAACAATCCTGGTCGAAAGAGAAAAAGAGTGCAACGCGCATATATCCTAGATAGCATAATCTTGAATGCTCCTTCTGATGAGAAACCCCTCTTAAATGATTGATGCAAGCTCAATATCATGTATATTTGATAACGTCCATATCTCATGTATAGTAAATATGGTATGCCAATCAAATAAGTGAGACTCATCATAAAGTGTGAAATCCTGCAAAGGTCAAAGTAATACCACAAAATTATAATGAATAAATCTTACCTCATATGGTAAGAGACCAATTTCATCTGTTCAAATCATTGATAAAGACACTAGTTAAAAAATCTAAATATAAATTAATAAAAATTGACACATTTACCATTGTATGATATTCTTGAGCAAAACAATTAAGTTTAACACACTTTAGCCATAAATATCAATTTGTACAATTGATAATTTCATCTAAGTTCAATAAGAGCTCTAGCCAAAATCATAACTTTGTGAAAGTTAGAACATGTTGCAACATTATGATTCGAATTCGATTTGTCAGTCTTGCCGTGCATAATACTCAATAAGGCAATACATCAGCTTTACTGTAATCTAATGAGTATATGAGCTTCAAACTATGTGATTACATGAGTGAGCTTATTGCTCTTGACATCCATGGAATTGCTTTAGGCATATCACTTTAAGGACTTAGTGAAACAATATTTATAGAATGACATAATAAGATTTTAGATGTGCATTAGTAATTCAATGTGTCTTCATCTTCATAATAAAACAAGACAATTTGTCATAAGTCACTCATCAATATAACACTGTACTTATAGAAAATTTGTTGTTTAAAGATGAATGATAATCTCATATCTTTATAAAGAGAGATTGTGTCATATTCATTAAAATAAACTCATATGTAAGGGACTGTGAAGTCAAAGTATTTTATCACATTTCCGGTAATAGATTTCATTAAAATTGTCTCTTTCTAATTTGGCTAATAATATATATATAGTTTGCCGACATAACGAAATATGGAACAATACACAGCCTTTGATAATATTGGTAGCTACTGTTGATATCACAATCATCAATTTTCAATCTCACATGAACACACGTGCATAAGCTATGATAAGCTTTATCATATCGATTACTCATACCTCTAGATGACGAATATTTGTCTCTTAGAAGACAACTTATTTGAAGACAACGTATTTTAATGAAATCTATTACCGGAAATGTGATAAAATACTTTGACTTCACAGTCCCTTACATATGAGTTTATTTTAATGAATATGACACAATCTCTCTTTATAAAGATATGAGATTATCATTCATCTTTAAACAACAAATTTTCTATAAGTACAGTGTTATATTGATGAGTGACTTATGACAAATTGTCTTTTGGGAATGTGGATCTTTACATAACCTCAAAACAGTGTCATAGGGCTTGTTGTATAATCGTCCCTTAATTAGAGAGAACTAATCATATTGGACTTGGTGGATATTCTTTCACAACATAAAGTCACACCGTAACAATGGCGAGATAACTATAGTTTAACCATACGCAAATATGTGTTTAAACTAATACTGAATTTGGTGGGTGGCGAGCCCAAATTAAGAATTTTAGGTCAAATCATGTAATATTGTGAACTTGTCACTTTCTCATTTAATTGAGATCAATTTCCTCAAAAATAAAATGAGACATGCATGGTGGATAAATATCTCAACACCAATTTTAGAATAAACAATTCTCCCCCTCATGATGGAACACATAGTTCATGTATACTATAATATACTATGGTTGATGAATATAACCGATAAGGTGAAAATTATTTTTACAAATATACGCAATAATATTTCATATCGGTAACATACTTGAGCTCAATTGGAACTATCTATCAGATCGACAACTCTTGATCAATATATCGTTACCACTTTAGGCGTAAATTTCAAAAATATCATGTTCATATATAGTTGGACTTTGTGCAATATTTTGTCATATTTGTGACCATGGATATCCATAATTTGAATAAAAACCATTAATATGAAAAAAGGTCTTTAAGGAAATCTAAAATATTTATGAATGTACATCAGGTTATAGTATTGTTTGGCTAACACTACAAGGGGAAGCCGAGAAGGTGTTTAGCCGACAAAATAAAAAAAACAGGCCAACGAAATATTTTTTCGTCGGCTAAGTTATATTTTCGTCGGCTAAAGTTGACTTTCGCTGACAGAATTTAATTTTCGTCGGCTATAGTCTGTGAAGTTTAGCCGAATAAATTTTAAAAGTAGCTGACAAAATATATAATTTTGTCTGCTAAAGTGTCTTATATTTGCAGATCTAGATATCAGCTCTTTTGAAGAAAAAAACGGAAGAAAAAATTTGGGTGTTGGCAAAATCTGTCCACAATTAGTTTGTGGAGCTATATATAGGTATGTATATGTGTATATATGTTGATTTAAGAGTTTTATTTGAGTTATATAATATTGATTTTGAGTTGAATTAATGGATTTTGAGTGTAATTGAGTTGAATTAATGGATTTTGATTTGATAATATATATAAAGTTGTTGTTAATAAGTAATATATATATATATATATATATATATATATATGTTAATTAATTTAATTATAATATTGTGTTGATGCATGGTATGAATTAAGTTGTTGATGATATGTTGATTATGATTTTATGATGATCGATGTTGATATATAATATTGTTATGTAATTATTAATTAGTATATATATATATGTGTGTGTGTGTGTTAATTAGTAATTTGTTATTAATTGTTGTAGAATACTAAATGATTTGAGATTTTATATATAGAATTAATTAATTAATGAGAGTTATACATATATATATATATATATATATATATATATTTTGTTATCTTTTCATAATATAGATAAGAGTTGAATTTCGCTTCTAAAATTGAACAAAATATATGGTAAATGAGTTGTTAGTTTTATTGAATATGCGTTGGCTAATGTTAAGGGGAATACAATTTTCTATTGCTTGTGCACGAAATGTCAGTGTCGTAGCGATATGCATCGATTTGCAATTGACAAAGTATGACAGCACATAAAGAGTAACGAGTTTTGAGAAAAGTACATGTGTTAGATATCATAGTGAAACATCATCAAGGGGTCCACATGATCATGGGCAATTTTCTGAGACGGGTAGTACATCCAACGATCCAACATCGGTCTTCATCAACGATATGTTTCCTTATGAGAACGGTGTCTGCTCTCAAGGACAGTATATGCCTAAGCTGATGCAGCCCTTCCCTAGAGTTGTCAACACTGCTGATATTGATAAGTACAACAAACTGCTTACTTTCTAACAGACCCTTGTGTACACCGGTTGTCAGAAGACGGTTCTTGAAAGTGTGATGGACGTAATGAAGATTTAAGTTGAGACAAAATCGACCGTGAAGGTTGTTGAAGATTATCTATAACACACTGCTCGGATGCTACCCCACGGTCATAGTCTTCCTACCACTCATCATAAGGTCCGATGTATCCTGAAAGATCTTGGACGTTCCTATATCAAGATCCATGCATACAAATATGATTGCGTTCTCTTATGGGGTAAAGATCTAGAAAGGAATGGTATTGGTGGTCTTGACGCATGTCCGGTATGTCACACTGATCGGTATAAGCTGACTCTTGCAGGCAATAGATGTACGGGTTGGTGGTCTTGACGCATATCCTTCAAGCTATGTAGGAATTATAGCCCGGTGTGTGAACTTCCGGGACAATAAGATGTACGGGTTGAAGAGTCATGACTGTCATATCCTGTTACAACGTCTCTTCCATGTTTTCATTCGACCGTTCATTCCCCGTCAGGTGGTGGAGCCGTTAGCAGCGTTGTCAAGATTCTTCCAGAAGTTATGCACACGGGAAGTGAAAAAATCTGACCTCTGAAAAATGCAAGAGGACATTATTTATATCATGTGTAAAATTGAGAGGATATTTTCTCCAAATTTTTTTGACACCATGCCTCACCTGGTGATCCATCTTCCCGAGTAATTGTTGCTTACCGTTCCAGTACACTACAATTGGATGTATCACATGGAAATATATGTTTTTTACACCTAAATTCCTCACTATACATGTTCAATATATAATCATAACACTTTGCAACTTGATTTATAGGCAACTTGGAGACTACAAAGCTTATGTGGCTAATAAATCCGTGCTTGAATGATGTATAGCTGAAACATATATTACGCACGAGTGCGTCACCTACATGAAGTTGTATTTAGGAGTGTTGAAGGAAACTCCGCAAACCATACCAGTAGATGTACCGAGGTTCAATCTTTCCATAGTCTCCAGTGATGTTGAAGTTTATGGAATTTTCCAGACTTCTAAAAGTTACAACCACATGAGCTAGTCATAACCCACTGGTGGGTATAGATTAACTGTCTAGAAGTTGAATACTATAAAGATATCCATTAATTTATACTGTCCAGACATTCAAGGTGATATCGAGTTGACGACCCACTAGCTACGCATGGGAACACACATTCTGGTACCTCTATTAAGTTCAAGTGCAGGGAGTACGAGTGACGTTGGCTTCTGATATCAGAATTCAACAACCCTCATAAACAGGTAATTAAAAAAATTAATTGGTTAAATTGTTATTAAGTACGTCCGTTTTGAAATATTTTACTAATATTTTATTTTTTTTCTTTGAAGACCGTTTCTCGGGTAAACACTCAGAACCGACAACGCAACACAAGGAACCATCATGCAGGTTCTAGACCGTTCGGATCGTTGATGGACGAGGCGGCTAGGGAACATCCAGAAGTCAACCGGTATGTATATACGTACGGGAAGACATATCCTGACGCCTATGAAGATATTGTAAGTCATCTTACGTTTTCAAAGTTTTTTACTCATATATATATATATATATATATATGAGTAAAAAACTTTGAAAATGTAAGATGACTTACAATATCCTCATATATGTGTGTGTGTCAAAATGTTAATTAATTAGTTTTTTCCTATCTAATTAGACGAAGGTGAGGCAGGTTAGTGATAAGGTGATGACTACTATAGTGAGGGAGACATGGCTGGACACGCAGGAGGAAGAGATGTCTGAAACCATGTCCCGAATCGACACTTCAGATCTGACGATTGGAGCGAGGATCATGGGCACAGCCTTCTTATGACAAGGAAACAAATTCTACTGCTGGGGTCCAGGAAAGACGGGCAAAGGGGTCCTGAAGACAACTAAAAGATTTCAAAGAAATGCAGTCTCGACCAGCAGCAGGACGACTCAGCTAGAGTCGGAAGTTCAGAGACTATGGGAGGAGCAAGCTGCTCAGGCTGCCACTCATGCCTCTGAGACGCGAGCTCAGGCTACCGCTCATGTCACCCAGATAGCCTATACTGTCGCCTTACACGAGTATAATGTCGAGGTATAGGCCAGCCAACAGGTGGCGCAATAGATGTTTTAGTGCTTGCAGAAGTTTTCAGCTGCCCAACTTCAGGGACTTTCCGCTCTGCCCATGCCTACGCCTATACCGTTATCTCAGCCGCCGCAACCTCCTCCTGGCGCGAATATAAATTTAGACAATATAGATTTTGTGTAGTTAAATCATTATATAGTTTTATGTGTTCATGAAAAATTTATAAATATTTTAATGAAAAATATGTTGTCACCATTTATGGTGTTGTTGGTTATAATTTGAGATATTTTGGTGTAATTTGCAGGTTTCTTGGAATGATAATTTAGAAATTCCGGGTTTTTTTTGCTGGAATGGACTTATAGCCGACAAAATTTGCCATAATTCGTCGACTATAGTATTTTTTAAGGTTTATCCAACGAATTATAGCAAATTTCGTCGGCTATAATAGTAATATTTTTTTTTTTTTTCAAGGTTTAGCCGATGAATTATAGTACATTTCATCGGCTAAATACTACTATAGCCGACGAATTTAGCTATAATTCGTCGGTTATTGTTTTTTTAATTTTTTTTATTAAATACTTTAGCCGTCGAATAAATTAAATTTTTGTTGGTCAAACTGCTGATCCTGGTAGTATAAGAAATTAAATGCCAAATAATATGTTCGAATAACGAGTTTGGCAATGGTTCGCATAAGCATATGCTTCATATGTTAATGGAGGATCATAGCCTCATCAAACTTCATATCATACTTAAGAAATGAGTCATAGTTGGTGAGAGTTGGTGTATGTAACCCAACCCAAATGATAAAGCAACCAACTTTTGCAATCTACGCACTCAGCGTAATTATTGGAAATCATCTAAAAACAATATTTCATATTATGACATAATAGTGATAAAATGGAAATAAACTCATTATTAGAGCAATTAAGCTTGATAATGAAAATAGTAAGAATGATAATGAAATTATCATTTATACCGATGATTACCGTTCATGGCAATGAATAAGAAATTCAATAAGGATGAAGTTTGGGGTGATCTTGGTAAAAGTAATAAAGCTCTAGAAGATGAAAGTAAATCACAAGATGAAGAGGATGTCGAAACTTCACCATGTGATAATACTAAGGTCTCTTTATCTGTCCCTCTTTAAAGAACAATTAAAAAATATTCAAAAGCAAAGAACCTATTTTCCTGATGGAGTTTGTTAATTTGGAATCTCCTGTTTTGCTGATTGTTTATGTTAAGGATGACTTTTTTGATTCTCTGTCCTGTGATGCACTTGATCGTGGGTCACAAAATGGGAGGACCAAGTTCTCAGAGCAAATGAGAAAGGATACCGAAGTATGGAGCTTTTCTAGTGAGGAGCTTTTCTAGTGAGGACCTTTAAGTTGAAGGCTAGTTAAGGATACCGAGGTAGGTATCCCGCTTTTCAATCTTATATTCATACTTAACCGTTTATTTTATAAATATTTATGAGTATATCATTTTTGCAAATTTTCAACTAAATTGAAAATCGTTAAGGCATTCATAAGTGTGATTTACCAATTATGAACTTGAACGGTTCATGTTTAACAGATTTGGTTCTTCCATTGATTTGATGTAAAACTAGTACGTAACGATCACCAATTTGCTTGAAATTTTGTATTATTCATCCACTTATATAAATCTGCAACTTCAACGGTTAAGATGTCAAATTTTGATCAAAAAGTTGGTATAATAAGTAATTAATCAAAAATTCTCAACTTAGAGGACCTCATTAGAACTTCTTACCAAGGTATATATATTCCTCCTCTTGAAAAAGGAAAAAAATATACTGTTATTATTTATAATAGTTTTCATGTTATTTTTGAAAAAAAATTCTAAGAGTCATGGGACTTATGAGTCTTCATTGCTACTGCTGATGCCTTCTACTTGTAAGAGTATTACTGATTCAAATCTCTGTGTAATTGCCATGCCAGACATTTGGACATTCTCTAAGGCATCGGGGTGGAAGAGGTGGTTGATGGAATGGTCGAGGTGAACGTCTTTATACGACCGGAAACGTATCCAGGATATACAGGGGCAATACTTCTTACCCTACCGGTCCTTTTAGTTTTTTTTAATGGACTAACCAACCTGCACAGGCCCATTTCAACAAGGTTACCGCCAAGCCGGCCCAAGTCCCCGCCTAACCCGCATATCCAGTTCGCTTTTTTTAATAGATTGAAGCTGAAAACTTTGACCAGGAGCATCTCGGTTTCACTTTCATAATTTTCACAAGGTTGAAGAAGCAAAACCCACAAGAGAAAAACCGATCCAAACTCGAAGACCCAAAATCAGTGTGAAAGATTAGGAAGTGGGAATGGGGGCGATTCCAGCAGTGAGGTTCCCGATCTTCCGAGCAGTGCGAGTTATCGGAGTGGCAGTGGCGGCTCTTGTCCTCACCTGGACCATACATTTCCGTGGAGGCTTGGCTCTCATCTCTGACAACAAAGATCTCATCTTCAATGTTTGTCTCTGTTCCCCACATCTTCATTTTTGGATATTCAAACTGGGTATGCTTCATTTGCTTATTTATGGGCGTGTTATTGGTTTGTAGGTTCATCCAGTGTTGATGGTGATTGGACTTGTAATCTTGAATGGTGAAGGTAATATTCTCTTCATGTTTCATAGTCTGGTATAATGAACATGGTAGAGTATGACTATGAATGATGAGATTTGGTTTCCGGGTGAATTTTTATAGTTGCGGAGTTAGATTCATAAGTTGAATCTGCACAATGCCAAAGGTTGTGAGAGCATTTTGTTTAGTGTTTGCGCATCAGCTAGTTTATAGTTTCATTTGCTTTCGAAATGGGGATTGTAATTTAATGGGATGATTTAGTTCACAAAAAAGGGCCTTCGTTGAGTTGATAATCTGCATAAAATCTTTATTTCACACAAAATGGACACATGAAGTTATAGGCTTAGTGTGACTACTGAAGATGATTATGAATTACGAATGTCTTATGTTTTTTTCCTTGTTGCAGCCATGCTAGCGTACAAGACAGTATCAGGAACAAAGAGCTTCAAGAAATTAGTTCACATTGTGCTGCAATTCATTGCGTTTTGTTTAAGCATTATCGGTGTATGGGCTGCTTTGAAGTTCCACAATGATAAGGGTATCGACAATTTCTACAGCCTGCATTCTTGGCTGGGTCTAGCCTGCTTGTTCCTATTTACCATCCAGGTACCCTCATAGCTACTGTTTTTGTTCAGAAAATGTGTTCAATGATTACTTCTGTCCAGATTTAACCATCGTACCAATATGTTGTGCAGTGGGCTGCAGGATTCGTTACATATTGGTACCCAGGTGGCTCAAAAAATAGCAGAGCAAACTTGATGCCATGGCATGTGTTTTTCGGTGTTTATATATTTGCACTTGCTGTTGTCACTGTGACTACCGGTATCCTAGAAAAAGCCACATTTCTTCAAGCCAGTCATGTAATATCACGCTACTCAACTGAAGCTTTACTGATAAATTCTCTGGGGATATTGGTCGTTGTACTGGGAGGTTTTGTTATTCTGGCGGTTATTGCTCCTGCTAATAAAGGTGACATTTTCAGAGAATCAATAGAGTAAGCACAGTCGTTCTATCCTGTAGCAGGCACAATTTCACTCTATTTTGACTAGAGGTCTAAAGAAAATTCCTTGTATCAAAATAACATTCCTTTTGATCAGAGTTGATAAGAACTTACTATTTTCATTTTTCATTCTTTGTAATAGCCAAAGCGAATCATTAATACTGAAAGAGGAATTAGAAGCTCATGCTGACGCCCCATCAGCTATGGTGGCACCTCATCTTCCAGACAAAATAACATCGTTTGAATGAAGGCCAAATTAGCTCCAGAATGTACTACCACATTATATGCCCAGGTTGAGCTGAATAATGTATTACCAGAGTGGAATCTAAACCTCTGTATTTTGGCACGGGTATTTTGTTTTGTTCAACTTTCCAAGCATTTGCTACACATTAACACGAAGCCAAATCCAAATGGACGTTTCAAGTACGCCTTCAAAAATAGTCCGAAGAGAAAGCATGAAGTATTACACAGCTTACGGTAACCCTTCAGAATGACCTATGATTCGTACATGGTGATCAAATTATACATGCATCAACTTAAGCATGCAAAACTTTGTAACTAAAATTGACATCAATGTTTGTCACAAGTCAGAGAGAACAAAAGGTCACTAGTCTGAATGTTTGTTAAAGAAGGCTGCTGACACCGAATCCTATTTGAAGTATGCCTACAAATTTTGGTGGGACTCATGAATTGTGATCAAATTCCATGGCATGGAAACACCTTGAGTGATTACATCCATAACTGTTCTCTTCGGTATTCACGGACAATAACAGGTACACTAGTAGGTGGAACCTAAAAACACAAAAATCACAATTCATTTCTTTCCATGATCTAGCTTCACACTATGCAGAGGCTAACCAGAAAATTCAAAATTCACAACCCAAGAGTAAAAGTTTAACTGTTTAAAGGCAAATTCAGAACAATTACTTGAAGAAAATAAATTACTTACCATGCCATAATCTGTGATGATCATTGAAACATAATCGGAAGGCAACGCGTCATAACTGCCAATAACAAATTAAACAGAATTGCCAAATTAGTAAAGGACTTGAGAATCATGATAGAACAGTAAAAATATTGTATGGTTCTTACATCAGATTTAGAGGTTGAAGATTTTCCCAATTAGCTTGATTATTCAAACAAATTTCCTCCATACCAGGAACCTTTGAAATCACATCTGGATCACCTGCCAGAAGTGGAACAATGTCCAAAGCAAGCAACCGGTGAATGTGGTTTATCATAAACTGCCAGAATCAGCATAACCGCAATTTAAAGTTTGGAGTGCATACCGAGTTCATTAGAGCAAATTGAATCAAGCTGTACCCTTTCATGAAACTTGTATGCCTGACAACATACTAATACGGGAACACGGAAAGCATGAGCTACCATAGCAACAGAAGCAGTCCCAACCCTCGAATAAACTGCTCCATTAGACAGAACTGAAGAAGCACCTAGAAAAACTCGAGTAACTTCATGCATGATGTAGGAAGCAGCATTTATATGAGTGTAAGTACAGCTAATCCCCTTTTCCACCAACCTACGAAGTAAACGTTGCCCTTCAAGCTTCGGGCGAGAGTCGACTACCACTACACGAAATTGTTTGCCAAGCTCATGGGCATGTAATAGTAACATTTCAACCGCAGTTGATGACCCATAAGTTAGAAGAACATCACCATCCCTGATTTTTGTAACTGCATGCTTGACTATCACCTTATCTGCAAGTATAATCTTCTCACTGACAAACTGTTCAATATCTGACTGGAGAGATGCTTTTGCTTCTGACTCCGACAGAGTCAAAGGTAGCTTGGCAATTCGACTTTTTAGAAACCTAATCGCATTCCCCATACTGATTGAAAGGGGCCTGCACTCAATTAGAAATGATAGGTAACTACTTATTTTTGCTGTCAAATCCCTGCTAAGGTTTTTCTCAGGTGGTGTCGAGTAGTCCTTAATGGCCTCCTGAAAAGCGTGAAGCATAGCCATGCACCGAGCATTACCACCACATATATCTCCAGTTAAATACTGTAACCCAACCTGGGAATCGGCATCAATACCAAAAGTTATACTTTGCTTGATCACTGTCATACATCATCTATCAAAATGTTCTAACAAAGCTTATATAATCCTGTAGATACCTTATAAACTGCAGGATGCATGGGGTCAAGCTGGAAAAACCTAGACTCGAGATCAGGAAGTTGAGTCCCATGCTCGTATTGAGGCAAATGTCTAAACAGCTCAACCCTGTTCCTCGCCTCAGTTTGCTTAACCACCGACCGCCTTTTCGCCTTCTCCACACGGCTAGTATCATCATACTGCATCCGTGGAGGAGGCACCTCTTTCTTCCTTTCTTTCTCCACCGCATGTTCCCCACCTCCACCCTTCTTCTCAGAAGGGGCCACAGTCAGGGCTTTCCCAGCCTTCTGTGGCTTCACATTCACCGAAGCCGACACGGCAGCGCTAACAACAGAAGCTGCCTTTCCTTCACCTAACAGCACAGTGCAAAATGAAATGCAGTCACTAAATGTGATCAAACACTAAAACAAGCGTATCGAATTCAATAGGCACCTTTCGAAACCGCCTTAGCTGCTCGCTGAGCCTCCTGAATCGCACGCCTCTCGGCTTTTGTGGTCTTCTCTTTCAGCCGCTTCGAATTCAAGCCTTGCTCATTTTCCACTTCCACTGAAGCATTTCCAGCTTTCTCTGCGTTTATTCACTACTTAAATTTCCGGAATCACAATTCAAAACCCTAATCAAACCAAACAGTTGAAACAGTTTACCAGAAAAGCCAGACGGCATCTTCATCAAGCCGGCAGCGGGGACACTACTGGCCTGCACGGCCGCCGCCAAATCAAACCCCCTCCCTGGCAGCGAAGACGACGTCGTCGCAGCCGCAGCGAGAAGAGCCGAGTTCGACCGGAGTGGCCTTCCCGGCGAGAAGGGGAACTCGGCGTCCTTATAGGAAGACGAGGCGGAGGGGGAGGCCACCGGAGGGAAGAGAGCAGGACGGGCGGCGTCGGAGGAGTGACGTGGCGGGGGGATCATGACCGGAGAGAGGGAGTTGCCGGAGGGGGAAATGGAGACGGGTGGGGAGGAGGAGATGGGCTCCGGCGCGGCGAAGAATCCGACTTGACGGACCTTCGGGTCGCTGACGGTGCGCGGTGGTCGCCGTGGCTCCATTTGAGATCGGTTTTGGATTTTGATAGGGAAAAGCTTCAGTAGTGAGTAGAAGAGAGGAAATACCCGGCTTTTAGAAAACGGGTCCAGTAAAAACCGCCAATTTTTTGTTTGTAATTTTTTACATTACCGTCTAAATTTCGACGGTTGCGATTTGTCAATAGAGATTTTGAACAGAGATATTGAAGATTCTTTGCGGTTTCAGAATCTGATTCTATACTTTGGTTCCCTTCGGTCTGGAGCAAGTCAAGATTTTGGAATAATATGATTCAATGCTTAGAGTATCTATATCCGTTCTTTTATTTATTCTCTATCATAGAATATACGGGTATATATCTACAAGCATGTTATAAACACGAAATTGAGCTAACAGTAATGGAATTAAAGTGACAAATAAGAATGTACTCGAATGAATTATATGACATCCAAGATTACAAAGTACATGTAACGCTACAAATCAAAAATATTAACATAGTTTATTCAAAAAAAAACATTAACGTTGTTAGATAGATACGAATGACAAGAGTACAATAATAATTTCGTCGCACATAAACCCTAATCTCCAAGCTGCTCTGTCTTCCTTTAAAATATGACCTCAAACCCTAATATCTTTTAGAGCGATTCCAGCTTCTATGCATCCTTATCATCACCATGGCCTTCAATTTCACATCACTTTCATTCTCATTCATCAAGGAAAACCCTTGCATGATCTATGTTGGGGTTTTCTCCTCTTAGTCAAAGAACCCTACCATAAACTCTGATGCCAGATCTTAAGTCTTATCCATTGACAATATTACGAGATCATTTGAGAATAGACAACGCCTTTTGGGTTCAAAAACACAACTAGCAAGAAGAAGAGACAAGAGAAGTTTCCCGCCATCACTCTTAATCATGCATGTCTTTCTCCTCCCAAGAAGAAGAAAGGACGCCCTATTGGAAAATGTAGCATCAAGAGTTGGAAGAAGATGCCAAAGAAGAGGAAAATGTCAACGTCTGCAGATGCGGTACGGTGGAAAAACCTTGTGTGGATCCTCTTCCCCAACTTGCTAGCCTCAAGGGCAAAGGGGTGTTTTAATTTTTTGGTTATATTTCATGAACAAATACTTGTGTTTTGCCATGCTTTTCACATGGTAACAAGTTTTATTGTCTACAATTTCCCTTTTCTCTTAGGGTTGAACAATTGCTTATAGTTGTATGTTTTTCATATGGAATTATGAGTTTTAATTTTTCTGCACTTAGTTTAGGAATAAATGTCTATGATCTACAATGTATTAGATTGATGAGCCTTAATGTATATGAGGATACAATTCTCATACGAATTAGATGATCTTAATGTCCTCTGTACGCATGGTAACAGATCGATTTGTATTGTACCCATTACATTACATGAGATTATGAATAACAAAATTGTCTTTGATACAAAAGAAAAAATGACAAGAGCACAATGTTACTAATCCTTAGTTCTCTTTCTTTCAGTAAAAGCTTGGGGCAACTGGACCGTTGGAAAGTCCAAGACGAACTTCCACAATTAACTCAAATAGAAGCTAGCTATGTCCTTCACGTACAAAAGAAAGTACTGCATCAGTACTTGACCTTGTTGTGGATTAGCCAAGCTAGCTACTGAAATTAGGGTTTTTAGCAGCACCGGTATCCAAATTTATGTGTCTCGGTCAAAGTGGTACTTATACCGCAAAACCTATCAATGTCGTATCCAAATTTTGATTTCGCTATCAATGTGGTACCTGAAACTAATTTCGTCACGAAACCGTCTATTTGCTGACGTGTCATGCATAAGACCCACTAAAAAATAGATAATGACAACACTAACCCTATTACTTTTGTTAAAACTCATTTTATGTATTTATTTATTTTTATGAAAAACAATTCATCCTCTCCTCTTGCCACCTCTCCCCCACCATCAATCCACTCATCCACACCTCTTCCATCGATCCCCTCCTCGGCAGCCTCTTCCTCATCATCGCAACCGATTCCATTTGATGTAGTAACTTATGCACATTACCAAATAATCCCGGGGCTGAGAATCTCGAGGAGAAGCTTGTTGCCATTGGAGAGGTAGGTGGCCGATGTGTACATGAGAGCGCCGTAGACGATGATTAGGAAGAGGTTGCTGAGGACGGTGGTGGTGCAGGGCAAGAACCCATATGTCTCAACTACCCTTCTTTCCGAATCTTCGCAAACACCGAGCACATTCCGGCAATGATCAGGTGCTCCACGCTTTCTGGGTCCCTACCGAGCAACCCTAGAGCCTCGGCAACATTCTCTTAACCATCCACCTTCCCTTGATCGATTTCAACAACGGCCTAACTCCACCTTCTTCAATAATTAGCTTCCTAAGTTCTCTCTCTTTTAAACCCCCTAGATTCCTGTTCAAAAAAAAAAGATTCATAAACCCTTCTCTCTCTACAACTCCCCCAACTCTCTCAGATTTGTTAAGTGTCATCAGTTTCCAGAACAAAAAAAAACCTTTCCGTTTTTTTGGAGTGTGAGAGATGCAATCCACAAAGGCTCAAACTCCTCGCTGCAGCAGCAACAATAACAATATGAGCAAAATACTCAGTCGCCACCACGTCGAATAGAGCCACTTTTATACATTAATCGAAATGAAAGGTCGCCAAACAACGAACTTGCTGCTCTTCTTGGAAGACCAACACCGCAGCGATGGCAGAGAACTACTCCAGTCAGTCTGACCTCTCAGAAAACAAAGACCACAAACGAGTTGAGGAAGACAAGACGAAACGACCTGACGACGGAGGGAGCTCTCAAGCTCCGCCACTGCGTCGAGACGGAGTAAGGCTGGTTTTGGATCTGTCCGAACTGATCCAACAAATATATACCTAAATAGACGGCTCTCATTTGGCGGTTAAGTAAAATCCAATGGTCTAAATAAATCAGGCTCAATTTCTATTTTTAATAAATTTTTGTGTAAAACCATACTTTCAAAATATTAAAAATAGCTCCGATATTCAAATGATATTCTAAAAAATCCTACAAACTCGTAACGGCGTCTAGTTTAATCATATGAGCTCGAAAGACAAAACTCGACAAACTAAAAATTTGAAATAATTTTCGAAAGCTATTAATAATTTAAAGAATAATAATAGAAATTGAAATAAAAATAACTCAAAAATATTTGTCATGTTTAAAATAAAAAAAATCAATTTTCTGGGATGTTACAGAGGGCAAGGATCTGGTTGCTGGAGATAATGGTGGCAAAGGTGACGTCGCCCGCCACGATTTGAGAGAGAGAAGTAGAGATAATTAGGTAAGGATAGAAATGTAATTTACATGAAAAGAGTTGGAATAGTCACTATCAAACTTTTTAGTCCTAGTGATAATAATTTTCTCATTTTATAGCTAATGGTCATTAGCCTAAAATAAAAGTTTTTTTTTAAATGGTGACCATAATCATTAATCAAATGTAGGAATACAACATGAACAAATCCGTACTCACGAACTACATAAAAAGTGAATCATGCAAAACTACATAAACAGCTCTAAGCAATCTCTATGTCGCAATCATTCCTTGGAGCTCAAGAAATGAGCAAGTAACCAAGACCAAAACTTGTCAGCGTCTGCCAACATATCATTATTGAGTACTTCCGAAACCATCATACGTAGTGGGGGCTACCTCAGAGCATCATAAAATCCTAATTAATGGTCGTGACCAATAATTAAGAAAATACTCTAGATCCGCAAACAGCCTAGACTAAACTAAAAAGTAAAACAACAAAACACTAAAAAGTTAAAAAGCCCATAATGCATATTCCCATAATTTTGTGTGGCTTTTTAATAAATCGAGGAATTTTAGGCTTTACACGAGTCATACACCTAAAATAGACACACTGAGGAATATGCACACAAAATTTGAGGGGATTTGGATTTGATTTTCTATACTAAATAAAACATAAAAAACAGAGAATATAATAAGAAAACGAGAATGATTCTAAGATGAAAAATATGATAAAGATGTGGTTAGGAATTTTGGGAAATTCACCACCACATATACTGAAAAACAATGTAACATAACTAAGATTTCAATTACCAAATCATGAAAATGTTCATTGACAAAAAAAAGTTATGAAAATGTTCAATTAAGAATAAATTGTAAACACACTGCGTAAATTCTTATTACTTTCTTTAAATACTTAAAGCTTCTTTAAATATTTAAAGCAAGATGACGCACCATTACCAAAGCCTTTAAAATAATAGATCAAGGTATAAGACGACTATCCTATCAACATATTATCCTAAACATTAAGAATATCCGTAGAAGTTTGATTGAACAAGTATGCAAAACTAGTGTGGAATATCTATCTAGCATGCAAGTCTCTCTATTTCGTTTCACATATTGTCCATAGGTTTTACTTATTTGAACTAAACCATATTAACCGTTTAGGAGATTAAACAACCTAGATCTAGCCCCAGTTCATGTTCATAATGCTCTATATTGGCCAAACATGAACATAAACAAGCAAAAGTTCTCTATAAAACAAAACTAAATAGACGAATCATAGCTAAACAATTATGAAATCAAGGTTGTGAAACAATGATTATTGCATAATTCGGGGCTTCAATCCTCCACCCCTAACTAAATAATTTAGTCTAACATGGCCGCAAAATCACAATAAACATGGTTTGAAATTAAAGAGTACAAAGGGAAGATGAAAACTATGGAATCGAAGGAGAGTTGATGATGTTGGCGGCTTCCTCTTGATGGACTCTTGTGTGAGGCAGTGGCTCCTTGATGATAATTTACAATAGCACGGCTTGAATTTCGTTAAAAGAAAGAAGAGGAGCCGTTCTGATATAGGGTTTAGCTTTTTATGACCTCCAAGTTTTTACTTCATTTTCAGACTATGTTTCCATCTTTGACTATGATTAATATTTGGGCTTCTTTTTGAACATCTTCCAAATACTATCTGGGCTTGAATTTTGGGTACATGAGAGTACTGATGTCACTCTTTAAAATCATGCAAAAACCCTCAAGAAAGCTTCTTGAAATCCAGCCCAAAAAATGCATCAAACTTAACTGCTGCACAGCTTTTTCAGAATTGCTGATTTTCTGACAAACTTTGGAGCTTCATAACTTCTAGATGTTTTCGTCTTTTTGGATGATTCTTGATTCTGAACTGTAGTACGCAATCAGATCTTGAACTTTGTTGAAGACAAATTCTAGAGAAAACGTCGTCCTGGTGCCGGAAAAAATGCCTTGAATACTGAAGAAAATAAGCAGCATGTAGTTTTTAGCTTTTTGTGTTTGCAGCTTTAGTTTTGGTAAAGTGGTTCCATCGACTTTCCTTGATATTTTTGACTATATGAATGGTCAAACGTTACCCTTGACATTTGTACTTCACATTGAGAGCATTTTTTACATCATTTAAGCTCATATTTACATTATCTTACTTCACGAAGTACTTAAGAAAATAACAAATTAAGTTAAAACGATCTTTTTAAGGAATTAACTATGTAAAAATGGAAAGGTTTAAACCATAAAATCATCACATAAAATGCTCTTATCAGTTACATTCAATATTTACAAGATAAAACTAATAAAAACATAAAGAAACTCCAAGTAAATTTTATGATATGAATGATTTAATGAGTAAAAAAATATATACAAAACTCAATTTTCTTTTTGAAAGGAAACTCAATTTTCTTATTTTGAATACGATTGATCGAGCATCACATTCAAATTCACTTTCCAAGTGCATGCACAGACCAACAAACCAGACCTGATCATGCCAAACTCGGGATAACCTGCCAACACTTTCACAGCTACCAAGTTCGAACCAACCCTTTATAAACACAGCCAATGAAAACACGACACGCATGCAGCCACCCAATGGGAAAAATCCAACCAATCCCCTGGCTCGAGGAAAAGTCATCCCCCTACAATCACACACAGCAAATAAGTAAGTGTAGCACCTGTAAAGTTTGCAAAAACAGATCATATCAGATAATGGGAGATAAGGTTTTGGGCAGAGAAAAGAAAGAAAAGGAAAAGCCTAAAATAGATTAATGGCCATGAAAACGTGAAAAGCAGGCAACTTGGCAAAGGAGATCAGATTTCGTTTCAGGAGGTATGGTATAAGCAGAAAACAACGGTTTCAAGGGGTGCACTGTTTTTTTGGTAAACGTGACTAAATCATAAAATAATATAGACTCGTTATCTATTTATGGTGATATAAATAATGCTCATGGAAAAAAATTTATAAAATACATAGTTTCGAATCATATTATGAATAATGATATGCATTTGATCATTTTTATTACGAGAACCGTAAATATTATTTTGGCAACATACATACGAGAGGATTATTTTTCGTAGTTACCTATCAATTTCTTTCTTCTGAGTTGCTCAAGTGGACCTCGTAGAGTCATACAGATCCTACAAGGCTACAACACTATAATAACAACACACACTTCTCCCATCTTCTGTGAGCATCTTGATTGATTCACAAAATCTCTGAATCTAAACCAATAGCCAAACAGCCTTGACCCTTGAGCCTTGTCCAGCACTGAGCTCTGAGCAGTTCCAATTCTCTAACCCTTTTTCTGCATTATCATCTCAACTTACAAGTAACATATCCATAGACTTGATGAACTGCTTCAATGAGAATGCAAGCGATTCAAATTCCAAGTTACCTTCTTCACGGTACAAAGGAGTAGTCCCGCAGCCTAATGGCCGTTGGGGAGCGCAGATATACGAGAAGCACCAGCGAGTATGGTTGGGAACGTTCAACGGAGAAGAAGAAGCAGCCAAGGCCTACGACATTGCTTCACTAAGGTTCCGAGGCCTCGACGCCATCACCAACTTCAAACAATCCTCATTGAGCACCACCGTAGATGATCACGAGGACGAAACCTTCTTCCTGCAGTCACATTCCAAGGCCGAAATCGTCGACATGCTTCGAAAACACTCCTACACAAATGAGTTAGAGCTCTTCAAGCATAACAATGTTGGCATGAGAACGCAATACCGTGACATTGTTCATACTCAGAAGGAATGGCTGTTCGAGAAGGTGCTGACACCAAGCGACGTGGGGAGGCTGAACAGGTTTGTGATACCGAAACAACAAGCCGAGAAGCATTTTCCGGTGATAGATTCTGAAGCTAAGGGAGTGTTGCTAAATTTCGAGGATGATTTGGGGAATGTGTGGAGGTTTAGGTATTGTTTTTGGAGTAGTAGTCAGAGTTATGTGTTGACAAAAGGGTGGACACGGTTTGTGAAGGAGAAGAAGGTGAAGGCAGGTGATGTGGTTAGGTTTCATGGATCAAGTCGCATGGGAGATGATAAGAAGCTGTTCATAGAGTGTACGCCAAGAAACATCAACTACGAGGTGTTTGGATACCCGGAGATGCATAGTCCGATCGATGGGCCGGTAATGGCGCCGGTTCAAGATCACGATGGAGTGGTAAGGTTGTTTGGAGTTAACATTGAAAGCAACATTTTAGACAGTAGCACATATAATTGCTTTCAATATATGTAACAATGTTCAACGTAGCATATAAAACAAATTGTCTCAGGATGATATAGTTTCTTTTTCTTTGTATTGTTAAAAAAGAAGGAGAATTTCAATATATGCAACAATGTTCAACGTAGCATATAAAACAAATTGTATCAGGATGATATAGTTTGTTTTTCTTTGTTTTATTAAAAAAGAAAGAGAAAGTCCTCATCCCATCCTCTGTGTAATCATGATAATATGTTATGGCATCCCATTCTCTATGCAATCATGATCATATGATATGACTCCAAACTGGGTTCTTGTTGTATTTCGAGCATTTCAATTTTCAACCAACCAAATATGATGTATGATTTTCGACTCAAAAGAAAACGACTTATTGCAGAATAGTTTTTTTAAATAAAAAGAACCGGCTACTCTTGCTCGGCCCTGTTTATTATATTGCTAGTAAAAATAGTTTGCATCGAGAGTGGGCATAAACCAGATCCCCAATTTACATTAGAACAAACACTCATATAATAGTTTAACGTATTATGTTGTCAAATTTATCTGGTCATTATTCTTTCTCGGCTTCAGTCTTCAAGTATCACATTGATATGTTCAAAATTTTGGTATGAAGTTGGCCTTAACAAAACAGTTGCTGAAGTTTTTATCCGAAATATCCTGTTAGTAATTGCTCTGAGTTCTGAAGATCGGGTCTTGGACTAAGTAGAAACTCCGGCCTGTGCGAAGTGTTTTGCAGGGCCCAACACTAATAGGGACCTCAACTGATGTCCAGTCAGGCCCAAGACAGTGATTTGGAGGTTTGCGCAATGCTCAAGAAGTAGACAACTTCTTGTGGGGCTAGATCAGGCAGGCGAGGAGACATCAAGAGGAGTTTCACATCGGGCACCATCGACGGCCATCACTTCTTTTGGGAAAGGAGTGGATGAAGTACTTGCGGACCATGTTATTCGAGGGTGAGATGCGTCGAGTTACATGGAGTACCTCATCAACTGGAGAGGTTTGCCCGATTCGAAAACAAACTGGGAACCCGGGGACTCGTTGTGGCGATTCCAGGATGAGATCTGGCACTACAAAACTGAAGGTGCGACTAGGGCTTCGCGAGCTTAGGTGGGGAGAGTGTGACACCCCACCGATTCATATAGAGTTTCCTTGAGCATCTTTGAGGCAAGGATGACTCAAGGAATGTTTGGGGGGAGAACAAGAGCATTTTGGAGTCATCCAAAATATGTTGGAAGGTCTTGAAAGCTTCTAGAAGAATTGGGAGGAATTTGGAGAATTTTCTAGTCTTGGGGACACTCTAGAACATTCCGGAACTCTCTAGAACTCTTGAGAGGTTTATGGGTCAAGACCACTCGAGCAAGCTCTATAATACTCAAGGCGTTGCTAGAGAAGTATGAAAGTCTTTAGAACCTTAGAAGAGGTTCATTAGTGTAGAGCACTCTAGACTTCTCTAAAATACTCGGGACATCTCTTAGAGTACTTGTAAATATCCTAGAATTCTCTAGAATCTTAGGCTAGGGAGAGTATTTCTATAAATAGGGAGGCACCCCTCCCATCTGTGCATAAAGAGTTAGATAGCATTCCAAGCATACTTGTATAGGCTTTGTAAGTTTACTTAGCTTAATACAAGTTTATCTATCAATGTTCTTCTTGTTTTAATTCCGTGGTTCTAGCCAAGGCGTGCACGCAAGTAAGGTTGACTTAGTGTTGGGGAGCGTTAAGGCTGCACAAGTACTTTGAGAGGAAAGTAAGCTCGTGACAGTGGGGAGAGTAGGATACTTTTACTGTGCGGTAGAAAATAATGATTACGAGTGAAATGAGTGGACATGATGATTGTGGCTTTACTCTAGGGTAAAATAGAGTTTAGGGGATCACGACAGTTCAATAGCATTCGTTAATTGTGAACTATGTTGCACGAACATGGAAATGGCGACACGACACGGTGCGATATGCCGACACGACAAAACTTAAAAACTGGATCGGATATCCGACACGGCTAAGAAAATTATATGTTTATGTATTTTTAATAAATAAAAATATACTAAAATATGAAATTAAAATTGAAACTGAAAATATACTAAAAATTGAAATTTAAAATATACTAATATATAAAATTGAAAATATGTGTGCGACTGCGACTCTTTACTCTCATTTAGATTTTGGCATTTTTCTTTCTTTCTTTTCTAATTAAAAATAAATAAAAATTGATGACGTGACTTGTTAGATATGAGGTGACGTGTCGGTCAACGAGTTCAAAACATGTTTAAAAAGTCAATATTTTAATTTGGCATGTGGGGCGTATGTCCGGAGTGTCTCACACTCCGAAACTTTACTCTTTTAGAGTGTCCGAGCAACATAGATTATGAAAGATACCACATTGCCAATGCTATCAAATTTGTGGACGGATAAGATTTTGAAGATTTTACAGACTAATCACAATATTTATACCAGATTGAACTACGTCATCATATGTGGATGTTACAAATGATATGAGACTATAGTTATTGTATTTAAATCATCATTAGCTTTTTTATTTATTTTTAAGAATCACGACTAATATATACAATACTGCCAACTTACGACATTTTAATATGCTATTTATTTTAGTATTATATCATTTGGTAAAACAATTTCTATGATAAACGGTCGCCTGCTTCGGTTGTCATTGTGCCAAAGCAATGCTTTTGTTTCGAGGAAGAAATCTATGGGAATTAGAAAATCAGTAAACCTGCACAAAAACTGATCAAACTTGCTTGAAGTTAGGGGTGGGATCGGTACGGGACGGGTCGGGATTTGACCTATCTCGATCATGATCCCGAAGTTAATATAGTAATCCCGATACCGATCCCGATCCCGAAATTCGGTACGGGACGGGTCGGGATTCGGGACATGTCAGAACCAATCCCGATCCCGAAAATATGCAATTTTTAGTTCTAAATAGCTACATTCTACTAAAAATTCGGGACGCATTCGGGACGGGTCGGATAGAGCCTATACCGATCCCGACCCATTTAAGAAATTCGGGATCGGGACGTCGTATCTGAAATTTTTGTCCCGTCCCGTTCGGTATCGGTACGGGATGGACGGGTTCGGGATCGGGATTTCGGGTCCAAATTCCCACCCCTACTTGAAGTGCAATCAAGCAACTAAGCTGCAGATAACATTTACCAAACAATTAAAAAAATACAAAAGCAGTTGCGCATCCAGGGAATCGAACCCTGGTCAGTACCGTGGGAGGGTACTATGATACCACTACACCAGATGCGCTTGCTTGATGGCAATTGTGTGTTCTGATTTATTTGAACCTGATTTGTATTGGATCAATTTAATCGCCTTTGATACGAAGGTTGTGGTTTATTTTCACTTGAGTAAGCTTCTTAATTCTTTATTTTGAGGTACATTCCAGTCCTGCAAGGCTACACCGGCCAGTGGGATAGGCTTCATTTTATGACTCCTTGACATTTAAGTTGAGACTTTCGGGTTGCTTATCTCCATGGCTGCATGCTTTGTCCTAGCCACTGTGTTTCCCACCATGAAATATACCCCATTACCTCACTTTTCCAACTTCTTCACACGTTTATTTCCTTTGTCAATTCCCAGTTTCATCACACCTTCACAATGAGCTTTTCTAGTGAGAACCTCTAAGTTGAGGACTTTTCGGTTTATCCCGTTTTTCGATCTTATATCCACATCTTAACCGTTCATTTTATAAATATTTATGCGTAGATCATTTCTGTAAATTTTTAACTAAATTGAAAATCGTTAAAGCATTCATAAGTGTGATTTACCAATTATGAACTTGTTTATGTTTAACAGATTTAGTTCGTCCATTGATTTGATCTAAAACTAGTACTTAACGATCACTAATTTGGCGGAAATTTTGTATGATTGATTTATTTATATAAATCTACAACTTCAACGGTTAATATGTCCAACTTTGATCAAAAAATTGTCTAATAAGTAATTAATACAAAAGTACTTAACTAATTTGACTCCAACGTCTATTTCATTCATTATGTATTCACCCAATAAATCAACGTGACCGAATTGATCTCCATCCTCGTATACTTCCATTCCCTAGCTCTATATAAACACCGTCCTTCACTTTCGACTCCACCAAACCTTCTTACTAGTTCATTCCATTCATAAGAACACCATCGACTCTGCAATGGCTTGCTCAAGCTCCCCAAGACCCAGTTAGTCTTCTCATCTTTTCTCTTACTCCATTCGATCTTTCAAACACTATCGTTCAATTGTTTCATATTCTTATTGATCTTTCTGTAACCAAAATGTGTTTGTTTCTGCAGCAAAAGTTCAACAGTTCCATGTGTATGAGATCAACGGACGTGACCGTTCGAGCCCGGCTTACCTTAGTCTAAGCCAGAAACCTGCACATTCGTTGGGAGATCTCGTGCCCTTCACTAACAAAGTAATTTCTTTCATTCATTAGCTAGTGATTTATTCATTACTAGTCTCTTGACACACACTATGTGCGTCCATGGAAGCCTTTTACATGCGCTAATTGTTTGGTGTTTGGTAAATTTTGTTACAGATATACACCGGAGACCTTGAGAAACGCTTGGGAATTACAGCGGGACTTTGCATTTTGATTGAAAGCAAGCCGGCGAAGAAAGGCGACCGATATGAAGCCATGTACAGCTTCTATTTCGGGGACTATGGTCACATTTCGGTTCAAGGACCTTACTTGACATACGAGGACACGAGCTTGGCCGTGACCGGTGGTTCGGGGATATTTGAAGGAGTGTATAGACATGTGAAGCTGCATCAGATTGTGTTTCCTTTCAAGATCTTGTACACTTTCTACTTGAAGGGGATTGAGGACTTGCCTGTGGAGCTGACAGCTGGGAAGCTTGTGGAACCAAGCCCCAGTGTTCAGCCCAGCCCTGCTGCTAAGGCTTGTGAGCCCCAAGCTACTGTCTGTAACTTCACTGACTAGTTCATTGACGGCAAATGATCGAAAGGACATGGATTAGATGGATTGCCTTCACCTTGTGTGGGTTTATGCTATAATAATGCGAATTCGAAGGCTAATAATTCAGTTTTACTAATGTGTTTTCCAATGCATTGATCATATAATATTTGTCATCTAATTATGCATCTACTGAACAACCCATAGGGACACATTATGCTCAAAATTTGAAAAACATAGCTAAGTACTTCAATATCTTATGGTTGTCATGAGTTTTTCCTCTACTAAACCCGGAATAACAAAAGAAGAGTCCGTAAACATGTGAAATTGAAAAAAAATTTGTATGCACGTCGTGTATATACACGGTACAATCTTAGTCATTCATAAAAAGTCATATGTTTGACCACCCATGTATCAATATTACATCATCTAATCTCAACCGTTCATCTATGTCGTGTAAATACACAACGGTGTATTGAAGATACACCGCGTGAAAATTGCTACAAAAATAATGGTGTTTTAGAACACCGACCATTTAATTGTTAGGTGGTTCCAGTTTTAAAGTCCAAAGATTCATCGCACATGTGTAAGTCATGTACGTGTCCAAATGTCTTGTACCTTTTTAGATGTGAACTTACACCTCATTCTAACTTATTTTCTGATGTGAGACTCTGTTAAAAACACAACTCTACATACAGTAAAATTTTAATAATTAAATGTTTCTCGATTAAAGCTACAAAAATAATGGTGTTTTAGAACACCGACCATTTAATTGTTAGGTGGTTCCAGTTTTAAAGTCCAAGTCCAAAGATTCATCGCACATGTGTAAGTCATGTACGTGTCCAAATGTCTTGTACCTTTTTAGATGTGAACTTACATCTCATTCTAACTTATTTTTCGATGTGAGACTTTGTTCAAAACACAACTCTACATACAGTAAAATTTTAATAATTAAATGTTTCTCGATTAAATAATAATTGTATCCTGTCTTGACTCAGGATCTATTCATATTACTAGGTATCTCGCTAAATATATAGATAATAATTTTTTAGACTCCATATAAATCATATAAAGTAATAATTAATTAAATAAATAAATACTAAAAAAATAATGAAAAATATTAATAATTGATCATATATAAATAAGAGAGCAAATAATGTTCATAATACAAATTAAGAAAACTCTTACCAATTTTAATTTCTTATTATAATTATTCTTATAATATCTTTATATATTTCTTTATTTTTTCTTTATATTATGAAAAATTAATAAAAATTTCAAGAAAACTCTTTACGATAAATCTTTAATAAAATAATAATTTATTTATTTAATTATTAATAAATAAATAATTAATAATATAATAATTTTTCATCATATATCTTTGCACAATTATTAACCTCTCTAATACAAATTAGCACAGCCAGTCCAACCCCACTAATTAACATCAATAGTGATATAATAATAATAACCACGTTTTGGATAACAATGCTCCGACTCTTCTAACATCTCTCCACCACACCAAAACGCCTCTCATGGTGGTTGTCCAAGCCTCCAAGCTCAGCCTCCCCTCCTCCACTCACATCACCTCCCTCCTCTTCGAACCCACCTCTCTCTCTCTAGCTCTCATGCACTCCGACTCCTCTTTCTCTCTCTACCCTTCTCTCTCTTCTTACTCTTCCCTCCCTCCTCCCCAAACCCTAATCCTCCCCCCTTCCTCCTCCTCCACTTTCCTCCTCCTCCAAAACCCTAACCCTAATCCCAGTAGGGTCCTCTTCATCGTCTCCGGCCCTCACCGTGGTGGGTCCCAGGTCCTCCTCAGATTCTATGTTTTAAACAAGAAGACCCAATTTGTGAAGGCTCAGGTGGTCTGCACCCAGAAAGATCTCACCTTTGACACCAAATTGGGGGTTTTGGTGGATTCCCATCATGGGGTTTCTGTTAGGCTTTCTGGGTCTGTTAATTTTTTCGCAATGTATTCGGTTTCGGCATCCAAGATTTGGGTTTTTGCTGTGAAAGATGTTGATGGTGGGGCAGTGAAGTTGATGAGGTGTGCTGTCATTGACTGTTGCAAGGTTGTGTGGTCTATTAGTGTTTCGTTTGGGTTCTTGATGTTGGGGGAGGATGATGGAGTGAGGGTTTTTAATCTGAGGCAGCTGGTCAAAGGAAGAGTGAGAAAGTCTAAGTCTAAGGCTTTGAATTGTAGTTTGGCTAATGGAGTGATTGGGGACAATGTGGTGCATTGTGAAGCTGGGGATTGTGGGAGTAAACATGGTAGTGGAATATGCAAAGGGGGTTGCGGTGGTTACTTGTGCCAGAAGACTGATAAGAATTCTGTCTCTGGTAAGCATACACATTCTGCCGTTTGATTTTATTTTGGGTAATGTTTTGGGTACATTTGGTAATGCATTCATACTTGTTGAGTTAGTCGCTGTATCCTAAAAATTTGTTCAAACTGATCAGAGTGGTACGATATAGAGGGTTAGATGATGATAAGTGTGTTTCCTTCTTCCAAATGCTCTTTTTTGCTGAGTCAAGGATAGACTTGTTTTTTACTTCCTATTTAAGTTAGAGTGTTGCATGATGAGCTATGTCGACATGGTATATGATATTTATGCAATGAGGGTATTATCACTGGGTTTGGGAGAGCTTATAAACTCCTTTGCTTTTAAGCATCAAATGTTTTGATGTTTGGTAAGTCCAAAAATAAGCTACTTCTTAAAAAAGTATAAAGTGTTTTGAGGGAAAAAGAAGAAGCTGCAAACACTCACCTTCTGCTTATAAGCTAAAAGTCAGCTTATATCTTATAAGTCCAGCTGCACCAAACCCAGTCATGTTTGGACATTATTTCCTTAGTTTGAATATAATATAAAGTAACTACAATACCAAATATTCTGCTCTCCCCCCACATTTACTTTGTTGTTGGCATACCCACCTAAACAATTATGTTGGCTGTTATTATATTGATATATTTCTGAAGTTACGTGGGGGTCACTTGTTGTTTGCTTCATTAATATAGTTTTATAAGAATTAATTAGGAAAAAATTAAGGCTTAACATATAATTAAGTAGGAATTGTACATGATTAGTATTCACTGTAGATTTATAAGTTGTTTGCATATGGCGGGTCATCTTGAAATTGATGGGAGGTAAAATGGGATCTTAGAGTTGGGTTTTCCCAGGGCATTAAAGTATCAGATCAATGAGTGAGTAGGAATGGTCAGGCCTTTATTTTTCTCAAATGTGATCCGGGTAGAGTTTCCTGCCTCTTAAAATCGTAGGGCTCAGCGAGAGGACCAGATTCGACTCTGGGTCTGCGAAGCGGGATTTGAAAATTTTGGGTGTAAAAAAAAACTTTTTAGTATTGAGGTTTTTGGTCAGAGGTCTTAACCATAGAGTCCTCTGTCAAAAGGCCATGGAGTCCTGGGTCCAGAAAGAAATTCATCCAATTCTCAGTGAGAACTTTGATTATAAAGGGGGATAACTGGTTAAGCTTAGCAAACATGGTGTGATGATTTGTTGTTTTTTTTTGAATGAGTGAACTTTGTAATCCCCAAGATATAGAGGATTTAACCAAGTCCCAAGGGTCTATATTTGAAGTGACCTCCTTACCGGGCCTGTTTTTTGATGTTACTATGTTGAACTCCTGCTATTTAGACTCCAAATCTCGGGTGTTTTTATTTTCTTGAAGTGCCATGGTCCCTAACTTTATGTTTGTAGATCGCCATATCCCTTGATGGCTTCATTGAATCAATCACATGGTGTAATTGACTTTAGTTGAGCATGTTTCTTGCACATGCACTACTTAAACAGATTTATATGTTTATCTGCATCTGCAATTTACACTGACAAATTGTTTTTTAGGTATATCCTTTTGACAAGGACATGGGTGCTACTCATTTAAGCAAGGTGCTGTCCTTTGGTTAAAATCATAACTGCCTCTAGATGGTAAATACTGATTAGACATAAAACTCTAGATAGGGTCTATCTTGCATTTCCATATCACTTGAAATCTCTAGCTTGCAGACTGATCATTGACTTTTTCCTTTAAGATAATCTATAATTTGGGAGATAGCTTGGTCACCATATAATTGCACATGTCTATTATAAATTTAAGTGGATTCTATTGATTCGTTGTCTTAGATTCGTATGAGTTTGTTCTCCCATTCACTGATAGGCTTGTCCGACTAACTGTGTGTTTCTACCTTGTAGTGAAGCAGAGGTCTGTTACACTGAAACAAGGCTCATGTGAAGACGGAGTGTGTTTTGCGGCATTCAAGGGCAAGGAGTCAGAAACCTCTAAATCAAGAAGGATATCGATGAAGGCCATTTCCATTGACGCACTGTCCCCTAACAAATTTTTAATCCTGGACTCAGATGGAGGTTTACAGATTTTGCACCTTTTCAGCCCCGTAATTGGATCAGATATAACTACTTTCATGCAGCAGTTGCCTAACACTATGAAAGTGCAAAAGGTGGCTGTTCTTTCTGAAATAGCTGCAAGTATGCTTCTTCTCTCCCTTTCATGTTATTTATTTTACCTTTGCTCCACTGAAGGTCTCTTAAACTTCCAAGGAATTATTGATGTAAAAGAACTTGATGATGGTCTATGCTTTTTGCTATATGGTGGTTAGAAAATTTTAGTGATTGAAACACTAAGCTATTGCAGCTCACCAGAATTTTAGATATATGAATTTTGACCTTTCTTCAACTGTAAGGTCACTCACTATTACGTTTTGCAGGAACACAATCGGTTTGGGTGTCAGATGGCTACAACTCTGTGCAGATGATGGTGGCATCCGACATGGATATTGCAGTTAGCGGGAATGATTTAAATGAGAGCAAGGAAAATCCGATGCATATCACAGGTTCTCATCGGACCATAAATTGCTTTTTAAATTTCATGGTTTAAAATTCCAAATATGGTCATACTTTTAATCTTACATGTCAAAGAAACCTCTTCATAAATACAGTCATAAAATTCCAAATATGGTCATAGATTACTCTGAGATGAAGTATATCTGCGCAGTTGTATTGAGTGGTGTTCTATGGTGGTTGAAACTTCTTCATGAAGTGTCTGAACCCCATGATACCCTAATCCTAAGGGTCATATCCTTCTTTCTTTTTTCCTTAAATTCAAATTCTGTTGCCTTATATAATCAATTTATTTTAGAAGTTTTTTGTGATTTTTTCTCTGTTAGTTGGTCTCACAATTTTCACTGGGGAAAAGATTCAAGACCTTACTCCATTGGCTGCAAATGCTGTTTTGATTCTTGGACAAGGTAACTCATTGTTTCTTCATTTACATTACTTTGCGATCTTTGCCTACAAAAATTGTTGGACATCCAAGAATTGATGACTTACTGAATCGGGTTTTTCATACTCTATAAAGTAAAATTTTTATATTGAAATTGGTGGAAGGACCAAAGCTTTATAAATATGCCCAAGCATCTTTTTAATGTTTATGGTTTATAATTTCTTTTCTTCTTTGAGTGTCATAATTTTTCTCATATTTCAGGAAACTTGTACACATATGCGACCTCTTGAAGTTTCTCAGTATACCTGTTTATTCTATTGGTGAGAATCCTGTCCTAGATGATTCCCTCTTCGTTTAAGTTTTCCTGTGGCTCTGGTCTAAGCACTTGTCGTTTTAGAACTTTGCAATTCCAGGCGATATTAATTGAGCTGTACCAGCTTGATGGAGGTTCTCAAGTAATGTTTTATTTAAACAGTAAGTGTTGAAACTATAAGTTGGCAAATAGATGTATGTTTGTGTGTATTCTTTTTGGAGCCAACTCTTAGTTGCTTTCTTAGGTGCCATTCTTGCTCTATTGGATACTTTGGTCCATGATCCTATACATTATTTTGTTACTGAATTCAGGAGCTGCAGTTTTCTCATTTATCTAAAAGTGGACAAGACTGAATGCTGAGCTCTTTGAAGGTACGTACGGTCATAAACCTTTCTTGGTAGCTGTAACAAAGTTAATTCTGGCTTGCTTGTCCTGCATGGCAATCCAGAATAGAATCCGTAAGAGAATGAAAGAAGATAGTAGACTGGTCTGGTTTCATAATGTTTAACTTTATCAGTTGGTTTCCATCCCTGTCATTGGATGGTTTGAATCATACAGCTGAGAGCATCCTCCTGCAAAATATTTTCTTCCTTTTCAGGTAATATGAAACCGGGACCAGTTTGGTGCCTGCCATTGCTTTCCAAGTACCGAAGGTCGAGTTTTCAGCAATCAAAGCTCTTCCATTGTTCTACCTGATCCATGAGCAACAGCTTTGTCATATGTGAGATTATTTACTGTTGGATGCTCAAAGTTGCCTCATGCGGAGCGCGTCTCTATGCCATGGTGGTCAATTGGAGAACTGAACTTACATTTGGCCAAAGGTAAAGAAAAGCTTTTTGTTGGCTTTGCAAGAAGGTTTCTAGTAATTCACTAACTTATGAGACTTTAGCCCTTAAAGCTTGTAGTCTAAAATATCATACAATGAGACTTTCTGATAATTCACCAACTTATCAGTTTTCACCAACACATTAACTTGGTGAGTGAAAGCGCATGGTGGTTCTGGTTTCCTTTAAATTTTTGCTGCTTGTGAATTTGTTGTGTCGCTTTTGAAGTAAGAAAGTACATGTTATCACTCTTGCTTACATATGTCTGCATATTCATCCTCTGCGAAGGTAGGTCTGGTTTATAAATGTGCCGATAGATGAAAAATTTCTTCTCAATCTTCTCAAAGCTTATGGCTTTGGATTCATCTCTTCTGTTGAACAAGTAAATTGAGGTATCGATGCATTGAGTAGACTGGCTTCATGCATTGATACTAAATTTGTTTGCCATGATTGATTGAAAAGTGGTATATGTTCTTGACATGAGAAGGCTTTTGAGATTAAATGAAGTTTGGGGGAGGGGGGACCTTGCTGACGCTATTGAAACTTGAAACCTACTTTGCATACAGATGAGACAAAACTGGGGACTGATGACAGGTCCCCCCATATCCCTTAATTTGAGGACTGCCACACTTGGATTATACATATCATGTAAACATGCACCAGCACATTAATTCCCACCATTTCTTGCTGCTATCCACTCTTTCTTCTCCATCCAGCCCAGACTGAAAGCTACTCTTCATTGGATATCTGCAATCATCAACTCGTTATAATTCATAACCATAAGGTTTGCTTAAGCGCGAGATAGCCGTGCGGGACAAAACGGGATGAAACGGTGACAACTGTCTGATCTTTAATGAATTGATTATGTCCGTTTGATCAATTCATTAAAGATCGGACGACTGTCGTCGTTTTGTCTCGTACGGCTATCTTGCCTGAGCAGCCTTGTCATAACCCTATCTGCAAAAGCAAAGTTTGGATGTGAACACCAACATTTGGTTTTTGTTCTTGCATCAGAGCATTTTAAGGACTCATACATGGCAGAGATGCTAGAGGTGGGAATTGATTTGAATTTGTGAAATTTTGAGATAAACAACCACATCTGGCTGTTTTAGTGAAGACAATGACTTCACGCTTCAAAAGTTCAGTGTCATGATATCTTTGCCCAACACACCACCAACGTTTATTGAGCAACATTACACTTCTGATCATGTATTTGGTTCTCTTTCTGAAAGATGTAATGCAAGATAACATGTCTCAATGACGCGACAACGAGAATAACTAAGAAGCAACTGTGCATATATCATACCTAGAGCAGTTCATAGTTTCATACAATTACAGGGTTAATACCATTTGGTCAAATCTGTTTCTAAGTAGGAAAATGCAAATATTGCCTGTGTTTAGTGTTTACACTTCTACATATCTCTGCACGCTTCTTCCAATTTGGACCACATTTTCACAATTTGATCCAATCACTTTGGTCCGGCTTCATTCAAATAGTTTCCCACCTAGGAAATGCTTTGTTGCAGTGATAGAGATAAATCATTCACATTCAAATGCTAGATTGGGTTGTACCAAAGTTCAACACATTCATTAATCATTAGTTCATTACCAATGCGTCTTTTCTTGAGCAATACTACAATGAACACTGTGACCCACGGTTATAGAGATTGCTCTAGATTCTTTGACCAATTATACTTTGATGCAGAAACCTCTCAAATGCTGCCTGTACACAGAATGGTGAATAGTCAATCATACATCAACCTTCTGCATTTGCATATAGCATATTGGTGAAAAATTCAATGTATAATTCATGTGCCGTGAATGTAAAATTTTAAGGAGAGTGCTATATACACATTCAACTAAAGGTGTGTTAGTCACGTTATTTATTATTGGATAAAAGATAAGAAACAACACATACATAATTTTTATGCATGTTTACCCTCTATTGCTGATTCAGATTTTCGTTGAACCCTTTCTAGGCCAAGAGAGGAGATATGCGAACCTATGTGAATGCACAGCCATATAGACGGATAATTGAAAGAAATATCTAAGAAGAAGACAAGGTGCATATGCCTTTGGGTTTAGAATTAGAACATGAATTTCAATTTTTACTTGGAAGAACAATAAACGTTTGGAAATTCGAACACAGAACGAAACTCTTATTTGAATAGAAATTTTTCCTAGTCACCGTTTTAGAAGTTTTGAAAATCTGCCTCGCACGTTACAATTTTGACCTTTGCTTCCGACGCGGATATGGTTTAATGATTATCAATTTAGCTGAAAATTTGTAGAGATGATCTAAATATATATAACTAGAATTTGAATGGTTAAGATGAGAAAATATGATCAAGAAGTGGGTCAAATAATGAATTGTGTTCCTTAACTAAGGAAATGACGTCCGTTATATAAATGTACCTGTATATATATGGTAATTAAGAAAAGTGGGTCAAATTAAGGAAATCAGCATCAAATTTATGGTAAGAACATCATATGCTAAGGATGTTCTTACCATAAATTTAGTGTTGTTTTCCTTAATTTGACCCACTTTTCGATCAAATTTTATCTGACAGGACCCACCCCGGGTTAAACCCCTTTTACCCGAAGTAAATCCTGCGGGGACCACCTCAAGGGAACTTCTTACCGAAACCCCCTTGAAATGGCCAACCCTTCCTACTAAACTAACTAAACCGGGTTAGTCAGAGCAGTCTACAGAGAGGATTACCCCAAAGAATTTCAAACAGCAACGGAATGGTCGACTATGCCTCGACTCTCGTACGCGCTCGACCTCCTCTCACGAACCCTGCATCACTGGGCATTTAAAAACGAAAGGCCCAGGGGAGAAACATTTAAAAACTGTTAGAGTGAGTGGACGAAAATCAAATATAAAAGCTCCATTTCCTGTAATGCTCTCCCAAAAGTATATCAATTTAAAAATCATTTATGCATGCCCACAGTTACCAAATTTCCGCAAATGCATGATAAGATAAACCAGCAAGGAATATGGGAAGAGAAATGTTCACCAAACATAATAAGTCTGACCTCTCAGACTAGGGTCGGAGCTAAGAGCTCTAGTAGCGCCCTCACGCTACGCTATGCTAGCTAGATAAATTAATACGGTCAACCCTTATAATATCAACCTGACCTCTCATGACAGGACCCACCCCAGGTTAACCCCTTTAACCCGAAGTAAATCCTGCGGGGACCATTTCAAGGGAACTTCTTACCGAAACCCCCTTGAAATGGCCAACCCTTCCTACTAAACTAACTAAACCGGGTTAGTCAGAGCAGTCTACAGAGATAATTACCCCAAAAAAAATTTTACGCAGCAACGGAATGATCGACTATGCCTCGACTCACGTACGCGCTCGACCTCCTCTCAAGAACCCTGCATCACTGGGCATTTAAAAACGAAAGGCCCAGGGGAGAAACATTTAAAAACTGTTAGAGTGAGTGGACGAAAAGCAAATATAAAACTCTATTTCTTTTGATGTTCTCCCAAAAATGTTTCGATTTAAACATCATTTATGCATGCCCACAAATACTGAATTTCCCACAAATGCATGACAAGGTAAACAACCAAAGAGTATGGGAAGAGAAATGTTCTCAAACATAATAAGTCTGACCTCTCAGACTAGGGTCGGAGCTAAGAGCTCTAGTAGCGCCCTCACGCTACGCTATGCTAGCTAGATAAAATAATACGGTCAACCCTTATAATATCAACCTGACCTCTCAGGCTTGTCTGACCTCTCAGACCAGGGTCGGAGCTAAGAGCTCTAGAATATGTGATAACGGTCAACCCTTATAATATCAACCTGACCTCTCAGGCTTGTCTGACCTCTCAGACCAGGGTCGGAGCTAAGAGCTCTGGTTAAAGTGGAAATGGTCAACCCTCATAGTGCACTACGTAATTTGCCTGACCTCTCAGGCTAGGGTCGGAGCTAAGAGCTCTAGTAGCGCCCTCACGCTACTCTAACTAGCATATTTATTGGTCAACCCTTAAAATAAAAAAATTCATAACAAGACAATAATCAAATTCTCTTCCCAAAACAATTAATTAAAACAATTCCTTGTCATATATGCATAAAACCAATTTCCAACGAAGTCTCGGGTTCAAATCCATTCGAAGGACGGCCATCACCGTCTATAACCATTTTCGGGAGAAATAGAAAATTGAGTAATAATGTAAATACTTCACGCATAAGTGTCAATATCTCAAACCATAGTAAAAATCTTTAACCGAGGCTCCCGCTAAACTTTAACCAAATAAAATCGTTCAAGAACCCGAGAAAGATATAATTCTCGAAAACCATCATAAAACCATGCAATTAACTCAATAATTAAAGCATGCATTTATTTAAAATAATATGTCCACTCACAGTACTATTGCGACCTTCCCGCTCGGAAAGCTCCTCGAGCGACACCCTCGAACTACCCGCGTAGTCGAGCCCGTCTCACGTCCGACCAGAGACTGTACAACAAACCATCAAATTAGTCAATCACGGTTGACTTGGTCTTTTCCTAGTTTGACCAGGAATTTCCTATTTTGACCACATGTTGACCAAGTTCCGTTTTATGGCACTTAACCTTTTTAACTTTCTTTCCCGGTCATCGACTCCTTTTCAATTTACCGAAAGTCCGACTCAGCTTCCGAACTTTCCTTTATTACTTTTAACTTGACGTTAGGGTGTCACGTATTAATTCGTTGAATTACTATGGACACCTAACGTGTCATATTAACCAATATATTTAACCTCGAGTCGATTTACCGATTTATCATTTTCTCATAAATTCCAGTTATCTATTTCCGATAACAATTTAACATTTTACCGAATTAACCAACTAGTGTCCAACTTCATTGAACTTCAACCCTTTAACCATCTTTCTGAAAATACAACTTCCCCAAAGTGAAAGCTTTCCTTTAATGGAAACTTTCCCAAAATGGAAAGTTTCCCAAATTAACAGGTTTCCAGACTTAGAAGGTTTCCCAAAATGGCAACTTCCTAATTATGTCCAATTTCTCCGTAAATGTCTCAATTACGAAATAACCGTACTTTTTGACTAAAAGCTTACTAAGGATTCGATTTCTACCTCTTCGGCATTCTGCCGGTTTACGGCATCACCGGAATCTTCGCCGGATTCCGGTAACTTGCCGGAATTTCGCCAGAGTTTCCCCGTTTTCTGCGTCACCAAGTTACGACAACAAGACAACAACAAAAACAACACAATTTAGCATCACTTCAACAACACACAAACAACACAAATAGCACAACTCAGTAGCTCCAAAATCAGCTCACCTACACATCGATCCGAGGCAGAACACCAGTCCTCTGCCTCTGCCTCTGCCTCTGCCCAAGCACCAGCAGCTGCCCTGCAGCTCGCCTGAGCTTGAGAAGCTCACCAAAAAGGTCACCGGAGGAAGAAGAGGAGAAACCAGGGGGGACCCGAAACATTGGAACAGTGAGATGCAAATCTCTCGATTAGAAGTTCAAATCAAGGATTAGGTACAAGGAAATGAAGAAGAGGAAAGGAGAAACAAGAAACTCACCTCCGATCGTTGATTCACAACCTGAGTCGCCGGAAAACGGCGAACACAGTCTCCCTCCTCCCCCTCCGATCTCCTCCCTGCCGCACTAATCGGAGAAATTCCGAGAGGGGTTTTGTCAAGGGAAGGAAACTGAGTGATGTGGTGGTGGTGCGCCGGCGAGGAGACGGCTGGACGTGGCTGGGTCGAGCTGAGAACGCCGGAGACGAAGCGGAGTCGAGAGAGAGAGGAGGAGACTCGGTTGACCCGAGTCTGGTCTCTTTGACCGGGTTGACCGGTCTCTTCCTTAAATACCAAAATGAACGGCCCAGATTTGATCTTAATAAAGATCAACGGTCCAGATTTAAAGTAGGTGAAAAGTAAAAAGGTAAAATGGTGAAACTGATTTACCGGATTGATAATTAAAAATTACCGGAAACTTCGAAAATTCATAGAAAATAAACCGAAGCTCCGAAAAATATTCCGAAAATACCAGGAGACTCGTGTCGACACGTACTACCACATCGAGTCATCAATTCAGGTATTTGGAGTACTTTTAAAAACTCGAAAATTAACTCGAGCGATAACTTATCGAATTACCGATCGCAATTAAAAGTCCTCGGTAACTCGTGAATCTCTGTGAAAGATAACTTTTATTAACTTGACAAGATTCGGGGTGTGACAATTCTCCCCACCTTATAAAAATTTCGTCCTCGAAATTTCTATACTCGAAGTCCAATACTGTGGGGGATAGTACCACTTAAAATAATAATATTGTTCTCCAATATCACTTCCTTCTGAGAACTCATTTGAAGCGCCTCACGAATAGCATTGTCAAAACTCTAAGCACATGCCCTTTACGATTAACATAACAACTTCGACCAATCACCAACCTCCTATCCCTTCTGGTTTAGCCAACTAAACACAACCGAATATTCTTACCAACCACAAGTGACGTCGTCACAATACTACTAATACTCATCTGATCCAATAACACCTCGCTTGTCGCGAGTAAAATTTCCTTCAAAGATACTCGTATTCTTTCGTTGAACTTAAATATTAGCTCCCACATTCCCTATACAGGAAGTGATTACCACATCTGAACCAGGCTCCCTGATCTGGTTTACGCTTTCTAGAACTATTCTGTCATGTTGTAGGGTAATTGTCTCCCCTGACTCTAACATTACTCAAACCCCTTGTACACACAGGACATGTACTGCCGTGAATATTAGCGTAAATCCAAAATCATAGCCTTTTGATCGGGGAGATACAAGTCTCCAGACATCGAGATCCCACAATACTTACTCCTCGCATGAAGACAATGGTCAGACTACGTACTACTCACGTAACTATTCTGACCACACAAATCCGGACCTTTTTACTCACAAGCCAACCATGAAATCGCTTGCTCAATTGTCACCTCGTGGAACTACAACGTACTTTACCACGGTAATACCTCACCGTACAACTCATAGGTGAGGTACCACTGACCTCCCCATCTCTTACTTTAACCTGGGATGACGCATAGTGCAGAACTTGCACTTCAACCATAACTGTATGTCTATTAAATAATACCGCATCACAATCTGGGATAAACTTACCATTAAATGACTCCCAGAGCCTTACCCGCTCAACAGGGTTATTCCATTCCCAGATGCCTCCATTACCACATCGTCCGGTAATAACCAGCAACTTTGGACATTTAACTAGATCAGACATCTACATGAAATTTAGTGTCACTGGTGCACACCCAAAGGAACCCTTGATCAAAGCATCGGGAAATTAATTCCGCCTGAACTTAGCCACATTGATCACCGAGCATCCAGTTATCACCACACTGGGTGAGTACACACCACAGAGTCAACTCGTACAACTGGTCAGTTTCTAACAAAACTGTCCCCCAGGCGCTGCGCGTTTACCATCCTCCGCAACCTCTATTCGGTAAGATTCAAAATTCTCAATCGCTTAACACTCCAGATCCTAAATTACAAGATCCACTGCCACACGTTAACATCCTCTCAGATCATAACTTAATCTGAACGTGGCTTAATCACTCCACGGTTTCCGATGGAGTGTTGCACAACTTAGCAACATACTTTACTACTCTTGTAACAATTTGGTTTCCAAAACCTTGACTCGTAACACCTTTGAGTCATCAAAGAAACTCTTTCCTCAGTTTCACTACATTTCATACTCGCCGAAAATGTTGACAATTTTGAGGGTCACCTCCAATGACCTTTCTTGCTACCACTCTACACTCGTGGCGCCAAGAACTGCCGTTAGGTCAAAAATTCCTAACAAGTAGGGTCACTACTCAAATGACCAATGACCATAGCAATACCAACAATACTTTAATCCTTTCAGGATTTCAGTATATACACCAGAACTCAATTTCCCAGATCAAATCCTCATTTCACGCATCGAATTGAGAATATTTCCTGTCACCGTAGGGGATATGACTTACGATTCCCAATCACGTCTAAGTACACCTTCGGTTACAATACTTGATTAGACCACAGCCAGTGGATGCACAAATTCCCATGTCATCAAGCTCAGTTAATCACCCTCAAGGAAACCACGTGTCATAACGGACGACTTTGGTTGCAGGTTGAAGCTTGACCATCTACAAGTATTCTCACTCAAATTCAAAGATTCAGTAAACCTTGCCCCACTGCTGTCTCTTCACCTTTTCCGTGCATTTAACTCGGTAGGCAATCGACCACTTACTGACAACATATAATAATCTCGCTAACCATCATAGGAGTCGGAGCGACTATTAATGACCCACTTCCGACCTGTACTTAATCGGTTAGACCATTTACTTAACGTTTTGCACAAAACTACTGACAAACGTCTTTAATCTCCGTTCTCAAATTATGGAACTCTCATGACACATTCTTAAGATGACGTCATCATCAACCTTAGTCACTTACCTGGTGTCACTTTGACCACACACAGCTGCACACAATAATTATGCCTTACCAGCATGTGCTACCCAAATTTCAACTTTACCACTTCCCTACACAGGAGGGTACACGTGCTCATGTGGGGTATACCCATGTACATCTTCAGCCGACAAACAGTGCCGTTTGTACAACTACCGGTTCCTACACCCCAGTAATACCAAATCCATCAAGGCTCGTATCACTATCTCCGGTACCCCAAGCACCCTTGGTCCGAGACCCGGTGGCTTGTTGCCACTTCCACATGTTCCTTAAAATTCCGGAACCACTTATCTTTAATTACCACAAGTAACGCTTTCTCGATCTGAAAATCGATCTCTAATACAGCCAACCTGGAGACTCCTCCACTGGTGTACTAATTACAACACTTTGACCACAGGTGGATAACTCACCTTATGGTCGACATGAGTCCCAAGATCTGGTGACACGATATAATTTCTGCCTCCATGAAACATAGCCCAATGACCCTTGTCACCAACAATTCAAATCACGCTTGGACTCACTAACAAATCAAACCTTCTAATACCCCAATCATGGGTGGCTGGAGCGAAGAGATTCTAGTCGTAGCTGACGACAACAATGTCAGTACCAAAGCTGACCCACGCCATTAGTTTCAGTGGATGTCCCATAAAGCATCGGGGGACCAAACCAGCCTGTACTTCCTTAACATTTCAAGCAGTGTCACATCATGGACTCGTCACCCGAAACAAGTCCATTGATCCCAAAATGACTACACTCATTTTCCCTGAGTCATTCCACTTTCATGAGTCTGTTGGTTTCTCTGAAACTACACTAATGACGAACCTCAACAAAATCGTGGCAATCGTCAAATCTTAATATTCATCCTCTCAGAATAATCGCGCTAGGCGACTTCAGCTCCTTTTTCCATCACAGGATGCAACATCCTCCAGTAACTCGTACGACTCTTTACTGCTAAGAGCCTCATAACACGAACACCCAAGCCTTGTCTTAGGCTTCTACAGCATCCCTGTCAACAATCATGACAGCCTTCCAGGTGTGAATTAACTGTTTCACCACCGAGTACTTACACATAATGCTCAACGTTAAACAACGTGAGTTTACAGCTCGATCCCCAACTCAAATCTCAATAAATCGATGGGGAACACATAAACATATATATGTAACGAGCTTACCTTGTTCCTTACAGGAGTTCATAGTGAGGTCGGCGTACTGAGGCATAGTCTTGAAGATTCGATCGTTTATAGGACCACTCGGTCCATATCTCAATCAGGAAGTACTAACTCATATCCTCAATAAACACTAAGCGTCCAAGCATAAAATGCCGATGGATCCGCCGCGGTCGGACCATCACTCTATAGACACTAAGTGATACCAAGTATATGAGGTAGTAACAAGAAACGATAACCTAATGCTCTGATACCATTGACAGGACCCACCCCAGGTTAACCCCTTTAACCCGAAGTAAATCCTGCGGGGACCATTTCAAGGGAACTTCTTACCGAAACCCCCTTGAAATGGCCAACCCTTCCTACTAAACTAACTAAACCGGGTTAGTCAGAGCAGTCTACAGAGATAATTACCCCAAAAAAAATTTTACGCAGCAACGGAATGATCGACTATGCCTCGACTCACGTACGCGCTCGACCTCCTCTCAAGAACCCTGCATCACTGGGCATTTAAAAACGAAAGGCCCAGGGGAGAAACATTTAAAAACTGTTAGAGTGAGTGGACGAAAAGCAAATATAAAACTCTATTTCTTTTGATGTTCTCCCAAAAATGTTTCGATTTAAACATCATTTATGCATGCCCACAAATACTGAATTTCCCACAAATGCATGACAAGGTAAACAACCAAAGAGTATGGGAAGAGAAATGTTCTCAAACATAATAAGTCTGACCTCTCAGACTAGGGTCGGAGCTAAGAGCTCTAGTAGCGCCCTCACGCTACGCTATGCTAGCTAGATAAAATAATACGGTCAACCCTTATAATATCAACCTGACCTCTCAGGCTTGTCTGACCTCTCAGACCAGGGTCGGAGCTAAGAGCTCTAGAATATGTGATAACGGTCAACCCTTATAATATCAACCTGACCTCTCAGGCTTGTCTGACCTCTCAGACCAGGGTCGGAGCTAAGAGCTCTGGTTAAAGTGGAAATGGTCAACCCTCATAGTGCACTACGTAATTTGCCTGACCTCTCAGGCTAGGGTCGGAGCTAAGAGCTCTAGTAGCGCCCTCACGCTACTCTAACTAGCATATTTATTGGTCAACCCTTAAAATAAAAAAATTCATAACAAGACAATAATCAAATTCTCTTCCCAAAACAATTAATTAAAACAATTCCTTGTCATATATGCATAAAACCAATTTCCAACGAAGTCTCGGGTTCAAATCCATTCGAAGGACGGCCATCACCGTCTATAACCATTTTCGGGAGAAATAGAAAATTGAGTAATAATGTAAATACTTCACGCATAAGTGTCAATATCTCAAACCATAGTAAAAATCTTTAACCGAGGCTCCCGCTAAACTTTAACCAAATAAAATCGTTCAAGAACCCGAGAAAGATATAATTCTCGAAAACCATCATAAAACCATGCAATTAACTCAATAATTAAAGCATGCATTTATTTAAAATAATATGTCCACTCACAGTACTATTGCGACCTTCCCGCTCGGAAAGCTCCTCGAGCGACACCCTCGAACTACCCGCGTAGTCGAGCCCGTCTCACGTCCGACCAGAGACTGTACAACAAACCATCAAATTAGTCAATCACGGTTGACTTGGTCTTTTCCTAGTTTGACCAGGAATTTCCTATTTTGACCACATGTTGACCAAGTTCCGTTTTATGGCACTTAACCTTTTTAACTTTCTTTCCCGGTCATCGACTCCTTTTCAATTTACCGAAAGTCCGACTCAGCTTCCGAACTTTCCTTTATTACTTTTAACTTGACGTTAGGGTGTCACGTATTAATTCGTTGAATTACTATGGACACCTAACGTGTCATATTAACCAATATATTTAACCTCGAGTCGATTTACCGATTTATCATTTTCTCATAAATTCCAGTTATCTATTTCCGATAACAATTTAACATTTTACCGAATTAACCAACTAGTGTCCAACTTCATTGAACTTCAACCCTTTAACCATCTTTCTGAAAATACAACTTCCCCAAAGTGAAAGCTTTCCTTTAATGGAAACTTTCCCAAAATGGAAAGTTTCCCAAATTAACAGGTTTCCAGACTTAGAAGGTTTCCCAAAATGGCAACTTCCTAATTATGTCCAATTTCTCCGTAAATGTCTCAATTACGAAATAACCGTACTTTTTGACTAAAAGCTTACTAAGGATTCGATTTCTACCTCTTCGGCATTCTGCCGGTTTACGGCATCACCGGAATCTTCGCCGGATTCCGGTAACTTGCCGGAATTTCGCCAGAGTTTCCCCGTTTTCTGCGTCACCAAGTTACGACAACAAGACAACAACAAAAACAACACAATTTAGCATCACTTCAACAACACACAAACAACACAAATAGCACAACTCAGTAGCTCCAAAATCAGCTCACCTACACATCGATCCGAGGCAGAACACCAGTCCTCTGCCTCTGCCTCTGCCTCTGCCCAAGCACCAGCAGCTGCCCTGCAGCTCGCCTGAGCTTGAGAAGCTCACCAAAAAGGTCACCGGAGGAAGAAGAGGAGAAACCAGGGGGGACCCGAAACATTGGAACAGTGAGATGCAAATCTCTCGATTAGAAGTTCAAATCAAGGATTAGGTACAAGGAAATGAAGAAGAGGAAAGGAGAAACAAGAAACTCACCTCCGATCGTTGATTCACAACCTGAGTCGCCGGAAAACGGCGAACACAGTCTCCCTCCTCCCCCTCCGATCTCCTCCCTGCCGCACTAATCGGAGAAATTCCGAGAGGGGTTTTGTCAAGGGAAGGAAACTGAGTGATGTGGTGGTGGTGCGCCGGCGAGGAGACGGCTGGACGTGGCTGGGTCGAGCTGAGAACGCCGGAGACGAAGCGGAGTCGAGAGAGAGAGGAGGAGACTCGGTTGACCCGAGTCTGGTCTCTTTGACCGGGTTGACCGGTCTCTTCCTTAAATACCAAAATGAACGGCCCAGATTTGATCTTAATAAAGATCAACGGTCCAGATTTAAAGTAGGTGAAAAGTAAAAAGGTAAAATGGTGAAACTGATTTACCGGATTGATAATTAAAAATTACCGGAAACTTCGAAAATTCATAGAAAATAAACCGAAGCTCCGAAAAATATTCCGAAAATACCAGGAGACTCGTGTCGACACGTACTACCACATCGAGTCATCAATTCAGGTATTTGGAGTACTTTTAAAAACTCGAAAATTAACTCGAGCGATAACTTATCGAATTACCGATCGCAATTAAAAGTCCTCGGTAACTCGTGAATCTCTGTGAAAGATAACTTTTATTAACTTGACAAGATTCGGGGTGTGACATCTCAGGCTTGTCTGACCTCTCAGACCAGGGTCGGAGCTAAGAGCTCTAGAATATGTGATAACGGTCAACCCTTATAATATCAACCTGACCTCTCAGGCTTGTCTGACCTCTCAGGCTTGTCTGACCTCTCAGACCAGGGTCGGAGCTAAGAGCTCTAGATAAAGTGGAAATGGTCAACCCTCATAGTGCACTACGTAGTTTGCCTGACCTCTCAGGCTAGGGTCGGAGCTAAGAGCTCTAGTAGCGCCCTCACGCTACTCTAACTAGCATATTTATTGGTCAACCCTTAAAATAAAAATTCATAACAAGACATTAATCAAATTCTCTTCCCAAAACAAATAAGTAAAACAATTCCTTGTCATATATGCATAAAACCAATTTCCAACGAAGTCTCGGGTTCAAATCCATTCGAAGGACGGCCATCACCGTCTATAACCATTTTCGGGAGAAATAGAAAATTGAGTAATAATGAAAATACTTCACGCATAAGTGTCAAAATCTCAAACCATAGTAAAAATCTTTAACCGAGGCTCCCGCTAAACTTTAACCAAATAAAATCGTTCAAGAACCCGAGAAAGATATAACTCTCGAAAACCATCATAAAACCATGCAATTAACTCAATAATTAAAGCATGCATTTATTTAAAATAATAAGTCCACTCACAGTACTATTGCGACCTTTCCGCTCAGAAAGCTCCTCGAGCGAAACCCTCGAACTACCCGCGTAGTCGAGCCCGTCTCACGTTCAATCAGAGACTGTACAAACAAACCACTATATTAGTCATCTCATCGTTGACTTGGTCTTTTCCTAGTTTGACCAGGAACTCCTATTTGACCACAAGTTGACCGAGTTCCCATTTATGACATTTTACCCTTTTTGACTTTCTTTCCCGGTTATCGACTCTTAACTCAACTTACCGGAAGTCCGACTCAGTTTCCGACTTTCATTTATTACTTTAACTTGACGTTAGGGTGTCACGTATTAATTCGTTGAATTACTATGGACACCCAACGTGTCACATTAATCAGTACATTTAACCTTGAGTCGGTTTACCGATTTAACCTTTCCTCATAAATTCCAGTTATCAATTTTCGATAACAATTTAACATTTTACCGAATTAACCAACAAGTGTCCAACTTCATTGAACTTCAACCCTTTAACCATCTTTCTGAAAATGCAACTTCCCCAAAGTGAAAGCTTTCCTTTAATGGAAACTTTCCCAAAATGGAAAGTTTCCCCAAATTAACAGGTTCCCAAACTTAGAAGGTTTTCCCAAAATGGAAACTTCCTAATTACGTCCAATTTCTCCGTAAATGTCTCAATTACGAAATAACCGTACGTTTTGACTAAAAGCTTAATAAGGATTCGATTTCTACCTCTTCGGCATTCTGCTGGTTTACGGCATCACCGGAATCTTCGCCGGATTCCGGTAACTTGCCGGAATTTTGCCAGAGTTTCCCCGTTTTCTTCGTCACCAAGTTACGACAACAAGACAACAAAACCACATCAGAATATTCTCTAAAACAACCAATTGTCACAGAATACCAAATTAAACAACACTGATCACCGGGAAACATCACTCACCTAAACTCAGGCTCGAACCCGATACCACTGCCTCCGCTCCAAACCACTGCAGCTGCTCCTCCAGTTCCTCCTAGACGTCACCCAGCCTCCCAAAACTCGCAAGAACACCAAGAATGGGTCGCCGGAGGGAGGAGTAGAAAGAACCCAGAAAACCCAAGCAACAGTGAATTAGAGCTTTCCAATTTGGAGAGCAAATCAAGCATTAAGGGACAAGGGAAGGAAGAAGAAGTGGAGAGGAACACGAAGACACCTACCACGCGCCAAATCGTCGCCTGAGCTCGCCAAAAACCGGTGAACACCGACGCATCTCCACTCGGCCAATCCTCCTCCACAGTGGATACCGGAAAGAATTGGTAAGGGGGTTTTGGAGAGGAGAGTGAGGGGAGTATTTCGAGGGTGGTGCGCCGGCGCGGGTTGGCCGGACGCGGCTGGGATGGGCGGCGGAGCTGAGGACCGGAACGGAGAGAGAGAGAGGGAGTTTGGCTCGGGTCAACGCCCGAGTTGGGTTTGACTCGGGTCAACCCTCTCTTCCTCTATTTATAGCCAATTCAACGGCCCAGATTCAATCTTGAAAGATCCAACGGTTCAGATCAAAAAAAGGTGAAAAAGTAAAAGGTAAAATGGTAAAACTGATTTACCGGATTGATAATTAAAGATTACCGGAAACTTCGAAAATTCATAGAAAATAAACCGAAGCTCCGAAAAATATTCCGGAAATACCGGGAGGCTCGTGTTGACACGTACTACAACATCGAGTCATCGATTCAGGTATTTGGAGAGTTTAGAAAAACTCGAAATTTAACTCGAACGATATCTTATCGAATTACCGTTCGTAATTAGAAGTCCTCGGTAACTCGTGAATCTCTGTGAAAGGTAACTTTTATTAACTTTAAAAGATTCGGGGTGTGACATTATCATCTTAACCGTTCATAATCTAGATATATATGTATAGATCATCTATGCAAAATTTCAGCTGATTTAGTAATCTTTAAGGCCTTGAAAACGTATAAATACAATGAACGATCTGAATCTGTTCAACCGGAACCGTTCGTGTTCTTCTATTTAAATCACAGTTTTGAATGCCCTAACGATCACCAAATGAGTTGAAAAAAGATGATCTACTCATATATATCTAGAAACTGAATGGTTAAGATGAGAAAATATGATCTAAAAGTTAGTCAATTCAAGAAATCCTTACTAAATTCAAGGTAAGGACATCTTTACCTAAGAAAAACTATATATATATATATTATAAAGTTTTAGAAGAAAGCGGATGTTTCATCCTTTTGCGCTTGCGTGTCAGTGTGTAATTGGCAACCAGTATGCATGCTTCATATACTGCTTGCTATGTCCAAGTGATTATCATTGCGTTTTGGACTACATCTTTCCAGAAGAAACATAAAGGGGATTTCAAAGATTTGAAAGTTTACTCTATATGTTCTTATACTTCTTCATGTTGCCTCCATTTTACTAATCATCTCGGACCTTAACCAAGCAAGACAAGGAAGCTAGCTATCTACTACAGCTAGCTGGCTAGCTACAACCATGGAAGAATCCTCATACAGTTCTCGCGGACGAGACGAACCTGAGTTCAGTTTGAGAGATTGGGCTGTCAAGGCTAGAGGAATCAGCCGAGAAAACACGAATTCCAGAAGGTTCTCAGCATCCTACATTAGAAGCTTTAGAGAAGACACGAGGTCTTTCAGATCAAACATTACCATCTCTAGCACTGCTTCTTCTCCTGGCTATGCCTTAGGAGGTAATAAGCAGTATATATCTTTTTCTCTTTACTGACTATTTCTCAGAAGCTAGCTCACAACTTCTTATACGTACGTCCTTATGCAGATGAAATAGACCCTGCAACTTACTCATTCACCACAGCACTCAAAGGTAACACTTGTGTTGATCATGAACTTTAGCATGTTACTGATTCAGAATTCAGATTGTAACCTTCTCTGTTTCTTAGCAGCATTACAAGCAAGGTCTGCCTATCATAGTTGGGAGGTTTTATCCCCGGATGGTTTTGCTTTACATTCAAAGTGGAATGAAGCAGAGAAATACATATGCAACCCTCTATCAGGACAAGTCCCATTAGAGTGTTTATCTGCAAAAACACTTAGTGGAAGATCGTTTCGAAACATGACAAGTCGAATCACAATGTCTGCACCTCTTGTTTACTCTACTCACACTAGGCCAATCCATACCACCAAGCCTTCTAGTTCCACCAAAGAAGACTTGGCTCGTCATTTCCCAATTCAAGGTTCCAACACTTGTTTCTTGCTTCATACTTAATATACTTCTCACTTGCATACAAATGGTATAGTGCTAAAATGAATATGTTATTCTTGTTGCAGAAAAGAAAATTGAGGGTATGACTAGAGATGTTGGAACTGGAAGCACTCCTGATATCAGTTCTAGCAGTCTTAGCTCTGCCTCAACTCCTCCCATTGTAGAAAGATCACTAAATCGATTTCGTGGTGGGTATTCACCAAATTCAAATTCAAATTCAAATTCGAAACCAAAATCTGAGGAAGAGGATGAAGAAGAGGTAAGTTGTAGATATTTCTATATTAATGCTAGAAGTCAAGATTATTGGTATGTGTTTGATACGTATTTTCAGGTTTATGTGGATTTTTTTGTCGCCAAGTAATCATGTGTTTATGAGTTTGGCGACCATTAAAATCTCAAGGTAGGGGTTTTAGATTGAATTGGTCCCTCTTTGTTTCCATGGCACATGCCCCAACTGGCCCTGATTTCCAGCCATACATAATGTGCTTTGGAATAAAACTGTTCCTGAATTAAAACCCTGAATGTGAAAATGTCACAGTAATATAACAAGTTACAGAACAGTTTCTATGCTCACTATCAATTCAATTTACCTATTTTTCCCTTTCTTGCAATGAAGTTATTAATTATGTGTTTCTTGCTTTCCATCATTTCCTTTTTGTTTTGTTGCGGAAACATTGAGATTCTTGAGTCCAAATTAGTAAGGATTCACTTTTGGTTTGCCCTTCTGATCTTTTGGGGCTCTCAAATGAAAATGTCGTGTCACTGCTGCTTTATCTTCTTCTTCTTTTTGGAAAAGATGGTCATGTGTTTCAGGGATTGTTATTTCATTATTGTTTGGTACAAATTTGATGCTATACCTTGTGAGCTGTTTGTACCTGCATCTTTGATGCTATGTGATATAAGGGTTATTCTGGACTGATGGCTGATAGTTGTGGAAAGTGACACAGGTCTCTTGCTGAATAGCAAGACATTGTCCACTGCATTTATTGAGATGGATTATGGTCCTCTTCCAATTCATCTAATCTAAGATTACTAGATTAATGATTTTGGTGGAACTAGAGAGTTTGGACCAGCCAAAACCACATCCAGTTTTGGGTCACTCAGATATTCTTTGATAAGGATCGTGCAATGTCATGCTGATTTCGAAAATATGTCATATTTTGAGTCGAGTGCAGAAATGAAATAAAAATCTGAGCTAAATATGTGATTTGTTGTGTGAAATATACAGATGGAAGTGAAAGATACAGAAGAGAAAGAAAATACAAAAAGAAGAAAGGAACAGAGAAGGGAAAAAGAACAAAAGTGGAGGCAAGGTGGATGCTTGTCATGGATGAGAAAAAGGTACAGAGAGAAACACAAACTAAGAAAGGGTGCTGAAAAGAATACAAAAGAGAGAGCTGAAAATCAATAAGGTAGAGAGACCCATTGTAGGGGTCTAACAGATTCCCTGTTGCTGTAGGATCACTGAGTTTCTGAGTAAGCAAAGAGAAGAATCAATCTTGTAATGTGGTCTATAGTGGTTATTTTGTATCTGTTTTCTTTCTGTTGTAGAATAGTTCACTCATGTTTATGCTTTGTTCTTGCTTATGGTCTATATTGGCTGACAAAAGGTTCACATGCATGCGTTTTGTTTGCCTTAAAAGTAGTAGAATCTCTCTCCAGAAAGAACATATGGGATTATAGTGCTGAGTCATAAAACAGTGAGAAACTGACGTACAGAATCCCTTGGCAACAAATTTTGAAATTTTGAGAATTTGAAAATCCTGGGAGTAAAACTTGGTACGAATCGCAGATGCAATGAAATCCTACTAGGCTCGATTAGTCCTTTCACCTGATTAGGAAGCCCACACATTTAATTGCAGAAACTCTCAAGAAATGTGCCAAGCATCAATAATCTAAATAAACTATAAAGAGAATTGAATCTGAAGCCAAGGGAAGAGTAATTTTGCTCATCTTTTTCCTTTCGGTTCTCTTCAAAATTCTATGTATGATACAAATAGGGTTCTGCCAAGTGAATATAAACAAAGGTTTTACAATTGACAAGAAGCTATGTAATGAAACTGAATCTATCATACATTGGAGTGTTTGGTTAGACTATCATACATGTTTCCAATGGCTATGCAGTGGGGTTGACGTTGGAGTTGGAAATAAGTTTGACTTCATATAGATTCTCCTCTCCCTTGGCTGCACCATAAACTTAAGTAAGAATTATATTAAAAAAATTATACAGAAGCAGAATTTAGATTTCTGTATGCTCTGGCAGCAGGCTGCTAATCTATAACCTGAAACTTTTGACAATAAATTGAAACATATAGGTTCAAATCTCACCAATTTCAGCTGTAACGCCTGGTCCAAAGAATGATGTAAATTTAGCCTTAGAAAAAAAAAACAGAAATTGATTTATCAGTATCGTCTTTTTCTGCCACCCTGAAATTAAAGGCTTAATAATTTCCAAGGTGAAAGACGGACATATCATTAAAAAGCCATCAACCCAGAGAACTTTAGAAAATGGTTAAAAATTCAAATATAGATATATGTTCAACAAGTTAAGTAGGGTTTCATTCTCATCCAAAAAGAGCATCCGAACTCTTTCTACTGCTCATTGAATTTACCTGTCTTTGTTCAAAATCAGACAACTGCAGAGATTTTGCCTCAAACACCAGGACTAGACAGTATCTACCATCTTCTGTGACCTAACAAGAAAACCGAGTGAAAATGATAATAACTGTAAATTTGTTGGTCACTTGGTTATCAACTGAGACCATGATCAAATATCAACTTAGTAAGAAAGGCTTATATAAAAAATGAGGATCATTTGAATCCTAATAAATGAAACTAATAGAAAACAGAAGGAAAAGAAAAGAAAATACTTAAAACAAATTGCAGTAGAGCTAATGAGCCTATAACCGGCGAATTTTCTGTTAATACATTCAGACTACAAAAAATCTTAGTCAGGGTGGAGGTGATCAAAATTTTACACACTCAGCATACCTCTTCACGAATCCTCTGAAGAACAGGCGCACTCCTCCGAGCAATTCCCCCACCCTGTAAAGTAAAACAGAACAAAAACAGTTTCAAACTCAGACAACAGGTTGAAGTAAATCTAATCAACAGGATGAAACCGCCTTGTGCATAATGCTATGTACATCTGACTTTTTCTTGCTATGTACATCTGACTTTTTCTTAGGATAGGAAGGAGCAAAATTTCTGTGTCCCAGGCAGCATATTCCAAAACAACTCGATGGACCAACAAATGTCTACATATACACACAATCAGACATATTACCTGACCATACTGAAAAATACGTTTTAATGCCTCATCCAAATGCTGCTCATCCCCATAGCGGTATCTCGTAACATCATTCCTGACCTAATCATAGTTATGTTATTACATACATCATATTAGCTTACACAAATAACACAAGAAAACTGAAGCATTTGATGTCCATGCACTAGGAAAGGTCATATTTTTTTAAATAGAAAGCAGGACAAGGCCTATGGGATGCACAATTGGCTCCATGCGGCATGAATCATCACATGAAAAGAGCTCACAGAGATTAGAGTGTTGCACTATATTCTTACTTCTGTGGTATTATGGAGTTAGAGATGCTTATGTTTATTGTCAGCATGATTTACTTCAATAAAAATTATAGGGCCATAGGGGAAATAGTCACACACTGAATATATGGGTTGTTGGGTAGTAGTAAATGCTACTTTCATTTTTATTCTAAGGGTTAGACTACAAGATAGGAACATTTACACTCCCCACAGTTCATGGTTGGCATTGATTAAATCAGAAGTTCAGCAGGGTTCCTAGAAATAACCCCAAATTTTCAAAGGCTTTGGTGCCAACTCCACAACATTTTATTTCAGTAATACTGATGCTAACTCCCGTACAATCATTAATGTAAGATGATCCTTTTTGATTGTCGACTAAGGGTAACTCTTAAACTGACACTTTGGTCAGTAAATAAAATCTCAAAAGATGGAGCTTTAATGCCCCCTAACAAGTTCAAATTGTTAATAGGAAGGTCAAGAGCAAAAGCATGCCCAACAAGTAATTGTGAATACTAAAATCAAATGTGCCTAAGAGAGAAACAAGGACAACACAAACGTCTAGCCAATTAGACTCCTAAGTTCTGCATTATATGCCAAATTCCCATTTTCCATACATGACTATGTCTAATATAAACAGTAATTCATTCCAAGGCAAGCACCTGTGTAAGGATCGGGGTGGCGCACGTTTCCCTTAATTGCTGAGCATCCAAAAAAGTCAAGCATGGCACCGGCTTTAATTCTGCGTACTGCAAAACAGAAAAAAGACATATCTTATTTGGTACTCATCTCCATTATCACACAATATCCTGGATAGATTACTCTATCTACACAACAGAACCTTGTATAACATGTTCTTAAACACTTCCCCTAGGCAGATTTACTCAATACTCAGGATTTAGATTTTACCTTGAAAGCCATGCCAATGATTGCAAGAGGAAACCCATATGTTAACATCAATGCAGACCATTCAGACCCCGGTAGGATATTAAAGTATGCACCAAAACCATACCTGTTGCTCAAAACACACAAAACCCAAAACAAACACACCACTATTAGTACCAAACACAATCGATGATCACTACCCAAATACCAAAACATGATTAACAACTCACCCTAACAGTGTAATCCCACCACCTAGTCCAATAGTACCAAACGAAACCTGCAAAGTTAACACCTTTACATCATCAAAAACAATAAATAGAGTAAAAACTAATAAAAAGATATGATATTTGGGGCCCACCTTGGCGAGGGAGAACTGGTCGTCGGTGACGATGGATTTGTCGGCGGTGGTGGGGACGGAGGAGGTGTCGGCGGCTCTTGGAGCGTTGAGTTTGGAAATGGGCCCAATGGGCTTGGAGTGGGTGAGGAAAGTGGAGGTGGGTTTTGGTGGGTGGAGAGAGAGGAAGCGGTGGCGGTTGAAGGGTTCATGGTGGGAGCAGAGGATGCTGCCTCCTCCACTTGCGGCAGTTAGAGTTGCCATTTGAGGCTTTGTTTTTCAGAAGTAAAGGTTGAGGCTTTGAGAGCAAAGCAGAACAGAGCAGTTTGGAGTTTTGGAGGCTGCTCTCAACCGCCAAATTTCTGGCTACGTGTCCTCATGTTATCCTTTTTCCTTTTGTATAGAACAAAACAATCTGACAATTGTTTAGACAGTATTATCAAAGCAGTACTATTTGATGGTAGTTTCCGTTCTATAAGCGAGAGACTGTGAACTCGACCAAATTTTTGACATAATAAGAACAATCTTAGCCAACAATTTTGTATGCAAAATGCTTAGAATTAGCCGAAAATTATACAATACATAGATATTTCATTTCTTTTTGTTACATTATCTTAGCTATTAGTGTCATGCTATACGTTAGCAAGCATCACTGTTTACAGTCACCAAGGATTTTTAGAGGAAATTTAGAGAATATTGATCTCGAGGATGCTGCTGCTGCATGAAATCATGGATAAGTTTATGGAGAATATTGATTTACTGTAATAAGCATCAAGATGTGAAACAAACGCAGCAAATTTTAGTGTGAACTCAAACAAATCAGTTTTGAGGTTCCTCTGTGAAAAATTCCTTAAGATTGCCCAAATAGCCGTACAACTCCCAGTTACAAATCAAAATACATCACTTCTGAAGCATATGTAAAACAATGGGGCAGCCAAGATACTTGCAACTGTGTATGTGAACCTACTTCTACAACACTACCACAATTCCTTTCGGACAGAAGCAACCAGTCTGGTGATAATCCTGCTGATCTACACTGATCAATTGTAAAGCCACTTAGGAGTAAATGACATTTGAAAAAACCATGGCCCTCATCTACATGTTTTCCTCATCGCTTTCATGATGAACAGTTTGGGACACAGTTTTGCTGAACCTTTTTCTCCTGCAAACCAAGCACACTCGGGCTATTACCATTATAAACAAACAGAACCCTTGAGTTCTGGAGAGATACATTACACAAACTATGTGACATCATATGAATCGGAGGGTGTTTCAGCTCAACTGAAAATGTAAGACGAGCAATTGTCATACCTTAAAGAAGAACAGTATTTTTCAATTGCTTCCTTTGTCTCCTCACCATAAACAAGCCATTCTTCTTTGGATACAACTGCATCCCAGGATCTCGTATCTGTACAATACCAGATTTAATGTCCAAACTCATAAACTGGAACAAAACTCATTGTTATTGACAGAGCTTGAAATACTGACCTTGAAGCACAATATCTTCTCCATTATTGTAACCCTTCAATTTCCAGAAGAGACGACCATCAACATCCACGCGATAAGGTTCCGTTCTTAGAGCATCACATCTTTGTTTCTCTACAAAATATGTACAAGGAAGCAACACATGCATATGTGAAACAGTCATGGATGATATGATAGTGTAGCAAACATGACATGAAGAAACAGTACTTGTACCAGATATACACAGTTCACGTATTCTTATCAAACAGTGAACTAAAGATATTAGAAATGGAGACATACTTTCAGGCATTATGCTCTCTGCTTCAACCAACTCTGCATGAGCTTGAGCTGCTTCAGTTTTTATTTGTGAAACAAGAGCTTCATGTTCCGAAATTGACAGAGGAGCTCCATTTTTTGCAATAATAAGCTTAGCCACCTCATCTTGCAACTTTCGCTTGATAAGTTTTTCCTGTACATTAACAAAAAAAAGTTAGTTTCAAGCAGAACTAACATGTGGAATCCAAGGGATTCATGCCTTACACTATATGTCTATATCTATACCTTATCTTTTGCTGCATTGACTTTTCCTTTTGCTTCCTTTTCAATTTCAATAATCTTTTCATGTTGTTCTTCTATCCAGCTCCTCAGTTTACTGGAGGAAAGATTAGAAAGTTCTCATCTTAGTCTTGACCAACAAAACAGGAAATTTTGCATATCATAGTCAACAACTCAAAATACTCTCTTTGTACTTACGAGGTGCATATAACCTCATCACAAAGGTAAGTTAAGAGTCTGAGCTTCTGAGAGATGTTTAAGATATCATATCCAGCAGCACCTTTACTGAAACAATCTGTAGGCAGTTCATTCAATAGGTGTCCGGCCTCAGAGTCAGAGATGCATTTACCCAGATCTTGGAACCATGAATTTTTGTGGCTTATCTCATCTACAAATGAAGGCCTAAACAAGAAAATGATATCAACAGTCAATTATTTTATTAGAATATCCCGGAAAAAAATGTTCATCAATAAACCGCATGAGTTGTCTTTACCATTCATCTTTATTACTTTATTCAATTAAATAGGAATACTATATAAAGTTACATGGCAGAATTCTTACTCCTCTCCCATATCCTCCTGTAGTAGAGATAAGAGTTGCATGAGAAACCGAATAACTGAGGAGTATTGTCCAGGGCGGCCAGTTCTCCCACTTCGTCGGCGGAGTAATTCACCAAGTATAGATTCAGCTTGTGCTCTTTTGAGATCGAGAACCTAGAGTACATTACAGTTGCGTCAACTCAAAATCAAAAAAGCTTAAACAGTGCATTATATGAAATTACAGACAGGTTCTTTCATCTAATATTTAATATCAGAAAAGTTCATATTACCTCTCCAAAAGCTGAACAAAATTCCAAGAATTGCAAAGCATTTCCAGCATCCTCAGGAAGTAGTTCAATTCCCAGGACACTTGTTAAGGTAATGCCCTCAGGCAAAGGTAGTTCAGGCTCAACATCTTTTTTCAGAATATTCTTGGTGCATTCCTCACCTCTGTAAGTCTCTATGCCACTCTTGACCTTGTCCTTGGCCCTTTTCTTCCTCTTGACATCGTTGTTGTTCACAACATCTTGAGCTTTTTCACCTTGCAGTTCAATATCATCTACTGCTTCTCTTCGATCTTCATTGCATTCCTCAACTCTGCAAGTCTCTTTGCCACTCTTGGCCTTGGCCTTTTTCTTCCTCTTGACATCATTGTTGTTTCCAACATCTTGACCTTCTTCACCTTGCAGTTTCACATCATCTGCTTCTTCACTTTGATCTTTATTTCTTCTCTTTCTTGATTTCACATTTTTTACAGAACCATCCTCGGAGACTTTAGGAACATCCCTGCTGCCATTACGGATTTCCTTCAAACCGTTCCTCTTTGTTTTCCTGACTTCTCCCTCCTCAGGGTTTTGTGTTGAATTCAAGCCAGCCTCAACATTCCAATCAAGAGAATTCTCCTTTTCATCGACGGCCTCCTATCAAAACCCAACAGCATAAAACACATCAAACAACACCTTCTCAATCAAATCAAAACAACAACAAAATCAATATACAGCTTCAAAACACTAAAAACAAAACCACCCAACCTTGCCAACAACCTTCGTCTCAATACCAAAATTCTCTGGTCCCTTTGCAGTCAACATCTCTGAAACAGAACCAAACCCGCCTTCCTTGGCCGTGTAAACAAGAAGACCAGTGGGTTTGAGGCCTTGTTTCTTCCTGGAGATTAACACATTGCAATGATTTCATCAAACAATAAACTTCACCCTAGAAACCAACATCCATTTTTAACTACTTACACACAACATTTACCTGCATAAACTGCAATTACAGTTCCCCCTACATTTGGGGCAATGCCAATCATCCAAAAGCTCCACCTCTTCAGCTTTCTCTCCATATCTATATAAACCCATCATCACAATTCACACCCAATATCAATTTCATCAAAAAGACCCAAACTTTACTCGAAAAAAATTACGAGCCTTCTCGAAATCAAATCAAACCTGTTGAGAAGGCACTTGTGACAATAGGTAATAGGGCAGCGATTGTTCTTCTTCAAATTCTTGCACGACGCCACGAAATCCCTAGTCTTCTGCCGGCACTGTAAAATCAAATCAATTCGACCCCAGATTAGAAACTTCTAGTTTGCCCTAATTTTCTCGGAAACTCAATTGAAAACGGACCCAGACAAGAATTGAAAATCGAACTAACCTGGTGACAGGCTTTTCCGTTGACGGGATCGTAGATCCGGCCGCCGACGACGCGAACTCCGGCCATTGGGATCTGTGTGATTGTTGGTGGTTCTCTCTTCTGTGAAATCAGAATTCAATTTAGGGTTTGAGAAAAAAGAATCGGAGATTTGAAGAAGACGAGGAGGCAGCAGGCGGGTTTTTTGAATTTGGTTTTTTTGAGCCCCAAAATTTTGGATTTTGGAGCTTTGTATTTTAGGGGCAGATTAGGGAAAGGGCCTGAGCTTATTTTATTTTCATTTTCTTTCTACTGGTATATATCTGGGTTGGGGTTTGAAGGAAATGAAGGGTCCTTTTCTTTTTCTAATTGGAAGATGAAGGGTCCCCTCATGTTTTGATTAAATAAATATTGAGTTTCTTTAAACTTATAAGGGAGATATACGCATTTTCTTTAAATGTGTATTCCCATGTACCTTTAGGCTAGGGCAATTCTATCTCAACAACATGTCATCTTCAGTCATTGTTTAAATGGTGAAGCCAAAATAGCCATCAATTCAATTGTGAAACCACAACTCATTCTTATGAATTACGAGTGTACTACCAACTTATGTATGGAGCCGAGGACTTTTCGGAGAAAGGATATCGAGGTAAGGAGCCTTTTTAGTGAGGATATCTAAGTTGAGGACTAGCTAGCTGAGGATTTATCTCGTTTTTTGATCTTGTTTCAACATCTTAACCGTTCATTTTATAAATATTTATAAGTAGATCATTTCTGTAAATTTTCAACTAAATTGAAAGTCGTTAAGACATTCATAAATGTGATTTACCAATTATGAACTTGAACGGTTTATGTTTAACATATTTGGTTCGTCCATTGATTTGATCTAAAACTAGTAGTTAACGATCACCAATTTGGCTAAAGATTTGTATGATTAATTATATAAATCTACAACTTCAACGGTTAAGATGTCAAATTTTAATCAAAAAGTTAGTCTAATAAGTAATTAATTCAAAAGTCTTCAACTAGTCTGAACTTAGAGGTCCTCATTAGAAGGACTCCATATATATATATATATATATAGTACAGAAATCCAATTTATAATTAAACAACAATTATAAATAATGGAATGATGAACATCAAAATAATTAACAAGAACAACATTGGATACCACACTTGATTGAAGGAGAAATAAAACATGTGGATGCCGAATCACGTGAATTGGAACACTTAGTATACAGAATAACAAAACGTTTTATGACTCCAAACTCGAACGAAGAATATATGAAGTGTTGAAGTCGAGTCAGGTGTTTCACACACTTTCATTAAGACAAATTATGCCTCCTCTACCGGTATAAAAAGCTTGATGACACTTGTCTCTCAGGATACAACGACTATTTGTGCTTTGGAGCTGCACTGTTACTAAGAACACTCCGACGAACTTGTAGTAGTTTTTTCTATCACCAGAAAAGCTAAAACTAAAGAGAGAATAATTCTTTGAGAGAAAGAGATGATTATTGAGAAAGTGTTTCGAATGATGATCTGTCGAATTGTTTGAATATGTTGAACGAATGTGTTTAGAACAACAAAAGTGAACGTTATTTATACATGAAGGAATGTAATCACCACTTGAATGTCATAAATCCTTATTCATAAGTTGCAACCTTTCGCATGCTAAACCTTGACATTCTTTGATATGTTACAACCTTTGATATTTGTGAGTTACATCCTTTCACATTATGTGAGGTTACAACCTTTTACATTCTTGTGAGGTTATATCATTTCACATTCTTGTGACTTACATCCTTTCACAATTTATAAGGTTACATTCTCAAGACTTAAAGTAACTATGGAAGGTGAAACGTATAAAACTGTTTCAAGCATTCAACTTTAGGCGACTATTTTTATTCACCATATAACCACTTAAATAATCTAATTAAATAAAATAATTATTTTCACTATTTTTCTAACAAAAAAATCAGACTTTGAGCTCTTTCTCTTCCATTGTTATATGGAGCAAAGATAAATGATTTGATTCACCATGTACAGGTTGAGGCTGCAAATGAGCAAGGTTGTCGAACACTTGGTTGCAATGCTTCAATTAAGTACTTCGGAGCTGAATTTTTATGCGACATATGATTGATTTAACCTTCATATGGCTTTCCTTGATCATAAAAACATTTGGTATGTGCAGCACGCCAGATTCATTCATATAGCTATTGGTTCTTGGGGACTTGTTACATTTGGACCTAAGGTGTGCAACGTGTCACATCCTGATGCTAGAATTATTTTACGGTTTGTTACTTTAGTATTTTATCATATGTAGTAACAGTTTTACCGTAAGAAAGCGTAAAGTTGACTTTTTGTAAAGTCGATAATTTGGAAAAATTTCATTCTGCGAAGTTGTAGAGGATGCTAATACGAATTTGTATGCATGCTATATGCTTTAATCGGAGTTCGTATGTGAAAGTTATTCATAAAAAAGTAAAGTTACCGTACGGTAAAACGATAGAAAATCAAAATATCTGAAATTATTGTTCCAATAACAGTATAAATATGGAAACTTATCGAGATGAATTGATAAAAAGTCAAAACCCAAAATTTTTACTGTAGTTTGCCGATTCAGCGATTTCGGTGGCCGAACTTTTGGTCCGCCGTCGGCCGGAGTTAGGCCGAGTTCTTGGTCTCGTTTTGAAGCTGGTACTCCCACCTACATTTTAAAATAGCTGGCCAAAGCTATAGCATCTCTGTGGAAGAGAAATCACGGCCCAAATGTGCGACTATGCACGACAGAGAATTGCTGGATTTCTCTCTCCTCATGCCACCAATTGGTGAGTTCCTTATATGGTTATGTTGGGCTTGATGAGTACTATAATCCCTTAAAATTTGATAGCTCTATTCAGAGTGTGTATGGAGAATTAAAGATTTGAAATTCTAGGGTTTATAATTTGGAATTTTTAGATTTTGATTTGATTGGACTGTTTAGAGATTGAATTGGACTTAATGTTGAACTAAAAAGTTGTTCAGATTGATGAGATGAAACTACTGTTAAAATTTGAAGGCGATTGGTGGTGGCTGGAGTTTGGAAGAAGGGTTGTCCATTTCAAGAGGGTTTCGGTAAAAAAAATTCTCTCAAGGTGAACCCTACAAATTTACTTCAGATTAAAAAGGTTAATCTGGGGTGGGTCTTGACACAAAGGTTATGGTTCATTCACATTTTTCTTGATCTATATACTTGTAGGTATATCTGGGAATTTGATTGGCTTTCTTCACACACCAGAATCAACTGTAGTGGAACTGTAAGCAGCTCGTCAACTTCTATTCTTAGCTTTGAACTTCTGTTTCTTATGCAGGGCTATTTTTTTACATGATTAAGTTCATAAATGGATCACAGGGACCCATATTTGCCATGATTGGAGCTTGGCTCATCTATGAGACCCAAAAAAGAAACAATTGCACAGGAAGTTTCAGAGAGTATGTTCTAGAAGGCTGTTGATGTCATAATTTGGTTCGCTAAAAAACTTGACTTTTTAACTCATTCCATGTAAGGCGCGTTGAAACGTCAAAGAGTCCACGTAGAACTAGAACGTATCATGACTTAACCAAGAGCCTGTAAGACCACGAGGACCTCCAAGACCTAAGAGCCTCAACGCACGAACTTTCTTTAGATGTCTTGTAATTGCCACCAGGCATGTCTTTTAAACATACCTAAGTGTGATTCAAAGAGGAAGGTGTCGTAGGTACGCAACACCTTTCGCCTATGTCACTATGGGTCAAACATTGACAACAAGTATGCCTTGAGATTTGACTCCAGGAACACCTTGAGCTTTGACTCCATGCATGCCTCGAGCTTTGACTCCAAACATTCCTCGAGTTTCGACTCCATGCATGCCTATAGCTTCGACTCGAGGCAATTCTCGAGCTTCAACTCCAAGCATACCTCGAGTATCAACTCACATTCCTGGAGCACCAACACACATTCCTCGAAAATCAACTCGAATCCCTCGAGTGTTAACGACCAAAGTTTGAAGTTCTTCTATCTAGTCCAATGCCTTTGAGGCTTGCAATGTCAATAAACATATCCATTCAGAGGAAGTCCATCAAACGAGTGGAGGAGCTCCACCAAGCGAGTGGAGGAATGCCATCAAAGGAGTCGAGAAGAAATACCACCAAATGAGCCAAGGATGAAATCAACATCATTCGGAGGAAGTCCATCAAACGAGTAGAGGAACTCCACCAAGCGAGTGGAGGAAGGCCATCAAAGGAGTCGAGGAGAAAGACCACCAAATGAGCCGAGGATAAAACTCAACATCATTCGGAGGAAGTCCATCAAACGAGTAGAGGAACTCCACCAAACGAGTGGAGGATGGCCATCAAAGGAGTCGAGGAGGAAGGTCATCAAAGGAGTCGAGGAGAAAGTCCACTAAAGGAGCCGAGGATGAAGCCCGACATCATCCGATAGTAGTTCACCAAATGAGAGGATGAAGTCTCTCAAGTGAGTCGAGGAAGTCCTCCGAACGAGAGGAGGAAGTCTACCAAGTGAGTCGAGGAAGTCCTCCGAACGAGAGGAGGAAGTCTACCAAGTGAGTCGATGATGTCTTCCGAACTAGAGAATGAAGTCCACCAAGCAAGTCGAGGAAGTCAAATGCGTAAGTTCACCGATTTCATACCTCCGGTCACGTGCAGTGGATTACCAAGACTCGACACATAGCCATCGCGACATGCTTCAGTCACCGAACATAGACGACCAAAACCAATGGAAATAGTCAAACTAGCCGAAGGACGAAGATAGACCCGCAACAAGGAATAAGCCCACTACTTTACATGTAAGACGTTAACAGAGCTCTCGCTGACCCTTTGGTGCCGAAAAAAGACACCAGCAAAGGCAATTATAACTACAGCACTTACCTTCACATTGAGCAGTTTTGGTCCTATTGAAGACTGGTATGGTTAAAACCAACTACTAAATGATGTAATATGATTCACTTTATGTCTTTCATAGTGTGAATTACTGAGGTAGTGAGTTTCAAATTTGGTTAATTTGCTGTTGACACCCTTTGTTGGGTAAATGTTGCAGGACACATTTTGGAGCTGCATTGACAGGAATAGCATATGGATTTTTGACATGCCCTAGTCTTCAACTGGACGATGCATCATCATCTTCATCAAGTGGCCAACTGGCCAAGAGGAAGCAATCACACTTGCTAGACGTTATGCTGATTCCTGCAAGTCACTTTTTCTCTTCACAGTGTGCACTTGTTCTGAGTTCTCTACTTCTCTTTGTTGAACCTCCACTCAACGCCTTAGCATTAGACTTTCCTGTTTAGACGTGAAGAATTTAACTGTATATGAATTTAGGTAGAGAATGATGCAATATATTAGCCCATATATAAAAGGTTTTATCATACAGTTTATACCATCGATGCTTGTCAAAACTGCATAACAATCGTTTTCCTCTGTGTCCTCCTAATATGCCATAACATCACGTTTGGCAAGCTGCAACTATGATACTTGGAAAGAATGATTTATAAGAGACGAGTGCTATTCACGTCATTTCATGAATCCAAGTGATATCATCTGTTGTTCTACACTAGTACATTACTCGAAGAAGTTTTCCAGGGTTTATCTTAACTTTAAAGACACCATTCCCTTAACAGCTACACGTTTGTAGGTGAGGCCCTAACAAGAAACCACGTAAACAGAGCTCTGTGTCCTTTTCTGCGTCAACATGAATCATCCATGTTTTAAATATAAGCTTTGGTGAGTCCCCTTGGCCCCTGCGTTGATATTTGAAGTGCAGCTTGTGTTCTTGAGCAGTGAACAATGATGGCGCTTGGTAAAAAATTCATGGCTCCGCTTCTAGCAGTGAACCTGGTGGTTCATCTCATCGTGGTTGGATTGGCTGGTTGGTCACTTAATAAGTACATCGACGGCGAACAAAATCACCCACGTACGTATTCTCTGTAATTGTCTCCATTCATTTTACTTCATTCACAATTTACAGTACGTTACTGGTGACACAATACACTGTTTGATGAATTTAAAGTATAAACAAAAGGTTTGGCCATTCTGTGTGATACTTGTACAGATTTGGGAGGGAACACATCCACTAGCTTTATGTTAATCTTTGCTCTTATTGCCGGAGCGTTTAGTGCTTGCTCTGTGATCATAGGGATGATGCATCTACGGGCATTGGCAGCACGACAGCCATGGTAACTTGGGTGAGTGTCTTTGATGCAGTTTTGTAAGCAATGGTGATCCATACAGTAACAGCACTACTTGTTACTGTTATAGTTATCTCTTGGATACATTTTGGTTGCCAGAACACCAAAAAGATACCAATGGTGATCCATCCAACTTGGAAAGAAAAAGGAACTCGTACTAAATGAAGGCAGCAATATGAAGAAAAGTTATAAAGCCAATCTCCATAAATAAACTGTGGCAGTAATACTAACAGTTACCCAGAAGATTTCACTGTAAAATTATTGGAGACTGATCAAATCTACTCGCTCCCTTAAAGATCTAGTAAAATTTAGGATTAATTTCTTGAGTTATGAGATTAACATCATTTCATCCCTCATCTCGTATTTTTAACTTTGAAAATTTACCCTTTAAAGTTTTCAATTTTCATCAATTATACCCAATTAATGAAATTTCGACCAATTTAGATATTAAATGTAGGGGTGAGGTTCGGTTCGGATCGGTTTAAGGCTCAAACTGTAACCAAACCATTTCTTTTGGTTTTACAATATTTCAAACCGTAACCAAACTGTTTTTTTTCGATTTCTGACTAATTCGGTTAAACAATTTTTCAGTGCGGTGCGGGTCGGTTTCGGTGTGAACCGATTTATTTATTTCAACAAATAAGGAATGTATAAATTTTTGTCTAACAATTTCTATAAGACATGAACAAATTTTAAATGCATTTATAGTCCACAAATGTCATCAAAATATTAATTAACTAACAAAAACATCATATTTGATAATTTAATAAAACAACATATATCAACTATTATGTAAACACAACAACTTGCAAACTACAAACTTGAACATAATGATTTTTTATATATTAAAAATAATGATCCATCAATGAAAAAATAAAAAATAAAAATGTAATTCGGTTTAATTCGGTTGAATTATAAATTCAAATCGTAACTGAATCGCTTTTATGCTGTTCAATGTTGTGTGGCCATAAAAGACACCGTTTTAGTTCGTTTCAATTACCGAATCATGGTTTTCGGTGCGGTTCGGGTCGATAACCACATTTTCAGTGCAAAACATCCACCCCTAATTAAATGTTAATGTATAGTCTTATTAAAAAGGTTTTAAAAGACGATTTTTACCGTTGGATAATTATATTTGCCCTTAAAATGAGTTATAAAGTTATAATTAACGTCTAAATTACAAAGAATTTCAGCAGTTGAGCATGATGAAAAAATTGAAAATTTTAAGAGGTAAATTTTCAAAATTAAAAGTACACGGGTGAAATGACGTTAGCCTCAAACTTTAGGTAGGTAAACTGAAATTAATCCTAAAATTTAATTATCATTCCTCGTGCTGTTACTATTTCATCTTAGTAGTACAGTTATGCAAAACCAAACATCAATTATTCTTGTTACTGAAAAATTAAGCGTCACCGTTTTCAGTTTCTTATGACTTCCATTCGCCTATTGCTAGAGTAATGCGTCCTCCTGAGGCAATAAGTTTGGCAATCCAATGGCCATGGGCTTCACCGTCAACGACATTTTTAGGTGGGAGTTCGATAGGGACTTCCATCGGGTGACCAGTTGCCACCTTCCTTCCATAGCCGAGATGTCACCTTCCATAGCCGAGACGTCCATGGTCACCTCGACCAAATTGCCAACATAAACAAATGCAGTTGATTTAGGAAACCACATGTAGAAAGAATATCTAAAATTTGGAAGCCCAGAACGGCCAACAAAGTCCAACAGAGGTCTTTCATTAGCTTTATTGATATTTTGAGAACTTGCATTTTTCAGCTATAATGAAAATGTAAGAGTTTCTTACCAAGAAAATGCGACCATCAAGCGTTAATGCCGCAGAGTGAGTGCCTCCACAAGAGGCCTATATCAGAATTGAACAAAAGTTATCTCAAGCTGTTATAGTTGAGATTACTACTACGGTGTGCAGGAACTCCAGAGCAGTAAAATAAGAGAAACAATTGACAATAAGAAAAAGGAAACGTGTAGTTCATAGATCATTCAAATCAAATGATGAAGAAGCCAAGTGTATCATTGTCTATTTCAGATGGTAGGAACTGTTGACAGAGTTCTGACTAAGATTAGAAGGCATAGTGCCAAAAAAATGATATTCAAGCCATGAGATAATGTCTTGGGTTACCACACTAAGATGATCTCTTTTTCCTCTTTCTCAGCCATTCTACAGAAACTGAATTGCGAGGAAAAAAATAAAATTGGTACCTGAACAATGTCATCCCCAGCTAAAAGATGAACCTTTTGGGGGACCATTTTACTACTCTTATCATTATCGCCAAAACCAAGTCTACCATGCTCCCCCTCGGCCCCATCCATATACCTGCAGTATAAAAATACTAAAAATATAGGCAATGAATAAAGTTCTGTTAAGGCAGGTACAAAGTTAATACAGGGACATTTAGATTACTGAAAAATGACCTCAGACAAAGATCGATGCATTATCTAATAAAAAAGAAGACTGTAAACAACTATGACCTCAATTCTCACCTTATGCAGCTGAACTGGAAAAACCAGTTGGTTGGCCACCCTTAGAAATAGAATAATGCACCAATAGATTATACCCATGCAAATGAAAGACCTTATAACTATATTGAGCTTATTAAAGATATAATAATATTAGTGTTTTATTAGAGAGTGAGAAGGAAGAGAGAGTCATCGTTACCTCTCCATCATCTGTAAGTGCAGTAGAATGCCATCCTCCGGCAGCAATATCCACCTGTTAAACAATCACATAACATGAGTCATAAAAACCATCTTATTAAGAGCAATTTACTACATAACGTCACAAACATAAAAGCCAGATGACATTATATCATTTATTCCTGGCTACATGAGGAGAAGGAAATCACAAAAGTCAAAATTCGCCTCACAAGATAGGCTAATGTGAGGAGAGGCTCTGGGGTTTCTACCTAATAACAAAGCTCAGAAAGATATTTACCCAGGTTGCATCTTCTGTTTCTTACTTGCAAATGGTATAAATAATAATAATTAAGTAAAGTAGCTACATCACCAGTATTGCTTTGCAAGAATCTATGCATAAAAGTGACAGGATGGAGCTAGCTAGTCTTTAACACATCCTCAGGATCCTTACTTTATCAAATATTCCAAGGATGTATTAAAGACTAGCTAGCTCCATCCTCTGTATTAAAGACATAACTTTAAAACATGATTAATTCCGTTGACTCATTCTAACACATTTAACAGCTACACAAGCACAAGAGTAACAATTGCACTGCTTCAAGAATTCAACCCTGAGTAACACAAGCACAAGAGCAACAACTGCATTGCTTCAAGAATTCAACCCCGAGTATGTGGCAGGAATGTTTCAAATCTTTAGCCACTTTATTATGTACTATGTGAAGGCTAGGGTACAGATGCCCCAAACACAAGCTATTGCTTTCTTCCCGCTCTATCAATATCCCTCCTTGACTAATAACTAGAGTCCCCTTTCCCCCCAATTCAGCACCTGCTGCTAGGTTGCAGTTGCCCGCTGTAGAGAATGCTCCATAGAAGGAAAATATAGAAAACCAATACTACAAAACTGCTTCATGAGATGACACAATTAAATAAAATATAACTAGGTCAGGAGAACACCACCGATTTGTGAATACCATATTCCAGAAGGTGCACACCGAAAAAGATAATCACACAGTGGTGTTAAATGCTAAACATAAACAACTAAAAGAAATGAAAGAAAACAAATCGGAAAATAAAATACGGACCAAAGTAAGACCAGAAAGTCCATTGACAGGAATGGGTTGTGATCTTGGTTGTGTATCCCCTGTTCCAAGCTGTCCATATTCGTTGTTACCCCATGCCCATAAAGTGCCATCCTCTTGGAGAGCCAAATTATGAAATGCCCCAACTGCAATGAGCTTCATCTTATCAAGACCTTGTACTTGTACAGGTGTGGAAATTTGTTTTCTGAAAAGTAGAAGAAAAATTACAGATGATGGTAATGATAATATTCCAACAAGTTCTCAATTGCGTGCTGGTTGGTACTATAACTATGGAAAGGGTTGATAAAGTTAAGACTAGGGGCAACATACATGTCTCCTGGAGGCCATGGTTGACCCCATGTCCATACATGCCCTTAACTGTGTAACCACCACAGAGTGAGTACCCCCAGCAGCTACCTGTGATGTGAAAGTGGACATTCAAATACTGACTACTAGGGCAAAATAAAGAAGCTCCAAATGGGTACTAATAACCTTACAATCAAATACTCTATTAGAACTGCAAGCTAATAGCACTAAGCTGATCATTTCCATAGTAGCATCAGAATGAAAATTGGCTTCATCTGAATTTAAATATTAAAAATGTTTATGAAATCCATTTCCAAAACTCAATGATCAGAGAATACGAGTCGAAGGCAACACTATCAACAGCGCTAATCAGTACAACGTGGGAAAAAAGGATAATATTTACTCAGACCACGCAACTATATCCAAAAGTTTCTAACATTCATTGAACCAAACATTCATATTCGCCACTAACCTGGCGAACGACAAGTTTGGGTGCACATCGGTGAGGAATGACTATGTCTCTCTTCAAAGGTTTACCAATGTCGCGCTCAGGTTCTTCACCGCACTGTCCATACTCATTTCCACCTGCACCAAAATCACGCTTGATATATTACACAGTTCTCTATATCAAATTTGAAAATAACAGAACTCTATATCAAATTTGAAAATAACAGAACTCTATACCTGAACGATTTACCATTGGACAGAGCTTTAACTTGGCTCAATCTTGCTCTCTGATTCCAACCCCATGTAAACAGCTAATCTCACCAAAACAAACCCTCCAAACTCAAATCAGCCAAACCCAAAAAACAAATCAAAAGAGAAGAGGGAGTTTCTACTTCTAGCGACGACAGAGCGAACAGTCCACAACTCTAAGGCGGTGACAACGCACACACGGTCCATGTCCTCGTCGGTCCCTATTCCCAACTGCCTGTCTTCTCCGGAGCCCCTGAAGAAGCGTGGTGAGTGGCAGAGCAAGCAAATAACGAAGAAGCAAACTAGGGGCAGAGGGGTACCAGGTGATAATGTAGCCATGAAAGAAGAAGAAAGAAACAAGAAAAGTGGAGCACTGAGGCAGCTGCTCTGCTACCAATTTGGGTTTTTGGAACTTGGAGCTTCAGTTCAGAGTCTACGTGCTGTGAGTGGAAGAGTGGCGTCGTGTCGTTTTCTTGACGCGCCAATTATGGTTAACGGTGAAAAGTGATACTTTAGCACTGTTGGATGATGAAAATGAAATTGGTTTTTTGTCTTTTGTATGTACATGGAAAAATAAATGAGGTAACTAGTTAATCGATTTTATTTTATTTAAATGTTTGGTCTAGGCAGAAAAGCAAGTTATATTGATTTATCAATTATATTTTTAGTATTAAAATATAAAATATTTAAAATTAAAAGTTTTATAGATAATTTTGTAATTACATTCATTATATTAATATTCAAAAGATGTAATTATTATGCAATTAATGTTGGGAGGGTAAGAAGGAAATTGAATCACATTGTAGGAGGATCCAATTTCCCTTAGATTTTTCTTTGTTGTAGTAAACTCTTTCCTTTCCTTAGATGTGCCAAACAAAGGAAAATAACTACTTTCCATTCACAACCTTTCCAAACAAGACCTTAGAGTGTCTCCCTCGCAGATTCGGTAACTTGGAAGGCTCCGAGAGGAAACTGGGTTTCAACGAGAAGAAACTAAATGCATACTGACTGATCTTAGAATCAAAGAAACAGGGTGACTGACTCAGACGACAAGAGATTGACCAAAAAACATAGCCGCAGAAGAGTTTGTGCATGTCTAATGCCGTGGGCCAGCTAGAGAAACATGTTTACAAAGAGGGTATAGCCCCCTCAAAACTGCCTTAGAATGAGGTCAAGTTGATGGATGGATAGAGATGACAGGTGGTGTAGCAACATAAAGGAAGAAAATAGAAAGCACACCAACAATGCAAATCTAGATACCAATCAAAACAGTTGAACTAAGAAATAGGGCATCAAAAACCACCAACTTTTTTACACTAAATCACAATATAGCTGAGCAATCAAAGCACGGAATCAAATTCTTCTTGCCAATTATAAAAGCAATTTTGATCTGTTGGATTATACCAACTGCAAGTGCTGACACACTCACAGTCGTCAAGTTCATAGGGAAATCCGGCTACAACCACACATCTATTACAAAGGTCTGAAGATGAAGGTACACATAGCACATATCCTATGATCCAAACTTATCACTGTGCGGGGGCATCGCCTGATTCACGCTTAGATGCTTCCTTGATTTCATCGCCAGCATCATCCTAAGAATAACAACAGTTAGAACCCAAAGTACAATACGTTGGCAGAACATGAGACTGTACTACATGCAGTGACACCAGTTATTGCACAATATTGTCTCATAAGACAATTAAAAATGAGTATTAATATAGGAACAGGTTCCTTCAGTATAGGTATCATGCTATAACTTGTAAGTGACTTCAGTAAGCATTGGGGAAAATTTGTGCACATAAAGTTTGAGAAAGTGAGATAGATACCGTGATGTCAGAAGTCCACAGCGTTAGATTGTCTCGGATAAGTTGCATGATCAAGGTACTATCCTTGTATGATTCCTCAGCCAGTGTGTCAAGTATAGAAATAGCCTCATCAAAGGCCTGAGAGATGAATGTAACAGGCAAACAGTAAGCAATCCATTAAATATTTAATTTGACATCAGCCTAAAAAGATAAACCAGCCAAAAAAAAGTAAAGCAAAGAACCACATGTTCTTAGACCAAGGAACAAAAGCACAAATTCTAGCCCTAAAAACACCCGATTGACTAAGCAACCTCAAAGATAAGATAACACAGACATCACATAAGATATAATACGCAAACTAAGATGTTGTCCTCAAAGGTGTAAAAGCAAACAAAATCCGTAAAGCCCGTATCCTCAAAAGTGAAGCAGCAGAAAACAGTATCCAAGCGTGTAAACTAGTATCCAGCTAGATCAACACCATACAACATATAGAAGGGCATTTAAAAATCCAACTTCGGGAAAAAGTCTCCAAAGCAAGGATAGGAATTCTTTTATGCTCGGAGACCAACAAATAGAAAAAACATGCAAACAGCAGGTCCACTAAAACCAACTAACAACTTCAATGAACACAGCAATAAAAAAACACGAATATCTCACATAGCAACTAAGTGACTGTTTCAGCTTTAAGAAACAATTCAAATGAAACAAAATTCAAGTCATATACCAACTTCTAAGGGATTAGCCAATTGCTGTGGACTTGAAAGTAACTGAAACAAACAAATAAACAGCAAGAATAAAAGCCTTGTGCATCTACCTGTTTAGCCAGATTGCATGCACGGTCTGGTGAGTTAAGGATTTCATAGTAGAACACAGAGAAGTTGAGAGCAAGTCCCAGCCTGATTGGGTGAGTTGGAGCCAACTCAGCAAGAGCAATGTCCTACACCCAAGGAATGAGACAAGGTTAGCGATCACATAAAAACAACACAAGAGTGGCAGCAAAACAAGCTCAGCACCAACCTGAGCAGATTTGTAAGCCAACAATGTGCTCTCAGCTGCTTCCTTTCTTTCACCTCCGGTCTTGAACTCCGCAAGGTACCTGTGATAGTCACCTTTCATCTTGAGGTAGAACACCTTGGACTCAGCAGATGATGCTGAGGGGATAAGGTGGGACTCAAGAAGGTTCAAGATCCCGTCACAGATCTTGCACAGTTCAGTCTCAATCTTGCTCCTGTACTCCTTGATGATCGACACATGGTCTTCATTACCCCTGCTCTCCTCCTTCTGCTCAATGGAAGAGATGATCCTCCATGAAGCTCTCCGAGCTCCAATCACATTCTTATAAGCAACAGAGAGGAGGTTTCTTTCCTCAACAGTCAGCTCCTCAACATCATCGGTCTTTGCGACCGTCTCCATAAACTCAACCATCTCCTCATAACGTTCAGCTTGCTCGGCCAACTTGGCCATGTAAACATTATCCTCACGTGTAGAATCAGTTGGCGACATATTTCCTGTGTATTACGAACGTTCTGAAACCTGAAATGTATTAACCAACAACCAATTGAAGGCACAATTTACAGCCACAGAACAAATCATCATATCACAAAGCTTATCAGTCGCATACAACAGTACGATTTCTCAGATCTGCAGAAACAAACTCAGAGCATATAATCAACCAAGGATTCACTCCTTTACAAGTTAAAATCAATTCCTCAAAAATCAAACAGATCAGGATCCAATTAGATCAACAATCTTACTAATCATGCTCTCAGCTTAGCCAAACAGTAAACTTCAAGAATAATCCGATTTCACACACATTTTTCCAGTCATCAATCCAAATAGGATCAACCAGTAGCCAAATCTAAGTATCACAGAGCTTAAAATTCATCAGATCGAATCACGAACACAAACAAATGATAATCATATCCAAAAATAAATCGATTCGTAACCCTAGATCTGGCGCAAATCAGCACCAAACGAGAAACGGATCAACCAAAATCTGAAGAAAAAAAAACTGAAAAATAATAATGAAAAATTGAGATGGATCAAACCCTAGAGTCCGTACCTGTGCTGGGTCGAGGAAGAAGATCTAGGGCTCTCGTAAAATGTAAAGGGGGAACCAGGGGGGGCTTTAAACGAGGAAAGGAGTGGAGGTAGGTCCAATGGGAGAGAGACACGTGGTGGGTGGCGGAGATTCCGTAGAGGGTTATTTTGGAGCAGACTACGCTGGACGTTGACCGTCAACTCAATCACGCCCTATGATTGCTTCACGTACGGCGTGCCTTGTGGGTCGGGACGGACGGACTCCCGCTTGATTTTGCCAAACGACATTGTTTAACACCGTTTGATGGTGTTTAGATCAAATCTACAATTTGTTTAAAGAAATTACGTTCTTGTCATTTCGGTGGTGTCTCCACTAAATCGTTTCATTATCAATGATACATATCTCTGATCTTTTGAAGACTTTGTAATACATATATATAAGTCATTCTATCAATAAAATAAATAAACATATTTTATCTTCATTAGTTCTCTTTCATCACGTCATCAGCTCATATTCCAAATCCGTCAGCCACACCCCGAGAATCGGTCGAACAATACCGAACCGCCTACATGAACACCTAAATTGCCTTTCTTATATACGCTGCTGGTTCACAACCTTCTCGGAGTCTGATCACCTTCAAATTTAGACACCACTAGCCTCTTTGTCTGGATCGTTGTACCAAAATTTCACTGTAAGAACCGGTCCAGAAGTAGGTGAACCGCTCAACCTAACGACAGTAATGCAGAGGAAGAAGAAAGAAAATTTTCCAAAACTCTAACATCGCAACGTCAAAATTGCGCGTCTCCGTGCAAGCCGTGTTAGGCGCTCCCCTGCTCCTCCTCGTTAACAAACCTTCAAGGTTCCAAGCACTTTCACTCTCGTCCCGCGTTAAATCCGACAGCGAATTCTCATGTAATTCAATCGAGGTAAATTTTCTAAAAGTTGCCACTTTCAAGTTTTTAATTTTCTAGTCATGCTTAGCAGCCTTCTTCTCCATCCCACCTTTCTTTAATGTGGGACGATATTGAGGGATTGGGGCCCCTCATATCAAGTTCAATTTGTGACGGTTTGTCACTATACAACTTAAAAAGAAAAAATGGAAGAAATCAATTGTGACAGTATAATAGTCACTGTTTTCGCATCGATATTGTGACCAGTATATTTGGGTTCATGTTCTAATTCCAATATACTTTATTTTAGTATTCGAAGTTATCTGTACTAACTATCTCCCTTGTCTTTTGTAGATAACCAAGCCTTCTAGGCCAGAGTTTGACATCCTTGATGCACAAGGAAAAGAATATCACAAGTGGGCATCGGACGTGACTCATACGTTCGTCGGTAAACGACACACCACCATGAGTTTCCCCTCAGATAATCCTAATGCTCTTCCTCACAGTTTGGAGACCAAAGCTCAAGCCCTCATGTTTTTGAGGCGTCACATCTACCAAATTCTTAAGAAGCGGTATTTGAGAAAAGAATATTTCAAGGATTTATGGGATGTTTTAAAGCAACGTTTCACAATGTACATGATGTACAACTCCCATAATTGAACGCATGATGGAAAACCATATGTTTTTTGTATTCTGTCAAAGTACGTTGAGGACTACAACCAAGCTATGTTGGACCTCTAGGTAGAGCTTAGTTTTTGTGGAGTCAAAAAATCGAGAAAGATATGATCGCGACAATCTTGAACACTTTCCCCTCTCACATGAGCTTACTTGCTCATCAATACCACAAAAAATCCCTGAAACTTATCAGGTAAGTGAGAAAGCTCCAAGGCAAAAGAAAACAATCTGGCCTTACCTTATGCATGTGGGCAACCTGCACCTCCACTCGAGGGCAGTAATGGAAATCAGCAACGCTGGCCAAACCGCAACCTCACATGGAAGAGGGAAGGCGACGCCACCGCCAACAACCAAAGAGGGGGCCGGTCCGGCACTGGCTCTAATAGAGGTGAAAATCTTCCACCTAACTTTGTCAAAAACGATTGATTTACTTGCTATAAATGTGGTTCAATTATGCATAGGCACAAACAATGTCATGCAAGTAAGGATATTCAAGCTATCTACAAGAAGCACAAACAGTAGTTACAGTACTTAGCTCAATAAACTAATTTTACTGGTGGATATTATGAGATGGATGACGATGAGGCAAACCTCACTATAGTAGATTTTGAGATGAGGAACCTCGTTTCAAAGGATGTTGAAACTCTGAATTTTAATTAGTCTATGTATTAGACTGTTATTCTGCAACGTTATTCAAGTGTTTTTTTTGCAATGGCCATGTTGTAAGACTTCTGTTGTTCTTAGTCATTTTGAAATTCGAACATCTCTTGATGCATTTAGTTGGCATTAATAAAATTTCTCTTTGTTTTATGGTTCAAAGAATGGTTGAGATTTTTATTTCCTTCATACTGCATGAATGGTTCGAATTGCAAACTTCTTCTGAGCTTTCTGAACAGCTCACAACGAACAATAATGTGAGCGACATATGTATGGAAACAGCTCTGCGTCTAGTTTTCAGAACATCTTCATTCATATATATTTTCATGACGAAGTTATGACCATTTTAGTAAGCAAAAGTCATTCTGCGCGGAAATCGTCTTTATGCACTCAATAAGTAATCGCAACTTTTTCTCTATGTTTTTTGCGAAGAAGCTGCTGATTCTATACTCCACCGAAACCGGAAACGCCTTGGACGCCGCCGATCGCAGAGGCTGCTCCGTTCGGCTTCTGTCCCTCGACCAATACGACGCCGTACAGCTCTTCCCCTCCCATTTCTTCACTAATCATTTTCCGATTAACAAATCGTGTTTGTTTTTACTGCCTTAGTGTTGCTTGCCTAAGGAGGAGGGCGCTGTAATTTTCGTTGTTTCTACCACCGGCCAGGGCGACACTCCCGATTCCATGAAGGTGTTTGCTTCTCAAAATTTCAAAACAATTTCTAAAGTATGTTTAATTAGTTCTTAAATTAAGTTTTTATCTATTTATTGATGTTTTATGTATATGCAGGGATTTTGGAAGTATCTATTGCAGAGAAATCTAAGTAGGCAATGGCTTGAGAGACTTCACTATGCTGTTTTTGGTTTGGGTGATTTTGGAAGTATCTAATGTAATTACTTCATTTTGTTTTGTTTTTCATTTGTAATATCATTGCTGAGATTAGATGTGATTCTGAAATATTAAGTGGCTGCAGTTTGTTGCGAAGAAGCTAGACAGGAGGCTTAGGAGACGCCTATTGTGGAAAGAGGTTTAGGAGATGATCAGCACCCATCAGGGTATGATTCTATTTTTAGACATGTTATCATGGAATTCTTGGTTTATATTTTAGATTTGGAAGAGTGCGGTTTACGTATTTTAATGTGAACAGATATGAAGCTGCTCTGGATCCCTGGATGACTTCCTTGTGGAAAATGTTGAATACAATTGATTCCAGCTATTTCCCGAGTGGCCCTGAATTTTTGATTCCATATGAGGATTTGATGGCTCAACCAAAAATTCAGGTTGTGTATCAGGAGAATGACAAGGTGGATTCACAACTTTCAACTGGTTCAGGTAAGTTTTCTTTGTTAGAATTCCATTCTTGGTATAACTGATGTGATTAGTTTGTGGAAAATAGAAGATGAATGATGTTAGTTAACTAGGTCTTTTACTGCCATTGGTAGGTTTGTAGATCTTATAATTTTGTTAAAGTCAATTAAAGGTACGAACTGTACTTCCTTTTCCTGATTTACGCTTCAAACCAAAAGTAGTTCTCTTTGGAGTTTATGTGGATATGTCGTTAGTATTGAACGCATCCTTCCTCATGGTTCTTATGTCATCTCTGATTAAGTCATGCTTGTGCTCTTCTTAGACTTGAATCACATTGAGTTGCAGATTGAAAGGGCTCGCAAAATGTCTGCTGTAAAGTATTCTCCTGACAAGAGTAGGCCGGACTGCATTCTCAAATTGGTAAAGTATTTGCCAGAAAGTTCAGCTTTGTGTAACTTCATAAGCACATGCTAATTCTGGCTGTGTACGTTTTATCACATGCATTCCTCCACTCATTTGAACTTGCTCCTGTACGTAAAAAATCAACCGTTGTCTAAATCAAGTAGTAAAGATAAAGATGTGCATCACTTCGAATTTGAATTTGTTTCATCTGTGAGCTGTTCATCACTCTTAACTTTTACTGTTACTTTTGACTGATGTGAATCGTCCTTTTTCTTTCAAGTGAAATTTCTAATTTATGCATGTCAGGCTATTGAATATGAAGTCGGTGACATTCTTGAAATACTCCCCAGTCAAAATCCTGCTGCACTAGATTCTTTCATACTTCGTTGTAATTTGGACCCTGAATCATTCATCACTGTGAGTAGTTTACTTGTTATAATGTAGAAGGCATTGTGTCTCACTGTGTTGTTTATCATAGAGTTTAGTGAAGGGGAGGTATAGATGAGGACATCAAATAGGAAGATAAATGATTGGATTAAATGAGGCAAATTATGAAAGAGTACAGATTTTAGAAATGCTTTTAGATCTGTATACAAGAGAAAGGTGATTCTGAATGGTTGGTTTGAACGAATTTGTTATTATAGTTCAATTCCATCAATTGTTTACATAAGATATTTTATGCACAATTATTTCATCTGAGTGCTGTGATTGATTACTAATGCAATACGCCTTTGTTGATATCAGGTCCATATATCTGAGACGGAAAATCAGCTTCTTGATACTCATGTCCCCATCAAATTAAGAAATTTTGTTGAGTTGACAATTGATGTTGCATCCGCTTCTCCTAGACGCTATTTCTTTGAGGCATTTTGGATTTATATTAGCAAGTTTCTTAGAGCACCGTGTCCACCTTCTGTCACCTCCATATGGTCTTGTGCTTGATCGTGCTCATCATTCAATTTTATGTTAATTGTCACTGATTACTGAAGAATAAGATACTTTGATTTTGTTAACATGGCAATGGTGACATAAATTTTGACTGAACATCTTACATTTAGAACATATGGAATAGAAGTCTAACAAACTATTTAGTTGGTTTAGTCATTGTATACGAATGTTTGAGCTCTTGATATTCCTGTAAATATGTTTCAGATCATGAGTATGAAAAGGAAAGACTACAATATTTTGTGTCACCTGAAGGAAGAGACGACCTATATCAATACAATCAGAGAGAACGAAGGACTGTACTGGAGGTGATACTGAGTCTGGGGATGATTTTCTTTGCTTTCTCCTCTGTGTTTTTGCTTCTCAATAATGAAGTTCATATTTGGAAATTCAGGTATTAGAGGATTTCCCCTCTGTTCAAATGCTATTTGAATGGCTGGTACAGTTGGTTCCTCCTTTGAAAACAAGGGCTTTCTCCATCTCGTCCTCCCCTTCAGTTCACCCTAATCTAGTGCACTTAACTGTGAGTGTAGTGTCATGGACAACACCTTTCAAAAGAAATCGAGCAGGTCTTTGCTCAAATTGGCTAGCCAGGCTTGATCCTGAACAATGTGTGACACAAACTTTTACTCATAAGGCTTATTGTGAGTGAAGTAAATTCTCTGAATTGCCCTTTCATTGTGTTTCTGTTTTGCGTCATAAACAGGTGTTCATGTTCCGGTGTGGTTTCGGAAAGGCTCGCTTCGTCCCCCACCACCATCACTTCCTCTTATTCTCATTGGACCTGGAACTGGATGTGCCCCCTTTCGTGGCTTCATAGAGGAAAGAGCCATGCAAAGTATAACCAGTGCTATTGCTCCGGTCATGTTCTTCTTTGGATGCAGAAATGAGGACAATGATTTCTTATACAGAGATTTTTGGTTATCTCATTCACAAAATGATGGGGTACTTTCAGAAGCAAAGGGTGGAGGCTTTTATGTTGCCTTCTCAAGAGACCAGCCGCAGAAAGTATATGTGCAGCATAAAATGCAGGAACATAGCCGCAGGGTGTGGAATTTTCTGAACGAGGGGGCTTCAATCTATGTAGCTGGGTCTTCAACAAAAATGCCCTCAGATGTATTATTAGCGTTTGAGCAAATTATCTCCAAAGAAAGTGGGCTTCCACGGGAATCTGCAGTCAGATGGCTTAGGGCTCTGGAAAAGGCTGGCAAATACCATGTTGAAGCATGGAGTTGAATTAAGAATGAAAATAGCTTCACAGAATCACAGTGGAGCCAGAGTTGAAGCTTTCATGGAACTGCATTTTATACGTAACATAGGCGATTATAGATAATGGAGATGGCTTCTGGTGCACATTGAGAAAGTGATCACAGGCTAGGCCAGGTAAGTTCTCAACTTTTTCTTTCAGTCATCCTTCAATTGGCCTTTTCTTTAGAGATAGAAAACGAATCAACTATTCTGATTCATGAGTTATTGTCACCCTGATAGATAGTTATATTTGCAAAAGAATATAATGTCGCCAAGAATTTCAGTTACTTCCTCATTAGGAATGTCATTGTTCATCCTCATGAATTCGTTCGTTATTGTAATTGGTTTCACCAAGGTTCTAAAAGTCGCTAGTCGCTAGTCGCTAGTCGGTCGGCCGGCCGGGGACTAGCGAGTAGAGGAGTAGTCAGGGGAATAGTCGGGGAGTACTCGGTTTTTAATTTTTGGATTTATTTTTATTTTTAAAACATATAATTAAATATATGTTTTAAAAAGGTAATATAATGCCTAAAATAATAAAAATAGTCAATAAAATGCCTAGTTTGGTCGATTTTTTCTGAGTTACCCAATTTTTTTTCGAGTTGGACCGATTTTTTTACCGAGTTGAGCCGATTTTTTACCGAGTTGAGCCGATTTTTTCCGAGTTGGGCCGACTACTCGGCCGATTTTCTTCCGGCCAACTTTGTACTCCGATTTTCTTAAAATCGTCTCGGGAGGACGCCGACTAGGCCGAGTTTTAGAACACTGGGTTTCACACCTCCAAGTCTAACCTACTTTCTCTTTATGGAAACCAAATCTCAGCGCCCATTCTCTGATCTCTTATCCACTGGAAATTCGGATCCCACATTCGACTCATTTCTGCTACTCATTCTCAGTCTAAATACCTAATATCCTTGTGTGATATTGACAGTCGAGAAGTTTATAGAATGTTAGCCTTATGTGACCTTTCATACAAAGCGCATGATCACTAATCCCTTGCGTGAATGCAATATTGATGTTAAATGTAAGAGAAATATTATGACAACACAATAGTTAAGGGGGCGGACCTCATTCTTCATCATATAGTCTAATCTTGATATTCAATTTCACCAACTCATCTGTAGACCTCATAAACAAGTCATTCGTAGAAACTGCACGTGTAGCTATCATAATGGGATAGAGGGATAGATAGACGGCTCTTTTCCTTATAAACATATCGGAGTAAATTGAAATTTAGAAATTTGACAGAAAAATAATTATTCATGTTATATTATAAGTAATGATAGAGCCTATTCAGGGAAACAGACCCTATAGTTGCAGCACTAAATTAGGATTCCAACCAAAAACAAGCAAAATTATTGCACCCTGTATCCATATATTACTTCTCATATAAACACATGCATAAACCATTTGACATGTGTCATCTTTACACCACATAGTTCTAAATCATGGTTACTTGTCATGACAACATATACTTAACTGCATTGAAACCTCTCTTGTGAAATTGTTTAAACTTGTACGTCTTTAGGATTAAGAATATTAAATCAAAAGAATTTTCATTCAATCGAAAGATTTAATAAAGAAATTGAAGAAATTTGATACCTCTAGAAATTGTGTTTGTGAGGAGATATACTTGTGCATGTTACATTCAAATGCTTGTATTTATTTTCCCTACAAAGCGATTTGAAGTTGCTCAAGAAATACTCGTGCGTAGATAGGATTTTTTTTTGAAATTATTATTCAAACAATAAAAATGATCTCAAATAGCAAAACTAATGTAGTCAAACGATTATCTGTGCAAAGTTGGGTCTCAACTCTCAACAATAACCCAATCATGCATTCTAGTTTCTTCTTGACTGTGTCGAAGCTTTCAAGGATTTACGTCGGGGGACATATTGTTTTTGGAGATGAGAATTATCGGAGTTCGTCGGAGATGGATTATCGGAGTTCGTCGGAGATGGTTGGAGGAGGTGAGATTTGCATGATATTGTTTGGGGAGAAAGATGAGAGAGAATCGTTGGTTGAAAGTTGAAACAAAAGATATGGAGAGAACAAAGCTTTAAGCTTCGGCGACTTGGCGCATAGGTCGTATTGAGGGCCTCAAATTGGGCTTGGGTTACAATCTAGCCCAAGAAACTATGAATTGGGCTGAATGGCCCTTACATAAATAGACATGACGTCTCTGAGTCGCTGAAAGGTTGAGGAAGAAGAAGATAGATAAGAAAATCGTAGAAAAGCTCTCAGAATGTTATCTCTGGGCGTTGGGATCGAATGTCGGGCAACCCTGAGTGCCTCCTCCGTCATCGTCAGGCCGAAGCTTCCTCACCGCCTCAATAACACCACCACCTCTCCTTCCGTCTTCATTCCTCACTCGCTGCCGCACCTCAAGCTCAGAACGGACTTCAAGCTCTCCGCCGCTGCTGAAGCTGTTTTCGCCCAGGAAACCTCCGTCGATGATGTGACACCCGAAGATGGCGGCGCAGAGGTTTAGCTTCCTCTCTCTACCTCTCTCTGTTTCTTTGTTTGTCCAAGGTTGAGACTTTAGGCTGATTAGTTTAGAAAGAACTAAAGGGTAACTGAAAAAAAGACATACATCCCTACCATTAAGCCACACTTGCAGTTTGTGACCCATGTTAACACAGAAGTTATATGTAAACAAATTGAGTGGAGCACAGGATCCACTGGTTCCTAAGTGGCTCCGCCCATAATCAGTCACAATCTTTATTCTTTATCGCCTTTCAATCAAGTTTGTATGAAAAATTTTGGGGTCCATTGGACAGAAATGAGCTTATTATTAACACTTTTGGCGATTTTAAGTTCTGTAAAGTTTGTTTTCCTTTCATTTGTTACATTTTAATGTAACTTACAAGATGGAGTATAGTTTAGAGTTTAGAAGGGCACTACACTTGATGTTAATTTTGTAGTTTTATATCTATTTTAGAAGCTTGGAGTGGTCGTGAAGCCGATGGAGAAACCAAGGCTTGTGTTGAAGTTCATTTGGATGGAAAAGAACATAGGCATTGCACTGGACCAAATGATTCCGGGCCATGGTTCCATCCCACTCAGCCCGTATTACTTCTGGCCGAGGAAAGATGCTTGGGAGGAGCTCAAGGTCTTGCTCGAGAGCAAGCCTTGGATATCTCAAAAGCAGATGATTATTCTTCTCAATCAGGCCACCGATATCATCAATTTGTGGCAGCAGAGTGGCGGCAATTTGGCGTAAGCTTTGATGTAAATTTTGTTTCCTGAATTCTTAAGCGCTGTGTGTTGTACTTGAGCCCCCTTGAATGTTATGAATGCTGTATGACTACTCGCGATCGTGTATCACATTCTGTCAAGTTGAATGAAATATGAGTTCGTAATTGTGTTGTGTTGTCTTCGCATCTCCTTCTGGAATAGGAATTGGGGTGGTATTGTCTCTCAATGCTGTCATCACAATCTAAACTTGAAGTAGATGCTGTCCCTTCCATCCCTATTATCATTTCATTATGCTGATGTCCTTTGTATTTTGTGTGGGGGTTTGATTTGGATGATTGGATCTATGTCTTTATCTTCATTTGTAGCCAAAATGAAGTTTATATTACAATATGATTGTCCTTGGTCCCCGAAACTGAACCATTTCAGTGTTGTGTTTGTCTCATATCAATCAAAGCAACAGCATATATAAGTGAGCTTTAGAATGGAAACTAAAAAGTTGCCATGCTAGTCTTCTCTAATTGTGGTCGGGTTAATTCAGAATGTCGTGCTCGTAATTTTCTTAGGTTGTTGCAACACATCCATACTGTGGGTTTTCACAATTAGTATTGTATGATTTTGCCTATTATAAATGGCTATAAAGAAATAGTTTACAATTACTTTTATCGGGTGTGATTATGTTGCCTTCAAAGAAAAATTGTGATTATGCTATAATAAAGTAATAAACAAGCAATAACATAAGCAACAAAATGTATTGCACTTCCATAATGAGGTACAGTAAGAAAGAAAGGAAAATGAGAGTGAAGTATTGCTTTGATGAAGTTCGCTGATTTTGTTCGATGAAAATAACGTCGACAAACAAATTTAAAAACTACAATATAACACGGAAAATTTTTGTATGCACGACCGTGTATGTACACGACACAATCTTAGTCTTTCATAACAATTCATATGTTTGAACACCCATGTATCAATATTATATCCTCTAATTTCAACCGTTCACATGTGTCGTGTACATACACGGCCGTGTATTGAAGATACTCTGCAATAAAACATGAACAAACAAATTTAAAAACTACTGTATAACTTCCTTGATCTGAAGGATGTTTGAATTCTCCTTCAACTGTTTCTTGTTTCTGGACTCGCCTTTGAAAGAATTATATCAACTGCTAGTGAAACTCTTCAATTCATTCAGTGATCTTTTGCTCTTCAAAGTCTTCTTCTCCTAAATAGACTCTTGTGATTAATGTCCACTCTCACTTCTTTCACTGAATTGTCAGCTATATAGCCATCGGGCTTCTCCAAGGTATTGCTCGCCGTCTTACAACAACAACCATGTGACTGTGATCTTTCTGAAATTCATTCAATATGTCATACAAGGGAAATGTTTCTTCAACCCTTGAGATGTTGAGTATAGTGACATTCTTTACTGTTGTTTCATCTTCTGAATGAACTGTCAACAAATTTTTAACCAGTACAAGCTCGATTAGTACACAGGCACTCTACTATGCCCTTTCTCTATTATCAAATTCAACATATCCATGTCAAGCTTGTTATTGATATCAATTGCAAAAGTTTCAGCTATAGGCGTCATGGGATCACTAGCAGTTTTATCACAAAGTTTAAGTGATCCACCAACAATCGTTGTCTTATCATGTGTGAGTTCTCCACCTTTTCCAGCCTCATTGCCATGAAAACCTACCAGTGTATTTAACTCCGCTATACGAAACAGAGCTACATGACCGTGGCCAAGAACATAGTCGAGTACCTTGCTAATCGGATAAGCAATAGGAAAGCAGACCCATAAAAGAAGACGAACAAATGGATTGACTGCTGCACCTATCGCCAAACCATATCAGGTACAGATATACTGTGGTATAATCTCACCAAACAGAAGAATCAATGTCACTGAAATTATGATTGCACCCCAAGCCGTCACCAGACCATCGAGAAAAATGGGAAGCGCCTCCATCGCTGCAGCATTGCAAATTAGCAGGGTGCACAGCAACAAATGGTGCTTTCTTACAACTGGTAATATCTTTGCGGTGTGCTTCCGATCCTTAAGCTTGCCAGACTTGGCCAAGACTTCGAGATCGACGACGCTAAGGGACATGAGATCCAAGGTTAGCCCGGACATTAGCCCTGCGAATAAAAGCAGAAGCACGATAACCAGTATGTGTATGAAGAAGCCGCTACTGCAGCACCGCCATTCTACCAAATGCTCTGTTCTCCTTCAAGCGACATATACGAGTCATTTATATAAAGAACTAGCAAGAACCCACGCGGGCTGCTGTCGGGTGATGACAATGTCCGGTCATGTTTTTGTTGTGGTCTTTTTTTTTAAATTTTAAACTTAACAAATAATCCTCATATGTATTTGGATGTATCCATAACAAAACCAAACCACTATTAAACCTTTAAACCAAACCCCATCAACAAAACTGAAACCAAAATGTTAAAACATGTCATGACACTACCACTATACATTCGTGAATTAAATGAAACCAGAATTTAAGTTTGTATGGTAGAGTAATAGAGTTTAATCATATAATTCACAACATGTATTTCCATAACTCCTATTTATCTTCCAGTCAGACATTTTCATCTTGAAATTACATATTGTGTTTATCAACTCAATATTCTAGCCCAAGGATCACAGCTGCAAAACCAAAACAAAACCAATATTCAAAGGAAAAACAAAACAAACCAACATTCATCAAAATCACTTTTAAAACTCTTACATTAAAGACATATTTGACAGATTTAAGTTATATAACCTATGTTTCTGTCTAATATTTCATCATATTCATAACCTCATCACTTATTACATATCAGCATATAATTCGCTAAACTTCAACTTTTTTTCATTCATATGATCCAAATTATAACAGATATCAACACAATTACTCAAATACAGGACAATGTATTTATAGATCGATTGGGAAAAAATCAATTTTGAAAAAATCTGACAACTACATACACAGAAATTGAGACTTTCTTAGTAATAGAAGACACATCTAGTTTATCCAAAAAGTAAAACAATGGAAACCATTTCCAAAACTGGACAAAAAATAAACAAAAGCAGGAGAACTTATGGGTAAAATAGATAAAGGCAGGCAAACGATGACACTCTAGTAAATAATTCGGTAATAGGTGTAATTTTTTTTCCTTGGCTGAATGAACAGTGTTCCTTCGGTTTTTGTTATTGTTTCAACTTTGATGTAGTGTGCAACATCCTGAATTTTTAATTTCTCAAAATTGGTTTTTCTTCTTAGAAATAGAAAGTAGAGGTCGTCACGAATTCGCCGTATTTTTCGGACTTCCGAGCTATTTTTAACCATTTTTTCAAAGTTCCATCGCTACTTTTGTTATTTTGCTCGAATTTGCTGACATGGCGCATTCTGATTGGCTGTTGTGTGACACATGGCGTGAAGAATAGTTGGCAGCTGACTTGATGACGTCAGCAACAGCCTGAGTCATCTGCCACATGTCGCGAGGTGGCATTAGGAGAAAATGGTTTTGTGTTTGATTGGTGGAAAATGTCATCTTTTCCACCAATGGTGATGTGACACATGGCGTAACGATGCCCTATTTCAACCCTCGAGGTTTAGAATGTAGTTGTAATATTTTTTAGATGGTCTGCTTTAAGAGGCTCAGTTTACGATCGATATCTTCGGTGGGGTTTCGATAATATCGAAGTGAGTGGATTCTTGTAATATGTTTAAAATTTTCTTATACGCTTTTAAATTAGTCGAAAAGCATATTTTTAGCCTGTTTAAAAATATCTCTCTATTTTATATTATTATAATATGTTGGTAGTTATTGTTTGATTAGTCATGGAACATGTGAACTTCTTAATTGGTTATTTCGAAGTAAAGATGTGACACACGGTTGTATAAGATATGATAGTCATTAGATTCCCGTGGTGGACTAAATTGAAGGATAACCAATAAGAAGGGATGATGAGATATGATGAATTGATTGAATTGTGTTGTGTATATGATATATATTATTTTATAGTGTGTATAAAATGACATGGCTTTGCGGACATATTACATTGGTCTACTCACTGAGCACGTGGTTTTGCTCACCCACCTATTTCTAATATTTTTTGCAGAGAAATATTTAGATTTGACCGAGTTGGGAACGAAATAGACAACGAGCCTAGAGTAAAGAGCTTAGAAGTTTTACTTTTATTTACATTCCACTTTGTAACACTCGTTCACGCCTCGAGAACGACGCTCGGTGGGAAAATCTCGCCGACGTCGGGACCAAAGTGTGACATAGTGACAATAACGTCAATACAGAGACATTATCGAGCGGCATTTTTGTAGTACGTTGTTTATAAATCAGGGGTAAAACCGTATTTTAAATGTAAAATGACATTTTTGTAGTTGTTTTTCAACCTGGAGCAAAACCGTCCATTCACACACTGAATGAACAATGCAGAAACAGTTTTGTTTTAGTATATATAATTACAATGTATCATTTAGAAATTTAGAATAAAATACAGTTATATACTGTTTAGAGAAAAAGAGAAAGTTTTATCAAAAATCATACAACCAAAATGTAAAATATAAATAATCTGAATACCATATAAATATATAGCTACAAGAAAGAAACTACAATTACGAACCAACATACTATAATAACCTCAAAAGCTACCTCGAAAAAGACGGATGAACACTAAAAACTTAATAACATGCCAACTCTGCTGAAGAGCTGGCGGTCGCCTCTGCACCGACCCGATCCCAAAGGACAGCCTGACCCTCATCAGACCTCAATCTAGCCAACCACCCGTCAACACCAGCAACACGATCAAAGAGGATCATCGGAAGAACCAGCACGTCACGATTCACCCATTGCATCACGTTGAAGCTTCTTCAATCATGCCTTGCCGCCTTTACGGTCAGGCACAACCTTCCAGCCGCACCGCTACCGCCGCCATGGTTTTAGGAAGTTGAGGTCGCTCCGAAAGGGTCGGTGGCCTCTCATGGTTTTTCCAGATATACTAACTTGGAAACCCATCACTATATGAAATTAGAATTCTTTATCCTCAGTCTAAAACGGAGGTCAAATTCTCAAAATAGTCCCAAATTGGGATGGAAACATAATACGTACCATGACACGTGTACAGGCACGTGACTCATGACAAGGTTACTCTTCTCTTTTTCACAGAGTCCAGACCCAATTTTACTTTCTAACCCAAATCAAACCCACCAAAATCCACAGCTGCATCACACCTTCCCACGTGTCCAATTTCCATTGGCCAAGAAATTCACCGTGTCACACTATATAGTCATAAACGAGACTACTGACCTCGTGCTCTGTCATTCTCTCTCTGAAAAAGCGTTTCCGGCAGCTACCGGAGATAGGATACTCGCCGGAGAATCGGAACTACACGGTCTAGGCCAATCGCCAGAGGACGAACAACCGGAATAAGACGATGAAGGTTTTCGTCAAGACCTTGAAGGGCACCAACTTCGAGATCGAAGTCGAGCCCAAACAGTTGGTACGAAACCTAATTATGATATCAGATCATTTTTATGCTCAAGGATGAGAATTTCAGTGTTTCTGTGCTTGTGTGTGGATGATAATTGCTTCAATTTTGTGTAAATTAGGGGTTTTTTGGGGATTGGATGTGATTTAGGGCTACTTAAATCTGTGAATTAGGGATTGTAGAATTTAGTGAAATCTGTGTGCTTTTATTGATCGGTTCTGTAAATTGTGTTAATTGAGCTACTTAAATGTCTGGTTCGGCTTTTGTTCTAGTTGATATGGATTCGAGGTGTAAGGTTTGATCACATTGTTACAGTTCAAGTCGTTTCACTTGTACAGTTTCAGTTTCTCATTAATTTGCACTGGTTCCGAATTCAGGTTGCCGATGTTAAGCAAGTTATAGAGAAAGCACATGGTGCGGATGTGTACCCTGCCGCAAAACAGATGCTTATTCATCAGGGGAAAGTGCTCAAGGATGCCACAACTCTAGAAGAAAATCAAGTTGCCGAAAACAGCTTTATTGTGATAATGTTGAGCAAGGTGAGTTGTTATGTTTGCATTTATTTTTACTTGCGGTTAGGAAAAGAGAGTTCTGATTATTGTTTTATGGGATTGTTATCATACAGAAACAGAAGATTTTAATTCTTCTAATGTGAAAGAAGGAGATAACTTAAAACTCTTTTCTTTTGTCGTCTTTTAATCTTTTGATTGTGGAATTAGGCTTCACCAAGTGGAAGTTCCAGTGCGCAAAGTTCCCCTAAAAGTCAGGTAATATTAGCTCAGTCACCGTTAGGTCGTAGATGGATCTTCTGGTGGAAGTGATATGCATCGCTTGGACATATATCTGGAGAGTATTTCTTGCTAATCTTTAGTCTTATTTTATACAGGCTCAATCTGTCAGTACAACTAGCTCGATGACAACACCTGTAGCAGCTCCAGCTCCAACCCCAGTTGTGGCACCGTGAGTATTGTTTGTTGCTGCATCTTTTAACTCAATTTTGCTTCTCACCTTTGTTCAAAGACTTTTTTGTATAATAGTTTTAAATGTTGACATTGCAACTTTTCTGTATAAAAACTGAACCAGTTTTTTGTTAGATTGACTTTGTTGGTACTACTATTTTCTGTAGTCAATTTTTTTTTCCACCAAGTAATTTAGATACATTTCTCTATAAGAAATATAAGTTTATGATTTAAATGAAAATTTACAAGTAAGTAGACAAAATGTATTCTGAGCACTTGCTGCAGTAAACACCAACAAACAATATCACCATGCAAAGAAGAACAAAATACCAAGCTTATGTTGCTTTCATGTAAACCGTAAACCGTATGAACTTTTGGATATCAAGTTGGTAGGTCAAATTGCTTTTGGCTGCTACATAATTAGTTTAGTTTATTCTTTAGTATCCTTTGCATTAATGTTGCTATAATGTTGCTGATTATTTGGTATTTAATGGCTTCATTCCTACAAGTGTAACCAATCCCCAGTTGTAGCCATCTTCCAGCAAGCACCCTCATTACTTAGGATGTAACTAGTTTATGCTTTTTATTGGAAGAAGTTCATGCTTTTTATGCAACTCCAGAGTTGATTAAATCCTTGGTCTTGGGTAAACTATTCAGGCCACAACCTGTCGCTCAAACTGCTGCTCAAACTGCTGCTGTTGTAGCTCCCACTGATTCGTGAGTACTTGTTTGTGAATTTTTTTGTTAACATTACTTTTTAGTATGATTCAGTATTGATATCATTTGTCACTTGATAAACCAAAATTATTTCATTATTTCTGACTTCATTGTATTGGTATTATGCAGTTCAGTAACTGATGTGTATGGGCAAGCTGCATCAAACCTTGTTGCAGGAAATAATTTAGAAGTTATTGTTCAACAGATCCTAGATATGGGTGGAGGAAGTTGGGATAGGGATACAGTTCTTCGTGCATTACGTGCTGCATTTAACAACCCTGAAAGGGCTGTTGAATATCTATATTCGGTGAGTAGTCAATGATTGGATCCAGCTTTTTGATGTCTATCTGATTCGGTCAAATGCCATGTATTTTAACCGTGTTGATTTTAATATATGTTGTAAAACTCGTAAGATCTTGGATAAAGTATTATGTTTGAAGATCCCAGATCTCAGTGGTGCTGAACATTTTGTTTCCTTTGTTTCCTTCATTCATGGTGACTATTGTGGCTATTGTATTTGTGTGGCCCGTTCTATTTGGTTGATGTTTTATTCAAATATTGATGCCTGCCAATGAAAACTGAAATATTTTTTTACATGAAATGATAGAAAGTGAAGTTGATTACTGAAGTTTTATTGGCTTTTAGAAGTGATTATTAAAGTATTAATAGTTAACTAGAATTGGAAGCTTCTTTTTTTAGCAATTAACTATATTTGCTTTGTTGAAAGTTAGTTAACTAAGATAGTGATTAGTAAGCAGTCTCATAAAGATGGTTTGGTGTTTTTCTAGCTACCCACCTGTATATTACAGTGATTAGAACTTGTTCTTAGTTCCCATGGTTGATTATAGTATTTTACTAAGTATGGCATATAGAGCATAAATCAGCTGATGAATTAGATAGTGATTAGTAAGTAGTCTCAAATAGATGGTTTGGTGTTTTTCTATCTACCCACCTGTTAACTATATTACAGTGATTAGAACTTGTTCTTAGTTCCCATGGTTGGTTATTGTATTTTACTTAGTATGGCATATAGAGCATAAATCAGCTGATGAATTTGACTGTCATTGTTAACTGTGAAATGCTAATCATGTTGTTTTAATACCTTGATGGAGTGGAAAACATATAAAGAAAAACAAACAAGCCATCTAATACTTGGTTGGGAATATACTTGATCAGATACTTTGTTTTGTTTCCCATATCTTGTATTAGTATATATGTAGTTACTATTTGATTTACAATAATGCTGCTTTTCAGGGAATTCCCGAGCAAGCTGAAGTACCTCCTGCTGCCCAAGTCCCTGTTGGTGCACAGGCAGTCAATCCTTTGGCAGGAAATCCTCCGGCAATAATTCCTCCCGCACAGGCTCCACAAGCAGCAGCGCCTACTGGTGGTCCTAATGCAAACCCTCTGGATCTGTTTCCACAGGTACTTATTGACCGACTTTGCAGTCCATGAACCGCGTTACCTTGCTATAGATTCATTGGTGAAACTGTGCTTGTTGTGATCTAGGGCCTTCCAAGTGTTGGTGCAAATGCCGGAGCAGGCAATTTGGATTTTCTGCGAAACAGTCCACAGGTACACATTCATCATTTTTACTTGGAGTCAGCTTATTATTTTGTTAGTAGAGGTACCTGAATTTTTTGGCCGCTATTTCAGTTTCAAACTTTGAGAACTATGGTGCAAGCAAACCCTCAAATTCTGCAGGTATTGTTTGCTGGTCTTTGATGTTTATCTTGTTTCGCTGGTCTTTCTTCTATATATAAGATGGCTCATTATATTCTATCTTGTTGCAGCCTATGCTCCTTGAGTTGGGGAAGCAAAATCCACATCTAATGCAGCTCATTCAAGCACATCAAGCTGACTTCTTACGCTTGATAAATGAGCCTGTTGAGGGGGGTGCTGAAGGGTAAGATTATTCTGGTTGTTGAATTCTTGACAATTAGATCCACATGTTGCTAAGTTATCTTACTCTGTGTTCAGGAACCTTTTGGGTCAGTTGGGTTCAGCCGCAATACCACAGGCTGTGACCGTCACTCCAGAGGAGCGAGAGGCGATTGAACGTGTGAGTAATTGTTTAGAGTAGTTGCTAGGGTAATTTGATCATGTTATCGGTGCTCTGATCGCTATCATCATTTTGATAATCACAAACAATGTGAATCTCATGTGTGCAGCTTGAAGCTATGGGTTTTGAGCGGGCTCTAGTATTGGAGGTATACTTTGCTTGCAATAAGAACGAGGAGCTGGCGGCGAACTATCTTTTGGATCATATGCATGAATTTGAGGAATGATGCGCTGAATTGGGGGTCTTTGGTATTTTATTTTCTTGTCTGAACTCTTCGTTATGTGGGTTAAGTTTAACAGGGTGTCTTTATACTCTAAATTTCGGCCGTCTTGTAAACTATCTAGACCATAACAATCCCATTTTATGCTTTTGGATGGCACAAAGTTCACTGTTTCAATTATTGTTTACAGTATCATTATAGATATTATCTTTTTCCAGAAGAGATTATATCCTCACACAAGTCAGAGTGATCTTTCTTTAGTAACTGGGAACGAGCTAAAATTGTCTGAAAACGGGCTTTGCTGTATCGTTGACCAAAAGATGTGAATAAACTCATGAGTAGCCTCTGCAATGTCAATGACCAAATGTAAGTTGGTGTTCTGCATAAGTTGAATATCTGTTTATTACTTTTTGCAGTGATTCTGAAAAGTCTATTAACAGAGGGGCATTCATGTCAATTCCTTATATATAGTAAATCGATTCTACCACCCTGTAACTGAAGGGTATAACGGGTAGTCGTGAATCTCCAAAAACCTGCTCTCACCGCCTTTGCGACGCCCAGGGACTCTGCCAGGGGATCGACGACCTCGTCGGCATGCTCTTCAAGCTTTGGCGTCGTTAGCTGGTGAACGGAGATCGGTGCTTTTACCTCATCCTCAACATCAGGGTCTTCAATGCCAAATTTTGATTGTTCTGTTGTTGATTTGAGATTCTGGGTTTTGATCAACAATCTGATCAGGTAGCTACGCCGGCTATATGCTCGGAAAGGAAAGCTCGAGAATGCCAAGCTGGTCAGGATCTTCGCTGATCCAGCTCGGAACTAGAATTGGAATCACATGAACACCGTCATGGAGGGCCGTTTTTTTAGTCTGATGGGCTCTTAGTCTCAACTGATGAATCGGCGTTGCGGTAGTTTGAGAAGGAAGTGCAGTGAACGAACACATGCTTTGATCATTTTGATGGGCCACGTGTTTGGTATCCACGGTAATTATATATACATCTGTAAGCTTACACTAATCACGTCATATGTCATCCATTCTCATAGGCGTAGGTAGATGGATATAGACATACTAAATAACCTACTAGCCAGATTGTAATTTCCAGTTCCACCGCTATCAACAACTGTTACTTAAACCAAACTTCTATTTTAAGATACCATTATTTTAATTACCGTGATAATGACATTCTTACGTCAGCAATTGTATATTAAATAATCACTCAATCTTTCATTATTAAATACATAACCGTTAATTTAATCACTATACTTATCGTTCGTTCTCACCCAAACCTAAAATTAGTGAGAATTCGGATTTAAACCCTTCTGTTAGCTCAAAAGTTCTATAAACAATTTCTCTCATGCCTAACGGTATTACTCCCATAGCCGGCTATCAATTTTTAACCGTTAATATCTCTAACTTTCAAAAAATCTGAAACTTAATCATCATTAGTCCAAAACTTACAAACTTTTCACCATTAGCCTTCTCTCATTTTTAGCAATTTTATAAACATAAAAAACTTCTCAAAAAGTGGCAGCGTCGTCGCCGACGATGGCTGACCAATAGCCTTTTTCTGACCAACTCAGATTCTTACCAAATTTCAACAGTAGCTTCGTCTCAACAAGCCCAACAACTTTTATGAACAACATTAAGCTCAATTCTAGCTCTAAACAGTCAAATTGAACCGAAACACCAAAAATCTCAATTTAATACCATAGAAATTTCAATTCACAAATTCTCCTTACCTAGCCGACTCGAGTTTAACCCTTTTGAGGGATTACTACACATGAAAAACTCTTTCAAATAAGACCAATAACACCAGCTATGGTCACCTGATATGAAAGAACTCTGACTGTGAACAGTGTCGAGTGCGCTCCTTCTCAACGTGTTTACACCCAAACGGCGGGAGTTGGCTCCTTTTGCCACCACACAAACTTGTAGATAGATGAAAGTCCCAGATTCAAAACCATACCAAGATTGTACATAACTCGGCCTAACCGCGACGAATGGAGGCGACGAAGTTTACCGGGTCGTGGAAGCTGGACGAGCTGACACAATAACAATTTTTTGATTTTTCACTTCTTACAATTTCAACTCCGGTAAACCAGTATATATAGGCTTTTACCACACATGCAATAACTTAATTTACATTTTTACTACTTATAACTTTCACATATGAACTCAGATTAAAACACATAGCTTGCATACGAGTTCGTATTAAAGTCCTCTACGACTTACAAGAAGAAGGTTTTCTCAAGTTAATGATTTTATGAAAAGTCATTAACTTTTAGGGTCCTTTATGGTAAAATGATTACCATAAGCAGTAATTAAAAATTACTGTAAACTTCATAAATTCACATAAAATAGTTCATTGCTCTGAAAAATAATCAGGGCATACCAGTAAGCTCGTACTGTCACGTACTACGACTTCAGGGCTTTAAATATATTATCTACCAATTTCAGAAAAATCGAGCGATAACTTATTAAATGTTCGAACGTGAATAAAGAAAATATGTGAAAACTCGTAATCCCGAACAGTAACCTTTTAGGTACGGGACATTACAACATTATCCTAATTTATACGAACCTAAGGCGTGCCCACATTGACAAAGAAAAAATTGTTATTAAATAATTTGCGCCTTGAATAATATCCAACTTGTCCAAGTTTTTAGCAATTATATATAAAGCTTGACACCTTCATTTGGCAAGAGAGAATTATATAACTTCAAGCCCAGTGGTTTCTTTCGACAAAAACTTAAACCCTAGTGGCTGAGATGCTCAAAACAGCAACAATACGACAAACAAAACCATAACCGAGATTAAGATGTGTAGGTGAACCAGACAAAACCAAAAAAAGCAGCTGGAAACTAACTCGTTCTGGATGCCAGAACTATTTTAGATAATTAAAACAAAGTCAATACATACATTGAATCTAAATATTCCAAAGCCAATTTCAGCAAATATTGTGTGCGGCTCTAGATTCCTCTTCCAGTCTTTGCTCAACATTAGTGTGTGCTAATTAGATTACGATTCACACTCTTCTCGTGCTCGTCATGTGTGACTGCTTCCATGCATGGATGCCACATTCGACTCTGAGCTTTTCCTCAGCTTCCTGCACGTGTCCTAGGGTTTAACAGAGGTCGACGTCGTTCTCCTTCATCCTTAGCTTCCCACACAGCAGAAGCCAGTCTGTAGCTAGTGCTCATCGTCTCTGTTTTTCTTCTTCAGGATCAGTTCGTTTTCTAACTTTCTTACCATCTTGGCACAATCTTTTCGTTTTATCGAGATCTCACGGTTTTCTTAAAGATTGTATACGAGCTAGACTTATAAATTTGACTGAATTAGGGGCTACACATGTTTATGTTGAAATTTAATACATATTTATACATCAATTCTGAAAGTTTTATCAATTTGTTAAATCATGTATTAATTGAATAAAAATACTATTTTATCTTTTCTTAATCTTTTGCTCTAATTTTATTGTTTTAATTTGACATTTTCTTCTTTACATTTTCACAATTTTTCATAACAAAATGTATTGAAATTCATGGTTGGTTTTGCAAATTATTTTCATATATATATATATGCATATAAACAAGCTTTTATACATATACAAAATCATATATGTATATAGATAGTGGTACAAGAAATATTTTCTTGCATATATATAATTTCAAATTCAAATTTAAGGTGTTATTTTTTGGACAAAATTGATTTGAATTTGGAAGAAAAAAAGTTTATGGATATTCACCTAATTGAATGTGTAAGAAACATTCTTTATATTTTTACCTAATTAATTGTTGTTGTTATTACGTAATATTGACTTTCATCACCTAGTAAAGTTCATTAATATCATTTATTTAAATGTAAAAAGAAATAAAAAGGGTATGCTTGGTAATGTGATATTATGATTTGGCAAGTTATATTATGTGCATTAAAATAATTATTTTTACATTAGCTACATGACATGACACATAGGAATTAATTAAGACCCTCAAGTATTACCCTATAGTTTTTATCAGTCTACCAAGATCTTTCTACTTTTTGCCAAAAAAACACCAAGAACATAGCAATTTAATTCATTAGAATTTCACTTCATCTCAAAATGGGTGGGTTGTAATCAAATAATATAGTTTAGGTGACCTAATTAAACTTAAAAATTAATAATAACTAAAAATTAACATGGTTTGTAGCCCAGAAACTCTTATACTATGATACGTCTTGATTCTATAGTTAGGTGAAGGGTTAAGATACATGATTTCAATTTCATACTCATAACAACTCGACGACTGTGATGGTTCTTCTAAGAGCATATGCACCTAGTGCAAAAAACAGCACGAGCAGAGGGAAGGAGAGACGGGTCCGGCCAAAGAATAGCACGTTGATCGTGTTAAAAAGCTCATGGACGAGCAAAAATTACTTGCCTGAGAGCACAAGCAGCCTACTAGAGCAGCTTGTACGAATTCATCGTTGTAGATGCTCTAAGCTCAATTTACATGTACTTGTCATGATTGAGCTTCTTAACTGTAATAGTCGTTTCTTTCTTGAACCAGTCTTTTACCTATGGAATTCTTATGATTTTTTTAGCATATATATATATATATATCCATCAGTTTGGGGATATTTCACTGATCTCTTGTTTGCCAAGTTGCTAGGCCACAGATAGATTATTACAATTGGATATGAGAGCGCCCACAGCGACTGGAATATAAAAGAACGTACCCTAAAACCAAAACGAGGGGAAGAAGCAGTGAGTGGTATTTTGACCCCTACAATTCTCCAAAGGAAAATGAGAAGCTTCCCAAAAACCAGGAGCGAGCTATATTGTGGGAAACCATATTAGAAAGGTGGCTTGCACGCAACAACGACACGTGGTAGATTTGGTTACGGATTTTACCGTTCAGCTCTTTTTGGACTTTTCATGTCTTCGTGGAGCACATTTTAACTGTTCTCTTGTGTGTCCGACACGTCTGTGATAGTGGTGCACTCATGGCATTGGTGAGTATGATGGATAATCTGAGGGCGTTGCTAAATGTACCTTGTAAAGATTTTATTGTACCAGTAATACTTGTTAAGAATGAAATCTATTGAAGATTTTTTTGTTGAAGACTCGTTAAGTATTTTTTTGGTGATGATTAGTTAAAGATAGTTACGGAACCCGGATATTATATTGGGTTGGGCTCATGGGCGGATACATGTTGTGGGTTGTCTAGGCTGCAGCCCAGACAGATTTTTGATATATACCATGTGAATGCCAGCTAGTAAACGAAGTTTCTTTGGTTCAGTTGGCATCTGTCCAACCTAACTTTCATTTTGTCAAAGGTTCGACTCCTATTGGAGTCAAATCCCATGTTTTTATCTAGCTTTCCAATATTCTCTACTTCTTAGGCTGGAAATCCTTCATTTTTTGACTTAATTACATCATTTTGACGTGAAAAATTTTACACATCTAATTAGCCTATACACTTACCGGATCCTGGATCCGCCACTAGTTGGGCTAATTTGGAAGGGTGGAAGTAAAAGAAGTTTTAAAATTACTCATGAGTGTATTGTAGAAAAAGAAATGAGAAGAAACACATAGAAAATGAAGAACTAAAGGGTAAAAAGACTAAAAAAAGACAAACAGAAAGAAAAAAGTGGGGAAGAGAAGGAGAAACAGTAAAAAAGATATCTATTGTTTGCTTCCTAAGTGACTCGAACTTGGGAGGGATGGAAAACAAAATAAACTCCGAACAAACTGAACTACTGGAAGCTTTGTAAATGTGCTACCACATATGATTTATGTAATCTCATAATTTGGGTAGGGCTATAGCCATACCAGTCTCCTATATACTTCCGTCCCTGGTTGAAGACTTTCTTCTTAATGGTTTATTACACCCACTTTTCAATCACATTTTTCTACCTTAACCGTTCAGTTTATAGGTCTATATAAGTAGATCACTTATAAAAAATTTCAATCAAATTGGTTATCGTTAAGGCATCAAAACAACTAGATCAAATCAATGGGTGATCTAAATATGTCAAACATGAACCGTTCAAGTTTAAATTAGTGAAGCACATTTATGAATGCCTTAACGATTTTCAATTTGTATAAAAATTTGTAGAGATGATCTACTCATATATATCTATAAACTAGACGATCAAGATATAAATATGAGATCGAAAATAGGGTGAAACGAAAAAGTTATCAACAAGGTCCTTAATAGAACTACTCACATACAAATTATGGTGTTTATTTTCAATATTACCCCTTAACTATCTATAATTTTGTAATTTACTATCACCAAGAAATTTAGAAAAAATAGAAAATAATTGTCATTCCCATGAATGCTGGGCGCTGTTTTGCCTCTTCATCGTCATTTCATTTCTTCTTCAGTTCTTCCTTCTTATTTTGCTTCTTTTCTCAATTTTTTTCTTTCTCTAACATCTCTCAAGGTGATGGAGGATATTAATATGAAACCTTAAAGATATTTGGAACCAACAAGGACGGAGCCAGAATTTCTATACAGCAAGGGCTAAACTTTTAGTCTCAAATTCTTAGAAT